>OY720175.1:5437500-8155000 GCA_963082885.1 Parascotia fuliginaria
TTTTCACTAATATATTGTGGTAAGCTTCACTTAACATTTAGTGTTTGTTTCATGTCAATCGGTTTATAAATA
Organism: Parascotia fuliginaria; assembly: GCA_963082885.1. NCBI lineage: Eukaryota > Metazoa > Arthropoda > Insecta > Lepidoptera > Erebidae > Parascotia > Parascotia fuliginaria. Next base: position 5,437,573 of record OY720175.1, read on the forward strand.
AAAAAGTTATGCCAATTTAAAGAATCACATCGAACATTCGTTAATTTACTACGAAATCTTATAGAAGCAGATATTTTAACAGATTGCGAAATAGCTGATAGTGTTTTATTCCTTGGATTCCTGTCATTCTAAACAGTCTTTCATTTAGTTTTAAACGAGTCCAGTTTCCAGTGAGCCTATGTTTTGCGATGGCTAATTAAAGTAATTAATTAATTAAGTATTTAAAGTAAAGGTAAGACACTAAAAGTTGTGGGTGTGGATCTAAGTATTAGCTGTTTCTCGGTCAGCTTTATGTGGCTCTATCACGTGTTAGCATTACTTGCAGCCTGTATGCTTTGATCCCTGATGGCTATACGTCTAATCCATACATCCATACATATTATAAAAGGCTTAGTCCTGACTGACTGACTGACTGACTGACAGACAACGTAAAGCCTAAACCGCTGGTCGTAGCGACTTGAAATTTGGAGGGTGTGTTTGTCTTAATGTCTAGAAGTGTACAAAGAAAGGGTTATTAAAAATTCAACCCTTAAGTGTATGAAAAGGGATGAAATCGATTGTATGAAACGTCTTCATTTTTTAAGTTACAGCTTTGAAATTTTGTTTTGGAATACTTTTATTTAAATAAAAAATACGCTTATAATTTTTTTTTTACTGGGGTGGATTTATAGGAGTGAAATAAGGGATGAAATATTGTATGGAAAGATCTTTGCTTTTGAAGTTGGCGACTTGAAATTTGGAAGGAGGGGGAAGGGAGGCGGAGGAAGAGGAAAGGAAGGGAGAAGTGAGGGAAAAGTGCGGGGGTAGTGAGGGAGAAGTCAGGGGAAAGGGAGGGGAAAGTCAGGGGGAAATCGACTGCCTCTGTATTTCGGTGGTACTGTGTATGGACTGTGAGGTCGCGGGTTCGATTCCCGCTCAGTGCAAATATTTGTAGCATGAACATATCTATTTGCATTGGTCTGGGTGTTTATATGTATAATATGTATCTATTTACAAAAATAAAAGTATTTAAGTATGTTTATCCGTATTCTAGAACCCATAATACAAGCATATAATATGCTTACTTTGGGTCTAGATGGCGTTGTGTAAAAATAAAAAAGGAAGAGGGAACTTAGGGGGTGTGAGGAGGCAGTGAAGGGCAAGTGAGGGGCAAGTGAAGGGCAAGTGAAGGGGACGTAAGGGAAAATGAGGGAAGTGAGGGAAAGTGAGGAGTCAGAAGTGGTGGTGAGTGAGTGGGAAGTGAGGGAGATGGGAGGGAGACGGGAGGGGAAGGAAGGGGAGGGGAGGGGAAGGGAGGGGAAGGGAGGGGAAGGGAGGGGAAGGGAGGGGAAGGGAGGGGAAGGGAGGGGAAGGGGAAAGTTATTGTAGTGAAAATTTGGTTGGTGACCGGATAGTGGGACCCGGCGACCATTTTCGAGACGGTACGGGGGCCTTTTGCGAGCAGTCCGTATCATGGAAGCCCGGAGGCCTAAGACCCTTGAGCCTTTACAGCTGCGAAGAGACATCGCCTCCTCAACGGCCGTCTTCTATCGCCTTTACCACGGAGAGCCACTTTAAATTAATTCTACCCTCTCCCTTTTTATTCAGAACGACACGTGCGGGACTGAAGTGCTACCCTTTCACAGTTCAATCTAAAGGGTCTCGAACCAAACGGTTCAGCACTTTATACTTTTGTCGCTCAATTAAAGCCTGGAGCTCTTTACCAGCGCATGTGTTCCCACCTAACTTTCATCCTGGGACTTTTAAGCGAGGCGTGAAGAAGCATCTCACTAAGCCGCCATAGTGGAGGCCACCATACCAGTAGTTTGGCTTTTGGAATGGTGTCCACTACTTCTGAATTCCACTGTCTGCTTACCATCAGCGAGAGTAGAGACACTTTGGCAGGCTAATATAAAAAAAAACTTATAGCGTTTTTATTCCTCGGATTCCTTTCATTTCAAACAATTTCCCGTTTAGTTTTAAACGAGTTCAGTTTCCAGTGAGCCTATGTTTCGCGATGACAATTAATGAGTGTGGATCTAAATATTAACTGTTTTTCGCATGGTCAGCTTTATGTGGATTTGCCACGTGTAAGTAATCCTAGCAGCCTGTATGGCTTTGATCCGCGATGGCTATACGTCTAATATCGTAGATAGAGAAGCATTTACTGTTAAGATTTTTCTTATTCACCTAAACGATGATGTTTATAATTCAAAACAAACCAAAAGATATATCCAAAAAATGCTGCCCAAAATCACTATTCCACGCGGACGAAGTCGCGGGCACAGCTAGTACGTACTATAGAGCGTAGACGAAAATTTTCTTTTGTAAAAACAAAGCAATAATGTTTGCCTTTTCGTCTCGTATAACTGTGCAGCGTTCAGTGACCCAACGAGTATAAAGTTTGTTTGTTTCAATAGCTCTAGATTTTGCATGTCAATATCGAATATTCTAAATTGTTACTTCTTATAATAAAACCTTTAAGATAAAACCATAGCAATAAAGTTTCTATTTATGTAAGTATGTACGTAATTACCTCAAATGTAATATGGTTTATTTAAGCAAACAGAAAACTGTATAATATGTATATAAAAAAAATAAAATAAATGGCTCATTAAATTTATTCCTTCATTCGCTGAATAAACTCAAAATTGCGAAATCTAATTCATATAATGACGTTAGTATTTGTCTGGTGGGCTAAAGTTTTAGCTATAAGTAGCAGACGTCAATATTTAATTTGAATTTATGCGAGATAAATTGATCTAAGCTGTATATTTAACAAATATCGTACCGTTCGATTTATTCAACAGCATGAAATGAACTTCTTGAAATTTGCTATCCCAAAATGTGTAACAAAATAAAAACAATACCTTTGGTAACCATTCTATACCTATAAACTTATTTACTGTGTATAAATCCTAAATACAATTAAACTAACAATATCCATAACTAAACAAAGTAACAGTCGTAAACTCGTGCAAATGACTGTTTCGATAACATCGATCTACATTGTGTAAACATTACTATGTATATATACATACAAGACTGTATGTTGAGTAAATATTATTCAAACAACAGCCTTCAGCTTTATCTCCGGCTATTTGAAAGACAAAAACAAAGCTATTATAAGAAAGCCCGTGATCTGTAGACGTCGGTATAAAAGTTGACGACTTACTATTAATGAGATTATAAAACTTTTAGAACATAAGTTATCTATTACTTGTTTTATCGTAAATTTAGTTTTATCGTCGGGAGGTGTATCACATTAGTTTATTTTATTATGTTGCTGTTTTGTGACTTTTGAGATATAACGAAGGATTCTATACATCTCATTATATTTTTACGAAATACTTGATGTAAGAAATAAATTTTGTAATTTAAAAATATGAAATAATATGTATAGTTGGAAATAACAGCTATCTATAATGGTATATTACAAGCTTGGTGTCGAGACCTATGGGTTTTAACCACGCCAAAATGACTAGAATTATCTTGTTTTTCTGTCTATTACAGAATACTGTAGTCAGACTTTTGTTTTCTCCGTATATTTATGTTATTACCTTGTTGAGAAAAACAAGAGAACTTTGAATATAGCCTTGTGTACCATGTAGTTATCTTGATACTTGACATGCCAAATTATAAGCAAAAGAAAAATAAAAAATCAAACCTAGAAAGAGTTGTTATAAAATTGCTGTTTTGGAAAAGAGGCATAAAATAAAAAACTTCTTATCGGCATTGTATGTCTTCTCTTTATAGTCATAAAGTTTATAACTAAGTGTGCGAAATGTCATTAACACATTTTTTTCGATTTTCAGTTGTTTGGCGTGTCGATATTCGCGCTTTGCCTATGGATTTGCATCGAACCTGGCTTTAACGAGTGGATGAGGGTGTTGGAGCTGCAGAAGTACTTCATTGGCATCTACATCATATTGATAGCATCTCTCGGCGTGATGGTTGTAGCTTTCCTCGGTTGTGGATCGGCCCTTATGGAAAATGTTAAGCTTTTGTATGCGGTGAGTCAACATAATATCTATTATATTATTATATAAAAGCGAAAGGTCACTTACTAAATAATATTAATACTACAACAACCACACAACGCTATCTAGATTCAAAGTAAGCATATATATTTATATATACAAGCTATTTAGCTTGTGAAATGGGCTCTAGAAAGTGGATAAACATACTTATACTGGGTGGCGCAAAAGTAAAGACCCTATTTGGTTCAGCTATAACATTTTTTCTAAATTAGAAAACTAGATTTAGATTTTTTTAAATGTATATTTGTGCCATTAAATTTCGTACCATTAGGATTTAAAGATGATGTCTTTTAAATGGTGACCTCCAGAGTTGATACACATTTGAGCCCTATTTATGACATTTTGCATAACTTGCCGTAACACTTCCTGCGATATGTTCGTTATTTCTTGACGAATGTTTTCTTTTAGAGCTGCGAGAGTCTGTGGCTTGTTCACATACACCCGAGATTTCAAAAAACCCCAAAAAAAGAAGTCTGGACTGGTCAGATCGGGTGATCTTGCAGGCCAAGGCAAATCGCCAAAACGAGAGATAACTCGGCCTGGAAAAGCGTCCCTCACTAAGTCCATAGTGTCGCGCGCTGTGTGTGCCGTAGCGCCGTCTTGTTGAAACCAGATGTGCTCCAGCCCCAATTCGTCCAAACTGGGTATCAAAAACTCACGTAACATGGTTCTGTAGCGTTCTCCAGTGACAGTAATCGCATTGCCTCCAGCGTCTTCGAAAAAATAGGGTCCGATCACTCTGTCAACACAGATGCCACACCATACAGTAACTTTTAGTGGGTGTAGAGGTGTTTCTTGAATAATGCGCGGATTATCAGTGCCCCAGAACCGAGTATTCTGCTTATTGACATGCCCTGAGAGATGGAAATGCGCTTCGTCACTCATAACCAATTTTGAAGGAAAATCATCCTCTTCAAGGTTGAGGTTTATGACGCGCTGGCAGTAATCTAGACGAGCTCGGTGGTCAGCAGGCAGCAGCTGATGAGTCATTTGAGTTTTATACGGGAACATCTTTAAGTCTTTCACCAAAATACGCTGCAGGGTCCGTCTGGAAATGCCCAATTGCGTGGCACGTCGCCTCGTTGATGTTTCTGGACACTCTTCCACATCTTCGCGCACAGCATCGATATTTTCAGCTGAACGGCCTGTTCTTGGTCTCCCAGACTTAGGTCTATCCAATGTTGAGCCAGTTGCTTCAAGGCGTGTGGCAAAGCGTCGAATTGTGCGACCAATCGGTGCCGGACGGTGGGGAAATCGTCGACGAAATTCACGTTGTGTTCTTATCACTGATGAATTATTCCGTAAGAACATTGACACAATTATTCCACGTTCTTGGGGAGTAAAACGGTCCATGTTTATTTTCAGTGTATTTTACATTTGTTCTCTACACAATTTTCAACAACAGAATGACAGAAAATGTCATATATAAAAAAAAAAAGTATTTTCTTTAGTGCCAGTACTTTTGCGCCACCCAGTATATTTTCTTTTGTAAATACATACATAATATACATAGAAACACTCACTTATCACGAAATCACAAAAACTACAAGTGGCAGGAGTCTCAAATTTTGTTTAGTCTTGGTCATAGGTAAGATAAGGCGGGATTTAGCAAAATTTATTTCCCAAGGGGATAAAAACATCTATAGTTTTAATAGTAGGATTTTCTAGAAAAATTTCTAGAAAATACTAATTACAACTAATACCAAAATTAAAACTTAGTTAATTGTTATTTGTATAACCCTTACGAAAGAGGTAAAATAGGAGGTGTAAGTTTGTATAGAAAATCCTTTATTTTTAATGCTATAATAATAATAATAATAATAAATTTATTTATTACACAAACACAGTAAACAAAATACAATTCAACTTACAATATTTAGTTTGGTGAGTTACAAATTTTGCAAAATTGTAGTAACCCTGTCTCCTAAACTAGGCCGGGAGGCCTGTATCTTAGGAGAACAGTGTACGGCCTAATGGATAACAGATTGTAGTGTTCGAGTAGTCAAGTGTGTCGTATTATTTGATTTATGACGCCTATTTTGTTGAACTTATGTAATTGTGTAACAATAATCTTTAATTAATTTTAAATAAATGTATAATGATTTAGAAAAACTATGTTGTTTTAATATTGTGTGCGTATGTGTGTGTGTGTGTGTGTGTGTGTGTGTGTGTGTGTGTGTGTGTGTGCGCGCGTGTGTGTGTTTTGTGTAGCTATCGACTCTAAACTCACCTTAATACTGTACTAAAATTAATTACTCACCATTTTTTATATTAAGAAACTATCATTATTAAGTGGAAAAATAGGAATCGCAAGTTTGTGTGAAATTTCATCAGTTTTACTGGTAGCGGGTAAATAGACTTAAATAAGATTCGCCATACAAATGGACTATAGAGTTTATTACTGATACAATGTACGATTGCTGTAAGACCAGGCAGGCAACACTCTTATAAAGGCAAACATCTCAATTTTCATGCGAACGAAGTCGCGGCTAATTAATGATGTATTCGCAAGAATTTTTATTTATGAGTCCAAGCTTAAGCTCTAAGTAGCTTCAAGTAAAATCAACCTAAAAAGATAATGATGCAATCGACTCTCTTAACACGTTTGCTACGAAAATCTTTATGTGACAGTAACTTAAAGATAAATAATAATCAGCATTTAAATAAAGAACAAAAGTTGTTGATCTATGAAATTCCTCTTTTATAAAGTATGCGATTAGCAATTTCAATACTGTTTTGTGTAGCAGTTGAAAGTTTATTACGCTGTCAACGTTGACGTTGCTGATACTGCCGTTCGGGCACAAAGTATTACAATGTCTGCTTGGCATAGCAACGATTGGTAGGCGTTCTTCAAGCTGAAGCTTCAAGTACATGGCCGGTGGATGCCAGATAATATTATCAGGGACACTGGCTCTGTCACTGTAGGCAATAGAAAAATAAAATTATAAATTCCTGAAGTTTACAGCGAGGTATTTTATGTATTATGATACTTTTATCTCATGCAAGTATTTCTCTTTATGATAACTAAAAGTGATTTCTTTTTTTTTCAGTATATTGCGTCACAAATAGCAATCTTCGTGTTTGGTCTGATAGGAGCTTGCGTAGTCTTGGATTTCTCTACCTACGACTCGAGCATTCAGCCTCTGATTAGAGATGTAATCGTCAGGCTGATGCACAACCCACAACACGAAGGCAGCCGCGAAATTCTTAGAATGGTTCAAGAAGGAGTAAGTATTACCTCTAATAAGTTGAAGATACTGAACAGATCGTTTAATGTTAAAAGTAATAAATGATCACTTCGCTGGCATTAAATTTATGGACTATTTTCTTATGATCCCGGAACTAATAGTTGTTAGTAACAGTTAACTAAAAGTTATTATATCATCCTTTCAATCTTAGTTACTGAGTTTAAAGTTTGGTATTTTAATTGTTAAAGTAAACGGCAAAGAAAATTTACATGCAGCCGAACATTTTACCAAAAAGGATACGAAACGTGATTTCTCTCTCGTCAAAGTATGCTACAAAAACGCGTAACAAAACCGTAACACCTAACGAAGCAAACACCAAAACGCATTTTGCGAATGGGTAGTTGTCAAAACTGTGGTGCAGAAAGGACCATGCTTATGGGGACTACTACGAACTTGCTTTTATACGATACACCAAAAATGAACAACACTAAAATGTCAATAATAGTATTATTTAATGGTCTTGTAATATAACGAGCGTCTAATAAATATGACAAACAAGACGACTGATTTCAAATTAACATACTTTATCATTATTATTTATTTACGCGTCAGTATGCAAATTATTTTTCTAGATCTACTCAAAAAGACGTTTATAATTTCCGGGTGTGTTTTCAATAGTAGACCTCCGATTCGTCGATAGCCGGGATACTGGCGCTAATCAAATAGGGCTGCTACGTTCCGCACCCGATTGAACACTGTTCCAATCATAAACTGTGTCCGGTCCAAACTTCGCTTAATTTTGAATCGTTCGCCGACGCGAATGATGCTTGTTATACACAATCCCCTTGATTTCTGATTTTAAACATTTATTGATTTAGAGGTTCAAGTGATACATAGGATAGGTATTTAGCGTACTGTTGGGAGAACATTTTCTATTTCTAAAGTGACAAATAAGAAAATGTTCACCCAACAAACTGTCGCACAGTTTGGTAAAATATATAATGAAATAAAGTAAATATATTTTGTATCACATTATTTATCATATTTGTTATAAATAAATTTAAAAAAGAGAATAGATGGTCAAACACGAAGCAATAAGACAAACTTAGCTCGTGATATATTTCACGTTGTCAATTGCTAATAATTTTAGTAATGAAATCTATTAATTCTCCATTTTCTTTGTCAAAAATAAAAACATTAAAGACCTCTGCTTACTTCTTTTGTATCTACATGTTTAACCGAAGGATATCGCAATACTCATAACTTCAAATTCATTTACGTGTATCCTACAATTTATTTTATAATAGACTTACTACTTCTATCACAGATATATACATAGATTTCACGTCAGTTGCAGACCTTATGTAAACTACCTTTACATATTCTATGTGCCAACAAACAAAGTTCTAACTTGATTCCAAAACTTCAGATCGGGTGTTGTGGCGCGGACGGCCCAATGGACTTTATTAATATGAATAAGCCCTTGCCTTCTGAATGCCGAGACTCGGTCACTGGTAACGCGTACTTCCATGGCTGCATTGATGAGCTCACTTGGTATCTGGAAGGCAAGACTGGATGGCTGGCTGGTATCGTTCTTGCTTCCTGCATGATTTCTGTAAGTAGCCTAAATATACGTCTTTTTTTTTAGCGAGTCGTATTTCTTTACACTGAGTATACAACTTTGAACTTTTTAGTATTCATTGATCATTCATTCTCTTATCGTAGAAATTAACCAGGCCTGAATTAGGTTTAGATATGCTTTCTTTATAATATTTGTCTGTGTATAATCAGGTATCGAAATAACGTCTCTGATGAGAATTTAATTTTTGAATTTATAGACCCACCTACATACAATTTGCCTCGGCACGTATAAAATTGCAACTATCTGACGTTAAATAAGAGTGCTCTGAGTTTGCTTGTTAGTTTCGAGTGTAGTTCAAGGTAAATAGAGTTAGATAGTTTTCATTTATTACGTGCTACTGTTTGAGGCGAGGCAAAAATAACCACATTTTACTAGTCAAATAATTGCTATATTCTATATACTCACATTTCTGATCACGTTTGTGACGGACCTATATGGCTTACCCTGATAGTAGAACAATTATAAGCTGATGTAGGTATCTAATCTTACGTCGTACACCTCAAACTTAGTATCAAGCAATTGCCCTATACTTTACGTGTTTACAATTATATGCATGCTTAATACCCTGACCCCCAATTTCAACGAAAGGCTGATCAACGAAAAATTATCTAATCATCTGTTAAATCTCAAGTGAAATACCAGTTGGGTTGCTAAATGCATGAAAAATTAGTTTTACTTAATCTAATTAGTTACCAATTAAACTAAATATTCATGCTTTTAACATGCTTTTAAATACTTTACATGAGATTTAACAGGTGATTAGTTAATTTTTCGTTGATCAGCCTTTCAGAAACTGGGGGTAAGTCTAGTAAATTAAATGTCAGGTTCTTCAAACTTTCAATTTGTAGGTCGTGAATGCAGTCATGTCTTTGGTGCTTATCCAAGCTGTCAAGAAAGAAGACGAAGAGGCCACAATATACAAGAATTAGATAATATACCATAAATGCTACTTTCGTTTTAAGTAAAGTATTAGTTTATTTTTATATGTTACTACAATCCGAAAAAAACGAAATTATTCATCCACCGTATTAAAATAAGTAACATTAGGTTTATTTAATTGTAACCGTTTGTTTTATTTTAATTAAAATATAGTTTTTACTTTATTTGTTTTATTTAATTTATGGAAGAATATATTAATTACTAGATTTCCGCGGCGCGGTTTCACCCGCGTCTTTGCTTACTGCTCTGCTTCCGTCGCCAGTAGATAAACTTTCCGCTTTATATAATAGTATAGATCAATTACAGCTGCGGTTGTTTTGAATAGTGTGTGTGATATTGAGTTAATGTTTACCGTTTCTACCGTTATCGTTTAATTTTTTTTTTTTTTTTTTTTTTTTTTATATTTGCCTACCAAAGTGACTCCACTTTGCCTGATGGTAAGCAGTAAGTGGAATCCAGAAGTGGCGGACACCATTCCAAAAGCCAAACTACTCTGGTATGGTGGCCTCCACTATGGCGGCTTAGTGAGATGCTTTTTCACGCCCCGCTTAAAAGACCCAGGATCAAAATTAGATGGGAACACATGCGCTGGCAAAGAGTTCCAGGCTTTAATTGAGCGACAAAAGTATGAAGTGCTGAACCGTTTGGTTCGAGACCCTTTAGATTCCACTGTGAAAGGGTGGCACTTTAGTCCCGCACGTGTCGTTCTGGATAAAAAGGGAGAGGGTGGGATTAATTCAAAGTGCTCTTCAGAACACTCTCCATGGTAAAGGCGATAGAAGACGGCCATTGAGGCGATGTCTCTTCGCAGCTGTAAAGGCTCAAGGGTCTTAGTAGCCTCCGGGCTTCCGATGATACGGACTGCTCGCCGCTGCAACCTATCGAGTGCATCCAGTAAGTACTGTGCGGAGCCATCCCAAAGATGAGAGCAGTACTCCACGCAGGAACGAACCTGTGTCTTATAAAGAAGACAGAGCTGCTCGGGCGTGAAGTACCGCCTCACCCTGTTCAGGACACCGAGTTTACAGGAGGCGGTTTTAATGACGCACTCGATGTAGTTCTTGGGGTTGAGATCTCGGCTGATGTCCATACCCAGGATACTTAGGCTATCCTGTAGTGGTAACACTGTGTTCTGAAGAGAGGGAAGGGGAAGGAACGGAGATTTTTTTGCAGAGAACGCGCACACCTGTGTTTTCTTGGCATTGAACTCGACCAAATTCTCACAACCCCATTTAGAAATGCGGTATAATACTTGGTCGAGCTCAGCGACAAGTTCTAGGCGTTTTGCCTCGATGTCAGTCTGTTTGTTTGTTTTATAATTATGAAAAAGGCCACAAAATTGACACTCATTGTACAAATTTCAAAGCAAAACTGCAACGATAACAGTAACTGTAAAGTATTCTCTACAAAAATATAATACAATGTAGAATTTTTCAATAAAAAGTGAGAAAAATAATTTATATATGCCTGAACCCTACTGATTGCTTAACATCAGACAGAGTGAAATCCTTTTAAGACTTTGAATTACATGCCATCGGTACAGTTTTAGTGGTGCCAAGAATATAACTAAAATAGTTGCCACTACCCTTAAGTTCCCATTGACTGCTTACCAGCAGACAGAATGAAATGATTTTTATTTACAAATAATAAAACAAATACTTAATAAAAATACTTAAGAATGAATATTATCAATAAAAACTTTCAGTTAAGTCAGTCACTGCTATAGACAAATTATATAAACAATTTCTATTGGATGTCTGCATAGTTCATCATCAGTACAAGTTTCAAGTAGCCCTCAGTACACAATGAGTACTGTTCAAAGTTTGAGATGGCTGAACAAGTTACCTTACTGCTTGATAAAACATTTTACTCTTATTAAATTAAACTTTAGAAATAACAAATGAAACTTATCTTTGGGTCGACCGAGTACACTCAAGTCTGTTAAAGTTTAGAACATTCCAGTTGTTTTGAATGTCAACGATTTATATACTGGACTAGACTGCCTCTGTGGTTCGGTAGTACTACGTACGGACTGCCACGCAGAGGCCGCGGGTTTTTCTCCCGCTCAGTGTAAATATTATTTGTGTGCATGAACCTGTCTATTTGCATTGGGCTTGGTGTTTGTATAATAAGTATGTTCTAGAAAAAAAACAGTCAGCAGTCAGCATTCTAGAACCCATAACACAAGCTATTAATTTATGCTTTCTTTGGATCTAGCTGGCGTTTTATGTAGTTGTTGTGATACTATATTAATATACCTATTTATTATATTTAGAGAAGAGTAATTATAAAATGTATTTACCTATGACATAAGATACTTTAAGATACAAAGGAGAAATGTTTATGTTTGCTTTTAGCATGTAGTTGGTGGTTACTTCTCTGGCCGATACGGCCACTATTCAGTTGATGGCTTAGCAACTTTTCAAGGGAACTGTTTTCTCTCAGAAACTCATTACCATTACTGAAATAAGTTTATTTACTAGCCAAGTTTCCTCCAAAAAGGAACCAACAGAGATGTTCGATTTGAAGTTGCGTAAAAACAGACCACTATGCGATACTAAATACATCAACGCTATGATGATAATAATATGGCCTTTTTTACAGCTATCAATGATGCCTAAATGTCAAGAAGTACGTAACTTATATATATGCAAATCTTTGCGTCATAATCAAATCGTTAAGTTTATACTAGGCGGCATAACAATAAAATGTATTAAAGATTTATTTAAAAAAACGGAATACGTTTTGTCAGAGGAAATGCCACTACTCTTTGGTGCATACTAAATCTGCAAAATGACTATAAAAAGTATTATGAATATATTATAGAGTCCATTCAGACATAAGTGATATTTACTGGCACAATGGATAATTCTCTATCTATAACGACTGCAGGCATAAGTAACTTATTATGAAGAGGGTATTTAAACGAAAACGAAGAAAATTAAAGTAATCTTTTAATGTGAAGGATGTGGATAAATCATAAAGGCCAAATAGATGCGGGGTATGAAGTTATGAAAGTATAAGGTATGCATGTGGAGGTATAAGGTATGGAAAAGTATGCATCCTTAGTATTTCAAATCTACGAGCTTTGAGTTCTGACTAGATTCTGTATAGATTTCAATATAACCTTGGTCAAAATCATATTGATTTCTACGATCAAAAGTACTAACTAATTCAAAAAAGTTTAATTATGTCTTCAAACATGTTCATCGCTGCATTGGAATATGTCCATGGCTATGATGCTACGGTAGAGACAGATGGCGCTTTCAAAACAATTTGAATAAACCAAAGATGGAACGTTTAACAGTGTCTATCCCAACAATATTGTCAAGATAGATAGGTAACGAAACTGTCGAGTTCACTGAGGCAAGCGGCCCAATTAGGAAGGTTCCATTTTGATAGATCGAACAATGCAAAATCCACCTTCATATAGCTTTAGAAATTATGAACCGTCTTCTCATCCGTATAGCCTGTCTTCAATATTGTTATTGATGTGATACAATGTCAACGACTTACGCACATTAAAACTATACTCAGCATTACCTATCAATGCAGTAAAAAATAAAATATACAACCCAAATTATCCCCAGGTTAGTGAAATGGCCGCTTTTACATAGCCTATAACCTTCCTCAGGAACTGAGCTATCGGTTTATTCAGAACAAATCACACTGCATTCTGTCACACTGTGACTGATTGAGAAAAATATTCGCTTCGAGTAACAGTGTGACTCGATGCGAATTTTTAATTCTCATCTAGTAGCACTGCTTCGTGAATAGTTATTACTCGTTCGGAAAAACAAATCTCATCGAGTAACAGTGTGACTCCATGCGATTTTTTTTTCTCATCTAGTAACACTGGTGCGTGAATGGTATTACTTGTTCCGTAAACCAAATCTTTACAAGTAGGTAACAGTGTGACTCGATACGTTAATTATTCTCATCTAGTAACATTTGTCAAGTACGGTTAATATTTTGTTATTAGTGTATGGTTAATACTTTAGATTATATGATATATCAGCAAACGGTAAGTTACTATTAAACATGAAATCTTTTAATATAGGTACTTGGCCTATCAGTTAGGTAGTTTGTAGGTACTTTAGCTAAAAATTTTTTTTGTCTTTGGCGGGTATGGACCGATAATTGACATTGTTATTATGTTTGAACGCGTTAATTGCATTTACAATTAATTAGAAATATAACTTATAAATCGAAAGGTACATTTCTCCACCACTAAATGCCTTATCAAATGACATACATAAGTGAAACTAATTAATTGTTAATTTAGCTAGCTTACATACATACATTGCAATATTTTGCATAAACACGTATACACGATACAATATCACGAATGTAATGCCATTCGCTTCTCTTTCAATACGGTCTCGCGATGCACTCTCACTTGAAATTAATCTCCAAGAAGGCATTGCGGTGACTATTTACAAAGCATCCCTAGAGCATATTTCCTCTTGGCTCTTCATTCTGCTTGCAATTTAACAGGGCTGACACGAATTTGTTTTTATTTAACGGACTTTACTAAACTGTTTTGTATTGAGACGCCAAGTTTAGTTTTCAATGTATTGGATTCGTTGTTGGGTATATTGTACCAACGCCCCGCTTCTTTAAAAGTTGTTGTCCTTTGCTCGCCCTTGGTTGACTATTATCGTTAGTACTCGGCCCCTTTAAGTGGTAAGTTAATGTATTATACACTTAAACTTTTCTCGAAAAACTCAATATAAACGTGAGAACCGCATCCAAATCCATTAAGTGGTTCTTAAGATTATCGCATTCAAACAGACGGACTTTTTCTAGCGACTTTCTTTTTAACCGACTTCAAAAGGAGAGGTTCTCAATTCGTCAGAACCTTTTTCTATAATTATATATTTTAATGTATGTTCCTCGATTAGTCAAAGATAACTGGAATGTTTGGATTGTTTTTTGTTTGAAAGGGTATACTTCTCAGGTGGTCCAATGATCATCAAGTCAGGATAATTATGATGATGGCATCCTGGAGAAATAGAGAAGACTCACACACTTGAAGCGATTTGGGTAGCTTTTGGAAGGGTACTTTTTTGGAGTGGTATCATTTTTATTTGGTGAAGATCTGATGAAGAACTTCTGAGATAGGCAACAGAACTCCTCTATAAATGATAGCAAATGGACGCAAATGGACTGGGATTGCTGAAATCTCATGTCTGTCTATTGTTTACACAAGTTCATAATATAACATCACGCCGGTATGCTAGGAAGGTGTAAGCACACGTAAACCACTAAATAGTGAAATAAAATAAAAATCGCCTTCAAACAAGAAGGAAACTAAAAAGTAAATAAAATAAATTTAATTAGCACAAAGTAATTCGTATTTTCATTTAGTTAATCAGATGATTAAATAAGAATTTTTTTATTTTAAGTTGGTGCCAAGTAAATACTGCAAGAACCATTACTACAATAGCAAATTAAGATTTTTATTACCTATACACCACATACACACGCTGCGGCAGGTTATATAAAAGTCCACAGGGTATAACCGGCCCCTATGCTTAGCTTTTGTGGACTATGAGAAAGCCTTTGATTCGATCGAGACCTGGGCAGTGCTGAAGTCTCTCCAACATTGCCATATTGATTATCAATATACAGAAGTGATAAAGTGTTTGTATGAAAACGCCACCATGTCAGTACGAATTAATAGTCAGACCTCAAGACCTATTCAGTTGCAGCGAGGGGTACCTACGACAGGGAGATGTTTTATCACCGAATCTGTTCACTGCTGCACTGGGGGACGTGTTCAAGCATCTGACCTGAAATGGACTTGGCATCATCATTAACGGTGAGTACAACACTCACCTTAAATTCTCGGACGATATCGTGAGCCTGGCTGAGACCGTGGAGGACCTCAGTACAATGCTCGATGACCTCAGTAGAGTCTTTCGATAAGTGGGCCTAAAACCGAACATAGAAAAGACTAAAGTCATGACCAAAGTCCATGTTACACCCACTTCTATTACAGTCGGAGGCTCTATGCTCGAGTTCGTTGACGAGTACATATACCTAGGACAAATAGTCCGATTAGGTAAGAACGATTTTGAGAAAGAGGTCACTCGTCGAATACAATTCGGCTGGGCAGTGTTGGGGAAGCTACAACATACCTTCTCGTCCGCACTACCGCAGTGTCTCAAGACCAAGGTTTTTGACCAATGTGTGTTGCCAGTGATGACATACGGAGCAGAGACGTGGTCGCTAACTATGGATCTTGTCAGAAGGCTCAAAGTTGTTCAGAGGGCGATGGAGCGTGCTATGTTAGGTGTCTCCCTGAGCTGATATGATGATGATGATTACCTATACCTAGTTATTTGTATTTAAGTAGTATATCAGTTGTTTAGTACCCATAACACAAGCAAATATAATTGCTTAATTTAGGGCTAAATGGCGCTGTGTGAATGTGGTAGAATATTATTATTATTATTATTGTTTTACTTCGCACCGACTATGTTACCTATTTATTAGTGCGTAGCAAATATGTTTTGATAAGGGTATGTATTTTATATGCATAGAGTCAATTTAGCTTAATTACAAATCTAAGGATTGCTCTTTCTTCCTATCTCCTGCTTTTTAACCATAAAATTATTAGTTAAATTACCGACAAATAAATTAAGTCAATTCATTTTCATCTAATGTTTTTAATGGTACAATTTACAGAGGAGACTGCCGCCAGAACAATACCATTACACATTACCAAATAAAGATGGATTTCCTTAATAGCTAATTATGTAACCGAGCTACTTGTTGAGCTCTACTAGTTGTTTATTTATTTAATAAACATAAATTACATAGAATATAGGTAGTTTCCCTTTGGTCCCAAACTAAGCTAGTGCTTGTGTCTTGGACACCATCGGGATTACAATTTTAATATATATATATATATATATATATATATATATATCTTAGAGGCTATCATACATATTTTATAATTATAAACTAAACACGATTTAAATACCTAATACTAGAAACAATAACAGTGATAATATTACCTTTAGTTAGAATATGAAGTTGTGAACTTTAATGAATTAAACTCGGTGATAAAGGTATGCACCTGGCTGCTTTCAACAATGCAATGTAATTATGTAACTTAAAACATTGTTATATTGATTTAATAATAATTTGAAATTTATTCAAGTTGTATAAAATTTACCCTTTCGGCCTAATTACCCCTTCGGTCCTCTATCTTTTTCCCTTTTCCTTCCTCATCCCTCTCTCCGTATAAGGTCGGCAACGGCTTGGTTGTATTTTTATTTGTATTGTAGATATGGTGCTTAGAAAAAAAAGCCGGGTACATAGGATACGGTTATCACTTATTATTAGGTGGACTGTATGCTTGTTTGTTATTGTTGTTGTAACAAAATGTGCACTATCCTTATAATTTACCACATAAGAAAAATTTAGAAAACCTACTGGCCCAATAAATTTTTGTTATATTTATGCATATATAGCTCTGCTGTTTTTGAGCTAATAACCCGCACTCACTTCGCATCAGTATCAAAAGAACCTCCTCGAGCACCTTCGTGCGCTTGACACACAGAAAAAAACAATCAAAAATGTTATAATATATCAAAGCGATATAACACAACTTTCATAATATAATGCAATATGCAATCTCTGGTAACCCTACGTGTATTTCCAACGAGGCCCGTAGACATGAGTAAATAATTTTCCTGATTACCGTGCAACGTCTCCGTCGTGCAAAATGGAGAAGTTGTCGTCTCGACCTCAACAAAAATATTAAAGACCTTCCACTCACTGCGTCTTGCACAACTTCTTAAAATGGAACGCTCTGGGTACTTCTCGACAAGTAAATTGATTTTCCGTAACGTATTTCAGGAAATGCAGTAAAATGTTTAGCCAGGTAAGCTTCGAGGAATCTCAGCGCAGGGGAATTGAGTTGTATAAAAAGCAAGGTACAGAGTGCATTGTTAATATTTGTCAGGTGTATTACTGATTGCGAACATAGCTTTTGATGTTTGTTCTATAAACGTTGGTTCAGTAGATTGCTTTAGAGACTAGTTTGTATACAAATGACGTATTTTGTTTGCACTACAACAAATTATACTAAGTGATGTAAAATAAAGACCCACGTCCTATTCAAATTAATTTTATATTGTGGGTAAGATAATTGCTTCTGAACACTGCAACTGATGGTAGAATAAGCCTGATGACACTAAACGAGGTTTAAAGAGAGCATTAATATCACGGTAGGCAGCGGCTTCGCAGAGCCCCTGGCATTGCAGAAGTCTATGAGCGACAGTTTCCACTTACCATCAGGTGGGCTGTTGGCTCGTCTGCCACTGTAGGCAATAAAAAAAAAAAAAAACAATCAGAACAGAAAATGTTAGTACAAATAGGTTTACTGCAGTCAAATAAGAATATTTTCGATAAATACACTTAAATCATATTAAATTTTACATTATAACACTATTCTGGTTTTATCTATTAGAGACCGTTTTTTGCAGCTTTTTAGGAAATAATTTTACTTAAATTGATTGATTCCCCAAGTTGTTAATATTTCCGTGATTCCCACCAAGAACAATCTGTCCATAACTTATACTGACAGTGTAACTTTTGGTAAAATGAACGGATCGTCATGTTAACACTTTGCAAGTATTAAGAAGTGGTTTTTTATTATGAGAATCTCGTACCAACTTGAGTAAAATTCTGTGCGTTTAAACGTTTTTGCCGAGCATATTAAATTGGAATTAAGTAATGTTAGCTCACGTATGGTGCTCATTATTTTGCGTGTGTGGTGATTCTTTTTTATAATAACATTTTATGTTTCACGTTATTATAATTTTTAGGGTGCCGTACCTCAGGAGGCCTTATGGAATCACTTTGTTGTCCGTCTGTCAATCTATTTGTTTGTCGGTCAAGACCTTTTTCTAAGTAACGCGTGGACGCTTTGGTACGCAATCAAAGGTCATTTATATATTTACCCACTCAAAGATCTTTGATTGCGTTGACATTATTTTTTTTTATAATATTATGTATATTGACTACAAGTTTGTATTGTACAAGACACTTGGTGCGCGAGTTCGACTCGCATTTTGTGTTTCATTTAATTTGTTGCAACGTCTAAATCTAAATGAGTTTAAGATTTTGCAGACTTACGTAGCTCGATGTTTGCAAGAGTTTTGCAGTGATTATCCTAGCTAGAAGTTAGAGTGTTGAAGTCAAAGTCAAAGTCAAAGCATTTATTTCATTTTGATCATATAATATGATGCTTATGAAAAGTCAACATTAAATTTTGTCAGCCAATTGACCTACAGCCAGTTCGCTGACGAGGTAGAGCTGTGAGAAGAACTGGCAAGAAACTCACGCCACTCTTTTCAATCGCCAGATAATTACAGTTATTTGAATGAGTTACAATTTAAAACACTCAACGCAACCAAAGAACCATACAAAGTAATTATTACAAATTAACCAATTAATATAATACTAAGATTAAAGAAAGAAAAGAGAGGATTTCAATTATTTAGTTTCATCTAGTATGGTAATTTGACTACGTATTTTAATTAAACTGGTAAATGCACCCGTTCACGAGCATGACGCACGAGCCAGCCATCATCACCCTCGCCATATTAGAGGGAAGGTGATGACTCGGCCAATACGAAACCACAAGCAATGACATTTTAGTGAGCATGACAATTCAAAGCATGGGTGGTAAAAGAACCCTAATAAAATGTATTATGCCTTACGAACTCATAATGATCATGATATGCATCTACTTCACATTAAACTTTTACTACAATAGTCAACATAATTACAATAATAGTCAATATAATTACTATAATAATAGTCTATTCTAATTACCATAATAATAATCAATTGTCTGAATGAGAAAATGAGAGGTATTGTTCTGCAAAATATGCTTTATCACGACACTATGAATACCTACGTTAAATATTATATTATGATACTAATAATGTTATATCACTCGCATCTGTTGATTGCCCCTGTGGTTCGGTGGTACTGTATACGGACCGCTACGCAGAGGTCACGGGTTCGATTCCCGCTCAGTGAAAATATTTGTGTGCATGAATATGTCTATTTGCATTGGTCTGGGTGTTTCTATGTATAATATGTATGTATTTGCAAAAAAAGTATTTAAGTATGTATGTCCGCATTGTAGAACTTATAACACAAGCTATAATATTTGCTAACTTTGGATCTAGATGGCGTTGTGTGTAGTTGTTGAGATATTGTTATTACTATATTTTCTGTAATTAACAGCATGTCTTTGATATGTTAGAAGTTTTCTAATACTAGGTAAGCGACTCCCTGAAGGCTCATACTTTTTGCAGCTAACTCGGCATACTTAATCGAGAACGGGTCTGAATCACATTCTATTTTTAAGGTTTACTGTAAACCTTAAAATTTTAAAGCTTTAATTTCGCACAGTTTCGGTCAGGTTAGGTGTCCTGTGCATTAACAATTAACAATATGTATACGATTTATCGTAAAACTACATTTTATTGGTACACAAAACAAATTAACCATAAATGTTTATGACAAAAAGGCAACAATGCGTCTCAAGATGTCTATCTGACCTTGTCGTTGGACTGTTCTTCATAGGTCAGAGCACTTTGACCTTTAGGATTTTTATGTTATAGTCTAGATTTACTTGCGATGGTTAATGTAATTATCTTTCAGCATAACTTTATAGGGAATACCTGTAAAGGAGCAGTTTAACTTGTGTACCAATTATGAGTTTACTAATGACGGATAGGTATTAACTTTAACAATTTCCTCAATTTGGTTTTCTTCAGCAATAATGTTAGTAATGTCCAAAATAAAACTGGGAGTTTATCTGTATAGCTTGTTTTTAATCGAATGCAGATATTTATTAATTAATTAACAGTGTTCATTCCCTAGTTGCTAACTTAAATTATGGTCATTTTACAATTCATGTTGATGAAACCTCTTTATCTTCCATTACGTTTTTTACAAAATGGTTGACCCGAAATTATGTTGTTCTTTTTTAAATAACATAATTTTGAATTTTCATATCTAAAACCAGTATAATATCATAACAACCGATAGACGTTCACTAGTGCATATATCACCTGACCAGCCGTGAGCTGCAGGCAGCTGTCCTCCATCCATCGGTTGCCCGCCATCTTTATCAAGTCACACATACGGGTAACTCGCAGAACTGATGGGTAGAAGACTTCTAATGTGGCCACGTAACAAATATATAATTTTCAAATAAATGTAATAATGTAGTTTTATAAATTAAAGTAAATTGAAACATTGACAGCGTAGCGCGTTGTTTGTAATCTCCTTAAACAAAGTTAACGTTTAATGTCCACATAGAATAACAGAATAAATAAACTGAACTGAGAAAGGCGAAAAGCGCACACAAAGACATTCTCATTAATTAAAATGAATGCTGGTTTGGTGAAATTACTGTGCAAGACATAAAGGTATATTTACACTGCAATTTAGCTATTTTATTAGACGATACTTTATTACATACGCTATTTGACAAAATCTCTATGCTAAAACTGGCTTAAAGATTTCTTTAGGCTTCGAGCCATATTAAATTGTGATCAATTAAAAATAAACCTTAATGTGAGGGCGCTAGTATTCACAGCAGTTTGATTTTGTCTTGAATATATTTTAGAGACCATTCTAACTCTTCCCTAAAAAGGGTGTTTAGGCATCTCGCACCGCTCGCGACTCGCACCGCGGTGCGACTTGCCTAATAGCTCCTTTTGAATGGGTCACATCGCACCATATTGTTAGAGCGGTGCGAGTGGCCTAAGGTACTATTTGAATGGGTCATGTCGCACCACTGTTTGAAACAATAGGTTTGGTTTCATATCAACACTTTAGGGAATTATAATCTTGTTGGTACCGACATGTAGAAAAGTGGTTATTAGGAAAATAAACAGTTGCTATATAATTCGTAATATTAAAATTCAAAAATTATAAAGATTTTAGATTGAATAGGTACTAATTGTTTTAACTATAACATTACACATTTTAACTTAAGACTAATATTGTAAATGACAGGTTATGTTTTAGGTTTTATATTTGTACACTATTTTCTTATAACTAATAAAATCAGAGTAAAATCACAGAAGTCAAATTTTGGTTTCTTTTTATTGAGATGGATAAACGTAAAATTTAACAAATCAACGAAAATAGGAATGTAAAAAAATATTACCTACATATTTTTACTTTAAACTACACGATGCAACATTACTAATCTTCTAAATCAACAGGAACAATATTGTTTCAAACCTAAATTACGTAATATTTTAATTAAAAGCTATTATAAATTGAAGTTTTGAAACATAAATCTTTGAAAATTAACAATTGTAAAAATAATTTTGTTTTAAAAGTAATTATAAATCACAGTTTAAGAATCAATAAAAAATAAAAATTAGGAATACCTAAAGTCTCAATTTTTCCAAGCAATGCCCGACAGTTATCTCATTATCCAATAACTCTTGTAAAGTTGTCTTAATTCTTCTGTTCATTTCAATCGTCTCTGTTTTTCGTTTTGAAATTTGAATGTCACCAGATTGTTTTAATTTATTACAATAATAGGTGGCATCTTTTTTATTCCCTCGAGTAATTGTGCTATATTAAGCTTTACTGGAATGATTTTTAAAACAATTAGTACCTATTCAATCTGTGATCTTTATAATTTTTGAATATAAATATTACGTATTATATCGCAACTGTTTATTTTCCTAATAACCACTTTTCAACATGTCGGTACCAACAAAATTATAATCTCCTAAAGTGTTGATATGAAACCAAACCCATTGTTTCAAACAGTGGTGCGACATGATCCATTCAAATAGTACCTTAGGCCACTCGCACCGCTCTAAATATATGGTGCGATGTGACCCATTCAAAAGGAGCTATTAGGCAAGTCGCACCGCGGTGCGAGTCGCGAGCGGTGCGAGATGCCTAAACACCCCCTAAAAATTACTTTTACTAGATAAAAAATAAATAACGGGCAGTTACGCTACTTGCCTTAAATATTACCATATTATCTAATCCATCATTTATATCTTCAAAGTATCGATAGTTGTCGCATAATTATCAGTGTAAACGATATTTAAGGAATCGGCTCTTGTGTGGAAAACACAATTAAATTTTACAGGTAAGTACGGGGTCCGAGGAAATGTAATAAACGCGTCGGCTACAACCAAATATTTAGCCTTCGGTCTGTGGTTACAGCCAGGACAATGAAAGTTGTTTATTTTACTTGACAACGACTTAATGGCTGCAGTCTTTTGAAGTACCTACCCATTTAATTGCTTACGTGCTACAGTTTGCTAGAAGGTTAGTAATGTAGATCTATACTGGTTGATTGTTAAACAGTTTTAATATGACAATTGCTGTGAGTAGCACTTAATAAAACTCAATAGAGAATGTAGATATTTACAATATTTTCCATAGGTATGCTTAAAAAAGCTTACGCTCAAATTATTTCATTCAATACAATAGTACACTCCCTCGCAGGATTAACGAGCATCAACTACGTCGTCGGCAGTATGTATTAATATAATTGTAAAGGTACTAATTAAAATTATGCGGTTATTTGTTTATACTTTGTTTACCTATAAAAAATGATTTGTACTATAATATAAAAGTTCATACTTTCTGTAGTTTTTACAACTAGTCACTTACGTAGTTTCAAACTGTTTTTTTGTATCCTCTCATTCAAATTGCTTCCATGGATAACTATTTACCGTGAAGATAAACTGAAGAAAAGATGCACCTAGCTGAAATTAAAGTTAATAGAAAATAGATTTATTTTATATTTACTTTGTTGATGCTGATGTAAAGCGGATAGCAATAACCAGGGAACGGATACGAGGTATCTAGTATATTAAACATTGCTGCTTGCAAAAAGAAGTAAAGCGTTCAGCAGGCGCATCAGGATAAAGTACTTACCAATATTTAATTAACCTAGCCAAATTTATCTACTATTAAAATTACCACATAATGAAGGGAATCAGAACGGAATTGACCAGCGGAGGATCAGATCTGGTGGATACGAATGGAATAACTCGAGAATATTATGATCGTAATATATTTTGCATGTTTAATATAAATGTTTTTATTTTCAAATCAAATCTAGGTATAATAGTTGACACCAAAGTTATATAGCGTGAGCTGGATAAGTAACAACAAACAAGGGTTGAATGTACGAAGAAAATGAACAGTGTCACAATTAAAACACAAAATGACATTTCGTGTATTTAGTTCATAAAATACTTACATTATACTTCGTACTTACAGTTTCACACGCAAGATCTACAGTTTAAATAAACGAGATTTTGTAGCAAAACATTGCCACAGCTAAATATAAAAACAGACGGGTAAAAATATACCACGTCTTCAGCCTGTTCACTGTCACACTGCAGGGCATAGGCCTCTTCTCATATAGAGAGAACATGAGCATTAATCACCACGCTTGTTTAAGGCTGATTGGCAATTTCAGACTTCCTTACAATGTTTTCCTTCACAGAATCGTCAGAAATGTCTAAGATAAACTTAGAAAGTACATATGATTTTAAAATTCACTAGGTACTTGCTCGGATTCAAACCTACTGCCACGTGTTTACGAAGCATAAGGCAACCTTATGCACTGGGCCAATTCGACGTCTTATAAATATACACAATTTTGTTAACGTCACAACATCCATAAAGAACGTTGAGGTTGACCGTATCGTGTAAGTACAATAAAGAAGTTTCAATTCGCTAGGCGCGCGTCATTGTAGATATTTCACTTACAACTTGTGGTAATTATCCTCGTTGTAAGTAAACGATTTGCTCTACATTGTCGTCTACTGCATCAGTGACTTCATCTATGCTAAATATATAAAAGTAATCAAAACTTAACCTACTCTCTTCCCATTACAAGACAAATATTTTGGAAATCTTTTTCTGACTGCAATAACTACGAAATGTTGCAAAATAAATAAATTACAAAAATAACGTTTAATACGAACATTATTTCATATTAAGCCGTACCATTAAGTGCCAATATTTAGGGATTAAAGTCAAAACATGAACAATGAACAGTATTGAAATCTGATCTTTTTCTCTGCATTGCGCTTTTGCTGCACATAGCATTATCAAAAAATTGGCGTAAGAAAGCTTACCTATTACTTTAGTACGATTTTCTTCAGAGCATTGTACATCTTAAGATGTTTTTCCGCTGGGGATGGTACATATGGTACATGCATTAAGACTTAGAATGGTTGTGGAACACTTATTTATTTATTTATTATTTATTTATTTATTTATTACTCTTAAACTTACATCTATCTTTACAGGCAAGCCTAATGCGACAGAGAAGTTGAGCTTTTTATCTAGTTTATAACTATATTTATTTCTACATCCTAATACATGATTAAAACTAACCTAAGTACTGCAGATGCAATAAGCAGTCTTAGTAAATTCGTTCAGTGCACATGAAAACAGATCTATCCGGTCAGACAGCGTGTTGAGCACACGCAACGCCCGCACAAGCAGTGCGCGCTGCAGCAGGTTGGTGCGTGCGCAAAGCACAACCAGCAGCGGCGGGCGTCGGCGACGCCCTCTGTATTCATCCGGAACGCACAGCTGAACCGTCTCTAAGATACCCGAATTGTGTATCTTACCGTTTATTACACTAAATGTGTAGGTGGCGAGAGCTACTTCCCTTCTTACTTCGAGTCTGTAATAACCCACCATTCCCATAACAAATAAAGAAGGATACAGAAGTGGGTACCCTGGGAACACGCCATACTGCTTCAGATATAAAAACCTAAGAAATTTGTTTTGTATGCGTTTTATCATTAATTTATACTTTTCTTCGTGTGGAGACCAAATGACCGCATTACACTCCAAGTGACTCTTTACGAGTGCTTCGTACAGTGCTTTCAAGGCCCGTATATAGGTAAAATTGTTAGCCTGCCTCAAAACAACCCCCGAATTTCGGTACGCTTTCTTACATACGTCTATGATGTGCTGCCGAAATAGCAAATTGCACTCGAAGCGCACGCCCAGGTCTCTTACCTCTGTGATGCGCTTTAACGGCAACCCATCCATGACGTATTCGTACTGGATATTTATCTTCGCCCAATTTACCCCTCTTCCTCTTTTCTCACCTTTCTCATTCCCTTCCCCTATCCCCATTCCCAGCTGCCATAGTGGAGGCCACCATACCAGCAGTTTAAGACGATGGCTTTTGGTATGGTGGCCACCACTTCTGGATTCCACTGACTGCTTACCATCAGGCGGGGTGGAGTCACTTTGATAGGCTAATATAAAAAAATATAAAAATAAAATTTCCAATTCGTAAAATAGGTTGCCGAATTTCTCATAAACGTGAACGCAAATGAATATCTTAGACAGTGCATAATACACAATATTGCTGTAGGTGTAGGTACATATCTGAGTAGCGACTGTTGACGGAACCCACGAAGGCGTGAAGGTTTGCCAACGATGTTTACCACAAATAACAGTTACGGTTCACCGAAAATCAATATACAATGAGTATATTGTATAAAATGCTTCTATAACTAAATTATGATGGATGATAATTAAATTATACTATGATGCTTGAGTTATAACTGATAATACTTATAATATACTGTTATCTTTTTTATCATAATCATATTTATGCATTCTCGTCGAAAAATAAGTTATCAATAATACAATCTAGCAACTTTTTAGTTCTCCATCATTTCGAACTACTCTATAGTAGTACGTAGAGAGATTTAGGTATTGCGCCAAGGTGTCTTCTTAACAAAGACAAAATACTGGTCGCTTACTATTTACATTTCGTCCTCTACTATACAGTATGAGATATTAGTTTAACTACATTTTCCACTAAGGATTTAGTTATTACGTTAAGGCTAACACACGGAAAACTTTGTTTCAGCTCTGTGTTTTATTTTCGTGAAATATATATACATACAGATTTTACGAAAGTCCATCCCTCTATTTTACAAAGGAGTTGACCTCTGTGTCCAAAGCATATTATAGTGGTTAAAAGTCTACTTATACTGGTCGATGTTATAGGAGAAGTCACAGTCAAAAGTTCTCCGTTGCTGCTAATTAGATTGACAGTATTATGCTTTAAATCCTACATTATTTGAATTGAAATTCAGTCTAAATTATTCTATCCCCTTTTAAAACTGAGTTGATGTGTCTTATTTTATACATGCGCGATTATTTTGGTCTGAAAGTGGGTTAGTTAGTTAAGTCTGTCATTGGATATTTATATAAGAATTGCTATGTGGATACTAGATTTAATATTTTACTAACAAACAGCAGCGTTAACTGCATACAAAAAATTTACTTCTATACTAATACTATATCAAACATCTCTTTTTGGAAGAGGCCTGTGTGCTTCAGTAGACATCGTCATGCTGATCATGATGATGATGAAGTGTGTCCCGTGTTATATAGTGAAAAACTTATTTTTTTAATTTGTCCGTCTGCTTTTCATAATGGTTTACTACCTGTGTACATTGGCAACAAGATGATTGATCTGATCATTCCCGGGTCCAGAAGACGAGGAAGACCGAAAGCGAGATGGATAGACGTCATCAAAAAAGATCTCAGTGCTTGCAATTTTTCCTCTGAAAAAAGAAAGTCGCGAAAAGCAGATCCCACCGCCATGTGGGAATAATGCTAGAAAAAGAGAGAATCTTTTACAATGATTTAGTCCTTGAATGTGCCCTGAAGTGGCCTTTATTTAATAGTTTTGACATCCCAATGTTTATTTTACGAAAACGAAAAGGCACGCATAGCATTTTAGAGATTGTGACTTCTTTATTTATCGTTATATCATTTAGGTTATTTTCAGCTATCATAGGCGGCACATAGGCCTTCCCTAATTTTCGCCACCGTGGCCGGTCGTTCGCCGCCCCCATCGGCATCGGTTGCCCGCCACACTTATAGCATCGTCTGTCCATTTTCAGCTATAGCATAATAATATTGCATTTATTTTAAAACTTTATTAATTATGTATATTCAGTTCAGATTTTAATAATGTACTAATAATTGCTAGCCAAAATGTTATAATAATTCACAAAGCTAATTACAAAACGCCAACAGTCTGAAGCTTGAAATTAAGGCTTATTCATATAGTAGTGATATTTGCCACAGCTTTAGGTAATAAAATTGGGATACATAATAATGAAATATACGTTTGTAAATGCCCCCGCATCACAGGGCTTGTTCCATAGTGTGGGAGTTGTTTTAGAAAAAGTACGTGAAACAATATTTTGTTCTTAAATGTCAAGAGAACCAGTAAAAGACTATGGGTCTGATGGGAACCGATGGGACTATGGGTCTAGTTAGAAGGTTCAAAGTCATTTAGAGAGCGTTGAAGCGGGCTATGTTAAGACATTTAAGTTGTTTTAGTTTTGTCTATCGACTGAAATCATAATTAATTACACAAGTAACTTATCTAAGGTACTTTAATAAAATATAATATCGTCGTTTGAGAGTAGGTACGTCTGTCTAATAGTGAATTTTCCTTATTTATACCATAATAACCAGTAAATATGTCCAAGACATAGTTATGACCAAGATTCTAAGAAAAACATAATAGTATGAGCGTACACTTGAAGGAACAAAAATAAGCACATTAATATAAAAGAGAACCGTATCAAGCAACTCGGCTAGAAACAAGGAAGGTATTTCGGAAACACTTGGTTGCGCACATGTTCCTATTTTGCAATGATTTCGACGAGAAGACGTGTAAAGGAAACCCGGCTCTCCACAATTCTGTTATATGAAGAGCGGATCGAGCCCATACATTTTACATCAGCAAACGAAACAAATTCAACAAGAATATGGTCTTACATTAAAATTCAATTTTTGGTTGTTAAGGCTTTTGTTACGTTTAATAAGATTGTAAAGATTGTTAAGCGAGGAAGCTGTTGATTTATTCCTTATTAATATGCGAGGGAGGGTAACTCCACTTGTAAATAAATATTTGAAATTGATGTCGCCTGAAATCAGGTTACGGGAGTATTACCGTATTGATTACAATATTTTACATTATGTACATACCTATTACCTACCTATATGATAAAAGTTTACTTCGGTAATTTAGATAGATTGGGTTGGTTTATGACTGGGCAAAGTTTAGATCCTGGGGCAGACCTGCGTCCAGGGACATGACTTACTTATGTTTACGTAAAACTGTGACATAAATATAAAAAGAAATATATGTTTTGATCAATTTAGAAGCGTTGTGAAAAGTAAGTTGAAAGGGCCGAAATAAAGCACTAAAAATAACATTGTATTTTATATTGCCAGGTGACAGAGACGCAATACGATGCATGTTGCATTTTGTATCAGGTTTGTCGTGCTATTAAATCAGAGTCTATTGAATTAGAATTGAGGGCGATTCAAATTGTGCCTAAAATGCCATGTTCATATAATTTCCAATAAAATATAACCGTGTCTAGAATATGGAATCATCCTATCTCTGCCTGTGTGTGTAGTACAAAACAACTAAGGGCATGTTAAGTGACGGGAAACAGAGTAACATGCATACTGAATTACACTTTATTGCCTGCCAATAATGGGTACGATAAACGTCTCCCTATCAACAGAATTATGACCAGCGGTGATCCTATTTTATGATTTATATTTATCACGAATTGTCTAAACATAATTTTTCAGAATAATTTGATAATACAAAGCGGTTCTCTTTGCTAAACTAGTATATGATGCAACTAACGTTTTTGAACATGAAAAATCTTGCGCGCTTTTTAAGTAACAGCGGTGAAGTTTAAGTACTCAGTAGTAATTAAAAAGGTGCTTAGCATAAAGTATGCCAATTGCTCAACGTCGACTACTCGACTTTGGAAAATTTATTTTATCACAAACGACTCTTACTACTTAATTACGTATTATGAGTTTTATTCTCTACGGTACATATTCACTAACCATTCAAAAAACTTTTTAACTGTATGAGTTCTGTATGAGATTTTCTATATTAGGTGAGGGAAAATACCAATCCCACTATCCACTAAAAACTATCAGAAATTAGTCATGGCCGTGAAATTAACACATAAGAAAGCAGCAGGATCGTTCAGATGTTATTGTGAAACCGCCTAGTTAGCAGCACGATTATAGCAAAGAAATCACCAAAGGTATTGCTCGGAGGAGGCCTTTAAACTTTGTCTAACAATGAACATAATTTGATCAAAACAGACAAAACAAGATAGATAGGGGCACCCTGTTATGTACAGTTTCAGCATCACTGACTTCTCTATCACACTACAAAACATAAACATAAGCAACAAGCGAACAATAACATAAACAAGTATATATTACAAA
Organism: Parascotia fuliginaria; assembly: GCA_963082885.1. Taxonomy (NCBI): domain Eukaryota; kingdom Metazoa; phylum Arthropoda; class Insecta; order Lepidoptera; family Erebidae; genus Parascotia; species Parascotia fuliginaria. Next base: position 5,467,725 of record OY720175.1, read on the forward strand.
TTATGTATTTTTCGTTGTCGTCGATGAGATGGCTACGAGAAAGCATATAATTATATTATGGCAGAGCAAGTTTGATTGTCCTAGACCTTTATATTTAGTCTCTAATTACATAATGTGATAACAGGTGTGATACTCTTACACTTTCCTAGTAAAGATATGAAAAAACTGACAATCAGTAAGTAATAATAATAAGTAACAAAGTTTTACAAAGGTACTTCAGATACCAAATTGCTCTGAATTCAAACTGGTTTACATTTACAATACAAACCAACATAATTATTCAGTGATACTAATAAACAATAGGTGTTTAAATCATGTCATCCTGATTATACATGTACGCAATGAGAAGTTTTGATATCTACGATATTTGCGGTTCGCAGCGAGACGCTGGCGCGTGACGCGAATATTCTGGAACACTTGAATGTTCGATGATAACGCCTGTCGAATTAGATTTGAATACGAATGGAATATTAACGAAAAACTTGTTCCAGACTGTCAAGATGTCGGTCAGTTGACTGTTGCGTATCGGTTTTGTCTCGTCGTAATAATGTTTTAATTTGGATCGCAAGATTAGTTTATGTTCCTGTTACGTCAGACATGCATTCTTTTTGTTATGGCAATGAACTTTGCAACGTATTTCTTTGTCGTATGAAGTATTGCGCGAATATTTGTGCAACTAAACGGATAATAATAACGAGCCATGAACGCCTTATGCTAGCCCACGCGTACAGTCAATATTAATTGAAGCGATTATAATTAATATAGTATATTATAAGACTTTTACGGTAGTAGATCCACGCTGATTTCAGCATGAATGGGCCGGATCGTCCGGGGAAGTACTACCCTCTCATAGAAGATCGACTTAAGGGTAGTAGTATCCGTACTACTGCATTTCGTTCGGTGAGTGAGAGCGCCGGAGGCCCAATTTCCCCCCTTTTCTCTCTTCTCACCTCCCTCATTCCCTTCCCTAACCCCATTCCCAGCCGCCATAGTAGAGGCCACCATACCAGCAGTTTAAGACGATGGCTTTTGGTATAGTGGCCGCCACTTCTGACTGCTTACCTGATGGTAAGCAGTCAGAAGTGACTCTACCCCGCCTGATGGCGGGGTGGAGTCTCTACTACTTTATACTCTGTGGTCCTGGTATGCTACACTTGGAATAGTTTCTCGCAGCAGACCTCAACAACAAAGTTTGTAAACAAAAACACTAAAGATAGACTTAAAAATCACTCTAGTATCAACTTTTGAGGTAAGTAAGAATAATCAAAGTCGAAAGAAGTCACATACATGCTTTTTATAAAAGGGTTTTGTATATAGGCAGATACATCTAATGAGTTTGTTTTATTGAGTTCTGATTTCTAGCTCTGTTTTTCCTTAGCAGTCCGTGACTGAAACTTTTATGCGAGTACTTCTATAGATAAGGACAAAGCCAACAAGATTCTGTTGAGAAAGGAAACGACATGGATTATCGTGTCACGTGGGTGTTCGTGCATGTTGTGTAATCGAAATTACATGTTTTCCTTATCCTTATACAGTATTAAATGAAGTCAGCTACCATTACTCCAAGAAACTATGATACATTTTTGAATGAAGCAGGCTGAAGACTTTTTTGAGGTTACCTTTTTATGAAATCAGAATATTAAACAGTTTTATGATATTGTCACAGGAATTACGCAAATTTTGAAAGCTCTGAATACTTTTATTTGATTAATTTTTTACCTGCAATCAGCTAACTTTGCGCATTTATTAAATCTGCGTTGATTCTTCTCTTATTTTTTAAAACTTGCTAACACAGAATAACCCAATTATTCTAGGTATGATACTATGTCAAATGGGCAGTCCAATAATAAGGATAGTAAAAACTATTCCTGGTTCTGAAAGCTTACAATAAGGCCCTATAGTCATGTTACTGGGCAAATATGATATCTAAAATAACTATGAGTATTTCAGTGTATTTAACGCTGCAGAGAAATTACTGCATGAAGATGATTGTTTTAGTCAATTTAGCATTTTTTGTATTGTTTAGCTTAGATTCGTAATCACAGTTCTAATGTCAATCATAGAACTAATAATAATAAGATCGTAATAATTGACGGCTTTTCACTTCTAAACAAAATTAAAATTAGATTACTGGTGTACCTACCTTGAATTTTATAGCTAAGTACTTGAATGTTGTGGCTACTGCCAGGCATAGTCGCCTACCTATAATGATTGTTATAGATGATTAAGGATTAAGAACTATGCGTTCAATGCTTGACTTAGTAAGTCTCTGGTCTAACCCAAGCATTTCCATTAGCCCACCTAATTGATCGTATCGTTTAATCTACAAACATATACTTGTTTGTTTATTTTGTTTATATAAATCAGTGTTAGAAAAGTATTGCTGGTAAACCGATAATGTCAGTGTGTACTTAAAAATATTCAGATATTGGATCAATTCGAATATCATAAAATGTTTACAACTCATGTTTATTCAAGCGAAGCCTCGGAGGCTCGTTTCCATCATAAATTGCTACCTCTGTTTACTGACTTTGTAATTATTATGTAACTTAATAAATTTTCAATTTATTTACATGTTGGCAACGATGTTTTATAAGTCTACTGAAGCTGTTAATTTGGGAAATCAAGTTAGACGCAGGTTTAGTACAATTTAAAAATGTCAGGTTACAAATTTATGAATTGTTGTACCGTGTCAGAGATGCGGTAATCAGTTGGCTTAAAAAGAACCTTGTAAGACTAACGTTTTATTACAGTCAATTATATCGATACCAAAGTGTCCCTGGTACGAGTTGCAGAATTATCAAATTAAAACCGTAAATTTATACGGATCAATCCAATAGCAATATTATAAATACTGAAGTTGCTTATAATATATGAATTTTTAAGTGTTTGTAATGAACGTCGCATGTTTGTCGACGCCATAATAAAAAGTGCCGTATTTTATAAAAGACTAAATGCCTCTACTTTGCTTTAAGCTACAGTTTAATTAGGTATATAAATTTAAACATCGTATTTCACTACAAAAACAATAGTACTTATGTATCGCACAACTAGCAATTTCGCAATAAAATTACACATTGGGTTGAGCAGACAAGCAAAGATAAACTGAATGAATATCACTCTGGAGACTGCAACTGACAGCAGTGAAATTATAGCAAACGCTTTTGATACTAAAGTACGAGTTACTTTGAGACCGAGGTTTAAACGTAGCGGTTAAATATTTTGTGTGTAACACATACGCCCAGTTTCTGAAAGGCTGATCAACGAAAAATTAACTAATCACCTGTTAAATCTCATGTGGAGTACCAATTGGGTTGCTAAAAGCATAATTATAAAATAATTAGTAAACTAATTATGAATGCTTTTAGCATGCTTTTAGGTACTTTACATGAGATATAACAGGTGATTATTTAATTTTTCGTTGATCAGCCTTTCAGAAACTGGGGAATAGTGTGAAAATTGAAAGGTGGAAAACTCCACTCCCTTAGTACCTACTTCTGCCTTTAGTAGTAGTGCGTGTAGTAGATGTTTTTTCCATTACATTTCCAGTTATTCTGTTTATATACTATCATCATCATCATATCAGCCAAAAAACGTCTCTTGGTGAACATAGGCCTCTTTCAATTTTTGTCACCTTAGACGCCCCGTGAGCCACCCTCATCTATCGGTATAAATACTATAAATGAAAGTAATCCATTAAATGATTTGTGGAGGTTTGGTTTTCTTTGTATTGGTAAATACCGATTTCTTGTGGACTAGATCATGAATCAGTAAATTTAATAACTACCAAATTTTTAGTTATATACCTTACATTGTTCTTTGATATGACTGTCACGGGTATATACGATAAAAATGAAGCTAATAATCATCAGATAAACTGGGCTTCTAATAAACACAAAGCTGAAATTGCGAATCTGCCTAAACCTAGCGATCAATGCCATACATAAGCCTAGATTGGGTGTCGCTCATGCTCCTTTTATAAATTGTTGCAATAACCGCTACAACATGAGAAATTTAAATGTAATGCATATGATCACTACTCCCTCGGTGGCTATTATCTGTTACTAAATAATTTTCAACACTGAACGTTTTGAGTAAAAGCATTTGAATTTTAAAGGTTTTAGTGTATTTTCAAAAGGTAGCATAGTACTATTATTATAATTAATATGTAATAATAATACTTCTGTCTAGAATTTCTATATACCTATGCGTTATATCATATTGGAAATAAATAGCGGGATTTAAGCGTTTAATCGATAGATGAAGGCGGCCCACGAACGGTCAGTGGCAATAGTTGGGCAAGTTTGTATGTTACCTTCAGCAGTGGACGTTTCTCGATTGAAATGATGACGTTGCCTTGTATAATATTTCTATGTAATGCTAATACAATATATGTAATACTTTACAGAGATAGCATTTGTATTCAATAAATGAAGTCAGTGTTATTACTTACTAGCTTGCCGCGGCGCGGTTTCACCCGCGTATTTGCTTACTGCTCTGCTCCCGTCGCCAGTAGCGTGATGTTACATAGCCTATAATAACCTTTCTCGAGAACTGGGCTATCATACGCAAAAATATTTTTTAAATCCAACTGGTTGTTCCAGAGATTAGCGCGTTCAAACAAACAAACAAACAAACTCTTTCGCTTTATATAATAGTGTAGATTACAAAATTTATTGAAACTAAGTAGCGTAATCTCAGATTATAACATTCTTCCTTGAAATTCTGCATAATATCTTACCAAAGGGAGAGAAATGTTGGTTATATGAAAGCCCCTTAAATTAGTAGACAGCCCATCGAGTTTGGGTTTTTAGTATATTGTTATTATTTCGGCAAAGTAACGTTAAATCTTCACGTAATAGGCCTATGGTTTTCTCAAGAAAAGCTGCCAAAAATAGATGTTTAAGAGTTTTACCTATATTGTGTTTGCCTTTAGGTACTTTGAATCATGTTACCCATATTAAGAATAATATGAGTTATCGTTATGCATAGACTAATTAATTAAGGGTTTCTAGTGTAAAATAACATAAGGATGTCAAGTCATGGGCGGGATCCATGGGCAACTCTTGTATTCTTTAATGTTAAATTTAGTAACTTTATTTCAGAAGTTAACATTTCAGCAGTGTATTTTCAACAATTTGCAACCTAGATCTTAACAAATGTAGTACACGACGAACATATTTATTCGGCTTTATTCGTCAAGTGCGATATCATGGTAAAGAAACTGGAATCAGCTTGTACTAAACATCGCGGGAAACCAGCCGACGTTAAACATGAAATATATGCGGCAATATATTTGTATGCGTGTCGTAATGCCTAAGCGCTCGTTTATCAATATGCCCTTAGGCGGATCTCGACTAACGGCATACGAAAACATATGAGAAATCACAATGCTTCGCGAAAACAAAATAAAGTCGGTGTGTGGTGAGAGGGTAGCTGTGACGTCATTAACGAAAGTAATACAAACGAAGTATACAGCTTTTGTTTCAGCTAAATTGCGCCTGTTTCATATTAGGTGTTTCTTGTAAATTTTAAACAGAGACAAGGTACCTATCTCATAATATTGTAGACTGTATAAAGGCGTTATTTGAAGACTCATGAGCAGTCTCAGACGCACTTACAGGTAATAAATAACAGAGACAATAGGACTAGCGATGTAAGCCCTTCCAATCTCACAACAACCGTAATCTAGTAGTCGTAGTATTATCTGTCTAGCGTTGTTACTAATGACTATAAAATAATTTTTAACAAAAAGAAAACCGACTTCAAACTAGAAGACAACTAAAAAGTAAAAAATAAATTTACATAGCACAAAGTAATACGTATTTTGATTTAGTTAATCAGAAATAATAAAATAAGTATTTTATAATTTTGAAGTTGGTGCTAAGTAAAACAATAACAAGGTACCTATAGGTATTATCAATCTTAATTTGCTATTGTAGTAAGGTAGTAAGGTCCTTCCAATTTGAAGTCGGTTTTCTTTTTGTTAAAAATTATTTTATTTTAAAATTTTTAGTCATGGGTATCCTTAAATATTATTATCCTTAAATATAAATCTTACTTAAATATTATTTTGTACACACTAAACATTTTGGCATATTGAGCCGTATGAAGTAAGCCCGACATGACTGCTGTTGAGGATTTCCCTCGACTGTCTATGGTCACCTGTAATAGCACTTATATAACCTATATGGGTGCAAAGTTCTCATCATTAGAAATGAATTAAGTCCAAACACCAAGTAATTGCTGTAAATCGTTGACGAGTTCTCTAGACTGTCTATGTGCTCCATAATCAGATTGACTCCAAACCTTCACTAAATAGTAGTGCCTTAAATACGTAATGAAAAAAATAATAAATGCACTAATCTTCAGTACAATTGTCGTAAGTTCCCCTCGATTTCTTTGAGATGCCATCATCAGATCCTGTTTTCCTTATCATGGTACCACCCTTAGAATATATTCTTTCCAACAAAAAAAGAATGATTAAAATCGGTTTATAAGCGACGATGTTATCCGCGAACACACAAAAAAAAATCGTTCGAATTAAGAAACCTCCTCCTTTTTTTGAAGTCGGTTAAAATCAGTTTTGAGTGCTTCTAAGATGCAGTATTGGTAGTTGAAGATATGGGGTTTCAGACAAGCAGGTACAATGTTTTTCTTTATTTTACATGCCGATGTTTTTATGTCACTTTTTTAATAAAGTAAAATAATTTTAAACAAAACAAAACCGACTTCGAACGGGAAGGAAACTAAAAAGTTAAAAATAAGTTTAGTTAGCAGAAAGTAATTCGTATTTTGATTAAGTTAATCAGAAATGATTGAATAAGTATTTTATAATTTTGAAGTTGTTGCCAAGTAAAACAATAAGTGGGTGCCTATAGGTAGGTATTATCAATCCTAATTTGCTATTGTAGTAAGGTTCTTATAGTATTTGCACACATACAAAACAATAAGTTTTGTATGTGTAACACACATAAAAAAAAATATATACGGTGGAATTAAGAAACCTCCTCCTTGTTTTGAAGTCGGTTAAAAATATTAATTATCTGACGGTAGTAGATCCACGCTGGTTTCAGCATGAATGGGCCGGATCGTCCGGGGAAGTACTACCCTCTCATAGAAGATCGACTTAAGAGTAGTAGTATCCTTACTACTGCGTTTCGTTCGGTGAGTGAGAGTGCCGGAGGCCCAATTGCCCCCCTTTCCTCTTTCCTCACCTCCCTCATTCCCTTCCTCTAACCCCATTCCCAGCCGCCATAGTGGAGGCTACCATACCAGCAGTTTAAGACGATAGCTTTTGGTATGGTGGCCACCACTTCTGGATTCCACTGACTGCTTACCATCAGGCGGGGTGGAGTCACTTTGGTAGGCTAATATAAAAAAAAAAAAAAAAAAAATTATATCTATTTGAAGGCGTGAAAGTACTAAATGAAATTTGAAGAGGATTTTTTAAAACTACACGTAAGTAGGTATTTACAAAATTAATGAGCTGTAAGCTGTAGCTGTAACTCTGTAAAACGTAGTCAGGTTTTGCAGCGGCAGATATCATGTCTCTTATTGAGATTTGTTATTTTATTATCAGTAAGTCGTGCTCCTGTTTTTAGAAGTGTCTATATCGTGCCTCTAATATTTATCATAATGTAAACCAAATATTTTTTTTCATTTTGATGCGGTATAAAGTGAAGTAGCAAAGAAAATATATGTGCTAATAAAGGCTTACATTATTTATAGACGCACGCCTATACAAGATTCAGTAAGGCCTGAAAACTCTGTAAGATAAAACTTTGTTGTTTGGTTTCTTACAGCCTTTCATTTGTGACGTCGTCAACGATAGTAGATAATTCACAGTAAGTATCGTTCTAACCTGGAATGGGCTATAAACTATAATGACTTGATTTTAGGATAATCACAGCAGTGGTTCCTTTTATTTGTTTTATTCTTACATAATTTTTATTTATCTAGTAGTTAAAAACATAAAGATATCTAGCATATTCATAGTTTGTCACGACCATCAGTCAGTAAACGCTGGCAAAATTATTATGATGCCTATTTTGGTATTTGCCAACTTGAAAGATTAAATTTATTCGTACCTAAGGGCTTGGATGCAAATAGACACTACCTATATGTATTGGCACAGTTCTAAAAAAAACATGTGGCACTCGGGGACTGTTGCTGAACATAAGCCTCCCTCAATTTTCGCCACCGTGGCCGGTCATTCGCCGTCCTTATCCATCGGTTGCCCGCTACCCTTTTAAGGTAAGGTCGTTGGTCCAACTTGTGAGGAACCTGCCCACGCTGCGTCTGCCTTCAAGCCCTGGATGTAAGGTGCAAAAATAACGTCTTCATGAAATAATTCTTGATGATAATATATTTATGAGAACCGTGTACTAGCAAAGTACGAGTATACAACTGGTAGTACTGCACTTAACTAAGACTCATCACACATAGAAAGTGGCTGAAATATGTGATAAGGATGACATCATATTCATAAAAAGTTACAGATCAACTTACACTACTTATACAAAATCTGTTTAAGTTAACCTTATTTAATTTGTTGAACTCTGGTACCCAAGGTAAGATTTAACTTGTGTTTTGGGTACAATAATGGAATACCCGAATTTAAAATATTTATACAAGCAGTGAAAATCGGCTGAAATGAGGAATAATTTATTAATTTAACATTACTTTATACAAAAGAGTCTTCTTCTTCTTAGACCTGGTTCCCTGTACTTGGGGTCTGCCTTCCTTGTCCCCATTTTCCATTTAGCACGGTTTTGTGCTAAGTCGTTCGATATATGAACTTCTTTAATTTCATATATTATGAAGTAGTAACATAATTAAATTTTCAATCTCTTTATTGCATTAGAGTCAATCTACTCTGCCACTTTACACTGAACACAGCAAAGATCAAGTGAATACAGAATAAAACATAACAAACTTTTCTTCACAGCTTTATTGCTGTTGTAAAACAACATTTGCTACGCTGTACAAAATCAGTCAACAACAAACTCGGAATTGTTGAGATGTGTGAATCTTAGACCCTCGTCGCTCACCTGATTGCGGAATGCAAATCGCTCCCAAGGGACCCTCGGCCTAATATACAAAAGGAATAGAGGCTTATATCGTTCGCAACAAACACGGGAAAGGCCGACAAACCGTAACAGACACGTGAGTAACTGAAATGGTTTTGAATACTTTATAGTGCTTTATTTCGCTGGTGTTTTATTATTTAAGACCACTCCGTTCGTTGGCATTGTCCGAATATTTCTTAATTCCCTAAAATATACTCTTTTGGGTGGAATTTGAATAACTAGTTTGTTGTTCTTTCACCGTATAATTTAATTTATTTTAAATAGTATAATGCTAATGGTATTTAGGTTATTTCACTAGAGAAAATTGTGATAACTTGTGTGAAAATTTGAAACCTCTTTTGTCTAGTCTCTTAAATAAATAGTAGTAGTACTATTTTGTTCTGGTTTCCTGTATGTATTTTTGTTGCTAACAAAATTTTCTAAACCTGTCTAAATATTTTACACTATCACTATGAAATAACTAACTGTGTATAAATAGCAATTCGCTAAATAAGTTCCAAGTAATTAACTAGGTTCATTAGCGGAAAGATGACATAAATCACTGTTCAAATTTTAGCGTACCATTATCATTAATTGTTATTTTAAACCAATGTATTTTTTTATATTTGAATTAACCCAGTATTTATAAACTAATATTATTTTGTAGATAGTGACCCCGGTGATAATCTAACATCTTCACAGCTACTAGTTGATTTATATAAAAATAAACTAAATATGGTGGTTTACTGGTTTACGCACAAGCTGCTCCAATTTTTAAATTGCAACAACTCAAATTAAAACCACGAAGACATTCAGTTAGATAGCAATTATTATTTTCATCTGTATTAAGTATTATTTTAAGCGACATGTACAGCAATTTTAGCATTCATAAAGTTCAATTCACTAAGGCGCTATCTCTTCTAATTCTAAAGCCATTTCCCTCGGTAGTACTGCGCTCAGTATTGCTGGTATAAATACACGTTAATAGTTATCAGGATTTATTCTATAGCCACTTCAAAGCTTAATGTATTGAGATCTGAAATAATATTAGTTGTTTAATGACTGGTAATAATTATGTAAGTATGAAGAATATACTGTAGCGTAGTGGTCTATAGTCTAAATATTTTGTAATCGATAGATAGGTGTCGACGATCACACGAGAAGCATGTGATCGTCGAATCTGTGCCGTATCTTGCAGTGTATGTTTTAGTGTCTCGTGTTCCTTGTCTTGTTTTGTTGTCTTAGAGGAATGAAGAAATAAGATATTATTTTTAGAATTATATTTGCAGGGTTATTTATTACCTTTGATAATTCGCATTGGCAGCAGACTTATCAGATGACCCTGCTGCCCGTTTGCTGTTTCTGATCATATTTAATAATATAGTATTAATCACATTACGAAACCGTGTAGGGCCTAAACTTGTCAACGAAGAGTTTTGTTTCTAGTAGCATTTTTATTCAATAAAAACCAATGTTCTAAGCTTCTCTGCGGTCACTTTAATAGCGTTAGTCATGAGCTACGTAGATCCTCCCTAGTGCTGTATTTTGCACAAGGGACAGCCAGTATGACATTGATTGAATTTGTGTGTATCGGATAACGGTAGCTACATTCAATATGATTAGGGATTCTACTCCCTTGTTTAACGCATGCATATGCAGTGAATATTAAGCTTTTCAATCATCACAACGTGGTATGAGGCATTGCTTACTCTTTGCATAGATAGAAAACAGTTTTGTAGCCATAGGGTACTTTTTTATTTAACATATACCCTAACGACTTTTTATGGATGAATATAAACAGAAGAGTTTTTTTTCTATAGCTGCGCCCTACGGCTTCGCCTGCGCGTAAAATATGTTTTGTTTTATCCCTCGGGATCCAGACTGATTTTCGGGATATAAAGTAGCCTATATCCGTCTCCGGCACGGAATCTATCTACATACCAATTTTCATCGAAATGGGTTCAGCCGTTTAGGTTCTGAGTGGTAACAAACACACACACACACGCACACACATACACACACACATAAATTTTCTCATTTATAATATTTTAATAGGACTTAGTACGTGGAAACGATCAGTATATTTCACACAATAATGTGAAATTTGATCATCCAAGTGACATCACCTCGGTGATCATATTTTTATGTTTTAAAATCAGCTACCAACAAATCGCCTGGGTAAACATAATCCACATGATTTGAATTTATTTATTATGTTTTTTTCAAGTCACCTGGGTAATCAAAGTTCATAAGATTCAAATTTGTTAACAAATCCACCCTAATTAATTACTTCTTTAATAAACCTAATCATTATTTTTTATATACGCTGAGATAGACCTAAATTAGGCTAGATACTCTTTATACTGTTAGGTAGTATGAGAAACCCAAAATATTTTTTCCTGACGGACGGTTGTTGTTTCTTGTATTTCCAACGAACCGTCTCGAACATTACACTATTTTCAGGTCTTGAATAGAATTGTGTACTTATAAATAACTATCTCCGTAAACACAATACCTCTCCTAAGTCTGGTAATAAGCTTTTGAGTTAAGAGCCCTCGTAATTTTAGCGTCGGCCTTAACAGCTGTGCCTAAAAGGTACCTAGATAATCCGATAATGTGAGTGTTCAAAACAACAATTTAAACTAACACTTCACGAGGTTTAAGTAAAGTCAACACATTTTGAATGGTCAGCTATGGTAAAATGAGGCAATCTCCTTCCTAATGGTGTTCACAACAAACAGCACAAACATTGCCTACTAAATTCATCAAACATTTTTGTTTTCTTGGCTTAGGAAAGTTTAAGGTTTAAGGTACAATAGTCATATTAATTTGATGTTGATGTTGATGTTGATGTTTAAATTTGTTATAGTCATTATGCTTTTCAGGAGGATTCGTGCAGCGCAGCACAGTGTTAATTAGTAAGTTTGTAGAAAACATTTATATTTTGAAAGAGATGGGGTTCTAAATTTCAGAACACATGGATCAAATAGGTACTACTTGTAAAAAACAGTACAGCGTCTCTCTGAAAAATATATAAGGTATTTATTTATAAAATAGGATACGAGACACTTTTGCTTACTCCATCGAAACAAACGTGTAAAATTATGTGTTTAGGATTGTAATGTCCAGAAACGTATTATTTCTTAAAAACATGTTACGCATTAATCTGTATTTATTTTGTACCAAAGTGTACATGTAATGTGTTCTGGAATTTTCTAAAACCGTCAAAGGCACAAACAATACATTGGATATAGCTGTGATATAAGAGATGTGAAACAAAAGAGCACTGACAGACACAGGTTGTTTCATTTCACAGAAAAAATAACGTTGTCTTTTCAATGCGACGCCGACGGTTCGCTACAATGTAATTTAACTTGTTTCGTTTGTCCTTGTCGAATGAAGTAATTCAAGGACAATGTCATACAATACGTATGTTGCGAAAATTATTTAGGTCTTTTTCTAAAAGAAGGAAATTAGATTTAAGTATAAGGGAGGTTATATTGTTATAAAATGTTTAAATCTATACCAACCATTATGTAAAGCGGAAGAGTCTCTTTGTTTGTTTAAACGCGCTAATCCCTGGAACTACTAGTCGGACTTAATAATAATAATAATAATAATAATAATAATAATAATAATAATAATAATAATAATAATAATAATAATAATAATAATAATAATAATAATAAATGTAACCTCCTCACAATGCGTGCCGTGTTGCTCGACACGGCACGCATTGTGAGGAGGTTTCTATCTCTGGAGTCCTAACCGCCGGTAACTTGGTCCCTGTACCCGTCGCCGGTGGATCTACATTTTTTATATTTTTAAATGTATGTTTTTTATATACTTATATTTAAAAATGTAATTTTTGAGAAATTATTTAAATAAAGGACAGTGATAATGATATTCTACCACATTTACACATCGTCATCTAGTCCCAAATTAAGCAATTATATTTGCTTGTGTTATGGATACTAAACAACTGATATACTATTTACATGCATTTTTTTTGTAAATAAGTACATATTATAGATAAATTACACCCAGACACAGAACAAACAATCATGCTTATCACACAAAGGTTTGTCCTGGGTAGGAATCGAACCCACGACCTCCGGCTTAGCAGTCAGAGTCACTAACCACTAGGCCAACAGGCCAGTCAACTTGAATGATTCTTTTGAGTTTGATAGCCCAAATTTTGAGAACAGCTATAGGCTATGTAACATCACACTAGTGGCTACGGGAGCAGAGCAGTAACCAAAGATGTAACTTAACGTGGGTGAAACTGTGCTGCGGGCAGCTAGTGTCTGATATTAGAAAGTTTTGATTTGATCAAATTATCGGCAGATGCCTATTTAATGCTTTATCGACCTTCCTTTAATAAGCATGTAATAATAATAATATGTGGACACTATCACACACCATCATCTAGTCCCAAGCTAAGCAGAGCTTGTGTTATGAATACTAGATAACTGAAAAAAATACATATACATACTTTTTCTTTGTTAAATACACACTTAAAACACATAGGTAACACCCAGACTGAAGACAAAAACAAATGTTCATAACACAAATATTTGCCTTCAGCGGGAATCGAACGCAGGACACCCGGCGTCACAATCAGTTACACTAACCACCACCAACGGTGCAGTCAAAGTGTGTTATGTAGATTTTCTATTTCGCCACCTACGATTAGTACTTAGATCTGTAACTTTGTTGCCATTCGTGCCCATCACCACGTGTGTAGCGTATTCAATAGACATGTGTCTCTCACTCTTTGTTAGGTTTTAGCTGATTTACGACCTACACCTACATTTACCTTGCCACGTATTACACGTGTAAGCGAATATTAATCAAATCAAAAATCAAATCAAAATATTTTAATTTAGGCACTAGACCCATTAAACATTCAAATTATTAAAATAGAAGTGACATAAATTATAACAACACATGAAATTGAACAATTATTATTTTGTTTTATTTTAGTATTTTAGTAGATAGACACACGCGTGTCTAGTCTCTCGTGTCGAGATGCTGAATAACCCGAAATGAAGAGTATAAACTGAAAGCAATACCAAAAAATATATACGGTCGAATTAAGAAACCTCCTCCTTTTTTTGAAGTCGGTTAAATAGTTTCTTACTCATAACATTTATAAATTATAAAGTGGTTAAGGTAAGTATTTTCACTTTAAGAAATACAAAGAGAATCAGTCCCACCTTATATATAACAGTCTTATATAAACATTCCTTAAGGTTCAATGTATCGTCGCCGGTCATGTCGTGACGTATGTTCCTATCTTTGCGGCATCGAACTTGTCGTCTACGGCGGTAAAGTGTTAATTTAAACTATATTGGTATGAAAGATAGTTTAATTTACTGGACGCAAAGTATACGCAGACTTGGATCACAGTGTTATGGATCACAAAAAGACTCACTTTGTGTGGGAACCGAACCAATAACTTTGTTGCAAGGACTCCTATTGTGGCGTATAGATACCTCCACTACACAGTAGAGATTATCAATAGACAGATAAGGTAACAAATGACAATAGGCTTAGTATATTGGCTAAACCTATTTTTACATAACTCAATTTAATATAAACATTATAATATAATTGACAACTTTTCGTAAATATTTAATCAAACTTAAATTCGTAAACAAGCATCAACAAATATTTATTTACATAAACCGAAAATTTTAAATCAACAACTTTGTATAAATAATGTCTGTCTCGGTAATTATCCGGTTGAATAGGCAGCGAACGATGTTGCCAAAGTGAAATAAAATACAAAAATGAGCATTATGATAATTTGACATGACATTTATATAATTGCCAGAAAACTCACATGATGTTCGGTAAAGTGAAACATCTAGAATACGTGGAATAAAACTGTTTGGTTCCTAGCATAATATATTGGTTAAAGACTATAGCTTTGCGTTGATAACTCAATACTTACAAATAGCTAACGTAGATTTTTGAGCTTTGACCAAATAAAACTCTTTGGGAATAATTAAATAATTTTATTTAGCAAATTTTCTATAATAACATAATCTTGCAATAGTAATGTTACATACGCACATAGACTTCCTTTAGATATTTGTTCTTAATTATTTTACATTTAAAATTTCGCTAGCTTCAGTGTCTAAATAATTATTAATTACGTACAATTTGCACACGGCTATAATACTACTATTGCAAGGAAAAAATATTTTATACTGAATAACTCTTACTAAACAAGTTTCACCAGTAATTAAATGCAAAAAATACATATGACATGGTAGGTTTTTTTAGAATAACCATTATGTATAAAGTGTCATGAGAAACACCATATGATGAAAATTTCGTACATTTAGTGCGATGTCCTATTACATATGTTTAGCTCTAATCTATCCACTTAAATCCTTTCGCAATAACTGTTCTTTTTTAATAGTGACCAATATTCAATTAACAGTTAAAATAATATTATTATTTATAACTTTAACCAATATATTCACACGAAACGTGTTTTGTATTATCATAACAATGAATTTTGTATTGAAAATTATTACTATCAATCTGGTTGTTCAGTTTTCAATTCATTTCATTTATGCTTATTTGTATTGGAATTCAAAATACGAGAATATTTTACCAGTTACATATGTTTAATTGTATAATAGTTTGAAAATAAATGGTGAATGTTGATAGCTCAATTTAACTGAATACGGTTTGTGAGATAGAAAGGTTATAGATTTGAGTTTCATTAACTATTCATTATCAAGGAGAACATGCAGCTATTTAAAAAAAAAATTGACTTCATTTTGCAAACCAAATTAATATTTTTATTTGAAAAAGAACATCTCGTATGAAAATTAAATGATAATTCGACGGGAATTCATAATGATAAGACACTGCAACTGCTTAGTACCGTATACTATCACATGATATGACAGCTAATTACTAATTTTAATGGCAAACAAGAACAAATATTTCCTTTTACACAAATATCTACTTTTGTGAAAACGGTCGCATTAAAATAGGTCATTAAAGAGTTTATATTTAGTTCAGCTTTATATTTTGTGTATTTTATATCTAGTAAAGCACACTAACCCCCAGTTTCTGAAAGGCAGATCAACGAAAACTTAACTAATCACCTGTTAAATCTCATATGAAGTACCTAAAAGCATGCTAAAAGCATGAATAGTTAGTTTAATTTGATTTAAATAATTATTAATTAGATCAAATTATACTAAATATTCATGCTTTGAGCAACCCAATTGGTACTTTACATGAGATTTAAAATGTGATTAATATAATAATTAATAGATAATTTTTCGTTGATCAGCCTTTCAGAAACTGGGCGATAGTGTACTACCTACTGTTAGAATTTACTTACATATTGCCTTGGTTGTCATACATTTTAGAATTTATACTATATTACCTTTATTTAAGAAACATGTACTGTATCAAATTATAATGATCAACGTAGACGTCATAATTTATTTGTAAGTTAATTTGATGCAAATACTATATTTTCAGTAATTTATATTTACACAAAAAATATTGGTAGATTAATTTCCCTTTTGATCGAGTTACCTTAAACGCAAGTTGGTCCGGTCGTCATGGCAACGTGATAACATAGAGGAAATTTCTAGAAAAATGCAGGGCAATTGAATTCTAGCGGTAGTGATAATAATAATAATAATAATAATAATAATAATAAATCGTTTATTTCAGACAATGTCCATATTAATGTTAGTAATACAATAACTTACAAACTAGTGTTAGTGAATACATAAAACTAAATTAATCCTAAGGTGCGACCACCTTCAGTGTGTAGTCGCATCCAGTGCATCAACAACGGGGAGTCCCAGCGCTGAGCAAACATGCTTAGGATGCCATTCGAGCTGGCCCGCAAACGGGTAAGTAGAGAGGCACAACGCTTTCTGATTACAGCGTGGAAACTGTCCATAATAAATGTAAAGTTCAAATAAAAACTAGTGTGAATTAAATCTTTACAAGTTTTATTTCCACCTGACCTAAAACTATATATAACTTAATTGTTAGACCTCACAAAAAAAAATCCCACTACTTAGAACAAATAACAAACAAAGAATACCTACCATCAACATTATTTATGTATGTTCGTGTTAGATAAAATCACCATCAAGTAAAATAACGTTTGTTTTTCAGCTGTCTTGAAATAAATCCAAGCTAAGGAAAATCTCTTTTATTTCTAATACAGAGCGTTCATTAAACTAATTATCCTCATCCAAGTCCTTCGAACTTACTAGAGATGTTATCTATTTAGGGGTGTCCGTCCCGTGTCCAGACCAATTTCATTACACCGGCAGTTTTTCGTACGAACAACAATGATGCCTTTGTAAAGGCGCGACTCCGGAACATAATTGATGTTGATTCTTTACAATTATTGTCTTATTATTTTACGGTTGAATTAAAAAAGGTGAAACCACATTATTTAGTTTATATAGTTATAATAGGAATTAATTGTTACGAAGGTAAGTATGTTTTTATAAAAAGTTTACGGTTTTTTTTGTTTTATTACAAAAAGGTTTAGTTGGTAAATTAACGGACATAAACTAGTCTCAAACACAGATTCTGATACTAGTTTATGTTAAACAAATACATATGTAGCGATGGATCGAATAACTTTTGTCCCGTAAATCATGCAGGGCAGTGGATCCACTTTCCATTGTACTACAGAGACAGCACAACCTTTATTAATATTGCTTACACTCTGTATTTACTACCTACTCTATCTTTCAAACCTACGTTCTATGAACGATAGGTACAATTTCAGACTTCAAAATATTAATTTTTACACGTTAAATATTTTCCGAATAAAAAACGTACTCCAATTTAGTTCCCTTGTGACATCAATATGCTAGGTTTACGAGCTCGTACCCGTCATGTGTACTTACAAACAAACCATTGAAACACCAACACTGCAGGTAGAAATAAAAGTGAATCTATTTACAACAAACGTTTGTATTTCATTTGTTAAAGCAAAAAGCACCTTTGTAACAAAGTGTTTTTAAAAACAAAACTATCTGCGATAGACATAGACTAGAACACGGTAGATACGGTTCGGAGATCCACTTCGATATTCGAGTAAAGTCAACATCGGCGGTGCGAGATTTGTGTTCGGAAATGGATTGAAGTCGGCCATTGTTGCTAAAGCCGTTGACTAGGAGCTAAAACCGAATACTGGTGTCTGACGGTTCTGTGCCTCCTATTTGTACTGAATCAGTTTCACGGTAAGCTGATAAACAATCAATAAAGCGGTTTAAAAGTCAGATGGGTTTGAAAAGCTATATTACTCTTCTCTTGCGCTGCAACAACTTTTATATAAATAAATGTTAATAAACTTTAATATCAGTAATTAATAATTCTTATTTTAGTTCACTCGATAAAAAAATAACCCGATGTACAATTTTGTCAAATAAATTAATAAAAAATAAGTATATTGTAGTCGAAATATTCAAACAAGCAACAGATAATAAAAACTCCATATACGATACGATAATAATATAGTTTATTTGCTCACTAACAAACCAGCTAGAATCACACCATTCTTGGAGCAAATATCAGTGTATCATCAAAATTTTTGTTCCAAACCCTGAAGTCTGTAGATGTAATGTTACAAAATACTTAGCTGATATATGGTTACAGCGATAGTAATTGCATCATCAAAGAATTGCTTTTGCATCTCATCACAATGTTATACAGATGAATTTTCAGAATCAGGGAATTCCAAAAGGGATGATTCTGTAATGGAATTGGTTCTAGCTGTGCATATTAGATTAAGATCGTACCAATAAGTCCAGTAACACATAAGTTGGAAGCTATCCGGGGTATCCGCGAACGATACTCATGGAGATGTCCCTTTAGATATTACATAGCATCTGAACCTCTTTGTTTCGTTTCTCGACATTTATATTTGAAATAAATTCGATGGTTTATGCGTTGGGATCTGTTGTCACCTTACGTTTTTACGAGGTCACTAGTATTGGGGTTCGAGAATGTTTATAGAGATATGTTTTGGAGCTAAATTAAATTAGGAAGTATATTTTGGTGTATTTTATAACCTCAAGTTCTACAATATTTTTAAACCGAACTAAACTGATAATTGTGGTTTTGCTCATTTTGCCCACTTTTTTTAATCTTTCGTGTTTTTTGTTTATTGTATTAGTATTGATTTTTAGTCTGGCATAATTTAGCTAAATGTGATAAATAATGGTTTTAGAGAAATTTTGTTTCATCATTTTTATGAGTGTGATACGACACCTACTCTTTTATTAAACTAATATAACTCATAAGCTATTAAGATAACTAAGTTATTTATAAATTCATACATTACGAAACTTAGCAAATAATTTAAGACGTGATTGCCATTTTTACCCGATTGTCGAAGTAAATGAGGGTAATGTTTTTATGTCTACATAGGCCTTCATCAATTCGAGTTTGATTTCAATGAAGTGGTTTCTTATTCATCGTGTTTCGTTAAATAACAGCATCTATTAATTATCAATAGCAGTAGTATTGGGGTTGAAAGGCCGTACCCGGATTGATTTATAGTATCAGGAACGACTAATGATATACGTACACTGCTTCCTACTGAGGAATAAGATATTTTGTTTCTTCAGTTCAGTCTAGAGGTGTTGTTGTATAAGCAAAAAGTCAAGGTTTCCTTTTTTTGCGAATTGATGATCAAAAGAAATAAAGATTACCTATCTAATAACTAAAAAGAAAAACCAATAAACAGCAAAGATAAAACTTAAATTCTGAAAATTAAAAAAAATATATTAAAACTTTGGTGAAACAATTATAAATAAGTAACAGCAAGAATTGTAAATGTAAATGTATGTAGTGATAAATGTTATGATTTACTATACCTTTTTTTGATACTATACTATCCGCGGACGTGCAAGTGGTAAGCATTCACCGCTGCTACTGTTGTAAAATAAAATAAAGATTAACAACCGGTGTGCAACGTACGCGTACCTTTTGGTAAATGTAATGGAATTTTGTCCCATTCGTATCCAGTGTTCCTATAAATTAATGAACCTTGTGGTGACAGATAAACAATCAATTATTATTTCTATAATAATTTATCTAGTATAAATAATAGATGATAATATTATCGTATATTCTAAGAATCTTGCCAAATACTTTTATGTCGGAATGTTATATCGTATTACAAAGAACACTTACTCGGAAAAACAGTATATATTTCTGTACAAATCCATTTATTATGATCTTAAAATATGCTTGGTATTAATGAACTTTTTATTCCAAAAGTATTAACATAGATACAAAAAATATAACATGAAGTTAATGGGTACAGCCATCATAAAGTTAAAGAAACCACGGCAGAAACTCATTCAGGTCAGTGTCTTTAATTGCCAGATAAGAAGAATTTGACATGCAGTACAATTCAACTGCTCTGTTTTATTCGTTACTATGGCAGACGATCCTGTTGTGGATTGTTACCCTGGTAATGGAAAGTAGTACCTGACTTTCACAGGTTTTGATCTGCTTCACGACCTGCACGTTATGTTTCGTCCTGTCAAAAAATAATAGTCAGCCATACTGTTACATATTTGACCTTATATCGGATTATCACATACAAACAACCTTTGACCAAATAATACTAATTATATACGATTTCAATCGCAATTTTATATTGTGTAGTACTAACTGACTGCGGCGCAGTTTCATCCGCGTTATGTCACATATTTGGTTACCGCTCTGCTCCCATGTCCAGTAGCGTGATGTTACATATCCTATATACCCTTCCACAAGAACTAGGCTATCAAACGCAAAAATAATTATTCAAACCCTACTGTTTGTTCCAGAGATTTGGTTTTTTTTGGTTTGATTTTCGTTGTAATAAACAAACAAACTCTTCTGCTTTATATATTAGTAGATCATATATAATATATGTTTATTAAGTAGGTAAATAGTACAAGAAAACGAAAAATCCAGCTATTTGTTCTTTTTGTTTGTGAAATGTAAGATTTTATTAGCATATTGTGTAAACTATGAAAACAGAATTAATTATTATGTTATGACCATGGCACTTTTAAAATACCTACTGTTTGAATGTGTTTATTGTTAAAACATCGGTAGCTATTATTACAAAGTACCACAAATTGTTATTGGAATTGGATACTATAAATATTATGGATCGGCGGTTTCCCAATTAGAACAAATAAGAAATATAAATCTATGTATGTGGGTGTGAGTTGTGGTATTGTCGTTTTTCCAATAAATTTGCACTAACAAGATAAATAAATACCATTGTCACGGCCCACACAGCCTCCGGTTGATCATATTTCGCTCCAGTCTTCTGTTAAACAGGAAATTGTACAAGAAAACCATTGTACAATCGTTATTTTTCATTTAGAGAAAGGTATGAGGTATTTTTTATCTGCAACCAGTAAACCTTTACTTTTATAAGAATGTACGAGTGCGTATCCAAAATTAGGGACGGTTTTGTCCCGGAGCTCATGAATAATTTTATACGCGACAAAGTACAACAAATAATGTAGCAGGTATGAATAATTCTTACCATGTTTTAATTTAGTAACAGCTCCAGATCTTAAAAGGAGTTCAAAATCAAAAATAGTGACTTTCGACATAAAAATAAGATTCAAAATACTGAAAACATGACTATTAAAACGACAAGTACCTATTTGCATTACCTTAAAAATAAAATCACTGTGCAGACAAACTGGAATGCAAACTGTCTTCTGCCGCCACAATAGTGATTCTCTATGGAGCTGTTTAGAATCTTATAACTAGCTAGAAGACAATACTGTCAAGATAACGACGTAGTAAGTGCGATAGTATAATGTAACTTCCATTGTATTACGATAGTAAAACTTTTATTTTCATAGTACAAAATGTGTAAGATTAACTTCTTAAAACATATTAATTTGAAAAGCTACTATAAGCAATTCACCATTATTCAGCGGCAAAACCGTCACCTAAGGGTGCAGGTAAGGCAGGTAAATTATTCAATGTAAGACTGGTAACAGTGTTCTGTGATAGAACTACCGCCAGTCACTCCAATTGCCAAGTCTCCTACCAAGCATTATAGAAGAGGGCGTATGATGACAGAAATGTTGTTGTTCATATCTTAAACTGATGATAACAGGTTGGGTTTCTAATATGTCATGTTTAAGACAAGTTATAAAGTTTAATTCGTTAATTCATTTATCGTAAACCAGCTATTGTTTGGTCTCAGATGACAGCTTGATGTTAAATTTTATCCTTAATTATATTACGTGACTGATCGTAAAACATACAGTGTTTATGATGATCCGAAAACAATATACGAGTATTAAAATGTAATAAAAACTTATTCTTAGGAGACCGATTTTCAATATGATTTGTAAGCCATAGATACATTTTTTTTAAATTGCAGAACTTTTATGTCAAACAAAGCGGCACTTAGCGGTACTTGTGTCGTTTGAGATGATCGCCTAGGGGCCTTTTAGATGCTGTAGGTATGTTCGATGCTCACACTAGCAGGGGTTTTGAGAAAAGTCACATTTTGTATTTCTGTATATAGAATTTATTTTTGGTCGTTTTTACACTATGATTCTCATAGTTTTTTATCTGTTCAGTAATTTTATTATAATAAAAATACTAAACAATAACAAAAATTTTTAAATGTAGCATTAGTTGAAAATAGATTTTTTACGCCATACAATTAAAGTTACCCCAGAACTCAATTTGGATTTATTTTAAAATATTTTCAATTCTATTTTTTAATTCAATTTTTAAATAAAATGCAAGTTACGTTTTTGTTGAATAAATTCATGAATTCAAAACCATTAACTTACATTTTCAGATGCACATAATTTTTGCAATTGAATAAATGAGTAATTTTAAACATGATAAATAAGTTATTATTTAACACTGCTATTGGAATTTAGGCAGTATGTAGATACATAGTAGGTACAGTATCGCGGGTTGTAGCAAATACTGAGCAGTTACAAGAAAGAATGTTTGTGACATTTCAATTAATGTTTATCTTTAAACTTCGCTGTATCGGGAGGGGATGAAGGAAGGCCAAGACTAACCAGACTTGAGATAGCAATTCGGAAATGACATCACAATCACATTTTTAAAAAGAAAATTTGAGTAAATTTGTAATTGGGTTTTGCAACATCATTTTATTTTGCCACAACCGAAGGAACATTGAAAAGTTTACGTTAATTTGTCATCTGCAGATGAATTTGATAAATGTGATGGTATTTTAAGACTATCATTTCAACTAGATTACTAATCTATCAGTATCAAATTCATTATTGAACCCTACAAATATTTGTATGGATGTAAAACGAGACTCACTGCCATCGAGTATAGAGACAATTAATTTTATATTTATAATTATGAAACAGGGATACTTGTGAATAACCCTAATATTTTCCTTGATAAAAATTAAACGGCAGTATAAGTGACAAGAACTTAAATCCAAAACTACACGTGTTATTCAAAATATCGCCACATAGTTCGATAAAGTTATCGCGGGTTCGATTCCCGCTTAGTGCAAATGTTTGTGTGCATGAACATGACTATTTGCATGGGTAATGGCAATATGTATGTATTTACTACAAAAAAATGAAGTATGTATATGGCCGCATTCTAGAACTCTTAACACAGGCTATTAATATAATGCTTACTTTTTGACTAAATGGCGTTTAGACAAAAAGTTGTGTTATTATTATTATTATAATTATTTATTATAAAGTTTAGCCTTGTAGGGTTCGATAACATTTTTCGCTGTTCATTCAATCAAATTATCTACGCATGTATGTATAAATATATTGTGAAATTGTCGCAGATCTTAAAGCAACTCTATACATAAAGTTTGGCATTCATGTAGATGTAAGCCTTCACACGTATAAACATTTTACTCATGTCCTAAGTTCGCTAATTGAAGCCCCTCGTATTGTTTATGCATGAACTTTGAAATTTACGCGTCAATCCGTATTAAGGAAAGGGTCCCGAACGAACAGGTGTTTGTGTTTCCTTCTGAGTGCGTCATATCCTAGGGAGATTATTGTGCCTATTATTATGAAGAAGCTTATAGTGAAAAGTGACGTGTTCAAAGACGGGGGTAAATGTAGCTGATTACGCAAGAGAACAAGAAGATAACGTTGTTATTCATTTCTATAAACAAGCTTCATGTTAGAAGCGCTGCAATGTCAATAAGAGATGTTATAATATATTGTACTTCGTGTATTGCAAAGATAACAATGAAATAAATTACCTGCCAGTGGTACACACATATTAAAAGTATCAAAAATAAGTAATTTAATCAATTTTTATTTGAGAGTGCCAGAGGTCCAACCTCTCCCTTTTCTTTTACCTCACCTCAATCTTTTCACATATCTCACCCTTCACGGTAGGCAGCGGCTTCGTAGAGTCC
Organism: Parascotia fuliginaria; assembly: GCA_963082885.1. Classification (NCBI taxonomy): domain Eukaryota; kingdom Metazoa; phylum Arthropoda; class Insecta; order Lepidoptera; family Erebidae; genus Parascotia; species Parascotia fuliginaria. The sequence goes on from OY720175.1 coordinate 5,492,241, forward strand.
CTGGCATTGCAGGAGCAATGCTAGGGACTCTGAGACCTCCATGAGCGACAGTTACCACTTACCATCACGTGGACTGCTTGCTTGTCTACCACAGTCGGCAATAAAAAAATATTTATCTACATATTTTCTAACAGTAAACTTTATCATCATTTAAATTCCTTTACATGAAAATTGAATTTGCAACCTTAGTCACACGCATAATCACTATCATTTTAAGCATGACAGTAAAGTTTATGAGCAACCCAGTCCTCTATTTTTTGCCCTTCCAATCATATTTGCGGTTCGTTGATTACCTTCTTGTTACTCTTTCTTTTTCTACCCCTTTAGTTCCTTCTCCTTCACTGTCGTCAACACCGTGGCTGTATTTTCTTTGCATAATATTGTTATTGCAGTATTTCGTGAATAAAACCATATTTCTAAGCGTTCCCCGTAAAAAAACATTTTTTGCTGACATAGAATATCTGCACAAATTTTATTTTGAGTCATGTTTTATACAGTCTATCCATCATTCTTTTGACAGTTTCCTTTACTATCAAATCCAATTACAGACTACCCTCAACAGTACAAAATGTACCTACTTGTTTGTGCTTGTTTACTATGAAAATTAAAAAACGATTGACATTTATATCGGTCCATCACTTAAAAATGGCTCGAACGAATTTACTAATTTTTTTTTGTTATCGTACGAAATCAAATTTAGGGTAAATCCACCCAAAAATCATTCGAGCAATGCTGGACACAAACAGCTAGTAGATTGTACATAATGTGACGATAATTGTTATTAAAACAATATTTATCACTGATACTCAGCGTCATACAATCTTATTTGTGAATATTCTGTATAGCTTATGAAATCTGAATAGCTTAACTGCATGCAGTCAAACAAAGCCATTGCCATAAGACGCCAAGCCATAGTTGGGAATACTATGATTATTGGATTAGGGTTTCGCGTAATAGGGTTGCTTCGTATCTGGTATCGACTGTCGATATTATATTACATGTGGACGAACGATTAATGTTGCATATGAAACGTTTTGATATGTAACGCCGCTATACGTTTCTACTAGCTAAAGGTAGGTCGTTTAATTTTTTATATTTTTTTTATATTAGCCTAGTAAAGTGACTCCACCCCGCCTGATGGTAAGCAATCAGTGGAATCTAGAAGTGGTGGCCACCATACCATCTTCTTAAATTGCTGGTATGGTGGCCTCCGCTATGGCGGCTGGGAATGGGGTTAAGGGAAGGGAATGAGGGAGGTGAGGAAAGAGGAAAGAGGGGAAATTGGGCCGCCAGCGCTCTCACTCACCGAGCGAAGCGCAGTAGTACGGATACTACCACTCATACGTCGATCTTCTATGAGAGGGTAGTACTTCCCCGGACGATCCGGCCCATTCATGCTAAAACCAGTGTGGATTTACTACCGTTTGCGTGTTATAGTAATATACATTCGATTTTGTAAAATAATATTAACAGATTCGTGTTATAGGTATGATCGTTGGAGTTTATTTTAACGTTTTATTTACTGTAGATGTTTGCAGATGGGTAAGTTTTTTGTCTAACGAACGTAGACTTTTTTGATTTTGGTGGGTATTGATTGTGGAAGCATCTTCAGAAATTTGTCTATCTTTATTCTCTGATTATTATGAACCCGTGCATGGGCTCATAATCGTATGCTTAGATGCAGATCTACACGAGACACAATGTTATTTCTATTGTACCTGATATTGTATCATACGAGGGGTTAAAGGAATTTAATTTTTATTAAATTTATTATTTATTTATTTACCGTACCTCGCCCGTTACACTGTCCATCCATTACCCACGCAAGCGCGAACACGCACCCTTATCTTCAAAACAATTAAAAATTAAAATCTACAGCAGGGCAACATGTCACTACGATCGTACCCAAATTAATACCCTTGTAAATACGGATAAAATATAAACAGATACCTACTTAAAAGACTTGACTTCCAAAAATAAAACATGAAACAGACAATGAATAACAAAGAATGATTTTATTGTTTATGTTTATGTTAACTAAATCCTCTTCTTTGTATAGGGTTTCCAGTAAAAGCTTGAGGCTAATTTTGTTTGCTTTATTAGGCTAGTCACACGACGTAATGATTTTGTACTAGCCAGGTTTGTTCAAGTTTAGCAATATTTTTTTCTTTATTTGTTTAAAAAACATTATGTTTGGTAAAAATCCATATACATCTTGAATGTAATATAAATACAAAGTGAGCATAATCTTAATACCATCAGTAATTTATGATGAACATTGGTGTGCATTGCAAGTATGCAGCACCTTTTCAATTTTAGACTAACAAAATTGGCCAAATATGATTGTTCTTGAAAACCATCATCAAAATTCTAATACTTTTCGTTGTCATCAATAATTTTTTTGTCCAATCTGTCTTCTGCCTCCTTATTTTAAAAAAACGTACGCCAATGATAATGAACTAATCAAATACCATTGGTTTATTGACTGATCAAGTCTATTCGTTCATGAAATTAGAAAGAGAATCTTAATATTTTATTTTCTTGTAGCTTTTGATTGGTGCTTCAATCATTGCTTGATTCTCATTAACTTTTATTACTTGGGTAATAAACTACCTGATACTTTATTTCTTTGATTCAGTTTTATTTGGAGTGCGGTATCTTGTTTAATAAAACCTTTTATTTGCCCAACTAAAAATAAATAGCAGATGTAATCTTATACTTGTATAAAATAGTAGTATAGTAGTATAAGGTAGTAGATCCACGCTGGTTTTAACATGAATGGGCCGGATCTACCGGGGAAGTACTACCCTCTCATAGAAAATCGACATAGGAATATTACTTTTCATGCTAATGTGGTTCGCTTGGTGAGTGAGAGCGCCGGCAGCCCAAATACCTCCTCGGTCCTCTTACTTTTCCCGTTTCCTTCCTCTTTCCCTTCTCCTTGGTCGACAACGGCTTGGTTGTGTTTCCTTAACATTATTACTTCTGCAATGCTTGTAAAACACTGCCATCTCTATAGGTTACGAATACCACTTACCATATGCATGTATGCCACCAAAGTTGTATCAAAAAAGACTATATGGGTACTTAGAGATATAAAAATATAGTTAATTATCAGCTAGACTAATTTTACTAAGCTCTTATAAGGCATTATGGGTGAGTACGATCTGTAGCTGTTTTATGAAGTACAAAGTTAATACTGTAATTTTTCAACAGAAAAATGCAGCACCCTCTTTTAATCACTCCGCGGGGATTGAATTCAGTACCTCAGAGTGAGTTACATAACAATGTGTAGTAGGTAGGTACTGCTTCACTGAGTCATTACATTACAACATTAAATACTTATTTGTTTGATAATAACGTAAAGATTCAATTACTTCTTTTTTGTTGTCTCATAAAAATTTAAGTGAAGCTAATTAGGTCACCAATATTTTTACGAGTGCAATAAGGTTATAATAATTTAATTAAAAAAACATTATTTATCGTTTATTTTCATGGCTTTTCGTTTTCTGCTCATCAAATTTTCAAATTTTATGTCTATGGTTATAAATGGAGTTATAAAAAACCAAAGAAGTTTAATAAAGAGCTAGTAAACCGGTTCAATAAAAGTAAATAAAGATTAAGTCAATTTAGGTTAACAGTTTGCTAATTACTTTTAACTGGAAAAGATTTCATGAAGATAATAATGGTATCAACCCACCTAAAATGCCCTAAACGTAAATCTCGACGCCTTTTTTCTTATCTACCAAAGTTACTCTACTCTGCCGATGGTAGACAATCAGTGAAATCCAGAAGTGATGGCCATTATTTCAAAATAATCAAGCTGCTGGTGGTGGCCTCCACTATGGTGACTGAAAATGAGGTAGGTGATGAGAATTGAGGAGATGAGGAAAGGAATAATGGGGCAATTAGATCTCCGGCGCACTTACTTACCGAACGAAAGACAATAGTACGAATACTACTACTCTTACGTCGATCTTCTATGTGAGGGTAGTTCTTCCACGATCGATCTGGCTAGCCAAAACTATCCAAAAGAAACCAGCGTGGATCTACTACCGTATCATTGGTTGATGCTAGCCTTGGTTTGTTTTAAAGTTCTTACCGACATACGAGTTGATATACGACTACTAAATAAAGATCGCGATTATAACATTTATCTTTGCTTTATATATCTTACCAGGCAATACACATTACATTCAATTTACGCACCACAATACGTCAACCCCATCGTAAGGCACGATGGGGTTGACGTATTCAAATTAATAAAATCCCCAAACCAAATAAAGATAATATATATATATATATATATATAAATAGTTCTTGTGTGATTCGCCAAATAAAGTGACATTATGTTATTTAAAGAAAATAAAAGCATTATTAAAATTTATTCATACGACGTAGCTAAATAAAGATAATAAAGATAAAGTATCCAGTTCGAGTTGTTTTTAGATTTGGCTTGTTTACGACAGTAATCAAAACATAAACAAACTTTTACTGTCCACTAAAAGGTTGAAAGAAATTGTTTTAGTGACAAGGCCGTCCATTGTATAAACATTACTATTATGTAAGTATAAAAAGAACTAAGTGCAATAAGAGTAAAAAATAAGAGTTTTCTACGCAATGGAGTCTAAGATTCCAAGTTAAAAATAACCACGTGAACTGAACTTTAAGTTTTTCATTATGGTTCTAATATGCGTTGTTCCGGTAACCTGTTTCAGTGGCAGTTTGCTGATGTCGAAATGGTCCAGTAGAGGTACCCGCTCTGTAAATACAATTTAATGGGTTCGAATCTGGGCAAGTACCAATGTAATTTTCAAATCATATGTACTCATATGTACTTGCTAAATTTTATCTTGGACATATTTCTGTCTGACGGTGAAGGAAAACATTGTTAGTAAACCAGGACTTAAAAGTCTGAAATTGCTAATCCGCCTTGAGCAAGCGTGGCGATTAATCAATCAATCAATCAATTTATTTCATAAATATAAATTACATTTTATTACAAACTAGCTGTTGCCCGCAGCTTCGCCCGCGTAAATGTCGGTTACATCGCATATGATTATTATTATTTATAAAAGATTTTTTCTAAAATAAACATAGCCTAAGGTAGGTACTCCTTGTTACATCAGCTACCTTCCAATAAAAGTCCCGTCAAAATCGGTCCAGTCATTTCAGAGATTAGCCGGAACAAACAAAAAAAAAAAAGACAGACAAAAATTAAAAAAAAATGTTATTTTGGTGTATATACCGTATATATACACGTAGTAAAAAACGGTTATTTCAATATTACAAACAGACACTCCAATTTTTTTATATATATAGATAAGTAGTTTCCCTTTGGTTCCAAACTAAGCTAGTCCTTGTATCTTGAGTACCATCGGGATTACAATTTTCAATATATATCTTACAGACTATCATACATACATTATAATATAAGTATACTACAAACTATTTAAATAAAAGTTAATTAATAAATACCTAAAATATATAGAAAGAAAGAAATAAATAAATTTATTTTGTTTGCAAATGAGTACCTAATTACAATTTTTTTATAACTAATATAATATAATTGGAACATGCATTAACAAACAAAAAGGGCCCCTTTCTCAGCTATGTGCTTAGGTCAGTAAGCTGATCTTCCGAAAGCGCCCTTGCGTGATTTCACGGACTGAATAATCGAATTATAAATAAAATTAAATTGTAAATTAAACAAAGCAAGATAAATTAAAAAAATTAAAAAATAGCATACAAGTTTGAAAAATTAGATAAAAGTAAAATTAAACATTTAAAATAATTATAATTATGTGTTTTAGAATAAAATTAAATAATATATATATTAAATATATTTTAATTAATGCTCATACCTACCTTCTTTATATGAGAAAAGGCCTTTGCTCTGCAGTGGGACAGTAAAACAGGCTTTTATTTAGTGGCAGTCCAATCTAGCACTATTGAAATTTCACCCGCAACTTCTTCATAATGCCTCATACCATATAAATCGGCCACAGCCGAGTCCAAATGTCCAATATATTTCTTTCAGTAATTTCATTAATGGCCACAAATAACATTCAATGTTAAAATTTATGGAGCGTTTTACGTACATTTTTTATAGTACCTTTCAAGAAAATAACAGGCAGTTGAAGATAAAGCGTTTTTCCTACTTTCCCCCAATACGGCGAATGTATTCTCTAGACCCAGTAAATGGGATGGGTGTAAAAAGCCTTTCCAATCTGAGCCTCTAAAAAGAATAGAATAAACAATAGTACCTTGGTGGATGTTTTCTTATTATTTAAGAGGACCGGAATGTTTAATGCATTAACACCTGGATATATACGACGTGAATAATGTGTGTGGCATTTGAAAGATTACTTTAATGCAGTAGCCTTGTTCAAATTCAATTCACGGAGCATTAAGCATTTGGTTGAAATCTGATTAGCTATTTAGGCCTAATAAATATTTTATTGCTTTAGTATTTTCGTTTTATTCACGTTGGTAGGGTGATCTAGGCCAGTTGGATATTAATAATTTATGTCAATTTAAAAAAAAAGACATGAAATCCATACTAACATTATAAATGCAAAAGTAGCTCTGTCTGTCTGTTACGCTTTCACTGAACCGATTTTGATTAAATCTATTTAAGGTATAGAGATAGAATAGACTTTGGAGAACAACATAGGCTATCTTTAATCGCAAAAAAATGGCTTAAAGGAGTTGAAATAAAGGGTGAAAGTTTGTATGAAAAATACATATAGCCGACATTCACGCGGGCGGAGCTGCGGGAAAAAGCTAGTTTAAATATATGTATTGTAAAGTTTCCGGTACAGGATACAGAACTTTATCTTTTCTCCTGTTGTAAGAAGCGACTATGGTATACCAGATATAGGACATCAGCGCTAAATTAATCTTAATGCAGTTAGGTACAATGCAGTTGCTCTTTGTTATGACTATGGCAAAGATCTTAGGGCTTTGTTATTATGTTCAGTAGTAATTAACAAAATATCTTACTATTAGTAGTGCTTACTTAAGTACTAGAAAGTAGTAATGTGTTGATGTTAAATGAACTTTATACAACACATAAAATCAAGTAAATTCTTTACCGTGCATGTTTACAAGACAATTCTCATACCTTTTTTCTTTTACTCGGGAAGGCACGATGCACTTTCACGCATCTCACTCCACTAACTCAATCATGTCATCATACACATGGTAACCGTGTAAATGAACTTTACGAGAATCTAGCAAAGAGATGCATTTGATAGATGTAGCATAATTATTCTATATTGTACACTACATAAATAAATTAGAATTAATAATAAGAACAAAGGCGAGCTCAATCTTAAAATAAGTATTCTTACAGAAAATTATCATGTCCAACATTATCAAAAAACGTTAAAAATCGCCAATGATTTTTATATTCGACATTTATGATTTATGTTGTAAGCCCGGTTCATAAAAGCGTAGTAAAGCGCGCTCTCCAAAACATTTACACCACTAGTACCATTATTCTCAATCACAATTTTTTCCAAGAAACATTTTTATAGAGGCTATTAAGGTAAACGTCCACGAGTACTGACTACTCGATATCGACCACATAAAAGTTAACAACTTCATAAATTTTATAACGTGCTATCAATAAGAACACGTACAGTATAAATATTTTATGTGTGATTTTTATTACTCGTACGGGCTGCGAGCTGAAGGTTTCAGTGACATAAAGATAGGCAGGTGGGTCATTAGTTTGGAACTAGTTACTAAACCAAGTAGTAAATAAGGGCCACGTGAAAATCTTTATAGGAAACTTGGTTCATAAAGGTACTGTCACACCAGAGTACCTATAATTATTTTAGGTAGGTACTATGTACTATGTATGTAGGTAATAAAAAAAAACAAAATTATGCGTTATTTGATGAAGTACCTACAATTTCAAAATAATACAAAAATATACAAAGGCGTTACCGATAGAGAAGAACAAGAAAAAAAGGAAGTGATGAAAAAAATACATAAAAACTAGAAACATTTTGATGCAAGTGATAATTTTAGTAAAACCAACTACGAGTACGAGCTAAAGCGGGCTTCAAAGCTACAAATAAATTACTAAAGCTACCAAGCATTAATTTATTTTGCCTCTAAATAATCCTACATGACAGATTTAAGCTCTTATTTACACAACTTGTACCGTAAAGGTGCAATGTGGTAATCTGAATAACTTGAAATAACTGGTACATGAATTAATTTTTTATGAGTTAATTTCACATATTGGAACTGGGTAGGGCGATAGTATTAAACAGTTGGTAATGTTTAGTTCATCAATTTTCTTTTTCTGTCTATTGAAACTCGTAATAAAATATATTACTTTAGTGACATTATTCGTGAAAATTAAAGTACTAACCTAACTGTGTAATTTTGTTTTCAATAGCTACAAGCACAAGGTGTGGTCATAATGATTCTGTAATATTTTTGATAAAGTAGACCTTATGAAATGTGAACTTAACGATGTGAACAAATCAATACATTACGTGACCAAAGGCAATAAATATCAATTCAAAACTAAATATAAAACTCGTGAAAATGTCTGTTCATGAAACCGAAATCGAGAGGTACATAAATTTAGAACCTAATCTTTTTCCAACCCTTATTTTATCTATACTAAAATATTTACCACGTAGCTTTAGCGTGTAAGGTGGCATGTTTTCTTATCTTTGATAGAAACTCGAGATCAACAAATGCGGTGTATTTTGTCGCTGTCGCTAACATTCGAGGCCACGGCCTTAAAGTTGTAGTTTCACGTGAGTGGGGTATCCCTCGATCCTTATCTCGACGCTTGAATAGGGACAAGCTGAAAGGGAAAAATTATGGGATCAATTTCCCCCGAAAGTTAAATGAACAAATTACGTTTAACACGTAACAGTCATTCTTTGACGCGGCTAACGTGGTTTTAGTTATAAGTTATGCTTTATAATCATTGGAATCCTTTTAATAATCCTTCGCTTGTATTACCCAGGATCCACACTTTAGCCTCAACGTTGGCTCCAACTTGTATATCGTTTGTATCTGGAAAATAGCATTAGCTCCAACGTTGGGGAGCGTTCGTAGTAATATTTTCAATGGACGAGTGCTGTTGGGACCAATGCTGGAGCCAACGTGTGGATCAGGCGTTATGGATATGACAGTGATATTCAGAATGAATGAATGTAAAGAAACAATTCAACAATTTGAGTCTGTCTGATCAACATTTTTTAGTTTCATTTTAACTTTTATGTATTTTCTTACACAAAAATTTTCAGGTCCGTAATTTTCATCATATCAATCGTAATTAAACAAACAATTATTTGAAGAATTATGAAACGAAGGATGTTTAATGTGATTATTTCACAAGTTTCTTCATCTTCAAAGTCTTCCGCTATGACTTTGAAATTTTTTTCTCGTTTAACAGTTAGTTATTCATTAGTAAACTGTGTTTACTATTATTAATTCTAACAATATACTAAACCCAATTATAACAACACATTTTTGTTACACTTCTATCATTGATACCTTCTTTCCCTAACAAAGCTTTTATTATCAGTTATATTTCTTAAGTAAAAACATAAAAGCAATGTTGCCAACATTGTTTAAAAATTGACTGTGTGTAATCATTGAATCGAAAATGTCTTTAAGGCGTAGAAACAACGTAACGACACCTTTAACGAGGGTGTCGTGAAAAAAAATACTTCCCGTCCATTGAAGACAATTGTTATTATAAAAAATATTTGCACAAATAGGTACGCTATTCATAATAACGTTTATTAATTTATATAAAAGGTATAATGATAGTTATATTATTCCATTTGTTTTTGTAAATAAACGTTTGATAATGTTTATTTTTATAATAATAATATAATAATATGTGGACACTATCACACACTGTCATCTAGTCCCAAGCTAAGCAGAGCTTGTGTTATGAGTACTAGATAACTGAAATATAATACATATACCTACTTTTTTTTTGTAAATACATACTTATAATACATAGAAAACACCCAGACTAAAGACAAATACAAATGTTCATCACACAAATATTTGCCTTCCGCGGGAATCGAACCCACGACACCCGGCGTCGCAGTCAGTTACACTAACCACTAGACCAACGGTGCAGTCTATACAACTAAGGTAGCAAATAAGCCTACTGCAATTATTATTATTATTATTTACTATTGATTGCAGTTAATAGACATGACTTGTTCTTTAAGCATTGTTAAAACGATGCTAGGAACACATAACCAAGTTGTTATCCTTGAGAAGTGAAAAAGCCTCTTTTATATAGAAAAGGTATAACCTTCTCTGTATGAGAAGGAGGCTCTACCCTTTAGGGACTACCGAAATTATAAAACTTTGAACAAACAAAATAAAAACGTGTAAAGAAAGTTTTTATCTATCTATACTTTTTGTTGCTTACTGGTTTCCACACACGCACATACATACATGCAGACGCGCGTTTTTCGTGATTAGCTGGACCTAAAATTTGTGAATTGTTTCGTTTACATCTGTAACGGTCGGTAACAGCGTAAAATAATTTTGTACGATGGTAGATCCACGCTATTAGGTGGGGTGGAGTAATTTTGGTAGACCTATGTAAAAAAAATTTGATTAATTTAGTATGAAAAACGAACCAGAGTCCGTATTTTCCATTCTGAGAACTCAATTTTTAGTTAAAAATTTGCTCTCTCTTAACGGTAATAATGTGCTTCTGTTTACTAATACAAACCATACACACATATAGTACTTTGTGGTTCGTAAAATTAAATTAATACTTCGGGAGAGTTACTTGAGTGCTAGGTATGAAAAGCCATGTGCTTTTCGTAAGCGGGCAACTAACGATATTAAGACGGGATTGAAACAAATATGGCTATGTTATAAGACGAGGCATCAACCTCAAATGTTGAAACTTAAAAGTTTTGGCCCAGAGTTGAATGTTATAGATAATAATATAAATTGATAGAATGACTAATTAGTAATGTGTTTTGGTAACAAACACTAATTCCATTAGGTTTTTTGTTAAAAAAATATTTTTAATAGTAAACACGTATTTATGCCCAACAAATTGGCTAACAAACACAACTCTTTTACGTTAGATTACAGGCAATGAAAGCAAGAGAGTAAAGTCTTATTCAACATCGTATGCATGTAGGTACGCACTTCCATGTTTATCTTTAATGTCACTGACATGCGGTGAAAGAATTCACCGCAAAAAACAAAACTGTATCAAAAAAGTGCTGGCGTTTAGAACAGTCCTAAGCACAACTGTCAAACACTTTTTGGGCTCTAAAATATTTTATACGTTCTCTGATCAAACTTCATTGAAATAATGCGTAATTCCTACACTACAGTACCTTCATAGTCACCAAGTATAAATAACTTAACATGTTATTACAAGTTATATATACCCTGCATAAAACAAAAGAGCGGGTCACCTAAATCGGGCCACCGCACACATGAGGGGACATAATTTTATTAAGTTAAATAATAATTAAAACGCTCACGCTATTTAATATACGTGTTTACGGCAGTGTGACGTGTTGGGTGCGGCATAGAGCATGTTTAATTGAAAATTGTCACGCGACTATATTGCCAGTTATTTATATAATTATACAGGCGAAAGTAAGAAGTATAACGTTGCAAATTAATGCAAACTGGAAGAGAAACATTCTCAAACACAGTGTTGTCTTAATACACACATCAGCTGGAAGATATAGTCATATCTTTCATAGTCATGATTGGTAGGCAAACTATAGCGTGGCACTAGGATACCAGCTAAAGTAGTTCTAAATGTCACTAATCTGTCCGTCTGCCAAGCGCGATAATTATAGCAAACTCTTCACTTTGGAAGGTTTGCAATTACAATCAAATGCCAATATAATTAGAGGTACCTACTACAGTTCCAACCTATAAGCTTATTAAAATATTACTGAATAAGTAAAACACGCTCTTCCTTAAATATAAATTTTAGCTACAGAAAGACTGGCATTTAATGATTTGATCATTAGATAATGGATGATAAAAGTTACACATTTTAGCAACAAAAGACTGAGTCCATGGCGTGAATGACCGCGTTAGGTTAAACGAATGACGCAAGATCAAGGTCAATCAAATAATTTTGGTTTACTCTTATTTCCCTTTATTGTGGCATTTCATATATAATTTAAGCATGCGAGCCACACTATCACGTGTAACGTTTTCATACCCACTAATGTCACTTTCACTTTATGACTAGCCTTACTTGTTTATCATCTTGAGGGTCGAATGGCAAATCCTCTGCTGAAGTGTCATCAGGTTTATGTCCCTACTAAGTCAAGTAAAGATACTTAACTTGAGTTGTGGCGAAAGGTTACGTAATCATTTTTGTTTTATTAGAATTATAGTTAGGATTCTGTTTTGTATTTGTAAGCTTGTTTAATATCTTGAGGTTTTATTATAGTACTTATAAGAAGAAGTTTTGTAGCGAATGGTCAAGTTTTTTTCTTTGGAATATGTACCTAATATAAACGATACAAGTATAAGGGTTTTACATACATATTGATATGATACAATCTGTAGAGTCTCTTGATGAGAAACGGCTACTCTCTTGTTGCTGTCTTTGTCATTTGAAATTGGACACTCAAGACATTTGATCATTGCCACATGTCATGGATCGTTTTTGGTTTTGTTCTCTGGGGACTCATAGCTAAGTAAGAGCCACGAACATTGATAGACAAACGAAAATCAGCCAGTATGGATAACTCTTTGTTTGCTAGATGCAGTGTTTAGCAGCTGTGAAATCAATAATAAAATATAATTGTTAAGTTGATAATTGAGCAATGAAGGGCAAATATCTTTTTATTTTTTATTTATTGTCATTAAGTACTTATAAGCAATCTTTGACAAACTTGCAAACCAAAAACTGCTATGGTTTGTGCGATAAGCAGCACATTATTCAATCGTTTGCTAATAAACATCAGTAAACTGTTACAACCAGCTTGTTTTCCATAGCAACAAGTTGCACTAGCACTCGACTCTAATCTATTTGAAAATAGCCCTGCAATTTAAGACATAGTGTTGGCGCACTGCAGTCACTTAAAAGTTTTATATATAAAGAATTTCCTAATATAACCAGCTACCGTCGACTATCATACCGCAGAACATAATCCCGAAACATTTTACCAAAAATATTTTCCTTAAAATATGATTTTTACTTGAAATATGCCAAATATCCTCGTTTATAAAGCACTACGGAACTAAAACGAGTACACACCATCTATCCAATCATGGCTTGAGCCATCTTATTTGATGGAGATAAAGGCCTCTAAGAGTAGATCGATATTCGTCGAGACGGACAATATCCTACCCTATGAGTCCTCATCTTTATTCTATGACGGGAGCACCTTCATTTTGCGAATTATTTATACAATGTTTATCCCACTTTACGCTGAACTTGATGAATGACTTTCATATTATCCAAGTATATTTTTTGTAGCTGAATAGTACAAGACGTAACGAGTTTATGTAATACTAGCTGGCTGCAACATTGTTTATCTTTTAAAGGATCTGTTACAAAATTTCAGACTGTGTTGCTCAACTAACTTGTGACGTACAAAGAAATCTAATGGTGACAATACCCTGAGATCAATGTTTGTGCCATCCCTGAATGACTGTTTTGATTCCGGATACTTTACTGTTTTTTATTTGATAAAGAATAATGTTAGCAATAATTAAAAGACTGTTTTTTTTATAGTAGCCTATCAAAGTGACTCCACCCTGCCTGATGGTAAGCAGTAGGTAGAATCTAGAAGTGGTGGCCACCATACCAAAAGCTTAAACTACAGGTATGGTGGCCTCCACTATGGCGGCTGGGAATGGGTAGGGGAAGAGAATAAGGAAGGTGAGGAAATAGGAAAGGGGGAAATTGGGCCTTTGGCGGTCTCACTCACCGAACGAAACGCAGTAGTACGGATACTACTACTCTTACGACGATCTTCTATGAGACGGTAGTACTTCCCCGATCCGGTCCATTCATGTTGAAACCAGCGTGGATCTACTATCGTTTAGTGTTTGCAACAAACATGCAGAGGTGTCAAGTTGAGAGGGTACCAGGCACGTAAAACTATTTTTTTATTAAGCTTTGCAATGATTTTAGATCGCATTGTTTTTGAGACTAGCAAATTGCAGATTGTGATTAGTGATATGGAACAGAAATAGACCCAATATATGCTGGCTGTGGAATAACTGTTAAAAATAGTTTTATTTCATAATGCTATCACGAGGCCTATTGAAATCAATTTCCAGCATATAGATTGTGTATCTGGACAGAAATGAAATTAAATCTTTGAAATAAATTGCCTAAGTAAGAGCACATTTTGCTCAGTAAGGTATCAAAGACAATATTTACGTTACAATTATTATGCCTACACTAAAAATGGGCAACTGCTCTTGAAGACTTTACAGATCTATACATATAATAAAAATGTAACCGATCGCTGTCTGTACATGGAACATATTTGAAAAAAAATATTATTGGGACCTTCATCAACGCAAATAGAACCCAAAACAATGATTGTTACAATTTTTGTCTGTTTGTCTGTTTGTCTGTGCGTTTGTTCACGCTAATCTCAGAAACGGCTCATCCGATTAAGATATGGTTTTCACTAATACATTGTGGTAAGCTTCACTTAACATTTAGTGTTTGTTTCATGTCAATCGGTTCATAAATAAAAAAGTTATGCCAATTTAAAGAATCACGTCGAATATTTATTACTACGAAACCTGATAGAAACAGAGACTTAAACTAAACAGGTTACGGAATAGTTGATAGTGTTTTTATTTCTCGGATTCCTCTCATTCTAAACAATCTTCCATTTAGTTTTCAATGAGTCCAGTTTCCAGTGAGCCTATGTTTCGCGATGACAATTAATAAAGCCCAAGGTCAGACACTAAAAGTTGTGGGTCTGGATCTAAGTATTAGCTGTTTTTCTGTTTTTTGCTCTATCACGTGTTAGCATTCCTAGCAGCCTGTATGCTTTGATCCCCGATGGATATTCGTCTAATCCATACATCCAAACATATTATATAAGGCTTTGTCCTGACTGACTGACAGACAACGCACAGCCTAAACCGCTGGTCGTAGTGACTTGAAATTTGGAGGGTGTGTTTGTCTTAATATCTAGAGGTGTCCTAAGAAAGGGTTTTTAAAATTTAATCCCTAAGTGTGTGAAAAGGGGTGAAAACGATTGTATGAAACTTCTTCATTTTTTAACTTACAGTTTTAAAATTTTGTTTTGGAATACTTCTATTTAAATAAAAAATATTCTCATAATTTCATTTTAACAGGGGTGGATTTAGAGGGGTGAAATTATGGATAAAATATTCAATGGAAAGATCTTTTGCTTTTGAAGAAGAAGAAGGAAGGGAGGGGAAAGTGAGAGGGAAGTGTAGGGAAAGTGAGGGGGAAATGAGAAGGAAGTACGGGAGAAGTGAGCGAAAAGTCAGGGAGAAGTCAGGGGGGAGTCAAGGGAAAGCCAGGGAGGAGCGAGGGAGAAGTGAAGAGAAAGTTAGGGGAATGTGAGAGGAAAGTGAGAGGAGAGTGAGGGAAGTGAGGGGAAAGTGACGGAGAAGTTAGGGGAAGTGAGGAAGAAGTGAGGTGGAAGTGGGGAAGAAGTAAGATGGAAGTTAGGGGAAGTTAGAAGTGAGTGGAAGTGAAGGGAAAGTGAGGGTGAAATGAGGGGGAAGTGAGGAGAAAGTGAGGAGAAGTGAAGGAAAAGTGAGGGGTAAATGAGGAGGAAGTGAGAGGAAAGTAAAGGGGAAGTGAGGGAGATGGGAGAGGAAGGGAGGGAGAAGGGACAAGGAAAGGAAGGAGTTCTCGAATGGAGGAAAAAGGGAGGGAAAGGGATAAGAAGTGATAAGAAGGGAGAAGAAAATGAGGGAAGGAAGGAGAAGAAATGGGGAAGGGCTAGAGAAGAGAGGAGAAAGCGAGGAGACAAAGTAGAGAGAAGTGGAGGAAAGGGCAAGAGATGCTCGAGGAGGGGCAAGGGATGCTGAAGGAGGTGAAGAGGAGAAGAGGGAGGTGAGGAGAGAAGCGGAAACTGTGGAGAGTGAAGAAAAAGGGCGATAGGGAAGGAGGGGAAGGGAAAAGTTATTGTAGTGAAAATTTGCCCTTGTGTATTGTATAT
Organism: Parascotia fuliginaria; assembly: GCA_963082885.1. Classification (NCBI taxonomy): domain Eukaryota; kingdom Metazoa; phylum Arthropoda; class Insecta; order Lepidoptera; family Erebidae; genus Parascotia; species Parascotia fuliginaria. The sequence goes on from OY720175.1 coordinate 5,508,419, forward strand.
TGTTTTTACGAGGGATATCTTTAGGTAGGTGAAAGAGGTTTGTATGAATGGGAGATTAAAAATACTATGGAAAACAGTATTTAAACAATATAAAAATGTCTATTGGAAAAAACAATATTCACGCGAGCGAGGCCGCGGGCAAAAGCTATCTATATACATAAAAGCAAAAGGTCACTCACTCACTCATCACGAAATCTCAGACACAACAAGTGCTAGGAATCTCAAACTGCATGATCGTTCCATATTAGGAACGATCATGCAAAGTTTGAGATTCCTAGGATATAGGTGCTCACTTAGACGGGATTTTGCAAAATCCATCCTCTAAGGGGGTATAAAGGGGTGACAAAGTTTGTATGAAACTTCTATAGTTTTATAGTAGAATTACATAATTACTAGAAAATACTCTTTTTTTTAATATTCAGAAACTACCCTTATTAAGTGGGCAAATAAGAGTCGAAGTTTCTGTGAAAGTGGTTCATCAGTTTTAGCGGTAGCGGGTTTAAATGGGACTCGCCATAGAGACGGATAATACTGATATTTATTACTGATAAAATGTACGGTTGCCGTAAAATCAGGCAGGCAATATTCTCATAGAGGCACCCATCTGAATTTTCACGCGAACGAAGTCGCGGGCAACAGCTAGTATATACTATTTCCGGTCAAAATATTAAGCAGTCTAGGATGGTGACCTTCAACCATGGTCTCAGCTGACTGCGTACGACCAGGTAGAGTAGAGATTTTTTTAGTCTAATATAATTGTAGTTTTACTTAAGGGAAAAACAGCATTGCTATAATTAATTTAGTATGTTATGCTATTTATATTGCATATTTTAGGAGCATATAACAAATTATACTTTAGATAGACACGAAAATGCACTATTCTATTAATATTTTAAATGCGAATGTTTGTGTGTGTTTGTGTATTTGTGTATGTGTGAGTGTGTGTTTGTTACCACTCAGCGCATAAACGGCTGAACGGATTTCGATAAAAATTGGAATGTAGATAGATTCGGTACCGGAGACGGACATAGGCTACTTTCTATCCCAAAAATCAGTCTGGTTTCCGAGGGATACATCAAAATTTTACACCCGGGCGAAGCCGTAAGGCGCAGCTAGTGATTCATAAATAATGATAGACTCAAGCAATTTACCCAGGTAAATTGATTTTAGGCTTGTCTATATAGTTTACAAGCCGATACTTAAAGTATGATCCTTGGCAACCCAGGCTCTATAACTCACAAAAATAACAGCAAATATCTATTCCTCTTAATCGTAAATCACGATACAGATGCCTCTTTCTTACTATTATTTTTATTTTCACATTTTTACGGTGTTACGGTGAAACTTGGAGCAATGTATGAAACGGTTTATTTATACAAGTATTCACGCTGAAGCTTTATTTCCTTCAAGAAAATCCTGGATATGATGTTTGTGAGGTATGAGCCATTCAAAATGTCGCACTGGATCTCAATGAGACAGAGAGGGAACTCGAGAAATAATATTCGTGTGAAGGGGTGTTGTCGTATTCAATGAGTAAGAAGCATACTTTGTTTGTGTAATAAGTGTAAAACATTTTCAGACTCTTTTAATAAAGACAGAATGCAGCATGACAAGAGTAAATTAATACTAAATAGGCTAATGATAAAATATTTTAGTCCCCAGCATTTAAAAGTTCTTTAATGGGTGCGTTGCAGATGATAATCTAGAAATAATTGCCGTGATGACTTAAGTGCGTGATTTAAAGATAAGTATTGTTAGATTTGGCGGGTTAAACAGTGTTTGTCATAGTCTTTGATAGCATTTAATTTATTATGAAGTCTTCATCTAGCACGTCAAATCTAGATGATGACTACATTATATTAGATGAATTGCACAATTGTATGCCGCCGTTAGATTATTTTTTACTTGTAATAACAGTAAAAATAAAATTGGTTTCAATAAATCATTAAGGTAAATTTAGGTCGATTCACCTTTCCTGGCTGATTTAGCTTACAAACCAATTTGAGTCTACGTAATATTACTTACTACTTATGCAGGAATCTTCTTTAGTATCAATCCAATTGAACAAAATGAATTCCACGTAGGCATTCGATACGTTTCGAGACGTAATACCTATTTTACCGTAATGATTATGGCTGCCATTCGGACAAGAAAGCCAAGTGGGCCCCTGTTAATTGGATAGCTTACGTTGATTGTTTCTTATTCTAAAACAGAACTAATCATTTTAGGAAAATAGGTACTACATTGTCCTGTTTCCTTGATTTATTTTTACTATATTTATGAAAGCATAGACTTTTTATTTCAAAAATAGGTCCTTTGTTGTAAAGTACTAGCCCATTATTATCTTGCTCATAGAAAATAGCTCTCTACATGTAGAAAACTGTTATTATCTGTCATTACACAAACTTATTTTTTGTATATACACCCAGTTTTTGAATAAATGTATAAAATATTAAACCCTCATGAGCTTCTAGCAATATTGGCTCGATACACTACCAATAATTACGCTATTCGAGTGTAGTAACTCTAATAGCAAATTTGATATGTAGTGCTCGAGCTTTGAAATATTTCACTGCTTTGTATAGCTGTTGTAATGTTAATCTTCTTTTGACTATTGCAGGTCTGATTTAACGAAATTAAAGGGTATGAAGAATGAAGCATCATTTATATTATCAATTATATTGATCTTTTGGTTTTATATTCCGCCGGTAAAGAGATGTTATGTCATTTTAACAATAATAGGAACTGACCAACTACTATTAAAAAGTCGCGCAATTATATAAACGTAAAACAAAATCTCTGACGACCTCTGTGGTTCGGTGGTACTGTGTATGGACTGCCTGGTGGTACTGGGTCGCGAGTTTGATTTCCGCTCAGTGCAAATATTTGTGTGCATGAACATAACTATTTTAATTGGTCTGGGTGTTTCTATGTATAATATGTATGTATAAATAAAAAATATTTAAATATATTCTTATCTAGAACCCATAACACAAGTTATAATAAATATATGCTTACCTTGGATCTAGATGGCGTTGTGTGTAGTTGTTGCGATATTATTACTTTATTTGGCCTCTTTATAATAATAATAATAATATAATATTTCAACAACTACACACAACGCCATCTAGATCCAAAGTAAGCATATTATATGCTTGTGTTATGGGTTCTAGAATGCGGATATACATACTTAATTACTTTTTTTTTGTAAATACATACATATTATACATATATTACTTCAATATTCTGTACGTTTTATATGTAATAAGAAAATATCAAGATTTTCCATCAAAAAGGTACAAAATGTAAATGAAAAATTGTACAGCTCGACCTCTGACGTACTCGGCTCGACGCCCTCACCATAAACAGTCATCAGACGCCGGCGTTCCCGAGCATCGGACAAATTCCTTTGATCTTGTTTAGGGTAAATCTTTTCGATTTATATGTTAATTTATAAATTTGAATCTGCGGCATCGCATCTCCGGGTGTTACTGGTTAATCCGTGTTCTTGTCTACGAAGACTTATTTCGTTTCATCTTTTTCAAAGTTACATCCGTAATTGATTCTTTTATTTTGAAGCTCTTATACTTTATCTCTTTGGCTGTTACATTAGGATTTAAAATTATAGTCTAAGGTATGCAAACGAGTGTGCCTTACAGGAAGTAAGAGGAATTTCTTTGCGCAGCACAAATTTTATCGAGGACTCGTAATTTCCTTTGATCCCTCATCTATATTCAATGATCCGAGGACCGTAACGCTTCGTAAGCGAATTCATTATATCCGTGTGCTTTTATACACGACGCGGGCACCTTCGCGAGAGTAATTTATTCTATAATAAGTAGAATTTACACTTTCTTTTTTATAAATTATCAGCGGGATTGAATATCGCGTTACATATTTAGAAGTTCAAGTGTAATTTGTTTTTATTTATTTTACACGTATATTTTGAGTTACTGCAGATTATATAACTTCCATTTTTAAGAATATAAAGATTTATTTATCAAGTCATTATAGATTTAAATGGAAACTCAAGCGCAAAGAATCGTTATGAAGAAGTTCATCACTCTATTCTTATTCTATTCATCTTATTCTTACTCTACAATTCAAAAAGTATAGCATAGTAAGAAACCTAGAAGTTCAGGAATAAGTTTCTTCTTACGTTAATTTATGAATTTTAGTGTCTTCGTAAACTTTAATATATTTTTGCACTCATAACAACCTGTTTACTTACTTAATCTTAGTCGTCAATCACTTACCGGTACACTGTGGAGCAGTAAAATGTTTGCGATCTAAAGATCTGTATATCAAGGAACGTGACATAACCCAATTTTTATGTTCACAAAAACTCCACATCGTTTGCTGAATCGTTTTTGTGAAAACAACGGTAGCAATAAAGGGTCTTATTGTTATCCTTTGAATTTATATCCAGATATTATCGCTCTCATAAATTGCTACCACGTACAGTTTTCTCCAAATCGGATGCTTGAAAAAGTGACCGGAGGATAACCCTACTAGTTTATATACGACTCGCCGATAAAAGCTAATGTACCTTTTATAGCGTCCCAAAATACTTGCTATCCAACTAATATCTAAATGTTAGAAACATGTTTAAATTAGTGGGATGGAGCTATTAAAACTGTGCGTAAATAAAAAAGGTTTAATTTGCGATCCGGCGTGCAACATCTGTTGTCTAATTGAGACATTAAGCGGAGGATCGCTTGAACGACTCTTTAATAACGCGCATACATTACTAATGGCAGCTGAAATGTACAGCATTACAAGATCAGAGCCCGACCGGGTAAATGATGGCCATTGCTCGCAATCGTCGCCGGGCAAAACTCCCGGATAATTGACATAGATGTTACGTAACTTTTGTTGAAATATCGCCCCTCTGTCTATTTTCGTGGAGCGGTCTTCCACGTATTTTGTGTTAGTGCAACAAACTTAGAACACTTCGACACTTTTGCTTAATAAAAATGTTTTATTATTTACGTAATATTTAAAGTAAGTATTTTAAGTAACCAAGTTGACACTTGGATGAAAACTCTGATTTTGTTCATTGCATTTGCCATTTTTGTAAATAATTTTATTAATAAAGGTCAATTCTCAGAAAAAATCTAGATATAATATGTTTGAGGTGTTTGCTTTTACTGTAAAAAAACTAATGTGGCAATGCTAATGTAATAATGGTCGTGGCAAAGGTATAATGGTGTCCGTCAAATGCAGATAATAAGATATACTTTTTTTTTCATATTTATTAAGTACTTAAATATTAAACAATTTATATTATTACCTGTCATTTAAAAATTCAGTTGAGTACAATAAATGACTAAAATAACATTGATATATGAAATCGATTTAAAGTCTCACATTGACCCTTTTATTGTATACCGTCTTATATACAGTAATAGTTTAAATAAGTTATATTTCATCGTAATCATGTTCAAAATCTGTTTTAGTTCTGTTGTAATGTTATTATATCCGTTTGGTACAGTTTCAATAGATAGACGATAATAAAAGATCCTTAAATTAAATAAGTTCCATTTTGAATCGTAGGTGCTAACTTTATGTATTTATAGAAATATATTTAATTAAATAGAAAAAACGAAAATATAAAATAAATTAGGTTAACTACAGAATAAGTGATACGAATGTGGGACTGTAAAGTTTTAATTTAGATAACATACCTACATAATTTTACGAGTATGACGGATTAATTTGTAAATCAATAAACATATTGTGTGTCTCATAAAATTCATAATTACTTTTTATATGTATAGAGATGACGGCCCATTAAATTTTATAAGAATACTTAAGAAAATTAACACACAGGTACACCGTATCCCGAATTATCATTAATACTTTTTATCTTGAAATTTCAGAGTCCTTCGGGAACGGAATAATACGCGAGAAGGGGATAACACGTACAAACGTGATAACAAGCGGCAACGGGACAATTCTCGAGCGAAAGCTATTAGCTTTATACATTCTAAATATTATGAAATATAATGCAAATTATATTTTGCAGTAATGTTGTTATGACTGTCGTCTATAGAGAGAACTCTACTCTGTCTCTACGTCTACTTCTCAGCCAGACTGCATCTATTTTAGCAAAGAATCTTGGTTAAGTACTAGTTTATTTTATTTCGAAATGAAACATTTATTGATTTATTTACAATCCTTAACACTATCATTATTTCATTACAGACCTTAATCTAACTTAATAGTATGGCTTGCTTACATTAATCTAATAAGAATACGTAGGTAAGGTTACATGTAAAACCAGAGGTTAACTGTCAGCTTAAGCCCCTTTCCTCGACGTTTGTGTCCAATGAAAAACATCCTCTATTTTTATATTATACCTATTCCCTTTCTGTGCTTCTTATAATAATTGATATAGCATCTCTTGTGTCATTACATAATAACCAATATAATTATGCAATTTTGCTTTACTTGACACTCTCAACAATGCAACAACTTTTTAGACTTGTTTTAAAATCGTCAATAGAAAAGTAAAGTACTAGCAGAAAATAACAAATCCTGTACAAGAGTATTTTGTTTATGTCGATAAAATCTTCAATACAGTGGTAAATAACGAGCTATATAATTCTATTTATTATCTAATAATATATAAATGAAATCGTGACATCGTGAATGATGAATGAAAATGTTCATACACATACAATGAGGACGACCTGAAGAATGGCAATGATGGTGCCGTTGCCGTGGCTACATAATAGGCCGGAATCATTTAGTGCCATCGAATCGATAGAAGAATGAAATCGTAATATTAAATACGTGATTTAATGTTACGTGATTTGACAATAGACAAAATAGAAAAGCAGCCTTAAAATGTAATTGTTGGCATTTTAATAAAACCTGACTCATAACGTTTCAGGTTGCAGTATTATGAGTTTTTCACATCCTATAAAATAACAAAGGATAACGCATTGTGCACGACGTCTTTGTTAAAACAGAATCTACGCCGAGTTGCAACGTATTGCAATAACAGTGAAACCAATGTTTTGCATGCTACAGTTAAATGAAATTGTTTCTCCTGCAAACTAACTGTGAACGTCACCTCAACCCTGGTTAACCGAGTATGATTGTACTCGTGATAAGAATTTTTGCTCTTCTTGCAGTTTCTCATTAGCAATAGAGTACAAGTAAAAAAATAGTAATGCTAAAAACATTAAAGTTTTGCTATGATTATTATATGTTGTTATGTTAAACAAAAGGAAGGTATGCCACTTTTTTATCTAGAAAGAAAACACAAAAACATCCATAGATTTATTGAGATAAAGTGAGTAGCAGTTTAAGGAATGTAAGCACCTTTTTACTACTATCTAGATCGTTTCAAATGTTTTTGTTGAGCGCGCCTGCAGTAGCAAAAGTGATTTATCATAAGGAACATGCTACGGTTGAAACGAAAAATAAAAGTAATTCCTTTTTGTATTTGAGAAACAGCCGACCGTCGGGAGACATATTTGCCAAATGCGTGTAATGGGCTCTTTGATGTTACCAATAAGTATTCACGTATTGTGTTTTACTAACAAAAGATCACGACATTCGACGACTTAATTAATTTTAGTCAACATGTAATCTCAAGAGCTCGTTTACTTTGTAAAAAAATATCACTCCGAATATAGACTCGATAACTAGTCGTAAGCGTCCATTATTTAGTAGAAAAGTGCTTGCCTCATTACTCTTTCGAAAACATATTTCATCTAAAAGCAACAACTCCTTCTGTTTTCCTCCGTTCACTTTTATAAAATAATCACGAAACATTTATGTTGTACTTGTTTGTATCTGCCATATTTGTACCGATACCATCCTAAATGGGTATATTACTCCTTAGTAGCTGTTACTTTTACGTTACGAAAATATTATTTTGAACGCAATAAAATTCTTTCTTTATATCTTCGGTGTCCATGAAAAAGACATAACAGTGTGCGTTGAATTTATTGTAGCAGACGTGGACCCAGATGGCTTTCCTCATAAAATACTACGAGTGGTTCTGTTGGTAGCAACGTTATACTTAAAGATAATCACAATTTACGGGAGCCCTTTAGCAAAATTTTGGAAATACTTTCCTATACGTGTGAGCAATTATACCGCTTCTAATGATGTAGTGCCGTTTATAAAAGAAATGTACAGCTACTTGGCAAACTTGCGTTAATGGCGGTGAAGAAACTTTATTAGCACTTAAGTGTTACTCCGTCTTTTTAGGGTACTTCAAATGATCTTTATGTTTCGTTAATTGAACGTAAGAATGTTAGTCAATGGCTCTGAACTTCGAACCATTAAATACATAGTTTAGAGGTAGTATTAAAGAAATGTAATGATTAAAAAACAAGTTCTAGAAAACCATACAGTATAATTAACTAGTTTACGGTTAGACTTGAAATAGAGAAAGAAAAATAGGTTAGTTTGATTTTTAATATACTACTGTTCGAGAATGTTACATGACTATCACAAAAAAGAACTGTAATTGCAGTTCAAAATATACATATTGCAGTTTAGCATAAAAACTAGAGAACATAACATTAATAGAGGCAGTTGTATCTGCCAATTTGTTGTATGAGCCAATCATCCAGTATCATGTTCTCATGTCAATCTCTCAAATAGACTGCACAACGTCAACAGTTCCATTAGACAACTTGCGTGCTATGAACTGTTTTGACAGCTGGATTGTTTAATTTCGAAATGAAAATAGCAAGCTATTCTCGTCCCTTTGCTGCCGATAGTCTTAACCCCCAACTTCTGCAATGCTAATCAACGAAAAATTAACTAATCATCTGTTGTCGTTCAGGATTAAAAGTGATAAAACAAAGTAATCACTGCTTTTAAAATAGTAATCAGTCTAAGAATGTTTTATCACATCAGAACAACTACTTTATAATTATTAGATCGAAACGAGAAATTACACCTCGAGCAACGGGTTCTGAGCACCGATCTTACTTTACACAACAACTAAAAATACAATGCCAAACAACAAAAAACCTCTCAATCAATCACAATTTTCACTAAATATTTTTTTTAAACGCGGGTAGTTCTCTTTCGGTAAAAGCGCCTAGACGTCATTTAAAGGCCTCTGCTCTGATTATTAGGACTAAATACAGTGCATAAGGTGTAACAAATCAAATTAAAAATAACTCACTGATCCCCAGTTTCTGAAAGGCTGATCAACGAAAAATTAACTGATCACCTGTTTGAATACCATGTGGGTGTTAGGTTAGGTTAGGTTAGTACCTTTAAATTCGCAATGTCTGAGCAAATTACTCTTCTTTTGACTATTACACAAACATCACATCTTAGACAATGATTACCAAAGAGGTTTAATCGGGTGTACTCGGTGTTGTCCAGTTGTTAAAGCCCATAGTTATTGCTGTTATTATATATTCAACAAAAAATTGTACTTTCAAAAATGACAACAGTGATAATTATTTTTAACGTCAGCTCCATACACATGCGGACACAATTACCAAATAAAAATACTTACTTTTTATTTTACCGTAAACTTTTATTTGTGTCATTTGGATAAAATAACAATTAGAGACAAAGCAACTCGGTCCTGTCATAGTGTTATGTTTGGTCCTGGTGATTACAGTCTAAAATATTTAAATGGCCTCCAAAGGGTCTGTAACTGTTTGCTATTTTACCGAAAGAGACACGCTAATGAAAATTACTTACTTAATTTGCCTAACACACACATAATAATAAATTATACCAGTAATATACTGAAAGGTATTATTAGGTAATTCTTATTTCTATTAATACAGTAATATTTATTCTGTAAAAAGATTTTGCACCCTTTAAGCATTCTAAGAGCATTTGAAAAAAAAGATTTTGTAGACTAGTAATATTCAATGTTTGAACGTCGTCGGCGCTCTTACCTGAACCAAATACCATAGTTTGAAAATTGATGCTTACACTCTGATTTTTTTTCTCAACAGGATTATTCTTACCTATCCATGTAGATATGCTGTGATCAGCTATAGCTACCTAAGCGCATACACTAAATAACAACTACACTTATCTGTTTCATGAAATTCGATAATCCATACTATTATATAAAGCGTAAGAGTTTGTTTGTTTGTTTGAACACGCAAATTTCTGGCACAACCTAGTCGTATTTGTAAAATTATTTTTGCATATGATAGCCCTGATCTCGAGGAAGGTTATAGGTTATGTAACATCAAGCTACTGGCGACGGGAGCAGCGCAGTAAGCAAAGACGCGGTTGAGACCGCGCCGTGGAAAGCTAGTACGTTTATATAGCCTAGTTTTTTAATGTTGGCTAATTATACATTACTTATGAAAGAGATACAAGCGAAAAATAATGTTTTCACTTAATTACATTTAAGCTTTTTACAATAAACTGCTTCAAAGAGATAAAACTGTTGAAAACGATGATAGCTCGCGGCGATATTTTATAATGTTGTTATTTATGACAACAAAGGGTAAAGATAGAAAATGTAAGAACTGTAATGTTATTTTATCTTTGGGCGTGGCATAAAGCCATACATTTAGTTCCATATTAATTTATTAATCGCAAAATGAATGATGACCATTATGGACAGAGATTTAGTATTATGTGTTAATATATGGTTATTACAATATTCTTAAAAAAAAACATTGTAAGTACACCAGTTCTCTTTTAAATATGTAAGAGCAAGGTAATCTCTATATGAACCTATACCATAAATAAATGATGTGCCTAAGCTATTGATTTTATTCGAGTGAATAGACCGTTCTGAACTTATGGGGCTACAATTTTTATTTCTTTCTCATGTAATAACTCAGCCGAGTAGTTCTTACATTCAAAGCCAGCTCAACACACGGTTCAGTATTTGGGTAAATTATAAAGTGATAATGAAAAGGAATACAACGGTTTTTTTTTTTTTTTTTTTTATATTATAGCCTACCAAAGTGACTCCACTCCGCCTGATGGTAAGCAGTCAGTGGAATCCAGAAGTGGCGGCCACTTTACCAAAAGCCATCGTCTTAATGGGGATAGGGGAACGGAATGAGGGAGGTGAGGAAAGAGGAAGGGGGAAATTGGGCCTCCGGCGCTCTCACTCACCGAACGAAACGCAGTAGTACGGATACTACTACTCTTAAGTCGATCTTCTATGAGAGGGTAGTACTTCCCCGGACGATTCGGCCCATTCATGCTGAAATCGGTAACGTCGGAAAACGGTATTGTATAAACGTTAAGGTTAATTAAAAGTTTGTAGGATCACCTCATAGTAAGTATCTGTTGTCCATAGAAGGTAAAGAAGAAAGAAAAAAAGAAGATACTTGTTCAATTTCAATCGTGCCGTAACTTTTAAGATATCGCGACTAATACTAAGCCTATGAGATGTACCGAGCCTCTGTGCTGAAATAACAAACTCAGCAGGCTTAATTAATTTCTTATTTAATTCCGTCCTGTTTAACCTTCAAATCCTAATACATACAATTAACTTATTTTTAATTTGCTACATTACTTTGTTCAGCAAGAAACACGTTAAATCTCCATTCTTCCTGAAAAGCCTCGAAGCTAACATGTAGGTTTTGTTAAATAAATCGTTTCCTTCAGTTGATTCTACAACTTAATACGGAGTTACACTTTTGTACCGTATATTTGCTTTTAGACGAGACTTCCTCGCGTTGTGTACTATCTAAAACTATTGTTTCGTTAAGGGCTAACATTGCTATAAATTTTATTGGCTTTATTTGATGTTTTGTTATTTTGGTTGTCTCCTCTGCAGATGAAAGCTGTGGCTAGGAATGTATAGAATGAAATATTCTTTATTGAACTCTACATATTCCAAAACAACAGCACAGCACAAAAGGAATGATATAGCGGCAACAGAAATACATTTCAACTGACTAATTATCACATTTCAAGAGATATAGCCTGGTGACAGACGAACAGAAGGACAGCGGAGTCTTAGCAGTAGGGCTGGGAGTAAAAAATAAGAGCGCTGAATGTGCGATTGAATATTGCTACAGCTCACTCACCGAACTAAACGCAATAATAGAATAGAATAGAATATTCTATGTTGTACACCACATATTATAAAAAAAATAACAGGAAAGCACGACATTAAATACTAAAAATAGTAATAGATAATACTCAATAATTTACGGCAATTTTCTGTGATACCAACACTTGTTCTATCAATCCATTTAAAACCAGCTAGAATCTACTGTATTACTTTATGTGGTATCTAATACGTGTACCTATTCCGTTCATCGAATATTAAGTTATGGAGAAATGTAATCAATACACGCTTGTAGTAACGGAATCTCAATTGAACTGTAATCACTAACTACAGCCATTCAAACCTAAATACTAGTGCATAATTTGCATATCATTTCTCATAGCTGTAGGTATAATTTAAACTATCTATAGGTAACTACTGCGCGTAGGTATCATTTAAGTACATCACCTGTAATTTGATAAATTGGTGACATGATGATGAAATAATTAAGTATTCCTTTATTTTCTTTAAGAAGACATTATTTTGCATTTTTAAAAATGTAATGCAAAAGAGAATACTTATTGGTGCTTCTTATTCCAAAGTTAAACAAAAACCTAAGCTCATAAATGTGTAATAATATTTCTACAGACCAACTTATATTGTTTATGAGTTTCTAGACAGAATTGATTTTTTATGTAACCTAATAGCAGTAGGATTAAGCTATAACTTTCTTTTTCTTATGTAATATTGTCATTAAATAAATATCATAAGCGAAGTTGTGCCTGTAATTCAAAATGACCGCATAAATTTCTTTAATTTTTACACAACAAATATTTAAATATAAAAACTTCGGTTGAACGTGAACGGAATTCTCTATTAATAAAATAAAGTAAATAAGGTAAAGTATAAAATTGCTATGCTGCTAAACGATGCCAATAAACAAACAGCGAGGGAAATGGCGCTTTACATTTGTATGAAAATTCTTGATTTGTACTTTGAAGTCTATTATGTGAGTTGATTACTAAAATATAATACTTACCCTGAAATATCGTAAAAGAAAATTTAATCAGTATTACAAACATAATAATTATATTGCTTTGCTAAGAACGACGCGAATTTTGTCAAAGCGTAAATCACCCAAGTGATTAAGTGGAATATAGCACTAATACTGGTTACAAAGTAAAAGTGGCCTTATTACTTCTTCGTAGACACTGTAAATTTGAACCATGCAGTAAGTATCTTAAGAGTCAACTAAAAGAATACTAGGAAACGAATAGCAGTATTACTCGGTTACTTTAGACATCACCATAAATGCACTAACCTGCCCGCCAAGTCTAGTTTGCTTAGTCCTTTGAATAAAGCCTATGTTCTCTTGTAGATATCTATTTTAGACGTAGCTATGAAATAATTTAACGCATCTACTTCTTTAATTATGATCGAACGGTAACAGGTTGTTAAGTTTTCTTTGTTTATTTCACAGTCTTACAGTATTTTAAACCTAAAAAACCTTATCATCAAACAATTTACTTTGATACCATTGATCCAATAACTGTATTCGATGTCCAATGAATATTTTATCTCTTTATTCCATTGTATCAATCAAAATTGTGCGCTTTCCGTTCCGAATATACTCGAACTACAGTCACACTAATGAGAAAAACGAAAGAGTAACTAAAAATACATTTGATGATTATTTTTGCAGTTCAATGTAAGTTTTATTGCATATTTTTTAATTCGTTTTGTACTCGTCGAATATAATATTGTTATTGTTTATACGGTAGTAGATCCCCGCTGGTTTCAGCATGAATGGGCCGGATCGACCGGGGAAGTACTACCCTCTTACAGAAGATCGACGTATTAGTAGTAGTATCCGTACTACTGCATTTCGTTCGGTGAGTGAGAGTGCCGGAGGCCCAATTCCTTACCTCCCTCATTCCCCCTTTCCTCTTTCCACACCTCCCTCATTTCCTTCCGCTACACCGTTCCCAGCCGCCATAGTGGAGGCCACCATACCAGCTGTTTAAGACGATAACTTTTGGTATGGTGGCCACCACTTTTGGATTCCACTGACTGCTAATATATAAAACAAAAGGTATAATTCCTATAAAATGTTTAGCATTAGATCAAAAAGTTTTCGATTAATAAACCGAACTAATACGTTCGGTTGTGGTTATGCATTCCTGGTGGTAAGGAGTCAGCTGAGCCAATGGTTGAGGTAAAAATAAAATAATAAAAATAACAAAAACGAATTATAGCAGTGTATCTGCTGCAATACCCACGTTTTCGTAATTTTATAACTCCAATAGGTAACATAGGTAATTATAACCAGCAGTATTTATCGACACCAAAACATTAACCTATAAGAGCCACATAAATAGTATATATTAAAAACTTACTGGCAAGTTCGCAAATTGTTAAAATGGAGCCACCAGAAGAACATTGGCCAGAAATTCGTGATCAAAAACTTTCTCACGGTTACCTAATTTATTTTTTACGCACATTTGGATATGGGTAGAAGACATCAAGGATATTTACCTAACATACTGGGTCTTGGAGCTTACCCGAGGGCAGTTAAGAACAAAATTCAGTTATATATTTTAGTTTCAAGGGCCTAACACACGACATTTTTAGGGTATTGAAGCCGTGAATTTTGTAATATAATATTAGTCTTAGTCCTATATCAAATTTCATGTTCATGATTATGACTAGCTTTTTGCGGCGCGGCTTCACCCGCGTCTTTGCTTACTGCTCTGCTTCCGTTGCCAGTAGCGTGATGTTTCATAGCCTATTACCTACCTCAAGAACTAAAAAAAGAAAAGGCAAAAAAAAATTAATAAGGATTATTCAAATCCGACTGGTAGTGCCAGAGATTAGCGCGTTCAAATAAACAAACAAACTCTTCCGCAAACAAACAAACAATTTATACCGGTGCGAATAATTGTTTAACTTATTTACTTTATTTATTGATTTCGAATTTTGTCGTTTATGTATTAAGTGATCTTTTCGCAAGTCAATGATTTACTTAGCCCTAATTTTAGAGAATTGAGAAGAGACATTCTAAATTTAAATAATTCACGTGTCCGGTTCACTTAACATAAGTATCGTCATAAAGTTCGTAGAAAATTGAACAACCCAAAAGCTACTGACCGAACAAAAGCAGTACAGAACAAAGGATATCCAAAGAAACATATTGTGGTTTTAGATCACTGTTTTGTTTTTTGTTCGGTGCTCGTACGTGAACCGGCTACCGGTTTTTGTGGATACTCTAGAGGGATTGTTAGCTAAGATTTGTGTTTGCCGTACAAAAAACTGTTTTTCTTTGCTTATTATCCTCATTGCCTATATGGAGTCGAGGTGTACTTTCCATTTGCCTGTAACTATGTTTACTGAGTTAACGATTCTGTACTGGCTGTTAGTGTAATTGGTGATAGAGACAAGTGTATGTAATAAACAGTTTATTGATTTTTGGGATGTTGGTTATGAATAACATGTTTATACTATATACGTACCACTATTCAAGCTGAATTTTCCAACAACTTTACGCTTTTCTTACCTCCACATTTATTCAAGTACAGTCCGCACTTAAGCGAAAAGTAGTAAAACGTATTCTTAGGTGAAAACTTGCTCATGAATATATAAAAAACTTGTGTTTTCTTTTATCACTTTTAACTCTTAGGATCTAAAGATAAATTTAACAAAAATTGAGAGAAAATACATAAAATTATTGTACAGAAATCATAATTTATTGCAATTATTACTCGAAACTGTCATTCTGGGAAGTCTCAAGGCCAAAAACCGTGACATTTGGGTAAGGTTAATTCAAAACAGAGGCTTTATCACACAGGTAAATACTGAAATTTCATTCATCTTAGTGCTATCTCTGTTACTTTCATTTAAATTTTAGCGACAAAGTAACTTTTTTAAGTTGTTGTTGTCGTTTGCGTTTTGTTGATCATCTCCTTGAAGACATCCGCTGCAAGGTATAGGCATATTCTTATGAGTGTTTGCCATAGTCGCCACGCTGGACATTATTAGGCGCGTTGGTGATCGCAGTAATTATAATATTTAGTATTCTAAACCAGAGAAGCTTAAATCTGTTAAAATGCACTACACAATCTATAATACTAAAACGTTGTTAATAGAAGCATACATAGTGCATAGCACTACAGGTTGCAATGCAATATGCAGGATAATATGCAATTACCCGCTCATCGGAAGCCATATAGTTATAATCAAAATTTTTTGTTTTGTCTATATTCTAGATTACGACTAACACAATGTAAATGATTTGAGGTTATACGTTGTGACATTAAAGTATTATATGAAGGTTAACTCTGATTGAAATAAAATTGAAGAGAAATTCTGATAAAAATTGAAATGTAGCTACAATGAATATGGAGGTCTGTAGGGTCTGAAAGGTCTGTAGGGTCTGAAAGTTCTGAATATCTGATTGCACTGCTGATGCAGTTGATAAAGTGGGATGGAAATTAAGAAATTAATTGGTCTGTATGTTATCTGACTGATCCTGATGCGCTGAGACGTGGTGTCGTTGTGGTGATCACGCTGCACGTGGCTGTCTGGGGCTGCAAGGCTTCGTCGATCACGCTGCACGTGGCTGTGTCGGAGGCTATGACGAACGACGCTAACTTTCGGTGTACTTATGACTCTCGAAGGACCATGTTACGGCCAAGGAATTATAAAGTTAAACGGCACAATAGTTCTTCAAAGTGGACTGTATTACAAAAATGGCGTTGCTTCACAAAATGTACACCCGACAATATAAAGCGCGTGTTTAGTCTCAAGTTCGTCGTTGTCGTTCTCTTGCTGTGATGTGAATGGCGGCGGCCCCCGGCTCGACGCAGTGTCCGAGGTTCGGCGCGCGGCGTCCTCATTGGTCGGCTGCCGCGGGTCGCCACAGATGAATAATGTAGCTGCGGCGCGAGGCGCCACAGATAATGTTGTGTCATAGACAATTATCATTAGATTATTATCGGCATATGATAATGAGGACTATATTGATTGAAATAGCGACACGTGATCAATTTGGCTTATGCAAAATGTATTATGAAACGTAATTACGTGTACCTATACTGAATTAACAAGGCAATATGACGTAGCTACCTGATACAATACGATATGGGAAAACCATACTTAAAGTATTAAACTTTAGAAGTGTTTTTGCATATGTATTTTGTGAACATGTAGTCAATACTGATGCTATTATTCTCTGCTCATGGAACGATCGACTTTATAAATAGATGACAAGTGTTTTGATTACATTACCAAATAATATAGTTTTAAAACAATTGTTTGAAACGTCAGGCTAGGTGAGGCAATTCTCAAAGTACTAAAGTATGTTGTTTATTTTTATACTTACTAATATTTTACACACACTCTTTTTAAATAAAATACTGAACTACAGTTTAAAAGACATTCAGTATTTATAAAAAAATTGCTCATCAATTTTTAGGAGATCTCTATCTCATTTACGGGTTACACGCATAATGACTGATTTCTTCTACGCATATTGATTTATACGCGTATTGACTTAAACGCGTATTGACTTATACGCACATTACATATATATATATTTATACGCGTATTGACATATCCACTAGATTTTTTAAGGGTTTGCCAATGTGCCTATGTAGTGGTTATCAATTATTTAAACCATCTGTATATACATTGGTGCCAATTTCTTTTGTTCGCTTAAGGACAGAAATCAAAGTAAGTAGACTCAATATCAGCATTAAAAAAAACAAATGAATTCGACAAAACAAACGACTATCGGAAAGTGATTAGTTATCGATAGTGCTTGAAAAAATTGGTGCAAGCAAATTTCGACCTTATGGACAAATGACTAAAAACGTATTTTTTTGTAAAATATAAGTGATACTGATTGCGAATACTAAAAAAAAAACAAGCATTAATGTCCTTAATGTTCAAAATTGCATGCACTAATTTTTCGACATCCCATACCAAAATATTACCGATGACGCTGCTCACATGATTCGCGATGTTTATTTGTTTTTTATTTAATGCTGATATTAAGACTACTTACTATGATTACGGCACTGCGAAACTGAGGCACCAATGTATATGTAGGGTGGTTTAAATAATTGACAACCGCTACAACATAGGCAGAGTAGGAAAGACAGAAATGAAATAGGTCTGTCTTGTAGTCTTAGTATTAGGACAAAGTAGGACAGACAGAAATAGGTCTCCCTCGTAGTCCTAATAGGACAAATCATTTGCGTAGTCGTTCACGATGTGTCATTTCGCGTATCAGAATATTTGTCAATTCGCATATGTCATTTTTAGTAGACTTCACGTTATGTCATTTCGCATGAGAGAGTATACGTGTCAATTCGCGTATGTCATTTTCGTAGACACCATGGGTCATTGTGCGTTTGACTACTATATGCGTCATTATGAGTGTGAGAAGTATAGTGAAGAAGTCAAGCTTCAATTCTACGTCGACTTGAGAAACGTTTTGAAAAATATTCCTACCAGCGATAAAATCATCTTACTTGGTGATTTTAATGCTCGCGTTGGCTCAGATCACCACATCTGGAAGAATATCCTTGGATGTCACGGAGTTGGTAAATGTAATACGAATGGAGAACTGCTTTTATCTTTGTGCGCAGAATTTAACCTGTGTATTACAAATACCTTCTTTCGACTGGCTGATAAGTACAAAACATCTTGGATGCACCCACGGTCAAAACATTGGCATCTCATCGACTATGTCATTGTTCGCAGGGCTGCCATAAGGGATGTGCTCATTACCAGAGCTATGCGGGGTGCTGACGGCTGGACTGATCACAGGTTAATAAGGTCGAAGGTCCGGCTCTGCTATAAACCTCCTCGCCGAGCAAAACACAAAATCCCAACAAGACTGGCTTTCTCAAAACTTGTTACTTCGTCAACACTTCAGGAAAAACTGAATGATGAGTTTGATTCTACACGTGTGAACACTTCGGCTTCCATTGATGAACATTGGCGCACACTTGCGCAATCACTTCATAATGTAGCCCAACGAGTCGTCGGAAAACCAAAGAAGAAAAACCAAGACTGGTTCGACGACTCTGATACTGAGATCATGGCACTCGTTGAAGAATCACGGCGTTTAATGCAAGTTCCTAGCTGTAATCCCCATCGAAAATCCGTCCAAAATCAGCTCAAATCTAAGATCCGGGAACTTAAAAACCGTTGGTGGACGATGAAGGCGCTCGAGCTAGAGCATCTGGCTAATATAAAACAAACGGGCCTTTTCTTTCAGGGTCTTAAAGAAATTTTTGGCCCCCGCTACAAAAAAATTTCTCCCATTTACTCCCTTGACAGATCAAGACGGCTAAATGATCATGGTGAAGTGCTGAGCCGCTGGGCTGAACACTTCAGTGAGGTGCTGAACCCAGCAGGTCATGGCGCGGATCTCACCTATATTAGTTCCCTTCCAACATTCTCTCCTGCCCGAGAGCTTGATGATCCTCCATCTTTTGACGAGTTTAGATGTGCTGTGAATCGTCTCAAAAATGGGAAAGCCACTGGTTCTGATTGCCTGCCAGCTGAACTGTACAAGTATGGTGGAATAAATGTTCAAAACGGGCTGTTTGAGCTAGTGTTGCGTGTTTGGGATAGTGGTGAAATCCCTCAGGAGTGGAAGGACGCCACTATCTCCAGACTATATAAAGGCAAAGGTGATACCTCCGATTGTGGGTCGTACAGGGGTATTGCTTTACTCAGTACGGCGGGCAAAGTCTTGGGCCACATCATAAATCGTAGGCTAGGACAGCTAGCTGAACGTATTTTACCAGAAAGCCAATGTGGATTCCGTCCGGGCAGAGGCACGGTTGATGCTATTTTTGTCGTCAAACAGTTGCAAGAGAAATCACTTGAGCAACACCGACCATTTAACATGTGTTTTGTCGACTTAGAGAAAGCATTCGACCGTGTGCCGAGGTCTGCTCTTTGGATTGTTCTTGCAAAGGCTGGCTGTTCTGAGAAGTTTATTAATATAGTACGCCAATTTCACGACGGTATGATGGCCAGGGTGCATTACGAAAATGACTTCACAGATCAGTTCCCAGTCACAAGCGGTGTCAAACAAGGGTGCGTGATGGCTCCAACACTTTTTGCCATCTACTTTGCCTACGTGCTGAGCGACTCCTACAACGACATCAGCGCTGGTCAGATCTGTTTAAGCGTGAGAACTGACAAGAGTATCTTTGATTTGAGTCGCTTCAAGGCAAGTAAATCGGTACAAGATCTGTCGATTATTGACGCGCTTTACGCTGACGACGTCTGTTTGATGGCGAGTAATATCTGCACTCTGCAAACCTTCCTGAATAGCCTAAATGAGTCGTGTCGAAGGTTTGGTCTTGTAATAAATATCTCAAAGACCCAAGTGCTCAAGCAACATGCACGTGGCACTATACCGGATCCGACGCCGATATCATTAGATGGAAAGGCATTAGAGGAAGTAACATCGTTTCGATACCTTGGTAGTGTAGTCCGCAATGACAATCGCCTTGAAACTGAAATCTCCTCACGGATTGCAAAGGCTGCAGCATCCTTCGGTATGCTTCGTAGAAGAGTTTGGGATTCGCATGATCTTCGGTTACAAACTAAAATCTCTGTATACAAAGCTATTGTTCTACCGATACTGCTGTATGCCACCGAGACTTGGTGTCTCTACAAGAACGACATTAGGCGCCTTGATAGTTTCCACCTAAGGTGTCTAAGATCTATACTGCGTATCAAGTGGCAGGATCGAGTCCCAAACTCAGAAGTGTTACGCAGATCAAACTTATGTGGTATTGAATCCCTGCTTATAAGGGGGCAACTGAGATGGTGCGGACACCTGGTGCGTATGGATGACTCTAGGTTGCCTAAAGCTGTGTTCTATTCACAGCTGAAGGAGGGAAAGCGCAAACCTGGTGGTCAGTACCTGCGCTACAAGGACGTCCTGAAGCGCCATCTCACCGCATGCAAGATCTCTTGCGATGATTGGGAAGAGCTCGCAAACCAGAGACCAAAATGGCGCAACTCTGTTCATAAGGCTTGCATGGCTTTCGAACAAAAGCGTCTTCAAGACCTAGACACTAAACGCCTTATCAAGAAGACCCGACCGAAGCCTTCCTATATCTATACTTATAATGTTGATGGTCAGTTGTACTGTGCGCCTTGCAACCGGACCTTCAAAACCAAGTTTGGTTTTGCAAGCCATGTCCGTTACCACAATAGACAATAAGTCTTGCCAGGTTCGCCGTTGACGGACACGTCAAGGAGGACTATATATATATATATATATATATATATATACATTATGAGTGTAACCCTCATTTACGTATTTCAAACAAATCAAGTTGGGTTCAATAAACCAGTATTTTTACGGTTTTTTTATACGCATGAGTGGTATCTATATAGTAAAGCTATTTATTAATTAATTCCGTAACAAAATAACTCACATAAAAACAAGCATTTATGCGAAACTACTGAATGAACTTTCGCAGTCTTAACAACAAGTTGGCAAGCTATAAAAATGTTAATGCTAAACATTTTTATAACATGCACAAGAAACAAACTGAAGAAGGCGGATCATAAAGTGACGGGCCGTCGGCGTCGCGTCGCGTCGAGCCTCCCACGTTCAATACCCTCTCAAGGAGTATTACTCGTATTATGAGGGGTCACAAAGTGAGGACGGCGATATTGGCAGTCCTTACCAAGCATCGTAAGAAGGTGAGGAAACTTCTCATAAAACCTAAGGAGGCAGGTGCATTCCATTTCCAAGGTACCGCAATGTGCGCGTATTTCACGCTTAGCGCGTCATTACAGCTCCTTACAAGGAATACGCCACACGTTGTGTTACAACAAAAAGGGTAAGAATAATAATAAAAACCTTACGGCGTGTGGAGATGCGAATGAAGTATGAGTTCGTGTTTCACTTGGGGAAGCACTTTTATCTCTGTGTGCTAACAATCATGTACTTTGTAATGATGCTGTACTTAAAATTAAGTGTTTATGTGTGTAAACGCGTATGAATAAGCACCGGGTTTATAAAGGTGGGCTGTTTTTATTTGAGTGCTAAAGGGAAGAAAGTACAAATATTTGGTTTCCACACGAAACGATGAATTTTTTAATATATTAATTTACACTTGGTACTGGCAAAAATAGCTTACACGTTCTTGGACTCGGTTAAAATATTTAAAAGGGAGGAACAAGACATTTAAAATTTTGTTTAAAATAGCTACATTTCAGCTGTTTAGTATAAGGCATTGATATTTAATAAATAATAGTTTTGTACTTTTGTTGTTACCATTCAAATAAATAAATATTGGACGGCATATTAAATCGGTATGTTCGTTTATGATTTCAACGTTATATGTGAAGCTGAAAAATGGCAAACACTCGAGTATGAACACAACGCTTTGTGAGAGAAAAGTGGATCATAAATATTGAACAGAAAGTTTTCAACGCGGTTGAAAATGTTTCATGTTTCGAAGCGATAACCAAACGATGGCTTCAAGCTACACTTCAAATATAAAAGTTAACTCGCGCGACTTCGATTATGATATTATTTATAAGTTCAAAACTTATTAAAGTACTGACCTATTTAATTATAATCGTATCGCAGGGCAAATACCTCTTATTGTACAAGGAAGACACGAACATTGATTATCACGCGTACTCTAAACAAATTGGCAATTTCAGATTTATACTTATAAGTTTTCTTACTGTATTTTCCTCACAACAACTAAATTAACTATAAAGCAACATTGTTACACACAAATATGTGTATTACTATACTAGCTATCAAGACGATCTGTACCTATACCAACGTAAAATACAAAAGGTAAATTGTAAGCTAAATTTCAAAGTTATAAGAGGACAATTATGCTTTGTGAACAGAAATTAAATGGTTTTAGGATTACCAAATGAAGCCTTGCATAATGGGCCTTGGATAATAAGTCTATCTATTTAAATTATCTTTGGTTTGCTTTTAGTTCAATCTATAGTCTATCTACAGGATAGGTAATTATTTACTTTAGGAAACTTTAATAGTTTATTGGCATTAACTGCAAAAAAATCCTTGTCTCCAACTAGGATTTCACGGCAATGCCATTTATTAAAGTTGAAGCAGCTGTGATAGACAGACAAATGGGTTGAGGAATTCCCGCTGTAAGATCTCAATTTCTATTATTTTTATTTTACTCTAGAAAAACTTTGTTATTTATTCAAATAGTTGGTAGTTTCACATTTCCTTAGTTTTGATCATTTTACCTTGTACAACGTTTTTTGGAACAAGAAATAAGTTTATTTTAAGAGCACTCCAGTATTATTTTCGTTGAGTGTGTACCCTTAGAATTCATGCGAAGGCCAACACACGGCCTAAATAATGTAGGCGTATTTATTAGTCTTAGGCAGATAAGATGTTCGATCGCTTTTGTGTTCCATGAAATATTGAGTTAGTTATTGTTCTTTATTCTTATTGTCCACCAAATATCGTACGCCGGAGTATTCCACACAATTACCTTGTTCACTTGATTCATGGTTTTATTATATTTTGCATTTCAAAACAGCGGAAAAGTGTTGAAAGCTACGTTCAACAGCAACTCGTGAGAAATAACACGGGTCTGTATTATCGCGGATTATGAATCAGAATAGATAAGGCATTCATTGCGCCCTCATTAAAAAAGAGAATCAGAGGAAAAAATATTTAAAAGTACAGTGAAAGCCAGTCTCATTTGTCAACTTCCTCGCATTGCATGCAGCGCCCACATTGGTGGAGGAGTGGCCGACTTTTATTCATTCCACTTTTGTGACGCGCGACTTTAATAACTCACTAACATAATGAGAATGCGTTTAAACTGAGAAATTACTAAATATGCTATCAGTGTCATGCTTCGCTGATTGTTGTAACTTTAAAATAGTAATTAGCTAAAGAGATTAACAAGATATTCTGTTAATGTTTTCTTAAGTAAAAAACTGAGCGTCTTGCTGTGTTGTAATCTACTCATTTTCTTATTTAGACGTTTAGCTTAAAATAAAAATGTCGCAAGATATGCGGCTTATGTCTTTTAGTATTATGACAACGGCCATAAATAAAATCTCTTTAAAAATATTAGTACTTGTTTTTATAAAAGCTTAGATAACATAATAAATAAAACTTATTGTACGTAGTATGGTACAAAGTAGTGCGTATATTTCTTAATATCTTGAAATCTGCCATGTATATACTCAACCCTATTACAAGGAAATGGCAACTGAGTTGATAAATCGAATCATTGATCTGATAGTCGATGTATTGTTTAATAATTGATATCGAATCGAATATGATATCGAGAAGCATATATCAACCTCGTGTCGTATATAATATAACAAGATCTTCACTCATGGAAGCATATACGTACTTAAATACTGAGAAATGCTGTTTGTGATATGTGCCTACCATACCCTGCAGAACGTTATAAAAATAATAAACATAAAAAATACTATTATTTACATTTTTATTAAGCGAAATACCATAGGACGTATAGTGTTACCTGTTGATATTTTTGTATATATCAGATTAACAGATTAAGCTTTCGCCGTTTTCGAAAACAAACGCGTTGATTGAGATAAAATAATATTTTATCTGAACGGCTGTTACTCCAACTGGGACTGTACCAAATTAAACTACGTACTACCAATCAAAAGTGGACCCAATATCCAATATGCTGAATTTTAGACTAGGGATACGATGCTATGAAATTGTAAAAACATAAATGTATGAATATTTTTTATAACTGTTGCCAATAAAAGATGAAAATAAAAATGAAATTGGAAAAATCTTTATTTACAATTTAATGATTTTGCTGTAGCATACAAACAAAAATAATTCATTTGTATATTAGATTACTAAAATGACTTACTGTGGTAGTAAGCAGGGTTTGTAAGTGATAATTAGAGATTCATAGATTTGTAACAGGAGAAGCATTCGTATATTAAGAATCATAATGTCGTTAATTTTGAATAGTTTGTGCCTGTAATTTTCAACTGCCAACAGTCATTTCCGAACGAGCTATTTCAATATTAACAGGTTCTAAAGCCTAAACCGTTACGAAAATTTTACAAATTTGTCATATCTACGGACCCGACGCCGGTAGCGTGATGTTACATAGCCTATATAACCTTTCTTAAGAACTGGGCTATAATACGCAAAAAAAAAGAAATTTGCAAATCTGACTGGTAGTTGCAGAGATTAGCGCGTTCAAACAAACAAACAAACTCTTCGACTATAAATAATAGTACTAGCTTTCTGCGGCGCGGTTTCACCCGCGTCTTCGCTTACTGCTCTGCTCCCGTCGCCAGTAGTGTGATGGTATATAGCCAATAACCTTCCTCGAGAAATGGGCTATCATACGAAAAAAGAATTTTCAAATCTGACTAGAGATTAGCGCATTCAAACAAACAAATAAACAAACAAACTCTTCCGCTTTATATAATAGTATAGATTGACCTGTTCTTAGTACGTTGTACCTTTGAATTATTTGGGCTACATTTTTAATATTGTGTAGAGTTTTTACACTGTTTGTCGGTTGATGTTCATGGTATGTAAATAATATCCAAGGTAAATTTGGTAAAGTCACATTTGTACTTGTCCTGTTTCAAACATACAACCTCATACGTAAGCGGTTGGGTCCGAAATAAATAGACCATAACAACACTGAGTTTGTTTAGTAACGACGTAAATCATTCGAGTTCTACTGTTTCCGATGTAGAGTTTGAACTAGAATTTTGATCTCAAATGTAACAGTTTTCGAAATCACAACGTATATACATCTATGTCCACAACTAGAACAATCTAATATATTATTATTGTACTCTCTTTATTTTAATATATGAATGATACAAAAGTGCTTGCCTGGTTGAACCACTCCATTAAAGCGAGATCTCTCTGCAGAAAGTATTAAGACACAGTTATGATCTCGCTGTGCTTGAGATATAAAACTCTTTGTGTTTCGACTTACTGTCATGTTTTGGCTTTCCATAAATAAACAAATGGCTTAAAGACCATACTCACTCATCAGATGGCAAATAAATTGACACCATTTTGCAGTTTCATCTAATTCGAACCATTTCGTGTGACACGCAAAGTCGGCACTTCCATAATTCAGTGTCATAATTGCTTGTTATATTAATTAGTAGTTCCATCGCAGTCCGTTTTACGATTACGTCACGTGCTTTCCCTGATTAAAAAATAAACATTATCTTAATTACTGTGAGCCACGAAACCTAAGCTGTTTGTAGGTACAAAGATTTATAATCTTTTAAATAGGTCTTTGTAGAATTGGTTTAAATTAATTATCTATTACAATGCGATTTAATTTGTTTATTGCTTGGTATCTTAGTCGTGTCAGACCAATAAAAATCAAATTAACAGTATGTAGTGTGTGTAGATTCCGAAACGAATTATAAAGATACTTAATATTATTGTGTATAAGAAAGGTGACCGTTTAGATGACATGGAATTAGGATATTAGAACGGCTCTAAAGTATCAGGTTCAATTTCTGAGTGGGCTAAACACTAAGTTTATGCTACCGAGATATGCTGAAGCATTATTATAATCTGTAATAATTCTAGGTATTATGGCAATAGGTTGACTGCCTATTACAGGAAACTGCACATACCTGTCTGGTCTACCTTTCCCTTCGATAAAATATTCTCTTACTCTGTTATTATACGAAAATTTATAAAAAACTTCCAATACATCAACAAATTGTATTTGAAATCTACACAAAATTCATGTAATTTCATACCATAATAACAGTAAGGAAAAAACTCCAAACTGACACTTTTGAAGGCATCAACGTTGATTTTAGAAAGAGCCTTTGTTTTTGTTAACCATACCACCGCGTCTACGTCCGGCCCCTCGTTGATTTAAGTACACAATAGATCTCTCTTACGTCCCGACAATACGCCGATAGCTTAGAAAACGTTCACAATAAAAATGAACAAGACAATACAATTGAATGGAAATGAAGATATGATTTGCTTTTGATGTTTATTTCTTTTAATATTGAGTTGAAATGCTTTGTAGGACGCTGTTTATTGAAGTGTACTCGATAAACAAAAAAAATTTATAAACGTTTTGATGTAGGTATATAAATTTCACCTGTTGTTTGATTCTAATAAAGCTTACCTTTTACGGCTCCTGTAAGTGTTGCCAGTCACCATCAATGTAATTTATGAGACGGTAAAGAAGAGTAATTTCGCTTATTAATTTTGCGCGGGCGCGTTTCGAGGTGCGGTTTTCCGGCGTACATGCCTCGAGCTCTTTAATCACGCTACCGTATTCAATTTCATATAAAAAGATTACGATTCAAGTCACTTTCTTTTCACTCTTCTATAACTAATCAAAATATTCAGAACATTCCTATTTAAACAGAACTCTTTGCTATCTAATTTAAATAAAATTCTATTGCTACGAATTTAAAAATCGATATTGCCTGAATTGGCTATCAAATAAACCCCTTATCGAATCATTTTCTTTCCCTTTTTACCGAAGAAATGCGCGTGTACATAATGGTGGCGTGGTCGGGTTTTTCTATTGTTTTCATGTTACGTAACGCGTCAGTTTGCGTTAATATGCTTTATTTACAAAATGGACTCAAGGGGTTGGTTATGTGATAACAATAGTAGTAGGGGAGCGTATTGGAGAACACGCGACTTCGCTCTGTTTATGCTTTCAAACGTGATAGCCTCAGGTAATTATTACATTATTCACGCAACGCTTAAGAAAGCCTGTACAGCGGTATGGATATATAATATAATAAATTCATAACAGCAAGTCACGTGGCACAACAATAGTCCTCCTACTTTTTGACAGTTCGTATTATTTGATAACATAGAACATAGAGGCAGACTAATTAAATATAACGACGTAATTATGTTTCGAACCATTTGAGGATGAAAGCGTTTGAATTATGGGCGCATTCACTTTGAATATGGATATATCGAAGCGTTAAAACTTCTGTTCATGCGACTAGAAGACTGGAATATGTCTGGTATCAAGAACAATCATTATCATTCCACGTGAGAGCGTAGCCAGTCCGGGCACGTTCCCAATAGATAGCAAAATAGAGGAATTTTATGACGTCTTATCAAACGATTCTTTGTTCGAGTGGAATGCCAATAAAAGCACTAGCACTTAAAAACAGTGTGAATGTAATATATTTTGTCAGTTACTTTACGACATGGGGCTTGATCCCTAGAGTAAGAGTTGGCTAATATTTATAGTAGCTCGTTCATCATTATATAGTATTCGTGTTTAGAAGGGCTAGTAGTTAAACTCTGTGTGTTGTAAACATTTAATTAGTTGAATTTGTACATATTAGATGGTAGAATCACGCGATGTAATAAGCCCTTTTGTTCGGACTGTGGTCGTTAAGCACCCTCTAGTTTAAGTGATAAATTACTCGTTACAAAGTTATATCGGTTCGTGCACAGTCGTTCTTAATGTAAGTAATATCGTATTGTTTCGAAATACGTGTTTGTTCCGTGTTAATAAAAAAATTGTTTTGGCTTGTGGTCGATATAACAAATTAAATATGGTCTCTGTTTTGTTAATAGCAGTACACACGAGGGATCTAGTTTTAACTTTTAATATATATTATTATGCTTATAGTAACATTATTTATTTTTTGTTACGCCTACTGAATTTTATATGTATAAGTGGTTTAATATAATAACTTACCCATATCGCCATGCTTGGCAGGTTAGTTGGCGAACGCAGAGGCGACAGTCTTATCACCCTATGACTGACTGCTACCTCTAAGTTGTCATATAATTTGCTAGTGAACACTGCGATGTTGTCACTGCTCAACGTTATAGAAGCGTTTACATCTTATGGGTAGCAACGTCGCAATTAAGTGTAATATTTCGTGATTTTCAGTTCTGTTTATATCTGAATAATACATTGAAAATTTGCATTGCGTTATTTTCATAGTAAAATTACTGTACAAGCTTTCACCTGCAAATATAGCATTTGCAAAGTTCACACAGAATAAATCATTTGCAATTTATAAACCTTTGTTCCGAATATGAATATCTATATACTTTGTTTTCGTTGTTTGTATGTTAGTGTTTGTTGGTTACTTACATTTTGTGTATTGTATTCATTATAAGATCTTTATTCAGTAAATTAAAAATATAAATTTAAATTTGATACTCATTCATAATCGATGGTCCCTATTAACAAAATCGTTACTGCAAAAAGACTACTTTTCAGTAGAGCAGTTCATAGTTTGTTTTGACAATAAATAGATTATTAAAAGACTGTGGATGTTCAAATTTTCACTGATTGTTTAATGTATTGATAACTACGTATTGACATAGACAAATTATAATATATTATAATATTAATTATTTGAATTTGAAGTAATGGCAAGTCAATATGTACATCCGACAAAAAAATCTGCACCTATTGCAATTAATTGTGTAGAAAGTGACACATCTGACACAATGTCTGCTTTAAGAACGTCGGAAGTGGTACATCCAACGAAATGATCTACTAAACGTACATGTAATAATGTCGAAAGTGGTATATCCAACAAAATTTTCTGCTTGAAGTACATTGAAAATAGATGTATCTACCGGAACCGACTTTATTAAAGGGAATATAATTATAGTATGCAAAGTACAAATGGTTTATTAAAAAATAGTAATTATATAAATGGTGCTCCTCTTCTTCACTTGTTTGTGGCTACCAATACAAATCATTAAAGAAGAATCATTCATTACGCTCCACGAACTACGTCAGTTCTGTTACCAACACTATTGCGCGGACAAAATTATTACAACCGACAATATTAACCTAGAAACTGACTGAATATCATGATTTTCAATAAAATAAAATATTGTGTACCATGGATCTTCTTATTGTAATTCTATTTATATAAAAAGTGAATATTACCAAAAATGTATATTCGACATTGTTAATAGGGACCATCGATATAATTGATCACTTCAAAAGCCGCTAGTCAGTGCCCTTAGGCGTATTTAAAACGCACTACCACGATTGCTAACTGGTCTTGATATCTATAAAAACAAAAACAAGAATCACGTTGAAGGCAGTTCTTGTTATCGAGATATTGTGTTCGTAGCACCTACTCGTATACTTAATGGCTAATTTACATTAATACACTAGCTGACACCAGCATCACTGGATTCCGGCACTTATCAGCTATAATACCTATACATTAGTATTAGCTTGCTACGGTACGGTTTTACCCGCGTCTTTGCTCAATGCTCTGCTCCCATCGCCAATAGCGTGATGTTACATAACCTATAATAATCTTTCTCAAGAATTGGGCTATCATTCACAAAAATAATTATTCAAATCCAACTGGTAGTTGCAGAGATTAGCGCGTTTAAACAAACCAACAAACAAACTCTTCCGCTTTGTATAATAGTATTGATATAGATAGATAGAAACAGCCTTTCTAACAAAGTAAGGTAAAGTTTAAGATCAAATTCAAAGCTTTTTACAGAAATTCGATCTTAATTTTATACTTTCATATTCACAGTGTTTAGAATATTCATCTCTCAAGCCCCCATGAGAGCAGCATGAGGCGACTTGGAGATTTCTCCGGGGACAGTGCAGTCCCTATAATATATCCGTTTATGATGTATTGTTAGCTTCAATTGATCCGCTTAATGTAGACTTCATGGTATAACTTCCTTATAAGAATAACCACTGTGAAATGGTAGGTATCTAGGATTTGACAAGTCTTTTTATGCAAAGAAGGCGTTAGAAATAATCACCATGCTTGGTCAAGTTGGATAGGCAGTTTTAGATGTATATTTAAACATAATGTAATTGTTTTTTTTTATAGTTATAATTTTATCCTTTGTACTCCTATTCATATGAACCTTATTTATAACAAATCTTATTTTTACGTGGGCGCAATGAGCTTAAAAAGGGTTAGAAAGAGTGTTGTCTTACGTATTAATGTATATATACATAATGTACGTCATAACACATATCAAACAGACTTACTGTTCGCGACACCTGTGAAAATAGTGTTAAAACAGTGCATACAGTGATAGACAGAACCTAGATAGATTTAAAAACTAGAATACATCGCACGCGCGTGCTAGCATAAAATTTAATGAACAGTGATTTTAAGTGCCACACGTTTATAAATGAGAGCGAGAACGAAAACGTCGTTCGTCTACCGCCATTAGTAAAAGTTAATAGCGAACTATTTTTTGTTTACCTTATGGTGAAATTGTTTTAGTGCTTATCTAAAATCTAGATTTATAATGTTTAGAATCACTTTTTATTGTGCTCCTTAGTGTTCTAATCACGAATATGTATTTGCCTTTTAGATAAAACAAATAGTTTATAAGTTATAGCAGAAACAAAATTATTTTTATGTTTAGGTCATAATTTGGTCTGTAACTTAGGTTTTAATCAATAAAGAATAGTTACTTTGGTGTTTCATTTTAGAGAATGGTGTCCCCTAGATGTACGTAAAATCTTATTAAAATAGATTTAGTAGTTTAGAAAATATAAGCAGATAAAGTTCAAAGTACGTCTAGGAGTAACTAAAATTCTAGGTTCATACTACGATATCTAGGTAATCGTAAAGTTTAGAGTTATAGTATAGATATTTCATGTTAGGTAACATCGATACCTATCTAACGGTACCTAGATGATTATTGTATTATTAAAAATGATGTAGTTATAACCAGAAATGTAATGTTTTGATAATGAAAATAAAGTTTGTACGAGGTGTTTTGCACACGGCACTAACCGAGGCAAATGGTATATAAGCGCGCGCGCGCGGACACAGAACGTTCACTGTTAATCAGAAACCCATAGAAGACTCTTCAAGCCTCAACACCTAATGGCCTAAGCAGAACACCTCAAGCATTGAACCAAGATCGTTTGTTTTACTTCAGTATGCCCCTATAGTGAAGCCCTACGCGACGTCTTCGAAGATCAGCGCTGTATCCGGAACCTATAGGTGTAGGACGACAGCGGGTCGTTCACAGATCTACACAACACACTCGTGTTGGGTTCGATTACCGCCCGTCCGGCACACTTACTATGTTACTTACAAGGTAGACCGACGGCCATAAAAAGCGGGTGGGTGGCAGATTGGCTCACGAGCGGCCATGGTGGCAAAAATTAGGGAAGACCTATGTCCAGCAGTGGACGTCTTTCGGCATATATGTTGATGATGAATAGAATTACTGAAGAAGTACTTTCATGTTACAAAACTCTACCATAGTAAAATTCCACCAACGCTGAAAGGACATCGCGTCAGGTGGCTGAATCGTGAGCCTGATGAGGTCGCCAGAAGGCGGTACTTCTCGACACAGCTATTACGAGTATTGTGATATTTTATCTTTAAAGCCCTCATCTAGCTCAATCCCTATACACAAAGGTCAAATATTTGTATAATTATATTAAATCACCTTAAAGGTATAACAAATTATAATTTCTAACAACATAACTAACTTTCTATGATTGATTTGATATGATGTAACTTCTAGTTTCTCAATACAAGTAATAATTGCGACGTATTCACGCGAGACGGTGACTCTGTTTAGTAGATGGCATGATATGGCACGCTCTATTAATAATGCAGCCAACTGCAAAATGGCTAATGGTAACTGGATAATTCGCTTCTAGTATGATGAAGTACTTTGATGACTCTGAGTGAGAGTGTTATAATATACTATTAATATTATAAATCCGAAAGTTTGAATGTGTTTATGTGTGTGTGTGTGTGTGTTTGTTTGTTACCACTCAGCGCCTAAACGGCTAAACCAATTTTGATGAAAATTGCTACGTAGATAGATTCAGTGCCGGAGACGAACATAGATTACTTTTTATCCCGAAAATCGGTTCCCGAGGGATAGAACAAACCATATTTTACACGCGGGCAAAGCCGTGGGGCGCATCTAGTGAATGTATAATTTTAATAAAATGTATAAGGAATCGATGATTGAGGGCGGCTCACTACCGGCGAAGTTGGCAAAAATTGGGGAAGACATGCAGTGGAAGTTTTTCGCTGATATGATGATAAGGGTAATTAGTATTTAGTGAAAAGTAAAGTTAACCACTATTATTCCACTATATGTGAATTGTATTTCGTAAAAGCCTTTTATATTTTGTAAAAGAAAGAACTGTAACTATTTATTATACCATCACGACACCTTGACCAAAAATTTTCTAAAGACCTACACAGTCTTATTTCAACATTAGGTATTTCTAGCTTTAAATATACAAAGCCACAATAATCTATTCTGATTTTATACGTGACATTTAGAAAACGACTCGAAGCTTTACAAAGCAAGAATCGTAAACGTAAGCATACAATGTAAATTTGGACACAATGAAAAATCACATCACATTTACAACTTGGTGCTATTAAAACTATTTGCTTCGTAATCTCTGAACACTTTTGGAATATTGTTAAAGGACACGCAACCTTATCGCACACGTTTCTAACGCATAAAATATCCATTTAAATAAATCAGTTTTAAAATAAAAACACAATTTTGTGAGCGCAGAAGAAAAACGTGACTCGTAGGCATACTGCTACGACGCCTACGCATTTCGTAGACCTGCTACGATTAAATATTGTTTAAATTTATTGGTATAAAATTGTGTTATGTTTGCTGCTACTTGTAAAAAGTTTTTACCAAGTCTTTTGAGATGGTGTTTGTTACTTTGTGATCCCACTGACTGCTGATCGGCAGAGTTTTAATAGGATAGGGTAATATAAAAAAAGTAATTGCAGGAAAAGTAAATTTGGTTGCCATAAATCACTTCTAGTCCAGTATCGGAGGCAGCACTATTAATATATTTTCAACAGACAGTCTCTTTTAATGTTGTCGGTACATTACCTGATAGTAGTAGGAGTGTTGAACAGACTTCGTAGCCAACACTTGCTTTAAATAATTTGAATAAAAGTAAGGCCAAGTAGAAACTAATACATTAATGATAGCAATCGTTTTATTTTTAAACAAACATCACATTTATCGCATACATACAATTTTCATTTATAAAAAGAACTAACATAACTGCAATTACAATACTGAATAACGATAGTTGTGCAGTTTGAAATGGAAACCTCTGGCATGTTGCCTATAATCCGTAATTTGTGGGTTTTATAACTTTCATCGCGTACAAGACTTTAATTTCAGTTTGTCCACCAGTTGAAAATTGTGACTAGGAATATACATGTGACTCAAAACTGAACTGTAAAACTATAGTATTATAGTATAACTTACAAAACCAATATTTAAAAAACCACACACAGTAACATGTGTTAAAAAAAGAAAGTCGATTGTCATTTATACTGACTCACAACAACAACATTGTAAACAAAAGGCACTAAAGATATTCAATTTCAAACAAAACGTTTAAACGCAAACGAATCTAAACTTTATATCTGTAATGAACTCACAGAAGTAATAAAAAACCAACACTGTAGATTGCACGCTGCAGTTTATTTACAACAACAAACTACCAAGCATCGTGACATTTATTGAGACGATCGTGTATTTATGTTATTTTAATGGCATCGCACATTACCCGCGAGCGCTCCCGACGACATTAGCAAAGAAAACATCACAATTGAAGTTATTTATACCAATCGTTGCACTATTATGTCGATCTTGGCAGGTTTTATCGGTCTTACAGTTTATCCTGAAGTTACTACTGCCAAGTACCATTTGTGTAACTTTAGCTATTGTAGTAATAGCTTGTCGTCTTCATCATAGTAGTCCAAACCCGTCCACTGCACTGTGTACAAATATTTCCATCGTCATCATATCAGCCGATAGACATCCATTAGACATATTAATAAGCATCCCTCAATTTTCGCCAAGTTGGCCGGTCGTGAGCCGCCCTCAACCATCGGTTGCCCGCCACCCTTATAAGGTCGTCGGTCCATCTTGTGAGTGTTGGCAAGTCACTCACTAGGTGGACCGACGACCACGAAGCCGCTCTAGAGTAGCGACCACGAACCGGTAGACGCAGTGTAATATACTTATCATCGTATTTTCAATGACGACGTTTTAAGTTAATGCTGTACTACAGTCGTTAACGTTAATAAGTAAGTTAACATAGTAGTGGTCAGTGCTGTAAGTTGGAACATAATTGTGTTTTTCAAGCACCACTTATTGCCGTAGGTTGGTGCTCCACTAGTAAAGTACAATGCGTCCATAAATAGTAGATGATTGCTTACCTTCGGTTGATTGTAGTCCCGAGTACTTTATTCATACAACCGTTTTATAGGAAATGTTATAAATTGTTGTTTATTTTTATTAGAAAATTTAAATGTGTAGGTAACGGTACAAAATAGTAACTGTTAATAGTGACTGTCATAATAGAAGTGGTAGTGCACGCGGTTGGTGTGCAAAAAATTATGAGTTCGAATCCCACACGCGATAATACTTTGTGTGATCTAATTTTGTCTGTAAATTACCTGTGAGGCAAAAGACTTGTCTCCTAATGTGGGCAATGTTTCACTAAAAAAAGAGAAAACAGAAATGTACCTACGTTTAGGCAACTGATATCCTATCGTTTTAAGACCATCTGAACATTTGTGACAAAAGCCGCTATGGGAGTGTTGATAGCATCAAACATCGAGTCACCCTTAAATCCCCGTTACAAGTGGGTATACAGAAGGATCATAGTTGAGGAAAATGTACCCCACATTATAATAAATATCATAACACTATTGCCATACGTGAATTGGGGTGTTGGAGGTTATATTTATTTTTATATAAATAAAGAGGCAGATTTACTGACACGGTAACAGTGCTTACGACTGGCGCGCTGACGAAGCAAGATTAATGACAGAATAGAGCAAAAGAGTTTCAGGGTTAGGTTATTGGTGAATATTGGGACTATGCCAACTTGTCCGCTACCTATTATATCAGACAAGTATAAAGCATTATAAACTTAGTAACTAGTACAAAAGTAAACCAAAAGTGTTTGGTAGGTGGATAATACAATGAGATTTTTTAAAACTAATATTTCAAACTATAATCTAACCAAGGCAGGATAAGCGTCCATAGGCTACGATAACTGCTTACCATCAGAAAGGCCGTATGCTTGTTTGTCACCTTAGTCGTATAAAAAAATAAATGAAAGATAAGAACAAAGTGTATATCTTATATAAAAGTGAACGACAAAATAAAAATACACAGGTAGGGATATTTTGTATGCTGTATGTTACAATTTTCTAAGACCCTTGTTATAGAGGTTATATCAACAATAAAATAAAGATATTTACTGATTTCAGATTCTTTACATTATAGATATTATATTAGATAGTTGTCACACAAGGTTTTTACTTTTATTAAATTATCATCAATATATAACCCAAATTATCATCATTAACGTTATACTGTTATACAAGCATCTCTATTTTAACCAATATTTAACCAGTATTTAACCAGTCCACACGTTCACACGCTAGTAGATACACGCTGGTTTTAGCATAAATGGGCCGGATCGACCGAGGAAGTACACTCTCATAGAAGATCGACGTAAGAGTAGTACCCGTACTACTGCGTTTCGTTCGGTGAGTGAGAGCGCCGGTGGCCCAATTTCCCCTTTTCCTCTTTCCTCACTTCCCTCATTCCCTTCCTCTACCCCATTCCCAGCAGCCATAATGGAGGTTACCATACCAGCAGTTTAAGTCAATGACTTTGGTATGGTGGCCACCACTTCTGAATTCCACTGACTGCTTACCATCAGGTGGGGTGGAGTCACTTTGGTAGGCTAATATAAAAAAAATAAGTCTTGAGCTGTTATCATCTATGGGCTTCCCTACACCTTTAGCTGGTCATCGTCCACCCTGAGAGACGCTCACGCTTTGTTTTTACGTAAAAACTAATACAGAAATAATAATTAAATCTATCATTATTTGTTGACTCTTTACCGACGACAGATCCCAATTGACACTAGCCATCCTGGTCGGCTAACAATTTACAAGCGACTCTAAGTTCCATACTTTATATAAAGATGTGACACACAAAGACTATAGATACATATAGCCTTTGTCTAAAAATTTTCCTTTGTGTACTTTCTCTATTTGTCTTCCCTCTTTAGCATCGTGCTCGTGTACAAATTTGAGAAATTCATTAACATAAGAAGGTTATGTAAACTAGGTACAGTGGAGGTTCGAGGATTAGGCTGAAATTTGTTTAATTTTTGGCATTTCCATTCGCTTGATGTTGTCAAAGAATAAAGAACGCATTGGCTTTGTTTCTAACAGTGAAATACAAGTTCTAAATTTATGAAAATAGGAATGATTTTAGCTTAATAAAATCTATTGCCATACACACGAATTTAATCAATCCGAGTAAATTGTTTCAATTTTTAAAAATTTTTAATGCACAGCTAATACAAAGGGTCAAGGGATCATATTGTTATAAATTTTACTTATTTTTGTTCCTGAAGTTAAATTTAATATACTTACTAGCTGTTTCGCGGAGCTCCGCCCGCGTTAATGTCGGTTAATTTTCCATACAAACTGTCATCCCCTATTTCAACCCCTTCACGCCCTTGTTTAGCGATAAACCAAAGCCTAAAAACCTATGTTCCAAGGTCTATTCTATCTCTATACTAAATTGCATTAACATCAGTTCAGTGGTTTAGAAGTGAAAGCGTAACAGACAGACAGACAGACAAAGTTACTTTCGCACTTATAATACTAGTATGGATGTGTTACGTAATATTTGCGTTCACCTAGCTTGTTTTTAAATTAAACAATGTTTGAATATTTACATTTGACTAGTTTATAATTTCGTGGGTGATATATTTTTCAATATTGATGTAGCGTTACTGTTAATACTTATACTTTTACTTAAGGTATACTTTTGAATCTTAACTAAAGTTTTACTGCGCTTCAGTATTTTGGGCGTAAGTCTTATAAAAATAACTTATGATGAAAATTACTAACTACCCTCTTATATACAAACCATACGGCTACAAAGTTTTAAGTAATGGAAATTAAGTTCTCTTTAATAAAGTTTGAAAGAAGATGCCCGTGTTGTTCTTAAACAAGAGTTCTATGTAGGCAGGATAATGAATATTTACGAGGCCCTTGCAGCCCTCCGAGTTACACCCTTATCATGATGTACGGGGGGCGATATTATAGGGCATGAGTGAGATACAGGGCCGAAGGGCGATAGGACAATGTACAAGAGCCTCGTTAAACTTTCAATGTATTTACACAATATGTCTCTTTACATCCAAAGTTGTAGAACGTTATTTTTTACAAACGTAATAAATTCAGGGGCAGTTTAATGTTTTATTATACTTTGAAGCATTATTCAAGCTACACGGAAATTACGTATTTTTAAGTAACATAAGCATAGCGTGTTGAGTATTATGTTTCGTAAACTGTGTTCTGCCTCTTATGTGTCTTGAAGATGTGTAACACCCACAAAGGATGTTTCAATTTCACCTATGGTTTGTATAGTTTTAGTTATTTTTGATCATGGATTGTATATTATAAATAATGTACAATAAATAAATAATAGAATAATTAACAACCTAATAAATATATCATTACTTTTCTTGGGAGGCCTGAATGTATTTTACAAACTGAAACTTAAGCAATATCACAAAATTTCACACTACTATATTAAATTTATATTAATTTTAAAACTTTATGAAGCTTATAATAAAAGTACAATAAACATTTGAAAGAATAATAACAAAGCGAAGCAAACAGACTTTGTCTTCATTAATTTATTATTGGGCAAACAATGTGTGGGCGCATTCAATAAGCGGTACTTTAAAGTCAAGAGGCTAAAGGTTCAATTCTAAATAAGTACAAGTTTGACGGCACGTGGAGATTCGGGGAAGGATCTCGAAGTGCTCAGAACAATAATAGAAAGAAAGCTGGTATATTTTGGCCACGTGATGCGTAACACCTAAAAGTATCCTTCAACTAATAATGAA
Source organism: Parascotia fuliginaria (assembly GCA_963082885.1). NCBI lineage: Eukaryota > Metazoa > Arthropoda > Insecta > Lepidoptera > Erebidae > Parascotia > Parascotia fuliginaria. Next base: position 5,547,377 of record OY720175.1, read on the forward strand.
GGGTAAAGTGGCAGGTAGAAGGAGGCCTGGCCGCAGAAGGATATCATGGCTCAAAAACCTGCGAGAATGGTTTGGCAAAAGTATGCGTTCCCTGTTTAGAGCAGCGGTATCCAAGGTAGAAAATACCAGAATGATTGCCACATTTTGCAAGGAAACGGCACATTAAAAAGAAGAAAAAGAAGATTCGGACTACGTCTCTAAAAACCAGATATTAGCTCGTACACTTGACTATTTTTAAAGATCAGCATGACTAGTCAGTGTTCGAAATTTCACGGTCGTGGTACCATTGATAGCTTTCCATCATTTCACGAGACGACATCCCAATAGAGTTCATTATTTAAATTATCTGTATATATACATATATTACGTGATTGTCAAGTTTATTTTAATCACGTTCACCGTGTTACCCAAATAATACATAACTTCAACATTATTTCACCCGAAAGGCTCACTCACGATCCACTGCTGTACATAGGCCTTTTCCAACCATTATCGTTTTGATTGAAGGTGAATTTATTCAATGGTTGCTCACCACCCATAATACAAATACGTTTTTAAGCAAATCATTTTAATTCTTTGTACGTCCGTTCAGTATTTGTAGAGTTATCTCTTCAAGAAACAAGATCTGTTTGCGTAAGTTGTCTTAAAAACTTAGGTAGTATATTCATTTTTAACTGACTTCAAAAAAAGGAGGACGTTTCTCAATTCGACCGTATATATATATTTTTCTAATAACTTAGTCGTCACGAAAAGAGACCATGGCTCCTCTTTCTTTCGGTTATAAGGTTAAAATAGGTTTAAAACTTACCGCTTCTAGAGATAGATCATGTACTGAATGTCCTGTCCACTTCTCTAACTCACTTCCCGACGCCACTATCACAGTGACTTTGTATGCAGATTTAATACTTTTCAAACGAGTAGTTTGCTCTAGTTCACATTTATGATCGCGCTTGTTATAAAGTTTCAACAGGAGTGACCTACAAGTCCTCTTCAAATGTTAGAGGACCTTAAACTTATACGTTCACATGATCCAGCATTTAAATCACGTATAAAATACAAGGTAGTCATGAGTTTGCCAATTAATGAGGGTACAGACGCAGATCTTACCGTGTCGGACCTTTACAATCTAGTGCGAACATAAATTGTGATAGGGGGCGCTTCGGGGCTTGTTTAATTTCACGACTGAATAAATCCAAATGTTATACCGCGGGCCGCGTTGCCGCACTGACGTTTCCATCTGTCCCCGCCATAAAATTCTAGAGCTGCCCTACAGAAAATTACTATTGTGTTATAAGTTTGTTCTGATATATTTTAGGTTGGTTTGTTGTTCATTTTGTAATGTTAGTGGTGATAACCTTGATAGGTTGTAAACTCATAAACTACATACCTAGCTGAATGTGTAAACAAGTTTCTGAGCTAATGTGATTTACGCAAACTTCTCTTTACCTTGGACATAACTGACTTACAGTAAAGGACAATAACGTGTAGAAGGATTCATGTTCACGTCTTCTTCTTTGTACCTATTAGAACTTAAGTATAAGAAAAATGGGATGGTATGTTATATGCTGATATTTTTACTGCTTTAGTGACGCAATTACGCGTTGACATTCTTGAAATATTGCTTTTTTCTGTCATTAGTGTCAATCTGCATGAAATTTTGGTTGGAATATCAGTAAATTCAGGATTATTTGAAATAATGATTATGATTAATAATGATTTGGAAAAAAATGCATGCATTTTATATGACTAGTCTTAAGGCCCTACTGGTGTCACCCAAATATATATATATTTTTAATATTAGCCCATAAAAGTGACACTACCCTGCCTGATGGTAAGCAGTCAGTGGAATACAGAAGCGGTGGCCACCATTCCAAAAGTGTGTTAGTGTGCTTACTCCCACTATTTCGGCTGGGAATGAAATAGGTGTAGGAAATGAGGGAGGTGAGGAAAGGGACGAAAATTGGGCCTCCGGCGCTTTCAATCACCAAACGAAACGCAATAGTACGGATACTACTACTCTTACGTCGATCTTTTATGAGAGGGTAGTACTTTCCCGGTTGATCCAGCCCATTTATGCTAAACCAATCGTAAATATTGGCGTTTAAGGTGTTAAATGAATCAACTATAGAATGGTGCCCACGGGCTAGAAAGTGCCGGGGTTATAGAACGTCTATCATCAAGATGGATAGACTGGATAAAGGCAACTAGAAGACGCAAAATGTAGACTGCTTCCAATCTACCTATTTGTAAATTGATGAGGATAAGAAAGATTAAACAAAATATTTTGAACTAATCATAGGTACCTACCTCTTCAGTTTCCAAGACTACGTAAGTTTGGTAAATTTGACCTTAAAAGGTGAGATTATGGATTTAATTACTTATAGATACGCCTAATGGATGACACCAAAGTTTGTACAACAAATGTACTTCTGACCTAACAATATCGAAGAAAATAAAACCAGGATTAATAACAATTAATTACCTATTTATTTTAATTAATTTTCCCCTATTTCTCTCGCTTATTTTTACATCCTGAGGCGCCAAGAATGTTTTTATTTAACTCATTACCCAGTATTAAATTTCTAAACAACAAAATACCAGTGGTATATAAACAAAAACTATAGTCACGTCATCAAACGAGTCAAAACGTCATAAGTCACAAAGGATAACATCCTGACCCGTCTATCCTAACATTCACTCAAATAGAGACAATGAAAATGTGGTTCGCAATTTGTACTGTTTGATTCTGTTTTCAGTACGACCAAAACAATATCGGTATATTGAAGAGTGAACAAACTGAATCGCGGGCGCAATACAATACATGAGTCCTCTTAGTGAATATTTACTTAGCGGTTCACCACGCTTGTATTACCTCCCTATGTATGTATTTAAGTGGCGTACATATTACTCGCCAAAATACGTTACAGTAAACGAATGTTGAATAAAATTAGATAGAAATATTTTTAAGGCTAAAATATTGCGTTCTAAACGTCCTGTCATAGTTTTTATTATAAAATGACGAACAGTGATAAAACCTTGGATCTTTTTGAAACACTGTTAGACATGTTCGCGTTGTTTTTTTTTCTGTTGTGGCACCATTCTACAACTGGCCTTTTTTATTACCTTGAATCTATTTCAGTTTTAACTAATGTCTTCTACTTAAATAAAAATAAAAATATTCTCACGCGCCAAATGTCAGCTGCTCTATGCGCTGACGTTTGCGCTCATCTCAATAGTGTCAAACATGGTGTCAAGACACTTCAATAAAGGTTCGCTTAAAACCGTACGATCACAGCAGTACTTTTGTTGAGATCAACGTCCTTTTCGAGCTTGTATTTCGAACAGAATTTTGTTGCATGAGCACTCCATTTACTCCATGCCACTTACTAACCTTGCTTGTTTGTAAGGACGGAAGGGGAAAAATTTAAATTCTTAACTCAAACAGTGTAAGTGGTACTTTATTAAATTGTTTCTGTCTGGATTTTATGTTGCATACATGTGTTATCCATTGAATGTGTAAGGGTACATTTTAATTATTTGTACTGTTCGCTTTATTTACTTTGTTTAATGTGTATGTATGTTTTATTTGATGATGTTATTGGAAACGTTCGATAAGTGATTTATTTCGTTAAGGGATGCAGTTCAATTTAGTTCAGTGGCGTTTTCATGAACTGATTAATCCTAAGAGAAAATTTCAGATTATGTTAAGGATCTAGGATGTTGTGCAGGTAATGTTTAAAAAGAATAAAACAGAGATGATCCAATTCTAAGTTATTATACGTTACAATATTTTTTAATAGCTAAAAGTCTACGTACCTACTTATGTATAACCTACCACATCAAACTTTCGAAAATTTTAAATCCCAACTCTTATTGCAAGAAAATGTTAGATTAATAGAAACCAACTTGAAAAAAAAAAAAAATATTGAAAAAACGGAAGTTGTAAAGTTCTTCTTCTTCTTCTCCTTTTTTTTGGCAACAGAGCCGACGATTGTGTCAGCTATTTCTGCCAGCGTCAAGTGTAGAATAATATTCTTGTTGATAATATTAATGGTATATTACAATGATAAAATAGAAAAATGTGGATGAAATTAAATGACAACCATCTTCCGTGAAAACAAAAGACGGATCCAGTTGTAAAGTTATTAATTACTTACCCGTATGGTCTGTATGTGGCAGGTTGTCACAATTATTTGTCTTTGCTTTGGTATAAAATAGATAATACACAATAGATTTTTGACATATTAGGTATTGTCGATGCGATGTTATATTTTAACTCTTTGCACGACTTATGTCTAAGAAGAACACCATCTAGCTATAAGTTTTGTCTTGTTTGATGTTAGTCTCTATCACGCAAGCAAGCATAAGCAAGAAACATAATTTTATTGTTTATCAATGGTTTTTCGGAGAATACTGGTTTTAAAAGAATTAACAATCTGCGAAGTTCAGTTTTAGTTTAGTCACCCGATTAGGGCAAATATGTGTGTATACATATTTGCCCTGATTGGGTGACTATACCCATGATTAAATTACAGACGCCTCCATAACCACTTTGTGTACGGTAATCTGCAATTACGCAAAATATTAAATTCGAAAAAAAAACCTGTGTGGCACTCGGGGACTACCGCAGTAAAGCATATTGCATAGCATTTTTTATCAACTTATGCAATAATAATTATTTATTTATTTTTTATTTATGCAGTATTTTTTTTTCTTTGATATTAATTCAAGTTTAGTAGGTTAGAAGAGCTGCTACTTGTGTTTGTGATAGATGTATTAACTATACTACAGTGTGGATAAGCCAGAATTGAAAGTATTTTAAAAATTTATAAAAATTTGAAGCGATTGTTTACGTTTGCGCCCGGCGTTGTCAAGGCTAAAATATGATATTTTATATGAAAAGGATACATTGATTTTTATTAAATATAGAGTTTAATGTATATTAAACATAACTTTTTCCAAATACGGGTTTTTTTTTCGAATAATAGCGATTTTTATAACTTTAGCCGTCAAAAAGTATCGACTTTTTTGATATGAGTATTAACAATATAAAAACGACTCCAATGACATAAGTTTTATATACATCTGTCATATAATAATTAAAAGATATCAGCCGCTAGATTTAAATTTCCGCAAATCGCACCAAACAGTAACACAGACGCGGTCATTCAGTGAACGCTCGGCCGAGCTACATGGTAGGCGGAGTGGGGGTGTTATATTTTATTTTCGTGACGGAATTTCTTGATTCGGTCGCCGCGCTCAAAGCCCGCGATAAAAGCTATGCAATAGCTTAAAAAAATTATTGGCTACGCGCAAATTTTTGCCCGACTTCCAAAGTCAAGGAGGGTTATGTTTTTCGAGCGTATGTTTGTCTATTTCTTTGGCACGCTCTACAACCTAAAGCGCTTAATGGGTTTTTACATATGAGGTGTCATTAGATTCGTACTAATTGTGGGAGTAACATAGGCTATATAATATTGCAATGTAGCGTCAGCACGAAAGGAAATGGGTTTCATTCTTTTCGGTTTGTTTTAAGCAGGCGGGCTTTTTGTTTTTTAATTATATATTTTAATAAACGCGTTCAAAAAAAAAACATAAGAGAAAAAAATTAAGACATGTTAACAAAATTTAAGGCCAGACTCATAAAAGACGGGTTTAATATTCGTGACTTTATTACTACATCGCGTCAAAGCCACAAAATTGATCTCATATAGGATTTTAAAATAATATATTTTATTGATAATTCGAGTTTACTCATTCAAGTGTATATAAACCAACATAACGTATATTAACGTCAGCGGCACTAAGCGATCTGTCGACCAAGTCAGATGTCAGAATAGACGTATTAGGCACGAGTCACAGGGGAAAACTCTTGGCTACGCAGACAGACGGTCTTTGCATCATAAGGAAGGAAAACGGCATGTATTTTATTTTTACTTTTATACTTACATGCAAATTTTACATTAAGTCATAATAAAAGCATCTCACTAAGCCGCCATAGTGGAGGCCACCATACCAGTAGTTTGGCTTTTGGAATGGTGTCCACCACTTCTGGATTCCACTGACTGCTTACCATCAGGCAGAGTGGAATCAATCCAATCCTCTACCACTCAAAAATAATAATAATATTCTTTGGCGGCTTTCAGGAACGCGGTCCCGAATACCGCTGTACTCCTGTATTAGGCTGTATTAAAAAAGGCGCGCGGGTGATACATTTAAAACCTACTCTACTACAAATTTAGGGCGTTGTCTAAAATATTGCGTCACCAAAAAATACAATGTTCTTCATTTGCATTTCATTAAGCTTATTATTAAATTAATGTTGTTTCATGTACATGAATAGCGTCACTCTTGGGTGTACAAGCTTCGTACATATATCTACATATTTATTTGGCTTGAACACGAGCGTTATAACAACGGGTGCTAATTATGAAAAGCTATGGGTTCGCGTGGCGCACAGTCGCCGAGCGCAATTATGCTAATCTTATTAGTCAATTCACTTCACCTTGCAGTTTTATGTTTGTGCACAAGCTCTGCTTAGTGCGCATTTATAACCACTCCACTTTTTTTACTTCAATAGCGTGTAGGACCCCAACCATAATTAGCAGAACTATTATCGTGTGCATTAAACTACTCAAATTTATTACACCACAAGCTCTAACTTCTAACTTTGTTATTCAAAAGTGCACACAATTATGCTACTTTTAAATCGTATGAACCATAAAATGAATAACAAATCAAAGGTAAACCAATGTTACTAAACAGCGATCTAGAGAACAAAAGAAACATTTTTTTCAATCGCCCAACTTTTACGACTCAAAGAGTAAGTACGGATTTACAGTGAAAGCTCCGCCTTTCTAACTTAGGAAATTTCACTTAAGAAACAAAAGTGCTCTAATAAAAGAAGAACAATAATAAAAAGAGAGATGTAAATGTCGCATTTTTATATACGAGTATAAGAGCACGCGCCACGGTCATTTGATCACAGCACTTATAGTTCAGACCTTAGAAAATAGAAATACATTACGAAGTCTACCGAGAAAAATATATAAAAAAGTAATGTACCTATGTAGTGCTGGTAGTGAGCACTTTACATTGTAATTACGAATTTATAGACTTAGTCCGAAAGCATTTTAGAGACGGCAACTTTCGTCTAGTTTAAATTTCCATGTTCAACGTAAGGACATTTGGTCTTAATAATGCTAAGTCGAAGAAATATTTAAATATCATATTAAAATAATGAAAGAAGAAAAGAAAGAAAAAAACATTCAGAATGCTTTTTGTGATAAAACTTAATCGCTAATTCGAGGAAAAATCAATACAGTCAATAAATTAATGTTTAAAAATTCTGACTGGTATTTCGGTTATGAATTATTCTACTGCTCGTCCCGTTCTTTTAAACTTCTTAAGAGAGTAGTTATCGAATCAGTTGTGTGGAAAATTTGTTGGAAAACGGAATCACGATAAAAGAAAGTAAAATATTTATCCAGTTTGATCCAAACCTTTAGGTACTCTAGTCCCGCTATCTGTACCATGCAGTAATTATTACAAAGTAAAATATGAAACATGGTTTTGAATTTTATTTTATTGCCTACAGTGGCAGACGAGCCAAAAGTCTACCTGATGCTAAGTGGTAACTGTAGCTAATGGACTTCTGCAATGCCAGGGGCTTCGCGAAGAAGAAATTACCGCTATTTCAATACAAAAGTTGTGTTTATCGTTTCCTACTCACACGTACTTAGAATTCGGCAATACAAAGGAAAGCGTAAATTTATTACAGAAAGGATAATTAAACTAAACATTGATGCTTATAGTATGTATTTACTTTCTTGTATTAATTATAAGATATTTTAATGCACTCATTCGTTATTAATAAAAGCTTCCACATTGGACTGCACCTGAATATTACATCTCTCGGATTTTAGATCATTATAAGGCTTCCATATTGGACCGCACCAAAATATTACATTTCGACGAGATTTTATTTTAATAAAAATTTGCCCAACAAAGCCTTTTTCTCGGCAATCTTTATAAACATATAATTCATAAACGGATACAGTAAATAACATTTGCTATCACACAAATGTTTGTCCCGTCTTGGGATCGAGGCCACAACGCAATATGCACAATATACAAAGATATTAGCGTATTAATTTGATAAGTTACTTTATTTATTAAATGTAGATTTAAACTTTACCTTATAACGTCAACTTTCTTTATTCGGATTTGTTTAAATTTCTTCACGGTTATTGCCTTTACTTTTTCCAGTAATGCTAACTTGTATTATTCTGACAACGTAAAACATGGTGTTTGCCCAGTATCGACCCATAAATCTCGTGCATATAGAACAGCAGGTACCGTAACAAGTATGGCTTTGTGTCATAGAGTTAGAATAATTTAAAAAATACCTACATTCAAAATTATATTATTTTCATGCCGAGTCAATAGTCGTTCTTTTTTAAAAGATATAAGAACATTATTATTAATCAAAAGTCAAGGCAAACATAAAATCACATATTCGTCTCACGGCGGCATATGATTTTCCGAGCACTCAGAGGACAGGGTGTCACAGCAATCCTCTTATTTCATTTGTCAGAGTGACGCGAGAAATGTCCGTGGCTACGGTGACAATACGTGAACTGTCGGCCCCAGCACACACAGCTAGAATGGATCAAGACTGATGGCTTTATCACTGCTTCGTTTTTTGTCAACTCGGCCAGGAATGTTTCAGTTTATGAAATATTGTCTTATTGTCAGGGGTAGCAGACAAGCAGATGGCTGTCAGTCAAACGCCGCTCATTGATCTCGCCAGAAGCACAATTAGCAATCCTGGTGACCTGCTACCTGCTACTATAATTGCGAGAGAGTGCCAATTTTGTAAATTTATATGTAAGAGGAGAATACCTAAACCCCGGAACTGTTGAAAAATTATTTCACCATTTGAAAGATACAATAATCTAGATGACCGAAGTCAGGATAGCCAATAGGCAAAAATCATTGCACAGCAGCTGAAAGTGTAATTTCGACTGGGTAGGTACTCCACATACAAGGGTTTTCAAAGTAACACGAAAAAGCACTACTACCACTAAGTTTGTCTTGCGCTTTACCTCAGAATTTAAAACATATACCTACCATTTAACATTATACTTCAAGTTACTATTTTGGACATGCCGTCCTCGCCTAGGTGACGCTCGAATTATTAAATTTAGTAAATACAGTATTTGAGTTGGAACGTTACTTCCACCTTTATGTAAAATCAGGAGATTGTAATAGTAAACTACTGAAAATCCTAATTTCACTAAAACAATGGGGGCGAATAGCGTAAAGTAAATTTAATCAATTCTGATAAATTGTTAGTGTCAGATTCTTATTAAGGGAGACGAACCCTTACGAATTCGAGGCGAGGATGCCGGGTCGAGGGGCCCCAATTAACGCACGTATTAACGTGGGCTCATCGGGTACCCCCGTACTATTTGAACACGCATCGTGTCGCGCTCGACAATTCAGGAGACAACAATGAGATTTATTTAAATACCCTAAAAGAACCATCCCACAGGTTCAATTTAATGATATTCTATTGTAATTATTAATAGAATATGTAATGAGAGTTTAGTCAAACATTTCCAATTGTGCAGTTTTAGTTTTAATGCAATTGTTAGTTTGCTAGCGCATAGTTTAATGCGAAAGTTTTAATAAGTGAATGTTGGGGCTATATCCTAGTAATTTTCTGCAGATTATTTTAGTTCCTCCAGGGATTTCCATTTCAATATTTTTTATTAGTGCAGTATAATATAATAACTTTATTTAGTTACATTTAATACAAGATATTGAACAACTACAATCGTATTTTAACAAATCCGAGATAATTAAAACATAATTATTAATTATGTTGTCAAATTAAATCGCCGTACAAAGTGCGCTGTTTGTAATTTCATTAAGGAAATCATGTAAAGCAGTAATTTTGTTAAATAATTGTTTCCATAGAGTTCGTTCCCGTTTATTAAAGGCAATAGATTTCTTGGGTTGCCCGGACGAAATTACACGACCATTATCCTTAAATTATTACCGCTAATATGTCGGTGAGAGAGTCGAGTCGTTATTGGATGTGTAGCTGACACCGTATTTTACTAAAACCTTACGTTTTACTCTCTTGAGTACAAGATAAGATTTAGGGGGTTATTCTCCTCAAAATTTGTTTCTAATATATCACGTAAAGTATTTAATGTAGGTACGTATTCATTATTTCAGATCATGAGAAAATGCTTGCCGTGGGCTGATACAATGCTGATACTAATAGGGCTGTATCAGGATGAGCATTTATTAGTAAGTCACTGCCACTTCCCTAAAGTTCTGAAACATACGTACAATATTGGTTTCACAGCTGTAGGTAGAAAGCCGCGAAAACGTGATCAGCATCAAGCATCAATTCAAGGATCAACTATCCTCCTTAATTTACAACATTTATTTTGGTGAAATACGTTGTTAAAAACGACGATAAAGGTTCAAACTGCCGTAACGGTTCACCCCTATATAAAACCCAACTCGTTTAATTGTAAAGTTGTGTCATGGTTCTATTAAAATATATGTGTCAAATAAATTAAGTTCTTTCATGAGTTACGCACGAGGAACGAGAAGGGAATGAAAGTTCGGAGTGCCGAGTCCTGTCGCGGTCGGGGCGGTAACAACTCGTCGAGACTAACGTAGCTTCGTACCGCTCGAATGAATCTAAACTGAAATGGGAATTGAATTAGAAAATTGGAAAAACGTTTAATTATAGAACTAAACAGAAAAACGAAAATGGAAACAAACGTCTGTTTCATTTACTGTAGCTACCAGGAAAATTGTATCGGCATTGACATTTGAAGGGTTGATGACTTAACAAATGGAGGAGAAAATTCAGTGAAAAATACATAACAACTTACCTAACTTTTAAAAATATCTCATAAGCATAAAATACAAAGCCTATTAAAACGGAGACAATAAATACAAAACCTGATTATTTAAGGTTATGGTGATGGTATTGAAATGTACTGAACGAGTTCACTTCACAATAATAATATATTTAGATGGTCTTTACGATGATGTATATACAGTGTTGAGAGATATTTTAGACAAAGAATATAAGGAAGTTTATTGTATTTTTTTTAATAAAACATTTAGCATCTTAGAAAAAGTCTTTAAAAACATAGGTGTTATCGAAATAAATATTCAAGAAAATGCGTTGTTTTTTTATGTTTTTTGTATAACACATTTACCTTTTAATTCATTATGTTATCAATGTACGAGTAAAAATAATTTTAAACAAAAAAAAAAGACTTCAAACGAGAAGGAAACTAAAAAGTTAAAAATAAGTTTACTTAGCAGAAAGTAATTCGTATTTTGATTTAGTTAATCAGAATTTTGAAGTTGACAACTGAAACAAGACAACTGAAAACTTAATATCTACACTAACTATCATGTCGGTACCGGTTTGTCGATAGATTATCGATACCAAACTATCGACAGGGTCACAACCCGCTCTTTAGTATATACGGTTATGTGTTAGCCGCCCGGCAACGCGCGGTAGAACGTGCTCCTGCGCAGAGGTCAACTCAGTCGTTCACCAACATCGACGCGGAGCGCTTGTTACTCGCATATGCAAACGCCTATATACCCTTTATGCTATTCTGTTCTATCTTTCTATTCTGTGCCTTGGACTTTTTATACTAGTACTTTACTTCAATCTCAGTGCTTTGCTTGTGCTTGTCTGTAAACTGTTGTGCCTTCTGAACTCTTTATGTGTATGCGATACGCGGTCAACTTACCGGACAATACAATTGGACTAAACTATGAGGGAATGCTTTATTTACACCCGCATACCGGCTAGGTTATATGCCCTCATCTTCATACCTACACCATCATCAGATCCTGGATTCCTTATCATGATACCACACATGAGATATTTACTTTCTAACAAAAAAAGAATCATCGAAATCGGTTCATAAACGGCGAAGTTATCCGCGTACACACATAAAAAAAAAATATATATATACTGTCGAATTGAGAAACTTTCCCCTTTTTTTGAAGTCGGTTAAAAATAGCAGTATCCGTACCTTTGATTATTTTACCACCTCTCGGTCCCTCATTCTTTCTTCTCGTATTTTCTGATTGTATTTTCTAATCATTTTTATTGCAATGAAACCACTCTATAATACCAGGTGGGTATGCTTGCTAATTTGTACAAAAATATCTATGTTTTTGCACAAATTATGTTTAATTATTATCTATTTATTTTATTTTTTTAATACCTTTCATCTCAATTTGATTTTACTGCACTGTGCTATTAAATATGCACATTAAAGCTACAAGTATGTTAGGTGCAGTCACATTTTTGTTCTATCACATGGATTTATCTGTCACTAGTTACTTTATTCCGAACTAAAATACCTATAACAGTGGACAATTCGCAATGAAGCATACCGCTTAACATAATTTGAACATCAATGTAACCTTTTGTAAATCGTTGCCTAGCTTCAAACTATTCTGGTTAACACATAAGCTTTGTATTTACTAGGTCGATGGTTCGGAAACCGGACAAGCAACAATGTGATATCTTCAAATGTCAATTGTATCATGTAGACACAGTGAAGGAAAACTGCGTAAAAACAAATAAATGGCTAATATTGTCAATTTGTCTTGAACAAGTATGGCGATAAGTGCTCAAGCACTTAAAAAAAATGGTTACCGGGGCTTTTGCTCTGTAGTGTGATAACAACGAGTTGGTGTTTTTTTTTTGATGTCCAAACATCATACACTTTGCCTATTTCCAAAATTTTAATAAAACAATTGTCATTTTAACTAACAAATCTAACAACTCAATCAATGTTCAATGGTGAGAGATTAGTAGTCTACTTATTATTGACATGACAAATAGCTTAATTCTAAAATAACAAGAAATAATATGATCTTGCCTAAAAACAATCATTTATCTACAAATGGAACTGGACAAGTAAGCTGAACATATTTTATCACTATACTTTTCTTTTATCAACAAATGTCACAAAAAACCTTTGATGGTACTTACAAAAAATTCCTCCTGACTAGGAACGGTCATTTCGATACACCAGGCGCTTCCGAGTTCCATTAACGACGGTTATCACTGAAATAAAAATAAAAAATAAATTAAGGAACACACATGAATACATACATAAACCATAATAAAAACAGTAGTCCTTTTTAGGCCAGCGGCGCCGACCGACGTAGAAAAGGATATACCTATCAATGCTATGTAATGCAATGTCATTTACATAACCTCCTTTTACGTGTAATACACATTACCCATCTAAACAGGGTAAAATAGGAACGAATAAAATCATTAATATTTCAAATAAAAAAGTAGTAGTTATAAACTACTCTTGAGAATTTCTCAGTATTCGGCCGCAGAATGGTAATTATTACATACTACTCGAAATAGCTAGTAAAACGTGTGTGTTATACAGTTATGCGTACCCCTTCGGGGAAAGGCGTGAGCATATCTGAACCATGTGTATGTGTATTTGGATAGAGATAAGCGTTTAAAAAAAATCTCTTAGTAATGAGGGTGTTTAGAAAAATTTACGCCACTAGTTGGCGCCACTTCAGCTTTCACATAGGGCCAGTCATGAGTTAACTTTCAAAAAGCGCTTGACAGCTAGACCTGACGCATCGGTGCTGCCACCTCGTGGGCGCCATTTTAGAAAACCCTCTCAGCTATTTTCTTTTGTTCTGCACGTGAATTATCCATTTTGTAAATAAAACTTTAAAATTTCCAAAATGAGCACTGAACAGTACTTATTTGTTTTGATAGCGCTGTCAAAATTAGCCACTTTTAGCAAAGTGGTGCCAACTGGTGGCGAAAATTTTTATAAACACCCTCATTGCAATAGTCTCAAAGGTTGTCTGAAAGAGATCTCTTTAGACATAAGACCGCCTCTTGTTACTACCTAATATAATATGTGGTGTGCAATAAACAATATTAAACCATCTATCTAGTCCCTTTTAATAGCCATAGTGTTATTCAGAATGTGCATAAATGCCTCAATTAAAGTGATTCCTAACAGCTGAAGGCTCGGACATTGGTCCGTGCCTTCAGCTTTGATTAATTATTTAGCCCTAACTTTGATTAATTATTTAGCTCTAAATTTTAAAATTCAACAAATCTAAATGCAGCCTCTTTCGTAAACTATTTAAATGTCTAGCACGATGGTGCAATATTGTATTTAGTAACATTCTAGGAATTGGTTACTGTATTGAATTTGAACGCTTTTTCTTTCCACAAACATCAAATATAGGTAGTTATAATCCATTGACTTTAGACGCGATACTCGCTGTACACGAAGCAAAATAACGATACCTTGCCTGTTACTGCCCCACTGCAGGGGCAAAGGCCTCTTATCATAATATATAGAGAAGCCGCGAGCATTGATCACCACGCTTGCTGAAGGCGGATTGGCAATATAAGACTAATTTCCCCATTATTTCATGCGTAGCCCTGCCAGAGTTAAAAAAGAATCAAATAATTTTAAAGTCGGTTACATTCATTCTTTTAAATCTCTACGGTTAGACAGTAACTGCTCCAAACCGTTTAGGGCGGTGATTTACAACAATTGTTTGTCTTAATTTCTCGAATAGAAAAGCAATTAAAAACATATTAACATACCTGGCGTGGATTCTGTAGATTCTGATGTTGCACCATCTGCGACCCATTATCGAGGTAACGGCTTTTATTAGGCTAAAACTATTTTGCTTAGTATACATATATTATATTACATATTCTGAATCTTCATCTAAGGTGAAGATACTTGTAGATGGCCTATGTTTAGAAGTGAACATTTCTCGGCTGCTTCCAAACATTTTTTTTTTATTTTCGTTGAAATATTCAGTTAGGTTCGTAGACCCTACGCTATTTCGTGTCACATTTTTGTTTCTTTCAAGTAACAGGATGTTTTCCTTCAGTAATGTTTAAAATAAGTTAGAAAAATAAATACATATGACTTTAATAAGTCCACACGATGTATCGCGTCTCGTAACCATTACGATTTATTAACATTTTATTATTCTATTTTTATGTACTCTTACTTGAAGTTAGGTAAATACGATACCATTGCTAGCCAGTGTGTATAACCGTAAACTAACGTCTTTAGAATATATTTTTATTAAAAAATAGAAAAGCTATTTTATAGTCAATATCAAAAAAGCTGTTGCTGCATTACTATACTGTAGGTAGCTCAATAATTTATATGTTAAATGTATAGTTGTACTTTAAGTAAAACAATATATTCAATGTATGCGTTTAGGTTATTTTTGGTTCAACATCATACTAAAGATAAGATATGCAATTAATTATAGTTGGGAAACATTAGCTAAGAATATATTTTACGATAGAACCAAATTAAGTGTACCTTGTTGAAATTGGAGCAGAGGACCGCTACTAAAATATAAATCCCTTTTCAATCATCATCAACATCGAAATTGTAACATACAAATAGTAACTAAGAGCTACCAGAATTTCTTGACAGGTACTCTTACAAGCGAACCCTTATCAGAGAATTGGCCGTAGGCAAATTGGCTGATGTCTTCTTCTGGATAATATGACGTTCATAAATGTCACTTCTTTGATCTACGATAATGAATAAGTTTGAATACTGGCTCTTAAGGTAGATACGCTTTGAGATCATTCATCGGTTTATTTACAACAAACCGTAGTACGGTAGCAAAAAGTTGAAATTGTTGATGACATCACTGCGATGGACTTTTTCTTTTATTAACTAAGCATTTGGCTTGACATAGTATTATTAATCATCGAGAGCACATCGATAATGCGTCACTATATAGTTCACGAATTTTTTGCAATACTTACTATAGTTTAATTTGTGTCAGATAAATAGATGTTGGCCATATCTTCCATGAATCAGAATTTACCTACTAGGTTGAGGCCATGTCTCTTAAAATAAATTGCGTTCATAACAATAAATCTGTTTATTGTTACAACAAATCACCTTGGCAGAAAACTCGTGACCGCAAGGAGTCCTTGATTCCAGTAGTAAGCCTACAATTAACCTCAAGCGAACGCTTATAATGAATGATTTCATAAATCACCCAAATTGCCCTTTATTACGCATCTTACATCACTTTAATTGAGACAACCGACGCAATGAGAGCTGAATTTTCGGCAATTTCCTTCGACCATGTGAACATTTCATTTGTACCTACCCACCTATTTAATTACTTGCAGTAATAATACTTTGTCACTTAGTCGTTCCTCTGTAAACATTTTGATTTCTAAGAATAGTCGGTAAATGGATCGGCCTTTCTAACCTGGAACAAAAATATTTTTATTCCATTAAAGTATTGTTGAGTCTGTATAAAATAGAATCGAGGTTTGAACCGGTTCAAGTTCTAATAATAACAGTTAGAAAATGTTGTTTTATCATTACAATTTTTATGACTATTTTAGGTATTGTATCAGCCTGAAGACATCGCGATCGAGTGCTACACATTGTGAGGAGCATGTTTTCATTGGAAGCCAAAGGTCTTCCATTAGGTTCAAGTTCGCTACTTCAGAACTTTTCTAGCCATTGATGAAAAGTGTCCTGCTCATTGCCAATTCAGTAAGGCAAGTCTGTGAGCTATGTAGGTATGTGAGACACCTAGCATAATACTCAACTAGCGCTTATTGACATACCTATTGAAGTAGTTTATAATGTTGTAGATTCCGAACTCGACCAGACTTGAATTTGAAAAAAAAACTCTTAAACAAAAAGTGACAGCGTTGTACAAAATCCTGTGAAATGAAAGTTAACTGAAATTTAAAGAGGCTTAATACAAAGTACATTTTAAATAATTCTACTACTATTTGTCAAGCTTAAACGTTTTTAAAGCAATTATGAGATTGTAAAATAAATTCGTTACATTTCATTTCTCTGTTTGAAAAAGCGTTAAAAATGTTTTCGGTTATGAAACTAATAGAATTATTTCGTTTCTGTCGACAACAATGCCCACGCAGAAATTTAGAAAAATTCTATTGATTCGAAATCTCGTGATGTTTTTTAGGCGAGCAGATAGATTAAAAAAGGGCTCACTCATAGTTTACCAGTTTATGGAAAGCTAAAAGAAAGTTGCATATTCATATCTGAAATATTTTTATAAAAATTTATAGATTTTAAAATACTTCAGCGCAGTATGTTTTTACTAGATATTTAATACAAATTCTCTGTTAGTAAATTATAATATATGAAGTTTATTAAAGGTAGGTAATATTTGTTTGATATAATAAATTCATCCCATGCACATCATAAATCAGAAAGCAAATTCGTAACAAATGCTACTAGAAAAAAAAACAATTGTTAAATTTTATAAAACTCTGCAGAGAAAAGAAGAAATAAAGCAATTAAATAGATAAAATATTAACTTTTGTTTCAAACCTGATTAACGGTAGTACTGTAATAAAGATTACTGAATTATTGAGGCCCCTGTGGAGTTCAGTTTTTCACCCAATTATTGTTGAAATAATTTAATTATTCTCAAGTGCTCATCGCCTTCGCCTTAATAATTCAGTAACCTTTCCTTACTTTGCCGTACCTAGTTGAACTTTAGTTTTTAACTTTTATTTTTAATTACAAATACTTTAGCTAACTCGATTTTCAATTCAATTTATTCAATTTATTTCATAAATATAAATTACATATTATTACAAATAAGTAGTTTCCCTTTGGTCCCAAACTAAGCTAGTGCTTGTATCTTGGGTACCATCGGGATTACAATTTTCAATATTTATCTTACAGACTATCATACATACATTATAATATAAGTATACTACGCACCATTTAAATAAAAGTTAATCAATAAATACCGTAACCTAAAATATATATTAAATATAACTTAAATCAATGATGACACTTCTCGTTGTGCCTGTCGGTCGGTGTTGGTTCCGTTGTCTCGCAGCCTGCCCCGGAACCGCCGGAACACCACGCCTTTCGGCCAGAATTCTTCTTTGGTGAAGGTTTCAGGGCCTTCGTCGGCACACGCGCTACGAACGACTTGAAGTTCACGCTGTGACGTAACTCCAAAGGCTCTACCCTCACGATGTAAGTGGCCTTGACCTTGATGTACTCCACGAGGTCCTGAGTCGTTGTGGAGTGATGCAGACGCGAGACATACAGTAGCGTTGTGGGTACAGCAGGTATCAACAGGAAGTTGGGCCCTGTGGGTGCTGTACCACACTTATTTCGGCAGGTTTGACTCCTGCGTTTCTTTTGGACTTTCATAAATCCATCATCATCTGGAACACAGCTTCGAGTGGAGATGGGTGTGAAGTCCTCTTCTTTATTGTTCCCCGTTTTGGCACCCTGATATTGTATTGCGGCGAGCGGACTCATGGCGCGCGCATAGTCACCTCGAGGAGATGACATAACGGTGACACGTGCAGCGAGCGCGGGCGCGGGTGCAGCGGGGACGGAGGAGCGTGCGGCAACAACGGGGCGCGCGGGAACAACGGGGTCACTGCGCGCAGCCCCGACGACGGACGTCGACGTTTCAGATATCGCTGATGCGAAATTTGCTGCCGGCGAACACACGAATGCTCCGCGTTTCATATTTACGTTTGAAGCCTTAGCTGACCTAAATACCGATGTAGTATTTCGTAACTCTTTTACTTCGTTACGTAGGTCAGCAATGGTTGTTTGTGAGGCTTCAAACTTCAGCATCACATCGGCCAGACTTGCTTTCAGCGGCACGTCATCGGGGTCAGTCACCTTCAGCACGTTGATTATGTCCTGAAGACTCCGCGCCCCTTTTTCATCTCTCCGACGAGATGGCATTCGGTCGCTCATGTTGCAAGACGTATAGAGCAGCTCCTTGGCGCTGCGGATCTCATCTTCTGTTAAGTTCGAGGTGCAGATCTACATGACGCTGACCTCGTCCATAACATCCAGCTGACACTGCACGAAGGCCAGCAACTTACTTGCTATGAGTTTGTCGTTCATAGTAAATGTAGGTCGGCGTGGCGATTGCCACACACAATGCTTGAACAACAATCTATACATATAATAAAATTGTAACCGATGGCTGTCTGTACATGGAAGATATATGAGAAAAAATACTATTAGGATCTTTATCAACGCAAATAGAACCCAAAACAATGATTGTTTCAATTTTTGTCTGTTTGTCTGTTTGTCTGTGCGTTTGTTCACGCTAATCTCAGAAACGGCTTATCCGATTTAAATATGGTTTTCATTAATATATTGTGGTAAGCTTCACTTAACATTTAGTGTTTGTTTCATATCAATCGGTTTATAAATAAAAAAGTTATGCCAATTTAAAGAATCACGTCGAAAATTCGTTAATTTACTACGAAACTTATAGAAGCAGAGATTTTAACAGGTTGCGGAATAGCTGATAGTGTTTTTATTCCTCGGATTCCTGTCTTTCTAAACAATCTTTCGTTTAGTTTTAAACGAGTCCAGTTTACAGTGAGCCTATGTTTTGCGATGACTAATTAATAAAGCCCAAGGTCAGACACTAAAAGTTGTGGGTGTGGATCTAAGTATTAGCTTTTTCGCACGGCTTTATGTGGCTCTATCACGTGTTAGCATTCCTAGCAACCTGTATGCTTTGATCCCTGATGGCTATACGTCTAATCCATACATCCATACATATTATAAAAGGCATTGTCCTGACTGGCTGACTGACTGACTGACAGACAACGTACAGCCTAAGCCGCTGATCGTAGCGACTTGAAATTTGGAGCGTGTGTTTGTCTTAATGTCTAGAAGTGTACTAAGAAAGAGTTTTAAAAATTCAAGCCTTAAGTGTGTGAAAAGGGATGAAAACGATTGTATGAAACGTCTTCATTTTTTAACTTACAGCTTTGAAATTTTGTTTTGGAATACTTCTATTTATATAAAAAATACCCTTATAATTTTTTTTTAACAGGGGTCGATTTATAGGGGTGAAATTAGGGATGAAATATTGTATGGAAAGATCTTTGCTTTTGAAGTTGGCGACTTGAAATTTGGAGGTAGGGGGAAGGGAGGGAGAGAAAGAAGAAAGGAAGGGAGAAGTGAGGGGAAAGTGCGAGGGTAGTGAGGAGGAAGTCAAGGGTAAGGGAGGGAAAAGTCAGGGGGAAATCGACTGCCTCTGTATTTCGGTGGTACTGTGTATGGACTGCCACGCAGAGGTTGCGGGTTCGATTCCCGCTCAGTGCAAATATTTGTAGCATGCATGAACATGTCTATTTTTATTGGTCTGGGTGTTTCTATGTATAATATGTATGTATTTACAAAAAAAAAGTATTTATGTATGTATATCCGTATTCTAGAACCCATAATACAAGCATATAATATGCTTACTTTGGGTCTAGATGGCGTTGCGTAAAAAAAAAAAGAAAAAGGGAACTCAGGGAGATGTGAGGAGGCAGTGAAGAGCAAGTGAGGGGCACGTGAAGCGCAAGTGAGAGCTAAATGAGGGGAAAGTGAGGGAGGCGTAAGGGAAAGTGAGGGAAGTGAGAGAAAGTGAGTGGTAAGTTAGGGGTGAGTAAGTGGGAAGTGAGGGAAAGTGAGGGGAAGTCTGGGAAAAGTGAGGGAGACGGGAGGGGAAGGGAAAAAGAGAAAAAGGGGAAGAGGAAATGAAGCAAATAGGAAAGTTATTGTAGTGAAAATTTGCCTTTGTGTATTGTATATCGTTTTACGGGGGATATCTTTAGGTAGGTGAAAGAGGGTTTGTACGAATGATGATGATGATGAGATTAGAAATAGTATGCAAAACAGTATTTTGGAAAAAACGATATTCACGCGAGCTCAGCCGCGGGCAGAAGCTATACACATATAAAAACGAAAGGTCATTCACTTACTCACTCGCTCACTCACACATCACGAAATCTAAGAAACCACAAGTGCTAGGAGTTTCAAATTTTGGACATAGGTGCTCTCTAAGACGGGATTTTGAGGGAAATTCATTTCCTTGGAGTATAAAGGGGAAACAAAATTTGTATGAAGCTTCTATAGTTTTTAAACGGGAATTTTGATAATACGATTTTCAAATTAGGAACTACCCTAATTAAGTGGGAAAATAGGAGTGGCAAGTTTCGTTAAGTATCGCAAAATTTCGTCTGTTTTAGGGGTAGCGGGTGAATCGGATTCGCCTTAGAGACGGATTATACTGATATTTATTACTAATACAATGTACGATTGCCGTAAGTTTAAGTAAGAAATATTCTCATACAGGCACACATCTGAATTTTCACGCGAACGAAGTCGCGGGCAACAGCTAGTAGTGAACTATGTGCGGTACAGTGCGGTGTGGTAACGCACATAATACAAGACTCATCATACTTATATAACTGCTTGAAACTTATTTTTATACTAACTATATCTTAAAATAACTGTTATACAAATCTGTCATCAACATTTCTATTTTATTTTATAGTTATAGAAGACACTCGTACTCTATCAGCCGTAGATCCACATGGACCAGTCTTGAGCAGTTTTCAGGATCATTATCATCATAATTGGTCGTCGCGCGGTAGGTCCACTTTGTGCTGTGGCTACTCACTCTCGGCTTATTGCACTTCGGAAAATTTTCTTTTCTTACTTTGTTAGGAATTTTTTTTTTTAAATATTTGATTATAAACACAGACACTTACAAACCCAATAGTCAGCTCTTTAGAGCTGCTTCAAAGGATTAACATTATTATAATTATTATCCCCAACACAAGTATTTTTATAACTTACTGGGGATGCCTTAGCTATTGTAATGAAGATGATGAGATACAATAAAACATTTTTATTTATATTTTATTTATTTATTTATTATATTCTTTGATAGTTTGAATTTCTTTGATACTTAAACGACCCCCTGCAATATACATAACATAAAAATATATAATTAAATTTTACAGTTGCTTACTTAGTTATTTTATAAAATCAGATGAGCGAGCCAAATAAAGACGCTCAATAGAAATTCGTCAACCAAGTACCTACTGTCACTAATAAGCAATTATTGTACAAGAGGCTAAATAAATTTTGTGCCAAATTGAAGACTTTAAGTTGACGAAAAGGGTGGAGACCCAAAAGAAATTGCGTCATTCAAGGTTCCACTGGTAAAATTAATCAGCTTACTACAATATGCTTGGCCAACTTAATTGAAATGGTATTCCATTTATTTCTGGAAAATTAACTTATCTAGCCATTTTTTTTTGATTAACCTACCAAAGTGACTCCACTCTGCCTGAAGGTAAGTAGTCAGTGGAATTCAGAAGTGGCGGACATCATTCCAAAAGCTAAACTACGGATATGGTGGCCTCCACTATGACGGCTTAGTGAGATACTTTTTCACGCCCTGCCTAAAATACCCAGGATCAAAGTTAGATGGGAACACATGTGCTGGCAAAGAGTTCCAGGCTTTAATTGAGCGACAAAAGTATGAAGTGCTGAACCGTTTGGTTAGAGACCCTTTAGAATCCACTGTGAAAGTATGGCACTTTTCGCTATTACACACTCAAATGACCACTATTCGTATTAAATGTTAATATACGATATTTTTTCTGCATCACAATCGTATTTACATTATGAAAATTTGAAAATGCTAATTAGCTTTGCGTTTTATCGCTATTGCAATCATATTACAGATGCAAATAAAAGTAGTGCATACCTAACTTCAGTACGTCCATTCAGCGTATTCTCTTGAGCACCAGCGTAAATAAACTTTACTAGCTCTAAAACTTCGCGTACCGACTAAATAAGTATGTATTTCGGTAGAATTATGATTTGTCGGTCCCCATGGCAGAGAGTTGAATAAATTTTATAAAATCCGGTAACTCCTTATGACCACAAAGTCAACGCCGCGTTTCTTCTAAAGAATAACGCAGAATTTTTAATATAATAAATCATTGCTCACTTAGCTCTGCTGTGTTCAAGAATACTGATTATCCACCCTCAAAATTTGCTTCAGTGAGATTATAACCGTTTGTATCATGTTTCAAGGGACTTTATTTATGTTTGCTCTGTTGTATTCCGTCTTTTATAAATTCTGAATTAGGCGAGAAGAACACTAGAATGAAAATAATATATCTGTCAATTATTTAATAATGAAGAACATTTCAATGTTTATTACTTACTGTTCGGAAAACTTCAAAACAAACTTTTCTCGTTTACTTCCTGGTCTTTTACGTAATCTCTTATTTAGTATCCTTGTCAAGGATTACTAAAAATACAAAGTGAGCTACTAACCTGCCTGTTATTATGTTATTAATTAAATTTAATAGCGTATACTCATAGTTAATTACTATAAGGTTTATTTAGAGTGATGCTTAAATTTAATACTATTACTAATATTAGTTTATTCTGTCTTTGTCTAAGTCTTTTTTTTGTAATCCTCCCCTAATTTTTTTTAGTAACATTGAAGTGAGACGTCTCATACATCGATTGCCTTAACCTTTAGCAGTTCACCGGGCTATCTTGCTGAGGCGCCTGCCCAAGCTGCATCTATCAGTTCGTGGTAGCCACATGCTTTAGAATGTCATGTTTCTAGTTTTTACAGATACTAACTACATCTGAAGACGTTCATTGAGAAAGACGTTGTTTATGTAAACCTAAATAATATATAAGTAATAATATGTCTAATGTCCAAATAAATACACTGAAATTGTACTATAAATACACAAAGGTAAAACCTGCAAAAACTAGAAATAAAATCATATTCAACAAGCAGAAAAAACTCACTAGTCACAATTTATTGCTGTGTTATTATTTTGAGTGTTTATTCGATACTCTGGTACAAATAAATGGGAGGTTACGTTACAAAATGTCGCGACATTGCCTTGTTCCAGCCGATGATTTGTGAGCGTATTACACGATGTCCACGTACCGTCGCCGTGAAGAATTATTTTGTAAACTGTTGTTAGATAACTATATTTTATGATATTTCAGATTAAAGCTACAATGTACACAATAAGCTTTTTTAAGCTTTTGTTTTTATTGTTCAACTTAGATTTGTGTGCTTTAATAAAGTAACATTTTAGAAAAACCAATGTTTAATCTTTTAAATCATAAAAATATATTATCATGGAATCATCTTATCTTTTTCCGTAGATGTCGTAAGAGACTCAATGAATACCAAGTAAGGGGCAGCAGCATTATTACCTGTGTAGATATCAATTTATACATTAATTTTTGCCTTTACTGTTGATATACATAGGAGTTATAAGTTGCCGTTGCACCTTGTATAGAGTTTTCGTCATACTGACATAATATTTCACTAATTGGCACGTTGTAAAAACGGATTTACATGATGCAAGTATAATAAGTTTCATGGAAATGATCAATAAACACAACAGAGTGCAACAGAGCAACTTATAACAGCAATGAAAGAACTATCTACAAAGCACTTTTTATACCCGTACATGTTGCACTGATCCTAGTCAATTTGTTTGTAGTTTTGTGTAACTTAATATTGTTTTACAAGTTTATTTACCAAATATTCTCTTGCTAATATCCGAACACCAAGTAAAGTGATTTATTTTCTATTTGGCAATGAAAAATGGTTAAAAAATATGTACCTTGTACTTTTCTTCCCTAAATAATATAAGGCAAAGTCACTGTTTTTTCTGTCTGTTTCTCTGACACGGTTTTTATTGTTGTTTAGAGAATTTCTTCTGGAAAGCTTATAAATAAAATACATCTAGGTATACTACTAAATAAAGCGGAAGACTTTGTTTGTTTGTTTGAACGCGTCAAACACTGAAACTACCAGTCGTATTTGAATAATTCTTTTAGCGTATGATAGCCCAATTACTAAGGAAGGTGATAAGGTAAAAAGAAAGGTGTAACATCACGCTATTGGCAACGGGAGCAGAGCAGTACAAAAGATGCGGGTGAAATTTTTTTAACGATTTATAATCAGTCGTAAAAAGCATAGCACACGTGCGAAGTAGAGGCTGGTCTGAGACTATACTAGATAAAATAAATAAAACAGTCACAGTAGTAATAATATAGCTACAGAATAATCTATGTAATATAATCTCTCCGTGTACACAACCTCTATCATGCATCATTTGAGTACATCTGGATATAATCTACCACTTGAAGCGTCATAACAGCGTAGTTCATAGCTTCATAGCGATGCCACCCGGCGCCTGATCTAGCTGTACCGCAATTTGCCTCCAAATTCCCATTCCTACGTATTTTTGCTGCATTATTTTTAAATTACCAACACCGGCTTGATGGCGATTTTATTTCCTCTCGTCGGTGTAGGAAATGAGGAAAACAAGACACTGCGGAGGAAAATTTGGATATACCGCTTTGTACTATCATTTTTTGTTTGTATTATATTTGCGTTCGTGTTTATTGTTTGTCTTTCTGTAAGTGTATGTAACATTTAGTTTAATTAAATGTTTAAGAAAATCTAAAATTACCTCTAAAACATTAGATTAGTTATACTTTTTATTTTTGATTTTGGCTCTTCTTATTGCCAATACGTTCAACGCCAGAACGTTTTGTGCTTCATTTGTTATGGTTAAGCTTTTCTTAAATTGTTTTCTTACATCGTATGGAAATGTTGTGTGATGTAGATAGATTCCCATTATTCATTTAAAAATGACCTACAACTACAATATATATTTATTACCTTCCTCATTATTTAAATTCAACCAACTATTAATTAAAATATGTACTTACGAATCTAATATTGAACACATAACCTATGAACATAACAGCACAGTCTTATGAGGATAATTGGCTGTTCCGAAGCGTAGTCAGGCGCTAAAGCAATCTTCTATCTATAACTAAATAATTAAAGCGTTCAGTGCAGTTATGCTTGTAAAACTAGTTGCCGAAGCATTTTCCCTATGTATGTGTTTGGAGCAGTATAATTTCTTAGATGATTTGTTTGTTTGGTAAATATTTTTACTTTTATACGACTTTTCGAATAAAAGTTGCAGAAAAGTTTTTAACAATTTTATAATATACCTACTTAAAATTATATTTTTTATCTAAAATTAATAAGTGGTGTTTGACATAATCGCCGAACGCCGCGCCATTTATCTACTATTCCTTTAGTCATCTCTTCCAATACCCATGCGAGAGATACCGCTGACCACACGACCAAGTTCTGAGAAACCACATAATTATAAAAAATATTGACTAACAGAGATTATCGATGTGAATCTTTGAGCTACATTCTAGCAAAATAGTTGCCATAAATCTTATATCTATTATTTATTTAAACGGGGCCAGTATTGACGTAAATAGACTAGCAATATATTATGTCTATGAACCTATTTACTTGCGGCAGTTAGTTTCTTTCTAGAATAAACAAGCTAGATAAATCTATTGAATCGAACACAGGAACAGAAGAGGGCCTGACCACCAAAGTTTGCATATGAAAACGAGCCATGAATAACACAATGATAATTCCTGGTACAACATTGTAATTACACTGTACAATGGTACATAAGAACTGACTGTTTTCCGGTTTCATATTCTTCTAAAAGAAATATTGTTGAAGTCGTACATGATTGCAGATTCACTCAACTCCCTGACTTGTCCAAAAACAAAGACGCTTAAAATATTGAAATTTTAATAATGAATAAAAAATATGTTAAGCATAATAAAATATACCTATGTCAATCGTTCAATTTGTAGTTTTCTCTATATTATTAAATATATTTACTATTGCAGTATAAGTAATAAGTATAAGATAAACAATATTAAGAAAACACTACTAATCCGTTGCCGTGAATGAAAAGGAAAGTAAGTGAACCGAGGGGTAATTGGACCTAGTGCCCCTCTTGTTTTTTGCCACTTCGCAACAGCTCAAGTTACGAATGCTACTAGTAAATACAAAAGCAGGCAATGCAATAATAATATACTCAACTTTATTTATATTCTGATCTAAAGCTCCAACCGTATCTTAATAGATTTACCCTAAGGTCTATTTTCCTTTAATTAAAACATTAATGAATTGCGAAACGTTGGTACAGAAGCGATTCTTTCTTTAAACGAGTTTCTTTTCTAAACATGGGACTCCTTGTAAATGGTTATAAACATTTTAATTGCCAAGTTAAACGATACTTTGGATACTTATATACGGTGAATTCATACATGTTTCAGTTATTGCAGACAAAGTTTAAAAAATAAATTACATTGTTTACCGTTTATGTAGACTTATTGTAGGTATTTCCGAGCTAATATAAATGAGTATTTTTAATTAATAATTATACAATTAGCATAAATAAAATAAATAATAATAATAATAATAATGTATATTTTTATTATTTTTTATATATATTTAAAAATGTAATTTTGTGTGTACATAATTAAATAAAGAGAATAATAATAATATTTCAACAACTACACACAACGCCATCTAGACCCAAAGTAAGCATATTATATGCTTGTGTTATGGGTTCTAGAATGTGGATATACATACTTAAATACTTTTTTTTTTGTAAATACATACATATTATACATAGAAACACCCAGACCAATGCAAATAGACATGTTGAACCCGCGACCTCTGCGTGGCAGTCCATACACAGTACCACCGAACCGGTACATCATTATATCTTTGAGCTTAGCAGCTTTTTTTAGCTTTTTTTTTTGTTTTATTGAAGAAGTTGAAAACGAAACGTCAAGGACGTTACGTTTTCAACTTCTTCAATAAAACAAAAAAAAAAATGAATTACCATTTAATTGTAATTCGTTCGACTTTTAATGGTCATTGTACTGGTGTATTACCATTAATAGTAGATTATAATGCTAAGCTTACAGCTTAAAACACACAAATTAAAACATTTGCACAACAATACGAGTAATATCATAACTACATCTAACCAAATAATATAATTTAAACACCTCTATTGTCTATAATAAACAACTCGATTTACGAAATATTTACTCTTTCATAAAGTATTTTAATTATTTGAGAGGTTTAATAAGCTTGAATTAAACTTTTTAATCAGCATTATACAAGAAATCTCGTTAATCCAAAATGATTTGTCTCGGCTTAAGCACAAATTCTGAAATGGCGAAACCCCGTTTAATCAAAATCCTTGGAACAATAGAGTAATCAGAAATATAATATAATTTTCGTGTTCATTATAAGTCCATCGCGGGAGAATGAAATTGATCATGGCTCCTGTAAATGAAAAGATCACAATCGTGTTCTATTACCGGCCTGCTGACTAAGCGCTATTATACCAACTTGTATGTTGCTTTTATATATACACATTTAATGTTTTATAGGTATGATACTGCCCAATAGGTAGATGTTATTAACTAACTTATTAATATTGAAAATTAAAAAAATACGTATCACAAAGATATGTAGTTTCCTGGTAATTAAAAGAATATATCTTTAAGTATTATAGATATGTTGTTTGAAAAGTAAAAAAAAATTTTAATAGGTCAAACAAAAAACATAGGTTATAAGGATTTACTCATTACTTAGTGCCTCAAGAGTATTTACATATATATTTTTTTTGTCCGTGGCTAGTAAACAGAATATATCACAGAATAAATAAATATTACCTTCCAAGTAGATACTGTTATCTCTTATCTTTGTTTCATGGCTGTATAAGAGATTGTAGCTATTTTGTAAGTTAAGTGAGGTTCTATAAGATATTATTATATTATTACTAGTCTCAGTAATTAATGTAACGAGGTCAACCTGGATTGTAATATCTTTGCAGATGATTAATGTATGAATTAATAAGTTACTTTTTGTGAGTTGCGAAAAATGTATAGGTTATTTATAGGGAAAATAAGTGGATTATTTGATACAAGTAACCAAATAAATAAATTTAGGACAAAGATTTATATTTTTCATTATTATTTCATAAAAATTGTGAAAGTGCAAATTTGTAAAAATTTAATTTATCAAATTAGCATAGAATATTTGATAAATTAAATTTTAATTATTTCAAATAAATTGTTAAATTTAATGATCTTCTTTTCATTTAAAATGATATGTTATTTAGGAAAAAATAAACAATGTGATTAACACTTTTGACCGTTATCATGAAACACATGTGGTTTTTTTTTTTCACAATTAGCAGATTCCATTTCCGTTTGAGGCAGGTGATTTTGTAAAAATATGTGAATGCCGTTGTACTTATTATTAAAAATATTATTATAATGATGTTTTCTTTGAGTAAAATCTTCAAATATTAGTTTAATTTCTTTTCATGTGGCATGGCCGTGGGACATCCTATATATCAAGCACTGGACAATAGAAATACTTACAATATAATGAAATAAAATCTATTTGGCAAAAAAAAATGGTACGAATGTTTTTGTTTCATATTTCTTTTAGCAATTATGTCGACAAAGAATCGTCTTTTTGTTTTAAAGAATACCGTATGTGGGAAAGTAAATTCGAACATACGCAATAAACTGTTCCTTTTTTAATTTGCTACGGTAACTCAAACACAAAAATATCACTTTGTAAACATCGAAAATAGAACAAAATAATCTGGTAATATTTAAAAGCTGTTCTGATTTTAACTAAACATACCGAGATATTATTTATTCTATATGAAACCGGGCTTTTACAAGTCTCACCGTAAAAAGGACGGTGAAAGTTATGAGGGTAGGGAAAATCTCGTAAATAGCAGTAGGGAGAATGGGGATAAAGGAATAATATATCAATACGAATCTTTAATATTCGCGCGCCGGTACCGTAAATCAAAGCGAATGAAACGGGATCATAAATCAGCTTGCGTTTTTGCCTATTTTAGCTTTTCAAATTGTTGTGTGGTATGCCTGAAGCCGCACTCGTGTAATTAAACATCTGTAAGCGTCAAATTGGGAAATTTGATCGGCTCGTTAATTTGAAAACGTTTAATTTTAAACATTAAAGGGCAAATTAATGCCTACCTGTGTTTGTTTACTTTATTTTAACTGAGTACCTCTACGAAGTAAGTCCTCATAATATCGGATCTTTAATAGGGTAACCCGTTTAACTTCATTTCTCTTTTGAAATGTCATACAAGCAATTGTTATTTTAATATTCTAAGCTTCAATTTATTATTTGTTTGCACGTGTTTTTCTGAATGTAGCACTATTCGTTGTAGTTGTTTTAATTAATCAATCTTTGCATCAACTATAAAGCATCTGGGAAAGAACAAGTTAGGCATTATTTTTGCTAATGTACTAATATCTGTCTTTGTTAATCTCTCTATATTTAACTGTAATTAAACTAAGTATCAGACTGTAAATTTTTGTTCCAAATGAAATAATCAGTATTTTACTGATCTAGTTTTCTCCATTATGCTACTGATAAGAAACGCGCACGAAACTCTCATAGACCTAGAATAGTGCAAAAGGTGTCCTAAAATAAATCATTGACCTATAGATTGCTTTTTACTTAGAAAGGAAACAGAAAGCAACGTTTAGTTTTGCACAGACAGAATTATTAGACATGTAGACTTTAGTGAACTGTTAGAGTATTATAAAGGTCAGAGTATTATAAAGGTCGAATTATAGATATAGTGTGAAAGTCATCACAAACTCGTTATCGCATAACTGGCGTTTTTGTCGGCTCCTGACACGTATCGCTACTGCCACAACAATCCGTACACTAACAAAATTTACTCCAAGGGTTTTATGGCGTCATTTTGTTCTTTGTGTTAAAATCTTTTATTATGTTAAGTATGTCATGCTCTAGCTAAAAATTAATATTTCAGTCAGTTCATGCAATTATGACACCTGTTCTCTTTATAGAGATCATCAGTACCTAGATGCAAAACACCGATACAAGAAATGCAAAGTGTTTCAATATTTAGAATGTGTAAAAAACCGATTGAATACATATTATTGTTATTTACAAATACTTTTGTCCATATTTTTTTAATTTCATTTACCCTGGTGGCTGAAATTATAAAAATATATTATATACCTATTTGTTTCATATAAAATCCGTTTTAAATATTTTTTACATTTTAATGAATGTTAAAGTGTTTTAACTTTCATAAAAGATTAATTTTTATAAGGTTTAAGCACGTTAAAGGAACGAAAATTTCTAGAAAAGTTCATAGACCTAACCCAAAAAATCAAAACTAAAATCAAAAGATGTTTATTTCATTTAGGTTCATTAAAATAACACTTATGAATTTATAATTACAAAATGTCAGTCAATTAACCTACAGCCAGTTCGCTGACGTAAGGGTAGGGCCATGAGAAGAACTGGCAATAAATTCAGGTCACTCTTTTTAATCGCCAGGTTATTACAATTTTTGTAAGTTACAATTTCAAGAAGCATGCAAAGTGGCGCAGGCAATACACTTAACTTTATAGGTAAGTAATTACAGTTTACTATAATCCGAGGAAAAAAAATTTAAATTTGTGCTTTACAGGCTGCCTCAATTTGCATATTGCTACAAAAAGGTAAAGGCAACATGTGAACGTGGTAAATCTTTATATTGTATAAAGTGTTAATATTTACTATAAGTATAAAGTAAGATTGAACTTACCACAGGAGTTCAAATGTACCAAAAAATTTCACACATCACAATTTGTATATTTTAACAATCTATACTTACAATTTTAACAAAACAATACAAAATGTGTAATTGTTCCAATGAGGCTTGGGCCATGTCATTAATAATGAATAATAAAAATATCAAAACAAATAATTATAATGACCATTATTATTATTTCATATTAAAAATTTTTATACATAAAAATAACAAAATTTTTGTATTAACAAAAGTTTTAAAATATGAAAACATAAATAATCTAATATTTAGATAAATTCGCTTTGCTTGAATACAAAAAGTTTCATTCGGTCTCTCAACAAACGCCTACGGAAAATATCATTGCAATAGTGTTGTATTGCATCATTCAGATTTACAAAGGCGCTTTAAATATTGAAATTTTGAAAATGTCTGAAAAATCTGGTAAGCATAATAAAATACAGCTTATGTTACCCGTCCTATTTGTAGCTTCCTAAAAGTAAAAGAATTTTTAAATAGGTTACGTAGATCTTGAGTTATATCCGAACATACAAAAAAACAAACAAATCAAATACATAAATCTTTAAAATGTTAGTTTATAATTATTATATACAGTACAATATACGCGGATCATTAACCTTAAGTACCATCTGTAAAAATATATTAAAATTGAAATGCAGTGCCATAATGAGGACGTTAGAAAAAAATGTGGCTCAATTCATTCACTTCACATGTACACATCTGATACATTTACATTGAAATGAGCTATTCAAGCCGCTTGGAAGCCCGTTATTTTGTCAAATGTACCATTTGCTTAAAATTTCAATACGAAATACCAGTAAAGGGAGTTCCAGAGACCAATGGAAATGTGACTTTTATTCATTTCACGCCGCGTTGTAAGATATTTTAAATCGAATTTGACAGTCAATGATATTCATTCTTCTGAAATGTTTCATGGGAATGTGATAGAATGTTGATCTACTTGATCTAATCATCTACGGTAGTAGATCCACGCTGAATTCAGCATGAATGGGCCGGATCGTCCGGGGAAGTACTACCCTCTCATAGAAGATCGACTTAAGAGTAGTAGTATCCGTACTACTGCGTTTCGTTCGGTGAGTGAGAGTGCCGGAGGCCCAATTTCCCACCTTTCCCCTTTCCTCACGTCCCTCATTTCCTTCCCCTAACCCCATTCCCAGCCGCCATAGTGGAGGCCACCATACCAGCAGTTTAAATGGCTTTTGGTATAGTGGCCGCCACTTCTGGATTCCACTGACTGCTTACCATCAGGCGGGGTGGAGTCACTTTGGTAGGCTATACTATAAAAAAAAAAAAAAAAAAAAAAAAAAAAACGATGATTAGATCTACTACCGTAATCCACACTGGTTTCAGCATGAATGGGTCGGATTGACCGGGGAAAGTACTACCCTCTCATAGAAGATCGACGTAAGAGTAGTAGTATTCGTACTACTGCGTTTCGTTCGGTGAGTGAGAGCGCCGGAGGCCTAATTTCCCCCTTTCCTCTTTCCTCACCTCCCTCATTCCCTTCCTCCACCTATTAATTCCAAGCCGCTATAGTAGAGGCTACTATACCAGCAGTTTATAACGATGGCTTATGGTATGGTGGCCACCACTTTTGGATTCCACTGACTGCTTACTATCAGGCGGGATGGAGTCACTTTGGTAGTCTTATATATAAAAAAATATCATGTCACGGCATATTAAACTTTGCTGATAACATAAACAAGTAAAAACTAAACCAACGGAGTGCAAAAGCGGCTTGGTCATACTAGTAGGTAATGTAATTTCATAAGCCCGACAAACCAAATTTTTAATCTCATTCTTTATACACGGGTCGTACTTAATAGACAATTACGTAAATCCGCAAGTTGTTTAACTAAAAGTCTGTATTCTACATAAAACGCTGTACTTAATTTAGTAGTTTTAATATACGTAAACTTATGCGAGCAGTATGCAATTTCCCTCAAACTTTGCACCTGTTAAGCCCTATAAAATTTGTTTAACAAAACACTCTAGTTCGTGTGTGGGAATTTCACCATTAAGGCAGTGTGTTGTGCAGGTTATATTGCAGTTGCATAACTTTATTATATGATATGTTGTCTGATTAAGCAAATAAATCCATATGTTTCATGTTGGACTAAGCATAAGGTCGTGCATGTATGTACTATGTAAGTTTATGTTCTTATATCATTTTTTTTTTTTATATAAATACTTTGCATATTTTTGTTTCTATTCTTATAAATGGCATAATTTTATTATTGTAAGCTTTGTTGTTTAGAATTAATTTAAGACATTCGTACGTCACATCAAATAGTCCCATTTGAAAACCAGCGCCATGCACCCGTGCTCGGCATTATGCTGAATTATTGCTATTTGGTACAGTCATGAGACTGCTGTTTATTTGTATCTTGTTACTTGTCCTGTCTTTACCTATATTTGTTAATTAGTAATTAGTGTTATGTACCAAATAAACGTTTTCTTTCTTTCTTTCTTAATAAATTCAATGTTTTTAATTTATTGCGATTATTATTTTTAATAATGATAGCAATTTAAACATACTTAGTTTAAACGTGTGCGTTAAAGTTTACACTATATAACCAAACTTTACTGCTTCTTCAGTAACTATTCTTAATTTTTATACTTTTCCCGCAAACTGTTTTTTGTGTTTTTATCCTTGTTTTATGTTTACAACTTACTGCGATCACATACTATCAGGTAAAACTTATCCTCAATTGCCACGTTGAATAAAAAAAACAAAATACATTCATACTCAGACGTGGTTCTATTTATTAGCAAACAATAATTGTCAATCTGCAATTCCTTTAATGGAGTCAACATTTTATACAATTCGCTACAAGTAATCATGTTTAAAGAGGAAATAAAGAAATCAACAAAATAAATTATCCTTAAAGTATATTCCAGTTATTACCGCGACCCAATTCATCAATGTTCGCTTGTCGATCCTTCCCGTTACAGTGCTACTTTATTTCGATTTGCCAATAAATTTGGTTCAATCTCACTGAGAGCTCAGTTTATTTCTCGATGGCAGCCAAAGAATAAATTTCCACTTGGAATATTAGAGAAGTTTCATCAAGTTTCACAATAGTCCCCTCTCAAGAACTCGACCCAAATGCCGTTATTCAAATTTTACTTTTGATAAGAAATTGAATAGATATCCGAATCACAAATTGTTGTTAACTTTAATGGTACCAATAAAACATCTATTTGGTCGACACTTTTAAAGTAAAAATTCTTTAGATATTTTACAGAATTGTTATGGGTAAAATCCACTTAGTGGATATCGTTAAAATTTATTTACGAGTCATGTAAGTGAGTGAGAAAATGTTTTGTAGAATAATACATGTCATGAGATGTTGAGTTACCTACCTAAAATGTATATATATAATTTCTTATCTATATGTAATGTATACGAGTTACATACTCGTATTATATTACATGATAAAAATACCTACTAAATACGAAATACCTACTTAACTTATTTATTTTTATATCGATATTTTATATTTTATTATATTATCAAATCTGATAATTTTCATTTAATTAGGAGATTAACGTAGCTCATATTAAATGAGCTAAAATTATAGAGGATTAAACGTAAAATATAGTGGGTAGAATAATTAAGTTGGCATCGACAAATATGGGAACTACACCGTCCAGTAGCGAAGTATAAAGGTACCTAGCAAATGATCGCGATCTTTCAATGATACGTGTATGAAAATCAAACACCACGAAATCAACAGCAGCGTCCTGTGAGAGGACTGCCGAAACTATATATTATGCTAAGCTTATAATGCTAGTCTTTGCCAACAGTGGTCATATTGGTCGTAATTCAGCTCAAACGATAATGATAAATATTTTTTAAGAAACCATCATGATTAAAAGTTTTCAAATAGGTAATACTTTACGTAAAAAAACTACCTATCTAATACGATAATTCACCTACTGCATAAATATTATAGTCAATATTGAATATTTATAGTTAAAATTACGTCCAAAATATTAAATATTTTACCTCAACATAATCGAGCTCTCAGAGCAGCGAACTCTCTAAGTAATTTTGTATTATATCACTAAGGTTACTTCAAGGTCCCAGTACCGATCGCAAAACTTATAGTTATTACCCTTACGAGTTTTGACCCTTTTCCATTTCAATTTACAGATGTGTCTCTCGATACTCAAGGGGGCTATGCGACGGCCCCTTTGAAAAAAGCAATAACCCGAAAAAGCTTTTGAGTTCCGATGCTTTCAAAATAAACTTTAGGGATAGGGCTATTACATGTTAAAAGAAGCTTAAAATTGGAAAAATAATAATGTATAAGCAAATAATTATCCTAAAATATTTTATCTGTGTTTTTTGCATTTTAAAATTTTAATAGTTATTTAATAAGCTACCACGAAGATTAAAACGTCGGTTATTTACTTAATAAAATTATAAACCAGTTATGCTAACTCAAGTACGAACGAGATCTGGGTTTCAATATAATTTATAATAAAAAGTTATTACCTATAGGGAGCGCATTCCTGTAATATTAATTTCATAGGCTGTTAGCCTGCGACCCTGTAGATTTATGTAATAAAGATTTCAAGCTTAAAAGGGCAATAACCCATCGTGTTACACTTGAATGACTTTTATTAGTGACTAGCTGTTGCCCGCGACTTCGTTCGCGTGAAAATTCAGATGGGTGCCTCTATGAGAATATTGCGTGCCTGATTTTATGGCAATCGTACATTGTATCAGTATTATCCGTCTCTATGGCGAATCCAGTTTAAACCCGCTACCGCTAAAACTGACAAACCACTTTCACACAAACTTGTGACTCTTATTTGCCCATTTAATAAGGGGGGTTGCTGAATAATAAAAAAAGAGTATTTTCTAGTAATTTGGTAATCCTACTATAAAAACTATAGACATTTTATACAAACTTTGCCACCCCTTTATACCCCCTTAGGGGATGGATTTCGCAAAATTCTGTCTAAGTGAGCACCTATATCCTAATAGGAACGACTATGCAAAGTTTGAGATTCCTAGCACTTGTTGTTTCTGAGATTTCGTGAGTGAAGTGAGTGAGTGACCTTTTGCTTTTATGTATATAGATAGCATTTTTATATTGTTTAAATACTGTTTTTCATACTATTTTTAATCTCCCATTCATACAAATCCTCTTTCACCTACCTAAAAATATCCCTCGTAAAAACAACATACAATACACAAAGACAAATTTTCACTACAATAACTTTCCCCTTCCCCTTCTTCCCTATTGCACTTTTTCTCCATTCTCCACAGTTTCCTCCTTCCTCTCCTCCCCTCCCCCTTCTCCTCTTCACCTCCTTCAGCATCCCTTGCCCCTCCTCCAGCATCTCTTGCCCTTTCCTCCACTTCCCTCTACCTTGCCTCCTCGTTTTCCCCTCTCTTCTCTCTACCTTCTCCTTTCTTTTCCTCCTTTCCTCTCCCTTCCTATCGCTTCCTATCTCTCCCCCTCCCTTTTTCCACCATTCGAGAACTCCTTTTTCCGCGTTCCTTCCCCCTCCCTTCCCTCTACCTTCCTCTACTGTCTCCCTCACTTCTTCCTCACTTACCCCTCACTTTCCTCTCATTTTCCCCTCATTCACCCCTCACTTAACCCTCACTCCCCCTCACTTCCCCTCACTCCCCCCTCACTTCCCTCTCACTTCCCCTCACTGCCCTCTCACCCACCTTACTTCCCCCTCAATTCCCTCTCACTTCCTCGTTTCTTCTCCGTCACTTCCCCTCACTTCTTCTCACTTTCCTCTTA
Organism: Parascotia fuliginaria; assembly: GCA_963082885.1. NCBI lineage: Eukaryota > Metazoa > Arthropoda > Insecta > Lepidoptera > Erebidae > Parascotia > Parascotia fuliginaria. The sequence goes on from OY720175.1 coordinate 5,584,658, forward strand.
CTTTCCTCTAACATTCCCCTCACTTTCCCCTCACTTCTCCCTCACTTCTCCCTGGCTTTCCCCTGACTTCCCTCTGATTTCTTCCTGACTTTCCCCTCACTTCTCCCGCATTTCCCCCACACTTCCTCTTCACTTCCCCATCACTTCCCTCTCACTTTCCCTTCCCTTCCTCCTTCTCCTCAATTCCTCCTTTTCCTCCCTCCTTTCCCTCCCTCCCCCTCCCTGTAAATTTCAAGTCGCTAGCTTCAAAAGCTAAAGATTTTTGTATAGAATATTTCATCCCTAATTTCAAAAATTTCTAAATCCACCCCTGTTAAAATAAAATTATAAGGATATTTTTTATTTAAATAGAAGTATTCCAAAACAATATTACAAAACGGTAAGTTAAAAAATGAAGAAGATTCATACAATCGATTCCCTTTTCACACACTTAGGAATTAAATTTTAAAAAACCCTTTTTTAGTACAACCTCTAGACATTTAGACAAACACACCCTCCAAATTTCAAGTCACTACAACCAGCAGTTTAGGCTGTGCGTTGTCTGTTAGTCAGTCAGTCAGTCAGGACAAAGCCTTATATAATATGTATGGGTGTATGGATGTATGGATTAGACGTATAGCCATCGGGGATCAAAGCATACAGGCTGCTAGGAATGCTAACACGTGATAGAGCCACATAAAGCTGACCGTGCGAAACACAGCTAATACTTAGATCCACGCCCACAACTTTTAGTTGTGTCTGACCTTGGGCTTTATTAATTGTCATCGCGAAACATAGGCTCACTGGAAACTGGACTCTTTAAAACTAAACGGAAGATTGTTTGTGAATCCGAAAAATAAAAACGCTATCAGCTATTCCGTAACCTGTTAAAGTCTCTGTTTCTATCAGGTTTCGTAGTAAAATAACAAATGTTCGACGTGATTCTTTAAATTGGCATAACTTTATTATTCATGAACCGATTGACTTGAAACAAACACTAAATGTTAAGTGAAGCTTACCACAATGTATTAGTGAAAACCATATCTAAATCGGATAAGCCGTTTCTGAGATTAGCGTGAACAAACGCACAGACAAACAGACAAACAGACAAACAGACTAACAGACAAACAGACAAACAGACAAACAGACAAAAATTGTAATAATCATTGTTTTGGGTTCTATTTGCGTTGATAAAGGCCCCAGTAATTTTTTTTCTCATATATCTTCCATGTACAGACAGCGATCGGTTACATTTTTATTATATGTATAGATATTTTTGGAATTTTATAGAAAATCATTTTTTTTCTAGTACCAAACTAATGTAACACGATGGGTTATTGTTCATGTAATTTGTCGTTTTATCACTAACTCTTTATGGTGTAAAGCAAAGACTGATTTTTGAATAACTTGGACGTATCTGCAATATCTTTAGTACATATTGACTTTGTTTTTAATGTCAGTATCTTGATATAATAAGAACGTAACGAGGACAACTCATGTATAGTCGACCATAAAATTGCTTTACCACCCTTAGAGTTCGTTTGCATATCATAAACAATAATATCTATTTTTGCTTGCAAGTTACCTCAGTACAGAGACAGTTGTCATTGTCATAATAAGTCTTAATGGATTTTAATTTTGATTATATGCTTAGTACATACCGAATTTGTCTCCATGTCAGTATCTTGATATAATAAGAACTTAACGTGGACAACAGAACTCACAATCGCTGTTTGCAGTCGACACTCATTTGCTTTCTACAGGGCATTATAATTTAGTTTCTTTGATGACTAAACAAACATTGTCTGTTTAATATAATAGTTAATTAACTGGCATTTAACGTGCGCCATTTTTCAGTGAGTATAAACTAGTTATAAGCTTTATTACCTGCCTTTATTGTATCATAATATTATATAATGGGTTAACCGCGTCATTGCTCAAATATTCATAATAATAAAAAATAAATATTCATTGTGATTAATAATTTGTTCATTGCAATTAACTTACATAATCAAAGCATACGCATAATTACACAGCCGTTAATGAGTTCAATGTATAATAATAACTTAATAATGTTCCTTTAATTTAATTTTAGGCTATATTATCATCAATTTGCTTGTTCTATCATAATTTTAGATATCTCTTTAGTAAAACGCAATGTTTACCTGTATTTATATCTCTTATAACGTCTAAACCACACAAGGAGTTTTGATAAAAATTTTGCTATTATTTATAGAATACGTTCTACTTTATCTGTATCATCATTATTATATTATATAACATAAGGAAATATTATTAAAAAAAAGCTCGTCTGCCTAAAACAAAGTGAAAAGAAAGAAACAATTTTTTTTTCTCGTGCTTACGCTACATTGAAATTTTATACACTTTATGTCACTCCCACAATCAGTACGAATCTAATGACACCTCATAAGTTAAAATCACTTACATATAATATTATAATAATATAATATAATATTCTACCACATTTACACAGCGCCATCTAGTCCCAATTTAAGCAATTATATTTGCTTGTGTTATGGGTACTAAACAACTGATATATTATACTACTTATATACTATATATTTAAAACATTCATCATGTCGTAGAAACATATTGTTATTCTCTCTCGTGCAAAGCCGGGACAGTAGGTCACTAGTACTGAAATAATAGTGCAAAATACAGCAACTCCAAAGTGCATTCTAAAGTCAAATCAATCATCTTGTCTTTGCGTTTTGGTGTTTTTGTACTGTTATGCATTGGGTGAAAGAGATACGCACATCAATCAACACACAGCCATCCACCGATATTTTTATCGGTGGTGAAAGAAAATTAATTGGATTAGTAGTTCCACCAATAATCTAAACATCTTCAATGTGCCTAAGTAGGATACTTCCTTTTTAGGTCATTATGCTATTTTAATTATATTAAATTATAAATCTTTCTAGAGGCTTAGTGATTAGCCCATTCCTATTATACAAAAATATTTTTTTGTTTGGACGTTGGAATTTGGAATTTGGACATTACTGAATTATGAAAAATCTACGACAAAACTGGTGCAGAAATTCACCAGAAAGTATGGTTGTCAGAAGTACTCATGTATTCTCTGTATGCGATTTTCTCTGCAGTGATATAACCATACACTGATACACGTCAGTTCCAAAGATACCAACATTTAACAAAAACAAAAGTTGATTTTAATTAAAGTTGTTTTTGACTTTGGTAAAACTACTCGTGAAGCTAAAAGAAAAATCAAAATACAACGCTGAAACGCACAAGCGAAGATATGTACAGAGTGCACGAACCTCATGCTTTATCAGTTAGAGCTAGTATGAATTTTTTGTAACGTATGTTAAACGTAGCCCTCCATAGTGTTACATATGAAGTCTGTGTGAAGATTATGAATAAGTTAAAACAGGTAACACATTACCACGTAGCTAATTAACTGAAATACTAAATAAATCACATTTTGAATAGGACAATTTAAGTAAATTTTAAAGGCATATCTGAATTTGTTTGATTATTTTGTGTTGAAAAAGTCTTATTGAAACTACTTAAAGATGATCCGAGTTGCTGGTTTCTTAAACGATCGCGCAGGGAGACGCCTAACATAGCCCACTCCATCACCCTCTGAGCGACTTTGAGCCTTCGGATAAGACCCATAGTCAGCGACCACGTCTCTACTCCGTATGTCATCACTGGACATATAAAGATTGTTAAAACAATTAAGAATTTTGTAAAATACAATAAAATCATTATTTTCTTTTATAAAGGACATTATTAAATGTTCAGACATAAAAGATTTTGATCACGGAACTGATTTCGACACATCTCTAGGGATTACGCCTTAATGCACTATCAGACTGATGCATATAAGTACAATTAATAAATTTGTGCATATTTGTTTTTCAATGCCTTACAGATTTAGTAAAGTTTTTTATAATTTGTTTTGTTTATGCTTTTTAGTAAATTTATTTTCGTGGCCAAAGCATAAATAACAATACTTGATTTCGGAATCAATAAAATAAAAAGGGGTAAAATATATTTTGTGTGAATAAATGAATAATGAATAAATGCCTTTGGTATTTACTCTGAAAACTAAATTATACGAGCTGTCACCGGTGAGATAAGAGTATGGCAACTCATGGTTATAGCTACACCACACTTATTTCCAACGTCGTCGTGAAAAATTAGAGAAGTGTTTCGAATAGCATAATCGCTGAAGCATCTGCAATTTGCAGTCGCTATTCTGAGAGGCGAAGCACGAATTAAATTTAAATCTCAAGTTTTCTATAATTTTAACATGTACTTACTGTAGTTATTAAAAGGTTAGCAAACAAATTAATATTCCTACTTTTTATATTTACATTTACCGACTACGATGTGGTGTCAAAACCATATTTCAAGTAAATGAAAAATCCACTGCTGTTGAAAAAGCTTTAATCGCCTGTCAACACCGCTGCGTAACAAAGGATATTCCATTGTTTTTATTGTTACGGCAACTTTCTTCAAACAACTTTGTCCTTTAGTGGAAATGGCACGTTGTAGTGTCCTACGCCGCGCCACAGTCTTTCGTCCAATATGAGCAAAAATCAATTTCGACCGTTCGCGGCTGAATGCGCCCTTTGTGCGACACTGAAAGGTTATCGATGTTCGTTTTCACGGATCACTAAGGCTACCGAGCTAACTCGCAAGGGGGATGATATTGTTCGTAACAAGCCTGGCTGTCTGCTTCCTAATGGGACACGAAAATGAATAATATGTCCATTTCTTTTAACATCCATTCTGTCTAATGGCTGCCTATTGGCTTTCGTACTTCACAAACCTGTGACCTCTATTCGCTTTATAGACAACAAAAGATCTCAGCAGTACGTGTTCAAAGTACAACCGGAGGGGATTTTCTCTTTTTAAGCATGTTTACTTTTGGAAAGTGGACGCTGCAGATTTTAATTTTGATATTTATTATAAGACTTTTTACAGATAATATTTAACTTCATGTGTTATTTACGACACATGCGTATATTTATTATTTTATAGTATTTATATTTAATTTTAAACATGAAAACTAAAGCTTCGATTTATTCGAAGCTTTTGGTTTCATTCAAATCAATAAATTATTCAATAATAAACTAAATATTTACCAGTTTAGTAGCTAAAGAGCTTTACATTAATTGTCTAAGTTAAAAAACTGTTTCGTAATTATAGCATTGTTTCAATTAAAATTAAAAGTTGTTTCAATTAGTTAGATATTTTAATTTCTCAATTTAATATAACATAGCAAACTTTTCCACGTCGCAACTTATTTAAATAAGTATATAACTTTATTGAAATTTATATTAACTTTGACGCGATTGTTACTATTTTCGCTGGCAATTAACAGATAGAATATAATATTCTTTATTATTCACCACATATAACAAAACAAATGACATAACGGCAGATCATTAGTTATTAATAAATTAATATTAATATAATTAGTTACTCCTATGAAGGCACATTCAAACATATTGGTCCCGTTTGCGAATTCCTCGCTGACCACACGAGTATATTTTTCTCATCTTTGTTCAATCTTAAGGCTAGGTTTACTCTTAAAGCTGCTGACACATGGAGTTCAAGCTGTTCACTTGCCACACTACAAAAATATCATGCAAGCATTAAATTTTGTATTGAATCTGTTCATAGACGGTCGTTTAAAACAGGCTATATTAATAAAACTATAAAAATAATAATGCGTAAAGGATATTTTTATGGGATTTTAATATATTCTCAGTCATAACTTTATCAAATCACTGACACATCATGGACCGCTATAAAATATAATCTTCTATCGAATGTTAATGCGTAGAAACGGGCAAGCTATAGTATGTCATTAAGAGCATGTATTTGTGAGCACATTTCTAACATAATAACGTAATTTGCATTGCCAAGGTTAGAACCAAAGCGAACATCATCAGCTAATAGATTGAAAAATGTATGGGATTGACGTATGGTAACGACAATGTTGGCGTTGGTTTAAAACCCATACATTTTTTAATATACTCTATGAATAGAATAATAGAAATCTATGCCACTTGTCTAGGCCCTCTGATGATGGTCTCTTAATTTCCGTATTCAGTTGGCATGAACAAGTAGAGTTCAGATACATTATTTTCAAAAAGAAAACTGCTCTCGATTCTATTTTACTTCGCTTCTGAACACCTTTACCAACAAATCATACATTTCTTACAATGACAGAAAAATGAATGACGCTTACCAACTGGCACCCAAAGGTTTTCCTTAGTAGACCTTTCAAACCTTCCAAATAGAGTGGAACACGTGTGCTCTATGACATTTAGAAGAATTATTGCCGAGTTTATTGCTCTTCATTACAATACCTTTGGGTGCGTGGCTTCCACCCATTCCGATTTTATATTATCATTTCTAATATATTACATGAATTTAATAATTTTGGTTTGTAACTCTAAATTTTTGTCAGACGTTTTCAAGCAAACCGGAAGATGCCACTCAACGGAAATCATACGAAGTAAATTTCTAATATATTTAAAGAAGTTGAATTCGAAAAAACCATACATACTATATGTATACCATTTTTCCCGACATAGAATCTCATAAGCAGTAGTTAACATAACATTTTATTTTGTAAGCGCATATTAAATAGAAAACTGAAGTCGTTGATTTCCGGCTTGGGCAAAATTTTTTTTGTTATTCATTAAAATAAAACTCGGACCGAAAGTCTTTTCACTCATCTCGTATCGCCGTCTATTTGTTGAATTGGGTTTCAAAGTTTAATATTGTTATTTTTATGTAATAGACCAGCCATCGACATTATTTTTTATTTATTAGTGCCCATTAGTTAACAAGTTTAAGAGATATAAACAATCAGGTATAATTAATAATAATATAATAATATTCTACCACATTAACACAGCGCCATCTAGCCCCAAATTAAGCAATTATATTTGCTTGTGTTATGGGTACTATACAACTGATATACTACTTATATACATTTTTTTTCTAATTATGGCACTTTTAGAATATATATTCTAAAGATGCGTAGCCATAGATCAGAATTGTAAATTTTAATTAAAAAAATCTATAACATATATATAAGTTAGATAACACATCTCAGTAATTATCCCAAAATTAATAACAATATTTTCGATACCTACGATAATATTATTGGTGCCAAAAATATCAAGTTCCAACTTTGCGGTTAAACAAACACAAACGATATATTCGTAGAACTATTCAGGTATTTGCAAAAACAAATTTAGAATATTCTCAGTAAATGTTTTCATAGTCATAAAGTTGATAAGCGTGTTACACTACAAAGCAAAAACATTTGACGTATGAAAACAGCAAAGGTAAAATGTTAATTAAGAATATTTGTGGACGGGTCTGCGGCAAAATATTAAAGTAAATAATACAGCGATACTAGACAAATTTTTAAATTGAGCTTGAAATGAGAAACCTCGAGAGAGATTCCCGTCCGCCCTCCCTACTATTAGATGACGTGGTAAAGAGGTTACTGCTAAGCAAATTGCATTCAGCGCTGTAGAATCACCGTGCCAAGTTTTCACAAATATCTTGATGAAAATTTCTCACACGTCAAATGTTCGCTGATAAAAAAGAAATGGATTGTGCTCCAAGCTCACGTACCTGTGAATTCTAAAACGAGAAGGCAGACTTATCTAACGTCTTTTACCTTTATAACCGACTTCGAAAAGATGGTGAAAAGAAGGTGGTTTGATATTTTCGCAGATTGTAAACTTATTTATTATTATTTCATAAACTTTATTTATAGATGATCCTATTTCAATTTGATACACTTATTATTACCTACATAATTATCTCTAAATCTTGTTCATTCAATTTGTTTGTATTTATTTAAATTATGTTGACTGTCTGTGTACTAACAAGATAGTCTACTTAATACGGTGATCAACATAATACCTACACGTTTGAAGTAAAGCACTGTTTGTTCAGCGCCCAGGGTCATTAGTAACAATGGTTTGTGTATAGCTTATACCTAGCTATTTGTTAGGTATAGTGGTTGTCTTAATGTATGCGGTATACTTAATTCAAAACTTAGAACGAGAAATTTAATATTATAATTCGTCGTCATTAGACCACTGTGCCAATTCACTTGGAATTTTATTTTAAATTGAGTTTATACATAACAATTTATCAATGATAATGTCGTCGTCTTTAAGCTGTGATGATAATTATGTACTATATTCTAATAAAAGTATGTATATTCCAGCTATCTCAGTTGATGACAAAAGGCGTGGGACTAGATGTAATAGATAAATAAGGATAAGTCTATACTCAGCATTAAATTGCAATATTTGATTGATTTGTGATCTACATTTTTGCGATATTTTTTTATACTCGTCTCCTTTTAGATCTTGTCTATGTATTCCTACGTCATTACAGCTATTGAAGTGTTGTATGTAAATAGCATCATATATATACATATAATATATATACATATACTATATATGTATACCCAAATTCCCTCATATTACTATGATGTCCATGCCTAAAACAAAGTGTAATCGGACTTTCTTTTTTGGTAATTTCAAGCTATAGGCTATGATTGGATTAGGTTCTGACTCGATCGCTGTTGGTTTTCGGACCTAATACAGTAATAGACAAAGCCTACGAAGCCTCATTTAAGCAACCCGCTCTTGAACAATATGAAGGCGAATTTTGTAAATCCGTAAAGAAAGGAAATCGTATAACGTTGCAATTTTTCGTCATAGTTGATTTCATTTCAGTAACAACTAACACGAGCTTCAAATTCACAGAGATCCTAGATTGATCTTGTGATGGCAGTTGATAGACATCTTAAAACCAATAAAAGAATGTTCTTTTATTGGTTTTAAGATGTGTTCTACTGTGTAACCTATGTAGGTTACACAGTAGAAACCAAACTCACTCACTTTCACTGCAAATTATATCAAAATCGATTGTTTAATCAGGGTTTCTGAACTAAGTACTTACTTAGCAGTATAAGAATCTTTAGCACTAAGCAATAGCGATCGATTGAATCTGAATAAAATTAGCAAAGTAGCCAAATACTTAAAAAAGTAGTTTGTGTAGTTTGTTTGCAACATTTAAGTAAGTTCATTTATAAATTCTGAAATAATATTGAGAACATCATATTTACAAAATTAATATTAATAATATTAAGAACATACGTGCCAGCCGCACATCACTAAATTAAAAATTCTACTATTCAGCAAATGTGCGACTAAATAATTTAAATATTTCGCTTAACTAAAAGTATCCTTCATGTAGATACGATAAAAATTTCATTAAATCTTTTGAAACGTTGAATTTTTTAAAGTTTAGAGTTAAATAGTTCTTATTGCACAAGTAACAAAATTCCAAGTTCTTCCATCCTGCTCAGATTTAATCAAACTTGCAATAACGTCACCTTTTCCATCTTAGCCAGCGGTTATAACCGTGTTTTCTTTGAAATACAGCGGGCAATGAAATATGTACTTTCATTTAAGTACTGTGGAGACTGAAACCGTTTTATAATGCAAAGTGAAAGAAAATAATTTATTATATTAAAACTGCCGCATCTTCATCCGTAGGTTTAACTTGAATTTTATAATGTTTTTAAATTTTAATGTTCTACAGAAAAATAACAGAAGCGATGGCATCATCATGTTAACGTATACAGAATGATGTTGGACTCACAGAATTAAATGGCCAATATAGCTCCCTTATTTATAAACTAATCGATAATACATAGATATAAAGGTAGGCGTTCAATCGCTATTTCATTTTTTTTCGCAATAGATAGGTTTAACAATAAGTATATTGCACCTAGGTTTTTTGTATTATTTCCTGGCTGTTTAAATAAATTTCATGTTTCTATCTTCAGTAGTTTTGATTTAGCCTTAATTAGCTAGTGTAATTAATCTTTATATTAACAAATTTTATTTTGTAGGTATGTAATTTAATCATAGAAACATATTTACCCTTAAAAATCAGATAACACTAAATTAGACTATTATGCTTACCTAACATCCACCAAAGACAATTTCACTCAATCTAATCATGCGCTTGGTGGATGTTCGCTCACAGTCGGAAGTGCGATTAGTGAGAATATTTACGCTGAACCTTGTACGTGACATACACTGACGAGATAGCGTGAACGTGTTATTTGTTTTTTAAAGCCGTGAGCGAATTTATTCTTTTCTTATTCCTCTTACTAAGAAGAACTTAAGAGCTCGTGTTCCAAGTTTTACAAGGTTAGTATTTGTTTCGTTTTAGTTCAAATGACACAATGTCCGCGTTATAAGCATCGTGTAACTGAAGTTTTAGGCTCGTGCCCATGAATTGAGGTTTTCCAGCTATAAGCCAATTTATAATTTTAAACATTCTTAGTTAACAAACATACCTAGGTTTTAAAATAAAATATAGGTATGACATCTCACTGAGTATTATAGAAACAAAGTTAGCACTTATTGTTGCCTTATTAATATGGTATTGTAGAGATATTAGAAAAATACCTCGTGCTATTAGCACGTAAGCTGTAAGGCTGTAAGTCTAGTTACCTACATCTTTGCCAACAGCAATGTTAGTTGAAAAACAATTGAATTGTATAAAACACGACCATTAATAAAAACCAAACTGGCGTAGTTAATGTAAAGTTTTTCGTTTGTATACCATTACGTTGTAACAAAAGGGAACAGTAACAATTCAGTGAATTAAGCCAAGGCCCTTTTCCTCTCCTTTATCCAAATACGGATGTAACAAAAACCTAGAAATTCTAAATACAAATGAGACCGATTATTCTTCCCAAAGTAACATTTAGGAGTTACATTTTTATGAATATTTGGGTAGGTACGTAACAAGAAGATTTATTCAGCTTATACGTTTGTACTTGGTTTTATGTAATCGAAACAAAACTCTTTACCGTACATTTTGTTCTTATATTATTTTCTTCATAAATTATTATGTAGAATTCCTGAGATTTGATTAACGTTTAATGGCTTAGGGTTATTACACAAAGCCAGTTAACATTTTAAAGTACTTCAGAATAATTATATGAGTTGACATTTCCGTACCCATATTTTTATTCTCAGATTATTTATTTCTAGAGCCTTTTGCAATAGATTTCGTAACATAATAATTATATTTGCTGAATAATATAAATTGACAACATGACACGTCGACGTCTGACTAAAAAATATATTAACGAAAATAAATTCTAAAGGCAGAATATTTAAAAAGACAACGACGTGAATGTAACACTAAACGTACGATATTTGGTAGTTAAACTATTTTTCCATGAACATCTAGAATTGTAAAACGAAAACTGTAGGAATTATCAATTTATCATACTAGAGATCTACGTCAGCTGAAATAGCTTAGTACCCACTGTATGAATAATAGTGCAGTTTACTTGACAGAGGGGATTGTGTGAGAAACTCATGTGAATAGTATTGTAGCCCTTCGTTTCCTAAGCTTTGTCCACCACAAGGCGTTCATTTCAACGGAAAGGATCCAAGGTTGAATGTCTCTGACAAGGGTGTTAATGTCACAAATTAATATTTGTACCTACATAAATTAATTTTAATGTTTTGTTATTTGTCACGGACTAAGTTTGAGGGTGTGATTAATTAATCTGTTGTTTGCATAACTTAATGTGTCTTTTCTGGCTTAAAAATTGTTGAACGAAATCATTTCCAGTCTTATTTTTTAATGTTAAAAGCTAGAACGGAAGGCACATTAATAACCCTCAATTTTATTAATCACCTAAATATTTGGGACTGTCTAAAAGAAAAAGAAAGATAGAAAATGTATGTAATATAGTTATGGTCTATAGTTTAAACTAGTATGCAAGTGATAACTTCAACGTATTATAGAAATAGGGGACAGTGGATATTTTCATAAAATATTTCTAAAACAAATTAGGGCAACAATGGAAATCCATCGCACAGTCAGTTCAGCATCAGTTCAGTTGTTCAGTTTTAAAAACTTTTTTCAGAAAATGGGTTTGTTTACCACATAAAATTTCACAATCCTAACAACAACAACAACCCATAGCTTAAAATTTATCAATAACCCGAACAGTGAAGAACAAATAGACTCAACAATATTATAACCAAACTCTACATACATACCTGTGTTATTCAATATCTTTCCTAGATCCACCGTCTGATGTGGAAATACAAGCCTCGCTTTATCGATTTTCCTCTCAATTCCACACATATACGGTCCGTTGCACCTTTTGGAGTGCAATAAAAATAATCTCCTTTGTTCAGTGGTCCATACCAGGTTGAAAACGAGCGAATGATAACAAAAGCTGCTCCCTCAACATACCTTGTTATCCCAATCTGAAACTGATACATTTACTGGGCTTCATACATTTTAATTGAAAGAGAATTCATTGGAATAATAGCGATAACGGCAGTAGTTATAGATATTATTCATGATCATATTGTCCTCAAATTATTCATTGTGGCGCCTGCGTAATCTGACAGTTGTATTCAATAAAATTATTTTAAACAAAAAAAAAACCGTCTTCGAACGGGAAGGAAACTAAAAAGTTAAAAATAAGTTTACTTAGCAGAAAGTAATTTGTATTTTGATTTAGTTAATCAAACATGATTAAATAAGTATTTTATAACTTTTGAAGTTTGTGCCAAGTAAAACAATAACTAGGTACCTACAGGTATTATCAATCCTCATTTGCTATTGTAGTAAGGTTCTTATAGTATTTGCTTGGCACCAACTTCAAAGTTATAAAATATTTATTAAATCATTTCTGATTAACTAAATCAAAATACAAATTACTTTCTGCTAAGTAAACCTATTTTAATTTTTTAGTTTCCTTTCCGTTCGAAGTCGGTTTTTTTTTTGTTTAAAATTATTTTATTTTAAGATTTTCAGTGATGTGTAGACCTAAATCTTGCTTAGGTATTATTTTGTACAAACTAACCATTTGGAATATTGTTAATAATAAATATAAGTAAGCCCGACTGCTGTTAGGGAATTTCGTCGGCTCTCTATGGTCACCTGTAATGGCACTTAAAACCTATATGGCTGCAAAGTTATCATCATTACAAATGAATTAAGTCCAAACACCCAGTAATTGCTGTAAATCGTTATCGAGTTCCCTCGACTGTCTTTCGGCTCCATCATCAGATCGACTCCAAACCTTCACTAGCCTTAAAATACTTAATGAAAAAATAACAATTGCCCTAGTCGCCAGTACGATTTTCGAAAGTTCCCCTCGATTTCTCTGGGATACTATCATCAGATCCTGGTTTCCTTATCATGGTACCACACTTGGAATATCTACTTTCGAACAAAAAAATAATCATCGAAATCGGTTAATAAACGACGAACATATACATATATGTATAGCCTATGTCACTCCCACAATCAATACGAATCCAGCCATTTAGGTTGTAGAGCGTGGCAAAGAAATAGACATACATACCCTCGTACATTATACATATTTTAGAAGCAACTTACTACAAAAGCTTTTTCAAGTCATTTTTGACAGATAAATTGCTAAGCAAGGTTAATGACTTGTAGTTAACAAGTCATTAACCTATATATAACAGATTGAAATACCAATAATTCAACATTATTCTTTCATCTGAAGAACGCCTATTTATTTATCAAAGCAATGCTGAGATATGTTTCGTCTACACATTGCAGCTTTAACTATGCTAGGATGCTTATTTGTAAGCAAATACATAAACTTCTATATAATTGTATATTAATAGTACAACACAGATATGACATGTCTATAATACTTGGCGGCAAGGTGGTCACTTACTCACCCCCAATATTGTTTTCTTAGAAACAAAAATTAGTACAACACAATGGTCAGAGGGTTGTATAGCAATTTAGAAATTTTAGTTATAGTTAGAAGTTCAAAACTGTGTATTTTTGCCCGACTGACACAATCAAAGAGGGTAATGTTTTTCGAGCGTATGTATGTATGTATATATGTATGTATGTGAGTATGTATGTCTATTTCTTTGGCACGCTCTACAGCTTGATGGATTTTAACGTATTAGATGTCATTAGATTCGTATTGATTGTGGGAGTGACATAAAGTGTATAAAATTTCAATGTAGCGTAAGCACGAGAAAAAAATAGTTTCTTCCTTTACACTTTATTTTAGGCAGGCGGGCTTTTTTTTAATAATATGCTTGTCAGTGTTTAGATTAACATTGATGAATTACAAATGTAGGGGAGGCAGTGTTGTATTTATAATTCTATGTCCTTTTTCAAGTAGAAAAAAATTAATTAAAATTTTTTCCGGAGATTGTAGGTAAATTTTGTCCACATACCTAAATGTACACTTAAAATAAATGTACATATCTATAAATGAAATTTAGTATTCTCGCTAAACCTATGCTTTATGTACAAAACAAGTAACAAATGAGCGGATTGTATGCATACTGGTGCTTGCCGTCTGTCAAGTTGTAAAAGAATAAGAGAGAGCCGTGAAGCAATTTCCAAGAAATTGTAGAGATGACTCTGAAGCTGAACTTTGCTAAATTATGCTGCTCTGCTCACTGACAAGTAAGAATAGTCGCTAGTAGCGATTCTACCTTCATAATCTTTCATAGTGTGTCTTTCATAGTTTCCTTTCAAGCTGCTGAATATGAATGAAGAGTTTTGCTATGCCCTACAGCTCATAAGTCTTTAGGGGCCGCAGTGATTATTACCTATTTCAAGTGTCAACGAAGCACAGTACTATTCTCTAGAGCCCGAATAATTAATAAAGAAAGCGTACCGCTTGTTAGCATGCAAATGCCGCAATCCTCGTAAGATTTCCCGACAATATTCAAGTCGTTAGTGTTTGTACGGCCAACTGCAAGTGCAAAAAGGGTTCGCCGCTTCGCCAATGTAGATGACAATTTAATAATAGCAACGCTTTTTGCAACGTAAATTACGAAAGCTTTTATGAGATTTAAACTACTTTTTTAATTCCTTTTTCATTAACGAGCCCATCTAATTTGCGCAGTTTTATGTTATTACCGTTTTAATTTCAAACTTGGTGGTAAGATAGAAATGAGATGTTGACAGCGAATTAAAATTGCCGTTTAATGTTTTTTTCAGTTGGTCATTGTCAATGTCAGATTAAAAAATATTTCAGAATGTTAATTATTATTTTTTATTATGCCATACTTTAAGTGCTTTAGTTATAAGAAAGAAAATAAGTAAGCAATTACTTTTTCTCAAATATCTCGTTTGAATGTCATCGTTCGGCTTAAAATGTGATTAATTAAATCAGTATTAACAAAATTTTGCTTAGCATATTTAACTATTACCTATTTGGGGTGATTGTTACGGATAATTGAACTAGCATGAGTAACCTATGGATGAAGGCTGCTCATGACCTGTCAAGGTGGCGATACTTGGGAGAGCCGATGTCCAACAGTGGACATCTTTCGGCTAAAAGATTGAACTGGCTTCATCATTTTAAAATTAGGAGCGTCGCAGGCAATTAGGGACAACTTATCTATACATATAATAAAAATGTAACCGATCGCTGTCTGTACATGGAAGATATATGAGAAAAATTCTATTGGGACCTATATCAACGCAAATAGAACCCAAAACAATGATTTTTAAAATTTTTGTCTGTTTGTCTGTTTGTCTGTGCGTTTGTGCACGCTAATCTCAGAAACGGCTTATCCGATTTAAATATGGTTTTCACTAATATATTGTGGTAAGCTTCACTTAACATTTAGTGTATGTTTCATGTCAATCGGTTCATAAATAAAAAAGTTATGCCAATTTAAAGAATCACATCGAACATTCGTTAATTTATATATTCTTATAGAAGCAGATATTTTAACAGGTTGCGGAATAGCTGATAGTGTTTTTATTCCTCGGATTCCTGTCATTCTAAACAGTCTTTTATTTCGTTTTAAACGAGTCCAGTTTCCAGTGAGCCTATGTTTTGCGATGACTAATTAAAGTAATTAATTAATTAAGTAATTAAAGTAAAGGTAAGACACTAAAAGTTGTGGGTGTGGATCTAAGTATTAGCTGTTTTTCGGTCAGCTTTATGTGGCTCTATCACGTGTTAGCATTACTAGCAGCCTGTATGCTTTGATCCCTGATGGCTATACGTCTAATCCATACATCCATACATATTATAAAAGGCTTTGTCCTAACTGACTGACTGACTGACAGACAACGTAAAGCCTAAACCGCTGGCCGTTGCGACTTGAAATTTGGAGGGTGTGTTTGTCTTAATGTCTAGAAGTATACAAAGAAAGGGTTATTAAAAATTCAACCCTTAAGTGTATGAAAAAGGGTGAAATCGATTGTATGAAACGTCTTCATTTTTTAAGTTACAGCTTTGAAATTTGTTTTGGAATACTTTTATTTAAATAAAAAATACGCTCATAATTTTTTTTTACTGGGGTGGATTTATAGGAGTGAAATAAGGGATGAAATATTGTATGGAAAGATCTTTGCTTTTGAAGTTGGCGACTTGAAATTTGGAGGGAGGGGGAAGGGAGGGGGAGGAAGAGTAAAGGAAGGGAGAAGTGAGGGGCAAGTGCGGGGGTAGTGAGGAAGAAGTCAGGGGAAAGGGAGGGGAAAGTCAGGGGGAAATCGACTGCCTCTGTATTTCGGTGGTACTGTGTATGGACTGTGAGGTCGCGAGTTCGATTCCCGCTCAGTGCAAATATTTGTAGCACGAACATGTCTATTTGCATTGGTCTGGGTGTTTATATGTATAATATGTATCTATTTACAAAAATAAAAGTATTTAGGTATGTTTATCCGTATTCTAGAACCCATAATACAAGCATATAATATGCTTACTTTGGGTCTAGATGGCGTTGTGTAAAAATAAAAAAGGAAGAGGGAAATAAAAAAGTTATGCTAATTTAAATAATCACGTCATAAATGTGGTATGTATTTAGCTTAGCTTAGTTTGTTTTTAAGTTAGGCTAACACGTCTTATTTCTTTATTAAAATGTAAATTAAAATGTAAATACTTTATTAGTTAAAATGTAAATACAAGTTAGATTTATATTTTCTGGATTTATTTTATTTTTAATTTTTTGTGATAAAACCATGTTTGTTAACACGGAATAGGTGGAATTGAAGTGAATTACGAAATAGTAGTAGTCGATTTACGCTGGTTTCAACATGAATGGGTCGGATCGACCAGGGATGTACTACCCCCTCATAGTTTTCGAAGTAAGAGTAATAATACTATTATCTCTATATATATATGGATACCCATATTATTGCGTTTCGTTCGGTAAGCGCGAGAGCTGGAGGCCCAACTGATGCAGAGATGACAAACCTCGCAGCATGTGTGGGACCAGCTGAGTATCCGCGGAGTCATTGTGTGGGTGGTGTGGGTCACCCCGCCGGCCAGGGAGACCCGTATAAACGGTGGTGCCCCTGGCCGCCCGCGGCATTGTACAAGGGCCCAATTAGACCTAACCAAAAAAAGAGACTGCCCCACCAGGTTGCGCATAATCTCGGAGTGGTTCGTCGTGCAGGTTGGTGACCGGATAGTGGGACCCGGCGACCATTTTCCGTGACCGGATAGTGGGAGACGGTACGGGGGCCTTTTGCGAGCAGTCCGTATCATGGAAGCCCGGAGGCCTAAGACCCTTGAGCCTTTACAGCTGCGAAGAGACATCGCCTCCTCAACGGCCGTCTTCTATCGCCTTTACCACGGAGAGTCTTCTCAACAGCTCTTTAAATTAATTCTACCCTCTCCCTTTTTATCCAGAACGACACGTGCGGGACTGAAGTGCTACCCTTTCACAGTGCAATCTAAAGGGTCTCGAACTAAACGGTTCAGCACTTCATACTTTTGTCGCTCAATTAAAGCCTGGAACTCTTTACCAGCGCATGTGTTCCCACCTAACTTTCATCCTGGGCCTTTTAAGCGAGGCGTGAAGAAGCATCTCACTAAGCCGCCATAGTGGAGGCCACCATACCAGTAGTTTGGCTTTTGGAATGGTGTCCACTACTTCTGAATTCCACTGACTGCTTACCATGAGCCAGAGTAGAGGCACTTTGGCAGGCTAATATAAAAAAAAAACTTATAGCGTTTTTATTCCTCGGATTCCTTTCATTCCAAACAATTTCCCGTTTAGTTTTAAACGAGTTCAGTTTCCAGTGAGCCTATGTTTCGCGATGACAATTAATGAGTGTGGATCTAAATATTAACTGTTTTTCGCATGGTCAGCTTTATGTGGATTTGCCACGTGTAAGTCGGTGTAAGTAATCCTAGCAGCCTGTATGGCTTTGATCCGCGATGGCTATACGTCTAATATCGTAGATAAAGAAGCATTTACTTTAAAGATTTTTCTTATTCACCTAAACGAAGATGTTTATAATTCAAAACAAACCAAAAGATATACCTATCTAAAAAATGCTGCCCAAAATCACTATTCCACGCGGACGAAGTCGCGGGCACAGCTAGTTATATATATTACCAGTGTCATTGTTAAAGCAATCTTTTTAAAATGGGTATTAAAAATCACAATTTTGATTTTGTAATCGGATGATTACAAGAGAAAAAAGGAGAAGGTACCTATTATTTATACGGTACCTATTATCTAAACGGTTATATGGTACCTAGGTACTTTACGGAAATTTTCCAATTCAAATGTATACTTTTCAAATATTGAAATACCAGCATATTATTAAAACATTACGTATATATTTTGATTCGAAATAAGCAAATTAATGGCCTTTGAATTTTATTATTAAAATATTTCATTAAATTTATCTTTACTCAAAAGGTTTCTAGAAAACTCATGCTTGATTTATGTTTATATATTAAGTTTATAAATTTGTGGCGTACATTTTGCCAAATCCTGGTTCAATTCTTTATGATGACTATTTACTTAAAAATGTTGACTCTGGCTTTTATAAATAAAGAAAATTAATTAATAATGCATTTCTATTTTATACTAGCTTTCCGCTTCGCGGTTTCATCCTTTCATTGCTTACTGCTCGGCTTCCGTCGCCAGTAGCGTGATGTTACATAGCCTATAACCTTCCTCGAGAACTGGGCTATCATCATACGCAAAAACTCATCTGATAGTAAGTGATAACCGTAAGCTGGCTGTGTATTCCAAGCATTACAAAAAAATAATGCTTAGAAAACGCCTCATTTTCCGTGCCAAGATTAAAACCACAATACATTGCGCATCGCTATGCCACCCATACAGCAGAACTAATTTGCTACAACTGTATCCAAATTCCTTTGGTATATAATTCCTTAGAATTCAAACTTCCTTTTATCTAACCTTGAATTCAGAACAGATTTATTAGACAAGACGTGGAACAAATGAGATCACATTACGAAATCCTATTGTGGCAAATGTCGTGATCGTTCCATGCCGGTAGTTGTCAGCCAACCACGATGTTAGCGGCTTTGTAGCTTTTAATGTATTTGTTTGTATCAAGATGTGTGATTGTTATTGCCTGCATACCAGCTTGAATTATATTTTTTATTTAGTGTTTGTACGGTTATAATTGAATGCCAAAGCCTACTGTTTTTCAGCGGTAGATATTAGCTACCATTGCCAGAACCTAGATAGTGAAAAGATTTCCCATGCAAGAAATTTTTGAGCTCTCAAATTTGAAACGTATATTACAGTTATGTTGTTCTACCTTACTAGGGTAGTGACCACGTTATTATTTGTAAACGACGAAGCATATTATTTTATTAGATACGAGAACCCTCAAACTGTAACTTGTATGTTTTGCTAGCTTCTCGCGGCGCGGTTTCCCCAGCGTCTTTGCTTACTGCTTTGCTCCCGTAGCCAGTGGCTTGATGTTACATAGTCTATAACCTTCCACGAGAACTGGGATACCATACGCAAAAATAATCATTCAAATTTGACTGGTAGTTCTAAAGGTTAGCGCGTTAAAACAAACAAACAAACTCTATCGCTTAATATAATAGTATAGATATGTTTCATTTACGACGCTAGAAACTAGTGATGCATTTACCTTTATAGTATGTGGTGGTTATGCAAAATTTATTTTCATTTATTCATGCAACTGGCTTGAGGAGCGGCCTTTACCTAGCAGTGGGTAGTATAGGCAGTAACTGTAACATTAGTCTACTTGATTAGCAGTCAAATTAACGTTTGTATAAGTGCGTGTCTTTCATAAGACAGCAGTAAGCACATACATTAATTTATTTTGTACGCTGTAGAGGAATGCACCACAAGTATAAGAGTGTCGCTGGTAAGTCCTTCAGAGGCCCTAGACAAGTGTCAAACATTTCTATTCTATTCATAGAATAGATAAAAAAATGTATGAGATTGACATAAGCTCTGGCGTTAGCTTATGTCAATCCAATACATTTTTGTATCTATTCTATGAATAGAATAGAAATGTTTGACACTTGTCTCGGGCCTCTGTTGTCTTAAAATATCATCGAAACACAAACATTGGTGTATGTCAATAGCCTAGGAATAATTGTCTTTAAGAATAAGCAAAAATCAGGCTCATAAAAATAAGTTCAATTCATACCCCTTGCGCTGTTAAAACGAGTGAACCCTATAAACAAATATGATTGAAATCGGTGTAAGGGATACGGGCCTCTAACCCTTAAAACTGCTGAACTAGCCGAAAAGAATTATGAAAGTGGAAGAAATATGAAGTGTGCGGGCATCGTAAATATTGACCCTTCAAACATTTAGCCCCTTTCTGAGAATCAGCGTCAAATTATTTGTAGGAAAGTAAAACTTTGTATTTACGTAGCTCGTGAAAATTATTTTATGCGGGCCACATTTATAAAAAGTCAGTTGTCGCTGTTTTATTTTGTATATTTCTGCGCTAATTTCTTCTAAACCACGCAACGGATTTTGATGTGGTAGTTATTATTGTTGAGAGAATTATGTCAGAAGGTTTGTAAGTATAATACATGATGATAAGGACAGTTAATGGAGAAAATGAGAATTTTAAAATTCGTATTAATGTGATAAAAAACTACAATAGTACCCAACCTGGGGCGGGTCGCTAGTAAATTAATAATATTAATTAATTTGTTTTTAAAATCTTCACTTAGTAAAAGATAAGTAGTTGGTATATGGTTTGCCTGTCAGGAAATGGTCGTGAGTGTGTTCTGAGGAGAATTAGAGAATATCATGTAACGTACATCAACGTTAACAAAAACAACACAACTCCATCTAGATCCAAAGTAGGCGATTATATTATAACCTTGTGTTGTTGTTGGGTTCTAGAATACAGAGCTTATATACTTTGGTTAATACGTACATAATTATTATGCATAGAAACACCCAGATTAATGCAAATAGTCATGTTCATGCATACAAATACTTGCACTGAGCGGGCATCGAACACGCGACCTCGGCGTGCAGTACACAATACTACCAAACCACAGAGGTTGTCAAATATCACTGTCGTCTACGCTTTACGAGAGAGTTTTGGCTTGCAATAAGCGTTCTAGGCTAGTGATGCAATTTCTGAAAATAGAGAATATCAGGTGAAAGTCTGGGATGAATTCAATAATGTTTAAAATTAACATAAAAGTATGAGTAGATATATAAAATACTGAACAAGTTACATTTTTACTGACCTGGTGTTCAACTTACAACGACCTAATACCTATCGACGTCGATGAAAACTAACTATATTGAATCTGATAAAAATAACAAACTTGAGTGTTGAATTTTTCATATAGTTATTGATCGATATTATTACTATAAAGGGTTTCTCTTGACCTAACGGAATGAAATTTATTTTCAGATCGAGTATACATGCCACCCGAGCCCGTATTAGAAACGGTTTTCATTGATCTCGATACCAGAGTACAAATATAAAATTAGAACGTTGATATTTTACCATTTTTATTAGTCTTCTATCGATTCGAATATTCTTACAACAACGGCTATAATTAAAATGTAGAAGTACAGAAACCACAGAAAACATTTTTATCTTATTACGCAACTTAAGGATCTACGTACTACGAGATTACATAGAGGATTTCATTGTGTCTGCACTTCATTCAGTTTTTGGGTGTTTTTATAATTACCCTACCAAAGTGACTCAAGTCCACACCTTTCTCAATCCGTTCACCTACCCCACTCTCCTCACGGTAGGCAGCGGCTTCACAGGGGCCCTGGCATTGCGGAACAATGCTAGGGACTCCGAGTCGTCCAAGAGCGACAGTTACCACTTACCATCACGTGGGCTGTTTGCTCGTCAACCACTGTCATCATTAAAAAATAAAGCAGTCTGTGGAATTCAGAAGAAGTAGTGGTCACCATTCTAAAACTTTTGTCTTAAACTGCTGAGTGTCACAAGAACGACTAAAAGTCTATTAGAAAACAAGAAGAAACGTTCTGCGTATAAAATCACCTTTTTTCGATAACCAACATAGTCAGCAGTGGCCGAGCATACAAATCCCCATAATTCTTGTCTCACACAGACACATAAAACAGAAAAATATACGTGAC
Source organism: Parascotia fuliginaria (assembly GCA_963082885.1). Taxonomy (NCBI): domain Eukaryota; kingdom Metazoa; phylum Arthropoda; class Insecta; order Lepidoptera; family Erebidae; genus Parascotia; species Parascotia fuliginaria. Next base: position 5,607,109 of record OY720175.1, read on the forward strand.
CTATAACATTCTCAGTGAACTATTAACAACGGAAGGGTGATTACAAATGTCAAACTTTAACATTTCGATACGGTATAAAATAACTTCACCTAGCATGACTCTTACGTTATATTGTCGAACGTATGTACCTATTAACTTAGTGCCAGCTATAGTTCATTATAGTAGACATAAACGTGATACAAATATACATTTATGAAGGACTAGTTCGTCCTCACTTTGCTTCGATATCAAAAGTTTCATTCTGTTTTTCTCTTTGTTGGTCTGGATCTCAGGCAATAAATAATTTTTATTGCAAGAATTCTTAATTTTGGCCTATGTTCGTTCCGCCATAGGTCATGGTTTTATGATTTTGTCTAGAACCTGAAAGTCACATTCACATAAATATTAATTAAATTATCGATGGTGTAAAACATAACAAAAAACATCATGTATTTTCTTTGAATAAACTAAAATTAGATGTTCACTCTTTGCATGCAGTGCTTAAATAATTTTCTGCTTAATGTATTACTATGATCATATCATAAAATATGCGATAAGATCCGTATCATGAGTTACATTGACATTGTACTTGCCGTGATATCTGATGTGGTACATAAAATATATATGAATAATAACTTGCTTAAATATTACTATGTACGTGACAAAGAAGTGGACAGCAAGCTAAGTTAGAAAAACAAACTTTTAAACCAGACATAATAATTTACCATTTTTATTTGCACTGGCGCGATGCCATATAGCATATATCTATGTAGCATGCAGAAGTTTAAAAAACATACGATTGCTTTAGGTACAACAATCCGCAATGGACAACAGGTTCATCATATCGATTTTATACAAAATTTCAGAAGGCACATACACGAGTACCATTAATGACACTGCAGAAAGCTTACGCTTTCTAACTCAAAGCGTTAGAAAGCTTACACTTTCTAACTTAAACCGTTTACAGCTAATTTTGAAGTCAAATAACTTCGATAGGTTTGTACGTCTATCCGAAATCAAAGTTCCTTATCTGTGCATTTAATTTTGAATTGCTGAAAATGACGGTACTAAGGAGTGAATATTTAGAGACGGCGATGTGCCATTCCAATTTTCCTTAACTATGCACCATTTTAACACATTATGTATTCACGACTCCCTAGTGAGTACATGGTCAGCGTCATGCACAAAGAACATAATAAAGTTTATCGTAGAAGTGACTTAACTTATTAGTTAAGATTTTAAGTGTTTAAATTCTGTTACTCAGAGTTTCGTATATAGTTATTGTAATGTCTCGAAAATCTTCAACCTCGACTACACGTCTGTATAATAATAAAGCACTACATACGCATAGCTACAGGCATATATCGTGTGATTTTTGTATTATTTCGGGCGGTTATTTTGTGCATGCAAAATGACCGCTATAAATTACGGGTTTGCATGGATTTTGACAATCGTTACCAATTCGTACAAGACTACAAGATAATATTAGTCATATATATATTTTTTTTTTTTCATGTTATTTATCTTTAGTAGTGTATTTTGTTTTAGATATCTCGACAACACATACACTGTTTATAAATTAAGCAAACAAATTGTGTATTCCAATCATCCGAACTTGCTAGTTACCACATGCTTATTTTCCATAAAACGTTATTATTGCACTAATTATACGTAATTTATGTTATAGGTAGGTTGTAAACATTTAATTCATTTCAAAGTCGTGACCTATCTGAATTTTAATCTGTGACCTAAAAGTAAATAGTTGCATTTTAGTACTTGCATTGAGTACGAGCTAACACTGTTTCAACACAGTGAGGTAAGCAAATATAAACCCTAAAGTATGCACGGTACATGTGTAGAGTACCTACGCTGATTCCCAAGGTAGACATTTCAGAGAGATCAGAAAACAATTTAGAATTTGCCCTGCTATAACAAAATGAGTATTATTTAAATTATAAGAGTATCTACAAAGTCATATTAAAAAGTAAAATGCTCTAAATGTTGAAGACAATTTTCATGTAATAATAATATCTAATTATTAACAAGTAAAATTGAAGTCTTCCATCACTTAATTTACAAAGCCTTAATTTACATAACCTTTGTGAAGAAAAAGAAAGGTGAGAAAATACCCTCCCGATGCCGCAAATGCCCAATGTTAATGATCATTATTGTGATCTATTTTATGGTAGTACATTCTCGGTTTCGCCATGAGTTGGCTGGACGGACTTGGAAAGTATATCTCTCTTTAATGGAACATTAATATAAATTTATAGCTATATTTTCACTGGCAGTCCTACCACAGTGTAGGACCTACGAAGAGTATAGCAACTACAGTCTTAGTAAGACCTCAACGCCAAAATAAGTGAAAGACAAACTTAGGACATTACTGCTTCTAAATTACTAAAACAGTGTTGTTAAATGCATACTATTTAACAAACGAACAGTAGTTCGTTATATCAAAATTCTAGACAGTAGGAGACAAAGACTGAATACAATGTATCGATTTCGGTGAATCTGTCGGATAAAATCTTTAGAACATTCGCGTGAGAAACTAGCGCTGAATATACGACTAATAATGCACGAATTCAAAGACAGGATGCAATTGTTCTATATATATTATTATAATTATTCTGCCTCTATAAGAGCATAGACCGTTGTGGGCTAAACTGAAAGCTGACCAAAATCAATATAGTGATCTTCCATAATAAGCAACATTTCAATAAGTACACTTAAATTTTGTCGAATAATAATGTGTATGCGCAATGTTTAGCGTGAGAACACGATGTTGTAATCTCAAATTAGACAAGGATATTGATTTCTTAGATTATGGTTTAATAGTTAATTTAGATAAAGACGATTTAACGCCTTTGTATTGCTTTTGCTATGTTTAGACAACACAGCCATTTTCATAAGCTACGGTAACTTTTGCACGTGGGACGTAATTTTTCATATAAGTTTTATTTATAATACTTTAGTAGCAAACAAGAGTACCGTCTATCTGATACTGAGTGGTGACCGTAACCAATGCTCAGAAAATACAACCAAGCTGTCGTTGATTGTGTAGAGAAAGAAAGAGGACCGACGGGGGTAAATTGCTCTTTCACTCACCGGATGAAGCACATTAGTATAAAACAAATATTTTACGCCAATATTCTCTAAGAAGATAGTACTTTCTCGATTGATCCGGCAAATTTATTAAAAATCTACTAGATTTTGCAAAGCGCGAAACAATCCTTAAATTGCTCATGATGGTAAACAATTGAAGTCATAAGACCATATAATTATTACATCGACGCTATGTAATGGCTAGCATCGAGAAGTTGCGGTGGCTATAACTTATAATATAGTCCGTTTTAGCCACTACATCTTCATTGTAGATGCGGGAGCAAAGCAGTAAGCAAAGACACGGGTGAAACCGCGCCGCGGAAAGCCAGTACTATTTTAAAGTGGAAGAGTTTGTTTCTTTGTTTGTTCGAACGCGCTAATCTCTAGAACTACTGGTCGGATTTGAATAATTTTTATACGTACAATAGCCCAGTTCTTGAGGAAGGTTATAGGCTATGTAACATCAGGCTACTGGTGACGGGAGCAGAGCAGTAAGCAAAGACGCGGGTGATACCGCGCCGAGCAAAACTATTTTATTATACATAGAAACACCAAGACTGATACAAACAGTTCACACAAATATTTGCACTGAGCGGGAATCGAACCCTCGACCCTTGGTTTAGCAGTCGTTGCGTTCTACCGCTACGCCACATAGGTCGACATGTATGCAATGTTTAAATCTCTTACGCCATTTTGTAGATTTGTTTTGCCAGCAAGCCTTTGACAAAAAAGCGCTACAGTCCTAACTTTGTTTTGTGTAATAAACATGTAACTTTAATAGCTTTAATGTATCTCGGACTGAGTAACATGTTTTGAATGAGAACAAAACTTTTATTTCTGGTTTGCATAAATTTTTGCCTCCACTGACTGAGTAGCATGTTTATAATACGGGCAGTATTACGAATTTCATGACTATTTTTATTAAAATGTTCTCATATTAAATATATTTTTTATCTACAAACTAACTTATATACTCATGCACTAGTTTAAATCAAATCCACAATCTCGTGAACAACAATCGCACACATTTCCACTGTCCCATTGTGTTACTCTGTGGCATCAGTATCTTTATTATAAATAATAGGTTCTTAATATCTAAAAAATAGATATATCTATACTATTATAAAAAGCGGAACAGTTTGTTTGTTTGTTTGAACGCGCTACTCCCTGGAACTACCAGTTGGATAATCGGATTAGAAAATTCATTATGCGTATGCCCAGTTCTCAAGGAAGGCTATATACCTATAACATTACGCTACTAGCGACGGGAGCACAAAACAGAAAGAAAACAGAAAAACTAGTATATATTTATAGAGTAACTTGACCTAATCGAACTACTCGAGCCTGATTGAGCTTGAAGTACCTCTCTATCTTACGGAAAACCGCTAAAGCTCCTAAAGTGGTTGCCATCTTAACAAGTCTTATACTATAACGAACTCATACAATACTTATTTTTATATTTAAGTAACTAGCTGTTGCCCGCGACTTCGTTCGCGTGAAAATTCAGATGGGTGCCTCTATGAGAATATTGCGTGCCTGATTTTATGGCAATCCTACATTGTATCAGTAATAAATATCAGTATTATCCGTCTCTATGGCGAATCCAGTTAAAACCCGCTACCGCTAAAACTGACAAACCACTTTCACACAAACTTGCGACTCTTATTTGCCCACATAATAAGTGTGGTTTCTGAATATAAAAAAAGAGAATTTTCTAGTAATTCTACTAATTTGGTAATTTTGTAATCCTACTATAAAAACTATAGAAGTTTCGTACAAACTTTGCCACCCCTTTATACCCCCTTAGAAGATGGATTTCGCAAAATTCCGTCTAAGTGAGCACCTATATCCTAACAGGAACGACCATGCAAAGTTTGAGATTCCTAGCACTTGTTGTTTCTGAGATTTCGTAATGAGTGAGTGAGTGACATTTTGCTTTAATGTAAATAGATATCTTTTGCCCGCGGCTTCGCTTGCGTGAATATCGTTTTTTCCAATAGACATTTTTATATTGTTTAAATAATGTTTTTCATACTATTTTTAATCTCCCATTCATACAAATCCCCTTTACCTACCTAAAGATATCTCTCGTAAAAACAATATACAATACACAAAGACAAATTTTCACTACAATAACTTTCCCCTTCCCCTTCTTCCCTATAGCCCTTTTTCTCCACTCTTCACAGTTTCCTCCTTCCTCTCCTCCCCTCCCCCTTCTCCTCTTCACCTCCTTCAGCATCCCTTGCCCCTCCTCCAGCATCTCTTGCCCTTTCTTCCACTTCCCTCTACCAAGGAAGGGGGAAGATAGGGAAAAGCGAGGGCTTTCCCCTCCCTCAACTTTCTTCTCCTTCCTTTTCCTCCTTTCCTCTCCCATCTTATCGCTTACTATCCCACCACCCCCCTCTTTCCACCATTCGAGAACTCCTTTCTTTCTTCGTCCCTTCCCCCTCCCTTTCTCTCCCGTCTCCCTCACTTCCCCTTCACTTTCCTCTCACTTTCCCCTCATTCATCCCTCACTTCTCCCTCATTCCCCCCTCACTTTTCCCTCACTCCTCCCTCACTTCCCCTTCACTTCCCTCTTACTTCCCCCTCACTACCCTCTCATTCCCCTCTCACTTCCCCCTCACCTTCCCTTCACTTCCTCCTTACTTCCCCGTCACTTCTCCGTCACTTTCCCCTCATTTCCCCTCAGTTTCCTCTCACTTTCCTCTAACATTCCCCTCACTTTGCCCTCACTTCTCCCTCACTACTCCCTGGCTTTCCCCTGACTTCCCCCTGACTTCTCCCTGACTTTCCCTTCATTTCTTCCGCATTTCCCCCACACTTCCTCTAGGGAGTGATGGGGAAGTGAGGGGGCACTTCCCCCTCACTTCCCTATCACTTTCCTCTCACTTTCCCTTCCCTTCCTCCTTTCTCTCAATTCCTCCTTATCCTCCCTCCTTTCCCTCCCTCCCCCTCCCTGCAAATTTCAAGTCGCTGGCTTCAAAAGCTAAAGATCTTTAATTTCACCCCTCTAAAACCCCCCTGTTAAAATAAAATTATAAGGATATTTTTTATTTAAATAGAAGTATTCCAAAACAAAATTTCAAAACTGTAAGTTAAAAAATGAAGAAGATTCATACAATCGTTAATTTTCACACACTTAGGAATTAAATTTAAAAAAACCCTTTCTTAGAATAACCTCTAGACATTTAGACAAACACACCGTCCAAATTTCAAGTCACTACGACCAGCAGTTTAGGCTGTGTGTTGTCTGTTAGTCAGTCAGTCAGTTAGGACAAAGCCTTATATAATATGTATGGGTGTATGGATGTATGGATTAGACATATAGGAATATATATAGGAATGCTAACACGTGATAGAGCCACATAAAGCTGACCGTGCGAAAAACAGCTAATCCACACCCACAACTGTGGGTGTTTAGCTGTTTTTAGTTGTGTCTGACCTTGGGCTTTATTAATTGTCATCGCGAAACATAGGCTCACTGGAAACTGGACTCATTTAAAACTAAACGGAAGATTGTTTAAAATTATAGGAATCCGAAAAATAAAAACGCTATCAGCTATTCCGTAACCTGATATAGTCTCTGTTTCTATCAGGTTTCGTAGTAAATTAACAAATGTTCGACGTGATTCTTTAAATTGGCATAACTTTTTTATTTATGAACCGATTGACATGAAACAAACACTAAATGTTAAGTGAAGCTTACCACAATGTATTAGTGAAAACCATATCTAAATCGGATAAGCCGTTTCTGAGATTAGCGTGAACAAACGCACAGACAAACAGACAAACAGACAAAAATTGTAACAATCATTGTTTTGGGTTCTTTTTGCGTTGTTATAGGTCCCAATAATTTTTTTTCTCATATATCTTCCATGTACAGACAGCGATCGGTTACATTTTTATTATATGTATAGATATAACACCGACAAATGGGCATTATATGATCTGAGTATTAGTTTTATAACATTTTTTTAGCTTTATTTTAATTGCATGAAACGTTTTATTAGTATTTAGTACCAAAAAAAAAACAAATAATAAATTCGATAGCCAAATCCAGTCTATTTAAACATTTAGTCAAAAAAAGTCTTCTTTAACGATATTAATAGGTGAAATTAAAGTGAAGTTGCATAAAAACAAATTAAGATATTATAAATGCGAAAGTTTGTGTGTGGTTGTTACCACTCAGCGCCTATACGGCTGAACCGATTTCGATAGAAAATTGGTATGAAGATAGATTCGGGGACGGACATAGGCTACTTTATATCCCGAAAATCGGTTTGGTTCCCGAGGGATACAATAAAAGCGTACCTAGCTAGGTAGTAGGTGTTTCATAAATATTCGTTTAATTTGGACTGTGTAAATGACAAAAATATGAGCTCAAATATTGATTTATATAATAATATTATATTTTATCTGCGTTTAAACTTCTTTGCCTATACCGTATTTATGATATCATTATATTGCAACTTCATTTAACCGGCTTCCCACTCTATTTCTTATTTATGACACTACTCGCAGGATACTTAAATATTGCTTGCATGCTAGTAGAGAATGATAATTAATTACAAATATTACGAACAAGCGTTGATTACGGACTGACATTCAATTTAATCATTGCTAACTAGACGGTAATGAGAGTGCATTAATTACGTAGTTATATTTAGTTTTTACTTTGATTTAGTAACTTGCCCCTGTTTTGCACGTGGGTACTTAAATGTCTGTATTATAATATGCATATATTATACACTAGCTGCGCCCTGCGGTTTCGTCCGCAAACACACACACACACACACACGCACACACACAAAATTTCTCATTTATAATATTAGTAGGAATAGTAGGATATAAACATATTGACAGTAACGTTCTAAACGAAAGCGAAAACAGTGTCAAAATCAGTTGCGTGGTTCAGAGGAAGGAAGGTAACGAAAACACAGGCAGGTACAGAATACAATAGAAACATTAATGGAGTAAGTTTGAATAAAGCAAAAACAATAAATAACTAACTAAATTAAAGTGAATAATGAGTCAAGCCAAAGAATAATGCAAACAACAGTATATCCTTGTCTTTTTTTGTTTTATCAGGTCTGCAGTTTCAATTAAATTTGTTTGCAATAGCGTTCGAAGTGACCGCGTAAACATAGACTTTGTTCTTTTTCTTTTATTTTAACTTAGCTAAGAATAAAATCGACTTATTCTGCCAATACATAATTATTAACTTATGCAAGTGTTTGTACAAAAGTTGAGAAAAGTGTGGTCTGGACTACGTCAATTTATAAGTTTTATTAGTGATGTTACCATAAGACGAAAGTTTTAATTTATGTAATACTCTGGGAAACTGATTGAAGCTATGTATCAAAGAAACATAAACTATAATATCAAATAATATGCCATTAGCGTGTTTTCGAGAGTATCGATTTAAAGCTTATAGTATTATCTAAATGCTTGATATCATATTTAGGTAAATAAATATTAGTTTAAAAGTAACACATAATAAAAATAAGCTAATTTTAACACATTATGGCTTTTTAACTGTAAAAGAAATTGTGTAATTCGGGTTTGTGCAATATTTCATATCTCAAACTATTCGGAATATTAAAAAAGCTTTTTAACAGCAGTTTTATCAAATTTAATTTTAACACATCTAAAAGAAGATATAATATAGCCTACCATTTACTAACAAAACCTTAAAAGGCATTTAAATGTGTTTTACACAAAACTAGGAAATATAATTATGACAAATATTTCATATTTCAATGCAATATTTTTACGCAACATTAACTAAAGCTATACGACAAACATTAAGCGCAATGGCTTGTAAAACTAAAATCGAACATTCACGTTTCTTTCACTATTGGCAACATTGAAGAAACGATATTGTTTCAGCCCGAATACGGTTAAAGTTATGTACTACTTTGTTAAAACTTTGGGCAGAAAAACACCCAAGTTTGTCTATTAAGGAGATGATATAGGGAAGGAAATATTTTTTGTTAATCCCTGGCTATTGACGTTACTTAAGAACTACATAATGATGGCTTTTATAGACAATAGTATGTTTCTTCTTCGTAGTAAAAGTTGTTTTTGTTATAATGGGATTTTCTTCGTGTGAGGCGGGTCTGCTCAGGTAGGTATAAGAGTATTATGTGTCTTTTGAAATTGAGTTTACAGAACAAGCAAGGTTTTTCTTTGACCATGTAATATTAGGAGAACATACGAACAATAAATTGTACATAAAAAAATGAAAGAACGTAGGTGCTTTATTTCATGAGGTGACAATGAGAAAAAGTTGTATGACAATTGAACTCAACATTAACTTTGCTTTGATTAAACTCTGGGTATTAATCTAGTATACTAGTTACCTACCTTTGCAAGTTTATTATTTTTTTTTTACAAAATATTTTTTTTTGAATTATTCGCCTAACTGTCCTTTGTGCCCCTTGTAAGCGCTTTCTCACCAGGAAAATCCAGGATTACTCGAAACATAAAACTTATTTCAATTCGCAGCCTTTATAGGTCATGAATAAGCTCATTCGTTTTTTTTTCTTCTTAACTTTCTCATAACCGAGACAAATCGAAAATCTATAAACACAAAATAACTAGGTTGAGCTGGTTTTAAGTTGAGTGTGTAGAGTGTCGTTAATTTTTCATTCTCGTAGTATAGTGAGGGTAGGTGTACGTTTGAAAATTTGCAGCACTAAAATAATTACGAAGGAAGAAGAAAAGAGAAGGAATGAGCCATTAATCATCATGCTTGCTCAAGGCGGATTAGCAATTTCAGGTTTTTGAAACCAGGTTTCCTTACGATGTTTTCCCTCACTGATAGTCAGAAAGGTCCAAGTTAAACTTAGAAAGTAAATAAATTATGGCCATTTAATGCAGCCAATAGATCATTGCTTTGTAAAGATTTCTTCTGATTTATGTTTATGTTTGTTTGTTGTTACAACCATACGGTTGTAAACCTCGAACGACATGATTCTTGTAATTAAGTGTTAAAAGCATTTTGTTAAATACATAACCTCTTACTTGTCTACCACTATGGTTCGTAATATATTTTTTATTAAAAGAAATTTAACCGCCAAAAAAACTGAAAAACAAAAAGCAATAAACCTTTATTTTATTAACCTTAATAACTTATTTTTCTTGTTATGCGCCGACTTCGCGTAAATGTAAAAATGTGTAGGTATTTAAAATTAGTCAATAGGTACGCGTGTTGGTCATTCATTATGCTTCAAAACACCTAAAATTACTTAGGTATACTTACATTAGTTGAAGAACTTAGTTATTAATTAAGGTAATGAAATAAAGGTTTATTATTTTATGCTTTTCAGTTTTTTTTTGTTAAAGTTTTTTATTTTATAATTTTTTGTGGTTATTATCATCTACTAATTACAACGGGCTTAATTTTTGATTATTTTTAAAATAGCTATTTACCGTACTTCAGCTATTAACTGTTATAATATAATCCTCCTTTTGCTAATAATCAACATTCATTCCCTGTTTTCCTTTCCAGGTTGTTTCTTTTTTTAACTTTATCTTCAACAACAACAACAAACAACAACAAACAGTTATGCGTGGTCATATATTAAAAAAAATACAATATATTATATACGCGTTGACTTGAGAACCGCCTCCGTTTTTTTCGTCGGTTAAAAGCGGTCACTCATTTAAAATCATTCGAAAAAGAAGTAATAATTATCATCATAAATCATTAAAATTTACAAAAATCATTCTCAAACAAACCTTTGTATAAACCTACTTAGCATAATTCATGTAAGTGCTTACAAATGAATAAAGTAAGCAAGTTAATGCTTTAACAAAATAAAAGGTAAAATTTTTACAGTTTCAAATTATTTTATATTCTCTGCAGTGGAAGTTCGCGACTTCATCAGGCAGTTTACCGTCGTTTGCATTAAACTAACGGAGCAAAGACGACACACACGTTTCTTTAAACGTAGTAATTAGAAACTTGCTCTTTTACAACGATGCATTGCAATAGTAAAACTTTTAATATCTTAACTTTCACATGTTTCTTTGTTGCACCGTATATTCGAAGTTTCAGCAAGTAATAGCCGTTAGATGCTATTAAAAGTAACATAACTTTGCTATTACGTAAGAATCGGTAAGAGTTCATTATTACATTTAAATAAATCTACAAAGTTTTGGAGTTTATCAGGATTGGAATGACTCAGCTTACAAGGTTGGCAAATGATCATATCATTTAAAACTATGTTTATTGTATAGAACAAAGATAATTGTTAACATCTTTGAGATTCAATCAATTGAGGTTAAATATTTATTGTAGGCCTAGTTTTTAAAATATGAATGAATGAGAATGAAATTAAAACAGATTAAGTAAAATTAAAAACTTTTATGACTGCATGTCCTTTCCCAGTTAGACTATGAAAAGTTTTAAAGCAGTACCTAAAGAAGATATGATGCTTAGTCTGAGCTAAACTAAAGCTATACATAAAGGCGAAGGTTTAGATATGAATGGATGGAAGTATGAATTTTCGTTACTCTTCTATCATCTCAAAATTGGTGAACGGATTTAAATGGGATTCGCCATGGAGACAGATTACTTATACTGATTGTTACTGATACAATGTACATTGCCGTAAGATTAGGCAGGCAATTTACTCTCACGCGAATGAAGTCACGGGCAACAGCTAGTAATAGATATAAAAATATCAACACGGAATCAAAAAACAATTATTCCACCTTCATGTATTTACGAAAATGGCACAGGCTTGCAACATTAAGTGCAGGAGATTCGTGAGGTTGCCTGTAAATAACGGTCGGGCCATGAAACTAGACGATGGTATACGATAGTTAAAAACAAAATGTTTAACAAAAACTTAGCAGCTTTATTTATTATGCTTCATAATCCTATTAATAATATAAATGCAAAAGTTTGTGTGTTTAAGTTATGTGTGTGTGTTTGTGTGTGTGTGTGCGTGTGTGCGTGTGTGTGTGTGTTCCTTACCTTTCAGCGCCTAAGCGGCGAAAATCGCTTTGGTTCCCGAGGGTGATAAAACGCATTTTTGTCGCGGACGAAGCCAGTCATAAAGTAAGCAGTAAAATAATATACAGGTATGTATAATGAAAATATATTTGAAAAAGTAGAACAATTATAACTAGGCGGGCTTTACAAATTGCCTTATTCCTAGCATAATCTGATCTTATTTTAATATAAAAGTGGAAAACAAGCAACTTACTTCTAATTACTATTACCTATTCTTCGAAATTATATACCAGTTATTTCTGTTCAGTGTAACGTGGCGCAACAAGGATTAGCTTTTCTAAAGAACAACGAACTTTGACTATAATAGTTATTTAAAGAAACTAACACAGAAAATGGAACGAAGTTTCTGGACGTATTTGAAAATATTGTGACTGTGTTACAGCGCAGTATAACTAATTTAAAACGGTTTTAGTATGAAAGGTTTAATATTTTTTGTCATCATTAGCTGTTCTATCTAGCTTATTGTTCTAGCTTTACAGCTTTCCATTTAGTAAGAAGTAACTTTAATACGACTATCAGTATAATTAATCCTTCAAAAACTTAAGTCTTCAGTAATTATATTATACGTTTCTGGGATGAAGCATTTCTACTGACATTTTAGGTATGTATCTGATGTGTCGCAGATGAAGCCGTGTTATGTGATAGGACCATTTTGATGTTGCTTTGTACCTACTTAGTATATTAAATGATTTAATGATTATAATATCTACCCGTTGCACGTTGCAGCAATAACTGCTCTAAGGGTGGGCCGTAAGTACCCTAGGCCGTAGGCCGTAGGTATTACATTATCATATTTAAATATGACTTCATATCTGTCCAATTCTATGATCATATTTATGATGACGTTCTTCATTTTTACATATTACATTCACAGTCTATTTACATACAGACTGTGCTAGTGTGTTGAATATGACCCTTGTACGCTAGCTGGCAAAAAGGATCCCCTAACTATGATCATAGACAGTATGAATCACATTTAGTTATTATATCGTCATAATGTTCTTCATTTAAAAATTACTTATTATCTATGATCATATTTCTATGATAGTATAGTGGCCTTAAACGGTTTTAATACTCTTGCATTTCGCTTATTTCATGGATCAACTTAAATTGTGAAACAAATGAACCTTTGTTGCTTATCGTCTTACACCGCAGTCCCGCAACGCGTGTTATTTAAACAATTTTACAATTTGCTATTAACGTTCTATTGTTTTAGTCATAATCAGTAATCGGAGTAGGTAGATTGAAATGGGGTCATTGATCCGAAACGTATATATTAATATGGACATTCCTCCGGAATTGGTGGATTATTAAAAAAAAACCGGAACTTATGTAGGAATTTTATTCTGCCAGAGTGGAAGGAGTCATTTGATGATTTGCCATCCTCAAAAAAAGGTAGGAATTGTAATAAAATGAGCAATATTATTCTTTATTATTCTTCATATTTTTTTTAACGGCACACAGTCACGATTTGACAAAACCCAACGACCAATCAGAACAAAGGATCATGGGTGGTACAATAACCGGTTATCAGAACAATGCGTACGCCCGCCGACGACATGCCAGGTAGCTCACTCGTTTACTTCGGTTCGTAGAGTGCGCATCTTTGTTTGTTACTGTGTTGTGAAAACGTTACTTGACCCTGGCTTGTGTACATACTGACTTCTAGAATCTGCTCTAAACCACGATTTGGCTCGAATATACGGACTCAGATTTTTCACTATTGAATTGGATCTACATATTTAAACCAAGCTTTGGTAAGTAATATTTTACTAGTTACAAGGAGTATAAAGCATGTTTGGATGTACTATAAGAATATTTTTAGTATTGTGTTTGTTCGCTTAACCTGCTGAACATACCATGAGTCTTAATATTGTTAAATCTTTAATAGAGTATGAACCAGTGAGCTTAGTGCGAAACAAAATTATGATATTCTAGTAATGTAGTCGCAATTCAGCTAACTCCACTATTAACCGACATTTTACTGGAATCCGTATATAATTTGAATGCCCTGTGTCCTCTTGCAATGTATTGGTAAAATAAATTACTATAGGCCTTATCTACTTCTCTACAAAATATTCTACGTAACAAGCCCTTTCATTTGATACCCATATTGATGGAATTGAAAAAAAAAATAAGTTGTCCGCCATCCTGTAGCGGCAGCCATTTTGGATTGACGATAATATTGAATATACATAATTGTATTGTCACCAGAATCAAAGGCGAATACCAAATTTTAGATCAATCGGTTGACAGGAAGAGGGTGAAATTTCAATGACTAAATTTGATCCACGAAAAATAAAACAAACGGAGTAAGCTAAATAAACTAAATAAAATGTAATGTTTTCATGTCTTTGTTTTAGGTGATATATACGAGGTTCCATCTCTAAAACAAAGTTCAGATATGGCAAACGTCAAGGGTGAAACTAGAAAAATGGATATCCGGTGGTCATCCCGAACTACTTTACGATCACGCTAGTGGTACAATATACTGTTCAAAATGTGAAAGCTATTTGAAAACCATAAATAAAGGAAACGTTAAAAGACATTTTTTTTTTTTTTTTTTTTTTTTTTTTTTTTATAATATAGCCTACCAAAGTGACTCCACCCCGCCTGATGGTAAGCAGTCAGTGGAATCCAGAAGTGGCGGCCACTATACCAAAAGCTATCGTTTTAAACTGCTGGTATGGTGGCCTCCACTATGGCGGCTGGGAATGGGGTTAGGGGAAGGAAATGAGGGACGTGAGGAAAGAGGAAAGGGGGGAAATTGGGCCTCCGGCGCTCTCACTCACCGAACGAAACGCAGTAGTACGGATACTACTACTCTTAAGTCGATCTTCTATGAGAGGGTAGTACTTCCCCGGACGGTCCGGCCCATTCATGCTGAAATCAGCGTGGATCTACTACCGTAAAAAGATAAGATAAGACATATCGAAGGAGCAGTACACCAGGGAAAGTTTTAAGCGGCCCGAAGAGGAATTTTATTTCGATCTTATAAAATTTCTCATTTTGTGCAATATTCCGTGGTCTCAGATGAAAAATACTACTTTTTAAGATTTCTTTAAAAAATATATGTGTAGTACCTGTTGTTGTACGTGTACTAATCGTACTCTGCCAGATGAATCACAGTTACGGAAAGTTTACTTGGACAAGTTTTTTAAGAATAAAATCAATTCGATTCGGCAAAATTATAAAAATGAGAAACTATGGATATCATTAGATGAAACGACAGACTTTTTAGGTCGCTATATAGTCCATTTTTTAATAAAACCATTACATCCTAGCAATTTGACTAGACCTTATTTGGTAGCATGTAAAATGCTAACTGTAGTTAATGGACAAACAATCACGCAATTTGTGTTAGAATGTTTGGAAAACTTTTGGGAAGATTCTTTTGAATCGAAGGTAGGTAACATTCTTGTCCTCTGCACTGATAGCGTTGCATATATGCTGTCTGCAGGACGAAATTTAAAACAATACTTACCTGAAATGAAGCACGTAACATGTTTGGCGCACTCTCTTCATCGCGTATCTGAGCAAATTAGGTTAGAATATCACGATGTTAACATTTTAATAGCAAATGTTAAAAAGGTATTTTGAAAGCCCCAAGTAGAGTCAAAATTTTAAAAGAAAAATATCCAGATTTGCCGCTACCTCCTCAACCAGTTGTTACAAGATGGGGCACTTGGTTAGAGGCAGCATTTTATTACGCTCAAAACTTTGAATAAACAAAAGAAGTATTATTATCGACATAATGGATAAACCCTTAGACAAATTTAAACAAATTGTCAAAAAACATTTAATACTTAAGGGTTACTACACTGATAATGAGTATCTGAACGATAAAAGTCATGGGATGCTCGCTTGACGAAGGAGTAAATTAATTTTACTCTTAATTTTAATGACATTATACTTTAAAGGACATATTTTTGTTAATTATTGTATGAATTACATTTTTTAGGATTATTATGAATGACATGGTTTAACAAATAATTTTTTGACATTAATTTATTGATACATTTTGACATAATTTATAAAATGTTTTTAACAGTTTATATAATATCTACATAGAAACATTTATCACCGTTCACATGTTGCCTTTACCTTTTGTAGCAATATGCAAATTGAGGCAGCCTGTAAAGCACACATTTTACTTTTTAATTTTCTTTACAACATGGAAAGCTGTAAGTAATTAAGTATCTATAGAGTTAAGTGTATTGTCTGCGTCACTTTGCATGCTACTTGAAACTGTAACTTACAAAAATTGTAATAACCTGGCGATTAAAAAGAGTGGCCTGAGTTTCTTGCCAGTTCTTCTCATGGCTCTACTTCGTCAGCGAACTGGCTGTAGGTTAATTTGCTGACATTTTGTAAACTTTGACGTTCATAAGTGTTAATTTAATTAACTTAAATGAATAAACATATATTTCATTTCATTTCATTATTTCATTTCATTTCATTTCATTTCTTGTTTAAGCAGCTCTGATGCGGTATCTATTTGAGAGGCAAAAAATATTATAGAAAAAGAAAATTTAAAAGAAGATTTAAATTACATTAAAGACAATTATTTTATAATTCATTTGTCATTAAAAGAATTGCAAAAGCATAATTTATCGTTGACAGATTCACTTTTAGCATTTGACAACGTCAGAGATGCTATAAATCAGTGCAATTCAGAAAATATAAAAAATAAAATAGAACGTGTTATGGAACGAAACCCAGATTTAGACACACTTAGAGAATATAGTGAGGCCATTGAAAAAAATGAAGCACATAATTTATTACCTTTTTTAAAATTTCTCCTTTGACATCGTCAGATGTAGAACGGTCTTTTTCCATTTATAAATGGACTTTAGATGTTAAAAGAAATAGGTTGAAAATAGAAAATATAGAGAAACTCATAGTTATATATTTTAATTGTAAAGATCAGGATTACCAGGATGCTGACATTGTAATCGATGAAGATTAAAAATGTGAATAAATGTAAAATGTACATATTTAACAATAAACAATGTTGATTTTATCTTTTTTCTATATTCTACCTCTTTTTTTTGTTCCTAAAATCTGACTAAAATCAACCTGTTCCTTCGTATGCCCTTTACGTTTCAGAGTCGTGGTGCATCCTTAGAACAGTCTCACGACCCCAGCAGGCATTGGCCCTCTATGGGGCCCCGTCATTTATTCTACCCTTAATGCAAATTACCATGACCCCTATGAAAATATTTAAATTTAAGTGCAACAATTTATGTCTATCTATAAAAGTTCTAGCCATAAAAGGCTAAAAATAAAGAAATAAAAATTAAAGCTTCGATCAGAATTCGATTGTTTTTATTATTCAACAGATAAATAATGAATTAATTTAGTTTTGATACCTTCCTTTAAATTTTGAATTGAGTAGGAATAATATCACTACCAACATTAACAATATTTAATTGAATCCGGAAATACCGGAATTACTTTCCGGGAAAATGGCTTATTCATGTTATTTTTTCTGTGTGCATTTATGATACAAGTACCAAAAATCAATCTACCTACTCCGATCACTGGTCATAATGTAGGTATGCCATAGTCTATGAAATTCCATGGTGAATGTTGAACAATTATATGATATGTCTAGGATTACATATTTTACATTATTAAAATAGATAATCCTATAAATTATCACCATTAAGGCTTAGTTAAAGTTCGATACTGGGTAGCTGAGCCCAAAAATGATTTATTAATTAACCATTAACTAAGCTGAGACTTTGAAGACATATTAACTTAAATGTAAGGTTTGTTCGGTTTTTGCCCCTTTCTTATTTTGATTTGCCCCCTTTTTTATATCCTTGCTTTTTATTCGCACTTTGCCCACTCTGTGACTTTGCCCCCTATTGTAACGATTCGGCGTATATCCGAATCTAATTCCACATACAACAAATTATTATTATCGGTATGTCGCAAAAGACACAATCAAACTGTAGTATTAACAACAATTCTGAAATCTCGAGTTTACGTGTGTGAATTTTAAATGCCAATCCAAAGAAATGTGTACTATATCATTCATCTTTAACCGATGATGTCTATAAAAAAAAAGATTGCTGAAGCAAGTGTAACCTGACAACTTCGATCTAATTTTTAACCCTCAAATATGGGTATTAAACAAATATTCGACCTATATTATAATGGATTAGAATACCAATGAAAGATTCAAACCAAGTATTCACAGTATAATGTAACCTATCGGGAGTGCATCGCGTGACTACAGGAACTGACAGTGAGTCAATCACCATGAGTACCCCACAGCCTATTATTAACCTTTAATTAGACCTGAAACTATCCGATGTAAAGGATTTTAAAATGAATTTGAGGATCGAATAACAATCGAATTGTTTTAATTAATTTTAATAGCTAGCTGACATGCTGTTATAGGAATTTTATAGTATCTAGTCTTTGACGGGAAAGTCAATTCCTTCATAGAAATATTCGTTTTCGAACGTTATCGCTAACTTTTATTATCATCGTAATCACTCGTCTTAAACACGTGAACTACCACAGAATAAGGCCACCTTCGAGAATATAACATTACAATACACAGTTAATACAATATTTATTGTATTAACTGTCTTGCTTGGCAGAAGGATTGATTTATCACAGTGGTGTTAAACTCGGCTGTCCGTCCTAGTTTTCGTATTTCGATATTTTTTTTTCCATGAAGTATTTACAAGTTTTCGAAGCCTTTAAAGCTGTTACGTATATTTTTCTTTGTATAACTAATATTATGAATAACTAACAAGCTAGCCTAAATTTTAAAGGAAGTGACATATTCATAATTAAAGCGCGTTTCATAAAAAATATAATTCTTTTAATTATCTCGACCATCAGATGATATGCATCAGTAGCCGAGCCTGTCAAGACCTCCATCGCTGACACTCCGATATTATCTCATATGATTGAACGTTTTTGTAACATTTTTAATTAGAACATAATAATTTATTATTAATTAATATAGGTTACCGGAACAACCGCGTGTTTTTTATATTGTAAAAAGGCCGTTTGCAATGTTCGAAAGAATTCAAAGAAAAACTATTCCAATAATATAATATACCAGCTGACCCGGCGAACTTCGTTCCGCCTAACAGTCGATCAACATTACTTTATATTTCTCAAATAAACGTTGCCTAAATTACTCCTTATTACATCAGCTACCTGCCAATAAAAGTTCCGTCAAAATCGGTCCAGCCATTTCAGAGATTAGCCGGAACAAACAGACAGACAGACTAACAAAAATTGTAAAAAATGTTATTTAGGTGTATGTACCGTATATATATTCATATACATGTAGCAAGAAACGGTTATTTCAATATTACAAACAGACACTCCAATTTTATAATAGGCATGTATAGATTAAATCGAATAAAATACAAATATTTGTAACAGTCAATTATATTGTATATTGTTGGAAGTTGCTAATAAGACTAATAACCTAATGTAAATAAAATTTATTACGTTCTTTTCACTCTATTTAGTACAGCTGTCCGGAAAGCACATTTACCTGAAAATGTGATAGACTTGAAATATGGCGAAACCTGAGTGGTTAAACACCTCTGCCTACCCCTTCGAGAATAAAAGGCTTATAGCTATATATGTATGTTGAAATATGATAAATTAATTAATTTGTTCTCGTTTCGTCTCAAGTTTTTGTCTCATACTTCTAAAATTTTCGTTTCGCACAATTTTAAAAAATGTGTTAAGGATTAAATAAATAAAAATTATAAATTATATCAAATCACGACTAACGGGTCCAAAATCATGAATTTAGTAGATATGCAGCAAATCAGCATATTAAATAACTGATATACTCACCTGCGTGCCTTTCTAGAATATGCTGATGGTTAGGCTTACACGGTATTGCACCTTGTTGATTACAACCGTAATAGACTATTTGATTGCTTCCTTTCGACAGCAAAAGGGATACAGATGGATTGACTCCAAATGGCAATTCACGAACGGATATTAACCAAAAAGATATTTAAGTGACTTATAATCTTATTTATAACAGAAAATATTATTTGTTTCTTTGAAAGCCTTGGAACTACCAGTCAGATTTGAATAATTATTTTTGAGTACGATAGCCTAGTTCTTGAGGAAAGTTATAGGCTATGTAACATCACGCTACTGGCGACGGGAGCGGAGCAGTAAACAAAGACGCAGGTGAAACCACGCCGCGGTAAGCTAGTTATTATGTAGCCAATAATTCAACAGTCACAAAAACATTGCGTCATATACAGAAACAAGCAATGGCAGAATTAAAATGATATATTTTATTATTTAACTGTATGATGGTATGAATGACGCATAGTGTGAGATTTTGGACTAGATTGCCAATTTGTTCGCTTTTTAATGAAAAAAAATTATTAATATTTAATAAATTATTGAATGCTGAGATGGACAAAAATGCGACAGTCATTGCAAGTAGAAAATTAATTGTAAAAGATCATGCACAACCTGATTGTATCAGTCATCACTTGCATTACTTTCAGTATTCGATTTCAAAATCGTTTTCTATTTAAGTAATATTTTGTAAATCAAATAATCAAATATCCAATACTCTCCTATTTTATATTCGATACCTAATATTCTAATATTGCAGAAATAGACTAAGCTGATCTACATTGTATAGTTGAAGTCGTAGGTGTTACTAACGGACCTACGTCTATATGAAGACTTAGAATGTCTTATGATTCTTCGCTAGTGGAAAGTTTAGCGAACTAACTGAAACTCTGCGAAGTTATGTCTGTTGTCTCGTAGATATCTGTTTCAGAGCTTTAAGGTATGTTGCTTCGAGTGATATTAATAAATAACTTAAGCTAAGAACTTTATACTTAATAGGGATATTTGGCAAAAGTACGCGTTCCCTGTTTAGAGCAGAAAGAAGGAGTTTCTATGGCTATATTTTGAACTATTCTCCAAACAGTATAAAGGAAAGTCACTGTTGTCTCCTGTTGTCATTTTTGTTGAAGTTTTTACAATAGTTTAGAGCATTTCTTTTGAAAGGTTTATCTAAACTAGTATTATAAAGAGAAAATATTAGATTTTTTAAGATACAAATAGAACAAAGGCCCTAGACAAGTGTCAAAGATTTCTATTTAATTCATAGAATAGATAAAAAATGTATAACATTGACATAAGCGTTGGCGTTAGCTTATGTCAATCCCATAATTTTTATTATCTATTCTCTGAATGGAATAGAAATCTTTGACACTTGTCTGGGGTCTCAGGTAACATAGGCTATTATGTTTAACATTTACTTTCAGTCATTTTTAAAATTAAGCGCCTTTGTAAATCTGAATAGTGCAATTCGACACTATTGCTATGATATTTCCCGTAGGCGCTTGTTGTGAGACCAAATGAAACTTTTGATACCTAGGCGAAGCGAGGGCGGACGTCTAGTATTATATAAAATACGTGCATATATAACATAAAAAATCGAGATTTAAAAAAGGGTGGGTGGTTATTATGATACAAATTGTAAATTTAAACATAATAATACCCTGACATTTAAAACAATTCGTAGAAACATTCTTAAGCTTAGGTATGCTCTAAAAAAGTAGTCTCGCCAGCTTAAATAAACATTTACGAAATTAAAACAATATTAATTTGTACAGAGTATAAGTACAACCTATTAAGAATATAAAAGATTTTTATATTTATTTATTCAAACGTTAAAAGTGTTTATTTTTTTTCTTTACTTTAATCGAAATTAGTTTTACAGATAGTCCTATTTCGCAAAGGTTACGCTGAGTTTTGTGTTTTAATGTAAATTTTAAAATTAAAATATCTTGGTGGCGCTCTTTTGGCTGAAACGGTAATGATGGCTTTTGAAATGTCAGATATTTTACACATAAATAGTCGTGTGATCTAATATTTGTTTAGAGGATCATCTCTATGCACTTTGTCATAATAATAATGCAGATAGGGTCCCCTACATAAAAATTACATTTTTAAAAGAAAATCTGTAAGCTACAATTTCTTCTATTTATTCCACAATCTTCCACCAAGTAAAAATATTGAAGCTATCAACACTACTCTCATTGTTATTGAATCTAATTTATAATAATTATACGACACAGTAGCTGTTTATATAATTACGTTATTGGATGGCACTGCATACTGATTAACCTTGATTGCATTGTCAGATCCTATTAACAGCATAGACCACACGCAGCAAGCTTCGTTTATCAATATGTAAATTAATATTAAGTACCTAATATTGACATAATATATATGCACAGATGCACTGATAGTTTGAAATCTTAAATATATGTATTGCATTTTTATTGATTTTTTATCGTTGTAAACAGACCATAAATACAACAAATTTTAAACTGTTAGTTAATGATACTAAGATAAATTTACGCACGGTTTACGTGGTTTCATGGTATAAGTTCAGTCTATGTTTTACGTAACATTCCAGCTTTGATTGTCATTAATCATTACTTTAATCGTCATCATTTGACCTGGAAGACGTCCACTGCTAAATAAAAAACTACTGGCTACGTCATGAAGTGGGATAATATAAATGTTTCTCATAATATTAAAAATATGATCATGGTTTAATTGCTATCATTTAAAGTTTGAATAAAGTTTGTAAAGCTAGATTGTGTAGACTAGGGGCGGTGATTATAGTACTTATTGATGAGAAAATTAACAATAATAAGTTAAAAGTCAGACAATTGGGTGGTCCTCGCGCCGTGGACGGAATTATAAAGGTGCAAAAAGAGTGCATCTATGTTTCACATACTCTTGTGCCCTATATTACAAAAAAATCTTACCTGGCTAGGCGCCTTTAAGACAGGCTACAATTGTAGCGTCGAAACTCAGTTAGCAACAGTACCTTATTAATAAATATTTGCTATTTTCCGTTGTACACATAAATCAGATCGATTCCAACTAGACAAACAATTAT
The DNA here is from genome assembly GCA_963082885.1 of Parascotia fuliginaria. NCBI lineage: Eukaryota > Metazoa > Arthropoda > Insecta > Lepidoptera > Erebidae > Parascotia > Parascotia fuliginaria. The sequence goes on from OY720175.1 coordinate 5,630,169, forward strand.
GATAAAAACCGGCAAAGTTTGAGTCGGACTCGCGCACGAAGGATTTCATACCATTATCTATAAAACCGGCAAACAATCATGTTTGTTGTATATGAGCCCTCTTAATTTACAGACAGACCTGACAGACGGACAAACAGACATACAGGAGGAGCCTTAGTATAAGGTCCCGTTTTACTCTTTGGGAACAGAACCCTAAAAAAATCCTGAAATAGAGTTGTCATTAATTTTTTACAATGTTGTGACATACATATTGCCTTTTGAATGGGGCATTAATAATTTTTCATAATAATTTAAACGCGGCCAATTAGTATATTGACGTGATTGTAACATATTATGTCCGCATAACATTATATTATTGTATATCAATAATAATGTGTCTATTAATCACTAGGTGACAAAAATATATGTTATTTATTCTACGGTTGCCTTGACAGTAAAGTCTATTTTTAGTAACAATTAAAAATACGTATGATATTATATCGTTACCTATGTGTCAATATTAATTAAGTCTCCAAAATTAAAATGATTGCTTAGTAGGTATTAGTCCTCACATATGTAACAAGTACTAATTGAAGAATAGAATATAGATTTGAGCTTTATGTGATCTTTCTTGCTTCATTTGTTTTTATCCAATTTTCATTTACTGTAATATGTCAGTATAAAATAAATGCAGAAAATACATATACATAGTCCTGAAAGACTAGAAACTAGAATTGGTATTTGCCCGTTATTGAATTCTACTACACTTTGGTACACAGAATATCACATAAACGAATATATTAGGTTTTGAAGTCTGGTAAGTTGTTGGTTCCAAATCCAATCTCCTTGAACTGTATAATTGACCTAAAACAACTCAGTTATGCCAACAAACTTTATCACTATAGTAATTCAAATATAATAATTGTTAAATCAAGGGTAAGCTTTGACAAGGGAATTTACTACCTCATAGGTGTAATTTTAGTTCAAAACTTAATTTGTTTGAGGAACTACCATGATTATTAGTCACCATTAGTCACGATTAGGCTGCATGCTTACATATCTATTTATGTCACACAATAATCTCACTACAGCACTTTGTAAGAAAGTTCATAATCCCTTTACCTTTTTCTTAGCGTTAAAACGTTTACGTAAATAATCACCACGCTCAGCAGGCTGATTGGCGATAATAATTATAATGCGAGACAATGCTATCTGTGAGTTTTTAGAGCAAGCACATAGGATTGACTTAAATATCTGCCCCTTGATGGATACAGCTATATAAATTCATCACTTCATCGGTTGCCTGTACCTATAGGTATCACGGCAAAGTTCATACCTATAAAGACTTTTTGTCGATGTTCTTATTGGTACAGTACTTTATCGATCATATTCACGGCAACATGCGTTAATTGTTCATTTGCATAAATAATTTATTAGCTAGCAAGATCTTTATTAATTAATGGTTGATAGCTAGATAATAATGGGCTAAAAACTGTTCAAGTTGATATTTATCATGAGTGGGTATGCATATAAAAAGTAATGGTAGGTACTGTTGAGTATAATGTTAATGAATAGTAATTATCGCCTTATGTATTATACCTTTAGCCAAAATTGTCAGAAGTCAGGTGGAAGCGCCTGAAGTAGAAGGTTATAAGACATGTGTTTCAAGCGCCTCCAGCCCGTTAAAAATTCTAAAACGAGCAAGTACTGATAAGATTTTTTAAAATAATAATTATGTGGTTTTTAAATTAAATTATAATTAAATTTTATTTTGGAAATTGCTGACTTACTGTTAACGAAAATATCGTAAAGAAACCTGAACTATCGAAAAACAATACCTGAAGTTGCCATACCGTTTTGAGCAAGAGTTGTTATCACTGCATGTATCATCTTTAATATATCAATTTTGTAAAAAGGCCTTTCAACAACGGGCTGGTAATAATAATAGTTATAGACCTATAAAGTCGTTTTAGAAACCCAAAAAAAGATAGAAGTTCATAGGTGTTCATTTCAGTGCAAAAATCTCAAAATAATAGTGAAATGGTCCAGTGGATTAGGCACCCGCTTCGTAAACACGAGGTAGTGGGTTCGAATCCGTGCAAGTACCGATGTGATTTTTGAAATCATATGTACTTTCTAAGTTTATCTTGGACATTTCTGACTGACGGTGAAGGAAAACATCGTGAGGAAACCTGGACTTAAATGTCTGAAATTGCCAATCTGCTTTGAGCAAGCGTGGTGATTAATGTTCATACCTTATCTTAAAGAGAAGAGGCCTTTGCCCTGCAGTGGGACAGTAAATAGGCTGGTATTATTATTATTATTATATAGTTAACCCACATTAGGTTTTAAGTATAACGAAACTAGCTAGAGGTAGAGCACTGCGACATCTGCCTGTGTGGCTACATAGATCAGTGGAATAAAGGCCATCTTGTTAATCTCTAATGTTCGTAACATTACTATTATTGAATGTAACAGAACATGAGTCTTCATTCCATTCAGTAACCCAGTGTTTGAATTTGTGCCTGGTAGATGGCAAGACGCTGGGCTGCTGATGTTTTCAGTACACTGAACCACCAAGATAGTATACATTGTTCTATTGAAATAATAATAAGTAAGTTTAGTGATATGGAATCTACAAATATTTTTGTATATTGCATCCGTTCATTTAAAAATTTTAAATACTTCCTAAAACTCAAATAAAGTAGGTACTTAATATATTGATAAGTTCTTTAACAGAGCAAAAGAAAATATTTTCTGAGTATTCTGATGAACCGAACAGGAGATTCCGAAAACCCATTAAAGGGCTGAAAATGTTCTTGTTTCTGTAAGCCGGCGAAGCAGAGTAAGCGGCTTAGTGAATTCTAATTTATATTCCTTAGCATATTATTATTTCGACATGTTATTGTTATGAAAATGTCACACCCTAGCATACTTAATTAATACATTGTGACAAGTAATTCTCTTAGTTTATTAAACCATGCATAATTACAGTGCTATTCATGATTGACTACACTTGCTAAGTCGCGTCATACCGATGAGGTGACAGTCATGGGCTTAATATTTAACATAATTTGAAAGATAAACCTATAAATAGATAGTTTATATTGTGGCAGATTTTGCTTAAGCCAAAGCGTATACGCGAGTCTGACTCGTGCGAGGCCTTTATACAAACTTGCATAAGTAACATAAAATGGAAAAATATGTATTCTGTAACAATTTTAAAAGTAAGTGTGGTGTACTTTCTATTTACTTGCAAATGTACTACATATGCTGAAGAGAAGAAGCTCGAATAATTTATGTCTTCAAGACACCTTGTTACGTTCTTGAAAAAATAGACAGTCGGACGACCAAGTAATCAATGTGATCGTCAGTGTCAAATTTTTACTTTTAAAGTACAAAATCCTAAAGAAAAATAATCGATTGTTTTCAATATACATACAAGAGTTTTCTACCAAGTATTACATTGCTTCACTTCTGATACATAGAAACAAGATACTAAACTACAATAACAAATGAGGGTCTAAATCAAACAAACCGTCAAACTTCCACAAACACCTACACAGACGTCCATTCCAATCAGATCATTGATTAGTTAATTGATAGCATCAGGTACTTAGGTATGATGTATGAAAGCGTACGTATTGTGAACCTGTCACTAACACATATCACGATAGGCGACATGCCGGTATTGACTACATAATTATGTACATAAGTCTATGTTAGCAATTATAATGGAAGATCAGGCATTTAATTAAGTGTATAAAATGTATAACATTGTTTTTCTCACTTATTTTTAAAGATCTAATAATGTGCATAGATTTATGTACATTTACTTACCTAATTGTAAATTTATATAGTTACTTACCTAATGTAGTAATTAAACTAATACATGTTAATCTTTTTATATCTCTCAAATGTGTATAAATTTTGTTTTTCTTAAAATACATCAACTGTACCTACTTGGGAAAACACTGTGTGTCGCAGGTTTTAAAGATCAGACAAAGTTTTGTTCTGTTTACGCATCAATCTTTTGCATGATACACTACTGTGCTTCAGAGGCCGTCTTTTGGATTCACGTTTTTGACTTAAATTGAAGATGAAGGCAATGCTTCTTTGTCTATGTGCACTACTGCTTAAATACAGTGAATAAAAACAATATGAAAATACCTAAACGATAACAAAAATATATAACAAAGATATCAAAGGTCTGATCTATTAAGAATAGCCTCTAAAGATAAGATACAGGGTAAAACTCAACCTCACAAGGCAACTAAGTAATATTAGCTGAGTTGTGTTGTCTATGAGTAGCGTGTTCAAACATCATTGGAAGCGTTATCTGTTACTACAGGAGGTTTATCTCCTTGGTTACTGGCAACGTTTTCTTTTTAACGAGGTGGGAACGCGCATGCTTCTCTAAGCTACTGTTGCTTACCATCAGTCTGCTTGAAAGTTGCTTTTAATAATCTGTAGAAATACATTTGAATATTCACGTAAGCCACAGATTTATCAATATAATGATGATTTGACTTTGATTATAGGTTGGGTTAGGTTGCATTTTTATACGATTTAGGTCGCAAAAAAGGACACATTCTGCCTGAGATAAGTGATAATCGTAGCGTAGAAGCGGAAATAGTATTCCAGAAACATGCTGGCTCGCTTATTCGATACGGTACAATCATTCTAAAACTGGAAAATACTATTAAATTATTATTTTTCAGTATGTCTGAAAATAATATGATGCAGCTTAAAGTAAGATATATTACAGTGTGTAAGACAATGTGTTTTCTATGCACCCTTTAATATCGTCATTCTCATAGACCGATGGGAGGAAAATCTGACGATAGGAAAGAGATCAAGAGTCGGATCATCGGCTTTACATTGTTTAAGAGCACGGCAGTGTAAACACCATCAACTTTCCAACTTCGAAACGTTATTGAATTTCCTTGTCAGTGAAACTTCATAACTGTTTTTTAGAAAGAAGAAAAACTTTGTTTTATTTATCAACAATAACGGATATGGCACTTCTTTAAAATAACCTGTAGTATTATCAAGATGTGATGGTATATTATTGTTTTAGGATTGTAGCTCCTTGCTCTTTTAAGCATTTATGACCCATTTCGACTGAGAAATTGTTTTATTTATTTATTTTTATTTATTTATTGAACTTCATGCACAAAAGTACAACGGCGGACTTAATGCTAAAAGCATTCTCTACCAGTCAACCCAAGGTGGTGAAGAGACACTCGAAGTAGGTGCAGGCAACGAAGCAGAGTGATATTAATGGGTGTTTGTAAAAGAACACAGATTTTAATGGATAAGATACGGAAATTAAATATATATAAACATGAAATATACATTAGTACTTACATAAAAGTAATATATTATTTATTAGAGACTAATATATTATAATTACAATATATAAATAAATATAAATATATATTATATATATATACATATCATAGTATGGATAATCAACGAGATGATTCCAACAATTTTTCGAAGAGGAGAGCCCGAACTTTCAGCTTAAATGTCAAACGGTTAGTGGACATTTCAACGTTAAGTAATTATATAAATACTAGTATTTCATAAGATAAGAAGTGAGTGCGCTGGAAGACCAATTAGTCTCTCATTTTATTTTTCTCTCGCGTTTTATATAGATTTTAATATTTTCATGACATGTTTAACCTATAATAAGAAACATACTCATTTCATAGATTTGTTGTTAGTGAATTATACGCATAAATTACACTTAAGTTGCATAAAAAAATACCGAATTACTGCTAGATGAATTTGCACGCTCTTTTGCCGCATTTAGTTAAAGTCACACCCTCAGTGAAAAGGAGTAGTAAGACAAATTGTGTTTTTGACAATTTTCATCTTGAGGCATTAAACTTAAGGTGAATTATTGCTTAATAGTGTTTACTAACTTGGGTCCTTTTTTTCACTGAGGTGGCGAATTATTCTTGGCACTAGCTCTAACAATCCAAAACTTTGCAAGTGCCCAATGGTTGTAATAACCTTGTTGACGCGCATTTTAGCAGGCTCTATAAAACTTTAAAGTTGCAATCAAATAGATAATAAGTCCCTTATGTATATATATACCTACACATAATTTTAGTTTATATACTGTATGAAAATGGGTTTTATAACTTGGTATGCATTGAATTTCATACGTAGTATTTTTACAGAAATAAAATCTTATTTAGCTGTTATATTATTAAGTTTGTACTTATTACAATAAATAGGTCTTACCTAATCAAAAAAGGAAAAAATTGTTTGAACGCGCTAATCTCTGGAACTACCAGTCGGATTTACAAAATTATTTTTGCGTATGATAGTCCAGGTCTCGGGGAAGGTTATAGGATATGTAACATCAGGCTACTGGCGACGGGAGCAGAGCAGTAAGCAAAGACGCAGGTGAAGTCGCGCCGAGGAAAGCTAGTATTTTAGCGTTTTCAAAGAAACCAGAGGCCCGAGACAAGTGTCAAACATTTCTATTCTATTCATAGAATAGATAAAAAAATGTATTGGATTGACATAAGCTAACGCCAGAGCTTATGTCAATCTCATACATTTTTTTATCTATTCTATGAATAGAATAGAAATGTTTGACACTTGTCTCGGGCCTCTGGGTACAGTCTGCGAGAATCTGAGACAAGCTGACCGACGAACGTAAAGCGAAAATTACGTGGAAAGAGACTACCGTGTGTACTCGGACATAACATAGATTACACGAAGCCTAAACTGACAAAATATTTTTATCTAAACTAATATTATAAAAAGAAAAGATTTGATTAATTAATTGAATGTTTATTTGTATGTTACGATTTAACTTAAGATCTACATAGGCGCTTTGAAAAATTATTTCATCCTTAGAGAGCTACGAATAAGACGGGTAACATAGGCTATATTTTATTATGTTTAACATATTAAATTATTTTCAATTATTATCAAAATTTTTATATTTTTATTTTTAGCGCCTTTGTAAATCTAAATGATGCAATACGACACTATTTGAATAATATTTGCCATAGGCGTTTCTTGTGAGACCAAATGAAACTTTTCATACCAAAGCGAACCGAGAGCGGAAGTCTAGCTACGTAATAAAGTAACAATTTTCTCGACCCGTTGTGTACTTACCACTACACGTGGTTCATACATTCCTCTTCCCTCGGACCACGATAGCGAGTGAACGTGCACCAATTTGTTTTTTTCTTTTTAAAATATTATTTCTTTGCCAAAAATAGTAAAAATTAATTCAGTAATGTACCAGGCGCACATATCCCGTTGAGAGTATATTAAGTGATAGTGCAAAAAGGACAACAACAGGCGAAACAAAAGCAGTTGCTGAACATCGACGTCAAAGCTGTATGTCAATTCATATTTACGTCACCTGTCAGCGTCAATTTAACTGTCATTTGTTAAGACCAGTGTTGCCATATCCAGTTTTATAAATCAGACGACTAGTACTGACCTCTAATTTACATAATCATGCAAGAAATGTCTAACAAATCGCTATCTGAATCAAACATTTCTGAACAAATGGAGCAACGTACCCCGCCTGCATATGTATTTCACCGCACCAAACGCCCAAGAGAACAAGAATATGACAATGAAGACTTCTTAACATTTAAAGAAGAAATTAAAAGTATGATCTCCTCTATGATGAAGACACAGCATGATGAAATCAAGAAAATGTACCCAACTCTTATGGAAATAAAAGAGACAAATTCAAACATCGAAAATGCAATGGCCGCTCTCTCGGCCCAAAATGAAGATCTCAAGAAGAAGATAGAACAATTAGAAACTCAGAAGAAAAAGGATCACGATTATATGGCTATCTTAGAGGACAAAATTGAAGAATTACAAAGAGAAAATCGTAAGTCCAACTTTGAACTAAAAAATGTCCCCAATGTGGCGAAAGAATCAACAGAAGATCTATTGAATATGGCTATAAAATTATCTGAAACTTTAGACTGTAAACTTGAGAAGAAGGATATTAAAGACCTATATCGCGTTCATAGCAAACGAGGCAACACAAAAACAAGCACCGTAATAATTGAACTGAACTCAACTCTTCTCAAAACTAACTTTTTACAAAAAGCTAAACAATTTAATAGAACACACAAGGATAAAATCTGTGCTAAACATCTCGGCTTTAAATTAGAAGAGAACACACCAATATTCGTTACAGAACAATTAACCGCCAAGGGTTCCAGACTATTCTTCTTAGCTCGCGACCTTGCAAAGTCTAGAGCGTACAAGTACTGTTGGACCTCGTACGGCAAAGTCTTTGTCAAAAAAGATGATAAAGCACCAACAATCAAAATAAACTGCGAGTCTCAAGTGAATAACCTGATGCAGCTTAAATGACTAGTACACAACTGTTCGCAAAAATTAAACTGTTACCTTTCTTTACGTAAGATATTCAGGCTAAATATATTTATTTATAAGTCTAATTATAACTATGAATACCTAATTAATTTTAAGTCTAAATATGTTAATCGAAAACGCACATTCATAAAACTAACACTTTCAACCTCGACACTTACAAAAACAGTATCACTCTCACACATAAAGTCAAATACAAAACACATTCGTCTATACACACATACCAAAAAACCTACCAAAATTCTAGTCTTAAACTACTGTTCACCTGTTAACTGCAATCATGAGTACCACGTTCCAAATTTTAAACAATATTGACAATACATGTGTTGCCAATGCTTTCGAATGCTTTCCTCAGGATCTTAAAAAGCTAGTTAGGGTAAAACATACTGACTTTATCATCATATCACAAAATATTAGAAGTATCTATGCAAATTACCATGACCTTATTTTAAATCTAGGAAATCTATACATAGATATCGATCTTATAACTTTAAGTGAATGCAGACTAAATCCCAATAAATCTATTCCACAAATCGATCGCTATTTATCTTACCAAACAACAAACCACGTTAACAAGGCTGACGGAGTGGTCGCTTACATTAAAAACACACATAAACATAACGTGAAAGAAATTAAACTAAAGCATGCATCCTGCCTTCAAATTAAAATATTCCCCGATCTCACAGTACTCTTGATATACCGTTCACCTGCAAATTCAAAAGCAGATGATTTCATTTATTCTCTTAATCAACATTTAACTAATATCACTTCTAGTAGAAATATTGTTATCACTGGCGACATAAATATTAATTTAATTTACAACCAGGACGAGAATAGTAACGACCTCTCCAATAGATTAAATTATTTAAACATGCTTGCTATGCATGGATTACTCCCAGGTCATTTATTGCCCACCAGAGGTAAAAACTCCCTTGATCACTTTATGCTGAAAATTAACTCACATAATAATAAAGCTACTATAGCTGTCCTTAGCACTACAATTACAGATCATTTCATGATATTTCTCAAACTTTCAAAGAAGATAAAGTTTAAAAAAACCTATGTTAAAAAAGCTACACTCAATTTAGAAAACGCACTCGATAGTTTAAAACATTGTGAAATTCATAAACTACTTAATTTAAACAACCCAAACGTACTTACTGATCGTATTATAACCATATTACAAACATGTATTGCAACTAACACATTTACAAGGATAATACCACTCAAAAATAGAATGATCAAACCTTGGATGACTCCTGGATTGCTACGCTGCATTCGTAATCGTAATAACATGCAAAAAAGTCTTAAATTAGACCCTTATAACCCGACACTCAATATAACTTACAAACGATACCGCAATTTTTGTAACTCACTAATAAAAAAACAACAGCGTAAATACGACAAAGACCAAATAATAAAAGTACAGAAAAGCTCTCAAAAGCTATGGGACACGATAAATAACATAACTCAGCGTAAACCTAAAAAAACTCCGAATGTAGAACTACTGGATATAAAGGAAACCGCAGAGGAGTCTGTCGATGAGGTAAATAGGTACTTCTCTAATATAGGCAAAACTCTTGCAAATGAAATTTTTGGTAAAACCACTAAAATATTTAATTCCCGAATAACAAAGAATGCTAGCACTGATAAAGTAGAAACCTCTCCACTATCATCTTTTGTATTAATGGATACGGATAATTATGAGGTGCATACTATTCTAATGAATCTTAAGTCGGACAGCGCTGCAGGCTGGGATAATATCCCGATCAAATTTCTAAAAGCAGCACGCGCTTTTGTAGTCCCAGTGATAACCCACCTGGCTAATATTTGTTTTGAGTATTCTGTTTTCCCTTCAGCTCTGAAACTAGCACTAATAACTCCAGTTCATAAGAGCGGCGATATGAGCAATCCCTCAAATTATAGACCGATATCGGTTTTGCCGGCTTTGTCTAAAATTATAGAAAGACTAATTAATTCACGAATGATCACATACTTAAACAAATTTAATTTACTATCCCCTACTCAGTTCGGTTTCAGGCACGGAAAGTCGACTGAGGACGCAGTGCTGGCACTTGCGTCAACTGTAACTACTATCGTGGACAGTGGAGACAAGTGCCTTGCTGTTTTCCTCGACCTCAAAAAGGCCTTCGATACCGTTTCGGTCCCATTCCTTCTAGATAGTCTAGAAAGAAATGGAATAAGAGGATCTCCACTAGTTCTTCTCAAAGACTACCTAAGCGATCGAAAACAAAAGGTCAAGATTGCTGACTTTATCAGTGCTGAAGAGACTGTAACATACGGTGTGGGATAGGGCAGTGTTCTTGGCCCGACATTGTTTCTTGTATATATCAATGCACTATGCAGTATGAAAATTACAGGGGCTCAAATATACTCATACGCTGACGACACTGCAATCGTCTTTAAAGGCACTACCTGGGACATTGTCCGTCAAACTGCAGAGGTTGGTCTCTCTAAAGTAGCCATTTGGCTAGACCAAAATCTATTAACTCTTAACACCTCCAAAACGAATTTCATAAGCTTTTCTAAGTACGATGGCTCTCAGCCACACTCTGACTTTAAAATAAGGATTCACAATTGCGGAAACCCATTCAACTCGCTCTGTTCTTGTGCCGAAATCGCTAAAGTTAAATACGTAAAGTATCTTGGCATAATGGTTGACCAGCGACTATCCTGGCACACCCACACTGAATTGGTAATGTCAAGAATAAGAAAAATGATATGGACATTCAAAACCCTGCGACACGTAACCCCACTAGAGCTCCTTAAACAAATTTATACCTCACTCGCGCAATCGGTAATAACATATTGTTTGCCAGTCTGGGGTGGTGCAACAAAAATAAAATTTTTAGAAATAGAGAGAGCTCAGAGGACTCTGCTTAAGGTTATGATATTTCAACAATATAGATTCTCAACTGAAAGTTTGTATGAAGTTACTGACCTTTTATCAGTTAGGAAGCTTTACATACTTCATATAACACTCAAAACCCACAAATCTCTAACCTTTGATCCTAACAATCTTACACGTAGAAGGAAGACCCATGTTGCTCCAATTATAAAAACTAAATCTACGTTTGCAAAGAGACAATATATAAGTCAGTCAGCACGTTTATATAACCTTATAAATAAAGATATAAACATCTATGGCCTTACGTTACGAGAGTGTAAAAATAATTTAGTAAAGTGGCTAAAGTCGAAGAACTATGATGAGGTAGAAACAATGGTACAGATGATATCTTTATAAGAATGATAGTTATTATTTAATTAACACACATACACATACATACACAAACGAAATGCGTTTTCTATTTTAGTATTGTTGTTAAAATAAATTCACTTTGCATGTTAACTATTAGAGTATTAGATACATAATATAAAGTTGTTACCTGTGTAAAATACCTACATATAAAACAGATAATCTGCTGGAGGAGCGAGATTTCCAAACACAAGCATGTTATAGCTTAAATGGAAATCTCTACTAATGGAAAATGTATGAAATTGCTGTTAAAGAAATAAACAATTTTATTATTTATTTATTTTTATTATTATTATACAGCATTATCTAGGTTTATATAATGTTAGTCATCGTATGTTTATTCAGGTTACCTTGCTAGTCAAATAAATCAATCTAATTATTCATGAATTTTAATCTGAATAGTGACTTATGAATATCTTCAATAGAAATTCTTATGCAAAATAAATCATCATTGATTTTTTTATAAATGTGTACAGGGTGGAATAAAACCGCTACTGAAAAAAAAATGTGCAGCAGCTACTCATTTGCTGACGGTTCTGGATACAGATCCGTAAAATACATAAAATCTGCAATATTTAGCATTTAATAAGCAGCAGTAGATACTATTTAAAAAAATGTCTAGCCCAGTTGTGACTAGGCTTTATATTTCATTTTATTTTTGGTAGGTAGCGGTTTTTATATGCCCTATGTTCAGTAGTCGATGTCTTTCGTTCGAAATGATAATTTTTTTTTTTCGATTTTCTTCCACCTAATTTCATCCCCCCGATCCCGGTAGGTAGCAGCTACGCAGAGTCTCTGATAGAAGAAATCCAGGAGCGGTAGTTACTACTTAACCGTCAAGTGAGCTCTTGGATCGTCTGCCACCGCCGGCAATAAAAAAAACTTAGTATAAACATAGTACAAGGAGGCACTGACCTCGTTGTATCAAAGTAATGTCAGTAGACCTGAATAACCAAGGCGTTTGTCAGTTCATGGTTACGATAAATACTAATAAAATGTGCAGAATGTAAGTAATGAAAGATTCCTTAGCTATTTAGAACTGCTGATGTAAACATTACTTGATTTGGACATACGTTTACTTGAACATCGATTAATTTGAATTGGTGTCAATTATCTTGTTACAACCGAAACTCATTTAATTCAATTACTGGAATAGACGACCTAGTTCTTTAAGTAAATAGATTAAATGAGTACATTGTATCTTCTTTGCTGACCTAACTCAGAATTTCGAATTTAGGCACACATTCTACTGAATGAATAATTTTGATTAAATAGAGTATCGTTTAATAGTTAGAATACTCGTTTCTCTACTACTGTTAAACTGAGTATGAATACTTTTATGATTGAATATTTAACCGACTTCAAAAAAGGAGGAGGTCTCTCAATTCGACCGTACTTTTTATTTTTTTATGTGTGTACGCGGTTAACTTCGTCGTTTATGAACCGATTTCGATGATTCTTTTTTTGTTGGAAAGGAGATATCCCAAGTGTGGTACCATAATAAGGAAACACAGAATCTGATGATGGCATTCCAGAGAAATACTATAAGAACCTTACTACAATAGCAAATTAAGATTGATAATACCTATAGGTACCTAGTTATTGTTTTACTTGGCTCCAACTTTAAAATTATAAAATAATTATTTAATAATTTCTGATTAACTAAATCAAAATACGAATTACTTTCTGCTAAGTAAACTTATTTTTAACTTTTTAGTTTCCTTCTCGTTTGAAGACGGTTTTTTTTTGTTTGAAATCATTGTTTTCTAAATTTAAAAATAATATAATTTTTTTTTTTATTGTCATGTTATATATTTTTTTAATACTTAAAATCTTTCATATGCTTTTAGTCTTTACCTGATAGGTAGACCATAGCTGTTGGTTCTTTCCTCAGAACAGTGAAGTAAGTAGAAGTGCCTTGTGGGCGGGGCACGCGCGCCACTGATATGAGCAAATGCTCATAACTTGATAGAAACTTACTTTAACGTCAAATAGTCGCTCTTGTAGTGTGCTTTCGTGCAAAGTTCCGAAAAAAAAACATATTATGCCGTCTTGCGCTGTCCTAACTTGTAGCGAAGGAAGTAAGGGGTGTAGTGTGAGCCGAGGAGGGATTTCTTTTCACCGATATGTCCGAAAACCTTTAAATACTAGAAATATTTGGCAATATTTAATAGTATTATGTAATTTACAAACAAAAACGATACAATCGCAAAATATTGTAACATCATACATTGCTGACAATGCTGTAAATGGAACCTCATTTTATATGAGTGACTGCGTAATGTATTGCGTTCACAGAGATATGCAGGCAGGTATAATTTTACGATAATTTGTCAGTCATGCCATTGAAATTATTGCCAGTAATATAATATTTTGCTGATCTTGGTAGTACGAAACCATAATTTTTCTGTGCAAAAAGTGTGCAAACATCATTGTTTGTTTGGTGCTAATAATTATGACATATTATTTGTATAGTTTTATTTAGGCTACTTTCATTCAACATATCATATTCTTACCTCATGTAAAGTTGGTCATGCGTGATATTGGCATGATATCTAGCTACTAGCTAGATTACCAGTTACATCGTATATAAGTAAGTACATAATTGTGCAATTTATATCTGTACCAGCGACCCGCCCCGGCTTCGCATGGGTGCAGTGCTGATACTATATTTACTTAAAATTAGCATTGCGACCGTGCGAAGAAAAAACTGTGAACGTTGTATTAGACATTATGTAGGTAGTATATTTACTACAGAATGCCGGTACCATCGCAAATCCTGTGTTCCCGCATTTTAAATCTGTTATATCTTCGAAAATATTCATTTTAATTACATGCTGTATAGAGCCATTTCGATCAACATTATACGCACAGTGTATTTAAGGTACTTAATTAAATAATAATAAGAATAATATGTGGACACTATCACACACCGTCAACTAGTCCCAAGCTCAGCAGAGCTTGTGTTATGGGTACTAGATAACTGAAATATAATACATATACATATTAACTCATAAATGAGTTTTCTCCCAGCAAACCTCAGAGTGGGAAATAGTGATTGTGTAAGGGTAAATGAAGTGTATAACTGAATAATAATATTATTAAGTACCTTAATGTATACTTATAATCTAAACTTATACTAAATATTTACATACATAATATAAAAAGAAAAATATATACATAAATAATAAATATATACATATTCCTATACATAATATATAATAATATATATATAATATACATAAATTATTTATTGATCAAAGATAGATAGTGTTCTTTTGTTCTTCTCCTGAAGACATCCATAGTAGGACTGTCACGTACACCATGAGGAAGAGAGTTCCATAGTCTTACCGCTTGTACGGTAAAAGAATTGCTGTAACGACTGGAACAGTGAATAGGAGTTCGAAGTAATAGCGAAGAGGAAGAACGACAGGGTTTACCACGGGGAACAAGATACTCAAAGCGTTCACATAAGTATGAGGGAGAGTTAGAATTGTTTAGAACAGAGTAAAGAAGACAGAGTATGTGAATATTCCTACGCTGCCGAATGGGTAGCCACTTCAGGGTGTTACGGAATTCTGTAACGTGGTCATACTTACGTAGTCCGTAAATAAAGCGGATACCCAGATTCTGCAGCTGTTCTAGTTTATTGAGGTGTTCCTCCTTAGCGTCAAAGAAACCGACATCAGCTTAGTCCAGAAGAGGTAATAGAAGAGATTGCGCAAGAGTAACTTTAGTTTGAAGTGGTAGGAATTTCTGAAGTCGCTTAAGAGCCTGAAACGAGCAGTATACCTTTTTGCTTACCTCTGTAATGTGGTTATCCCAAGAAAGATATGTGTCCATATGAACGCCAAGGTTTTTGGCATTATTCTTAAGTAGTATAGGAGTCGAGTTGTATACAATCGAAGGAAGAGACTGGTGTTTTGTACATCCAATCATGTATCTGCCACCAATAAGAATAGCTTGGGACTTTGCAGGGTTAACCAATAATCCAAAATATCGAGCCCATTTGTTAATATTGTCAAGATCCCTATTAATGGCAGTAACAGCAGTTTTGTAAATACATACTTAGAATACATAGCAAACACCCAGACTAAAGACAAATACAAATGTTCATCACACAAATATTTGCCTTCCGTGGGAATCAAACTTACGACACCCGGCGTCGCAGTCAGTTACACTAACCACTAGACCAACGGTGCAGTCAAAATTAATTAAATAAGATTTAAATAATACTTAAAGAATTAAATTGTACTTAATTAAATAAGGATTAATGCTGTTTTGCTTAAAATCGTATATATATATATACCATCGCGGACTTTACGTAGAACTTTTTAAGGTGTACAATACTGTAGTACATTATTTTGATCTATCTTGTAGGGTTTAGCCAGCGTTTGCAATGTAAACACAAAAACATGTGGTTATTTACCACATTACATTAAAACCTCAAAAATTATCAGTGATTCTCTACTATATTAATTATTATGCTTGTTAAATACATATAAACCTTCCTTTTGAATTACTCTATCTATTTAAAAAAACCCGCATTAAAATCCGTTGCGTAGTTTTAAAGATCGAAGCATACATAGGGACTGACAGACAGACAGAGGGCAGCGATTTTGTTTTATACTATGTAGTGATATATTCTATTATTTTTAAATTATATTCTATTATTTTTATATATTCTATTATATTCTATTATTTTTAAATTATCCATTAGTATTTGCCACATTTAAGTCATACCGAGCGTAACATAGGTTCCGACCCCACAGAGGTCGTGGTCTCGATTCCATCTAGGTGTAAATATTTATGTGCAAGAACATGATGATTTGCATTGATCTGGGTGTTTTTTATGTACGCCAAGTAGGTATGTATTTACAAAAAACTAAAATTATATATTATATTTTGCACACAACTTTAAGTTATTTATTAAAGTTTCATAAAGAATGTCTTCTATTTTACTGATCTTAGCATGTCACGAACCGATGATGTTTGCACAATGAGTATTAACTGGCAATAATTACTAAGATGTCAAAGATTGCGCGTTTAAAAAACAACCCCAAGACTAAGACGCTAAGCTTATTTTTTAAATGTTGGAATTATCGTGCAAACTTGACCAATGTCCGATAAGTGTCATCCAAACCTGACCAATTACCGTTAAGTCATGTATGTATTGTAAATGCGACATATCATCTAAGTGTGTGCAACTGGCGACAGTGGTTTCGGTACAAATGTTATTCGATAGCACTTCTAACCTCCTTATAGTGTTCTGTGGTTCTTTCCATGGCTTTTAGTTATAATTTTCATAAGACTCATGTTTATTCGTACTAGCTCATCACATACACACTCCCTTCTCAATCACCACGCCAGTTCAAGTTGGCTTCTTAAATACAAACATCACGTTTTCTACCACGTGTGTGATTTTTCCGGGTAAAGCTTAAAGTACTTTGAACGTAAACTAAAAAAGATAATTGGTGCTTGCCGGTTTGATCCCGTAACCATTTAAGAGGTTGGTGCACTAACTATTAGATCTTAAACGACATTTTATTTATTTATTTATTTATTTATTTAAACTTTATGCACTACTTGTACATAGGGAGGGCTTAATGCCAAATGGCATTCTCTACCAGCCAACCTTTAGGTGATGCAGAGATGATTGTGGTAGGTGCACGTTTAACCAAACAATTACAAAGATAAAAAAACATACATAAATAAATTTGTATTCATATATTATACCATACATATATACTTAATACACACTATAATATATAACTATACTATAAATATATATAAATAAATAAATATATACATATAAATAACCTTATTAACATGAAAGTTAATGATGTGATGACTCCGCCAATCTGTCGAATAGAAGTTCCCGAACTTTTAACTTGAACTTGTAGCGATCTGTAACCATCCTGACTTCGAGAGGAAGCGCATTCCAAAGTAATACCGATTGAATGAAAAAGGAAGAGTGAACGAAGTCAGTGGTATGAGAGGAACATTCTAGAAGAAGATTATTAGAGGAGCGAAGATTTCTGTCATGAGTTGAACATAAAGGTTGGAAATAGGGAGATAAATAGCTAGGAATTGAGGAAGAATGTAGAAATGAAAATAGAGTTGTAAGAGCACGCGAATTTCGGCGTTGCTGTATGGGTAACCATTTTAGCTCAGCACGGTAAGAAGAAATATGATCATATTTACGAAGATTAAAAATGAATCGAATGCAGTTATTAAGAAGCTGGTCGTATTTATTGAGGAGATCTGCATTCAGGTCAAAATAACATACATCAGCATAATCAATCAGGGGAAAAATTAAAGTCTGCACAATCATTATCTTGGTTTTAGTTGGAAGGAAGTTCTTCAGGCGGTATAAGGTACGTAGGGTACCTGTAACTCTTTGACTAACACTGGTTGTTTGAGCTTTCCAATTGAGATTGGAGTCGATAAGCAACCCAAGATCTTTAACCACGGGGCTAAATGCAATGGGCGACCCATCAAAAATGATTGATGGTAGGAGCTGAATATCTAGCCTGTTTATTAACCGTTGGCTACCTACAACTATGGCCTGACACTTACAGGGATTCACCAGTAAGCCAAATTTCTTAGACCAACACTTAATAGCATCTAGATCACAATTAATATTAGCGATGGCTTCCGTAACATTCTCCACTTTGGCCTTAGCATACAGTTGCAAGTCATCGGCATAAAGATGATACGAACATTGAAGACTAGGTGTCAGGAAATTAATAAAGATAGAAAATAATAATGGAGAAAGTATTCCGCCTTGAGTTACGCCAGAGAAGAGATCACGCCACGTAGATGATGAATTATCTGAGCGAATCGACTGTTGACATCCCGAAGATAAGTTGAGAACCATTCCAGTGCATCAGGAGAAATCAAAAGATGGGAGAGGATTGACAGAAGGATGTTGTGACTGACGGTATTAAAGACATTTGAAAAGTCAATTAAGAACAGTATAGTAACTTTGGTTTCTTCCATACCTGCCCTCATATCGCCAGTCACTTTCAGAAGGGCGACAGTCGTGCTGTCACCGGGCCTGAATCCAGATTGCAGAGGACTCAGTAAATTATTCCGAAATACGTACTCAGACAACTGCTTCTGTACACAGGCCTCGACCACTTTTGATAGTAATGGGAGAATGGATATAGGTCTAAAGTGATTAGGAAGTGTAGGGATGGGAATTTTGGGTAAGGGAATAATAAACGCATTTCGCCATGACGATGGGAATTGCCCAGATTCCAGTGAAAAGTTCACTAAATGGGTAATAGCTGGAATTAGGTAATCCAGAATCTGGACAATCATGCGACGGCTAATGCTGTCACAGCCCATTGCGTTGGATTTGATGGATAGGATGGTTCTCTTGATTACACCCGGTGCAACTGGAGAAAATTTAAAAGGATTAGTAATGTCGGGTCTAGGTAAGGTAGCCACGTAATTCACAGTGCAACACTCGGTCTGGTAATCAAAGGGAACAGATGAGGTGAAATGTTGATTAATATCATCCAGACCGACTGTCGACTGCGGATCCGTAACACGCTGTTTGCCGATACCTAGCGTTCCTAGAAACCTCCAGATATCGGCAGGAGTAGAGGAGGTGATATTGTTAAGAATATGTCGGCGTTTTGCATTACGTATAATCTGGTTACACCGATTCCTTGCAACTTTAAAAAGGCGCCAGTTGTCTTCAGAGCGGTCCCGTCTATACCTGCGGAATGCCTTATCCCTGACCCGCATCGCCATCTGAACACCCCTCGACATCCAGGGAGCAGGAGGACGCTTAATCTTGACCTTCCTAATCGGTGCGTGCGTATTGTACAAGGTGAAAACAATGTCGTTAAATTTACGTACTTTTTCGTCTACAGTAGAGGCCGCTTGCAGAGGCTCCCAACCAATAGCGGCGGCATCCTTATGCAAGCTATCTACGTTCATACTACCAAAACAACGAATGTGCAAAACTTTAGGACGCGGTTTAGGTGGTTTAAGGTTATAGGATAGGAAGAGAAGGTCATGATGGTAGAAACCAGGAGCTGGAGTTTGACCATGGGAGCGCACTAAGGAGGGAGAGGATGTGAGGATTAAGTCTAACCATGTATCAGGTCCCACAGTATTGTGATGGGTTGCTCGGAGAGGTAAAATAGTTGAGACTAGCGGAATCAATGATGCGAAGGAGTTTACAGGATCTATGGGACTGTTGAGCAAGGAGATCGGTGTTAAAATCACCCATGATGATGTGATGCATATATTCCGACCCTAAAGATTCCAGAATCGATTCGAGACTGGAGAAGTAAATGACAGTAGGTGGACAGTAGACAACCCCTAGAATGGTTTTCACTCCATTGATATTAACCTCGAGGAAAAGGAATTCAGCAGTTGAATAATTTGAAGAAGAAGAAATAAGAATTTTGTAGGGGACGTTACTACGAAGATAAATAGCTACTCCACCTCCCCTCCGGCCTATTCGATCATTCCTGATCAGAACAAAGCCAGGTAAGGGGTAGGTGGTAGACAGAAGATTAGGTTTAAGCCAACTCTCTGAAATCAGGATGGCGTGAGCGTTACAGTCAGAAAAGACCTCAAAAAGGTCGCTATAGTGACTAGGAATGCTTTGAGCATTGATATGGCAAACGTTAAACAAAGTACTACATGAATGGTTATTGAACATTCGCCGGACAAAGTCACCCAGCATCTCAGTTATCGAGCAAAAACTATCTTCATTCGACAGACTATCAGAATCTTTGGCAGAATGAAATGAATCATCATCATCCTCATTAAATAACATAAATATAAATATATAATACCTATGAAAATATCTTCGTCTAATTACCTACTAACGATTAATAAATTGAAATTTACTTATATGGTTAATCTATCCTTGAGATTTTACTATTTGATTAATCGAAATAGCTTTTATATTACTAGGTACATATTTAAATAAAGATTTATAATTTCTGTAAAGTAGCTACAAACCATTAACTGTACTTATATTTTGAACATGTGTACTCACGCATTAGAAATTGAACCGTATCGCAGGCGACTTAAAACATCAAGATAACAGACAAAAAGCGATAAGTAAATTAGGTACCCAGACTGGAACAATGTTTATGGAGCACACAAAGTTTTGTCAAGAAAGTGTAAAAAAAACACTAAAGAGGTGTCTTTTACAGCAGACAAAGACACCATGGTTTCAAACCACAGTGTCTGTGGCGTTTCTAGATGAATTAGTGGCGATTAGCACATTTAGGAGTAGGTGCATTGCTAACTTATCTACCAAAAATATGTATAAAGCAATAGAGCACAATAACTACATAAATTCTGTATTCGAAACATAATTATATTGTTAATTGGTACGTTAAATACCGTGGTATAAAAACAACCAGTGCAAACAAATGCCTCTTTATCCAACAGCTCTGGGGCCTAAGCAATAAAATTATAATATCATAATTTGACTTTAATTAAAACATCAAAAATATTTAGGTATGTTTTTGCTCGTTATTCTGTATATTAGTATTTAATTTTACGTTGTTTTGCCGTAGGGTATTTATAATATAATAATCCTGTAACAACGTTTGGTTTACTGCGGATACGCTTATACCCACAAACTCGTCTGATGTTTAATGACGATGTAACCTACGTTCTAACTTGTTTAAAAAGAAAACAATAAACAAATTTTAAGTTTTTTTTACAAATAAACTAGAGACCTGTCACGCCTTCACGAGAAAATTTACTTACATAATGTGTGTATTTCATATAAACATTTTTGAAGAAAACTGTCTTAAAATAAGCTGGGTGGTTTAGTTAGCGAAGAGACAAAGAAGAAAACAGCCACAATGTTTAAGTTGCACATAAAAAAATTAAGTATTGAAACCATGAATCTGGGTAACGGACCTGGTTAATGTTGGAACTATACTATTCCATTGAGTAGGTAACTCGTATTACGCAAAAGTATGTGCGCAGATACGCATACTCTCTATTCTGTTATTCATAATAGTTTTAGGATAATGCGCTATGTTGGAAAAAAAAGACAAGTATAAAATTAGTACCTTTACGCATTAACCTCAATAGTATTCAGGTGATAAAATGCCTTGACAAAAACGTAGCATAACCAATCTTTTAAGGCATAGAATATTTTATTTAACATTTGTTCATCAACAGTTTTTGGTTGAGTTTAATCGTAGGTACTTTTGAAAAGAACGTCCTATAGAAAATATTAGTAGTATTGTATTTACACAATGTAATTTGAATAACAATCTACTTAGAACACAAACCTCTTTAATCGAATATTATGCATAAACTTGGCCAGTTATCCAATATGCAAATATATAGAGTACGAATGCAGTGCGTGTGTTTGACACAGAGAGCTTGAGTTATGTGTATAATGCCATTAAGTTCTCAGTATGTTGTCGGCAAGTGTTTTGCCATATATTAGGCCACAGATGTGCTGGGATGTAATTCATTATGATTGGCGACGCGTCTGGAGCTCAACTAATATACTAAGACATATTCGAATGTACTTAATTCGTAGGTTTGCCTGTAGAGTATGATTTTAAACAGGACTTAAATGTACTATTAAAAATGCGCTCATGTTATGTTAATAATGAGTTCATTGCTTATTTTAATTTAATAAACATAGCATCTATGTATTTTCTAGTCATGGAATTTTGTATATAGTATATGGCCAAAAGTAATGACTCGATAGCAAAATATAGGTATACTTAACTTACATATCAACTTTACGGTGGTATATGAAAATATAACCCGGAGAGATCACTTAAATGGCACAGTCAACTTACCAAGTGATGGTGACCAAACCAACACGATGGGAAATCGATAGAACAAGCTTTACAAGATAGTATCCTTCGATCCTCCGAATCCTGTGATATGACCGCTGCCACTGCGATCGCCAATCCTATTGTCAAGCATGGCGATTATCGAAAAATTGAGGTCTTGGCCAAGACCTTTAACCAGCAATGCATTTTCGTATTTTTACCCGACTGCCGAAGTCAAGGAGAGTAATGTTTTTCTATTTTTTATTCTTATTTAATGTTCTGCAGCTCACATACACTGGTATACAAAGTGGATATGAAATATTTGAATTACAAATGGGATTCTACACATGCCAAAAATATAGAAAGAATAAAATTGCAGCCAAACAATGGCCGTCAATCGAGTAAAAATTACGGTGGGATACAAAAGCAATAATCTAACTGACAAAAACTGAAGATTAATTAATATAAATTTTACTTAATATATTGAAAATATTTTCTTACAGAAAAAAAAAAACTGTGATGATAAGATTTTCGATTTTTTACATTAGAATCTTATAATAAAATATTGCACTGTCGACTGATTGAAGATTGCAAAAACAACAATTGTTGTTTTCGGAACGTAACGCCCATATTGCCTACTATCGCTGGACTGCACATTTTTGACACCAATAGGAGCATACCAAAGAAAGTAGTTTTAATAGAAAGACTAGAATATTTCAACACATGGTAAAAATCAACATGCTTGCTCATAATAAACTTGGTATAATATACGTTTACTACATAATTAAATAAATCAACCTTAGACTTCAAATAGTGGATTATAACGTCAAACAATAGTTGAAATGCAATTACGTTGTTACATATCTATCATACATCTAATTCATATTCACGATTCGAGCAAGCTAGTCATTACTCATTTGAATTATAGGTAACCGCTAAAATAGTGCCATTAGAGCTATATTTATATCAGTCAAAATACATTGCGGAAGCAACATTTTATAGGAAATAAGCAAACATACCTAATTATTCCACCTATTGTTCTATTGTTTGCTCTTAGTGAGCATACATTAGGTAGCAGTTACGCCACTCCCTTTAATGTCAATCAACTTTTTTCTGCTTCAAAATATTTGCATTCATAGATTTTATCGGAGTAGGTATGTAGGTATCTCAATAGCATAATGTCGGTCATTAAGACTTTGTATTTTTATTAGTTAATTAGTGTTTGAAAGTATGAAAAAAAAACGAACAGCTGGTACTTGTGATAACCTTTGGACATCTCCAAGAGATGATACAATAACAATCCAAAGTCAAACTATGCTTATTTAATAATACAGCACGTTTTCTTTGTTAAAAGTGGTTAGAAGTTTTCATGGTATTTCAATTTTGTATGGTAAGTAGTTAATTGTAAGACGTACATTTCTTTACAAGATCAAATACTTTAGCACACAAATCATTTATTGTTCCAATATTAAAAAGTTTATGCATTACCGCGCATTCATACAACACGTACGTTTTACAGGTGTGTTTTATCTTATACAATTTTTAGCAATGGCGTATGTAGTTGTACGAGCGAATTCTCACACACTATTGTGCCTAGATAAATACTGATCCGATCTGGATCCAGTAAAATACCGATCACAATCACATCACATCGATAAAATAATTAACGTTCTATTTTCAAATTCATTATAATCTATCCTGTAAATGTGGAGTAAATATTACCTCTAGTAGTTACGTACCCGTTAAAATTGATCCTGTAAATACGGACGTTTTGTGTAAATGTTCACTTATTTTACATACTATTATTCTACTTATCCCATAAACCCAAATAGAAACGCATTGATGATTCATCGTTGTTAATATCAATTCAAACAAATAAAATTTTACGCTGACTTTATTTAAGTAGATACAAATGTTGGCACTAGTCTTAAATACTTGGCAAGTTTTTTCATTAAACTTTTTTAGACATTACGTTTTCTGATATTTGGAACGTTTTTAGAAATCTCATCAGCTTTTTTTATTAAGTTTACTGTCTAAATCTAAAATAAATCAAAAGATTTTAAATTAAACTTTACTAACACTCCCACTTTTTCTTAGTGACATTGCTAGAATTGCATTAACTTTGCTCTTGAATTTTTACCAGAATGAGTTTCTAATCTTGATCTTTATTCTGAGGTTTCTGTTACTAACTTTAGCCGATATGTGATTGCTATATCTTTTAAGACTATATTGTAGTGGTGTAATTTAAGCTTCAATTCTCAGCAGCACCATACGAGTAAATACTCGTACGTCAAATTTGGTGAATAAACAACAGATCATGCCTTATCCGCGCTACAGTTTTAACAAAGATCATTTGATTGATCACCACCTTTTTAATTTCATTTTTTTTCTGTAAGTTTAGTTTATCTTAATATTTTTTTGATCCGCCTGCCGAAGTTAAAGAGGGTAATATTTTTGAGCGTATTTATGTATATATTTGAGTATGTATGTCTATTACTTTGGCACGCTCTACAGCCTAAAAGGCTTGATCGATTTCATTAGATTCGTATTGGTTGTGACAAGGTATATAAAACTTTAACGTAGCGTCGGCACGAAAAAAAAAATGTGTTTCTGTCTTTTCAGTTTCTTTTAGGTAAACGGACTTTTTGTTTTTTAATTGATATAATTATTTTGCTTGTTCTTAATCATAAATCAGTAATATGTATACAAAAAAATAAAATATATATATTTGAAAAATTACATTAGGCTTGACCACACCCATATCTTCTTTTTTATAAGCGGATGTCCTAAAAACTAGGCCATGTATTTTCGTATCTAAATAGTAAAGAGGCCAATATAAAGTTCAGATCAATTGTACTATTACATAGTTTCGCGATTATAACGAGGTAGCCAATTTGGGACAAACAGAAATAATCAAAGTGTCGATCTTAGTTAACATTTAAGCTGACAAAATATGGGATAAGAAGGTAACTGAAAATGCCAAACATAAAACACTTTTAAAGGTTAAAATTTTGTTTGGTAATACAAAGTAAATATTGTTATCGATGGCGATGATAAATGGTTCCTCAACCCAAATAAAGACAAACTAGATCTTAGATTATCGCCTTAAGTATTCAGTACCTACTCTTCATTGAATACAATCACTTTTATTAAGCACGTTATCGTAAATATATTAACACCCCTTAAAGGCAGACTAATAGAGAATACCTTACCCTTATTAAGTTTGCTCTTGTACATAACTTTGTGCAAAAAGTTTTAAATAAGTAAAGCAAGTTTTGGTAATGACAAAAGAAGAACCTGCAAATAACATAGATATCCTTAGATTTGAGATACTGACTGAGCCAGAAAGAATACATATATACTATAATTTTATAGCGGAAGTGTTTGTTTGTTTGTTTGTTTGTTTGTTTGTTTGAGCTCACTAATCTCTGGAACTACCAGTCGGATTTGAATATTTTCTTTTCATATGATAGCTTAGATCTTGAGAAAGGTTAAGGGCTAGGTATATAGCATCACGCTACTGGCGGAGCAGAACAGCAAGCAAATACGCGGGTGAAACCACGCCGCGGGAAGCTAGTATGTAGATATAGACAGTAAATAGAATGGGCTTTCGCTACCACTTACTTAATTCGGAAATCGAATATTTCAAAATACTGCATTTAATTGTTTTTATACAATAATTTCTCAAAATGTGAAAACGACATAACTAATTACTGTCAATCAAACTGAATTCAAGTGACCATGGCTAAATAAAAACTGGCCATTAGCAATTAACGCACCAATATATTTCTGTTGTAACTGCATATTTAATATAATATTTCATTTCTATTAACGGAAATAACATAGCATCATATCTCTTTTATGAAGATAGAGACTTGCCTAAAATCTACTACTTTTATTTTACGTATGGTTTGGATCAGACGAGCCTATAGCCATTTATCGGATACAATTGCATGACTTCTGTTTGTAAGATACCACTGACAGATAAACATATCATTAATATTCCTTGTGACTTTTATACGCACCTGCAATGCAAAGTGAGTTTTCTGTTAATAGAATCCATCAGTCGTACAAAACAACTTTTTAGACGAATCCATTTAAAACTATACTACATTTAACTTGAACTAAAAAAAAAAATCTGATTAATTACTTATTAAAAACTACGGTAGTAGATCCACGCTGATTTCAGCATAAATGGGCCTGATCGTCCGGAGAAGTACTACCCTCTCATAGAAGATCGACTTAAGAGTAGTAGTATCCGTACTACTGCGTTTAGTTCGGTGAGTGAGAGCGCCGGAGGCCCAATTTCTCCCCTTTCCTCTTTCCTTACGTCCCTCATTTCCTTCCCCTAACCCCATTCCCAGCCGCCATAGTGGAGGCCACCATACCAGCAGTTTAAAACGATAGCTTTTGGTATAGTGGCCGCCACTTCTGGATTCCACTGACTGCTTACCATCAGGCGGGGTGGAGTCACTTTGGTAGGCTATACTATAAAAAAAAAAAAAAAATATATTAGAAAACAATTAAATTTAAAATAGTTTGCATCAAGAACACAATTATCCACCGATCGTGCCATGGCCTACAGTTCACGGCTACGTCTCTCATTATTACCCATGTGGGTGTCGCGTTTAAATTGCAGTAATAAATTACATAAACCTCATCAACAGGATTACTTATGTTTATATTAGATAATAGCTATTATGTGTAATATGATAATAATAGCTAAGTTTGGATGAGCTAATGAAAATATAGATATTTCTCAGTTCACTTCAAAGTTAATGACATTAATCACAATGTTATTAGTAACTCCAGTTTCTGATAATTGCAACTTAAGCGTCAAAACTTTTGTTAAATGATAATTGTGGTAGAAGGATAGTCAACATTTCGTTTTGATTCTAGAGTTGTAAAAATTTATGTAACGATCGTACAATAACAGTTTTGGGTTAGTAAATTCACTGTGGACCTCCTAAGGTTTGTTTTCTGCTTATGTTCTTGTTTGTCCGTGTTATGAAGACATAAGTAATCTGTAAATAGATAGGCGAGTTACTTTTAACACCTTTATTTTGTAGAGATAAGAAAACCGATCGATAAGCAGAAGTGTCCTTGTGCTTTACGATATGCCAGCGGTGGTACTTTTAGTTATTCACGTTTAGCACAGATTAGCGCCATCAGACCCATCATCAGTTTCTCATTGTGATATGATACGAAAAAATTGGACACCTATGTCCAGTGGCGTCTTTTGGCTGTTAAGATGATGATACTGTGAGCTATCTATTATGAGCTGTCAGACTGATGACCGCGTAAAAATGTTAGCATAAAATTATTTTGTTCTTAGATTAAATACCAGGAGCGATATCTTCACATACATGCTGATATTTTTCACCGTTCGGTGACACAAACACACATTGACGTCAAGTTGTTTTATCAACTGAAAAATACTACTATAAACTGACTGGCCTGTTGGTCTAGAAGTTAGTGACCCTGACTGCTAAGCCGGAGGTCGTGGGTTCGATTCCCACCCAGGACAAACCTTTGTGTGATGATCATGATTGTTTGTTCTGTGTCTGGGTGTAATTTATCTATAATATGTATGTATTTACAAAAAAAAATGTATATAAGTAGTTTATCAGTTGTTTAGTACCCATAACACAAGCAAATATAATTGCTTAATCTGGGGCTAGATAGCGCTGTGTGAATGTGGTAGAATATTATTATTATTATTCTCCTTTATTTAAATAATTTCTCAAAAATTACATTTTTAAATATAAGTATATAAAACATACATTTAAAAATATAAAAATTGTAGATCCACCGGCAACGGGTACAGGGACCAAGCCACCGGCGGTTAGGGCTCCAGAGATAGAAACCTCCTCACAATGCGTGCCGTGTCGAGCAGCACTGCCTTCTGGATCTGGCTCTTGACCCATCCACCTAATGCGAGCCTCTTTAGGTGTTGATCGAGGCTCTTTGCTATTAGGCCATTTACGCTAACAACTAACATATTATTATTATAATTATAAAGCGTCATATTTTAAGTAATGCCTATACGTAAACGTATATTTTCTATGTTCCGGCACAACAAAATCATATCCGGGATATAATTTTGGCCAGGTTACGTTTACGCCACATGTTTACAAAAGAGATCGCTTTGAAAGTTGGTTAATTGTTTCAGAATGTTATAGCTAATTAATTTTCCTCTGTAGTTAAGTATACACGTTGTTTATAAGCCTATTTAGTAATAATTTAATTAATTTTAAACATACTTTACGCTTGTTTAATTATAAAGAATTTGCTTTCCAAACGTACCTACCTGTGTGTGGTTCTGTGTTTACCGAGGCTATGGTTTAAATGCTACCTTTTCAAATCTACTTGACTATTGTCTATTTTTACAAAATTAGCTCATAGTTCTAATCTACTAAGAAACGCCGTATGTGCATAAAACACTGATGTTCCTGGCTTTAGATCGATTTTCTCAAAACTTGCTATAAACTCTGGTTTTTGATTAGAAACGTTATTGGATGCTTGATGGTGTTAAAACCGCTCGCACCGTGTTGTTAGATAGCGTTAACAACTAATGTAGAAGTACTTGTACATGAGCTTATATCAAAAAAATTGAAATCAATGGACACTTTTGCAAATTTGTTTTCTTTAAAATTTAACCTTCACACTGAATAATTAATAACTAGTTGCCTATTCAGCTCAATTGTGACTCCTACGTTATACCACCATTTAACAATTAAAACCTTGGCATTGCATATAAAAGGAACTAGTATTTTATGAATATGTTTATAGCCATCTTCCTGCATACAATGATGCAGCAAATAGAGCTGTCTGTCACCACCTTTAATGTATACAATACTTTTAACACGTCGTTTATAGGCGTACGAATAATGTGGCTACGCAATGACAATACAAGTAGCTATTTTTAATAAAATAAAATTGAAAAAATAATAATAATAATAATTTGATTGTTAGCGGTGACCATAGCTTACAGTCATTATTTCATTTCATACAAAACGTGCCTTGAGATTTGCTTTTCAGTATTTTTCTAGTACTAGACTAACATGAATGTTAGTCAGAATAAAAGAGCTGACGAACAAAACGGATAATTACACTTTTGGTCAAAATACTTTTTTTTTTAATCCGGTAGTTTTGGGCCTGCTGAATACGAATCTAAACTCAGTTTCAATAAAAATAGCCTAAAACCCTATTTAAATTGTATCCAAAGTTAGCGGTTTCGAACAAAACGGAATAATTGCACCTGTTGCAAACAAAACGGCATAATTGAATTTTTCTTATTTAAATATTTTCCATTTTAATATAGATGGCGATCAGGTTTTAACATAATGTCAAATCAGGTCACAAACTACCTAAGGATAAATAAAACAAAAACCCAAAATCCCACTGTGAGTACGTGATTCAGTTTTTTACTCCTCCTGTAAAATTTGGTGTCATGTAATTATCCCGTTTTGTTCGCCAGCTCCACATAAATTATTTATGTTACCGCAAAGATGTTCATGTATCTAATCAGTCTTAGCAAAAAAAAATACTACCAATATTTTCGCCTAAGAACACAACTGCGTATCACAAATTTTAGAAAGATAAAAGTATATTCTAATTCTAATGCGTTACATTACGCTTTCCGTCATTCCTCGTTAGTTAGGTAGAATAAATAGATCTCACCGACTCTAAATGGTTGTGCACCAAGCTGCGATAGTAAAAAGTTGAAATAAGTGCGGCACTCAATAAATAAGCAATTTTACAGCGCGTTATGCACTATCGAACCAACTGAATCAAAACCCATTTTGATGAAGTTTTGCTTAAAACTGTCAAACTTGTAAGATCTATGTGTACAATGCACTTATGATGTTTTTAATTCTAACTTATCAACAGTGTACTCAGTAAATTGTCAGTGTCTAGTAAAATGATAACAAGCTGCGTCTGTCTGTCGTCAGGCAAATTTCGACCTTCTTGCATTTAGATTGGCTTGCCAAAATGAGCTTGAGGTGGGTCATGCATGATTCACTTGGTTTGATAGTACCTACAAAACGAATAAAGTAGCCTTGTTACGGTCAGTGATTTTACTGGTAATATAATTATAGCTGACTAAACTTATAGATGGCTACGAAATACACAAACATTATTCTAATGAGACATAGTTCTATTGATATTACGTTGATGTCTGCATGAGTAGAAGGCAAACATTAAATTTATTTTATTAGCACTGGAAAAACATCGCACTGCACTTTTAAATTATAGACTTTCTACAAAGAAGATTTACCGCGGGTGTACGTTGTCGTCACATCGACTGCAGTTCCAAAGTCGAACACAAAATATTACTTACATCGCTTCGAAAATATCTAACAGTTTTACCTTACAGAAAACCATAGTTACTGACGTTACTGACCATGATCTATCTTGATGACTATATTGATCACCCTCGAAAGCAATCAAACAGTTCTGAAATATTATAACTTACTGTTGTACAAATGCAACACATGTGTATGTACTTACCTTAAAGATAAATATTATAACTTACTGTTGTACAAATGCAACACATATTGTGTATGTACTTTAAAGATGTAGGAGGCAATACAATTGTTCTTCTAATGTAATACTTGTAAATCCTGTTGCGGCGGCTTCGTACTTAAGTTACGAGTATAGCGTCTAATGCGTACCGTTTCATTCATCTTTACTATTATCTATAGCGGAATAAATTGTTTGTTTGAACGCGCTAATCTCTGGTCGGATTTGAATAATTTTTCTTAATTTTATATTTATCTTTTATATTTATATTTTATTTTATATATCTTTTATAATTATATTTATATATTTTATTTGTAAATTATATTTATATTATGAATCTATATACGTATTGCAGATTTATATATATATTATTACACATTTTTCAATTCTCTAGTCTTAATTTATACATCTACCTTGCTTTATCTCTGCATCACCCATTAGGTTGACTGGTAGAGAATGCGTCAGGCATTAAGTCCGCCTTTATATATATGTTCTGTATATCAAGTTTGAATAAATAAATAATTCTTCTTTTATGCTACCGGCGACGAGAGGAGAGCAGTAACGAAAGACGCGGGTAAAACCGCGCTGCAGGAAGCTAGTACCTAAATATACGAGTATCCCTTGTATTTATTTGTTTATGTTATTCCTGATCAGTTTTAAAGTTATACTTATAGCATTGTTACACAAAATCTAAAACTGCCTTTATAAAAATAACTAATAACAGTTTTACAGATATATTTATTTATTTAAAACATTATACAATAGAAATGTATTGGACTTTTAATGCCTTAGGCATTCTCTTCCAAATTATAATAAAGCTACCATGGTACAACAAACAAAGTAATAATGTTGTTTTTCAGATTATGTCTTCTGAAGTTAAATTTGTTTTCTTAAACACTCATTGTCTCCTTATTTTCTTATCGTTATTTCTTCTTACATATAATTTTAAAAACAACATTATTGTGTTGAGTAACTCGCGTGACTCTGACGAATGGGTGTCTTTAAACCACTACAGAATAATTATGCTCCAGTACGTGATCTATTGTAGATCGCATCATTGCCTAATATCAAATGAGATAGAGATATTAACAATTAAAAAACCTCATATTTTTTAAGTCGGTTGATGTGGTTGCCATTTCCAGTAAATTCACAGTTCAATGTTACTATAATAAAAGTCGTTAAAGAATGAATGCCACCCAGTTCGTCACTATTATGTTTAAGGAAATATTTGTAATGCAGTGCTAAAACGTGTGCTAAGTTCTTGGTTATTGACAATAACATGCTAATTCCGTTAAACAATCAGCTGTTAATTTGACATTGAATTACATCATAATAGCATAACATAACATGACGCCGTTTTCCCCGAAAAAGTAGGCAGAGGTGTATAACAACCACATTTTACGAGCTATATCGGTTTCTATATACCTAAAAGCTTGTAGCCATTTACTGGATAACATTCCAGATTTAACACAATTCCAGCGAATTTATCTACGGCCTATTCATTGACAAAGGTGGAGCCGTATGATCTGAAAAGAATATATATAACTAACTTTCCGAGGCGTGGTTTCACTCGCGTTTTTGCTTACTGCTCTGCTCCCGCCACCAGTAGCGTGATGTTACATAGCGTATAACCTTCCTCGTAACCTGGGCACAATCATACGCAAAAATATTTTTTTAAATCCGACTGGTAGTTCCAGAGATTAACGCGTTCAAACAAACAAACTCTTCCTCTTTATATAATAGTACAGATTATCATTTTTGTATGAGTTACAATGATTTATAATAACAGTAAACGCAACCAAACAATAGAAGTCTTTAGCTTAATAAACAGATAGACGGACAGTATCCTCACCCGTTCCTCGTACACTTACCACCCTTAATAAACTTGTAGCGACCATCCCGGAGTGTGATTTGTTTGCTGATAAGTGCCATGTAGTTTTAGAATATTTACAAAAAATATGTGAATGATCTGTTATGTTTTATTTTATATAGGTATAAGTTCTTTGTAATAGTTTTTCGGCTTTGATTGATTGATTAATGTAATTGGTATGTGTACCGTATTAATCAAATAAAAAATAAAATAAATAAATAAATAAATAAATAGAATGTGCTTTAGTATTCTTAATGTCCTGTATATACAAGTAAAAACATTTGAATATTAGAGCCTACCATATTGTACAGAATGAGGCAACAAACAACAAGGTCTTAGATGTTGCAGTAACACTATTGGATCGTGACTTCATGTCACGGGAAAATCACGTTTTCATTTATATGTTTGCATTCTTACGACAATAATACAATACGTTCGAGTGCAACTTAATTATCATAATAGAGATACCAATTATTTACCAAACAATCTATATTTTTAAGGAACATAAAAGCTTGAAGTAAAAGCAAGTTGAGGAAATATATTTTTAATGTTAATTTCCAGTTATTTTTAGAGAAATCTAAATGAGTATTGTATGCCAGCACTACGACGTTACTCTGTTATATATATATATATATATGTAATAATGTCATTTGGCATTAAGCCCTCCAAAGTACATTTAGTGCATAAAGGTTTTAAATAAATAAATAATTCTTCACATGTGTAGGTACCTACGCTTTGCTGCTCCTAAGTTTGAAGTTATTGCATCCTACATAGTGAACTAGTTGAACAGGGTCCATAATGTATCGATAGCTAAAGGAATGCTAATAAATGATATGAATATGATTAATATTTGCAGGCAAGTACATCTGTACGTAGGTATTCTATGGTGTGTAGAGGGCATTCAATGAAGTCGGCTACTTACGTTATTTAATCTAATGAATCCTACATTGTTTTCATATACCATCCAATCAGCTTCATATTTTACATAAATAACAAGCGGCAGTAAGAGTATTACCAAAATATCTTGTCCAATGTGATGTAGTCCGGTCCTTGATGTAATCTCAACCATTTAGAAGCCTGCAGTCATAACAACAACGTTAAAACAAAAACTCATTAAATCTTCAGGCATTGTTTTTAGTTCAATATAAATAAATATAGCGTTGTTTTACTAGCAAAAACTATATGGTTATCAAATGTAGAGCTTTCAAAGAGCAAGGATTTCCGGATATCAAATTAGTGCTTCGACAAATGATTTTTGATGTCGCAATGTACCTATATAATCTCTCAGCAATCGAATAAATTTGATCATTCAATTTAAACGTATTTGTTGTCAATGATTCGAATATTAATCTTATATTATGAATCGATTATGATTTACAATTCATATCGAGTCGAATCAATGTTATTGATAAGCTGATTCGATTGAATGACAAGTATTATGCCTACGTTCTGATGTATATGAATAAATCTAAGCCTACACTGTTGCAGATTTGAATAATCCAATTGTTATTTAACTACTGCTCCTTTGTAACTCTATATAAAAATACGTATAGACATTATCTAGATGTGTCTCATAAAAAACTTCAATTAGAGATAAACTACATTTAAACAGAAAATATATGGATTAAATGTATTTTTATATTTATGGCCTCATTACATAAATTCTACTTGGTACCTTAAGCAAAGACTTTCCAAGTCATCATTATATTTAGCAGTACCTATTTGCGTACAACTATAACAAACATCCATACAATCTAAATAAACTTTTACTTTTATAATATTTGTCCAATTAAATTTCTCTCGTTACTACTGGACCTAGGCCTCTCCCGAAGCGCGCTATCTTACCCGATTTTAGACTAACAGCAACCAGTTTCTTTCGTTATAGTCTTGGCTTATTTATGTATAATATATTTAGATATTGTTTCTATGTTAATTCATAGTATTTTTTTATATTATGTAATTTAATTCAATCATTTTCACAAATTTTCAAACTTTCACTTCTGGAAATAAGCCTCTCTAAACTTTGTCCGTCCGTTCTCGGATTTGTGCCGCCTGTAACTAACGGCTCTGACCTTGATAGTTTATTCCTTATGACAGAGAGGAGTTCCTTAATAAACTTATCAGTTCGTGTCCACTATTACCTTTTTGCCCCATTGACTACAGGCATCTGCTAACTCAGTAGTTAAATTTAATTAGTTACGGTTAAAGATTTTAGCACTTTTCGACATCTTAAAAATAAATATTGGATGCACGTCTACAAAATATTATATTTCCCTAAATAAGGACTTAGCAAGCTATATACTAACGCTATGCTACCTACCATATTTTGATTTTTAAATTTTCTAGTTAGTTCTGTTAGGCTGTGGAGCGTCAATGACCCTCCACAGCCCATAGAACATACAAGTAGTACAGGAAAAACTCTAACATTTTGTCTTAAATAATGTCACAATTCGTTTTTATTCTTAATTTTTTATTTATTATTACAGAAGCTGCATTTTCTCGACTGTACTGACCTGTCAAAAAGACTGAAGGGATCATACCGAAATGACTAAATATGCAGGGGCTCCGAAAGAAATTAAAGAATAATAATAATCCGAGGTGATAGATATATCTTATAGATCTGGAGGATTAGACCGGAATAACTCACATCCAGCATATTTATAAAATTAGCCACATAATTACGAGAGCAGTGAATATCAGGGTTAAGACCTTGAGCTTGACTCGTGACTGATTGTCTGATTCGACTTGACAAGGCATTACGCCTATCTACAACTGAATTTACTGACCTAATCGGAATGATGCTGTTTTTTGTTCTGAGATATTTTGTTTTTACTTTTGTTTGGTTATGTAATGTACTTAAATAGTATGTTTGATACTTACTAAATCACTTACGTTATTGTTTTAGAAAATAAATATTAACTAACTATAATCAATAGAAAGATCAGTGTCTAAGCTTTAAACAACGTAGAAATCTGTCTCTATTTGAAGTTAGTTAATACACTCTTTGACGTTATAATTTGTCAGTGATCGACTTCATATAAGTTAACAGCTGTTCGATGGTATGAAACATGCCTCGTTTATGATTTTTCTTAATTTTCTTTCTAAGCTCACACTACTCATTTCCTTTTATTATATTTGATCACAAAATTGATTCTAAAATATCAGCTTTTTTTGTTCTATTAGACTGTTTAAAGTGTCTCAGCGTCAGCACTTGAATTCAACGAAATGCTTAACGTTTACTTTCCCAGCGTCTTTTAGCAAATTACGAATTACCATGACTGCTAATATTCCATTGCGATTTGCAAGTTTTGCAGTAAAGTATTATTTTCGTCTTCCGTCCGTTTTACGCATTTTACTCTAGGGATTGTAATTCTAAACTTCTTAAGTGGATCTTAAACTCCAAGTTTATTACATTTTACTGAAATTTTTAGAGAGGAAAGTTCGTTTATTCTAATGTTTAATCGGTAAATCGGTAACAAAATACCTTATCTTATTTTAAAACGCTGCGTCATAATTTCTCAGTTTTGTATATTAAATTACTAGCTTTCCGCGGCGCACTTTCACCCGCGTCTTTCCTTACTGTTCTGCTTCCGTCGACTACTGCTACCTTCTTTGAGACCTGGGCAAAAATATTTTTCAAATTCAACTGGTAGTACCAGAGATTAGCGCGTTCAAACAAACAAACCAATTTTTCCGCTTTATATAATAGTATAGATTGACTTGATACAACGGAATTTATATCTACGATCCCACGCTGTTTATAAAAAATTAAGAACAAAAAACATAAGAATAAGT
Source organism: Parascotia fuliginaria (assembly GCA_963082885.1). Lineage (NCBI taxonomy): Eukaryota > Metazoa > Arthropoda > Insecta > Lepidoptera > Erebidae > Parascotia > Parascotia fuliginaria. Next base: position 5,666,800 of record OY720175.1, read on the forward strand.
AGTTTGTTACGAAGTAGTAAGTCACGCCCCAGGAGACGGTATAATAATTCAGAGTTTCAAACGAGTTTTCGTGCAAAGAACACGCGCAAAGAGTACTTGTAGCATCCCGCGAAGACGGGAGTGCACTTCAGCGAGAAATTTCTCACATTTTCTACCTAAACGTGAGACGCTCAAGACGTTCTCGAGATTATATGGAATCCACACATCTGGCCCTTTTATTAAACGACTTTAAAAAGAAAACACGCGCTCGTATAGATCTACAAAGGTAGTGAAACTCTTTGTGTGTTTAACGTACAGCACAACAGTGCGAGGAAAATCTATGTCAGAAAAATGAGTGGCGAAACGAGTAAAATAAGTGTTGTGTTTACGACTTTGTACCAAGATATTTCTCTTTAAGTAAAGTCTCATGTATGTAATGCTGGTGGTTAGGACAAAGCGTGTAGTATTTATGTGCATCGTAATAAGTAAATAGCACTTAATGCTTGTTGTGTGTACCATATTGAGGAATCAGCTAAGAATTAATTCGATGCGAGACTATGCTGATGTTGCTCTAGATATGAGACGTTTCATTCATGTGAAATTTAAATAATTAGCAATAGTCTATAACAGGTCTGACTTTCAAGCTACGTGCGGATTGTGCAGCTTGGTACCAACGATGTGTTTAATGGCAGATAAAGTGGCCAAAACAATCAACGAAAGTTTTCGTAGAGGTATAAATTGGAACACTCGGTAAACAAATAATAAAAATCTCATAAATTTATTTTTTATTTTTGCTTCTATTGTATCAAATTGACTTTACCTGTAAGCAGATAGTAAGATTTAATAAAAATAGAGAGTATAATCTCGATAGCAATTCATATAAACTGGTAGCTTGGTAACCCTCAATGCGGTGATTTTATAAAAAGATTTTTGCTACCCCTACTATACCTAGAATTTAAATTAGAAGATCATCCATGCGTTAGAAACTACCAAGTCTATTAATAGAGCATGCATTCTCTTATAAGCTGTATGAGCTATTTTTCTGCCAGCTTTTAAGAACGTGCAAAGGATCATCCTGTTTCTGTAACCTTTATAGAAGGTTATGGTAGCTACTTAATATCAAAATAGAAGTAGATTTATTCATCTTTGTCGTTTACAAATAGGTTATAATGTTTACATTTGCATAAGCTTTGTTATTCTAGTTAACACCGTTTAGACTGACATTTAATAAATATCAAACAAAAACAGAGGAGCTTCATAGTGAAGGCTAGTTAAGTAAACAACAATTACATTCCAAATATATTTAAATAAACAATAATGACCTTTTGCCGCTATATCGTAAATCTGCTCAATGATCATATAGGGCTATTTAAATACTGTTAATGTACTTATTAATGTTCATAGTTGATTGAAATTCATGGTATTCATACCATTGGCTTGGTCGATGTTTTTTATGAGGTGCATTAATCTATATGTGATCCGGCTAAACAAGAAATTTGACTGTCCATTCATAAGATAGTTAGTTCCTTTGTTGTATCGAAACAGCGTTTTTTAATTTAATTTGTATGATTTATTATACTAAGAAGAGAAGGTTTTAATTCATTGTGTTTCGTCTTAATTAGTCTATGTTGCGCTTGTCTGATGAAAAGTTGCCAACAATTAAAACTCATCGATCAGATAATTAATGTTAAGTATTAAATGTGCCCGAGTGGTCTTACAGATGATGATGATAAAATAAAAGTTGAGATATAAAATTAACTGAGACAAGCATAACTTGTTGCCTCTCTTTATTTTTAAAAAAATAAAAAATTTATAATAATTCAACAAAATATCTCTTCTTTTTTTGGTCAAAAACAAAATTTGGCCATATTAGATGTCTCTGTGAAAAACAATCATAATTGTTGTCTTTTATTAATTATATTAATAATGCCCTTTTGTAATATTGGCCCAAGCTAATAAAACGTCCAAACCAATGCTTACTAAACTTAGGTAGTTAAAACTTGTAGAAATTGTCTTGTTCTCACGATTAATTTGTTTAATATCACGGTAAAATGCGCATAAAAGTTATGTATATAATACTATATTCTTAAAACTAGCAAAAACAGTGGCAATAGTAGTAAATAAACGTTCCAGTTTTACCGATAAAAGCAGCACATTTATTTACCAATATCGCTGCAGCGATCAACATCCTATTTACTCCTAACGATGAATTGCCCTAGCATTTTTTCACAATCACATCGTTAACCCCAACAACAAGATTTATATCGTTGTATTTGACGGGGCAATTAACAAAAGGCGTACCTAATACAAACATTTATTTGTTGATGTATGTACTGGATCAATTTTAATTAAACTAATACGTGATATGTCGAGATCACGACTTCTACTCGTATATTTACACCTCAATGGTTTTGTTAAAGGTATAATATGAGTTATAAACGTGATAGAATAATGATGTTAAGGTTTATTTAAAACCTTTTAAATTTATTTGATTGCAATGTTTAAACTCGGGTTTTTATATCTCACAATGCAATAGAGCCCTGTTATGTGAAAAATTGATTTAGAGCGGTATAACATTATCATAGAAATATGATTTCATATCTGTCAAATTCTATGATCATAGTTCGACGACTCTCAAACTATGATCATAGATAATCACATGTAGTTATTATACCATCTTAAGTTCTTCACTTAAAAATGACTTACACATCTTTGATCATATTTCTATTATGATAGTCTAATAGCGGCCTTAGAACGCCCTTGAAAACAAAAATTGGTGTTAGTATAAATTACTATTGGTGTAATGCATAGGTCATGAATTAATTTGTAATTTATATGTTTTATTACGATTTATTTAGATTGTTTATTTACTTCAGCTTTCAAAAATTTTTGTGAACTACTTACATACATGCTACGTGCTCAGCCACATAGCTGACTTACGGCTGTTGATCTTTGACTTCACAAGTGAGATCAGTTAGTAGTGTTAAAAGTAAATAAGGAATAACAATAAAGGTGTATCATAATTTTATTATTAGTTAGTGCATTAATTAAGCATAAATAATTAAAATGTTGTGCACAAAATCTAACTAGTGACATTATAAACCATTATTTTAAAAGTAATAGCACAGTTAAAGTGGTTGTTTATTTTCACCATCTATATATAAATTTAATTCTAATTGAAAACATTCATAAACAAAATATTGTATAGAGAAGAAGTATAAGTGGTTTAACTTTAGAGGAAGGTAATGAAATGCGTCATTAACGTCTATGACGTAATCGTTGTTGATTAATTGGATAAATAGTATAGAAAATATAACTCTTGATGATATAATTAAGAGGTAATTCTCTTCATTGTACTTTGGAATGACTTCATAAAAATTTTAAAAACTAAAATAAAGCATGTTATGTATATTTTATTTTATCATTTTATTTATATTTTTGCTACTACTGCTAAACTTAGGTAGGTACTACGACATACTGGCGTACAACAAACGTACATATAAATCCTCTTTGACCTGTCCATTGCCACTTTCGTTCATCGATTGCCCGGTGCTACCATATCGCCAGTTTATCTTATAGAGTCTTTACTAAAGACTAATGTAGCTGCAATGGAAATTTTACATTACGACATCCTATAAAAAGGAAATTTGAGTCCATAACCCTTCTTATTCAAAAAAGACACGGTAACTTTTTACGGTAATGGGGTCGGTATGATTTTCTGTGTTTTACTATCTAATCATACGTAATTCGTGGATTTTGCTATATTAAGCTTGCTGGGGTGACCGATCATCCTACTATCCTTTTACGTTTGTATTTTTTTTTCCCAAGGTTTAGGTATTGAAGTAAATTAACCTTCTAAAATTGAACCTCCGTTGAAACAACAAGAACATGCACGGTGCTCAATTTGCCCGAGAAAATAAGCAAAAATGATTTTTTTTTGTGGTAAATGTCAGCTTGTGTGCGCCAAACACCGTAAAGATATTTGTCTGAACTCCATGAAACCTTAAGTATATATAGATTATACGCACAAACTAATAAAAAATGTTTTTTAAACTTTGATTTAGAACTATATGTCTCATTAAAAATTAAGCATTTTTTTAGTTTATATGTATTATGTCCATAAATAACATTATTTTTCAAAGTGAATATAAATAAACGCCTTTTAGAACAGTAAGTATTATAGCAGAAATTTATGTAATACTATTCCGCTAGTATTATGGGACTACACCATAATTATTGTAAATCTGTAGGATGAGCAGGAATGGCCTTTACCTTACCTTTCATATTTTATTACGTAAGCTAAATATTAAGATATCGTTAACTATGATTCGAGCACAAATTATTTTGGCAGTGGAGCCTAAAATATTCAAACAATCCTAATCTAAACACGTGGTCTCGAATTACTTGAACTATAAATTGTAACGATTAATTGCCTAGCACAAAGCGAACACAGAAAGTTATCTCGGCGATCAGTGTCAAATATAACCAGCATAACAAATCAACATTAAGATAATGGTATTTCGTGAGATGTTGGAGCTAGATCGAACCTTTTAACTTGTGAGCAAAAAATATCTGTGTTTGTATTAGTTTTCGTTTGTGCTGTATCGTGGTTTCTCTACTAATATTTGAACCTTGCTGCTAAGATGTTTTTAACGGTACTAAGTTAATGCTTTTCTACAACTGTCATTATATCAATCGACACCAGAGCAAACATCATCTATTTTACTTAGATCTGAATAGTTTGACATGCTTTACTTCTCCAACATTCAAGAATGCTCCGGCAGGCACTATCTCCTGTGTTATTTTAAAAGTGCTATGACATGTCCTGCTTCAAAAATGAAGTTCAAAAACAGTAATAACTTTAGTATAACAGCAGGCATCAAATTGACTGGTACTACTAAAGTCTACGAACTCATACGTTGTGAATGATCCTGTTACCACACCTAATGTAGGTGTGAACAATGCAGAACATTGATATAGTAATCATTGATAAACAATTTGTATGTATACATTAACAATATAAATACATTAATATGATAAGACCCCGATATTGGGCGGCGACTCTGTTGCACACTACTATGAAATTTGTCAAGCTTTTTACACAAAAGTCATTAACTAATTTAAAGTCATTATCTAAATAATAACTATTACGCACGTGTGGTTTGCAAACAACGTTCATTAGATCCAGGCTTAATATTTAAAACATAATAAATAACTGTATAATAAATTGGCAAGCAAAAACGATAATCTATAGCTTTAGCGCGAAAAAACTGCAAGGCTTGCAATTGATCACTAATAACACGTCAACTCGACACGCAAAGTGCCATAGCACGCGACTCGACGTACGAGTATTAAAAACATAATTCATAACTCAAATGTGCAATAAGTCAACGTTCTCTCGTAATCCGTATGACGGTGTGACTTTAATAGGCCCGTTAATTTATTCATGTGGGCTTCTGTAACCATGTGCGCCGTTTTCAATCCATCATCATAAAATTCGCTGACCATCCGTGCAAATTATTCATCATGAACCGTCTTACAGTTTCGTTGAAATTGCTGACATGTTACATGGCTAAAGGATAAGTAAATAATAAGGTTATTAAAAGAAAATGGCAATAAAATTGATATTATTGACTTTAATAATAGAAGGGCTATGCTGGAGACATAATGGACGTAAACGTTATTAACGTATCGATATAAACAAACAATAAAAAAAGAAATAAGGTATTAAACGCGGACTGCTTCTAATCCGCACCTTCGGAAATTAATAAATAAGTGTCTATATTTGGCTGATTGGAATTCGAAGAAAGAAAGAAAGAAAAGAGAAGAGCAAAAAACTGTCAAGTTTCTAATGGTTGAAAATACTATAATTATAAGGAATCACTAGCAAGACCTTCGGTATAATTTTTCACTACGTTTGATGTTTGCCTGCAAACATTGCGTGAAGAAAGCAATTATACCTACTTATTTAAATCTGCCTGCATTTTGATATATTTTGACTATGAAAACGTACTTAATTGTTATCAATTCTAGAATTACCATAAACAGCTTTATTTACACGTGCAGAGTTGTGGGCAATAAACCTGTTAGATACAGAATGGGTGCAGTTAACTAGCCGAAATTTATGTCTAATCTAATGCAAAACGACATTCAGAGAAACGCAACTTTATCACGGATAAAATAATGTGTACGCAATGAAAAGAAATATTAAAATATTAATTAAATTGTACATGATAAATTGGTCATTGATAGGTATTAAGAAACTATAATTAGCCCCAGAAATAATGTTCTTGCTAACACAATTAGGTTAAATAATCACTATACAAGCAAGAACATTTTTCAATACTAAGGCAGCAGCGTTCTGCGATATGATCGCCAATTCCCATGCTGATTCTAATACGTATTATTAGGGCAAAAATCACTACAAAATTACCAAATATAATAAGGGTTTTGTGCTTTTTGCCTAGCGGTAGATGTTTTATGACTAAAATAATGAAAATCTTTAACTCAATTTTATTCACCCAGTTTCGATGAGTAAACTTCAAAACTTGAATATCATAACAATCATTAGAACTTATATAGTGTGGACGTTATATTATACCAAAGTTTGAAATACATGTATAAAGAGGCATTGCAGCTCAATATTGGAACAAAGTAAGTTAGATAAGGCTTTAAGTTCTATTCACGGGAAAATATCTGGTAGAAAAGCTATAAATCGGTAATTGTTACAGTAGAATATAAGTACCTATACGGTAATGCTATTTATAGTGTACTAGCTGCGCCTCACGGCTTCGCTCACGCGTAAAATATTTTTTGTTGTATACCTCGGGAACTAGACCGATTTTCGGAATAAAAAGTGTCGAATTTAGCTACATACCAATTTTCATCGAATACGGTTCAGCTGCTTAGACGCTAAGTGGTAACAAACTCACACAAACTTTCGCATGGTCCAGATCGACCGAGATAGTACTACATTCTCGTAGAATATCATTATAAAGTATAACTGTATTACCCAATACCCCCCTCAGTCCTCTTCCTTTTCCTCTTTTTGTGTTTTTTTAGCATTGTTTATACGATACCTCATTAAATAATTATGTTAAATACTAAAATGTTGTCGCTACTGATCACACTAAAAGGCGATTCCTAAATACAATAGAAAAATGCACGCAAGTTATCTATACTAACATAAAGCGGAAGAGTTTGTTTGTTTAAACACGCTAGTCTCTGGAACTACTGACTAAGGCCGGTATTACATTATTATATAAATATGATTTGATATCTGTCAAATTCTATGATCATAGTTCTACGACTCTCAAACTATGATCATAGATAATCACATGTAGTTATTATCCCGTCATATGTTCTTCATTTTAAAATGACTGACACATCTTTGATCATATTTCTATGATAGTGTAATAGCGGCCTAACGGTAGTTCAATACGCAAAAAGAATTATTTAAATCCGACTGGATTTGACAGTTCTTGAGGAAGGTTACGGTCATGATTTTTTTTTTTTGCGTATTTCCTCAGTTTTAGTGAACCATGGGGCATTGGTAATTGTTCGAAGAATGTGGTTTTGCACGCGTTGAAGGCACGTTAAGTTGCTTTTGCTGGCTGGTCACGTTACTAGGGACGGGAAAATCGTGCCGCGGACAGTTAAACTGATACATTAAAAAGGGAAATAAATATTATGTTATTAGGTGTGGATGATAATGTAAAATGTTTCAACGTGAGGCAAACGTTTGTACGTCGTATCATCCCTTATTCCTGAGCCCAAATAATAATTAATTAGAACAATGCCTACTTTGAAATCCTTTTTGTTACAGAATAGGAACGCTGAATTAACTGATTATCATCCAAACGCTGGTGGAAATTAATTTATTATGTGAAGCCGCAAAGTAAGGATAGCGGATTAAAAATTAATTACAGTTTCAAACTAAGCTTTTGGGGACTTCGATGCGACTAAAAGTTAAAGTTTTATCGCTGGGGACGAATCGTACGAGGTTATATGTTAGTAAAAAAAGATGAAACTGAATGCAGTTGTTGCAGATACGAAGTTATTCGACATAGCCAAGTTTAAATTAGTTGAATTGTGAGAGTTCAGATGTTACATTAAATTTGTTTTATTTTATGACTATTTTCCGTATGAGATTTTCGGAGTATTACCTAAGTCCAAAACTTACTACTTCATAAATCTCGTACACGTACAAAATTTGCATTGGATAAACTTTTTATGTACCTATCATTTCCAATAAGCTTTTTATCTTTGGCATAGGCAATGTTTATCAAAAAACTTAAGAACGAAGTAGGTACATGAAACAATTAATTAATAAGCTGTGATGATTTATTATTAAAGTATTACAAATTAAAGTGTCCTTGAACTTTCTTAACAATATGAGTATTTAGCAAAGATATATTACTGCAGCGATAGTTTACGAAAACTCCCTCGCGTGTTAGTATTCATGATGACATGACAGCAGCTTGGGTTACCTATTAATTATAACTATCCGGAGCCTTGATAATTCTACACGAATTAAATGGCCTCGTTTTTGTGCCGTCACATATTTGACCCAACTTTGGTGTTTGTTTTAGTTTATATTGCTCGGTAGGTAGTTTAGGTAGGAATTACGGTGTTAGTAACGAATATGAACTCAAATATACCTAAACTTTACATCGGTGTATTTTGCTTCATTTTCTTTTATGATATGGAGCTAAGGGGACACATTGGCGCACTTTGTTAGCTGTAATAGCGTTAGTTTATTATTAGAGGAAAGTTTTGCAAAGAGTACTGCACAAGCATTGTTATTGTTAAGGCAAATATACTCAAAATATGTTTTGGAAATTAAATATTTAGATTGTTCGTCCGTAAACTTAGCTTTGTGCTACGGGGGATCAGAACGGAATAGAAATAAAAATTAAAATAAACCAATCCCCAGGGGATCAGATCTGGGGGATCAGACCGGAATAACTCATATAAATCTCCATGACTCTATTAACAACATAGACATGTGCTGTATATTTTAATTACCTTATATTGATGAGGAAGTCACGTTTTGTCTAATGTTGTATCAGTCAAGTGTCATTTTTAGATTGACGACTGAATTAGAATAACAATAGACATTGTTACTTAAATTAATATTGTAAATATATTTATCTTAATATCTATGGTAGGTACCTACTTAAACTATACGTATCTAATCTTTAACATTAACCTCTCTTGTGTAGTTAAATAAAAGGAGTTATGTAGATAATAGTTTATACTAAAATTCATATGTATTTTGTTTCCTTAGACATTACTGACTTACCGTCAAGAAAAACATCGCCAGGAAACATAGACTTAAAAATAAAAACTGATTGTCAATTCGTCTTGAGCAAGCGTTGTGATCAATGCTCATTGTATGCTTTCTCCATTGTGACAACAGGCATTTACTCTGAGTAGGAAAAAAATACTGACTAATAAACAAAGAATAACTAATATAAAATTTTCTATAATGAAAATGATATAAAAAAACTTTTTGACTATAGTAGATACCTTAGTATATTTTCTTCTATTATTAAAACTCTTTCATATAGATACATCTAAGTAGCCATTATAAACTAAATCTTTAGTTGTCAGAGAGCGTGTAGTTCCGGCTGGTCAGCAACAATGGGGCCGAGACCACAGTTCCGGTGGACGGAAATGGCATAGCTGTGCTAGGCGACATTCACTTAACCTCGCGACAAATGTAAGGAAGATGCAGCGGGAACATGAATGTGTTAGCTAACCCGTTAAAATGTTACTACGTAGACACGAATGTTGTGGTATACAGATTATTTACACGCATTTGAAACTTACTATAAGTAATACGATTCCGATCGTTTCAATGTTACTACAAATACAATTAAAACGGGTTGTGGTAATCGGATTAAGAAAGGTTTGTATATCATCATCACCTACAATGTAAAGAACGACCAAACAGAAGAGGAAGGAATCAAGAATGAAAGGTAAAGGCATAAATGCATGGGTGTTATATCAATGTCGCTCGACATTTATAGTGGTGAATAAACCTGCCCGAGCGACAAAGCTTCGAAACACAAAGCGACACGAGTTCTGATTGATGTGCACATACGTACATGTCAATAATATTACTATTTATCCAGAAAAGACTGATGTGTCAAGAGTAAAAAATTATATAACACTCAGAATAAATCGCTATATAACTTTATCCGAACTCGAAATCTCTGTGTGTCAGACCACACAGAATCACTGATTATTTAAATTAGTAGTAAAGTTGCTTGAATGTACTGTACCTAACTGTTTTATGGCTTGAGTACTCCAGTTGTCGAATTTGCGTACACGTTTTGTTGTAAAAGGAAGCGAACATTGTGTCAGAGAACGCTGGACAAACCTCATACATTGTCTGGACATATCTTATACAATGTCGAAAGGATTTGGAGAATAAGAAGTCTCATTGAAAAATATATTATTAAATTGGTCAATTTCATCTTATGTAGTATAGTGTTGGTATAGAACCTTATCATTTCTTTAATAACAGTAATTAGGTATATTACCCACTCACGCTTATTTATTAACAAATTTATGTTGGTCCAGTTTATTAATATGAGTAAATATATATGCAAAGCCTGTAAAATCTAATGCATAATTTAATCCTATATATTAAATTTACATCATCGGTTGTCCGCCAACCTTAAAAGGTCGTTGGTCCACCTTGTAAGTCCTCACTCACAAGGTGGACCAACCAGACCCCTCGGTCTGCCCACGCTGCGTCTTCCAGTTCGCTTGGTCGCCACTCTAGAACCTTAGATATATTCAAATTTACAAGTTAATAACATTTAAAAGAGACAGACCTCCTTTAAATAAAAACTAAAGTATTTGTATAACCTGATTTTTCGGTTTTCTTTTCTTAAAATAACACCTGTGCAAAAATCCAGTGAACCATAATATGATTCACTGGATTTTTGCACAGGTGTATATATTACATAAATGTTGAAAAGTGCGATAAGTTACCAAACGGTTCGTTTTAATTCACACGTGCAATGTGCGAGTTCCCGAGAATTAGATTGCGTTACCGCTCCACGTAAATTTTATAAATTCTCATCCTTGATGAAACAATCCAAGCTTCTATTTCACTTTAGAACCTCCACCCAGTAATATTAACGATGCTCTGTTAAATTAAAACAGGATCGTTTTCTGGGAAAAGATTCCAATTTGAAATCTTACAGATGTTATTCATAAATTATTTAGCGATCCGATTTATTTTGTAAAGGATTCTGGAATATGATTAATTAAAATTGAAATGTTATGTCGAATTAAACGAAGTTTACTTTATCAATAAATGCTTCTATAATTAAATGATATTGATAAAATGTAATATTGTGAAAACTTAGTGACAGCGTGAAACATTTTACACATAAAAGAGTAATAAATGAAAATAAACACAATTAGATAACAGAACATTTTGACTGAAACTATAACATACTTACAAACATGAGGGCATTTAAACGATATTCATGCTATAAAACTTGAATTGTAAAATCTGCAGCGTGAAATACATGACTTCAAAACAAATAATTTCTCATACAATATTTTGACAATATTCACATCCAAACACCAACAATTTTAACCACCAGATAATTCTGAAACTTCGGCATCAACATAAAGACTTATACCCGTCTTAGTGAACAGTTTCCGAACATTATAGAGATCAAACATAGCAAACAGTTATCGTTCCCTTGAGAGCTATAAGTGTATACATATACGCCAGTAACGACGTTATGTAAGATGACAGGGTGGAGATTAGACCGCCACGGTCGGTTAGTTTGGAGTGCATTTACTTGCTCCAAGGGCCGGCTGCCGTTAATGGAATATTTAGGATGGAATGATTGAGTGATTATATCGAAGTTATACAGTTTATTTGTGTAGTAATAAAGAGACATCAGAAAACGTAATGTGTAATATTAAGCTTCAAAGTTTTGTGTATTATGTTTGTCGGAATTAAGGTGTCAGTGTGAGTTTCTCGGCGCTGGTGTAGGTATACGAGGTTCATTCGATTTAATGACAAACCTAAAACTAAATTAATGTGTGTACTTCATTTTCGCTATGTCAATAATTTTTATGTTACAAGCACAAACGATTTTATAGCCGTCATATTGATATATGTCCGGGTTCGAATCGACATCCTGCGTCTTTTGCACGCCAAGTGATAGATGCAGAACCTATTACATCATCACGACAGTTTATAATGTTTCGTTAGTGACTTAAATATATAATTATACTTTGATATATATACATTTTGTATATGGTACTTATATGGTACTGGTACTTAAATAGATTAAAGTTATAGCCAACAAACATCGATACTCAGGTCTTTTGAAATACAGTTTGATATTATACCTCGAATATAATGAAGGGGTTTGCGTATCGTACGTTTGGAATTTGTATCCTATAGCCGTTCATATTTGTCCATTTAAGTAATGAAAGCGGTATCAGTCTAGTAAATCAACATACAGAGAGTTCAATACCGTTGGTTTCGAGTATTGACGGATTTGTGAACAGGTAATATCTATCTATACTCGTGTGCGTGTTGATTGAATTGTTATTTGCGAATCAGTTGAGTAGTTGGATGTTGTTCATTCCTAAAACAGTGTTTTATTTTATTTTGTTTGTTTTTACGTAACAAATATATATGCATAAGAAAATGATTCTAAATTGAACCTAGTGTTACTTAGAGTAAAATCTAAAAATATCATTATCAGTTCGTTGCCTTGGTCATTAATATGTATGCCAAGCAATATTCAAGGCAAACAGCTCCTTTTGCCTATGTCTTGGCCTCCGTTATGTCCCACTGCAGGACAAAGTCCTCTCTTCTATTTCCAGCCTTCTCTGTGGAGAACTAAGTGGGACTAATCTCTTTGATAGGAGTCTAGTCCGTCCTGCCTGAAAAAATTATTAGCGTTTTTTTATAAGGTATCTAGTCAAACAAAAAACAGTTTAATAAATAATAGATAGGCTGACTAGCGGGCTTGAAATCACGGCCGCACGCGTGAACGATGATGTCATAACTTTATATAGGTATCAGGCATTACAAACATTACCACCCGTTTCTGTTTTTGAAAGCAATTGCCATTCAGCATTATTTTGTACCTACATTAAACAAAACAAAAAGGAATAACGTATAAAATATAACCATCTAAAATGATGAAACAAAGTTATCCTGTTTTCAGCGTGTAGTAACTCAACATAGCTTTTAAAATTGCATTGCAGCATTTTAACGGCGAACAAACATGAACGAACTGGTGCAAACAGTGATTTGTGTGCAACTCCACACAATAACATAGATATGTGAAAGTGCCAACATCAAAATTGGAAAATTCTGTAGGTATTCATCTATAAAGTTCTTGACATCAACCAAATACGTTAATGGTCGCTAAAAGAAATATGAATTTTGTTTAGTATACTTAGATAAAACTAATCTTAATATAAGACGACTTGTTAAGGGTGGGAGACAATAAATGATTGAGGGTGGCTCACCGCCGGCCGAGGTGGCGAAAATAGAGGGTGGGCTATGTCCAGTCCAAAAGACTAGGCGTCTTTCGACTGATAATATGAAGATAATGAAACCCCAGTTTCTGAAAGACTGATCAACGAAAAATTAACTAATCACCTGTTAAATTTCATGTGAAGTACCAATTGGGTTGCTAAAAGTATGAATGTTTAGTTTAATTTGATCTAATTAGTAACTAACCAGATCAAATTAAACTAATTATCGATGCTTTTAGCATGCTTATAAGTATTTCACATAAGATTTAACAGGTGATTAGTTAATTTTTCGTTGATCAGCCTTTCAGAAACTGCGAGTATGTAAATTACTGTCTAGTGAAAATTATCACAACGAACGCTTTCTACTTTTGAATTACTTAACAGCTATGAACAGAAGCTGTTGAAATTTAGCATCCAGTCTCTGAAAACATATCGTAAATATTATGACTTAGTTTATTTATATAATTTAATTCTCTCATTATTAGTCATCCATATTACCTTCTAATATAGAAATATTTTCTAATATAGTATAGATTGAAAGAATTCAATTTATACTATTATATAAAGCGGAAGAGTTTATTTGTTTGTTTGAACGCGCTAATCTCTGAAACTACGAGCCGGATTAAAAAAAATATTTTTGCGTATAATAGCCCAGTTCTCGAGGAAGGTTATTGGCTATGTAACATCATACTACTGGTGAAGGGAGCAGAGCAGTAAGCAAAGACGCAGATGAAACCGCGCTGCGAAAAGCTAGTATGAAATATAGTGAACGTAGGTCAAACCGTGTCAATCTCTTTTTCCTTAATGTTGGAAAAAATAATGCACCACTTGTGAGAATGGCTAGACAATATAATGAGATGGTAACAGGTCACTTACATTTGGATATTTTTAATTTTCAGTTCAGAATATGCACAAAGACGGTAAAATATATCCTCTATCCCAAACCCGAAAATACAGCTGACAAATAACATGTTGTCCGTCGCGTAGTGAAGTACCTATCGATTTTTAAACTAAGATGTATACCTACAACCAGATCACTTGTTAAAATGGTTATTTGTTTTACTGTATGCGCATATATTTACTGCTTGCATTACGTATCCAATATGTACCTATCTTCTTATATAGTTACTCAAGAAAGTTTAAATCAACAAATTTAAAAAAGAAAGTTAGTTATATATAATTAAAAACTATATTGGCTTTCGCGAAACAAAATTCGTTTTCATTCTTTATACAAGTACGAGAAAAAGAAAAACAAAAGAAACTTTTCTTATTTAAGTCGGACGGGACAAAAGTAACCCTCCTCTAGATTTAAATCTTGTGGTCATTAGACAACCAAGTTAGCATATATTTTAATATCACGAGACAGCTGTAACTCGAGAAAGACAGCTTTTGCATGATGTCAAAACAAGTAGGTACATTTTATGTATATATTTTGTTCAGTCTATTTCCTGAAAGGATTTATTGCTGAAATTATACTGTTATGTTAGAAAATCAGAAAACACTGTTTATTCAAATGTAGGTACACGATTTTTAACATTGAAGATCAGACTCGGAGAGATCGATACAGACTGTAGTCTCACTACAAAAAGAGACCACCTAAAAAGTAAGCTCGTTTAAATATTCAATACAAATAAAAAAAACAAATGTCGTTTTCACATAAAAGCGTTTGTTCTCGAATTCTCCCATTACTGCAAAAAATTATACTATATCTATATGAGGACACACCAGTCGGCAAAAGATGATTACCGTAGCACGTAAATTTTAATCATATCTCATTCGTATAGTGATAGTAGTTTCTAAATGCCTTCTAGTTATAAATAGGTGGGAGATAACTTGTCAGGTAAAATGTCGTGATTTCTGATGATTAATGAATATTGTTTATTACAATGGCCATAATTATGATATGCGGTATTTGAGGCTTTGTTAAGATGTTAGCACTACATTATATAAATGAGTAATTCACAGAGATGTCAAACTGTGAGCTAATAAATAGTAATGGCAACCAGAATCCAACGACGTGATTCTGGTTTATAATCTGTTTGCCCAATAAAAATTGTAGTAAATTTCACTTTACATTTTCAACAGCAAGACGTGTAACAAAATGCGTAACACTTTTAAAATGAAATTAAAGGTGGCGGGCAACCGATGGATGAGGGTGGTTATGGTCATTATGTCTAATACTTGAGAGAGGCCTATTTCAAGCAGCATCTTTTGAAGCGAACGTAACTCCATTATCCTTGAAGGAATAGATATAAGTAGTATTAGGCACCATCTTACTAATCGGGAGCGCATGTATTGCCAATTTAGGAATGATGTTATGTATTTTTACATTAATATATTTATCCAAATTAAATAATGATACTGGTTTCAACAATTATTATTCTTTAATGACCTGACTACCAAGCCATAAAATAATTACCTATTGCTAACTTAACATCAATATTTTCAAAAAACAAATAAATGTTTTGAATAACGACATTTCACTGCCATCCTTCCACTATGTGTAAGCGGATCACGAAACATGTTTTCCAAGAGAATTAGTAACCTAAACACCGCTGAGAATTCGAACCAACTAACTTGATCTGCAACCTATCGTTTAATTATTTCCTTATTCACCCACTTTCTAAGAGAATCAGGGGGTTGAGGCAGCTCAACGTATATCGGTATACCAATATGATATAGAGTTACACTGGCGACGGAATTAACTGGAGCGAGTAATGTTCGGTGTATTATTATTTACACGGATAAACTTAAGGTGGCTGATTAACATACAGCTTCGATGCGGATCTTTTGTAAATTTAACATAAACAAACTTATAAAGAGGTATACAATATTTTGTTTTGTTTCGTGTAGTGAACTGGTAAAAACTTTAATTTCACATTAAAGTTTATAGTTATTTAACCTACATATTTTTGTTTATTATCTTATGCCCTTCAATAACTAAATTTCACCCTCCTTGAACAAATATAAGAGTAATCAGCCTGTAAACGAGACAAAGTAAAACTAATGACGGGCAATCAGAGTTATACCATATTTGCTGAATTTTGTCTAGACTTGTTTTATTTACTGAAATTTTCAATCAATCTTACTGGCTTTGATGTTCTGTTTCATTTATTACGCAGTTATTGAATTGACATTTTCTTTTAATATATTTTTCTGTACAGAATGACCTTCAACAGTCAGAGCTAGCGAGACATCGTGAGAATCTGCCTTCGCCCATAGTACGACATGAGGAGCACGACCGCTTTGCCCAGAGCGTAACGACGACGAAGAAGAAGAAGAACAGCTATACCTACAGAAAATTTTGTTATCTAGTAGATAAGTATAATGACTTGACATACAATAAAGGTTATAGTTAATATGTGAAAGAATAAGTAGGTATCTATACTCTTTATATAACACTCATCTCCGATGAAACATTCGTAAGCTAAATAAAACTGTCTGTTGAAAGAAAAATGAGAAAATGCCGAGTACAGACAAAGTCAATTAGGTAAAGTAGTGATGGTTATCTATAAAATTCAATTACTATTCTATAAATCCAAAAAGTTGTACATAAACTTGTAAAAAGGACTAACCTTTTAGTGTTTATAATATTTTACAAACGCTAACAACTAACCACATAGATGGCAGGGTCAATGGTTCAGACCACTCTACATAAAAACTCACGTACAGCTGGTCAATGAACTTGCGCAATTGTCGAGAACACTCACGCTATTATAAGTTTTCGAACTAAAACGAAAATAATAGTAAAAGCCTAGTGGTTATGGACCTCCTTTGTATACACGAGGTTGTGGCTTCGAAACCGAGCATGCAATACGACTCTTTAATTAATTGTGAACTTTTTTATTTATTTGGCTCCGTTTGGCCTCAAAATTGGATGACAGCGGTGACGCTGTTCGAATAGAGCACATCACAACGCTGCTTCCCGCGCCGCTTCCGCCGCTGCCGCCGCTACTCCACTCG
This sequence comes from Parascotia fuliginaria, assembly GCA_963082885.1. Taxonomy (NCBI): domain Eukaryota; kingdom Metazoa; phylum Arthropoda; class Insecta; order Lepidoptera; family Erebidae; genus Parascotia; species Parascotia fuliginaria. The sequence continues at coordinate 5,684,281 of OY720175.1, forward strand.
CCGCTGCCGACCATTTTGAGGATTTTACGGTGAAGAACACATCATGAGGAAAACCGAAAAAAATCTGACTGTGACAGTTTGCTTTAAGCAAGCGTGGTAATCAATGCTCAAGATATTACCCTATAGCAACAGGCTGGTATTATAATAAAACATTGACATAAAATTATGAATGAAATAATTATAGTTCCTATTCACCTATTACACGAAAGATATATTCAAGTAGTTAATTATAACATATTTCCACCGTCACACGAATCAGATCTCCATACCTCGTATTACACTTAATTACCTCGTGTAATTACAGTAACATGAAGCCAAAGGACATCGATATTACACATACTCCTACAGGGACCGACAAAAACTAATTAAGTAATAAGCCTGGAAACGATCACTACTAGAAATAACACCTGGCTTTGGGAGAGCCCAAAGGAAGACGTTTGCAATAATCTGGTGACCGTCTGGTCTCGGTAAAGGTGGTTTAGTAAGTGCGTAGATAATGCCGTTACCTAGTAGATATACCCTTTAGAAGCTTCTTTTGGCACCAGTAAAATTAAGGTGATAATCCTATGTCCAATACGTCTTTCGCCTGAAATAATGATGATAATGATGATGTTACTTAAGAACGAAGATTTTGGAGATTGAGGATTTAGAGCAGGATAGAAAGTGCTATTATTTACCCTATGATTATGAAATAGAATTTAGTATCCACACTTTTGCATTACGTTCAGTAAGACAGGCCGCCGAATACAGTATTATCGGGCCTATTCCATTCCTATCTTTGCCGTCATTCCATTTATGTTTTAAATATATTATTTTCTTTTAAAGTGTTTAAAAAATATAACCATATTATGCTAGCGTAGCCATCATGACTTGATTTTTCGTGACAATTCACGGCAAAATCAAGTTATGATATTATGGCTATGCCACAAGTCACGAAAAAAATCCAATATAAAATTTTCATTCATGTGGACCTTTTGATTTGTGTTAATTCCTGCCAGTTATGCATTCTGTCACATTACGCTGTCGTGCATTGCTGTCAGACACGAGCTATGGATGGCAGCTGAGTACCTGTTGGTATGTGAACGACAGCGACATGTACGGTCAAATTCAGTTAAGCAGAAACGTTACCCAACTTGTTTGCTTTATCTTGTGATGGTCCTTTGAATGTTATGTCCTTTTAGTGACAAATTGTTTGGGACAATTGAATCAAATATTTAAAAAGGTTATAATTTACAAGTTAGTACAAGAAGTGAAGTTGTTATTGCGCTCAGTCATGGAATGTGTGGCAGTACAAATCAGCTCAGGTTATAAAATATGTACTTTGCCATCAAAATATACTGACAGTATAGTCTGTAAGTGGGTATAGTCTTCAGTGAGACTATCCGGTAAGTTTTGTGGGAACGATTGATGGATGCTCTCTCTACCGGCGTTATTGCAACATGCTAATGGAAATAGATTGATCTATTCTTGTTAGAGGCTTTATTCAATTAGTAGTAGCAGGCTTTGGTTCTATTTTAGAGTTATGCTTTGAGATAGTGAACAATGGGAAGCGCAACGTATATATTGTTGTTTGGACTTGATTGCTACAGTTGGAGCACAATATAAATTTGTATTAAATGTGACTCGGATTCAGTTTGTTTGTGCGATGTTGTAGAAATGCACTTATTAGAGGTTCCACAATAATTTTGGTTTGTGCTTTGGAAGGCGATAATTATTGACATCAACATTCTTGTTTCTTCGACATTAAATTAGACGATGTGGCTCTGGTCTCGATTGTAACTCATTCATTTCACATTTGTTTAACAAATCAACATTATTCTATTGTCTTGATACCAAATAAATAGCTACCTGTCATCGTTCTAAAAATATATCCTCAAAAATGTTGAAATATACACCAAAGTTTATGAAGTATTCATTCAAATAAATACACGACCAGTCATAATGCTTTAATTCAATTTATACTTTAATACAAGCATATTTAAGACTAAAACAGTAAATTACTTAAATAAAATGGCTCTGAAACAGGCAGCACTTCGTAAAACGATCGCTACTCGTGCGACCATCACATACAATTTCACCTTATTTGCATATCTTAGCTAGAACGGTTATTGCCCGCGTCATTGAGCAATTCCCTGCTTCAGGGTAGCTTGCATGAACTTGCAAAGTGAACAATAAAACACAATATATTTTGTGTAAAGGTTTTTAACCCGACCCAGTGTATTATACATTTTGTTATCTAAATCTAAAGTAATATTATAAAAAGAAAATAGGTATTTATTTTCTGTATTTTTGTTTGTTTTTTTTTTGTTGATTAACTCAAGATCTATGTAACCGATGTACAAAATTCGTTTAGAAAGCTAGAAATAGGATGGGTAACATAGGCTATATTTTATTTTGTTTAACATATTTTTAGTTAGTAGTTTGCTGTAATCCTGACCATTGAAGTAAAAAATTCAAAACAAGGAAAAAAGACTTTCACTTATTACCATGCAAGCCTTACTGATTGATCGGCATATGTGAATCTCGGCAAGCTAAGGCAAAGTATAGACAGCTATAGGCTAGCGTCATAGATATAGTTTTCCTCTAAATTAATCTATAGTTTAATTCATAAAATTACTTTAACTACTATTTACTGAGAACACATGCCAGAACATCAGATAACAACTAATTAATTTATATTAAAGCTTCACAACAGATTTAGTTCAGTACACAGCGGACCGGGCAGTGTCACGAACACTGCGGTTGCGGCCAACTTCCCACCGCAACTTCTTGCGTTTGACGTTTGTTATAAGACGCTGCTGCAACTTAGAATTAATAGGCTTTACTGCATCAAACTATGATGGACTTGTTATAACATAGACAGTCTGTCTTATATTTAAGGAGGTGTTTCCAAAATCGTATTAAATTACATTACTTCATTGACAAGACTTAAAATTTTCACACGTGCACAACTATTTTTAATTCCGTAACTTCTGTTATTTGTAGTTGCCTGATCCTTGGCAGTCTATGTACCATAAGATGGTACAAAAATCAAAATCAAAATCAAAAAATCTTTATTTGTCGAACACAGGTAGGAAGGTGTTACAAATTATTGCATGATATGTAGCTTACTGTGTCAGGCCGCCGACGGCGTACAAATATTTAATTTAGGTTATTCCTTAGGTACCTATATACATTAAAATACCATTATATTAGATTATTATTAGTTACTGTCTATAATTTATGACATGAGACCATTGACTCTTAAAGCTTTTTTAACTAACAACAATTTGATATTATACTACACATAATGAAACATTTGCAGTTTTTACACAATAAATATATACAATGTCAATTTCTATCATAACAGTCAAATCTAATATAAATTATAAGATAAAATGTCAATAATTAATAAAATTATTTTAAAATACTAGCGGAAATGTCATTGCAAATTGCATTGTCTTACAAAACCCATTGCAACTCGTTAATAATTAATCAATATAATTAATAAATTTAGAACTGTCACTAGTTATAATATAATCGCACACATAAACATTAATATCAGTCATTAATTACATAATTTATTTTTTATTTTGTAAATATTCCCTTACGGAGTAGTAAACCTTTTCACTCAGATATTGATGGAAACACTTCTTAAAAGTGTTAATGTCGCTTTTATCTCTAATAAATAAAGGGATTTATTGTAAATCCTTGGTGCCATACCTAAAAAACTTTTTGTATACAGTGTCGTATTATGTAAACGAGCACGTATTTTTTTATTAGGGCGTTTCGATTTAAGGGTTTCAAAAAAATTAATGTTAGTTTTTGTGAACAATGCTGTCTCATAAACGTATAGGCAGGGCAATGTTAATAGTTTAAATTTTTGTAAATTGGTTTACAACTATCCGTAGGTTTTAATCTGTACATGGCTCGTAAGCATTTCTTTTGGGCCTTAAAAGCAACTTGACAATTAGTGGAATTACCCCAGTATATAATACCAAAACGTAGTGTGGATTGCACGTAGGCATGGTACGCAACCAAAACCACGGACTCATTGACAATTTTTGAAAGGTTATAGAGCGCGAATGAGTATTGGTTCATCAAGATAATTTTGTAGTACACAAAGACTTTTAGAAGATAGCTAGAATATGAACCCTATGATAAATCGAGACAAAAAAAAATTACACAAAAACAAAATGTCTTCAATGTGTTTAATAGTAATAAATTATTGCTCTCAGATGCAAGTAAACAAATGACTAGCCTGATGGTAAGCTACTCGTACCGTAGCCTATTGCCTATTGGAACACCAAGAATATCGCTTGTGCGTGGACACTCCAGTAAAAACCTGTATTATAAAATAATTTTATAAGCATTAGCAAGATTATAGTAATTATATATATACTCGTGACTACTTATAAAAACAAATTAAATTAATATTTTCTATTACTTGACCAACAAAAGCAATAAAATGTTTAACTCTGTAGTAAAATTACCACTTCAAAATAATTTAACCATTTCGAACTAACGTTGACGTGTTGGCGCCTAAATACACCCTTTAGCGTGTTTGCTGTTGAATTTTCGATATAACGTAAATTACAGGCCTGTAACTGTTTGTGGGAAATGTCACATGTTCCAATTGAACCGAGGATGCATAGGTAACTAACGATTACCCGAATTCGCGAATAAATCCGGATTACATTGAATTTATGTATTTAGTGTGAAACGGGATTAACAGAGAAATAAGGGATAAACTTTGTTTTTGTATAAGTTATGCAATAGGTACATAATTTTTAACCTCTCACAACGTAAATTCATGGTTTCACAGCTATTTATCGAATAGAACACAGTATGTGGAGATTGGCAGGAGCGATGGTTCTAGGGTTGGCTCTCCCCCCCTCCAAGTAGAAAGGGGCGTACCACAAGGCTCAATTTTGGGCCCATTATTATACATTATATATACTGCTGATATAAGGTACTGCTTCCACAATTGTAAATATCATGTATATGCAGATGACACCCAAATATACATCTCTTTTAAGCCTACTGACACAGCAAGAGCGGTTAAGAAGCTCAATGAGGATCTACAGAGGGTGATGTACTGGTCACAGCAACACTCACTGGTATTGAACCACAAAAAATCACAATTTATCATACTAGGCACAAAGAACCAGATCAGTTTAGTAACTTCAGCTAACCCTGAGGTAATTATTAACAACGAGGCAATAGAGAGGGTTGAAACTGCCACAAGTTTGGGCCTTGTGATTGATCCTAGTTTAAGATTTGAAGGGTATGTGGCAAAAGTTGTAAGCAACTGTTTTTACCGCCTGAAGGTCCTGTATAATATCAGGCCATACCTAAGTTTGTCACTACGGAAACAGCTAATGGACACTTTAATACTCTCCAGGTTCAATTACTGTGACACAGTCTATGGCCCATGCTTGTTGAAGAGAACTGAAGGTTTGATCCAGCGTGTCCAAAATGCCTGCATACGTTTCTGTATAAATGTGCCTAGGAGAAATCATGTAACTCCATACATAAACGAACTTAACGTTCTTAAGATGGCAGCTAGAAGAAAACTGCATTTGGCTAACCTCTTATTCGGAGTCATCCACAGCCAAAAGCCTGATTATCTCTACAGCAAGCTTAGATGGAGATCCGAGAGCCAGAGATACAGCAAACGGTCTATAGTAAGTCCTCTGGTTGTACCTAAGCACCGGACCACGGCCTTCAGGGGCTCATTTCGCTTTTCTGCGACAAAGTGCTGGAACTCATTGCCTCCCCCAATTCTTGGCCTGAAAACAAGCACCACCTTTAAACATCAGCTAAAAAAGCTGTTATTAAAACAACAGCTTCAGCTAGTTTAATGTTTAAATAATACATTTACTTACACATTTTTTTATACATTTTCAATTTAAATATCGCTATTATTAATTTATTTATACTTACCAATCTCAATAACATATTTACAATTTACAATTCATTTCTATATTAATTATTTTTGTTTATTTTTCTTTTCTTAATTTTGAATGTTTGAATGTTTTTGTTTTGTTAAGTATAATACATTATAACAACTAAGTTATATAATAAATAAAATGTAATTACCTCTGGGTCACATTGATCTCACTCAAGATCTATGTTCGCAGGTCTAAATACAATGGAAGTACACCTCCAAACTGGTCTAGGCCAGAGACATGGTACACATTAATACACACCAATTTGTACACTATTCTCATATATTTACATTCTACACCACACAACATTAATTTATCTACCATTTTACAAAAATCCACATTAATTCTTAAATTATATATTTTGTTCCGTTTATCTGTGTCACATAATCATTAAACATGGCGGAGGGACGCAGACGCAGATTGCATCATTTTTGTTTTGATGCTAGCGAGTGGCGCCCTCTCCAATGTTAGAATAATGTTGCTAGTTTATTAAAAAAAAAAAAAATAACTTTTTATCTATTGCTGTTCACGTGCTATTTTTTTTATCTTATGAAATCATTTTTATATTTATTCCTAAACATGTCATTATTACTATTTATTTTTTTTTCCTATCCGTGGATCCCACTGAAAATCAGCGCTGTTAGGTGACCAGCAGCCGCAGCTGCTGGCACCACAGCACCATGCTGAGTGGGATCCAAATTTCCTGCACAGATGTGACGTGCAAACTTGCCTTTTATTTTTATTTTTATAAGCATTATTCTGTCAGTTCGAAACCAAACAAGTTTACTATTACCTACTAATTATACTTACTAGTGCAAAGAGATTAAGGTTAGGTTTAAGTTAAGGTTTTTGTGCAAAATTTATAGCATGTTGTTTGCATCTTTTGTATGTCGCCTCTGGGCAGTAAATAAATGCTTTTTCTTTCTTTCTTTCTTTCTTTCTAAATTAATATTCTCTTAAAGATGGCAGACAACTGATTGATAAGAGCAGCTCAGAAACAGTCAAAGTGAGAGGTGTTAGAGCTAAGTCACAATCACTGCAAAACTTCGCTCACAGCTATCAAATGTTGACCTTTTTAACTTCACACTTTAGGTGGCAACCGGACATTTTGCGAAAATTTAAAATAAATTGGATTCCGATTTCATCTTTACCGCATGATTTAGTGCCTACAAGCACAATATTGATTGAAAGGGGAAAAACAGATCATGAGAATCATTAAGCTTCGCCCGTGGCAGTCTTAGATTAATGCCCCACCTGTGAAGCTAGCCATCCGGAACTCTGATCAAGTAATGCTCTACACTTATTAGATTTACTTTTCCAAAGAAATCTTGTTGGCACCCATCTTGCTTTTAAGATTTTTTGTTAAAAGATTACTGAACTTTTTGCACCTATGGATAAAATACTATCATAAACATGAGTACCATATTTAAATGTGATTTTAAACATGATTGTCGAATAGACTTTACTGAATGAAGGATTTTAAGAAAATTAGCCACTTAGGTGAAAGATCTTTCATTCACAAAAATTCAAAATGAAAATTTAATATTCATTCACAGTTTGAAATCAATATAATTTGTTCATGGTTATCTATCAAAGATTGAAAGCGCTTTGACAGGTGCCTGGATCTGATGACTCAGTGCTGCCACTTCGTGGGCGCATTTTAGAAAACCCTCATCGTGAAGTGGTCATCAAGTTGAAGGTTTCATGCCTTATTATATTTGCCAAATGGCTCGTTTTACATACTTGATGGTAAACAATTTGAGAACCAAATATTGTCACGTACGAATAAAATTACAATAAAAAAACAGGCAGAGGTTACATATATGTGACCCATTATTACGCTATAATAACAAATCACGACAATCATAGGGTCAGCAGTAAAGGCCGTGTCAGATACGCTATTGTGTTCGTTTTGTTTTGATGCATAGTATTTGTTTATGAACCAACTATATTAACATAATAAAGTAATGTTTGATGTCTCGATAGATGGCGTTGTACCGTAGTCCTGAATCGCGATATGGTTTGGTTACATGCTCATGTATAAATAGGCCGAGAATTATTTTCAAAATATAGAACCAGCAAAAGTTCAGAGTACGGTTGTTTTATTTTACTTCCATATTCACACCCTCGGAGTTCAATTAATTACTAGGATGGTAATTAACATTTGGTCCTACGACCCGGATTGGATAACCGCATTGTCCAGTTTTTGAAGATCATCGCGTACTCGCAGTGGATTGCTGCAACAAACAAGAGTACGTGGTCGCCGTAGGTTATAGCGCACGCGTAACGAATTGGTTACGGAGTATCCTATGGTGGTGTGGTTACGAACTACAGCATTTTCGGAGCAAACCTACTACGTAAGCAAGAGTAACGTGACGCCCGACGGAGATCGCTCTTAGTTCAAGTGAGTGAGTGCAGTGAAATTGTGAGTACTTTTTATCTATCAATAGTAGAACATTTGGATTGGATTATTCTACCAACCAAAACAAGTTGGAACCTTAGCCAAGCTATTTTCGAAGTTATTGTAAAGAAGAGAGAACATAAAGAACAATTCAGTACTTAGAATATAATATTAGTAAGATTCTACCTTGTCTTGTCTTGTTTTCTAATTATAAGGTGCATTGTAGACTTAGAATAGTTTTATGAAAAACGAAGGAACGAGGAATCTATGCCCATTTTCCAAAAAGGTTGTATACTAATCAAACACTTGTAAAATTTGTAAGACATTTTTGGAATTGTTCAAAATGGAAGGATTGATAAATGTTTTGAAAGAACAAAGTAAAGTAATTAATAAGGGCTTGATAAATTTCAAAAAGAGTCCAAAAGAGAGATTAACGTTAGAATATATAGAGGCGAGATTAGAATTATTAGAAGGAGATTGGGTTTCTTTTAAATGTACCAATACTAAGTTATATGAAAGTTTTGAATCAGAAGATATAGAAGAATGCGTAGGTGATATATATGAGGCAACGGAAGACACTTACATAATTTACAAAAGTTTAATGAAATCTATGTTATCAAAGTTCAACGTAGTGAAAGAAACAGTACAACCATTCGATACAAATATTCATGTAAGTAAGCCCAACAGTTTTGTAAAATTACCACGTATTGCTATTCCTTCATTCTCAGGTAAGTATGATGAGTGGACAACGTTTCACGATTTGTTTGTTTCACTCGTACATAACAATACTGCCTTAGATAATGTTCAACGTTTGCATTACCTTAAATCCCATCTCACTGGGGTAGCGGAACAGCTTATTAGACACACACCTATAACGGATGCGAACTACGCCCAGTGCTGGGATGTGTTAGTCCAACGTTATAATAATAAAAAATATCTGGCTAATTGTATTTTAAATCGATTATTTTCACAAAAACGTATGTTTGTAGAATCGCCATCAGCCTTGAAAGGATTGTTAGACACTACGTTGGAGTGTCTTAGTGCGCTTACTAATTTGAAAATAAATGTAGCTACCTGGGATGTTATCGTTATCCACATAGTCGCGTTCAAACTGGATAACGAGACCAGAAAGCAGTGGGAGTTGACCAACAATTCCAACAACGAGTTGCCAACTTTCAACGCGTTTAAGACGTTTATCGAAAATAGATTTCGTGCTTTGGAGTACATTCAACCTCCAAGAGTTTATAACCAGGTCAATAGGGGTCCACAGACTTCGCATTCAAAGGCTATGGTGGCCACAAATTCATCGTATCGTATACGTTGTGAGTTCTGTTCCGAACAGCACAAGCTTTGCTTTTGCAAGAAATTCGCAAAGCAATCTACACAGAACAGGCGCGATTTTGTAGCTAAAAACAAAATATGTTTTAATTGCCTCGGTAGTAATCACGCGGTACTCGAGTGCAAAAAGCTCAACACTTGTAGAATATGCCAAAGACGCCACCATTCTCTGCTGCATCCAAGTGAAGAACCAGAGAAGAAAACCGGGTGTACAGCAGCAACTACCACTTTCGAAACACAAGAACCTGATACTAGTGATAGTACGATAGTGGCATGCTTATCGACAGATAGTGTTCCCAAACCAGACCAGATATTGTTAGCCACTGCTCTTATCAATGTTGAGTCTAAAACGGGCAATTATCAAGTAGTTCGTGCACTTCTTGACCAAGGCTCGCAAGCATGTTTCATCACGGAAGCAACAGTGCAGCGGCTAAACCTAAAAAGGACTCAGGTTAATGGTTTAGTTTCCGGCATCGGCGAAAACAAAACCACGTCAGCCAAGCACATGGTTCAGTTCATGTTGAAGTCGCGAGAGGATCCGGCATTCAAACTTAAAGTAAATGCTTATGTATTACGCAAGCTTACTTCCTACTTGCCTGAACGGCATTTAGGTAGAAATAACTTTGAATGGATCCACATCCATAAACTTAATTTAGCAGATCCAAAGTTCAATGTGCCAAATAAAATTGACATATTATTAGGTGCTGACGCTTATAGCTGCATAATAAAGGAAGGTATAGTTAAGAGCCCTTCGGGCACTCTTATAGCTCAGAACACTACCTTAGGGTGGGTGCTTTCAGGTGCAGTTGGTCGTTCAAGAAGTTTAACAGAAAATATAGGTCACAGTCCAACTATAAGTGTTATGCACACACACGTAGAAGATATTTGTTTAAGAAAATTTTGGGAAATCGAGGAATCAATACACACCAAGAAGTTTTTAACACCAGAAGAGATCAAATGCGAAGAATTATACACTAAGACTACTAAGAGAAATGAAGAGGGAAGATATATCGTCAAATTACCGTTTCGAGACGAGCCACCTTTTTGTACAAAAGGGAACTCGCGTACTATAGCAGAAAAAAGATTTAAAGCGTTAGAAAAAAGATTAGATGAAAATTTAGAACTGAAGAACAAATATACAGAAGTTATAAAAGAATATTTGAAATTAGGACACATGAGATTAGTACAAGAAAACGATAGTAAGAAAGAAGAAGCTGTATATCTACCTCACCACGCGGTAATAAGAGAGGACAGGTCTACAACTAAAGTTCGTGTTGTGTTCAACGCGTCAGAGAAAAATAGTAATGGTGTGTCGCTCAATGACATTCTCATGGTGGGACCGAAGCTACAGGCAGACTTGAGGCACACTGTTATGAGATGGAGAATTCACGAGATTGCTCTAGTAGCAGATATAAAACAGATGTACAGGCAAATCAAGGTTGCTGAAGAAGATGTAATGTATCAGCGAATTCTTTGGCGTGACAGTCGTCGACAGCAGATACAAGATTATGAGCTCATGACTGTAACTTTCGGTACTGCATCTGCTCCCTATCAAGCTGTTCGCACATTGCATCAGATTGCATATGACGAAGGTAACAATTATCCAGCTGCTGCAGAAAGAATATTAAATTGTTTCTATATGGATGACCTGATGACAGGCTGTAACAGTGTTTCTGATGGAATAGAGATACATGAACAATTAACTATTATATTACAAAAAGGTGGATTCATTTTACAAAAATGGAATACCAATAACGACAATATATTAAATAAAATAAATATAATAGAAGAAGCTAGAACAAAGAAAATCAAAGGTCAAAACGAAGATATAAAGGACAACAGAACAAAAACTACAGTACAAAAGCAGGAAAAAGAAGTAGAGATAAAGCTAGATAATACGATTAAAATTCTAGGACTCACCTGGAACCGCAGCGAAGATACCTTCCAGTATTCAGTAGTGCTTCCCCGCTGACATCTGCGCCTGTGACAAAACGATCCATAATATCTGACATAGCTCGAATTTTCGACCCATTGGGATGGTTAGCTCCCAGTGTGGTTGTAGCTAAAGTGTTCATACAAAAACTATGGATGACAGGCGTCGGCTGGGACGATAAATTAGCTACACAATTAGTTGATGAGTGGAGTACTTACCGCAAGGAGTTGCCTTTACTTACCTCTATTCGGATCCCACGTTGGCTCGGTACTGACACGTACGATGATCTGGAACTGCATGGGTTTTGCGACGCCTCCAAGACAGCATACGCCGCTGTAGTTTATTTACGCATAGTGACACCTAGTACACAAAAGGTACAAATCTCGTTGTTGGTGGCAAAAACCAGAGTGGCTCCAATTAAGCAGATTAGTATTCCACGCTTAGAGTTGTGCGGTGCGGTATTACTTTCTAAGATTCTTACTGAAACAGCACAAGTCTTGAATATCAAAGAGGACAAAATCACAGCGTGGACCGACTCTACAGTGGTTCTTGCGTGGCTTAATAGTCACCCAAGTAGGTGGAAAACATTTGTAGCAAATAGGACATCGGAGATATTGACGGCAATGAAGTCTTCTCAGTGGCATCACGTATCCACTAAGGTCAATCCGGTGGATTGTGCCTCAAGAGGCTTATTACCTAATTTACTTACGGAAGGCAAACTATGGTTCAATGGACCTTCGTTCCTGAAGGAAACGAGTATAAAGTACAACAAGTCAGCTAATCTAAGTACAGATTTAGAACAAACTGTAAAAACATTCACGGCAATAACTTCAGAATCTTCAATTTTTGAAAGATTCTCCAATCTTCAAAGAATGTTGAGAGTAATTGCATATTGTCGACGCTTCATTGTCAAGAATAAAAACAAAGGCTATTTACAGAAGAATGAATTAGGTGAAACACTAGAGATGTGTATAAAGAAAGTTCAGAAGGAAACATTTACAACGGAGTACACGCAGTTAGAGAACCATGGTCATTTACAATTCAAAAACAGTAAACTAAAATCACTTTGCCCTTATCTCGATGCCAAGGGAATTATAAGAGTTCGTGGAAGACTGGAAAAGTCTCAAATGAGCGAAGAACAAAAGCACCCGATTGTTCTTCCCAGCTCTCATCATCTGACTAACCTCATTGTGTCTGAAAGTCATCAAAAGACGTTACATGGAGGTCCGCAGTTAATGATTAATTATTTACGATCAGCTTACTGGATTTTAGGGGCGAAAAGACTAGTCAAACATTATGTTCATAAATGTGTTACCTGTGCCAAGCAAAGGGCGCTCACGAGAAACCAACTCATGGGTTCACTACCATCCGTACGGTGCACACCCGCTCGCCCTTTTTTAAATAGCGGAGTTGATTACGCTGGGCCTATAAATATTAGGACAACGAAAGGTCGGGGTTATCGGTCCTATAAGGGATACATATGTCTCTTTGTTTGCATGGCCACTCGCGCGCTACATCTGGAAGTAGTGAGCGATATGAGTACGCAAGCCTTCTTAGCTGCTTTCAGACGTTTTGTGGCCCGACGAGGTCATTGCGCCAAAATATGGAGCGACAACGGTACAACATTCGTAGGGGCTTCAAGAGAACTGCAGCAGTTGGCTGCCCTTCAAGCTTCCATAGCAGAACAGGTTGAAGCACAGGGAACGGAATGGCATTTCATTCCGCCTCATAGTCCCAATTTTGGCGGACTATGGGAAGCCGGGGTAAAATCGACCAAATTTCACCTCAAGCGGGTAATAGGTGACTCTACCCTGACGTATGAGGAGATCAGCACCCTGCTTTACCAAGTTGAGGCCTGTTTAAATTCACGTCCTATGAGCGTTATCGATGGAACTGACCCCGCGGAGCCACTCCCTTTAACACCTGGTCATTTCCTGATTGGGGAACCTCTAGTTAATGTGCCGGACTCTAATTATGAGCAGTTGAACATCAACTATTTGTCGCGCTGGCAATTGGTACAAAAGTTATTGCAAACGTTTTGGAATCGTTGGTCAAGAGAATATTTATCTACCCTTATGAATAGATACAAGTGGTCTATTCAAGTTCCAGAACCAAATATTGGCGACATAGTTTTAATCAAAGAAGATGATTTGCCACCTTCACGATGGCTGTTAGGTCGCGTAATTGAGAAACATCCTGGTCATGACAATATCACTCGGGTAGTCACCTTACGCACAAAATCGTCATGTATTAAAAGACCAACTTCTAAGTTATGTGTATTGCCAGTTGCCAAGTAATAATTGTTATCATGATTATAGAATTTGTATTTTTTATTTATTGTTGTTTAGTTTATAAATTATTAACTTGCACTGTCATTTGAATTTAAGGTTAGTTTACTAATTAGTTTAGTGTTGTCATGTTTATGTTTATGGAAAGTTGTTTGTGTTAAAAGTTATATTATAATGTAAAATAGGCGATGTGCCTATTTAGGATAGTTTATATTTTATTTTTTGTAAGGACATTCTTTGACATAATGTCCTTGGTGGGCGGTATGTTTATGAACCAACTATATTAACATAATAAAGTAATGTTTGATGTCTCGATAGATGGCGTTGTACCGTAGTCCTGAATCGCGATATGGTTTGGTTACATGCTCATGTATAAATAGGCCGAGAATTATTTTCAAAATATAGAACCAGCAAAAGTTCAGAGTACGGTTGTTTTATTTTACTTCCATATTCACACCCTCGGAGTTCAATTAATTACTAGGATGGTAATTAACAGTATTAGACCAGATAGTGGTCTACTTTGAGATGAATAATAACTAGCGCTTTTAGAAGAAGATGTTCAAGCAACTCAGTCCTTGTTATTATCGCTGCTAATGCTAGGACACAGCTTGTTTAGCTAAGTTGTACTGTACTGTAACTTAAAACATCACACAGTATAATGTTTAGACAGAGGACTGTCATTCCCGATCAATCAACTGATGCATTCTTGATCAGTCAACCAATAATTTGATGCACAGACCTAATGAAGTAGATACATAAATAGGAACGGTCAGTATTCTCTAACTAGATAGTTGTAACTAGCATATTCTGATTGGTACACGTACCACAATTTGCTTCTAAAATCAACCTTTTGTACAAACAACACTATTGTGTATGGATTGGTAAGTCCCTTATTTTATAAACTCCAACATCTTATATTTTCAAATCCAACCAGCAAATACAAGCAAGAACAACAAAATAACATCATAACATAACATTTCAACGTGTCACAACAAAGCGGGGAATCTTTGAAGACGTGAGAGGAAATCGTGAGTAAAGTTGTTGATACAACGGGTTATTATTGCTGTGGACAGTACACCAGGAGCTTGGTATCAAACACATCTAGGTAATTAGTGTCAGTCTTATAAACACGTTTGGAAACGAATAGGAATGTGTGGGAACTAAAGCTCTTTGAATTTGGGTACCTATGTTTATATCGACGTTGTTTTTACCCAAATACTGAAACAAACGTGGCTATTTGGAAATCTGCTGGCTAATCTCTGAAACGGCTACGTGTATGTTGGTGACTAACATAGAGATAATATTCTTTAGAATATTATGGCAGAGACTTATCAAATACACCTATAATGCGTTAGTAATATTTCCATTTAGTAAAAACGAACCTATGGCCATACATACGGCCTCGCCGGGTGAATATAAATTTACCGTGCTCCAAAACAACTTTTTCACTCTTGAACTCAGATTAGTTCCACTGGGGTATAATATATTGCTGGTATTACTACAAGTGGCGACTAGGCAGCTGTAAGGTATTTCTGTAAAGTAAACGACTTCTCCAGCATTTAAAGCGAAAGATTCTAGGAGAATTTCGCTGTACCAACCTCTTTTAGCATATTTATTTCATATGGAAACAGTAAGAAATAAGAAAAGAAAATCACTCAAGTTACTCGGTATGTGTTCACGTTCCCATTATTCAGTCGAGGTTAATTATCCTAAGTAACATAGCGCAAAATAGTATGCCGCAATTAAGAACGCTCGGCTTTCTTCCACAACTCACTTAGTTTATGAGTAAACTTCACTTTGCTCGCGTCATTTTAATAGTACCTACGGTACCGTTACGGTAGTAGAATTGCACTACGTTTATTTTTGAGTTTGTGCTAATTTCCATCGTAAGGAGTGTTCGAATAGGAAGTAGGATTCAGACTGTTTTAAAAAGTTTATGAAGTTTATGCTTTAGTTTCGTTTCCTGACCTGGTAGCATAAATTTAATTTTATGAACTAGTCTTTGCACATTATTAACAATAAAATAAGTAAAATAGTTTACTAACCATGTTTATAGAAGCTTCTTAGATTAATATCATACGGAAATTCTACAACCCTTCAACACTAGCCAGAAGTTATTTAGTGAGAAATGGGCACCAATCTGTAAGCCTAACGTGGAAATTATGGCAAACTCTTGTCGTGGCTAATACCCAGCAAAAGACTACTTCAAGCAGATCTTTAGATATTTTATTGATATATTTGTTTTAAATCGTACAAATAAGTCGAGGAAAAAAACACACAGCTCGCAGAACTGACGGCCGTTGGAGCAGAAAGGTTTTAGAGTGGCGACCACGAACCGGGAGACGCAACGTGGGCAAACCCCTCACAAGGAAGACCAACGACCTTATAAGGATAGCGGACAACCGACGAAAAAGAGCGGCAAGCGACCGGCCACGATTGCTGAAACTGGGCAAGGCCTATGTCCAGCAGTGGACGTCTTTTGGCTGTTATGATGATGATAATGATGATGCACCTCAACTCTATTAATCTCTAGTCTACATTTTTGGTATAATATATATATATTATATAATATATACAATATTATATAATATACCATAGATTTGCTTCATTCGTTACATTTCTTGACTCGGTCAGGTGGTGTGCGTTCCCATTGAAGGACCACATCTGAATTTTAAGCTTTTAAATGCGTCAACCTTTAGTAAAAGTTCTCAAACGATTGTAAATTCAGTCTTTCATTTGTAAAAGTAGGCACTCAAAAGTTACAAGCGGTCAAAGGTGGTCCCTCAATCGTGGCTGACAGGCATCCATATCTCAAAACCTTGTTGAAATTTAGAACTGCTATTAATGACTACTCTTAGTAAAAGATTTGTTACACTACTTTATTAAATAACAGCCTTGTCGGTTCATTATATAAAAAGAACTAGCATACAGAAGGTGGTCCCTCAATCGATCACCATAAGTTCACATAAGTGGAGACCACAGTGGAATTTGAAAATTTCGTATGTCTCTAGCGTTAGTAAAAGTATTTAAACGGCTGTAAACTCAATCTCTAGTTTGTAAAAGAAGCTCTTTAAAAGTTACAACAGGTGAAAGGTGGTCCCTCAGTCGAAACGCTTCCCATAAGAAACGATCAATTTACGTAGTATTCGGAAGTCAAATAGCCCATTGCTACTGCCTATCTTTTAGTAAATGTTTTTTACTAACGATTACTTTACTAAACAATATCAAAAAAACCTACAAATTTTGTTTTAAAAAACAATCAAATTCCTGCTAAGAAATCTAGCATCGGGGTGACCACACAAAAGGTTTTTTTTTTGATAAATAATAACTAATGACCGTTTGCAACTACTACATTTAAATCATATTTTACATTAGTTAGCTATTTTTAGTTAGCTAAGTAATGTAAAAAATGATTTAAATTTAAAGAAAATAATGCTTGTAATACTTAATAAAAATAACTATTTTACCTTGCACTCTCAATGTGTAGTACATTGACAGTTATTACACAATGGGTTAACAACACCACTTCCTCACTAAATAACAAGCCCCGTATCGCGGAAGACTTTACAAGAATACAATTCAATTTCAATTTATTTAATAAGTATAAACAATTATAACTCTTTTTTGATGAAGTACAATTTTTTTTTTCATATCTGTCGGAAAAAATATACAAACGTTTCTCAATATTCCATTTTAGTCTGTGGTCAAATCGTAGCCAGTTTAGAGGTCAACGCTTAACTTACATTACATATTTTATTAGATTGTTTGTCTCATTACTATTACTATCTAATGTTTATAAATCAATTGTTACATTACGTAAAAAACGTAAATTATCATTTATTTAAATATTTGGAGTATTAATAATTTAAATAGAAATAATCGATTACACAAATCGATTGTTACTAATAAAAAAATTATATTATCTACATAGTTAATATAATTTTATATTATAATTATTATCTTCAATATTATAATATAATTTTATTATTAGTAAATAGCACAACATTCAACATAAATCAAATTGTAATTTTTATTAACTATTATATGCATTTTTTTCTTTCTTTTATTTTTATCAGCTGAGTAAAATAAAATATGATTAAAATTTATACAAGCAAACGGTCATTCGTTTTTATTTATCCCAGGAAAAACCTGCTGTGTGGTCGCCCCGATGCTAGATTTCTTAGCAGGAATTTGATTGTTGTTTAAAGCAAAATTTGTAGGTTTTTTTGATATTGTTTGGTAATGTAATCGTTAGTAAAAAACATTTACTAAAGGATAGGCAGTAGCAATGGGCTATTTGACTTCCGAATGCTACGTAAATTGATCGTTTCTTATGGGAAGCGTTTCGACTGAGGGACCACCTTTCCCCTGTTGTAACTTTTTAAGGGCTTCTTTTACAAACTAGGAATTGAGTTTATAACCGTTTAAATACTTTTACTAACGCTAGAGCCATACGAAATTTCCAAATTCCACTGTGATCTCCACTTATGTGAACTTATGGTGATCGATTGAGGGACCACCTTCTGCATGCTAGTTCTCTTTATATAATGAACCGACAAGGCTGTTATTTAATAAAGTAGTGTAACAAATCTTTTACTAAGAGTAGTCATTAATAGCAGTTCTAAATTTCAACAAGGTTTTGAGATATGGATGCCTGTCAGCCACGATTGAGGGACCACCTTTGACCGCTTGTAACTTTTGAGTGCCTACTTTTACAAATGAAAGACTGAATTTACAATCGTTTGAGAACTTTTACTAAAGGTTGACGCATTTAAAAGCTTAAAATTCAGGTATGGTCCCTCAATGGCAACGCACACGGTCAGGTGACATGATGCAAGTTAGTATACTTGCATCATCATCACTAGCGTCTGTTTACTTGATAGATGAGTACATCCAACAAGTAAACAGACCGGCTATAAATGGGGTGCACGAATCAAATAATCTCGAACGGTATATCTATACGAATTATATTCATTAAGCTGGTGACTCAATCAGCATTTTAATTGAGGTGCAATAACGACATTAATATTTTTAATCCATTAAGTTAAGGTTTGTTTCTTTATTCATCTTCCTTTAAATCGAAAAGCATCATTGCAATTCTTACTAATATTATAAATGCGAAAGTAACTGTCTGTCTGCCTGTTACGCTTTCACGCCTAACCCAACAAATATTGATGAAATTTGGTATAGAGATAGGACTAGGTAGGTAAAACCTAGGTTATCTTTTATCGCGATAAATGGCTTGAAGAGGTTAAAATAGGGGTTAAAGGTTTGTATAAAAATTCGTAAATGAACAAGATGAAAATTAAATCATGAAGCTTGGTATTTAGTGAAAATATTTTTTATGCGATAACCAACGTTCAGGCGGGTGGGGCTGCGGGCAACAGCTAGTATTTCCATAATTTTTGCTTGTCGCCGAAGTTGTTGTGACAATGGAAAAATTAAAATATTCTAAAATAATGATTTGGTCAAGAGACAAAGGTTGATGATGATTAGAAACACGACCCTAAAAAAGTTGTCAAGCAATTTAATAGTGCAAACTACAGTTGCATTTTTTAGCAATTATGATCACAAATCTTGCAATATAAATAGTAAATATATTGTAAAATTAGTCTTTGATAAAACAAATTAAAGGAACATTGCGTTCCAAAACAAGGTACTAATAAAATGTCTATCACTTTGAGCAAATCTAATACTTACCACAATATCATAATAAAATTCGTAAACAACAAGACATGACAATAGTGAAAGACCGGTTTAAACTTACGACATATAGTAAACCATGGGTTAGAAATAACAAGATATTTGTTAAGATACATCGTTCTGTCGTCTCACAAGATATAAACGACGTGGATGTCTTAACAACACGTATCGAGTACGGGTCACGATGTGCTGTTACTGAAGATAATTTGACAAATAAGATAACGCCTGCTGTAATCAAAGTTATTACCTTACCCGTCGCAACAGTCCGTAGTCACGACTAACCTGCTTACCAATATTGCTAGTATTTTATGGCTTCGTTTTCTAAGAACATCATCTCATTCGCATTATTGGTAAATTGTTATTGCTTACTTTGCTTTTTTTGTTCGACTATTATATGATTTTTTGACCAGCATTTGTTGTATGCGTCAAGATGAAGGGACCAAGTCTTGGATGTCTGTCATACATATACAAAAGATTAATACCATTAATCTACTATTTGCTACCTTTGCTATAATTTTAGCTACCTCTTTATTAGGCATATTATTTAACAAAAATGTTGGTCCCTCCATTATGACGTCAAGTTGGAGGGACGAAAACGGTAGAATGCTAATACCTACTGCACCCTGGATTGTTATACTTAGTTAGTGTTTTAATACCTTAATCCTACCTTAATAATATTGATTTGGATTGACCGATACATTTATAATTTTAAAAATATCGACTAACATAAGTTGGTCGTATGGCTCCATATTAACACAGCCAAACTCGTGAACTGAAAATCTAATTACATGACGAATTAGTCGGAATTTAGTCGACATTTTACATTTTTACAATATTTTATAATCCTTTCAATAGAAATATGGACTAAGCGTAATCATGGATTCATAATGTAGTGTTGTGAAATACATGTTAAAATGAAGAAAAAGAAACCCTTACCTACCAATTAATATTCATTATGTTCTAACCTGAAAAACCTACGATCCTATTTTAAACACTACAGGGTGATCATTATTAGTACGAGTATTTCTAAATCAGCGGTTGTTAAATATGTGACATTAATTTTGTAAAACTATTTATGTAGACACATAAATATAGCATAGAATAATGGATAATGTTAGCTTATCTAAACCTCATAGGAGATATTTATTATCAAATGACATAATTAAATGATGTCTTGGGACGTTTGGTAAGAACATTGTGTGGCTTTTACCCATTATGTCTAAAGCAGCCTTGGGTTATTACTACCTACAAATATTCGTTATACTTTATTCATGATGCTTAAAATGTATAAGGTATTATTTAGCATTCTACTTAACTTACTAACTACTTAACACTACATAGTACAAAACTAAGTCGCTTCCCGCTGTCTGTCCCTATGTATGCTTAGATCTTTAAAACTATGCAACGGATTTTGATGCGGGGTTTTTTAGTAGATAGAGTGATTCAAGAGGAAGGTTTATATGTATATAACATGCATAATATAGTAGAGAAACACTGATAAATTTAGATGTTTTTAATGTGTAGTCGTTAATAAACAAATGTTTTGCGCTTACATTGTAACGCTGGCTAAACCCTACAAGATAGATCAAAATATTGTAAGTACTACAGTATTGTACACCTTAAAAAGGTCTACAAAAAGTCCGCAATTGTATATGTCTATCTCTAAGGGATAACCCACAATAACCATTTTTTATCCTTTACTTTTTATGAGAAATATTGGCTTATTTTCGAAGCGATTTTAAGCAATACAGCATTAAACCTTATCAAATTAAGACCTAATTAACCTTAAAGACATTGTGCATTTAATATAAATCAATAATGCCCGTTGCAGCATGTAATTCAAATGAAAATTTTCAAAGATATTACAGATTCAAAATGCAGGGAGGGATATAGCGGCACGGGGCCGGTATTCTGTGGTAAAATTAAATATACTACAGAATGTGTAAATTCGCACGGACAATGCTGATACTAAATATAGTATCAGCATTGCACCCGTGTGAAGCTGGGGCTGGTCGCTAGTACACGATATATTGAGCAATTGAATAATATTATGGTGATTGGAGATTCTCGTGAGCCGGGTTTGAATCTGCAGATCACACTTCACCCTAGAGTACTATATAGGTACATAAAATAGAATATACGGATAATGATGGTAGTGGTGATGATCAGAAGTTACCTAGAAAGCAATAATTGACGCATTAAATAACTGTAGGCCTATGGTTACTTGATTTCAGCTAGAGCGGTTTATCTATATACTATATCTTGTTTTATTATAAGATCAGCAGGTCTCTCATAAGAGTATGGGTCCCATGATTGTAATAACACGTGCAATTATTTTAATGTGCAGTTCACAGTTACACAGATCAGCCTCATTTACATTAATCGTAATACTTTATTGAAATGATACTCTTCTTGTTTTAACGTCATTTATTTTACAACTTTTACAGTGTTATACATGACTAGGTTACTTGCTACAGTTCCATAATCGTCATTACCAACACGATATCCTATGATTCATGTTTCTTTTTTTGGTAGGCAATATTCAGTACACACTTGAAAACCCTAAACTATGAGGCTACAGAAAAATTTCTTCACCCCCTACAGTAACTGTTTTTCACTTCCGTATTGTCCAACATACAAAAGTCCATCCACATCAACTTTTTACCCACATTTACACTTACTTCACTAGTTCACACATACACACACACATACACACACTCCACACTCAAACATTCACTACTCTCGCAACTTATCACTACCTGCATATATGTATACAAGTTATTTTACATTTACATTTTACTAGTTATTTAAGTTTTTATTTTATTTAGTTTTAGTTTCTTTTAAATGCTTGATAATACTGTTGTAACTGAAACTAGAGATCAACCATCCTACCACTTTCGCATTAGCAATTGTGTCGTCACTTCGGGGGCCTGGTGACCCGTAGCACAGGTTTAACAAACCCATTTCAGGCACCAGTCCTTCGCAAATTATCCTAGTTCTACTACCTGTATTTTAGCATAAGCCAGACAATTTGTGAAGGAAAAAATAAAAATAAATTTATTTATTATTATTTATAGTAATCACTATAGTATCTCTTGCGTCTTTTCATGTTTCTTTTTTTGGTAGGCAATATTCAGTAATCATTAAAGTATCTCGTGCGTCTTTTCATGTTTCTTTTTTTGGTAGGCAATATTCAGTAATCTTTATAGTATCTCTTGCGTCTTTTGATGTTTCTTTGTTCGTAGGCAATATTCAGTAATCACTATAGTATCTCTTGCGTCTTTTCATGTTTCTTTTTTTGGTAGGCTATGTTCAGTAATCATTATAGTATCCAGTGGCGAAGCGTCCTTAAAACACGATTCCTGCCAACTTCCCTTTTAAAATATGTCCTGACCACCTTATACCTACACTGCTTGCGAGTCTACTCAAAGATTATCTAGCCTTCCGAAACTCAAAATATTTTAGTCCCATCGGCTTCCTTCCTCGAAAAAGTGACTCTTCGCTACTGATCTCTTGCGTCTTTTCATGTTTCTTTTTTCGTAGGCAATATTCAGTAATCACTATAGTATCTCTTGCGTCTTTTCATGTTTCTTTTTTTGGTAGGCAATATTCAGTAATCATTAAAGTATGTCTTGCGTCTTTTCATGTTTCTTTTTTTGGTAGGCAATATTCAGTAATCATTAAAGTATCTCTTGCGTCTTTCCATGTTTCTTTTTTTGGTAGGCAATATTCAGTCATCATTAAAGTATCTCTTGCGTCTTTTCATGTTTCTTTTTTTGGTAGGCAATATTTAGTAATCACTATAGTATCTCTTGCGTCTTTTCATGTTTCTTTTTTTGGTAGGCAATATTTAGTAATCACTATAGTATCTCTTGCGTCTTTTAGTTCTGACGTGTTCTGCATGAGATCTTTCACAGCTAAAACATCTACCGCCGACGGGCAATGACCGTGATTCTTCTCTTGAGGACACCGGTATACTAAGACCGGTTTTTGATAAATGCTTAATAAATTTCATAAAACACACCAACATAAGGCTCATTATTGTATAACATACTAACTTTTGTGTTCTTGAATCCTCGATTTCTCTTTTCACCAACATTTTGTTCGTATTTTTAAAAACACCAATACTTTAATATTGTTTGATTTTTTTATTTCATTCAAAAAATATTAAAATTCGTGTTTTGCTATGAATGTGTCTATTACAAATTTATTGTCAAATACGATACGAATACGAAGTGTCAGATCCAGAGTAAGAAACCCGTACAGAGCCCGTACATTAAGAAACACAGAGCATAAACCGCTTCTCACTGTTACTAGGGGTCTAAATAGAAAAAGCATTAAATTTTAGAGGTTTCTAAAAATAAACTGCGGACACCAAAATTATAACTAATATAAAAAAATCTGCAACCGATAATAGCCTCAACTTAAGAGCATATAAACAAATCCTACATTTAGCCTCAATCAAATACAGTGCTTTAAACTTACAAACGGTGTGGATAAAATTAACTAACAACAATTTTCCGTAAAATTAATAGATGCAATTTAATTTTACAAATTTTTGTTATAAATTAAAGTAAATTTTTGACATTGAAAAGTAAAAAGTTATCTAGCTCGTGTCTCGACAGCATAACTATCGTGTTTGTCTTACTCGCTGTTGTAACAATGTCACGTCTTTGTACTAGTCGTTATTAACGTGATGAGAACATTCATATATAATTGCGGGATAAGTAATAAGCTGTACTAGTGGAATATATTTAGTAGGATTTGAAAAGTAAAGCGAAATTTCAAGCTTAAATTTTAAATGTTTTACGTGTAAGACTAATCGCCACTCCGCCGAATCATAAATAGATAGTTTTACTTTTGCATGCATGAAATACTTGGTGGTTGACTGATAGAGAATGCCTCAGGCATTAAGTCCGCCTTTATACATATTCTGTATATAAGTATAAATAAATAAAATACTTAAATCAATAGCTTGATGACACTAAATATTTTGCTTAAATTATAGCTTATAAATTATTGGTACTACAGTAATTAAATTCTTCTAATAATAATCTATAAATTCAAATTCAAATTCAAATTCAAATATTTATTTTATATACTCATTGAACAGAAATTTCTCTATCACGTATTGTAGAACTTAAAGTAAATCGAAAGGTTATAAATCCAAGTGACTTTTTTTGAACCGCTTAAATTGTCCGGCATAACGTAAGTGGCTGAAAATCGTTTCACCGCTAGCGGAGTCCAATTGTTGGCGATTTAATGGGTGGATTCTGTGCATTCGTCCGATAGCACTAAAGCGATTTGGTTAAAATGTAAGCCCTGGGTAAAAAACTCTGTTAGGTGCATGCAAACGATAAGGCTTTTGTTCACGTTTCTCTTTACTTTTTATGGTCTTTTGAGCATAAGATAAGAATAGCAAAAAGATGTTGAAAAGTGCAGTTTTATTAATACCTCATACTTCGCAAAACGTTAGAGTAGTTATTCAAGCAAGAGCCAGAGGTATGGGACATATTTTTAGAACAATAATACGACAGTCTAATAATTTGCAAAGTAGAGTGTAGAAAAAAAGGAAGTCGTACTCCTCATACAGTGTTTTCCTAAAAACTGTAGGTACCCGTTATTGAAAACACAATACCGTTGGCGGTGGAAATTTAATATAATATGGAAAAATACTCGTATGTTATTCTTACTCATAGCTTTGTATTCCACGATAAACATGCTTCAAGATTTAAGCTCTCTGAAAACTTAGCTTGAGATAGTTTTATTGCTCAAAAAGCACGTCTTTCCACACAACCACAGTTTAAAATAACTTCCGTAAAGGAAAGGTATAAAAAAGAGCGGGGCACTCCAATATCTAAACCTGTTGAATTTTCACACATTCGTGTTTAAATGAAAACCCGCAATGTTTTCTTCACTTGTAATCTTGCATGATCTCCGTATTTCGTAGTTTTTGGTGAAATATGCATCTTTAGCCGATATTTATTATATTTATTAGCCTACCAAAGTGACTCCACTCTGCCTGATGGTAAGCAGTCAGTGGAATAAGAAAGTGGTAGACACCATTCCAAAAGCCAAACTAATGTATGGTGAATTCTTTATATATTTATTTGTATTACTCATTGTAACAGTTTTGTTATTGTATATGCTTTATTAGAAATTAATAATAATTAATAAATAAATATGCGAATATGTTACAATTTCACTAAAACGAATTCACAACATTGTCTCAAAAACAATGGAAATAACAAAAGATTAATCTTTGTGAAGCAGAAAAGTGCGCTTTTATAGGACAAATAAATTTCAATTCTACTTGCGTCCGTCGGCAATGTATCAACATCGGAACATTTATTCTGTTTCAGTGAACTTGTTTACCGCAGACAAGAGTACCTACTTGGTTATGCATGCCGTGCCGTGGTCAGCGAAATGTTCTGCCAAGTGCATTCGATAAACGGTATCCACTCGCTAAACTTACATTGTGCCTCCTCCAGTGGACATTGGACAATCGTTGCGATATTTTAATGTTGTTTCATCGTGCTCAGTAAATTTGTATGGAGAGCGTGACTTTGAAAACTTGTATTGTGTGAATGTCTAAGTTTATTAAAGATATTTAATATTATTTATTTTATTGAATAGGTACATTTACAGACGACTGACTATTTCGTTTTATTTCACGGTCTCTCAAATCTACCAGTTCAAATAGTTGTTTTTGAAAGTACATATACCTAAAACATACCAAATTTAAACAAATTTTTTAGTGGACTTTGAAAGACAATTTATTACGAGTTATAATAATAATATAATAGTTTATACACTTATCTGTTCTTTGTGTTTGTTAAATCCACTACTAAATTAATAATGTACCTCCTCCTGGTCTGGTTTTTTTTCATAATGTATCTCGTGTGTGTTGCTAAATTTTTTAGTTATTATAAAATATATTATTAGTTTTTCTTTCTTTCTTTCTTATAATACGAGTTATACATACAAGTCGCTTTTGATTAGTTGCATTAGGCTCAAAGCAGAGCTCAGCTATTTTCAGTGACAGGTAAGCTTGATTCACAGCCAAAATCTATTATAATATTGGTTCTATCGGCTATCAACGTGCCTATAACTAATTAATTGATAGCAATTGAATAAGCAAGTGACTACTACGTAATTGGATTAGTTTGATATTATCTCGATGACATGCTATTGAATTGGGAATGATATACTGGGTTGGAAGTTTAATTTGTTTTAGTATGTAACCTAGTTTGGATGGTGTACTTACTTATACTTGAGACGGGTCTGTATAATCCATTTATTAATAAGCTGTTGGAAAATTTAATCACATAGCGTGATTTAATACATTTAATCTAGGAATCAAATTTAGGTTAACTGAATTAGGTGGCTTAATGTATAGGTATTAGTGTAAAATGCGAACAGACACTGGGACTCGGAAACGCTATCTTTGGATAAATAATTGTCAACATTCACGAGCTTCTGAACAGGTATGATAGTTTACCGTAAAATTCTTAAGGGTATATACATATATGTATGATTTTTTTAGTTTTAGAGTCGAAATGGTCCAGTGGACATGGGATCTGCTTCGTAAACACGAAATAGGTCCGAATCCGAGTAAGCACCAATGTGAATTTTTAAATCATATGTACTTTCTAAGTTTATTTTGGACATTTCTGACAGACGGTGAAGGAAAACATCGTGAGAAAACCTGGATTTAAAAGTCTGAAATTGCCAATCCGCCAATAAGCAAGCTTGGTGATTAGTGCTCATGCCTCCTCTATATGAGAAGAGGCATTTGCTCTGCAGTGGGATAATAAACAGGCTGGTATAATTATTATTATCTATACTATCTTCTATTAAATAAAGCGGCCGGGTTTGTTTGTTATCAAACGCGCTAATCTCTGGAACTACCAGTCGGATTTAAAAAAAACTTTTTGCGTATGATAGCCCAGTTCTCAAGGAAGGTTATAGGCTATGTAACATCATGTTACTGGCGACGGGAGAGGAGAAGTAAGCAAAGACGCGGGTGAAACCGCGCCGCAGAAAGATAGTTACATTATAAAGTTTGTGGGGTCGTAGGAAGTAGTCTCTGGATCTACTGAACCGATTTTGATGAAGTTTTTGCGTTTGAAGCCCAGTTCTTCAGGAAGGTTATGTAACATCATGCTAGAAGTGACGGATGCAAAGCAGTAACCTTGTAACTTAGCGCTGGTGAAAGCGCGCCGCGGAAAGCTAGTAGCTAATAAGTAGCAAAGAAGCATGAAATGCGATGTGACACGTGTGTGTGTGTTAGTGGTTTATTTGTGGCTCCGTTCTCTAAGTATAGCAGAAACATACTACGAAAACACAACAAAATCTTTGCTAACCATGAAGAAGAAAGCAAAAGTAGTAAATTAAGAATTTAATCAATGAACACATTTTATAATTGTTTACTTGTTTTATTATTCAATGTATACAAATACTGGCTCCGAGCCCATTCGACCCTAAAGATTTGACCCTGCATTAACTTTATTAAAGTATAAAAATGTTCGTGAGCATTAAAAAGTTTTTACATGTATTTTATTACCGCATATTTTTAAATTAAATTTTAAAGTTATAATAATTCGTTATATCAACACAGAAGTAAAAACTTATATGATATATGCAAATTAAAGCAATAAACACATTTACAGTTAGTAATAGGTTTATGACAGCAAAGGTAGTAATGCTCTTATCTTTTAGGTCAAGAAAATAACACTATATAGGTACTTACTATTATGATTTGCTTCCAACTTGAATTTATATAGCCATCAAAAGTATTCTACTGCTTTTATTGTCCTGATAAAGCAACTGTGCAATGTACCTATTACCTACTTTAAAATGATATCCAAGTATTGCTAGACTAGATTCCCTAAATAAAATGCTGGTAGGTACTATAATGTAATTTAAATAATCGAAATATTTCGTACTGTTTGTTTCTTTTATAGTAGGTACAGGTCGATAACTATGACTTACATAGATTGCATTGTTTAACTTTAATTACATTATTATACTCTTCTTCTTTACTTCGATGGACGCGGTAAGATGATGATCTTACCGCGTCGATTCCACTGACAAATGTACGAGCCTCGTGTCATTCTTTTTTTAATTCCTCAGTATAGCTTTATAACTAAATTGCTCCTACTTGTCAGTCACATTTAATTTTGACTCGTGGAGTTACCTTTTTGACTTGTAATTTGCTACATAACTGAAAAGCAAACGCAAGATAAAGTAAGCTATAGCATTCTGTATCTATTTCAACTCAGGCTAAGTGATACAACAGAACGGAATAGACGTGCTTCAGAACAGACATCGTAACAATACTCGGTGCATTCCCCTTTCTAAGCTCACAATTTGTCACTACAACGAGTGTTTTAAACATTCGCGCCATTAAACGTTTTTACCTCAATTTTATCTCGAGTAAAAAACTATAAAAATATTGGAATCACACTTACTTATGATTGAGCTACCTTGACAGAAGTAGTGAATTTCTTACATAAAAGATGACGATAATTTTAATAACCCCTACCTCGTTCATAGCGATATGTAATATAGAGATTAAGCTAAACTAAGAACTAAAATAATTTAAATCGAAATATCCCAACCTGGTTTCCAAATTATAAAAAATAATTTTCATTCAGATCGCCGCTGAACGGCCAACAATCCAATTCAAATTACTTGTAACAAAGTAATAATTTAAATGTGTATAGTATGAATAAATAAATAGATAACAAACGTCAATATTGGGTGGCAGTCAGTAGGGTTGTTTAATTTAGTTGTTGTCATCGGATAACATGCCAAAGTTGGTACGATGCTGATATTATATGTATAAACAGTCCGTTATAAACTTGTCTTCTGCCGTGCGTGACACACGGCTATTTGAAACTCAAAGCTCTGATTATTTTGCTAACAAGAAAGCTTTTAACATAAAATTACTTTTTTTTAGCTTTAGCCGCTTGCTTTGCTAGCTAGCAGTATAATTATGCAATGCTTAAAGATGTTCTTATTTCAAAATGTAGTTTGCGTTTAAAATTTATTTTGTTTGCATATTTTAGCAGTATCTACTTCGTACTTTTACAAATTAGTTTTCGAATTTGCATTACACAACTAAAAGATCATTTTATAAAATTCTACTCAAGAATAAATCGAAATCTTTTTAGACTTTGAAAATTATTATTATCATATAATAAAACATTAAACAATGGCACATAATATTGTGTAGAAGTAGTAATTTCTCAAATAATAAATGCAAGCTGCTAGATTTATTTTTATTCAGTAAAAATAACAGTACAAGATATTTGTAGACGGTATCGAAAGAAGATGTGTACTTTTAATCAGTTGTAAACAAAGAAATTGATTAAGGATAAAAATGTTATCCTTAATCAATTTCTTTGTTTACAACTGATTAAAAGTCTACAAATATCTTGTACTATTATTTTCATCAGCATCTTTGTTCGTCAAAAATGCAAACAGTGTTTCATAATCGGTAAGTTGCTCTTCTAACTATTAACAACGCCTGGATGTCATTACTCTCCAGACACTTTATGGAAATTTTCAATGTGACATATCTACAATCAAACACACACAAGTAAATAGTTACACAAGTGATACGTATATGTCACTGTATTGATTAATTTATGAACAATGTGCTATCATTGTTTGAGAAATCTTCTAAAATAAAAACTTACGTGATTTAAAAACTTTTATACATACAACAATTTGTGAAAATCGTGTTTAGTAAATATATCCTCAATAGAAAAGCGATGTAAAATGAAAAGTGCTGTTTGATTATTTTAAGCTCTGTAATTGCACATGAAATATACATTTCTAATTGTTGTTTTATTTGTTTCTTGCGCTGACGGTTGGAAATATAAAACATACCTAACTCTATTACTTTTCGCTTATTTGAAGCTGCTGAGCTGAGGAAGTACCTTTACTATACAGAAAACTGCAGTTATCGTAAAACACCTAGATAATTTTGTGACTCAGTTAAAGTATTGTTTCCTCTGATAAATAGTACCAGTTTCAGTACTTCTAAAATATATTATTCCATATTGCTAGCAGATGATATTGTACCTTCAGATGTAAATAAATACACAATACTTATACTTTTTTACATTGAAGCAATTGCAAGGGTACAGGATAGGCAACTATGAACATGATACTTCCCCTTGCTGCGGTTTCCACTTAAAATAACATCAGTTGCATCCAAAAAACATCCCCTAGATTGTATAAATTTATTATCAAATTGGCAATATATCAAAACCTAAACGAGGGTTAAGAACGGACAGAATAATAAAATAAAACATAAGTGTAACCACTAGTAATATCATAAACAGTTTGTAACAATATGGGAAAGCCCCCTTTACAGTTGTTGAGTGCAAGAGTGGCAGTATTGATATTAACAATAGGACAGAGGGTCAGACAGGAGGGATCTTAGGACCCTTTACCATGAATATGTATTAATACAATAGTAGAATTTATTTAGTTTTTCACGCACCACCGATTAAGGATAAACTACGAAGAAATAACGAGTAAAATTTAAGATGTGAAAGTATATACATCAAATAAGTATTTTTATTGACAACTTATTGAGAAATTATATAGATTTGATATTCAGAAGGAGTAGCAGTTCTCACATTATGTTAAGATGATTTGATTATGTCCCTTAATGTATGCTTTCTAATATTGTACTCAGTTTTGCAGAGCAGAAAAAATAGTTTGTCAACATTGTCAATAAAAAAGTTGAGAATCTGTGCAAGTGAAAATCACGCTATGAGGTTTTATAACTTCAGATGGTATGTACTCTAGGTATCTAGTACTCTGGGTAACAAAAATACCGGATTACTACTTATATCTTGTATCACTTCATTAATAAAGCTTACGTGATAAAGCTAATTCTATTTGTTCATAACTATTCACTTATAGAACTTTTCCGTAGTTTCATGTTGCAATGCAGTCACGACAGGCTTATTTCAATTTCTTATCGCAAATTTTTCTGCAGAAAATGAGTAGAAATATGCACAACATTAACTTAACGTGCATCCAATATATTAGAACAATGTTAAATGGCATGCTTATGCATCATGAAGTTGATTTATTTTGCATGCAAGTGCTAAAAAAGTTTGAAAATTATTAACATTTTCTTAATTTCTTTATATATTTATTTACGTAGATTGTAATGCAGTAAATAAGGTATTTTTTAAGGTTACGCGTGCAGGTAGGTACGCGTTAACTTAGAAAATACCTTATTTTTCACTTAAAGTTTTATTTTTTGGATACATACAAATATTAAGGACTAAAGGAAAGTTTCTGCTCACCTTAAAATTAAGGCTTTAAACCTTGGAGTGTTATCGACAAGAAATATTATTTAAATCAATGTAATGGAATTTAGTTTGACCTGCAGGGTTCCTTAACAAAAGTAGTTCCAAAATTATGTTAAGACACTATTGTCTGATTCTAATATCCAGACAAGCTTATATAAGTTTGCAATTGCAGTTGCATCAAACAACGTCCAGTTTCGAAGAGATGTCAATTTAAGATACGTATTAGATGGCGTCTCCCAGCCACATATAAACAAGTTACTGACACCACAGCATCGTGCGGTACGGTACCGTACTGCCTGAGGACACTTTGGCATCCATCAGTAATTTAATTAAAAGCCTCGACGTTAACCTATAATGTAACGTTTCAAATAAATCGCGTCTACATTATTCGGAAAATGAAAAAGATCGTTAAATAACATAAAACCATCATAATCAAACATTATTGGCTTATTTTAAAATCCTCTGCTTCCCACCTCGCCAGCTAATTAAAAGCAGTTAGAATATTGAAGATACATAAAAACCTTCTAGATAATTTTCTGAAAAGACGAAAACATGATTGATTGATTACATTCAAAGTCCATGTGACAAGGTGTGTGTTACTTTATAAACAGGTAATTACCATCAATTGCCTGTGTATTGTATTGTGTCTATATTCAGTAAAAGTACAGTCAGATTCTCGAAACAAATAGTTGTGAATCCACTGTGACCTACCTGGCAATCTGCTCGAATAACTTGTATTTAATGTTTACCTATTCTTGACTTCTTAAAGTTTTCCTGCATTCTATTACCGAACAGTTTGTCAACATTATAATAGTAATTTATATCCCTCAGCTCTACGTTCAATCTCGTGGATCATCATGTGCAATTTGTATCCGCTATGATTTTGGGAACATTTTAGTTTTATGTAATTATGAAGAAATGCTTTAAGCAATAGTGAGAATTGTATTTAATTCTTCGCGTGGTTTAAAAGAAATTAAGAAAAACAAAAACAAAGCCAGAAACGCATGGGAAAGGAAGACAGAAGAAGGAACTTTGCATTATACTATTTAGAGATTTTGTTCAATCTTGCAAGCGATGTGCTTATACTATAATTAGTGGTACCTGTACGTGTACAAAGACAGTTATACGATATCACCCAACAACGAAAGTTCAAGCTTCAAGTCCAACTTCCGCTCGAAGAAGGAATTGTTTCAAATTTGCTAATACATTTAATTAACAAAGTTTAGGCAAAAAACGGAGCAAATTGCATCATATTAAACACAGGTGGCTCGGCCTATTTATAAAGTTAGAGAAATTTGAGTTTGTTAACACATATTTACTAGGTCTATTAACAATAAAAAAAAACTTCAATAAGACTTCAAGTATGACGTAATAAAGTAATGTTAGAGTGAGATATCTACTGATTGTTTTAGTAAATAAAGGCTTATTTACATGAATATTTTTTACGATATTTCCAATAAGGTACATATGAAAAGTAACAAATTAAATGAACCAGATTTTTTTTAATAGTTAAACAGAGCTTAAACTAAATGAGTAAAATTAAAGAATATTGCATAATGAATTTTCTAAAAGAATTTAAATACAGTTTCCAAATCAACTACTAATTAGCATTACTAATTCAAATCCTACACTATCTCAGAATTAACATACCCACTTACAACACTTTACATCTGTAGATAGTGTCGACAGGATTTATAGAGGGTGACAAATTTGATCACATTACTTTAATGTATGGAGGGTATGGCACTATAACATGGCGACCGTCACGTACGAGCCGCGTTCCTCATCTATACGAATGGAATCATTCATTTTGCTGTTTATTTTGAAGGGATAGTTTGCTTTACGAATTATATTTTAACAATAAATTGTAACTATACAGCTGAAATTATAATAGGTAGTGAGCTAGGATAAATTATTGAGAGGTACGCTGCGTCTGGATTCTTGCTAGAAGATTTTTAATAATGCAAACAAATACTCACATTAATAAATAATGGACCACAGGCGTGATATTTTTTTTTATTGCCTACAGTGGCAGACTCGCAGTCGAGTCAACAGCCCACCTGATGGTAAGTGGTAATTGTCGGTCATAGACTTTTGCAATGCCAGGGGTTCTGTAAATCCGCTGCCTACCGTGATATTATTGCTCTCTTTAAACCTTATTTGAAGAAGGACATGTCATAGCGCTCGGGAAACACCGCAGCTGGCAGTTCATTCCAGAGCCTGCACGTACGTGGGAGAAATGGACGCTGGCAACGAACCGTGCTAGACGAGATCGTGTCCAGGTAGTATGGATGAACTTTGGTGCGATATCGAGTGATGCGATAATAGAAAGGAGAAAATCAAACAGTTTATCGGAGCACTCCCCGTGAAACATACGATAGAGCACGCATAGAGAGCCAAAGTCCCTCCGCTGCTCCAGTGACTCCAATTTGTCTGAGATTGGATCGCCGACAATTCAAACAGCTCACCGTTGGAGGGAGTCAAGTGGATCGAGCTGGTATTTGGGGGCTCCTCCCCACAGGTGAGAACAGTACTCCACGTGCGGAATTAGTGTATAATAAAAAATTAGACATTAGAAATATAATGATGGTATTGCTGCTAACATTGTATACATGTATGTACAAGCCGTGGATCAAACTTTCCAACAGGAATCAGTCGTCAAATCAATACTTAACATTATAATAGACTATGTAACTTATTACCTACTTAATTAACTAACGAAAAATGATGACCTTCAACATAATGCTGAACTCAAAAAGTGCAGGTGTTAGAACTGCTGGTTTTCTCTTAGAACATCGTCTTGCATTCAAAATGTACATATTATTATTGTAGTTTTGAATGGCGCGAATGTGGACTGTGCGCTAGATATAACATATTATCCAAATAGTCTCATTCTAGTCACAGTGTAACAACCCTTAGCAATAATAACATAGATAACAGTCTATCATTACATATTCTATATGTGCGTCAGCGTAACATTAACGTTCAAAACAAGGGCATAAAACTCAATTTGGCTTAACTGAAGTACCTATGTTAATAAGTTTTTAAGCTATTACGCTACTCAGGGAGTGAACATTCTATACTATTATTTATTCTGCGATATTACTACGTAATTCTGACGTTTCATTGTGCCCTCGCGGCTAGTTATTGTTACATTTGACGGCAGTCTTAATCTCTTAACAAAAGACTAACGTTATAAGTCCCTGGAAATTATTTCAATGCTGTTCACACCAAAGTGTGTTACCAAAGGAGTCTGCTTAAATGATTAATCTAGTAGTTATACCTAATAAATAACAGAGGTAAGCCTCAGCGGAATTCTCTTTAACTTGTATGCTCAGATCATATTAAAACACCATGACTGACAAGTTAGTAGGCAACAAAACACATAATCAACACACAGGTACATATACTACTTAAATAATTAGTATCGATGAAAAACCCAATGTTCAGTAGTAAATGTCTTACTGATAAAAACGATACGATATATACGATTGGACTCCAGTGCAGGACATAGGTTTCTCACACTTTACATGATAACGCCTAATCCTCATCCATCCGCGTCAAGTAGGTATATCTGGGTTCACTTCTTCAGAACGTCGGTTAACTGAGCAAGGAACTCCCTTATCACATAATTTTGTCAAGATCTCAGGGACTCGGTTGCTTCTTGGTCATAAAGCCAGCGCTTTGCTTCATCAGCTTACTATCTTTATTGGATAAAATTTATCTTATTTTTCATATTTGTAATATATTATTAGTCTACCAATATAACTGAATATGAATATAGCAAGCAGTACGTGGAGTAAAGGACTGGTAGACACCATTCCAATTGCTATAATGGCAAACTGCAAATTTGTGCATTGGTATACATAGTTTTACTAATCATTACTTTAAATAAATAGGAGATAATACAACCGTTATCTCTCTACCTGTCACTGTTAGGCTATAAAATAATTCACTCAGTGTTTACATACACGGCGGCCACAAATTAGTATCGCATGCGTTTGCATAATTGTAATATATACGTCACTCACTCCCTATAAAATGTAATATATCTCTACCAGGTTTATGAGGGCGATGTAGTGTGTAACTATCTGTTGTATGCTTGTCATTTTGTTAGCAATTATGTGGAAAAATGTTGTCACCTGGAGTTATAAGTTATAGTAATTACTGACATTTAAGTTATGTTGTATATTTCAAATGATTACATAGTAATAGGGTTTTATATTTGTGCTCATTGTTAATTAATAATATTTTTTTACTTTGGTTTTTCGTTTATTGGGCGAAAGGTTGTTTAGCCATTCAAATCTGATTTCTAATGTCTTTGGTGGCGCAGTAGCATTAGCATTCAGTGTCCCTTCTAAAATTTTCAATGCGCCTTGAGTAAGCGTTTGTGATCTATCCTCTTACTTCTTTGTAAGAAAAGAGGCATTTACTCTACAGTGGGAAGAAGATTTTTTTAAACCAAGTGGCAGGTAGTTCTAAACTTCTAGGCAATAGCATGCTCACGGTATGCCGTTTTTTATAAAAATACAGCTTTGTGTATAGTCTGTATAAAAGAAAGTCAGATTTTCTGTTACAACACTTATAACTCGACAAAGGCTGGAGCGATTTTTATTTTGTTAAATTTAAACTCTTTTTATGTTCTTCAGAACTACTCTCCGTGGTAATAGCGACAGAAGACGGCCAATAAGGCCACATCTCTACGCAGCTGTGAAGACTTTAGGTACTTAGTAGCCTCTAGTAATAATATAAAAAGTCAAAATATGGAACACTTCGTAGGTATCACATACAAATCAATTGGGCTCTATGATGTATAGTATAAAAGATTTTAAGGCACGTTACAACCATTTTACGCATCACGTAAATTTCTAAGAATCGGCTTACTTTAAGCCTTTTTAATAATAATAATAATAATTATATTTGCTACTAAACAACTGATATACTACTTATATACATTTTTTTTTGTAATTACTTACATATTATAGATAAATTACACCCAGACACAGATCAAACAATCATGCTCATCACACAAAGATTTGTTCTGGGTGGAAATCGAACCCACGACCTCCGACTTAGCAGTCAGGGTCACTAACCACTAGGCCAACAGGCCAGGATTAATTGCCTCTATTTCTCACCCACCACAACATAAACAAAAGGCATTATAAAAATTACACCATACGCCTTAAGATGTTATCTTATAACACCTATTGCTCACGTTTCTCTAACAAAGGAGCATCATAAACGTTGTCATTGAACAATATTGAACATATTTACAAACCACTGACTCCTATTATTTTCTTTAAGAATGCCTTCTACCAACCCGCCTATTACTTATTATAAACACTTCGATGATTACTCACGTTAAGCTTGTGCAAATCAAAGGCTATTTTGAAGCTATAAGTTTAATCAGTATTTATGTCACTATTTAGATAAAGATACTAAAATTCCTGTCCTAATAATTTTACACATTTGAATCAAAAGATCATGTTCCGTTGACTGTATTAAAATTCTAAAAATTATATAAAATTATACTAATTTAAATTAAGAATTTTTTGGCTCAACATAAAATGCTCAAGGTACATTAAACAAACGATTCCTTTTCACTAAAATAACACCGATTGCGTGAAAGAATGTAAATATCTAACTAATTATCGCGTTAACCCTACCTAGATAGAGTTTTTAGCAAAGATTTACTTATCGGATTAATTACCTTCCCTTTGACCCACTTTAGTTAAATGTATCAATTAAGTATCACGTATCGCGTGACGGTGAGCTTTATCTTTAATTATCGGCTAACCACATTGGTTTGAGAAATCCAGCAGTGCACATTTTCAGGGTGATGATGTGAACTAAAAACCTGCCTTCTGACGTAATTCGACCGCTAAATGTTTGAATGCGGTTCAAAATACGAAATTTTATTTATTCAATTTTGCTTTTTTGGAAATATACTAATAACTAACTTCTAATATACATTTACAAATTGCCAATAAAAAGCTGCCACATATGTTTAAAAAAAATTATCAACACTATCACCACTTATTGTTTTCTAGAGGCTTAGGTTCTTTAACCGAATTGTATTTTTGCCAAATCCCTACAACAATTTTCTCTTAGATATAACTTTATAAACAAACAAGCTGTATTACGTTAACAGTATATCTTTTAGTGTAATACATACTTACCAATGGGCCCTTCTGTCCTTAACCTGAGGCGTGACGAGTCGACCTTCTCCGTTTGCTCCTGCTATAATTCACATTGTCCGACCTGGGTGCGTCCACCAACTATGCAGTGATTGTCTCTTCTCTATGCACGTTGCACCAAGGTTGCCATCGACGTGTAATAATAAATATTAACTAGATTTTACCCATAGTTTGTTTACGGTGTTTGAAACTATATTTAGTTTTATGTCAGATTCATCAAATTTTGATACTCAAGTACAGAATAATAAATATAAGTAGTTTAAATCAAAGCAACTAAGAGTTTTGATAGTTTTAAAAATAGTTTTAATTTCACAGTCAACTAACTGTAAAATTTAGATGTACTATTAAAAGTACATTTAAATTTTCTCAAAATCATCAAAACTGTAACTGTAAGAAAAGTTGCACAGAGAGGTTTTACTCGGTTGGTATTCCGGCTGTACATCTCAAAACTTGAAGTGTACGACTGAACTACGACATACACTGCAGCGAAAGACTGGACTACAACAACCCTTAACTTCGACGGGACTCGATTGCGACAGGACTTACTTGTCATAGTTTCTGACTGTCGCAGATAAGTCGTGTCGCATATATGTCCTATCGCAAGTAAGTCCTGTCGCAGTTGAGTCCCGTTGAAGTTAAGGGTTGTCGCATTTCGGTCTTTCGCTGTAGTGTATGTCGTAGTTCAGTCGTATACTTCAAAACTTGTGCGTTCGATATAAACACCCCGTTTACTCTGGTGGGCATGTTCTCTTTACAAAAAATGGGTTACTTATAGTCGGGTAGTAGAAGTTACCTTAACCTTTAATATAATTGACTATAAGTGAAACCTATCTTATTAATATTATAAATGCAAAAGTTTGTGTGTGTGTGTGTGTTTACCACTCAGCTGATAAAACTAATTTTGATGAAAATTGGTATATAGATAGATTCGGTGCCGGAGACGGACATAGGCTACTTTTTATCCCGAAAATCATTCTGGTTCCCGAGGGATACAACAAAACATATTTTACGCGCGGGCGAAACCGTGGGGTGCAACTAGTGTTTCTTAATAAGTCTCATGGATTCTATAACATTAAAGGATATAGTGATCTAAGTAGCACATAATATATTACTTTAATGATTTGAAAGCTAAACGAAACAAATACCTACACGATCGCATTCAAAATATTAGACTAATACGATTGTTGGATAACTGCACGATTGAATGTATCGATTACTATCGATTATAATATCATTTCAAACCGATTGTATTCGAAATAATTAAATGAATTGGACAGCATTTTGTTAAGCGGATTATTGTAAGATCGATACAGGTAAAAGGGTTTAAACTTTGTTAAGTAGATATATTGGGATAAAATAGGTACATTAATATGTTGGTGTAGGATGCAGTCTAAGTATAATACGCTTGTGATGTGTAGAATTTCAACTTACAGAGCAATATAAAAGCAATTTTATGCTGAATATAAGTCCTGCCCAAAATATGTAGGTATGGCTGGTTTTTGGTATTATGACAAGAAATCTTGGCACTCATCGAATATTAAATATATCGAAGTCATGTAATTTACTGACTATATTGCATTAATCTATGTACCACAGGTTATAACATAATAAAATATGAGTACAGGACATCTAAATTTAGTTTATAGTTTATAATTAAGGCTTTTGGCAGTAAATTTGTCCTAAGTATTTATTAAAATTATTTATTGTTGCTTATGAAATGTCTTGCGTAATTTGAGTTCCTGTAAAATATCTAATAGTATTCTTATTTTGCAATTTCTGACTCCAAAATTTTAAAAGTGACTTTTAAACATAACTTATTTCTACAAAGCAGGATTGCAGTTATAAGTTAAAATCTAATTCCGATTTTAGATAAATTACAAACAGAAACAAGTATAAAAATTAAATACGATCGCAAGTTTTTAATCCGTATATCCATGTTTGTGTTTACATTTTGCGTGTTAAGTATTTGGCATAATACAACGTCATCTAAAACCGTTATGCAAAATATCTGTAATAATACATTCAAAACTAGCGACCGCCCTCGCTTCTCAACAGTATCAAAAAGCTGTGGTTTAACTTGGCTCACTGTTACCGATGCTGCTCGATTCCTATAGGTGATAGTTTAATATTTATACACCAAATCCTTTGATGAGAAACGCATTATATACCCGTGAAAACCGCATCAAAACCCATCTGGCAGTTTTCGAGATTAGCCATTTCAAACAGACAGATGCTTTCCGGTGGCTTTTTTATGATAGATATACCTAGTAAAACCTCTTTTGCATAGTTGCAAATTGCGGCTACACTTGGCTTCCCAAACATCTGTTGCTTATAAAAACTGTAATCTGTTTCAGTTTTGTCGACTCTCCTAACTTCGCTCGCGGTCACTCGTCGTAAAAACATTGCACATTTTTATTAAAGTGTTTGAATGATTTAGAGTTTTCTGTAGAATAGTAGGTACTTTTTATGCATAAAAGTGACATTAGGTACATCTAAAATGAGTATGTGTGCAGTAAATTTAAGAACTAAGGCTATTTTTTGTGACACGGAGAGCTGTACTACAAAAGACTACACCGCACAATTCAACATACATAATATTAAGTATTCTTCTTTTTAATCATTATATATTATTTAAATCATTATATAGGAGCGCCAATTATCTATATCTCAATGCCAGTAAAGAACGATTCGTGCTAGTTTCGTCGTTTTCTAGTACTCTAAAGAGCTACTGTGCGGTTATTTCTAGAATAAAGGTGCTTTCACGGCCATGAAGCTATAAATTGACCTGTTAAACATTGTTTTGTCACATACTTTTTTACATGTAAATTGGTTCTGCTATAT
Source organism: Parascotia fuliginaria (assembly GCA_963082885.1). Classification (NCBI taxonomy): domain Eukaryota; kingdom Metazoa; phylum Arthropoda; class Insecta; order Lepidoptera; family Erebidae; genus Parascotia; species Parascotia fuliginaria. The sequence goes on from OY720175.1 coordinate 5,725,256, forward strand.
CATTGTGCAGTTAAGACTGTACGCACTATTTAATGAATTTGTTTACCATAGACCTAGGAAGCGTGGTGCAATTATAACAGTTAAAAGGTACAAAGAACTTATTTGCGTAGTAGGTATCAGTATAAAAATAATAGATTGTTATCTACTTCAAGGAACGAATTACCAGCTGCGGTTGATTCCCGAGAGCTATGAGTCCTTTTCAAAAGAGGTTTTAAGAGATCAATATTATCACTCTAGATTGCAGTTTTCAGAGCCCCTGGTATGCACTGTTGTAGGCAATAAAGAATACATGCGTCTCTCTCAAAAACTCTTTTCTTATCGATTTCTTATCATAGTTTTATATAAATTCTGTAATATTAACATTTAAAACTTGCTCGTGATTTGCAACAACTACACTAAAAAACTTTTACAGGTGCTCTAGAGATAAAGGTTATTTCTGTTACAAACTTAGTACGACGCATCGTAGTCATGTGTCATAATCAGACTTGCAGAGAAGTTAAAATTAGAATCATATGTTTCTGAATTGACAACAACAATGTAATATTATCCTTCACAATACTAAGTACTATTGTAATTGTTGTCATAGGAAGTATTTAACTTTTTGCGTCGCTAAATAAATAGTAACAGTAGGACCAGGACCTAATTAGTTATAACGGAAGCTTTTTTGTATAATTGTAACAATACGGATAATTAACTATTATTACAATTGTTGTTATATAAAAAAGACATTTAACAAAGAAGCGGCCAATTCTAGCTTTGATCGATTCCTATTTATTTATATACGTTTAACTTTATTTCCTTGCTTGGCCCACGTGTTTTCTTTTAATTACAACTACTACAAACAGTATCGATAAAAGACTTTTATTGTCAGTATTATTGTAGACTGTATTTTTCTCGTTAATTATTATTAGTGCCAAGCATAGGTATGGGTAAATTGTTATACACACACGACTTACGGCGAAACAAATAGTGGCAATCACACTAAAAACTTCATCTCCGATAGCTTAGGTGATTATTCTTAAAGGCATAGTTTGACATTTCATATGAACAAACTACATTCGTTCTAGACATCTAGTTATATAAAAGCATAGCAAATAAACGTATTTTATTATGGCTGTGTGTAAACTATGACAAAATCCAAATGCTTTTACCCAAATAGCCGAAGAGGAAAGTTTTCATACATCTAAAACTTAGCAATCTAAGTGAAGTGAATTCTTTTTGTCGTGTACTCGTGTAGCGTTTCTTATGTAAAGCCATGTTGAAGTAAAGCCAATCATTCGAGACGAATTCTTGCTGTTTTTCTGATTATGTGGCATAAAAGCTTTTACCAGTATATACATTTCATAATACCCCTTTAGTAAATTGCCTGATTGTTTTTAAAATTTCTGTTAGATTTTTGTATAAAGTTTTAAATAAATAAATAAATAAATACAAATCTACTAACTCCCACAACAAAGTGGGCAAATTTTAGATTATAAACTTAATATTAAGGAACTTTCTTCGACCCGGGTATAAACCAGAAATATCTACGTAGCAGTCTGTACACTAGTATTATCGAACCACAAAGACAGTCAACTATTTTTTTTTTCATAACAAAGAGGTCAAATATTTTGTTTGTGCTACTTAACTAGTTTTAATCAATAATTTTAATCTGCTATTGCTATTTCAGAACAAATCAATCAAAAATGTTTTATCTAAACTAATTTAATAAAGAGAAAAGATTTGATTATTGTATGTTTGTTTGTTTGTTTGTTATGGATAAACTCAAAATCTACGTAACTAATTTAAAAAATTCTTCACATATAGAAAGCTACAATATCAGCGAGTAACATAGGCTATGTTTTTTTGTGGTATGCTACGCGGACGAAGCTGCGATATTTTAAAAGTATTCTTTCTTCAGAAAGTAGGCTAGGTAGGCTAATATGCCTAGACCTAGGTTGCAAAAATGATACTTACTCGTTTATTAATTCATGTTGGCTAACAGTGGCTTTCTATAAACAACCTTTAATCCAAGATTCTTTAAAATCCAGATTTAAAGCAATGGTTCGTTTGGCCCTGAAGCGTTGTCAATAATAGACATATTGTAAAAGCGATTCAGCGCTAAAAGATCCATTGCATAAAATCAGGTTTTAAAAGAATCTTGCATTGAAGATCGTTAATAGAAAGCTACTATAACAGTCTAAGTACTATTAAATTGACACTGACAAGTACTTGAAGAAAATATTTACACACTAGTTTATTTGCATTTAACCACTTTTGAACTCAATTTTGTAAACGTCGAAATAGTTCTTCTTTTCGGATATCACTTTAATTTAAAATAAAACTCCTTTTAGACACTTAAAATCGTATAACTTGAGTATAAAACCGTACTGAGTCGTACGTGTTTCAGCGCCAAAGACGTCCTCGACAGTCGGAAGTTATGGCTTTTGTTCTCGCCCTGACTTTTCTGCAACACTTAACAAACGTTTAAAACTCTATTGTTGTACCCGCTGACGTTTTAAAGCTATTTTCATTGTACCATCGGACACATTAATATACTTTTGTTGCTGTTATAATTATGTGACGTGATTAATATAAATCGAAAGAGTTGTATGGGTGCCATGGAGAATCTTTTATTAGAAATAGCTTGATTAATAACATTGTCAATGTGTAATTATAGTTAAAAATATATTCAATTATTTAAGCTATATGTAAATTAAATTATACGTTTTTTTACGGTAGTAGATCCACGCTGATTTCAGCATGAATGGGCCGGATCGTCCGGGGAAGTACTACCCTCTCATAGAAGATCTACTTAAGAGTAGTAGTATCCGTACTACTGCGTTTCGTTGGGTGAGTGAGAGCGCCGGAGGTCCAATTTCCCCCCTTTCCTCTTTCCTCACTTCCCACATTCCCTTCCCCTAACCCCATTCCCAGCCGCCATAGTGGAGACCACCATACCAGCAGTTTAAGACGATGGGTTTTAGTATAGTGGCCGCCACTTCTGGATTCCATTGACTGCTTTTGCTTTTGCTTTTGGTAGGCTATAACATAAAAAAAAGTCGTATGTAGTTGATTTAAGTAAGTAGGTACGAAAATAATAATCATTATTAAGTAACTCTGCTATACATTTAACAATGTGGGTTCAAAGTTCTTGTTTTGCTCTTTCAACAATATTTTGTATTATTTTATTCAGTAAAGCTTAACATTACGTATTTTTAGAGCATTCATTATTCAAGCCTCATTCTGTCTCGACAATTTATCAAATTGATCCACTTTCGCCGACAGGTTCCTAAATTAAGAAGAACATATCAAAACAACTTTTGTATATATTATCTCTTTGTCCTCTGAGTGAATGTAAAAAGCTTATTTTGTAAGACAATCACAAAATTATCCTAATAATGGATTAGTTGGTATAATCTGTGAATAAATTGATACAGGTACCGCCCACTACTATAAAAACAGAGTAAAATATTAATAATAAATATCTTGCTAAATTAAAAATACATCGTAAAAGCAAAAGCAAACGACGAAGGCACCGTCCTAACGGTCTAAAACAATGCCATAAACGTTTATCAATCGAATCAATTTAATTACCTAGAACTTAATCAGATACAAAAACATACAATAATATCGTGGTAACAAATTTGCATACTCTATCAACGTCTTCCATACACACTGCAGTCATTACTTCGCAGCTATCGGTAGTTAAAATCGCAACTTGGCGCTAAATCTTACATTCTTGACATAAATCGGGCGTCAGATGCACGATGCTGCACCGATTTGCTCGTCTGTCACACGCGAGACAACTAATTTGTCTGCCATGTAAACGCGACTCTGTATTCAAACTATGAGAAGCATTTTGGCCTCTCCACTATTTTAAATCAAAAACAAACTTGCGAAGTTTATTGTAATCCAAGTCTATATTGAGATGCCTGTAGTTTAGTTGCCAAATCATATACGTAGAACATTACCTATTAAATTATGTCCATTCGGCAGACATTTTCAATCACCTAATTTTATAAAAATGCATAATATTGATGATATTTTACTGATGACATAATGTTAAAAATTATATCTGTATAAACATTATGTAGGATTGAAGTGTTAGTATTTCGACCACTCAATAATAGAGAGAGAACTCTTAAAAATGGAACAAAAATGGTCTTCATTAAGTAAGCATAATACTTACCAGTATTAATATACAAATTTAAATATATATTCGACGGGCATAAATTCTATAGACAAACGATCTAGAGGGATTGGCGGGATGCCACTAGGTATAGCCAAAAGTATAATTTATGGAAATCTATGGCAAGCGGAAATCCGTAGAGAATATCTTTCACGCGCTGTGTGCTGGCATGATAGGATCTTAAGCGAAACTCAATTTAAAAATGGAACATCTTTTCCGAAAAGAAAATTTTGTAACATAAATGATAAATAATATTTCAAAACATTTAGTTGGCAGATCTTAAGATGAAGATAAACAATAAAAACCTGATGAAAATATTGAAGACAATTCCATTCCTACAATAGAATTTGGCAACTTGTATATAAATTTAATAATATTCGTGATTTTAAAACTATGACGATTTGAATAATGTTCTACTACAGAAATGTCTTATTGTGCATCTGAAATGGAACAGAAATTCTGTACACAGAAAATAGTTTTAGTACGCCAACTCTAGAGAATTAAGATTTTTCAATAGATATTTATATTAATTAGGAGGGTGAGCACTAAATGCGTATGTGACGTATATGTTGTACAATGAATTTTCTAATAATAGCTATTTTTACTTGCGTAAAGATTGTGATGATTGTTTACTAATTTTATTTACTTATTATAGTCAGATTCCCTTTATTTAAATGGTTAATATCTTAGGTTTTTTCAATATGTAGCGATTATAAATACCAGTTTTATATCAAATACTAATTCTAGAAGTAGCAGAAAATAAACAGTAAGTAAAATTCTTCAGAGCCGAGGTGGACAAATTCCTCATAAGGTGGACCGACAATCTGATGGGAGTTGCTAGCATCTATGAATGAGGGCGGTTCACGGCCAAGGTGGCGACAATTGAGGGTAGCCTAGGTTCAGCAGTGGACCTCTTTCAGCCGATATGATGAAAATTATTTTTGAGGTAACATGTACGATTTCTCCATAATATGGAAACCACAAGCCGCCACAATTAAAATTTATAGTAGGACATTACTTCAACAATATGTACTGCCAATAAGGGCCACGTGCTCAATTTAAATTCCTGTTTGGATACAAATATGCATAAAAATGTCGTACAGTGACCCTGTACGACATTTTTATGGAGGTAATTTTAATTTTCTAATATAAATTGTTTAATATACAATTATAGCTAGGTTTGTAACTATTACTACATTAGATTATCATATTATTCTTGGCGATAAAAATCTTTGACAATTACTTTGTAAGTCTAGACGCTACAGTAATGTAATTAAGTAACTACATTACTGTAGCGTTCTGCTTTTTATGGAAACATCTTCAAATTTTGTTTTATTCAGTTAAACATCATTGACGTCACTCGAGAGGGGGGTCGTCACTCGTTCGTTGCCCTCATCCATCAGTTGCCCGCCACCCTTATAAGGTCTTCGGTCCACTTTGTAAGGAGTCTTCCGGTTATTGGTCGCCACTCCAGAACCTTTTTGCCCAAACTAATAAAAAAACATTATAGTTATACGTAATTTTTTTTTTTTTTTTTATTTATTAATACTTCATACACAAAAACACATGTATAGGCGGACTTAATGCCAAAGGCATTATCTACCAGTCTACCTTGGGGTGATGCAGAGATAAATGAAGTAGGTGCATAATAAGTAAGGTAAATTTAATAATAAGTTATAAATAAATATATACGATATTTAATAAATACTTAATAATAGAGTACATATATTATATATAAAGATACTATATATATATATATATAACAATACACTATATACCATATATAAAATACACAACAGTATGAGATGATTTTGCCACATTATTTTGCTAATAATAGTTCTCGAAATTTGACTTTAAACGTGTAACGGTTGGTGGACTTCCTGATTTCAAGAGGGAGGGCATTCCAAAGAAGGATAGATTGGACAGGGAAAGAAGAATGAACAAAACCACTGGTATGTGAGAGACTTGCAAGAGTTAGATTATTAGATGAACGAAGGTTTCTATCATGAGTAGAGCTGAGGAAGGTGAGTTTGGGGATGTAAGGATGGAGAAGAGTGTAGTGAGTGCACGCATACTACGGCGTTTGACAATAGGTAACCAATTCAAAACGGAACGATAGGTAGACACATGGTCATACTTGCGAAGATTAAAAACGAATCGAATGCAGTTATTAAGAAGATGGTCAAGTTTGTTGAGAAGATCTGCATTCAGGTCGTAGTAGCATACATCACCATAGTCGATCAGCGGAAAAATTATGGCCTGCACAAGCATTGCCTTAGTCCTGCAAGGAAGAAAATTTTTGAGATGATACAAAGCACGCAGGGTACCGGTAACTTTTTGACAAACATATGTCACTTGGGCTTGCCACCTTAATGTGGAGTCAATTATTAGACCGAGGTCTTTTACAGTTGTCGATAGATTTATTGCTGTCCCGTCAAAGATAATCAGAGGAAGATTTGACGTGTCCAACCTGCACGTAAGGCGTTGACTCCCTACGATGATTGCTTGACACTTTGACGGGTTTTTAAGATATGATAGTAGATTATTGCTGGTTCCACATTATGAAAAAGCCGGATCGACGGAAAGTAATGGGCAAATACCTTCTGATAAAATATCGGCGTAGTGTTAGTTCTCAGTGATGCGTACAATTATTTGGTAAAAATGAGCGCCGCAGCAGGTCCAATTACGACATCGGTTCTCTTGCTTTTTCTTTCTCATTTTATTCTTAATACATAGCATGTAACGGTTGGGTAGATATAATTTACATAGGCCACTAAAAATCCCTAAATTTTAACAACGTTTTTAAAATCCAATATTATGTGAAACATTTAAATTCTAAATCGATTTATAGCGAAGTGCATATTGCATGAACTCCTTTTATACCAGCAGAAGGCGCCAATAGCTACAAATTGTGGGTGTACGACGTGACATGAAGTGTTTACTAAGCGATACGCGACTCGGTCGATCGATGAGTAATAGCCGCTTGCGTGAAGTAGTCTTTAGTTGTAAATTACACTATTGTCGTTCAAATTGGTCTCATTTTATTGACTTTTGATTTTGTTCTGATGTTTCTAAACATTTTAGCTTTAGTTGATGTTTTTCCAGCTGTGATGATGACGATAATGATTTGTTAGGCTTTAGATTTATATTTTTTAACATGTAACTGTAGGGAACACACAGAACTACAGTGAAAAAGATAACAGTCTAATTGCGGGAAAGAGACATCAACTTGTATAGTATGAGTGATTTGGCATTTTATAAAATAATATAAATAAACGCTCAATATACATGTGACAGATAAATAGAAAGGCATAAACGAATGACAGTTGTCAATCGTCAGGAATCATAATAGGATCGAAATATCGTGACTAGAGACTTGGCGTCAAGAAGCTGTCATAACGCCTTTGCAAACCTATGTCAATGTATCGTAATATGACTTGGACAACGCGAAAATCGAATTTTTTGTATAAAATTGTTGTATTACCTATTTGTGTGTATGTACTAAATAATAATAATAAATTTACTAATTTTGCTTACCTGCTTGGTTTTCGATTGAGCTTAACCTCTTTCAAAACCATTTTTATATCGTTCGGTGTTCATCGTGATAAAACAGACACTTCACCGACTTAATATTTCGATATATGTATCTTCAATAGAAGAATACAATAATATAATACAAACATAAATTTGAGGTAGGTTACGACTTTATAACGCTTTGATTTAATAACACAATTGTAGAGCTCTAAGGGTGCTATTATTCAAACTGATAGTCGGCACGACACTCATTTTGGTAAGACATCTCAATATTGGAGTAGTTACAAATATATATGGCGTTCCATTTTCATAATAACGTCTTATCAAACAGAAGTATGCAAGCACTTAAGTCTTAATCGCTGTTAAATTTACCTACCTAATTGTTTTGTAGTGTCGCTTAATAACGAAGTGCGATAACTGGCTGCTGTTTAGGATACCTGAGCTTAACTAATATCCATTAAAATTAGTTGCTTACTTAGTTTTATCAGAGTTAAGTAAACGGGTGTTTCTAGACAGTTCCTTCACTTTTCTGTGAAACTATCAAAACCTTGTAGCTATTACGTGAAAGCAAATGTAGGATATTTTTTTTCCTATTCTGTAATTGAGTACAGAAGGGTTAACGATGAAACAGGTTCGCAGACAGTCGTAACACGTTTTATTTTTGGCAGTGACATTTCAAAGAGCTTTCATTGTTTGTGAATCCAGAATACTTCAATGAATTTTAAATATAGCTTTCATTAGTTTGTCTTTGAGAATCTTTTTAACGTAGTGATAGAATATTTGAATACTAAACTTTGGTAATTAATTTATTATTTATTCTATGCCTAGCACTTCAGTTGGTGGACTTAGTCAGACTGTAAAACATTATATTTTATAATATATATAAATACAGTCCATACCCGCCAAGAAACCACTTATTTATTTTAAGAAAAATGCTGGCTCCGCAATCAAATTAGATATACCAAAATTACGTCATTTGGCATGTAAATCTTATGGTGAATGTGGCGTGATCATAATTATAAGAAACCTCTATCGTTTACTCGGACAAACGCGTAAATTGTTAATATAAAAACACCAATTGTAAATACAAGGCGTTTATAATGTTTTTCAACTTATTAAATCAAATCTAAAAATTATGCATATTTATAATAATTTTCTTTTAAAGTTTGATTAAAACGTCAGATGGCTCTTATCAATGTAAGTGAAAATCTTAAAACAAAACTTTTAAGATAATTATAACATTCTGTTTTAATTACAGGAGATTTAAATTTAGCTTTCTCTTATAATAAACGAGTGTCTCACAGTAATAGTATTATTTTAGCTCTCAATTAGTCTACTTTGGTTTAATGCTCTAAGGTCTACTTAGCTTGATGAATAGACTTAAAATAAGTAAGTTTTCATAGAGAAAGATTACCTTGGACATTGCTGACATTAAGTTCGGCAACGGGCAAGTCAGATGACTTTTCAAATTCCTATATATAATGTAGGAATTTTGGTATTTTGTCACTTTAGTAGGCTAATATAAAAAAAAAAAAAAAAAATTATATACTATTAAAATTACCTTATGGTAATGAAAACTGCGTGATGAAACCTGAACTTGTATTTTATATCTTATATTTTTCTTGACCTGGCTTAGGTCTCGTTTCTCTATAATTATGATTACAAATGCACTCAAATACAATGAAGTAAGTAAAGAATGAATACAATGAAGTAATATTGTATAAAAAAAGAAAAATAGTTCATGTGTGAACTTTCGAATTGTAACAAACAGGCAACTTAATTTTCCAAGTTAGTTCTTCTATAGTAATTTTAAGTCAGCAAGTCTATTAGAACAAAGAAGTTCGGTAGTAGAGGGGTTATGCAATTTAACTGCATACAAACAAGTTTTTTGGCAAGAATTTTGTTTGCAGCTACAGCTTTTAGAAGCGATGGTTAGCGGTCAGCTCAAACTGTTTAGGTACATTTACAAACATAGCAAAATAAATTTTACAGTTAAACATTAATGACATGGAAAAGCTTTGATTAAAAATAATAGCGTGACTGTCAAAATACAGTTTTCACTATTTAGCTACGTAACATTACTAGTGCCATCAAACTTTATAGATTACAATATTTTTATTGTGTAGGTACAGTATTTTTAAAAAAAAATATTTTAGGGCTCAATAACGATGTTGAAACCATATTACCTAACTAATTTGCAATAAGCATAAAGAAGTTACACAATATAAAACAATTTTTATTGTGTCTAAGGAAAACGAAGTACTTTTTCTGTTAGAAGATGTCCGTGGCAAGCGAAGACGCCAGACAACTTCGGCTGCCACCATCAAAAATAAAAAGGAAACAAAATGTGCTAGTACTTAAAAACTACTAACACATTTTGTTTTCAAGTCATTCATTTAGAAGCGCTGTTCGCAGAATAAACGAATTACGATTAGAAAAAGTAGGTAAATAAGATATGGTGAGACGATCGACCGGTGGTTATGGAGTATATTAAACGACGCCAGCCTGCATTGGACCTCAGAAGACCGATTAATTATGAAATTATCTTTACACAAAGCATTTATTGTGGTTTCAATATTTATTATAATTGACCTCACAGAAGAAACAACAAAGTTTCATTACACGTTAGACAACTAACTGGAGCAGTAAATTATTCATATGTAACACCGGCAATATAACATTTTAAAATTAATATCCATTTTTGACTTAACCTATTGTGTACCGTTCAAAACGATAGGACAAACAAATTGCCGGAAATATTTGAATAAGAATGGGGACATTCTCGGGGACACTAATGTGCGAGGCGGGAAGCCCGGACAGTGAGGGTGCCCTTAATATCTGTTTTATTTTTTCCGGATTTGTATGAATGAGGACAACAAACACCGCACCCTCTATTGTCGGGATGCGACAACACAAAAAAACGTTCGCGCCCAATGATATTATTTTTTGTGAGTAATTTTATGACTTTATTTGCCGTCGCGTTTGTATTTTGAATATGAGGCAATATGTAGATTAGGTACGAGTTCAAAACAGAATAATTGTGAGTTGGGTTTATACTCAGACAGCGCGGTACCAACATCCATAAAATAGTTCTTTCAAAGTCACTGAACCGTAATACCTTACTTGGTCGTAAGATATGTTTGTATTTGTCGCGTAAGTACAAAACTTACTCGTAACCGATCCGAGATCGTGCAATACAAGTGGATAGGTTACACCACGTTTTCTTTCAATATTTCCCAATTTGATACGGTATTGTACCCCTCTTGGCGAGACAATGGAAAGTAATCGTCAGTGACAAGGGAGTGAGCTAAATTTCGTTAAAATAAAAGCGTACAGAGAGCGTAAGATATAGCGCCTACGTGGTCGCCGTGAGATCCCGAGAGCTCCTACAATGGAGAATTGGAAAAAGCTTTTATAATCCGGCACGTGACACACATGCTCAAGCGGCCATATCTTAGAGTAGCTATACCCGCATGGAGCGGTGGCAGCTACAACCACTACTAATTCTTTTTTCTGACATAGGTCCTATTTTGTTTTATGTTCAATGTACAACAATATTATGCAACATTTCTAGTAGTACAAAAATATCATGTGAATGCTTAAAGTGGCACAGTCTTAAGTTAATATGTGGTTACCCTTTTGCTCAAATTATATTAAATATAAGCTCCAAAATAAACGGTCAGGAGTAGGTAGAGGTCAGTAAGTTTCATCAGATATATAACTAGCAGCCTTTGTATGGGGGCAAGTTTATTGCTAGATTTCGAGCACAATTTCAAACGACTGTATATCTATAATATAGGATGTATTTTCCAATGTAATATTATTCTTAGCCGCCTATTACCCATAAACAGATAGATATAATTAAATGAATGTCCAAATCACGTAGCTTAATCTAATCTAGAATTTATACTTTAAGCATTACGTTTGCCCTTTTATTCTATCATAATTTACTTATTGCCCAACGAACTGTTATCAATAGTTGCTTTAATGCCATTCACTTGCATATAAATTTTAAAGTGTTAAACGTGCTTGAACTGAACTCATAAAACGATTGGAAATTGTTTTTAAAGATTGTCGATAGTTCCAGTAGCAGAGTGGTTGTTGTACAACTACTATACTAAAAACTTAGGTTAGGCTTTGTCTGTCAAAAAACGCCTGTGCCTTTTTTTCTTTTATTAGAACTGTTGTGAATAAGGCGTTGGGAAATTAAGATCCTACCGTCCACTAACAAAATGTAGAACAAACTAGCATTAGTATTAGTTTACTAGACTAACAAAATGATAGTGGACCAATCAAACCAAAGCAGTAGGGCATTATACAAAGCAAGACAGATAGCAGTGTTGGATGATCTCTAAATAAAAGAGTCCACAAGCAGAATGGATTCTGTGACTTGCCAATATGTATCTACCAAATCTGTCCATATATATGCCACCACAACCTGATCGTACAGAGTAAATTATTGATGAAAATACATTTATCCTTACATATTATAAAAGGCTTTGTCCTGACTGACTTACTGAATGACTGACTGATAGACAACGCACAGCCTAAACCGCTGGTCGTAGCGACTTGAAATTTGGAGGGTGTGTTTATCTTAATTTTTAGTGATGTACTAAGACAGGGATTTTTAAAATCCAACCCCTAAGTGTGTCAAAAGAGATGAAAAAGATTGTATGAAACTTTTTCGTTCTTTAACTTACAGTTTGGAAATTTTGTTTTGGAATACTTCTATTAAAATAAAAAATGCTCTACTAAATATTTTGTGACTTTAGAAGGATGAAATTCGAGATGAAACATTATATGGAAAGATCTTTGCTTTTGATGTTTGCGACTTAAAATTCAGAGGATGCGTTTATCTTAATGTTTAGAGGTGTAGTTCGAAAGGGTTTTTAAAATTTAAGTGTGTGAAAAGAAATGATAACGTTCGTATAAAACTTCTTTGTTTTATAATAATTTATAGGTTTTAAAATTTGTTTTTGGATACTAATATTAAAATAAGTATTATTAGTATTAGTAGTAATATTCTCATTATTTTTTTTGACAGAGGGTGGCTTTATGAGGGGAAAGTTTTGGATGAAAACTTGTAAGGCAATATAATTGTTTTTGAAGTTATCGTCGTGCAAATTAGTATTGGGATACTAATTTGCACGTTGTTTTAAGTTTTTTTGATATGGGTTGTTGCTTACTCTTGAGTAAGTACACCATGTTCACGAAATATTTTAGCTGCCCGGATAGAAAAACAAAAAATATTGTTTACAATATTATATTATATACAAGTGCTTAGAACAGATTTGCCCTGCCCATAGTGGCTCTTAAAATGTCTGTGGGAAAAACGATAATCCACGCAAGCGAAGCAGTGGACAAAAGCTAGTTTATTACATATATTTGTTTCAGTCCGAGAGGCAACCCAAAGTTTTCCGTGCGTGTTTAATATTCTTTGATATTCAACAGACAGAAACTCAATACCGTGTTCCATTAGTCTTTTTATTTTGTCACCGTGCAAGCCTACTAAAACCCTGCATTTCACGCCATGTAACTGTCGGTAATGGATAATGTTACTTTCAATGTGAATTTACGTTAAAGTCAAGAGCAACTCAATATTATTTTTACAGTAAATTTTACTTCTCTAAGGTGTTCGTTCAACACACTGCTTTCCTTAACGGTGTACGCTAGTAGTTTAAAAACAATAAGATCAGCCCTTTATTATTCCACTTAAAGGAAAGGCCTCTTCTCACACAGAGAAGGCATGAGTGGATTGATCGCCACGCTTGCACTAATTGGCAAATCGAGACTACTGACGGCCTGACACGTCCTTCTTCCCGCGATGTTTAAAAAGTACTTGATGGGAAACTTGGCTGTGGACATTACAAAAGTCCACTTTTCATCAGATAGGCCGTTGCCTTGCCTGTCACCATAGTCTATAAATAAATGTTAAAATTTACGGGTACGTGTATATCGCATTACGTGGACAGCGTGTTTTGCACCATAAATATTTTTTTTATTCTACGCTCTATGTGTGTTCTTGCTAGTAATATGACGTTGGAGGTGAGTGCCAATATACAGAATGTACATTGTACATTTTCAATATACATGTCAAATCATCCATACTTATATTATAAATGCGAAAAAAACTCTGTCTGTCTGTTACACTTTACGGCTAAACCACTGAACCGATTTTGATGAAATTTGGTATAAAGATAGAATATACCTTGCGAAACCTAGGCTATCTTTTATTGCGAAAAAAATTTTGTATGGACAATTTGATATAACCGACATTCGCGCGGGCGGAGCGAGTGAAAAATATATAAAGTCATAACTACCTACCTACCTATCATGCTGTCAACTCTTTTTTTTTTTTTTTTTTTTTTTTTCGTGGGAAACTCATTACGAGTACGCACCCGCCTGGGCGAGGCGGGGGTTATGTCGGACTCTCCGGCCACAATGAGACAGCGGCCGGCATACCGACTAAAACCCACGGTGTTCCTCCAGACGGCCAGAGTGCCGGGGTCACGGGAGACGCTCGCGCATTCATCCGCGACCCCGACGGGCCACGGCCCGCTCAACGCGAGCGGGCCCCGTCTGATTTGGGGGGCCTAGCCCCCCTTCCTCCATCGAGAGGCGTTCGTGGAACACGTACGCCGCCTTCTCGGGCCTGTGCTGTTCGAGTGGCGATTGCCCAATCGCCGCTCGCAGGCATCCTCCTACGGTGGCTGGAGATCCCGGAACGCCCCACGGCGGCGTCCGGGGCGGGCGCGACGGGCGGGGAGCAAGGTGGTCAGCTCCCTCTCCCGCTCGGCCGCCTCCTTGGCGAGCATTACCTGCTCGCAAAAGGAGGCGACTGATGCCGTCAACTCTGTTCCAACCAACGCCAACGTCAGTTTAATGCATCCCACGCCTTTCAATAAGTAGGTAATAATGTGTAAGCAACTTCAGGGCATCAGAAACAAGATGTATTCCCATACAAATACAAGAAATGTGAGAGTGTTCCATGGTTTATAATAATATGAAATATTAACTAAACTGTACTGCACGTATCAATGTTGGACCACTATACTGTGTGCAGCAACATCCACACTCGGTAACATTTAGAAATTATAAAAATAATATTATTTTTAGATTAATAAATCTATATACAGTCAAAGATAAGTGAAATATGGCAATGGTCTAAAATATATTTTATAAACATTGAACTTTTGAATCTTGTGAAACTCACGCAAACAGTGAGTGAGGAGATCGTTTGTATTTCATAAACAATGTTTCATTTGGGAAATATGGTGGCAAGGTGTTTAAATAAAATGCGGGTCATAACATGTTAAAGACTTAGGAAAAAGTTAATAAAACTTCTGTCATTACCTTAAATTTGAAAACCCGCTTGCTAGAAGCTGTTTTTATTAACTTTAATATAATATGTATTTTTTATTCAAAGCTCGTGAATTTAAACATAAAACAAATTGTTAGCAAATAAAAGCTTACAATATAAACTATGAAATAATATCTTTTTAAGTTAATATTTTCTAACACAACACAACACTTATTTTAAATTTATCTTACACATAAAGGTCAAAAATTGTGATAAATTACAAAAATCGAACGTCAGTTTTCCTACGCTGCCACACTACGGACCCGACGACCACTTTATTCTCTATAGACTACATTAATAATAAAATAGTTGTATTTACACCCAGGATAAAAATAATTCTGATAATTTAAAAAAGAGAAGCAATGAATAAATATTTCAATATTCTTTCACAAAAAAATCAGCTAACCAATGAAACATAATAAGAAAGTACTAAATACTATTTATAATGTACTATATTGTATATTTTACAGTATAATTGACTGTCATTCTAGTCATAATATGAATTAAACCAAGCAAGAGTTTCCTTCACACGAAACTTCAAAGTTCACTCAAATTACTGGCAATTTGCAAGCGGTAATTCTCGGCAAACTTTGATAGTTTCCAAATAGTTTTTCATAGAATTGCGTGTAGTTAAAAACTAAGGCCATTTAACAGACCGAATAATTTACAAGCTCATTTTGCTGTTTTAGACTTAGATATAGTACATATTATTATGTAGGTGTAGATCTACGCTGATTTCAGCATGAATGGGCCGGATCGTCCGGGGAAGTACTACCCTCTCATAGAAGATCGACTTAAGAGTAGTAGTATCCGTACTACTGCGTTTCGTTCGGTGAGTGAGAGCGCCGGAGACCCGATTTCCCCCCTTTCCTCTTTCCTCACCTCCCTCATTCCCTTCCCCTAACCCCATTCCCAGCCGCCATAGTGGAGGCCACCATACCAGCAGTTTAAGACGATAGCTTTGGTATAGTGGCCGCCACTTCTGGATTCCACTGACTGCTTACCATCAGGCGGAGTGGAGTCACTTTGGTAGGCTATAATATAAAAAAAAAAAAAAGAGCTGTTTAGTTCCGGGTCAAGAATATAGGATTACTTCCGGTGGAGTAACAGGAACCTAATGGGAATGACCGGTAAATTTATTAATAACACAAACTGGTCTCCATTTTAATCAAAATTTTTTGATGAAAATATGTTTGTACAGCAATTTTGTAGTAAACTTGAATAAAATATTAAATCAAAGTATGTCAAAATATTACATTATTGATCGTTTTAATCTTGAGCTGCCAAGGATTAATAATAATATAATATAAACTAACAATATAGGCTTGTCGCAACCTACCCATTATAGTTTTACCATAACACTTAAGTATTGTAAATTTAACGAACTACTTGATACATATAATTATCTTTTGCCACAAACTGTTATCTGAACACAGATTGTAATTTAAAACGCGTGAAAGGCGGAATAAATCGAAGATATCATCGATTTGTTAGCACTTGGATATAGTGATTAATAGATATTATATTAGTTTTATTCCTTCAGATATTTTTTAGGAAAACTGTTTAATTAAATAATACAGTATGGCTCTCGTAGATATTTACGTAAAGTAGCAGTATCTAGATTTTCCATTTGTTTAGTACTCTTCGCTCTCACGTTCGGCAATGTATAATTAGTGATTGTATTTTCTAAGTATTATTTTTGCAATAACTATACAAAAACACAGCAATATTCACACGCTAACAGTAACCATTTAACATCCTGATGTTAAGTGATCACGGTACAATGAGAAGAACTCTCCTGAGATGCTTGTTGGCACCTTAGTTTTATTTATACGTTTAATTTTACCCAACGAGGTGCGAGGTTCATGAGAAGATTACCAGATTAAAGCTGGTAATCTTTCTAATAGGTCAGTCTATCGATTTCTTTTACATAAATAAAAAATCAACTCTTTGAATTTGTTAAGTCTTTCAGTCTTCAAAAACAATGTCATACGGTATATTGTTGTCTAACAATATCGCATGACTTTATAACGCCTTTAAGCCCTACATCAACACAAAGTAGGTCGTCGTCAGTTACAAATTACACACCCACTCACTTTCCCTATAAACTGTAAGGGTCAAGTCCGCAACTTTAGAAGTGTCACTAAACAGAGAGCAATATATCACGGCTTTCAGTGGCACATAAATAACAACGAATGAACTAAATAATTATGCGTACTAGAACATCTCTGCGAACAAAATTACAAGTAGGTTGTACATATAAAGAGTGTAAGCTATTTGTCGCTTCAAATGGTGGAATTTTAATATAGGCACACTTCCCGGTGGCTTCGTTGTCATGTTACATTTATGGTATTATTACGACGTGCGCCCTTATTATAAAACAAACGCAAACAATTCGACGTGTTTTACATAATCTCTCCAAATTGGATGGATATACTTCAGCGACGTGAGCTTTGCTAACACTGTTATATTGAACGTAGATTGCTGGCGCATGTTTATGAATGTGCCTCGTATGCTTGCCAAGATTTATTGTTTCTTGCAATATCATTTCTTACAAGTCGGTATTTTATTTTTGTTGGGTTATCATCTTCAATTGTACTTCACATATCTTATGCGTGTTTCAATTAAAACTTAGAATTCTTTACCAGTGCAAACCCATGCATTGGTAACTCAATTAGTTGTTGTTTATTTTAGTATATACATGCAGGCATACTAAATGCCCTTCTTTAAGAAATATTTTAATATTAATTTTTGGTTATTCATCACCGAGCCCTTATTTTTATGTTTGTACTTATTCTGACATATTTTAAGGTAAGACGAAATCGTGATTATTACAAAAAATAATAAACGAAAACTGAATCTTTATGTTAAATGTATTCTTTATAATATATGTAATGTAAGAAAGATGAGCATGCTTTGAAATCTATTAATACTTTAGTAACTCTTTGTAACCTGAGAAGTAGCGTCAAGGCAGACAAACTCTTTGAAAACACGTAATGATCTTGTAACATGATATTTTTGTGTACTTACCTGCTTTATAACGTATTGAAAACATACAAGTCTTTCTTATTTCTAATGAGTGTAGAAGTAAAAGTATTTTTAACAATGTATAAACTCTTATATTTTGGTCATAATTGGTAATTATGTACGCGATGTCTTTTAAAAAAGTTGTGTAGTGTTTCGTTTTGGGATAGACTTGGAACTAAGCGATTAATGAGAGATATTTTAGACGATAATACCTACTTCTCTAGCTACCTATAACGATTGCCATGTCTTGGTAAAAGTGTATCTCCATCGTTTTAAAAACAACGTTTATCTACTCATACTCATCAACGTTTATATAATCGTAATTAGTCGTAATTTAACCACAATATGTGTGCGTAAACCTTTCTATGTAATTAATTCGTATAAATATATATCATCTTGTATTTCAAACTCCATCAAAGTTAACTATATTTCATTTTAATAGATTTGGTTAATAAATATATACATTCCATAACACTGAACACAAATTAATATCATTTAATCCTCACTCATTAATGATAACAAATCAGATTAACTGCTGGTATTTAATACATTTAAATCAGTGATTCATAATTTTTTACCACTGCTTTTACCTTCATCACTCGTCTCGATATGTGGACAAAATATCACTATGGTGAAGACCAGCAGACTGAATGCAGGGTTCTAGAGAAATGCCCCTAAAAATAATCTGATAGTAGTAATACTATGTATAAAGTGTGTGGATTTATAGCATTCTTATTTTTGTTAAAATTTCTAGTAAATCTAATTAGTCTAATAGTATTTCATTAGTTTTAAATAATCCTAGGTTTTGAAATAGCAAAAAACAAAACAAATCGATAAAATCACGGCACACCAGTATCATACGAGCAAATTATGCTAACCGATGGAAATTCAGAAAGCAAATGACCGCCCGCCCGTAACGAGCTCGCTGCGCGAATATTGGCAAAGTTCTATAAAGCAACGACTCTCAAAGTGAATGAAGCCGAACCCACCGTACCCTAAGCAACCGTTAATATACATACAGATAGTAGTCTCTCAGAGCAAAGATCACGCAATAAAATAACCATTGAAAACAAAACAACAATACACAGACAACAAATTCAATTCAAAACTTTATTCAAAGACAATATTGGTAGGGATGGGTTCTGCACAGGAATGCCGATGATTATCAGTTCCAAATTTAGCACAAAATTAGTCCCAATGGGTTTCTAATGCATATCTCGTATAGCCGCAATATCCGAGTATATTGACTCCATAATGCAATCCTGACACGAACCTACAAATAATAAACCTAAAAACAAGGATAAAATTAAAACTTTGGGAACCTTTAGCAGCATATTCCAAGGTTCGTTGCAAATCGGGTTATTTGATTATTGCGCATACATTTTTGTAATCAGACATATCACTTTGAGAAGCAACTCTGGAACGAATAGTGGTTCATTGAATTAACCGATTCGGCCGTTTCTGTAAGTCAGCATGTATGCTTCCATTTTGGTTTATTAACATTGAGCCTTTGCACATTAAGTTCTTTGTTACTTTTAACTTCAAAAAGCTTTTTCAATTTGCCTTTTAATTTATAGTTATTAGCCTGTTTATCTGAAATGAAATATTTAGACTAGAAATTTTTTAGGGTGCTTTGTTGTCGTAACGGTTTTGCATAATTTCGTCTTCCAAAAGCCACATTAGTACTAGCGTAGATTCGAATCTTTAGCCTCGTACATTATGGATACTAGAAAAATATGAAAATGTCGACAACGTATCTGTTTCTGAAAGTTCATTTATAACATGGACGTTATGCTAGGTGTACGCTGTCTTTGTCGAACTAGCCGAGGAATATAAAGATTGCTTGAGATTTGACTTGCGAAAGCTGCATTATGGTAATAGCGCTATACTTGTTTTCTAAAATTTGAATAGTGTGTTGAATTTTATTTACATAAATGTGTTGCTATATTTTTGTCGTATAGTGTAAGATATAGTCCAAAAATATATGCGTGTAGTTCTATATGTTTATATTCTTGACCCATTTCTGTCTGTACGTCTACTATGATATTTTATTTGAAAACCTTTTTACTAGCTTAAATCTTTGAAGTTAGAACCAAATCCAGCTGATTCTCCGATGTCTGCAAATATAAATTAAAAACAAACCAAATAAAGGTATGTTTTTATTTTCAAGACATAGTAAGATAATTTCTAATTACTATTCCCATACTGAAATACAAATTTGAATACATTACATTTCTTTGTCAGAATAGATAAAATATTTTTCAAAAATGACCAAAATCTATTTTCTTAAACTAAACACGCCATTACTATGTAAACTATAGTTTGATGCTTAGTTAGATGGTACTTATTTATTCTAAGCTTCGTCGCAGTCAGTAAATCTTCCTCAGCCTCATGTTGGTTTTACGAGCCAAGCTACCGTTACTTAAACAGTGCCCTTAAGTTTGATGTTTAACGTAACACCCTAAATTAAGGACAGTCGATGAAGGTTTATGGGCCTTCTAAGTGGTTTGCTTTAAGGATTAAAACGCATTTGCCGTGAAGTCGACGTGTGAGTTAGCAAATATTATGTCAAAGTTCGTCTTTATTTCAGCATTCAACGTTCCTTGCATTTCTAGAAAAGAAAAAAGCGGTGTGCCAATTGTGCGCAGCTTTGTTTTATATAAAAAATTGATAATAAAAAGCTAGTATTACTTAGGGCTGGCCATGCTGTGTGATATCTTCGGTATTTAATACGAACATTTATACCTATTGAGAAATAAAAACTACATTATAGCAATCTAGAATATAATTATAAGCTGTATAAGCTAATCTATCTATTACTCACCTCGTACCAACGTGAATTTGTATGTCGAAATGAACAGCGCCCTTGATACTTAATCTAACTTTTTAAATATTTTACATTGAAAAATGCACGTGAACTATTTTGGGTTAAAAGTGGCACAATTTATGAATACTATGATAATTATCTATCTACTAGCTGCGCCCCACGGCTTCGCCCGCGCGTAGAATATGGTTAGTTGTATCTCTCGGGAACCAGATTCGGGATAAAAAGTAACCTATGTCCGCCCCCCTTGTCTGTTGACTTCGCTTTTAAAGCGAAGTGTCAAAAAACCCTTGTCTGTGTACTTCGCTTTTAAAGCGCGATGCAAAATGGCGGTCAAAAAAAAATTCGACCTTTTCTAAAATCGGTATTACTCGAACAGTGTAATTCGGCCGAACGCACCGATTTTTACGGTTATAGTCGACTAAATGCCGGTGCGAACGATACCCAGCACTATAATATCCTACCAATTTAAATGTCAAATAAAAATTGTCAAAAAAGTTGCTTGTCAGTGTTGTTTACGCGCGCGACCGACCTCCTTGGTTGGTATTTATATTGTTATATATCGTTTATTTTATCATTAGCCAGTATTGTTTTTTGATACAAACGTTAATTAGGTCATGTAATATTTAATTATAACGTTTTATTCGTAAAAAAATATAATTTTGGTGAAGTTCGAAACACAAATGTGCAATGGCCTGTTTTTTTCATTGTGTTTGGTGTATTTGTATTATGTAAGTGAAAAAAAGCAATTAGAAGAGCTGGAATTTGTGTTTGTGATAAGTTTAATAAATATACTACAGTGTGGAATAACCAAAATTGTAAGTATTTTAAAAATTTATACAAATTTGAGCGATTGAAAAAATTTTTGTCAGTGTTGTTTACACGCGCGACCGACCGCCTTGGTTGGTTTTTCTATTGTTATATATCGTTTATTTTATCATTTACCAGTATTGTTTTTTGATAAAAACGTTAATTAGGTCATGTACTATAAACTTATCACGTTTTATTTTTAAAAAAACATAATTTTGGTGAAGTTTGGAACACAAATGTGCAAGTACCTGTTTCTAACGGTTTTTTCATTGTGTTTGGTGTCTTTGTTTTATATATGTAACAAAAGCAGGTAGAAGAGCTGGAATTTGTGTTTATGTTAAGTTTATTAAATATACTACAGTGTAACAAAGCCAAAACTGTAAGTATTTTGATAATTTATAAAAATATGAACCTATTGTTTACACTTACGCTCGGTCACGCCCCTTTTTCGCTCCCGCCCGGCATTGATATGGCTTAAAATATGATATTTTGTATGAAGAGGGTATATTGTTTTTTATTATATATAGTGTTTAATGTATATTAATGTATATTAACTATAACTTTTATACAAATACGGGTATTTTATTCGATTTTTAACCATTTTTATAACTTTAGCCGTTAAGAAAACCTCGACCTTTTTTGAAATGAGTATTAACAATATAAAAACTCTTTACTCGGACTTAATATATGTTTTGATATGAAGTATATTAAATGACGATTCCAATGACATAAGTTTTATATACACCTGCCATATAATAATTAAAAGATATGACGATATTAAAACTGCGCAGCCGCGACATTTAAATTACCGCATATCGCGCCAAACAGCTACACAGATGCGCCCATTCGCGCAATTTGGCCTACACAGCTGAGGGGCACCGAATCTATCTACATACCAATTTTCATTGAAATCAGTCCAGCCGTTTATACGCTGAGTGGTAACAAACACTCGTTGCCTTTGGTTTGGATGCTTGCAGTATAGAATTACTTATCCGGTAATATTGGTAGCGCAAAACGCAAAATTTTAGAAACATTTTAGACTAGGTAATTTAAATTGTACGATAATAGATTTTCAAAACGAGTCCTGTACTTACCTACTAAGCTTCTTAGCGCGGAAAACTTACAAGCATACAATTACACGCACCTACACAAGTTTATGGATCACAGTAAGTTTAACCCGTGTAGTAATTGAAACCATAATTTCATGGCAGATAAATCTATATACATTGTAACAATTATTAGATTCAACCTATTCACATTTGACAATCGGTAGAATAGCTTGTACTCGAAATCCTTTAACGGCTCTTATTCTACGATTTATACCGACTTACGACGGGTACGACTTTTTGTTATATAACAGTAGTGTGTTCCCGGCCTACCTTTATGTCATCAATAAAGTTCCGAAGACAAAGATACTTCCACCAAATAGTTCGTAAGTTTGCCCCTGACGTAGGTCTCTGAGTGATATAGAGGCTCAATGAAAAAGGATTATTTAGTCATTTATTTTAGCACTGGCTATGAAGAAAATCCTTCTAAATACGATTGAGATGAATGGATACTACTTACTTAATGTTAATTTATAGTGTAGTTAAAGTGAAATGTATTTCGTTGTCTGAGAGTTATATAATATACAATTTTTTTTAATCTAAGCTTTATTGGGTGAGGACTACTATCTTGCTCAATCTCGCAAACAAAACTGATTATACAAAAGCATTTCTTAAAGTAAGTTGCTCCTGGAAAACTACAGTTAAATAACAATAACTGAGCTTAGTAGTTCCTCCGTTTCAGAATAAAAAATTGTGTACAATTTAAAAAATCCCTGACTACAAACACCAAGTACCTATGACTTAACTCCACGCACTAATGATTTTTTGGCCTCCGTTATTAACATAGTCATAAAATAAAAGATCAACAAAAAACTTTTGAAAATGCCGTCGCAGTAGGTATATAGGTAAACAAAAATAAAACAATTTACGGAAAACAAAAATCCGTCAGTCGAGTTTATTCACTAAAAACAATATTTCTACCGCAGAGAATTAGGACAAAAATTAGAATACATTTCAATATTGTCTGCCGCAACGGCGCGGCGGACGGTCGTAAAAATGTGGAGCTTAAAACTTTAAATTTTCCGACTTCCAAGTGACTGGATGCGCTGTATTAAACAAATGCCATTTGGACTTGGTTGTTAGAATTTAGATTCTATACATGTAACAAAACCTCGAACAAGTTGAAACAAATGAACATTTGTATAATCCACAGAATAAATTTCCTTTAATCTTTCTTTAGAAAATACACAACCTACTCGTGCGACAGTACTATTGGTATGCAAATAAAAAAAAAACAAATAAGATCGCAATGCTTTTACTAACAGTTTATGGACCTGTTTGCCTGAAATATTGTTTTATTCATTTAATTTGAATACTACATGTGTCGCATGTGTCACATTTAGCATCGAAGTTTACCATTACCACGTTACATTTTAATCTAATGATATTTTTAATTAAACACATTTTCAAATTTCTAAATATTTCTAGTGAATTATTATTTGAGTGCACATTTAAATTCACAATGATAAGTCTAAAAAAATCGCGACGATCAAAATCCTTACCGTGCTGCAGCAAAAAATATTTTGTAGTTGACGCATTTTTAATGTTGCGCGCGTTTAATGGGAAGATAGTCGGAGTTGAATTTTCTTTCGAGAGGCAAAATTTTAACTCTCACTTCCTCATTAGTGTGGGGAGGCTTTTGAGTGCACATCCCGTTTGAAGCGACTCACATTTGCGCGCCTATATATTTATAATGATATTTCAAATAGACGTGTCTGCATTAACACGTTTCTATTTAACTATAAAATGTTTTGCTTACACTTTTATTAGTTAACAGAACAGGGAAACTGCACACGTACCTGCAAAATTATGTCTTTGAAACACACTTAGTGAATGCCACTCTTGTCCTGGGGTCAAATAAAAGTAATTTCAACCATCTTTATCAATTTCATTGTATGAAAAATACTGAACAGATTATAAATTTAGCTAAATAAATGACGGTTTTAATTCTTACAATTCTGGAGTTCTTTAATAGGTCGGCGACTAATAAGTCACGTAATGCTTTGGGAACTAAATAAATTAATATGAAAATGGTAATATTATTAAATACAAACGATTTAACTTAGGTACACGTGCGTGTGATATTGTGAAAATATCAACTACATTTTGGGTTAAAAATAATATAAACTACATATTTTATTGTATTTAGTTATTTTAGTATGCCTTTATGTACGGCCCGCAGATTTGCGCGGTGCACGGAACCAGTAAAAATAACACTGTTCAAGGCATTCTGCCAAACATTTTACACGTGCAGTCTGTGGACCAGTTATAGTCGGCGCGTATACAGCGATCTACGCGTCCAGTACAATAATGCGCTCAGGGTATTGTTGGGGCTGCCGGGGCGTTGTAGTGCATCGAGCATGCTTGCCGAGAGACATATATATATGTTTCTCAGCAATCATACGTAAAAGGTGCGCCTCCCTACTCACGCGCGTGCGCTTCAGTACTAACGGTACCCTGAGTGTGTTTGTTGACAAATGGGAGTCCCCAATGATGCGACAATCAATAGGACTCCACACTAGGATAAATAAATAATGTATTACTAACACTAGCACTTAAGACAATTGTTACTAACACAATATAGGCTTGCCTGAAATAAACGTTTATTATTATTATTATTATTATTATATACAATGTCAAGTATACCTGTGCTTACCCAGAAACATGTATACTATAAATCGCCCCCTATCTCGGTAGATATTAGGCGCTGTGACCCAAATTCGATCAATAAAACATTAATAGTGTGTCATAAGCTTTGGGTGAACTTTGAGGTAAAGTATTACAGTTTCGTGATCTATGAACCCTGTGGCAAAAGTCCTGACTTTCTTACAGCATCAGCGTTATATAGAGCGAATGGTTAACCGCATTACTTGTTATTTAGGAATATGTTCTTGATAAGACTTCCTCGGTGGCACAGTGATTAGATCCGAATTTGGTTGTACGTTGTTTTCATTAATTGTATGTTTGTAAAATTCGCCGTGAAATTGCACAATAAAGCCTATGCCCTGTGTCTACGTCTTTCGGTTGTAAATTATAAAAATCTTTTGCAACCCATAGCTTGGCATTGCAGTCTATTCAAAAGAAGCCGTAAACGCTTCTGTCAATGTATAAAAACATACTCAGATAAGTCACAAAAATTTCTACAATCTTGTTGAAAGGCACACATTACATAAACCTAATGCATGTCATACATTCATGTCCATGGCAATTAAACTGAATCAAATTACAAAATAGTTGTACTAATATATTATGTTTTTTTAAATGTCTTACAAATTGTTTTATTGCCTTCATGACTAGTGCTATTTACGGGTAATATTATGTAATGTACCTAATAGATAGTGTTTTGTAATATTTCACGCGGTATCTCGGTCATTGACAGATAGCAATCAGTTTTCAAGATCATCGATGCAATTGTTTGATAAAAGCATTCTGGGTCATTTCGTTATATGCATAGGTGTAAATATTGAGATAATACAATCTATCAATGGTGATATTGTTATTGTTAACGAAAGTACGTGGTCAATTAATAAACAAGGCGTGGCGAATGTCACGAAGTAATATGAATTTAATTTTATCAAGATATAGCTACCGTTAAGTGAAGTCATATTAATATAAAATTATTTTTAGAAAAAAAAATGAAAACCGACTTCAAACAACACCTAAATGTTCAATCCTTAACTAAAAAGTAGAAAATAATATTTTAATTACTTCATAGCAAAGAACATTAAAGGGGAATCAACGCAATCCTTGATACCTATAATACTTTACTATTTATAGTTTTTAATCAGTTATTTTGGAGTCGGTGCCAGCCAAGAAGGATCTTTAATTCTGTCTTTGCAACCAACTTTTGTAATGCACGGGGCGGTAATTGCACGCGTTGGGGATATGCCTGAGTGCACTACCCGAACGCGGTCATACTCGTGAACGCAGACGTCATTGATAGTTGTGTTCAGATATACTTAAAAAATTTGACGCGCACTTATCAGATTCCGTTCGATTTCTAGTATTAAATCTATATTTTTCATTCATATATTAGGTAGGTTATTTTTATGAAGGTCATTATGATCCTTCTTGGCTGGCATCGACTCCAAAATAACTGATTAAAAACTATAAATAGTAAAGTATTATAGGCATCAAGGATTGCGTTGATTCCCCTTTAATGTTCTTTGCTATGAAGTAATTAAAATATTATTTTCTACTTTTTAGTTAAGGATTGAACATGTAGGTGTTGTTTGAAGTCGGTTTTCATTTTCTTTTCTAAAAATAATTTTATTTTTAAACTTTTAGTGGGAATTAAATGTGTATAAATATATTCAATATGGGTAGACCTACTAAACGTGCTGCGCAATCGAGACAGCGCCGCGCCGTTTGAAAGAAAGTATAGACGAGAGGTAAGATTGTAAATAGAGATATTATAAGGTCCTTGTCAACACTTTGTCGATTGCTAAACCCTGAATCCCAGAAACCACAAATCAAAACAAAAAAGTGATGATCTACAAACAATAAAGAATCATCAAAAATCATAATTTAACTGACCGAGCAATCGCTTAACAGATATACAAAAAATAAACAGTGGTGCTGTAAAGGCAGGTTTAATGCCACCCATTGCTGTTGTAATTTCTCACGACCATAAGCCCCTTCAACTTGGCTTAACGACTACCAAATTATAGTGATAATCATAGTCTACTGCTTCTAAAGAATGAAGACGCTGAAAATGAAATGACACAAATGGTCACTCATCCAGGGCCACTTCGTTTCTAACAAAAAATGAATTTTGAAAATCACTTCGCACTTGTAGCATGGACATGTCAATGTCAGATAATTCGCCGCAAAAGACATCGACGTGTTGCTTTACACGTCTTCACTTCTTGCATACGTTTTGTTACAAAATATACAATTGACGCCAAACCACTACATCATTCTTTATAAAAAAACATGGGACCCCATTTCGGAGTATACCCTTTCAAATAAAAGAAGAATTTTCCAAATTGGTTTATAAATGACCGAGTGCTGTCGTAACAAACATACAACCACTGAACCATTTCTTATAATAAAAAAATGGGACCAATTTCAGAGTATACCCTCTCAAATAAAAAAAATTTTCATATCGGTTCATAAATGACCGAGATATGAGGTAACAAACATACAAAAAAAAAAAAAAACATACGTCCCGAATTGATAACCTCCTCCTTTTTGAAGTCGGTTAAAAATGAGTAGATAATAGGTATATAGGTCATAAAGCTATGCATAGATTAGTAAATATTTCACCTTGATCAAGCGTGGTAATCAGTACGCATGCATTCTCTATGTGAGAAGAGGTCTCTACTTGCAGTTAGATATTAACGGGTTGGTATTATGATCTTTATCATAATAATTCCAAAAACGTAATTTATATACTATAGGTGCATATCAATCTATGTAGATTATTCAAAATCAAATTAAAAACATTATCTAAATCATTATTTTTTTCACTGATTTGATAGTGAACAAATACTCGAACTTCAGGCATTACAATACTTAACATATAAAAGCTAAGATTCTGGTAAATGTTTTTATATCCAAGAAACGATCTTAAAGCAAATGTATTACAAAATAGAGCGAGGTTCATAAAACTTCGTTTACTTTTATTCTTTGTTGAATACTATAATACTGTTCTTAGATCAATCTTTATTTGAACCACCCTCTGCTGTGACGGAATAGATGAGAAAACAGTTGTTTTCTAAAGGTAAGTGAACTGGGACGTGCTAACATTGAATTATTTCGAATGTTGACTGCACCGTTGGTCTAGTGGTTAGTGTAACTGACTGCGACGCCGGGTGTCGTGGGTTCGATTCCCGCGGAAGGCAAATATTTGTGTGATGAACATTTGTATTTGTCTTTAGTCTGGGTGTTTCCTATGTATTATAAGTATGTATTTACAAAAAAAAAAAGTTTGTATATGTATTATATTTCAGTTATCTAGTACCCATAACACAAGCTCTGCTTAGCTTGGGACTAGACGACAGTGTGTGATAGTGTCCACATATTATTATTATTATTATTATTATATTATAATGTTTCGAGGATAAAGAAAGCATTTTGTATTTTAACATTTTACAAAATAGCTCTACATTAAGACTGCCCGAAACCTGTTGGATATAAAAAAAAAAGATTACACTCAATCAGAATAATAGTGAAGGTTAAATGAAAATACCTTCCTAATGTAATATTTTCATTAATAAGTTATAAATTACCAAAATGAATTGTTTCTGTGTGACGGTAAGCAGTCAATGGAATCCCGTAGTTATGTCCTCATTCCAAAAGTGCCGAACGAAGACTATAATTTTTTAAGATAGGTTTGCTGATACATTGTAACTTCGTACGGCTATTAGGCCTATAGGGCCTAGGGAAAACAATTATATGCCTACTGTATCGCATACGAACCTAAAAAACCGAAAGACATGCTTTTTTGACTGTACTCTACAGATATAATGTATTAAGATTAGATTTTACATAATTATGTTACAATCCGTTGTTTATAAAACAAATTTATTTACAAGAAAAATGTCATCGAAATACTTTATGGAAGTCTAAGAAGCCATTTACACAATTTACGTTGTCACCTGCTGTTATTGTTACTGTCTGTCATTGTCTAATTGGCTAAGAAAAATGGTAGAAAACTCGCTTCGAAAAATGCGCGTAAATGGTGTTTAAAAACAAAGAAAAATATAAGTAAGTAGATACTTTCGACCTGCCTCAGAAATAGTATTTATAAGATTTATATGGATACTAGCAACTTGCCTTGCTTCAGGTATGTTTTGAGTTAATTAAAAAATAAATTACAATTTTAGATTTTGCTACTACAATATGAATGTATTGTAATAGCAAAATCTAATCTAATGGAAGAAAGCGAGAACCGTATTACAATCCGTTGCGTGGTTTAGTAGCAGAAAAAGTAAAAAAAAAAATATTCTTCAAAACTAGCAAAACTATTACTAAGAGGTAATATTATTGTGCTTAATCTTTAATCGCGTAAACAATTTAATTTAAATCATATCCTTCGAAGTAAATATATATTGACCTCTATGTAATTCAATGGTTTATCCTAGACAAAGTTTTACACAAAGTGGATGATTGCAGCTATTAAATGTGCAATAACCTACCAGTTACCATTTACGTAAACGACTGTCATCAGTTGTCCTTACTTCATCCTGTTTACCTCGACCACTTTTTTCTTTCACTATGCTCTATTTTCCGTGTTCAAACAAGTTATAAAACAGGATGCATGAGTAACTTGTTTAGTACTTTATAACTATGTAGGTGAACATCATAAGGGCTAATTATATTTAATTGCTGGGAAAAGTGTTTCGAAAAACAACATTAAATGTTTGAAATAGTACTCGCAACAGTACTTAAGTTATAGACAATTACATTCAAATACTATTTGTTAATTTCGCCTCACGGTGACAGGCTTCATTTGTATTAACAATTAACCGCGCCTCTAGAAATAAATTTCATACAAATATCTTGCACTGTCGCCGGTGACTGAGACAAACGCACATTGCCGTTGTGGTCAACACTTAACCAGCAGTATAATGATAATGATTATTATATCTATCAATTATTATTATATTGAACCTATTTTACTATTAAGTATTATTGTTTTCTAATAATATATCGAGGCACTTGAATTAAGTTTTCAATATATCAAGTGGAACCGTTGATATATTTTTTTGTCATTTCATATACGTTACATATAAGATTAATTTCTAAGTAAATAATAAAACATCAACATTAAGGTGAACTTAAAACCAAACAAT
This sequence comes from Parascotia fuliginaria, assembly GCA_963082885.1. Classification (NCBI taxonomy): domain Eukaryota; kingdom Metazoa; phylum Arthropoda; class Insecta; order Lepidoptera; family Erebidae; genus Parascotia; species Parascotia fuliginaria. Next base: position 5,755,887 of record OY720175.1, read on the forward strand.
TTATACACCTAAAATAACTAAGCCAACACAAACAATGGTTATTACTGAAACCTATGAACGATTTTAATATCAGGACATCACTTATACCCTTTAGGTATATAACAATGGTTATTACTGAAACCTATGAACGATTTTAATATCAGGACATCACTTATACAAATTATGTAAGATAAGATAAGATAGATAGTTCATTTGCTCAAAATGTAGGTACATATAGATGGTACATGTGTGTCAAAAACAAAACATGTTTGAGAAAAATAAAAAGTCCTAATACATTTTGTCAGTTTTTTGACATGAAAATATTTGATTACAAAAACATTTTAAACATGCATTAAAAACACTACCTATTAAAATAATTTGCCATTTATATTGATGTCATTCAAAATTCTAGTCAAAAATAATACAATTTTCTTATTTAATTAATTGTGACACTGAGTAGTACGATGTATGTATGAATGTAAAATCAACTTAACCATTTTCTCAAAGAACCTTATGCTGTGGTCTCACAAGAAAACCTCAACTGGAAGCTTATTGCACCATCTGATAGTTCGTGGCTTTTCGGAAACGACCCAGTACGGGACACTCGTATTTCTGTGTTGCCCCAAATGGAGATTGCGTTGAGTAGATACCTAGTATATTTTATGTGCACATTATGCTTACTAAGCGACTCGCATCTCGTCTAATACTCATAGAATTTTATACGCACCATCAACTTTTATATACCTAAAGGGTAATTTAAAATGACTCCCAGTAAAGTTTATCCGAGCACTTTACAAGTAATGTTAGCAAGTATTAATATTTTCTTTTTGCCGGCGCGTCTCTACGAGTAATCGTCACCTCCGCCTTGTGAACCCATTATCATTAATCTTACAGAAGCCCCGCTAAAGATAATGTTACCGAGACTTCCTTATAGAAAAACAATATCAAGTTTAATCAGTTATCTTGGAAAATTAAGGCCGGAATGTTGGGGAAACACAAACACTTATCATGAGAGAACAAGTCATTTATTTTATATACGTGACGGTATATAATAATCATTACATAGGTACTTGTCTAAATCTAAAGTCGGGTAATACGGGGGTAAAATATTTTGCAGTAATGGAAAATACTGCAAGATATTTTTCAAATGATTGTATGCCAATATGTGAAATCTTGGAACCACATAGTGTAATATATTTTATAAAATATAGGTAACTCGTAAATATCAAACAGATATTGTTTACGAAATATTTAAACCAAAACTCATAAGTATTCATAACATTGACACCCGTGCCTAGCAGGCGGCTCAATCACATTTGATGGTGCTGTAACATACATATCTCACCAGAATATATTTTATCGGGACGATAAATGGCAGAGCTATGCATAACATTGTGTCGGACCTCCAATTTATCTCGTCAGGAACAATCCAATTATATTTTTTCTGCCAAATAGACACATTGAAGTCGAACGTGGAACTGGATATATTGTTCTGTTGCCCGGTGCCGCATCGTTGATTTATCTGGTGTTATATAGTAGGTACATATAATACTTACATAGCTGTGTGGGAGTTTACAATGTACAAGACAATATATATGGTAACCCAAACATTTGTTGTTAGCAAACTGGTTTTCACTCCAGAATAAACAATAAGCATAGATGAATTGAAGTATCTATGTAAGCTACATTATGACTGTAAAGGTTTTAGCGTCATGTAGTCATTACTTAATCATTTCTGTAAGCACAAGAAAGTACTTTATATTCTTTATATCGGTACCTCCGTTCATTCATGTGTGGTGGCTTTTAACCTCTAATCTATCGCGACTTAATTAAGTAAGTATTTTAAAAGAAGCGAGTGTTAAGCAATTCGACTGCGCGGCAGCTCAGGCTCATCAAGCTTATTACTACTAAAAATGTTTGTTTAAAATTTCCTAACATCCGGGATCGATCGTTTAGCGTTGTCTCGAGAGGTCACCATGATCTTTAGAAAAGGATGCATCCATGGCATGTAACGTCTAGTGAACGGAACCGAAGAGATACGAAACAATTACATAAATTTCAATAGTTTTCTATCGTTTATATTGTAGTCTACGATGGAATACGCTTGCAAACGTTTTCCTGACCACTAGCGACGATAATATTACTTGCCAAGGCACTCTGATTCAGTTCAGTAGTTAGTCCATGATTTTGGTATGCGCATTGCAAATATTGTTCTTGTGTTTAGTAATAATTTTGTTAAGTTTGTTAAGTTAAAATTTAATGATTATGTTGTGAAATTCGGTCTATAACATGGTTACCACTCATCTTTGGACAAACCAGTCGGCTAAGTAACGGCTAGCTGTGTTACTTGAAAGTTAGATATGACTACACGCGACGATTGAAGTAAATAAGTCTTATGTCCAGCAGCTGTTGTGTACATATATAGCTGTTATAAATATATATTACAATTCCAAGCGCTTTTGAATTTCAAAAATCATTAATTTACGATCTAACACTAATTATCGCAATCAGAACAAACACCTAAAACAAGTACTATCTTAATATGACCTATTCCTTAATTATGGTACCGCAAATAATAATGGAAAAGCGTCAGATAATCGCCTCAAAGGACGGTTTCTCGTTTCAAATATTCCATTTGGATATAGCGAAACAACGGGCTGCCGAAACGTCGAAGCGCCGAAATGCGTCCGGTTTCGACTGAGTAAATCCAATTTTATTACGCTAATAAAAGGCAATCCAATTAAAGCTGGAGATTTTTTACTGGCGTTGCTCGCAGCCGAATGTAGAGCCCTCAAGTGAAGGGCCGAGATGCGGCGTCGTTCCACAGGTTTCTGTAACTGTTGCTGTAATGAGTAGGTACGAGCCTCTTCAGAAAATCTTGAGTGGAACAACTAATGGTATGTATAATTTATGTATATTAATAATGGTTCATTTTTGCTATAAATAAGAAATAATATTGTTACTATATTACAGATCCTTGTTTATTATCATCATTAAGTATATCAGAAAAAAGACGACCACTGCTGGACATAGACTACCCTCACGTCTCGCCACCTTGACAGCCATCATTATTCAAATGCCATAAAACACGTAATAAACAAATAGATTCCAATATTTTAAAATAATATTATCTAAATCTTTTGACTTTAGTAAAATGTAAAAACCACGTTGGAAGAAACTGCATGTTATATATGATTTCCATTGTCTACGTGATTTCGAATACTTCTACTACAGTTTGTGAAACGATTTGCCGCAATCCTTTTCTATATTTATTTATTTTAAAATTATATGTTCCATTTGGGATTTGGTTTGTATTCGATTCAAGATATTATTTTATGTGGACTGTATTGCTTAGTATGTAGACAGCAGTATACTCATATGTAACTAAAAACTCAAAGTAAGGACTCGTATCTATCTAGGTAACATTGTTGTTGGTCTTGTCCCTATTAATTACTTACGCCGAATCACCAGTTAAAATACACCGAAATCGTACACAATCGTAAACAATTTTCAAAAAATAAAATGACTTATACGCGTTGAAATCACGAATATATAATACATTCATTTTAAAAAAATATTTTAGAATCACACAAACTTTTAATGATAAATCGTGCCTCCTCTTTACTGTACGATGCAGTCAACGCGACAGTACCTAACATTGAAACTAAAATAAAATAATTTTTAACAAAAAGAACCGACTTCACCCAGGAAGGAAACTAAAATGTAAAAAATAAATTTACATGGCACATACATTTATATTTTTAGTTATTGTTTTACTTGGCACCAACTTCAAAATTATAAAATACTTATTTAAATATTTTTGATTAATTGAATCAAAATACAAATTACTAAGTATGTGCTATGTAAATTTATTTTTTACATATTAGTTTCCTTCCTGGCTGAAGTCGGTTTTCTTTTTGTTAAAAAATATTTTATTTTACAATTTTTAGTGATGGGTAGACCTAAATCTTACTTAGGTATTATTTTTGTAAACACTAAACATTTTGGCATATTGAACCGTATGAAGTTAGACCGACATGACTGCTGTTGAGGAATTCCCTCGACTGTCTATGGTTACCTATAATGGCACTTATAACCCCATATGGTAGCAAAGTTCTCATCATTAGAAATGAATTAAGTCCAAACACCAAGTAATTGCTTTAAATCGTTGAGGAGTTCCCTCGACTGTCTTTATGGTCCATCATCAGATCGACTCTAAACCTTCACTAAATAGTAGTGTCTTAAAATACATAATGAAAAACATAACAAATGCACTAGACGTCAGTACGATTTTCGAAAATTCCCCTCGATTTCTCTGGGATGCCATCATCAGATCCTGGTTTCCTTATCATGGTACCACCCTTGGGATATCTCCTTTCTAACAAAAAAATCATCAAAATCGGTTCATAAATGACGGAGTTATCCGCGAACACACATAAAAAAATATATATATATATACGGTCGAATTGAGAAACCTCCTCTTTTTTTTGAAGTCGGTTAATAAAGCTGTCTCAAAAATATTTTCATAAACTAATACATAGCAAACAATATTTGTATCCATATGCCTGACTAGACCTCATAAATCAGAATACAGATTAATATTTGATAATATTTAGTCGATAGTTGTGTACCTTGGAAATGGTTTCCACGTGCCATTAGACAAAATTGGTTACGAATTAAGTACAGTTTAACATTAACCCAGGTTTTGTGGTCAGTCTAAAATCTTAGGCTATTTTATAACTTGAATTTGCAATCAGGTTTTGTCGAGTCATTAGCGAATTAGTGTAATTGATTGGTGTATGATGAATGACTATGTGGTTTATTTTAAGTTTTCTAACTGAAAGAAATGTAGCAAAGGTTTCTATAAAGAAACATAACAAATACAGTGGCAAGCGGCCTAGTGATGGGTCATCTCTGGCAGCGCAGCCTCTCACTGTCATCAGTTAAAAAAAGAATAACGCTACGCATGTAAAGACAAAAATCATTCATTAGTCAAAAATACGTCTCTACCCAGATGATCACAGCAATCTTATCCAGGAAGAGAGTGCCTCCAGACAAACTAATGAGGCTAAAATCTAAAAAAGTACTTAAATGAATGATATTTAGTAATTAAAATAGTTAATTCTATAATAGCACCTAATCTGAAGTTTATAATTTATTAACAAGTCACGTGTAATTATATAATTATAGAAATTCTTGAATCATAAACGTGCATTGAGTAATTATATAAAATTATAACCGATTAGCACTAGCGAGTAACAAGTTGACGCAATTGTTAATAGCTGTATCCAGCAATAAGATAAGTGGACATTGTCAGATTCTCAAAGCAGTCTTCAGTAAAAATCCTAACTTTGAAATGTTGCATTTTTACATGTGTGACATGTGTCTCGACATACTCTTCACGAACAATCTCAAAATAATATTTTATATGCCACCTGTCTTGACGTTCAATTTTCCAAAGAAGTACAGTAAATCTGAAGATAGGCATCCACATAATATGTACATTAAGTATTTGCACTTTTTCTGTATAATATTACCATAAACTAAATTAAGCTTTTCTAACAAATATTGTAAGCATGGCGTAATTGATTGCATTGGTAGAGCTTTTGCAATGCGTGCGATTCTCTGCAAGAGAACCACACATATTTATGAATATTTATAGGTGATATAAAATATTTAAGTGGGTCTGAGCGTACGTTGTTCTACAGAAAATGTGTGTAATTGTATATTTGTATATCTTCCGTAATTCAGGGCTCGCGAGTCGTTCTAAAAAATGGTACAAAAATTATCACACACAGTCATGACACGTTTGATTGTTAGAAAATAGAATTATTACACCATCTCTTCCTGTAAGTGACTAAAGGAATAGATACTAGCGGGTAGCAGATTTACCTGCATTAGTATGCAGGTAAAACTGCAACTTACTGCAACTGCAACTGCGACTTACTATAAGTTGAACTTTAGTAAGTTAACTTATAGTAAGTCGCCTGCGAAACGTACTCTCTTCGAAAGAGGCCTATGTGCTGAAGTAGACGTTTGCGGGCTGATGTAATGATTGTAAGTATAAACCAGAAATAAAAGTACTAGGTAATACCTATGTATTTTTAAAAACATACAATTGTCTAAACGGTTGATATTTTTGTCGGAAAGCGTTTAATTCCAGTTGTAAATCTAGGTGCTCAAATATCGTGATTGGTTGGATTAGTTGAATTAGAAACAAATTGGAGGGTAAAAGTACCATATTCGCGACCCAGGTCACGCAAAATGTATGAAAACGATACAGTTACGTACTGTAAAAGCTTGTTGTGGCCACACACAAGTCTCGTGCTCAGAATATTCGATGGTGTCGTTACACCTAACATCAAAAAACTTTATAGCGCTTATAAAGTATACGTCATGTAATAATTTTCTTATCTCAGGATGGCACGGGATGTGTTATCGTTCTGCTATAAGAATAATGTATTATTCAAATCTTTTCAATTTATGCTCGGGTTGGCTTCCATTTTAGCGTAATGATTGTGATTAGTCCAGATAGAATCTTATCTTTGGGTTGCTTTACTCGAAGATGAAATATATTCATTGCCGTTGTTACATATAATTAAAATTATAATGATGTTTTTTTGAATTTTTTAACCTACCTGTTATTATTAAGTATGAAACTCTCTTTGACAAGTATTCTAAACAAACATGATCACACTTAGACAGTATAATAAAAGAACAATTCACTTTTTGAAATGAAAATATATTATACTAACTTTGTTTCACCGACGGTCAGGTAGGCCAGGTTTCTTACGATATTTTCCTTCACCGACAGTCAGGAATGTCCAATATAAATTGAGAAAGTACATAATATGATTCAAAAAATCACATTGGTATTTGCCCGGATTCAAACCCACCCAGAGATGGAGTGGTTCCATATTATTATACACTAGCTTTCCACAGTGCGGTTTCATTCGCGTCTTTGCTTACTGCTCTGCTCCCGACGCCAGTAGCGTGATGATACATAGCCTATAACCTTCCTCGAGAACTGGGCTATCATACGCAAAAAAAAATTACACATCAATAAAAAAAACAAACTCTTCCGCTTATTATAGAGTTATTCCGGTCTGATCTCCTGATTCTGATACCCTGGGGATCCGAATAATATAGATTTACACGTTTACGACGCTAATGACTATTCGCTGGCTTGCAGCCACTTGCGAGGTCAAAGCCACTTGTCAGTTCTGCGTGTGGGCGTATTACCGAGAAACTACACTCTTAGTGCAATGTACCACTAATCACTACAGGTGATCTGTCCGTAGTATGACAAAATCATATGTAAAGAAATCATAAAAAAGGTTTCTTACAGTGACATTTTACTACAATTAAATTTAAACCAAGTTAACCATGTGAGACGATTTGGTCTACAAAGATTATTCTCGTTGCGTATTTTCTAGGCAAAACTTAAGTTTGTAAATAGAAATTTCAGCAAGTAAATTTGATGGCTACTTTACTTTATGAACATAAGAATAAGTAAAAGTTTTCTTAAATTAACTTAAGAGGGCAAAAGTCAGTATTGCACACAAAGAAATTCAAGATCAAAAAAGAGCCAACTTCAGACTTATTTGCAATTTATGCTTTGCTTTGAATAAAACCACCTTTTGATTGTGTACTTTGAAACAGAACTTCAGCACGACCGAACTTTTATTGACTTTTAAGTAAAATGATTCTTTTTGTATGAACGAATTGAACAGATACACATTTAGTTATTCATTGCTCAATATATTGGGTACTACTTATGTTGTGCAATACCCAACATACCTCTAGGAAAATATAAGCAGGTTAACTTAAATATACCTATTTGCTAATTTGTCACTGTTGCTCAAAAATGCCTCGGGTCGAAATTAAACATAACAAATTTCATATCATAATTGTAGTATTTATACGTGCAACCAAAGAACAGCAAGAAACGTAATTCTCAAAATAATTCTGCTATGTGTATTTACTTTTCAGTGACTACCGATGAAATCCATCGCAAATAATATACACCAACTATCGAAGCTTTGTAACTAAAAACCATCTACATATAATATATCAGGTAATTAAAATTCACGGCATCATCCACGTGCTCAATTAAATAATCTTTGTTAACATTTTTGGAGCGATTAATAAAAAATGATTTAAGCCGATTATATGAAATAAATCCGAATAATTCAGACCGTTGATTGCTTGTCGTTAATCACAGTCATCGCAGCCGGCGCTGCCTTCAATATTAATCATACACTCGTTATCAGCAGTAAATCTGGCTTGGCACACTGAACACTAGTTAAAATGAAAATAATTTCAGCTTTAAACTGAAACTGCTACTATCCTGTATAATATATATTCGAACATGGTTATTGTTGCGTGATTAAAAGTAAAGGGAGCTTTATGTATATAAATCAGGTTTCTTGTCTTCAAAAGTTTGTATGTACTATTTTTTGAATCGCGCTGGTTACCAGTTTAAGCAGCTCAAATTCTTTTAAAGTATTTCTTTGTACTTACACTATTTCAATATATTCCGTTAGAGATTACTAAAATCTAGTTTAATTTACGAACTCTGGAATATAATTATTATTATAAAAGACGAACTAAAATTATTTAGACTTATAAAATAGTTGCATATAAGCTTAAACATATCCCTATAACACGAAATGGTAATTTTATGGATTGTCTCAAAAGCCGAAACTATCGACTGCTAAAACGTTACCAATTAAGTAAGGTTAGCCAGATACCATTTACAGTACTTAGATCAATAAAAACTTTTCTCGTTTTCATAAAAGCAGGGTGAACAATAAAACTGTATAAATCCAATTAGTTATTCTCACTTTACAGCATTTTGTTTTTAATTGTATCGATATAGATTACCTGTGATAAAAAGTGATTGTTAAAACCTGTCAAGAGATGTTGGTACAGTGGATTGACACGTTTGACATTTTCAAATAATTAATAAAAATAATATAGTACCAAAAACAATTAAATTCGATTATTTAGGCGAAGGTCATAAACCTTTCACGCAAATACTTAGATAAGTATATTAAGAGAATAATACTCTAGTTGCTACTCCATAATTATAAACGCTCTATTCATCAAGGATTATTATGAATGTATTAATGCTCACACCCTATAGCACTCTTGCACTAATTGCATCCGAGCCTAGAGATCTTGAGCCATTGTCGATGCCCAACGCAGTTTTAATGAAGCATACTTTGAATCTTTTCAACGTGAAGTGAAGACCGCGTTAACCAAGGTAAAGCAATTTTAAAGTTTCCACGCGGAAGAAAATGGTTGGTGAAAGTTTGACTTCTCTTAATTATTGTCAGTTGGTTATCGCGGCTAGTTTGAGTTCGGAAGTCTATAATCGTATATTGAAGAACAACTTTTCTACTCCCTACTAGTTTATTGTTTGTAAATTCTATTTTATTTGTATAAATTTTATAATTTAAAGAATTGTGGTAAATAGCAACTGTTTTGTTAATACTATATGTTAAATGTTGGGGTGTAGTGGGGCGCCAATCACCTGTGTAGTATAGTCGACCGAAAGGTAACTCACTAAATGAACGGCGGCCTATAATCTCTCACCGGTGGCTCCAAGTAGTTGTAACGCATGCAGCGGCCACACCCTGGTTAACCACGTCGACTCGTGGGCTAGACCCGGTGAAGGGGACCGGCTGCTTAGGCACCGGTTTTGCAGATATCTCCTGTTCTATGCGTAAAATCTGACCCGGCAAAGATGGCACACCAATGCTGATAAGCAACAGGTGGTGGTAGATTTGGCGGGGCAGTGAAGTCTTGTGGAAGGCTTGAGGGCGACAGCAGAGATCAAAAGTGCTTGTTGGCCATTCACTGCATCCAAACCCTTCTCCAGTCGTAGCGGCTTGCCGTTCCACTGGGCGTAGAAGGGCGAGGACGAGAGAGTGCGTCTGTGTCAGCGCAATCACTTATGCACTTAAATATGTCACGCGCAACTGACTGCTTCTGATTACCGGACTCTGATTAAGACCTACGGCGATGGGCTGAGGTAGAGAGGCTGAGTTGTGGTGCACACCCAGTTTTGTCTGAAGCCTGCACGTACGGCGGTCTAAAGAGAGTGGTCGTTTCTGCACTGCAATAGGGACAACAGTGTGGATTGGGCAGCACTTTAGGTGACGAAGCAGCCCTATTTAGGGAGGCACTGCTTCCCCTGCTCAGCCGGGGAGGGGGCTAGAAAAGGTGCCCCAAAAAAATGCTTGTCCCAAACAATTGGGGAAGTAGCAACCGCGGCTGCTTATGTACCCAAATACTCGCGGTCGACGTCACAGAAAAAACAAAACGAAAACATCAGTTATGACTTTCGGCGCATGGAACGTGCGCACATTAATGGACAATGACAGAAACCTTTGTCCGGAGCGTAAAACTGCTGTTGTAGCACGCGAACTTGGTCGCTACAATGTAGATGTAGCTGTGCTAAGCGAAACACGTCTAGCTGACCAAGGCGAGCTTGAGGAAATTGGCGGTGGTTATACATTCTTCTGGAAGGGAAGATCTCAGACTGAACGACGGTTAGCTGGCGTAGGGTTTGCTATTAAATCCACTATAGCAAAAAAGCTGCCAGAATGTCCGCAATATATCTCGGACCGCATTATTACTTTGCGCCTTCACCTTCAAAACAACAACTTCTTGAATGTGATAAGCGTATATGCACCAACTATGAGTTACGAGGACAGTATCAAATATCAATTTTATGAAGAACTTTGTCAATGCCTTAGCAATATACGCTCGAATGAGCAAATACTGATGCTAGGCGATTTCAATGCAAGGGTTGGCAGAGATGCTGAATTGTGGCCGGGCGTGATTGGGAATAATGGTGTGGGCAATATGAATAGTAATGGACAGTTACTACTTACACTATGTGCTCAATTCGACTTCACCATTACTAACACCCTGTTTAGGCTTCGTGAGAAATTCAAAACTACCTGGATGCACCCGCGTTCTAAACACTGGCACGTCCTCGATTACGCCATAACCCGACGAAGAGACGTCTCTCAGGTGCAAATTACCCGCGTAATGCGTGGCGCACATTGTTGGACAGATCACAGGCTTCTAGTCACTAAATTGAGAATCCGCCTACGCGTACCGCGTAGACCCTGCAGAACCAAACCAACATCCCTCAATCTAGACCGACTTAATTGTATCGAGTTTCAAAAAGATTACCAGAAAAAGCTTACAGACAAGCTAGTTTCATTTGATACCCCGCAGAGTGACCTGATATCGAACTGGCAACGGATCTCATCCTCTATAATAACAGTGGCTACAGAAGCTATAGGATTTAAAAAACGTGTCAATGAGGATTGGTTTGACCAGAATGATAGGTTCTTAACTGAGGCATTGGAACAGCATCGTGTACTAATGAAGCGTAACGAACGTAATAAAAATCATATACATGAAGTTCAAAACAGTAGCTCTCTCTTAAGAAAACTTAGCAGGCAAATGAAGGACAGATGGTGGCTTGAAAAAGCAGAAAAGATACAGTGGCTCGCAGACACACATCAATTAGGCGCATTTTATGAAGAAATACGTAAGTTGATTGGTGTTTCGGTAAAAAAATGCGTACCGCTAAAATCCCTAGATGGCTCTCAAAAACTCACTGCTAAGCAGGATATACTAGACCGTTGGGCAGAGCACTTCAACAACCTGCTCAATGTTGATCCATCAGCAGATCTCGAGCATATTAGGAGGCTTCATTCTCTGCCACCGCAACCTTCGCTAGCTGAGCCACTGACATTAGCTGAAGTAGTTCAAGCTATAAAAGAGCAGAAAAATAAAAAAGCAGTAGGTGTTGATAACATCGCCGGAGAACTGCTTAAATATGGAGGAGAGCAACTTCATACTTTAATCTGGCAAATTTTCGATCGTATTTGGAACGAGGAAACAATACCACCTGAATTTAGAATATCCCGTATACAGACTCTATATAAAGGCAAAGGAGACCGTTCAGACTGCAACTCCTACCGGGGTATATCGCTCCTCTCTGTACCTGGGAAGATATTCGCCAGAGTTCTTCTTAACCGACTTTTACCAGTCTCTGAAAAGATTTTACCAGAAACCCAATTCGGATTTCGTCCTGATATATATATATATATATATACCTGCGAAGCAATCTTTTCCATCCGGCAACTCCAGGAAAAAAGTCGTGAACAAAGCCAGCCTTTGTACATGTGTTTTGTGGACCTGGAGAAAGCTTTTGACTGTGTGCCGCGGGAAGCTCTATGGACGATACTGACAAAATTAGGCTGTCCTGAGAAGTTTGTTCGAATGATTCGCCTACTTCACGACGAAATGTCCTGTTGTGTGACATACAATGGCGATCAGTCTGAGTTTTTTCCTGTCAGTTGTGGTGTCAAGCAAGGATGTGTGCTTGCACCAACTTTGTTTGCTCTTTACTTTTCTTTCGTTGTCAGTGAAGCACTCGAACAAACTTCTGCTGGTATCAGAATACGTTTCCGGACTGATGGAGGCCTTTTCAACCTGGCGAGATTAAAAGCCCATACTAAGGTATCATACGCATTAATAACGGAGATCTGCTATGCGGATGACCTATGTTTTGTAGCTAATTCTCCACAAGAGCTTCAAAACCTGATTACGAACCTTCAGGAAATCTGTTGCCGTTTTGGTTTCAGAATCAGTGTGAAGAAGACTGAGGTTATGGCAATGGACTCTCTTGGAGCTACAGAACCTCTCAAGGTTTACATTGGCGATACTGAGCTTAAGCAGGTAGATAAATTTAAGTACCTAGGTAGCACAATTACGTCAAAGTGCGACCTCGACGCCGCAATAAATCATCGCATAGGTGCTGCATCAGGTGCTTTCGGTAAACTGCGAACTAAGGTTCTACACTCGCATGATTTGAAGCTATCGACAAAAATCTCTGTTTATAAAGCCATAGTTCTCCCAAATCTTTTATATTCCTCCGAAACATGGGTCCTCTATCGGAAACACATACAGATGCTGGAAAGGTTTCATTTGAAATGCCTACGAGACATTCAAAAAATAAAGTGGTCAGACCGGGTAAGAAATACCGAAGTGCTCCGACGCGCAAATGTCTTCAGCATAGAAGCGTACCTGATACGGCGGCAGCTCCGATGGTGTGGACATATCTCACGAATGGCTGATGAAAGGGTAGCGAAACGCATCTTTTACTCTGAACTCCAGAACGGTGAGCGCAAGCAAGGTGGCCAGTTTTTACGCTTCAAGGATGTTCAAAAAAGACACATGAAGAGGTGCAATATTGATCCCCAGAAATGGGAGGGGAAGGCCAATTACCGCACTGAGTGGAGGTGCTTGGTGAGAAATAAAGTAAATGACTTTGAAGAGCAGAGAAAATCCAAACTCGATGCAAAACGCGATGCTCTTAAGGCTAAACCACCAACGGCCATCATTTATAATTATAACAACGGCGTCCTCACGTGCAGTCAATGCTCGCGCACGTTTACTAACAAGCTTGGATACTGTAGCCATCAAAGGGCACATGCAAGAGCTGATCATCCTAGCTCCTCTACTAATTAGTGGTAGTCACCATAGCCGAAATCGGCTGGGAAGTATATATATATGTTAAACGTAAAGCAACAGAGAAGCCTAAATAAATTAAATTGGTAATGGTACCATTTTAAGGCTTATCTTCCTGTTGCATGGTATTTTTCTTTATGTAAGGCGATTAAAGTGTGTTTAAAGGGTTTCCTCCACATTAACATATTTAGTAAAAAAGTGCTCACTTGAAAACATTTGACAATTATTTAGAAACTCTGTCAGCTATAGGCATAATATGTGAACCAGTTAAAATTATATAAATTTCTTCACACGTAGCAAATTCAATTAATATTTATAACTACTACTACTATAAACGAACTCTGACTCCATTCACAAACTGGCTATATTAACACTCAATAGCCACTACCAAAGATGGAATAATATACATTTGTCACACTTGATTTGTACCTGATAGCATGTCTTCAAATTTGATACGTAGAATTTATGATTTTTTACGTACTGTTTTAAAATTTTGTTCCCACTGGACAGTAGTTTGGCAGTTGTTTATTTCTTATCTTCCCACCGTTGAAATTTATACCTCATATTTTCTTCCTAAACTAAAAAACTCAGGTTTCTTATTAAACTACCCATCAAAACTTCGCTGCTATACCGTAAATCACACTTGACATGTTCGCGTTCACGTAATTTCACAATAATACCCATTATTAGTGATGCGCTCCATACATTCGGTAAAATCGATATTTCGCTTAAATTATGCATGAGGTTGCGCGGCATACCGAGATCCTTTAAAACTGTTACTGTAACGGTTTATTGTGAGCTCGGGTTCAAACTTTGCACAATATTATTTATTTTTTGGGGAACTTATTTAATATTAAATGCCATAAATTTGGAAGATCAGCAAGTTTTGCTGTAACGTTTAAGAGACGCTTTAAGCGTGCTATTGTTAAGAGCGTTTACGCGTCATGAGTGGCAACGTCGCATTTTAGAGTCATATTTCTTGGATTTCAATTTTTATCATTTATTTGGAGCTATACCTACATTAAAAACGTTTTCTGTTAACATCTAAAATTAGGTGAGAGCTGTATTATTATTAAGTGTGGCCTGTGACACACTAGGGGCAAAACTTGACTCTATCACAGTCTTCGTTTTCGAGATATAGACTTATGTCGATCGCCTGGCAGGCAATTATTAGTAATAAACGTTAATGGATTTACATTAGTAATCTGGGGTTAAAATAAATGCGTTTATAAATTCAAATTAACGTCTATTTTCAAAACAATCTTGTAGTAAATACATAAGTAGTAAATGGCCACTCATAGAACAGGATTTTTGACAGAGGGACCTGCGTAAAGAGGTCGCTGTGCTATGTGGCTTGATTCAAATAGAGAGCACAATTTTCGACATATTATGCTATGCCATAACCATAATTAGATAGACTTATTAGCTTGTTCATTAAAGTACGTTATAAGGTTAGGTAAGGGTTACAGCTAAGACATCCAAGATGATTATAATCTTGTAGCACAATTAGTTAATGATATACTAACTGTCCTTATTAACCATTGCAACCTTTTGAGAGAAATAAAATGATTTTATCATTATTCTCTTTACTTAAACTTTATTTATTATTCTCCTTATTTTTTTTTATTATAACTCCGTAGGTACTATACTGATAGGTGTTGATAATGAGACAGTCATAAACTAACATTAAATGAGTAATCAATAAACCCGTTGTAATCAATAACCTGTAAAATTGAAATGTTTTAGAGTATCTAAAACAGGTTTAAACGCAGCTCCTCACATCGTACGTATACAAAATATGTAACATATAGTCTTAGTACAACAGTTCAGGCGGAAAATCCGATATCTTGAGGCGGAACATTGATGAGCGCTTAAATATTCATGAGCTCTCGCAGACAAGTACCTACACTACAAAATGACGGCTGTCACCGATCAAACACTAAGGACTGCAGTACATCAAGTGTAACGAATTTATATTATTTCTTTTTTCATATATTTAATTCTGTGTATTAAAATGTGTGCTCTGCTTATTGTTAAAGCAGATAGTATGGACACAAATCATTATTATAATTATTATTTTAGCTAGCAGATTCACTGCCGAACATATACCTACAAATAATCCAAAAGTATAAAGTGATGCTATATCTAAGTAATGTAAGTATCACGCATCTGCTTATAACACAGTTTTGAACAGAGGCAAAATATTAGACAATTCTAGATCAATTCCTATATAAATATATTACTCACTTAAAGGAAGTCCAATAACTTTTCTTTTACCAAAAATCTAAAAAAGAACTACAGATATCTAAGTGTGTAGACTGCCTATTGAACACATGCATCGAAATATATCACATAGTGCATATCCGCTTGCACAGCTTAAAGACTATTCCTGATGGAGAGCGACATGTGCAGCCTGCACCTCTAAAAATGCTGCTACGAAGTGAATGCACAACGACCTCGTGTTCAAACCTATAAATGAAAAATATGCACATTTCCTGTAATCAATTGAGTTTAACGTATTAAATGAAAAATCATTGTTGTTTTAAATAGTATCACAATCAATATTTATATCTTTCTATAGGTAATACAAGTACGCAAAGAAACCTTAGTAAGCTTTATTAAATAGATCGCGCGAAAAAAGTGAAAGATTCGGTATAAGCACAAGACAAGACGGATTTAGAAAAATAAAATAAAATGTTTAGAGCATCTCATCAGTTATCACCAACACGAACTTTTCACCTATTTTGATTAAATCGTGGCTTTTGAAAGGTAATAGGACTTTTCCAAAATAGGTACAGCTATTTCAGTCACAAACATTAATAGCTTAGGCGTAACATAATTTGAGAGAGATATTCTGCGAATTATTAATTACTAATGCAGAAAATCTTCTGCGTACAAAAGATATTTCTATGTAAATATCATAATCACATCTAAACTATAATAATAAATCTCTCTACATGTTATGTTCGATGTCCATTGACGAAGAGTCGAAGCGAAATGAACCGGTAAAACAAAATTTGTTATAGCATATTGATTAATAAATATTTTGGTGTATGTACTTTTATAAAAATATCAAACTCGCAACAAGTCGCAATATGGCTCAAAATTGAACATCCAATTCGTATTATAGTTGAAATTTCTTCATTATATTGTGGAGATAGAGTTCAATATGCTATGTGACAACTGATATGAAGTACTAGCTAGCAAACAGCCCTCGCTCCGCATCGGTAGTTGCAGTTTCTAGGCTTGGTTCACTATATCGTTGCTATTTGGCTCCTACAGGTAATAGGTTAATGTATAATATACTAAAATTTCATCAGAAAACGCACTATATAACAAGGCATCCTGCGGCTAAATAAACTGATATCGAAGCAAAACGTCTAGAACTTGTCGCTAAATTCGACCACGTCATAAACGACGTCATAGACGCTTTCCAGCGACTTTCTTAAATAGTGTGTATAGATTAGACTGTGGCTTCGTTTTGCCATCTGTGTCAGTAGAATAGAAGCCTACAGCCAGGAATACCTTTCATTTGTCAAAGAAAAACAAAGACATTTCGCTAAGGAAATGAAGCTCATTATCAGTCTGTATAAATGACAAATGATCGCTAAACCGAGAGGAAATGGAACATAAAAGGACATAGTTTTATATAATATCTACTACGATATCGCAAACGAGACACAACTATATAAAGACACCGACCTTCTAAAGTGGAAAGTCATAAATATATGAGGAAATGTTAAGAAAATACCTACCCACTTTTTTTTCCGGTACGAGTATCAAGAAAATTGTAGCTAAGATAGTGACCAATTTTAAACATGACCGCTAAACTTCTAAACATTATCTCTTCAAAGTAAAACATGCCAAGCAAACATGCAAAATGAATCCTTTTGTAACAGTAGACATTAAAAACTGTTGTTAGTACTAACTAGTTTTAATACTACACTTAGATTTTTTTAATATAATACAATAATTCATTATGTTACATCATATTTAATGTATTGATTGATATATTGTGAGCTGAAATGATAATTTCAGATATTTATTACAGTTGACAGCCTTACCTGTTTGTCATAAAGGCCTCCCTCTGTTTCATTTTACTCTATTCTTTGTTTAATTGATTTTGATTTGATGACTTGAACTACTTTTTCGATTCGATTATTTTCGGTATACGTACCTAATCATCATGGTTACTATAATTCAACTGCCGCTTTTTTATATACTTTTCTTCTTTATCTTCTTCATTTGTACAAAATTAGAATGTCAGCACCGTTGTAACTAAATAAGAATATTGAATCAGATTTTGCAAATATTTGAAATTGAAGTAAAACAGACAAAGCTTCTGGTTTGTCCTATGCCAATAAACGGTTTAATTATAGATAATCAAACTATTAATGCTAATATTCTTGAACTATTGGTACCTAAGAATGTTATCTGGTCCACAAAAATATATCTCTATTAAATTCGGCTGGCATAATAATTAAGTAACAGGCGTTGTATCAAGGTTGTACGGGTTCTAGTGGGTACCCTAATAGCTGTCTACTGTTTCGCAACACAAAGTTGCTCCAGTTTCTTGTCGTCAAAGTACAAATTATTTAGGATTTGTGGGTCATATTGTCATATTATTTGATCATAAAACGGTTACACTGGCGTTAGGAATTTCACCCTGAACCAGTCCACGATTACATGATACTACCTAGTGCTGCGAACTTGTAACCATTAGTCTAACGCAGTCTATCAGCTTTTCAACATAAATAAAATAAAATTAACTCGTAACTGATTTATTCTATGAGCGGATATTATTATTATTCTTTATTTACTACTAAGACATATCTAAATACTCTTCTCTTCTCAGTCGTTTCGCTGTTGGAAGAGCAATAGTGGTCGATAAGTAGCGTTTGGTGAGAAGGTGTGCTTTACGACGTTTCTAAATACAATGAATAGGTATAAATCAGAGCTCCCTAAAACAGCTTGCATTGTTTGACTATGGGGCAGTTTTACAAATGTTTTATTGCATACTGGGACATTGGAACACTTGGTAATCGCAGCATCAGAGACTTACCCCCGGTTTCTGAAAGGCTGATCAACGAAAAATTAACTAATCACCTGTTAAATCCCATGTGAAGTGCCAGTTGGATTGCTTTATGATTTGCATGCTTTCAGGTACTTTACATGAGATTTTCAGAGCCTTTCAGAAACTGGGGGTATGTCGAGGTTACAATATCTGTTATATACTGCAAAGTAAGCACTATATTAAATTTAGACCTCGTTTGAAGTATTTATCCTATGTACGTGTAAGCGGCAGAAATAATCGATAGAAATAAATCGCTCTTCTCTTTCAAAATTAAAATTCAATAAGACTCAATATGACATTTGCAACTGTCACTATACTGAGGTCACTTGCTACATTTACTCTAAGGGTGGTAAAGCAATTTTATGGTCGACTATACTTGCAGATGCACGAGGATATGAACACTATCACATTTCGTTGGCTTAATTGTCAAACTTCCTATCTCCGTAGGGTCAAATTTTAGAGGAGGAAGACAAAACTATTTTATTAAATAACTAACATTAAAAATAAAGAAATGCAACTTAATTTACATTTAAATATTAAATGTGCTTATTTTTGTGATAATTGTGATTTAATAATTCGATACCATGATTTAATAAATGGACCTACGTATTCTTCTTCTTCTTCTTTCGAGTCAATGGTTCTATATATGTTCAGCCCAGTAAGTGGCTACGACAATAGCAACATTAGTGGCATTTTTGAGGTCATCCTCATTGCATTTGCATGGGCAGCTTGGACACTGCAGTAAATGTGCCATAGTCTGGTCAGGGGCGCCACACAGACATTTAGTATCGGACGAGTTATTTATTCCCCACATGGCCAGATTATGAATTTCTTTTTAAGCATGTATAATGGACTTCGAAGTTAGATAATGATTCCAACGTTTCGTGACTGTAGCATGTACTCTGATCTCATATTCAACTATTGTAATCAAGACCACCTACATATTACAGATGTATAATTAACTAACTGTATTAAAAACCATCGCAAGTTCAGATCTCATTGCAGAAACTATACTATTGTCATTAATGAATCACTGTCAGACATTAAATTTATTTAGGCTCATGGAAATTTAGAAATTAAACAGTACGTGCTTCGGTTATAGTAGAGGCTTAGACATTAAACGCGTAACTCGCATAGCTACCCGCGCTTGCGCAACAGCGCGGAATGGCGGCAGGTGCCCGCGGGAACGACTGAAATGCAAAGCATTCAATGCATTTATACAAACCGGTTCAGTTAAATAGCTTACACCAATTTACACCGACAATTTAACGCAATTGTTTATTCCATTTAGTATCAACACAGAGCTCATTCGAAATCAATTGAATGCCGCTATCTACTCTTATATTGAGTGATAAAATTAAATTTCGTACACACTAAACTTGACAATTGTTCGATATCTTAAACCTCGTTATGTCTATCTTTACCACAATCATTTTTGAGATTTAAATTCTAGGAACATGCCAATGGTGCACGATGGAGTTTCGACACTCGGCATTCGTTACACGAAATAATTGTCAATATCAAACAGGCGTGCTGTTTCTGATCGTTTCCGATTTATCTAGGTGGATAATACTCAAATAGAATAATAGGAAATTCTGCCTATATTGAGCCTTAAAGCGCCATTCCAAATCGCAATGTTAATATCGTTGCGAAATATCGAATGATACTGTGGGAGTCAAGTCAATTCATCGAGGTTAATGTCGCGCCTTACCGTTCAGAGGTCTTATTCATTTCGCCTGGACCTTTAGCTTGATCATTGGATTAGGTTTTAACTGCAAGTTTGTGTTATTATTATTATAGGGAAGCCACCAGTACTGGACACTTTAAGTGCAAATTTGTAATTTTATTAATAATAGTGATTGTTTTAATACAATACAAATTTAAAAAGGAACGTCCTGTGGTTTTTTCAGATTTCTTCTGTATTATTTAATGTAAATAAAATCTTTAAATTTTCGTAACAACAGTCGCAAATATTATTTTTAATATAAAGAGTACTATAATTATGTCTTCCACAAAATTAATTTCAAATACTGAATTTAAAATAAAAACGTCAAATATTAATAGCTCGATGATTGTTGTTTATAGTCAAATATTACTAACATATAAACACTCATTCCTACTTTTATTGTACAAGATATGTCCATTACTGGGTCCGTGTCCATTACTGGTGCATTTACCTTAGGTGTAGTGACCGCTTTGACACTAGTACCTAGCTAATGAGGGTGTTTAGGAAATTGTTCGCCACCAGTGGCAACTTTTACCAAAGTGACGCCAACTGGTGGCGGCAATTTACCTAAAAATCCTCATAGTTGTGGGTTCGTTTCCCGTGTCTATGTGTGCTTTACTTGCCAATACTTTACGGACATACAATATGTTCATAAAGTCTCTCGCAATATTAGGTTTGAAAAAAGAATTAATATTTATTCTCACACATAACATTACTTGACTTGTCACGAAATGAAATAAAATATCAGTCGTAATTAACGCAGTTAAAATAAATTAATCGCTTTGTCCTAATCATATTTGCCGAATAGCAAAAATAGCACATACTACTATGTTTGATGATTAAAGTAGGTATGTCTCTATGAGACATGGCTACATACAAATGACATACAATATGAGACTGAATTCGAATTACATCAAGTATTCACTTAGATAAAGCACACGCGGCAATAATGCATGTCCGAGAGGAAGTCGCTGGTTCAACACTTAAGTTTTATGCTACAATTAATTTCATTTCATTTCACTGTTATTCACATAATCAACAAAAACTTGTATATTGGATATTGCTACTGAATATATGTATATAGGTATATATATAAATAATGTTTTTTTCTACAATTTTACTTATAATTAGTTTTTAGAATAAGTAATAAGTTTAATCAGGAGTTAGATAATTCAGCAATTCTCATCTATACTATTATATAGCGGAAGAGTTTGTTTGTTTAAATGCGCTAATCTTTAAAACTACCAGTGGACTCGGCTCGGAAAAACTATTTTTGCGTATGATAGCTCCCAGTTCTCGAGAAAGGTTATAGGCTATGTAACATCACGCAACTGGCGATGGGAGCAGAGCAGTAAGTAAAAACGCGGTTGAAACCGCTTTGCGGAAAACTAGTTACTAAATAAAAAAACAAATTCTTTTTTTTTTTATATTTTAAATACTTACTACAGTAGAGTGTATCCTTTTTACATTTTTTGCAATATGCCAACATCATCTGAATCTTCAAAATCCTTAAAATATAAAATCTTCTTTTCAAGAGTCGCGTTGAAAGTGTCGTTGACTGATGGACGGGTAGATACCGAGGTGTTACCAGAAAATGTTCAAATTTATATCATGATGGACAGACACCGAAGTGATACTCGTACTACAAATTTAAGTGTTCTCCTATGCTAAATCTGGTTACGATACATGAAGATTACTTTGCAGTTGCAAACTGCGATGTATATACGTAATTTTTTATTTAAATATTTAATTGATTGACGTGCCAAAGAAATAGACACACCCACCCACATACATACGCTCGGATAACATTGCCCTCCTTGACTGCAGCAGTCGGGAAAAAACAACGCAGTCACACTATAAGTAGTTTTCTATGACTGCGATCTTCTCTACACTACTAAGGGATGACGTCATGTTTCTGCTCATAAACAGTTGATTTCAGTGTTTGTATTGATAGCGCTGTAGCAAAAGGGATTGTGTGATGATAAGAAGGAGCTAAGTACAGTACTTTTTGATTTTTTATGTTGGTACTTGCATTTGATGGCAGACATAGAGAACTGTCATTACGTCCCTTTTGATTTTTCTTTAATGTCGTTTACTGCTCTTATATCATTTGTTTATCTGTTTTTTATATAAATGTAAAAATACATAAATTCAACAAAATAAAAAAATTAACAAATAAAATATAATGTCCAATTAAACAAACAAAAAAATATAATTTCAATTAAACGTGCTTGACTTACAAACCTATTAGCAACATTGTAGTTAACATTTGAAACCACGTAAAAACAATATACACGCGTCCAGATTACTGGCAAGTACAAATTAAATAAATAAATATTTCACATACCGATTTGCCCTTATCGCAAGACTCGTGCTAACTGCCATGTTAACATATTTCAACTATTACTACAGCCGGTATTAGTACTTTTACGTGTACCTATTTGTCTCATTGGTGATAGCGTAAAATATTTGAATGAGAAATGAGCATGCGCTCCTGGTAATTATTCCGAGTACTAAATTGACATTTTATAACCTTGCAGAAACAAACTAAACCACCTAATGGTGAGTGATTACCTGCAGATAGTTCCTCGATTTATCAGGTTCAATGATGCTGGAATCAGCGAGCAATTTGGTAATAAAGACTGAGACTTGAGCTGCATGCTTGATGTCTGGGATAATAACACTCTTCACATATCAACAACATCCCATTCGGAAAAAATTACTTGAAAAACATTTGTATGTAATAACGACCCTATTTAAAAAAAAGCTTAATGAAAAAACAAAACGTTATCTAGTTTTCTAACGTTAACAAAAAGTACAACAATACTTAACTAACCCTAACATGTTTTTGTTAGAAAAGTGACCGCACGCTTCTATCGGCTTATACTTCGCTAGTTCGTAAATACCGACCTCACACACGAACATAAATCTATTAGCAGCGACAAAAGGTCAAACTCACTTTATTGTTAGCTGTTTACACGAGCTTTGAAACGTTCGTTCGAAATCGAACGGGTATTCGATTTTGCTTTTACAAACGGTCAGTTACTTGGTATTGCTATAAAAAGATACAAATTGATACAACATTAATATCTCTAGGTTAAAACTGTAGTTCACGATTTTGTGTTATGCCATCAATACAATGTTTTATTTTCAATGTGAACCTACTGCATTTTATTTTTTATTTAAGCAATTTATTTGCACCAAAAATTTTAAATAGTCAATTATTTTTAGCATCTGCATTAATTGAAATAATATGCTAAAAATTTTGGTTACATAATATTAATAAAATAGTTCTATACTAGTAAACTATGAAGGAAAATTTACTGGAATAAAAAAATGACAATCAAAAAAGGAAAATGAATTGCATGTTTTCAAATAATCCATACTTTCTAAATATAAATGCGAAAGTAACTCTCTGTCTATCTGTCTGTCTGTTACGCTTTCACGTCTTAGCCACTTAACCGATTTTGATAAAATTTGGTATAGAGATAAACTAGATCTTGGGGAACAACATGGGCATAATAACATATCATATTTTATAGCGAGCCATTCGCTATAAAATATAATATTTTAATATGGTGTTGAACTTGTGAATGAAAGTTTGTATGAAAAATCCTGAATGTATAAACAGAGTGAGTGCGATAACCGACATTCACGCGGTCGGAGCTGCAGGACAACAGCTAATAGGTCAATAATCAGATCAGTCAAAGTAGTATTCGATTGCCTATTTATTCTTAAAATTCATCAGCTCACACTATTAACCTAACATTTTTCGCACAATTTTCACTTATCAAAAATTTGTTCCGCCTAATTTGAGAGTCCGCACGCGTCGTTTTCCCGCAGTGCGTGGTTACAATATGTAACTTAGCATAACACATTTTTTTTAAGAGAAGTAATACTAGTATATCATGAAGGTTTAATTTACCTAAGTATGGGGAAAGAATATTCTCCTCACATTTAAGCAGGTAAAATTTTAATACATTTTACATTAGAAATTTGTATTTAAGTTTTGGGTCAAACTATAGTAGCGTAACAATAATTTGCACTGTTATTAGATAGTAACTTGTAACTTAACCGCTATAATACAATTAGTATTACTTTACTAGTACCTACATGCCATATCTAACAACAACAATTTGTGAGGTTCAGTTACTTTTCCACTGTCACTTTCTCCCATTTCCTCCTCTCTTCAATGTAATTCTTTAAATAATACATATTATCAATCATATAGCTGTACCTATATGGCTAAAGAATGCTGCCTTTCTTTCCATTATAGCCATAACTAGTTCGCGATTTATTTCATACGTTATGACATTTATTATCCGTCATTAGTCATATGATTCGTCATATCTGTGAAGTGTAATAGTCACACATGTTCACTTAAAAATAATTATTAAATGACCACATATTTTCCCCTAACTAACTACCGTGACATATTTTTGTCAAATTTATTTAATGATTAATTCATTTTATTGGGTGTGTATCCGTTGTAGGTATCGTAACAAAAACTATATTTTTGGCTTCGTCTAAAGTATAAATTATTTATTAAGGTCTGTTAATACATCAGTGGGCCTTATCAATCGTTTTATACTCTTGTTTCGTGTACTATTGTGCCCTAAAAATGGTTAATGTGAACGGATAATAGATAAAACGAGGTTTTTGTATCATGATTTGTGAGCTTTATTATAAAAGCAAAGTGGTCATGTACACTATAAGAATATGATACGTACCTTTAAAGGGCTTGTGGCTTTGTAGCTAATTAATTGCATCGATTATGAGATAAAGTAGTTTATTGTAAGGAGTGGTGTTTTTTTATCGAGATCTTGCTATATTGTCGGTAGCGGTGTTGTCGCATAATACTTCCGCTTGACGTCAATTTGTAGGTGTCAATATTTATCTCTTATCACGATCGTTGTTTAGCTTAACGTCGTTACTATGAGGTATTTGTAAATAAAATTATACATCTAATTTATTATGCCCATATGTACATTATATTTTACATATCGCCGTGTTGTTCAATCATAAATCTTTAGCATGAGTTAACACACGATTTTAACCAACTGCGTAAAGTTTTTATATGCAAATTAAATAACGCGCTTTGAAAACTAAATTCATTATAATTGACAAATTGCTAATCCTATTTTATGACATTTGCTTCAAGAAATTGTTGAAATAACTCATAATTATAATAATGTATATGGCTAATATTTTCTTCGTTTGTGTCTAGAAGTAGAGTAGACAAGTCCTAATACTCATTAATGTAAATTAGGAAGAGTTCGACGCAAGAGTAAGCTGAACGTATCACAAAGAGGACTTAATCCGAGTTATCTTAAGCTAATATTATCTAAATTGAGATCACGTGGCACGAGGCTGCTGTAAGGTTTGAGTCAGCCAGGCGAGACTTCTAAAATTTTAGTAACTACGATTTCTTCTTAGTGTTTCGTTTTTACATGGCTAAATATTCAATTAATACAGTATTAAGTATGTATATTATGTGCTATATTTATTTTACAAATGTGAAGATTATTCATCGCTACTTTTGTGAATTAAACATAGCTCGCAGAACTAATAGCCATTGGTACAGATGAATTGTGGAATGATGAACATGAACTAGAAGATACAAGAGGATACTCCTCAGGACCTCTATAAAGGGAAACGATAGCGAGTAAACGATGTATGAAGGCGATTTGGAATTAGTCGAATTGGTGATGAACACAGATTTTTTATTTTTACTTGGTTTAACTTATAATATGTGATGTTTTTACAGCCCAAGCAGACACAAGGCGATCGGACATCTAGTGCAAGAGTTACAAATTGTACTTACTTTGAGAAGTGCTGTTTAAAACCCATTGCACGACTTATGACTCAAAAGAAAACGTCCCTCACTGCAAAATAGTAACATACATATCCTGTGTCATTTCATCTTCATCTTTGAATTTATTTTGATATTAATACTCTATTCTTTAATATATTCACTCTGATCCTAACCTACCTGTATTTCTAATGAAACATGTTCTTTAATGATGCAACTTAAACATCGCGTCTGTACTAAACCTTATAGTGTAGATAGCAGGATTACTGCAATTGTTCTTAACAACATGCTATCAAGTTAGTTGCCTACCAAGCAAACAGAATAACAGAGTTCGAATAACTTTTAATTACGAATGAAGCACTTAGAACTTTTGTTTCGTATGTCCCAATAAAATGCATGTTTTGTATTAACTAATTGTTATAGAAGTCAGTTCTATAATATTAACGTATTAAATAGCAACTGTTAATCCTTTCCATAATATCGTTTAGTAGGTAACGGCAAATTGGCAAAGTTTTTTGTAAAACCTTTATCTGGATGCCCACCAGTTATAATTACCCAGTTACCAGTTATAGTTAATTTTGTTAAAATTATTTATATACACATATTATAATATCCGATCAAATAAATAGATAAAACTCAATATACGCTTACATGTGGCTTTAATTACTACGCTTTTAATATTTACAAAAAATAATTTTGATAAATTAATTAAATGTATATTAAGAAGACGTAAAATTTTAGTCTAAAACGGTATAAAGCTTTGTTTGTGCATCCGTTGTATTCACAAAACAATAGCCTTTTGTGGAGTTATTTCACACTTCGTTTGAGAGAATTTTAATTTTAGAATGCTTTGTAGGCATACATAGTTTGGACAAGCTATATCTATTTAGTATTTTTTAAGACTACTACCGCACCAGAAAAGCGTTATTGGGATGCTTTCTATAGCGAAATAACACATAAATTCAATTAACAAACTCAAAATAAAATCACACAAATATTTTATTTTACATATTTTTGCACTAACTCCTGAACTGGCTAAAGTTATTATTATTAAAAATAAACGGTAAGTACGTAATTTTAGATTCAAAACGTAATCATATCCAATCCGATATTACCGCTTATAAAAAATACATTCCACACAAAAAGTTATGATAACATAGTAACAGTTAAACTTGTGGTTAGTAGAACTGCCATAACCTAGCAACTACCACATGACTAGCGACGGTTTATGAATAGCATAACTACAACAAAAGTTAGTTACTTGTTTGGCTTTATGATGAAAACATTTCTGCGGTTTACTTTCCATATAGGTTACGATTTACTAATGTGAATAACACCTATTATTTCGCAATTTATGTGATGGCAGAGGTGTATCATGGGTGCCCAAGTTGAGGGGCGGGTCTGGGCCTACGCTTTCACGGTTTCCTATACGACATGCTAGCATGGTAGCATAGGTGCAGGCCTACCCTACCATCTCCTTCTGAGACGGTAGGGGGGCGCTGGTCTTGGGAGTAGCGCAGGTCGCTAAGATCCCCAAGGCAAGTTCGGTGGACTAACCTTCTCGAGGTTGCCAGCCCTGTTGTTGGTCTAGTTCACTCTGAAATAGACATAACTGAAAC
This sequence comes from Parascotia fuliginaria, assembly GCA_963082885.1. NCBI lineage: Eukaryota > Metazoa > Arthropoda > Insecta > Lepidoptera > Erebidae > Parascotia > Parascotia fuliginaria. The sequence goes on from OY720175.1 coordinate 5,783,660, forward strand.
CACCGAGCGCTTTTTAGATATATTACATGCATGTATGTCTATTCATATCACTCATTTATATATGTATTAATATATAACCAATCTAAGGTGTGATCCGAACCGTGCCAAGAGATGCATGGCTGAGGGTGTGCTCAGTCGTCAACGGTGGCTACTCGACACCAGGACGAATCGGGTAGTATTTTAGTCCTCCCTTCGGCATGCGGGGCTCTGCTGTTGGGCATTTTTAGTTCCCTAGCTACTCGTGGGAATCATATGGATGAAACCGCAAAAAACCAATTAAAACTGTCTTCTCCGGTTAGAGAACAGTGCTCTCCTCTATTAGGGGAGACTATAGTACTTATGGAGGTTATGGAGGAGGTTCTATTAGCCTCTCCTCAAAGTACCAATATGACGTTGGAAGGGACTAGTCCGGCTAAGGCAGGAGGCTCCTGTGACTCTGCTCCAAAGACGGAAGAGAACCCGAAACGTCATACCAAGCTAAGTGGTGCAGCACGGAAAAGATTCCGAAGGCTATTAGCAGCCAATGTGCAGGTCGACGACGCCCGTAAATTGGCTATAAAGCCTTGGAAGGAAATTCCAATCACCAACCTACCTCCAGACCCGAAGGCCAAAAAAAGGCCTAGGTCGGAGGAAGAATCTCCAAAGGAGCAGCCGAAAAAAGCTCTCCGTGCGGAGGAGCCCGTAACCAAGCGCAGCTTCAAATTGGTCGTTGAGCAAACGCGCGTGGGTATCAGAAATCTGAAACCCATGAGCGAAGACCAAATGAAGCTGGTGCATCGCTCCCTGACCCTGGCGATGTTAAACATCGCTGACAAGGGAAAGGGGCCTAAATTTACGGGCTTAACACACAGACCAGGGTTTATTATTGTCACTTGCGAGGACCAGGCTAGTCTCAAATGGCTGTCTGACAAGGTCCCCAGTATAAAACCCTGGGATGGGGCTTTGCTCTCGATCGTTCCGGAGGGGGAATTACCAAAGCCGACGGTAGGGACCATCTTCATCCCCAGCACTGAGGCAGAGTCGCTAGACGAAGCTACCCAGCTGCTGGGGATACAGAATGAAGGGCTAAACACCGAGCTTTGGAGGGTCGCGCACAGTAGGGTTGAGGGAAATGGACATGTGGTGTCCTTCTTCCTGGATGAACCCTCTGTCTCGGCTCTCCGGGCTAGGAACTTTGAGGTGGCTCTTGGTTTTAAGAAGCTTGTTTTTAAGATCAGGAACGACCCAATGGTTGGCCCTTCAACAACTGCTCCTGTGGGACCACAGCCTTCTACATCGAGGGGCTCTGAGAGGCAAGACAGGGCGAATCCTGAAGTGCGGTCAGCCGCGGCCAAGGAGACGCCCAAACCAGCGCCTCGGAGCAATGAAAGGCCTGTGGAACCACAGCCGAGAACATCAAACAGGTGCCCAGTCCTTGTGAGGCAGGAGAGAGTCGCGACCACGCCGCAGTCTGCTGTGGCTATGGGGGTCTCAAAGGACAGTGCATCGGGGTAGAGGCGGACATAAGCCTAGGGTAGCAGTTTCCCAAGGCGAATCAGAAAACGCTTGGCGTACGAGCCGAGGACGGTCGCGTCCTAAGCCTGTACGCACCAAGCCGGCGGGAAACTGCTAGCGGCTACCCAGGTGGGAGTGGTGAGGGTCCTGCAAGCCAACCTCCACCATGCTGTGGCAGCAACTGCGGTAATGGAGTGTTGTCTTGTTGAGGGCAAAGCTAGCCTCGCCTTGATCCAGGAACCTTGGGTAGCAAATACTCAGGTTTTAGGACTCAGTGCTGCTGGTAAGATTCTCAGTCATAACAATGGCAATAGACCTAGAGCCTGTATTTTATTCAATAACCTTGTTGACTTTTTACCGATTACAGAAGTTTGCAATGACGACTTGGTAGCTGCTTTTGTCAACCTCAAAGGATGGAATGGGGCTAGGGTGATAATGTGCTCTGCCTATCTATCTGGAGAGAGAGACAACCCGACAGAAGATTTGGCGAAAGTGGTAGATTATGCCACCAAACACAACGCCGAGCTACTAATCGGATGTGATGCCAACGCCCACCACACATCTTGGGGCAGCACAGACATCAACAGAAGGGGTGAGTTACTTTTTGACTTCCTTATCTCTAACCATCTAATAACGCTAAACGTAGGTTGTAAACCAACCTTTGTTACCCGTACTAGGCAGGAAGTATTAGATATCACGATCGCTACGACTAACTTAGCCAGACACATTAAAAACTGGCAAGTCAGTAGTGAAAACTCAATGTCAGATCATAGGCATTTAAAGTTTGAGATTAGGGCTGCTCTAGACACCCAAATCACAACATACAGGGATCCCAAATTAACAGACTGGGTTGACTTCAGGAGTCAACTCAGGCTTCATCTTGAATCCTTTCCCAAAGCCATCAGATCAACTGAGAGTCTAGAGATTGCTGTGACAATCTTGACAGAAGGCATACTTAAAGCCTATGAAGAGAGTTGTCCACTCAAGACAAAGACCTCAGTAAGGAAGGTACCTTGGTGGAACTCAAAGCTGACGAAGCTTCGAGATAAAACCAGGAAATTATTTAACAAGGCTTAACAGACCCATATGTGGGAGATCTACAGTAAAGCCTTGACGGAATACAATAAAGAGATTAGGAAAGCGAAGAGAGAATCTTGGAGGAAGCTCTGTGAAGAGATCAATAGTCTCCCACAAGCAGCAAGACTTCATAAACTGCTCTCAAAAACGAAACCTAATCAGATTGGGCTCCTTAAAAAGGACGATGGCTCCTTTACGAATAACGTGAAGGAGACCTTAGAGTTGCTGGCCACGACCCACTTTCCTGGGTCTAGTGTAAGGGACTCGACATGTCAGCAGCCAGTGCCTCACAGTAAACCTCGCAATGAGGACTGGCGCATGGCTGCAAAAGTCGTAAGACCCAGGCAAGTCCAGTGGGCCGTTGACTCCTTTAAACCCAACTCCTTAAAACCAAATAAAGCGTGTGGTGAGGATGGAATAAAACCTATGTTCCTACAACAAGGGATTGACATCCTTACCCCCTATCTGATCAAAATCTACAGGACGAGCCTCGCCTGGGGATACGTACCAGAACAATGGACTTTGGTCAAAGTCATATTTATACCTAAAAATGGAAGGAAAGATTATAGCCAGCCAAAGTCTTTCAGACCAATAAGCCTCTCATCATTTCTACTAAAGACAATGGAGAAGGTTATAGACAGGTATATTAGAGATGTAGCTTTGGATAAATACCCAATCCATCACACCCAACACGCCTATCGCAAGGGAAAGTCGACAGAGACTGCCATCACCAGCCTCATCGACAGGGTGGAAAAGGCTACAGAGGACAAGGAAATAGCACTATGCGCATTCCTCGACATTGAAGGAGCTTTTGATAACTCACCAACCACACTGTTGGTGAATGGGCTGATAAGTAAAGATGTCGACCCTACACGGTGAAATGGGTGAATTCAATGCTTGCACATAGGAGTGCAAAAATAGCCCTTTATGAAATCGCAATTGTAGTATCTACAGCAAGGGGTTGTCCACAAGGTGGAGTTCTATCGCCACTACTCTGGACCCTTGCTGTGGACGAACTCCTAGTTGATTTGGCAAAACTTCAGATTGATGCGCAAGCCTATGCAGATGACTTGGTAATTATAGTCAGAGGATTTTGTCAATCAACCATCTCATGTATTATGCAAAAGGGACTGAACACTGTTAGCAGGTGGTGTGTCAAAAGTGACCTCTCTGTTAATGCTGACAAAACAGTAATCGTACCTTTTACACAAAAGAAGCGATTGGATAAACTAAAAATGCCAAAGCTTAATGGTAAAACGATTGCGTTTTCCACAGAAGTCAAATACTTGGGCGTCACAATCGACCAAAAGTTGACTTGGAATTCACACTTGGACAATGTACTAAAGAAAGCCAAGATGACGATAAGAATTAGCGGCCGTATGATGGGCAGCAATTGGGGCATAACCCCTAGAACAACTATTTGGCTGTACACTGCCATTGTGAGGCCGATCATTACGTACGCATCAGTTGTGTGGTATAACAAGACGCGTCAAACGACCACCATAAAGAAATTAGACAGCTTACAGAGAACTGTCTGCCTCATGGCCTCGGGAGCTATGTCGACTAGCCCCGGAATGGCGCTAAATGCTTTGCTTGGATTACCGCCTCTTCATGTATTCATACAAAAAGAGGCGAAAGCTAGCATGTACAGGGCTCATATCCAAGGCAGAAGCAATTGGATCTCCCAGAAGTTGAGGACTTTACAGAACTCAATACTGGAAATACCAATACTTTGCATGCCTACGGATGCCACCCTACCCCGGTTTGTATTTGGAAAACAATACACAATAGAATTGCCATCTAGGGAAAACTGGCTCGAAGACCAGATATCTTTTGAGTCTGGTTGCCTAGTGTGGTATACCGATGGCTCCAAAATAGGACAAAAAGTAGGCTGTGGAATATATGGGGAGCGACCAAAGCTCAAAAAAAGCGTGTTTTTGGGACAAAACGCCTCCATCTTCCAAGCAGAAGTATACGCCATTGTGGAATGCGCGGAAGCCAATCTGCAAAAGCGCTACACCAATCAGACTATATATATAAATTCTGATAGCCAAGCCGCTCTACTAGCACTGGATTCGAACGTAGTAACATCGAAACTAGTTGAAGAGTGCATGGATCGTTTAAACTCTCTAGGTAATATGAATAGAGTAGTTCTCAGATGGGTACCAGGTCATGCAGGTGTCATCGGTAATGAGTGCGCCGATGAACTTGCGAGAGCGGGAGCTAATGGAACTCAGCAGGGCCCAGAGCCCTTCTGTGGAATACCAAAAAGCGTAGCTCAAAATACCCTTACAAACTCATGCATCGAAACAGCCATCAAACTCTGGTCGGAATCGCCAGGAATGAACCACTCTAAAGCCCTGATCAAAGGCTTTAACAGAAGGTACAATAACCTTATCCTTGCGTTGAGTAGGAACAATCTACGCATTGTGTCAAGAGCCTTGACAGGTCATTGTTGCTTAAACAAGCACATGCATAATCTAAGGCTAAGCGAAACACGCACCTGCAGGCGATGTAAAGAGGCAGATGAAACGCCCCTCCATCTTCTGGGGGAATGTGGCCCGCTCATACACAGGCGTCAGTTTCTTCTAGGGAAACACACTCTGGGCCCTGAAGAAATTAAGGAGCTCACCCCTAAGCAAATACTGCAATATATCATAGCTGCAGGGTTTAGTGGTGAACTCTAGCTTGATAAAGCGGCGATCACAATAGACCATTCATGGTCGCAGTGACATTACAGCCGCATCACAGAAATAAAATAATCATGGGTGCCCAGCTATGCTACGGTGGGAGTTTGTTGTCATACCTACCAAAAACATCATTTTCAGAGAGCAGTTAAGATTTTTTAGGAAGCTTCGCGTCACAAATTTCGCAACGCGTTTCCATTTACGTAGTGTTGTGTTTTTGCAATAGATATTCATTTTTGAAGGCACTTTGAAGCCAGAAAGAGCTGCTTCCAGTTGGTAGTACATTGATTTTTTTAACGATACCAATAATAATAATAATAATAATAATAATTTATTTATTCGTATAGAATGCAGGTATTACAATGAATGGTCTTAGTTTAAGGATACGGTCCCAGTACATTCTGGCTGTCGGCATACAAAAATAATAATATGGTAAGAGTTAATTTTAAATACTACTGATACAATAATTGAGATCTTATATCTATGAAGCAAGTGTTACAATTTATCATTAATAAAATCCATGACGGAGTAGTAACATTTCTTTGTAAGCAGCGTCGACAGGAGTTTTTTAAATTTACTTAAGGGTTGATCCTTTACACAATTTGGCTATTTGTTATATATAATAGGTGCCATACCATTAATGTTTTTCTTAAGCAATGCAGTGTTAAATCCACCTGTGCACAATAAACCCTGATATTGTGATCTCATTGCAGTAGTACGTATTCTTTCATTATTTAAAGAAGGAAATAAATGTATGTTCGTTATAACAAAGATTGCAATTTCTAAAATATAAATGCTAGGAAACGTTAGTATGTTTTGTGTCTTAAAGATAGAAATGCAACTATCTGTAATCTTAAGATTAAAGATGGTCCTTAAACACCGTTTTTGGGCTTTAAATATAGTCTCTCTTTCAGAGCAATTACCCCAAAATACAACACCAAACCTTAAGATGGAAACCACCAATCCATGATAAGCTACCATTAATGTCTCAATATTCACCTTTTTTGACAAATTGTAGAGAATATACGCAGAGGTACTTATTTTTTTGCAAATTTCCTCAGCTTGTGGTTTCCAAGTTAATTGACTGTCAACTAATATACCCAAGAACTTTGCTATGTTTGTATAGTAAATAAGTTGCGCTTTGCTTCTGGGGTAATAATAATTGAATTAAGAACAATAAAGACTTTTGTTTTTTATTCAATTATGAGCGGTTGTAGATCGACGACTACGATGAACAGCGAGTATACTGTAGCGAACATCACTAGTAGACGTGTGTCACATATGACTAGCCCTATCGTCTCTGGTCAGAGCACGGTCTCTGCACCACGCCGCTCTGGTCGTGTGTGCCGTCGTAGTGTTCGTGCGGGCAGCCCGACGGAATAGCATATTGAATAGTTATTATTCGTGTCCATGTAAAACTAAATTATTACAAACCTTTTAATTTCTATAATAGTTTAATTTTGTTATAAGCTTTGACATACAAAATGTCACAACGCTATAATTGGCGCCCAACGTGGGGAGAATCAAAAAATTTTAAAATATAGTGGAACCTTTGAGATTATCTATCAGTTTTTTCTTCAATGAGTGTGTCGAACTGTTTCTCGCCGCAGTTTCAATAAACTTTATTTTGCTTTTTTCGCGTGTTACGTGTGCAAAATTGAGATACTTTATTTTGCTTTTTTCGCGTGTTACGTGTGCAAAATTGTACTTTATTCTGCTTTTTTTTCACGTGTTACGTGTGCAAAATGGTGTTAACAAGATCGCGTGCCGCGAGTCCGGCTTTGGAAAGTCGTCTCGTGTGAAAGGACGACTATACGTCAATTTTTTATGCAAATAAAATACAAATATTATTAATTTCAAATAATTGTTGAATGAAAACATATTAGAAGTAGTACAAATATAAATATAACGTAAAATAAAAATAGAAATTCAGTTTATATATGTATAAAAAATTATTTTCAAGTTAGTTTCGTATTCTGATCATGTCATAGAGTAACTTGACAGTTATATCTTGACTATTATGCCTAAAAGAAAAAAAAATATGTTTTGGGTCGTTACCCAAAACATAATTTTTTCTCTTTTCACGGGTCGTTACCCGTGGTCCTACCAATTATTATTTGTCCGGCTGGTGGGATTACGATATACCACTATGCATCCATGGTCTTTCTGGGCTAAGGGCGAATTAATATATCGACATGTGTCGGTCTTTTTATTTGATAAATAATTAAAATTAGCATTTTTTTCTTCAAAACCAAAAGAAATATAAAAATAATTAAGAAAATACACAACTATTATTCAACATCATCAACAACATCAACATACAACGCTACCTAGACCCAAAGTAAGCGTATATGTGTGGTATGGGTTCTTGAATGCCGATGAACTTATTTCTATACTTTTTTTGTAAATACGTGACATGTTATACATTAAAATACGGAGAGCAATGCAAATATATATATTCATGCACACAAATATTTGCCTAATACCTATCTACTGATAACATTCCAAAGCTGCATGTGAATGTTAATTATGGAATATTTAAGTTATTATTATTTATATTAAATAACTACAAAACCAAACTCTTTGAGTCTGTAACTTCTTACTGAAACCTGTAATAATTTGTTACTTATTTCAAACTAGCTTTCCGCGGCGTGATTGCACCCACGTCTTTGCCAACTGCTCTGTAACGTCACCAGTAGCGTGATGTTACATAGCCTATAACCTTCCTCAAAAACTGAGCTCATCCAACGCCGAACTATTCAAATCTAAGTAGCGGTTCCAGAGATTAACGCGTTCAAATAAACAGTACCACCGAACTGTGTACGGATTGAACTGACCATAGAGTGGTCTCGGGTTCGAACCCTGGGTCAGGTAAAGTGATATTGGCTTTTTTTTTTGAAAAATTCTCGGGATTAGTCCGGAGTCTAGAATTGTGCCCGGTAAATGGCAACAAGCTCGCCTCCTGTTACATGGAATCTAAAATGGATACAGCATACCTAATTTCAAAGAGGCAATGTAATTCATTTGTTTTTATATGACAAAGGTTTAATTTAACATATTCTTTTGTTTTCCACGATATTCATTTGTTTTTGAAAAATAAAAATGCTAATTTAAATAATTAAAAAAATTTCGACACATAGATATATTAGTCCACCCCTAGCTTAGAAGAACTACCGATACATAGTAGTATACCGTAATCCCACCAGTAGGACAAATTGGTAGGACCGCGGGCCCTTCCTTACAATTTCAATATTTGGAAATTTTAAATACAGTACTGCAATAATAGTTCGCAGACGGTACTGGAAATAAATACAGCACTGCAATAATAGTTCGCAGACAGTACTGCAAAGACATTTTATGTAGGTGTCCGCTAATAAAAGATAGAACTTTTTGATACCGATGTGAAGCAAGAGGGCGGGTGTCTGGTATAAAAATAATAAATAAATGTAAAGTGTAGTAGCTAAATAAATGTAAAGTGAAGTGTCGTCAAGCTTTTTAAAATTATTGGTAAGTAGACTGCCAACCTCCACTAGTTGGAGAGGCACCCTAAGAAGAATATTAGTAACATTGAAAAATAAAGTACCTCATTGTATTACGACTGAAATTGACTGTAATGAAGCGCGTCGGGGTGCATTTGACACTGTAGTAATAAAAATTCAGGCTTCTATACAATAGTTAGGCGCCATCCGCTTTGGAAGCATGAGGTCGTGGATTCGAAACCGGAAAAGTACCAATGTGATGTTTTTAAATTCATATAAAAAATTTACTTTCTTAGTTCACCTTGGACATTACTGACTTACGGTGAAGCAAACCATAATGAAGAAATCTTGACTAATAAAATTCAGTCTTCTTAAACCTTTGTTTGTTGTGTAGGTAAACAAGGCAATGACACCGCACCTAATCCATTTCGGGGTTCTTGAGAAACGTCTTCATTTTATGCTATGTGTAGATAAATGTCAGTATGCGTGCCATGTCTCTTTTGCCGTTGTTCTATTCTGATATAATCATATATTGGTATAAAAAAATAAGATTATAGAGTTATAGTATATAAGTAAGTATATAGTAGTATATTTGACTGGCCTGTTGGTCTAGTGGTTAGTGACCCTGACTGCTAAGCCGGAGGTCGTGGGTTCGATTCCTACCCAGTACAAACCATTGTGTGATGAGCATGATTGTTTGTTCTGTCTGGGTGTAATTTTTCTATAATATGTATGTATTTACAAAAAAATATGAATATATGTAGTATATCAGTTGTTTAGTACCCATAACACAAACAAATATAATTGCTTAATTTGGGACTAGATGGCGCTGTGTGAATGTTTTAGAATATTATATTATTATGTTATTACAAGAAGTTTTTGTTTGTATTATGTAATTTTGTATTATGTGTGTGATTTTAATGTTGTATTACAGACCTACATAGGTTTACTCCTTTTTTTTTTCAAAAAGAAAGAGGCATAGAACCCGAGACCATCCTCACACAGTACCATCGAAATACAGAAGCAGTCTGTATTTATGTGTATGTTGTATAGTCGTGTACATATGCATATTACACCAAATATTTTAAGAGCATATTACACCAAGATGACTTTTATTTACTAAGAACCAACAAAAATTTACGTGGTTATCTTCAGAATGTATCATGCAGTTATTTAAGCGCTAAAATAAATAAATAATAAAAGCTGGATAATCGTTTCTACAAATGTATTTTCAAAGCTAAAATCATAGCAAGCTTAGACAAAGTACAACATTTATTTCAAAACAAAAATAAATTATGTTGTAATAGAGGTACTCGTTCTAGGTTATTGAAAACTTTTTTTACGAGTAGGTAGGTAGGACTAGGCAGTTATTAAATAAAATAGGTATAAACCTTATTGTGTTGTCATCAACATTCAACACGATGACACATCTTCTGTGTTTTGGCGTAATCTGAAGTTCCTTTTATAGTAGTATATTTTTTTTGTCGTTAAGTGGCGTCTTAAAAACAAAATTCACAAAATCCTAGTTTAGAGGTCAAACGCTCAAAGTCATTGGGCCCTGTAATACCCTTAACAGGCTAAGTCACGGCGATTCTGTTAGTACTCCTATACATACTTACTCAGGTAACTTCGCCAAATGTACGGCTCGTTTCTGTGGTGAAAAGTCTAGTAATGTTCGAGCTTATATAGACGCTATACTAACGTATAAGGATTGTGTAGGCGTTGAAGAGCATAATGCGCTTCGTGGGTTACCCATGTTACTGACGAGGTAAGCTGCTACATGGTGGCAAGGAGTCAAAGACTCTACTCCTACATGGCACGATGCTATTGAAGCCCTTGAACAGACTTTTGGACCTAGATTACCTCCACATAAAATTTATAGATGCATATTTGAACGGACTTATTTGTTTGCCATATTAGAGCACTTTCCGCACAACTACCACCCCTCACACTTACTGAGACAGTGCAGTTGGATATGTGCAATGGTCTTTTACACAGGCGAGTTCGAGAGAAGGTATCTCGTTCCTCTATAACCAATTTTGGAGACTTGTTAGTGCAAGCTAGACGCGTAGAGGATATCTTTGAAGAGAAGCGTCTACGTGTTACTACAGTGAGCAAGCCGTCTATCTCTTCTGCCGCTTCGGGCGTAAAGTCAGCGTCATCGTATGTCCCGTTATCGAGTAATGCTAACTCTCGAATTTACTGCAATTACTGCAGGCATCATGGTCATGATAAGGACGCTTGTCCACAATTGGCTAACAAAACGAAGAAGAACAGTAACACTAAACTTAGCGCTGATGAGGAAAATTCTGTCGTAGCTACGACTACAATAACTTGTTTCGGATGTGGTGCGCCCGGTGTCATTCACTCAAATTGTTCAGTCTGTAAAGAGAAGAAGTACAGCACTGCGGATGTAAGCGTGTTTCAATCGGTGTCCGCGATTGCAGACAATATCGATTCGCGTGGTATGCCCGTGTTAAGTGTGGAAATTAATAGTGCTGTAGGCAAAATTTTAATAGACACTGGTGCTAGACATTTAGTCGGCAGTGTTAGTATCTGTATCTGTATCTGTATGGGCGTATCTGTGCCCAATTTGTAGAACTCGCACATGTTAGATTAGATGTGCGAGGGAATGTTTTTAATGTAAATTTTGTTATGTTGCCTAACGCAACGGATAGTTTGTTAGGTATGAACTTTATACAGGACTCTGGCATGGTCTTAGACTTTGATAAAAATGTTTGGTCTCATGTACCAAACATTTAATAGAACAGACGCCAGTGCCTATGCTGTAGGAGCTGTATTGATGCAAGGGGAGAAGGCAAAAGAAGAAAGGCCAATTGAGTATGCCAGCCGATTGTTGACCTCCGCCGAGTGCAATTACCACACTACTGAAAGAGAGGCGTTGGCAGTCGTTTGGGTGTTAGAAAAGTTTAAAAGTTATATTGAAGGAGCGCAAGTACGCGTAGCTACTGATCCTCAGCCGCCGAAATGGCTTCTTTCCTTGAAGATCCCTAGTGGTCGTTTGGCTCGATGGGCCATGAAGATTCAATCGTTTGATCTTGATATCGACTACACCCCGAGTCGAGTTAATGTAGTAGCGGATACGTTAAGTCGCCCTGTGGATAAAAGCTCGAAAGAGCCGAGTTCCAATTCCTGTAGCATCTGCCCGGTCTTTATTGATCTTCCGCAGAGAAGTCCGGAAGATATTCGAGAAGCTCAGATGAATGATCCTGAATTAAACAAAATAATTAAAGATTTTGAGGATGCCGAAAATCCTACAACAGCACTTCGATGGACCGATAGAGGTTATTATTTATCCCAAGGCGTGTTGTTTCGATGCGATCCGGACTGGAAGACTGAAGAACCCCAGTTGGTCATACCGGATGCGCTGAAGGACGACTTATGAAAGAGCTCCATGATGTCCCTACTGCAGGACATCTTGGTGTGGAACGCACCATAAGGAAAATGAAGGAAAGGTACTATTTTAAGAATATGCGAGCATATGTTGCTCAGTACCTTAAATCCTGTGACTTATGTCAAAAATATAAAGTGACTAACCTGAAGCCCGCCGGCCTCCTTCAAACTCTTGTGCCCCAGCAGCGATTCGAAGTACTCGCCATGGACCTATTTGGCCCATTACCTGTAGGTGATGCTGGAGAGAAGTGGATTTTTCTCGTTGAAGATACACCCAGTCGTTGGGTAGAGATTTTTGCGCTTAAGGATGCGTCTGCAGAGACGTGTGCAAAAACTCTTATTGAAGAAGTTTTCATGCGCTACGGGTTGCCTCGTCGAGATGCAGAAAGCTATGCTAGTCTTAGGTATTGAACAATCCCTGATTCCGGTGTATCAACCTGAAGCCAACCCTGCCGAACGCAAGAACCGCGAGTTGAAACAACTTCTTTTAATTCTGATAGGAGAAGAGTGGCCGACTATACTCTTAACGGTTCGTTTCGCGCTTAACAGCGCGTATAATCAAGGAACGGGACATACTGCAGCTTATCTCACTTTTGCTCGTGAGTTACGCTCTCCTATGGCAGTCCATACGGACATACGAGTCGTTGTCGCTCAACAGAATTTTGTATCACAGATTACGCCTTATCTGAAGAATTTCACCCGTGTTCTGTTGAATGTCAAAGAGCGTATTGAGAACCAGCAAGATACCCGTAAGGATCAAGTTGACCGTCAACGAAGAGCACCTCCATCTTATAAAGAAGGTGATTTGGTACTCGTGGAAACCCATTTGCCGAGTAACGCTGCAAGAGGTTATACAAGCAAGTTTGCTCCGAAAAGGGAAGGTCCTTATCGTATTTCTAAGGTCGTTGGACCGACTTCTTTTATGGTAGTAGATGACAACGGTCAAGTTAAGGGTAAGTACCATGCCAGTGCTCTCACCCCATACGTGGGGTCGGCGACAGCAATTGTTCATCCACGCCGTCGAGGTATACCAGCCAAGTCACAAACGGGTCGTACTTGTGACTTGGAGGGGGAGGACGTAGCGAACATCACTAGTAGACGTGTGTCACATATGACTAGCCCGATCGTCTCTGGTCAGAGCACGGTCTCTGCACCACGCCGCTCTGGTCGTGTGTGCCGTCGTAGTGTTCGTGCGGGCAGCCCGACGGAAAAGCATATTGAATAGTTATTATTCGTGTCCATGTAAAACTAAATTATTACAAACCTTTTAATTTCTATAATAGTTTAATTTTGTTATAAGTTTTGACATACAAAATGTCACAACGCTATAATACAATACATACAAGGATATTTTAATGTTCTTACGACCCCATCTAACAGCAAGTCTATCGTAGCAGATATGTCAGATTCCAAGATGAAACTGAGAATTTACTATTGAGAAAACTAACAGCTAAACTCACTAACTGCCCGAACTTGAAACCTCAGCACAGAATGTAAGTTACCTGAGTTGTCTGCAATAAAGTTTAAGAACTATGCTTTGGCGTTTCGCTGATATTCCAGGTTTAAATTGAGTCAAACTAACAAAAGATTTATATCACTATGAATAGTTACTATGATTTAAATATTATTTATTCTCTTTGTTAAGGCGAGCTTTTCCCACAAATGCTCAAAAACAGGTTCTTAGTTTTCTATTTTATTCCTAAACGAGATGGAATTAAAATCTCAAAATCATATATATCATTATTCATTCTTTAATCTACAGATTTCGGCAATTCAATACGCAATTTCTGCAATTTGGCTCGTTCGATTTTAGTCTCAAAGATAAGTCTAAACTAATTTTCAAACCCATTTTATTCATAGTATATTAGTTTTGGTGTAATGAAACTTATATCAAATGAGTTGTCGTTGAAAATGTAAGGTTTTTCGGTAATCGAAAAGTAAAATTTAGAACGGTTTCTCCTCCGTTTCCTAAGATAATGGGTTTTTATCCTTGCTGAGGCTTCCGCGCTCCTCGTTCAGTCCCGCTGGGACAGCATCAGAGGACGGACCTGTGTTAATTTTTTTGCTATTCGGAAAAAAAGCGCGTTATTTAAAAAAATAATAGCTTTACGAAGGCTAAACAAATAATAGTAATAGAATAGGTAAAGTATATTTTAACATTATGTTTCTGTTATGAATTCATTTTTATTATAAAATCTAATATTATTTAAAAATGCATTGTATTATTGGGTAAACTGTTAAACGGTAAAACGTTTCATTGGTGTCTTGATATATAAATGTTGCAGTAAGTTAATTGAATGTAATTATGACGTCACGTTTGGACTTTGTATTACAAGTTGGTACAAGTACAATCACTGTCAATAAAATCCTAAATCAATACTATTATATAAAGTGGAAGAGTTTGTTTGTTTGTTTGTTTGAGCACGCTAATCTCTGGACGTTTTTTTGCGTATGATAGCCTAGTTCTCGAGGAAGATTATAGGCTATGTAACATCACGCTACTGGCGACGGGAGCAGAGCAGTAAACTAAGACGCGGATGAAATCGTAAATTTTGACAAGAAAATGGAATAAAAAATTATTATATTTTATATGTACAGACTTTTGTCTGAAATTATAATTTATCCTCCACAAATTAGAGAAATGATAGTAAGTAACGTTAAAATGAGTGAAAATTAAGAAAATACTGAAAATATAATGCCTCTATTTATTTCTAAATCACTAATTATTACTTATTTTTGAATGTTATAATTATCCTATTCTATCCTAGTAAGTAGGCTATTGTTTTATCATTTGCAAGTAGTTATGTGAATTGTTAAAAACTTAAAATTTAAAATAATTAAAAAATATCATAAAAAGCGATCAAACTATTTAAATAATATATAAATATAAAAGACTAGCTGTTTTCCGCGAATTTGATGAGGATATTGCCTGCCTGATCTTACAATGTGTAAATGTATCAGTAATAAATATCAGTATAATCCGTCATTATGGTGAATCCCATTTAAATTTATTTACCCGCTACCAGTAAATCTGACGAAATTTAACACAAACTTGCTATTCCTATTTTCCTACTTGATAAAGGTAATTTCTAAATAATAAAATTTGAGTATTTTCTAGTAATTTGGAAATCCTAATAAAAAAACAACTACAACTAGGTAAAAACAACTTCAAAATGGAAATCGACAGAAGAATTCAGTTGGGTTGGGCAGCGTTCCACAAACTCCGTCAAGTCTTTATGTCACCCATACCGCAAACCCTAAAGACCAAGGTGTTTGAAAAACCGTCCTACCTACAATGCTGAAACGTGGACACTCACAAATGGACTGCTCCATAAGTTGAAGGTCGCTCAGAGGAAAGAGCTATGCTTGGCGTTCGTCTGATTGACAAAATCCGTAACGAGGAGATTCGACGGTGATAATTTCGTGATGATTGAGTGAGTGAACTGTTGCTTTTATCAAAATATATATAGATTTTGTTTTTACTATTACCAGGCTACTCTAGCTTACTCTGGAGCATGCCACATACAACTTTCCTTTAAATCTACGCCTATTACCTTAAGAGTGTGAACTTGAGCTTTGTCTATGGTCATTCTGAAACAAACTTTAATTTAAAACTGCACTCCTTTGAATTAAAAGTATTTGATGGTGTTAGGTGGGAATCCTAGGTATAAATATCTACTGAATCCTCTCGAGAATAACCAGTTAGTATAGTTGTCTCGATTACATTACATTGTTTATTGCATTACAATCTGGTACCATTGCATAATTTTAGTGGATTTATGTTGCGCATTGGCGCGCTCTCCATTTGACCGTAGTGACTTGTGCCTGCTCATTTATATAGCGTGCCCTATCCCCTTCAGTAAAAGAAGTAGCCAGTACCACTCAGCCCTTTGACCCAGCTGATCAGCATCAATGTCCTGTATCCCTATCGTATCTTGCAAGTATATATAACCGTCCGCTGTAAGCTGCGCCTGATTGCTCCTAATATAACTCAATTTTTCTTCTCGATTTCTTTTCGCAAACAACAAAAACTGACTAAACGACGAATGAAAATATAGCAGATGATTATCTTCTCCTTTCTTAATTATTACACGGTAGAATAAAAACTTATTAATAGCTACTACTAGCAGATACCACTATGTTTATATTACTGGGGTACAAAAGTGAAGTATCTATCCTCGCCGTGGCAAAACAAAAGTAGGTACTGTAATTTACCGTATGAGAGATGGATTTCAATTATTCGATGCAATGATTGTGTTATCATAGTACTCAATGAGGGTGTTTAGGAAATTTCGCTACCAGCTGGCACCACTTCTACTGTCACATAGGGCCAATCAGGGGTTAACTTTTAAAAAAGCGCTTGACAGCTATACCTGACGCATCGGTGCTGCCACCTGGTGGGCACCATTTTAGAAAATCCTCCCAATAATTTTCTTTTGTCAACGGAACACATCTTTCATCAATTCTGTTAAAAAATGTTTATGCAAAATTTGAAGTACATTGTATCGATATCTACGTTTATATAGGTGAAGGTGTGACACTTTTTGCATGACTTTTGTATTAGACCGACGTCTAGTTGTTACTATGTCAATGGTTATTAAGAGAACTGTTTGTTATTTGGTTTATTTTATTATTTTCTTAATCATCAACTATTTAACTGTCAATTAAACAATGACTTAAATTGTAAAACAAGCCCTAAATTACATTGAACAATTTAAATACGTATCTTTTAAAATCAAGTACGTGGTCTCCAAAGATTCGTCTCTTTTGGCTTCCATCTCAGATTTTGATTCCTAAACTTAACCCTTAACCGATTGCAAAAAAATGCTTTTAGCATTAAGTCCACCGTTGTACTTTCGAGCACGATGTTAAATAATTAACAATAAAATAAAAAAATAAATTTTAGTATGGAACGTTTATCCAATATTTATTGTAACTTCGACAAGATTATTTAATACCACCACTATACCTTCATTTTAGGTTTAATAAGCCTACATTAAATTGCACACAACACTGTAGTAAAATACAGATTTTTATGAATCATGTTAAAAAATATACCTACTGTATGTGTCTGCATTGTGGCGCGGCACAAGCTTTACAATACGGAGCTTGCGGTGCGCAAACTGTCAACGCGTGACGTCGCGCCGGGCCCGCCGCTGTCATCGTATGATGATCGTAGATAAATACGTCGTACTGTATTGGCGAAGGCTGGGCTAGCGTTTATACTACCTTCGAGTGCCTATCTCCAGGAAATCCTTGCCTTAAAGTTATATCGAATATTGCCCAATTATTTTAAGGAACTAGATATCATTACTCAAAATAATGTACTTACCCACTCTAATTCGTAAATTCTGTATATAGAATTAAATTAGCTCTTGTTACTGCTGTTTATATTCATTAATTAAATAATTTTAAAATAAACTATAGCAAATTTATGTTTTAGGAACCATATTGTGAGATATGTAGCCGATAAATGTGGACGATTCAGAATGAGTTAGGATGGAAATGTTTGGAGACTCATGTCCAGCAATTTACGTCTATCGATTGAAATAATAATGATGAAACCCTCAAAATTGATGCTTAATCGTTTAGGTAAAAAGTAAACGTATTGAATGATTAAGGTAATTGTACACTCCGCGTCTATTCGTATGAAACAAATATAACATATGCACTGGACAGATTCACGAACTCGTTAGTCCCTAGATCTCCACATGGTTCTATAGGCTATATACCCCATAGGCTTCTATTCCAGCTATGTGTCGTTGTCAGCCTTACCCTCCTCCACTTCGCTATACAAAACTTTGATACTCAAATCGAGCACTTTCTTGCAATAATTTTTCAGTAATCAAAAAAATTTAAGGTTAACTTTACCTTAAATAATAATAATAATAATAATAATAATATTCTACCACATTCACACAGCGCCATCTAGTCCCAAATTAAGCAATTATATTTGCTTGTGTTATGGGTACTAAACAACTGATATACTACTTATATACATTTTTTTTTTGTAAATACATACATAAATTACACCCAGACACAGAACAAACAATCATGCTCATCACACAAAGGTTTGTCCTGGGTGGGAATCGAACCCACGACCTCCGGCTTAGCAGTCAGGGTCACTAACCACTAGACCAACAGGCCAGTCATATATAAATTAAATCCATTAAGATACACTTATACGAGACAGCCTCTGGGGGTATAGTTGGCAACTTTGATTGCCGTTTGCACAACAAGGCAACACAGGCACGCGGGTGCGGCTAACGTGATTCACAAAGGCCAATGCGGGTCGGCCATAACGATACACTTCGCAATGTACTTCGATAGTTTTGTTAAGTTCTAAGACAGGTTAAGAGTTAAGCTGAGTTCCCATCAGAAGTGTATACGGAATGCGAGTGCATAGCCAAGCTACGAACATATCGATGGCAGCAAAGTAAAAACAGGTACCTACTTATTTAAAAATATAACCAAATGTAATCATACCTAAACGTGTAAGTATAGTTCTTACATATTTAGGTACATTTTGTTATACTTTTTAGATAAGTAGGTATCTGTTACCATTTTGAACATGCTAATACTACCTATATTATAAGTGTGAGATTGATTGAAAGAATTTTAATATTTTTTCGTTCCTAAATATTCCTAAAAAGAATTCGAAGCAAAAGCGGTTACTAACAACCTGTAGCATTTATAAAATTTGCTAGTTTTCAAAATATATACGGGAGTCACAAAAGCTTGTTAAAACAAAGTATCTGTAGCCTGCAGCCATACATTTAACGAATCCTCGAACTTTGTTGTACGTAGGGATTTGGTACTGTTTTTATTGCAGTATCGGACGGCAATCAAATAAAAGTCCAGCCGATAAAAGATAAGACTATAAAAGCAACTTAAGTTAAAGCTAATAAAGTTAAGAAAAGTTCAATACGTATTTTACACCTACAAAGGTCGATACACCACAATTCAGGGTGGACACGGGTACGATCGGGACATTAGATAAATTTATAAACTAGTGTCTTCTAAAACCGAAATTAGACCATTACCAGAAGTTTGCTATATTAATTGAAATTTGTTATATATTTTGTATACCTACGGCACAATACCTTCCTAGTTTAGAAACATAATAGATATTCATCATTTTTTGCATTTAAATTGGCCCATTATTACGCCACTCTGCATGGAAAGACCTCTTCTCATACAGAGAAGGTATGAGCATTCATTGCCACGCTTGCTTAAAGCGGATTGGCGATTTCAGACTTACTCAGAAGCTCTAGTTTCCTCACGATTTTTTTCTTCCTTGTCAGTCAGTAATGTCCAGATAAACTTAGAAAGTACATATGAATTGAAAAATCACATTGGTACTTGCCCGGATTCGAACCCCCGACCTCGTATTTACGAAGCGGGTGGCTTCATCACTAGGCCATTACGACTACTTTTGTTTTTTTTTTCGTTTCTTTTTTTATTTACTTCTTCTTTTTGCATTACTTTCCACATTCACAATCTTTATTGATCAATGAGCAAGTAAGTATTTTTATAATTTTTAATCTTTTCTTATTTTTGCGTAGTAATGTCACCTACTGATTTACTTTTAATCACCTCCGATAATCTATGACCTCTTTCGATGTCTAACCGCCTTTTACCCTGTATATGAAGATATTTAGGCTTTTGCCCAGCGGTGGGAAGATGTAAGCTAGCAGAAACAGTAATATTTAATGCATTAGTTAGGACATTTCATTTCCACCGAACGCATGTGAACCCTATTCGCGCATTTGTACTTTAACGTAGAACACATTGTTGTAGCTTGTAGCCGTCGTAGGGCCGCTTATGTCGTCATCTCAGGCTTTACTGCACTAAATAAAGTACCTGTGTTAGGAATTATGTGGTGTTCTCCTTACATTGTCACACGTGTACGATGAAACTTGTACTAGCAAACTTATTAGTTAGGTAGTTTGGCAACAAGGTATAATAGTTTGTAGTGAATTGCCTCCTATCTCGTGTTAAACAAGTCTTGTAGCTAAGTTGCTGAGCATTCATATAGTAGCTATTGAAAAATACAATGGTAGGTACACGTACCATCAAATGAATTATTAATCCATTTTGACCGTCTTCTTCTTAATGTGCCTCTTCATTATTGGAGGTTTTTTGCCCAGCCCGTCTCTTGTCCTCAACCTTGCCTATCATAATAAGCTGGAGTAGCTTATACCTATCGTGCCTTAGTACGTGGCCGAGATGCTCTATCTTGCGTCTCTTAATGGTAACAAGTGACCTAAATGGACCAAAATAAATAAAAAAATAGGCTTTGGATCCTTTATCATCAGTGTAGCACAAAAAAATCTTTCTAACACGCCGTGCATGATAAGAGAATTTCACTTCTAACAGTGTATTTAAGACAGTCAGAATTTAAGTATATTTTAAGTTGGGACTCTCTGTGGCAGGTGATAGGTATGAGAAGTGAGGTAGGTACTTGTGCCGTCGAAATAATGTGTGTCGAATATTATGTTCAGTCGAACTATGTATTTTCGAAATTGAATATGTGTCGAAATAAAGAACTGTCGAAATTCAGAGGCACACCCTAGGCGAGTGTAGTCACCTTAGACAATGGAAAAACTTTGAAAATGAATCGACTTTGTTGTAGTATCCCTTCAACGGTTTAGCCTATAATTGTCACTATTAGTTGCCTAATAGTAGTAGACCCCTGCAGCTGGTGTCAGCATCAATAGCACAGATTGGCCGAAGAAGTATCTGTCCTAATTGACGTAAAGTTGTGATACATATTACTGAGTTTTTTACGGTAAAAGGCCCATAGCCTTATAGATAGGCGGTGACCAGAGGAAAATCGTTAATCAACCTCAAATGAATCTACTCCAAAATGCTCATGACATGCACTTACTCGTAATTACGAAGTAAACTTGTTTTAAAAAATTTTTAATTATGTAATATATATTTTACTGAGCTTATTATGAATATGAAGGTGAAGATTCAAATGGATAATCTCCCTATAATCAGCTCGTCATTAATCAAGTATCAACTCTACGAAAACCGAATAATTGGTTCAATTATTTAAATCGGTTTGACATAAAACGAACAATCAGTAGACAAAGTTTGTATGCAAAAGTCGATGTTGAACTCCCTCCGCGATTGGATTGTCTGGAGGTAGAGTTGATAGATTTGAGAACTGTAGTTAGATATAGAACTTTGTATGAATGATTGCTTTCACACTATGAGTCATTCTAGACACGTAATAGATTCAAACAAACTAACTTTGAAGTTCACGTTGATTTCATTGCGTACCTACGTAAGAAGATTTTGTATGCAGAATACTGAGCCACAAACTATGAATATCACATTCAGTAATAGCAATGATTAAAGACTACGGACCAATTTTAGTGCCCAAAAATTATGAGTTTAAACATTAGAGTAAATTTTTATACACATTTCATTTTGTCTGACAGCTTAGATTTCTTTTACATATGATTATGTTCGATTTACGTCAGAATCCCATTCAAATTATAAATGCGTGCGTGCGTGCGTGCGTGTGCGTATGTGTGTGTGTGTGAATGTCTGTGTGGGTGTTGGTGTGTGTTTGTTACCACTCAGCGCTTTACTGCTGAACCGATTTCTATGAAAATTGGTACTATATTACATAGGCATAATGCAACATTCCAATGAATCATTGTTGTAATTTGTATTTATGGCAAAATTATTAAAATAACGTGACCTCCGACATTATTTGTAGCTGCACTTCGAGCATCTTCATACAATGGCTCGATGGCAAATATGCCCTTTGAACTTTATTCCACGACACCCAGCGGGTATGCGAAATCGTGACGCGCAGACAATTACAGTTTTCAAGCAACGTTCGCGAGTACTATATTTCTTAGTTAGAAATACTTAATATTATCATACTGGCTGCGCCCCACGGCTTCGCACCTAAACCTAAAACGTGCTTTGCCTCCCTCGGGAACCAGACTGATTTTCGGGATAAAAATGTGTCCGTTTCCGGCATTGATTCTATCTACATACCAAATTTCATTAACATGGGTTCAGCCGTTTTGGCGCTAAGTGGTAACAAACACACACACACAAACTTATTCTATATTTATTACGTATTCTCATTATTCGTTTACTTATGTGATGTCTTAACTTCATTAGTTTGCAAACATGACTCATAAACAAACTTACAGTTTTTTGATATTTGTATATTAAATTTATTAGCTTACCTTCCTGCATCATCACACACTTTCCAGATACTTTCCTACGTATCTTGTTGTTTGTACAATTAACGTGCTCTTACATTTAAACTTGCTTAAAATATATATAATACTAGCTTTTGCCCGCAGCTCCGCCCGGCTGAATGTCGGTAATCACATTTTTATATATATATAGAATAGAATAGAATAAGCTTTATTGTACACCATATGTAACTTACATTAGATATTTAAAAATATTTAACAATAAATAGTGACAATGGGCGGTCTTATCGCTAAAAGCGATCTCTTCCAGACAACCTTTGGATGGACATGAAGTTAGAAGTTAATCGGTAGTTAATGGCGCACAGGTATTTCTAAAATATATTTAAATAAATATATATATTATATATAATATATATATGTGTGTATAATAAAATGAATATCTACAATATTATATCTCTATACTAAGTTTAATTAAAATCGGTTAAGTGGTTTAGGCGTGAAAGCAGACAGACAGACAGACGGACAGAGTTATTTTGGCATTTATTTATATTAATATGTATTAATATTTGTCCCATTAATATTATATACATACACAATTAATTACAGCATTTTATTGTATAGGCTATAACTGTAAGGTTTCATTATAATTAATAATTAATAATTAAGTTTTTGCGTAAAAGACTAATAAACATACATCTACACGAACTTACCCGACCCTTATTTGAATAGTTACACATTTTGAATTGTTTTTAAAATTGTATTTATAGTATCGGTAAAGTTTATATAATAGAAACATTTACCACAGTTCACATTTTGCCTTTACCTTTTTGTAGCAATATGCATATTGAGGCAGCCTGCAAAGCACACATTTTACTTTTAATTTTTCTTCACAACATAGTAAGCTGTAATTACTTACTTAAATAGTTAAGTGTATTGCCTGCGTCACTTTGCATGCTACTTGAAATTGTAACTTACAAAAATTGCAATAATCTGGCGATTAAAAAGAGTAGCCTGACTTTCTTGACAGTTCTTCTCATGGTCCTACCCTCACGTCAGCGAACTGGCTGTAGGTTAATTGGCTAACATTTTGTAATTTTTAAGGTTTGTAGGTGTTAATTTAATTAATCTAAATGAAATGAACATCTTTTGATTTTGATTTTGTGCGCTAATGACGATACACCTGGGATTTTCGCTCGTCTAGGAGAATTTACAATGAGGTTGTTCATAGCTTCGGTAAACGAACTTTAAATCGTCACCGTATTGAATGACGTTTCCCGTTATTATTGTTATTAAACTATTTATTTACTATTGTCCTGGTCTGTCCCGAACAAATAGCGTTAAATATTTAGGAGTACAGATTGACGACACTCTCTCCTTCCACCCGCATATAGATATCCTTACCTGCAGAATACGCAAACTCATATTTGTCTTTAAAACCCTCGCGCACGTAGTTGAACCTGAAGTCCTAAGGGTTACTTACCTTGCTCTTTGCCAATCTCTAGCACAATACTGCATTGTCGCGTAGAGTGGAATCGACAAAACCTATCTTTTAAAACTAGAGCGTGCTCAGAGAGCAGTGCTGAAGGTTGGCTGGAGGCTACCATACCGATTTCCCACTTCTGAATGGTACAAAATATGTAATGTCCCATCTATTCGTAAGTTATTTATCCTCAACATAATCGTCACCACTCACTCACGTACTCCTTATGACCCTTTTAAAATAAATTCCGTGCGTAGGAAACATAACGTATGTCCTTTGATTTCGGTTAGAACAATTCTAGCCAACGGTATTTTTACTACCTTGGAAGCTTTGTTTACAATAGGTGAAACAAAATCTTAAACTTGTACCCAATGACAAAGATGCAATGTAAAAGAGCATTCACTAACTGGAAAAATATATTTAGATTGCGTCGAAGCTGAAAAGATCATTCAACCTTTAAAATAAATAGTATGTACTTGCATAAAAATATATGTTACCTAACTTACACATGCACTTACACATACACATGCATACACACATACACATGCATACACACACACACACACACAAATACACACACACACACACACACACACACACACACGCGCGCGCGCGCGCACACGCACACAAAATTCTAACTAACTAACGAATATCACTTTTTTTAATTATTCAAGTAGGTGCATTTAATCTGTATAACAAGTACTCTATTGCTTTGTACCACAAAACGAGAGAGCCTGGAGATCTGTCACACAGGTTCCGTACCTAGTACAAACTCCAGCTCTCACTAAGGTTTTTCATGTCATTGTATCATAATATTATATGACTACGCAAATGTACTTACCTTTTTGAGAGAAATAAACAATATTATTATTATTATTCTCTTTATTAACTTTTATACTCACAAAGTTACATTTTTAAATATATATAAAAATTACAGTAATATACATTTAAATATATAAAAATATGGAGACCCACTGATATCGGGTACAGGGACCAAGCTACCGGTGGTTAGGGCTCCAGAGATAGGAACCTCCTCACAATGCTAGCCGTGTCAAGGAGCACAGCCTTCTGCATCAAGCCCACGATCAATCCACCTAACGCGAGCCTCTTTAGATGTTGATGGAGGCTCTTAGGAATCAGTATATTAACTGATATGACTATCGGAACAATGATCGCCGAATCCACATCCCACATGTCGACAACCTCGCGAGCCAAATCCAAATATTTAATCTGTTTATCCTTTTCTGCTTTCACGAGATTGTCATCATTCGGAATGGTGACATCGATGATTATTGTAAGGCGCTCTAATCGATCGATCACCACTATATCAGGTTTATTGGCAACAATAGTCCTAACAATGATGATAGATCGATTCCAGTATATCGTGTCACGACTATTTGTGAGAACTGGGTCGAGCACATATCTGTAGTACAGTACCTTAGAGACTACAAGCTTGTATTTCAAAGCAAGTTGCTGGTAGACGATCCTAGGTACTTGGTTGTGTCTATGCAAAAACTCGCCGTTCGCAAGACGAGAACAACCAGAGACAATATGTCTGAGAGATCATCCGGGGTGGTGACATGCCCGACAAATGTCAACCGTCCCATCCCTCAAGATAAACCTCCGGTAGTTGTTCGTCATTAGAACCTCATCCATAATTGCACAGACAAAACCTTCGGTTTCTCCAAAGAGATCACCGAAATGTAGCCAGGATACAGATGACAATGACTCTACATCGGGTCCATTCAAGGCGCGATAAAATCGCCCATGTAATTCCTTGCTCTTCCATACATCCTTGCTCTCCGCTATACTAAGCACAACAGGTTTGTGCCAGTTCTCTTTAGCCAGACCTAGCGGGGTAAGCCCGTTATCTACAGCGACGACATCCCGATGCATATGTACATTTGTTTTAATAAAATATTCTCTGAGGTTGCACACCCCACGGTTGTGGAGAGTCTTGGCACATAGAAAGCTACGGCCTCCACATTTCCGTGAACACAGAAATGTGGAGTATACACACCAGTATGGTGGCCATGGCCACCACTTCTGGATTCCACTGACTGCTTACCATCAGGCGGGGTGAAGTCACTTTGGTAGGCCATAATTTAAAAAAAAAAAAAAAAAAAAAACTATGTTCCTCCTCAACTGCCTGTGTAGATTGATTGATTACTTATTATTATTAATGTCATTAGCTGATTATAAACATGCTTAACAATTATGATGCTTTGAAATTGTATTGATTTAGATTTGTTAGTTCGTTTTTATGTGTTAGTGAATTACATACAATATAAATAGTTTTCCTTTGGTCCCAAACTAAGCTAGTGCATATATCTTAGGCACCATCGAGATAAAAAAAAAATTATATTTTAAAGGCATACATATTTTATAATTATTAACTAAACGCGATATAAATACATAATACTTAGTTTGCACGTTACGTCGTCGGCGACGCGCTGCGCTATTGTAAGATGCCATATTATAGCGTGCCGCGAAAACGTTAAAACCTGACACCGCTCAGCTAAAAGTGCTTTTGTGTGAAGGTTTTCAACTGTCCAGTTGGATCTTGCACTACGAATGAAGCAAATGTATAGTAATAAAAACAATATTAATAATTTTAATAAATAATAAAAAAATATCAGGTAATGGGCTGCAGCATTACCTGCGTATTAAATACCACCTTACAGCGGTCATCGACCTGCTTATCAAACACAGTGACTACGGAAAACTCAATCCTCTGGAAGAAAGTTATGTCCGGCAGTGGATATTCTTAAGCTAATAGATGTAGACACCAGAAGAATTTCACACTATTTGACAATGAGTTTATTCCAATATTACAATTAAAATTAAGTCAAAATTTCAAGTAGTTTGCTGAGGTAACGTCACATTTTCTAAATTGAAATGTTAATGTTATCCAAATTAAACATAAATAACCAACAGCCAATTAATAGCTCACTAACGATTGTACTCCTGTGCAGGCACTGTGGTGAGTTTGTCATCAATAAAAAAGTTTCTGAAATAAATGAAACGATCTTACCTTATTAGGAGGATTTACCATTTTTCGTATTTCTTTTACTCCGCGAAATATTCGGCCCTTAGGGTGAATCACTAAACAACCTTTTTGTTTGTTGTTTTACCCCAGGATCAAACCATGGTCCGAAAGAAGAATTCAAAAAGGACTTTCACGATTCACCCCACGAAGAAAATACGATGGGATGAGAGCTTCCTTTAAGCCATATCTGAAAACAAAATTATCACTCGAGGAAAAGCAAAAGTACCTTCAATTAAGAACATGAAAAAAAATATGAAATCAAAATAAATAAGTTCATAACATAAATCACTAGATATAAGAACTGATTACAATGCCTGCCAACCACTAAATGAATGAAAAATATTAGTGCGGCGCCCGGCGCCACACCCTGATATTCAAGTAAGTAATTATTAAAATATTTCATGTTCATCAGGAAACTAGTAATGTAGCAAAAAGTACTATGTCAATGCAATATTTGATAGGGGCTTTATCATATAGTCCTCGAAGAAAATTATATGATAATATCATGGTCACATTGTATTTAGATTAGTATTTAAGCATACTTAGTATGGCGGAGAGCAGCATCATACTAAAGTTTAGTCAAAGAAAACACATGGCTAAGTTAATAATTTGTTACATGTTGATTGTTGTGTTTTACACCAAAGGTAAATATATAAATTGAATAATCTATACTATTAAATAAAGCATAAGAGTTTGTTTGTTTGTTTGTTTGTTTGAACGCGCCAATCTACTCCAACTACCAGTCAGATTTGAAATAATATTTTTATGCTTTATTGCGTATGATAGCCCAGTTCCTGAGGAAGGTTATAGGCTTTGTATCATCACGCTACTGGCGACGGAGGCAGAGCAGACGTTACTTAGATAATAAACAAGCATAAAAACCTGTCTAGGGACAAAGCACTTACTGCAGTCTATATGCACGTATGACATAAAAGTATAGTTTCAAACACTTAACTAAATTGCATGCATCAAACCCTAAGATAGAATATAGAATAGAATTAACACTGCATAATTTTAAATATTTACCTTTTCCCTGATCTCCAATTATTACTAATGATTATTTTGTAGATATTTGGTGTGAAAGCTTCATTAATGAAATTGAACAGCCCGATGGCACCGACAACCGGATAGTCGGCGGCTCAAATACTATCATCCAATATTACCCTTACATAGCTTATTTAGAGCTTAGCGATGGACGAAACTTTTATGAATGCGGCGGATCCATTATTAGTGAATACCATATACTTACTGCAGCTCATTGTCTTAGAGGGTATGTTTTTTATAACGCCAAACTAACAAACAAACTTTCGGCTCCCTTCAACATATTATAGAGTGCTCTAACATCCTAGTAATTTTTAATAATAATTTAATAAAATAAAAAATACCACCTATGATTTTGTAAAGGCAAACGTCTTTACAAAATCATAAGTGATTTCATACATTTTTCAGAATACGCTCCATAAAAGTTAGAATCGGCAGTACCAATAAGTTCAGCGGTGGCACTACGTACAACACGAACACTTTTCAATATCACTATTTGTATGATGCTACAAACTTCGATTATGATGTTGGTATTGTCACTGTTAATGAAAGTATGGCTTTAGATGGTTTAAATGCAAGAGTAATCAGCTTAGTCATACCAGGCAACGATCCGCAAGGGGGTGAATACGTGACAATCACTGGCTGGGGTGTTACATCAGAACAGACCAACAACACAACACCTGAACCCAACGTAAGCATGTGATGATGATTCTAAAATAAGGATATTTTTCAAAATTAAGTATCTAAGTATGTCTGGTTGTTTCTACGCATAAATAAATTTATTTGTAATTTTATATGGGAACACTCAAACCAGGGCAAGTAGTCATCTTAAAACACAAATATTTACACTGAGCGGGTAACGACACCGCGACCCTTCTTCTTGCTGTCGATTGTTCTACCTGAACGCCACAGAGATTTGACTCGTTTCAGTTTAGGACTTCTATGGTATTTCTTTAATTTTCTAAAGATACTTTATTTATAATTTTATAAAACCAATCTTACGTTTCAAAATTATCATTTTAGGAAGTGCTTCGGGTAGCACAAGTACCTGTTGTATCAAGACAAAACTGTACAAATATTACAAAAAGAATGTTCTGTGCTGGTTTCGAAGAAGGTGGCATTGATACTTGTCAGGTATGTCACATTTTGTACCTTGTACTACATATTTTAAATCACATACACCTATGACACATTGTTATTTTAAAAGCAGTTATTTTATAATTACATGCCTTTTTAACAATAGAAACGGGTCAATCACAGTTAAATAATTTTATCTCTAGATACATTCAGTGATATTTTGAATTATGAAAGGATGGATGGAAGTAGGATAACGATAGAGATTTATGGAGCGGAAATGACTGGGAAAGTTAGTAGGGGTCACCCTAGACGAACACGCGCGATGACCAAATAGGTGATGAGTTGACAAAGGGCATAATAATTGCAAGCTCCCATAACCGACGACGGCGACATGTGTGTATGAAAAGACTAATGAATGTTAAAGAGGTAAAGGAGGTATATTTGGATCGCAGCAAATGGCGTTCTATAGTCTTTGTTTACCCCAATAATAGGAGACAGGCGTAAAATTATGTGTGTATGTCATGTACACACTGTACGAACGAGCATAGAGGTCTTTCGGCTAAAATAATGATAATGATAAAACATTTTTTTTGATTTCTGTCAACATATTGTTATTATTTCAGGGCGATTCCGGCGGACCAGCCGTTTTAAATAGTAATGGCAGGTTAGCAGGTATTACATCTAATGGAGTCGGATGTGCTCGCCCTAATTCACCTGGAGTCTACACTCGTATAGGACAGACGAACATTAGGATGTATATAATGATGATGACGGGTGTTTAATGACTTACTTTACTTGTATATTATTAAAAAATATTAATTTTACAAATTAACCTTCCAGTTTATTATTAACAGACAATATTCTATATTTGTATAAACTTGTTTAACATTTATAATACTTTGTTATTTTATTATAATTTATTTATTGTTTTTGTTTTGCTGTTACGTTTTCTTTTATTGTATAGTTAATGAGCAATGTTATAAATTTATAATAAAGCTTATTCTTTATCTGTTTGGTTTACTTATTGAATAACCAAAACTCACAAAACGTTTAACTGTTACCTACTACTGTAGTAGAAATATAAAAATTGTGTCTTGTGGTAATTTTACAATCTAAAACTATGCTTTCATCGAAAGATGTATAACAGATTCTCTAGCAGAATTTTTCACTAGGCACGCCAAAATAGTATTTAAAAAAAACGGTTAATATTAATGTGATAATTCAGATATCTATATCGATAAATATAATGTATTCATAAATACAATATAATTATCTGGCACTTTCTCATGTGACAGTTTAATTTAAAGAGTGAAAAATTACATTGGTGTTTACTAGCAAGGTTTCCACCACTACATATTTTTTTATAAATTTTTGGTTTGTCAATCCCCTAGTTCACCTGCAAGAGGTGGTTACGTAATTGTTTGTGCAACAGGATAATTAGGCCATAACATCTACATGTACTTAACATCCATACACTACGAGTACAACAGTGCTTTAGTATAAAATATTTGTTTTTTAATCAAACAGCACCACTGTTATTTATATTGAGAATTAAAATTTCTCATCTAAATATACGCTGTCACCGATGAGACAGTTTAACTTGATAATATAATGTACCACATTTGTTATAACCAGTGTTAAAAATAATGTAGACAACAAACCGTTCATATTTCAGCCACTTACAAATTGCTGATATTGGTCGCTAAAAGTAAAGGTTTAATGCAGGCAAGCCCTACGTAAAGCCGAACATTATTTCGATTGTTATTCCGTTCAGAGCAATGCATACGAATGTTTATGGCGCCAATACTGCCAGACAATTGTACCGTACACTAAAATTTACTAGACTAGGCTTTCCTCTTTTTTATCGGCAGTTCATTTTATGCATGCCCATAAAAAACCAATTTAAACCATCGTTTTCATAGATCTTCAGTCAAATATTTATATACTGGTTCTTTTTCGTGAATCACGCTGGCTGGTACGTGTAGATTATAGAATTTTTGTTAATTGCATTGATTATTTTTACCCGACCGAGTATCATTATGTATGTATATTTGTTTGGCACGCTCTGCAGTCTGAACGGCTCGATGAATTTTAGCTTCAAAAGTGTTGTTAGATTCGTATTAATGAGGATGTTTATAAAAAACGCCACTTCAACTTTCACATTGGGCCAATCGGGGGTTAACCTTTAAAAAGCGCTTGATAGCTAGTTAGACCGGACGCATCAGTGCTGCCACCTCGTGGGCGCCATTTTAGAAAACCCTCTCAGCAATTTTCTTTTGTCCTTAAGCACAAAGTTGCTGAGGCGATGCTTTTGCTGTTCTAGAAATAGGAGCTTAGTGAATTGAGAGCATATACCTATATTATAATGCAGATTAGTCTAATCTACTGACTAGACGGCTGAATTTCTAGAATGGTTCCGGACTGCTACAATTTTTATTGTATTTAAAAATATTGTTAAAACACAATGAGCTCCTATTCTATAATTTACCTACCCTTATTACTCGAGTGCTCGTTTGCACTAAACTTTATAGCGCCTAAAGACTAAGGTCTAAATTGACATTTTTTGTATGGATTTGACGCTTATATGCATCGCCTTAGCAACTTTGGCAATTCTTAAGTTAATACAATCGAGTATGACGACTTTCTTGTTTTAGGGTTTTTTCATTTCCACACGGGCTTTTTAGTTTTTTGAAATTACCGTTTTTATTTATTATTTAAAATACCTAGTAACGTAGTACAATTCATTATTCTAGAAAAGTCAGCATGATAATGAAAAGTGCCGTAGCTCACATCACAGTTCATAATTTTACACTGTTCTTGTTAACAGCTTTCACAAATGATCAAACCAATCTTTTTTAATAGACGACGTAGAGACATCTCTTTAGAACCTCCTCTATCTTCTAACTATGATAACATAATATGCAAGTATTTATTGTCATAAAGGATTTTCTAATGAAGTAGCAGCTAAAACTATACGCTAAGAAGTGAACAACAAATTAAATTAATACATCTATCGTACATTACCCTTTCCATAGAACACGTCCCAAATGCTCGTAACTTTCAAGCACGAATTAACTTTCCAATTAATCTAAAAGGTATTCACCTATTTAGTTGCAACTATAATTTAACATGAAGTAAGTGTATTCAATCGGTAAAGTTCGAATAAATCGCAATGGATATTTTACTTACAAGAGATTACAATTCAACAAAGTTATTTGTCAACAGTGCAATAATGTTGTTCTCACGGTAGTAGATCCTGGTGGTAGATGTTGGTGGCAGGAATGAATGAGCCGTATTGACCGGGGAAGTACTATCCCATCATAGAAGATCGACGTAAGAGTAATACTATCTGTACTATTGCGTGTCGTTTGGTGAGTGAGAACGCCACAGGCCCAATTTCCTTCCTTTCCACTGTCCTTAACTTACAACGTAGTAGACGAAAAGTTAAAAATTACAGCAGTTTGTAATCATGTTAACAAATAAACGGAATTTTCATACTTCTCATTATAAAATAGTTATCTAATATCGAAAAGAAAATACTCTAATAATAGCTTAAAAGTATTGATTTACGACAAATATTTCCAAACCAAAATCCCTTATAATTACTATCTTTCATCGCCACAATTCAACATAACTGTTTCTAACGTTATTTACGAAGAAAATGCAACGCAAGCACCATACGTCTCATAGATTCATTATTCAAATAGCTCGCTCTAGTTATCTTTGCACTCAAAACTTTATATAAACTACAAGAGTTTTGAAGAGAAAATAATATAAGTTCGACGACGTCAAACACTGAACTAGGAGATTTGCTTACCCGTCGACGAAGTACGGGACGTTTAAATAAGCATGTTGTGTCGATACATCGAATGTTTGCATTGATACTCGATCTTATCCTATCGCGTCTCACATAGTCAGAGAGAGAGATAAAAGAAATTGTATTCGTTTAAAACGAAATTTATTGTCAAAATTTAAGTTTAAATTAAAAATTGCAGTTTATTTAGCATTTTGATAAGTAGGTACTGGTTTCTAGTAGTCCGTAGAAAATCATTGTACTAGTTGTAGTTTTGGCTACCTTTTTATTTTATTTAATAAATAGCGGACTTCTAAGCTTTGCACGTAGGTAAATCGTTATAATTGTAAATAGTTACTTTCATGTATTATGCATGTAAACCTGCCGGCAGAACATTCTTAAGTGGCAGTTAAAACATGATTTAAAAGTCGTTTTAGATCCATGCTGGTTTCAGCATGAATGGGCCCTCTTATAGAAGATCGACGTAAGAGTAGTAGTATCCGTACTACTGTATTGCGTTAGGTGAGTGAGAGCGCCGGAGGCCCAATTTCCCCCCCGTTCCTCTTTCCTCACCTCCCTCATTCCCTTTTCCTAACCCCATTCCTAGCCGTGGCGGCTGGGAATGGGGTTATGGAGGCCACCATACCAGCAGTTTATGACGATGGCTTTTGGTATAGTGGGGACCACTTCTGGATTATAGTGACTGCGTACCATCAGGCGGGGTGGAGTCACTTTGGTAGGCTAATAAAAAAAAAGTGACGGCGAAGCAGACAGGAAAATCAGCCATTTTACTTTATACTGCAGAAAATTAGAGGTTTATAGAACCATACTTTTTAGAATTTGATACTATATGATTTACAAATAAGGCGGTATTAATACAAAATTATAATCGAATGCATCGACATTCAAGCATCAGTAACATCTCTACCGTTAGTAGTAGATACGGCTGGGTTTGAACGACATTGATAATAATGCTATTAATTATTGGTATTACATAAACTACTAACTAGCAACCTGAACCGGCTTCACACTAATATAATATAAAGCTGTGATTAAAACATTTGAATTTTTCGGCTTATGTCTACTATAGCCCACTGTAAAAAATTCAGTATACGGTAGTAAAAACCGTATCAAAATACCTGGCGTAGTTTCGAGGGACTTTGGGGCATGTACAAACTTTAATCCAAAATTCTTTAAAATACTGCTTTTATGCCATGGCTCGTTCGGCGCAACTAAAGCGCTGTCACTTAAGGACGGTGTAAAAGCGAACGATCCATAGTCTTAAATCGATATTATAAATAATTTTGGATTAAAGATTGTATTATACAAACACAGACAGAAGTATACAGCGACTTTTAATATTATTTAGAGATACATATAAATATAATTGTAGAGTCGCGTCGCCATTAACAGAGCTGTAAACTAATCTGGATTTTTGTATATTTTATCTAAAATACATCGATGCTAAAAAAGTTGTTAAAAACATTCATGAAGTTTAAATATTGTATTGTGTAATGAATGTGACTATGACAAAATCGTATTAACCATTCGACTACTAATTAATGATTACAATATTTATTTTTAATGATCACCAATCCAACAAAAATATTTACATTCGATGTGGATTAATAACTGTATGGCACGAATACAACATTAAATCACTTCGATTGCTTTACTATTCATGCACATCAACAATTGGCTCGCCTTAATTTGTTTGAAATCTTTACATCATTTAGTTGTTGTGAATGTTGCGATAGTTTCTTAATAATATGAGTGATATATGCTACATAATTATGATAGAGATAAAAGCTAAAGCAAACCATACATGTGATATTATTGCTAATTGCATCAACCAACTTTTGTGAACAAATTAAAATTGAAATGACTGCCTCTGTGGTTTGGTGGATTTGTATTGTGAACGAAGTACTACGCAGAGATTCCAGATTCGATTCCCGAATCGCGTGACGTTTCTTATTTTCAGTAGCATTATACAAAATATTCCACTTGTGTGTATGTGTGTGTGTGAACCCTATAATGAGAGAGAAGTATCTAAAAGTCATTCTTCCGGTATAAATAGAACAACTTGAGGTAACCACATACACTGCGCAAACCGCACTGACAAAATGTTTTAAACATTACTACCAAAGCAATAAAACCGATTTATAGTTTCTCTAGTAATATAATTGATATTTATTTAAAATATTGAATGCTTACAAGGTACTAATGTAAAAACATTAGTATTTATGTACTGGGTAATTGAACGCTTAGCCATAAGCGATGTCGTTAATTGGTTTATTGGAAGAAAAACTTGTGATTACTCTTTGGTTAAGAGATAGTGAAACATTTCTAGTTGACTACATACGAAATAAGTTTCTCTACTTTTATAAACGCCATGACACGCCTGGTTAGCGTGCCATGTATCTTGCTCATGATACTGTCACACCATGCGAAGAAACAAATAAAAAAATACGCTTATAATATATTCATTGTCACATTATTTTGCACTTTGTCTTGCGTTATAAATATGGAATCGCAGTACACAGTAAATAAATTGCGTCCGAATTTCCTATTGTTGTAGTTTATTGCATCTATCAAAGTTCTAACACTGTTCTTTTATTTACGTCAAAGTTTACGTACTCAAACTCAAAGATAAAAGAGGAAACTTTAACGGAAGTATCAGAGGGTGAAAATAGCAACTTAATACTATTCGACTATTCTGATGATTCGGATTGTTATCTCACCCTCGGAGCTCGAACTATAAATTACCTATGTTTTTGCACGTCTTGTACAAAACTGTGTATTAGCGTGGGTAGTGTGATATTTTGTGAAATAGTTTTACAAATGGTCCTCATAAACTTGCTACTGACTAATTTGTTAGATAACTTCAATAAATGGGCGCTCTTTCAGTAACATGCACAGTTAGTGGCTTCTAGAGGACAGTTCAAACTCGTAAAAAAGTTCAACAAAAATACCACGTATCTATATTAAAACTAATATTAATCAGCAGAAAATTAAAATAGTAGTTAAAATCTATCTAGTATTATTTAAAACCTGAGAAAGAAATGTTTCGTACTTCTAAAATTAAAAAAAAAAGATGAGAATTTGACCATTTTTACATGGAAGATATTTCTATACAGAACAACATGTTTTTTTTTCCTAAAGGGTCCTGAACTAAACGATTCGGTACTATATACATTTATCGGACAATAAAAACCTAAAACTTTTTATTAGCGAATGTGTTTCCTACTAATTATGATCACGGATCTTTTAGAACCTTTTTTTTCTCATACAGAGTACCTTAGAAGACCATTATAGTGAAGGCCATCATTACCAAATTGCCGTGATAGTTATACTCGTAGTACCTTTTGTGATAGTAGCAACTTGGATAGTGATAGTGTTTACCATCAGTCAGTAAATATAAAAATACTAATTCCAAAAAAGATTACTAATCAAAGTGCACTATTGGCACTATTTTTATTATAAGACGACCAGTTATCATTCATCAGATTCTGTCTATACTCATTGAACAAAAAACTCAGGTAATTATTGCAGTCCATTTAATCATATAGCTGACAAAGTAGTTAGAAATGTAACTGCAATCTAGGATAATGTCTGGTATCAATTAATTCGTTCAGCTATTGCCTGATTTTACGATAATTGACAGCTATAACTTACGATCTAACTACGACTTCTGGCAAATTTTAACTATTGCGAAATTTCGACAAACCAAGGTCTTTAACTAAATATTATTCTGAGCACAAAAGTGAATGTAATACATTTTCTAATAAACCAAGTGATTGGTCTAATATAAAGTGCATAGTGAGTAATCTTTTTGTCCTTAAGTATTGTAACATTATAATTTGTGTTTTGACTTTCTTCGTGACAGCATCGAAGCTTAAGTAGGTATATAGTTTTTCTCGTATCTAGTTTATCTTTTGAAACTTAAGTTATATAATAAAAAAATATTATACAGTATAAATGTGATAATGTAGTAATTGTTTTTACAGGTTGCTCGCTCATGTGTGAACATGGTTTTTGTCGAAATTCCATAATGATCGGGTAAATTTCGTTTTTCTAATCGGCAGGTTCAAATACAATATTTTATTGTGTGTAATATTGTATCTTAGTGCAAAGGTCACCTTTACTTTCTAGTACTGTGTACTTGAAGTCGTAATGGCCCAGTGGTGAACGCACCTGTTTCGTAAACACGAAGTCGCAAGTACCAATATGATTTTTCAAATCACAAGTACTTTCTAAGTTTATCTGGGCATTACTGACTGACGGTGAAGAAAAACATCGTAAGAAAACCTGGGCTTTTGAGTAAGTCTGTAATCGCAAATCCGCCTTGAGTAAGCATGGCGGTTAATGCTCGTACCATTTCCGTATGAGAAAAGGTTTTCTCCTGCAGTGGGATAATAATGGACCGATATGATGACTGTGTATCTTCAACTTGCCTTATCTAATTTGTGCCCACTCTTCAGGATAGATACATCAAGTAACTTGGTAGACTAACTATCGACATTGAGGACGTTTTGTGATCGTATGCAGGTACAGCAAACCTTGTCACTGAATCTCGTATCCATCATAATTACACCCACATACTTACCTATTAATAGATAAATTGAAATACAATGTTAATTATTACCAGCGTAAGTAAAATATTTTCAATAAATAGCCTAGGTACTAACAAGTAAAATAAAAAAGAACCTAATAATTCAAGTTACCATTAGCAAACAAACTGGCACCAGTCCTTGAAAATTAAATGCCTGAATAAATAAAGGAATTCAATGTTAAAGTTGAGACTCTATTGACTATTTTCTCTTTGCGACGATGAGCAATTTCCTATAGTAAAAAAGTAATAAAGGAAGGCGGGCAAAATTGCCTTCAGAAGTGAATCTCAATAAAGGCTTAACTTAGTTTTAGCGACCTCGCATATTATGAGGGTAGGACTTTGGAAAGGGGTTAAAGAAATACTGATTTGAAGAAGACAAGGAAAAGGTGGTGCGTGGATACGAATAAATTGGAATTGGAAATATTCTATTGCAATCTCATCGATATACTTGTTTAAGAAGATTGTGAAGGGCCACTAGTTTTATTCAAAGCCTCCTTATATATTTTATCTGAGCGGATCATATTCATAGTCACGTACGTGAATAAACAGTGAAAGAATTGTCTTTTTTATCATTGATATTACTTGGTTACGTTACACCATAAAAGAAAGTAGCCTACTGAATGCGTTTACATGGCTGGAACATCTCAGAAGAAAAATCGTATACCTACAAATGCAATAGCTGTAAAAAAAATCTCCTTGAAATTAAAAGACTTATCTTACGAAATGGTATGTTACCAGAGTTTTACCTAATGAGATAAATAAAGCTACTTCGCCTAACTGAAACGTTAAGGTCGGTTTCAAGTGTTTATTAATATTGTAAATGAAGTGGCTGCCGTTTGAGCTCCGAATCCAATAACTAGAAAACGTTATGTTCGACCCGTAATGATCATCTCTGTATGACAATCGCAACAACGAATATGCATGTTCTCCAAAGCATAACAAGTTTCTATATGTTTTAGAAAACGGTTTCTCATCCACGAACTGAACGAGCCTGTTGCACATAACCTCCTAGAATTATCGATTTAGATAGATGGCTAATACTTGGCACACATACTTTATGGCACCGTCTATCAATGTGCACAAATTTTTAGTAGTTAATAAGTATACAAAAAATGTTAAAAAAAAATATTTATTTTCACTAGTAGGTCTTCTTTCCTCTCCTCTTAATTTTTTCCTTAGGTATTTCCATTTTCCAATGATTTACATTCCACCTATGTATATAAGAAACATGCAAATAGATACGTACAATAAATATTGAAATAATATTTACATAACATATAAAAACAACAACTCAAACCAAAACTCATTACCGAATAGATTCATTCGGTATTGCCGAATTCCTTTTACGTTCTCGTTACATATTTTTATTTATACTAGCGGCCTGCCCCGGCTTTGCACGGGTGGACATTTTTTCAAACATTTTGGGATAAATAAAGATACTTTTATTAGGAATATAGAAAAGTGTTTTTCTTTTTTCGGGCAATTTTAAAATTTTTCTCTCCGTAAGAACCATTCTCGTACTTCAAGAAATTTTATAAAAAAAGAATTAGCGAAATCGGTTCAGCTGCTCTAAAAAGTTAGCGCATAACAACACATTCAGCGATTCATTTTTATATTATAGATGTACCTATCACATGCAGATAGTCCCTTAGTACATCGTCTTATTACATACCTTCGTCAATGCGGTGTATAGACTGACGACGCCTTCTATTAAACTTACATTGATCTCAGTCACACGTTACAAATATGTAAATTTATTATAGTATAATCAAGATAAATTAACTTGTAGTATTTTATACCTACTCAATATTTAAATTTGATTAAAGATTTAATTAATTCTCTCTTTATCACAAACATTTCAGGCAAATTTGTTATTTCTTTCTTTTCTTTCAATATTGTAAACATCAGAAATACTATTTTGATTGTTTTTCATTAATATGATGTCAATATTTTATAATAGCTGTATACTTATTATTATCACTAAACAAAAAGATGT
The DNA here is from genome assembly GCA_963082885.1 of Parascotia fuliginaria. Classification (NCBI taxonomy): domain Eukaryota; kingdom Metazoa; phylum Arthropoda; class Insecta; order Lepidoptera; family Erebidae; genus Parascotia; species Parascotia fuliginaria. The sequence continues at coordinate 5,823,052 of OY720175.1, forward strand.
ACAGAATAAAGCGGGATAGAAAAACCACCAATAAGATGGACGTGCAGGGCAACTTGACAAAGGCTAACAGTTTTGCAAAAATTAAAAAACTTGATATAATAATAATATTTCTAAAAGATATTATTTCACTTACGCCACTTATCGATTTGCTGGTATCAATAGTAGTCGCTTCTAAATGATTGTGATTATTTAGCAAAAAAGGAAATTTTAATTACTTTTTTTTTAATTAACGTACTTAGAGGAATTTACGGCCAGCATATAATTTATGCCGAATGTTATTAGGCGCTCTAAAACGGTTGAACAGAAAAAACTGTAATAATTAAAAACATAAGACATTTTTAAAAGTCTCCTGTTTTAATTAAGAACGCTTTTTCCTTTCGTCTGAAAGAGTTTCGTTCAGCTTAATTACGGTTAATTCTGGTTCCCCTCTGTCATCTATTTTATCTCACAGTATAGCAACTGCTCGCTTGTGTAATTAGCCCGCTAACGACGAGTTTTGAGATTATAATATAATAACAATAATAATATTTCAACAACTACACACAACAAAAAATGAAACAATTGTTTATAGTTAAGACACGCAAATAAATTGTTTATAGCTAAGACACTGGTTTGGTTTGCTACCAAGTAAATGAGTTTTAAATTTATATTCAAATTTAAAGCTGACCCGATAACTTACCTAAACATAGATATGTATCAGCAATTGTCTTATTTATTTGTAATTCATATTATAAATGGAATGAAAGAGAAACGCTCACGAAAAGTATAAATCTTAACACTCACACTACCAACAATTCATCTCTCGGCTCCCGATCTTTTCCTTTTTCTCATTAAAACCCATTTTCTTCATGACTTAAAAATACTAGCGTGTCCATGGACTACGATAATTATTGAGAAGACGGAAAATGGTGATGACATAATTTTTATGCATAATTTAATATAAACATATTTTTATATATAATAAACTTAATTAAAAATAAAAAAAATTATGATGTCAATTTAAAAAACGGCATTGACTTGCAACAAATCTTAAACTGCCGGATTAGATCCATTAGAGAAATCACTCGCAAGTTTTCCTTATTATATTTATGACTGAAGAAACTAGCAAAAATGTACTTATTACGTATAAATAGTCCGAATATTTAATATATTATTAATTACATACTTTCTTATATTCAATTCTAGATAATACTGAACAGACAACATGCTACTGCTAGATGTGACATAAAATTACCCCAAAACCACTATCTTAATCTAGGTATAGCACAGATATGTACATTGACCTATTAAAATAGAACAATATCAAAAACGTCTGATAAATATTTTGAAGTATTTATCTTTTCTAATATCTATCCCGTGCACCTTGTTAAAAAAGTATGTTTATTATCCAATCTCTAAACGACTAAACTAATTTTGACAGGATTTATAAGAACTGCTGAAAAGTTACTCGCATTTCTATTTACCATAAACATGTTTTAAGGCACAAAATGCTTGAAACTAAAGCAGCAACTGTATTCAACGTAGAGCTAAATCTTGTAAGGAAAAATACGTTAGTGAGTGCATCACTATATTCAACTCAGTGAAGGAATTCAGAATGACATTTCAGTACTCGTACGAGCTTCAAACATTTTTCATCTCAGCTTTGATAATATAAATGTTTCGTAGGTATTGCCTTTGCCAATGCTACAATATTATGCCAGACGCATTTTTTTGTATTAGCCTAAAAGTGACTGCATTCTGTCAAATGGTAAGCAGTCAATGAGATTCAGAAGTAGTGGCCACCATTCCCGAAGTCTCCAAGTACTGGCATAGTGACCTTTACTATGGCGGCTTTATGTGATGCTTTTTCACGCCCTCGTTAATAACCTAGGACCGAAAATAGATGTGAAAACATGCACTGGTAAAGAGTTCTAGAGTTAAAATAACATACTGCATTTGAAAAAACTGAATACATTTTTTAGGTACTAATCCCTAAATACTGAGACGTTATTTAATTGTAAAAAAAAACAGTTTAATTGTTATCTTTGTCACTCTACTCAAAAATAGGAATACTTTTATGTCTAACTTAACGTAACAGACACTAATACAAAGTCTTGGATGCCTATTCCCACCTAGACCAGGCTTGCCAAGCACAAGCAGAATGCACAAGCTTGCGAATTGTATGTCGCAGACAAATTGTATTAATTGGCCGTTTACAATCTACATCCGGTATATTACCTATCACTGATTACAACGAGCGTTTACAAAATGCTCAGACAGTATGTAAACGGCGGATTGATTTAATTTGCCTGCGACATATGTATGCTTAAACATCTTCGAGCCATTGTCTCTGAAGAAGTGAACAGAGATAAACATAATAATAACAATTACAATTACACAAAGGATTACACAAAGTAATTCTTAATTTGATTTAGTTAATCAGAAATAATTAAATAAGTATTTTATAATTTTGAAGTTGGTGCCAAGTAAAACAATAACTAGGTACCTATAAGTATTATCAATCTCAATTTGCTATTGTAGTAAGGTTCTTATAGTACTTCATCATATCAGCCACAAGACGTCCACTGGTGGACATAGGCCTCCCCCAATTTTCGCCACCGTTGTCGGTTGTTCGGCGCTCTCATCCATCGGTTGCCCCCCACCCTTATAAGGTCGTCGGTCCACCTTGTGAGGGGTCTGCCCACGCTGCGTCTTCCGGTTCGTGGTCGCCACTCTAGAACCTTTCTGCCCCAGCGGCCGTCAGTTCTGCGAGCTATGTGTCCTGCCCATTGCCACTTCAGAGAAGCAATTCTGCGAGCTACGTCGGCTACTTTGGTTCGCCTGCGGATTTCTTCGTTTCTCAAACGATCGCTCAGGGAGACGCCTAACATAGCCCGCTCCATCGAGTCTTATGGTACTTACTTGGCAATAACTCGGTTATCTTTTTGATAAAAAATATTTTATTTTACAATTTTTAGTGATGGGTAGACCTAAATCTTACTTAGGTATTATTTTTGTACACACTAAACATTTTGGCATATTGAACCGCATGAAGTAAGCCCGACATGACTGCTGTTGAGGAATGTCCTCGACTGTCTATGGTCACTTGTAATGCACTTATAACCCATATACTTAAGTGCAAAGTTCTCATCATTAGAAATGAATTAAGCCCAAACACCAAGTAATTGCTGAAAATCGTTGAGAAGTTCTCTCGACTGTCTTTGTGCTCCGTCATCAGATCGACTCCAAACCTTCACTAAATAGTAGTGCTTTAAAATACTTAATGAAGAAAATAACAATGCACTAGCCGTCAGTACGATTTTCGAAAGTTCCTCCTCGATTTCTCTAGGATGCCATCATCAGATCCTGGTTTTCTTATCACGGTACCACCCTTTGGATATCTTCTTTCTAACAAAAAAAGGATCATCAAAATCGGTTGATAAACGACGAAGTTATCGGCGAACATACATAAAAAAAATTAACAAAAATATTTACGGTCAAATTGAGAAACCTCCTCTTTTTTTTTAAGTCGGTTAAAAATTGCGAGTATCCTTAATCGACTTGTACGACACATAAACACATTATACATATGAAAGGGTTGACGCAAAATTAATCTTGGTCACTACATGGCACAATGGGCGAAAAACTATCTATAACAGTTACCAGAGAGATTAAAGATAAATACCATACTAGATAACACGTCAAAGGAAACTGATAACCGCAGAAAAAAGCTACACTGATAAAAAAAAATATATATACAACTATATAAAAGATAGGTATCTACCAAAATTTTGTTTTATCAAAACGTATTCATATTTCTATAAATAATACAAACCTTTATTTTTAAGTATCAGAGGTAGATATTTGTCAATATTTCTCCACGAAAAAGCTATTACATTTTAACTTCTTAACAAACGCCACCTCATGATGTTTACTTTAATGAGTACTTTCGTGTCTGCGTAAGCTAAAAATATCCCTTAAATTTTATTTAGAGAGTCAACTTTAAATTTCGATTCAAAACACCACCTTAAACGGTTATTGTATAAAATAGCGCAGGTTATATGCGATTATCATAATGAAATTGCTAGCAGTTCTGGGGGTCCATAAGAAAAATGGTAAAATTTGTGGCGTTAAATAATATCGTTAAGAGGGAAGAAAAATGTTCACCGCCCTGTAGGACCGCCGAAGCCGCTCCACTCTGAAATTGCAAGTCGTATATTACACAGGGAATTTTCAATTACGGCAATCCTGCGGTTTTTCATTCGTAATGTGACTTTTAGGCATCGCTTCGAACTGGTCATTCATAACTGCTAGGTCATGTAAAAATGCCATGAATATCTTCATATAATTTTACAACGATTATCTCATAAATCTATCTTCATATACCTTGTTAAAAGATGGTAACAAAGTAAAATGTAATGGCTATAACAGATAATGATTTATTCACGAAATGGTCTGTTATAATAAAGTAATAATAACATTCTAATATATTCGAATAAAACTCATATATAACAATAAAAATAATTTTATTTTCAAAGTTAACATAGACATCCCATTTCCCAAGAATAATGTTTCTTCTCCACAATATAATTCTCTCCACGTACATTTCTCATTTGGTAATAAAATCATAACAATAAAAGCTCATATTATGAATGGAATATAAAAGGTATATATGATGTATAGTGCAATAATTCTGTAAGAAGTATTAAGCTATTGAGGATCGCGCTTTTCAAACCGATCTCACAGCTCCAGGCTTTCAATAAAAATTTATTATAATGCAAATTGCATTTCTTTGTGAAAGGATGCAGAATGCTTACACTGAAATCCTTTCAAATAACTATTTTATATAACTAACTAAGTATAATGTAGTCGACATAATGTGCTCTTACTAAATTTAAACGTAAATTTTTTGCATGTTTAATATTGATTTTTGTGTTTTATTTGAATTTATGTTGCCCACATCTTTTTAATTTAAAATTCATGAATAATTTGCTATTTTGTCTGCGTTTAAGTATTTTTGTAAGTTTATTTTAAGAGTTAACTCATAATTGAAAAATTTTGCACTAGTAATTACAAAATATTATACACCATTTCTTTAGTTTCTTACCACAATCAGCATACATGCAGTTGAAGCGGTATTGGATTTCAGTATTGCTATTAGCAAACATTTTAGGTATTCTTGCAACGTCGACAATTAGCATGGATAATGTAAAGCGTTCTATCAATGCTTTTCTAGCGTAGAGGACCTACTTGAATCAACTGTGCTAAGAGGTTAAGTGCGTGTTATCGGAAGTTTGTGGGTGGCCTACTATTTTATAAACACATCGAGATTTTCTTGTTTCTTGCACTGGATAAGCGTGGCTAGGAACGGTCTTGGTTATCAGACCAACAACTAACAGTTGTTTCGGATAGTTAAAATTCTTACAGTTGAGGTAGTTCGATATCGGTAACAAAACAAAAAAACTAATATTTTCAGCACACCCAACGGCTGACTGGAATGCTTTGAGCATTAGGTTCACCGTTCTATTATTTTTTTAAATATACAAGAATAAAGTGAGTTAATACACAAATCGTAGTGTAAATAAATCAACATTGAGTTGCAAGTATTTTTTATACAACTTTGGTGGCAAACCAGCATACCTTAGTTTTACCTGATCGTATGTAGTACCTGATATTGAAGTATAAGCATAAATAAACTAACATAAACAATACACACCTAACTTCGTTACATCACTTTTTGTTAAAGCTTGAACGTGTTTATATAAAAAGAATGCTTTCTTACGTCATCTGTCTGTGAAAGGAAATTAAATATCTTATCAGTAAGATACAGTCACTTACCTTCTCCCCTAGAACGTTTTGATAGACTCGATAAAATTGTACGCCAATCTTGCTTAAACAGCGTCTAGGATCAAATCATAATATGGGTCCTTAAAATACTAACTAAGATTGTGTTTAAACTTAATTAATTACTGTAAAGTAGGTAATTTATGTATTGAAAAAGGTATTTACAACATCATAATGACAGACAATCCAAAACGATATTACAAAAACATAAAATAAAAACAATATAATTAATTTGAACATACTATCCCAGCACTAATTATACTTTTGTTTAACATCCCTGAATTTAGACAGTAATAATTGTTTTTATTTTTAAATATGACAGCAACATATTTTTCTTGTAGAGTTGGATCTGCTCGTGCAGAGCACGGCGACCTTTAGGATCATTTTGTTATTGTCAGTTTTCTCTCGTTTACATACACTTTACAAAACAATTCCTTTCTTTTAAGATTTTTCTTACTTCACATACCTTATTCTCTTTTTTCGTCTATTAACTTTGTTTCTGCAACGATGGTTATTATTTAAAACATCGGCTACGTGTATGGCAATCATTTAACATCACGTATGAAATATATCTGTTTGTTACATAATTTATACCAAAAACAAACACTCTGAAAAATAAATACCGACTCGCAAAGCAGCGTACACAAAAGTGAATGCCAGCTTCATACTGACCTGTGGCGTCCAAAAACCTTTTCATACTAAAACATAGTCAGAAAATGTAATAAAACGTTAGAATAATAAGAGCAATGTTTAATGTGTTCCTCAAAATAATTTGTGCCTGTGTACGGGAGCGTGCTGGCCGCTAATCCCGTACCAGAAATTATGCAGCTTAAATAATGAGCGCGAAGCCCCCGTTTCACCTGCCTCAAACTTTCAGCGCTAGTTTTGCAACTAATGTATTGCACCGTATACACTAATAATTATTATTAGTTTTCGTTATTAACTATATAAAAATGTTTACTAATGTAATACAAAAAAATAACCTGCCGAAACGTGAAAAGCAACCTCTGTCTCAGCTCTCATTCTAGAGCAAATCTTAATTTAATAAAATAAGCAAAACGCAGCCATAATCAAAATAATGTAACAATTAAGCATATAAGTTAACAACTTTTATTATTCATTAAATTTACTTAGCGATCAATAGAAGAGTAGGTAAGATCTTTTTGAGTATATACCCATTATAAAGAATAAACTGAATGTAACTTTATGTGGTCGTTCGTATTCTGCGTACTGGTGATATATAAGTAGTTCAAGGTTATGTTGTGTTTGCTGTTTACCTTAAAGTACATGCAACATTGTTAACACTATCATTTGTTTGCACTCTGTACATAATTGCAACGCGCAAATATTGGCAAACTCTCGATAATTTTCAACATGCGCTTTAAGAGCTTTCACAAAATCGAGTAAAGTCAAATTTATTTATTCATTTGAATGACAAATGAACTGACAGGGAACTGACTGGCAAGCAGACATATCCACTCTAGACTCTGGAAATAGTGGACACCACCCCAAAAGTCATCGTGGAAAATTAGGCTCACTAGATGCTTTTCACGCCCCGCTTATAAGACAGTTTAAAATAAAAGTATCAAGTATTACCAATAATAATGATAAAACCAAAATATGTGATTTGTGGTTCGTCTTAATCAGCCCTTACTTCAAAATTGTTATTTTTACCAATAAAACATTTATCATGTTATAATAAAAAACAGATTACTGTAAATTTAGTTAAATTGATATTGGAAATACGAAATAGCTGATTTTGCAATGAAGATAAAATTTATGGTTTATGTTTTCTAGTTAGGTCAGTTCGTAGATATAAATATTCGTAGCGTTGTCAATATTGTCGACTCCCACAATAAATAACAAATATTTATAAAATTTATAAGATTTATAAGATTTTTCATTATATGTTTTATAGGTTAAATAAGTAAAGATAAATATCAAAGTAATTACGAGTACTATTTTTCTTGTAAAACTTTCTAAACTTTCTGGCTGAAAAATTAAAACTGATGCTTTCTAAATTTAAACACCTTTACTAGATTTTAAACTAACGAAAATACTACGAGTTAGAAGTACATGGCCTTGTTAAAACTTTTAGAAATCGAAGACGCCAAACTCGTTGGTAAGAACGATCGATAGAAGGTATCAAGCAACATCGGTCTGTTTAATGTACTATCGCCCTGCTACTTAAACTTGTTTTTTGAATTATTAATATATAGTCTAATTAAAAGGTATTATACATCCTTCATAACATGATGTCAAGCAATCATTAAACAAAATGTTACATTAATTTGATTTAAGAAAGCAGTTCCGTACCATCATCTTCATAAAGAAAAGATTTTCCCTTTTAAGACGTGCGTACTTTTATTACGGGGCTAATTACTGCCACGGTAAATTTGAAAGTAGAAAGAAAAGAAATATTTCAAAGTGGGTACGTAATTATGCTCGAAATTGTACTTTTAACTTAAGAGAATAATAACACGGACAAATGGTTCAGACTTAATGTATACTTATAAAAAAAAAAATTATGTAAGTATTTTATTTTAATTTGTAATAAAATCTATGCAATTTTATGCATATTTTTCTGACTTTAGTGCATATATTAGGTTTAACACTCATCGCAAAATAACTTTATTTTATTGTCTAGTTAGATAATTTTTTTTGGCAGAATTCTTTATGCCCCTCCTAAAGCATAATGGAATGTACCTAAAGCAGTTTTGTTTTGCTATCCTAAATAACAACATTCGATCAGTTTACCGTGTCAATTCTGAAGTCTTTAACTGCTGTCGATCATCGTCCCTTTCTAACCTACGTCATATTTGAGGCCTACAATACAAAATGCTGTTTAACTCTTTCTTGTAACCAATTGCATTATAGACGATGGTTTACAACAAAGAGTTATATCTAGTTATTTATCTAGATAGGTGCATATGTCACTAACAGCCAGCCCTCGTTTCGCTAAGGTATCCATTTCACTCCTTCAAAAGATTATTAGATTATTTTAACACTTATTTCCTTAGTTATTTTTAAAGAAAATTAGCATCACGTTTCAAGTACATCTGACCGAATATAAAATATTTGTCATACAAACTTAGTAACCCTATTTTACCCCTTTAAATGTTGATTATTTTAAAATGCTGCATTAAAAATTTGCTTAATTATTTAAAAAAAACTGAGTTTTAACAATCGTTTATGTACTTATGAGTTGGATTTCCAAAAATCCTTACTCTGCGAGCGTTTACGAAATATATGTAGCAAATTTCAGCATTTAAACTTTAATTTTATAAAGATAAAAATTTTGTTAAGTGCCGTTAGGTAGATATTATTCACCATCAGCAAATGTTACACGATTCGCAACCTAAAAATTTTAAATTCCGAACCGGCGAAGTGAAACTGGTAAAAAGCAAAACTTTTCTCTGAATGACAAAACTCGCAATGAATAATAACAAGGAATCCCTTAGCATTTAAATGAACGAGACCTACTGAGTTTCCGCGTAGCTGAAACTTTTTTAATTTCGTCGAAAGGAACCAGGTGGCCAGCGCACGTCACATTCACTTCGATAGACAAGTACTCCGTCGTAGAATGCAGAGAGGTGGGGCTCTCTGCATTCTTGCCATGAGACAGGTAACTATTGAAAGTATTCCATTTTTAAATCGAATTTTAATATATTTTGAATAAATTTTGCTATATTTTTTGTAATAAAGGTGGTTGTCTGACCAATAACGCTACGCCACGCCTAATAAGTTGTGCTTGGGGCAGTCCCGAATTGAATATTCGTGTGATTCATAAATACTTGTTTAAAGAGTCTAGTTTTGTTTGCTTGTCATGTCAAAGAATTCAGTTGTGTTTAATTACCTATAATTATGAGATATTTGGCTCTCGACTGGCCAAGTTGGCGAAATTCGGAGGAGGCCTATGTCCAGCAGTGGACGTTATTCAGCTAATATAATAATGATATGGCAAAATATAACAACGCTAAATAAAACCTGAGTTTCATAACAAATAACATATCAGCCTTTCTTAAAAAATATGCAAAACAAACAAAAGGAATACACTTATAGCAAAATAAATAATGCAGCAGCTAAAGAACTTTTTAACGCTCTGCTAAAAGTTTCCTTGTGCTTAATTACGTTTTCATTTATCTTTCGCTTGTCCAGTCGCCGTCCAAAACTGTAGCGACTAAATACAATCCACTGTCACCCGTTAACAAACACTTGTACCGTTGCATAATATCCTACGAAACAAGCTGGAACAAAGTGTTAGTAGAAAATTCAACTTATTATATGGAGTACTTAACGACTTGTTCTACAATTTTTGTAACAAGTTAATAAAGATAGGTTCAAGACAACTAGGAGACAACTAAATATTATTATTTTGTTCAAATTAAACAGCATGACTAGTAAAATATATTTACGGATGACTTTCTTATACAACTTGAGTGACAAATAATATAATATAATATAATATAATAATATAATATATTCTACCACATTCACACAACGCCATCTAGCCCCAAATTAAGCAATTATATTTGCTTGTGATATGGGTACTAAACAACTGATAAACTACTTATATACATTTTTTTTTTTTGTAAATACATACATATTATAGATAAATTACACCCAGAAACAGAACAAACAATCATGATCATCACACAAAGGTTTGTCCTGGGTGGGAATCGAACCCACGACCTCCGGCTTAGCAGTCAGGGTCACTAACCACTAGACCAACAGGCCAGTCATCACAAATAAGTATATCATCATACGAATCTATCACAAAAGTAAAAACAATGCCAAGAAAACGCAAACAAGACGTTGCTAAATTAATGTAAAGTAAAAATAATTTTTAACAAATTAAGATTGATAATACCTATAGGTACCTAGTTATTGTTTTACTTGGCACCAACTTCAAAATTATAAAATACTTATTTAATTATTTCTGATTAACTAAATCAAAATATGAATTACTTTGTGCTATGAAAATTTATTCTTTACTTTTTAGTTTCCTTCCAGTTTGAAGTCGGTTTTTTTTTTGTTAAAAATATTTTATTATACAATTTTCAGTAATGGGTAGACCTAAATCTTACTTAGATATTATTTTTGTATACACTAATCATTTTGGCATATTGAACGGTATGAAGTAAGCCCGACATTACTGCTTTTGAGGAATTCCCTCGACTGTCTATGGTCACCTGTAATGGCACTTATAACCCATATGGAAACAAAGTTCTCATCGTTAGAAATGAATTAAGTCCAAACACCAAGTAATTGCTGTAAATCGTTCAGGAGTTCCCTCGACTATCTTTGTGCTCCATCATCAGATCGACCTCAAATCTTCACTAAATAGTAGTGCCTTACAGTGGCGAAGGGTCCATATAACCCGATTCCTACCGGCTTCCCTTTGAGATAAATCACAAATACTAGTGTCTATTAATAAAAATATAATCTATTTTCACTGGTATATTTAACTAAAATAACTTTAAAACATTTTAAAAACACCTTAAGTACTATCTTGTCTTTCTACTCTGGTAATAATAAACTAAAATAAAATGAAAACATTTCAAAAACGTCTTCGCATTGGCGCCAAATTGTCAAATTGATGAAATAAGCCGCAGGAATTGAGAGCAATCCATATTATAGGAAATCGTGCGTTCCCAGTAACTAAGTACATAGTTAAATTACGCGTAATATAGGTGGAGTATAACCCGGTATTTGCCGGCTTATGACAGAGACAGAACATTCAAATTGCGTAGGTGTAAGCGAGACAGACAACAAAGCTACATTCCAGAACGTACGAAGCACGAAAATTTGACAAGAAAGATGTCAGGGTTAACAACTTAGCTGTTAAAATAAATCAGATAATAAATAATTATGTGGTTTTGAAAATGAAAAAAAGTAATTAAAAATTAGTAAAAATAAAGTAATTATTAAAATAAAGTTGAACCGGTTATTGGTGATTTATGATTTCATTTCTAGAGATTTTTTAGTTTACGTTTGGGGACAAATATTTTTGAGTATTGGTAACTCCGTTGTTGACATTTCATTTAAAGTTCATTATTTACAAATACTAAAGCAATATTTTGTTTATTTTTGTTTTAATTCTATAATAAAGTATCTCGAAATAGAGTTTGTGTAGGGTAGCGTTTGTGTAACGTGTACTGTAAAAGAGTGAACATAATAAATTTTGTTTAGTAAGTAGTTCTAAGCGTATATAGACTTTAATTATAATATTATGAAAATAACAAGTAAAAAGTAATTTAGTGAAGATGTTTACTCAGAAGGTAATCTACATACAAATTGCGCTAAGCAACGCACCTTCATGCATGGACACGATATCTCGGAGTTATTGGAAAATATTGGGAATACCTAGTAAGTAGGTACGAGCGCAGCGCAAGTGCCGCCCGCTGGCCGCTTGAGACACGCATGAATACGTAAGTTGAAAACATGATTTTTTGTTTGTGTAGATATTGTATTGTTTTTAGTGTCGTTTGATATGTTTAGGTCTATAACAGATAGTGCAAAAGAAATTATTTAAATAGGGTAATCCATTTAGAAGTTATTAGGAATTTTCGATAGGTAGTGAAAATTGACAAATTTAAAATTTTTGTTCCGTACCTAAACTTTTTTATTGTAGTATTATGTTTAATGTTTTGTTTTAATATTGTAGAATAAGTTTTCTACTATGCGGGCTATTACTGTGGGTTTGGACTAGTTTGGAGTAGCCCTCCTCAGTTGACGTCCTTAGCGTGACCGGCGGGAGCTGAGCCGAGCTTAGAGCGTAGTATGATTCTGATTTCTGTGTCTACGACGCTAGTAGCATTAAATTGTTGCCTGAATTATTTATTATCTTAAAAAACACCAAAGTTAATTTTTGAAAACAAAAGGTATTTTAGAACGATCGTACTCGTCCAGATATGACAATAACTTTTAAAAGAAATTATGGATTTATTAAATATTTTAATATCTCTCTTTACGATAAATAATTAATATCTATTAAAGTATAGAAATAGACCATACGTCGCGCTTCAAGCTAAGCAATTTTTGCCCCGGCTTCTCTCTGACAAAAAGTCACCCTTCGCCACTGGTGCCTTAAAATACTTAATGAAAAACATAGCAAATACATTAGTCATCAGTACGATTTTCGAAAGTTCCCCTCGATTTCTCTAGGATGCCATAATCAGATCCTGGTTTCCTTATCATGGTACCACACTAGGGATATCTACTTTCCAACAAAAAATAATCATCTAAAACCGGTTCATAAACGACGGAGTGATCCGCAAACACACATAAAAATATATATATATATATATATATATATATACGGTAGAATTGAGAAACCTCCTCCTTTTTTTGTAGTCGGTTAAAAACGCAAACAAGCCGTTGCTAATTGTATAATAAAAGGAGGAATTAAAAGAAAGGGAATGGCCGCATGTAAATTTAGTTTTATTTTAGTTTTTACAGTAAGCACCAAGGGCGCTCTTCATTTTCTCTAAATGTTTCAGTGTTAGTTACACTAACCAGTGAGAAAATGGCGGAAGACAACCAGTCTAAACAAAAAGCTTTTAAACCATTAGATTAGCTATTTCATATAAACGTTGTAATATACTAAAATTTGAATACCTAAATAAGATCAAGGTTAAATAAATCAGTAAATTTGCCAAGAATTTTTATAATATGTACTTTTAAACTGAGCAAAGTCTTGAATAGACGGTGATTACAAATTGGCCCGTGTGTGTAATTCTAAACATTTCTTTTACTAATTATCTTTTGTAGGTTATAACTGGTATATGGTATGGTATAATAAAATGCCGACGTCAAGAACTGACGTCCACACCCCCTACTTAAAAACTATTTACTACTGAATCTTACTGGTCACTACATAAATTGGAAAGAAAACTCATCCAACACATGGAGCCGTTGTATCCTGGCAAGTTTCGAAGATTTCAGTAAACAAATTAAAATTAGGAGGCTTCATACACATCTATAAGGTCATGGTAACACTCAAAGATGTAGTAGTGATGAGTTTAGAGGGTAAATGAAGCAGGTATAAGGAGTAAATCGCACAGAGTCAAAATAATCAAGAGCAAAAGTTTGATAATGATACCTTTCATGTAATATTAATTTTCAATAATACTCATTTCCACTAATCAATGCAGTAGTCGTCTAAAATAAAAGTTGTTAAAACATCGACGTATCCATTTACAAAGGCGAAAGTAATCCTAGTGGAACAAGAAAAAGGTGGGATTTAATTGCAAAACAAAATTACTCTTTTACTAGAAAAGCCGAGGAGCTCTAAGGAAAATAAAAGCAGCCGCAGTCAACCGTAACCCTTTTTTATTTACTGTTTACCGCATTACCTTTTCATTACTGTGTTAGCGAGTTTTTAGCGTGACGCATCGTAAATATACGTTGAATATTGTTGCTTAATAAACAACCACTATTAAAGTTATAATTTTCAGTTCTGCGTTCCAGTTCTATACTCTCGATGTTTTTATTTATCAGAAGGATGTTTTATTAATGATTGTGTATGAGTTTTTTTATGGAAATCTTTTTTTACTCTTAAGGTCTAACAAAAGTCTAAACTATAGTACTTTGCTTGATTTTAATAATCATTATCATCATTTATTGCTTTTTTTGTTTCAAATTTTGGAGTTCTGTGCTCCAACCAGATTTAGTAAATAATGTAATATTTTTAGTAGCATTTTCTAATGTTTCTCTTTCTTTTATTTAGAAAAGCGCTACACTAGCGGAGAGTGGGATCGCGTTTTCTGTAATCCTAATCGTTATTTTTAACCGACTTCAAAAAGGAGGAGGTTATCAATTCGGGTCGTATGTTTTTTTTTTTTTTTTTTTTGTATGTTTGTTACCTCATATTTCGGTCATATATGAACCGATTTGAAAAATTTTTTTTTTATTTGAGAGGGTATACTCTGAAATTGGTCCCATTTTTTTATTATAAGAAATGGTTCAGTGGTTGTATGTTTGTTACAACTTAACTCCGTCATTTATAAACCAATTTGGAAAATTCTTCTTTTATTTGAAAGGGTATACTCCGAAATGGGGTCCCATGTTTTTTTATAAAGAATGATTTAGTAGTTTGGCTTCAATTTAATATTTTGTAACAAAACGTTTGCAAGAAGTGAAGACGTGTAAAGCAACACGTCGATGTCTTTTGCGACGAATTATCTGACATTGACATGTCCATGCTACAAGTGCGAAGTGATTTTCAAAATTCATTTTTTGTTAGAAACGAAGTGGCCCTGGATGAGTGACCATAATATGCATTTTTTGTATATCTGAGCGATTGCTCGGTCAGTTAAATTATGATTTTTGATGATTCTTTATTGTTGGTAGATCATCACTTTTTTGTTTTGATTTGTGGTTTCTGGGATTCAGGGTTTAGCGATCGAGAAAGTGTTGACAAGGACCTTATATCTCTATTTACAATCTTACCTCTCGTCTCTACTTTCTTTCAAACGGCGCGGCGCTGTCTCATTTGCGCAGCACGTTTAGTAGATCTACCCATATTGAATATATTTATACACAATTAATTCCCACTAAAAGTTTAAAAATAAAATTATTTTTAGAAAAAAAATGTAAACCGACTTCAAACAACACCTACATGTTCAATCCTTAACTAAAAAGTAGAAAATAATATTTTAATTACTTCATAGCAAAGAACATTAAAGGGGAATCAACGCAATCCTTGATACCTATAATACTTTACTATTTATAGTTTTTAATCAGTTATTTTGGAGTCGGTGCCAGCCAAGAAGGATCATAATGACCTTCATAAAATAACCTACCTACTAGCAAAAAAAAATCTTCTTGATTAATCTATTAATATATGAATGAAAAATATAGATTTAATACAAGAAATCGAACGGAATCTGATAAGTGCGCTTCAAATTTTTTATGTATATCTGAACACAACTATCAATGACGTCTGCGTTTACAAGTATGACCGCGTTCGGGTAGTGCACTCAGGCAATCCCCACGCGTGCAATTACCGCCCCGTGCATTACAAAAGTTGGTTGCAAAGACAGAATTAAAGATCCTTCTTGGCTGGCACCGACTCCAAAATAACTGATTAAAAACTATAAATAGTAAAGTATTATAGGTATCAAGGATTGCGTTGATTCCCCTTTAATGTTCTTTGCTATGAAGTAATTAAAATATTATTTTCTACTTTTTAGTTAAGGATTGAACATGTAGGTGTTGTTTGAAGTCGGTTTACATTTTTTTTCTAAAAATAATTTTTTGTTATTTCTATTTACCATTTTTTTATTTTTCTTAAAGTGATAACCAATGTAGTGACGTATGTAGCATTTGACGTCAATAGCTGCTATAAGTTTCTGGAAACTTCTAGTAATATTGGTCAAATATTAAAATAATTGACCAATATTAGGTACTTGGATTATTTCATGCTCATTATTATTATACAAGTACAATATCTCTGTGTGTATTTACTGTCAAACGCGTCATAGCAATGCTGTGTCATAAAGTCGAGACATAATAATTAATCACATCCAGTCCAACTGCAGTAAACTAATCATATCAGGGAATCTCACTAGAATAATTTTATATTATTCGGTTTAAACAAATACCAAATCATTTGAATTACCAGTAAATAATAACCACAATTACATTTTCGCTAATTAATTTAGTGTATACACGCTACTATGTCTAAGACTAATTTTATGGGAGAGTATCTTAATAATTTTGACTACGCTAAAACAGTAATGGGCGATATTGCGTTCCCACGTATTATTGTTAAGGGGATCAAAGGTCTTTTACAATATTCCCATCGAATGTACAAATGGTTATGCAAGTCTATAAATATACTAGGTGGAGCTTCGCATATTATTCTAGACAGTTGTTCTGATTCTGTAAACTAATCAAATGCATAAAATATATATACAAACAAATTTATTAACATATCATAAGTACATCTAAAGAAAAATCGATACTATCATAGTTACATAACGTTGTAAAGAAATCTATCTAGAATAAGAAAACGAGAAGGCCGAATAGATAGCAAAGGCTTTAGAAGTCTTGGGAAAATTTCGTTTCAGTTCCACGTTTTTAAGTCTCACCAGCGTTTTTAAACCTAAGGGGCATATTAATATAGACTATGTAACTAATGTAATTAGCTTATGGTTTAATTTATCTTTACTGAAACATCTTGTATGGCATTAAATTATTATTATTAGCCCTTACTCCGAAATATAAAGGCATTTATTTATAATGGGCAAGATTTATCTCTATCTCCCTTATCAAATACACCTGGAGTCTGTAAAGTCAAAGCCAAACATGACAATAATAATCGAATTACGTAAAACCTTGTAGGTATCTAATAACTTCGAGATTAATTATCTATTATGAACAGAATGCGTGAATCTTTAAACATTGCGTGGCAGGTCATGGCATATCTGGTTTCTCCAAACCAGATAGTTCTTTAAATATCTTTAAAGAATTGGGCATATATTAATTTGTCTATCCACTGTTATGTGATTTTTTTTTATTATCAAAGCCAAAATTGCTGGACTTAGGCCTCCAACTTTCATCACCGTGGCATTTTTTTTATTGTAATTTGATCTCTTACATAACCTAGTATCATTACCAATACGTAATTGTTGTATTGAATGAAATAAAAGGTCCATAAAAAACAATACACACCAACATAAATTCTAAGAATATTTTCTTGTTTAGCAGGTACATGGCAACACGTGTGTCGTACAACATTTCAGTTCACTGAATCCCCTCGTAATCCCATAATATTGTTCCAAATAAACGACGAAACGAGAAAAATGGTGCAACAATAATTCATGTAATTTGTAAATTTCGAATTCGCACTGTTAAACAATTTATATGTGACTGCGTTTCGGAAATGAACAAGATTGGATGCAGCGACATTATTTATTCGCTGTCCATCGCATGACGAATGGCAGATTAAGAGCTACACGCTTTATTGACAACTTATAAATGAAGCAACCATTTTTTATAAGTGCCGAAATAAATCGATTTTATAATGTATGGAGTATTTTTAAGCGTTATATCATGTGTTAACCATTACATTAGGGTTTCAGTTCAAGGACAAAGTGTTTAAGTTGTCTTCACCGATAATTATTGCTGCGTATTCTTGAGTTCTAGAGTTAGCTAACTGCCTGTCTACAGTTCAGGCAGGAATTGTCCATATCATCTCCTTCTACAAGTTAGTTACGACGCTATTTTTAAAAATAGGGTAACTGAATATATATATATTATATTGATTTCTGAAATACAGTTAATAATAGAGTCAGTAGATATATTTATAACTGTCCTGTACTTCTCTTGTTGATATTTTTTGCCCTATACATTAACTGTAATTTGTTAGAGTGTAGTGTAAATTTTATTGCAGTTTTCAATTAAAATGTCAAAGTCGTTACCAAAATCCTAATGTTTAAGAATTCGTCATTCCATCATGAACATTATTAAAAAAGAGTTAAACGTTCACCGTGAAACAAACGCCTCCACCAATTATCGTCTCATCATCGATTATTCTCTAATGGCAGAAACAACTTACTATCAGGTGATTTTCAGCTAACGTACCTTTTACAATAAAAATATTTTTTAACAAAAAGAAAACCGACTTCAACCAGGAAGGAAACTAAAAAGTAAAAAATAATAGTATTTTGATTCAATTAATCAATTAAAAATGAATTAAGTCCAAACACCAAGTAATTGCTTTAAATCGTTGAGGAGTTCCCTCGACTGTCTTTATGGTCCATCATCAGATCGACTCCAAGCCTTCACTAATGATTTCTCTGGGATGCCATCATCAGATCCTGGTTTCCTTATCATGGTACCACCCTTGGAATATCTCCTTTCTAACAAAAAAAGAATCATCAAAATCGTTTCATAAATGACGGAGTTATCCGCGAACACAAATAAAAAAAAAAAATACGGTCGAATTGAGAAACCTTCTCCTTTTTTTGAAGTCGGTTAAAAAGACGATTATTGACATTTTTACATGTGACAACTCATTGGAAGTGTTTCTAATGTATGTAGCGATAACAGCATAGATAATATGATCGCTATTTTAATATGTCTATGAGGAAATGTGTAAAGACTATTTATTTTAAATAGGTGCTATCTGCGTAATAATTATAGATAATAAGGTATTTAAGGATTATGAAACTGTTCAGTCAAGTATTTAAAAGATTTTACACTGAAATCTTGCTTCACATTTTAACTTCTGAAACAGCGGCATGAACCAGTTTACATTTTACTTTGTTTTATTAGCCGCTATTTTTATTGAAGGTATTTATTTATCTGAGTATTTTATTTTGAATATTTTTGTCTAAAGTTTGTTCTATATAGGCTGGAAGACCTAAGGCCTTAGGGTTTAGATAAAATCACTTCCACAATTTCGACTTTTGTTTTAGTTTTAGGGAGATTTTCGCACGATGTTTAAATTAACTATCATAATATATCAATAACATAAGGCTAGTTATTGTGATTGTATTCAATAGTTCGCGAAAAAAATTTAAGAACTTTTGAACTGTGTCCTAGATACGGCAATAAACTCACTGTATCTACCCCTAACACCAAACGAACCCAAACCGATGGATGAGGGAGGCGACCGACCACGGGTGCGAAAATTGGGGGAAGTATATCCAGCAGTGGACGACTTTTGGCTGATATGATGATCTTCCCCTTACTAATTTAAAACGACATAACGCTATGTATATTTAATTAGTAATTTTAATTAAAAAAGAGCATTAATATACAGTAAGCAGCAGCTTCGCAAAGTCCCTGGCATTGCAGAACCACCAGATCAACTTTTGGCTAGTTTGACACCGTGGGCAATGAAAAAAAGTTATGGCGACTTTTGTTTTCAGATGTTTGGTGTAAGAATCGTCACCGTCATGATAGTGGGAGGATAGTCGGTGGTAATGATACTACAATAGAAAGATATCCTTATCAAGCTTATTTGTTACTGTATAATGGCAGTGATTACTTCCAATGTGGTGGCTCTATTATTAGCAAGAAGTATATTGTGACAGCTGCGCATTGCCTTTCTCAGTACGTATTATTGCTAAGCTTGCTACTAACAATTAATACTAATCCATTTATTAATAAAGAGGCTACCACTGGACATTCGAGCCTTACCAACAGCAGCACTTTGCCATATTCACTACGTAACACTTGCCTTACACGCGGACTATGGCTAAGTATAGCCCTACTAGTTATTTCAGTAAGATGATATTTAGTTCGCTGGTAAGGTCGCCTCTTACGACACACGTGAAAAGGGTGGGTAGCTCTATACTGTAGACCAAAACTCACACGTCAGAAATAACTAAACCAGGATCTTCGAAAAACTATTTCTATGTCTGCAGAAATATGTATAGTTGCATATTTTAAATATACACTTATATAGTGAGCCCATGATCCTACCAATTTGTCCTACTTACTGAATCACGGTACACAACAATGTGCTCGCGGTCATATTTAAGTTGCAATATGATTTGATACCTAAAAAGTTATAAAAAATGTTTTTACAGGATACAAAAAATCTATGTAAGAATTGGCAGTACGGACTCATCGTCTGGTGGTACACAATATGAGACTACCTCGTTTCAAACACATCCTAGATACAACAGCAGTTCTAGTGACTACGACGCTGGTGTGGTAAAAATACGGCAAGGAATGAACTTAGATGGTGTTACTGCGAAGGCTATAAGCATGGTTAGCGCAGGTTATGACGCGAGAGAGGGCGAAAATATGGTTCTTACGGGATGGGGTGTAACATCGGTAAATATATTTTTAATGTTTTATATAGAGATTACAGACTAATAAGGCGTTGGAAAATGCCAGATTAATATTGTAAATTACAGACTAATATAAATAATAATAAAGTAAAAATGGGAACAAAATATTAGGCATAACCTAAAATATCTATCAGTCTTGACGATCTCTTATCTTATTTATATTTTAGTCAGTCATACTTCGAAACTTTATTTGTTTATTTTTTAAATATATCAGCCTACCAAAGTGACTCTACTCTGACTGATGGTAGGCAGTCACTGGAATCCAAAAGTGGTGGTCACCATTTCAAAAGCCATCGTCTCACACTGTTGGTATGGTGGTATTCACTATGAGGGCTGGGAATGGGATAGGTGAAGAGTATAAAAGAGGTGAGGAAAGAAAGAAAATTGGGTCTTCATCGCTCTCACTCACCGAACGAAACGCAGTAGTACGAATACTACTACCCTTACGAAGATCTTCTATGAGAGGGCAGTACTTCCCCGGCCGATTCATGCTGAAATCATTGAAAATCTACTACCGTAGATCTCGTATTTAACATTATACCAAAACAACAATTATTATAGTTATATCGTAAGGATTCCCACAAACATTTATCAAAATATCTATACCTATTCTATTACAGCAAAATGGTGACACCAGTGCTACTTTGAAGGTAGTTCAAGTGCCAGTAGTTTCTCGAGCTCGGTGCAACGAGTTGCTTAGAGGTGGTATAACAAACAGAATGTTCTGCGCTGGCCTCGCTGAAGGTGGAAAGGACACGTGTCAGGTACGTATCAATAAAGCTGACTCAATATCATGGGATGCAGAATTAAGGTGGCGCAAGCAAAAACCGAGTTCAAAACTATCTCGTCACAATAGACATCAACGCGTTGTTATACATCTCCTTACTCCCTGTATAAGTTTTTACAAAATATAAAATAATTTTTAGCTAGTTATTGTTTTAAATACTATATGAACTTTACTACAATAGCAAATTAAGATTGATAATACCTATAAGTACCTAGTTATTGTTTTACTTCGCTCCAACTTCAAAATTATTTTATTTTACAATTTTTAGTGATGGGTAGACCTAAATCTTACTTAGTTATTATTTTTGTACACAGTAAACATTTTGGCATATTGAACCGTATGAAGTAAGCCGGACATGACTGCTGTTGTGGAATTCTCTCGACTGTCTATGGACACCTGTAATGGCACTTGTAACTCATATGGAAGCAAAGTTCTTATCATTAGAAACGAATTAAGCCCAAACACCAATCAATTGCTGTAAGTCGTTGTTGAGAGTTCCCTCGACTGTCTTTGTCCTCCATCATTAGATCGACTCCAAACCTTCACTAAATAGTAGTGGCTTAAAATACTTAATGAAAAACATAACAAATGCACTAGCCGTCAGTACTATTTTCGAAAGTTCCCCTCGATTTCTCTAGGATTCCATCATGAGATCCTGGTCTCCTTATCATGGTACCACCCTTGGGATATCTACTTTCTAATAAAAAAAAAATATACATATACGGTCGAATTGAGAAACTTCCTCCTTTTTTTGAAGTCGGTTAATAAAACTAAACCAAAGTAACTAAATCTCAGAGGTCTTTCAAATATAAAAAGAATTTTCCTTGTCGGTTTATAAATGACCGTGTTCTGCGGTAACACAAAAAAAAATACGACCCGAATTGAGACCCTCTTCCGTTTTGCAGTCGGTTAAAAGGCAAATTGTACCGGCTTTCAAAGTAACTTGGAAGGTAACACATGTGTTGCCTTCCAACTTTGATCCTGAGTCTTGCACACAATTGACCAAGTGGACTAAAAGTGGAAAGTGAGCTTATTGTCAGTTTGAAACAAGGGCTTCTGGAATAATATCTACTGCACCTAGACGCTACTAATTGCCAACAGTAAAAAAAAATAAGTGTTGGTATTGAAAGATCAGGTCTGAATTTAGGTAAATGGAAAGATAGTTTTGTATAATCATCTTATGTTAAATTTATAGGAGAAGGTGCGCCAACGCTATGATGCCTGTAAAAAGACTACGAGCCCATTCGACCCTAAAGATTTGACCCTATCTTGGTTTAAGTACCCATTCGACCCCTGGAATAACAGCAGCACCCATTCGTTCCTTTTCGCGAGTACGTATAAAGTACAGACGGTATAAATATCTGTATCAATATAATGTTATTTAAAATATGCACTCAACAATGCAACCAAAAATATATTAACTGGTTTATTTAAAAAAACTTCTGTAAATAATTCAAATCTGAGGTTTGTTCAGAAAGCAGTCTTATAAATACCTTAAAGTTATAAATTACATACAAAGTGCATAAATAATTCACAATAAATAAAAAATCACAGGCGTACTACGCGAGTACGTACAGAGTACAGTCGGTATAAAAATATTATAGTATCAGTTTCATGTTATTTAAAAAAAGCACTTTGCTCTATTATACCAAAAATATACTAACTGGTTTATTCAAAATAGCTTCCTACAATTAAAATTACAAATATGTCAGAAGCAGACTAAACTTGTGAAACGATGTCAGGACTCCGATTGTGACGATGTAATTTCGTAGAATTATAATTATAGGTTATAAATGTATCACTACAAGTATGATAACTTATAAAATTTAACTTAGCTATTTACAATTCCGAAATGTAATTATTGTATTTGTAAATAATATTTAATTGCATAATAAGTAAGAATAAATCATTGAAAAAAAATGGCTTCATGTGATTTGGTTTACAACCAAATTACTACCCGGTTTTAGATCTATTATATCAATCATCAATAAAATAGGTATTCGTTAAAACATGTGTATACTAATAAACTATATGATCGACTATTTTTACAGTATATTACGTAATAAAAATAACATTTCAATTATACATACATGTGTAAACGTCAAAAAAGCCACAATGCACTTAAAGTTATTAATTTCCATAATCACTCTACAATACTACACACTTGTGAAGCACTTGAAATAAGCAATGATAAAACGGTGTCTGCTAAAATTATGCTTAAAATGAATCAATTACAATCACGCCTGCGCTAAATAAAAAAAAAATGTTTTTTCATTCAATTTAATTTTAGTTATAATTATATGAAATAATTTGTAAAATTATGATTTTTTTTTAAAAGAGTATTTATATTTTGCCCATTATTCTAGTAAGTTTTCTTTAAGTAAAAAACTCTTCATTCAGAGTATCATTCATAACCTCGGATTATTTCTCAACATTCTTAGAGGCGAACAAAAAGTTAAAGGTATTGAAAGTAACACAACTTATTAAATATTTTAACATGATTTGAAATGAGGTTTTTTTCTGACTGTACTGTTTTACTTCTTAAATTGTAGAAAACACAATGAGGTACGTATGGGCTCTAAAATAAATATTAATTTTATTTTTTCTGGATTCGTACCTAAAATAGGTACGAATGAGCTCTCAAAAAAGGGTCGAATCTACAACTTTTATTGCAGGGTCAAATCTTGAGGGTCGAATAGGCTCGTAGCCTGCAAAAAGGACGGAAAACGGCATTTGCTCAGGAGTGAGACAAAAAAGTGACTAATGGTATCTAATTAATATTTCAGGGAGATTCAGGCGGTCCAGCAGTATCTACCAACAGCAGCAAACTGGCGGGTATAACCTCCTTTGGCTATGGATGTGCTCAACCAAATTCACCTGGAGTTTACGCCCTTGTGGGTAACATGAGCATTAGGTTATTCATTAGATCTGTGACGGGTATCTAAAATGCCTTACGCTGTTTAAATCTCTACATATAATATTTTATTTTATTCAAGTGATATAATAAAGGCGCTGTGTACTTACTATCGTGTTTGTAAAAAAATCCAAATTCTTCTCAAATAATATATTTGTGTTAAACAATAAATTTAAACCTATGATAAAAAGTATTTATATGAATTGCAAATAATAGAGCCTACTTACAAAATGATTGCATTATAGAAGTGTTACGTGGACAAATACAACTAAAATTATTATAGAAAAGTTTGCAATCAGTAGTTCTGATACAGCAGCGATACTATTTACGCTAAAACCTAGTATTAATAAAAAGTAAAGATTCTGTCATAAATAATGAGAGGGTAATTAATTGTGAAATCGACGTAAGTACTAAACTGTAATAATTTGCATAACATTTTAAGGTTAGGAAACGTTTCGTTGATAACAGGCGGGCCCGTGCACCGTCACTAGTGCGTGAAGTTACAAGACAGTTCTAGTTTCGCGTAACTATTTATTTACTACCTTTATTTTTAGGTATCTCTATTCTGTTAAATAATAGGAATTGCCCATTAAACAGTGTAATTGAAACCGTTTGCAGCACTTACAATATTTTTTACAGTGCTAACGATGAAATCAATAAAAGATGGTTGTTATTTCACGTAAATGTACAAAATGAAATCTGTGTAATACTGCTTTTACTGACTACTTCTATTATAAAAGCAACTTTTTAAGCCTGTCTCCATGGCACAGTGGGAGTACGTGCTACTATAATAGTGCAATAAGTTTTCAGTTCGATTCTTACTTTCTATAGTGTAAGTACCTACATCCCCAGACCAGCTATCCTAATATGCCAATATATTATGAACTAAAATCTGGTCAATATCAAAGTCAAAAAGCGTATTTTCCATGGACAAAACTTTAATCTTGAGTTATAATATGAAGGTAAATATCATATTAATCAAGCGTGTCTATCGTATTGAATTATTTTAATTGTCATCAAGAGGATATCGACTAACAACGTCTCGAGGACGCAGTCACGAAGCGCCATCAACATGACAAATTATTAGTGTTTTCATATGACTATGACGTCACGGTAGATAACTTTAGTTAAACTTTACTTGAATGTATGTACTTCTAAGTAGATTGGTACATTGGATTTTTAAAAGACAGTTCTCTTACTGTCATTGTCGCAAGCTTGCAGAGGTACCATACAATTGAGTTGCAAATATCTGTAAATGGCTATTTATAAAATAAAACTATTAATAAACTTTCAAATAAAATGATTAAGGAGGCTTGTAAGACCTTGTAAGGCTTGTAAGGGGTTGCAATACTGTGTGTGTTTAGGCGGTGTATTTGGAGAGTGTATTTCCTAGTATTTGGCGTAGTGGGATTAGGATAGGAATACCGAAAAGTAGGAACAAGTTACCAGACGTCAATCAGTCATATAGACCAATTATGTTACTACAATCATTAGGAAAATTGTTAGAATGTCTTGTAGTCCCTAGGCTTCTACCGGGACGGATAAAATTAAATGATAACCAATTTGGCTTTACATTAGGTAGATCAACAGTCGATCTATTTGATACGTGATAGGTATTTTCTTAGATATTTCTGGTGCCTTCGACAACGCATGGTGGCCAATATGACTTATGAAATTAAAATCACGAGGTTGTTTTAGTTATTCATACATATATTACGCATGGCACAGGTAAGTTCAAACTTGGCCACCATGCTGTGTTCAAGCCACTGACTATGGGATGTCCTCAGGAATCAGTGCTAAGGCCGTATCTTTGGAACTTAGGGTTTGATGATTTTCTTCCATTACATTAACTGGATATGCTGACGATGGCTTGTTACTTATACAATCCAGTACCAGGGCTGGATGAGAAGATTTAGCTGATAAATGTTTACGTCTAGTCTTTGACTGGGGAAAACGTAACCAATTAATTTTTGCTCCTCATAAAACTAGCTTGAAAAGAAATCTGTAAACACCACCTCGAATAAAATTTAATAATATTTGCATCAAACGAAGGGATTCAGTTTGTTACTTAGCTGGATGAATGATGAAACTTCTAACAATCGCGCGATCGCCAGAAATTCAGTAGATTATTAAAGAAGAAAATGAAGTTTATAGGAGTCTTGAAGATGAATGGCAGCAGCGCTCGGATACTTCAACTAAGGGGCGCCACCTGTACCAGTTTTCCATCAGTTGTAAATCGGTTGGAGGTAGATCACAGTGTCGCCCAATTTCGTACGAGTCATGGTAACTTTAAGGGAAAACTATTTTCGTTTAAGTCAGTTGATTCTCCGAGTGCCGGTGTTCCAATCAAGTACATGCTCATCACGCTCTTTGGGAATATAGTCTTTAGCATAAAGACCGCGACTAGTTAAATAGTTTACAAGTTACATCAGGACCAATTTATTATGAGGATCTTGTGTCAACTAGGGTGAACTTCCGTATGTTTAAACGTTTTTGTCATACATATTACTGGAATCAGATATAGCTCACATAGATGTATCTCATGAAGCATGATATTAGACAGTTAAAAGTTGAAGAGAAAAATTATAGATGATGTACTCACTTGCCACTGTAACAACAAATACAAAAAAACAGAATAAAACATTTTAAGGTGGGCTCCCATACAACAAACGTGATTTTTTTGCCGTTTTTATAAATAATGGTACGGAACCCTTCGTGCGCGAGTCCGACTCGCACTTGGCCGATATTTTTAATGTACTTATGCATGCGAACTAGGTCAAAACATCAAAGCGGATCACTCGCCAAACGAGTTTTTGCAGTCGATATTTATTTTAACAGCTGAGTGAGATCAGTGGCTAACATAGTTGTCCAATGCGTTACGGCTTGATCTAGCGGCTATATCTGAACTATTTGGGTGAACGCTTAAATCCAAATATTATTTACATAGGATTGAGTTTTCGATCTCTTTTTAGGGCTCCGTAACCAAAAGGTAAAATGGGATCCTATTACTAAGACCCCGGTGTCCGTCTGTGCCGTCTGTCACAAAGCTGTATCTCAAGAACCGTGATAGTTAGACACTTGAAATTTTTACAGATGATGTATTTCTGTTGCCACTATAATAATAAATACTAATAAAACAGAATAAAATAAATACTTAAGGGGGCTTCCATACAAAAGACGTGATAATGGTACGGAACCCTTCGTGTGCAAGTCTGATTCGCACTTGGCCGGGACTTTTATTCAAAGTGTAAATTCGACTGATGTAAAATATGTAAAGTATGGTCGTCAATTATTAATTAAGAGTAGTAAAAACTTTACGTTGGCGCTCTTCGATATATAAAAAATATCAGACTGCAAAGTTTCTTTTTGAACTATAGTTAATTAATTAATAAATAGGTAAGTCTTAATAATTTAGTTGTTTCGAGAACTTGAGTAAGTTGCAAACGTAGCATACTGCCGAGTATAAAAGTTGTCTTATTAAAAAAGAAAAAAGGACAAGTAAGAAACTGGTAAAGCAGGTATCTACTATTACAAATAGATCTAACTTTATGTACAATATGATACTCGTCGCTAATTGCTTTGTTCAGCCGTCATGGCTGGAGTCGTTGACAGCACGCACAAATGGTCACGAATCCCTCCCAACTGTCATAACTTGCTTCATTTATTATCGGTAAGGTAAAAGTTGAGAAACTTCCCAGAGAATGTTGTTGCCAGTGCCTTGTCGTCTGTTAGTCATTAAATCAATTTAAAGTGATAAATCATAGCGAAGTTTAGCTCTTCAGATAAAGTTTCGACCATAGAAATAGGTATTTCTGTCTATACTTAATGTTCAGGTAATAAATACCTTTGATTCATTTGTACTTACTAGCTAAACAAGTCGCGGTTTCAAACGCGTCAAGTTACGTCTTTGGCTACTACTCCGCTTCCGTGAGTCATGGATGGTACTAATAACTGGACTTCAAATGCATCAAGTTTTTTCAAATTCAACCAGTAGTGCCAGAGAGTATCGCATTCAAATAAACAAACTTTTCAATAACAGTTATCATGGCCTTGTAATTAAATTGGAGTATTGCTTTACATTTAAATTACAAAAAGAAAATAGTTCATATTATCTACTGAAGTTTAGTGTCTTAAAAAAACGAAGACGAAAACGGTTTTATCTAAAACACGTGCGTTTCATAACGTAAATCAAAGATCGGCAAATGTTAAGATTTGACGCATTTTTTAGGGTGATACACAGACAATCACGATAATATAAGAAAATATTCATCGCTCAAAAAATTATATCTATAAATCCATTTATGAATTCATGATTCAACATAAATTACATTAGGCGCAAAATATCGTGCCTCGCGGAACTCGGTGAACCGTAGTAACTCGGTTATCAGCGTTGTGTGCAAGTAATTTTGTAGCTTTGTATGAAAATCAGCGTGATACCACATTCTAAATACTTTTATTATATATTTATATTTCAACCGTAAGGAGTCTGCTGTTGAGCATTGACCTACCCTAAGCTATAGATTTATTATAATGAGCAATGCTTTAGATAGGTTTTGATCAAATTACCACGCAGCGATTGGATTGGTTGGTGACCGTTTATATCACAGATTTTGCTATTTACTCTGTATTAGACTATTTTCTGCCGCCTTCTTATCTTCTGCCGCTCTCTTCGCAATAATTTGACCATTATCATTCGACTGCCTACATAAATATTAACGATTTGCCTGCTTTGTACAGTACAAAGCAGGTATAGCAGGTAGTAGGTACTTTTCGTAAGGTGAAGCAAGTTGGCGTAATAATGAGCAAAGGAAATAAAGCAAATATTTTGAGACAAAATTATCAAAACATAATCTTAACATAAAACAATTGCAATAAATCGTAATACATAAGAATTGATTACGACATTATTAAACGCAATATTAAATATTGTTTTAAAGTTTTCATATGCTTTTCCCACATAAGCTTGTAACTGATTGTCAAATAAATATTATATTTATAGATATAAAAGGATGAATATTGACTAAAACGTATGCCGCGTATATTTTATTACGTCCGCGGGTGGAATTTAATTACGATTTGATAAATTGGTTAATTGGTTTTCAGTGTTATGGAGCAATACTGCTATGTCACCTCTGTGAGACAAATGCATATTGGATATGACGGTTCAGTTATACCCTTAGCATGTTTAAATTCGGATTTAAATTTAGGTCATCTCATGGTGAAAAACAGACAGAAATAAATAGATTTCACAATAGTAGAATATATAATATTAATTTATTAGTAAATTGAAATATGTGTTTAAATGTTTGAATTATTTAGCGATTTGAAACATTGCTCAATTTAAGTTTAACTTAAGTTTTATGCTCCCTTAATTTTAAAATTCGTATTACTGTTGCTAGCGATTTACTCAAATTACAATGAAACAAAATATTGACCACGAGTAAGATAATGTAAACATTTAATAAACATTATCTAAATCAACAGAAACAAACCTTTGCGAATGAATTAAAACTGCGATCAGACAATAGACCTACGTTAGACTTACGAGTACAATCAACTAACAAATTTAAAACATTGTTAGATTTTTGCCTCATAACGAAAATTCATGTGATGACAAAATTCCAAATAAAATCATAAATATGTCTGTAAGAATTGTAAGATCAAGATAAGAATTAAATCAAGATGGGTTTAAGTCAAATCCGTCTATCTCAGTATAGGCTACCACGGCTCTCTAAAGTAGAATACAGAACCATAGGTAAACGTAGGTGCCGTAAGAGGTGACTGAGCACATCCACACACAGTTTTAACAGATACCTAGCTCCTGAAGGTGTCTTTGGAGAATCTTAGCGGAGATAGGAGTACCGAACCATTTAGTGCTCCTGTTGCAAGGGCTCTACAAGGATGGCACAGCATCAGTCCGCGTTGACGATGTCATTTCGGATACTTTTAAGGTTAAGTCAGGTGTTCGACAGGGATGTATTCTGTCACCTTTACTTTTTAACACCTACACTGAATATATTATGCGTATGGCGGCCATGCCAAACTCCTCCGTTTCGGAAGGACTTATTTTAAGCAGAGATCGTCTTTAGGCTAAGGTCTCAGATTATATTTAAAAAAAAAAATATTTTAATAAAATTATTTTCTTATATTATTCTTCATTGTTTAGGAAAATGTAGATACACTAGGATACCCGTTATATATTTCGGCAGTCTTTGAGAAAAACAATTTATTATATCTTTTATTTAATAGATGTTATTGTTGGTAGTTTTAATGTAACGCTTCTTTATAATATCTAATATCAACAATCGTGCTTTGGCGTCTCAACATAAAAGGTAATATTTATTTACCGACCTACTTTAAATTTCTTCACCCATGCGACAAAACCGTTACATGTCGTAAGTTAATAGTTTACCACAGAATAGACAATTTGATGTGGTGACAATATTACTCGCCGTAATATACCTTTAATATATTATGTACCTTTCAGTATCCTATTCAAAGCACTGTCACCACTAAACCTCAGTTTCATCATATGCTGTAGGTTCAAAAAGAAATAGTTATGGATAGATAGTAGGAAGTAGTTAGGTCCTTATAGCAAACTGAACTGAGTCTGACGACCTGACAAAGCTAGCACGTAACCTAGCGGTTCACGACTGGTCATAATATTTTTTCAGAGAATACCTATCTCCAGAAGTGAAGCAATTCATGAAATCAGCATTTATAATAACCCACCCACTATGGTTGCATTAAAACTTATAAATTTAATTATTAAAATTAAAATGGAATTGCATTTAGAAATCTTTTAACCTTTTCACTTTTAGTGGAATAATAATGACCTGATATTTTACATTCAACAAAAAAATACATTACTTTTGTAATCCAACCAATTACTACGCTGAATGCTAAACGATAATAAGCTATTAATGAACGAGCATCACTTACACAATATCCCATCTGAAAGTTTCGCTGATCAAAAGGCCCTTCAAACCGGACTCTATTTATTTTACCTTTATCTCAGTATTTGTAGTTATTATGTAGGTTAGTACCAGGGCACATCAATCCTTGCGACTTAGCGACGTGATAAGTCACTTTACAATTAGTAAGCATACATTGAATAGAACAAAAATAACTATTAAGTTGTAGGTACTGTTGACAGATACCATTCTTAGAAACATAGGCAGTTCTTTTTCGGTTGCTAGATCTATTGCTGTGATTAGTGCTATTCTCAGAAATAGTCAATTACTCTTATTTAGGTCTCAAGTATAAATCGATTAATTCATCGATACCTGATTGCTTCTCTTTAGTTCAAGATTCACTAGGTACCTATAGTTGCAAGATATCTTAGATTCAATAACTATAATAACATAGGCATCAAACATAAATTACGTAACCATAAATTGCCTTTGACACGACATATTTCTAAAAACGTGACGATCACAAAACCTCTCGTACAAAGAGCATGTACTGTGCTCTTTGCTCACAAAGGTTCACGACAACGGCTTAGTGCATCGATCTCAATCCTTGCGGATGTTTTCCCCGCTCAGTACTTTATCAGAGCGCCTTGACAGTGCACGTATCCTCTCGTCTGTAACATTGCAGACACGAGATCTAGTAATTGGAATTTATTGTCACACATATTGTCATCAGGCTCTAACACAGAGTCTCTAAGACAACGATGTTTCATCTTGTGAACATTAAACCTCATCAATTGAACACCACAGGTCTACAACACTATTTTAATTTTCATCGATATTTCACATCATTTTGATAATTGTTATTACTCACGCCGATCTTTATTAACAATTATTACATAAAATATATGTAACAAAGACGTAAGCACACACTAAAGCATCTACTAATTAGACCTCAATCGAGAGATAGTCTCACGCTCCAGTTGCACATTGGAACCCAATTAGCATTAAAATCGAGTCACGCCATCTAGACACGGTATATCGAATCGATTTACGCAAAATTTACCCATAACTATCGCCGTTGCTTTCCTATCCTTAACCTTAATAAGTGGGCCGCATAGAACGCATTGTGTATGGTGTTAGATCGACAGTGATACCTTACTGAATTACTCGGTGCGCCGTACGGGCGTGTATTTGGTTTTACTTTTAGGTGAGCGTGCGCGAGCTCGACTACGCACTGCTCTTCCGTTAACGCGGCTCAGTGCAACAACGACACTGGCCGAGAACGAACTCAGAACCACGATCCGTGCGCCCGCGTCGACGGTTCGCCGAACCACGCCTGTGAACTGTGAACTTACGGACTTTCTTGTGCCAATTATTGTGTGATAGTGTTCTGTTTGGCATATTCACGGTAAGTTGTAATTTTATGGCGCTATAAATGCGGAGAAATAAACTTTCTTTCAAATAAAATAGCTGCGCTCTCTCCATAGATAAACGAAGAAAGCTGATATTAGACGAGCCGGTGCCCGCGGCCGATTAATTATTTTAATGTATAACCGTGATATGATTTGTAACGATATCCCATAAATCTGATATTACATTGAATAACTATATTTGTTATTTGATTAGGTAGATCATAAATTTATCACCGATATTATAAATAACGTAACATATACGATATATAAATATTGTATATAAAAAGTTGAATCTGCGCAGAGGCATTTTTAGAATAAACTTTTAATTTCATTGGCTGTCTACCTTTTCGTTAAAATAAGTATTTATCTATCTATTGTGATATATCGGTGTTTTATTCAAAACCAATTCTATTAATATTCTTACTTAAAAATATTATGCATTTTGCAGTTTTTATAGAATAATAAATAAATTTTTAATAATGTCAAATAGTTATTAAAAATAGAAATTTTTTAATTAATTTTAAATTAAAGTTAGGGATAGCCACAGGTATAAAAAATAATAAATTTATAGTTATTAATGTATTCGAATAAAAAAAATACAAAAACGGCAAATGCATCGTATTGTTACAAATTGGTTCAAATTAACATGGGAGTGTTTGCTACAACTATGTTCCTAACTTTTAGGTAATGATTTTCCCCTCATTTCATAATTCCGATACGGTTCGGGCAAAATGTGTAACATCGTTGAGCCATAACCGGCAAAAATTAGCAAGTCGCTAATTTGTGGAAATTTCAAATACCGAACGAAACATTTTTTTGCTATTTTTAAGTATTAAACCTTTATTGTTTACATGTTTACTCATACAATAATTTTCCAATTTATAATCTACATCTAAACATAACTATTCATACAATTAATAATATCGCCAGCCGTGTTTGGTTTTAGTAATTATTATCTAATGGGTTTAATACGATTTTCTCCTTAATTTGTATATTATTTTGCATTGGTTGAAAACTGTAATAAAAAATGTTCAACGTATTATTACTAGAAAGTCGAGGTTGGTTATAAAAGTATAATTTTAAACAAGAGAAAAATACACTATAATAATAGGTGATTATGAATAAAGCACAATGAACTTTAATATGTAATTAGATACAAATGCAAAGTATGTCTAGTTTTCACTTGATCTCGATGTTTCACGTTTCGTTCTTGACTCAATGTGATACCGCGACCTACAAAATGGGAACACTCTCACTGTCTGTCACAGAGATAGATGTTGTCCAATAGTAAACAAAGAAATCAAATCGACGGTAATATTTTAAAAAATAATAAATATAACAAATATTACTTTCATTTTTCAAGTTACCTTGCAATATGTTGTAAAGTAATATAAAATAATTATAGTCTCGTCTTTAATATAAAGTGGAAGAGTTTGTTTGTTTGTTTGAACGCGAAACAACGAAACAGAACTAATCTCTGGGACTACCAGTCGGATTTGAATAAGTTCTTGAGGAAGGTTGTAGGCTATGTAACATCACGCTACTAGCAACAGGAGCAGAGCAGTAACTAAAAACGCAGGTAATACCGCGCTGCGGGAAGCTGGTATACGAATAAAATAATTTATGTTGTTGGTAATAATTAAAATAATGATAAAGTTTGCATACAAATATGTATTTTCCCGTGGCAACATGCAATTCATTACGTTTAAAATAACCTCAGTTGTGATTGCACATAAATAAAAATACGAATATCTTTATTATATTTTTGCATGCGTTTTTGTAATAAACAATGCGATTGGGTGACGTGGGAAAATAATTTGCAATAAAAGTTAATTTTAGCCTTTTTTTTCAAACTATTATTTTTACTTAATTTTTTATAAATTATTAATAATAGAATCATAAGCAAAATAATATATTTTCACTAATTTATATCTTTTGCTCAACGTTAAAAAGTTTAAAACGGCTAAGTTATAGCAACACATTTAATTTTCTTCTAATAAATTTGGTGAACGATAAAAATTTTATAATATTATTAAATCCTTAAATAAACAATAACAAATTTGCTAAATATTTTTTATTGTTCGATAAGTATATTAATTCCCACGGATAGTTAATTATTTTAAAGCTTAGTGACCCAGTCGGTCTGTTTTATGTATGCTAACATAGCTAGTGCATAAATCATCCATGTAATGTGGTGCACCGTGCGTGTTTAATAAAACAGACAAACCAAATGGTTCAAATGATACAGCTATTAAGTAAAAACTAGTATTTTTATAACCAGAACGGCATTGCAAATTGTTTAATTACAACTTTATGAATATTTCATACACGAGCTATTACAAAGGCCAGTGACGAAGGTAAAATTCAACATTTAGTAATTTTAATAGTACAAAACTGATTTCTAAATTTTGCACTTGTAGTGTTTTGCAATAATGACACAATAGCGTTAATTATTTAATCAGGTAAACTAATTAAATCAAGTATATTGGGACCTTGATTATTTTCGCTCGACTGCGCCTCTAAATGAGGGTAACGGTTTTTCACAATTTATTAAATGTAGTGTAGGTAAATGGATCATTAAAGGGTATGTTATATCATGTGTGTAAGTATGTTTGGGTATATGAGACTTAAAATGTAAGCTCAAGTTACGAGTAGCAAGTTGCCGCGCATATATAATTATAATGCATTATAATTTTGTGATTGTGAAACATGCCTAATGTCTAACAGTGGCGGGGCGAAACAAAGTATAAATAAATGAGAAATGTTCTACAAAGCATTAAGAATGTATAACATGCATATAATATTTAGCATTATGCTATGATAATAATAATTTTAGAGAGAGTTTTGTTTGTCTGGGAGATAGCCGACATGCCAATTCACACTCTTCAGTCTACATTAATTTATTTATCACATTTACGACTATAAAATTTAAAATATCAAGAGGATATTAGACACTTAACTTTATTAAACTTATTTTAAAAGAAAGGTTGTATCAAGAAGTCTTAAAAGGATAAATGCTCCACCAACAAGAGCTATACTCATAAATAAAGAGGACAATAATAAAAAAACATAGTTTATGTTTCGTGGTTAAATTTTTCACAATTAATGTTCTTGAACTCAATGACAAATACCTATCCTCAATAGTCTTAGTAAAAAATTGGTAAAAACCTCAGCACACGGTAAAAATTCATAAATAATCCCTCTGATACTTTATTCTATGTTTTATATAGTCTTTCGTTCCAAAATTCAACCTTTAGCTCAGGGTAAGCACGGTATATGACAATTGTCTTGCTACTGTCCAGTCAACATAGGTGATGAAAGATTGTAATTTATGAGTATACTTCTGTAATCTTTTCAAGGTCACTCGGGAGAGCAATATTTCGTTTTCGATGTCCTTAAACTATTTTTTCTATCATAAAACAAACCGTGTCAACGACCTGTTAGAGATGTACTAGCTTAAAATAATTGCAACATTTCGAACATGATGTTACAAAAGCGCATATCAATGATGTCTGACTAAATGCATTCACGAGGTACATTGTGTGATATCTACGGGGAAATTACATGCTCCAAATGTTAGCTTTCTATGTTGGACGTAAATGCACAAATGCATAATTTATCTTGGGATAAATAGATTGACGTTAATCTTTAAGGTAAAGAGGTAAAATCTTTTTATTTATTTATTTATTGTTCCTTTATTAATGAGTTTTACAGCATGGACAGTAACGAATGAAAAACGATAATATAATAATATAATTTAAATGATAATATAATCAAATCTAAATCATGAAGTGGAGTAGGTACTGACTGAAAATAATTTAATTCAATTTTTAAAAAGTTTGTCGATACTTGTCAAAGTCTATACATAAGCTAGACATAATTATGTGGAAAAGTGATCTAAGTTTGCAGCGTTTACTTTGCGGTTTAATTGGTGGTTGCTCTAAAGAAGTTCGTGTGATAAGATGCAGTTTGCAAGCACCTCACTAAAACGTGTTGGTGGGTGTGTTCGTTTTAACAACATTAAATAAATAGACGCAGCTGTTCCTACATTCTTACTATTCCCAGCTTTTGCTCGTGAATGCGTTTATATGAAATTTTCACTGTATTGCAATTCTTTTTAACGTGCACTTAAATAGTATAAGTAGCTACTTAAGGAATGCTTCTGAAAACTTACGTTATACCTAAATCTGGTAGACTCATAGAATATACATTAGTTATGTTAACTTTTGTTTTCCAAAATGTCATATTTTGGAAAACGAAAGGTAACATAACTTGTTTAGCCTCACTGAACGTCATATTATTTGAATCATATTTGAATAAGGCTAAATGTCATATTTTGGAAAACAAGAGGTTTCGTTTTTATAAGACATGCATTCGCTTTTGTAGATCATTGGCAAAATAGTTGTAATAATAGACGAATTCTCTATCGAAAATTCATTGAAAACATTCCAGTACTAAATCAAAGCTATTAATCTAAAACTTGAGTAAATAATGTCTGTGAAACTTTACAACGAAACCTATTCAAATTTGAAATAATAATTTGAAGTTTGCATAAATCTCGATAACTTTGACAATCAATATTAGGTACCTCCAGAAGAGATAGATAGAATATTCTTTGTTATACACCAATTCCATAATTAATTTAAATTAATTTTCGCTAAACATAAACATCCATAGTAGTAACTATACAATGCAAAGATATCTCTTCCAGGCTAGACTGTCTTCCACACACAGAATAATATGTTGGAGTTATATTAAAAAATAAGATTATTTATAATAAAAATATAATTCACACTGTTATCCCAGAAATAACAACAGACTTTGGTGTACGAGAAGATGGTCTCTACCTGTTCTTAAGCGAAGACACAAGTATAAGTCTAGATTTCACTATATTTTCTTTTATCGTAAATAACGTTCAATCATCATGAGATATTTAAAAAATGTTAGGATTCACAACTCACGCTTATAGAAGCAGCCTCACTGGGATTACCCAGTCTCTAAGGATGGAGATGGATGAACGATGGAGAAATGTCCATTCTAAAAGACAAAATACCTTCACAGCGTTACCTTACTGGCTAGTAATGATGCTATCAAGTACTGGCAACAAGTGAGAGTCTAAAGCTATAAGTGCAACACTTTTCTCTTTTATACGCACGACAGAGGCATTAGTGACGCATACAGTAGTGACCTTGACGTCTCTGAAGTCTATGACCGGTGACAACTACTTATCGTTACAACCCAAAACTTGATAATTAAGCTAATCTTCACTAAAATATCGTAGGCTCGTATCAGAAGTTTGTTTATTTCTTTGTTTGAACGCGCTAATCTCTAGAACTACTAGTGAGATTTGAAAATTCTTTTTGCGTATGATGGCTCAGTTCTCAATGAAGGTTTTAGGCTATGTAACATCACGCTACTGGCGATGGGAGCAAAGCAGTAATTAAAGACGCGGGTGAAACCGCGCCGCGGAAAGCTAGTGTTATGATAAAAGTAAGCTATCAACTTCACAACAACAAGTGGCTTTAAAAAGAAACGAAAACCTGTACCTATCAATTTTATTTACATTGTATTTTACTACACGCGTTTTGATACGCAATAATAGCTGTAATTTTGTAACTTAATGATAATTTGAACGATAAAAATTCACAAAGATGGCCATTTATACCAATTCGTTCAGCTATTTAGTTTGAAGCTATACAAACTTTCTCCTTGTTAAGTATGATATTTATTTTTATAGTTTGTTAGCAAAAACGAATCAATATTTAGAGATGTTTTTAGCACCAGAAAAGAAACTGTGACTGGTTTCAAATTGATTATGTTCATAGTAATGTTTGTATCCGTCACATCACATATCATCAAGTCACCTGCTGAACATGGACATTCCCGAAGAAAAAAAATAGCCAGGCATGCTAAGTAGGCGACATATAGAATAGAATTAACTATAATACTGAAACAAATAGTATCTCCGATAGTTAAAATACAGTTTAAGGACAACCAGATTGGACTATTTAAGCACTGTAAAGTTTTGCCAGTCCAAATTCGTTTTAAATATAATATTCTTAAAGAACAATATTTTAATTCCAAATTTCATAAAAAAATTGAACACCCTGTATACACACGGTCGGTCGCACGAGGGCAATTGTGTATCTTGCCAGCAAGGAATGTATACGGCGAAAGGACCGCGCAATACTTAGTTCCCCGATTAATTAATGAGCTACCCTCCACTCAAAAAAAAGAATTGAATACAAAAAACATAAAAGCTAAACTAAAATATTATTTTCTTAAAGTAGGTAAACCTTAATATCATGTGAATGCATTAATCTGGTTCTATGTGTAATATTTTTCTATGTGTTATATTGGTAAATACTTTTATTTAAAGATAAAAGAACTAGAAAACTGTTATGGCATGGTGTTTGAGAAATTGTGTAGTTACCTAGTATGTAATAATATTGTATTATAATTAATTTCTTCAAGACTGCTATTAGCAGAATGATGAATATTAGCATTGTAGACAAACCTGTGTGGTTTATAGCAATGCTATTAGTACAATTATTTAGTTAAAGTTGGTTATGTAAAATGATAATAAAGGAAAAAAAAAAAAATGTGTGTTATATTTAGTACACAGCTTTATTGTCTCTCATGACACAGAAGAAATGGGGTGATCTCGCTTATTCTGAGCGTAGTGAAGTAGAATAATAATTTATTGAAATGCTTGACTTTTGAGATAAACAAGGTAACTTACCTATGTTTGAAACATTGCTCGAAGCAGACGTTCATTTCATGCTCTTCTCTATTTTGAGTTAGACATAATATCATTTTAGATTCTTAAAGATTAAGAAAAAGTTTCATTGATTTACTACATTATACCTATACTATGCATATATAAACGGTAGTAGATCTTTGCTGCTGAATATAGTTGAATGAGCGGAATCGGCTGGAAAGTCTCAGAAAGAACATTGATGTTAAATAATAGTATCAGAGGGCCTACCACCAACTCTTGTAGCAGTATAATTTTAATGTGAATGTCTTTTTCTTTTGTACCATAAATAACAAGGATAAAGACAAAGTAAGGTTATATTAAGATTGCTGTAAAGCAAGGTTGTGGTAAAGCCACAAATCTGTACTCTCGCGCTTCATTCGTTAAGTGAGAGAGCAGAAGGTTTAATTATCCCCTCGATCGCCTGCCATTTCGATCTCCGCTTGCCTTGCCTTTCCGTCGCGGTCAGCAACGTCTTGAAAGTGAATCCTTATCTGCAATACTTACAAAACACAGTCATACACGATAAACTTTTAACATCGGGTGTGTATAAAAAACCTTAGTGACTCATAAACCTTACCAACTAACTAATATTGTTATTTAAAACTTGTTATCTATTATTTTGGTTGCCACAAACATTTACACGTAGGTGTATATTATACAGAATTATTGTTATCGATGACGTAATTATAAATTATAAACAAAAATCCGTTTGCGTGTGTGTTTATTTTATACTTCTTCTTTCATAATAAATAGCCATAAAACATTATTACTTTTAAGTATGATATAACCTTTTTGGCACATTTAGTACCTGTATATTATTATTATCTATTTTGACGTCATATCTTAAATACCGTTGTTTTCAACACATGTGTAAGTTTTAAATGTTGTGATATTAATAAGATAAGCACATCACCGTAACGGATATTTAATAGAAGGTTTGTAGTACATCGTGATAGAAACCTTTATGTAGATATTTTACGTTAATTTCACTTTTGTTACGTTTTTTTCATTTCTTTCAGGCAACGTTTGAAAGGACGAAAATTATTTACGGTACTTAATATAATACTAATCCCTACAAAGACAAACTGGTAGATTTTTGCGTAATCCGTAATCTCATGGACAGACTAGAATTTTTAGGGCAGCGAAGAGCCTTTGGTTCTTCATGCGTGTTCTAACACTCGTTTAAGAGAAGCGATCTGAGAAACTGTGTGATTAAAAGCTCTCGTCATCTTTTCAGCATCATACTACTCAAGATCGCAGCAGAGTTAACCCATACTATCTGAACACCTTTTAATTAAGAACTTACCAGCAGGCCGTATGCTTGTTAGTCACCAAAGAACTGTTCGCTTTCGGCACATATTATTTTTAAACGATTTTTAAAGCTTATGAGCTGTGATGTTTCCCGAGCGCTATGACATGTCCTTCTTAATAGTATCACGATAGGCAGCGGCTTCGCGGAGCCCCTGGCATTTCAGAAGTGCATATGCGACAGTTACCACTTACCACCAGGTGGCTCGTTGACTCTTCTGCAACTGTAGACAATAAAAAAAATACAGAAGTTCATGAGTAGGTAGTCACTAGTTAATAATATCATCAGGAGAACAATTAACATCTTCTAGGCCATAAAATAAGTAGAAGGAATTGCGTTAAGCGCGAGGTAATAACTTTTTATATAAAAGATTATTTAATGAACTACGTAACAAATTTTGCTTTGATAAGGATGAAGGACACTAATCATGTTCGAGATAATTATAGAAATTCTAACCCAAGGTACTCACTATTACTTCTAGAAAGTTACGCAATAGTATTAATGTTCAACCATAAAACAACGGCAGTCACGCACCGCAACCATCATCGAATCATGACAGCTTTGGTAACAATTATGACGATTACATGAAACCATGACAATATTATTACTGCGTTGTATAACTCTAAAATATGTCAGTGACATTATTTTATTTACATAAGTTTTATAAAAAAAGCCCAGAAACCAGCCATATTGCAAAGTAATGATTACAATGCGGTCACTATTTATAAAAGCACTAACTTTCCGCCCCTTTTGATCGAGTTACCTTAAACGCAAGATGTAAAAGAAGGCGTTAGTTATACCTACCCTTCCTCGAGAACTCAGCTATCATACGTAAAAATAATTTTTAAAAGTAGTTCCAGAGATTAGCAGGTTCAATCAAACAAACAAACAAACTCATCTGCTTTATAAAAAAAAGAGTGTGTGTACTCATGTACACACGTAAGAACTTCTTTGGCGTAACAATCCAAAAATACCAAATAATAACACAACGCATACATACATAAATATACTATAGCATGCAACAATAATGAAAAATCATAAAATATAATTAAAATAAAACAAAAAAAAATATTTATTGGATAATAATGTAATAATTTATAATTTGCAATGTAAATAAATTATACATTCCGACAGTTAACCTCAAATCTATAAATGCACTTAAAACAGTATATTAAAACCACTTTTACCACTAATATTCAAAATAAATATTTTTACTGATAAATTATCAATAAAAAATATCTATCACCGTCATAAATATAATTGAATTGATATAAACGCCAATATATTTTTTATTTATTCACA
Organism: Parascotia fuliginaria; assembly: GCA_963082885.1. NCBI lineage: Eukaryota > Metazoa > Arthropoda > Insecta > Lepidoptera > Erebidae > Parascotia > Parascotia fuliginaria. The sequence continues at coordinate 5,865,086 of OY720175.1, forward strand.
CTGATTATTTGTACTGATACGACACACAGAGGTTCGCAACTAACTTCAGGGTGTTGCTTTTTTCTGTCGGTGTGCGCGCGTATCGTAAAAATTCACTCTCATCATTTTTCCCAATCGCGCCAAAAGAAGTATAACTTCAATATAATAGTATAGATTAAAGTTTTACTTGTGATTACCAAACAAAGTAATAATCGCTAATTATGAGGCGATGCCCTGCATCACGGGGTCGGGGCGATAGTCTTTAATAAATAAAAAGGTACAAGTTGAATCTATATTATAATTTATTGTTACTCAGCTTGAACTGGAGTATATAACAATAGCATAACTCCAGAGAAGTCGCACACAACTCAAAACACGGTATCAGTACCAGTTATCGGTAACAAAGTTCTCAAAACAAGTGAAGATTTGCGGTATGTGAAAGTAGTATCATAACATATTCTAGGCACGCGAGAATATGGGACCGGTAGAGCACCGACATGTAGCGGTATACTGACGCAACTAATTATACATAACGCCTCAATAGACGAATCGACCTGCTCAATCGACAAAGCGAAGCGAAAGTTATACGTAATACTTAAAGCACGCGATAGAAGACGGGCTTGTATGCTTTATATGGTGAAATCTAGAAAACAATAGTATCAATTCTATTTTATTGTATTCACAAAAATCTCTATTAATATCGACTGTCGAATATTCCAACAGCATCTATACAAATTACGTTATTCTTTAAAAATCTTTGTATTTTTTAAACTTGTTTGCGACAATTTTATTCAATGAAGTTACACTCAATCTACAGTCCATTACTATAAACTGAAAGTATTTATTTTATTCAATGATGACAAAACAAAAAGAAGAATTAAGAATTCAACACTTTACTCAGTAATTTTGTTTGTTTATGGCGTTTCGCCGACTCGTTACTGCCCAGTTAGGACAAAAGACAAATAAAAAACGTTCAAGGCACTCCGCGCTTTTAGCGTTGACATAAATTGTATAATGTTCACAAAGTACTCTGTGAAGGAGTCAATGTACCTATACGAAGTTCAGTGCTCCTCCTGAGATATTCCTACCACGTGCTGAATGTTAAAACTTATATAGCGCGTAAACGTATGTGACAGTTGAGGTCTTACTAAACAACTTTTGAATTCATCCCTGAAATGTATTTGGGAAATTGAAGTTTTAAAAACAAATGGAGTCAAAAATCTGCACTCAAACCATGTTTTAATAACTCGTTCAATTTAGCAATAGAAACTGTGCTATATTTGTCAAATCATTGAATGCATCTCTTGTTACGACGTAAATACCTATTACATCTAATACCTAGTCCTTGTTTGATGTATTCAATTTATATTCCATACACGATGTTGAATGACTACTTTTAAATCCTTATGGTCTCCATAACAAAATTTCGTCATCAGTGAGCTCATCTTGCAAAAAACGTCTTTGATTTAAGGCAAATTTCGGATGGTGGGTCTCAGCAAAATTATTTTACAACGGATTTGGTTTTTATGATAACCAAATATAATAATATTATTTCGATCTTTGTAATTTTGAGTTATGATCAAGAGGATATAACATATGACTTCTTTGGAAAAAACTTCTAGTGAAGTTTCTCGGCAAAAACACTGCGATAAACTAGTAATATTATAAAATGTGATTCATTTCAATAATTTATACAATATACCTAAGACACAAACCTGATGTACCACCTATCTAAAGAAGTAACTGACTCCCAACTCGGTCAAGTCAGCGGATGCATTCCTCCGTTGCTCTTGACATTCCACCTTGGCTAAATAACTACATAATGTTGCCGACAAAAAAGGAGTATACAACATAAATAGAAGTTTACTACCACGTACTTGTTTTTCCTAAATCTAAGTAATTCTTCGCGAGAAAATACCATGTTTGTTTCGTTTTATTTGAATTCCAACATTCAACTCCTTGAAAAATGTCTGTAGTAATTATGAGCACCAAAATTGTAAGTGGCCTTATTAAAATATTGGCCCACGACTATTGTTGACAATTTTTCTTATCACTGAAGAGTAATAATAAAAATATAGCAACGTAAATCTTTATAGTAATTTCAATATAAATAATAAAACTACTAAGGATTGTAGTAATTATATGTAGCAATTTTTATCTTTCTATACATAATACATACATAAACTTTTATAATATTGAAAATTGACGAATTTATTGGTTTGGGGTATAAATTTGTTCTTAAATCTGACATTATATACAATCTCGGGGTATTGGCACCCACTTAAATGATTCTTGAAATCCACCTGGAAGCCTTCTACAGGAAGATATTCTACATACATTAAACTAACGATGCCGTCTATAATCTGATGCAAAACAAGCTGCAAGTCTCGTACACGTTCTAAATTGGCTTCATAAGTCGTACAAAGCATACAACAAGTTTAAGTTCCGAGTCGTAAGTTCGTCGACAACTTATCCGCACATAAAGAGTTTTGCAGATTGAGCATGATTTGTTAACATTGTATACGTATATACACGACGTACGTAGCTACAGGAAAGTATTACATTAACAGCTACAAGGACTTTGTGTTTTACGCTGCAAATACAGCATTTTCCTTTTATAGAAGCAAGTATGAAAATTATTTTCGGGTGTTACAAGCATTAGTAACATGAAATATAAGGTAGGCAGTTTTATAGAAAAATGTATTACATAAAATAATGCTAACAGGTACACCCAAACTTCAGGTGAAAAATGATTTTCTTTGAAGGTAATACCCACACTAGAAAGCAATCCTGTATCTTGGAAACTTTAATGCCGAAGTCTATAGGTAGCGATTACCAAACACTATCAGTTAGACTGTATATTCATTTTCCACAAACAAGATAAAATAAGGAGTGAAGTTATAAAAAGTTAAAATTCTAAATCGGAAAGCCAAAATTAGACCTCGGTAGCTGAACTTAACCTAACGAACTGTAGGTCGTCTAGGAGTCAAACATTACTTTGGTGATTTATAGGGGTTAAAGTTTGAATCACTTTCTCTTAAGATTTATTTAGTCCCGATATCTTTAGAAATTCTCTATTACCTAAACTCTTATAGAAAGTTTCTTTTTCGCTATTGTTTTGCCAAAATTAATTCACAAATGAATTTGTAAAAGTTAAGCCTTTTACCATAATACCAATACCAAATAAAATAAAGGTTTTCATTGGAAACGTTACATGGTCATTTAAATCGCTAATAACGACGACCAGTATTTGCAAACATTGTTAACTTGTATTTTAGGAATTTCTTCGTCTTCTTTGAACAAAACAAACGACAACACAATTAACATAATTATGAGTCTAGTTATATTAATATCTCTAGAACCTTTCTGCTTCTTGGGGCAGAAATATTCTAGAGTGGAGAGTGGAAGACGCAGCGTGGGCAGACCTCTCACAAGGTGGACCGACGACCTTATAAGGGTGGCGGGCAACCGATAGATGAGGGAATGACCACGGTGACGAAAATTGAGGGAGGCATATGTGGACGTCTTTTGGCTGATATGATGATGATGATATAGACCTCAGAGAAATAAAATACTTCAGTATTTCTTAACCATTTATTAAAATTGCTATCTTTGAGTTACATCGCGTTTGTTTTCCAAATTGAAACTCTTAAATTTATGAATATTCTTGCCAGTGACGCAAGCAAAAAGGAATCTTTGAAACCCGTTTAAATATGCGAGCTATACCCAAACGTGGTTTAGATAATAAATAAAACAGCGGGATTTGAGTGCATTCACACGAACCTTTTAGGATCCTACACTTCGATCGAGGCAAATTGTCTTTCACTTGGATGCTTATACGAGGATTTTGTTTTGGTTTATTTTAAAATATTCAATATTATAAATAGTTTTATCCAAAATGTTTTAAAACATACAAAATATACGACTTTCTTTATGTCACCTGTGGTTTCACACATCATTTATGATCATAATTATCGTTTCAGCTGAAAGACGTCTGCTAACTGTTGGGAACGCCTTTCTCACAGCATAACATTAATTGATAGACGGATTGGTGATCACAGTTAGCAGTCTTGTTACACGTCCGAACGTGTGCCGCATGATACATGGTTTTTTGTAGTCATTTGATCGCTATCATTCGGTTGACGAATTGCGTTACTGAATATAACCACTAAGATATCTTTATATACCTCATCTGACGTCACTTTTTTGACTACACTAATCGTCTCTACTGTTATTACGTCAAAATTTAGGCTATATTATAATCATAATCACTTAATTCCTTTCTACCTAAACCGATCCGGAGCAGCCGTAACTCATCATGGACAATCTCAGTATACTTTAGCTTGCCCTTTATAATTTCACGAATTGTTGAGAATATCCAATGCTTATTTAATTTTTATTATTATGTCATATCACGAAGATGATTATTGCACAAACCAATGTAAAGAAAATTCTGGAATATACTTTCGACTACTACCTACTTTCAGAAAGACTTCAAATCGTACATTGTAGTTAAGTGAAGTAACTGTATCGTTAACTAAAGAAACAGAGTGATTACGTAACTAGCAGAACTCAGCAAAATTACCAATTTTAATATTATTATATTATATATATGTATAATAGTATATGAATGAACGAAATTCAAATTCAGATATCCAAAGCTGAATCAAAGTGGTTGGGTTACGATGGATTAAAATTGTAGTTTTGGCCATAAAAATCAATTCGAATAGTGTAAATTTGTTATATTGGTTATAATGATTAACGTTGGAATTTACATTTTATCCAAATAAAATGCTAGAATTAATTGGTTTAACGTATTTGTGGATTAAACGTATTTGCATAGTGATACACTTTAATGCGCTGTTAATTATATGAAATGCAAAAAGCGGTCTCGTCTGCATAGTTTCTGCACTCGTAGTAGCACAATAAACAAAATACGTAATTAGTGCATCAGTTCACATTTTTACAATACATGTCTTTAACACATTACAATATAAATGGTATATTTACGAAAACAAAGGTATAAACAAACCAAAACGAATAAATTTGATGTGAGATTACATATTTTTGGTATTCAGGATCGGTGCTTAAAAGCAATTAATAACAGAACTCGTAAAACAAAATTGAATCTTATAGAAATAACTATCATAACTTATGTTCCAAAACTAATTAGCACTAAATTAAGGAACGTTCTTTAACAAACTATTGAAGTCACTGATCCTTTCATTGAGATTTAAGGGTGCTACTAGATTTCTTTACAAACTATGTTCATTCTAATACCCGACTCCTCATAGCTCAAGATTTTAGGTACTAATAAGAAATACTTAGCTCCAGCACAGGCTCTTTAATTGCATCTACTACTTAAACCAGTAAGCCCCTAAGATGTTGACCGCTTCTACAAAAAGGAGATGACCCAATTTTATCTATACTTATATCTATACTATTATTTAAAGCGGAAGAGTTTATTTGTTTGTTTGTTTGAACGCGCTAATCTCTGAAACTATCAGTCAGATTTAAAAAAATATTTTTACGTATGACAGCCCAATTCTCGAGGAAGGTTATAGGTATGTCACATCACGCCACTGGCGACGAGAGCAGAGCAGTAAGCAAAGACGCAGGTGAAACCATCGAAAATCTCGTATTTAAATAAAACTACTTATCTCAGAGGTTTCAGATAAAAAGCAAGCCACAATGTAAGAAAAATTGAATACGGCAGGACCTTACATTCGCATTCTTTATGACGTGCATTAACATAAATAAACATTTATAACAAGCGGGCGGCAAACCGACGAGCACATTACCGCTCCGCTTCACTCGCATTCAATGAGCTCATATAACCAGTAAATTGTGAGAAACCTACTGATAATATATGTGTTGCTTATGCATTGCTGAATTTGCCTTATTTAACCTTAACAAAAGATATAAAACGATATAATAAACCACGACCATTTTAAAGCAATTGTAGGACTTGCCGAGATAGAGGGAAAGAAGACACAAAACAGAAGTAGGTAGACAATTAGTTAAATAACTAAAAACAAAAGAATAATATAAAATAGAAAGATACAATAAACAGAAACAGATAAGTAATGAATTCCTATCTAGATGGTATTTGAAATAGCAATTATTCAATACATTCTTTTGAGAATTTAGTGCTCTAATAATTTACGGAACTGAAGACACAGAATAATACAATGTTCAACTGTTGTTGCAAATGACCTAGTGTTATTGTTCATTTGAATGAGGTATAAATTTTGTTTTTATGCCCACATTGAAATCTGTTGAATATTTTAATAATTGTTTGACAACATTTCGTTCTCACAGTAATTACCAGGGGCGCTGCTCATTTCTCATTATAATTCTCGCTGTCACCACTAGTAAGACAAACACATTATGCGTAATCTGCAGTATTGTAAAAGTTATATTACCTAAGTAGTATTATTAGTGGTACACAATCGTGTATCATTGTACTGACAGCTAGTAAATGCATACTTACTATAACCTATGAAAATTTACAATTCCGGTATAACCAATACGGCGACGCAATCCCACCTCCTGCTGTTGCAGCTTTTTTCCTATCTACTCTCAATGCTCTACTCCCTAAATTTAAAAAAACCCAGAAAATCCAGCTAAGTCTACAACTTCAATGGTAGCACATATTTTACATTTAATTTTAATGCAGCAAGACTGCTATTATGTTATGACTATAACTTTAATAAATATTTATGGTTACAACGAATAATAATAATGCTAAACGACAATAGTCTCAATCTTACTCTAATGTACAAATAAATCTGTGACTGGCCTTTGTATTGCAGAAATGTTATCATACTTCATTTTTAATGTTCAAAGCTTAATCGCACTATTTCCGTTTTCAATTTATATCATCTGCTAGTATAAAATCTGTAATTTCGTCGTAATGCAGTACGGGCAATAAAATCCCAAAACACGATGCATAATTCCCGTTTTTTATTTGTCCATCTACGCCCTTGCACAGATGCACTGTCAACTGACTTGTCAGCGCATCATCCTACGATAGAGCTTTATAAAGTTAGTCACAACCTGTAGTTTATCATTGAATATGTCAGGATCTACATACGAGTATAACAATAGAATACCATTTTCGTGAAGCACTATATTTACTTTTAAACCAAAAAATTATGCAAAGGTAACATTATGAGGTTATGAGCAGTTTCGGCTGAACGGCGATTAAGATTCAAATAAAGATTAAACTTAAATTCTATATTTTGTGACTATTTTGTGTTAAGAGGCCTAGGCAATTTAACTCGTGAAATAAGGATATGAATTATCTGCTTCAAGTTACATTTTTAAGGTAGCTTTAGCAAACAAGTATTATTACATTAATGTAAATCACATTTCGCGGGTTATTCTGCATTTTTTATTTTGCCATGTTTGAGCGCGGCTCTCATACTATAAGTACACAATTTGAGCACAGCTCTTGAATTTTCAAATACAATTTATATTAAAAACGACAGAAATATTGCGCCAGTCGAATAAAACGTGAGATTTACTTCGATATCCAAGTAACTTAAATGTGACGATATAATATCTACTTGGTACTATTGCTGATAACATTTTATTTGAAAACTATTGAACTTGATAATATACGAGCATATAAAAAAGATTATGTCAGCAATAAAGATAAGTTAATAGCATCGCAAATAATAAATTTATTATTTGTAATAGATTTTAGGGTACTTTTTATTTCATTTTCCTTTATGTTCGTATTTCAGACAGAGATTATTTTTAATTTTATATCAGTTTTTAATAAAGTAACATTTTTTAAAAACTTGGCAATATTTTAGAGTTTTTTGAGTTGTTGTTGAAATGTAAAATTTGGAACAATGGTTTTTAAGACCCGATCAATCTTACTTTATGTCCAAACAGCCAACAGCCAATTAGCTACCGTCCTTAACTTATGTAAGAATATTTGATATGTTACTTGCAAAATCTGATACCTATAACAAAACTTGAATATTTAAAACATGTTCCATGCAATATATTCAAACGAAATAAATTTAGTAATAACGAATACCTCGTTTATTGGTTGTCTACTCAACTACGCTAAACCCATTTTATTAATCCTATTTTCATTGAATGTGTTAGACAACTATGTTATATACAAGCAATTGCCTATTGTTTGAAGTAAAAAGTACTAACATATACAGAAAACCATGATTAAAGAAGAAGGACCAACCAACAATTTATACACTTTTCATTCCTAATATTGGTATGATTAAATTGGCACGCAAAGCAGTGTCAATTTCTTCGAATAAAAACTATGTACCATAGATTCATTTCATTTCTTCGGCAACTTTAAACTCGTATGAAGGAAAGAAATTATTAAATAAAGAGTGTAAGTACATGTTGATATAAAAATGATAAAATTAACAAACAAACGACTGTAATAAGAAAAACAAAAATTAAAATATTTACAATACCGAACAAATTTCTCTTTCTAGGTAAATCCATAAAAAGTTCGTTCAAATTTACTTTTTAATCGGGACATTTAGTGGTGAAAGTAATTTATAATCTCACTTGAAGTTGGAAAAATAAACAAAAGATTTACAATGTAAATTGAGATTCTGTAGATAAGAATGATACATAATAGTGTACTTAGATACATAAAGTTGTTAACAATCAAGTTCAGAGAGCCAATTAAGTAATTTTAACTGTCTTCAAAACTTCACGCTCACTGTTTATTGTTCAGTTTTACGAGAGCGTTTCAAAATTACTAGAACTTTACTAGACAACCAAATGTGTTTCGGTAGTAGTGGTCAGGTTAAGTGATATTGGGTTCTTCTGACTAGAAATTGTCAGGATTATCCTAAAGTTAAAAAAAGTCGGCAAAAATGTCCTAAAACTATGTATTTGTCTATGTAGTTACTTAGATTTTTAATTCTTAATAAAACTTAATAAAAGTAAGTCTCTGCACGAAAAATTTATTATGTTCATGCTTTAGCACTCAGCAGTTAGCGAAGTGCAAAATGTTGAACAAAAGACGTGTTAATTGATCAAACAAAATATGTAGCTTAGTATTTTGGTCAATAGACACGTCTTTCGCTTTCGAGCCAGAAACGGCTTCCCTGACTAACGAATCGAGACTTTAGCCCTAAAATACAATCAATTAATCATCCAATTACAGGCCACGACTGGACATAATATATGCAGCTCTCCCAATTTAGAACATAACGAAAACACATTATTATAGATTGAACCTCGAAGAAACGACAGGATTTTTGTGAATGAATAAACGTTTGTGGACTTCGTGAATAGTGGCCACTTACACAACATTTTGATAACTTGCATTGAATATTGATATGGTGAGAGTCGACAGCTTGTTCGCGGTAGAATCGAAAACGACGAGTTTACTCGTATGATATTTTGTTACAAAATAACGTTTATTATTAACCAAAATACAGTTTCTTTTTAAAAGTTTTACTAAATATACCTAGTGCTGTTATATTCATGAAAAGCGACTTAGTATAAAAAGCGTCAAATCTATTATCATATTTTATACTAGCTGCGCCCCACGGCTTCGCCCGCGCGTAAAATATGGTTTGTTGTATCTCTCGGGAACCAGACTGATTTTTTAGCCCATGTCCGTCTCCAGTACCCAATTTTCATTGAAATCGGTTCAGTCGTTAAGGCGCTGAGTGGTAACAAACAAACACACACATACACATTAATAAGATTAACAGGTGATACCTTCCTTAATTTAAATAAAAATATACTAAATAACTATAAAGAAGTAAACTGATAGTAAACATAAAACTAAATTATTTCAAAGGTATTAAGAATACTCCAAATATAGATGCAAAGAACAATTTAATAAATTATATTTTCCCATCAAGTTTTAATTTGGCAATAATTTATTAATGCAGAGGCGTTTGCCATTGTCATTTTATTGCTCGTAAGCAACCGTTAGTTGTTACTACTATAGTTCACATCAATAAAGTCACTGAATTCTGAGCTATTAGATGTTTATAGTTTTCGCAACACCAGAAACAACATCCACGCACGCTAAAGGCTATTACAGAGACTACAAGAATGCTGTACTCATTACATTATCAATAGTACTTCTTATCGAGTGGTTAGTGGTCAACCTAGTGTCAAAATTGGTTCAGGTAAACCATAATTTATTATAGAGGCATCCGACTTGACCTTACGACTGTTATCAACATGGTAACAGCCGGGACCGACTTTTAACGTACCCTTCGATGCACGAAGACGCTCAGATCAAATACCACTATGCGGTGACCCATCTATCGGCCAGCCGCACTCTTTGTTGCTTAACCCGCAGATCGTTTACCGATCAGTGAGCGCAATGAGATACTTATCATATATGAGTGGATACGTAAACTTAGATCGGGTACAGATAAATTCCCTACAGAGCGCGTTCAGTGATGCTTGTCGCTTTCATTGGAAAGTCGCCAGAGTCCGGAACTCGTCTCGTCGCGTGCGCACAAACGTAACTGAATCCATTAATCTCGAAATACAAGCATTTTTCATACATTTTTGTACTAATCCAGAATACATTAACCCTTTCATGGACACTACTGTAGACACAATAGATGTTTTATTGTCATCACGGTCATATACGTTTACTGTCCCGAAAAGTGTTAAAATGTTTTAGCAAATAATTAATGACAAATATTTCAAATAATACATAGATAATTAAAATAAAGTCATTTCTTTTGTTGGATGCTGGTTGATTAGAGTTAATCACAAATATTCAGAAAAATTATATAAATCATAGTCCATTTTTTATTTACATTATGTATGATGGTATATTATATTATTTTTACGATCTTCTTAAGTAAATAGATCGTATAAAATAATTAATTACCAATATTTACTTATACTAATTAGTACCGCATCGAATTTTAATAAGCCAAAAATATGTCTTGAACTTTAATTTATAATGATTACCATTTGTTTCACTGTTGCACCTGGCCCTTATGACATCAACTACATGACTACATGTCTTATCAGAAACCTTGGCCTTTATCTCATAATTCAGCAACATTACACTGAACTGAGGACTTAACACTTATATGGTAATTTTCTTTAATAACTTTCTTGTTTATTTGTTTTATGTATCGCTTTTGTCACGTGACTGCAAGTTATGATATTTCTTTCTTCATTTCTTACTAATTACCATCACAGAAATGAAATCTGCAATCCGAAGAAAGTACATAACTCTATGATTCTACATTATAAATATGAAAATTATTATAACCCTCTTATCTTCACAACAACGACAAAAAACAAAAGCTTCTCAAAGAACACGCGAAGTCATAAAAGCGTTGCATCAACGAACTAAAGTGCAGCGAGTGAAAAATGTTCTCACAATATTAAAGTATTAAAGTTGATATTCATCAAATTTAAAAGTTATAGTGGAAGAGTTTCTAGCTTATTTTGTTCTCAAGCTTTATAAAATCGTATGGGCGAGTCAGGTCGAACTTGTTAAGTAAAGGAATGGAAGAACTATGTAGTCAACGTTCTACGTACTAGTTACCGGCGGCGCCGCGTGCCTCTTGACTCCCGTAATCTCGAACCAAGATTAAGTCTCGAACTTTATTAAGTATCGACTGTACCATTATTTTGTGTTATCCAAGAACAAATTGGAAGCAATTTGTAATTTTTCTGTTCACTTTTCCAATATCTATTCTTTTCTAAAACTTTTAATACTCATTAACTTAGATTGAATTTCAGATAACTGCACTGAGTCTGTTTAAAAATGTATCGTATTAAGCACCATTAAAATCAAACTCAAAGCATTTATTTCATTTTGATCATAAAGTATTATGCTTATCAACGTCAAAATTACATTAAGTCAGCCAAATGACCTACAGCCAGTTCTCTGTCGAGGTGATGTAAGAACGTGGTGATATAAGAACTGGCAAGAAACTCAGACCACTCTTTTCAATCGCCAGATAATTACAGTTTCTTATATGAGTTAAAATGTTAACATAAGAAACATACAAAATAATTATTATAAAACAACCAACTAATATAATACCAAGATTAAAAAAAAGAAAAAATGAGAGGATTTCAATTATTTAGTTCCATCTAGTATGGTAATTAAAGGTCAATTTTCAATCGAAAGTTAAAATTATTTGTATTTCTTTGTAATGCTGAAGTACCTAAAATCTTTAAGTCTGTGAGTATAATGCAAGATGCAAGAAAATTATCGAATTATTTCGGTCGGATCCCCTGTATCTGATCCCCTGGCAACACTTTATTATTGTGTCCAAAATATTGTGTACAGTGAGTGCAACACAGTTCGGCTTAACCTTTTATTAATATTATATTTTGGGTATCAAGTATAGTTAGTATGCTAATTGTAATTTTTATTTTATGGCAACTGTCAGGAATAAATATTGTTTTCTTTCTTTCTTAAATAAAGTGAGAGTATCGGAAGCATAAGTCTTACTTTGTCTAGTTTTCTATTTAAATTCAACCTGTCGTAATTAAGGCAATAATGATGAATTGTAATTTTTATATTGATGCATATATTTTGTGGGTCAGTGACGCCTGAGAGTAAACATAATAATATATTATGACTAAGAAACACGTTTTTACTCCTTGATCTTGACATAGATTCTGTATAGAATAAATCCTTTGGCGCGAAACCTGTTCGCGTATTTGCAATATCTATATTATCGATGGTTAGGGACTTATTTGAATAATAAACTCATGTCTCTGCTATTAAATGCTATTATTTTATTATTTTTAAACTTTAATTGTGATAATTAAATTTATGTAAAATTCATAATTAAGCAATACATTTGATCGTTTATATAATTTTATACATATTCATACATTTTAACTTATAATTGGATATACTATGTTTGTTGGTTTTGTTTTATAGTTGGTTTTTTCTTTCAATAAAACTTTAACCCGAAACATAACTACCTGTATTTTAGAAGAATTGTCATACAAATACCAAGGCTATATACCATTTGGATGTTTTCGACAGTGAAATGAGACGGAGAAAGGAGTGCGTATGGGTACTACTTGTTTTAAAACGACATTCTGTAAAATTATGTATATCCCCTGATAAAATATAACGATCTAATCTGAAGTTAATATGGCCCTATCTTGCTTTAGGACTGTTCTAGATTAAAGAAGTAACTTCTTTGTATGGGTGTCGTAAGAGGTGACTTAGTAAATACCAGGTGACTAGCAGTAGCATTACACTCATTCTAAAAATTTCTACACTGCGGTATCAATCAGTCAGCTAAGCATGATGACTATAGACATCCTCTATCTAACCTATATCTAACACTATAATTATATAAACAATTTTATGTATACTAACCACGGATACTAACTGTGATACCAACCGAATCTATAACCGTTTGCAGGTTATGAAAAACGTGAGCCAAGCCTTAGTATTAAAAGCATCTATTGTCTTTCTCCTTACCTTCAGACGTCTATTGTAATAATTTGTAGAGTATTTACAAAAGTCTAAGTTAACCAATTAAAATGTTAATTTTGTTTTTAAATAAATAAAAAAGTTTCCATCAAGTTAGAACACGACAGAAAACGTGATTTCTTTGACTTTGACATAACAAATCATTGTAAGGATGTTAGTAAGGCTTCAAGGTACTGTTATAATTTTATTTTCCTTCTATAACTTTATAGGGCTGTTATGTATTCTAATGGTATCATATTAAAGACTTGATGACATTGATAGATCCATAGGTGTTGTCATCTCTCTGTATATCTGTACGTTTGTGCAGTTAGAACTCGATAATCACTCGTACTATTTACCTTACTTAGTAACATTCGTTAACTGGCAAAAATGTTACACAACGTCAAATTCGATAACATACCTAGCTACTACATTACTGACAAAATTTATTAACTTCTCCATAGATTTAGTAAAATGTTATGTTCTTTCAACAGCAAACTTTAACAGTTCCTCAACTTGCATTTCCCCAGCTCAAACAGCGTAGATTTGTTTGTATTTAACATATTTAACATACATAGTTACAGCAGTTGTATTATAACACCAACTTATCAGAAATAGGAATCAATCAAAGAGGTTTTTACAATGTAATACGCAACCATGATTACGTAGTAGGTATATGTGCAACACGCACAACATCAGGATAAAATTACTGCAATTTGTTCCTTAACTAGCCATTGGTTCGCAACACTACTTTGAACAAATTGTAACACAGCTTAAACATAGTCATTGCAAAGTAGAATGTACCTATTAAGAAGTTTTACTCTTTGGCCTGCTTCAAATAAATCTGCAGCAAATTGACATTGCTGTTTAAGGATTAATAAGGCTTGTTTACTGCATCTATTAGCATATATAGCGTGGCCGGAACTCCCAAAAAGGTTATAGATGGATGAGGGAGACTCAGGCCCAAGTATAGATGGTTGCGTGAGCCTATGTCTGGCAATTGTTTTTGGCTGAAAGGAGTTTTAACGATGAGTCAATAATAAAATTGTATACTACCACTGACAGACCTCTTAAGTTCCACAGCTTGTAAAAATAGCAAGAACTCTAACATTGTTAAGTAATCTTGTAAAAGCGCAGTTTCAAGAGTTCTAGAAGTATCTACTTAGTAATAAAATATCTAACGTATTTGCCGATATTGCAAATTTCTAAATAGAAAATCTAACATACTGGTTAATGTCACAGTTTGGTGATTAAAATAAAAGTTCTGTTTTTGTCATTTATTTATAATCGTCTTAAATTATTAGTAAGTAGGTAAAGGATTTTTTTTTACATTATTCTTCTTTGTGATAAATAAAATAAACATAGACTACGACAACCGTGCTGTTCACATACTATCGCATGCATACCAAACTATATCAAAACTTATGAACGCATTAAAAATATGTTTAGCAATGCAAACATATTTCGTGAACAAAATGTAATACAAAAAAACGGTAGGTAAGTATACCGAAGAAAAACTACCCCTCCACCTAAAATTACACGAAACCATAATCTTATCTTCCAGGCGTCGTAAAACTAAATGAGCCATAACAAACATCTAGTGCAAGACTCCAAGTGATTATCTAGAATCGTTAAAGTGAACAAAGTTGAGTTCAATCTTAGTTGCGACCGTCCGATGTCCGGGCAAGCGAAGACCAAGCACGGTAATTATAGACCGCCTCTTTAGCACGTCACAGCGACGACTTACTATTAGCGAACTGGATTTAAACTAGATATATTACTAAGTTGATCTAATGTTATTACTAGGATTTATATTTTTAAGACACTTTTATTTCTGACATAAACCCGCAGTTTTGGTCGCATGTCGAGAATTGCGCAACTATACATGATTAGCAAAGAGGTTCTTAAAATAAGTGGTTTGTGAAGTCAGCGTTTTCAGTATATATAAAGTTTTTTTATTAGATAAAAGTAAACAATTAAGATTAGGTTCATGTATTCGGAAATTTTTTTTTTTTTTGGTAAATTTAGTATTCTCCATGGTTATTTAATTGCTCAGCTATTGAATACAGCAACTTTAGGACAAAATGTAAAAACTAAACTATTTTAACTATTGAAACGAATCGCGAACAAAGTTTATTTCCGAATCTAAAGTGTCAATCGAAACAAACAAGTTTGGAACATCGTGAGTCTCCCGATGCGTCGCGAGACTTAATCAGACGCTTTCAAAGTGCACTCGGCGTCGGTACAAGCTCTTAGCTGAATGTTTCTGCCTCGTAACCAAGTTGATTAAAACAGGCAGCCGGGATGTAGCAAACTGGCCACTTATTTCAACAAACCACCCCTTTTAGCAGCTGCAACACGTCTATTAAGTTTCGTTTTTGTATTAACTATGTTTGGAGCGTTTAATCTCTTTTTGTTTTTCACCGTAACGCGAGCGGTCTTGTTCTACTTACGTTTTATGGTTGTGCTTCACATCGCTTACCGTTTTCTCAAATTAATTACTGAAGGGCTAAGTGCACAAATAAATATACAAAAAAATGAAGACCAATTTATAGCCCATTTATCAGTTTTTTAGCGTCTCTTTTTTAAAGGTGTTACTAATGACTTGCTCTGACAAAGGATTTATATCCTCAGTAGACAAAATCCGCGAACCAAAAAAATATCCTTTGATAATTTGTCTCGAACACAACGCTTACGTCGAGTGAACATTTAGACATTTTCAAAGGCCCACGTCGCGGGTAGGCGTCGCGTCGTTCAAACATTTAGGTACTTACGTAAGTTTCTAAGATTATAGGTTTTCTTATCTTTTACACAAATTTACAATAGGCAGTCTGACTCGTAAACACTGACACCATAATTTGGCGATTAACAAATTTAAAATATAACATATAGGTAATATCATTATTGACAATAGCTTACAGCTATAATTTTAGGACTAATAATAATATTTATTAATAGCTTATTTATTGACAATGAAGACAAAGAACACATTCACCGAGGCACATGTATTGTAAGTATTATGTAGTTCTGTCATGATGACCACATATTTTATACAGTCACTGTGTCTGTCGGATTATAATAAATTGAATACTTACATGAAACGTTATTGACAGTTTGTGTGCACATTACACTATATTTTTCATGCAGCTCTACGATAATCATTCTACCCTTTATTTAGATTATTAAACTTGTTTTGAATGTCGGTTAATTTTCAAGTTCTAAAAAGTTGATTGATCTTAACTAAGTTGGGTTTTTAACCGACTTCAAAAAAAGGAGAAGGTTTCTCAATTCGACCGTATATATACATATTTTATGTGTGTTCGCGGATAACTCCGTCGTTTATGAACCGATTTTGATGATTCTTTTTTTGTTGGAAAGGAGATATCTTGAGGGTGGTACCATAATAAGGAAACCTTATGATGGCATCCCAGAGAAATTGAGGGGAACTTTCGAAAATCGTACTGACGATTAGTGCATTTGTTATGTTTTTCATTAAGTATTTTAAGGCACTACTATTAAGTGATGGTTTGGAGACGATCTGATGATGCACAAAGACAGTCGAGGGAAATCCTCAACGATTTATAGCAACTACTTGGTGTTTGGACTTAATTCGCTTCTAATGATGAGAACTTTGCTCCCATATTGGTTATAAGTGCCATTATAGATGACAGCGAGCTTTCATTTTGAGACTCCCCTCTATGAGCAATAATAAAATAATTTTTAACAAAAAGAAAACCGACTTCAAACTGGAAGGAAACTAAAAAGTAAAAAATAAATGTACATAGCCCAAAGTAATTCGTATTTTGATTTAGTTAATCAGAAATAATTAAATAAGTATTTTATAATTTTGAAGTTGCTGCCAAGGTTCACCATCTTGACGAATCCTTAACCTCATCTGTCGCTCGCCCAGTCCCTTTATTAGTTAGGTAGGTGCTTAGTGTAGCAGTTGTTAAATATTTGAATTTATTAATTTACATTTTCATGTAGATAAATGTTCGTTTTATGACTTTATGATTATTATTTTCAACACAGTATTACGACTCGCCTACTTACATATCCATATTATCTATTTGAGTATTGGAATTCTTTAATTTAAATTTAAATTAATTGTCAATATTTGCTTTTGGAATTACAGGAAGACTTGCACAAATAAATAAAAGTAATAAAATCAGTTATGGTTTTTATTTTCTTGGTTCAGAAGCTTTTATGTTGTATCTATCTAGAATTTTGTATCTACTAGGGTATTGCACCTTCAGTAATGTTTATTAAGATTATCAATACACTAATTTAAACTTTATCTCAAAGGGCATAAGATAAAAATCTGCGAAAAGCGTAACGTGTCTTATGTTTCTTTTGCAATAAAGGTAAGATGTGTTTACGCACAATTTACACTGCAAGTCTATAAATGTTCAATATTTTTTGTTATGCCTCATAGTAAAAAGGCTTTATCTTATATTAAAATCAATAATATCTGACTATGTGGCTTGAGCTACAAAATATTCGCTACATCATGCTGTTTTTGCCAAAAAATAGATCTTCTTCTTCTTATCGAGTGGTTAGTGGTCAACCTAGTGTCAGGATTTGTTCAGGACGCCCATAGAGGCATCCGACTTGACCTTAAAAAAATAGATGAAGATTCTACATGAATTTTAAACTTTTTTATTTACACTTATAGTGACCTAATGGTCTATCAAGTCGATAGAATATACCTACAGCAAGGCGATTACCATAAAAATTATTCACCCCTTGCCGACCTTGAGTCATCACCGTTAACGTGACTTACAAACAAATTTTACTTACAATACTCACGGGAAGAAATATGGTTATCCTAATTCTTTCTATTCTAAAGTATAGAATTGAAACTACCTTAGAGATTGAGTGGTCTCATATTGTAGGCTTATTCGAGTTTTTCAGGTAGAGTTTCGTTCGTGTCGCAAGAGGTATCCACTTATCACTAGACAAACACATTCCTTGTCTTCAGACTTATTGTGTGATTATGTTAACAACTCCAGATAACTTTTTTTTTATCTGCCGTGGCGATACGCTGTACAGAGTGCTATACCTAGAAAAACAGCAATTCAGTTTTACGCCCTTACCATGACCTGACACACTGTATAGCCCATTAACTATGTCATACAAAAGCTATTTGTATGGTTTTTTATGATGATTAGTTGCATTACCATTCGTAATAATATGGTTATTTATCTTTAAGTATAGTAATTGTGAATACGTTTGTGTCAATATTTTGTAATAAGAGTAAGAATCATTACCGTATGCAGTATTAAAATAAATGATATAAAGTTTATATTTATTTAAATTAGCTAGTTTTATGTATAATAAAAGTTTGAGGTAGCTACGCAGATTGGAGGGGTAAAGCTTACTTGTAGGGGTCATTCCGTCGCCCATTATCATCGTCTCAAGATTATCTATCTACTAAACTAACAACCTGAAAATCTCTACCAGGCACTGAGTATTCAAAAAAGTCGAAGAACTGGTCTATACTTCAATATGTGGCTATAATAACATTCTACCACATTCATAATAACTATGATCCAGATGGCTATGATCCAGTAATCTGATTTTAATAAATGTCACTCTTTGTAAAAACTGACATTTTGAGTTGTAACTGTCGGCTGTAATGGAGATAGCAAAAGGTGCAAAAACTTATCATGTCATTGTCCAAATTAAAATAAATTTTCTTATTCATTATTTAAAGTTTAGTAAAGTATTTAGTATTATTTCACACTGCCCCAATAGCTAAAGGTGATTAATTTGTATTTTTAAAGGCCCGTATGAAATATATATATATATAGATATATAAAAAAAAATTGTCTTTATACCAGTTCAAAGATCCTGTAACCCTATAAAAATATATGTACTATTTTCTATTGATAGCTTAGTAGCTATCAAGGTGTTTTCCTCGGTATTATACAATAATTGCGGTGATGATTACTTACTTCTGATGCAAATGACGGCAATGACACTTGCGTAACCATAGTAACAGTTGCATAGTAAAGCGAATCGATCTAGATCGCTCGCTCTAGTGGAAAAGAGTTCAACGCACGACACTGGAGCACGCATCACGTACAATTAGCTTTCGTATTCACATTCCTGTTCAATTCATGTGTGATATTTGTGTTAAATCTTTAATACTGGCCTGTTGGCCTAGTGGTTAGTGACCCTGACTGCTAAGCCGGAGGTCGTGGGTTAGATTCCAACCTAGGACAAATCTTTGTGTTATGAGCATGATTGTTTGTTCTGTGTCTGGGTGTAATTTATCTATAATATGTATGTATTTACAAAGACAAATGTATATAAGTAGTATATCAGTTGTTTAGTACCCATAACACCACCAAATATAATTGCTTAATTTAGGACTAGATGGCGCTGTGTGAATGTGGTAGAATATTATTATTATATAATTTACTACCTTTGTAGTATACTGAGTATGTGGTACATGACTGTGTTCTATTATTGCACGGAAATAAACTTTGTATAAATGTATATTACGAGTCTGGAGTATGCATTGTGTATGTTTTAAAGCTTGTTTAGTAAGAAAATAAGTTAAACGTAGTAATATGATTCTTAATTTTAGAATAGTAGGCAAAATAATAAAAAAAAAGACGGAAAACATCATTGGAAAACCCAAAAACAAAAATATAGCACAAACAACAGTCGTAATGCTTATTTACTAAAATTGTTTGTATTTTTATAGCTCAATAGAGCAGATTATTTATTACTAATAAAATAAAGTGAAAGTGAAGATGTGATGCACACCTGTTTTTTCCGAAGGGATAGGCAGAGCTTTGACTTAGATATTATATATTTCTTTTGCCAACTAAGTTGGGTTCGTGAAACAGAGGTAGGGCCTGTTGCTATTTACAGAATTCTCTTGTCGAGACCCAATCTTACTTTACCTTATAAACACATTATATTTAGAGATTTAACCCGAGATCAATGCATGCTGTTAGAAAAATAAATATTACACAAAAAAATTTAACGTTGAATAAAATGACGTAATGTTTATCTGAATCATAAACCACAATTTAATTGGCAATGGACGTTTCTAGAATGGCACTCCAAATATAAATACACAAAATCCTTGACTTTGAAATAGACAACAAATTACCTTCAGATACAAACACATACATACAGATTTGTATGCCTAGAATCTAGATGCACTTTAATCAGACTAGATCAGACCGACCACAAACTACATGTCGTTGGAAAAGAGAAGTAAAATAACAATTGCGATCTAGCAATTGTAAACATTATTGCAATAAGCAAACGGTACAGATTTCTGTAATGTCATATTTTTGCTCAACAGCCGCAGTCAAGGAGGGTAATGTTTTTCGAGTATATGTATGTTTAAATGTATGTATGTATGTCTATTTCTTTGGCACGCTCTACAGCCTAAATTTCTTAATTGATTTTAACATATTATTAGGTGTTATTATTTTTATAGTTCGTATTATTTGTGGGAGTGACATAGGGTACATATTACTTCAAAGTAGCGTCAGCACGAAAAAAAAATGGGTTTCTTTCTTTTCTCTTTGTTTTAGGCAGGCGGGCTTTTTGTTTTTTAATAACATATATTGCTCGTATACCTTTTCCATGCATGCGATGACATAACCGGCACTAAACACAATCTAGTAATCTCGTAATACGGACTCGTCAATAAAGCCGATGTTAGACAAACAGTGTCATATGTAGCTCTCTCCTATCTGTCCAGTAAGCAACAGGTCTACTTTCTTCCGCACTCTTGAATATGACAAGTACTCGTATGTATGACATAAATATGTCAGTGTGTGTGTCATGTATATCAGTCGTAATTGCTTTGACACACTAGTATGTAACATATAACAAAAGTAAAGAGTAAACCACTAGACAGGGTTTTATGGTAAACTAGCTGTTGCCCGCAGCTCCTCCCGCGTAAATATTGGTTATATCGCAATTTCATATAGCTATCATTGCTAGTCAAAAGTTGTCCACTGCTAACAGTGGACTCTTTTTACATTTACGTAAATTACATTTTGATGTAAATTTATTAAATTAATGATACTTAAGTAAATTATATGGAAATACAGCATTGTTGTTCTTAGAAGAGAAAGATATGAAATAGTAGGTTACTTATCTTATACATGTAGAGAGTAATACGAATAGGTAAACGTTGTGATTATCATTTGTGATTGCAGTTGCCAGCTCAAGCACAATTATGGTCATTTTTAAGAAGTAACGAGCATTTTGTAGAATTCATGTTGTGTTCAGGTTTTAATTTCAGTGCATAAACTATGGTAATTTAAAACATAGCTGTTTTATTTGGACGCTTTAACGCATTATAAAATTAATTTTGAAACGTACATACATCATTAAATTTTTAATTTTTACACAGCTAACGAGTTCTGTCAACAGTATTTAAACTATTAAACTTTTAGTTTACAATTTCAGAAATATAAAAAACATAATGATGATTGTTTTTTTTTAGTCAACGTTGTTTTAGGCCTTTAGTAATCATAGAAAAATACCTTACGTAACAATTATACGATAAGTAACGCTTAATTAAAACCTCTATAAAGACGGAACTTTGGGTCTATTATCAAATTAAAAAAAAACAGTTTTAAGCTTAGCCGTTTAGACAGATTATAAGTTTAAAAATAGAAATGCAATATTATATTTTTTAATATAATTTGAGGCCCATTAAATGATCTTAACAATGCTAATTCAGTAATTACAAGTTAGAGGGTGCCTACTTGATTAATAACGTATGAGGAACTTTGTTTGTAAATATTTGTGGAAAAAAACTATGGTCTGCGTGAAGTCGAGTCACGAACTACATACATTAGCTAACATTTATTCGACATGACATCGCTTCCTTACCTATGAACAGATCATACCAGTAATACGTATATGAGTACAAAGAAAATGCTAAACCATTAATTATGTTGTTCCTATTAATTACTTTAGCTTGACAGCCAATGTAATCTGGTGTGTATAGAAGCTATTTCCTACAGCGTTTTTATTGCTGGTATGTTATTAAACTTAATTAGAGAGTTTCTAAGTCTATAATATGGAACTACAACAATCTCTTTCCATGTCCATATCAAAAAAACAAGGGCCAAGCCATGGTGACTGTGATAACAACAATTTATATCTAGCAGTACCTAAACATTTTCAGAACGTAGTCCACCCAGAGCACTAGTCCGAAGAAGAGCACCTGCCAAAAATATTGATAGGTGCTCAACGTGTACTAGGCTAGGTGCTCAACGCGCAGGTCTTGTGACAGGTGCTCTGGGTGGACTACATAATTTTCAGGACGATGACTATGGTTATGCGCGAATAGTCAAAATAAAACGTTTGTTTAATGAATAGGTAGCTCCAATATATTAGGTACATTGGTAGGAAGTATAATAATATCCGATTGCATTAAATTATACAAACCGACCCTGAATCCATAATCTAAGATTATATCCTGCATCTCTATTATAGCCGCTAAACAGTCAGCGTAATGCAAGCAAGCCGACTGCAAATGACAATGGTCAAAACTAACAAAATACTATGAATTTCAAAGGCCAAACGGTGCACCGACCTTACATAATTGACTGCACCGTTGGTCTAGTGGTTAGTGTAACTGACTGCGACGCCGGGTGTCGTGGGTTCGATTCCCGCGGAAGGCAAATATTTGTGTGATGAACATTTGTATTTGTCTTTAGTCTGGGTGTTTCCTATGTATTATAAGTATGTATTTACAAAAAAAAAATATGTATATGTATTATATTATTTAGTTAACTAGTACCCATAACACAAGCACTGCTTAGCTTGGGACTAGACGACAGTGTGTGATAGTGTCCACATATTATTATATAATTACTATATTAAATAGAGACTCATTCATACAACAAATACAGATCCATATAATAGGACAAAAGCTCAATAAAAATTTATTAAAAATATTTTTTGTCAGAAATTCAATTTAATAGGTACTACTTTGAGAGTTACGAACCCAATCTAGGCATTTAGCAGCACGCCAGCCGGCTTACAGCCATTACACTAACGACTCGACCAAAATTCATTTCCAAATCCATTAATTTTCGAAACGTTTCTCTTTAAACAAACAACAAACAAACTTATAATGATCCCAACATATTAATTACTGAACTTTATAAATATATTTTTATAGCAACTTTAAGTTAGAAACTTTAATGCCATTTGTTAACAAATGAACATAAAAACAAACTTTTTTTTTCTCTTTTCAAAGAAGCGGTTGCAAAAATTTAGAGTCACGCACAAAAACAATTTATCATAGTGAATGTTGTCGGCATCTGGGCGTAGGAATAAATCGCAGAGTTTTGCCATTAACGCATCGCGGTCCTCCCGGCCGCGGCCCAGTGGCGCTCTACCCGCGGCGGCGGCGCCGGACGGCCGGCCCTAACGGCCAGGTAATTCCAATCTGCACGATCCGTTCAACTTCAAAACGGCCAAACTTCTACACATTATCTTTTAATTTGAACCCCGACAGACAAATAAGATGTTGCCGAAAGGAATTTCATTGAAACAGTTGAAACTTCGGTCGACACGGAATAATTGACGCGAGAGATTGCCGCCCTCCATAGCTGTTTCTAAAGCAATGAGATACGAATTTCTCATTAAAATTTTCAGACTGGAAGTCGGATTCCCGGTGCTCCATTCAATTCCGCCTTTTGAAACTAAATCACAAGTTTTAACGAATTACTTTGACAATAAGGCATCGGATATAAAATTTCTATAATTAAAGGGTCGATCATTCACCTATCTATCGACATAAGTCATGGGTTACGCAATAAAGCGGAAGGGACCGCCAAACTACTATTGTATGCCTACGCGTGTGCCTCCATCATGCACGTACTACATGGGTAGATATAAGGGTGCCAACAGTCACTCTCAAACCTCAAATTGCTTTTAAAAGTTAGTAACAGGTGCCTCGTTTTCAGAAAATAGTATGTATTTCCAACGATTTTTTTACTGTAAATGTTCTTTGAAAGTTTACACTCAGCTGTGCTGTAATATCTCTTCAGATCCAAATGGGTCCACAATCTGAGTCGTTCTTTGAAAAAACAATAAAATTTTATCTTTCATCTGTTGCTGATTACATTTGTTTGTATACTTGCGGTAAGGACTCAGTTTCTTCTTTAACTGAGAATTCTTAGATTGTTCTTCGTTCGAAATGAGTTTCTGTTAAATTAATGAACTTTATTTTTAATCAGTTCAATGATCCAATTAATATGCCGAACAATTTATTTTCGAATCATTGGTTTATGTGAATAGACATACAGTTTGCTGGTTATACTGTTTACATACAAATATTTCATAATTTGACCGTTATAATCACTTACAGGAGCTGACACTTATTTGTCTGAGAACCTGAAAATCACACTAAACTTTAATAAAAGAATATTGATTAGTGAGAAACCGAACTAGTCCGTTGTGTAATTGTATTAATACAGTCCTACTTTAGATAGAATATTCGATTGACAAACAGTGGCTTTCTATAAACCGATCTTTATTTGAAATTCCGATTTTATGCAATGGATCGTTTAGCGCTGAATCGGTTTTACATTTTATTGACATGTATCTATTATTGATAGCGCTTCAGCGATCGAAAAATTAACATTTTCAAAAATCTTAGATTGAAATTTGCATATAGAAAGCAAGATACGACAATGTGAATATCAAGAGACAGTAGCGAGCGACTCGACGCGAGGCGACGACATGGGTCCATTTGTTCTCGAACGCGGCGTCAGGTGAATCTTTTCGTTTTCATCTCTCCTTGTATTATGCTAATAAGGTCGCGTCACTTTGCGAATAGAATGAAATTTAATTTCTCCACAAAGTCCGCCCGTTTAGAAGTTTCTTTTTCTCAACTTATTCAAATAGGCACTCGGTGATTAATTTTTGGAACTCATCCTCAGTTTCATTGAATAAAACAAGTTTAATTAACAAGTTTACTGCTGGGAGTTCGCATAAGTATTATAATATTTGTTTGAGTTTTACTTAATTTTAACCTAAGTATCTCAGACAGACTTACTTAGCAATATATTTGATATTCAGACTAAGATAAGTTTCTTGAAACCTTCGCGCTAAAATAGGCTAATAGAAGTAATGGCGTTTCAGGCTTAACGATTATTGTAGGTACCTAAGATATATTACTTTTTGAAGACTATTTACTTTCGTTCTATCTTCATTTACTGAAGTAAAAACACTGTGAGGCAACCTATATCTACTAATAAACAGCGCAACGGTTAAGAAGGTTCAAAATGCTCGAACAACCGAAATAATAATTGTATCACTAAAGTAAACAGCCATTACCTACTATAATTTGGAAAATAGCTATTTGTTGTAGTGTCTCCGTTTACTAATAAAAGTTGACTACCAGGTTGCAAAGCCTGCTATTCTCCGATCTCCTTCGCGAGGCAAAACAGTTCTGCTGCAGTCCGTGTCCCCGCCCAAAACTTCAAAGTCATTACCTGTAATTATAATTTTTGCTCCTAATCATGCTGAAATTACCTATATAGTCTATCTCAGTACTTGACATACTAGACTCCAATTAAACAAAACTAGTAGTCATAATTAAAACCAGTTTGTTATACAAGATTACGGACTAATTATTGTTAGTTATGCCGAAGCATATGTATGATTACATGATGAATAAAGCTATGTTAAGCATATAGGTTTTTTGTAGTACTCGGAGCCTTCAACAGTGGACCAAGCGCATATTTGATTGATAGATAGATAAACATTAAAAATAAATTAAGCGGAATAATATGCTGTTAAAGTATGCAATAATGCGCTAACAAAATCAACAAAACGCTAAGTGATTTTAAATAGCGATCAGATTGTCTCTTTATTGTTACCGTTGGGTTACTTTGAGACGTTAACGGTAACAATGATCTATTATTATAATTTAAATTATAATGTCCTTGATAGTTGCTTTTAACCGACTTCAAAAATAGGAGGAGGTTTCTCAATCCGACAGTAGGCACTAACTTCAAAATTATAAAATACTTATTTAATCATTTCTGATTAACTAAATCAAAATACGAATTACTTTCTGCTAAGTAAACTAATTTTTAACTTTTTAGTTGCCTTCCCGTTTGAAGTCGTTTTTTTTTGTTTAAAATTATTTTATTAGTGTTGTTAAGTTGTTAAGTTAGTTGTTTTTTGTGTTGTTAATTATTATTAAATAAAGACTTTCAGTTATTTACTTCGGCAAGTAATTGTAGTAGTTACCCGTGCGTTTCAAAGTAATATACTTTTGTTTACCTTATGGTCTTTTGTTTAAAATTCACACCTAAGATGTACCTTGAAAATTCTAAAATATCTAGTAATCAATTTATAAAAATATGATGCTAACGCACGTACAAGGTCATCCTGGACTGAGAATAAGATAGAGGTGGGACAGTCGATAAACGTAAATCTATAGCCGATCCATAATATTGTTTTATAAAACACATGCCTAACTATAAGGAAAATATTAAGCACATATACACAACTATCATTCGAACAAAAATCTCAAAGATAATTTAGAAGTGCTATCAGTTAAAACTTTATACGGTAAGAAAAATATCCAATTTGAGGGAGTATGGCTATACAACAAATAACCGAAAAGTGTTAAATAATCTGCATCGTTACCCATATTTAAGAAAAGATTAAAACTGCATCTGTTAGATATTTAATGTTTGTATAAACTGTTTTAACAATTATAATTGTCATAATTACTACATATATTTAGTCTAAACGCCTGTTTAAAAATAACCTAATGTAAATTAGTTAAGTTTCTCTTTAAGTGAACAATGTAATGTTCTTTGAATAATAAAAGATCTTTAAACCAAAATAAAACTAATTCAGTACCATTATAAAACTTTCGATGATTTTATTTACAACTACAACCTTCATCTACCAGCATCACTTTTACTGGCCTGTTGGTCTAGTGGTTAGTGACCCTGACTGCTAAGCCGGAGGTCGTGGGTTCGATTCCCACCCAGGACAAACCTTTGTGTGATGAGCATGATTGTTTGTTCTGTGTCTGGGTGTAATTTATCTATAATATGTATGTATTTACAAAAAAAAAATGTATATAAGTAGTATATCAGTTGTTTAGTACCCATAACACAAGCAAATATAATTGCTTAATTTGGGACTAGATGGCGCTGTGTGAATGTGGTAGAATATTATTATTATTATTATTATCTACATAAAATATATATACTTCTACCGAAAATATACATAAAATGAGTTATTTTAGTATAAAAAAACACTTATAATATTTATTGTCTCAGAGTAAATAATAATTCTATGTACTCGTTATTGACAATTAAATAAACATGTTTATGCATAAACACTTGCAATAGATCGATTGATTTAACGTCTGTCGTTATTAGTTTTATCGACAAAAGGTACGGACTACATCGTAAGCGTCACAGCACTAGTAACAACTGTCACAGATTATCAAGCTATATTGTAAGGAGTATAGTCATCAATCCGCCAGCAAGGTGTAACAAATCTCTGCTGTTATGCACAAAAAACACTGGCAGTAGTAGAAACCTGATTAAAGCAGGCTGCACTATATTAAAGGATACTTATACTTGTATATCCTTATCTACTAGCCGCTAGTGTAACGAACAGAATTTTAAATAAATTTAAATAAAAATACAAAAAAGCTATACTTCTAAATTTAAAAATCATGCTTTTACCTTAAAATAACTTGAACGTAATAATTTGTAACTTTCTCGAGCTCAGTAGGCAGCCTACAGTATCCTCAATTCAACTGGTTTCCGGTGAATGACGTCATCTAGAGGGTCACCATCACTCTCTCCGTCACCTCTGACTCTGCACATAACTCCTGAGCATCTCGCTTGCGTAACTATTACGTATAGATGCATAAGTGATAAGAATACGGAAAGAAATTATCATCTAAATAAATTTTAACAATAGATTATCATCTGTAAGTAGATATTATTGTATTATTTAATCGAATGAAAGGAAAAGTGTTGTATATAATTGAGACTGTATCATTTAAACTGATTTGACTTGTCACGTCGAAAGGCGTTGAATTTTTTTAGAAATCGTTAAATTTGGATGATGTTTTAGGTGTGGTTTCATCTTATGTTTAATACAACAGTAAAGCTATTATTAAAAGAATTAATATTGCTAAGGTGTTCACGATGTTTGAGGTCATAGTACTACGTACCTACGTGAGTTGTAAATATAATTTTAATATGAAATGTCAATTGAATCTCTATGATAACTTCTGTATTTAAATAATAAATTTAAAAGTGCAAACTATTCTAATATTAGCATTCCTAAATACGAGAGATAGGACCCACAGTTAATTGAAAAGTAGACACGGATGTCTATTTCTGTTCAAGACAACATAGCACTGTCACGAGATTAAAGACTATGACATGACAACTAGAAAACTTTTACCTTCTAAGCACGTGATTAGTCGTGACAATAACCTAAGATTAATTGCCAATTAAAATATTAATTATTACATAATAATATCTGTTCACTAGTCTGTCTTGTTTCTAGTTGCTGGAACCAAAATATCGCAAGTAACACTATTACTTCTACAAAACTGCCATTAAAGTTATGTGTATATTATTTGAGTATGAGTGACGAATCGCAAACAATATCGTCAACAAGACAAGCTCACAAGTTATCTGTCATTGTATTTGGAGGTTAAGTTACATAACCTTAATACACAATAGCACCTGTTTCCACTGAAACACTAGTTATTACTGTGTTGATGTCCTCGTCATATTTACCTAATAGTTAAGATAACAAACAATCCTTGTATACAAAAAGACTAAAAATACGGCTGTAAAACTACAAATATATTTATTAAATCAAAACTCGACTGCGGTGACTTTTAAATATACTAATCTCGGATACGTAAAATAACGATGGATTAGGACTGAGAGTTTTGTCATGCGACACTCACGAAGGGATAAACAGTTCCAAACCAGAGACCACACGGCCAAAGTAACTGCTAATTTGCAATACCTACATACCTTATGCATTCAAAAAGATAGTGTCATACAAGTAGAGTTGGCTATACTATATACATATGCAGAAAAATAAACAGAAAATCTTTCAATTCTAATTTATAAACTTTAGAACCTATGTCATATAACCGAATTACAGATAAATTAGTAATCTTAGTTCTTTTATCTTCGTACTACCAGTCATAGCTTCATTTTAAAGTTAACTTGCGTTTGACACAATAATTGAACGTCGAATGTTATTTAAATATTAGGAAATAGTCAAAGTAAATTGTTTGATAAAATGCTTAAAACATTCCAATATAAATTTATCGGCTATTTTATTCAAATGTTTCTCGAATTCAGTTTTCCAATCTTTCAATAATGTTTCTTGAAGCTTCAATGTACAATAAAATCTAAATAACTAATTCGAGAGATTCTTCGTTTTTGTTATGATGGCATTCCTTTGAAACAAAATTATTAGTTCAGAGCTCAACCCTTGTAATGTTTTATACATTTGTAGAATAATGATATGATTTTGCGAGATATCATATTGACTTAGTATTAGCATAGCGCTGTGGTTTAAAGGGTATTCACGTTATTTATTGTTAATTAATATATTGAAAGTTTACACATTCTTATAATAATAATTACGTTATCCACATTTGTTAGGCAACGGTATCCACGTTTTTAGCACTAAGACACAAACTCTATAAAAGAAGAAAGCTTTTGGTTTGATTGTCACTGGGCAACAAACTAATCTTTGAGTATGTACTACCTACCTATCAATATTCAATGTTCATTACTCGATGCGCAACTTAGAATTAATTTTAAGGAATATCAATACCTACCTAATATTTTACATAATACGAAATTTACGAAATCAATTAATATAATCGGCTTAAACGTATCTCCTGAATCACCCAATGTCTCTGTACCTACATAAAAAGCAATTTCATCAAAGTCTAATAAAATTTCAACGTAATCGATTTAAGGAGATTAACTAATATACCCTTAAAGAAATAGACTTATCTGCTCACCTTCAAAGAACTCAAAGGTTTTTGTAAGCTGTCCGAATTCATTTATAAACAATTTTTTTATAATATAGACCAAGGATTTAAAATATTTGAAACTTATAAAAGACATTACAGTTAATAATAATATGTCTAGAAGAGACTGTTACTTGCGAAAAATGCTGAGTGTTATACCTAGGCATTGATCAATTTCTCCTTACTTTTGAATCATTCCTTTCCATTCCGATATAATTTATCAGAAAATTAATATGAATTTACATAAAAAGAAAAATTAACTAATCACCTGTTAAATCACATGTGAAGTACCTAAAAGCATGCTAAAGCATGGATAATTAGTTTAATTTGATCTAGTTAGTTACTAATTAGATCACATTAAACTAAATATTCATGCTTTTTAACCGACTTCAAAAAGGAGGAGGTTATCAATTCGGGTCGTATGTTTTTTTTTGTTTTTTGTATGTTTGTTACCTCATATCTCGGTCATTTATGATCCGATTTGAAAAATTCTTTTTTTATTTGAAAGGGTATACTCTGAAATTGGCCCCATTTTTTTGTTATCAGAAATGGTTCAGTAGTTGTTTGTTTGTTACAACAGAACTCGGTCATTTATAAACCAATTAGAAAAATTGTTCTTTTATTTGAAAAGGTATACTCTGAAATCGGGTCCTATGTTTTTTTTATAAAGAATGGTTTAGTGGTTTGGCTTCAATTTTATATTTTGTAATAAAACGTATGCAAGGAGTGTAGACGTGTAAAGCAACACGTCGATGCCTTTTGCGACGAATTTTCTGACATTGACATGTCCATGCTACAAGTGCGAAGTGATTTTCAAAATTATTTTTTTGTTAGAACCGAAGTGGCCCTGGATGGGTGACCATTTGTGTCATTTCATTTTCAGCGTCTTCATTCTTTAGAAGCAGGGGACTATGGTTATCAATATAATTTGATAGTCGTTAAAGCCAAGTTAGAGGTCTTATGGTCGTGAGAAATTACAGCAGCAACAGGCGGCCTTAAACCTGCCTTTACACACTGTTTATTTTTTGTATATCTGTTAAGCGATTGCTCGGTCAGTTAAATTATGATTTTTGATGATTCTTCATTGTTAGTAGATCATCACTTTTTTTGTTTTGATTTGTGGTTTCTGGGATTCAGGGTTTAGCGATCAGCAAAAGTGTTGACAAGGACTTTATATCTCTATTTACAATCTTACCTCTCGTCTTTACTTTCTTTCAAACGGCACGGCGCTGTCGCATTTGCGCAGCACGTTTAGTAGGTCTTCCCATATTGAATATATTTATACACAATTAATTACCACTAAAAGTTTCAAAATAAAATTATTTTTAGAAAAAAAATGAAAACCGACTTCAAACAATACCTACATGTTCAACCCTTAACTAAAAAGTAGAAAATAATATTTTAATTACTTCATAGCAAAGAACATTAAAGGGGAATCAACGCAATCCTTATACCTATAATACTTTACTATTTATAGTTTTTAATCAGTTATTTTGGAGTCGGTGCCAGCCTTGAGGTAGAGTTGAATCATTTTGTTAGGCGCATATACCACCCTTATTACCTACGTAGTATAGTAATACTTTAACAATTTCTTCACTAAACAGCGAGGGGCGTAAATTATCAATGTATTGGTTACACAATAGTTACGTAAAACATCTTCGTTTAACGTGTATTGTAACTATAAGCCACAAAAGCCCTTCGGCTCTGTCAGTTAAATTTTATGACTTTCACACTATAGTAATGAGAGATATCCAACAACATTGAAATATTTACTTTTAATCATACAATGTTTAAGAATAAACATCGCAATGTTGTGTTGTCCACAAAATTAAATGAATAAATATCGAACTCTTCAACGGCTTTTATACTATGTACATTTTTGCCCGACTACCGAAGTCAAGGAGGGTAATGATTTTCAAATGTATGTATTTAAGTATGTATGTGAGTATGTATGTCTATTACTTTGGCACGCTCTACAGCTTATATGGCTTGATAGTCTTAACGTATGAGGTGTCATTATATTTGTATTGATTGTAGGAGTGACATAGGGTATATATTATTTTAATATAGCGTCAGAACGAGAAAAAATTGGGTCTCTTTCTTTTCACTTTGTTTTAGGCAGACGGGCTTTGTGTTTTTTAATAATACATATTGCGTCTCTATAGCAATGTCGATCAATCCAGATAGACAAGAAACTCACAAACAAAAACGAATATAAACCATGCGCAATAACGCTAAGGTTGACATTCGTATGTCATTCATATATAAGGACCTACTTTTTATCTAAAATATAACTTTGAGAACGCACTGACGCAGTGTCAACGTAACAATAATAAAATTATTTAAGTAGAGCGAAAACGTTTAAATTATCTAAATTTATAATGGCGTGAGAAGTACCTAATTGTCATAATTTTACTGTTAATTTAATATACTTTATGTATATTCATAATTTACGAAACATTTACAATTATAATTAGAATAAATTAATGCTATGTCTAGACGCTAGACATAAAAAAACCCTTACTTATTTTATTTTAAATATTCAGGAGACAAGACAAGATGTAAGTAGTAGGTACCCTTATACAATAAGGTGTATGTATTCTTCTTGACTTATTTCTTTAATTTTATGTATAAGTTTACACATTTACACTAATGAAGCAGCTATATTACTATTTTTACCTGTGAATAAAGTAAACAAAGTGTGTTAAGTAAGCTCGGAGATCACGCTGAGCTCTCCGTCCGGTTGTCATACGAACATGTTTATATGACAACAGTTTATTTAGAAATCAGAAACGTGTTAGAAAAGTGACAGTCATTTCATATAAAATACTAATATCCTGTCACACACTGGATGCAGGCTCCAATATGTTTGTGAAAAAGCGCGGAGTGTGATAATAAGCTCAATAAAATCATTCATAGCAAAGAGAGCCTCTCTATCTGTTAACTGGAATCATTCCAGGTTTTGAATCTAGTTTATACTTTCTTGTTCTCAATTTTAAACACTACCTATTACTTAGGTACCCACTCTAGATATTTTAAGCAGTTTACTTATCTAGGTACTTATTATTATTTAATGTTCTTTTTCTTTTCAGATTCTAAAAAAATCGTGAAGTACAATCACGCGACATATTTGGTGAGTATCATTAGGTATATTATAAACTAGCTTGCCGCAGCGCAGCTTTGCTCCCGTCGCCAGTAGCGTGATGTTACATAGCTTATAACCTTCCCCAGGGACTGGGCTATCATACGCAAAAAGAATTATTAAAATGTGACTGGTAGTTCCAGAGATTACCAAACAAACAAACACTTCAGCTTTATGTAATAATATAGATAATGCACATTTCAGAATATTATAATTAGAACAGAATTAAACCATTCATTATTAATTCAATGTCAATTTTCTTCAAAATAATAATGAATATACATCTAAACTTAGTATAAACAGAAGTCGCTAAAAAGCGTCTGTCTGTGTGATCGGATTTGGATGCGGTTTTCACTGTTATTTTGTGGGTTTCTCGTGAAAGGTTGAGGTAAATAATACATCAATCAACCTATCACATAAAGAACCTGACAAAGAAACGATAATATTATAAACAAGCAGGAAACGGGCAACAACGTTTAGTACCGATGCGAATCAAGGCGGGGCGCTAGTTGTTCAATAAAAAGAGACAATTCAATGACTTAAAAATCGGGTTGTTATAACGTAATTTGAAAACAACAGATTTATGTAAAATATTTATTAATTTATTTATATGCACACACAAAACTTTTAAAGATAGTACATAAAATAATAGTGTGTAGTTGTTGAAATATTATATTATTATTATTATTATTATTAAAATAACAAGAGCACAAAGGTACTGCTTATTTCATCCGAAATTTCTGCCAACAGACCTGCGACAGGAAAATTGATAAGAAACATAGACACAGTGTGTAGGTTACGTTAAATAAAGATAAGTAAACTAAAACAATACTGCAAAAATATAATAAAATATAAATACACATACATAAAAACAATATATAAAATAAACATACTTAAATAATATATATTTAAATATTTGGAGGAACGAAATGTTTGATCTACAAAATGTATTATGCGAAACTTTGACGGTATTCGTAATTAATCGTATCATCGTATCTACCATAGCCCTATTTACTTTGCGCGGGCGCGCATTCCAAACCATTTAAAAATAAACTTAAAGAACAAAGGGCACTATGAAAAATAATGAATGAGGTCGTCGAAGGTGTTTCGGTTAGAACTAGCGTGTCGTATTTAATTTGGCACGAGCTACATCGGAACTATCGACCCTCCGGCGTCGGCCGCCGGAAATCAAACTAATCGATTTTCATTTCGCCGACAGGAAATTAAATCCTTTGGGAGTTGTACCCGATAACGGATTTCAACTAAGCACGACACGTGTTCAGACATTTTCTACTTGGGATTTTTTTAATAAATCGCACGGTCGCGTCACCTCCATTAATACTCGCTGTACGAATTGGGTTTTATAATTTATTCTGTTATTATATATTATGCGATAATGCCTTCTCTTTCTTGCAGTGGGATGATAATAACGGGATGTTATTATGACATGCGATAAAAATCGCTGTAAACTAAATTTTTTGTTCTGTATGAAATTTTAAATACCTACAATGATTTTTATGGTTGCCAATATGGTAGGAAACCCTTTTTTAAAGAATATTTAACAAATAAAATAGAGACGAACATGGTCACATTTAAATGAATAAATCAATTTGACTTTGACTATCTTTATCAAACGTAATTATTTATTAAATGTGAATAAAACATTTAATTATTGATAAATTGATAGTTTAGTTTATGTGAAAACTAGCGATCCATCAAAGTTTCACATGAGAGTATAAAGTATGTAGGTATTATAAACTTAAGAAATAAATCCTCTGAGTGAAATTCGTAGGGTGATTTAGAAGAAGTTAGTGCAGTATCAAAGAGATACAAAACAAGAAAACGACGTAGGTAACGCAGAAAATTTGAAACACCATTAATATTTGTAAAAAGAATTGTAATTTCAATTATTATTCTAGTTAGCTTCTACTAACTCGTTGGTTATGTGAAGTTGCGTGTAGGCTCCAATTACGATTATTACTTTATACATAACATTTACATCAGTTTGCACGATAAAATTACACAAGATTTGTTTTTACCGAACATTTTATAATGTCTGCCATTAAAAAAGCCTACTTAGTTAAGTAGTAACTACTAGTTTAAAGTCGCAAAATTTATTTAAAAATATTTTCTCTAAAATGTTTTCTTCATAACTGAACACTACTGAACAGCCATTCTCTACTTTTTCAGAAACTTGAGAAAAATTCTCATCAAGCAAAATTGCAATTTTATACTACAAAACTATACATTCTTGATTTGTTGTGACTAAAGAATGCTATTTCATTCGAGAGCAAGAGAGAGTTCAGACGAAATTATAACTATGGAAATATTTCTCATTTAGGAACTGCACTTTCGTAACTATGACCTATTCTTTTGTAATATTAATTTTAAAATGAAAGCTGTACTACAATGTGTAGTCCAGAAAATAGTAAGGTATCTTATTTCTTCAGTCTTAGCCGTAGTAATATACTACGGCTAAGACCGGCCGGGACAAGATTGACTAAGTAATACGAGTATCTCTAGCCTCTACATGGTTCATAGAGAAGTCTTTAGCTTAGTTTGTTTTATTCTGTCTGTTTCTGCGCTAACCTTCTTCTAAACCACGAAATGGATTTTAATATCATTTAGAGCATTTCTTCTTTAAGATTTATAAGTACAATACATGCCCAATTTTTCTCTTTCCTTTTTTCACCTTCCTCAATCCTTTCACCTACTCCTCCTTTTACGGTAAGCAGCGGCTTCGCAGAGTCCCCAGCATTGCGAGGGCCAATGCTAGGACTCTGAGTCGTTCATGAATGCAGTTACCACTTACCAATCTCGTGGGCTGTTTGCTCGTCTGTCACTGCAAGCAATAATAAAATGCATGTTTTAGTGAAGAATAATCAATAATTTCAATAATTTCTTATTATGTTGTAAAATGCATAAAAATGTTCACATACTAAGCAGGTGCAATTAAAAAGTCGTAATGACCCAGTGGTGAAGGCACCCGCTTCGTAAATACGAGGTCGAGGGTTCCAATCCGGGCAAGCATCATTGTGACTGACGGTGAAGGAAAATATGTGAGGAATCCTGGACTTCTGAGGAAGGCTAAAATCGCCAATCAATGCTCATACCTTCTCTGTATGACAAGAAGCCTTTCCCTGCAGTGGGATAATAATGGGCCGAATAATAACTAAGCAAGGGCGGCTCGTTCGTTGTTAATAAATATCAATAATAATAAGTAGTTAGTATATAATTGGACTCGTAATAGACTTTAGTTACAATACACAGTAGGTAATAATGTCAATAATCACCCAATAATTACTAGACAAAATTAATTCGAATAAATTTGGCCGTCGATATTATATTTTTGTCACGTACTGCAACACAGTATTTAATTCTAAGAAAAATACACTATTAATGGACATGGAACTAGTGGTGAACATATCTTGTAGAATAAGAGTAGGAATTAGTTTTTATGTTAGAACTATTTGACCAGCAGTCATCGAGCTATTTATATTTGTGCAAAAAATTTAAGTTCTTATTTGTTGATAAAATTTAAAAAATTGCAGTGTTTGACATTAAATACAAAAAAATGGACCTCACATTTTCAATATGTATTGTTTTG
Organism: Parascotia fuliginaria; assembly: GCA_963082885.1. NCBI lineage: Eukaryota > Metazoa > Arthropoda > Insecta > Lepidoptera > Erebidae > Parascotia > Parascotia fuliginaria. Next base: position 5,902,320 of record OY720175.1, read on the forward strand.
AAACAATCACTATGATTGATTAAATTGCAAAATACTACAAATTTGCGCCTAAAGTGTCCATTACTGGTGCCTTTTCTGTATATAATTAAATATTGTAACAAAACAATTATAACTTTGATTTAGCAAATTAGGTATTATTTTAGTGTATATTTTTTTTATTTTTCATGCAAATTATTTGTTTGTATAAAGTTATTCATTTTATTATAACTCAAATTATTACGTTTTTTTTCTATAGAAGTAAGCTTACACACATAAACTGCTTACCAGTAAACCACCGTTTCTATACACTTTAATATAATTTGGCAAACATTTTAAAACGTAACGAAACAAATTAACATAATATCATGTCTTTCCTGGAAGCCAGAGATGTGTAAAGTTAAGGCATTTATCTATTACATTTTATTTTTAAAACGGTGGACCTTTTTTATATATTTTTATGGCTGATCTCCCGTGTTGAGAAGTAATGACTGGAAATACAGCCGTTTTCATAATAAAGGACAATAATAAAAAACATTTTCTTTCTTTTAATACGCATTACAATATTAATATAAGCATTATTCCCAGACTAAGCTTAGTAGGTATTGGGCAACGTTTAGAAGATTTCTTTCGATTTTTTATTGTACAATCGCGACATGAACATCTTGCACACGATGCTATCAAGTCATGCTTCCTAAATTCCTTTTAGCAAATCCTGACAGTTAATCAAATTAATATTGAATCGTATAACTATCAATTATCTACTACCTAATTAAACAATGTCCATTACTATTAATGTTATTTTGAAGATTTTCCTCGATATCAATAAGCCGTATGTATTCCTTTATTCCTTTTATTACTTATCAATATATATTACAACAAGAAAACAACACAATAAATCACTTATTATTCATTACAAAGAATAGTCGATAACAAAAAATACATCATAATTTTCTTGTTACTGCTTGTTACTTTAGTGGCCGTGTAATAACTCCGGGACGTCATAGCATTGTTTATAAAGATAATCCGATTCGAAAAAGTGCTATGACATGTACATAAGGAGCACTTCGATTTGTTCGCGAACGCAAGGCAGCCTCCCGAGGGAAATTAAGAAACGAGATATTGCTAGTGACCACGTCTCCACATTGACTCAGTACCTATGTGACCAACCAACTACGCGTTTATTTTCAATTATTGTCTTGAATTATTTGTCATGGGCATAAAGCATTAAGCATAAAGGCATTGCTGTATCTATTTTCATAGCGGGTTTATTCAACGCTTTGATGTGTTTTTACAAAACACATAGTTGAAATTACACACAGTTTAGTTACGGACAAATAGTAATGTCTATCGAGAGTATAGAATATTACATTCTAGCCTTGCTTTTTATAAGCTTAAAAGTTGAAAATGTAAAAGCTAACAACGCATATCCAAGATTTAATAATTAGGTATCTACGGGGAACGTTTCATAACCTATCGTTGAATTAGTTTTGTGAGCAAGTCACCACTAATCGCAAGTCACCGCGATTACTGTGTTAAATTGCTAAGGTTAGTGAGGACTAATTACATTTGAAACTAGTAATGAAAAAAGCAAATTAGTTAAATATAATTATGTAAGTATAAATTTATAAACATACGGGAATTAACGCGATCATGCATTAGGTATATATATACCTTATTTTGCTTGACGTTTCGACCAGGTTACACCGGCCCTGGTCACAAGCAGACACACAGATACAGAAGGTATAATGCATGATCGCGTTAATTCCCGTATGTTTATAAATTTATATCATGCAACGCGAAAGTTTAAAAGTAAATATTATGTAATTAGTTCGAAAATGTAGACACCTGCATTTTCAAATAGCATAATATGTATGTTAAATAATGTATTTTGAGAGTATTGTTATACTCGTAAAATACAATGTGTAACTAAAACCCTATTGCTCCCTCGAGAGAAAACTAGTAACAAAATTTTAGTTATCTGTAACTTTAGAGGCGAACTGTAACGTTCAAACTAGTTAAGTCCATTGCATCAAAAGCACATCTCTATTCTAAGCAGAGGCGACAACACATTTAAACACCCGTGTTATATTTATTTTGAGAAAATAATCAAGCATCAGATATTATAATAACAGCTACCGTGGTCGTTTTGGACTCTAGAAACATCAAAAACGTTCCTCGCTTGGGTCTAGAGGACGTCACATACATACATATAATCTATCTAGGTATAGGAACGTTAAAAGTCTTAAGCCAGTACTTAAATAAAGTTAGAACTGCAAAACCCAAGCCAGTAAGCCTTTAACCTACACCAGTAGTTTCCACTGATAAATATAAACACCGTCTAAAGCATTTCAAATCAAACCACAAATATTCTTTTAACGTTATGTAATCACTTTTATCTGTTACATATTTCATGGCGATATTTGTAATGTGTTTGCATATTATTTATAATGTCGTGTTATCGGCTACAGTGCTGCCATACATCACAAAATGAATTGTGGCGGTAGTATAACTTCATTCGTTTATCATTTTTATGGCGCAGTGGAAAGTAACTACGATGTCTAAAAAGTTTTTAGTGGTTCAATGCGTTTTCTGCGGTATGAAAATAACATTTTACTTTAAATAAATGTTTGTTAAAAACCAACATTTAATTTTTATTACTTTTCTACTAACATTAATTTAACACGGGTTAGGTACTTGGTTACGGCAAAGTTCGCTTTCAGAGCCCATTTTCTTTTGGACGTGTTAGTTCTAAAAGGAATTACTTGCTGTAACATAATTAAGCTTTTTAATAATATAATAATTAATTAATTTAGATTATAATCAAAACACGCAGAACTTGAAAATTACACACAACAGTATCAGCATCGGGCACTGTAGCAGCAGTACTACGGAATTTACCAAAAGAGTTTTGAAAACTCAATTCACTATTACCAGCACACAGCACTTCGTAGGTACACTTCTTATGATGTTTTGTTGAGTGCAGTTTTCTGTAGGACGGAATAAATAATGTCTGCATTGAATTGACCAAATAAGGACAAATCTCGGTTCTACCCTATTTTCTTAAAACATATTTTAAAGTAAAGCAGTTTATACATTAGTCAACCGAAATTTTGGTTGGCGGGCAACCGATTGTAGAAAGCAGCTCACAACCGACCGAGGTGGCAAAAATTAAGAGACGCCTGAGTCATATGATGATGAACCAAAATTTATGAGAATTATGTATTTTTTAATTTCTTAATAATCAAAATAAAGGCATAGTATATATAACCATTTTCTCATCTATACATATAATAAAAATGTAACCGGTCGCTGTCTGTACATGGAAGATATATGAGAAAAAATATTATTGGGACCTTTATAAACGCAAATAGAACCCAAAACAATGATTTTTAAAATTTTTGTCTGTTTGTCTGTTTGTCTGTTAGTCTGTTTGTCTGTTTGTCTGTGCGTTTGTTCACGCTAATCTCAAAAACGGCTTATCCGATTTAAATATGGTTTTCACCGATACATTGTGGTAAGCTTCACTTAACATTTAGTGTTTGTTTCATGTCAATCGGTTCATAAATAAAAAAGTTATGCCAATTTAAAGAATTACATCGAACATTCATTAATTTACTACGAAATCTTATAGAAGCAGAGATTTTAACTGGTTGCGGAATAGTGATTATTGATAGTGAGTGCTGATAGTGTTTTTATTCCTCTCTAAACAATATTTTGTTTAGTTTTAAACGAGTCCAGTTTCCAGTGAGCCTATGTTTTGCGATGACTAATTAATAAAGCCCAAGGTAAGACACTAAAAGTTGTGGGTGTGGATCTAAATATTAGCTGTTTTTCGCACGGTCAGCTTTATGTGGCTCTATCACGTGTTAGCATTCCTAGCAGCCTGTATGCTTTAATCCCTGATGGCTATACGTCTAATCCATACATCCATACATATTATAAAAGGCTTTGTCCTGACTGACTGACTGACTGACTGACAGACAAAGTACAGCCTAAACCGCTGGTCGTAGCGACTTGAAATTTGGAGAGTGTGTTTGTATTAAAGTCTAGAAGTGGACTAAGAAAGGGATTTTAAAAATTCAACCCTACAGTGTATGAAAAGGGAAGAAAACGATTGTATGAAACGTTTTCATTTTTTAACTTACAGCTTTGAAATTTTGTTTTGGAATAATTTTACTTAAGTAAAAAATACTCTTATTTTTTTTTTAACTGGGGTGGATTTATATGGGTGAAATAAGAGATGAAATATTGTATGGAAAGATCTTTGCTTTTGAAGTTGGTGACTTGAATATTGGAGGGTGGGGGAGGAAGAGACAAGGAAGGGAGAAGTGAGCAGAAAGTGCGGGGGTAGTGAGGGGGAAGTCAGGGCAAAGGGAAGGGAAAGTCAGGGTGAAATCGACTGCCTCTGTATTTCGGTGGTGCTGTGTACGGACTGCCACGCAGAGGTTGCGGGTTCGATTCCCGCTCAGTGCAAATGTTTGTAGCATGAACATGCCTATTTGCTTATGGGTGTTTCTATGTATAATATGTATGTATTTACAAAAATAAAAGTGTTTAAGTATGTTTATCCGTATTCTAGAACCCATAATACAAGCATATAATATGCTTACTTTGGAACTAGATAGCGTTGTGTAAAAAAAAAAGAAAAAGAGAACTCAGGGGGATGTGAGGAGGCAGTGTGAAGGGCAAGTGAGAGGTAAGCGAGAAGAAAGTGAGGGGGACGTAAGGGAAAGTGAGGAGTCAGTGAGTGGTAAGTGAGGGGTGAGTGAGTGGGAAGTGAGGGAAAGTGAGGGGAAGTGTGGGGAAAGTGAGGGAGATGGGAGGGAGACGGGAGGGGACGAGAAGGGGAGGGGGAAAAGAGGGAAAATGGGGAGAGGAAATGAGGGAAAGGGGAAAGTTATCGTAGTGAAAATTTGCCTTTGTGTATTGTATATTGTTTTACGCGGGATGTCTTTAGGTTAGAGAGTGAGATTAGAAATAGTATGCAAAACAGTATTTAAACAATATAAAAATGTCCATTGGAGAAACTATATTCATGCGAGCGAAGCCGCGGGCAGAAGCTATACATATATAAAAACGAAAGGTCACTCACTCACTCACTCACTCATCACGAAATCCCAGAAACTACAAGTGCTAGGAGTTTCAAACTTTGGAAATAGGTGCTCTCAAAGACGGGATTTTGCGAAATTCATTTCTCTGGATTATAAAGGGGAACAAAATTTGTATAAAGCTTCTATAGTTTTTAAACGGGAGTTTTGATAATACGATTTCCAAACTAGGAACTATTCTTATTAAGTGGGAAAATAGGAGTGGCAAGTTTCGTTAAATATCGCAAAATTTCGTCTGTTTTAGTGGTAGCGGGTGAATAGATTTAAATCGGATTCGCCTTAGAGACGGATTATACTGATATTTATTACTAATACAATGTACGATTGCCGTAAGATTAGGTAAGAAATATTCTCATACAGGCCACATCTGAATTTTCACGCGAACGAAGTCGCGGGCAACAGCTATAGGTAATAAATCTATTTGGTTTTAATGAAATAAATATAATCTTCTGTATTTCTTTGTGTTTTGAGAGCCACCACAGGTGGTTAATATTTGTACACCTCAACACTCCTTCCTTATTAAACCCATTAATTATTTAAGTTATGAAGTCATTTTATAAGAAACGATATTTAAGCATGACAATTTAAATAATTCTAGTATTGTTTATGTACTTTATCTTTATTTTTTGTAACGATAAAGTGGTATGTAAAACGTATACTTTTTTTCCTCGGCTGAGCTAAGATGAAAATTACTATTAAGACGTTAACTGTGATGAGTATGATTATGAGCTATTATGAGCTCGGATTTGAATACAAAGCTGATTAAATATAACTGGCGAAAGTAAGGCGATTAAAACATATTTCAAAATAGGACAATTATGGCTACTTTACATAAGACTAATAATATTACTTCTACTTAATGTACCTTAGTCAAGCAGTACTACTCCTATGTGGCCTACTCTCATTCATTTATAGAACACTGCTGATCGATGTAAGAGTAATACTATTGCGATTCGTTCGGTGAGTGAGAGTGCCGGAGATCCAATTTCTTCCCTTTCCTTTTTCCTCACCATCACGTGGGCTGTTTGCCTTCCTGCCACTGCACACTGTCAACAATAAAAAAAAATGTAATTTGTGTTACTAATAAGTGTTGACCGTGGCAAACTTCTTCATAAGGAGAGAAAAACTACAGTCGTGTCTTTAGACTCACAACAAATAAATTAACTTACTCGAATAGACGAAACAAAATATCTAAACGCTACAAAGAATTGCATAATCATCATATTTTATGCCCGATTCATAAATTAATGTTGTTTCCCCAAAATCCGCAGTACTGGCTTTCATATCACGCACAAGTCAACAAGGGTGAATGGGGAAAACACATTTTTTTACTATATAGGTACACGGCACCTGAGTGATTTATTATGTTTGCACTTCCCGCGTAAACGTATTTAATATCACATTAACGTTGACTTAAAAAGGTTTTAAACATTTTCAGTGACCATAAGTGTCATATTATTGCTATAATATATTTTTTATATAATTATAATGAATAAGAGGATTAAAAGTCATAATTTATATCGTAGTGTCTGCAATATAATCACATAAATTTACCTCGAAATTATAATTAGGTTTTCATATTATTTATTGTACTTAATCCTTTGCGAGCATCAATGACTATAATCCACACTGTCTATTCTTCGTAGAATGACTTTAAAGCAAAAACAGATCTAAAATAAGGAACTGTAAATGGCAAAGAAAATATCGCACTGTGTCACTAGAAAACAGTTCTTGTTTAACAGTATTTACTACACAATTTTTATAATACATAAATTAAACAGGATAAAAATTATCGAACTGATAATCCTTCGATCCTTCTATTTCACTCTTAATCTCAAAAACGAACTAATCGGTTTTGAATCGCCACTATCAACCAATCTTATTTTAAATACATATACATATCTTTATGATAATGATAAACCTCGTTATTTTATTAAAATTTTCAATAAACGACTCGACTAAAATTATTATCTTTTATTTGCACGTTCATAAATTTTTTTGACATACCAGAGGCCCTACTAGACAAGTGTCAAAAATTTCTATTCTATTCATAGAATAGATAGAAAAATGTATTGGATTGACATAAGCTAACGCCGACGCTTATGTCAATCTCATACATTTTGTTATCTATTCTATGAATAGAATAGAAATCTTTGACACTTGTCTAGGGCCTCTGGTATTTCAGTACACGAGAGGTACAATTATAATAAACAACCTATGTTGTAGTTGAAGGCAAACATAAACTTTCCTAAATACACAGTATTTTCAGACTTTAAAAGCCTCTTTGCGTCACATCATTATAATAGTTGAGCTTTTATGGCGGCTGTTGGAACTTTTTCGACGAAGTTGGTGCTTCAAGCATCTGCTTATATTCAGTTATATTATGTCGCGAACAACGCGCTTTTGTTGCTGCAAAACGTGAATAATATATAAATAAGCAAGTGCTGTCTTTTACTATAAAATGTCAGAACTACGTGGTTTTTATAACTGATATTGATTTTTTTTTAATAATAATAATAATAATAATAATCTTTATTCATCACAAACATTGTAGTACAAGTAAATTTACAAAATAAATTTTGTCGTTGAAATTGTTTATTTTTTCAAGTATACTATTTTAAACGCGTTTTTCTTAAAGTCTAGGTTAGAGACACGCGTAACATTTATGGATACCGGATTTTACTTTTAACTATTTAGATACTCTAATTAAACACGTATTAAAAAGTATGGTCAGGTCAATACCTAACTCAATTTAAAAAATAATAATAACATATCCAACAGAATGCAACATTGTACAACAACAAATAAAGATTATTACATCAGTATTGCAATAAGTGATATAATAGTTCTTTCTTCCTCATTTTACCGACACATCGTCGTAAATACTAATAATTATTATTGTTACATAAAATACAAAAGTATATATACATTTTTAATTAACGTAAATTATTAAAATTGGTAATTGATAGTTGCTTAACAAAACAATATTGAAATACGGGAAACAAATATTACATAAACGGTGGTTAGTGATGAAAACTTCCAATTATTCGGATCCATGTGCAACACACCGACAATACGGCGTTGTTGGCAAGTGGAGTGTGACTAACTGAAGCATACCTTGAAATTAACACTAGTAAAGGCTGCGCCAGAGACACGCGTATGTAGGCAAAACGTTCGCGAACATTCAACTTCGTTATTTACTCTATATATTCCATCCAAACATGTTTATTTGAAAATGATTTAACTACTTCTTTAAACCGCACATTATCATACAAAAACATTACTTACTCTAAAATTTATTATGGATACAGCCTATTTTGCAAACCAAATTTAACGCTACTTTAATCTTATTTGTAGAAAAAAAAACAAAAATTGCTAATGGTTTCTACCCTAAATAAATAAATTCTAATACAGTAAGTAAATAAACTGAAAAGCAGCTATGAATTTGCATTAGCCAGATCCAAGCTTGTTGAAAGAAGCTAAGAGAAAAGTAGCAAAGGTATATTTAAGTCAGCAGAAAACATTAATAAGTAATGTTATGAGATTATATATTCTTAACATTTTATATATTGTCTTTGTTATATATTTGTCATTGATATACAATAAATGGGTTTTTTGTATATCAATGATATTTGTACATAGATATCACAGATTACATTACAACATCAACGCGAATGCCTTTTTCATCTATTTTGAGCAACAAAAGGTTTGTATTTGTACGTTCTTTTTAGTGGTAACCCTTTTACTTCAAGGTTCTTCTAGAAGCATATTTAAAGGATATATTCTGCAGCTAATAAAATAGAGCACAAAAATTTTCCAAATATTATACATTTCAATTTCTGTTCATGAGCGTCTTAAAAACACTACAAGACGGGTCAATATAGCGATAGTTTGAAAAGGTACATCAGTAGGCGTCTTTCAACTCAAATGATAATGATCATGATGTATAACTTAGAAGCAAAATATCTTAGAGCAGTTAACTTATACCTAAACTTCTGTATTCTACGATAGCGGTTACTACCAGGCAAAAAGGCTGCCTTGCCATGTTTGACTGTTTAGCATAAATAACTATGCAAATGTTTTAGGCAAGCTTTTTATTGTCAAAAATTGAGACCTAATTTTAAAAACATTTTTGTCCATGTATTTGATGGACTCACTTCTCGATGGTAGATTCTTACATAATTTAGATATTATTCAAATAACTTGAATAAAAATTTCGTGATAAGGTTTAGAGGTACTGGACGTTCGAAAAAAGGTAGAACGTTACTTTTATTTGTAAGTTGTCAGTTTGCGTATAAGGGGTATATTGTAATAAAAATCATTTTTTTATTTAAAATTCTATTCTGTAACCAATATGAAATAAAAATAAATTTAAAGAAGTGTCAAACAGCAGACTATCGTGCTATGTGTTCTATAATTTTTTTCGTTACATTTATTTACTTAATTTATTGTATTTATATAAGATGCGTTAACATCATTAATTTATATTAACCCTGCCGAAAAGAACAATTTGTATTAGAAATGGTCAAAGTAATTTGCAATGTCAGTTTGTATGGTCTTCGCAGTCCAATTTTTAGTAAAAAAAAAATAATTGGTGTAAAATTTTCTTGTCTTACTTTGGCGATGTAACTTGGTTCGTTGTGATATTTCACACTATTTTTAGTATATTGAGCATGAGAATTAGATTTAAACAATCTAATTCTCATGCTCATGCGCGCTTGATACACTTAATGTGCCAAGAAAAATACATATTATTCGTCAGCGTAATTATTTAAAAACTATATATCTATATATAAATATCGGACTTTGTATTTTTATAAATTACTTTTACTCGTAAGAGAACCTCGTTACGCAAGTATTAAATTAGTCCGCATACGACTGGAAGCTGACCAAAATATAGCTTGAAAAAAGCTCGGTTAACACTTAAAGTATCTTCCTCAACAACTACATTTTGTATGAGCTATTTTCGGTACAGCCTATAAATCTTAGACCCACGGGAATTAGCTTTAGTGGTAAAAAGTACCTAACTATTTTAGCTAAGATATTCTCCTTACATTTATAATCTTTCTATTTTCGTTGATGTATTTTTAATAACTTAAACAATAATACAAATATGAAATTAAAAGGAAACTTTTTTTTGAGAAAACAAAAGACGAAATCGACTACATTTTACTTTTCACACAATTGACATAGTTATTATAGTCACGCATTTTTAGTTACTTAACGTCTTTTAGCATTGCCTTTCAGAACGCGTTACTTTAAAACGAAGTATTTGCATAACTAGTGAAATAACAAATGTTATTTTTACTGGACAACATGCAAATATGCATATTTGCGAAAGGTTTAGAAAGTGTAGTACTGTGTACTAGCTTTAGTGTGACAAAATTGTAAGAAGGTTGTAAGCAAATGTCATTAGGTACGTCCGACATTGAATGGTCATCAACACACGCTTTCTCCCTTACGTTGGCATTCAAAACAAAGTAAGCATGCGTTACATGTTATGTCACGGATTACCTATCTATCTAATCGCAATAACAGCTCTTAAGGATCTGTCTCCGTAGTATTATTTAATTAAATTCCCATTATATAGTTACATCAAAGTATAAATTATTAGGGTCAAGACGAAATCAGTGAAATATTCTGAAGTAGTTTACAGTTAAAATTAATAAGTTCAATTTAAAGGACTAAGCCGACTTTCATAATACTTAACCTATAAATTAGAATTAAAGTTTTTTATTACCATACATAATGTTAATGTTATAAATACTTTAAGAACTATGATTTTTCGTTTTGGAGGAATCAGGGCATTTGCCGTTTTAATTCATACATTTTTTAAATTGTAAAATGAAGAATACAATATGATTATTTATATATGCTAAGATTAATTAAGTTCTCTTTACTTTTCTTCAAATTAACCAACTACTTAAAGAACTAGAAAGGCTTTTAAAGCTTAAATTATATAATATATAGCGATTTTATAAAAAAAAAACTAATGATGTTTTTAACTTCAAAAAATGTATAACTCTTTACCGATTTTACTTTTTATTTTATTTTTTATGTACTTACGTTAGTTCTCTTTTATTACCTACGTGTTTACTACTAATATTATATTACAGACCTTCAAACTAAAATAGTGTAACGCCCCACTTATCAAAATGTAAATATTATTAGGTTGATACGTTACTCTAGTAAAGTCATATGTACTTATTCTTTTTTTAACACTTTGAATGTTTGCTGTTATCAAATGGCTTAGTATCTGTAATACTAATGAGTCAAACATGAGATTTGCCTAGATCTTTTGATTGAAGAAAATAAATATTGATTATGTACTTACCAGCAAAGTTCTAAATGACATAATAAAACCTTTTGCCACCTTTTATACGGTCATTAAACTAATAGAGTAGCAAATAAACTATAATCATTACGTAGAAAACATTTACATTTTTAGTAAAATACATCGTGTAACGCATACTGAATGTATCTCTGCGTTTGACCTACACATACATAGCTATGCAGCTATTTTAAAAAGTAAAAGTGTCACTTACGAAACTAAGGCGGTTTGCGAATGAGAACATTTTTGTAACAAAAATCCATGTAATATAGTTAAACGTTATTTTAGAACTAGTTCTAAGCGATCATGATAAGAAACTACATTATCGTAAATATACGTAAGTTTGTTAAAGAATGTGCTTAGGTACATATTGAGAGAAATGCAACTTCTGGCTGACGAGAAGTCACTTAACAGTTCTGAGTAAAAGTTGCACATATTGAAAGTTTATAGCAAAAAGACTACGGTTCCACTTCATAGAATTCATAGAGATATTATCATAGTATAATATTTAAAATTTAACCCAGATCTTAATAAAATCTTATATAAAACTGTATCAAACTAATAATAAAAGTTGACCACAGATTTCAAAACGTGTGGAACCACAAAATATGTTTACATTGTTTTATATAAGATATATTATATCATTAATTTAAAACCATTCAAAATAGTAGATATTATGATCATAGAACAAAGAATTCAGAACGATTTTGCAACAAGGCTCAGTCATATTGAAATTAATCGGGTATTTTAATAGCGCATACAAATATTGCAATATAATTTAAAACTCAACTAAACTTTACTTACTGCAAAAAATGCCAAAGTTCCTATACAAACATACAGAGATAATGAACACAAAGTATACACAAATGATATAAATGGAAATTTTGTGATTGACAAAATATTTTTCTCGTAAATTGGACACATGTCGCATATCGCACGACACTTTGAACATATCGCTTATATTAATATCATCAAAGTAAAATTTAAAATTACGGCATAAAATTAAATAAAGTTATTTTTCGTTTTCCTGCCCCAACTATACAAAACGTCCACAAGTGCGCACACGGTTAATTAAGATTCAAAGGAGATAGTGGGTCAAAGTTGTACTGCCGGTGACAAATCTACTTGACCCCTTTTATCTTACGGGGGACTGAGTAATCAAGCATTCATGGGGACGTGACACATGTCCCCATTAATGTATAACTTTTAAATCTTTTACACTTTGGGAGTAAATATTTCACTGAATAGGAAAACACGGCGACTATTTTCCTGTTGTGTTCTGTAACTCTAAATATCTCTGTACAATTTCTTACAATTTGTTGCTATTAATTAACCAATGCGTAGTTTACAGAACTTTCAGAGTATTTTTAGTTGCAATATTAAGTCAATACAATCAATTATTAGAACATAAAATATTTTAAAAGCATCTTACAGAGATAGTTGTCGTAGTAATTGAGATGTCCATCACTCGTTGACCGCACTGGTGACGTACTACTAGGCACAGTGAAATCATTTTGATACGCAAACATAAACTAAAAGGCCGTATAGGACTATAATAACAATAATAATAATGAAAATCATTATTGGGTCATGAAAGTCATTTTAACAATATAGGTCTTAAATAATATTTTTATAAGTACTTAATGTAGTCGTGCAGGAAAATTCAAACTATGCTATTTTCACTAACGACGTAAAGAAGTAGTTATGAGTAAGTATATTGCCTTATAATGGTATTTTTTCTATCACAATAAGTTATTTCTGTCTAATTTATCGTAATAAATTGTTTAATTTGTGTGTAATTTCGTTGTAATTTAATTAATAAATATATACAAAGAGTAAACAAAACTAATAAAAACATTGTTTACTTCTGGAAAGTTCATTTTTATAGTCATGAAACATAAAGGTTATATAGAAGATTTTGTTTCTTTACCATTCCAATGGTCCGTAAGTTATAGTCACCGTTGGTGATCCTCAAAATGTCAAAGGCCTACTAACCTATCTCGGATTTAGTGCTCTCTTATCTATTCATAGCCTGAATTTACCCACTGCATATGCCTCTCTTACTTTGTTTTACTGTCCACGCTACTGCGCCAGACTTACCCATGTTTTACCTGCGATAGTTGTGTGTATCAAGCTATTACTAAATGAGAAATGGATCAAAGAGTGTGGACATCCAGCGCCGGTAAAATTGCCAATCTGGTATTTTTATACTTCATACTACTAAATAATAATATATATACAATTACAGCGGTATATTACTATAATCTTAGCGCAAGATAAATACAACGTTCCTTGAACCTATATCCACCGTCAAGTGCCAATATTTTACGTGAATAATAATAACATTCACTCATACAATTTCTAATTCATCATGTCATTGGAAGTGGTATTTTTAAAAAGAATATGGTTAACCGCAGACTGTTCGTTCAGTTATTATGCAGAACACGTATCGTGGGCATGAATGGCAAATGTTGGGTACAAATAATGTGAAACCACTGTTTCGACACGTTGGATACTCATTTAAAAAGATATATCATGTATTGGTGGTTGGTAATCAGTAAAGAACAGCTATTGGTATATAGATAAATATTTCAGACTAAAACGTAAAGCGCTCGCCTTTGTACATCATATTTGTAGCAATAATTATGTATAATGTAGAAACTTATACAGAAAACTGTGTGTACAATAAAGAATAAAGCAATCCCAATTTAATTCAAATTATTACCGAGTTGAATAAAATTAAAAATCTCATTTTTCTTAAAATTTTCTCTCTTTTTCTTTTCTGTATTTACCTAGTGGCAGCTGCAATCTAAGCTACCTGTTTTTATGGCTTACCACGCCATTATCTGCCATACAAAAGAGGAAAATTGTATATCAATCAATACATACAACAACAGTAGTAAAATCAGAATTGTCTTAGTTCAATTATGTTTGTATAAATTCAGCACCTACTTATCAATTTTACTAATGGATAGGTTAAATTATTATTTGTAAGGCATATAACCTTGTTTAATATCGATGCTAATAAAAATATTCGTCAATAATCCACGAAGTCTGTATGCACTATATTTTTGGCTAAATTACAATCATTGCTAATACCTAGCCTACATTTCGACACTATGTAATTGTCTGACAAATTGCTTTTTTTATGTACGACGCAAATTTTGGTATAAAAAATGGAAAAGTCAACCTTCACGAAGTCTAATGGCGCTGATTGCATTTTTCGTCCATTTAATAATATAATTACAGTGTTTGTGCACAGGAAAAGGAAGTGACGAGATAGAGTGAGATATTTCAAGGTGCTAGATTATAGTAATCTCATGAATATACTTTATTTACCGTGTAGTAGCCGTAGGTTGTCAGAAGTAGCTACTTGCAAGTACGAAAAATAATAATATTACTAGTAGTAATTCAGAGGTCATACATACAACACTAAGTAATCACTGAATAGGCACAATAAGCAAATTATATTATTATTATACTGCCTGCTAACTCTGGGTAAGAAGAAAGTGAGGAAACCTATCCTTAAGTTTCAATTTCATTTTCATACAGTGAATACAAAATTTCAATTTCATACTAGACTACAACTCAATGAAACTCATGAGTTTCGATTTATACTATCAGAGTTTACGTTTTTATTTAGCGTTAATAACATACAGTAATAACATAGATAAGCCCGGTAATTTACTTTCGATTTCGTATAATGCGTATAATAGTATAGTCAACAGTAGGTAATTAGTTCAAACTTAAACGGAGTAAGTATATAAGTTATGTAACGGCATTGACTTATATTTTTATCTAAGGCCACCTATTGTAGATACAACTTCTAATCTGTGTAAATAATATAAAAAAATTAACCTATATAAAAATAGATTTTTATAAATTTCACTTTAAGTAACAAAACTATGTAATTTGGCACAACTGCCGCTATAACAGTGATAACAGAGACTTAGCATTACACCTTATCTATGAGTGAGTGGCGGTCGTCTCGTCAGTAAACTACTCTTATTTTTGATCTACATCTACAAATACTTGTGTAATCCATAAATATTATGTTTCCAAAGATCAGAAATGTAGATATAATACCAGCCTGTTTACTGTCAAAAAAGGCCACTTCTCAATATAGAGAAGACTTGAGCATTAATCACCACGCATGCTCAAGGCGGATTGGCAATTTAAGGCTTTTGAGTTCAGGTTTCCTCACGATGTTTTTCTTCACCGTCAGTCAGAAATGTCCAAGATAAACTTAAGATTCGAACCCACTACCTCATGTTGTTTCATTTCTATTTTTATGTAGACGAAATGTAGATACTAAAACAAACAAAAAATGTTTTCCCTATCATGGATAACATACGGGAAATAAATTCGGTGTTCAAAGTAATAATAATTTTTCAAAGGTGTAACGGTTCAAATATTTTCAGGCATTCCCATCGCGTGTTGTTAGAAACGTTTCGTCAACTGTTTCTTAAGCACGCGCCGCACGTATTAATTCACGGTCCGTGGCTACCTGAATTACCATTAAAAACTTTAATGGCTGCAATAGATGATAAAAAACCGAAAGTCAATGCCAACAGATAGAAATTTGGAACTGCACTCTAATAATTCTAGACAATAGATATTTCACAAATATTATGTCTAAACTGTATCGTGTGTTACGAACATTTGTCATAAATGTGTTATTGACACCTTCATAACAATTATGTAGCAAATTGGAGCTGTTATGAAAAAGCGAAATTGATACAATTTGTTTTGTAATTTTAATGATATTATTGTAGTTTATGTAGCAATGAACAGGCTACATTGCTTGTAGAACCGATAATCGACAAGCATGAAAGGTTTTCTAGTATTGACCGCGAGCTGAAAGACGCAGTATGTACTGGCTCCTCACAAAACAGATTGGAGAACATAATTATAAAATCAATGCGAGACAAAGGTCTTACATTAAAAATGCTTTGGGTTTTAGAGCTTCAACGTCTTTTTATTTCTACACTAATAAAATGTCAATCTCTCTTACCTGAAATGACATGTAAATGCATGTAAAATAGATATTTAAATTTTGTATTTATATTGAAATATTAAAGAGATAACAGGCCATCAACAATAGCAAATGGGTACCCGAAACAACAATGAGTGAGATCGTCCGAAATTGAGCGAACATTTCTATAAATACATACTAATCATCTATCAATTGGCGAATTTATGAAGGCCCCTACGTTCATAACGACCATTCAATTTCCTTTTCAGCTTGAATGTACGGGAGCGGGAGCATTTCCTTTCGATGCCGAGTCCCAATCAGGGATTCCATATATACGTTCCTATGTAATAACAATTGAAGTGAATATTAAGAATGCTTCTTTGTTAATCGGGCTGTTAGGTTCTTTGGGTTGGAATTGTTCATATGAGAGGATATAATGATGAATATTGGTTATGAATAAAACAAGTATTAGATTTTTTGCTCGACTGCCGTAGTCAAGGACGGCAGGTAATGTTTTTCCAGCATATGTATCTATATTGGTGTGTCTAATTCTTTGGCCCGCTCTACAGCCTAAATGGCTTAATGGATTTTAACATATGAGGTGTCATTAGATTCATATTGACTTTGGGAAAAACATTGAGCAAATAATATTGCAATGTAGCGCCGACACACAATGTATTTCTTTCTTTTCGGTTTGTTTTAGGCAGGCGGGCTTTTTATATTTTAATTATATATTTTTACGGAACTACTTACAGTGTAAAATGTACAAAAAAGTTATTTAAGCCATGGACTATTTATTGGACGTATATTTGTGCATACAGCCTACTTAAGTATATTCTACTGCAGAGTTAGTAAAAAAGTAAAACCGCAACTTGTTTTCATTACATCCCAGAATAATTAACAGAACTAGTCACATGCACATAATAATATTATCGTGATCTCGCAATTACGATCACATCGCCGCAACCGTTATGTCACCTAGTAATACCATATTACAATGAGCATTATAAGAATATTTGCATTGGTCTGGGTGTTTCTGTGCATAATATGTATGTTTTTACAAAAAAAAGTATTTAAGTACTTATATCCGCATTCTAGAACCCATAACACAAGCTATAATTATATGCTTAATTTGGGTCTAGGTGGCGTTGTGTACAGTTGTTGCAATGTATTATTATTATTATGTCTCTCTATATCACAGGCATGCTTTTAAAAAAATACAACGTCCTTTGGAAGGCTTACACGGGGACACAGGTTTTTTTTTTTTTTTTTTTATTTTATAGCCTACGAAAGTGACTCCACCCCGCCTGATGGTAAGCAGTCAGTGGAATCCAGAAGTGGCGGCCACTATACCAAAAGCCATCGTCTTAAACTGCTGGTATGGTGGCCTCCATATGGCGGCTGGGAATGGGATTAGGGGAAGGGAATGAGGGAGGTGAAGAAAGAGGAAAGGGGGGATATTTGGCCTCCGGCGCTCTCACTCACCAAACGAAACGCAGTAGTACGGATACTACTACTCTTAAGTCGATTTTCTATGAGAGGGTAGTACTTCCCTGGACGATCCGGCCCCATTCATGCTGAAATCAGCGTGGATCTACTACCGTATAAAAGGTGCAGTGGCCCTTTGAGAATTTTAATGTAAAATGGGATGAGACAGATACCATAGCTATGTCACATCCCTATAGCAGTATAACTATGACATACCTGCGGTACATGTAGAAATATTACTATTATATGAGAATGAAAAAGTTTGGCTATGCAGATGGGTATTCGGTGGACAATGATGATACTATGGATAAAAACGTCGTCTGCCATCCTTTCTATTCCGAGATATTTTTTGTGAAAAACTGGGCAGACAGTGACTCACCTAGACATTAAATGGGTCTCTTATAAAACCGACATGGGCATGGCTTCCCACTGGCAAGAAGGCAACACCGTAGTGCGCGACTGCGGGTGTCGAGCGCTGCAGCACCGGTTTTGACGTCACTCGTCTCAGGCCTGGAGTGGGTTTCCTCGTAGTTATGTTCTTGAAAATTACACTTCTACCCCTGAGCTTATAGCTCTGACGACCCCTTTTTGACTTTAGAGTGGTGGTCAATAAAGGCTAGCCGAGACGAGGCCCTGATCGATTCTCAAAGGCATGCAGGACCGCAATGTCGCCACTCACATTTAGCTCGCCACAAGCTGCCCTGCGGTTTTGTTGGCTCTTCAAATAGACTTGTGATACCTTTTTTTTTATATATAAAAAATGTATCATCATTAATGTATTTATACTTATTGTATATATGACCTTATCATTTCGTATTACGTCCTTTTTCTACTCAATGCTCTATAAAGATAGGTACCTTGTGTTTCCTAATTCGGTTTATAAGGTCGATATGCGAAATATGACTTGTTGTCGAGAGAGTAAGTTGTGGTTTTGTCACAAAGATATACCTAAAAATAAATAGCAAAGTTATTTCAGTGCAGGATGAATCTATTTGACCAAGTTTGTGAGGTGAGCTTACTGGATGCTAGTTCGTTAAATCTCTCTTTGTTGCTTGCTTCACAGTGAAGCACAATCGTCCGGAACATGTTAAAGTATTCCAAAGTCTCATTTGTATTAAGTATATTTGTATCTATTGAATCTAATAGCAAGGTGGCCTTATACTAGCTTATACCGTCTAAAATAGGTATATTATCTAAAATGTTCAATATAGGTTATTCACATTAATTTTAGCTACATATCGGCTCCTAAGCTTTCTTTGAGCATCTCTTTTTAGGCCAGTCTTAAACCACTAATCCATTGATGCCTGCCAAGTTTGTTTCCAGCTTACCGCTGCCGGGTCCATGAGCTTCGCTGGCTCGTTATCTGAACATCAGCACGAATAAAAACTGACCATTGCATACGTACTAATATGTGGGTACGTCAGGTTTGATTGCAACCGTCGTGTAAATAAGTCGTGAGACTTACGATATCATACGACCTTTATTCAAATATTATTAGTTTAAAGTACTGTTAAAAATAATAATTATGTAAAGTAATAACCTCTTAATCGGTTACCATTTACTTAACATTAAGCTTATCTGATCGATTCTTTAAGCGAAATACTTAATATAAACGGTTATTTACAAACAAGTGGAACCACTTTCACATTAAACGATTTGGCGAAGCGACATTTATTCTTATTTGAATTACGATCAGAGAAATTCATGAGCAATCAATCATGTTAGACTTAAGATGCTTAGTAGAAGATGAAATTGCATGTAGATAAAATACTTAGGCCAGCATTAAGCGCTATCCTGAATGTTTAATGACTTTTCTGTGTGTGTGTTAGATAGCGGCAGGATGAACCGGGAACGGAGCCTGAGATTGCTTGCCCGGAGGTGGAGATCTCTTTATTAATGCAAGCTCCTTGCCCGACGCCGGCGACCTAACCAACTTTAAGAAAACTATCTCTACTCTTTAAGCGCGCCTCGCTACTCTTATTTCATCCACGTAAACAACTAACAGTTTATTGCTAGACGAGAAATTCTTGGAACAAGAAATACCTTTTTCAACCAAACTAGACAATTTTCAAGTTGTCCGCTCCGAGAAAATTACACGGTGCGCGTTGAAAGCTCGTCCATCCGGCAATGTACACTCAAATACTGTCATTAACGAAATACGCTTTTCCTCCCTATGAATACATTATGAGAACTTACCTTACATACTGGACTCAAGCATTTCAACAGCAATAACTGAAATTTAAATAAATGTTCTTCATTAGTTATCATTGCAGATATGAAAATTTTAGACGTAATGCGTGTTAAGCTATACGTTAGGATAAGTCCGGTACCAACACCTTTCGGAACACAGAACAATGGGTTCCTTCCTGAAGCAGCGAGAAAGTGAGTGTTCCCCTCACTAAATAAATAACATAATCTCCTCGGAACATCACGATATCATATGCGCATACGGGCGCCGACGTCAGACTTATAAAGATCTACTTTATTTGTTACCGGCAGCCCTTATTGATGGTCTTTTTGTGTGATAATGAGGCAAGGCGATTTGTAAAAACTACAACTATAAACAACGATGCAAATTGAATTTAATCGCGATCTATGTATAACCGCCGTGAGATGAAAAAGTGCACTTAAAGAAGAAAGAAGAGTGCAACTGAGACACTCGTATTTTTAAACAAAATTTAAACGACATTGTAGTTGTTTTATGTCTACCACGTTCCAGTTTCACTTGTACGAGTATAATTAGAAACAGCTATTTTAAATGCACTGTTTATTACATTGCACAAAGGCAAATAAGTAAGAATAGCAACAACCAGACACAGCGTAAATAGTATTTAACGCTGTAATAGCGTGGTGTCAAATCCTACTCGGTAA
The DNA here is from genome assembly GCA_963082885.1 of Parascotia fuliginaria. NCBI lineage: Eukaryota > Metazoa > Arthropoda > Insecta > Lepidoptera > Erebidae > Parascotia > Parascotia fuliginaria. The sequence goes on from OY720175.1 coordinate 5,923,072, forward strand.
TTTACGAAATTTAAAAAAAAAATATCGCAATGAGTTATACTTAGTACTTACACCGAATTAAGATGTAACCTGTTGCATGCATTATGGTAAAAGAAAATTGAAGTCATAAAAAATGTCTTTGAAATCTTGCACAACGAAACCGTGCAGCTGTCAAATACGAGCGAAAACTTTACGAAACTTGTCGTGATCGTAAAACCGCAACTTTCCGCGTCAGGCAATTTTATTATTTGTGTACACCCATTTATCTGAGTAATATTTCTAATGCCTATTACACAGCATACGTGACGATGTCAAGCCCGATATGGCACCGCAGTCAACTTTGCGCCACAACACTAACATAGAAAGTTTATACTTGTTAAGTCTCAATCAGAACTTAGCTACACACATACATAATACCTCAGTCTACATTAAAATACACCGCCGGTCAAATACTTACATATATCAAATTTATGTAGACAATCAAAATTGAATTTTTCCGTAAGATATAATTTGAACTCATAAATAAAAGTACTCACGGCAATAACGTAACTTCTGTAAAATATTTTAGTTATAAAAGTTGAGTTAGTAGTCAAGCAAAATGGACTTTATTATTTTCTTTATTATCAGTTTTTGCACTCAATGAGTTTACTGTTGGAAAACTTAAACCTGTCGCTAGCCATAAACTTGCTTTTTGCTAACATTGAAGTGAGTTTCGATTTTAGTTGGATCGTGTGAACAGCACGCTGTGCATTTCGAGTTTGTTACGCAGTAACAGTAAACAAGTTTTAACAGAGATGGTAATGTATCTTGCAATGATTACTTTTACAAGTCGGTGGTAGTTTCATGGTATGTCCATCTGGTATTGAACGGGGCCGCGTGCTCTCGGTCAAGCCTGTTGCAAACTGGTTTCGTTCATTATCAAAAGTCAATAACTTTCAGATGCATTCCGAGTCATGGCCAAATGTACTGTTGATAAACGTAATAAGTAAGCGGTATGTTATCACATTATAATACCTAAAGGAACTAAGCTTACTGTTGACAAATCTGGAGATATGTTTACTTTCTTTTGACATTTACGCAAGAGACTTTCGCTCAGAATATTTACGTATAACATACTCGACACAATAACGCTTAATTATTCCTTTACAAAAATGGCAATGCTCAATCATAATAAAAAGGGTTTTGCAATGACTTCTCTTGGAGAGTTAAATTGGCAAATAATTAGGAAAATACGTTCCGTTTATTATGTGTTATAACTCATATATGCAATTAGGAAGATAAAACCCATTTTAGAAGCTAACCGCATTCGTAAATCGTAGTGTTTCACTGCGATTAGTTGTTACAAAGCTAGGTCATGCTGAGTCGAAATTGTATATTCATAGCTGAGAAAAGTATAACAATTAATAGTAGTGTTTTAAGAAATGTAACGCGATATTATGTATACGTTATAAATATTTATCTAGTTTCTCATAAATTACCTTGGACGTAAAAAAAACCTACGTTAGAAGTCCATTTTATTGATCCAATTGGATTTCGGTTAACTATTTTCGAATTTGAATCAATTGAACTTAGTACGAGCATGTCAATTCATTTCCACGGCACTAAGATTCTGAGGAGAAATTAGTTGAAGCAGAGAATGTACCTCCGGTTCCAAGTAATTTTTATTTGTTTTTTTTTGCATTTTTCAGTCGAAGAGTGCAGTTGAAAACGCCAAGGTCAATATCAAAGGTGCTTCCGAAGTCCATTAAATCTAACTTTGAACATAACATGCCTTTGTAATTTAAAAGTACTTTTACCTACAATTCTTTTTGACTCTCCTAGATACAATTATGCAAAATTCATCATGTTGCTAGGTTGCTACAAAATCATAATTCTAATTAATAGCTGTTTTTATTTTTCATTATTACCTTTAAAAGCGGTAGAGTAATATCCAAGGTTGAATGCTTAATTGCAGTTACGTGTATCATATATTAGAATAGATTTCACAGCGTTTGATTTATAGTTTTTTTTTTTTTTTCTCTCTTTATTTAAGGACTTTTGTTAAAAAACATGTCAGTCCTATAGTATCAAAAACATAACTATCTTCAAAATATAACTATAATTCTAATAAAAATAAACATAGAAGATTTTATAAAATAGTATATGAAACGTAGTTCACACGACCATTTCATAAACTCTTCTTGCTGCGTCAGAACTAGGTTCAGCTAATATACTATTAACTGATCCCAAGTTCGCCTTAACAATATTAAAATCCAAAAACAGTTTATCTCTGGCTCTGCGATTCCGGTCACACTCTAACAAGAGATGATGGACATCGTCGATAGTACCACAAGTTAAACAATTGGGCGAGTCAAACTTCTTCATCATATGTCCCAACTTTCTTATAAACTTAAACTTTCTTTGATTTATAGTTATGTTTATAGTCCAAAGGATAGATAAGTACCAGTTACCATAACTGTGAATTAACAATTATATGAATAATAAAATGAAAGTTAATTACTACGTGTAACAAAAACCTGTTGTTTAAATTCAGAAGGATTTTTAAACTATTATACTTATTTTAAACATGATAGACTAGGTTAATACCTGTCATCTGATCCGCTAGACCTGGGGACATTCAAGTTCCTGGGTTCTCGCCTTGAACCTAACTTATTTAAAAGGTAATTCACTGAGTAAGCTATTATATTGTAGGATGGAACATGGTATTGCTTTTTTATCATTAAATTGGAAGCGAATTTGGATCAGCCACTCATAATGCAGAACTTTTAAAACACCAAAAACCACTTTCAATCAGTAAATTATGCTTGTTTGTCTATCCGTGTAATTTTGTGTTTAAGTATGAGTTCAAACAAATGTCCTTACTGCCTGTAGTTCATTTAACTACACAATTAAACAAACGCAAATTTACTACAGATAAACTAGCAGTAATCTGATGCAATCAAAGTTAGTAAGTCGAATGGGAAAGTAACACCCCGACTTAGACAAAGCAGTTCCTTGATTAATCCCGTAAACACGCGTATTTATTTATATACAGTGCACACGGTAAACCATTTTCATAAAGCCTTCTCCACAATCTGGCTTTTCTTTGTTAAACCAATATTAAATAATTTTAAAATGGATGTATTATGAATATAAATATATATATATATATATATATATATATATATATATATATATATATATATATATATATAATATAGCTTCTTTGCTTATAGTCATATATAGTGTCACATCTTTTTTGCCAAAGAGATGCCTATCTCCATTTCGTTAGATATGTCTTAGCACTATTTACAACGTTTGTTTACCCCAGTCCTGTGCTGTGCAGTCCCCTTTCACGGATATTCTTGCTCGACGTGCTCGCCGACGCGAGGCTAATTGCTGTTAATCGCAAGCAAAAATAACAAAGTGCTTCACCGTGTTGTGGTGTCGATAGCTTCGTTTTGCTCACTATTTTAGTTTTTATACTAAAATACCTCCAATAGATGTTATAGAGAGCAAAACAAAATACATCATTTTATTAATGAACTTTCAAATTATGGAATTTATTTCCATATAATATCCATATTATTCCGTATTATTCCTACCTTTCGCCTTATCATTTATTCCGAACTTTGTATAATCAAGCAAACAATAGAATCGTGTTTTAATTGATTCTTAAATTAAAGGAAAAATAAGAAAATCAAGTTCTTTCCTCACTCGACATTTAGACGTCGGAAATATATAATTTTATTTTAAACATTACCTACACTAGTCGAAATGGCCCTGTGGATAAGGCACCCGATTCGTAAACACGAGGTAGTGGGTTCGAATCCGGGCAAGTACCAATGTGATTTTTCAAATCATATGTACTTTCTAAGTTTATCTTGGACATTTCTGACTGACGGTGAAAGAAAACATCGTGAGGAAACCTGGACTTAAAAGTCTGAAATTGCCAATCCGCCTTGAGCAAGCGTGGTGATTAATGCTCATTCCTTCTCTATGAGAAGAGGCCTTTGCCCTGCAGTGGGACAGTAAACAGGCTGGTATTATTTATTATTATTACCTACACTAAAATAGCCAGATTTCGAGATCGCTATTGCTTTATAATCATCAGAAATAATTTTATGGTAGGATTTCTAAGTATTGATGTTGATAGTTTCACTATTAAATTTAATATTAACTCATAGCTTTAAAATATATTAAGACAGTCACTACAGTCTAGAGTAAATTAAAAGAAAATATTTACTTAACAATAAATTCAAATCCCAATTTATCTGTACACTAGTCTTTACTCTGATAAGTTTGAGTACAGCAAGTCTCACCGTGCTTGCAGTAAGGCTGGGTATCACGGCACTGCTCGAATACTGCGAGAGCGCACAACAAATACTTTAATTTGCTTCCGTACTCACAAGTAACTTAAATAACTGGAAGAGACTATTCGGATTTCAATTTGAACTTAAATATTTATGTACAAAATTAGCTAGCCAGCTAAAGGCATCACCATTATCGTAAGTGATCAACGGAAGTGAATACATTAATTATAATAGATACATCACTGATAGCAGATCTTGATAACAAATTCTGCATCGCAACCAGCTTTACAAACATACGAAGAAGCACATTTATACTTCCATAAAAAATATTTTAAGAGCACACAAGTAATGTTCCAGTACAGGCAACGGAATCAACTTATTCGACCAGTTAACCAAATTTCTCACGCACATAGGTATACTAGCTCATAGTGAGTCTTCAACTGACACAAACTATCAAGCGACTAGAAAGAAAAGAAAGAAAGAAAGAAAGAAAGAAAAAACATTTATTTGTTCTCAACAAGTTAGTTAACAGAACTCAACAATACATTGTAATAAATAAAAATAAAAGTAACAAACATATTGAGATACAAAATTGCCCTAACTCAGCTTTGTGCCACTTTGCGAACACAAAGCAGCGCTGATATTCTGTTAGAGCCAAGATGGATGGTTTTCTGGTATGACAATATCACGGATTGATCAAAGAATACCCTGACATTATTATTAATCGTAGATACAATCTGAGGCCCTAGACAAGTGGCAAAGATTTCTATTCTATTCATAGAATAGATTAAAAAATGTATTGGATTGACATAAGCTAACGCCAACGCAAAGTCATTTTCATACTTTTTTTTATCTATTCTATGAATAGAATAGAAATGTTTGACACTTGTCTGGGGCCTCTGTGTAGATTAAAACAAAATACTTAAAATAAATAAGTAAATATAATAATGATCTTATAAAATGTTTAAATATATAAATCTCTAATGTAATTATATAGTTATTATTTAAATAGTAACTTATGTAATCCAACAATAATTTGTATCTTAAAATAAAATAAAACGGAACGGAACGCAAACTTTCCTATTGACTGTGACAACTGACATCACCACACCCATTAGCCAATAGCAAACATCAAGAGAAGGCGCGTGATTTAAAAATTATGCAAGTGACGCTTTGATGAAGTTTGGTGTAGTGAAACATTGTGAAAAGTAAAAAAACTTAAATGAAAATTCGTTTAATTTGTAAATTATTGTTCATGATGTGTTTAAGCTGCAAATAAGTGATAATGATTCTTGGGAATTGATTGTGTGTTGTGTTTGTGTGTGTGTGTGTGTGTGTGTGTATGTCATGTAACTTGGTCTGATGCCATAATTGAGTTGATGATAAAATGCACATAGTGGTATATATCAAGAAGTCATACCCAGCCCTAGAGGTCTAACCACCTACACTTAACCTAGTTTATAACCTGCATATTATTCATGTCTATTGGACAATTTTTCATCGTTATTACCTCTAATGCTGTACTTACATTAAGAGAGCTATTTACAAAGAAAGTTGTCATTATGTTAGAGAAAGGTTTTGCTATGTTAGTACGTCCGTTGTTTAAGTGTCACCCATTTACGATCATTTAATTTTATAGAGGAAGTAATAATTCTAATATTACAACATTAAAATATGAAGGAAACAATAAAATAGAAATTAAACGGATACACGGAAATGATAGGATTAATTAGGAATAGTTTTTAACATTATATAATTTTGAGGGATGAAATTAATTAATATGAAAAGTACTGTGCCATAGAAGGCCAAAGGAAGACATTGGCTATATTTAAAGCCATATATGTATATAGCATCATAAACAGATCAAAGTTATGTCGTGCAAAGCTAGTTTCACTTACTTATTTGGTAATCATGCAATGTTCGAACCTATTTGACCAAAAAAGTATCTTTTGGTGTACCTTTATCAAGTCACGATTCATTGTTAGTAATAAGAAAAGAAAGAAAGAAAAACATTTATTTGTTTTCAACAAGTTAAGTTTACATAACCTATGAACAGTGCATTGTAATAAGAAAAAGTAACAAAAATATTGAGATACAATATGGCCCTAATTCAGCTTTGTGCCACTTTGCGAACACAAAGCAGCGCTAATATTCTGTTAGAGCCAGGATGGATGGTATTTTGCTATGACATTATCTGCTATGATATTAATTCGTTTCCTTTTGTATATATATTGTTATATTCTTACCTAGTTTTTTTTTACTCGTTTCCATTTAACCGTCTGTCTGTTAATCTCTAAAATATATTATATTTATTCTTAAATTTAAAGTGGATATAGCCACTTCCATATTCTTTACACAAACGTGTTCTGTGTTAGCAAAGCGAAAACTAAATCGTGTAATGCGTTTGTTAAACAAAGCTGCACGTTAGTTGCTGTGTTAATTAATGTCTCCCGTTTCGGCGACTGCCGTTATTATTATAAGTAAAACGTATATTTACTTTTTTTAACTTTTTGTAGGATACAAGAATAACTATTACTTTTCAATGCTTTTGGTGGCTATTGTAGAAGTATCCCATCGTATATGAATAATATCATAATAATATCAACCAAACCTAACATAAATGAAAAGAGTAATTTTAAGTACATTGTCTATTCCATCGATCGATTATAGTTTTTCATGACTGTTGGCCATCACTAGCATTATTTTATAATTTCGATATCGTGAAAACGAATTACGAAATTTGATTCATTCGTAATTGCAAGTGGCTAAATATCGAGGCTTAACAAAATAGGTTTCACGTTGTTTTGATCTACTACCGAAGATAAATCAAATTATTAGTGACGATTACAAAAACTTCCAGAAGTTCTTATACCTATTGTTCCTAAATCTCCGACATGATACCCAACATATGTAATATACACAAAGCCTAATTTGGGACCATGATTTGTAACTAAAATTTGTGCAGAAAATAATTCAATTAAATTAATTATTACTTTTTTATTTCACGTTAAGTATCAGCTGAAGCTTAATTATTAGAAATGATCAAGTACTTAATCAATAACCATATTGTTTTTGCTAGTTACACAGAATCCTTGAACAATACTCAAATATAAGCATGACCTTAATCCGTAACATCAAAGTGAGATGTTTCGAATAATAACATTTACATAATTGAAGCTTGAAACTTTCTTTGTTTAGTCGACGCAATGGTTTTCGGGTCATGTTACTTCTAATTGGTTACCATGTACTTCTCTTGTTCCTTTCTTAGGATAATTACAATATTCACAGAAAATGTTGTGGTTACTATGCTATAATTTTGAGATTATTTTCGTTTCCCAGAGCCCGAGCAATAATTAGTACGTACTTATACATTTTCAAGATCTTAGTGTATGTCTTGCATCGTAGGCATCATCGTAAAAGGCAACTAAACACAACTAAGTCAAAAGAAATACACAAAATCCTTGCACTAGTGCCCGGTATATGACAACATGTTCGTCCTGTGTTACATGGTAGTAAATATATTGATATCGCTGATAAAACATGAGCGTAAAGACATTTCTGCCTAGACTTTCAATTTGTTCTAATCGTTAGTTTATGTAGTAGGTATATCAAAATTACCATTTCACCGTAGACCTTTTTTTTGTCGATAATGGTGCAGAATATGGATTTTGATTCATCAATGTAACAGAAATATGTAGGTAGCTCAGCTCTTTAGTGGTTTGACAAAACACAATCACTCATTACCATGTACATACTTGTATACCAATTGTAAGTGCAATTAACCACATATTTATACAGTCAAGCTTATACATAAATGACCATTTTATGACAAAGGATGAAAGGGATGGGTCTTACTCTAAGCAACTCAATTATTATCTTATCCACCAATGTTATGTGATTTAACGTTTGTGCAGACATCATTTAATTGGTTACATATTAATAAACAATATAGTGAACGTTGAAGAATCGTAAAAAGTATTTTACTTTTGCAGTAATAAAATATAAAAGTAAGCATATTAGCTTGTGGTATGGGTTCTAGAGTGCGGATAAACATACTTATACTTATATTTTTTTTGTTAATACATACATATTATACATAGAAACACCCAGACCAATGCAAATGCAAATGCAGTAGGTCTTATACTCTTTACTTATCGCATTGATATGAAAGAAGCCGAAAATTATGTGTGGTACTGTACACCTACGTGTATCTTATACATTTCTATAGCAAGCATTGATTTCTATTCTGATTGCACTTTGTGTCAGTGACGTTAATGTTCACAATAATACTTGCACGTAAAGTAGTAGCGGCGTGCATTACATATATCCTACAAAACAGTGAAAAAGGCTCTTCAGTTTTAGTTCATGAATTAAATTCAACAGTTATCGATAAATAAAAATACTAGGTAATTCACAATCCCTTAAATAAAATAACACTACCTACAATATTCATCAACATTTTAGTAGAAAGATGTTTCAGGACTAGGGTAAGTTATTTACAACATAAATAAAATACATCAATCATATCTTCCGTGCCCTGCCTACGTGCCTAATTCAAAAACAATGCACGTTTTTTATTTATTTCGATTTGTCACCACGTACCTGTCTCCAAATTAGACTTTTAAAAGCTGGCTCATTCTACGACCGCACCGCAACGTATTGCAATATTGTTTCAAAGCATATAGGGGGCGCGTTACCCAGTGCGTTGCTGCCTGTAGTGTGCGATATTTCATATAAAATGTAAAAAGTGATGTTGGAGGATTTTTGTTATACGATGCGATGCGGTGCGTTCCGCCGTAATATGCGCAAGCTTTTACGGAATAATAAATAGTTTGAACTATATATTTATCATCCCGATTTTACTTTGTGTGTTGTTACCCTTTTCTTCCTTTGGCCCACGCCATTCCAACGTATCTTTTCTCCCTTTTGATGTAATTATAGAGTTCCTGCATTATTATCATTAATGTCATCGGTTTCTTCGAATTGTGTAAGCTTGAGATAACATTAACTAACTCCTCTCACGGTGAGATGGAAGTTATGATAAGACTGCAGTTGTATAAACATGGTTTAGTAGCTATTATGAAATACAAAGTTTTCAAACAATTAAACTGTGATGCTTATGAATGTAAGTTAAGTGAACATGATAAATTATCACACATTTTTCGCCGAAGGTTTAGGCAGAGTCATAGGACATCAATTCTCGCACGACCTGGCAAGTTCGACTAGATCTTCTCCTTAAAAAGTTTATAATATACTGTTTATTTTCACCTAGACCTAAGCTATGCACAGATGCCCACGTGATTTATGATGATACATTACGTGATGCCAGTGATATCTTATTACCGCTTGACACGAATGTACCAAAGGTTACTCAATTACAAGATTCCCACGAATTCCAAATAAAATTTTATGTTAAAATGTTGTTTGTTTGACAAAGTTTTACGATACAAATTGAAAATATTCGACTTGATCTTTTATTGTTACCCAAATCTATTTTGTTTGGCACAGCAAAACTCAGAATTGAGTGATAAATTTCTTTCGTTTCGCTTGTCTCCTATTGTAGCGGTTGATCAATCAGTCTGGTTCTTAACCAACTTTTTTTTCTCATTTAAGTACCTACAAAAATAGTTTTCAAGGAAACTGATTTGTAATTGTAATTGAATTAGGACAAAACGGAACCGAGATTTTTTACGATTGAAAATAGTAAATCACTGCTATAATTTTCTGAGTACTATTTTTTGTTCTATATCTGCGTGAGAAAATGCAGTGACTTTACATTAATTATACTTATAAAGAAAACACAATAAAAACTTTAAGGGTCATACAAATAAGGTTTAATTTAGGTAATACGAGTTTAGCTTATATTGGATGACTGCGTTTCGCAGAATTTGTGTAAAAAAATTGCTGTTCAAGTAATACAATATACTGTCTGTACAACGTACTGTCGTAGATTTATGCACGTTTAAAACGGACTTGAGTTAAGTGAGTGGAAATAATTATGAAACACGACCTAATACGAATAACTAACATCGAATCATTGATTCTATTAAGATATTATGCGCTATTTGATTATAATGTAATAATAAATTGTACAGACCATATAATTATAATTAATGACTATACTATTATTCACTTTCATTTATATGGCCTTCTTTTTCTTATCAAATTATTTATTACGTGTTACGGCTGTTATTTTACTGCTAAGTTATAATCGATTGAGTACCAATTGCATGTTTGGTAAATATTTGATAAATTTCTTTCGTTTCGCTTGTCTCCTATCTCCTTGTCTCGTATTGTAGCGGTTGATCAATCAGTCTGGTTCTTAACCAACTTTTTTTTCTCATTAATTTATTTATGTTTGGTCACAGAAAGTCTTTCTGATACAGGTACTTCTGTTAATTTAAAAATAAAAATAAATTTCTTTTTCGCAATACAAAGTTTAATATGATCTAAATATTGTCGAAGCATTGCTTTTGTACGATTCCATAAGTAACAATTAATATCTACTGTTAATTACTAACTATGAGGAAACAGGTTTACAAAAAACATAATTTATTACCCGTCAAAATATATAAAGTGCCTGTCAAATAGTCAAAACATTCAATTGTGCCTTTATAATTTGTGAGTTTCGAGTTTAGAACGAAATAGGTCATTTGTCTTGTCTTGCTTTCAAGGTGAAGTAAGATTTCCGTAACAAAGTAAATATATATCATTATGTGATAATGTCTTCCACAATACTATGTGCCCTTCGTAACACTTTCAGTTGTCTGTCTGTCTGTCACGGTTGAAGTGGACAAACGTGGACATAAGTTATGACTCGAAATGCATACGATCACGACTACTCGCAGCATTTATATCATGACGTGCAAGTCATAAAAGATGGTGGTTATATTTGAAATTGTCACTTTAGTTGACTATAATGTATCACAATATTGCATTAGGTCTTTAATGAGTTTCATTTCGTTCGTATGTAAGCTTTGAGATGAACTTTTTAGGTATGTATTTTCAAAAAGTTAAATACTTATATCTTTTCACAAAATATATTTAAAACGAGAAGTGACTTTACTTGGTTCTACTACTTGGTTATTTTCAAAGTAGGTACTCCATTCTTTCGTTCTAAAAAGATAAAAATCTCATACATTCATTCTCAAGCCACTCCACCGAATTATTAATATTAAAAATGCTTATTGTTTTATCGCATTTTGCTCTTTTCTGGAGTATAAGAGAGTTTGAGAACTCTTTTTGGAGTATTTTGAGAATAATCCAAAAAGGTTACGGTGAGCAGCTTTGCTCTGTCCTCCTGATCTTCACAAAAAGTTACGACTTACATAAAGTAAAAAAACCATAGCGATTTTTAACCCCATCTGCTATATATTAAGTCTCATCAATCTGGTGAAACTATAAGCAGGCAATTATTTGTAATTATTAAACTTACAAAAGCTGACTGTAGTTCAGTAACCTTCGCTACGTAAAAATAATGTTTATATAATTTATTACCGCGCATAGTTTAAAAATTCTAATAAAGAGTAAAATATATGCAATTATTATAAATAAATAGGTACTTACGTACTTATTTTTAGCAATGCGTTTAAGGTTGACTTTTAAAGTAGATGATAACATATTTTTTTTTATTGTAATTAATTTATTACAAAAACTACAATTAATGCCGACAATTTTAAAAATGCGCAAAGAAGGTCAATGTTCCGCCACCTCTCACGTTTAGACCATACGCGGTCAACATTACGGCTCACGATTAGGGTCAAGCTTCAAGGTCTAGCGTTACATAATTCTTCAATCATTCTGCCTCTATAATAATAATCGATACTATATCGATACGTTTGCATTGTTCGCTGACACTTCTTGATCGATTGATCGATATACAATAAGTGAATCGAGAAAATAAATAACTTGACCTGCTCAACTGAAACGAGTCATTCATCTGTTTATTTACTTTTTACACTCGTTTTGTCGTTTCGTCAGCGCGACCAAAGGTAAAAATAAAATACCAACATAGAACTATAAGCCGAAAGTATTTCGTGTGTTCAAATACTTACACCAGCAATAATTTCCTTAGGAATCATTTAAATTCTTGATAAATATACTTAAATTATAAGAAAAACAAACTCAGAATTTATCTTTTACGTTATATTGATGATTATGGATATTTAACGACTATTATTTTGAAGCCAGACATGGTTTAAGTTGGAGCCAGTAGTTATTGATCCTCAGGTACATGACAGAATCAGCCCACAGTTAACCTGAAGTTGACCACTACGATCGACATATAATACAAATAGTTTAAAATATATAGACTTTTTCTATTCCGAAAATACGTGAAGTTTATCAATGAGTCCTCTTTTTTTTATTACAAACAGTGGCAGACTAGCAAACAGTCCACCTGATGGTAAGTGGTATCTGTCGCTTATGGACAACTCAGAGTCCCTGACATTCCTCTAAAATGCCAGGGTATCTGCGAAGCCGCTGCCTACCGTGAAGTGAGTGGGGCAGGTAAAGGGATTGAAGGAGGTGAGAAAAAGGAAAGGAGGGAAATTGAGCCTGCGGTGCTCTCACTCACCAAACAAAACGCTAATAGTACGGATACTTCTACTCTTACGTCGATCTTCTATGAGAAGATAGTACTTTCCCGGTCGTTTCGGCCCATTCATGCTGCAACCAGCATGGATCTACTACTGAATATTAACAAGTACATACATCGCAATATATTATTGTAATTTTTAATTTTTTTATTTAGTGCCATCTCTATTATAGTAACCAAAACACACTTCACATAATATAATAATTGATTATTTTGAGAGCTTGAAAGATGATTTCTCATGATCAGAAGGTCCTCAAGTTAATATTTACATACTCGTGTAAAATCTAACATACAAATTCTGCATAAAGGTTAAGCACTAATAAAAATAAAAATGGCCTAAAGAGTTAGACTCGTGCATTGATGATACTTACTAAAATGCGTATAAAATACTTGAATGTCTTGAATATTTAGCATTAAACACTTTACCTTTACCTTTTACCTTTTTTATATCTGTACGGTAGCAAAATTTTATGATAAGCAAACAAACAACAACTTTTATCTTACAAAATTGCAGTAAGAGCGGGCCCCTAAAATGAATCAAGTTAGCATTACATCACTCATAAATAAATATTTGGAAATGATTTTAAATTACTTTACAGTTTACTTACCATTTATGTGCCAACCTTCAAAATAGCTATTCAATTCCATAAATAGTTTCAAAATTCTTTAAAGGTAACTTGAACAAATTTCAACAATACCATCGTGACTAAAAAGTTAACTAACGCCCAAAAATATCGACTATTTCTTTGCACTAACTTGCGACCATCATAGAACTAAAGTCATAAGCAATTGCATAATTATAATGGTGACTAATAAATTGTATAACTATGTTTAGTCGAATAATTAGTCATAGTTAATTGGTGTAAATCAGGAGTCGTGAATACTATTTTGAAGGAGGTCACGATACCGTGACGTTTTAGGTCTAATCATATTTAATCAGTAAATGAATGAATTAGTTATAACTTTACACATTCACGGTAGTAGATCCACGCTGATTTCAGCATGAATGGGCCGGACCGTCCGGGGAAGTACTACCCTCTCATAGAAGATCGACTTAAGAGTAGTAGTATCCGTACTACTGCGTTTCGTTCGGTGAGTGAGAGCGCCGGAGGCCCAATTTCCCCCCTTTCCTCTTTCCTCACGTCCCTCATTTCCTTCCCCTAACCCCATTCCCAGCCGCCATAGTGGAGGCCACCATACCAGCAGTTTAAAACGATAGCTTTTGGTATAGTGGCCGCCACTTCTGGATTCCACTGACTGCTTACCATCAGGCGGGGTGGAGTCACTTTGGTAGGCTATACTATATATAAAAAAAAAAAAAATTACATTATAATTCAAATAAACATATTGAGCTGTATTTATGCGTTGAAAGATATAGCTTATACCAATGACTTAGACACACACATAAAGAAAGATGCTAAATTTTCTTACGATTTACAGAAACATCATTTGACTGATTCATTATTCTTACTAAATACACTCATTAATAACTAGATGTTGCCCGCAGCTCCGCCTGCGTGAATGTCGGTTCCATCTCTGTTTTTACATTGACGATTTCTCATACAAACTTTCATCCCCTATTTCAACCCCTTTAAGACATTTTTTCGCGATAAAATATATAGCCTATGTTGTTCCTCGAGGTGTAATCTATCTCTATATCGAATTTCATCAAAATTGGTTTAGTGGTCTAGGCGTTAAAGCGTAACAGACAAACAGACAGAGTTACTTTAGCGTTTATAACATTAGTATAGATTATTTCAAATTGTGTTGCTTTATTGTACGAGTACATTTTATGTAGTACCTAAATAGTCTTATGTGCATTTCACCTGAGAATTCCATTAATTCCACTTCTTTTAGGTTCAATTTTAGTTGTCTTTTTAGGATATAGCTATTCCGAGTCTGACTATTATCTTCATGTAGTTACGAAGGTATGTTTGTATGTTCCCTTTAACACAGAACTTCTTTTCTATTGTTGAAATTGTCCTAAAATGTGAAAAGATTTTGAATGTCGCAAGATTGTACGGAAAATATAACGAAATTTTTCACACCACAAACAAATTTTCTGTAAACTTTAATGTAAATACTTGCTTAGGAAAATTAGTCTTTACCTTCATTGTAAGCATACAATAAATATTGGTAATGTTTCTTTCATGTTAAGCAACTTTATACAAAAGCCTACTTAATTCAATGTTGTTAAAGCATTGAGCACACTGTTATTGTTTAGAAATAACCGTTACTGATTTTCTTTTGTTCAATGGATATATTAAAAGGTTATGAAGAATACAAAGCTAGAGTAAATATCAAGGTGATATTAGATGTTTGTTGAGGGCTTTTTGATCGTATAGCCTCCCGTTGACTTGTGAATTGATACAAGGTAAGTAAATATAAGATTGTTATCGAAACAAATGGAAACAATTGATTTTTGTACGTATGATCGTTCGCATATTTATTTCTTTATGTTGCTCAAACCGTGGCTCTTTAACAGAATGTCGGTCCGAGCCAATCGGCTTTAACATTCTAAGTGAATTATTTTTCAATTAAAATTAAATATGTCCTGCATCGGTCATGCCACCACCACATGTGAAACCACTTTATAAAAGTGAACATGTAATTTACTAATTGATACATACAGTCTGCACACGTGTTGTAGGTGTATGAGTAATTTTTATTCAAAGTCTAGTCGTCTTGTCCAAACGCTTTTGCTACTTCTTAGTGTATGGTGTTGACTTCAACTAAAAGATCTTCGATTTATTTTCTTGTCTTATAATTGGTAGAAACCAATATAATAAGAAATCTTTTAGAAAATACGTAGGTATTATGGTCATCAAGCCAAGGTTCTTGGTAGTGTTTACAAAACATCGCTTCTCCAGCGAGTTTTGCTTATACTACTTACAAATAATTGTAGATAATTATACAGTAAAAACTAAAGAATACAATTATTAAAAGAATGAACTTACAATCTTAATAGTATAGTAGTAGTCCTCGATATTTGCATAGACTAAACACATTTATTACAGTATCAACAAACCGTAACAATCATAGGACACCGATCAATTATTTGTCATTAGACAGTTCGAGTTCAATGTCAACGAATGACCCTTAGCACTTAAGTATTTAGGTCACCTTATTAAACATAATCACGATCATAGCAAAGTATATTAACAAATGACCTGTCAAAGAGTACAATTGATTTGTGAAATTAATTTAGGTGTGTAGCACACCGCTACGAGTATTGGTACCAAGACGCTACCGCGTAGCATTGTTTACTGCTGTCAATTTTAGTTGTATATATTGTCACTAGAGTCGCTACTAAAAATTTTATATTATATTATTTTGTTTTTAAATCAATGTAAAATTAACAAATTTCGTATTTTGGTAACTTTATTATTTCTAGTAGATGTCACAAATTTAAATAATTCAAGTCAAACAGACGGCTACAACAAAGTGTAAGAATTTTGGGCACTGCTGTAGATACATAATGATTTGTTCCGGAGTACGTACGTAATATCAAACATAGTCTCCACTTAGTCAAAACTTATTAACTACAAGTAGTAACAGTGACCGAACCGTTAGTAATTAAAATCACTGGTGAACATAGACTATCCATAGAAAAGGGCACTAGCAAGCTATTATTATATATTAATAGCACAGTAAGTATGCAACAGCCTTTGTTATTATTAACAGTAGCGAGTTCTTGTCATTAATATCGATAGAACTTTAATTATCGATATATTCGTATTGTATTATTAACAAAGGGCATACATACATACAAGGCATTTAATTGTAGGTGCAATTACATTTTAATATTATGAATGTATTGTGTTTAAATTCATTTCAGTATAAAATATAATTATATAAGCGTAAATTCTATAATCTTGAATGAACGTCGATCAGATCAATGAGGTCTACAATTATTGAAAACAGTTTATGATTCTCGACTTAAGTACTTAATAAATGATTGCTATATAACGTGATAAACTTATTTAAATATTCTAAGGTACATAAACTTTACTTTATGACTAGATACAAAAGCAACATTTGTATAGATATTTCTTTTATCTCTTAATGAGTTTTTGATTGTGGATTCTTTTGCTAACTTTTAGATGGAGGAAGAACGTAATTAAAATGATCGGTCTGTAAAATCTCGATTACCTATTGTATTATCTGTATACGTAAAGTGTCCTTTAGTATATGATTTTTTTTATAATGAAACTGGCTGCTTCAGCTGTAAACCGTGAGTTGAAAACAAGACAAAAATACTTATATATATTATATATATAAATAATATTTTTTTTACTGAAAGTAACAGTTACGTATTGTATACTTTTAATGTAACAGTTCATTGACACATTTAATTTTGTAACAACACTACCATATTTTAAAACTAGTCACATTTGCAAGGGCTATGCAATGCATATTACCGTCAAAGCTAGAACAATAGTGTGCCAGCCCACACAACACCGCCTCGCCAAGCTATTCACGAATCTGGGCGTACACCTTAATTTTATGTTACGATCATCGATTGCCCACGCTCTTCAGGTCAATGTTAAACAAATAAAATAAACATTATGATGTAACGAATTGCATAACAATAAAAATATTGAAGTTCAATACGTAAGGTTTTCCTGCTTACTTATATATCAAGGTGATATTTTTTATTGTAGTAAGAAACTTGCAGTGGATTATAACATGTTTAGAAAATCACAGTACCTAATACTAGGTTTGGTACTGTCATTAACCAGACATGGATTTACGAGTATAACATAATACAAGTAAGACTTATATCGCGTCTGAAATAATCTTGTTAAATATCAATACTTAAACTACGTCTCAGAAATAACGCATTTCATGTTTTTCTATATATTTTGAAAGTAGCAAAGAAAATAATACATGTTATTTTGCTTTATTATGGTTTATCTTTATTTACTTCGAACTATTTTTTTTTTAAATTAAACGAAGCACCACATAACCGTTTTCAGTATCTAGTGTTGCGTTTCCATTGGGTGAGTAGTTTGCAGTTCTCCAGCAAAGCAAACTTCATTGACATTGTATTATCAGCATTATCTCAATTTCTAATATATAGAGATATATTGCTATTTTTATTTCAAGTTGAAACTATCCCAAAAAGCACAACATCACGCTATTAATTACAATATGTCCGTGCTCCAAAATTAGCGTACATAACGATAATATCAGTATCGATTTGTTTGGAGTCGTGTTAACTTGTCCGTAGAACAATTATCTGTGGCGTAATCACAACCCATACATTTATCAATCTTAATGACTTACTGCAACAATTATCAACAATGGAACGAAGCTATTTATTGCATTGTTGATTTTTGTTGCCTTTGACACCATTCAAATTTTCTTGCGATTATTTCATAGTAATAGCTATATTTACTTGCACAATGAATGTATCTGTGATGCAATGGTTTAGTGCAGTATAGAATTCAAATTCAATCTACAGATTGTGCAAAAAATAGTTATGGTCTACCGAGAAATTCTAAGTGTGAACTCGATAAATTTCCTTTGTGACTTAGTAATATTATTGTATCGTAGTTATTTCATAAAGAAGCTGTGTTTATGCCAAAGCTAATATTATATCACTCGACTATTTATAAACAGCACAAGCCTTAAGCTCTCTTATTGCCAGGCATACATGTTCCTAAAATAAAAAAAATACCAATAACAAAAGCGTTCAATAAAAAACATAAACTGACATATTATTGCATACAATATAAGTCACGAGAATGATCTAATAGGTAAACAAGTAAAGATAGAAATAAGTGATCTATTTGCATTTATTCTCTTAGTACTTGTTGATCCGGCATTCCAATCATGACATTTGACATGAACCTTGAAGCCATTTACCATGAAGGTTTGTCCATCTGTCGTGACCTGACACTGTTGTAGTGACACTGCCTCTATTGTTATAAAACAATATTAATTTTGATGCATAATACATTACAGTAATGAACTTACACAATCAGAACACTAATATACAAATGAAAATAACATTACTAACCTTTTGAATAGACTCCAAGGGTATCTGTATTAAAGGAAACGAACAATCGAATTCAATTTCGAATAAGATACTTTCCAAATCGATTTCAAACTAATAACACCTCAGGTACAAATAAAGAGATTGCGAAAACCCAATACTGTTAACAAAATTTCCAAATACCTTGGCCGTTTGTGAAATAATTTCGTATAATTTATTTAGACCAATTCTTGGGGATTCGGGATTGAAAATACTACTAGTAAAATCGAAACGGGACGCATATGTACAATTTAGACAATACAAGCTTTCGAGCCAAATCTTTTTTGTTTTTCTCGACGAGTAAATTAATTTCTCTTCATCACCGACTGATAGAGAATGCCTCAGGTTTTAAGTCCGCATTTATACATATTCTGTATATAAGTATAAATAAATAAATGAATATCAATTTCTACCTCGTAAGTCTCGTCTAGCAATTCACATGTTCTCATTTCTGAGCACGTCTTGAAAAATAGAGTTGGCCGGAGAATAACTTTACAAAGCTTAAGTTATTATGGCGGTTAAGATAAGCGAAACGATATACTTGCAATCTTGAACCACGTAAAAGAAATCTTACGTATGTTGATTGAAAACATAAAACGTGATTTAAATTTACAATTAGTAGCGTAATATTTTTTTACAAGTAATAGCAAATAAACATAAATGGCAAATGACATTATAATATATTGGTTACAGTTACCTATAAACATGCCTGTGTTCTCTATGCATTGAAGATATAAGTAAAGCTCAGACAACATAACAAAGCCTTCGTCGACTATATGGAGTAGAGTATAAGAGAGAAAAAGAATAAGAAACAAAAAGGGAAACGAAGCAGGTACTCCTATTTGTTGTCGTGCAGGTGTATGGATTCTACAATGGACACTACTACGATACGTCGGAATTTCACATGAGCGTAGCTACTTATTTGTCCAGCCTATTCATACAGAAACAAGAGAGGATCTATAAATAAAATGAAAAATATTTTAAGACTAACAAAAAATCAAAGCTGGCCTTTGAATCGTAAAAGGTAAACATCAAACAAACTTAACGGCAAACGGAATCATAGGTAGGAGGTACCCATAATACGATTTCAATCTAGCAATATAATTTATCCTATTATTCTATACTTATCAACATTTATATACCTTTA
The DNA here is from genome assembly GCA_963082885.1 of Parascotia fuliginaria. Lineage (NCBI taxonomy): Eukaryota > Metazoa > Arthropoda > Insecta > Lepidoptera > Erebidae > Parascotia > Parascotia fuliginaria. Next base: position 5,943,126 of record OY720175.1, read on the forward strand.
GTAATTATGGGCATCCAAAACTAAATAATAAGACAATAAATAACTACCAATCATTATTAAACCATCTTTGTTTTTTGCTAAGATTACGTAAGGTTGTCAATATCTTATAAAGAAATATGAGTAATCGATATTCTAACGTATTACTAAGAATCTTTCAACAAAAAGACTCTAGACAATCTTATCCTAAAGTTTTTATGTCATTAAAATCAAGTGCTTACACGGTGCAGAGTTATAATCTATGTTTTCTTCATTATCATACAAACCCATTATTGCTTTCCATAGCAGGAAAAGTCCTCTTGTCTTATAGCCGCTTTGGTATATTAAAATTTTCTTCTAAACTCTAATGCTTTTCAGGAACCTTAATTTCAAAAATTATCTAAACTCATATAAAAACCTTATTATGATTTAGGCTTATTTAAAATGTCTATCGCAATTTCAAATACATCGAGAAATATGTTCTCGATGTAGAATAGATGGAAATTGGTATGACTTACGAAATCTATAATATAAAAATGAATCGCTCAATGTGTTGCTAAGCGCAAATCGAGAGCTGCTGCCGCCCTTTCTTAGTGGAATCTAAAGGGTTTCGAACAGAAACAGTTCAGCACTCCATACTTTTGTCCCTCAATCAAAGCCTGGAACTCTTTATCAGCTCATATGTTCCCATCGAATCATGATCCTGGGTCTTTTAAGCGGGGCGTAAAAAAGCATCTCGTTAAGCCGTAATAGTGGAGGCTACCATACCAGTAGTTTGGCTTTCAAAACTGGTGTCCACTACTTTTGGTATCCACTAACTGCTTATCATCAGGCAAAGTGGTAGGCTAATATAAAAAAAAAAAAAAAACTATTATATATATTGTTAAAAGCAAATTAATAATTTCATATATATAGTCTCGAAATAGTAAAATGTCACTGGACAGATGAAAATAGCGACTTTATACAATTTAGACATTTAAATTGATTAAAAACTCAACACTAAACCTTACTTATGAACCGGATGTGATATCTAAAAATAATTTATGCCAAGTTTCCCTGTTAACATAGCACGGTATAAACAAACATACTGCTCCAAAAAGTATTGCAATGTTTTTTACCTAGTAGGTACATAAAAGACCATCAATATTTACCTAGTTTCAGTTTTTAGCTTCTAGATGTTCCACTTGCACTTTTAATAATATTAAAGGTCGAGGGTTTTTCTATGGATTTGTAAACAAAGATCCATGCTGCGCTCTTCCAATTGCTTACCATCAACAGAGTGTCAGGTTTAGTCAGCAAATTATAGTAGGCCAGTTCTGTATGTTATTATCATTATCAACCTAACAATCTCTACTGCTAAACATTTAATTCTCTTACGAACGAAAGATTGATCCATCAATGGCTTTCCGTTCACATAGTTGGATCATCTATCAATTTTGTGTTGAACCAAATTGAGCAGATATATTTTTATAAAATAAAACAAAATCTCTAGCAAAAAGCTAGTACCATTTTTACCCGACCTACCCATAATCGAGCTCGTTAGTTCCGCAGTTACACACGTGCGATATAAACAGAATTTCAAAATAATGGTAGGCAAGCTAATTAAATCAGTAAAGGGGGATAAGCACCATCTGCCCGGATAAATGTCGAGGGACATGCCGGGATCACGGCGCGCCAATCAAACAACCTGATACAGATTGATGTGATGTCCACCACGGGAGATGTGAAATAACGATACATGTATTACCTATACGCGACGACGCATTCAACAAACGGTTTTGCAAATTAAGCGTTGTTTTTTCGGTTTTATTATTTGTTGTAGTGAGAAATATGTATGCTCAATGATTAATGGATGTGCTTCGCTCTTTGGTTAATTAGAGATTTTATTACTTACATTTGGAAAAATATTAATAATAATATTGAGCATCGTAATATGCGTCAAAAGCAAGTTATTGTTAATTTACGCGAGTTATTGAAAACAGCGTTATATGTGTACTAAACATCAATTAAAGTCACCAATTCGTCTGTCAAGCGTGGTTACTACGGTTTCTTTAGATGAAGATGTGATGTGTAGTGGTTAGATTGAACTGTTACCTCATGTAGTACACTGTAGTTCATAAAAACAATTAAACAAGATAGCTTAAGCAGTAAAATAGAACAAGCAACAAAATTATTAAGTCCTTTAATAACTAAACGCGACAAGAAACTGTTTGCGATGTAGATCAATTTCAGTAATCAACTAAACATCTCACATATACATCTAATTTATTCATAGTTCATTAGGAAAATTAACGCTGTTCCACAAACAGAACATAGACAACAAACTTATGAGGAATTAACATGTGTTACATACTATAAATTAACAGTACAATTTACGTGAACATAATACTGAACTGGAACTATTACTGATACCGTAGATACTCATAACGTAATTAACATTATCTATGTATTGCCTAATCAGTGATATGTGGTGTAGTACGGTACAAATGATATAAACAAAAAGCATCGATGATACTAAACGCTTTAACTGATTTATAATTGTTTAATTATAAATTAAAAAATATTTTTACTAAAAAAAACTATAACAAGCAAAATATATTATTAAAAAACAAGAAGTCGGTCTGCCTAAAACAACCTGAAAATAAAGAAACCCGTTTTTTTTTTCGTGTTGACGCCACATTGAAATGTTATGTACCCTATGTCACTCCTACAATTAATACAAATCTAATGACACCGAAAATATCAAAAGCCATCAAGCCATTTAGGCTGTAGAGCGTGCCAAAATAATAGACATACATACATACACTCTAAAAACATTACCCTCCTTGACTTCGGCAATCGGGCAAAAATTACTAATAGCTTTGTTATTGTGCCTTACTCAAATAATTGCTGAATGAACTGTTACATTCATTTATATCAACGACATTGAATTCTACAGTCCAATTTAATTTATAACACCGCAATCTTTGTTATGAATTCTGTAGAAATAATAAAAGAAAATTGATTTCAATGGCTACGTACTTATTCATCATGATTACAATTCTCCTCATCTATAAAAATATATCGGATTTGTTGAAAAATAAATTGACATTTTATTTCTAGAGGAGAACAGAGAAAACATTGTATAGTCATTCACACAGAATTTCTTTTCATTTTTGCTTTTGGTTGAAAATTAATCTCGCTTCGAAATTTGAAACGAGTAAAAAATAGGCAAAATTTTCAGTTATTGGCTGTCAAGTCATATTTGAAAGAATATTGGATTCTACAAGCAACAATTGCGATTTAACTTAAAGATGTCGTGAACTTGACGTTCCAATACGTTACTGCTACTGAAGTCGTGCCCGCCTAAAGCTTACAGAAGAAAATCAAATAATTATCACTTAAAGTATTTTAGCATAGTTGTAGTTCTGCCAGCAATCAAAAATTAAGCTTCTCGGGGAAGTGCTAGAACTTTGTTTGAAGTCGCCAATACGGCGTTACTCTTTTTGACAGGATCATAACACCTAAGCCTTGCTACTAGTAATGCAAACGTTTATTTCTGGTCACCACTTACCATCAGAGGATCGTATGCTTCTTTGCGTTTTAGTGGCATAAAAATAATTGACTACACTCGATTTTCGTCTCTGTGATACTGACGATATCGTGTACCAATATGTAGTCATATATTTTTTTAATTGCTACCCTGACAAATAGCAATACCCACGGTACAATTGATTCGTCAGCCCGGCTTCAGCTTAACTAGTATTCGAGCCTTCGACTTATTCATTGCCTGATACGATCAAATATATTTTGCCTTCAAATTGAAATACTTACCAAGCATGACACTTAATCAAATTCTTTAATAAATCATCCAAACAGTACACCAATATTTTGACCACCTGTGCTAGTACTGGAATAATCTATTTCCAAAACATGATCAGTTATGACCTTGTAATATTTAAATCAAGACCTACATTCTAATAACCTTTTAATACAATGTAATAAAATGTGGTTCGGTATTCGTTTGAAACATTTCTTGTGATCGGCAGTCGTCACCAGTTTTGCATAATAATGGTACACAATGGGTTCGAGTGCTACAAAAGATACGATTACAAAACAACGAAAGAAACACCTCCTTGGTATCGCCGCCCTGCCGCCGCCAGCTACCAATAGAGATGTCTGTTAAATGATTTCAAAAACGGAATTAAGAGTAGTTAAATATTTAATGAACCTTTAGAATTGCTTTAACAACAAAGCTAAAAGCAAAGTACTACTCAATTTTAATAAATATCTTGCAAGTAAGTTTCTAAGTGTCCATTTGACATAATCACTGAATAAATAAATTGATTCAATAAATGACGAAGATTTTGTTATAAATATTAATGCCAAAATCAATCAGCTTATGACATCGAATAGGGATTTGTGCATATAACTAAAAAAACAATACGTATAGCAATTTCCGTGAAATATAAATCTAAAAGCCAAAAACGGGACGTGTCGCGCTGTGGGACAAACAACACTAGTGCGCTCATGAATTATTCGATGTTGTGACACTTGTGCCTCCGCCTGTAAGCCTATCGCTGAGTGATTCATCTGATTGAATAATATAATCAAATGAAATATTTTAAACATCGGCGAAGGTTGCGAATGTTAGACATATTTCAGAAAGAGTCTCTAAGCTATCTGCAGAGATGAAGATTTATTATCTTAAGAACATGGTCGGTTTATAACGATATTAACAGCGGATGTCATAGCAAGGCTTAAAATTAGTATTTTCATTAATCTTATAAAATAAAGATTTATCAAACATGTTAAAATTTGGCTAAATATCATTTATTACTCTCAACGAGTCCTTGAATCGACAATGATAAAGTTATTATTAATATTAAAATTGTAATGAAGAGATAAATATAATAAAAAAAAAGATCCGTATAAAAATAGTTAATAACTCTTCCGACAATTTAACAACAATTCGCTAAATGCAAATACATTTTATTATATTTAATTTTTCTTTTTTAATAATGCAATGTGATTCGTGGCCGATCCCCACACAACAGAGTTTGGATGTACTTTGTGTCCGTTAAATGTATGTCTTTTAAGTCCCCCGCGACACTGGGCTTGTTTCCTAGTGCGAGAGATGAAAAAAAATACGTTGTTAAAAAAAAACTGACTGAGCTAACCCTAAAAGTGGAACATTAATTTGTCAAGTAATATTGCCACCCTTCTTATCAAGTAATCTCAGATACGTTTTTTACTTATTTTATTTTACTCAAAGTATTAACATTTTCTTGATATTTTTCCAGATTTTGTACAAGGAGGAGGTGCTTCACTAAAGTATACTTCATTAAGGTAAGCCTTACAGTACGTAATATTTACGGGATACTTTATATCAGATATTAATCACTAGCTTCGGGACTTTATTAAATACTTTATTGCCCGACTGCCGAAGTCACGAAGGGTAATGTTTTATAGCGTATTTATGTATGAATATGTATGTCTATTTCTTTGGCACGCTCTACAGCCTAAATGGTCTAATGTATTTTAACAAATGAGGTGTCATTAGATTTGTATTGATTGTGGGAGTGACATAGGGTATATAAAATTTCAATGTAGCGTCACCGACGCCACGAAAAATAATGGGTTTCTTTGTTTTAGACAGAGTTTTTTTTATTTATTTATTATTATTATTATATATATGAGCGACAGTTACCACTTACTATCAGGTGGGCTGTTGGCTCATCTGCCACTGTAGGAAAAAACCTCATGTGAAGTACCAATGCCTTTAGGTATTCACATGAGATTTAACAGGTGATTAGTTAATTTTTCGTCGATCAGCCTTTTTGAAACTATCATCTATCATTCAACCTGGGCTTTGACAAGTAGGTATCATCACGGTTCTCCTTCTTTTTTTTCTGTTTCCTCACAGTTGATTATGTTTTCTTAGCATTCGTTTAGAAGTTTTTAATTTTTGTGATCACCATTAGGTAAGGAAAACTGTTATTATGCTTTTAATAAGTAATATACATGTTACTTGAGTTGTACGAGTACGTTGTGACATAAATATCAAAAATTTTTGCAAGTTCGTCTGACACGAATATTCGCTGTTTGAAGATGCAATTTTAGGCAGGAACGTCTATGAGAAGTTTCATATCTCTTCGGTAGTTTTCGCTATACTTTGACATATAATGTAAATATTACATTCTATAAATAAAACGTCAGACTATTTTGTTCATCTATAAACTAATTTACATGCAAGTTTAATATACAGCGGCCGTACCATTCGCGGCCGATTTAAGCTCCAAACTAATACCCATTATCAATACGCGTATAGGCGTCAATAAAATAATCCTGTTAATGTAATTAAGCGGGCCAAGTTAAAAGGTAGACTGTCAATATCGGGGGAGGCTAAACGGATTAGAGTAAACAGCAAAGAGAGCCTTTTGTATCCGAAATTAAATGTCACCCGATGTCATTATTCAGCCTCCGGTTGACACGCACGCGATCGTTGGCGTCTGCTAACGCTCAGTGCTCGAGATCACTGGGCTCTTTTACAATGTGCGATCTAAAATGATCGGACTGACCAGTCCGCTCTGTTTTTCAGTTACTCATTTAAGGTGACATTTAGTAAATCTTGTGTAATAATGACAGAAAACATGTATTTTTTTTATTTATTTAATTTATTACCTATCCCAATACGCATAATTAATTAAAAAAAAATTGCTAAAAGATTTAGGAGAAGGATATAATGCATTAAATTTTATAACAAAACCAAAAGAATTTATACTAAGGTTTGAGTAGCAAAAGTACTGTTTCTACAGTTACGCAACCTAGCTTCAATGCCGTCTTCCTAAAATTATTAAAAATCATAGCTTGTTAAAAATAAATTAACAAATGTATTATACAATCGTGAAGCAGTCGTCAAGTCTAAAAGTCGTTAAAATCTAACCCATTAATTATACTCGCAACGGCTGTCGAAGATGCCGCCAAACTAAACTTTGTGTATAGGAAGCATTAAAATATTAGCAAGAATATAATCCAACCACAAACAATAACATGGCGTTCTTATAACACATCGTTTCTTACAAATTGTGAAACATACTGAAAGCGACCAATAATTCAGGTGTGCGCCAATAATATCATAAATTATTAGATAACGAGACATAAAATTATACGGTCACATCACGGACTACAATTTTCGTAACGAGGGAAATAACAGGGGAAAAGACCGCCGTGAACCGTATACCTACAATGTCAATTCGTTTTTCACATTAAACGCGATTTTCCCGTACTATCCTTTAATGTGTATTGTTATAGCATACAATAAAATTAACGATTGGATATGTATATACAATTTTCTTTTACACCTATTAAATGGAAAATGTTTTGAAAATAAAGGTATTTAAGTAAATTGAACTAAAGGCAGGATAATAAATGAATGTTTTTTTTTCTAACAGGAGTAAATCGCTCTGTCAGTCTCACGTAATCGAATGCAAATGGGGTCTTTAGCCAAGACTGAGAAGCTTGAAAATTAAAGCTTAATTTACTTGTTTTAGCTAGAAGGTATAATGTTGTGAATATTTAATAGACTGTCATTAACTTTTTGGCTACATCAAAAGACCCGTCATTATCACCGCTCATTGAGTAGCATTGCCTGTTATTGACTGTATTATTAAAAAAAGATTAAGTAATATAAAGAAAGAGAAATAAGGACTTTCTAGGCGATTCCTCGGTTAAATTGTAATATTAGTACTACTCCATAGAAAACTATAGACATAGTTACATTTATTCAAGAGTTTTATACATTACTTAGTAAACAACTTATTTATATAGTGATCTAAAATTATCTGTCATCCAATAATTTCCCCTGTCATATATACTGGCTTTATATGATTGATTTATTGCGAGCTTTAAACGATAAAGCTAAACTTTAATTAGTAAATCCATAAATTACCAGTGAGACCTAGACAAATGAAATAAGACTCTTGGACTTTACGACGCTGTAGGCACCAGATACATTGTGTATAAGACAGTTTTAAAAGTTACCTTTATTAAAAACTAGACATTCTCACTCTATTCACTCTCTTCGCTTCGGTATCAAAAATTTCATTTAATCTCACTAACTCCTACGAAAAATATCATAGCAATAGTGTCATATTGTATCATTTAGATTTACGAAGGCGCTTATAATATTGAAATTCTGAAAATGACTGAAAAAGATTTATATTATCCACTTAATTTATTGTTTTCTAAAAGTGTTTCTTTTTTAAATTGGTAACGTAGATTTTTAGTTAAATCGTTGCAAACAAATAAGCATAAAAAAATCTAATCTTTTCTCTTTATAATATTAGTATAGATAAATTAGGGTACCTGTAGGTACTATACCAGTAGGTAGCTATAGCAAATCTATCATCATCGTCCTGATGACGTCTAAACACATAGTATATTGTATGGGTTTGTAGATTTTAGATATAATAGCGGTATACCGCCCTGACATAAATTTAGAGCTAATTACAATGACAATTTTCACATTTACTTATATGAACCAACTTGAGATATAATTGGCCTAAATTTGCCTAAATTTACCGAAACTGGTTTAATAGCCGCCTACATTCCTTTCTAGTGAAGGAAGTACCAAGGCTAAGGGTTTCGGAACCACTCAAATCTACTTAAAACAGTAATGTACGAAACATGTTATTAGCTAGTTTATCTGTTAGAGAAATCTGTTGCTTCGGTACTACACGCTGTAGGTAATAATGTAATCGTAGTAGCTATGATTATGATCTGACCTGACTTTTGATCTGATGGTAACACTTCGAAGGAACCAGTGAAGTATTGTCGTAAGATTACTCCATTACGTAGCGTAACTAGTTTAGGTACTCTGGTACCTAGACCAGACCTTTTCTTGATTTATACTACAGCTTCTGATCAGTAGGCATTAAGAGCAACGAAAAAGCAAGAAAAGCTTCAGATACACTCCTATGTGCACTAAACATTTCGTCACTGCAAATCAAAGTGTCTTATGGCAAAAATTCCTTACAAGAATCGCATTAGAATCTTGTCCGTTGATCCGTGTGAGTTCGATACATTACAGTATGACATATTGGTCTTTAATTTAGTGGAAGCACAGGCAACTTAGTTCAATTTGTGCTCAGCGATGTGTGGACATGCAGTAATTAAGAACATATGTCTCAAGTCTCAGCAACGGTCAACTAAACATGAGTAATTCGCGCTGCATAGAGCCTACGTACTCTTTTGTCAGCTTTGTTGGTTGTCAGTTTATGGAAAATGCAAAAATGATCAAAGTAAAGTAATTGTGAGTACATTGCATTGATATTATACATGTAAGAGCAAACCCAATAGAACGCAATATACTTAATAATGATTTATGGTACTTTAACTATCACGAAAATATATTATTCTATTTGCCCGAGAAACTAATATGACCTCAGTAATTACAGGCCCTTTCGTTACAGTCGGCTTTTACCAAAACTTTTGAAAGGTCATCCTTAATTACTTGTTTAGTAATTTAATACTATAATATTCTATAACTTTGAACGTGAATTTTGTTAAACTTATTATTTGTGTTTAACTGTCTAACTTAAAATGGATGTTTGTATTATGAAAAATGTAAATCAAGCCTGAAAATATAGCGGATAACTAAAGATTTATTAATGTTCTTTTAAAAATTTCAAAAGCTAGATTTATATATTCTATATACACATGTTTTTGTTTAATATGAAAATCAATAACAGTACTCGACTTCTTTTTATTTTCAAGCAGATTTTTGACCAGACAAGTGTGAAATTGCTAAGTGGTATACAATGGTAAAGCAAATTTATGTGAAAAAATTATAGGAAGAATGAGCTTTGTGTAAACATATTTTATGACCTCACTAAACATGACAGTATTCCAAGCTTCCTGCCGACAATGGAAGAACTGAATTTAAAAAAAACTGAAATTTCGTTGCAACCAACTTCAAGCGAGCTTATTAATTAAGAAATAAGTGAAAGGATAGCACAACAATAAATATTTTTGCTTTTTTAAATAATTTATGCTTTTATAAATTTTATTGCAGTTAAAAATGATAAAGTTTATTGGAGTTAAACTAACATCCGTGGCTGTAATACAATGTTGTCCCACGATAGCTATCGCGAATCAACGATTCTCGTAATCGAATGATCGTGTTTCCATTGCATAGTTAATAATAAATATACATATTATTATACATTTATATACGTATAATAACATGTATATTTATTATGATATTTTGTGTAAGTTTATTGGTATTTTTGTAGTAAGTTATAATATCTTTAAATCTATTTAGGAAAAGAATTATTGGATTTAGCAAAAGTTAGTTTTCAATATTAAACTGTCATGCACCTCCTGCGTTTCAACTCTGCATCGCCCGATAGGTTGACTGGTAGATAATGCCTTTGACATTAAGTCCGCCGTTATGCATGTTATGTGTGTAAATAGCTTAAATAAATAAATAAATAAATAAGCACAAGTATTATTTAGTATTAGGTTTATGAATAAATATTTCACTTCTAGTTGCACATATCCTATGAGAGTCCAGACTATTCGTAATAAATAAGTACTAAGTGAGAACTTAAATTTTGTAGTAAAGTTTTTAATTCTCGCATTTACGTTTCGCCAGGCAAAATGTGTCCTAACTCATATTGTTTGTCTCGGTGTTTTTGATAAATATGAGTTATCTTTAGACGTAGTACATCACATTTGTAAAGATAGTTTGATCCGTAAGAATAACACAAGGATCACTAATATTGCGTGTTACGTTGGTCATAAATAAACAAAGTGCATGCTCACAAACAGAATAATGCTACCGTACAATGTGAGCCGTGTAAATAAGTCAGCCGGGCGTGTAACTTACAATAGTTGGCTGTGTTTCCATTGTGTGCTCTCGTTCTTCAAAAGCAGATGTCGACTAGAATAATACATGTAACTCCGTTACCGTCTGCAGTCTGTGTTTTGTGCACGACTTTGCGGACGATGCGAACCTCGACCCCTGATTAGACGCTTGACGCCAGAACTATCCACGGCATTTCAAGGCTTTATTGAACTTACAGACTTGACATGCTAATTCTGTATTCAGCTACGGCATAACTTAAATCTTTGTCCTGTCGACAACACCTAACATTTGCAATTTGCTTGGAGAATTTTGGTGTATTTAATGTAGTAATCATATTATTACACGTGCTAAAAGAAGTTTTTAACGATAACTACTGTAACCTAAGTTGCATATAAAAAAATTTAAAACGTTAGTACCTAAGCCAATCATATTTTTTTATTATATTACAATATCACAAGCTGCGTAACATTCATTAACATAATAAAAAACAAATATTTATATTGTATCCAAAACTTTTCTGTCAACTGTAAAAAATTTAGTTTTTCTATCGTATCTCCTTCTTAATTTGTTCAGATTCATCTATTCTACAAGTGCGTTACATAACTTCGAAAATGATAACATCGAATACAATGGCTGTGTAAGTTTACTATCACCAATCCCTACTCGTACCTACTACAGGTAAAGGCATGATGCATTCAGACAGCAGAATAATATTAATTGGTAAACGTTATTTTTGAGAAAAGCGTTCGCCATGTTCTCTTCAGAACACAGCGTTACCACTACAGTACTACACTACACTACCTGGGTATATACCCAGGATACTAAAGCTATCCTGTAGTGGCTGACGTCTATACGTCAGCCGAGAACCTCAAAAATTGCATCTAGTGCGTCATTAAAACCGCCTCCTGTAAACTCAGAGTGCTGAACAGGATGAGGTGGTAATTCTTGCCCGAGCAGCTCTGTCTTCTTTATAAAATCTGGAATCTAAATGGTCACGAACTAAGCGGTTCAGCACTTCATTTTTTTGTTGCTCAATTAAAGCCTGTAACTCTTTGTCAGCGCATGCTTTCCCATCTAACTTTGATCCTGAGTCGTTTAAGCGGGGCGTGAAAAAGCATCTCACTAAGCCGCCATAGTGGAGGCCACCATACTAGTAGTTTCGTAGTCGATCTTCTATGAGAGGGGAGTACTTTTCCGAAACCACTTACATATACATAAGTAAATTACATACACCAGATAAACTTGTTAATTATAATTCACCTCAAACTAACCAACACAATAATGAAAATAATTAAATTTTAACCTTGTATCATCTAATTTAGCTCGGTTGCGAAACAATTGCGTATTTTACACTAGAACGCATCCTTAAGTCCACTGTAATAAATTACTTGATATAAGAAAACCAGCGACGCATTCAGTGCTTAATTAGTCACGTCTGCAACGGCGATTAGCGTGTGGGATTGCTCGGTTCTTAGTCCCTTCGAATATAAATAAACTGATCGTGAATACAAAGTAAACATTGAGTATTTTGCAATACTTCTATTGTTTATTGTGCATAGGTAGTTCAGCGTTTACCAACGTACTGTTGAGGACGGTTGTGAATATAAGCAACTTGTCAACAGTGATTTATGCTCGGCACACGGCATCGTATCCTTGGCTCAAAAACTTGGTAAACAAATACACGGTGTAACAAAAGGATTCAGACTTGGGATGTTATTTGTACAGCTTGTACGTAAAGCTAAACATTTGTTGAAATACGAATGTATTCGTATGCTAACTTTGTTGCGGATTCGTTGATTTGATTTTATTCGGCTTAAGAAAAAAAGGTATAAATGTCAAGTATTAGTCGATGTTTAGAAGTTGAACGTATTTTAGATAAAACGTTTTGGTATTTAGGATAGTGGTTTGTTTCCTGATACCTCCTATCTTATATTCTATAACAAAAGTCTTGGTGTTTCATTCGGATTTACAGAATATATTTTATATTTCATAAACGTCGATTATAGTATTAACAAATAAGTTATTTTGTTTTGTTTGTGTTGTATTTCAAAATTATTATATAAAAGTGTCTTTTTAACAAAGAACTGTTGAAATAGGTCACCGTGACAACAGAAGCTTAGACATAAATATAAATAAAGAAAAATAACTCTCATTTTATTGCGAAGCATAAAGAACATGCCTCTCAAACTCCGCAAAATACTGGTACGATTAGACGGTGCGTAAACGACAAAATAACAATGCTTTTAGCCAAATGTCAACCAAAGAGACAAAAATGAGATTGGTAAGCAAATAATGCAAAAGGACACTTTTTAATACGTCCAAACTATTTAATGCTATTAAGAAAGCTAAGACTTATCCAAAACTCTCAGTACAGTGCCAACAATTGTATCATTTATCTTTTCCCCATCGTGCCTCGTATAGAATCGACTATCTTCTGAAGTCCGTCTTTTGTTTTTCGAGCAATAGACATAACTTTGTAAATTCAAAGAAGAATTTCTCATTGACATCTTGACAAGTTGCTTTAAGAAAATAAGAAGAAGACGCACAGCATTAGACCTAAAGTTTTATATTTAAGTGACCGCAGAAACATAATTTTCAAAATCTGTAAAAATGTTGATGGCATCAAAAGCTTAATAGCCAAATGCTATAGGATACAAGGTTTGAGGTAGTGAAATATAACGTGTCACATTCGTCCAGGATTAATCAAATCAACTACTAACGTATAATCATCGATTCATTCCTTCAATGCTGTTTCTGACAAAAACCTTTTATAACTGTGTTGTCAACACAAAAAATGCTGAGTTTTGTTTTACAATTACAATGTTTAATTTCCCTCCGGAACCGTTTTAAAAACCGGAATAACAAAAAATGGAATATCAGCATACATTCTAAAATCGAAATTTGTATAGAAAATTCTCGTGCCCTCCAGTATAGATGAACTAGTGTACCTACAACTTTGGTGTAGAACCCTTTATACTTCTTTATGTCCAGTAGGTATTCAGGCGCTTAAACAATGCGTCGATTTTTCGTTTCAGGTTATAAAAGACAATCTTACTAATATTATAAATGCGAAAATTTGTTGTATGTGTGTATGCTTGTGTGTTTGTATACCACTCATGACTCAGCGCCTAAACGGCTGAACTGATTTTGATGAAAATGGGTATGTAGATAGATTCGGTACCGGAGACGGTCATAGGATACTTTTTATCTCGAAAATCGGTCTGGTTCTTGCGTTACATTAATTAAACACATACCATTAACCGCGCGGGCGAAGCCGCAAGACGCAGCTAGTGCAAAATATATTAAATACCAATATAACTTAATTATGTTATTAAAATATTGTATCATAGGCTATAAAGTTTAGCTAGCAGATACAGATAATACCTTAGCGATAATACTATTCAAACATCGTTTAATTTGGCAATAGGTTATTAAAGCGGTTAGTAAACAATTAATAACGTTTAACGAGTCACGTTAAATTGCGATACAAGCGTGCGTTTGGCATTGACGTTTTAATTGTATCTATATCTACAATGATATATGAAATTTTCGTGATTTTCTTTGATGATTTGTTGTTTCAAGGTTTACTGCCACGCCTACTGCTGGAGGGTCAACTTCTATTGGATATTAAGAAAGTTTATTTTTAATTTAATGCACGACTTAGGTTTGATTTAGATTAATTACTTACTTGGACTTAGCAATTTATTATATTGATCACTTTTCGATGTATGAGTTGAATTTTCGACGACGACTAAAATTTATCACACAAATATGCTATGAATAATAAAAGCATGTCTATGACTGTGGTCTTCTTTTATATAAAGGGTGTGTGTTCCCTGGCCGCGAACATTCACCTATAATGCAATGTTTCAAATCCTAGCCATTACATTGGTGAGGCGGGCGAACCAAGCATACAGGGATTTAAAACTGAGATCCATTGGAAATAATTCAACAAATCAATAATACAATTCTGAGTTTTGAATGTTGCATTTTATAAGTCTTGCGTCATTAGATCACAAAAGATTGCTCGCATAATCAAGGCGGCAGTTTGCAACGTAATTTTCAAAATCGAATCTGTAAACGTCACATTATAGGTGAATGTTCGCGGTGAGAGAGCATCTTTACCACCAGACTTATTAAAATAAAAAGTCTAATAAAGAGAACAGATTTCCTCCTTTGGTGTTAAGCAAATTTTGATCGTCTTGATTTGTTCTAATATAATATTAAATTAGCCAATAATCACACGAAGGAAATAAGAAAATGTGAAAGGTCGCAATCTGGATTCCGTGATGAAATGAAAGCCGTATTACTTTTATGCCCTCGAGATATTAATTCCAAGCTTGGAGTTCGTAGTAGAACGTGTAACTGGCAGATGTGATTTTATTCCACATTTATAAAATATATGTGTCTACTCTCGGTAAGGAAAAGAGACTAATAACAACTTAATTATATTTCCAAAACAGAATAATACAATATGAAATATTATTATGAGTATACGAGTGAATTACCCGTTGGCGTAAATAACTACCTATACAATAAAAGTTATTTTATGAGATTACAGAAATTAGTTAAATTAAAATTAATTATTAAATTAGTGTTGTTTGACTTTGGAAGTACCTACTATAAAGTAGGAGCATGTACTCTTATAGACCGTATTTTATTACCTTCGTACTTTTGTGGACCTGCTGGTGACTACCAATTATATCAATTAAGACAATATTGGATTTAAGAAAAATAATTTTTAAGAGCTGCTGTGTCACAATTTTTTATTCAGTTTTGATAATTAAGTATGTCATAAAGCCGCCGTGATGGAGTTTGACATAATGGCTTTTGGAATGATGTCACACCACTCCTGAATCCTACTGTCTGTTTATTATCAGGTAGATTGTAGACACTTTCGTAGGCTAAATAAGTATATTAAAAAAACTTTGTTGCTGCTTAATACTACTTTTGTTCATAACTGTATAGATAATGTACAGTGTTTAGCTATCCTTTAATGACATTTTAAACTGCACTAATTTCTTGGATGTATTTTCGACACACGTTCCAAGTGCTAGTACAATCGGGAACAAAAGTTTCTAAATTGTATAAACGATGAAACAATTAAACTTGAGATTGAACATGTAATTATCACTCAATTATTATCCTTAATCAAGTTAGAGGAAGTTAATTAAATAACCGAGTTTAATTGTAACACAAACCTGTGCTCACGGAGGTGTAACGTAAAGGCAAACCTTGCCTTGAGAATAGATTTCCATTTTTCACATCGCAGGGCGTTTGCTTAACTAGTGTAGCAACATAATTTAGAAATATTATACACTATGAATTTGAATACATTGTACGAAATAGTATTAATCATATTTTAAATGAGTAGATACATCAAAGTAAATGAAACGCAGCGACTCATTGTTTGTGCTTGAACAGGGTACGTTATCACTAAAAAGTAAAACTCGATCAAAGGCAAAGTAAGTCGTGGGATCTTCCCACGTTGTGAGACCTTAATAATTAGTTGTTAGCCAACAATTTGCACTTTGTCGCAGTAGATTAGAAACAGCACAAAAATGTGCTCATTCTTATACAATTAATTTAAGCAAATATTTGTAAATGTGAAAGTTTGATGCATACAAGACAGATCATCGACCTGATGGTCTTATGATGACTGAGACTGAGTAGCTTAGCATAAAATAAGTAGGCTACTTTTGCGACATTAAGATATTACTATTATTTAAGTTTGTTTCTTCACCTTTGTTTTTCTTTTTCAAATAGGCTAATATCATGTTATATTATGTTATTCTGAGAACGATTTAGTTACTGGTCTAATCATGAATATCGATGTCCATTGACTGCGTTGTAGAGGTAACCTAAGACGAGCTCGTCACGTCAAATAGGCTAGACAGTAGGAAACCAACCTTAACACGGCTGATGGAAATAGAGTTGGTGATTCCATGCTAGTCAAAGGACTGTTAAAACTATAATCATTTAATTTATAACTTCATAATATAGATTACAGTTTCATAACTAATTAGGGTATAATTTGTCAACCTATGAATGTCTGACAGAAGACTGATGGACTTGTTATACTAAATCAAAGTTGTTCAACAACTTCATTTGTTAGTATAATCTGAGCAATATCATGATATATATACAGTACCATAATAAATTATGATAGTACATACTCATGCTAATATCACTAAATACCTAAAGGTGTTATGCATTTAGGACGAATGAAATTTTATCCTCATAAATATTTATGCATACATAAAGTAGATGGTATAAATTAAAATGTCATTAACTCAGTACCTATTGTTAATTTGTCTATTTATATTTTAAGTGTTATACTGCTTAATAAAATTATTTTTACATCTCTTTGTCGTTGAAAACATAAATGACCCTAATGTAATAACGCATTAAAATTCATTTTATTATTTATATATATGTTAGAGTTGACGTTAATATACTTTGTGAACGAATATACCTGCCACATACATCGTCATCGAAAATCACAATCTAAATTATTGAATAGTACGCAATCCAATTTCATCTCAGCGCCTACGTCGCGGCACAATGCAATTTACCAGTCAACGTTTCAACACGCTTGGCCGTATTTCTCCACAGCGCCCTATTTTCATCTTCGCGGAAACTCGCAAAAATGACACCATTCGTCACACGAATGAAAGTATTGACAACAGAATTGATGCATTTGTCTCGAAACATTGACGCCTTCACGAAATCTCTTCGACAACCTACCTATTGCATATTCTTCAAGGTCCGCGAATTCCAAGCATCAAATTTATTTTTATATGTATTTTTATTGTTTGCGGCGAGGATCGTCGCCTCCTTAGGGGCTGTTTGTATGCGAACTGAGAAGAATTACGTGTGCGACGGAACGGATCCACTTAAGAAATAGAGATAAAACAATTTGTTTAGAAAATGTGCTGTATAATGTGTCCGCTTAGATTCTGCATGAAATAAATCTGTAAACTAGCATTCTTCATTGTTTATTTTATCGGTAACCGAGTCCACTGGGTGCAATGCCGCCTCGCAAAGCGAAAATAAAACAGAATTTTACTCTTATGAAATATCTAAGTCGAGAGGGATATTTCTGTACTTATTTGAATAAAGCAGCAGAGCGCAGAGCTATATTTTTTGCTGCGCAGCGTCGGCACTGCGGAGTGAATGCACACTTGATTGTATAATTTAGTTAAGTTAATCTCACTACGAATTGCGCGAAACTCGCCAGTTTTCAATTTCACATTTGAATGCTATGAACGTTGTTTTCGCGTAAATTGTATTAATACACCCTCGCCCTCGCCCGCACTCACACCGCTTGCGGTAACAATGTACACTCGGGCTATATCGTGTCGCGATTACTCAATAAATATTCGTAATCCGAAAATAATTAACAGGTTAATAAATACCGATAATTCAATAGATCATATGATAGTATTCAGGAAATATTTTACAGAGATTACTTGTGATAAATCAGCAGGTTTAAAATGAAATGCTGAAACAGCTATGACCGACTATCGAGAACAAAGTTGTATCGGGTATGAGATACAGCCTGATTAGTGGCAGGTTGCCAACAAAGCGTCGGCAGACTGTTTTCTTCCCTATAAATTTGCAACTAGAACGACATGATTTGCGACATCCTATTGTTGTGTTGTTCTAGCCTGCAAATAAATCGTGGTTATTACCGATATTGTTATACAGGACATTACAGGAGATGTAATATTTACAACAGCCTTATTTATCAATCTGATTGGCTTCAACCAAATCTAGCCATTCAATGGCTAGTTTTGGTTTAACCATGAAATTGCGGTTGCGCATTTCTCACCAGAGACAGCATAATATATGTAATTAATTTGTAACTTTGTAAGTGTAAATGGACAGCGCCCCTAGTATTTACTCGAAAAACTAACTTTCATATACAAAATTACACATATTACAAAAGTTGACATTTAGAGATATCAGATTTTCTAGTCTTTCGACTACCCATTACTCGATTATACCTCGGAAAGGTATTAGTACTAGTCATTACAATACTAATTATCTCTATAGAAATTTAACAATTCATCCCTTACACACTACAGAGTCACGTTTGGCTCTATGAACTAGGTATATTAGAGGAAAATATTTCTAGCAGCAATACAGAGTGAAACCAATAAACGAGGTCCTTTTGAGGGCGTTCCAGGGAGCTACGCTTTGAAAGCAATCAAGTTGGTGTTAACGTTTTCAGTAAGTAATTTCTTTGGCTTCTCCGCTTTTGATAGATGCTTCTATTACGTATCATACTTCCAATGGCAACTATATAATCTGACGTTAATTTAGCATTAAAAACAATGGTGTAATATAATGTTGTATGCTGAAGCGTGACTTGCCTCTAATTAGGACTTAAAACCGTACCTTAAATATGTGACTAGTGGATTACCCTTTTAAAATCAACATGACCTCATCTCGATGTTTATGCACAATTACTAACATGTGATATGAATGTAAATTGTAAACTAGGAAGGTTCATTCCTATTATTTCATAAGAACAGAATCAGAGTTAGTTCAGAAATTCAAGAGAATCGTCAATTGGTCTAATCATCTGCAGTTAATATTGATCAGTAAAGGTTTTGTGGAGATCATGATTTAAGAAAATAATATAATAATAATTTATTAATATCTGAACAACTACACACAACGCCACCTAGACCCAAAGTAAGTATATTATTATTTCCAGCGGGGACGCCGGCAGCCGGACGGACTATCCACCCGCAATATTTGCGGGCCACTTCGTTCATTTCCCCAATTCTCCCCTTGGGGAGAGTGTGGTTGATCCATCTTTTTCACGGCACCCCATCAAACCTTCTTGTATCCTTAATAAATCTGATCATCTGTTCCACCTTCAGATTTCTTATGTCTTCCTCGTCCAGTCTGTCCGATCTCAGGAGTTCCCATCTGATCAGTGAGTACATGGGGCATTCTGCCAGCAGGTGGAAACTTGTTTCTTCGTTTTCCATGCACTCCGGGCATTTGGGATCGGTTTTTACTCCTATCACTGTCAGATGTCTGCTTAGTCGACAGTGTCCTGTTATAACCTCTATGGCGAGCCTCATATTTCCCCTTGGGAGTTTCATGATATGACTCGTCCTTTTTTTGTCCATGCCTTTGATGAAGACTTTCGACTGCCTCATTCCAGTTGAAGATCTCCATCTGCGGTTGGTTTCTGTTTTAATGCTATGGCTGATTACTCCTTTGGTGATTTTGTGTGCTATAGGCAGCCGGGTCCCACCATGTTTTCATCAGCGCCTTCTCTGGCTAGTTCGTCTGCCAGCTCGTTGCCCGTGTTTCCCTCGTGTCCGGGGACCCACGCAATCGTCAGGTCGGTTTTCTGGGCCAGCCTGTCTAATGACTTTTTGCATTCCTTGACTATTGCTGATCTTGTCTCCACTTTGTCAAGTGCTGTGAGCACGGCCTGGCTGTCGCTGTAGATGGTTACCTTTTCCGTACTGGTCAGGTGTTCCACTATTTCCGCGCATTCCTTTATCGCATATATCTCTGCTTGAAAGACACTTGCAAATTTTCCTAGAGGTATCGACTTGTTTATTTCTGTCCCGTCTACACTTTTTATGTGCACTCCGGAACCAGATAGCTTCGTCAGTTCCTTTCTTGAGCCGTCTGTGTAGCAGATAGTGCCACTGGAGCCTATCCGCCACTCATCTCGTGTGCCTATGTGTATTCTATATTTCTTGTCAAAGATTTTCTCCTTCCTGATAAGGTCGTTGTTGGATAGGATCATATATATTATCATCAAAGTAAGTATATATTATAGCTTGTGTTATGAGTTCTAGAATGCGGATATACATACTTAATTTTTTTTTTGTAAATACATACACATTATACACAGAAAAACGCATTCAGTTATAGTTAAACTGTAAGCCTATCTCAATAAGTTGGGAAATTAATTACTGTTTTATTGTAAAGTCGTCAAAAGCGCAAAACTGAAAACTATGTTCGTGTTTTGATTCTCAAATTTCTTTATATTTCTACTAAAAAAACTGAAAATACTGAAAATTTAAAACACTTTTGTGAGGTATTACTGACTTACAGCCATATTGTGACAACAATCTTGTTGATGAAAGATAAGTAAAACTAATTTTACGATAGATATTCTTAATCTAATTAGCGTAAAGTTTCTAAAACTCACAGAATATCATAGAACACTCATAAATGTACATAGTGCATTGGTAGTGGTTTAGGCTGCTTGCCCAATGCCCATCTATCATCATTGCGATGTGTATAAATATATCTACCATGCTAATCTCTGGGATAAGTAGCTGTAAGCGATTTTCGGTCAGGAGGACATTACGTAACTGGAAATAATAAAACAATAGATATTGTCTTATGTCTCATACATGTTTACACAAGCTTAAGAAAAACTAATAATGTGAGTATCTAATAGCATAGCAATTACCAATTGATACGTAATAAGAAACAGCCCTTTGTTGCTGATTCGATACTAATTACTACTTTCGATTTACTGTTGATTATTGACGTTAAACCGTGATCACGAGCGTTCCTGATAAAGATTCCGATGTAATCCGATTAAATCTACGAGAAACTCGTGAAGACTACGATGTGTGTGATCGGGTAACCTTTTTGCAAGCTAGTCGGACCTTCGATTTATGTAGTGAGTCACACGAACGAAAGTTCTCGAAGGAGTATAACCGACGGTATGCCGATAATAAAACGTCACCCGCAGTACCTGACCAGCCGAAGGATACTGTTATCAACTTATCAGGCGTGAGTTTGAGTGAACCTACGATGAACATCTTGGCCAAAGGCATGAATTTCGCCTTAACACCGAAGCGAATACCGTACGAAAATATAATCAGCTGTGTTGAAGAAACGATTGCACGTAATAAGATACCACCTAGCAACGCCGAAACGCTGAGACAAGATATCGCGGTTGCATTACGTAAATCGAAGCTTCCTATGAACAATACCACAACAGAAGAGCGTCAAGCATTGAAGAACATTCGGGATAACCAGGATATATTAGTGCTTAAGGCCGACAAGGGAAACGCCACTGTAGTGATGAATACGGCTGACTATCAAAACAAAATACGTACGCTGTTGTGTGATGACAAGGTATATAAACCGGTATCATACAACCCAACGGCCAGAGTAACACGCAGAATACGGGCTTTGATACAGGAACATCAGGACCTTTTCACAGAAGATGAGTACCAGAAGCTATATCAGCCAAAGCCACACCAACCACCAAGATTATATGGTTTGCCAAAAATACATAAGTCGGACGTGCCACTGCGGCCTATCGTAAGTCAGATTGCATCTCCTACTTACGACCTTGCAAAGCACTTCGCGTCAGTATTGCAGCCATTAGTGGGCAAAACACTATCTTATGTGAAGGATTCTCGCCATTTCGTGCAGATAGTAAAAACCCTAATATTGGAGCCTGAGGACACCATGGTGAGTTTTGATGTGGAGTCACTTTTCACCAACGTTCCAATTAAGGAGTGTCTGGACGTCGTGAAGGACAAATTAAGTGACAACGAGATGCCGTCAAACTATATAGATCTACTGAAGCACTGCCTAGAGGGCAATTACTTCCTTTTCCAAGGTCAATACTACCTCCAGATTGATGGCGTCGCAATGGGGAGTCCAGTGGCCCCAGTACTTGCTAATCTCTGGATGGAACATTTTGAAGAGAAGGCGTTGAGTGGTGGACCGAAGATTATCAGACTTTGGAAAAGATACGTCGATGACGTATTTAGTATAGTAACGGGCGGTAAACAGGAAGTGGATCAATATATAGTATACCTAAATTCCATTCACCCAAATATAAGGTTCACATACGAAATGGAAACGGAAAGATCGTTGTCATTTTTAGATGTCAAATTGAGTGCGAGAACAGATGGGTCCTTATCACACTGTGTCTACCGCAAACCAACACACACGGACAGATACTTACATGCTACGTCGCATCACCACCCTCGTCACTTGCAGTCCGTTATGACTTCATTGAAGAACAGAGCCTACGATCTATGTGACCCTGAGCATTTAGAGCAAGAACTAGATCATGTTCAGGAGGTACTTAGTCGTAATGGATATAAAGGGAATCGGCGACGTAGGCAGCCAACGAAAAGGGTCAAACGTCCAGAGGTCGACAGACAACCTGCCTTTCTGCCCTACATTAAAGGTGTGACTGATAAGATAGGAGACCTGCTTAAACAATACTGTATAAACACAGTCTTTACACCTGGGGCCAAAGTAAACAGCATGGTAGGCACGCCAAAGGATGTTTTGCCCCTACAAACACCGGGCGTTTACAAGATCAATTGCAGCTGCGGTAGTTCGTACATAGGTCAGACTAAGCGGACTATTGCTGAAAGGGTCAAAGAACATATCGCCGCTGTAAAGAATCGACAGACCAGCAAATCAGCGATTGCCGAACATATTCTTCAAACGGACACCAATCACTGGATTGAATTTCATCGTACGCAAGTCCTCTCCACTGATTGTACCTATTACTCTCGGGTTGTACGAGAAGCTATTGAAATTAAGAAACACATAAATTTCAATAGGGAAGACGGCTTCAAGCTCTCGGCTACGTGGAATCCAGTGATTCAAATTACGCAACCTCGCTTTGCGCAGTCGGTTAACGCTCGGAATACGGACGGCATACAGAATAGGGACACTGTCAGTGTGTTTTGTGATAGTACGTGGAAAGACAAAAATGTGAGGGTAGATCTAGAATCTACTTCACATACGGAGTCGTGACATCGCCTCACCAGTCTGCTTGTGACCACGGCCGGTGTAACCTGGTCGAAACGTCAAGCAAAATAAGGTATGTAAATACCTAATGCATGATCGCGTTAATTCCCGTATGATTATAAATTTAAATCTACGAGGTTTTACTGTTGCGTCAACACTTCATGCGAACTAGGCAGAGGTTAAATGAACTTTGGATGTTGCTACTATATGCATGTTAAAAGTTTCGATTGACCGATTTATCAATTTTTCTCGGTTGTTTTCAAAGAGTTTAATGCTTCTTTTTATTTTTTTTCTATTAATTGATCATTTGTAAAGTAATACTAGTCAGTAATATCATTGATATGCAAACATGAAGTCTTCTTGTTCTGGATCCCCGTAAGGCACTTTTATAGTTATAATTTTTTTTCATTAATTCATCTTACCTTCTTTCAGACCAAACTATGTTTGTAACTCTTTACACTTGGCTAACAATTAGATGCGCTAAATGCATAATAATAAAATTTGTTTTAGCTAAGCATACTCGTAACTTGGAATGTGGACATACAACACAGACGAAACTGCGGGCGGCAACCACCTCGCATAATGCTGCTGCAATTTTGGTATAGAGTTACCATTATTTCTGCACTTCAATTTGTTTTAGTGCAGGCTACAGACTTCGTATTTCTACATCCGTTTCGTAACCTACGCCACTGTTTAATTGTGTTAAAATCAATCTGTGCCCGTACCACTAGTTTATGCGCCATTGTGTCACCAGTGTGATTACGTAAAATATACTACTAAAATTTTATCAAGAGGCGCTGTAAATTTCTGAAACTAATCGTCATTTTACGCAGCAGGGCATAAGAGCGCAGATTGTACAATCTAGTAGATCTATATTACACTTTATTTGATGTGTTAAAGTCGATGCTATGTAGCAAAGCCTTCTCGGCAGATTTTCAGTGTCTTGTCAGACAGTTTTATCTTTCAATATTTTTCCTTACAATGATATTGAGCTGCTTGACTGCTGCTTGAAGTCCATGAGTAATGGTAGCTTACTGCTTGTGTGCCACCATTAGTAACTGCAAATTCAGCAAAATTCTACCTGCTTGTGTATCAGGCAATTAAACATAGCGACTGCCTTCTAAGCCCCACAACTAAACCAAATCGATGTAAAGGTTAAAAAAAAGTTTAGATGATTATTTTGATTTATAAACAAACTAGCTTTCCGCGGCGCGATTTTACTCGCCTCTTTGCTTACTGCTCTGCTCCCGATGCCAGTAGCGTGATGTTACATAGCTTTTAACCTTCCTCAAACCTTGAATTATTCAAATCTGACTGAAGTTTCCAGAGATTTAGCGTGTTCAAACAAACAAACAAACAAACTCTTTTGATTTATATAATAGTATAGATTATAAGTAGTAGAAGTACACTTTTTAACTTATAGTGATCACATAAACAAAGATCGCTTTGAACTCTGTATACGCTATCAAAACTGTCATGGCAACACAAAAACAAAACCCTAGGGGGTCTCCCAAACCACCCTACCTATTTATAAATCGAATTAACTAGCCCCTGGTAGTGCGCTATTTTATTTCATGATTGGATTAAACGTCATTCATCTAATGAACGCTATGCTCCCATAACGGTTAATGTTACTAAAAATTAACGAGCTACTGTAATCCTATCTATATTAGCCATTCAAATATTATAAGTATAAAATAATGAAAATGTACCTGTCTGTTTGTCCTTCTTGCCTTTATAAAAATTAAATTTTGTTTTACATTTGCTATGGTTTTTAGTATTTGTTTTTATACGACTAAGGTGACAAACAAGCATACGGCCTGCCTGATGGTAAGCAGTTACCGTAGCCTATGGACGCTTGCAACACCAGGAACATCACTAGCGCGTTGCCGACCCTGTTAAAAACCTTTTAACTCCTTTCTTGAAGAACTCCATGTTGTAGTCTCTCGGAAATAGTATGGAAATAGTCGTAGAGTTCAAGCGACGTAGATTAGCTAGGATAGATTTTGAATGTAGAAAAATATCTTATTCTCATTCCACTACAAAATCGAGTTATAGATATATTTATTATATTTTTCCTCAACTAAACTATCTGACGCTGAAACATTTGCAAAAGTGCTAACAACGAGTGTATTTTGATAAACAAATCATTTCCCCTTTGACTGTCCAAAGCCGCGGTTAACAGCCAGTGAAGTTATATAAACCAATCCCGTTAACACACAGTACAGAACATTTGAATTCGTGTGGGTAACAGGATTTACGTACAAAATACAGGACTGTATTAAAATGGGCAAAAGCTGCAAAACTGGGAAACGCTATAATCGCTAATGGAATTATATTCGCACACAGCTACGTTTGTGCGCGGCACCCACAATTTATTTACCGTTAACTTAATTATGGAAAAATATTTTATTGCAGCGAAGTGTAACTTTGTTATGACTCTCAGTGCAATCACCGGGATTAATTGTACCTCAACTGTATTGTTCTTTAGTAGCTTTTTTTAGCGCTGTTAGGGGTAAAAGTGCAAGCGCAATCAACTGCTATTAGCAACATGATATTAAGCGATAACCGCAACGTACTTTATAAATACAAGGAGTACAGTCGTCTAGGTATGCCTTAGAGGCATCTCAGCTTGCCGTTGATACCATGTAATAAATAAATAAACAAAATTTGCAATTTTTATTGCTGCAAATAGAATACTTTAGCAGCCCGGGTAACTACTGGTCAAAGAAAGGAACACAACTCTTTCTTGGCATGTCAACACTACGTAGGTAGTATTGTGTTTTAGTCATGTATAGTATAGGTTCTTCCGAGAAGCATTTGCTTTAGTTTTACAGAGGAGGAAACACGAAAAGTTTATCTCTTTAGAAAAATCTCACTTTCCGATAACTTTCTAAAATTCTATACCTAATTCAGTTTTGTTTATTTACAGATAGAGTCATCTCTTTTTGACAGCAATTTCCAAAGAACCGCCTTCGAATGGAAGTAGGGGAAAATCATATTTAAGGTAAGTCGCCAAGTTATTATATTTAGTTCGTAATATTAAAAATTATTTACACCAAAATGCCATGTATTGTTTTGTCCCTTTATAATTGTGGCGATAAAAGTGTCCGAAAAACTGTCAAATATATCGTTACATATTGTTTTAACCTTTCTAAATGTTAAAATCGTCTAAACCCTTTGGCTTTTGCGACCAATTACAAAAGGTTTTAATGAAATTAATTAGTGAACGTCACCTGACACCATGGGCCTGCGTAATAATGTTAGTAGAATAAAATTATGAATAGCCATCTATTAATATTTATCTATCGAATTTTCAGAAAGGAAATTTACAGATGTATTTTTATGTCATTTATTGAGTTTTTTTATTATTATTAGGTGAATTACTGTAATGAAATTATTATAATGTAATATGTATGTAGGTCTAAAATGAGTTAATAACAAGCGTTTTTCGTATCGACGACAGTGTAAAAAATATGAAAGTGAACAGCGCTACTGGTATTTATCCTGAGAACAAAATTTTCTCAAGTGTCTGTAAGAAACCCACGCTAGAGCTGGTACAGCACAATTACATAGATAGAATAATAATTATTGTAAAACGATATACAGATCCACAAATTGGTTAATCTTAAAACTTAGAATTTATAGAAATGTGTTTGTTGACATTAGTTAAAAAAAAACTGCCTTGTTATATGTTTCCATGCATTTAATGGCAAAAAGATAATACAAAATATTCCAGTCGATAAAGCGTTACAATAAAATAAAATAGGTAACGTAGAATTAATGTAAAAATTGATAATCAGATGTAATTTACCTTTTTTATGAAATGGTTAACCATTAACATAAATAGCGCATCGAACAGCGAAACTGTAATCCAGCCAGGCGGTTTCATTTCTCATTAATAAACGACCTCGCCTCCACCCCGAACCAATTTAATTATCAAAGATTAAAGACATAAGATAAAATCTTTTTCAATTTGAACCAACTAACTACTATAAACGAAAACCATTTTTGTAACGATGCAATCAGTTCTTACGGTTACAGAATATATTAAGTTGTTGCTGATATTTCAGAGTAATTAATAAAAAAAAAGTCTTACAAATGAGACTATAAAACATTATAGAACAGATTTATGTGCTATAATGTCATACAATAAGAATATTCGAGGTTGGTCCAACAGTATATTGCAAGGTCCACAATGATATAATCTGTGATAACTTTTTTACCGTTTCGCGGTAATATTTACGGCGCACTAAAACCGAGTAGTTTAATATAACGCAAGCTTTAGCCTTTTTCGTTGAAAGTTTATGCGGTTATAAATTCGGGCACGCCTCGATCTAAGCCCGATAATTGTGTTAAACCTTCATAGATTAGGTCTAAATACAGGCGATGTACCTGCTCTAATATTGTACACGATTGATGTTTTCTAGTTTCCGTCTTTGTAGGATGCAAAACGCAGCTTGTGTAAACAAATGAGAACAATAGCGGATATGCGTGTCACTCTTTACCTAACGAGGAATATGTGTCGTCTTTTTCTAACGTATTACAATTTTTATTTTATTTTTTTTTAATGCCGGGACGTAGGACATTTCCACATTATTATTATTATTAGTTCATACCACAAGTACCAAAAATAGCTGTACCTATTCCGAGCTCTAATCATAAAGTTTATGCAGGTTTGCGCTAAAGGACACAGGTAACCCATAGGTGGGTACCTACTTCAGGAACAACAGGAACTGGCATAATTAGTCATTCGGTGTATGAGAAACTAATTATGTCATAAAAGACAACTACTAATCGTGAAATAGAAGAGAATGATGAGAGTCCTCATTTCAATGAAGGAAAAAAAGGAAAGAAAGTCAATATTGCCCTGGCTGGTTCGGTCGTACTATAATAACTACAAAACTATAGTTTTACCACCTGAAGGCAAACAGTTGCCACAATACTTGAATCATCTGCAACCACAAAAAAAAGTTTAAAAACGTAAGTATAACAAATGCTTTAACTAATTGCTATGTTGATAGATGTAATTAAAACAGCATGTTAATTAAACACACGGTGTATATTAGTTTCCATTATTAAGTGAATACACAAAAGGCATAATTTAAACAATTATTCGCCGCTTTGTAAAATAAACGTTTATGAACGGCATAAAGACTAGATATCAAAACGTAATTCTAATTTTGTATCTTCTATGTCGTAAGCTTTGTTACAGGTATCCTACGGATTAAATTAATGTACGTACTTTATTTTATGTTAAATAATAATATGATTTACGTTTAGTTGTATAACTGGTATCCAAACCAGAGAACAACAGGGTTTCTCTAATCAAAGTATACCAATATATAAATAACGTATTCCTTTGAATACGTTATTTATATATTGGTATACTTTACAATCAAAAATTTTACGATAGGGTAACCTAGTAACCTTTTGCTATACAATACTTTTCCCATACAAAGTAAAACAAATAAATTTCACTATTGTAACCACATTTTTCGGCCACTGCTTTATGTGTCAAAAAAATAAAAATGCAAACAAATATTGTAGTGATTTGAATGCCGAACGAATTACATCGAAATCCAGTGGAGATCCACCATCCACCACCATTCGTATGTAGGTGGAATGACAGAGGTAGCATTAAAGTACCGACCGCTCAATCATAGCGACCTATATACGAAATTGAACGCAAATCATGCCACGTTTGCATTGAGATTATAAACTCATTTCCATAAGTGTACTTACCTATCAATGGCAAAAGCAAATCACCTCAGCGTACCAACACGTGAACATATCAGAATGGTGTAATCGCACAAATTACACTAGTTATATCCATATATAACACATAAAGTAACATCACATGATTTCACCTAAGAAACAGAAGCATATGACATCTAGGTTTCACCGAAAAATTTGGTTGTTGTGATGTTGTTTCCTGTTCTTTGTATCGTAATATGTGGTGCGTAGCAATGAATGTTCTATACTATTCTATTCCATCGTGGGCATATTATTGAACATAATTAAAGACATAAGCTGATACTAAACATGTCAAGGACCCTCGTTCTTTTCTTTTGTTTCTCTTCCTCGTCTCTTTATGGTGGGATTGGTTGTGTTTAGTAGCATTTTGCAGCAATGTTTAGAGAACATAACTTTACCCATATTATTAGGTTAAAAGTTTGTATTAAAATAATATAGGTTCTTAGAAATCGTACTCAAATTTGCAGAACAGCTTACAATTACTATAACTCAAAGCACTCAATCAAATTAAATATCATTAATTATATTTACAACGAAAAACCTTCATCATCATTATACTAAAAGTCTATTAATTCAGAGAATCATAACACAAAATTGATTTTGAGACAGAAATGAAATTTATTCAGCCAGTCTGATTAAATACGATAAGAAGGGATTATTTGAGAGAATTAAATTAAATAAGAAATTATTAAGTAACTCGTTTATAGCAAAATCTTTTATACCACTTAATTGAAAGATTATGTAGACTTTAGTTGCTTGTATAACAGATCCATTTTGACTTAAACAAGTCTATGTTATTTAAAAATATTTTTGTACGTTATCTTCCAAAATTAGTCCACTCTAACTGGATGGTGTGGCAAGCGATGGAGTCTAAGAGTGAAAGTCACAAATTGTTATTATGGTAAATGTAGCATATTGTAGTCAGTGTTATATATGATATTCATTTTACCTTTTTTATTGCCGATAATGGCAGACGAGCACGTGATGATTACTGTTAACTGTCGCTCATGGACGACTCAAAATCTCTAGTATTACTCTTGCAATGCTAGGGACTTCGCAAAGCTGCTGCCTAGCGTGAAGGAACTTGGGTAGGTGAAATGATTGATGGAGGTGAGGAAAAAGGAAAGGCGGGAAATAGCGCCTCCGGCACTCTCACTTACCGAACGGAACGCAATAGTACGAGTATTATTAGGTGCTCTTACGTCGCTCTTCTGTGAGAGGGTAGTACTTCCCCGGTCGATCTGGCCCATTCATGCTGAAACCAGCGTGGACCTATTACCGTGTTACCTGTAGTCTTTTAAGTTTAAGAGGCCAAAGTAATGATCAAATGTAGTAAAAAGTAAACAGTGCGAACCGTTTGGTTTAAGACCCTTTAAAATTCATTGTGAAAAAGTACCACTATTATATTTCCAAGCTGCAATAATAAAAGCAGAATACATTTTCACGAGAATTCTAATCCGAATAAAGGGGTAAGTGGATGATTTGGTTCACGGACGGGTGTAAAGAGCCACTGCGCTGCCCGTGACGTGTTACGAATCTATAACGACGGCCTACATTTCGATACGGTTTCGGAAACACAATCAAAACTCGATTCGATAACACTTTCAATTGGTCAACTTATGTACATTGGTACTAGGAAACTGTTATGAATTTGCAGCCTTTGTATTTACATGAATTTCTGAAATAACAACCGATCGTGTTGTGCTTACCCTCTTAACGCTTGTGCTATTAGCCTAAAGCTGTTATTTTATAATAAAATCTTTCTTATAATGCTGAATAACGTAGTTGACACCTTTGGGCTAATCCACAATAATTCATTGATAAACTCGCTCAATGAATGTTGCAATAGCTGTAAACCTCGCCAAATAACAATAAAACATTAAAATACAAAAATAATGGTAGTAATCATAATACAAACAGTAATTACTACACTTCACACGCCGGTATTAATTTTATATTTTTTTTTATTAAAATTATGACACAAATTTAATGTCTCCATTAAAAAAATAATAATAATACAGTCAGTAACATTAATTTTTATTCGTTGTATTTTTCTTCAACATTTTCATGGTTTTCTTTTTAATTATATTTTTTAACTTAGAATTAAAAATATAACCACCGATGCGACCTCAAGATTATAGTCTACGCTAAGATATCTTTATAGTTTCAAAAATAATAACCTCGGCACAATACTTGTAGCGTGGAGCGGCATTTTATATTCTTGACCCATTAGTTACTATTACTATGTTCTACACCTATTTTTATTAATCAGATAAGTGACAAGGAGAACACCTATGAGTGCGACGGATAAATGCAATATAACCTTATTTGACTTCATCAGAACTTGATAGCTCTCTTCAAAGTCACAAAGCTGTATGAATTTTAATTTTAGTTTCTGCTGTATTTAAAAAACGATGCAAAGAACTAACTACATAGTAATAATTATTAAGAGCGTTTACGCGTCATGAGTGGAAATTTCGCAATATAGTGTCATATTTCGTGGTTTTAAATTTTTATCATTTAATCGGAGCTATATTTTTAAAATATGTTACATTATGACATTTAAGCTTTACTTGTCATAAGCCGCGTGGTCTGCCAACTGATTGATAAAGTGATTTTTACACAAAGGTAAAAATAGAAAAAAATTTAGTCACCATCTTTCGAACGAAAAAACCAAATGACGGTATGGGAATGTACCTCAGTGCGAATACAAATTCGTGTGCCGACTACTGATTAATTATTACTGGTTACCTACGTGATATGTCAAAGTTTCATCATACGAAGTAAAGAGGTTACACACAATAGATTTTCCAATACCGCTCGTACAGTGAATAATAATTTGATTCGTAGCAGAATTATTTTAGATTCATTGAATCGTGTTAATGGATATCATAGACCACGATATCGACATTAAACTATGAATTTTAACAATCAGTGAAATGTTTATACTATTCGAGTTTTGTGAAACTTGTCTGATTCATGTCATATCTTTATAGATACTAGGGGAAGTCTAGTGGTCGAAATTCAACCTTAATTAATATTTTTTTATGCATAATTTAAAAAAAAATTAGCATTCTGTACATTTATCTCTATACAAACCATAAGTGTGCAAAATTTCGTACTCTTTCGTCCGCGCAATTTCCGTAAAAAGGGGTACAGAGTTTTTGGTTCACGTATTAATTATATAGATGACATTGGAAACATAATCATAAGATGCTGTATAAACGGACACGTTTAAACAGAATCTTATGATTTTTTGACATAACATAGTATGGGTTGGGCTTTAGACACTGTTTTCTAGACAAGCACAGTTCTATTATAAAAATATGGACATCACAGAAAGACTATGGATATAATATTACTGCTTTGGCAAAATTTGCATAGAATAATTAATTATCTTCACATTAGAAGAAATCTGTAAATTTTCAAGATATGACCTAATATTTATGACGAACAAACTTGACATCAAAATCACTTGTTACGAAATTTGCTAATAGTTTATCGATGGTGCCATATTAACTATCGATATATCAATGTGCTGAAGTGTTTGTCTGAAAACGCCACTAACCAGAGCTCAAGACCAGTTGCAGCGAGGAGTACGACAGGAAGATGTTTAATGCTGCACTGGAATGGACTTAGCATCAACATAAACGGAGAGTACATCACTCACCTTCGATTCACTGACGATATCGTGGTCATGGCTGAGTCCATGGAGGACCTCAGTGCATTGCTCGATGACCTCAGAAGATTCTCTCGATGACCTCAGTAGATTCTCTCGACAAGTGAGCCTAAAAATGAAAAGGACAAGACTAAGGTCATGTCCAATGTCCATGTTACACCCACTCTTATAACGATCGGAGGCTAGATGCTCGAATTCGTTAACGAATACATAATTATATCTGGCACAAACAGTCCGATTAGGTATGTACGATTTCGAGAAAAAGGTTCACTCGTCGAATCGAACTCAGCTGGGCAGCGTTCGGGAAGCTACAACATAATATATCTTCTCGTCCGCACTACCGCAGTGTCTCAAGACCAAGGTATTTGACCAGTGTGTGTTGCCAGTGATGACATACGGAGCAGAGATGTGGTCGCTAACTATGGTCTTGTCAGGCTCAAAGTCGCTCAGAGGAATAGGAGGAGGCGTCTCAGTGCGCGATCGTTTAAAAAACGAAGAAATCTGCAAGCGAAGCAAGGTAACTGACGTGGCTCGCAGATATGCTTCTCTGAAGTGGAGAACATATAACTAACGGCCGTTAGGGCAGAAATGTTCTGGAGTGGCGACCACGAACCGGAAGACGCAGCGTAAGCAGATCCCTCACCGATCTTATAAGGGTGGCAGGCAACCGATGGATGAGGGGCAAACGACAGGCCACAGTGGCGAAAATTAGGGCAGGCCTATGTCCAGCAATGGACGTCTTTTGGCTGATATGATGATAGTGATTAGGTACGTAGGGACTTAGGTCAAATTAATGTTAAAAACCTGATACGTCCTGATAAAGAATATCGTGGCTAAACTTACAAAACAAGCTATAAGCCAATGTGCAAATACTTACAACAAACTTGTATTCAGTGTGAATGTTTTTCACACTGAAGTTTAAATAATTTTCACTTACACATACATTGCCGAACGCAGCATCCAACTGCGCATTGATTGACATGGGTGACGACGGACGTGCTTCAAGAGACGTGCCGCAGAATAATGACCGACAAATGAACTGGGACTGATGTATCCCAGCACTGTGATGTGATTGCGCTCTGCAATCCCGCTGTGAATTATTGGTTGATTGCACCGTCTTGTTTCGTCTGCAAATGTATGACCAGCTAAATTGAATATGATCCGAATTTATTTAACAAGTGACCCGGCGTTGCACGAATGTGAATCTTTACAATTTTCACACAGTTTTTTTTTAAACATGGTGGTGACAAACAAGCATACAGCCTTCCTGATGGTAAGTGGTAACCGTAACCTATAGACATGGCTGTGTTTCACAAGCATTGCAGAAGTATTTATGCTTAGAAAACACAACCATACCGGAGCTAAACACATTAGCATGAAAACTAATATTCTTACGTCGATCTTCTATGAGAGAGTAGTGCTTTCCCGGTCGATCTGGCCCATTCATGCTGAAACCAGCGCGGATCTACTATCGTTATACGCATCTACTTATTATACAAACACTCAGAAAGAAATTTTCTGAAATGATAGTGAATATGATATCACAATTCGATGCGAGGCGTGATTTAGAAGAAGTCAAGAGAAAAAGACAGAGAAAACACTAAATTCCTTTATTATTAAAATATTTGCGATTCATTGCTTTTCTTCTAATATAATATGCAAGTATTATACATATAAGCCTTCTCGAAGAAATTCTATGAATGTGGTGAAAATCGGACCACAATTCGTTACATGGCCTAAGAAAAGTTAATGAAAAAACCAAGAAGAAACGAAGAAAACAGCTTTTTTTAATTATTTAAAAAAATTATCTATTTTGAATTTCGTTCTTCAATTAATTGGTCTTATTATAATTATTATTTATTTTAAATAATAAATATCATTTTGTATTTACAGATTACTAATTAAGACAACATTATAGAACATTACTAATGTTGTTGAAAATGAAATTGAGAAATGTTGATTCACTACAACAACTTTTCGTAACATGTTTGTTAACAAGTTTATGATCCGTACATAATTTTATATGTATTGTATAGTTCATTCATAACAACAATTTTTATAAACATAGGCTGAAATAAGTATGTACATAATTGTACTTAATATGTGTACGTTTTTTCGAACGAATTGGAGTATTAATTTCGTTAGGTATAAGTTTATGGACGTCAATAAATAGCATAGAAATGCAATATTATTTTTCTTTATACTGTTTTTTATTTTAATGTATAGACTTTAAATGATTACGAATCTTTGGCTTCGAATAGTTTAATTAACGTCATAGTTATTTTAATATCAGATATAAAAATGTTTAGCAATAGTCACGTTACTTAGTCAAAATATATGAAAACACAGTTTCGATATAACTTGTCTTCATAGTTTGAAATTGCAAACGAACACATTGCACTGGGGTTCAATATAGAATGTCATCAGAGCGCAGCGTCGTCGTCGGGAATATCTCTTACCTACGCATGGCTTAATAGAATAGTATACTCGTAGTGAACAACAAAGGAATGCAACAAGGGTCCGTAGGGTGGGCTTACCTCGTCTCTATTGAAAATGGCTAATCGATACGGATCAAGAATAAGCGACAGTACGCGTTGTTGCCTAGACGGAGAATTTCTTAGCCATTGCTGCCGTAAACTACAAGCGAAATGCATACTTATATGTATGGAACTGGTTTATGAATAAAATTCTCATATTTTATTTCTTTTAATATCGCTAAAGACGTGAATTGAAGACTTCTTCTGAGAACTACTTTAGACAAGAAACTGTAATATATACGAAACCAACAAAATAAAAGCGTCCAAGTTCAGTGCATGCGTATAAACTATCAAGTTTATATATGACAAAATAAGCTTGAAAAGCCATCATTTTAGTATTCATCATTTATTTAAGCAAGCATTTTTAATATGAACATTATCTTATAAACTTTATTAATTAAAAGACGTGTTTAATACAAGTGTGTTCTAAGTTATGTGCGATCCAGAATCTGAATTGTAAGAGATAGTGTACTTTTAACAGTTTTCGAAAACTGTAACCTATCTACCATCAATAAGTAACCGTTTTCACTTGTCTTCTATTCAGCACGATGTTACGAAGTCTTATGCATTCATTAAAAGCACAAAGGTTAGTTATAAAATAATTTGCACAGCAGAAGTACTTTAATGAAAGCATCGTAAATCTTGCAAATGCGTATCGCGAACGTGAATTGCGAAGAGTTAAGAGTCCTCAGTGTAGCTGACAACGACACTATAGCTCCATATGAGCGCATGTTGTAAAGCATGCTCTCTTGAAACATGCATGTCTACGAATAATGATGTGGCCGCGCTGTCACGCGTGACGATGAATAAACGGTTAGATTACGACCCGGCTCCATAACCTAGTTCTAACATTATCCTCTAAAACACTATATGATACTGTCACACCTACCGGTATTTACTCTTCAAACTGGGCCATAATGAATCCATTATGCTACGCTCATTATTTCTGATGAAGAGATACTTAGCTCAATATGAAATACGAGTTTCATAATTCTCAAGTATTGAACGCACCGAACTCAACGACGCTTAAATGGCTGTGCATTGAAGACATTCTATTACATAAACGTATATTCATGCATGAATAGAGTGCTTAAAATAATGATTTATACTAGGCTATAAACGACGTAGACTGCGCTGTCTCGAGGGTGAGCGAACTAAACCTTCGCATCCTTTCATTTGCATGTTTTCCTCTAACAATATCAAATAACGGATCTGGTCTCATCTATGCTTGTATTGAAGTCGTGTAATTAATGTTCGACAAGTCCTTTACATTCATAACTATATTTAGACCGACCCGCAATGCAATATACGAGTAATCAAGATTAAAATAAATTATTCCTTTTATGAGCTTTGAGCAGTGCTGTATTTAAATGAGCAAAATTAAATACAAAGTAAAGCTTAGCTAATGAATCAGAGAAATGGAAAACGTAGCGGTTGTATTTGTTGGGTGGAAACATTCGTGTCCAGAGGGCGCCGGGTAATAAACCGAGCTATGCAATAATTCTTCCTACTCCTCAAGTAAGACCATTCGTGTAATGATGAACTGTATTACGTAAGCAAACCTAATAGTGTTTTACTTTCGAGCTCATCTAACTGCCTACATAAGGAACCGGTGAGTAGAGAGCTATATACGATCTTTACATACTTGAGTTCAAATTAAGGCAGGTATATCAGCTGCAAAGTGACTAAGTTTTTTTTTTAATATTAGCCTACCAAAGTAACTCCACTCTGCCTGATGGTAAACAGTCAGTGGAATCCAGAAGTGGCGGGCACCATTCCAAAAGCCAAACTACTGGTTCGGTGGCCTCCACTATGGCGTATATCAAGAAACTAGCTTTCCGCGGTGCGGTTTCACCCGCGTCTTTGCTTAGCGTGATACTAACCTTCTACGTGAACTGGGATATCATACGAAAAAAGATTTTTTTTATCCGACTGGTAGTTCCAGAGATTAGCGCGTTCTAATAAACAAACAAACTCTTCCGCTTTATATAATAGTATAGATATAAAAACAAAAGCTTAAATTTAAAATAAAATACAAACAAAACAAAAATACTTAAGTTTCTTTATATTTTCCTTCTCTTAGCAAGGCAAATCTGCATGTGCTTGCCGCTTAACGTTTGCGGTTCTATATGCAAATAGAAGGTAGTCGATAGCCAACCGCCTCGTTAGTATCCTCTCAAAGGCAAATATATATGTATGCGATGCACCATCAACCGTATAATCCGTCTTATGCAAATGCATAGAAATGAAATGCATTGCATAGAAAAGAATATCTTTGTGAAGCGAGCGTATAAAGAAAAAAGGTTAATTCATTAACCTCGGCACTAAAACATTGCGACAATTATTGTGGGTTCGATCGTAGATATATGCAATTTTTCAAAGGCAACTCCCACACTAACGCTTTTTCCCAAGCAATAAACAGGTAATGATACAATTAACAGACACAAAGACAAATATTTGCCAATACACAATTTTAGTTACTAAGATGAAAAAATCACGGCTCACGACTAGCCTAGGTGGTTAAGGTGGAGGCCAGTGTCCAGCATCAGCATGATGATGATGATGTAAGAATTTGTAGATTTCATTTATGTTTTTTTTCGGGTCAGACCTAATACCTCGCCATTTCACTTAACTCTTAGGCGGTTTAGCGTCATATCTGCTATGGCAGTAAGGCCCATAGAATGTACCTGATGTCTTCTGGTTCTGAATATGGATGTACCAGAATGCTCAATATTCTTAACGCCAACGCTTCACATTCACATAGTAATCATTTACTATGTGAATGTGAATTTTCGACAGACCTTATTCTATGTAGATATTTATGTCAAAAACAACGACACACGCGATAGTGGCAAGGAAGCCACCTAGATATAGCATAGACAAGTTTTTTTTTATTTGCCTACCAGTTTGCCGCGACTCGAGCCTCTAGCATAGCACGGGCTTTATAAACATTGGTGAGACATTCGCACATTAACCCATAACATAGCTAAGTAAGTATCTATTATGGTAATAATCATATACTTACGAAATTCATAATTTATTGAGGTAGTGGGTAGAGAGATAAATTGCTCATAAAGAAAATAGATGAGAATTATACACACCGATAGAAAAAACAATAAATATTTTAAGAACTAAAAGCTTGATAAATTAACTGTTCAGAGTACGTAATTTATATCGTATTACGTTTAATATTCTGGCAGCCGTAAAATAAACTTAATTTAGTTAATCGTCCAATTTGTGAAAATAATATTTTGTTTCAAAGGTTTATTAAAAATATTTAAAAGGTTTAAGCTCACAAAACAATATCCAACATGTGCTGTTAACGATTCATTATAAAATTCACTTACTCCAAGCGATTAACATCGGACACAGTTGCACATAAATGCAGTTAAACTAAATACTAATTC
Source organism: Parascotia fuliginaria (assembly GCA_963082885.1). Classification (NCBI taxonomy): domain Eukaryota; kingdom Metazoa; phylum Arthropoda; class Insecta; order Lepidoptera; family Erebidae; genus Parascotia; species Parascotia fuliginaria. The sequence continues at coordinate 5,982,114 of OY720175.1, forward strand.
TCTGGAGCAAAGTAAAAGTTAACCCTCGTCCTAATAGACATTTCTTTATGTAAATTTTAATTCAAAAACCTCCCATTTATTCTTAGCGTCGTAAGTTGAATGAAAAAATCTATTAGCTAAGAAAAATGAAAATATACTGAAGCTTTTCCCTTCAGTGCTTATTTCACAAAGTATGCAAAGCAGGGCCAAAGTGACCCTTTTATCGTCGCACTGAATTGAGAAATTAAAACTCTAATAATAGTTTATTTATATATTTTTAATTTAGTCCGTCGCTTAAGGAAAAACAAAGAAAGAATTTAAAAATCCTATAAATGAGTGCTGATGTTCTTAATGAATATTGGAAACGTGATTGGGTAATTAATGAGAGATCTTCCGCTTACAGTAGGTATTTAAAATCTATAAGTTTGTTAGGATTGATATGGCGAAACCACTTTTAGGTGGATCTTGCCTCAGGGTATTTTCGTTAAATAGCTTTTAATTTTTAATTTTCTATCCTCATTAAAAGATAACAATCTTCAAAAGAACAAGACAATCAAAATAAAAGTACTTTTAATGACAATTATTTTTATAATTTAAATTTTGTGATAATAAAACGGAAACATTATTATTTCTGTCATACAAGCTATAGAACACGCGTTAAAGTAATATTTAGACTTGATACCGTCTTTAAGCTTGAGTTTGTTAACTCATCATATAATTGTTTATTTTTATAACCAACAATATAATCTCAAATCTTTAAAATAAAGTAAATTCTTCATTTTAAATAGACCAATTAGTCGAAAAGTTGCGATTTGATTCCACAATCAAGGAAATAGTAATACTAAAGCGGCACTATTAAAGAGATTGCTATCAATGATATCGCTGTCTAATGGATTTTACTATACATAATTGTTAAACATTCAGATAATCGTTTCTCATCAATAATAATATTTGATTGCTCGTGAATGGTTATACATGTCATATCTCTCACGAGGTTAAGCACGATTACCAACGACGGAACTAAGGCCCTATGTACGTATATTAGTCACGATATTTAAATAGTTTCTAACCTCGACAACTTAATAATAGGTTAGTATGTCTGCATATATTTCCTAAAGGAGAAACTTATCTTTACAAAAGAACATCAAATGGTTATTATGAAAAGAAACAAATGTACAAACAAAAAGTTATTTTTCTTTTCAATGTATCATCTTCTTATCCGTAGGATATTCATTGCTGAACATAGACCCCCTCCATTAATCTTCAAAGACATTTTTTAAAAACTCGTGGTTATCTTCATATTTTGACATAAATCAATTAAAATGAACATAGTGCACACTATTGCAACACTATTTCGTACACAGTATGAAACACTAACGCAACTAAGGCAAAGGATGCGGGAGTAATAATTGTATAGAATAAAGTTTATACACAGATACAGCTAGATCTTTCTGTTAAATTGCAGAGACTAGGGAAAATTCCACTTTACAGGAGCTAAAACGTTCAGCAAGAATAAAATCAAGATAGCATAATATTCTTTTTAGTAACTGCGCTGAAGAGCCAAAGACGCTAGATATTAAGATTCTTTAATAGCGAACAAAGCGAGTTGCTTACCTCTTCAGGCAATAAATGCGTTCACGAACGGTACCTAACTATTTACTATCCGCTTACCGATAATACACGATAATTTTAGTCAGGCAGGTAAAAGCAAGAGGGGTATTCTCACTGCATATCGATATATCTACTCAAAGTCAATAAAATGAATATAGAATACAACCATTTGCCGAGAAAGATTTCAAATTGTCACATTACTCTCAAAATTTTATGAACATCAAAATATCAGATCACAATGTAAACGAGAAAAATATTTTAGCCGGTAGTGATAGCAGACCCTAACTCGCCAATCATATTTTTTTGAGTTACACGCATTTATTAGTCAAACGCACAATTATAAAGGTTTTTATTTACAGAAACCACCCACAGACAAAATAAACTCTATGACGGTTATAACATTTGAAGAATACAATAAATGGCACCTTCACGATTGATTGCACAGCAATGTGAGAAATATTATTGTATTCTAGTTGAATGAGCAACGTTAGGTACACAATACCTCGACTGTAGTACTGATACCCTTGACTTTTCACTACTAAAGCCGAGGTTAAGTAATAATTACTATATTATTACGTATTTTTAAGGCAACAGGAAGAGATTAGTATATAATGTGAATTATATTGATATACTCACAAAACATCGTAAAAGAAATAATCTAAAACAAATTTCGTGAGGGTATTCGTACTATTACGTACAAGCTAAGTGCGTCATAATTGTAAAGTGATAAATACAGAAAACATTATTTTAATTATGAAACCAGTCAATCGTGGTACATTAATATAGTTTTATAAAGATATTCAATTAAAAAAAATTAAAACAAACAAAACAGAAAAAGGTTACAGCTGTTAATAAAGCCGTGATAATTCTTCATTTAAAATAATTATATTATGACAGCGGTGCTCATCAAAGCATACAATACGACCTACACTACACGTACACATGAATGGCGTACATCATAACGGAATACCATTTAACCATTCATCAATTAGCATCATTCATTTAAAATTTAAATACTTTTACATGTCCTTCTTTTGATATGAAGGCAAATGAAATTTTTCGAAGGTCAATCGAGACATTAACTGATGCACACGATAGCTGCTGACATGTTACGTGACAGAAAATATTACTAAACTAATGGTAATTAAACATTAACAACAGGCTGTATTATTTATGACCTTTGACAGCAGAATGTTTATCATAGATGTCAATTAACCCACACGGCGACGTGGGTTAACTTTTAATGCAGTTAGCTTTATAAAAACATTGCATTAATTCAGTAATCAATCGTTATCAATCCATAGTTAGTCGCAGCATAGGTCAAGCTTCACCATAAATCAGTGCCAACCGTTTTTATGCGATCTCTATTAATGTCCAATTTGTTGTATACACTTTTAAGAATACCTCACACGATGAATCAATCAATCTTCAAGTCTCTATACCTTAAATCTAAAGTTAAAAGGTTCATGTGCCGAACCTTAAACGTAGGTAGAAAATACGTCGTAATAAACATTCAAGGACGATAAGTGTTCCGTTTTGAGTCCCAGACTGTCTATCGTATTCAATTCGCCAAAAGAAACATTCCCTTTCAGCACTTAGGCCACTGAATACTTAATATAGAAATAAAGGTCTCCTTGTAATTCGTGTAATCTACAGAAAATGTTTTGTTATTGTTTTATATAAATAGAATTAGTCCGCTACATTTCTACGTACACGAAACCTATTGTAACATGTCGAGTTGAAATTGATTTTGTAATGGGAACCCGTTGTTTACTACTATTTATTATATTATAATGATGGATTGGTTTCGAAATGGTTCGGTCTATATAATTGGTTGCTCTGAATAGGATCGTCGAGTGAGGCTTCGTTCACAATGGGTACACAATGACTTCGACCTTGCTGTATTACATCGATTCAATCAAAATATTGGGCCAAAGGTTATCTGTGAAGCGCTTCAACCGCCGGGGATCACCGAGCCATTGTGATAGACTACTTGCCGACGTCAAAAGTACTCGAACCACTTATCCGTCGCGTCGAATACCATTGGAGTCACGGTCGATTGAACATTGAATAAGGATCCTGATCTCGACTGTTTGTTTACATAGAATTACACGATTATTTTCCTGAATTATATTTAACAATTCTTATTTAAAATATTATCAAATGTCTTCTAAATTTAATTCGTTATTCTTTACGTATTATAATTAAATATCACACGTTTATCACATAGTTTTCGAATAGCATGTTCAAACTCGCATGTAGATATTAGTAGAACAATTCATCAAAAATCTAATTAAGTTTGTTGTAGGTACGCTTCACCCGGTGAAACAATGACAGGCGATTAACTTCAGCTTTAATTATGTCCCGACACTATTGCTGTATACTTAGCGTTCGTGTTAATGCCGCATTTACATGAATATAAAAATACACATCTTAGAAGCTTACTTGAATATTATGAACAGTATCTATGTTACGCGCCTGTCTTGACGATAATGATGATAAATTACGACAAACAAGATCGATACATTTTCGTCGATGTATTAACATGAAAGACACATGATGACGTATGAAAGGCATACATATATTTTGTTTTTATGTTAATAAAAAGATGGATGAACTGCTTTTTCGTAATTAATTAACCCAAAGGGCAGCTTATGGTACGAGGTTTCTGTATAAGAAATATATCAGAAAATCAGTAGTGTGTCAGCAGCTTTACAAGCTACCGTCTCTTGGTTAAATGTGGTGTGTACCTACCACACCCCTCACGAAGGTACAGTCACCTCGTTTCCGCACTTAAACTGAATTTATAGTCGCTGAATGCATTATCCAAGTCGAAAATATGCAAAACATAGTCTGATACCAGCGGTTTCGATTTAAAATAGATCACTACTATTTCCTGTGGGCGTACGGCCATTAAACGCTTAGTAAAGTTACTATTAAAATTTCATAACATATTTAATTATATTTGAGTGCCACATCAGCTCACGATTGTCCAAGGTGGCGAAAATTGTGGAACGCCTATGTCCAGCAGTGGATACAGGGTCTTCGGCTGATATGATAATGATGAATGATGAGTGCCACATCTAATCATAACGATTGTAACAAAAACCGCATTATTATTATCGTGGAGTAATTACAATATTAAGTCAGAGTTGGTTATATGTAATCATAATAAATAAATATTTTATTTATCATGTTTTTTAAAAATCCATTTTCACATCTCATCTAATAATCCTAATATTCAACATGACGTCATTAGGTGAGACAAATACCAACATATTATCTGCACTATAGCAAGTAAAACACAAAATATTGCAACGTCTTAAACATAATGCTTACGTAATTCAAAAAGCCAAAATGCATAAAAATGTTAGTGCCTTTACTACTTTATGTTTATATATACCCCCTTTGTTACTTAATTTGAACGTTATTAATATCAATAAACATCTGTTTTCTACATCCAGCACAAGAAATATGCACGGAATCATTAAATACGAGGTACAATATTAATATTGGGTATGGGGCGCTGCCGGTGTCTACAATAAGTAACTATATTAAACCTGTACTATGAATTCTCACTCAAAAGTCAATTTTTCGAGAATGATACCAAAATTGTGAGGATAAAAAATTATGTGAATCAGTACATATGTAAGAGTAAAGAGTAAACTTATTTTTTGGCACAGATAAGAAAATACCCTGAGGTAAAAGAAGAACGTGATATTAACAAACTACAATTTTCTAATCTCAACTACAGTTAGTTCACACACACACACCATGAGATAAGGAAAACACTATATTTTTATTGCCGAAGGCACAATTATCTGCTGCCAAATACCATGCTTTCTTTAGAAATGCTGTAAGTAAACTACTACTCCCTAGAAATACGACTCTACCTAGATAGTGTTGTTATCACTGCAGTCTTCTGGAGATTGAAGGTAGGTACTTCCTTAGCTAAATTGCCCCAATATATACGAGAAATCTATGTGTGCCCTCTTCTCTCATAATTAAACTTCATAAATTTTTAGACAAAATTTTAATAAAAGTTCAAGCGAACACAAATGAGAATACAAAATAATATTCGATGGTAATATATTCTTAGACAGACAGGAGAGATACGTAATTACGAGCTTGCTTTATACGCTCAGCTGAAGTTAAGCTAGCAAAGTGAATATAATAACTTAGTAGAAGCTAATAACTGGATGCAACGTCGGAATAACTCCACGTGTTAACTTTGAAGGCAAGTGACATCGCCTTAATAACCTCCAGCTTAATTAAAACGCTTGTCGATAGATTGACTATTATATCGATAACTCATCATTTACGTGACGTCAATACTGTCTAACGAACTTACAGTTTTAATTGCAATTTTGATCAACCTTTATGTACTAAGCGTAAAAGCACCTCATCGCCATAACGTGGGTGTAGACATCTTCCTTGACGTGCTAATACTTCATCTCAGGAGACGTAGTCACCATCGAAATTAGCACAAATGGTAAGCAGTCTGTAAAGTCCAGGGACTTCTTACCGTCTAACATAGTAAAGTTATTTATCTTGTGAATGCCTTGCATCGGGTTGTGGATATGGATAAAAACTTTGGACTATTATAAATAATTGTTGCCACTCTGCGTGTGCCTTGTATACTTCCCGCGATACAGGACCTGTTTTTATCTGCTTTAAGGACTTTAAAGAAATAACAACTAAAGTAATTGTTAAGTTGTCAAATCAGTTTTTAAGTACAACTTCAGCAATGTTAAACAAACTCGCAATTAACGAATACAAAAACGCCTAGAGACGCTTGAAATAACCTTGATCACACAAATATTTGTCTTAGGTAGTATCTAATCACGACATTCGGCTTACAGACTGAAGTGTACACTTAAACCGCTAGGTCATACCGTTCCGTGTATTTAACTAGTATGAATTTTTAATAAACTGTTATTACGAAAATAAGGACCTATTATAATATTTGAAATAACAATTCTAGAGCCGACAATGTTTTCAACGACTGAAAGAACAGCAGACAAGAGATTGGACAGTTAATTAGTTAAATTTAATCTTGATCTCCCTTGCAGATACTCGGTATTTGCCTTACTAACTGACCCTTATTTACGTGTAGTTAAGATATATTTTTGTGTTTTAAACGTTTTACAAGTGATCTAAACATTATACGAGTATAATTAATAGGTAAGTCTTCGTCTATTTCTTGACAGTCACTTCGTAAATGCTTGCTGTCATTCCTTTTGTGAATGTTAAAAAATTGTTAAGAATATAAATTGTTATTTAAAAGCGTGTGCTACATGATAATGCATCCATATCTACGCCTTCATAAAAAGAACTCTAGGTCTACGTCATATTCGCAAATACTTTGAATAATAGTGAACGATTTTTCAAATAAATAATAAATTATATTTGTCTACTCATTAATATAAAAAAAAACAATTTTAGTCCTTACCAATGACAAACTTTCAAAATTAAAAAAAATGTCTAAGAATTTATTCTCAATTTAAACGAAACAAAATTTACGAGTGACAAAGTAACGATAAAGTAACGTATACCATTTACGAGTATAGCGTTAGCGCTAGCCGCCCGGCTAGCGCTAGTCGGCCGGCGGCCTCGGCATCGACGAGGATAAGCAAAGGAGATGTCAGGAGAATGTTAATTCGTCTACGATTAGTATTCCAGTCGAAACAACAACTAATAAAAAGGAGCCACCGTCGGGAAAATTGAAAATATCCGCAACCGTCAGGAAAATGAGGAGGCCTCTTCGTCACGCCGTGAAATTAGAATCGTCCCGGGTAGTTCCGATGCTTGTCACGTGGCGCGAAAAGTTTGTTTACGTTGCCATTTGATTATAATCTAAACGAAATTTCCTTAACGGTCGGCCATAGCTTTTGTTATTAATGCCAGAGGTGCTGTTACTTTCTTCACTGTAAATAAGAATAAAACATTATTTTGTTTGGGGAAGCGTGATTATTATACAAATTAGATATATTTCGTTATGTTCCCATAAAGAAAAAGAATTTTCTTTTTACGACTGCATTTTTCAATTATGACTAAGTAACCACAAATTGGGAGCTGAATATAAGATACAAAATTGCATTGCTTATTCATGCTTTTATTCGTTGTCTTTGTACATTTGAATTGTGTGAAAGTAATTTAGGTTTGGGTGACATCACATTGTACATATAACAACAACCTTTTCATATTGTCTGCGAATTTAATTAGAATTTTCAATAAAGCTTTTCTTGAGATAATACCGGTAGTAGAAGGCAAGCTTTAGAATTCATGAATACGAAGAACACCCCGGCTCTAGAAACAAATATGTATTTATTTTATGGATGACACTTTTTATACCTATGTATTTGTGTCGGGTGAAGATCAAATCCACTCAACATTGTGGTAGTGGCAATAATATGTCTTAAGGCACCCTGATAAGAACCCAATTGCTAACTCTTGGATTCAGCCAAGTCAGACCACCTAAAATATTAAATCCAAATAATAAATAATATGGCTTCTCACGAATTTTCTATTTACTTTGATTTCAATTTCGACTCTAGTTAGCTCTATCTAATGTAGTTTTGTCACATGTTAATAACATACATCACAAATATTGAAGTAAACAACAAAGTACTACTCTATCCAGCTAATTGATATAAAATGGGTAGGTATACAATATCAAAGTTGAGAGATTCGTGACATAGACCGAAACAATGATGAATACATTACAGCACTTACAGCTATCAATTGTTATTCCTCTTACGTAACAAGTGACAGTTGATAATATGAAATATGGAAATACATTGCGAAATACTTTTACCTGTGTGAATTTCAAGAAAATATACTTGATCCATATTTACGATTATTGGGACAGAAAATTTCTGGAACTACGGACAACGGCAGGATCCTTGCAAGTCGGCTTGCAAACGGCTCACAACTGCTATTTATTAAAAGTGCCGATCGATGTCGAATTGAAATTAAAAACTAATAAACAAATGGCCTTTCCATATCTTAAATTCTACATCACGGACCTTCTCAAATAGCACCAATCTAACATTTCTAACAAATTGATCGTACATCTACTCAGTACTTAAATCAGACACAGTCACACTAAGCTGGTTTATTTGAATGAGTAGTATTCAAACCGCAAGCGAGTATTGGCGAGTAACGAGAGAGGCCGGGAGCCGAGCCAATAGGCCAATACGTGGACCACAAATGAGAGGCAGACGTGGCTATAGTTATTTAAGTGGTTCTCTTTTATATAAATATAGCTGCATTAGTGCTATTTGATTCAGAGGATGAAAGGGGTGATTACCTGATAGATGTCGGTAGTTAACATCATGAGGTGAATACGAAAGTATTAGGAATATGCGAAACAATGACAGTTTTATTTAATTTTAAAATTATAAATCTAAGTAAACACAATTAAATATTATTTATAGTGCCCGGCGACCCAACACCCTTCTGACGATTAAGTGGTAACCGCTGTCCGTGGACTTCGTCAATGCTAGAGGCTCAGCCAAGCAGCAACTTGGCCAAAAATCAACAAACGTAATTCCTAATGTATCAACGAATATGGATTCTCAGTACCATTCATAGCTCTGTGAATGATATGCTCTTAAATTAAAAACATGTAAAACTTTTAGACCCAAACTATTTGAATAAAAAACAGCATATCCGCAAATTCTTACCGACTAATTTATGTAGAATTTTTCTACCAAAACATATAAATATTATTGTCTAGTAGACATAAATTGAAACGGTATTCGCGCTAAAACATTCACACATATGAATATTGACGGAACAATGCCCTATCTTGATTCTGAATTGTAGGTTGGCACAGTATTTGTTCCAAACAGCTCGCTCACAAATATACTATGTTATCACCTTAGTAAGTGGTCTCTAAGGGATTATATTAAGAGGGTGGATCCTCGTGCTAATAAATAACAAACTGCGATCACTTGTCCGCATTCAAAGGACAGTATTATCTCTATATTTGATCAGTTTCTGTTTCAAGTAATACGTAAGTTATTTTCACATATTTATTGAAGTAAAAACATATATTCAGTTTATAGATGATATTTTTAACGCCTTCAGTGTCTTTGACAAGTTTTCTTCTTTTTCTTCGAAATGTAATTGTAACATCTTACGTTACCAGAAGTTACTTTGACATATCTAGTATGTTTTTATTGTTAATTAGTACAGTCTATCTGAAGGCAAGTCGGTACTTATACATCGTCAGTAGATCGTTTGCCGCAGCCATCATGGAGATAGGATAACGCTGTTCTTGCAATTTATGCATTAGTTCAACTCCTGCCCATACAGCATTTTCCCTAAAAGTATTTAGAAGAACGTCCCACTATTTAACGTCCCGAATTATATTTTTTATAACAGCTGCACTCTGTAAGATAGAAGCGCTGTCTCGGTCGGGTTGCTTTAGTTGGAGCAAAAAACGGCCTAGGTAAACTTTTACTGAGCTCTGGAGGTTTAATTGAACTGTCATTTTAGTTCTAAAGCTTTCGCAGGTGGTGCTTTTCACGCAAGAATTGTCACTATCAATAACAAGCTGCTTACTAAACATAAACGCAAGAGTATAAATTAAAGTGAGTACAGCAATAACGGCATCAAAGCCTCCCAGTCACATGTATGTTTAGTGCATGCACGCATTTGGCTAACATTAACGTCGGACCGAGATTACAACTGAACATGCTTAAATGCATTAGCACAGCCTACCCATAACATGAACGGCTCCCAACTGTAAATTGTACAAACAATACGTAATAATGATAACTGATTTAATATGATGGCCATTATTGTTTGTGCTTGTATGTGCGATAAAGGTAGTTTATATGCTCATAAATTTTAAATGTGAACACAAAATTGCATAGTTGCATTTCGTCGAAGTACTTAGTTAGTCTCTCTTGAATTGAAAAGCAGCCGGACTGGAGAACTTACAGTCCTGTAGAAGACCGCAGTCATATCAACACTGACCGTATTTCAGTTACGGCGTATCCGTGCAGCCATCTATAATTTAGACTGAAGTAGACTGCCAAATTTAAGCGTCCTTATATTTGGCAAGCTGTGGAGCGTGCTATATTTAATGTATCTTTCTACGATAAACTTGGTAATGGTATTATTCAACAAAGAACCTAAAGAACAAGCTAAAGCAGGATTCCAGAGTTAAGTTCAAACATTATTTGTTTAGTGGACAACAAGAGACTGATTCATAAACTGCCTTCTTAAATAAAGAAAGAAAAAAAATACATTTATTTTGCTCTCAAAACAATAAAACAACATCGGTGATACATAAGATTGCTACACTGAAACTCCGGCAATCAACCATCAAGTTACATTTTTCTTTAGAAATAATTTTAGCTAATTTAAAAGCTGTTTCTAAAATTGTATCATAAATAGCAATTGCTTAAATACTAATTATAAGAAACATGATAATATAGCCATTGAAACGTGGGTGCAATACATCTTATAAAACAAATGCTTGATGCTCTGTTAGGTTATTATCAGTGATCGGAGTAGGTAGATTGAAATGGGGTCATTGATCCGAAACGTATATATGAATATGGACATTCCTCCGGAATTGGTAGATTATTAAAAAAAAACCGGAACTTATGTAGGAATTTTATTCTGCCAGAGTGGAAGGAGTCATTTGATGATTTGCCATCCTCAAAAAAAGGTAGGAATTGTAATAAAATGAGCAATATTATTCTTTATTATTCTTCATATTTTTTTTAACGGCACACAGTTACGATTTGACAAAACCCAACGACCAATCAGAACAAAGGATCATGGGTGGTACAATAACCGGTTATCAGAACAATGCGTACGCCCGCCGACGACATGCCAGGTAGCTCACTCGTTTACTTCGGTTCGTATAGTGCGCATCTTTGTTTGTTACTGTGTTGTGAAAACGTTACTTGACCCTGGCTTGTGTACATACTGACTTCTGGAATCTGCTCTAAACCACGATTTGGCTCGAATATACGGACTCAGATTTTTCACTATTAAATTGGATCTACATATTTAAACCAAGCTTTGGTAAGTAATATTTTACTAGTTACAAGGAGTATAAAGCATGTTTGGATGTACTATAAGAATATTTTTAGTATTGTGTTTGTTCGCTTAACCTGCTGAACATACCATGAGTCTTAATATTGTTAAATCTTTAATAGAGTATGAACCAGTGAGCTTAGTGCGAAACAAAATTATGATATTCTAGTAATGTAGTCGCAATTCAGCTAACTCCACTATTAACCGACATTTTACTGGAATCCGTATATAATTTGAATGCCCTGTGTCCTCTTGCAATGTATTGGTAAAATAAATTACGATAGGCCTTATCTACTTCTCTACAAAATATTCTACGTAACAAGCCCTTTCATTTGATACCCATATTGATGGAATTGAAAAAAAAATAAGTTGTCCGCCATCTTGTAGCGGCAGCCATTTTGGATTGACAATAATATTAAATATACATAATTGTATTGTCACCAGAATCAAAGGCGAATACCAAATTTTAGATCAATCGGTTGACAGGAAGAGGGTGAAATTTCTATGACTAAATTTGATCCACGAAAAATAAAATAAACGGAGTAAGCTAAATAAACTAAATAAAATGTAATTTTTTCATGTCTTTGTTTTAGGTGATATATACGAGGTTCCATCTCTAAAACAAAGTTCAGATATGGCAAACGTCAAGGCTGAAACTGTAGAAAAATGGATATCCGGTCATCCCGAACTACTTTACGATCACGCTAGTGGTACAATATACTGTTCAAAATGTGAAAGCCATTTGAAAACCATAAATAAAGGAAACGTTAAAAGACATATCGAAGGAGCAGTACACCAGGGAAAGTTTAAGCGGCCCGAAGAGGAATTTTATTTCGATCTTATAAAATTTCTCATTTTGTGCAATATTCCGTGGTCTCAGATGAAAAATACTACTTTTCAAGATTTCTTTAAAAAATATATGTGTAGTACCTGTTGTTGTACGTGTAGTAATCGTACTCTGCCAGATGAATCACAGTTACGGAAAGTTTACTTGGACAAGTTTTTTAAGAATAAAATCAATTCGATTCGGCAAAATTATAAAAATGAGAAACTATGGATATCATTAGATGAAACGACAGACTTTTTAGGTCGCTATATAGTTCATTTTTTAATAAAACCATTACATCCTAGCAATTTGACTAGACCTTATTTGGTAGCATGTAAAATGCTAACTGTAGTTAATGGACAAACAATCACGCAACTTGTGTTAGAATGTTTGGAAAACTTTTGGGAAGATTCTTTTGAATCGAAGGTAGGTAACATTCTTGTCCTCTGCACTGATAGCGTTGCATATATGCTGTCTGCAGGACGAAATTTAAAACAATACTTACCTGAAATGAAGCACGTAACATGTTTGGCGCACTCTCTTCATCGCGTATCTGAGCAAATTAGGTTAGAATATCACGATGTTAACATTTTAATAGCAAATGTTAAAAAGGTATTTTTGAAAGCCCCAAGTAGAGTCAAAATTTTAAAAGAAAAATATCCAGATTTGCCGCTACCTCCCCAACCAGTTGTTACAAGATGGGGCACTTGGTTAGAGGCAGCATTTTATTACGCTCAAAACTTTGAAAAAAAAAAAGAAGTATTATCTTGTTTAAGCAGCTCTGATGCGGTATCTATTCGAGAGGCAAAAAATATTATAGAAAATGAAAATTTAAAAGAAGATTTAAATTACATTACAGACAATTATTTTATAATTCATTTGTCTTTAAAATAATTGCAAAAGCATAATTTATCGTTGACAGATTCACTTTTAGCATTTGACAACGTCAGAGATGCTATAAATCAGTGCAATTCAGAAAATATAAAAAATAAAATAGAACGTGTTATGGAACGAAACCCAGATTTAGACACACTTAGAGAATATAGTGAGGCCATTGAAAAAAATGAAGCACATAATTTAATACCTTTTTTAAAATTTGCTCCTTTGACATCGTCAGATGTAGAACGGTCTTTTTCCATTTATAAATGGACTTTAGATGTTAAAAGAAATAGGTTGAAAATAGAAAATATAGAGAAACTCGTAGTTATATATTTTAATTGTAAAGATCAGGATTACCAGAATGCTGACATTGTAATCGATGAAGATTAAAAATGTGAATAAATGTAAAATGTACATATTTAACAATAAACAATGTTGATTTTTATCTTTTTTCTTTATTCTACCCCTTTTTTTTGGTCCTAAAATCTGACTAAAATCAACCTGTTCCTTCGTATGCCCTTTACGTTTCAGAGTCGTGGTGCATCCTTAGAACAGTCTCACGACCCCAGCAGGCATTGGCCCTCTATGGGGCCCCGTCATTTATTCTACCCTTAATGCAAATTACCATGACCCCTATGAAAATATTTAAATTTAAGTGCAACAATTTATGTCTATCTATAAAAGTTCTAGCCATAAAAGGCTAAAAATAAAAAAATAAAAATTAAAGCTTCGATCAGAATTCGATTGTTTTTATTATTCAACAGATAAATAATGAATTAATTTAGTTTTGATACCTTCCTTTAAATTTTGAATTGAGTAGGAATAATATCACTACCAACATTAACAATATTTAATTGAATCCGGAAATACCGGAATTACTTTCCGGGAAAATGGCTTATCCATGTTCTTCTTTCTGTGTGCATTTATGATACAAGTACCAAAAATCAATCTACCTACTCCGATCACTGGTTATTATCGTATCATTTACATTCTATTGAAATTACAATTAAATGTCACGCCGGTGTTTATCTTATCATTGTCACACATCAAATACGATAAAATCATCATGACAGCTCGACATATTTTTCTTAATAAGAAATATAATAATATCAAAAGGGTAAGGCCAAACTGAGGCCAAGTGTGAGGTCACACCGTCTAAATTAAACTATTAAACAAAATCTTTTAGGCAGGGCGTGAAAAGCATCTCATAAAGCCACCATAATGGAGGATATGCCATTAGTTTGAAACGATTTTTGGAATGGTGGCTACCACTTCTGACTGACTGCATATCATCGGGCAGAGTGCAGTAACATTGGTAGGCTAATATAAAAAAGTTATATTAATTATAATTATTATTATATTATTATATTACCTTTATGCAGATGATCTGCAAGTATACTTTTCGGCTCCATTGGACAAGCTGTCTGAAGCAATTATGTCTATAAATAAAGATCTAGCTTCAATGACCTATCGTTGGTAGCTCTAGGAGGATCTGTAAGGTAGAATGGGCACGGCTGCCACCGGTTGTGCTTGATGGCACTATTATCCCTTACAGTAAAAAAGTGAAAGATCTAGGCATTTTAATTGATTCCGAACCAACCTGGGTTTCACAATTGCAGGAAGTCAGCCGAAAAGTTTTTGCGGCAGCTGGGTCTTTGAGGCGTTTTCGTAACTTTCTCCCAATTACCACCAAAACTGCGCTTGCAAATTTTCCCATTTTAGATTATGCAGATGCCAGCTATCCAAATCTTACCGAGAACCAGCTAGACAAAATTGAGCGACTTCAAAATGTTTGCATAAGATTTATATTTGGTCTACGCAAGTATGTTCATGTTTCAGAATTTCGCAAAAAGCTCAAGTGGTTACCAATAAGACTTCGCCGGAATGCTCATATCCTTTCTTTACTGTACAATATTTTGTTTAACCCTTCAACACCTTCCTATCTTAAGGGACGCTTTGAGTTCCTTCATGAAACACATACGGTCATCAGAAAACTTACAGTTAAAAATGCCGTCACATTCTACATTTTTTTTCGACAATTCATTTACAGTTTTGGCTACACGTCTGTGGAATGAACTACCCTTAAATATTAGACGAGCATAAACACTAGCTTCATTTAAATCCATTACTAAAACACATAATTTGTCATTATTATAACTTAATTGTATTTATTATATTTCTTACTCATTGTAGTAGTATATATATTTATTTATATTTTAGTATGTATTTTTATAATATATATATATATTTTTTTTTTGTTTTATATGTATGACTATTATAGCATTTAATATTATCGTATTTATAATACACCAACAACTGCTGTTATCTACATCATAAAAATCCATCCAAAAGTTGTCTGGAAGAGATCGCTCTAAGCGATGAGACCGTACATTGTACTTACCTACCTATTTGTATGCTGTCTTCTTTTTTACTTGTATTATTATGTGGTGTGTACAATAAAGATTATTATTATTATTATATTAAATTTAAAAATGTGATAATAATAATAAATATATTTTTAATAAGGCATTACTTGCTTCTACTTGCTACTAGCTAGTTTTAAGCAAGAGAGGAGCAGATGTCTATTTTACAGCCAACAAATTATGCAAAGCCTGAAAATAATATAAAAACTAATACACGCCCTTCAAAGACCACTTAGCTCAAGTTCGAGTTTAACTTTTAAGCTTTTAAAAGCCTACATTAATAATGAATGTGGAAAAAACAAAACCACCCTCCCTCTGTTTTTAGAATATTTCTACGGCTTGCCTACGACATCAAGTCCGCCAGTACGCATGTGCATTAAGTTTGTTAAATAAATATAGGTGTAATTAAATAGTTCTTTGTTCCCATATTTTGTTAATTCTCTGTATTTGTAGCCTCGTTAAAATGAATAGAAATATATCATTAAGATTCAGTGGTAATACGTTGAATAAACATAATAGCAGTGAAAGGATAAGTTATTGAAATTGGGCTAAAACTATTTAACGTACCTACTACAAATGAGGAGCTGTTGGGCTGTAAGCCCATCAGCTCCTCATTTCTTGATTTAACAGACAGACAGATTTCTTGGATTTAACATCCAATTTCAAAGGTAACATCTATATTCATAAGGAAACATATTGCCCCAATTGCAGTATTGCTAAATATCAGATATTGCATTAGCAGTTAAGTAGATCAACAATCTAGCACAGTTTGAATGTCTATATCTCTGTATAACTTTAAGAAAAACTCCTCGTCGCAATGGAAAATATTTTGCTGCCATATTTTTTTACAATTAGTTCGATCAAACCAAAATGTTACAGAATTTCGAACAATTGACATGAGTTACTCCAAGCATCTCCACTTTGTCCGATGCTGGGCTCATCCACAGATTGCCGGTCATCTTTATCAAGTCCTTGGTCTACCATGTATGTTTGTTCCGAACAATATCTCGAAACAAATCAATTTAACGCAGGCATCAAAACGAATCAAGAAGGAAGGACTATATCACGAGTTTAACATTAAAATTTTCTTATCTCTAAACAGAGATTCCGTTTCTCACCAAACAACGACCAAGGATAGAACCTTTTTGTTTAACTGTTCTTAAAGGTTAAAGTAACATCAACTTTGAAATATAAAATTTGCACTCAGGACTCATAGAAACATGTGCAGAGGTTTAAACGACGAGAACATCATTGGTATATTTGCACAATGTCTTCCGAATTATAACGCAATCTAGATTAATCCTAAAACTGTATGTATCCTAAAAATATTTGAATAAAAGTAGCAGGAATACATTTAGGATAGTAAGAGAATTCCTACTATCCTAAATGTGTTCCTGTTACTTTAATTCAAGTATTTTATATTTTTAATGTTTTGATAGAAAAAATGTAGAAAAATATAGAAATAGCCGCAAGTAGCGAGCGCCATTAGCTAGAATGAAGTAGTATTTTAGTAACTTTATCGACCAAGATCTATATTTTCATATTTAAATTCAAAGTTATACTTATAACTTAGACATTTACCTATCTTATCAGCTACGTTTATTAAACTAAGAACTTGCGATAACTACAATAATTTAATTATTTTATACCTCGGTTTATTATTCAAGCCTGTCTAAATTGATTACCTTACCGAGAAATCGCCTAGAGTTTGGAACAATAAGTAATCTTAGAAACTGAAAATCAAATTACCGGTTTGCCTAAAGGTAAGTGTAATCAATTTAAGGACGTAACTGAAAATCACATCGGATACTTGCTTGTTGTGAAACACTCAAGATGTCAAAATAATCTGAATCTTGAAATATATTCGAGATTCCATTACTGAGATACCATTAGAGAATGGTATTATTCATCCACTAAATGCCACGTCGTTCTTCTTAGTAATTTAAAATTCAAAATTTTTGTTGAGACAGATAAATGGAATGAATATCTTCGGATAGCAAACACTTTTTGTGTAAGTATTAGATTATAAAAGATTCATTTACCAAGCTCAGTCGTGATGATACATCACTCGTTTTAAAATGAAGGACAGTTCGTTGTATGCAGGGTATACGTTTAATAGAATAATGTTCATGTCGATATTGATAATCTTTAAAATGTGTCAAGAAAATACATGCATAAAAACATTTTACAGTCGCCACTGTATCTTCTTCTTTCACTGTATCACTTTATCCTGAGAGACAAGTGGCATAGGTTTGCAACGCCAACATTGTAAGTAGTTAGTTTATGTCAATCTAATACATTTTTTAATATACCTATTCCATGAATAGAACAGAAATCTATGTCTAGGGCCTCTGATATTCTTTTTACAAAGGTTGACACTTATTCAAGCAAGACGAATATTTTGTATTGAGCTTTTATTTTAGCTCTAAATTCGCCATGATTTCGATTTCAAAATCGGTTCTTCATTATTTCGTAACAAACATGTAGGTAGCGACATCTATTAACGGATTCGCGAACTATTAAACAACAAATTTATTATTCATCTGTATTGACAACGCACCTGTAATTTCAGTTCTTAGACTATGGCCTGCACCGAAATTACAAAAAAAAAGACATTTATTAGCCGCAAAGAAGTGCCCAACCTTTTTAATATTATCCTTTGTATTATTTACGACGTCATTTAGGAGCCCTATACACGTCCCATGAAAAATGAAGACGAAAATGATAATGGCCAGAGTCTTTCCAGATAAGAGTGGAGCAAGACTAATGAATTTCAATGCTATTCAATTAAATGCACATGAATAATTCACTAAAAGAATGTTAATGTGGAAAAGAATGCCAGCCTTCCTCGTAGCCCAGATTTGGGGACGCTTAATTAATTATTTTTTACGACAATTCATCCCATCCTCTCTGGCTTAATGGCTTCTCACCAATTGTGAAACAAAGTTCAACGCATGGAATTATTTTAAAGATACGTTTACACTCATTATTACGACTGTAATTAATTATTTTCGGTCGCAGGTACAAGACATACAATTATTAAATTAAAATAATTTTTAATTTTAAGATTAACATTGCATGCGATGTCAGCTCTAATGTTTTACAGTGTTCAATTGTTTCGTTTCGGTGTTTAACAATTTATATGTGGAATATAATTATATTATTTGTTTTATCTCTAGTTCTTTCTCTAGTTCGTTCTATGTTATAGGATAGTTAATATTGATGCTCCGGAATCGCAACCCTTGGTATACCTACTAGATACGACACTAATGATAATTTTTTTGTAAAACCTTCTACGCTGTATGTTTTAGTAGTAAATAAATAAAAAAAGCAAGACTTTTCATTGAAATTACACGTTTAAGCAAATGCTGATTCCTTGAATTGTTATGACAAAGGGAAACAACACTTCGTAAAGACAAAGATATATGTGTTACTATCGAAAATAACAGAGAAACATAAAAACATGATGTAAACAAGTCGCGTAGTAGCCATTCGCTTGGAATTGACTTATAAAGGGAACAGTAAACGAGGCGAAGACCCCATGTTTGTCCGTGGGGTGAACGTTCGTTTTACACGCATTCATTCAACGACTAAATTGCTTGTACATAACCATACTATTGTTGTTTAACTACTGAACAAATATACTTGCGTTATATAGAACGTAGTTTACTTTGATCTGTTTAACTTAACATTACTTCGTACCGAAAAGGAGCAGTTCCTTATTGACCCAGTACAATTCAAATCAGACTTTGGCTTCTGACTACCTTTTAAGTTTGACATGGACCCATCACACGTATCTTCGTGTGACTATTGACTGTAGGCTTTACCGCTATTTAGCTTTAGTGCTACCTTTAAAAAACCTACCTGGTATTATCTTAGATATATGGAATATTATTGTTTTTTTACCTTTGTTTTTTTTTTTTGAGTTATTAGTTGACACAAATGACGTTACTTAAATATAATTGCACATTTTCAGTAACAATATACTTACACATAATACTGTTAGCGTATTATTTTAATCTATAACTACAATTTACCTATGTAAATTGTTTTGTTTAAAGTTCATTTAAAGACCTTATGTTTTTAATCATTGCTTAAATATAATTAGCCCGTTATTATCCTTCATTATTTCACACTTTCGCTTAGCTTGGTGTCTCGATGTTCAGTCGAGGTGTGAATGGAATGCGGTCGTCGCGCCGGGGCGTCTAGGTTTGCCTAGACGTCTCTGTTCCACTAATAATTCTGTTTAGAATAAAACGTTGCTTGAGATTTTTATTCTCACATAGAATTCCGTTCGCGGAGTTGCACCGAAGGCCCAATTAACTCCTCGGTTTTTCTGCTACTTCTTTACAGTTGACAACGTGATTTCATAGCATTGTTTCTACGTATATATAGTATTAATCCTTGTCCATATGGTTATTTTCCATCTAAGTAATAACTCAGCGTATATTACAAAATTAGCTAAATTTAGTCAACGTTTTATAATCTAATTAAAATACTGCGTACTCATTTCGATCCTCTGAATAATGCCTACTTACGAGTATTAACGTCGTCATAACAAGGTGGCAACTAATTTGTCGACAGCCATTTCGCTGGCTAAAGTGGGGTCATGTGGTCATGAGAAAAACTGACAAAAAACTGCGGCCACCCTTTTAATCACCAGATAATTGCAACGGTTATATGCAAATTAGCTTACACCTTACTCTACTTTTTATGGCGTTCATATATATCATATAATCTAAATTAATAAATTAGTTTGACCGTGACTTCTTATTAAAAACTGCCGCAAATGAAGGGTTTGTTATTTATTATAGTTATTAACTTTAGAACAAAGTGTAGAACGTCATAAACCTTGTCATTGATTGACTATACTTCTATTCAAGCGGTAATAGCTTCGTTTAACCTTAAAATATGACGAACAAACTAAATAGACACATTTGTAAATTACGTTGAGTAATACATAGCATTGTTGTGATGACCTAGCAGATAAGGTACCCACCTCTTAAGCACGAAGTTGTAAGTTCGATTCCGATTATGTAGCTTTTAAGCTTAACTTGGATATTACTGACAGCCAATGAATTTGTTAGGAAACCTGAATTTATATAATTTGAGTCTGAAATTGCCAATAACCTAAAGCAGTATGGTGAATAATTCTCATGCCTTGTATAACAAGAAATGAGATCTTTGTTTTGTGGTAGTACATTAATAAACGAGTGCTAAGTTCTTAATCTAAAATATAAAATTCTCGTGTCACGGTGTACGTTATTGAACTCCTCCGAAACGGCTCGACCGATTTTCGTGAAATTTTGTATCATATCGGCTAGGGTTGAGAATCGAACATCTATTTTTCATCCCCCAAAATGTTAAGGGTGGTCTGAAAAGGGATGAAAACGATTGTATGAAACTTCTTCATAGTGTTGAAATTTTGTTTTGGAATACTACTAATACTATTTTTTTTTTTTAATTAGAGTGGATTTAGAGGGACGGAATTAGGGATGAAATATTATTTTGAAGTTAGCGACTTGAAAATTGAAAAGAGGGGGAAGGGAGGGGGATGAAAGAGAAGTGAGGGGTAGGGATGAAGAAGTGAGGGGAAGTGCGGAGGAAGTGAGGGTAAAGCTAGGGAGAAGTGAAGGGGTAGTGAGGGGAAAATGAGAGAAAGATGAGAGGGAAAGGAAGAGTGAAATGACGGGGAAAGGAGAGGGGAGGTAGGGGGAGGCGGGACGAAGGGAAGAAGCCGAATGGAAGGAGTGGGGAAGAAGGGAGAGGGGAATATGGGAAAGTAGTGAAAAGTTTACGGGGGATATCTGTAGGTTGGTGAAAGAGGGTTTGTAGAATGGGAGATTAGAAATAATTATTTAAATAAAAATAAATCCCTATTTCCCTTGGTCACGGCATCACGCGTGAACGACTGGACCGATGCCGTTAATTCTTTTTTTGTTGTGTTTGTTATTGTCAGGAGAAGGTTCTGCGAAAAATTAGATAATAATTAAGACAGGACAACGTCTGTCGGGTCTGCTAGTAAATAATATAATAAATCATTTATTTCGGGTCGCATAAACCCATACATAAATTACCTTACAGACTCCAACAGCTGCACTCTCGGCCTGTACTCCATCTTTTGGCGCACGTAATTCTCGATGTCCTCTGCCTTTGTGGTGTAGTGTAGGCAAGATATTTACACTGGGGTGTTCGGTGTGGCTACACACAGCTTCATGTTAGCATCCGCCAGCGCTGCAACGCAACAGTGCTTAGTAGTTCACTTAATATGCAGCACAAATCGGTATAACAATCCAAGGACTTCATCATCATTTCATCCACTGGCATATGACTCGCCGAAGCAACTTTGGTCCCGAGCCTTATCGGTTGCTTTGTTATATCAGGTTGTCGATCCACCTGGTCAGAAGCTATTAGATCCTTATTCATTCGAATAATCTACGCACTAATAACTTTCTACTCTAACATTTTCATCATTTCACTGTAGACCTATGTACAATACAGTTCATAATTCAAGTTTATAAACACGTTGTTGGTGTACAAACGAACACGATATAGAACGTAAATATGTTTGTGTTCAGCCGTTACTGTTCCTGCTGATATATTGGATATGTTGCTCGCATCGCAAAACGTCCTCTACGCCCCGCCATAATAAATTTTGTGACAAACAATATTCCCGTGTCCTTTGTCTAGTGTGCCCGCGAACGGGCATCGATCGCCCCTAACAATGTCGACAAACCTCACTATAGGTGCTTCTGTTTTCTAACTCAGTAAGAACCGACTATTATGTTAAATATAACCCACCTTCAGTAAAATAGTCGTAAGACAAAATATGTCCGTGTGTTCGCCTATTTTATTGTGTGACAGTTATTACTTTTGAAGAATATCGCGCCCGATCGAACTATTGAATTAATTTGTCAGAATATATTGGTTTTAGAATAGATGGTTATTTATCGTTTATCAGACTTATTGATAAAAGTATTATTCTAAAATCTAATTAATATAAAAGTAAACAAAAGCGACTAACACGTATCAATTTGCAACTAATACCGCTTGTGCGTGTTCAATCACTACCATTCACTACCTGATGCAAAATAACTGTGTGATCCACGCAGCTGTATCCTTTTTAGGTGGTTTTATATCTGTGCTATTTTCTTTGTCCTAATTTAAATTGATGAAATAAAATATGCGTTAAGTAAAAGTATTTCAAATAATACGTATATAAAATAGATGAAAGATAAATGCGCCTTATAACTAAAACGTTGTAAAGAGCTTTGTGTTTAAGGTTCGAGCTCTCTTCTTTGAGATGTCGGAGTAGTCACGTTAATTTCTTTGAGTTCTATTATATGTATAGTGTATTTATGTATATATTTATGTATATTATGTATGTGTTTTCCTTTATATCTATATAGATAATGTATTATAAAATTGTTCATATATTTACCGTTTATTTCCTATATTATGTTTACCTTTTATATATTTTTAATTTAAATCGTAATCTTAGCTTTTCATTACTGCACCTACTTCGTTTATCTCTGCATCACCTAAGGTTGACTGGTAGACAATGCTTTTAGCATTAAGTCTGCCTCTATACCTATGTGCATGAAGTTTAATAAATAAATAAATAAAGTAAAATATAAGATCATTTACATGTTAGCAGTGTTTTTGTCTACCTATTCTTAGACAGTCAAAACTCCTAAAGACACACATTAAGTTTATTTTTATTGTTCACAAGTCGATTGAAAAGCTTATATTAAACCACGCAGAATCAGAGTATATTTACCTTAACTGACTCTAATTCTGCGGTAAAGACCGCACGCATACTACCTTTAACTATGCCTACCCTACCGACCATCACTTCGAAGGGTGATCCAGAAAGTACTACCATTTCATCATATCATCATTTTCCATTTAAGAAGTGATTGCGTTTCTCAATAAGACCTATTCAACAGTAGCCAAATACATCGCAGCCTTTTATTGTGATAGTAATGAGTCAATAAAATAAAACCAATGCAAATTTATTATCACACTGCCATTTAAAAGTTTTGATAATAAAAGCCTTTACACAATGTATCATATCAAGACCATAAAGAGCAAGTATAAAAAGCAAAATAAATAAATAGATGAGACAAAAAATTTAAAACGAATTGAATAACATTTCATGGTCTAATCCCAATAAGTATAAGCTATAAGTATAATTGCCTACGAAACGGTTATAGATGCCATACATTACTTGCACCCACAATAACGTTATGACTAATCTGACCTTACCTAACCTTAGTGAGGTCACGTCGATCAAATTTACTTTTCAAATCTAATAATAACGCATGAAACTTAAGATTAAGATTATTGTACGTGTCTAATACATCGGCACGCGTGACTTTCTGTTTATAGGTACATCTTAGAACTCCTACCCTATTCATTCCTGTGTCCTGCCCTATATCCGCTCACTAGTAATACCATAGGAGTACATGAAGCCATTAAGTATACCTTATTCCTAACACGGAATAACACCAATGTGTCCTTACCAGTGAATCGTTTGTTTGTACTACGCAATATAGGTCCTGTTTCGCAGTGCGGTATTATTCTTTAATAAAAAGAGTTGAAAATAGAAAGAATAGAAAAAAAATGTTTTACCGTATCGGGCTAAAATGGAATTGAAAACGCGTGCGACACAACGTGTTTATCAATTGAGTTCACCTGCAACGAACTCAATTTGGACAGATTCGTTTCAAAAATGGAATCATCCCTATAAAATGTAAGTGAATATGCCCTTTGTGAATCTGTTAATGTATACTGACGAAAACATATTATTATATGAATCAAAAACAAAACACAATAAACTAGAACCACATCAAATCAAAATAAGACTAATTTTATCAAATGTTTTTGCTCATAAACTGTCACTATAGCACAAAAGATCTCCAATGTGAGTTCAAGATCTCTGGCATTAAGATCAGTCTGATACAGAAAAATATATAAGAAATTCGTTCCAAGCAAGTTTGTAATTTAGTTTCAGTTTATATACCTACTCGTAAACAAAGCTCTACAATATACCATAAAGATAATGTTAGTTACAAATAACTATTATCCGATCAGATTTTTTTTATATATATTGCGTCAGAGTGGACGTGTTCTGACATCTGTTTGATGCGATGTGATACCTATTTCTACCACGTACCGAGAGTCTGTTGTCGTATAAGGCTCAATCTAAAACACCAGACTGTTTTCAAGCAATTCCCTATAGAAAAGCTGAATACCATTTTTTTCCAGACAAGGCATCTACCTGGCAGTTAGACGTTCTATACATGTTTTTATTTAACCAATTTAATTATATCTTACATTGTGGGCGTAAATACTATAGGCACGTCTGTAGTCGCTCTAAACTGTTCGAGAACTGTGATGCTCAGCAGTAGTTAGCATCTATTGTTCTTTATCTTAGCTGGAAACTGTGTCGGCGCGCCTTCGTGTGTGCCTTGCCTTGTGTGTTACGTATGAATCACTACGAATCAAAATGCCTCGTCGACACCACTTACGAAATATTCAAAGAGCAGATTGTGAACTCATTGAGGAAGTTACCCACGATCTATGTAGCAATTTCTCATTTAACGTTCACGCCTAGAATAGGTGTGTATTATATTTTTAGTCAAAAACAGTAAAATTTTATTAGGTATATAGTTTATATACAAGGTTGGATTATACGTCTCATTACCCACTACTGAAATTCAAAGCGCAATAAACTAGACGAAACTAATTACTAGAGATGGATCATGATGCCTTATCTGTGCTTCGGTGAGCATGTTAAGCTCCGTCCGGGTTGTCGCATGAACGTCTTTGACTACTATTACGCACATACATAGTCTAGCTAATGGTCTAATTATTGAATATAAGTGATGCAAGGAATTAGGTTGTGGGTGGCAGTCAGTTACTGTAGCTTATGAACATAGCAATAATGTAAGAAAATGTACTCAAGCCGTTACCTTCTATTAAGGAAGAAGGAAATGCTGGAGAAATTACAAAAGAACCGAGAGGGAATAACTTAATTTACACTTCTCATTTGTCGTAATTTTTACTGTGCATATTCATAAAAGTCAACGCGATGCAGGACATATTCTAAAACACGACTGTTTTTAAATAAAGTTATAAGGAAGCGAGTACTTAAGACATTTTACACCAATTTGTATCAAAATAATACAAGGACTAATGAACAATATATTATAGTTAAGAAACGGCAACTAAAATAATTCAAGATAATTATATATTTATGACAATATATATTAGTTTTAAACGCTATTATGAACGCGCGTACGTAACAATTGATATATTGCCTAGGTAAAGGGAATTTGAAAGGCCAAACGACTGTAAAAATTATTAAATATGATAAATTTGACACTCGAAACTAAACGATTACCTTTTAACAATTATTATTTAGTCGTGTGTTAAGTGTGACTGATCGCTTTTACCGAAGGGAGCGAGGTTGCATTTCATTCGACAGCTGTGTTCAATTATCGTTAGAAGGTCAATCATCGTATAGGTACCCTGAACATGGCTCAACTCGGGACGAAGCGGGTTTCTATTTTTTTTAAAACAGTCTCATATTTACGGCGATTTCTCTTTTAAATCTATGGATGCTTATGACCGTTATTTTTTACTTATCTTCCAGGTCCTTCCGAATGATTTTAACTTCAATTTGTTGCTTGTCTTTCAATATAATAAATATATACGTAATTCATTCACTCTGGCGTAACAACATACATTTCAAAGAAACCTGCTACTGCTTCCGAAGAACGACACGTATTCCAAAAACAAACAATAATCGCAATAGATAGAAAACGATAATCTGGTCATATTTCATCAAGCTCGATTTGAATATTATCACATCAGGTACGTGGGCGTCAGTCAGGTGCAGTCGGATCACGTCAAAGTAGTAAAATAATAAAACTTTATCCTTCACGTCAACGTTTTGAATAAAATGCAAAACGTGTCTGGGATGCAGCCAAAACAGTTCGGCTCGCCTCGAGCGAGGCTCTGTCTCATCCAAAAATTGTGCTTTCCCAACTAAACTATTATTTATTGCCAACTAGTTGCCTGCACTCACACGCGGGATTATTACACGGAAATCAACTTAACGGGTGATTTAGAGCGGACAACACTGCATTCGCTCCACCGCTCATGCTTATTAATATGGGATGCAAATTATCCTGCTCACGCTGCTTTTTTGATTCTCGTTGTTATACAGAGATTGTTTAAAAATAGACAGCATTTTGCCTCAAATTTTTATTACGAGATTAACATTTTGTATCATAATAACGCAAAAGCACTATGACGCTATGATACTCGTAGCATTGAGATTTCATAATCCTTCCCCGAGTCAGGATAAAATTGGTATTGGATTTTTCCGAAAAATGTTCTGTAATATTTAGAAGTTTGGAATTGTGGGCTCGGGGAGTCCATTCCCACATAAGACCTATTTTTTGCTGCCGAAACACGACTGTAATATGAAAGGTTTTATCTACCCTTTTATCGTAAAAGAAGTGTTATAAAATTTGTTAAATTTTTTTATGCCTAAGTTGGGACAAGCCAAAGTAACAAGATTATAAACTGTGTGTCAAGCTTAAGTTAAACTATATCTTTAGCGGTAGACACATTACAAGGTATTTTTACATGATGGTAGCGGGATATAATAGATCTGCCACTACCATCATATAAAAAAAGAATATCGTCAGTCCAGTGCATACCGAAGCAGCAATATGTAATTCTGTACTAGTATATTAATATTTAAACAGTAATCATATTAATACCTATAGTAATTTTTAATTATTTAATAGTGGACGCAGTGACTTGTCTCTCTTAAAATATTATGCTGCAATTAATATACAAACAAAATTATAAAACTTGCATCATTATTAATTGTTCTAAACAAATGTATGCAAATCACATCTAATAACACCACAAGAGTACGAAATATTGTGTATTGTAACTAAATAATTTAGTTAAAATTATGTGAGAATATAATTTTATTATTTTCTGTAATCACAAAATGCCCAGTGAGAAGCGAACCGGGTTCCTCTCGTCCTCGAGAGCTTGTTTATTTAACATAATATTCTGTGCGGACTACGAATTCACTCGTATCCTTGCGTTTTATTGAATCAAAAACCTTTGCTACAAATGCACCTAATTCAGACTGGAAATAGTATAAACGTATTCTTATATTATTCTTTCCTCATACGACTTGGAAAATTTTGTTGTTGATTTTGTAAGGAATAACAAAATAGATATTGAAACGAAATAAGAAGTAGAGCGTAGTGAGAATTTCGCTTAACCCATCTAGGAAACTTCGTCTATCATAATATACAAACTAGTAAGACTCGTATAACATCTACGAACATCAGTCGTGCTTATGACTAACCGAATCTATCAATCATCAACCCTGAATAACAAAATAATTAAGATTTCAATATAAATTTATACGTTAGTAGATCCACGCTGATTTCAGCATGAATGGGCCGGATCGTTCGGGGAAGTACTACCCTCTCATAGAAGATCGACTTAAGAGTAGTAGTATCCGTACTACTGCGTTTCGTTCGGTGAGTGAGAGCGCCGGAGGCCCAATTTCCCCCTTTCCTCTTTCCTCACCTCCCTAATTCCCTTCCCCTAACCCCATTCCCAGCCGCCATTGTGGAGGCCACCATACCAGCAGTTTTTTGTTTGGCTTTTGGTATAGTGGCCGCCACTCTGGACTCCACTGACTGCTTACCATCAGGCGGGATGGAGTCACTTTGGTAGGCTATAATATAAAAAAAAAAATCTGATAACCGTCTAGAAGGAGACAACATAGTATTGTTTTTTAGTACATACATTGTTAAGTAGAAAACTTTGGGGAAAACAAATAATGAACTATTTGCGTTCATTTGCCTTTGTATTATTTGCGTTCATTTGTATCAGTTTTGCTTAGTAAGTTCTTTATCGGTTTTCGTCGGCACGGCATTTCTGTGGGCAGCCCTTGTTCCGACCAAACTTGGAATATAAATTTGACCACGGGCCTGCGTGTTGTTTGTCCGACAATAGGCACGGTTGCCAACATAAATTATCGGACAACATTCGTCTTTAGTTTACCGGCAACGATCGCCAAACATTTACATACCCTGAAGGTACTACCTAGCAATAGCTTTCTAACCAAATAGTTTTTCTTTGGTGAATTATTCGAGCGATAACAATATTCGTTCTTAGGGAGGTTCCCCCATCAATATAAGAAAACTTTTATTGAAGAGGAATATAGTATTGAAAACATTTTTCCTTATAAGCAATGAAGAAATGATGCATTGTCGCGAATCTGTACACCTCCAAGGCGGGGATTAAAGCCTTTATAAGACGTCTGGAAATCTGAAAAGAGGCTTACATTTTTGTACTGAATAGGAACTCGTAAAATATTCTTAAAATCCTGATTTACGTTCCCGCAATACCTGAGAAAATGTTTATTATATCTGTAATGTTTATATTAGCAGCTACAGTGTGCAAAACGTCACAGACTTAAACAAATGTAGGTTCTCATTAACACCCATCATCACACATTTGTTTACTTTAGCCATGTAATAAATATTATATACGCACAATGTACATAATTTAGGCAGGTAGCATACTTTATTTACCATGGTGACAGTCTTTGTTGCCTTTTTAACATACAATTGACTTGTTAATACACAACTGTCTCGCAGTTTACCCCATGAGTAGACATGAGAAATAGTGATAATAATTCTATTCCGGACCGGAGATGACTTGCAATAGAATTAACATAACACTGGAACAATTCTAACAAATTTATAACGCTAAGTAACAATGATATTCATGTAAGATTTCTCTCAGGTGCATATTGTGTAGGTAAGTAATCATTAATTTGCCCTTGCCTTGTTTTCGCTTTACGTACTATTTAATTATACATCACAATGAAATAAAAAAAATCATTAGTTTGGCTTGTTGAGTAAACTTTGGAAAGTGAAAAATATTCGGAGCTATTACGTTTTCTTTAATTGATTGCCTTGCGCGTTCATTCTTTTTTTTATGTGAACACTATCACACACCGTCATCTAGTCCCAAGCTAAGCAGAGCTTGTGTTATGGTTACTAGATAACTGAAATATAATACATAATTAATAATTATGTATTATATTTCAGTTTTCTAAGTATGTTTTTACAAAAATAAAAAAATGTATAATTAATAATTATACATATTTTTTTTTTTGTAAAAACATACTTAGAATACATAAGATATACAAATGTTCAGAACACAAATATTTGCCTTCCGCGGGAATCGAACCCACGACCCGGCGTCGCAGTCAGTTATACTAACCACTAGACCAATGGTGCAGTCATTCTTTAGAAGCATTTTGAGGTTATGTTGATTAACGAAATTCTAATTTAATCTTCACGTTTATTTACCAAACCGATCGGTGGTATATGGTTTTAGTTATTATCAGCAATAATTAAATAATTGTTATATTTATATACATTCCATTGAAATTTCATAAACATAATGTGTGTTTATTATTCAAGGAATTTATATCCGAAAATTTTGGTTTTCTAATGGAACATCCATAATCACTTGCACGTTAAATAATATTTAATGTCAATTGGTATAATTATAGTTGTATGTATTGCGTTATAAGAGTTTACACGGTAGGGTATGGATATACGCCTCATTAAATTTTGTTTGAATAGAGGGATGAACCGGCTGCCTACTTGGTCAGATACAAGAGGTACAGTCAACATAGAAATAAAGCTAGAAAAGCAATAAGTTTACCAAATATACTCTTGATAAACTTGCTAGAATATAAACTAGATTGTATTGATAAATATAAATTGTTTTTGTGATAAATGAACGTAGAGAAACATTCTCCTGGGTGTTGTAAGGAATTGAAATGAAAGAAAAATTTCTCAACCGCCCACGTTTATACAGAAGTATTAAATTAAAACCACTGCTGCTTTATTCCCAAGAGAGAAAATGCAAAACTTATTAATAAAACAAAGATTAAATTTGTAAATAATTAAATTTGTAAACTTTTACTTTTAATTTATCGGTTTTTATATAAATGTAACGTAATTAGATAACTAATTGAGTAAAATGAAAAGAAAATTATAACTAGAAATATAAAACTAAAAAAAAGAAGGTAATAGTTACCAGGTATGGTTGGTTGTATACATACAATACTTGGTCAGTAAAAGAGTTGACATATTTCATGTTCGTCTAGTTATTATGACACCTATTTCAATCAAATCAAATTTGGTTTCATTTTAATCTTTAATTTTGAAAAATCAAAACCTTATATTTTATTTACTTATTTATTCATATATTATTATATTATATTACTTACTGTTTTATATGCGAATTAATTAAACAACAACAAAATTTTGCAATAAATTTGACTTAAATATTTCATATACTTTATTGTTCTGCTGTCCCTACTGAATAAAGGAGCATCGGGTGAATAGTTCCAGACGGGTGGGAGCCACAAACATTACTGCTCCATCACCGCGCCATCTCGCGAGCAAACACTTGCATACCATACCCTTACCCCATTCACACATATACCCCACACTAGCGTCTCACCATTCATATACTCACACAACCACTATCCCTTAGTGAGCCCTCAATAACGTTACAAAGGAGGCTCTTTCAAAGACTAGAGTCCTGTCTTATGATCGAGTATATAATGCTAAACAACATGTATGATGATAAGTAATATGGGATGTACCTTTTGCATCCTATGACAATATTATTATGTAGTCTACCTACACGTATACAAACAGCTGTATACATTTTTCAGTTAGGATTTTTTTTGATATTTTGTATTACCGTTTACTTTGCTTGGGTTTGCATTTATAGCATATGATTAACCCAATGCTAAACGGTTACCAGTTCCTTGAGTTGCTGATATATATTAAAGCGACATTATCGTGGTAGTACTCACGCAGAGCTCTTGCGATAAGATGTTACCGATAAAACCATCAATTAAATGTGTCAAATATGTAATTCTACAGTATCATATTCAGTTAGTTTCACCTTAGAGTAAATGTAAATGGAATGAAAATGTTATTCAATACTTTTTAGCAACAAACATTTTAAATAGTAATTTCATTTAAACAACTCTCAGCGAATGAACTCATCTTAAAGAGGGCATGACACAAACGAATAACACAAAGTAAAATTCCAAATAGCATCCAAATGGTTGACTGTGCACAATCCAGCCAGTAAAGTCCTTTACCCTGCAACCCGTACATAATAATGCTCTCTATAAATTCTCTTACACATTGCAATGCTCTCGGTGCCTACAATCGGAACTCACTAAGCATTCAAATGGTTTCAATACGTCCCGCTATGCAGAACTGTCTGGCCCCGTGGTAGGCACAATGGATGCCAATCTGTCAGGGAATTTGGCTTAAACGCATCCTACCATATATAACTATCTATTAATACGTCTACAAATAGATGTCAACAATGAGAAATGTTCTTAATCACATATAGTACATTCAATTGCATTTTGAATCACATTGATTTTAATTACACTGTCAAATAGATTTTCTTGTATAATTAATAACAGTAGACACTCAAACAGTCTTAGAATCCTTTGACTAATGCCAGTGGCCTTAAGATTAGTCCCTCGAAATACGCCTTCAAATGCCACAGCCTCACAAAGGATGCCAATCGTGAATTGCCAACCGCAATCATTGGGAACATCGTAAATTATACAGCTTTATAAACAAGCGAAGCGGTACTGAAATCTCCTAGCACGCTTTATGATGTTAAATGAAGATATAAATTGTAGATTGCTACTTAAACAAACTTTATAATAATATACAAATGTAACACTAAATGATTATTAAAACATAAATCAATGAAACGAATAAAATGGAAAATGTTTTAAAAGGCTAAAATGTCATAATAATTACGGCGGCAATGAACATTCCCCCAAACATGTTTATTATTAAAATTTGTATTGGTTTTGTGCAATGAAATCGGTCGACCGCTGAAATGAAACCGCGCTCTGTCTGACGTTTTGCATATCGACTGATTATTTTGTCCGTTGGTGCGTTGTGGTACACAGGTTAATTTCGTATTCATTCGTATGATAATCAACGTAATAAATAGTATACATAAGTATCATACTAGGCATTCATGAAGCATTTAGTGTTTCTAAACTTTCCATTTAATATTTAGGTAAGTACACCTTACGCAAGCAAGTACCACTGTAACTTTTTCAAAGTCGTGTCTAAAGCTTAGTAATTATAATAATTATTATTTTGAACATGTTTGACATACGTTGAAAGAAACTACACAAATCACATGAGTCAAGTGGTCTGAACTATTAAAAATAGCTAAAATCGTAATATCGTAAAAATGCACATAACAGCTCTTACCTTTTATATGCAATATCTATTTTTATAATATCATTACATATTATAAAACTTGTCCTGACTGAATGACTGACAGACAACGCACAACATAAACCGCTGATCGTGGCGACTTGAAATTTGGAGGGGTGTTTAACTTAATGTCTTAAAGTATACCAAGAAAGAGTTTTTAAAAATTCAACTCCTAAGTGTGTAAAGGGTATGAAAATTTTAGTTTCTTCCATTTATAGTTTTAAAAATTTGTTTTGGGATACTACTATCAATATAAAAAAGTTACCGTTGGCGTTGTGCAAATAGGGATACTTAAAAATATCGTTTTTAATATTTTTGGTAGGAAATTTTCTAGGGGATGAAATTTTAATTCGAAAAATCTTTGTTTTTGTAAGATAAAGTTGAAAAAGTTATATTTCCACGCTTTAACCAAAATGTAAAATGCTGTTCTAAATATTACTGGATGTGTGTCGATAGATAAAGGACTAAAATGTGATGAAAAACTTTTTTTTTAGTTATTGTAGTGAAAATTTGTATTTGGGTACCTACTGTAAGTATATTTGTTGACTGAGGATATCTTTAGGGATGTGAAATGGGAATGCATGAATGGAGCATAAGAAAAATATAAATAATATGGAAAACAATATATAAATTATATAAAATTTCTGTAGAAAAACAATTTCGACGCGAGCGAAGCCGTGGGCAAAAGCTAGTAATAATATA
The DNA here is from genome assembly GCA_963082885.1 of Parascotia fuliginaria. Classification (NCBI taxonomy): domain Eukaryota; kingdom Metazoa; phylum Arthropoda; class Insecta; order Lepidoptera; family Erebidae; genus Parascotia; species Parascotia fuliginaria. The sequence goes on from OY720175.1 coordinate 6,016,010, forward strand.
AATCGATACTACTATAAATGTTAATCTTCAACTTTCAATCCGTGATATTTTAATTACTTTACGCTCAAGAAACAAAATAGTTAACAATGGTTTTGTTTGTTGCAGGTTTCAACCGAGAATGCGGTTATCTTACGAAATTGGCCTCTGTCTCGAACACCAAGCTTGGAACTAATATCTGTTCTTAGTACTAAGCGCTGTTCGCCATGGTTGGAAGACTAATTACCGTTTTGGCGGTGACCGCCCACTTGAGTAAGTATCCATGACCGTCTTTCTTATTCATCTTTAATGAATATGGAAATATTCTTACTCTAGGATATTGTAATGATAATACATTATGAAGGCACCAGCATTAATGTATTTAAGCAATGTCTTTGATTAGTAGGTAGTAAAACAAATTAGCACAGTCACAATTTTAGAAATGTTTGGATTTTATTAATACTTCTAATTTATTAGCGTGTTAAATTAAATAAGTATAATGTTATTGCTTACAGTTTACGCTAACAATTGTTTTACTTAAGATTGTCAATTGTTTTTTTAACTTAAAACAAATTAGGTTATTTTAAATGGAAAATACAACCAAAAGAAAAACACTGGCAAATTAAAAATATTGTTCTAGGTAAGTTATCTTTTTTTTAAATTAATAACGGCATTTCCCCTTAACTTTTACGTAGCACTCCTGAAGCATTGTATGCATACTCTGCACCAAATTGTTCACGCTTTCATCTGGAATCATATTCGTTTTAACTTAAAACAAACAATTGACGATCTTAACTGAAAACAATTATTAGCATACCTGTAAGCAATAACATTATTATTTATTATTTTATTGCTATTATATATGCATTATTAATTACCTGAGATAAACAACCAACCTAAATTTAATTGTTTTTGTGCTATAGCAAAAAACCTTGATGGTTCTTGTTTTGTTTTGAGTAGTATATTATTACCACATGGCAAGCAACAACGCTTATTTAAATATCTGAACTAGGAAAACCTAACAGTACCTAATTGCCTCATCCAGAAATTCCTTATTACGAAAAGAATTAACAACAAAAAACTAAAGGTGAAATTATTCCAACATCTGAATTAATTAATATAGAACATTCCATAGCGGAATATACTCGCTTGTTCAGTCAAATTTATAAAATATTGTCACATAAATATCTTCTATGACTAAAATATTCCAATAAATTCATATTACTCTTGTAAATACATTTGAGAAGTTTGAATGGAACATACAGAATGCGTAAATAGGGTAAACATGTCAATACGTAAAACTCATGAATAAGGATTACCGAGTAAAAAGTTTGTGAGAATATGTGTGAACGAGTATTTGAAGGACAAAAAATACGGAAAGGTTTTGAGCAAAGTAATTGAAAGTACATAGATTGGAATAGTGGAAGGCAAAAGAGAGCTGCGATCCGTATCTAAGGTGGACTATCGCAGCCCACTTGCTGGCAAATGGCGCGGAAGTTACAAGGATATAGCGTCACAATCCTAGAATTTGTTACTTACATTCCAGTGCGAGGCGCCATGCAAAATTTAATACTTATTGTTGAATGCATAATTTTCAAAAATACGAGTATATCGGAAATGTAGTCTACAAAAATATATATAGCTGCTTTTACATGTTTATTAAACATAAATACAAATACGTGCAATTAAAACTACGTAGGTATTTACTTGGTGACATTATTTACATAAATTATACGGTCGCAGAGCATATTGTTAGTTGCTTCGTCGCGTCACGTCGTTTCGCCTGATCTTTTCTGAAATCTACCTACATGCCTTTTTCCTTGATCTAGAAAATGATAGAGACATATATTATATATCACGTGAATATTTTTTTTCATATTAGCCTACCAAAGTTACTCCACACCGCCTGATGATAAGCAGTCAGTGGAATCCAAAAGTGATGGCCACCATCCAAAAGCCCTCGGACGCTATCGCTAAAGCTATCGGATTATAGTCCCTGCCATATTACACCAAGCGTAAAAACATCGATATCATTTTAAAACTATATAATACCACAGAAACTAAAGAACCTTTACTATAAAGCCCTAAAAAGTAAATACCTAATGATATTGGTCAAACATCATTTAGAATTACAGAAGATAAAACCATTTTCATTAAATTTTCTATAGAGACCGACCTCTATTCTTGTGGAGTCGCCCCATACAGTTTAATTTGTCGGCAGTGACACATTAACGGTAAAACATTGTTTAGCTGAAACCTTTTTGTAGAGATTGAATCTATGTTGAGGAAAAGCCCCTCGTTTCCAATAGTCTTTGTTTTAGGGAACATATAAACAAAAGCTTTGCCCTCCATTTACTTGGGATACTTTTATCCTAATCAGATACGCTACATATTGGTATGTATGTATATAGAATTATTTTAAAAAGTGTTGCGATTTCTACCATGCAATAAAGACGACAATACTGCAACAATAGTGTTTAACTTTTTAGATCTATCGGCTTGAACGCTTTTTACTGCTACCTATGTATGACAAGAAAATGATAAGAACATAAACGTATTTATGTACACACATTTCGGTCGAAGCTCATTTATTTTAATATCAACAACTTTTTCTTAACAGGTCATTAAGCTAACTATGCTCGTATCTAGCCAATAACTTTGTTTGTAAACACCCTCTCTTTTTTAGCCATATGAAGCTACTCTTACAGATCATTTGCCAGCCAATGGTATTGAAGTAATGTTACAGGGTTTTTGTCGTTACTGGATGTAATCTATCCAGAGTTTCAAACATATCGCTCTCGTATGTACTTAATATCGATTTTATATTATAATGTTAGTATTGGACTTGGTCAAGTCTGAAAATTGTTTATCTATATATATATATAAAAGCGAAAGGTCACTCACTCACTGACTCACCTATCACGATATCTCAGAAACTACAAGTACTACGGGTCTCAAATTTTGCATGGGGATTCCTTTTAGGACGTAGGTGCTCACTAAGGCGGGATTTTGCGAAATTCATCCCCTAAGCGTGTAAAAAGGGGTGGTAGAGTTTGTATGAAACTTCTATAGAATTCTATATTTTTAAAGAATAAAATAAATGACATCTCAGATTTAATGCCGGATCCACAAGCTTGCCACTTGGCACAAACTATAAACATAAACAAACGCTTGAATATATTAGGTGGTCCAAACAACGATACCCACACGTTTGCGAGTGTAATATGTTGTGTGTTTTGAAGAAACAAGCATGTCGGCAGTCCTGCTGTTGTCAGCTATAACATTTAGTTTAGCTTACTTTTATTATAAAAAAAAAAAACAAAACGAAAAGAGAGAAAATAAAAGGAAACGAGAAATTCAGTAAAGAAGATGGTGGATCATTCAAATTCATAGAAATCTTACAAGGTATGATTTTTTATGATACTCATTTTTATTAACTGAAATACTATACGTAGGTATACCTAAACTCTATTAATATGGCTTCGACAGGTATACTTACAATAAAAACAATCTTTACGCGTCTTTTTTTTGGCAAGCGTGTGGATCCGGCATAAAACACGAAAAAAGATACCGACGGTGGATAGGAATAACTTCTAAAGCGCCATTTTGGCCAAAATAAGCTAACTAGATCTTTAGATAGTTTTTTTTCTGTGTCAACTGATACAACTTTCGTAGCGACCGGAGCATATTTTGACGTTTTAAAAGTTTGCCCTTACCGTCGCCAGTACGAGCAGCATCTAATTTTCAGCCTCCTAAATGACGTGTTTCTGGTGATTTTGTGATAGAAATCTGTTAAGAATCTGGCATTTTGGCAGGAATTTTTCTTTTAACAAAGTGTTTTCGAGTACATCAATTGTTTTCTTCATTCGGATGTTATTTTGGACATAAGAAGTTTTTGATTATAGGTTTTTAAAAAAATTAACCCCTAAAGGATTTTAGGGGTTAATTTTTTTATAAAGTCATAACTATTCTTAAGAAATTTGAGACGGACGCATTAGAAGGGGTCGCTGACGTTTCGGACACAATATGTTCGGACACAGTTGCCGAATTGACACTTTTAGATTTTATTTTATTTTCTCTGTCGTTTCGGACACTGCCTATTCATAGTAGCTGCTTAGTACAGCCAGACAAAAAGGTTTAAATAAAATGTGCATAAAAATCTTTTTAAAGCGGCGTTTAAGCTGTAATAGGTATAGTAGTATATATCTATATGTACATGTATACGTGTTGGAAAAATAAAACTAAAATTTCATTTAAAACGTTCATTAATGTAAAAATCAACATCATAATCACAAAAAATAAAACATTTAAAAAAAAAACATACATGATATACTTAAAAATAATTTTAACAATTAAAAAATCACAGATAATCAGTTGAAGCAAAGACTACATACTACAATATACTTAAATACTAAATACAGGTCAACAATTACAGTAATCTACAACAGTCACAGTATTTGGCACAGTTTAACCTACAATAATCACAGTATTTGGCACAATAAAGATGAGAACAAGAGAAATGTATTTTTTTGTTTTAGGCACTTTCAAATTTTGAAAGTTGTCAATTGTTTTTTTTACATTTTTTTACCTGTATAAAATATGTCGCATGCTTTAAAGTATATTAGGCGGAAGAAAAGGATTTCAACATTAAGGTATCGCTGGATGTTTTTGTCTAACCGTACAAAACAGGATATTTTATTAGTGTCCGAAACGTCAGTAAAAACATTTTAAAAAAAATAATTTGTCGATTGGGTCAAAGTGTCCGAACATTTTGTGTCCGAAACGTCACCCACCCATTAGAAGTATTTCTTCTAAACAGCATTGTGAACATTACGATATTTTAAAACAATTATTCTTTTCAAGGTTTTTATATTCAGATCTGTTCAAACATTTTTTTTTCCAAATATGAGTTAATAGTTTCTAATAAGAATATTTCCATTTACTATTTTACATGATTTACAGGAGATAAGAATTTTTTGCTGACTAACTTTTAAGTTTCTTTTTCTTAAAAGCCAACTTTCTTGCGATAGAGTAAAGTTAGGTACCTACTTTCTTTGTGTTTTAGATAAAATTTTAAACATACTAGCTGCGCCCTGCGGCTTCGCCCGCGCGAAAATTGCTATTTGTTTAATTAATGTAACCGGGATGATTCCCGAATTAAATCACCGCGCAATTTTCTTAGTTTTCTTTCATAAGAACCTTCTCCTGACAATAACAAACACAACAAAAAAGAATTAACGAAATTGATCTAGCCGTTCACGCGTGATGCCATGACCAAGGGAAATAGGGATTCATTTTTATATATATAGACTAGCTGCACCCTGCGGCTTCGCCCACGCGAAAATTGCTATGTGTTTAATTAATGTAACTCGGGATACAGAGCGATTTTCGGGATAAAAAGTAGCCTATGTCCCGAAACCCAATCTACCTACATACCAATTTTAACCGAAATCGGTTTAACGGTTTAAATTTAATATGGTGGTTAAGTATTCTTAAACTTCCTAAATCACCGCGCAAATTTTCTTAGTTTTTGTTTCATAAGAACCTTATCCTGACAATAATAAGCACAACAAAAAAGAATTAACGAAATTGATCTAGCGGTTCACGCGTGATGCCATGACGAAGGGAAATAGGGATTCATTTTTATACAGGTATATTATTCTCCAAAGACACCAATGACTGCCAATTAATAATAAAAAAGTAAACTTCATTTCCCACACTTTGCCATTTGGCGCTTGAGAAGTTTTTCTTTTCCACCGTCAAATTACTATTTGTTCCAAAAGAATTTGAATTTGAAAATTGAAGCTTGGAACACAAAGGACGCGCCGTTGTCATTAGGTAGGCTACCCGAACGAGCACTGAGCAGTAACGCGAGGGCGGGCGTTGTTGTCGCATGTATCGAATGTACGGATTTTTCCTGCTTTATACTACTTGATTGAAGTTCAGTTTCTCTGATAATTTTATTTCTGTGCGTTTAAATATTCATTTGATTAAAATGTGTTTTGGCTCCCCCGGGAACCTGACCTAAATTTCGGAATAAAAAGTAGCTTATGTCCGTCTCCGGCACCTATTCTATCTACTTACGAATATTCATCGAAATCGATTTAGCCGATTGTGCGCTGAGTGGCAACAAACACACACACATACATACACACACACACACAAACTTTCGCATTTATAATATTAGTACATTGATTTAAAAAAAAACTAAACCAATGTATTAGTAGGATTTAAACTTACGTTTATTTGGAAAATGTGAATTGGAACAGTCGTCGTCGAAGAATTACAAATCCGATGCAGTCGAGTCCATGATTAAAACAATAGATTGTTATATTTTTTTTCTTTTTGGAAAGTAAACCTCTAAGGGGTTAAAAGAGGGCCGATAAAAGCTTATATGATGCTTAGTCAGATTGCTAAACTAAAGCTAGATACATAAAGGCGAAGGTAGGTATAGATTTTTGTAACTCAATCATGTCAAAACGGGTAAACGGATTTAAATGGGATTCGCCATACAGACATAAATTATATACTGATTGTTACTGATACAATGTACGATTGGCGTAAGATCAAGCAGGCAATTTTCTTATACAGGCGCACATTCACATTTTCACGTGAACGAAGTCGCGGACAACAGCTAGTACTATATATATTCAAATATTATATAAAGCGGAAGAGTTTGTTTGTTTATTTGAACGCGCTAATCTCTGAAATTACCACTCCCAGATTTGTCCAATCAGAACCTTTACATGCTTTGACGAAACGAAACTTTACTAGTACTTGACAAATTTAAACAAAAATGGCTGACTCAGACTTCTGGTACAACGCTTATTTATATTTAAAAAATGATCGATTGAATTGTTAGAGATACTTAGGCTCCTACTTTCGCCTGTAACTTCATCCATTACGACATATATATAACCTATTTCCTTCCTCAGAGCTCATCATGATCAATTTCATCAAAACTAATACAACGCTTTTGATACGATTCAAATATCAGAACGAGTGGGTTACTTTTTATTTATATTACTAATACTTGAATAATAATCCATATCTTTTATTTTCTAGTTTGTTTGACACTTGCTGATGGACCAGTATATGGTGGAAATGAAAACCCATCGAATCCAGCGTCAGCGCCTGCTCCAGCTGGAAGCTACCTCACGCAAACCGTATATGGGTTTTTGGACTTCACCACGACTATAGGCAACACGGTGATGGTATTCTCGCCGCAGTCGGCACCGGCACCAGGTCACCTATTTGTTATATTCGTTAATTAGACAATCATTTAATAATACATTCAAGAATTACCATTTACATTTAACTTTAGTCCTTGTTAGAAATAAAGTAAATTGAAGATGTTAAATTTGTTGTTAATAAAACAATTTGTAATTAACAATTTTCTTACATATTTTCAGAACCACCGAAGACTGAAAAGTCTGTTCAAGAAAACATAATTGAAACTAAACCACCACCGCCATCAGTAACAACGGCAAAACCTGAAGCCATCAAGCCCAGCAAAACAACTTCTGACAAAGACAAAACTCATAAGCCCGCCGCCCCCACAGTTTTATCTAGCGCCATAACTGTAGTCTCTTCCCCACCGAAAAAAGATAATAAACCTTCAAATACACCCAAATCTGTTGCGAAGGAACAAAAACAAATCATTACAAAAGTAGAAGTCGTTGCTGGACCGTCTAAAATCGTTGAAAACAACACCTCTAAACAATCTACCCCAAAATCTAATAAAAACACACCAACCAATAAAAGTAAAAAGAATGATGGTATTAAATCCATTACAAGTCTCGTCAGTAGCAAAGTAGAAATAAAACAAGGTCCTCCAGCATCTATTGTAAGCTCTAAAGTTCAAGTGAAATCCAGCCAAGGTGAAGAAGAGCCGGCCATTTTAATAACCAACAACAATATTGGAGAGCCTGAATATGATTTCTTGTCTCGTCAGCCATCTGAATTTGTTGAAGAAACTTACAAGGTTATCAATATACGTCCATCAAAGGCTCCCGGACAAAAACCAAAGCACGGACATAAAAACCGGCACCAACCAACACCACCTCCAGAAGACGATGATGATCATCCCCTTGGATTGGTTACTACTCTCGGTGGGACTATTGTTAAAGATGGATTAACTACTGTACATGAAACCAGTGTTATTGGAACCTATATATCAGGGAAATACGCTCAAGTTTTGAATAGCAACTCTAAAATTCTGCAACCATCAAGTGGTCATAGAGGAAAAATATCTCCTAGTCCTTCGCATAGAATACTAAAAACAGTAGCGCCGACCATCGCTAAAAACCACAGACACAACTTAGAACCAACTCCATCAGCTGCTGACGATGATAGCAACTTTGCGAAAACCACCCGCCGACAGAACAACGGTGGGGGATCGTTTAAAAACCGACACAGGTCACCCAACAACAACCAAAATAGTAATAACTCCGAAACTGAGAACCATAATAACACTCCTCCCAGTCAGGGTAAAAAATTCAAAAATCGAAATGGTTCTCATTCACAACGTACTCAAAGGTAATTATGAATTGAATATTGGTAGTGCTTTTTGACAAATAAGTCCCTTCGCTATCGTCGTACTCTTGCCGACAATCATATTTAACACGAGCATGAATGCATGTTAGTTAATGCCTTATGGTCATTGTATTTAACATAGACAATTAATTACCTACATAGACTCATTAATATTCATTTCTTGGCAATTTATAAGGTAAAATTATAAAATTATGATCCTCGGCAATTGTAAATAAATTTATTTGCAGTACTAGGTACGGTCGACTAAAGAACCGGCCTCATCTGGCAACCGTCTCTGTTTTCAGTGAAACGCCGACACCATCGTATTCCAATAGGAGGAAAAATAACCGTAACTCTGGCCATAAAACAACAGTAACACCGTCAAGTAACAATGACAGTCAGTCTAAACGTGGATTCAAACCTCGAGTTAACCCAACCCCTGTGGAACAAGTGACTCCGGCGGCTTCAACCAGTGTGTATAAATTTAAATTAAATCGTGCACCGGGGTCCGGACGCTGGCAATATAAAACAAGTCCTAAACCCAAAGTAACTATTCGTAAAATGAATGGTGACGACGAACAGCAAACTACACCAAATCCAAACCCGCTTCTTGACGATACGCAATTTAATGATATATCTCCTCAAGCAAGGTCTGATAATGATTTAGAACTATCAGGTTCACAGAGCGGCCCTGGAACTCTACTTGAAAGTGATGCTGATGACAACTCTATTGAAAAGCCACCACCTGTAGAAACATTAAAAGTAGAGATTTCAACCCCCGCTGATTTTCGAGATGTTTATTATGAGATAGCAACAATCAGAACTCCCTATACCTTCCAGGTAAATATAATATATGTTATCATCAAATTAAAGATATTAATTTAGAGACTGTTACTCACATTCACTTATTCTTTTTATTTATTTCAGGTTGGACGCGTTAAAAATACTCGAATAATTACTGTAACATCAACTATAGAAAAACGTATAGAACCCACTATAGTAGCAAACTCGCAAAATTCTCTCAACGAACCGTTGACAGAGAACATTTTAGCGACAGCATCACCTTATGAAAAAGACCATGCTTTATTAGATTCAAGTATAGCAACATTACCCGCAATTACATTAGCTTCAGACATGGAAACTCCACCGTTAGAAACTGTAACTGAAACATTTAGCACAACTCAAAATATGTTGAAAACACATATTCTACCCGTGGTGAGAGATGTAAACGTAACAAGTAGCTTAACTTTCATTCAAACTTATCACGTCACAAGATTTGTAACGGCTACAAAAACTTTACCACCAATGGATTTCTTCCAATTCATACCGAGCAAAACGTTGAAAGAATTTAACAGTAGACTAGACGAAGCAGGATCTGAATTGCACCTTGAGTTAGATTTTGGAGATAGCAACGAAGATGAGGATGGAGTGCCGCGACGTGTATTCCCACCGGAGCTTGACCTTGCTAATATTGGATCAGATTTTGATATTACCGAGGTTGATAAATACCGACTTGCAGATAATCATTTAAGGCTAAAGAAGGCTCATGGACAAAACAAAGCCAATCACGTCACAGAGTCACCAAACCCACCGACTGCAGCATTGACTCCAGAACAAGCTCAACAACTTGCTCTCTTAAGACTCTTGAACCCAGCTGCTGCTGCTCAGATTCCTGATGTCGTTACTACATCAAAACCAGTTCTGAAATATGAAACAATATACGAATCGCACGTAATCCCAGTCTTCGATGGCAAAAGCACTACTCACAGCACCATCTCTAGGCCGGTGGCTACACTTACTAAAACTGAGTATGAAATCGGTACCAGCAGTCTTCCAGCACTACCTCTGCAGACGGTCAATCCACTATTCCCACAACAGTTTTCATTGACATCTACTCCCGTAGTAGTAAATACAGAAGTTACAGCTACAAACAGTCAAGTTTTGAAATTAACATTTGGAGCTAAAACAGTATACACCACATTGTTCACCACTAAAGTTGTGCCAACTGTGCTAACATCGTATGTAACATCTTCGATTGCTGTACAGCCGAGTGCTGCCCCTGGCTTCCCAGGATATTTCCCAGCACCATTCGCACCTTTCCCGTATGTAGGATAAAAATAAATTATTGATAAATCAATAGTGTGGACTAATGTTGAATATATTGTGTTCATCAGTGTGTGTAATGTTAAAGTAACTTTTGTTACAAAACTTTAAAATGTGAATAAGTTGTAATGCACGTGATAAACTATATTGCGAGCAGGTGAACAGTAAACAGTGCAAAAGCAGCGTTTAGATTTATAGTTTTTGTGGCAACATGAAAGCTCTGAAGTTGTATTTCTTATAAACATTAGTAAACTCAGCGCCTCCTGTGCGTTACCGGGAGTACATAAAACGTTGAGATGTGCTTACCGATCTTTCTACCTAATTGTAATGCAATTCGTCTGTACTTATAAATTGCTTTGTAAATACTATTATTTATAACTATCTAGTACTCTTGTACATAATTATAAATTGATTCTAGATGTATACTATAGCTATAGATGTAGATAGCTTCTTTAAATGTATTTTTATATTTTTGTACATTTATTCCTTAAAATAAATGGGTTCTATACTATTAAACCAGTAACAATATAAAGTTGTCGCTTTATTTTCCTGTGGTACTGAGCATTTATGTAGATAATGTACAATCTAGCTTCACAAAACGTGTTAATTATTGACATAATGGCATGATTTAACAAAGTTTATATACTAAATATTATAAGCTATCACGAAAATTAAAATGGTCCAATTAGTGATCGCTGATACAATGTAGTGGATCACCATTTGTTTATAGCAGCTTAGCAATAAACACAATCTTGATTGTCGATGAGCTTTTCATTGACTGAAAGTTTGGTAATACCTGTGTTATTTGCGTTTTAATGGCAAATTAAATTTCAAATAAAATTGTCTATTTTGTAATAGTAATTATCGTTTTTAACCGACTTCAAGAAAAGAAGGAGGTTTCTCAATTCGACCATATATATACTTTTTTATGTGTTCGCGGATAACATCGTCGTTTATGAACCGATTTTGATGATTCTTTTTTTGTTGGAAAGGAGATATCCCAAGGGTGGTACCAGGATCTAATGATGGCATCCCATAGAAACCGAGGGAAACTTTCGAAAATCGTACTGACGACTAGTGCATTTGTTATGTTTTTCATTAAGTATTACCAACTTCAAAATTGTAAAATACTTATTTAATTATTTGTGAGTAACTAAATCAAAATACGAATTACTTTGTGCTATGTAAATTTATTTTTATTTTTTAGTTTCCTTCCTGTTTAAAGTCGGTTTTCTTTTAGTTAAAAATTATTTTATATTTCACTGTTCTTGAGTGTTGGTGTATTATGAGTTTCCCCCCAAACGGGGTTCTCGCCTTGTCGCGGCGAGGGGGCTTAGTAACCGTGGTTACCCAGAACCACGGTGAACCAAGAGGAACCCCAAGGAGGTGCCGCTCCTCTGGGCTTTGGTGGTAAGCCCACGACGGAGCGGCTAAGGAGGGTTGCGGTGCTGTATGGGCGGCACCGCAACTGGGTCGGGCTGCGGTGTTGCTTCGGCCACACTGCGGCTGAGGAGTGGCGGGGCCGCGGCGGGAGAGGAGTACCGGTATCACGGTGCGCCGCACTCCCTACCTTCCGCGGCCTCGGCGGGGCCGCAACCGCCAGATTGCGGACGCGGTAGGGCCGCAGAGGAAGAAGAGTGTCGGTATTGCGACGCGCCGTTCCCCCTATCCTCTGCGGCCGAGTTAGGTGGCCTGCGGGCGGCGATCGGGCAGTCGCCGCCCGAACAGCACGGGCCCGAGACGGCAGTGCGCGTGTTCCGCACGCACCTCTCGAGGGAGGGGGCCCTAGGTGCGGTTGGAGAGTCAAAGAAAAAAAAAATATGAGTTTGAAACCATTATAATCATTATAATAAAATAATTATACTTTCCATTTCTTTGTGTCAAATTATTGTTTCCCTCCACATTTTATTTTCACTTTTCACACTTTTACTTGATTATAAAATACTTGGCAATATATCACAGTTAAGAAATTGCACAATTTAATTACATTCAAAAATATTCAATTTTTACCAGATTCAGGGAATAATATTTTACAAAGTTGATAGGTTTATTTCCCATGATATCTTAATTAAAACGTTTTATATTTAGCAGGGGCGCCGAAAGAAACAAAGAGCCCTTTAACTTACGAAACTAAGATTAATGGAAGCTGCTTTGTAAACTTAATAAGTGAACCTAGAGTCTCAAATTGTGCTTTTTATCATCTCGAAAGTCGTATTTTTTAATATAGAGGAATAAAGCTTTGGTTATACGACTACAGCAGTTAAACTTAATGCGAAAGCTTCATGGTTTATCTATGGTACAGATAAAAATGCACCGTGAATGAACAATAAAGTAAAATCTTACTTTTAAACAAACTTAATCTTTACATAAATTTATTTAAATGTTAAAAAGAGTACTAGTACACGTAGGTAGTTTAAGTCAAAGTCGAAGTCAAAATCACATAGGTTAATTAAATTAACACTTATGAACGTTAAAGTTACGAAATGCCAGCCAATTAACCTACAGCCAGTTCGCTGAGGAGGTAGAGCCATGAGAAGAACTGGCAAGAAACTTAGGCCACTTTTTTTAATCACCAGGTTATTACAATTTTGGTAAGTTACAATTTCAAGTAGCATGCAAAGTGACACAGGCAATACACTGAACTCTATAGGTAAATTTTTTTTATATTAGTCTACCAAAGTGACTTCACCCCGCCCGATGGTAAGCAGTCAGTGGAATCCAGAAGTGGTGGCTACCATACCAAAAGCAATCGTCTTAAACTGCTGGTATGGTAGCCTCCACTATGGCGGCTGGGAATGGGGTTAGGGGAAGGAAATGAGAGAGGTGAGGTAAGAGGAAAGGGGGGAAATTGGGCCTCCGGCGCTCTCACTCACCGAACGAAACGCAGTAGTACCGGATACTACTACTACGTCGATCTTCTATGAGAGGGTAGTACTTCCTCGGACGACCCGGCCCATTCAGGCTGAAACCAGCTTGGATCTACTACCGTACCTACTAATTAATACAGTACTAGTAATTACAGCTTTCTATGTTGTAAAGCAAAAAATAAAAAGTAAAATGTGTGCTTTACAGGCTCTCTTAATTCGCTTATTGCTACAAAAAGATAAAGGCAACATGTGAACTGTGGTAAATGTATATAGTAGATAATCTGATAGTATTTGCTATAAAGTAAGATTAAACTTAGTTTACCGCGGTTGATTGTACAAAAATTCAATCAACTCAAACAAAAAAAAATTGAATACCTATTATCGCTTAATAATTAGTTAGTGAAAGTATATCCTTTATGAGCTAACAAACAAATTAGGATATAATAAACCAATAGGTAAAGCTTACAGTCGACTGGCAACGATTCCATGTACATATCTAATAACATCAAGAGACGCTAAAAAGCATACTCGTTACTAAGGTTCTTAAATTGTCTTTGTCACATCAGTATTTAAAACACCAAAAAGTTTGCCTAAGACCAAAAAAAGTACAAATTCAAATTCAAATTCAAATTTAAATTCAATTTATTTGCGAAAATGTGGTACAAAAGGTGTTACAAGTACATACAGAGAACAGCACACATCGCCAATAATGATGGCATGCAAATATTTCAAAATTACATCAATATGTCATACAATATTACAATTAAATAATAAATTTGTGGCACTATCAAGATGTCAGGAATTTTGGGTCATAATAATGTCAATGTCAAAAATATTAGTAAATATCAATTGAATGTCAAATTATAAATTTAAAAATCTTAAACTATATACAATTTCCACTTTCATTATATTAGACATTTATCGTTTAAGTATTCAGTTACGTTATAATAGCATTTCTTGAGTAGGAGTTGTTTTAGGTGTTTTCTAAATAGGTTTGGTCTCAGTGCCTTTATTTTCATTGGTATTCTATTATATATTACAGGGGCCATATGATATATGCTTTTATGCATCAGAGCAGTTTTGCAATTATTTAAACAGATTCGGAATATATCTCTCTGTGATCTGGTGGTGGTTTCAGAAGCCAGCCTGTAATGTTCAATATTTTGTCTGACAAATACTGCAGCCTCATAGATATATATACAGGGAAAAGTTAAAATATTATATTTTTGAAACAGAGGTCTACAAGAGTCTGTTACTTGTAACCCAAACATGGCTCGAATGCAGCGCTTTTGCATTTTAAACGCTAGGTCTCTGTCCGTTGAATTTCCCCAAAAAATCACACCATACCTTAAAATTGAAGCAACAAGTCCATGGTATGCAGTAAGTACTGTATCAATGTTTGCAATTTGTGACAACTCGTGGAGCGCATAGACCGATTTACTAACTTTTTTGCATACTTGTTCAACATGGGATTTCCAGTTCAGTTTACTGTCTATCGTAAGCCCTAGAAATTTAGCTGATGTCACTGCGGGCACTGATTCAGATTTATACTTAATTTTAGGATCCAAAGCATTTTCGCGTTGACTAAAGTGAACACCTTTCGTTTTAAGTATATTTACTTGTAGATTATTGGCATCTAGCCATTTAATTATGTCGCTTAGTGTATTGTTTATACAATGCATTGAAAAGGAAATAAGCATTGACCACCACGCTTGCTTAAGTCGAAATGGTGATTTCAGACTTTTCTTTTAGTTCTTGATTCCTACATCATGTACCTGCTCTTTCACGTAAATGTCCATCAACAGTAAGTATGATTTCTTAGATCCAAACATAATAATGACTGCACCGTTGGTCTAGTGGTTAGTGTAACTGACTGCGACGCCGGGTGTCGTGGGTTCGATTCCCGCGGAAGGCAAATATTTGTGTGATGAACATTTGTATTTGTCTTCAGTTTGGGTGTTTTCTATGTATATTAAGTATGTATTTACAAAAAAAAAGTACGTATATGTATTATATTTCAATTATCTAGTACCCATAACACAAGCTCTGCTTAGCTTGGGACTAGATGACGATGTGTGATAGTGTCCACATATTATTATTATTATTATTATTAATATCATTGGCGTCATTGGAGACACTAACACAGATATCCTTGCTGCAGTAGCATATTATAATTATATCTTTATTCGTATTGTAATTGGTAGTAATTTATCGTTGTAATTATTATAATTAAATAAATAAATAAAAATCACATATTGTAATTTAACAGACACTCGTTTTTAACTCATTCGCTTAAAATATAATACCTACTGTAGGTCTAATATAATACTGTATCTGATGTAGAAACGGGTCGTTGTAAAGCATTTAATCACATTTTACTGCGCATGGAAAAGATTTTATGCGAACAACGAGCACCTACATATTTTGCTTTCAAAAATGGAGCGCTTCGGCTCGTGTATAACATGATTTATTTTCCTCTAGTTTATAAATTGTAAAACAGTAAATATACAGCTTAACGTCGTAAACTTTAATCCTTTAATTTACTTCTGTACCTAATTGAAAAATAAAGTACTTACTTACATGATGAAATTACGTTGTTTGTGCCTACGTTTGTTTACTTATTTAGTTTTCAAATATAATAAAATTAACAAAATTCATGGTAGCAAATTTCATTCATCACGAGTTTTTAAAAAAAAGTCACGCGAATAAAACTTAATAATTTTAACTGCTTGAAACTGTTTTCATTACAATATAGATTGAGCTCAAAACAATAAAATGTATTAGTTTCACAATGTCCGACGCACAGAATAAAAACACAGATATAAATTTTAAATAATGTAAAGATAAATCTTGCATAGTCAACGGTTTTAAAGATCGTAGACTACAGTGGGCTCAAATAGCGTTCCCTTCTCGCAGGTAAACTCTGTTCTGCGGTTTATGCAGTTAGAAAAGTTTGCTGATATAGAAACCGCAAGGCCCGTGTATTTTAGTTATTTTCAAAGCGTTTTATCTGTAGCATACCTACTGATGTTAGTATGTTGAAATTGTAACCATTTTCAAAATTGACATTAACATTTAGTAATATCCGATCCTTCTGAATTCATTATTTATTATTTAGCTTCTGTTTCAGCGCTCTGTATTTGCTTATTGACATATGACAAAATATGTTTAGTTAAGCTTGATTTGCATTGATTCAGTAGCTAGCGCCAGTATGACTGAATTGAAAACGTTTACATTAATACACTGGATGCTGGACTGGATTGAAAAGTTTACATTGATACAGTACCTACTGATCCAGTGCCGGAATCCAGTGGTGCTGGCGCCAGGTAATCCGACTGTAGTCAGTTTTGCATCTGTTCTGAAACACCATATATTCCAGCAATTCTTACGCGCTACACGTTGATAGTGCTATAGGTAGGTACTATAGAAATTTTCTGATTCCACACATTCACGAAATGAAAAAGCCAGTGCTCGGTGTTTATATACATTTGCGAAGACTTGACGAGTTACTCAATATCCGTAGTTCGCTCGATATTGCATGCACAGACCTCGAATATGGTATATTAGTTTTGGCTTAAGCTCAACATAAGATAGAATACGAACATAAAATAAAATATTTTCATTCTTACGACTCTACAGAGTTTACGACCTCGTGGTAAGCATTATCTCTTTATTTGCTTATCAAGTAATGGTACGTGTTCTGTATTATAACAACTACTAGGTATACTAAGTAAAAATATTTTCGTAAAATCTCTTTAATAGTTACGTATTATTATGCAAGGTGAAAATTGCAGAGCATACATCTTAAACCTTTTCTCGACTACAGTATGATACTGCTGTAGAAATTTAACGACTGCTCTTCAACAAACACTCGGAAAGTGCACAATACTGAGCATTAATATATTATTTTGTATAACGAGATGGAAGAACATAGATATTTCTTTCGCATCATGTTATTGTGTGTTCCTTCTAAAACATTAAGCACAACATTTCGCACTCAAGTGAAAATGGCGAAAGCATGTCTCTTTATATGTTTGTGAATGGTTTATGATTGATGTCGTCTTTTAAAAGGCAAAGAAAATCCAGCCTATTTTTAAATATTTAGTAATCAAACATTTCTCTTAACAAACCTTTAAGGCCAAGTTCTTCAGTGCCATTCTACACCGCCAGCGGCCACGCCGGTACCGACGCGACGAGCAGTGCCGCGGTCAATACCTACCGACAAGGAATAATAATTATTTCTTGTCAGCGTTTAAAAAATAAAGTTGAAAATTATTTTAAACAGTATCTACATGATTAAAAGACCAGTAGCTAACACTTGTAAAGCTCGAAAAGGCCGCCTGCGGCCTCTAGTGGCGCCACGAGGACGCCAGGGGCGCCGCGGATGGCCCCGCTGCGCCTTTTCGAGCTTTACAAGTGATACTGGTCTTTCTTGTAGACTGTTCAGGAGCAATCAAAGTGAGTGAAAATGCTTAAGGAGACCAGGAGCGAAGTTAAAATTTATTTAGAGTATCCGCCACCCACACATTTTGGCCGACCAACAAAACAATTCATGGCTCGTGTAATATTTAATTCTAATCCATTAAATAGTTAACATATAATAAAATATAATTATGTACACTGGTTATAGCCATCACTCTGTATTTGCTTTTTACATTACAAATAGCCGTCAAACTCATTGTACAGATAATACGAGGCGGATTGAAATATAATTCTGTCTGGGTTTAAGAGATACTTCGAAACCATACAGTGGATAGAATTCCTTCGATTAATATTTTTCATTACAGACTTAGAAATATCTGATACAAGACACTTTTTGAATACGAATGTGATAATGATGATGACATACGGAGCAGAAACGTGGTCGCTAACTATGGGTCTTGTCAGAAAGCTCAAAGCCGTTCAGAGGGTGTGGAGCGTCTCCCTGCGCGATCATTTGAGAAACAAAGAAATCTGCAGACGTGGCTCACAGAGTTGCTTCTCTGAAGTAGCAATGGGCAGGACACATAGCTCGCAGAACTATACAGCCAAAAAAACGTAAAAATATTTTAGAAAGTTCGCAACAAATGCAATTTGATAAATTGGAATAAGTTTAAGTTTCAACACATATTTTATTTTTATGACCAATCTCGTCTTGGACTTCATAATATATTCCTCAAAACATAGACTACAACTTAATACCGATTCTCCATACCAATTGGCGCGTCTGGCTATTTCCAATGAGGTTTACAGCAGATTTGTTCTCGTTTAAATGAGGATTTAAATCGTCTGGAACGATTATAATGTATTGCTATAATAGCTACAAATGTTTAGCTTTATGGCTTATATTAATGGCTACATGACAATCGACACCGTCGATTTAATTTGCTTGTATACCCAATATATAACAATTTAATAGGTACTTGCAACTAAATAAACTCTTAAATGAAGTACTTAGTAAAATATAATCATCATCATTAGCCTACGGCAGTCTACTGCTGGACATAGGCCTCTCCCAAGGCGCGCCATCTTGCCCGATTCACGGCTGTTTGCATCCAGTTTTTGCCAGAAGCCCGTTGTAAATCGTCGCTCCATCTAGCGGTAGGGCGTCCTACTCTACGTTTCCCTGTATGCGGTCTCCACTTCAGAACCTTGCGGCGCCAGCGATTGTCGGATCTGCGACAAATATGACCAGCCCATTGCCACTTCAGAGTACTAATTCGGAGAGCTATATCGGTAACTTTAGTTCGCCGTCGAATCTCCTCATTACGGATTTTGTCAATCAGACGAACGCCAAGCATAGCTCTTTCCATAGTTCTCTGAGCGGCTTTCAACTTATGGACCACTCCATTTGTGAGTGTCCACGTTTCAGCACCATAAGTCATTGTAGGTAGGATGCATTGGTCAAACACCTTGGTCTTTAGGGTTTGCTGTATGGGCGACGTAAAGACTTGACGGAGTTTGTGAAATGCTGCCCAACCCAACTGAATCCTCCTGTCGATTTCCCTCTCGAAGTTGTTTTTACCTAGTTGTAGTGTTTGTCCAAGGTAGACATAGGATTTAACATTTTCAAGAGGTACATCATCAACGATAATCGGTTGTGGCGTAACGTGATTATTGAACATGGTCTTCGTTTTCTTCAAGTTCATCCGCAGACCGATTCGTTGGGAGGACTCATTTAAGTCGTTCAGCATCCTTTGGAGCTCCTGTGGGGTCAGCCATTATGACAATATCATCGGCAAATCTCAGGTGTGAAATGTGTTCCCTGTTTATGTTTATGCCACGTCCTTTCCAGTCTATTGTCTTAAAAGCATCCTCCTATGTCTAGGGGGATATGACATCCCCCTGTCTCAGTCCTTTGTGTAGTTGGATAGGCTTTGTCGGACGACCCTGTACTTGTTGGACGGACATTGTGGCGTTGCTGTATAAACATTTCAGCACACTGATATATCGCCAGTCAACTTGGCACCTTTGCAAGGACTCCATGACAGACCAGAGGCCCTAGACAAGTGTGAAAGATTTCTATTCTATTCATAGAATAAATTAAAAATGTATTGGATTGACATAAGCTAACGCCAACGCATGTCAATTTCATACATTTTTTTATCTATTCTATGAATAGAATAGAAATCTTTGACACTTGTCTAGGGCCTCAGATCTCGACAGAGTCAAAGGCTTTTTCATAGTCCACGCAGGTGAGACAGAGAGGGAGGTTGTATTCCTCTGTCTTTTGTATGACCTGCCTGATAGTGTGGATGTGGTCTATGGGGCCTATTCCGGAGGCTGAAACTCGTTGAGTCTTCTAGTAAGTCAATTCGTGATGATCTTTGAGAACAGCTTATAGACATGGCTCAGGAGTGAGATGGGCCTGTAGTTTTTCAAAAGATTATTTGTTATTTCCCTTTTTTGGAAAAGAGTACTACGATACTCCTACTCCATGCCCTTGGGGTTCTCCCGCTGTGAAGAACAGAATTAAATAAGCGTTGGAGCTCTTGCAGCACGGGTTTGCCGCCCGACTTCAAGAGCTCCGTCATAACACCGTCCTCACCTCCGGCTTTCCCATTTTTCAGCTGTCCAAGGGCCAACTCGATCTCCTCTGGGCTGATATCTGGCAGTTCATCGGTAAAGTGGCGGATCAGGGTGGCTCTCAGGTTAGAGGAGTACAGTTTTCCGTAGAATTCTTCGACTCCAGCGATAACTTGAGTTTGAAATGTGTGGATATCTCCATTCTCGGTTTTTATCTGTCTTAAATGGCTTCTGCCAAGCTTTTGTTCGAACACTTTGGGACCTTTATTTCGCTCAATTGTGTTCATAATGCGTTGCATGTTTAAGCGCCTTAGGTCCCTCCGTATTGATTTTTTGATGAGCTTTGACAGAACCATTCGGTCCGAGGAATGATGTACCATTTCACGTCTCTTACTCATGAGTTTTAAAGTCTCAGTTGATAGTCGCGAATCTCGGCCCATACTTTTTCGCTCACAGAACCGTTTGCCCATATCCCTAATGGTTGTAACCACGCTGTAGTAAAATATAAGTAACCACCAATACAGACCTCAGGATCACAGTTGGCTATATAATCTCGCAGTTGATATATATTTCGTACTTATCTTGCTCTTTGTTGGTATGTAATTCAGTTACATACCAACAGTTAGATAGTTAGATAGCTTTTTACTTCAAAAGTCATCAGCTTTTTTAATCGTCGAATTTAATAATGAATGCAATATTCTGTTTTATTTATTATACTACTACAAAACAAAATGTTATTTAATTTAGATTTCAAGAAAAGTCCTGTCTATTTCGATGAAAATCTGTGCCAACGTAGCCGGTTTCAGTACCCGCTGATTGAACGAGGTTAGATGAAATCGGCTTATCGTCCACCGATGGCGAGACGGACTGGGGAATAATTGCATTTCAGCATGCACCAGTCAGGGCCGAAGCCCGCCGCTCTCCCACACTATCATGCAAATTGACAATGTGCCTCCGTGTGAAGACAACTAGCGTGCATAATAACGAGCAAAATAAAAAGTAGTAGCAGAAAAATACAGCTAAACCAGCGACAAAGCTAAAAATAAAACGCGTAACGATATTTTAGGCAGGAGTTTCGCGTCAATAGATAGGAGGCATCTTTTTTAACCGACTTCACAATGGAAGAGGTTCTCGTTTTTTATGTACATAGATGGCTGGACCGATTTGGAGAACTTCAGACATAGGCAACGGAACTCCTCAATAAATGATAGTCTGTCAATTGTTTACACCAGTTCTTCAACATAACAACACGCCGGTACGCTATGAAGGGGTAAGTACATGTAAACCACTAAAAAGTGAAAATAAATATTTTAAATAAAAAGACTTTAAATAGAGAGGAAAATAATAAGTAAAAAATAAATTTACTTAGCAAAAAGAATTTGTATTTTGATTTAGTTAATCAGAAATGATTAAATAAGTATTTAAACTTTTGAAGTTGGTGCCAAGTAAATACCACAAGAACCTTACTAGGTAAAATAGAAAATTAAGATTGATAATAACATCCACCTAATTATTGTTATATATTGTAAATAATATCTACACACTAGCTATGGGAGGGCCTTGAAGACCTGTGTAATAAATAGGTCTTTTTACAAATAATAATATACATACTTAATGTAAACAGTGCGTGTGTATGTGAATTCGATATACCTACTTACTAATAATAAGGTACGTTTCAAGATACCAATGCAAATGGCAAGGTTTTACCGTCGGCAAAGAATTCATTATCCACCGGGTGAGATCAGTTCAAGAAAATTGTCTTTCGGACTATTAGAGACTGAAGGATAATTTTGTCATGTCAGCTTAACTTAACTATGATAACTGGATTACGTTAGCAGTCACCTTGCAAGAACGGTGTTAGAGTAAAGGCTCTGCTATTTAGTATTTATATATGTACTAGTAGGTACCCATTAATGAAGAGGCAGGGAAGGACTAGGCAGAAGAGTATTATATTCTCGTCTCGAGATTAGGTCTAATGTATTCTATTTATCTAATGTATTGAGTCTATTGCCCTATTCCGGGTACAATTCCAAAGAATTGATTTGGGTATTTGCCAATAGAATTTAACCTAGTTGTCTTCCAAACTTAAAGGATTAGTGCAACCTGTTCATTATTCGGCTGTTTATTATGTATGTTTTATTTTGGAAACTAAATACATTAAGCTTCACGCTTTTAGCACCGAAAGTGTAGGTAGACGTTTCGTCAGTTATGTCGGGTCTAATATTACTGACTGGTATTTTTATTTTTCTTTTTATTAACTTTGAAATACATAATAATGAATGGTCCACAAAATATAAATCAAAAATATTAAAACACGAAAACTAATATTTAGGGTTTTTAATCAATCATCAATACATATAATAAAAATGTAACCGATCGCTGTCTGTACATGGAAGATATATGAGAAAAAAAACTATTGGGACCTTTATTAACGCAAATAGAACCCAAAACCATGATTGTTACAATTTTTGTCTGTTTGTCTGTTTGTCTGTTTGTCTGTGCGTTTGTTTACGCTAATCTCAGAAACGGCTTATCCGATTTAGATATGGTTTTTACTAACTAATACATTGTGGTAAGCTTCACTTAACATTTAGTGTTTGTTTCATGTCAATCGGTTCATAAATAAAAAAGTTATGCCAATTTAAAGAATCACGTCGAACATATTTTGTTAATTTACTAGGAAACCTGATAGAAACAGAGACTTTAACAGGTTACGGAATAGCTGATAGCGTTTTTATTTTGCGGATTTCTCTTATTCTAAACAATCTTCCGTTTAGTTTTAAATGAGTCCAGTTTCCAGTGAGCCTATATTTCGCGATGACAATTAATAAAGCCCAAGGTCAGACACAACTAAAGGTTGTGGGTTTGGAACTAAGTATTAGCTGTTTTTCGCACGGTCAGCTTTATGTGGCTCTATCAAGTGTTAGCATTCCTAGCAGCCTGTATGCTTTGATCCCCGATGGCTAAATGTCTAATCCATACATCCATACACCCATACATATTATATAAGGCTCTGTCCTGACTGACTGACTAACAGACAACGCACAGCCTAAACTGCTGGTCGTAGTGACTTGAAATTTGGAGGGTGTGTTTGTCTAAATGTCTAGAGGTTGTACTAAGAAAGGGTTTTTAAAATTTAATTCGTAAGTGTGTGAAAGGGGATGAAAACGATTGTATGAATCTTCTTAATTTTTAACTTACAGTTTTGAAATTTTGTTTTGGAATACTTCTATTTAAATAAAAAATATCCTTATAATTTTTATTTTAACAGGGGTGGATTTAGAGGGGTGAAATTTTTGGTGCTTTTGAAGCTAGCGACTTGAAATTTGCAGGGAGGAGGAGGGAGGGAAAGGAGGAATTGAGGGGAAGGAGGAAGGGAGGGGAAAGTGAGAGGGATGTTATGGGGAAGTGAAGGGAAAGTGAGGGGGAAGTGAGGGGGAGTGAGGGGGAGTGAGGGGTAGTGAGGGGGAAGTGAGAGGGAAGTGAGGAGGGGAGTGTGGGGGAAGTGAGGGGGAGTGAGGGGAGTGAGGGGAAAGTGAGGGATGAACGAGGGGAACTGAGAGGAAAGTGATGGGGAAGTGAGGGAGACGGGAGAGAAAGGGGGGAGGAAGGGACAAGGAAAGAAAGGAGTTCTCGAATGGTGGAAAAAGGGAGGAGAAGGGATAGGAAGCGATAGGAAGGGAGAGGAAAGGGCAAGAGATGCTGGAGAAGGGGCAAGGGATGCTGAAGGAGGTGAAGAGAAGGGGGAGGGGAGGAGAGGAAGGAGGTAACTGTGGAGAGTGGAGAAAAAGGGCGATAGGGAAGAAGGGGAAAGGGAAAGTTATTGTAGTGAAAATTTGCCTTTGTTTATTTTGTTTTACGCGGGATATCTTTAGGTAGGTGAAAGAGGATTTGTATGAATGGGAGATTTAAAATAGTATAAAAAACAGTATTTAAACAATATAAAAATGTCTATTGGAAAAACGATATTCACGCGAGCGAAGCCGCGGGCAAAAGCTATCTATATACATAAAAGCAAAATGTCACTCCACTTACTCATCACGAAATCTCAGAAACTACAAGTGCTAGGAATCTCAAACTTTGCATGGTCGTTCCTATTAGGATATAGGTGCTCACTTAGACGGAATTTTGCGAAATCCATCTCCTAAGGGGGTATTAAGGGGTGGCAAAGTTTGTATGAAACTTCTATAGTTTTTATATTAAGATTACCAAATTACTAGAAAATACTCTTTTTTTAATATTCAGAAACCACCCTTATTAAGTGGGCAAATAGGAGTCGCCGGTTTGTGTGAAAGTGGTTTGTCAGTTTTAGCGGTAGCGGGTTTAAACTGGATTCGCTATAGAGACTGATAATACTGATATTTATTACTGATACAATGTACGATTGCCGTAAAATCAGGCACGCAATATTCTCATAGAGGCACCCATATGAATTTTCACGCGAACGAAGTTGCGGGCAACAGCTAGTTATTAATATAAATGCAATAGGTAGGTAGATAGGTACACGTGCATCATAAAAAAACGGATCAGTAGCAAGCGGCGAATATTTTATAAAATATTTTATCTAACAGATTATCAAGTGAAATCAGTCCTATTTTACTGTTAATGAATAATGAAGATAACTAGATCCGATATAATTGATAACAGATATCATTCTACGTATAACGACTCTTTTGATAAGCTAGTAGTGTATTAGCATTGCCTTTGTTTTTCACTGTTTGTTATGATTTTTATAATTTAAACTTTGACAATGTTTCGGAACAGTGTAGTGATACCTATTGTGTTAACTCTATCACGTAAGTACTATGCATTGTATCTGTTTATGTACAGCCTTGCCTCTATTTCACAAAATAATGGTAAATGCCGTAAATGGTAACCTACATGTATTTATTTAATAGCAAAATTGATGATACTGTTACTATATTTTGAGACTATAAAATTTATTTACGTAGGTACTACACATGATAAACTGTAAAATTTTCATAATCAGATAATTTTCGCGAAAGTTATGTTAGATATTTCTTAAAACACCATTAAAAATCATGATGTCTTGTTCACAGCATAACTACATCTATAGGTATTAACATCATATAATTCCGCTTACTAAGTTTACATTTGTTACATTAAAATACCTACTTATTACGTCATTTCTTGCCAAAATGACCAAGATTTTTCTGTATTAGGATAAATTTAGTAAAGGGCACCTAGCTTAATAATACTAATATTTCTTATACATTAACTGTTGGCATTTTCAAAACATTTTAGTTGCAGTATACACAGCAACAGAAACAACAGAATCAACAGATTCATCAGAAATCCGATCAAATGCCGTGCGCAGGTGTTTTCAGTTCACATGGCTAGGTCACAGATACAATAACGAGAGTGTGTTCCTGAATGCAACCTGCATGGATGCGACCAGGCTATCTGCTGGAATACCTTGTGTACATCCTCTTGTTGTTTCTTGTAAGTTCTTTTCAACTTTTACAAAATACGACTCATGGCGAAACAACTCTTTCCCGTATAGTGACCAAATTAAGAAGGAATTGTTCCAAGCGCATAGATACGTACACAAACATTATCACCACATGTAATTTTCTCCTTATGTATCTACCTATATCTTTGGTACCTACCTACCTATTCCGCGTATTTAATTGACGTCCGCGGTCACCGCCAATGTTGATGAAAAGTGTAAGCAATTTAATTAATACATAGATAAAACATCGCGTCAATATTGAGCGATCTGTTGAAGTGACACCTCCAATAATCATCAAAACAAAAAAGAAAATAATATTAAATGATGCTCATCTGAAGAAAACACATTACGCAAAGATGTTTGGAGTACCAGATGTAACCTTTTTTAAGATCCTTCATAATCATCTTGCCATCATAAAAGTCAGAGCAAGATAGATACCAAGAATGCGTAAAACAACAGCGCGTAAAATGATGTTCGCGTGAGTTTTTGAGCCTCTGCAATGAAGATGAAGATGATTTATTGAGGCCAATTCTTACTCGAGATGTAACTTGGTTTCGTATTCAAGAACCTGTATCTAATTAATACTCCTTGCAGTGACATAAAAAGAGTACACCCAGCCAAATAGTTTCTATGAGTCTCGTTTCACTGGCCGACCTGAGGTCCTTAAATTAAATAAATCTTTAAGTTAAGGTCTTTTAATTAAATTATCTAAGTCCTATTTATGCGGGGCTCATGCCCCATGACTTAGATAATTTAATTTATCCACCCTATAGTTTGGACCTGACTTCTAGCTACTTTTAACTTACCAAAACTTAAGAAAAAGGTTAGGGAAAAGTAATTTTTGACCTACGAAGAAATAAAGAACAACGTTTCAACGTATTTTTACACAAAAGCAAATTTTTTTTTATGAAGGTATGTATACACAATTTTTTATTTTTCTAGAGAGTGTAGCCACTTCGATAGAAAAACACTACTGGAGATATTAGATAATGTGGTAACCTTAAACCCTTCCCCCTCCTCTAGCTCACCTCCTAGGGTAGGGGACTTATAGTATTGTTACGTGTCAGGATGGGGTTCGATGCAAAATGCCAGTTACGCGATGATGCGTTTATTCAAGACTCACACAGTATACTAACAGTAACTAAATAAAGCAATAAACACTTATACTGCACCATCACGCTTCGTATATCGCTCTTCTCTAAACTTCCGTATCGCTTAGATGTTCGCTCGAGATCGCTGTATTCACAACTGAACGAAGTGCCGACGTTCGAATCCTTTTTATAGTCCTTCAATAGATTTCTAGAACCTTCCAGTTATTACCACAAAGATGCCGACAATTCTCGAAAACAGAACAATGAGTGTAGGTACTTAGCTGCGACGCGTAGGTATGCCTACCGCCGATGGTCTATTGTTATACGTGTAGGTAGGTACATGCAAACGTTCTAGCGTAGGTATTTGTCGTATACGTGTAGGTAGGTACTTGCGAGTGTTCTAGAGCGTAGGTATTCGTCGTACACGAGTAGGTAGGTACTTGCGAACGTTCTAGAATAAGTAATCGTCGTAACATTGCCCCCCTCTTAATCATGCTCGTCCCGAGCAGCGTTAGAACCGTGATAGGGTGCTAGTCGATCGATGTGGACGATCTTCGGCTTCTTTCTATCGCCCTGTCTTATGCGATAGGTCACGTCATTGATCCTTGTGATCACTTTATAGGGACCCTCCCAGCGGGCCTGTAGCTTCGGTGACAAACTTTTCTTCGTGGTCTCTAGCAATGGGCCCATATGATTTTCCGAAGAGGCAGTCTGGACGTTCTCTAGGATCTTCCTCAGACTGCTCACAGCCTCACATCGTCCAACGATCGCGTTCTTCCGTAATAACATCGCCGAATTGCTGAGGTTGGCAATTTTAACTTTTGCTCCATTTCTAGTCATAACCAAAGTTCTGGCTGTAATTAGACTGGTATAGCGCCCAGGATCTTCCACCATGACGCAACGATCAGCAGTCACACCCTCAGGGAACCTTACGTCGACTAAGGTTTCTGACCTCGGTGCCAAGGTTACCGTTTTGGCACTGTAGACCGCTATCGAAGAACAGCCTTCCAGAAAGACTTCTTGATCTGGGAAGCTTAGAACACCTTTAGCAATATCGACAACGCACTGCTGCATTCGTAGGAAGTCTAAGCCGATAATGCAGTCATCCGTTATGCTCGCCACCAAAACAGATTGATGATAAATCTTCTCTCCTAGTTTAATCTTCACATCTGTAGCTCCGAGGACGGTCACTGGCTGGCCAGTCGCTGTTTGCAATTTGCAAGATGGTCGTGCGTCTTCCCACTGAATTGTTCGCCGCAGAAGTTCTGGTCGTACGATGGTCTTTGACGCGCCCGTATCTATTGTAAAGCGAACAGGTTTACCATTTATTTCTCCAGCTGTTACCAGGCTATTACCGTCACATGCCTGTGATACTTGGACTGTGGGGGCTTGACGTAACCCAGCCAGTGCCCGCCCCGCGGCCCTGGCTCCGATTAGTTTAACGAATCTTGACTAGCGTCAACCTGAGTAGTGGTTGACACCGTTCTACTTCCTCTCTGGGCCGGACAGTTAATTCGGATATGTCCTCGCTTGCCGCATCCGTAGCATATAGGCTCACCCCTTGGTCTAACAGCTGCAACAACTTCCCGTACTTTATGCGACTTGTAGTCATTTCGCACAGCTTCCACCTCAAGGGCATGTGCTAAGGCCGCATCTAAACTTGTATGGTGTGCCAACCGAACAGTTGCTTTGACCTCAAGGTCTCTTATACCATCCACAAAAGCTTGCACCACTGTCAGGTCCACAGATGATGTACTGGAGGCATAGGCTCGTCGTACCAGGCGTTCAATTTCAGCAGCCCATTGTTGAAGTCCCTCACTCGACTTCTGAGTTCGATCCTTCAGCTGAGCTCGATAAACATGCTCCAGGTGCTTATCGCCAAATCGAGCTTCCAATGCCTTAAGGAGTGCGTCTAAGTTTCGTCGGTCAGCAGGTAAGTTCTCTAGGATCAGCAGTGCATCCCCTCTAAGTGCCAAAGTAAGCGCCGTCAGTGCGTGATCATCTTCCCATCCATTTCCTTTGGCAACTACCTCGAACTGATGTCGAAAGGCCGTCCAGGAAGACGAGCCGTCAAAGGAGGGCAGTTTGAACTTGGGACCTCCGGAAGTGACTGCCGCGGCCATAGGCGTAGTGCTTGAATATAGGACCTTGGTCTTCTGCAGCTCTTTAATCATCTTGTCATGATGGTTCATGGTGGTCTGGACATCTTCGAGTATTTCATCATGTTTGCTGGTGCGTTTTTTTACCACTTCAACGTCTTCTTGAAGAGTACTGATGACGGTGCTGAACCCTTCCAACTTAGAGTCCATCATTTCTCGAAGGTCCTCTCGGATAGCCTGGCGTTGTCGCTCTTCAGCTTGGCGTTGACCTTCCTTCAACTCCTCCATGACTTGACGTTGCCGTTCTTCAGCTTGGCGTTGGCGCTCTTCAGCTTGGCGTTGGCGCTCTTCAGCTTGGCGTTGGCCCTCCTGTATAACGGCTAAAAGGGACGACATGTCGAAGCCAGAGCCCATACCCGTCGACGCCGCAGAAGTGCCGGGATCACTAACTACTGCTGCGCTAGACTCTTCAGTATCGGCCATAATCGATGGTTCACGAGTTTCGTCTACCGCCGCCTGTCGTCGAGTGCGTACTCCCTCGTCGCGTGGTGTGACTGGCATTCTCACTTCTGTCACCAATTGTTACGTGTCAGGATGGGGTTCGATGCAAAATGCCAGTTACGCGATGATGCGTTTATTCAAGACTCACACAGTATACTAACAGTAACTAAATAAAGCAATAAACACTTATACTGCACTATCACGCTTCGTATATCGCTCTTCTCTAAACTTCCGTATCGCTTAGATGTTCGCTCGAGATCGCTGTATTCACAACTGAACGAAGTGCCGACGTTCGAATCCTTTTTATAGTCCTTCAATAGATTTCTAGAACACTCCAGTTATTACCACAAAGATGCCGACAATTTTTGAAAACAGAACAATGAGTGTAGGTACTTAGCTGCGACGCGTAGGTATGCCTACCGCCGATGGTCTATTGTTATACGTGTAGGTAGGTACATGCAAACGTTCTAGCGTAGGTATTTGTCGTATACGTGTAGGTAGGTACTTGCGAGTGTTCTAGAGCGTAGGTATTCGTCGTACACGAGTAGGTAGGTACTTGCGAACGTTCTAGAATAAGTAATCGTCGTAACAGTATGTGCACCCTAAACATATTTTTGAAGAAATTGCCAAATTACTCGCTCACGCACTCTACACCCCCTTTTTAGCCATTCGTTGACTGGACTAGTAAGTGAATAAAAAGTCAGTGATTTAGCAAATCGTAAACAATGTCAGGCTAAAAATGGGATAATAATATTACCTATTAGTTAACTGAATAGTTACAAAGATATATACAAAGAAACCAATAGATTTACACGAAAATGTGGTATAATTTCCATCTATATTTCATACAAATGAAATTGCAGGTATACAACTACTGCTGATTGAAAAAAATAAACATTAAACATGTTTCAAGTTTCTGATTTACCTAACCCTAGATGAAAATTCTTATCTATATCATGAAACAAGCAATGAAAATAGGGAAACGAAACACACTTCGTCTCGGAGTAATGACTTGGCGTTCACGAATCGTCGAGTTTTTATTCCTAAACGAAACGAACCCATCAGACTTCCTCGCGAACTGACCACATAAACCGCTGTAGCAATAGAGGAAGCTATTCTGCAGTCGTTAAATCTGGATTCTTTTATTACAGATGACGGTTCCTGGCCAGATGTAGACTACATATGGCAAAATTATCCAGATGCATCTTGTATCTTAGCCGATAATGATGTCTGCGCCAAATACACTTTTTCATTCGATGGAGTTGGTAAGACGAATTTATAATAAGGCTTCTCAAGTTTTCTTTATAAATCTATATATTACAAAAATTAAAACACCTGTAGGTGTGTCAGCGATTCTTACAATATTCTCTTCTTTTTAATTTACAGTTGAGAACTCTACATACTTTTGCACAAGGGCAGTAAATGACATGGATCAAGCGATCAGGAGTGGATGTCACGAGCAAGTGAATGGCAGTCACTCTACTAGAGTTTGTTTCTGCACGTCAATCCCTGGAGCCAGGCCTTGCAACAATGGCATTTTACATTCGATAAATTATGTGACCGTCAGTCTAATTGCTATAGCTATTATACTGCAACAATTTACCTACAAATAAAACTAAAATATTTAAACAAACTGTAAACTTAATTATTAAATGAATTAAAGGAAGGCACAGTCGTATTAGTTCAAGTAAAGTATATGTTTTATTTCATAAATTAAAATACGACCTATTTAAACGTAACAAAGAATAAAAACTAAAACAAGGATTAAATCGCGTCGAAGTACTCCTCCGCACCGCTGTCATCTGGTAATGTGCCCATAAAACTGGCAGCATTGCCACGCTGAATGGCAATGCTGATTCTTTGGCCAAAGAATAAGCCAGCCCTCTAGTCACGTGAAGCCTCGACAAGGCGCTTAGCAATTTCCTGGTAAACAACTCGTGCTCTCGGACCCCATGGTCCGAGCGTTTCAACCCCAAACGGCTCAAACATGTAACACCCTATTAGGTTACTATATTTGCGCCGCTTGAGGCTTTCCGCAGCTGCAGCGGCAGCACCAGCACAGCCCGCAAAGCCCGGAAGGTGAGATGGCGCAAGGGTAAAGTAACAGTAAATTTCAAGTAAGTTCAGATCAAGTAAAACCTATCAATATTTTGCCAAATATACAAGTAAGTATATCAAAATCAAATGTTGCCGAATTGCTTGTTTTTATTTTTATATAAGTATTTAAAAATTTCAGAGATCACCTTGAACTCACCAAGCATGAAAACTATATTTTGCTAGGTTGTTTGACCACTAGAACCTAGTGATGAACTAAAGTAGCCAAGCGGGGGGCGGAAGGGCGGGCGCTAGTGATG
The DNA here is from genome assembly GCA_963082885.1 of Parascotia fuliginaria. Classification (NCBI taxonomy): domain Eukaryota; kingdom Metazoa; phylum Arthropoda; class Insecta; order Lepidoptera; family Erebidae; genus Parascotia; species Parascotia fuliginaria. Next base: position 6,048,014 of record OY720175.1, read on the forward strand.
AGCTAAGGTCAGTAAGCGAGGAGCGGGAGTCAGTGAGCTAAGGTAGCGAGCGGGGAGCCAGAGCCAGTGATCAGCTCAGTACCGTCTTTACCATAAGGGCACACGGGGCACGAATCCGAGGCTTCCATTCTCAGTGGGACCCCAGAGCTCCCACATTTTTTTACACATTTATTTTTAAAATATTTTTGTGGGCACATTATCTTTTAATCACAAAAAATTCACAGCTCCAAATCAAATAATCGAAATAATGCCTACATTTAGATACTTACCTACTTATTTTATACCGTTGAAAAATGAAATCGTAAAGATTTTTTTTCTTTCACCTTCCTCACACACTTACACAATAATTAGCCATAGTAAATAGTGTAACTGGAAAGTTTTCGGATTGTTTTGAAATTTGTAAAGTTTATAGATTTGGATGTATTTTTCCGAATTTCTACTTTGCTAGGTACCTCATCGTATCTCTGCCGCTTATTGGAAATATGGAGCCAGAAAGCAGTTTTTTAATAATATGTCTTTTCAGACTAAATCTAGAGGATTTAATTAAGTATTAAATTGCCTACAATTTAATATTTCTCGCAAACTTTCCATATGAAAAAGTGGAAAATCATGAAATATTCAATGATGAAATATTGTGCTGGATGTATAAAAAAATTTGCTATACCATACCAGTATTGTCACAAGATATTTAAAAACAATTGTAAAACTAGTTTCGTAGAAATATTTTTTTACCGCCGTCATCTTAAGGCTAAAGCCAAGCTGGTATCCAAAAAGCTCGGTTTGCTCAATAGGGCGAAACAGAACTTTACTGCGGGTCAAAGACTATTGCTTTACAAAGCTAAAGTTCGTCCCCGCATCGAGTACTGCTGCCATATTTGGGCGGAAGCACCTGGATACTAACTTCGATCTCTTGACCCCTTGTTCAAAAACGGCTGTAAGAACTATGACAATTTCAAGCTTACAGGCGGTATTGAATCACTAGGCTTAAGGTGAGACTTTGTCTCATTACGTGTATTCCGCCTGTATAATCGGCTGTGTAAAAATTAAATTTTTAAAAAATTAAATGTTGCCATAATAGTATGTTAAACAAAAGAATAGGTAGGTAGTTCATAAAAGGGTGTATTTTTTTTTTAAATCATATTTTGAAATTGAAACATAATTAAAGTTTTTTTAATTACCTATCTGTCACTGTTGCTGAGCAAAGGCCTCTCCCCATGACTTCCATTTTTCTCGATCCATAGCGATCCACGATTTATTTATTTTGTCCAATTCGTCTCGCCATCTTTTTCTTGGTCTGCCGCGACGCCCATTCGTTGCCTCAGGGCACCACATGGTAGTAATTTTGGCCCACAACTCATTAGGCATTCGGCAGTCATGGCCAGCCCAATCCTACTTAAGCTTTGCGATCTTATGAACAACATCAGCTATCTGTGTCCTGGAGCGGCGTTCGGTGTTTCGGATACGGTCCGTTAATTTGACACCTAATACACTACGCTCCATGGCACGCTGATAAACACACACGCACACGCACACGCACACGCACACGCACACGAACACGCACACGCACACGCACACGCACACGCGCACACGCACACGCACACGCACACGCGCACGCGCACGCGCACGCGCACGCACGCACGAACGCACGCACGCACGCACGCACGCACTCACGCACGCACGCACGTACTTTCTACCATTCAACCCAGCCCACACCTTCCTACACTGACGCAATATCTATTTAAAATTACTATGTATAACTATCATTGAATGCTTCCTTAGTTTTCTTTATAGTAAAAATTTAAGGACGTGAGTGGTTTTTTTTATAAGTAAATTTTATTGTCCATCTTCTTTTAAAAAAAAATTACTCCTTTCCCTAATACTGAATAACTAAATGACTATATACCTAACTATATAGTGATGCAATGCCATATTGCGATCAATCTAATCTGTATGAAAAAAATACACAATCCTATTTTATTTTTGTTTTCAAAGTCAGTTAGAATTTTATTAATTTTATCATTTATCCCAATGACTTCATTTTAACCCCCGACGCAAAAAAGACAATATGTTATAAGTTTGACGTGTCTGTGTGTGTCTGTCTGTAGCTTCTTAACGGATGAACCAATTATGATTTTTTTTAATTTGAAAGGTGTTTAATGAAAATCAGTTCAAGATAGCCGCCGCTACAAAATGGCGAATTACATATTTTTTGACAACTTCCTCAATAGGGTATCAACTAGAAGGGCTTGACTAGAAGAATACTATACATTATAATAAATTTCAAATCTAAGATGGCCGCCACCACAATTTTTATTTAATTTGTTATTGTAATTATTTAGGCAAGAGTTCAATGACAATTCAAAAATTATGACAAATACCTAACATTATTTAATTATTTAAGAATGTTATGCAATCTCTTTGCGAAGAATTTAATGATAGATAGTAATTTTAAATATATATTACTATTGTGGCAACGTAGGGGGGATGTGGGCTGGGTTGACCACGAAAGGGTAGAAAGTAGTCAACTGATCCCGCAGGTTGAGTAGACCCTCAGTCACAGCAAGTGGTCAACTAAGCCCGCGGGATGAGTTAACCGTCTAGTGGGCTAAGTCATCCATTAAAAACCAAGAGTGGTCAACTGAGCCCGCGGGCTAAACGGGCTGCGGGCTCAGTTGACCATAATATCGTATTTTTAGCCAACAAACGTAAATAAATGAATTTAACTTATTTTAGCTTAGCTTAAACTTCATAGGTACGTAAATACCACATCTACATCGAAAGAATCGTAAAGTGATATATCGTCCTTTACTCGTGCTGTTTAGTTTTAATTCGATGGTAAGGCGATTTACCTCTGTTTATCTGAATGATTATTACTATTTCATTGTCGTTTACGATATTGTTAATTAAGGTATCTTTGTATTAAACGGTCCTAGCAGTTATTCTGTTTTACCAGTAGATAAAGCATCGAAAATTACATGTGTGCATTTATCATGTTTTACCAGTAAGCAGACGGTATGCTCTTTGTAAAAGTATGAATATATTTTATTATTTTTTATTTCATGTTTTCGAAATAGCTTTGTATCAAAATGTAATTTCGTCCGTACGGGTCTAATGGTATGAATTAAGAATTACTTATTTATAATTATACTATTATACCTGTATTATATAAGTACAATAGAGGTCAGTGATAATTATATTAGCCATTAGCCTACCAAAGTCACTCCATTCTGCTTGATGGTAAGCAGTAAGTGGAATCCGTCTTGTCTTACAAAAAACGGAACGCACCCGAACGTAGCTACTTTTGACATTACATGACGTGTCCGAACTGTCAGCATACGCAAGCGACGTCAGTCAGTCGTCAAATACAATAGAAAAAACGCTTTTCAGTAGGTATTCTATGCCACCACTGCAAATATTTTTACTTAAAAGTTATTAAATCTACCACGAAATGTATTCCGTGTTGACAAGAGGGAATGCGATATTAACGTACACATTGAGCGTTTTAGCATGCCTGACCTTTTTGTGTTTTTTGTCCACACTAACAGTGGATTACAGGACCGCTGCCCAAATGAACACAGTAAAAGTAGTCGTGTAAGTATGCACTACGTGTATCGTTTATAAGTTTAAATATTTGAGCTAATACGACAATATTTGTTACAGTAAGAATGTACCAGATTATGGCGCGTCAAGGGAAAGGAATGATCTAGGTTTTCTAACTTTCGATCTGAAGACTGATATCTCTCATCTATTTAATTGGAACGTTAAGCAACTATTCCTTTACCTCACAGCTGAGTACATTACACCTAACAATGAATTAAACCAGGTTGTACTTTGGGACAAAATTATACTAAGAGGAGAAAATGCTCTCTTAGACTTCAAAAACATGAACACGAAGTACTACTTCTGGGATGATGGCAATGGCTTGAAGTAAGTTAGCAAAATTTTCATTATTATGTTTTTTGTTACATACTTATCTACTTAATTATACTAAGCTACTAATCTACTAATGCCATGTTCGTAAATTTTTTTTTTTTTTTGTATTAGTCTACCAAAGTGACTCCACTCTGCCTGATGGTAAGCAGTAAGTGGAATCCAGAAGTGGCGGACACCATTCCAAAAGCCAAACTACTGGTATGGTGGTCTCCATTATGGCGGCTTAGTGAGATGAGATGCTTTTTCACGCCCCGCTTAAAAGACCCAGGATCAAAATTAGATAGGAACACATGCGCTGGCAAAGAGTTCCAGGCTTTAATTGAGCGACAAAAGTATGAAGTGCTGAACCGTTTGGCTTGAGACCCTTTAGATTCCACTGTGAAAGGGTGGCACTTTAGTCCCGCACGTGTCATTCTGGATGAAACAGGAGAGGGTGGGATTAATTCAAAGAGCTCTTCAGAACACTCCATGGTAAAGGCGATAGAAGACGGCCATTGAGGCAATGTCTCTTCGCAGCTGTAAAGGCTCAAGGGTCTTAGTAGCCTCCGGGTTTCCTATGATATGGACTGCTCGCCGCTGCAACCTATCAAGTGCATCCAGTAAGTACTGTGCTGAGCCATCCCAAAGATGAGAGCAGTACTCCATGCAGGAACGAACCTGTGTCTTATAAAGAAGACAGAGCTGCTCGGTCGTAAGTACCGCCTCACCCTGTTCAGGACACCGAGTTTACAGGAGGCGGTTTTAATGACGCACTCCATGTAGTTCTTGGAGTTGAGATCTCGGCTGATGTCCATACCCAGGATACTTAGGCTATCCTGTAGTGGTAACGCTGTATTCTGAAGAGAGGGAAGGGGAAGGAACAGAGTTTTTTTTGCAGAGAACGCGCACACCTGTGTTTTCTTGGCATTGAACTCGACTAAATTCTCACAACCCCATTTAGAAATGCGGTATAATACTTGGTCGAGCTCAGCGACAAGTTCTAGGCGTTTTGCCTCGAAGTCAGTCTGTTTAACCGCAGGATGTCCGAGATATCGCCCATGCACTGTACTATCATCTGCATAGCAATGAATGTTGCCAAGGGATAACATGTCATTGACATGCAGAAGATACAGGATGGGTGACAGGGCGGACCCCTGAGGCACCCCAGCGTTGACCTGCAAATAATTGGAGGCCGATCCGTCACAAAGGACTCTAATGCGGCGCTCTCGCAGGAATGCGGCAATCCAGTTGCACAGCTGGGGTGGCAGACCATATGCTGGAAGCTTGTACAGAAGCGAACGGTGCCAGACTCTATCGAAGGCTTTGGTTATGTCAAGGCTGATGACCAAGGACTCTCCATACCTGCCCATAGCTTCACCCCATTGGTGCGTGATATACGCTAGGTCACCCGTAGACCGTTTTGACCTGAAGCCATATTGTCGGTCACTAATTAACGAGTGACCCTCTAGGTAGCGGACTAGTTGGGAGTTTATTATCCGCTCAAGCACCTTGCAGAGAACTGAGGTGACAGCTATAGGTCGATAGTTGCCTGGCTCGGACCTATCCCCTTTTTTGGGAATCGGTTGAACATTCGCCTCTCTCCAAACCTCCGGCACAATACCCGAGGAATATGATAGGCGGTATAGGCGCGTCAATGCAGGAGACAACTCCGCTGCGCATTTCTTGAGAACCATCGCTGAAATACCATCCGGTCCGCTGGCTTTCCGAACATCGAGCGACCTTAGTTCCGCACGGACATCACGATGCCTAATACGGATATTAGGCATAACGGAGTCGTAGCCAGATATAGTCGGCAGGTGCAAGCCACGGTCGTCGATTCGAGAGTTAGCCGCAAAGAGTTCTACAAGCAAGTTTGCTTTCTCTTGCGGCTCGTGGGCCAGCGATCCATCAGGACATTTCAAGAGGGGCAGCGAAGGCTTGCAGAAGTTGGATTGCACGGCCTTGGCTAGTCGCCAGTAGCTACGGCTACCCGTAGGATGCGAAATGAGTTCTTGCCCAATCCGTGCAATGCGCTGGGCATCCGCTCTGATGTAAGCCCTCTTGCATTCCCTAGTGGCTTTGTTGTACGCTGCTTTTAGGCGATTCAAGCTAGGGTCGCGCCGTGCTCGGGCCCTGATCCAAGCGCGGTACGCCGATTCTTTTTGTTTAACAGTATCATGCGAATGCATGGGCGGCTCGTCCCGCATGGTCTGTTCTGAGAGAACCCAACCAGGTCTCATGGTGGGCGTTAAAGTGTCCCAGAAACACCAGTTCCGCGTTCGGAAACCGCTCCTGCGCTAAGACTGCCGCCTGACTCAGATGGTCAAAGAGTCGAGTTGTCTCCAAATCTCCGGAGTAGGAACGGTAAAGGCACGCGTAGACCCGGCTCAGAGAACCAAGATCAACGTGAAGCCAAAGGATGGGGTAGGATGGGTCCTCTAGGCAGCGCAGACAGCGAACGCAAACATCCGCCCTGACGAATGCGCATACTCCGGCCTTAGCGCGAAACCGCTCCTCGAGCACATAGCCGGGGTAGTGCAGGTATGCCGTGTCGTCAGGGCGGCGTATTTGTGTCTCCGTTAGGAAAAGCAAAGCCGGCCGTGCCGTCTCGAGGTGTTGGTGGACGGCTTTGAGGTTTGAATGGAGTCCACGGATGCTAGTGAACTCCACCTCAAATAGCGGGTTGGTGGGGGAGGAAGATGCTGCTGTTTGACCTGCTGCTTTTTTGCGTGCTGCCATGTTGGAGGGTGAAGAGAGGGGCGTGGAAAAGATGACTGCCCTCGCAGCAAGGCTAGACAAGGTGCCGAGAATTACTTCGTCATTTAACTGTGTGACATGGTGGTAGCCGATCCGCCGGACGGAAGGGCCCCCGTACCCTCTCGGAAATGGTCGCCGGGTCCCACCATCTGGTCACCAACCGGCACGACGAACCTAGTGACCTAGTGGGGCAGCCTCCTAGGGTGGTTAGGCCTAGTTGGGCCCCTGTACTATGCCGCGGGCGGCCAGCGGCACCACCGTTTCTACAGGTCTCCCTGGCCGGCGGGTCGACCCACACCACCCACACAATTACTCCGCGGATACTCAGCTGGTCCCACACATGCTGCGAAGATTGCCATCTTTGCATCAGTTGGGCCTCCGGCACTCTCACTCACCGAGCGAAACGCAATAGTACGAATACTATTACTCTTACGTCGATCTTCTATGAGAGGGTAGTACTTCCCCGGTCGATCCGACCCATTCATGCTGAAACCAGTGTGGATCTACTACTACTAACTACTACATTGTTAAAGTAGATGTTAATATTACCAGTAGTTAACCTTACTAAAGACAAAATATGTTTGAAAATTTGATACTTGCATCTGTAAGTTGTCTAGGGTTATTGTAGTGATATCCTACCATAACGACTCTTTTGACTTGGTATTTCTATTTATGTAGGTAGTATACTAACTCATACTAAATTTGATATTTTTCAGAGGTCACAGCAATGTTACACTGACTCTGTCATGGAACATCATTCCTAACGCAGGTTTGTTACCAAACATCCAAGCTCTGGGCCAGCACTCCTTCAAGTTCCCCACAGATTATACTCAGACAAGAGTATGATCCATAGCTTACTTCTAGAGCTAAAAGTGATGTGCTACATATTATTATGATTGTCAAATTTATTATACAGATATATTAATAATAATAAATTCGTTTTATTATGGTAAATACCCATATTTTACAATCATCATTCATTACTAATTTTATTAATAAACAAAAGAAACACTTCAACACATTAACATACATAATATAAAATAATATTAATATTAAATAATATATGTAATTATAATAGAGCTTTATTCACTATGTTTTTTTAAATCTATGTATATGTATATTAGATCTCTGTTCCAAGCTAAAATATTGTAAATTTTGTTATTCCTAGATAATAGTACAATATGTAAAGACAAAAAAACAGATTAAAATACTTGTTTTACTAAGCAGAAGTTAGTTGTGTAAAATTGTGTACATGTTACTACCACATTTTGCAGTAACATAAAGCTTGAGACTTAATTCAAATATAAGTCATAATATATTTATTACTTACTGTATTCTAATGAAAAAGATTCGGTACTGAGCCAAACTAATTTCACATAAAATGTTCCATGCATGTGTCAATATTTGAATTATTAATATTATTATTATTTTCATAAATATATTAAAATTCATTATTATTATGTTGGGACTCTAAATGACACACTTTTTGTAATTTATGTGACAATACTTACCCCGTTTCTGAAGGGCTAATCAATAAAAAATTAATCACCACAAATCTCATGTGAAATACCTAAAGCAAGTTTAAATTTGATGAAGTTTAATAGGTGATTTTAATTTTTCGTTGATCAGCCTTTCAGAAACTGGGGGTAATTCTAGATAATAAAATGGATGCTCATAACTAGTTTTACTTTATTTCAATGAATATTTAGTACTTACCTCAAAAATGTAGGGATTAGGATAAAATATAATGTACAATAAAACACATTGACTTCTGTATATCATATAATTATCAATTACATTTAATTAAACATACATTTATTATTTTTTTGCTCTACAATGTTGTTCTACAGCAGAAAAACCTAATGACCTCTACCGTTGCATAAAATAGAGGTTTCTATGTCTTCAAACTTTACACCAATTTTTTATTGGTCTTATCATCAGATATGAAATACAAGTCTCAAGTAGACTGGATTTATTACTTATAATTTTTAATTAAAATACATATTAAATGAAAATATTCTAACTAAACAGTTTTAGGACAACAATAATTCATCTTCATTGAGCAAAAAGTCATTCATAATAAGTCCAAATATACTAAAAGCAGTAAACAGAGTTTAAGACAGTAGATACACAGTGTTATTAAACTGACAATATATTATGATTTTTGCTCCATGGGGATGAAAGAGAAAATAATCTCTAGATATTGTTAACGAAATATTGTGTGGAGGTATAATTTTTAATGATGAGGTAATAAATGCATGGGAACTAAGCAAACAGTAATCTATCTTTTTACTTTTAACTACATAGGTATTGTGTTTCTTTAACCTCATTACAAGCGTGTACATTGTAATGTAATAAACATACATTAATATTTATATATATGAATTATTTTATTTTTAATATTCTGGAGCCATATTACGATGACTCTTAAAATATATTTTAACATCTAATTAACTAACTGTAAAAATAGTTTCCCAACAAAGATTTTTATTAAATTCCTTCACTATCAATTTTATATTAGTTTAGGTAATATTGGTTGTTTAATTATTGGTATTCAGCCATTGCACAATTTTAAAATAAGAGCATTGTAGTAACTGAATAAGAATGACTGAAATTTTTTGTTTGTGCAAGTGTCTGTCTTCGATCTAATGTAACTTACTGCAACCTTAAAAGAAAAAAACATTATATATTAAGAAATAAAAGGTCCACTGCAATGACATATATATCCATTTGAATTACTAGTTACTATAAGACAATGCAGACAATAATAAAGGCAAATATCACCAGCAACTGCCTGCCATCAGATTGTTTTATATTAAGTATATTGGCAGTACTTAAACCTAATTTTTAAAAAATAAAACGTAAATATATTACTGCAAGCAATTTTATTCTTCTGAGATTCAGTTTAAGAATTTTTCGACTACCGTCATTAGTGGACCCTTTGCAAAATGTCGCTTAATTTAAACTTAATCTAATTGGCACAAGATGTAAATTGCCGTACAGACGTATCTTAACATATAGCTTTTTTTCTAAAAAGGTTGTGGTATAATTAACCCTAAATTACAAACAAAGGTTTATGTAAACACTCTTAAATTTAACTTAACAAAAATGTCTTAATACTATGCAAAGAAAATAAGAACTTAACGCCATTTTAATGTCATTGGTGATTTTCGGATTAATTGTTATGTTAATGAATTAAACCCCACACTGGTACATGGGAAGGGCACATAAACAATCTTTATAACAAGATATATTACGGTCAACATAATTAATTTTCTGTTTTTTATCATGTTACCGGACAATCTCTTAGTAGATTCTCGCGTATAGGTCTACATAACAACTCATACCGGTATTCGCTAGCATAAGAATTCACTACGGACTACGATTGGTGCATTTCAGTGCATTCGAATTGAAATAGCCAATCACAGTCCAGCGTTTAGCAGCATCCGGCTCCTGAACTTACTTTTTGTGAGCTCGATTCAGAACAAATAAATGTTTACGCGGTATCTATTATAAGTAATCTGTCTGCTATGCTAATAATTTTGTTAATTTTTGTAGATACCTGTACCTAAATTACTTTATGTGCTATGGTAAACAGCCACAGAGGTGGTCATCATTCTGTTGCTATCACAGAAAATGAAGGTATATTGTTGTGATAGCAATGCTCTCACTTACGAGGTGCTTTTCATTTTGTTATTGCACCTAAAAGTAAGTTGGCAACTCTATCTATACTTTTCTACACGCCTAACCTCGGGAGGCAAAGCAACCGTGCCGAATAGCTATATTTTTTTTCAGCCCTAATCATAGTTTTAGCTGAATCTGGTTAAAGTTTAGTAGTGTTTCGAGTAGTGTTTTAGACGCATACAAGAGGAGTCGTCGATTGAATTGTATTCTAAACGGCCACTTTTCGCTGAGAATACAAAGATAAATCAGAATGCCTGGGGGCCATTGATGCATATGTATTACACATTTTTTGTCAGCTAAACGACAAGGTCATATTTTGACTTAGGCCAGGGAGAGCCAATTAGTTTTTAGTGTAAGAGAGGTAAGGGTATATCGCACTCATGACACCCTATACAATAAGAATAGAAGCATATTGAAAGAGTCGCTGCATATTGATTTGTGACTTAACATCTGACAAAAAGCCTTGTTTTGAAAATGAGTTACAAAACAAGGCTTGAGTGTGTTGTGAAAAATGTCGAGGCAGTGGTGACTCGAAATTACGTATTATTACATTGACCGTAACATAATTTTATGAATAAACATTATTATGTAAGTACTATGATTATTTTGTCGTCAATAACTACTGCATCGGCATGTTGTGTCAATAAATGAAGCCTGCTTGTGATAGATTTTAATTAAATGCAAATTAAGAACGACTACTACTAGTATACGACTAAATTAATTTTCATCAAGGGTATTGCAACAGTAAGGTACATTTACATTTAACCGTTCATAGTGTATTTCGCATGCCTCGGGCATTTTAAGAATTTACGAATTTCCCTACAAAGAATTGCCTACAACTTTTCTACTACCATAATGCTAACACTCAAAGCTGATCCCGCTAAATTACATGAAAAAATATTGCATATTTTATGTAAATATTTTAATGTTGTATTATACTAAAATGCAATTTGCATACACAACAACCTTAACAGATGACAATGTATTTTCTATTTTAACTACAATTCATTTATCAACATGAAATAAAATATAATCTTATGTAGTGTAAATGCAGTACTTGCTCATACGAATTGACTAGCACATTATGTGATAAGTTGTGAAGACAGTGATCACTACGGCCGTTAACAATACATCCTAACGTGGGTAAACGGGTTACAAATAGTACTGCACTGACAAATTAAATTTATCTTTAATTCTAAATGTATTTCGAGAGTCTAAGATCAAGCTAAACAAAGTAAATACATTTACTTAGGATTAACGTAATTACGGTAGGTATACAAGTCGAGTATTATATTACAATTAAACAATAGATTAGGTATGTATTGATAAAGCGTAAATGCTGACAGTTTGTAAGGTTTGGTACTCATTTTGCAAAAGCCAAATTACAAGTATGTACCTATAAACTTTCAAGGAGAAAGTACTCTAAAATGGGGTAAATAGAAAGCAGTGGGTGAATGGAGACAAAATGGCTACTAAGGATTCTTTAACCATTTGTTTACAATGATGGACAGTGCTCTCACTTACTGTGTTACTGACAATGTAAGAAATTTTAATTTACCATTTCATTTCCATTTGACCCTGTTTTACCCAATAACAAATGAAATGTCTAAATGAAATCTCAATTAAGTCTATATGTTAATGAAATACTGACAAATGGTTGAGCTTGTTGAATGTAAGCACAACATGAATGAAACAATCTATATAACATAACATAACAGCGCAATACTAAGGATCACAGTTTCTGCCATACAAAGTGATTTGGTTCCACACAATGGCATTATTACTAGAGAAGTTGTGTGAACACGATACATTTCATCATTAAATAGATATAACATGAGCTCTAATTTGAAACATCATTTAAATATATGTCTATTATAATATTTAACATCAAATACAACCGAAAGAGAAAGAACCAAACTTTTATAGTTACATTGTAGTTCTTTGCTGTATTTATAATTTCACATTTTTTAAATAAATGTGAATCTGAAAGGTACAAATGTCAAAAGACCTAAGATCCAAAATGTGTGAGTAACAATAAAGTACAAGTTGTATACTGGAACGGTGATGTTGTCAACGAACTGACGACCTGCCTGCACATCAGCACATCACATTTGCAAGCACACAAAATGGACAGTTATAGTCGTATCTGGATGATATCCTGATCATATCACAGCAAGTGCGTCACATTGTACATTGCCTAACAGCCAAACGCTACTTAACATTACTGGAATATGAGGGGTCGGACAAGGTAATGTAGGATACCATCGGACAACTCGATTACAAAATACTGTCATTACTGGCACTGCAAACATCAAGTCCACATCTAATGTGTAGTATTGGGACACAAAAATGTATATACACAGTATTAAGGTCTGTAATCAAATGTGCGAAGAATGAGTGTACCTAGAGGAGGGAGGGCCGTCACGCTCCTGACAGCGGCGGCCCGTCCGTCTGCACGTCCTTGTCCTCCGTCGGCGGCGAAGGTCGGTCCGAGCCATACCGTCTAGATAGATCTAACATTTCTCTCAAGCCCTGGAATCGAAACAATTATTGTCAGTATCCATAACCTCTTGCAGAATAAGGCTTTCCTTAATTTTCAATGTGTTTTGACTTTTGTCAGCATGAACCATAAGAAATGAAAGGAAAATATGAAAATAGGGCGCAGCTGATTTCTCTAAGGGTTCTATGCTCTAATTGGTCCAACTCGTCGAGGGCGTATTTCACTACGCCTCCTCCACAAAAAAAACGTAGTCATAGCAACACTACCTAAATAATGTTATGTTAATACTGAAAGCTTTTAAGACAAAACTATGCAATTGGCTGGCACTGAACTTGTAGCACAGCTGAAGTTCACAAGGTACATCAAAGTAAACACAATGTATAAATAGAGATGTTGCTCGAAAATAATTACAGGTCCATAATTCATATCCAAATAGCAGATTTATAGTACAGGCAAGAAAAATACCTTATTTTCTGTAATAAGCCTTTGGTACAGCTCCTCTTCTTTCCTGGTATCGCCGTTGTCATCAATATTAACAGCTTTGTACATGATGCTTGTCATCTCATTGATCCTCTCTGACTGATGTCGAATCAGCTGTAATGACAAAACATTGCAATTTATGATATGGAAATTGGGGTCACCGACGATTCAGATTACCTACTTGCCTTTGCGAGTATCAAGTTGATCTTTAATGGCCAGAACCAGACAAGAAAGTAGTACTTTACATGTGGTCATGCTTTACACAGCTAATGCGTTAAAAGTCGGCTCAAAGTAATACAAAGATCGATTGAAAATGGTTAAATTTTTGCCCAACTGCCGAAGTCAAGAGGGGTTATGTTTTTCGAGCGTAGGTATGTATGAATGTATATATATGTAACTATGTATGTATGTAGGTATGAGGGTATGTAATTCTATTTCTTTGAAATGCTCTTACAGGCTTGATGGATTTTAACAAATGAGGTGTCATTAGATTCGTATTGATTGTTGGAGTGACATATGGTACATAATATTTCAATGTAGCGTCAGCACGAGAAAAAAATGGGTTTCTTTATTTTCAGTTTGTTTTAAATAGACGGGCTTTTTGTTTTTATAATATAATTTGCTTGTTGTTAGTTTGGTTTACCTTTCGCTTTGGCGCCGTATAAACCATGCTATCTAAAAGTTGGTGAGCAATCAGCAATGTACATTTTGAGAAAACCGAAGGCGATGTCAAAACTGACTGTGAGTTCCTCTTTTCCCTCCAAACAAAGCTTTCAGACAAACTGATCTGTAACTGCATGTGTTTAACACAATTCTATGGATACTGGCACACACTGACTAATTTTCGTTAGCTGCAATACTATTACATCCAGTACGTAGAAGAAGTAAATGACTACAATTAATCATCGCACTGAGAACCTTGTAGAGCAATTATATAAAATAGTAGTAACATAACTCACCTCTTGTTGCTTCTCATTGATTGCATTTGTGAAATCTATCCTTGACTCCCATATTCTCTTCTCTGTGTGTTGGCGATATTTGGACATGATCAATTCCAGCGCCCGCCTGTGGTCTTCCAATGCTGCTCGGAGCTCACCATTCTCGCGTTGCACATCCCGCATCAATCGCGACTCGCGTTCAATACTGGCAATGAGAGCACCTCTAGGTCGCTCTCGTGACGCTTCATTCAGTGTATCAACTTCTTCTTTATACTGTAATTTTAGCTTCACTATTAGTTTTCTTTATTTAACTAGTGAATTTAATTGATAAAAATGTAACTGCATTGGTTTAGAGTGTAATAAGGCGTCAAATCAAACGTCCATACGATTAGGCATAATAAGGCATATCAATGGCAGACAGGAAATCAGGCAGATTCAAATTGCCATACCTAATGAATTGGCAAAAGATTTAATTTTTTGTATGTTTGTTTGTTTGCGACAATTTACAATTTATTTTTATATAAAATGATTTGTAAATTGTTTCAACTATAGAAATGAATAAATGAAGTGGGTAGCATAGGTTACACGTTTTACTATGATTAACATATATTATGTCAGACATTTTTCAGAATTTTAATATTTACAGCGTCCTTGTAAATCCAAATGAATCAATATGACACTATTACAATGATATTTTCTATTCTGTATTTTCTAGTGTGTGTTCTAGAATATGTGTCTACTTCATCTGTTCCCATAGATTTCATAAAGGGCAATTACAACAATTGCATTAAAATTATGAATGTGGCATAGAGACAGAGCTGATGATTGTGTTTATCCTGGCATATTGGCCGAAGCATTCAAAATGTTGCTATTTTAGTATTAAAGTTATTAATTTGTTACTATAAATGTTAATAAATGTTACAATAATAATCAAAATACCTGAACTTGTTTGCTGATGAATGGAAGATGATACTATTGGAATGCATGAGATGTTGTGTGGCAAAGTTAAAGGAATTGTTTCATGTTTGTTACTATTGTAAGTAATCATATAATATATATATATATATATATGTATATAATAATCATTATCTATTTAATTTCATTTATTTGAACCAGAACAACAAAAAGTCAAATACACTGATTATATTATATAATATTATATTATATATATATATATATATATATATATATATATATATATATATATATATTTATATACATATTTACATAAGCAGTCTTAGTCTGGACAACAAGCCCACCAACAAAGATTATTAAATCATGTAAACTACATTGTTATGTCTTTTCTCATTAAATATAAATAACATTTACTGCCACATCATGTGTCAGCCACAAGACGTCCACTGCTGGACATAGGCCTCCTAGTGAGGGGTCTGCCCACGCTGCGCCTTCCGGTTCGTGGTCGCCGCTCTAGAACCTTTCTGCCCCAGCGGCCGTCGGTTCTGCGAGCTATGTGTCCTGCCCATTGCCACTTCAGAGAAACAACTCTGCGAGCTACGTCAGTTACTTTGGATCGCCTGCGGATTTCTTCGTTTCTAAAACGATTGCGCAGGGTGACGCTTAACATAGCCCGCTCCATCGCTCTCTGAGCGACTTTGAGCCTTCGGATAAGACCCATATTAGCGACCACGTCTCTGCTCCATATGTCATCACTGGCAACACACACTGGTCAAAGACCTTGGTCTTAAGACACTGCAGTAGTGCGGACGAGAAGATATGTTGTAGCTTCCCGCTTGATTGCCACAAAGGCATAATCATACTTATAAAGGTACAATCCATCTAGATAATTCCAGAACGATTTACACTATTACATCCCACACGCAACAGCCCACACTAGTTACTAGTTGCAGAAATGGACTGCTTATTTAAATATAGTTACCTATATGGTTTTTTAAAAAAAATTATTACTTGTGATTTGTTGAATTTTTCAAGTGAATATTGTTTAATAAAGTAATATTGCTAAATATTTGTAAATTATGACACCTGTAAACATGTTCAATAAATCTTTACAAATGTAAATGTCTGTACCTAGTTTTTTTAAAATTGTATTGTAATTGTAGCAGTGGCGAAGCGTCCATATAACACGATTCCTGCCAGCTTCCCTTTTAAAAATATGCCCTGACCTCCTTATACCTATCACTGCTTGAGTGTCCTACTCAAAGTCTAACTGGCCTGCCGAAACCTAAAGTATTTTAGTCCCACCGGCTTCCCTGCTCGGAAAAGTAACTCTTTGCTACTGAATTGTAGTTAAATTAAATCAACATGTAATAATTTACTGTGTAGTTTGTTTTTGTTTGTTTTGCTCAAGAAGGTAGAATAAAATTTTACTTTTGTGAGACCTATGTTATCAATGAAGAGCTAACTCATTGAAATCAGTCTAAATTTACAGAGAGTTGTTGATTTCTAACTTTATTGAATGTAAACGATAATTAAATAACTTTAACTTTATCAAATAAGGCCAAGTTGTTACACAAGCTAAAACACATGTTACATTCATTTTCTTCAATATGTTGGTTAAACTGACAGACACCACCACAACAAGTACAACATTATTTCATTAATTATCAATTTGCTTAATAAATAAACCATTATATTGTGACATTCTTTTCCTAGGTCCTTTTTAAACCTAGGACCTATTCTAAGCCTTAATAAAATGTGAAAGCTTACAACTGTTTACACAACATGTGAGAAAACAATCTACAAGGTCATGGTGCATAATAAACAAAAAACATTAAAATCGTCTGTAAACCTCAATACTATATGCTTAACAGTTATTTGCAACGTAGTCTTGCACTAATTAGCCCAAGATTCCACAGTGGAGCAACAGTGAGTGCTCAACTATGTGCTCATATCACATTGCAATGACCTACCTGTTTCATTGTATGTATGTGTCTACAAGCTGTCTGAGTTTCGGTCAGTAAAGCATCAGCTTCTGTTTCTCGCTCTTTGAGACGCCCTGCGAGTCGTTTTGCATCCAAAATTATTTGCTGTATGGTCAGTGACATCTGAAAAACCAGCAACGTTATAATCGCACAATAGAACACATCAAAAATCGATTTTAAAACAGAACTACACCAACCCTGATAACCACACACAACTGTTGCACGAATCACGTATCATCTAAATAATTTTAACCGATTAATTCAAACAAAACACAATTTTTCAAGGGAAATTACAGGACGCATATCAGCTGTTTCGTGATTAGAGTACAGCAGCCATTAGCTTTCATTTCACTTGAAGCGGAGTATTACACCACTTATTACAAAGGTTTACGGATTATAGTGGTAGCGCATTCCATCCGTTGAATGTCGCAGTTTTCGTAATGTGTCAAAAAGAGACAAAATAAAATTGTAATGTATTCAATTCAACACGGTTATATTGTGACATGACCTTGATACAGACGGAGAATTGGTAGTCAATGAGGGTGTTTAGAAAAATTTCCGCCACCAGTTGGCGTTACTTGGGTAAAAGGTCTTCTATTTTGACAGCGCTATCAAAACAAATATTTTTCAGTGTTCATTACGCCAATTTCAATGTTTAATTGACAAAATGGATAATTCACGTGCTTAGAGACAAAATAAAGAAAATTGCTGAGAGGGTTTTTTAAAATGGCGCCCACGAGAGGGCAGCACCAATGCGTCAGGTCAAGCTGTCAAGCACTTTTTGAAAGTGAACCCCCTGATTGGCCGGATGTGACCGTTGAAGTGGCGCCAACTGGAGGTGATAATTTTCCTAAACACCCTCATTGAATCTCTAATCCATGGTCAAATAAATGATACCTACTTTCATGATGCGCTTGACATTTTTCTAATAATTATTGTAGTTTGGTTACAAATTACACAACAAAAATATTACAAAAATAGAAATTAATAATGTTTATAATTTTCTTATCAAGCTCTATTTAAACAATTTCAATCCTAGAATATCTTTCAAATGTTCACTTTGACCTCCAATATCGCAATTTCTAGGCGCGTGGCAATTGGCACAAAATACCTATGCCTATGCATAGCAGTGAATAAAGATGACCTGTTTTGTATGATACAGGTCTAAATAGATACTTGGGCTGTGAATGATTAGTAATAATTTTCATTCAATACTCAATTCACAATTTTTTTTTATTGAATGTATGGTGTTCTCAAGATTCGATTCGTCCTGGCATGGCGCTTTTTAGGCATGGTTCTCAACCGTCTGGTTTTCGACCGAACTGTTTCAGAAAGTTAGGGTCACGTTGATAATCTGCCGACCAGATGCAATACCGGTCAGAATACACTTATTTTGTTTTTACCTATGTGCTAAGTTGATCTATAAAACTCTCATTGTTATTTAATGTTTTTTTTTTCTTTTCATTTAGACCTAGTATGGCGGCTGGAAAAGTTGGCAGCCCTGCGCTTAGGGATTGTCAACAATAGGCAATGGGTATATGTACTATGAAAATCATAAATTAATTAATACAGCTATTATCATGAAGTATGATCTCATCAATCAGTTTTTAAAACATTTAGCGTCGTAATTAAAGTCTTATTTCTATTACTTATGACGAGGTTTTCATCGAAGCTTTTTGATTTGCAGGAATATTGAGGCTTCTTAGAGCATCGTGGAGGTCAACAAACGTTTGACAGTCATGATTTCTAACTTTCAGCTATCTGAACGGATTTGAACGAAAATGGCGGGAATTCTGAGAATCATCGGTGAGGTCAAGTGAGGTGTCGAAGCCATCGTTTGTTTTCACAGAAGATGGTTGTCATTTAATTTCATCCACATTTTTTCTATTTTTATCATTGTATTATACCATTAAAATCATCAACTAGTATATTATTTTACACTTGACGCTGGCAGAAATAGCTGACACAATCGTCGGCTCAGTTGCCTTAATAAAGGGAGAAGAAGAAGAAGAAGTGAGGTGTCAGCTGTCACTCTGTAATGTCCACTATGTCCAGATTAGCCTCCAATCCACAATTCTAAATGTTTTGCAGTTTTTAGTAGGTAGGTACTTAAGTAACGTTTTTTTACTATGATAATTTGCTTTGCTAAATAATGGCTAAATACCTACATGACTGTAGTTACAATGCGGTCGCCAATTCTCTCTGCCTGCCTTAACTTAGGTAAAGTGACTAGTGAGGCTTAGGCCGACCGCGCATTGCCTTGCGGTGCGTTAGTTCTACAGCACGGTAAAATAAACGCATTCATGGGACCGCGCACTGCGGTGAAACAAACGCATGTTTTTTGTTATTCGAACTCCGGCTGTGGTGCCAACACGTCGTCGCTATAGATTATCAAACAAGAGTCGCTCGCTATTTATATTAATTATTGCATAAAAAAGGGTTCCCAAACGGTATTGGGTAGATCTCTTGACGGACTTAAGACCTATGAAGGGCTTTTTCATAAGATAATTATTATTATTATACTTAACGACCTACGTTCATATCCAAAAAGCTTTTTGGATATTGCATTACTAGCATCCCGCGGCGCAGTTTCACCCGTGTCTTTGCTTACTGCCCTGCTCCCGTCGCCAGCAGCGTGATGACTCAAAGATCAGATTTAGTTAATATTTACCTAAATTTCGAGAAAGGATGAAACATAGAGTGTATAATACTACCTCTAAAATACCGGCGGCCATGCTGCCGGTTGTAATTTGTAATAGCGGGATTTAAAAATCATAAATAATTATTAGTGGATTTCATAGAAGTTTATACTAATATTATAAATGCAAAAGTAACTCTCTGTCTTTCTATCAGTTACGCTTTCACGCCTAAACGACAACCAGTTTTGATAAAATTTGGGAATATTTTATTGCGAAAAAATGGCTTAAAAGTTTGTATGGAAAATGCGATTTTACGGACATTCACGCGGGCCTAGCTGCGGGCAACTAGTTATATTTAGGTACAACATATAGATTTGAAAAATATTATTAAATTTTATAGTTCCGTATAAAATTTTTTGTAATTACGTAAAATAAAACTAAGTTGGTTTTGTTTAAGTACTATTTTAGTATTACTACTAGGTACTACAACTTCAGTATTTTAGAGGTGGTATTATCCACTCTATGTTACGTCCTTCCTCAAAGTTTAGGTACCTAAATATGCACTGTATTATCCGATCTCTGTGATGTTAGTAACATTACTACGGAACGTAATGTAACGTAATGTTACAGAGCCTGTAGCCAGTGTTTGCAAAAAAAAATCTGATTAACAATCACGATCAAAAGTTCAATCGTAGCTTTTTGATTAAAATTAACTCCATCGTAATCAGATGACTCCATCTTTACCAAAACATTATATTCTAAGTACAAAATAAAAAACATACAATAAAATAATTCATCTTAAATAATTAAAAAAACTAAAAAAAATCACTTAACAACAACAACAAGAGTTTATTTTCACACTAGCTTTTGCCCGCGACTTCGTCCGACTTCGACTTCTTTCACATAATTATAATTGCCTTAGTGGCTGACCTATGTATGTGTGTGTGAAAGTTGTTAATGTAGCAATGCAATTCGATACCTTCTATGAATTTTGAAAACGCGACCCTAATATTATTATATTACCTTCCGCTATAAAAATCAAGCAGTTAATAGTAGATAGATACATAAATTTTATTGTTGTAAGTAGGTACAGCTGTACAGCATAAATAATTATTATTTGAACGATTATACTCAATCAAATCAAATCAATAATCCCAGAAATCTCGGGTATTTAATATACGCTAAGTAACGACATTCCTGTATCGTGTCTCTACCGCAACTGAGCGACCGTGCGTTTTTTCCACCGCAGTGCGCGGCGCCTCATAGATCTCTATGCGATACAAAAATATACAGTGTGCGGTAGACTCACCGCAAATTTGCAGCGAGAGGCAAAAACGCATGCGTTTATTTCACCGCAGTGCGCGGACCTGTATGACATTCTATACTTCACAGATTATGCGTTTTGAAAACGCAAGGCAGTCCGCGGTCGCTCTTAGCAGTGGACGTCTCTAACGTCTGAAACAGAAACGCAGTTTGGAATTCGTCAAACGTCAAAAGGCCCACTCTGTTTCTCCAGAACTTGTCCGAAATTTATTTGACCACTCTTCATACCAAGCCCGTTGTTATCCCACTGCAGCGAAAGGCTTTTTCTCATATAGAGAAGGCATGAGCATTGATCGCACGCTTGTTCAAAGCGGATTGGCGATTTCAGACTTTTTTGTTCATTAGGTCCAGGTTTCCTTACGATGTTTTTCTTGTCAGTGAGGTCCAAGATCTAGTCACCTTGTTACTTGTTTGGGTTCGAACCCACGACCTCGTATACCTATACGAAGTAGGTGCCTTAACCACTGAGCCATCACGAGTTAGGTATTTGACCACAAGAACACCATTTTATGAGAGAAAAATGAATAGGTACACTCCGCCGGAACGCGCCGTATTTAAGTAAGTACTTTTTCATGTTCAATAGAAAGTTTTAGTTCAAGGCAGTATACTGCTTTGAAACACTGGTTTGTTGCGCTCTCTTTCCAAGCTCACGTTCAATCCAAGGCATGCGTTCTCCAATCGCGCATGAATTTTTAACGAACGAACTACCTACCTAGTTAATTAAAAGATAAGTTGGTATGTTTACAAAAGCGGAACTTTTACGATGACTTCGACTTTGCTGGGAACGTCAAGACCGCTAGCCTGAAAGCGGGGCTGTACGGTCCAAATACGCTGACGTATGGTCACGTTATTGTAAACGGCGGCGGTTCATGCAATTTGCCTGCGACATACCTATACATACCATGGCGTACCTATTTCGATTCATCACACAGCTAGTCAGACGAAGATATATAACCTGTCTAAACAGAACAGCATGTTTTTGGTACATAACTATGATAGTGTAAATCATTTGTTTACTTACCTATCCAATTATGATCATTATCATTTTAGAGGATCATTATTATTTTTAGGTAGGTAAGTATTTATCTTAATTACCTAAAATATTTTTTTAAGATTCGAATGAGTTGTTCGTAGCTATTTGATTAAAAAAGTTGATAGGGAAGTATCTATTAAGAAAACTGATCATAGGTAAGTAGCTACCTACCTTTATCTTAACAATCTAAGCAGAGCACGATGCGACTAAGTAATTTATTTATTTATGAGACAATTTCAAGTAGGTAGGTACCTAACTACTTTATTAAAATAAATAAATCAACATCATCATAACAAATCTGCCAAAAGACTTTCCCCAATTTTCGCCACTTTGGTCGGACGTGAGCCGTTCTCATTCATCGGATAAATAAATGACAAGCAATTAAACAAATTAATTTAATAAGGTAGGAGTTATCCTTCCGAAAGCGAATAATACTAACATATTTTTGATACACTTGTAACATACATTTTATACATAATACCTTGGCTACTTATAATATATGTATAAACTTAAAGCTTATGTTTTGAAAGAAAGTCTCTGATTAATACATTGACTTTCTCAGGATCTTCTTGTTGGAGGAAATGTCCCGCTCCTTCGACTATTGCTGTTTCTAAACTAGTGTACTCTTTCTTCATAGTGTCCAATATGTTGTGCCTGATAAAGTGGTCGTTGGCAGCGAGAGCGACTAGCATCGGTACGTTTTCTTTGTGTTCTACGATCTCTGGGATATCAGATCTGAAGTTCGCTCTGTAGTAGTTTATTGGTGGTGTCAGCGCATCTGTAAGCAAAAAAAACATATAACATAACAAACATACAAACATAATTTACGCGCCTAAAATATGTTTTGTTGTGTCCTTTGGGAACCAAACCGATTTTCGTTATAAGAAGTAGCCTATGTCCGTCTCCGGCACTGAAACTCTCTACATACCAATTTCCAATGAAATCGATTCGGCTGTTTAGGCGCTGAATGGTAACAAACACACACACACACACTTTCGCATTTATATTATTAATAGGATTGATTAATAAATAACACAAAATTATAACAAATTATAACATCGGCCCTTTGCATCTAACTATACTATTGCCCTCTCGGTCACTGTTTACTCCAGCCACAGTATTATATTGCACCTAACATTAAGACTGTGCTCCAGCGGGTAAAATTACTTCTACTAAACATTTCTAATTCAAAAATACTGGCAGCTAAGACGGTTGAATTAGTGCCTGTGAAACAGCTGTTTTTTTAATTTCCTGTTAAAGAATTACAAACTCAACAGATAGGTAGGTTACATAATTATTAGAGAATCTAGAAATAATCGCTAGGTATCTACATAGTTTCAAAACCCATAATTATGTATGAACATGATATCGACGACCAAAAGAATGATAGCCTCAGATTTTATTTACGAATTTATTCAATTATATTTTATTAGAACGTATCTTTAACATTAAGTGCACATTGCTAAAAGTTCAAGGAATAGATCGAACATCAGAAAACTTTCCCACCCACTAGCGTAGGTATTAATTAGCTAGCGATCGTTAATAATCTTCAAAAGTAGGTACCTACTACCTACTCTATTAACGCCATCAGTAAACCATCGAGTCGATGAACGCCAAACAATCACTTAGGAAGGTGGCAGGAAATCATCCAACACAGTACCTACTGGCAGTCACTGCTACTGATACTCCCTAACCGTAACGATTAAAATAAAATAAATAAATAAAATATGTTTATTTCAGTAATCTTAGTAAGTACATACTTATAGTACTACGTAGTCAAACAACTTCTAACCTCACGTAATTTTTTACTAAGAATACTAATTATTTATAATTGTTCCTATTCTGCAAAAGTGGCACAAATTGATTAGCTTTCATATTTATAAGAAATCTGTGATTTTATTAAAAATGAGATAGTGAGATACAGGAGATGCTGTCGGCACCTGACAATGCAACAAAATGCCTCAGCTACAGCACAAAAGCTAGAGTAGTAAAAAAACGAAAGTACCTATATATTTTTGGCTTTCTAATTTTGACTTGAATTGAATTTTGATTCTAATTTTGGCTTATGCAATATTCATGTTCAGACCATTGTTACTTTACCAGATGGACCATAGGGTGATGCTATAAGGGTGCCATTTTTACTTTGGCGATACGAAATTCTACAGTTATTACTAAAAGAAATGCTACATTTTGTGTTGCGTTCTCTCGTATTCTAAATACCTGAGGGTTCCTGAAAATCCTTACCCTGAACCTGTGTATATTATACCGTTGCGAAGTTTATGTTGGCACCAAACTATAAAGTCTACGTCTACCCCAACCCAACTCTGCATTTTTTATGAGCAAATTAAGACGCAATTTTATTATGGGTGATTTGCCTTAAGCAGTTTTGCAGCTTGAATTGAAAAGCAGGTCGAGAAGCAGCCGCCGATTTTGTTACCAACCTCTCATGTCTCTACTAATATCACTCTGTTAAACGCTCAGTTCAAGTAAGCTTGAAGTTTAAAATTATTAATTAAAAATATACTTACAAGGCTTCCGGAACCAGTACTTGTAGCACTCGATATCTTCTTCGTCAGTGGAGGTCTTGTTAGGGAACAGCATGATGGAGTTGTAGAATGCTAGATCTTTGATGGAGAGAGCCAACTCTGGTAGTATAGGCGCGCGATATAAAAAGATATACCTGAGGATTAAAATAATACATGATTACACCTACTGTCTATGTATGTATAGTAAGAAATGTAAGAATCTACAGCCGTAAAAGAAAGACGTCAATGTACCTAAATAAAGAGCTGATTTTACTTAATATTTAAAAACTAGTTTTCCGCGTTGCCGTTTTATCCGCGTCTTTGCTTATTGCTCTAGTCCCGTAGCCAGTAGCGTAATGTTACATAGCCTTTACCTTCCTCGAGGGCTATCATACGCAAAAATATCTTTCAAATCCAACTTGTAGTTCCAGAGATTAGCGCGTTCAAACAAACAAATTCTTTCGCTTTTATAATAGTATAGATATTTCTACATGCTACAGTTCAAAGTATAAACTACGTAGGTATCAATTAAACATTTTCGTAGGATAAGAGGTGGGTATTGAAGTATAGATATTCCGTTTTTTTATACAACTTCGGTGACAAACAAACAATATTACTGTTCACCTGCTGGCAATTGGTAACCTATGGACGTTACTTGTTTCTGCAATGCTAAGACAAGACAACCAAGCCGTGGTTGACTGTGTAGGCAGAAAGAAATATGGCAAAGGCAGAAGATCGAGGGCAAGTGGAGTTAAGAAAATACGTTGTCTGTTGTTGAATACTTACCACGACGACTTTCTCTGTTTAGGGTTGGTCCAAATCTCCCGGAACCAAGCCGAGCTGGAGACGCTGGCGATCATGACAAGTCCATTCAAAACTTCTGGATACTTATCACGGAAGGCACAAGCGACTATACCGCCCCAATCGTGAGCAATCAAAATGCATTTTTCACGACCTACAAGAAAAACAAACAAATATTATTTTACAATGCCCATTAAAAACATAGCAAACAAAATACCTGAGAGGGAAACAAAGAAGGGTCAATTATTATATTTCTTACCAATTATTTAATAAATATGTTCTATGTGTGTACAATAAAGAATAATAAATAATAAAGGGTCACAAGACTTTTAATGCACACATAAGATTTTAGAAGTACCTAAGGTGATTTGCAACTTTGATCTGCGTTTACTTTTTAGTCTACAATTACACAAAACTCAGTTCTTGTTATGACATAAAAAAACCTTAGAAATTCATCATTATAATTATGAGACATTACCTAATTGACGAATAAGATCTCTAACATCTTCGACCAGTAGCTTTAGACTGTAAGATGAAACTCCTTCAGCACGTTCTGAGTCTCCATAACCACGCATGTCAACTGCTACACACCTGGAAATCATTAATGTACCTATTGTGAGTATAGAATATCTTTAAATAGGTTGTCTCTCGTGATGACCTACACGCTTCATATGCACAAGGTCACAGAAGAACACTCATTTATGTGTTCTGTGCCACGTGGTTATGAGTACGAAAACGGTCAAGTACCAATGTGACGGTGAAGGAAAACATTGTACGAAAACCAGAACTCACAAAAATTGCGCAATGTTCATGCCTTCTCTGTATGAGCAGAAGTAGGTATTTCCCACCTAATATGGATGAGTCTAAGAACGAGCGTATATTTCTTTGATTTATCATCTGCAATGTTGATCTAAGCAGGTAAGTATTATAGCGGTTTGTTTAGTTTCAATTCTTCCTACTCAGTGTTTATATTTTGCAACATGTGCTAATGTCATAAATGTGAAGGTGTCTTTATTTTTCATTCACGTGGATCGCCACGTTATATGGATGTGGGAGAGACAGCTGGAAGGCTTAAGAGTGACCTAAGCTACCTTTTACTATGGAAAACATTGAGAAAGATCGTTATAATAATAAATAGGTAGGTACCTTCTTAATTAGATATTTTTAATGACTATGGTCTGTGCTATGATCTGACCTGACTGTCTCATCTCATACATTTAAAAAACAATAACAAAAACCGACTTCAAACAGTAAACTAAATAGTTTAAAAAAAACGACTTAGCACAAAGTACCTAATTCGTTTTTTGATTTAGTTTATCAGAAATGATTAAATAAGTATTTTATAAATTTGAAATCGGTGCCAAGTAAACACCTACTAAGTACAATAACAAAAAAAATAGTTTCCGATTTTTAGTGATGGGTAGACCTAGAAAAACTGATAGATCTAGGCAAAAAAAAAATCGCAAAAGGACAGGTGTACTACCTACGTTGCTCTAACACGTGTTAAAACCTTGGAAGGAATAGCGTTGTCTGACTTAGATTAAAACAAATTATTGAATAGGCCACACGACAAAAGAGCATTGCTAGAGATGACGCGATTATTTAAATTTAGTGACAAACTGACGCATCAGCATACCTTGAGGGTAGGTACTTAATGGTATTCCTATGTATAACTTCAATCTATACATATAATAAAATTGGAGTGTCTGTTTGTAATATTGAAATAACCGTTTTTACTACATGTTTATGAATATACATAATAATATATAGGTACGGTACATACACCAAGATAACATTTTTTACAATGTTTGTCTGTCTGTCTGTCTGTTTGTTCCGGCTAATCTCTGAAATGGCTAGACTGATTTTGACGGGACTTTTATTGGCAGGTAGCTGATGTAATAAGGAGTAACTTAGGTTAAGTTTAATTTAGAAAAGTTCTTTTGTTTTAGAAAAATAAAGTAATGTTGATCGTCTGATAAGCAGAACGAAGTTCGCCGGGTCAGCTAGTCTTAAATAGGTATTTTGTAGTACAAACTGAACATTTTGGTATATTGAACCGTATGAAGTAAGTAAGTCCAATATAACTGCTGTAAATCGTTAACGAATTTCCTCGACTGTCAATGGTCTCCATCGTCAGACCTGTAATGGCACTTATACCCCTATGAGTGCAAAGTTCTCATCAATAGAAATTAATTAAGTAAGTCCAAACAACAAGTAATTGCTGTAAATCTTTGAGTAGTTCCGTCGACGGTCTATGGTCTTCATCACCTGTAATGGCACTTTATAACCCATAATAATGGGTGCAAATTTCTCATCATTAGAAATTATGTCCAACCACCAAGTAATTGCTGTACTTAAATCGTTGAAGAGTTCCCTCGACTGTTTTTCGGCTCCATCATTAGATCGACTCTAAATCTTCACTAAATGGTAATAATAATAATAATAATAAAACCAGCCTGTTTACTGTCCCACTGCAGTTCAAAGGCCTCCTCTCATATAGAGAAAGCATGAGCATTAATCACCTCGCGTGCTCAAGGCGGATTGGCAATTTCAGATTTTGAAATCCAGGTTTCCTGACGATGTTTTCCTTTCCCGTCAGTCAGAAATGTCCAAGATAAACTTAGAAAGTAAATAGGTATAATATAAAAAAGAAACCATTTTTAATTTTTTTCACTTATATTACCTACATACTTAGTGCGTGCCTTAAATACTTAATAAAAAAATAAGAAATGCACTAGTCGTTACTATTATCGACCGTTCTCCTCGATTTCTCTAGAATGCCATCATCAGATTGGAGATCCTTGTTTCCTTATTATGGTACCAGCCTTGGAATATCTTCCTTTCCAACAAAAAAAAATCATCAAAATCGGTTCACATATAAACGACGAAGTTATCCGCAAAACACATAAGTAAATTAGTTAATGTATATATACCTATACTTAAGTACGTTCGAATTGAGAAACCTCATATATTGAAGTCGGTTAAAAATTCCATTAAAACCAATGATAGAATATCATTGATTAAAACGGTCATTTATGTTCATCTATGTAAGCCTGTTTTGAACCGGGTAATTATGTACATTATATAGCACATACATTTATATATAATGCATGGGATATTAAGTAGTAAATACCTATCATAAATTTATATTACGTAATTTCCCTCAATTAACTATAATAGAGACAGCGCTCTAGAGCATTTTATAACAGTAGGTACAATAAATCTTTTAGTTGTCGGTCGATTTGAGTTTTAGATATTTAGCGACTAAAGGATTTAATTTTTCAATATGTATCTGTTTTAAATTTGGTATTTGGAGGTTAAAGCATCTAGAATCACTCTAATAAAGACGCAACGCTTCATCCTCTACATCGATCGAGTAGGTACCTACCTACAATTTAGCGTCACATGAACATGAGTAGATAAACCGTACTCATGTGCTAGCGTGCTAGACTAGAGATGAGATATACCTACTTGCAAAATTCAATACCAGGGCTTCTAAGTACAAGTACGTAAAAATACGAGGGTCGAAAACCAGGTTTGAAATACTTGAAAGCAGTGGCGTAGCGTAGTGGGGGCGGGGAGGGCGGCCCGCCCCGGGCGGCACTTTTTAGGGGCGGCAAAATTTCACAGTAGATAATAAAATATATTTAGTAAATATTTAAACCATTTCATATTTTTTACGCAACTATAAATTCGGACCGATTGAAAAGTGCACGAAATTTTTTTTACTTATTCTTTGACGAATTCGGGGAATCCGCTTTCTTTGAATGATATTTTGTAGCGAATGGCAACACCGCCTATACTGACTTGCGGGGATTTCTCGTATTTGATTTTGTGCTTGAATTGTTTATGGCTTAAAATCGGCAAGAATGAGTTCTATTTTATTACATATTACTATATAAGTATTAAGTTAAATATTGTTTATTACGTTCCTCTAAGAAAGTACGTGATGCTTTTCAGAGAAATTTTAGTCATGGATCTTCAGTTGTTTAGTTCACACTGTTTCGTAACTGTGATTTTTGTGCAAATAAGTAAGTTTAGTGAATGAATGTTAAATGAATGAATAATGAAATTATTGGATAACTGTGAAAATTTGAATTTTCCGCTACGTGTGTTCAGCTGTGTGAGTATTAAATATTTTATTTATATAATTGATTGTTGTACAGTCCGATATGTTGTTCAAGCTTTAAATTATGAAAATCTTTCCATGTCCGAGTTTTACACTCGCATAGCCAGGATTCCAAACAAATATTTTTAAGTTTTCGATTTTTAGATTTTGTCTATCATAGATTATAGATGTGCTATAAAATATACCTAGTTTTTGAATTTTTCGATAGTTTATTTTGTAACCCTAACTTTTATCATACAATATTTATTTATTTTAGTATCAAAAATGAAAAGAGTAATAAAGAAAGTGGGGCAGCTTACCGTAATAAGAGAAAAACTAATTTGGAAAATATTAGAGCAAATGAATGGGGCATTACTTAAATATGTGAAAAGTGTTGTTCCTGAGACGTCAGATTCTACATTTTTTTAACTCTAAAAAGTACCTACTTATATTATTTTTCAATAAAGATATAAATATTACTTAATAGTATCATCCTAATTCTAATAAAAAATTGATTTCCTTCTATTCGCTAATTATTTAATCATGTCAATGGTCGAGGTGAACCCTAATTTTAAGTAGAAGGTACAATTACCTACTTAAAATTACGACGATCGACATGATATTACATACGTACCTGTTATATATTAATGGTTGAAGTAAGAACTTTGTATTAATAAACGTGATCGTAAAACAAATAAACTTTTTTATTTAAAATCTAACCTGTATAATGCAAAACAATGATGACTGTTCTTGTCAAAAAGTTCTCTAGAATTAATGTACCTATATAAAATGTATAGTATAGGTACATTAAAGTGAAATACCTAATTAAAAGGGCGGCAAAATTGTCTTCCGCCCCGGGCAGCCGATACCCACGCTACGCCACTGCTTGAAAGTATTTGTCGTCCCACCCGCTAAAGGTCGGGTTCGAGTATGGCAACCCGCTCCACGCTGGACGCGAGCGCCTTACCTAAAATACTTGCATAGGAATTCAACCTGTATTCTTAGTAACGTAAGGAGCAAATTCGTATGAATAAAAAAATACTTTGAAGATAAAAGTATTTATTATTCACTAAATACGAGTGTGTTTTTATCTACATTGAAATATGAATCGTTTTTCTATGCTATGCTATCGCGCGTTCGTCTTGTAGTACATACTTTCATACTTGCAAGTATTATCTGCTCGTACCAGGGCGCCGTACTTCGAAGCGAAACCCTGGTTTTAAGCCCTGGTAGCGTAAATACGTTTCATCTCTATGCTAGACTGACCGTTTTCGGCACATGGCAACAACTCGCTCTAACCACATGACGAAATACACCGCCGGATAAGTACCTACTTACCCTACGTATCGTTTCATTACGAAAATTTTATAGTAACAACTAAGTATCAATCTCAATAATAAATCTCAGTAGTAGGTAGCTACTTAGGTAAAGTTATTGAATGAGTATTTAATGAGTTCTGCAATAAAAGTGCACTAACCACAATAATCATAAAGCCATTCTTGCGATATTTCTTGCTCCAATTAGAACTGTTCCACTTGGAAAGCATATCCCATAGACGATTCTATTTATCAAACTTAAAGACAAGAACAAGGTGCTAGTCGTTACCTGGTAGGTATTCTCTTAGAAATATTTTAATAGACAGATCAATAACCCTCATTTAGTAAGATGTGAAAATTTAATAGATACATACCAATAATCTTTTTGAAATTCGACGAGCTGATGTCTCCACGAATACCAGAACTCGGGGTAGCCATGCAAGAACAGCATCAATGGCTTGGACGGGTCACCGCTCTCGACATAATGTAGTATTGTATTCTGTGAACAAGCGTTTAACATTGAACATGGTTTGGATTCTGAGAAAGTGCGTAGGTATACAACCTATTGCATAAACATAATGTTACCTATTACAAGATAATACATTTTAATGCGTTACATCGTTGAATGATAGCCTGAGTTATATGACTTATAAATGAAATTTTACACATTTGACCCCTATAAGGTTTGATCGCTTGATTAGCACGGTGATTAACTGATTACGCAATCCTAGAATAAAAACCAGAGCTGCGTATTTTCATGCAAAGCCCTAAAAATTGGTAACTTCATAAATAAACCGTGAGTAACAAACGTCTCTTTTTAAAATATGATCTAAGATAATAAGAAATAATAAGAACATAAGTACCCACCTAACAAAAAAAGTTGCTAAAAAGTCATCCTGAATTGATATGGTTATCTATTCAAACATTTAGCGCATTGTAGGCATTCTTCCAAACGTCCACTTTCGACGTCCACAATCACAGTAAGTAATAAGTAATTAAAATAATATTATAATAAAAAAACCGACCAAGTGCGAGTCGAACTCGCGCACGATGGGTTCCGTACCATTTATCTATAAAAAACACGTTTATTGTAAGGAGCCGTCTGAAATATTTGTTTTATTTTAATTTAATTATTTATTTTTAAAGTGAATAACTAAATACCTATTTTGTGAATATTTCAAGCGTTTACCTATTGCTGTTATCCATACCGTGCAAAAACGAGGACAAAAATCACGTTTGTTGTAAGTATGGGAGCCCACTTAAATATTTATTATTTTATTCTGTTTTTTAGCATTTGTTGTTATAGCGGCAATAGAAATACATCATCTGTGAAAGTTTCAACTGTAGGTATAACTATCACGGCGTAGGTATGAGATACAGCCTGGTGACACGTTTTACCCTTTGGGTACGAAACCCTAAACAAATACTTGCAGTAAGTTACAAAATAATTGCAACGTATGTTTGTGAAGTACCCATCGTTCCCTAGTGCAGGAGTAGCTTAAAAGAAAAAAAAATTTTTGTCCTCAATCAGAAACCTTGTTTCATGTTTCATTTTTAGAAGCAACCTTTATGTGTCTTTCCATCAGGGTGGAACCAATAGCACAGTCAGACACAGTCACCTGTGCATAGGCAGATATCAAGATATTGTATCCTCAGAGAATAACTTTATTATAATATTAATAATAATATTCTACCACATTCACACAGCGCCATCTAGCCCCAAATTAAGCAATTATATTTGCTTGTGTTATGGGTACTAAACAACTGATATACTACATATATACATTTTTTTTTGTAAATACATACATATTATAGATAAATTACACCCGCCAATTATTATTAGTGCCGCCGAATTCCGTACCTACTTATAACTTGGTAAGTAGGTACGGAATAAGTATCTTCTTACTGTATTACTATTGAATTAAAGTTGAAAATATTCATGAACTCTTATGTCTGATCATTCGGACATACGATAAGTGACTAGGTATACGTGCCTGTACCCACGTTAAGTTTAGAGTTACATTTCATCATATAGGCTCGGTTTACACAACTGGGCGGAAGAACGCGTTGGCACAGCAAGCGTAACGGCTTTCATGTGTAGATTTAGAACCATATCCTTACATATTCTCCGTAAAATTGCATTATGCACCAACATGCTTCACGCAAGCGCCTGCACGTTGTACTTACGACAATATTAGATAGAAATCACACTTAACGACGTCCATTGTATTTACATAGGTAGTTAAGTACCTCCTTTTACTTATTTGCAACATGTAATATTTACACAATCGCGTAGAAGTCAGTCCTTTGCGGTTGTATAATGCGAATCATCCAAGAAGCTAATTTAAGTAATTCACGGCGTTTGTTTTTTCCATGCAAGCTCTAGATAAACTACCAATGGAATGTCTGCTGACTGCGGCTATTTTATGCTGTTCTTGAAACGGGGTATAAAGAAACAGTAAAAATTACAGTAGGTAGCGGTTTAGTTAAGCACCACTTAAGTATTATCACATGGATATTTTATGTTGCAAGACGCCTTCTTACTCTGCTTTGTTTGCTATTTTTATTAGGTAAGTACTATTGGTAGGTACTAGGTCTAGTTATTAGTATTAGCTGCGGTCACTCTCTATAATCAACAATAGTATCACAGGATAGGAGCTATCAATGGATTAAGTTCATAACACCATAATCTATATTATCTATCTACTATTATATAAGCGGAAGAGTTTATTTTTGTACACCTACTCAAATTGTTAATCGAATCTAAACAACTGAATAGTCTAGTTATGTGATGTGATTTTAATTTTTATTGAAGCTCGAATTATTATACTTACCCTTATATTCATAATCGTTTATTAAACCTATTTTAGTTAAAACACATTTAAGTCTATTGCTGTCGTTTCAAGCGTTTGTTAACGTTATTATAATTACATAATTAAGTATTATATGTAATTAAAAATATTTTTGTACACGGATATTTAAATAGAGAAGTACTTGTTAATTGAAGATTTATTTTTATCGTAGATAGTGGCGTTATTACTAAAAAAATATTTTTCATTCAAGAAATGCAATTGTTTTATTTTTTCCTAACGCTTGTGTACGCAACTGTACCATTATAATAAATACTATATTGGAAGGTTAAGAACGTTTCTTAGATATATGGCACGGCCGCTTTTTTGTAGCCATCCGAACTTGGTCGGGTTATGTAGGTTTTCGATGCTTCGTCAGTATTATAATTGTTTTTCTTTAATTACTGAATTTAATGACATGAAATTTTGCATGTGAATAGTTGAATGAATACACTAATTATTGGCATACATTTTACCATGCAATTCCTTTAGAACGTCGTGATATTTGATTGCTTTGTAAACAGTAATCTATTCATGGTAAATTGTCCTATAACTTTTTAATTACTAACGGAACATCATTGATACTTGGCAACATGTTGCAGACACTTACAAGGTTTGTACAAACGTGAAAATCTAGACCCCAAAGTGCATACTTTAAGAACTAAGACCTAATAAGCGTATTTTACGTTTATATTTTTATCTTTTGAGCCCTACGATTTTTTCTAAATCTGTTTTTTAAACAAATATAAACAAATTCAAACAACGTATGTAAAAATCTACAGCTCTCTATGTAAGCGCTTTATATGAAAACTAGCTAATGGCCAAACGTTCGCGTAGCGGAAACTTGAATTTCTCCGAAGTTTATGCATGCACTAATTTTATTCATACATACACAATTACACACAAATACACACTAATTTTTGGACACATCTCTTTTCTTCTAAAGTCTATGGATTAAAAAAAGTTCCTCCAGGACAACGTTCGCCCAGCGGAATCAGTTTTTGGCGAATTTCTCCACAATGGCTGCGTGCACAAATTTTTTTTTACCATACACAATTATACGACGTCATACACTAAATATCTGCATAATTAAAATCTTTAAATTCAACAACATTCCGCTGCGCGAACGCACACAAATAAAATTAAGTTTCAATCCAAGTAAATAACTTAATATAGCTTTATACTAGCTGTTGCCCGCGACTTCGTTCGCGTGAAAATTTAGATGGGTGCCTCTATGAGAATATTGCGTGCCTGATTTTATGGCAATCGTACATTGTATCAGTATTATCCGTCTCTATGGCGAATCCAGTTTAAACCCGCTACCGCTAAAACTGACAAACCACTTTCACACAAACTTGCGACTCTTATTTGCCCATTTAAGGACGCGTTTATAATTCTATTAAAAAATAACCCCTTTTTCGGTTCATTTTGCGGCAAAACGATAAACAATTTTATATATCTAGCAGATACTACAAATAGAATGGTTCTTTATCTTGTGATGGGATGTGTTTTTTTCTAATAATATTTATTTTCAATGTAGTAAAAACCGTTGTTCTTTGACTCTCAATGCAGAATTTACGAAATCGTGTTGATTTCGAGACCTGTTTTTTTCTTATTATATTCAAAATATTCTAAATTTAAAAATACCAAAAGTTAGCAAATATCTTCAATTCATAAAATATCAGACTATTTTTTTAACATTTTACAAATTAACACGATAATCAATGAAAAATAATATCGTCGTTTTCCATACATTTTGCTATGCAGCGTGAATCTTGATGCATTGTAATAAGACTTATTTTGTTTGGTAGTTGTTTTCATCGCATTGAACAGAGCTTTGTGAACAAGAATCAGTCCGCGCTAAGTACAAAATAAAAAGATTTGTTCTCGATTCGTACCGCAGAGTTTCGTCCCACACAATAATTCTCTTTTCGTCCTAGATTTTATTCCCATTTCGTCTCGAAAATAATATAAATTAGTAATTTATTATTTTATTCTCGTTTAGTCCCACTTTTTGTTCCCGATTCGTCTCGTGAGGTAAATCTTGTATTTTCCAACATGTTTTGTACAGACAGCATAAAAATTATAACAAATAAAATATTTTAACTAATCTTATTTTTAACAATGTACTAGCTGACTCAAAAGGCGTTGTCTTGTCTAAAATTAAATGAAAATACATTTGTACACACTTGCTATGAATCAGGGAGAATGGAAGTCGTGGAGTGAGGTCTTTGCCCAGCAGTGGGATGATTTGGACAGTAACAGTAACAATAACAGTAACATTTGTACTCATTTTGTAAATATGTTTGAAATGCTGTTAAAGAACAGTGAAAATAAAAACGTGTTGTCGAATGATCAATCAAGCACACGGCCCACCTGGTGGTAAGTGACAACCGTAACCCATAGAGATGGCTGTGTTCTCCAAGCATTGCAGAAGTGGTAATGCTTAAAAAACACAATCAATCTTCGGTACTCTCACTCACCGAACGAAATAGTAACTATGAATACTATTACGTCGATCTTCTGTGAAAGGATAGTACTTCCCCGGTCGATCCGGCCCATTCATGCTGAAACCAGCGTGGATCTACTACCGTATTATGCCTCCATGACGCATTACCCAGTCGTCAGCCAATATAATCGTCAGTAATGGCCTAGTGGTTATGGTGTCTGCTTTCTATACACGAGGTTGTAGATTCGATTCGAATCCAGGCAACTAACAATGTGACTGTATTAAATCTATATGTACGTTTATCTTAGACATTACTGACTTTAGATGAAGAAAAATCGTGAGAATACTTGGATTAAAGTATAAGAAATATAAAATAACGACCCTTGGACACCGTGGCAGGAAATATACAATGTAAACCTTTAAAAAATAAAAAATTATATGTCGATGCCGATTCCTTTATAACCATAACATGTAAATTAAAGGCACCACATGAATTATCTTTCTACTGTAGCTGGTATGATTAATGTATGTGACATATTTTTATTTTTGTTTAATTCATTAGAAGTACGCAAATTAAAAAAAATATTTATTTTTTGTTATATTATAGCCTACCAAAGTGACTCCACCCCGCCTGATGGTAAGCAGTCAGTGGAATCCAAAAGTGGCGGCCACTATACTAAAAGCCATCGTCTTAAACTGCTGGTATAGTGGTCTCCACTATGGCGGCAGGGAATGAGGTAAGGGGAAAGTAATGAGGGAGGTGAGGCAAGAGGAAAGGAGGAAAATTGGGCCTCCGGCGCTCTCACTCACCGAACGAAACGCAGTAGTGCGGATACTACTACTCTTAAGTCGATCTTCTATGAGAGGGTAGTACTTCCCCGGACGATCCGACCCATTCATGCTGAAATCAGCGTGGATCTACTACCGTAATTGTGTAAAATTTGAAAAATTCCCAAGAGGTTCATATTTATAGTTAAAAGTTTCATGTTTATTTTAAAGTTTTATTTGCTACATGGTTAGTTGACCACATCATACTTGCTTTACCATTTTTTACAAAATTTACCAATAAAATTAAAATTTAATGAGACTCAATATAACAGTGACAACTGTCACTGTACTGAGGTAACTAGCAAGAAATTAAAGATATTATTGTTTTGTGATATGCAAACGACATTT
This sequence comes from Parascotia fuliginaria, assembly GCA_963082885.1. Classification (NCBI taxonomy): domain Eukaryota; kingdom Metazoa; phylum Arthropoda; class Insecta; order Lepidoptera; family Erebidae; genus Parascotia; species Parascotia fuliginaria. The sequence continues at coordinate 6,085,404 of OY720175.1, forward strand.
GCTCTAAGGGTGGTAAAGCAATTTTATGGTCGACTATACATATAGCGGTCTATGCATGTTAATAATTTTAAATTATTAATAAAAGATCTTTGGGTACATATATAATGGTAAATTAAATAGGCCTTCTTTTACATTATAAACTTCTCTCTTAACGTACTGAGATTCGAATTTTGACTTATTAATAAATACTTTTATATAAAAGTTTTATCTATGCATCCATCTTAACATTTTACTGCCTCTACCTCCAACTTGATCTTTATGCATAAACATACACATAGATTCAAGATGATTTTACTACGTGGTGATCCGTTTATAATATGTTTCCCACAATTTTATCGTTCTACTTTTGAGACAGCCAGCCTAGGGTAAGCCATATTTTTTGATAGATTTTTGTAATTTCCTTTTTTCTTTTTCTCTGACTCTACTTATGCAACATTTTATAAAGTAGTCCGAAACGAGAGTAAAAAATAATATGAGACGAAACGAGAATTTTTAGAAATGTAGGACGAAAACTTAGGACGAAACGAGAACAAATCAATAAAAAACATACTACTAGAAATTTCAAATACAAGTCATTCCAATTAAACAAAATAAAAATTTATTGCTAAAGTATCAACGTGAGTTTATTTTCATATAATCGCCTTAGTTAGGCTGACCTATGTATGTTTGTGTGAAATTTGTTTATGTATTGGTGCGATTCGATACCTATGATTTTTGAGAACGCGTCCTTAATAAGGGGGGTTGCTGAATAATAAAAAAAGAGTATTTTCTAGTAATTTGGTAATCCTACTATAAAAACTATAGAATTTTTATACATACTTTGCCACCCCTTTATACCCCCTTAGAGGATGGATTTTGCAAAATCCCGTCTAAGTAAGCACCTATATCCTAATAGGAACGACAATGCAAAGTTTGAGATTCCTAGCACTTGTTGTTTCTGAGATTTCGTGATAAGTGAGTGAGTGACCTTTTGCTTTTATGTATATAGATAACATTTTTATATTGTTTAAATACTGTTTTTCATACTATATTTAATCTCCCATTCATACAAATCCTCTTTCACCTACCTAAAGATATCCCTCGTAAAAACAATATACAATACACAAAGGCAAATTTTCACTACAATAACTTTCCCCTTCCCCTTCTTCCCTATTGCACTTTTTCTCCACTCGCCACAGTTTCCTCCTTCCTCTCCTCCCCTCCCCTTCTCCTCTTTACCTCCTTCAGCATTTCTTGCCCCTCCTCCAGCGTTTCTTGCCCTTTCCTCCACTTTCCTCTACCTTGCCTCCTCGTTTTCCCCTCTCTTCTCCCTTCCTTCTCCTTTCTTTTCCTCCTGTCTTCTCCCTTCCTATCGCTTACTATCCCTTCCCCTCCCTTTTTCCACCATTCGTGAACTCCTTTCTTTCCGCGTTCCTGCCCCCTCCCTTCATCTACTGTCTCCCTCACTTCCCTCTCACTTTCCTCTCATTTTCCCCTCATTCACCCCTCACTTAACTCTCACTCCCCCTCAATTCTCCTCTCACTTCCCTCTCACTTCCCTCTCACTTCCCCCTCACTGCCCCCTCACCCAACTCACTTCCCCCTCACTTCTTCACTTCCCCGTTTCTTCTCCGTCACTTTCCCCTCACTTCCCTTCACTTTCCTCTTACTTTCCTCTAACATTCCCCTCACTTTCCCCTCACTTCTCCCTGGCTTTCCCCTGACTTCCCTCTGACTTCTTCCTGACTTTCTCCTCACTTCTCCCGCATTTCCCCCACACTTCCTCTTCACTTCCCTCTCACTTTCCTCTCACTGCCCCCTCACCCAACTCACTTCCCCCTCACTTCTTCACTTCCCCGTTTCTTCTCCTTCACTTTCCCCTCACTTCCCTTCACTTTCCTCTTACTTTCCTCTAACATTCCCCTCACTTTTCCCTCACTTCTCCCTGGCTTTCCCCTGACTTCCCTCTGACTTCTTCCTGACTTTCTCCTCACTTCTCCCGCATTTCCCCCACACTTCCTCTTCACTTCCCTCTCACTTTCCCCTCCCTTCCTCCTTCTCCTCAATTCCTCCTTTTCCTCCCTCCTTTCCCTCCCTCCCCCTCTCTGTAAATTTCAAAAGCTAAAGATCTTTGTATAATATATAATAATATTTCATCCCTAATTTCACCCCTCTTAATCCACCCCTTTTAAAATAAAATTATAAGTATATTTTTTATTTAAATAGAAGTATTCCAAAACAAAATTTCAAAACTGTAAGTTAAAAAATGAAGAAGATTCATACAATCAAATTCATCCCTTTTCACACTCTTAGGAATTAAATTTTAAAAACCCTTTTTTAGAACAACCTCTAGACATTTAGACAAACACACCCTCCAAATTTCAAGTCACTATGACCAGCAGTTTAGGCTGTGCGTTGTCTGTTAGTCAGTCAGTCAGTCAAGACAAAGCCTTATATAATATGTATGGGTGTATGGATGTATGGATTAGACGTATAGCCATCGAGGATCAAAGCATACAGGCTGCTAGGAATGCTAACAGGTGATAGAGCCACATAAAGCTGACCGTGCGAAAAACAGCTAATACTTAGATCCACGCCCACAACTTTTATTTGTGTCTGACCTTGGGCTTTATTAATTGTCATCGCGAAACATAGGCTCACTGGAAACTGGACTTATTTAAAACTAAATGGAAGAGTGTTTAGAATGAGAGGAATTCAAAAAATAAAAACGCTATCAGCTATTCCGTAACCTGTTAGTCTCTGTTTCTATCAGAAAATGTTTGACGTGATTCTTTAAATTGGCATAACTTTTTTATTTATGAACCGATTGACATGAAACAAACACTAAATGTTAAGTGAAGCTTACCACAATGTATTAGTGAAAACCATATCTAAATCGGATAAGCCGTTTCTGAGATTAGCGTGAACAAACGCACAGACAAACAGACAAACAGACTAACAGACAAACAGACAAACAGACAAAAATTGTAACAATCATTGTTTTGGGTTCTATTTGCGTTGATAAAGGCCCCAATAATTTTTTTCTCATATATTTTCCATGTACAGACAGCGATCGGTTACATTTTTATTATATGTATAGATAGATATTATTAACTACTAAGAATTTTTTTAAAGCAAAATATATATTTATTTTATGCCTATGTATACTTTTATTTAAAAATATCTTCCATGTACAGACAGCGATCGGTTACATTTTTATTATATGTATAGATATACATACAATACATACGATTTTACCATTTGCCAGTCAAAGTACACAATATTTGTGATTTAAAAGTTTGTTTAGAACATGAAAAGATATCTTTAGAAGTGGTGTTATGTGTTCGAGCAATGCGTGTAAGAACATTATTTTGTGCATAGTTGGTAGCATAGAAGTGTGGACTGTGGCGTGTGTGGCGTAGTGGGGATTTTTTGAACAGGTTAATGCGTTAATCCCTGGAACTACCTGTCGACTTTGAAAAATTTTTTTGCATTAATTACACAGATATATAGTGGTTTTGGTGTCGCCATGACTGAAGTGGTTTTCTTACCAGATGGATTGCAACTGTACACCATTTTTTTTGTTACTACGTGTAGTTTTTGAGATATAGCATGTGTCTTAGTAACACGATATTTCTTTTTTTTACTGTTTTTTTATCTTCTTTTACATAAAATGGCTTTTTTTCGGGACTTTCTTACTTGAATCTCTTTCAGACACTCTCGGGTGATACTGTAGCATTAATCTACATCATATCTTCATCTCATTAACCTTGATACCCATCCACCATGTCTTTTAAAACCTAATGGAATCGCTTTCTTTGTTCTTTGCTATGGTAGTCAAAATTTAAATTTAAATTTAATTCTGAACAGTTATGGAAGTACTGGACCTTGATACCCATGTTACACCTAGACTTTCTCAAAACTTCCAACAGGTACAGAACTGAAGTCTTGGTAATAAACTGACCTATGGTTCCCTATAAAAAAATTTCAATACAATTTACTATTATTATTATATTATTCATCGAATACACAAAATTGTTATTAATAGTCTTTTTTGTTGTTTATAAAAATATTTAAATTTCATTTTTTTAACAATTTTCAGTACTAAATCTGTTTTCATTGACATACAAGTAAGATCATAGGCAATTTTATCAATTGCTGCCAATTTTATGTATAATATGCTTGTATCAGACCATGTAATATGCATTGTAAGTGAAAATTAATATGGAATAAGTGGAAGGAATATATATTTATGGCTTTTTAAGGACCTTGAATGCATCCTAATGCAAAGTATTGTTACGTGTCAGGAAGGGGTCCGATGTAAAATGCCAGTTAAGCGATGATGAGTTTATTTAAGACTCACACAGTACACTAAGAGTAACAAAATAAAGCAACAAACACTTATACTGCACTATAACGCCTCGTATATCGCTCTTCTTAAACTTTCGTATCGCTTAGATGTTCGCTCGAGATCGCTGTATTCACAACTGAACCAAGTGCCGACGTTCGAATCCTTTTTATAGTCCTTCAATAGATTTCTAGAACCCTCCAGTTATTACTACAAAGATGCCGACAATTCTCGAAAACAGAACAATGAGTGTAGGTACTTAGCTGCGACGCGTAGGTATGCCTACCGCCGATGATCTATTGTTATACGTGTAGGTAGGTACATGCGAACGTTCTAGCGTAGGTATTTGTCGTATACGTGTAGGTAGGTACTTGCGAATGTACTAGCGTAGGTATTCATCGTACACGAGTAGGTAGGTACTTGCGAACGTTCTAGTTCTAGCATAGGTAATCGTCGTAACAGTATGAATTTTACACAAATTAAGGTAGAGTTTTCGAGATTTTCACTACATTTTCATCTCATATGTAACAAAATGTATTTGTATTTATTTATTCATTGTCTTCTTGCAATGACATAACACAAAAACATTAAAATCCATAATAAATGACTAAATGACGGAAACAAACGATTGGAAACAGTAACTTGGCCGAAAAAAATATAAGTGAATAAATCACTTTTTAGTGTATGCGTAGGCAGGCAGTAGACATTAAAATTATAACACTGTTACAGCGGCACCAAAAAAGTCAAATTTCGTAGACCTGTGTTATGCCTGTGTATAGCCCAGATACAGGCTATGTAACATCACGCTATTGGCGACAGGATCAGAGCAGTAGGTAAGCAAAATCACGGGTGAAACCGCGCTGCAGAAAGCTAATGATTAATACTATTAAAACATCTTTTCACCTATCCTTAGTTTGTCAATGATTTCTATATCTTGTACTTTTTTACACTATCTAGATATTATTTTGTTCATATTCACGTGCTTAGGTATAAAGATCTAGGAAAACCTACAATATAACGAAGGGAATCGTCACCGAATGGGACGTACCAGTTATTGCTGCTACCTTAGTAATCGGCCTAATGTTCTTGAGTGATGTAACTACTTAAGTAAGAAAGGCGATTTGACGATTTTGAACGTTGTGGTATTAATTTGGAAAGATAAACATTAGGTACTAAACGAGTAGCAATATTTTGTCATACCTAAGCCTCTTAAAGTCTTATCTAAGGGTACGCTACGTGTGCTATGAATTGCGATAATGAACTTATGTCACATTATCACATTGCGTAGGTCATATAAGGCCTCGAACATTAACGACCAACGCAACGCGTCGCTGGAAAATATTTCATCACAAATAAACTCGCCTTCACGAGAAGATGAAATAGTTTTACCTATTAAACTGTAAGTACCTACTGCCTAAATGCAACAAGTGTTAATTCTAATATTTAAAACGATAAAGGTTTTCAATAATACAGAAAAGCATTGGATGGAAGTTGAGGCAACGTTCTTTCTGCGTCTACACCCTCTACCAAAAACACCCGTTTAGGTCCTTCCAGATCCGCAGCACAACACACAGATGCTCAACTAAAGTGTGCTACGTACGAATAAAATTGTTAAATAGAAAGTCTGCCGTATTAATAAACCGATCCCAGTTTCGTATTCGCTCTTAAGTAAACACAAGATGCTGAACTATATAATAAACAAATCTTAAGATGCCATTTGAGCACTCGTTACCGTATGATTTAATAAACCGAACTGGGTATTCAAGGTCGTTCTTGAGGTTTGGTTTGAGATGCCGTTTTCTGAGTACAGTCGATTCCTGACTTAAGAACGTGATATTGTTAGCAGGCAATATGGATTTTGAAGATATTATTGCTGAAGTCGTCTACCACGATGTATTTGACTATTACAAGGATATTTTACACTTTACTTACTAAAAATATATATAAAAGAGTTGCCATAAATCCATTTACCGCAAGAAAACTTTGAATAACGTTACCTACACAGGTTTAGCCAAAACTCAGTAGGTATTTTTTATATGTATTGTATTACCTACTTAGTATCATTATTCATTACTATAAAAAAATAAAAAGTGGAAGGGCTTTGTTGTCACACGGGTCTTCCAGTTGCTCTAGAAATAGCTGTTTTATTAACACTAAGTCATACCTAATGTAGCTGCGTCGTTTCAGGTAAGCTTTTACTCGTATGTATTTTACTAAAATCTACAGTCTACAGTCTACAGTGTTATGTTATTATTTATTTAATTATTCCTTAAAAAAATAATACAAAATTATTTAGACAGTATCTGTTAAAATTCAACTCTACTAAAATAACAAAACGTCGACCAAATGTTATCATATTCATTAGTAATATAATATTCGTTTAGTGTGACGTAACCCACTATCAAAATCAGACCAATCAGACTCTCAAAATGACGTAATTTGAGGGTCTAGTCTTGATGTTGATATCATTTGAGATGCTGTTGATACGTTTTTATTAAATAGCGGCGATCTTAGGACGCTGATCTTATCTTGAGAGCGTATCAGCTGATATCGTGCTTGAGACTGAGATTGAGTTCGGTTTATTAATACGGCCCGTAGTGATTTGGTTATTTGACATAGATAGGTAGGTAGGTACTTATCTATCTTACTAGAAAATATTTATAATGTTCTGCTGGTGACGAAGCAGATTCATTACCCAAGTAGGTACCTACATCTATTATAAATAGTAAGATACCTATCTGATCAACTACTTGGAAAATTACATCTAAGTACATATGAACCCATTTAATCATATCGCAGGTAAACGATTATCAGAATATGCTATTAATTCATAAATCAATAACTTTTAGTGTCATTATTACCTACGCAGACTACCTTCATACCAAAGTTCAAATATCTACCTAGGTAATATCTATACATATAATAAAAATGTAACCGATCGCTGTCTGTACATGGAAGATATATGAGAAAAAAATTATTGGGGCCTTTATCAACGCAAATAGAACCCAAAACAATGATTGTTAAAATTTTTGTCTGTTTGTCTGTTTGTCTGTTTGTCTGTGCGTTTGTTCACGCTAATCTCAGAAACGGCTTATCCGATTTAGATATGGTTTTCACTAATACATTGTGGTAAGCTTCACTTAACATTTAGTGTTTGTTTCATGTCAATCGGTTCATAAATAAAAAAGTTATGCCAATTTAAAGAATCACGTCAAACATTTGTTAATTTACTACGAAATCTGATAGAAACAGAGACTTTAACAGGTTACGGAATTAGCTGATAGCGTTTTTATTTTTCGGATTCCGCTCATTCTAAACAATCTTCCGTTTAGTTTTAAATGAGTCCAGTTTCCAGTGAGCCTATGTTTCGCGATGACAATTAATAAAGCCCAAGGCCAGACACAACTAAAAGTTGTGAGCGTGGATCTAAGTATTAGCTGTTTTTCGCACGGTCAGCTTTATGTGGCTCATCACGTGTTAGCATTCCTAGCAGCCTGTATGCTTTGATCCCCGATGGCTATACGTCTAATCCATACATCCATACACATTATATAAGGCTTTGTCCTTACTGACTGACTGACTAACAGACAACGCACAGCCTAAACTGCTGGTCGTAGCGACTTGAAATTTGGAGGGTGTGTTTGTCTAAATGTCTAGAGGTTGTACTAAAAAAGGGTTTTTTATTTCCTAAGTGTGTGAAAAGGGATGAAATCGATTATATGAATCTTCTTCATTTTTTAACTTACAGTTTTGAAATTTTATTTTGGAATACTTCTATTTAAATAAAAAATATCCTTATAATTTTATTTTAACAGGGGTAGATTTAGAAGGGTGAAATTAGGGATGAAATATTCTATACAAAGATCTTTAGCTTCTGAAGCTAGCGACTCGAAATTTACAGGGAGGGGGAGGGAGGGAAAGGAGGGACGAAAAGGAGGAACTGAGGAGAAGGAGGAAGGGAGGGGAAAGTGAGAGGGAAGTGAGTCCTCTCACTTTCCCCTCCTCTGTGCCTCTGTGCAAGTCCTCTCGCCTCTGTGCCTTCGTGGAGTGTGGACGTGCGTCTGAGTTTCTAAACATAAGTGCTAAAATTGTGTGACAACTGGATATTAACGGCGCCCGCACCTGTATAATAACAAGGTATTTGCTTGCTATCTCATTCTGGCACCGCTGCTCGCGTCCGCGGACGGCAACAGCGACGCGTGAGGGAGAAGTTGCAAAATAATTGCTTTCTTGTTCTTCCACGGCTCGTAGCAAAAGACGTCACTGATCGTAGTAATAATTAATTATTATCACATCACGACGACGGTTGCTGCTGTTCTATCAACTCAGCGTCTATTATAGTAGTAATACAAAAACAAACGTTCTAAAATCGTGATGTCGGTACAGCGCACGCCGGAAAAATCTACATCTGTACCGAATATGTCAACCTTAGATGATGAATCACCTCCAAGCTACGTTATGAGTCGCAATAAAAAGAGACGTCCCACTACTTCAGTACCACAATTACAAGAAAATACAAAAGAAGTTACATTTGACCTTTGTGATTTACCAAAATTGCAAGAAATAACAAAAGAAGTTACATCTGAACTTCATGAATTATTCAATCGGTTTGCGGCAGAGCAAAATAAAAAAATAAATACAATTTTGATTTCCTTGAAAGATATACAGCAAACAAACAGCATGATCCAAACTTCCATAACTTACCTGTCTGAGGAAAATATGGAACTGAAAATAGAATCGCACAATTGGAACTGGAATCTAAAAGAGACAAAGAAGAAATTACTTTGCTGCAATCTAAATTAGAAGATAGCCAAAGAACAGATCGTAAAACAAATATAGAAGTTCGAAATGTACCGCTGAAAGGAAATGAAACAAAAAAAGAATTGCTTGAAATGATTCAACACTTGTCAAAATCTATAAATGTAGATATTGAAAAACAAGATGTTAAAGACATTATAAAAACAAATAAAAAAGAAAAAAGCACTATAGTTGTGGAGTTCTCTAACACTTTCGTAAAGACCGATGTGCTTAAAGCCGCTAAGGCTTATAATTCAAAAAATAAGGACTCGAAACTAAGAGCGGTGCATCTAGGATTGAAAAGTAATCATGATACCCCAATATTTATCTCTGAGAACTTAACACCTAAAGCCTCCAGACTTCATTTTCTCGCCAGAGACCTGAAAATATCAAAAAATTATAAATATTGCTGGACCAGCTATGGAAAGGTCTATCTACGTATGGACGATAACACCCCAATAATCACAGTGACTAGTGAAGCACAAATTCAACAATTAGCTAATAAGTGACTACACATCGGTATATTTATTAGTCTTCTATTTATTACATACTTGTGTAACAAAAATGATCCATGCCTTGTAGTGTTGAAAATCTCAAAATTTAAAATTCGCGCAACTAATACAGTAAATTACATAATATATTACAATAGTTATCTCTACTCTTTGAAATTAATAAATACAATGATACTTTCTATAATTCAATATCTCCTGAAACAATTAACTCAAATTTTATATGTACAAACCACAATGATATATACAATAGGTACACAATATTACAAACACTCTATTTTTTTCTTCGACGACAATGGTTGATAAAATTGATGTACTACAGGAATTAGACTCAATAAACAATTTCAATACTCTTAGTTGCTCTATTGACAATTTATTTAAGCACCTGCCCCAAGGTCAACCAAATTTCTCATTAATCGCACAAAACATAAGAAGCGTTCATAAAACGTCGAATATCGATGATTTAGAAATAAATCTTAGTTTACTTAAACATTCTGTTGACCTAATAGTATTAACAGAATGTCGCATAAGTCCTATGAAACCCATCCCATGTAAAGATAATTACTCAACATATAGCTCTACAAATAAGACAAATCAAAATGATGGAGTCGTACTGTTCATAAAGACATCTATAAAACACTCGGTCAAAGAAATTGATCTACACGGAGCTTCCTGTCTTGAAGTCTGTACACCTCTCTGCTCAGTTATCTGTATCTATCGAACCCATTTTGAAAGAAATCCTGAGCAGTTTATCAACTCCCTTGATGCACATCTTAACAGTCCGCACCTCAATAAAAATGTCATTTTAACAGGTGATATTAATATTAATATAATTACTGGGCAACACAATAAATATTCCGATTTATATCTTAACATGTTGGCGTCGCATGGTCTAGAACCTGGACATAGACTTAACACTCGAATCAATAGCTGTCTAGACCATGTATTCATAAATTTTGATTTGTCTAAATTTACATCAACAATAGCGGTCCTAGATACAACCATCACAGATCACAAGATGGTCTTATCATACTTGTACAATAAGGGAAAGTTAACAACCAACTGCCCCTCTAGACAGAAATCTATTGTAAACTACTTCGATGCCTTAAAATCTTTACAATCAAAAGACCTAGCTGATTTCAGTATTATCGAGGACCCAAATCTCTTTACAAATAAACTAATTGCAATAATTACTGACTGCTTAAAGGAAAACACAAAAACTATTAACGTACCTAGAGCTAAAAGAATACTAAAACCATGGATAACTGAGGGTATTCTGAAATGTATTAAAAACAGGAATAACTTACAAAAAAAAAATCAGATGGATCCAAATAATGAAATATTAAAAATTTCTTACAGGAGATATCGCAACTTTTGCAATAATCTTATAAAAAAGTTAAAAAAACAGTATCAACGCGATCTTCTTAATAAAGCAAAAGGAAATAATAAAACGTTATGGAGCTGTATAAAAAATATAACTAATTATCATAATCAACAGACTAGCACTAACGTCGAACTGCTTAATTTAAAAAATACACCTAAAGAATCTGCCAATTACATTAATAATTACTTTAATAACGTGGGCAAAACACTAGCTGAACAAATAAAAATAAACCCAGTACAGCAAACTCACAGTCATGCTCATGATACTATTCCCTCTCAGGTTAACTCCATTGGTGTTATTGAAATAGAACCGTTTGAAGTAGATACTATTATAAGTAGTCTCAAACCAGAGTCAGCCGCAGGATGGGATATGATTCCAACTAGATTTTTACAGATGGCTAGGCCAGTCCTTGTTCCCTTGTTAACATCTCTGGGTAACCTCATATTTGAGCGAGGTATTTTTCCGCAAAATCTAAAACGCTCAATTATACATCCTATTTATAAGAGTGGGGATAGAGGCGATATCAATAATTATAGGCCTATTTCGGTGCTCTCTGTGATTTCTAAAATTATGGAAAAATTGATAAATAGCCGCCTGATAGGTTTTCTCAATGCCTATAACATTATATCAAAAACCAGTATGGGTTTCGCATAGGTATGAGTACTGAAAATGCAATTTTGAATCTTACTGAAAATATAACAACACACCTAGACAATAAGAAAAAAGCCTTATGTATATTCCTAGACCTTAAAAAGGCTTTTGATACCGTGTCTGTCCCCACCCTTCTTTATAAACTCAATAGGATCGGAATAAGAGGTAATTTTCTTGCCCTTCTAACTGATTATCTTCAGGATCGTTCGCAAGTAGTCAAACTTGATAACTATACATATAGTAATGTTAACATTTCCAACAACTACGGCGTACCACAAGGTAGTGTCTTAGGACCTACCTTGTTTTTGATTTATATCAATGACTTGACGAATTTGCAACTTGAATGTGGATGTGTTTTTTCTTACGCGGATGATACCGCTTTGCTTTTTTATGGAGACAGTTGGCCAAATGTTTTTTCTGTGGCTGAAACTGGGTTGGCTAAAGTTATGGAGTGGTTAAATTTAAATTTATTATCCCTAAATATGTCAAAAACTAATTACATTACCTTTTCGATTCGTAATTCAATGCAACCGGATAATAATCTCACTATATCAGCACATAAATGCAAAAAAGATATTGTTCCTTATAGCTGCAATTGTTACAAATTAGAACGTGTCAATCACACTAAATATTTAGGAATTCTATTAGATAAGAACTTATCCTGGTACCCTCACCTTGAAATGGTTGGAAATAAAGCACGAAAACTTATTTGGCTTTTTAAACACCTACGTGACATAGCTGATAAAGAACTTATTATATATATTTACATGAGCCTTGTTCAATCTATATTGTTATATTGTATAATAATATGGGGCGGTACATACAGGACCACATTTATAAACATCGAACGGGTGCAAAGACTAATTTTGAAAGTAATGTTGCGTAGGAAGAGATTGTTCAGCACAAATTTACTGTACAAAGAAGCTAATGTTTTGACAGTTAGACAATTATATTTATTACAGTGCATTCTTAATGTACATAAAAGTTATTCTTTTGACCGAACATTACTAAGTAAACGCAAAGTTAACAAAGTAGTTCGAGTTAAAGCTATCAAAACAGCATTTGCCCAAAGACAATTTTCGACGCAATCGGCATTAATATACAATAAAATAAATAACATTTTAAATATTTCTTCCCTAACTTACATGGCATGTAAAAAGAAAGTAACAAATTGGTTAAAATTACAAAATTACGAAACCATAGAAAAACTATTATATAACAACTAAATACTATTAAATATATTAGCAAAAAACTACATTTAATAAAAATAAATAAATAAATGAATAGATAATAGAAAAGGAAAAGATAATTGGTTATTGATATTACAGCAGAACACTACTATTTACACAAGTTCATTGTAGGTAAATTGTATATGTGCGACTTAATTTTATTTTTTGTTATGTTCGTAAAATTACAGTATGTAAAGTGTTATGATATAAGTTTATACCTACTTAGTATTTAAAGCACGTACTTTTGTTATGAATTAAGATATATTTTATAACTACAGTCATAGTGATGTACAGAAAAGAGAGGGGTCTTTTCTAATACAGGTTTTTTCAAACTTAAAAGAAAAGATCCACACATTCTAAGAAAAAATCCTTGTAGTAAATAAAGAAATTTTTGATTTTTTTTTTGAGTGATGGGGAAGTGAGAGGAAAGTGATGGGGAAGTGAGGGGGAAGTGAAGAGGAAGTGTGGGAGAAATGCGGGAGAAGTGAAGGGAAAGTCAGGGAGAAGTCAGAGGGAAGTAAGGGGAAAGCCAGGGAGAAGTGAGGGGAAAGTGAGGGGAAGTGAGAGGAAAGTGACGGAGAATTAACGGGGAAGTGAGGGGAAGTGAGGGGGAAGTGAGGGGGAGTGAGGGGGAGATAAAAAATAGTATGAAAAACAGTATTTAAACAATATAAAAATGTCTATTGGAAAAAACGACATTCACGCGAGCGAAGCCCAAAAGGTCACTCACTCACTTATCACGAAATCTCAGAAACAACAAGTGCTAGGAATCTCAAACTTTGCATTGTCATTCCTATTAGAATATAGGTGCTCACTTAGACGGAATTTTGTGAAATCCATCCCCTAAAGGGGTGTATAAAGGGGTGGCAAAGTTTGTATGAAACTTCTATAGTTTTTATAGTAGGATTACCAAATTACTAGAAAATACTCTTTTTTTAATATTCAGAAACCATCCTTATTAAAAGGGCAAATAAGAGTCGCAAGTTTGTGTGAAAGTGGTTTGTCAGTTTTAGCGGTAGCGGGTTTAAACTGGATTCGCCATAGAGACGGATAATACTGATACAATGTACGATTGCCATAAAATCAGGCACGCAATATTCTCATAGAGGCACCCATCTGAATTTTCACGCGAACGAAGTCGCGGGCAACAGCTAGTCTAATACATAATTATTGTCTAATTTGCCGGTATTACATTATCATATACTAGCGACCCGCCCCGGCTTCGCACGGGTGCAATGCTGATACTATATTTAGTAACAGCATTGCCCGTGCGAAGAAAAACAAATGCTGTGAACGTTGTATTTACACATTCTATAGTATATTTAATTTTACTACAGAATGCCGGCCCCCTGCCTCTATATATATTGTTACGACGATTACTTATTCTAGAACATTCGCAAGTACCTACCTACTCGTGTACGACGAATACCTACGCTCTAGAACACTCGCAAGTACCTACCTACACGTATACGACAAATACCTACGCTAGAACGTTTGCATGTACCTACCTACACGTATAACAATAGACCATCGGCGGTAGGCATACCTACGCGTCGCAGCTAAGTACCTACACTCATTGTTCTGTTTTCGAGAATTGTCGGCATCTTTGTGGTAATAACTGGAAGGTTCTAGAAGTCTATTGAAGGACTATAAAAAGGATTCGAACGTCGGCACTTCGTTCAGTTGTGAATACAGCGATCTCGAGCGAACATCTAAGCGATACGGAGGTTTAAGAAGAGCGATATACGAAGCGTTATAGTGCAGTATAAGTGTTTATTGCTTTATTTTGGTACTGTCAGAGTATTGTGTGAGTCTTGAATAAACTCATCATCGCGTAACTGGCATTTTACATCGAACCCCATCCTGACACGTAACAATTGGTGACAGAAGTGAGAATGCCAGTCACACCACGCGACGAGGGAGTACGCACTCGACGACAGGCGGCGGTAGACGAAACTCGTGAACCATCGATTATGGCCGATAGTGAAGAGACTAGCGCAGCAGTATTTAGTAATCCGGGCACTTCTGCGGCGTCGACGGGTATGGGCTCTGGCTTTGACATGTCGTCCCTTTTGGCCGTTATACAGGAGGGTCAACGCCAAGCTGAAGAGCGCCAACGCCAAGCTGAAGAGCGCCAACGCCAAGCTGAAGAGCGCCAACGCCAAGCTCTTCTGGACCTTAAGGGAGCTATCCGTGAGGACCTTCAAGAAATGATGGACTCTAAGTGGGAAGGGTTTAGCACCGTTATCAGTTCTCTTCAAGAAGACGTTGAAGTAGTGAAAAAACGTACCAGCAAACATGATGAAATTCTCGAAGATGTCCAGACCACCATGAACCATCATGACAAGATGATTAAAGAGCTGCAGAAGACCAAGGTCCTATATTCAAGCACTACGCCTATGGCCGCGGCAGTCACTTCCGGAGGTCCCAAGTTCAAACTGCCCTCTTTTGACGGCTCGTCTTCCTGGACGGCCTTTCGACACCAGTTCGAGGTAGTTGCCAAAGGAAATGGATGGGAAGATGATCACGCACTGACGGCGCTTACTTTGGCACTTAGAGGGGATGCACTGCTGATCCTAGAGAACTTACCTGCAGACCGACGAAGCTTAGACGCACTCCTTAAGGCTTTGGAAGCTCGATTTGGAGATAAGCACCTGGAGCATGTTTATCGAGCTCAGCTGAAGGATCGAACTCAGAAGGCGAGTGAGGGACTTCAACAATGGGCTGCCGAAATTGAACGCCTGGTACGACGAGCCTATGCCTCCAGTACATCATCTGTGGACCACATAGTTGTGCAAGCTTTCGTGGACGGCATAAGAGAGTTTGAGGTCAGAACAACTGTTCGGTTGGCACACCATACATCTTTAGAAGCGGCCTTAGCACATGCCCTTGAGGTGCAAGCTGTGCGAAACGACTACAAGTCGCATAAAGTACGGGAAGTTGTTGCAGCTGCTAGACCACGAGGTGAGCCTATGTGCTACGGATGCGGCAAGCGGGGCCATATCCGAATCAACTGTCCAGACCAGAGAAGAAGTAGAATGGTGTCAGCTACTACTCAGGTTGATGCTAGTCAAGATCCGTTACGTCAAGCCACAGTGCAAGTATCACAGGCATGTGACGGTAATAGCCTGGTAACAGCTGGAGAAATCAATAGTAAACCTGTTCGCTTTACGATAGATACGGGCGCGTCGAAGACCATCGTACGACCAGAACTTCTGCGGCGAACAATTCAGTGGGAAGACGCACGACCATCTAGCAAATTGCAAACAGCGACTGGCCAGCCAGTGACCGTCCTCGGAGCTACAGATGTGAAAATCAAACTAAGAGAAGATTTATCATCAAACCGTTTTGGTGGCGAGCATAACGGATGACTGCATTATCGGCTTAGACTTCCTACGAATGCAGCAGTGCGTTGTCGATATTGCTAAAGGTGTTCTAAGCTTCCCAGACCAAGAGGTCTTTCTAGAAGGCTGTTCTTCAATAGCGGTCTACAGTGCCAAAACGATAACCTTGGCACCAAGGTCAGAAACCTTAGTCAATGTAAGGTTTCCTGAGGGTATAGCGGCTGATCGCTGCGTCATAGTGGAAGATCCTGGGCACCATACCAGTCGAATTACAGCCAGAACTTTAGTTATGACTAGAAGTGGGGCAAAAGTTAAAGTTGCCAACCTTAGCAATTCGGCGATGTTATTAAGGAAGAACGCGATCGTTGGACGATGTGAGGCTGTGAGCAGTCTGAGGAAGATCCAAGAGAACGTCCAAACTGTTTCTTCGGCAAATCATATGGGCCCGTTGCTAGAGACCACGAAGCAAAATCTGTCACCCAAGGAATATCGGGAAGCAGAGAAGCTGCTACTGGACTACAAGGACATTTTCACTAAAGAAGAAAACGACCTTGGAAGAACGGGGTTAGTGAAACACCCGATCGACACAGGTGCTACACAGCCTATTAAACAAAGACCTAGACGAGTGCCACTAGCAAAAGAACAAGAAGTAGCCGAGCTGATTGGGAATATGGCACGAACCAAGATCATAGAGCCATCAGCCAGCCCATGGTCTTCACCGGTGGTACTCGTGAAAAAGAAAGATGGTAGTACCAGGTTTTGTGTAGACTACAGGATGCTGAATAACGTGACCAAGAAAGACAGCTATCCTTTGCCCCGTATTGACGACACTTTGGACATGCTTGGAGGCATGAAGTGGTTCTCTACGGTAGATCTGAAAAGTGGCTACTGGCAAGTGGAACTCCGGCCAGAAGATAAGGAGAAGACTGCATTTACCACCGGTACTGGCAAAGGCCTGTGGCAGTTCCGGGTAATGCCATTTGGATTGTGTAATGCACCAGCTACGTTCGAAAGGCTTATGGAACGCGTACTAGTGGGTCTTTTGGGAGATGCCTGTCTGGTGTACTTAGATGACGTAATAGTTATGGGACGCAGTTTCACGGAACATCGCAAGAATCTTGAGAAAGTGTTCAAGAGATTTCGTGAATCAAACTTGAAACTTAATCCGAAGAAGTGCGCCTTTTTCAAGAAAGAAGTTTCATTCTTAGGCCACGTTATTTCGGATAGAGGTGTTCAAACGGACCCAGACAAAATAAAAGCGGTGCAAGAGTGGCCTGTACCAAAAACTAAAACCGAAGTTAGAGCCTTTCTGGGACTTAGTGCTTACTACCGGCGTTTTGTGAAGAACTTCTCTGAAATAGCCAAGCCATTACACCACCTTACAGAAGAAAAGAGGAACTTCGTTTGGGACTCGGATTGTCAACGTGCGTTTACACGACTCAAAGAATTGCTGTGTTCAGCTCCAGTCCTGTGCTACCCTAATAGAGAAGACAGATTTATTGTGGACACAGACGCCAGTAATACTGGAATCGGAGGTGTGTTATCTCAGGAGCAAAATGGTCAGCAAGTGGTCATCGCATACTTCAGCAAGTCTTTATCGAAGCCTGAGAGAAACTACTGTGTAACTCGGCGTGAATTACTAGCAGTTGTGAAGACCTTACAACATTTTAATAAATACTTGCTGGGAAGAGAGTTCACACTACGAACAGATCATGCGGCACTGAAGTGGCTACTCCAGTTTAAGAATCCTGAAGGCCAAGTCGCGAGATGGATCGAACAACTACAGGAGTACAACTTTGTAATAGAACACCGCAGTGGAAGGATTCACTCCAATGCTGATGCCTTATCGCGACGTCCATGCTCCCAGGATTGTAAACACTGTTTGAAGCATGAGTCCAAGGAGGTAGTGAAAATTGTCAAGACTCAGGGGACCGATGAATCCTGGGACAAACACGAAGTCAGTAAGGCACAGAAAGAGGACAGAGATCTTAAATTGATAATGGACTGGAAGGCTCAGGGTCGGAAACCAAAATGGCAGGACGTATCAGCCGCAAGCCCAATTACGAAGGCCTACTGGGCTCAGTGGGACAGTCTGAGTTTAGAACAAGGCGTGCTATATAGAAAGTGGGAATCACCTGACGGGAAGGACCAAGTTCTACAGATGGTGATCCCGAGAAACAAAGTTGCACCTGTTCTGCGCTTAGTGCATGATGGTGCATCAGGTGGTCATCTTGGTGTGAAGAAGACTTTGGTAAAGGTGAGAGAACGGTTCTACTGGGTACGCTGTCGGGAAGACATCGAGGAGTGGTGCAGAAAGTGCTCTACGTGTGCTTCAGTAAAAGGACCTCGTACTAGATCAAGAGGCAAGCTACAGCTGTACAGTGTCGGAGCCCCATGGGAGAGAATTGCCATTGACGTAGCTGGACCATTTCCCGTGACAGAAGACGGCAACCGCTTTATAGTAGTAGTTCAAGATTACTTTACCAAATGGTCCGAAGTGTTTGCGACACCAAACCAAGAGGCTCAGACCGTGGCCAAAAGTTGATCCAGGAAGTAGTGTGTCGATTTGGTGTGCCGTTGGAACTGCATAGTGACCAGGGAAGAAATTTTGAGTCAGCCCTGTTTCAAGAGATGTGTAATCTACTCGGCATACATAAAACACGGACAACACCAGCGCACCCGCAGTCTGACGGCATGGTAGAACGGTTCAACCAGACATTGGAAAACCATCTGGCCAAGGTAGTCGAAGACCATCAACGAGACTGGGACCGTTACATTCCACTCTTCCTGCTATCATATCGGTCCGCGGTTCATGACACTACAGGATTTACGCCGGCCAAAGTCAACTTTGGAAGAGAGATACGCCTACCAGTAGACTTGATTACCGGAACACCTCCTGATACGCCAAAGCCGACAGTAGAATACGTCGCAAACTTGCAGGCACAGCTGGATAAGACACATGATCTAGTGCGAGATAACAACCTCAAGGCTAGTGAGAAGATGAAAACTCGTTATGACAGGAAAGCAAGTAATCATGGCTTCGAGGAAGGTACGCTCGTGTGGTTACATAATCCTCTCAGGAAAATCGGCAAGTCACCGAAGCTACAGGCCCGCTGGGAGGGTCCCTATAAAGTGATCACAAGGATCAATGACGTGACCTATCGCATAAGACAGGGCGATAGAAAGAAGCCGAAGATCGTCCACATCGATCGACTAGCACCCTATCACGGTTCTAACGCTGCTCGGGACGAGCATGATTAAGAGGGGGGCAATGTTACGACGATTACTTATTCTAGAACATTCGCAAGTACCTACCTACTCGTGTACGACGAATACCTACGCTCTAGAACACTCGCAAGTACCTACCTACACGTATACGACAAATACCTACGCTAGAACGTTTGCATGTACCTACCTACACGTATAACAATAGACCATCGGCGGTAGGCATACCTACGCGTCGCAGCTAAGTACCTACACTCAATGTTCTGTTTTCGAGAATTGTCGGCATCTTTGTGGTAATAACTGGAAGGTTCTAGAAGTCTATTGAAGGACTATAAAAAGGATTCGAACGTCGGCACTTCGTTCAGTTGTGAATACAGCGATCTCGAGCGAACATCTAAGCGATACGGAGGTTTAAGAAGAGCGATATACGAAGCGTTATAGTGCAGTATAAGTGTTTATTGCTTTATTTTGGTACTGTCACTGTCAGAGTATTGTGTGAGTCTTGAATAAACTCATCATCGCGTAACTGGCATTTTACATCGAACCCCATCCTGACACGTAACAATATATATCCCTCCCTGCATTTTTAATCAGTAATATCTTTGAAAACATTTATTTAAAATACATGCTCCAAAGGGCATTATTGATTTATATTAAATCCACAATGTGTTTAAGGTACTTAATTTAATAAGGATAAATGCAGTATTGCTTAAAATCGCTTCGAAAATAAGCCATAATTTCTCATAAAATGTAAAGAATAAAAATGATTATTGTGGGTTATCCCTTAGAGATAGACATACTATCGCGGACTGTTTTGTAGACCTTTTTAAGGTGTACAATACTGTAGTACATTATTTTTATCTATCTTGTAGGGTTTAGCCAGCGTTGCAATGAAAGCGCAAAAAATTTGTTTATTTACGACATCACATTAAAAACATCTAAATTTATCAATGTTTCACTACTATATTATGCATGTTATATACATATAAACCTTCCTCTTGAATCACTCTATCTATTGTTGCGTAGTTTTAAAGATCTAAGCATACATAGGGACAGATAGGGGGAACCGACTTTGTTTTATACTATGTAGTGATGATATGGCGGTTAAGTATCTTAAACTTTCTAAATCACCGCGCAATTTTCTTAGTTTTTCTTGCATAAGAACCTTCTCCTGACATTAACAAACACAACAAAAAAAAATTAACGAAATTGATCTAGCCGTTCACGCGTGATGCCATGACCAAGGGAAATAGGGATTCATTTTTATATTTAAAAGATATGTGATTTCACATCTGTCAAATTCTATAATCATAGTTCGTCGACCCTCAAACTATGATCAATGATCATAGATAATCACATGTAGTTATTATACCGTCATATGTTCTTCATTTAAAAATGACTTACCTACACATCTTTGATCATATTTCTATGATAGTCTAATAGCGGCCTAACTGAAGAGTCGAAATGGCCCAGTGGAGCATGTCCGGGGTTGTAAAATGCCGAGGCAGGTAATTGTAAACGGCGGATTAATACAATTTGCCTGTGACAAATACATGTAGGTTTACTCATCTGCCACTGTCGGCAAAAAAAAAAACTCATCTAACAAGGTGATGTCACCTTAAAAAATAACTTATTTTTGCCCGACTGCCGCAGTCAAGGAGGGTAATGTTTTTCGAGTATGTATTTAAGTATGTATGTGAGTTTGTATGTCTATTTCTTTGGGACGCTCTACAGCCTAAATGTTAATGGATTTTAACATATTGTGAGGTGTCATTAGATTCGATTAATTATTATTGTGGAAGTGACATAGGGTAGGTATACCTACCTAGTACACAATGAGTAATCGTCTTTGCTAGTACATAATACTTCAATGTAGCGTCAGCACGAGAAAAATGGGTTTCTTTGTTTTCACTTTATTTTAGGCAGGCGGGCTTCTCGTTATTATCGGCAAAAATAACTTTATTTTATAGAAAGGTACTTTATTAAGTAAGTACATTAGGTACTTACAACAATTTATACCTACATCCTTAGCTCACTCACTTCAAAATTTATCTCACGTAGAAATCGTGTACGTTACCTAGCAGGAAAGTGGCCCCTAGAGTGACATGAATATTTGAACGTTTAATTAGTGCCTAATTTGCTGTAGGTAAATATGCGCCGCTTAAAAAAATGTGCATGTTGTTGTTTTGATTTATATCAAAACAACCAATGCACGTACTTTTTTTAAAACACGATTTCTGCTGCAGCGAAGTTTTTCCAGCAGGAAAATTCTAACCGAATGATCGGAGAGATAAATATTTTGCATGAGAAGCTATATTTTTGCTAAAATGTGTGCCGAAAATATAATTTGTGCGTCTTTAGACTTTCAAGATATTTTATTTCCTGCTCCAGTAATGTTTTCCAGAATCGTGTGCCTAGGTATTTCTAAAATCATTATAGTGCGCTTGTCTGTATAAACGTACTCGAGTAGCTCTTAATTTGTATGTATAAATTAGTGACAGAATGAGTTTAAAAAAATATTTATAATTTTTAAGTAGGTAATCGCGCTACCTTAAAATTCGAAGCACCTAAATGAGAAAACTTATAATACACTGAAAACTGTATTCGGTTCTGCTCCACACTTACAATAACCATAAAATGTTCTTAGGTCATAGGCACTTTTACCAATTTCTTAACAACAATACCTACACCTACTACCTATTTTTTGTTTGACATTAATTTTGACGTTCTTTATAATTTTATGGAGACGAAAATATCGTTCAAGCCTATTGAAAGTTAAATACATATATTCAATTTTGGTCATTATTAAATTGCTTTCTCAAAGAAACTGGTAAGCTTGTTACAATAAACTAGCTATCCGAGGCGCGGTTTCACCCGCGTCTTTGTTTACTGCTCTGTTCTCGTCGCTAGTAGCGTGATGTTACATAACCTATAACCTTCCTCGGGAACTGGGATATCATACGCTAAAAGAATTATTCAAATCCGACTTGTAGTTCAAGAGATTAGCGCGTTCAAACAAACAAACAAACTCTTTCACTTTAATATAATAGTATAGATGGGTTTGCAACCTTACACCAACGCAGTCTGTCCTAGGACATGCCGCTATGAAAATAATTGAAACAGACTAATTTTACGGTTTCGACATCTATCTTATTTTTCTGACACCGAAAGCCACAAAATTAAATTTGCTTGTGAAACATTATTTAAGCGCCCACTGAAGTTTACTAATAAAGCTAATCATAAAACGAAAACAATAGGGCCTACAATATTTATTTACTTATAGTTTCATTGTATAAACATTGTTATATTTCTACTCATATCTATTCTTGATTTCAGAGATAGTCACAGCAATAGAATCTTTGTTAAAGGTAACTATCGTATACCAGTGTTCCTATTTGCGCAAGATAGGTAGGTACCTACTTATTCTCAACGTCAAAATATATCGCAGAAATTTGTTACAGACGTATCCTTTGTAAATTTGTAAGTATGCATCATATAAGTTAAGAAAATATGTAAGTAAGTAATTGTTCTATTTTGGAAAAATAAATATCTTTAAACTGAAAGATAAGCTAATATTGAGGCTTGCGGACGGGGGCCTCAGGGATCAGGGTACTCAGGAAATAAAATTTTAGAACTACCAGTCGGATTTGAACAACTCTTGTTGAGTTTGATAGCCTAGCTCTTGAGCAAGGTTATAGGCTTTGTACATAACGCTACTGGCGACGGGAGCAGAGCAGTAACCAAAGACGTGGGTGAAACCGCTTTGCGGTAAGCTAGTTTAATTACAAAAGCTATTAAACATAAATAATAACACCATAAATTAAAATGTACTTGCCTGAAGATAAATTACACTAGACTAACCTCGAAAATATTATATTATAATATTAAGTAATTTTAAGACAAAAAATAAAAACAGACTTCAAAACTCGTCACAAAAGACATCAACGCGTTGTTTTCCATCTCTTTATTCCTTGCATACGTTTTTAAAAATATAAAACTAAAACTAAACTACTAAACCATTTTTCATAAAAAAAATATGAAATCAATTTCAGAGTAAGTATATGTCCTTTCAAATAAAAAAAGTGCTTTCCAAATCGGTTTGTAATTAGCCGAGTTCTGCGGTAACAAACATAACTAGGTACAAAAAAAATACGATCCGAATTGAGAACCTCTTCCTTTTTGAAGTCGCTTAAAAATAGTAACTACCAGTAGGATTTGAGTATTTTTTTTGCGTTGGATAGCCCAGTTCCTGAGGAAGATTATAAGGCTATGTAACATCACGCTACTGGCGACGGGAGCAAAGCGGTAACCAAAGACGCGACCGAAATCGCGCCGCGGAAAGCTAGTAGGTATTACAATAAAAGTACAGTTTAAAAATACTCATCTTATACCTCCTTTTTTCAAAGAAGCCGCAGTATAACTTGGAATTGCTATGTTATATGCTTTAGGTTATGGGTACAACAAGTATTATAAAGTAGGTAATTATATAAACTACCTACTGTTCCTGCAAACAAAGCGAAATTGATTTGCACTCTTGCACTATGCAATACAATGAAAGATTTCACATTTTAAGAAAAGTAGAGAAAGCTCTTAAAGCAAACGGTTTGGCACTTCGTATTTGTCGGTGTAATAATAATAACACCTGAGACTGGTTACCAGTGCATTCAAGTACTACCTACTCGTATTTTCTTTAATTTTGATCTCGGATCTTTTAGACGGAACGTGTAACAACATTTCACAAAGTCTAAACAGTGGATGCCACCATACCATGTATATTGCCACTCCATTTTGGTGTTATGCGCATGAACATGTTTATACTTTGACGATATATACAAATTTTCATCCCTTATTTCAATCTCTTCAAGCATTTTTTCGCAATAAAAGATAGTCTATGTTGTTCTCCAAGGTCTAGTATATCTGTATATTTCTATAGATACCAGATTTCATCAAAATCGGTTTAGTGAGCGTAAAAGCGTATCAGACAGACAGACAGAGTTACTTTCGCATTTATGATATTAGTATGAATAGTAATGTGACGCTCTTGCCATGTCTAATGCATGACCACGGTAATACTATCTATGTCACAATAGCCTTTTCTCTTAGAAAACTCGATCTGTGCTTGTTTGTCCCTTTAGTTTGAGAAACCATACGTTGATAACACAAGTCTAAAAATTTCATTATCACAACCCAGGTCCATCGTTAAGCAACAATGCGCTTCACCTACCTCATATAATAGGTAAGAAAAAGACACTCAATTAGTATCTCTTTGTAAAAAATTAAACTAGTTACCTACACGGGTTACACCTTTCTATTGCATAACTAAAGAGAAGCATGACACATACCTAAAACATAAGAATCTTTTAAAATCTAACTAATATTATAAATGCGAAAGTTTGTGTGTATGTATGTATTTGTTACCAGTTACCACTCAGCACCTAAACGGCTGAACCGATTTTGATGAAAATTGGTATGTAAATAGATTCGGTGCCGGAGACGGACCTAGGATTTTTATCCTGAAAATCGGTCTGGTGCCCGAGGGATACAAAAATATTTTACGCGCGGGCGAAGCCGTGTGGCGCAGCTAGTTAAGTAATGTTTCATTTAGCATTTCGGTGTAAAAGGATTGATTGATATTTTTTTTACAAAATCTTCCCTTAACACAATACAATTTATTAATACTTTATAATAAATTTTATATGAAAACTCATTCAGAATTCCCGGGATTTAAAGCCATATCCATATTAATATTTCTGAACTAGTAGTACGCCATACAGCAATACGGTCGTACTTCACTTATTCATGATTTATACGTTTTAATACTATTCAGGTTATTTTGTCTTTCTATAGGTTGGTATTATCTTAATAATCATAGAATTAAATAGTTCTGTAAATTTTATTATTATTATTTTTATTTTAGTAGGTAACATTAAATCTTTCTGTACTAAAATGCAAATTAACTATGTCTAATGATATGGTTTTTATCTGTGTACAACGCTTTGGTAGTAAGTATTGTGTATTTTTGTAAAATACTTGAAAAGGTAGGTATATAGATTATTTAATAATCGCAAATTTCAAGTACTTAATTTCGTATTTGCATACTAAGAAAATTTAACTATGCCCGTTACTAGAAATTCTAATCTAACCGACAGGTACGTTTTTTTAATAAAACAAACTGAAAATGTTATCTATATTCTTTTTATAGATTTGAGTTTGAGATAAACACGAAATATTTACTCAAGAGAGAGAAAGAGATAAACCAGACAGACAACAGACAGACTGCCTACTGTCCGTTTTTAATGAATAGAGGGGTCCGTTGTATAATGAATTCACATTCGTGTTCATTGATGTAAATAAAATGTGTGCATGATCCATTTTCACGACTTCGCTCTTTAAAATTACGATAGCTATCGACTACTATTAAGTAAGTTGCTTTCTACCTCAATATTTTTTAAATGCCGGTATCTACCTAATATGTGTAACTGTTTGTATATCCCAAATAATAAAAATACCTTTATGCCTATATAAATATATAAGTAAGTACTCAATGTTGATACTTACATTAACTTTAATATATTTGTGAACACCATATTTGGAATCCGTTAGTCTTGAAGGCGGCACTAACTTTAGTTTCAGAGCCCATGGGTTTGAAAATGGATTTTTTAAATATACTATGACAAACATGAACAATACTTGCATGCAATAGTATATAGTTAAAAGATTAGACACTATAACACGATAAAGATATGATGAACACTGGGCCATTTTGACGGCGTTCTTATTAAAAGTTTGTGAACACGTCCGCTATCAGCAAGGTTGTGAAAAAGACTGGCAGACTGGCCGAACGAAATCGAAACGACCGCGTTTTTGCACGCTTGCAGCGTTGCCGTGCCGGACCTCGCTTCCAAGTGCCAACTGGTTCATATTATTGGGTATATATCTACTAGGTGTACTATAATCCTATTAAGGTGACAATTGTTAATGAGTTTGAACTGATTGAGTTAGTCATTTAATTAATGTGATTTAAAATGTACCTACCTATTTTTACATTTATAAAAACTATATGACGTATTTTTATTATAAGTACCTACTTACCTCAAACCTAAAGAGAAATGAATTGTACATTTTTCTGTATCGGCGTTCGTTTTTTATAATAATAACGTTTCGAGTTGTTTTGTATGCCATTACGTCGAAATTTGTGCGCACGGTTATCCAATGTCAAGGGGAGATACCTTTGCTCAAGGTTACTAGCACATTATCGTCGTTGCCATAACAGTGAACCTGGTGTAGGTAATAGATAAACGGTTACCCTGTCAAGTTACCTTGTTTTGAATTGTCGCCGTCGCTGTCTTTAGATTATAATCAGACTTGTAATAGATAACACATTAAAATATCTAAAATTACTGCAGTGGCGCGGCGGTCTGGTCACTGCCATCTGGATTCGATTCCGAGTCAGGTAAAACATGTATTGGGTTTTTAATCTCGAAATCCTAATATTAGATCAAGGCATACCTAGGAAATAAGATTTTTTTTTTTTTTATAGTATAGCCTACCAAAGTGACTCCACCCCGCCTGATGGTAAGCAGTCAGTGGAATCCAGAAGTGGCGGCCACTATACCAAAAGCTATCGTTTTAAACTGCTGGTATGGTTGCCTCCACTATGGCGGCTGGGAATGGGGTTAGGGGAAGGAAATGAGGGACGTGAGGAAAGAGGAAAGGGGGGAAATTGGGCCTCCGGTGCTCTCACTCACCGAACGAAACGCAGTAGTACGGATACTACTACTCTTAAGTCGATCTTCTATGAGAGGGTAGTACTTCCCCGGACGGTCCGGCCCATTCATGCTGAAATCAGCGTGGATCTACTACCGTAATAATTTAAGATATAATTATTATGATTTTTATAATAGAACTCAGTCCAGGCGGTAGGCAGACTATTCGGTAGGAATATTTTTGGTCAGTCGCGATACTTTTCTTCACCATTATCAACATAAAACGACAAAACTTTTTTCGGCAAAATTAATAAGTCACTTTAGCTATATCTGGTTTCGAAAGCCCAACGTCATCAGATCACCTCTTCAACTTTTACAATAACAACTACAACAACGTTTTAAACAATAACCAGGTAATTTAGGTACTAAAAACTCAACAGCAATTCTGATAACCCTCATTAGAATGACAATAGATTTTTGTAGTATACTGTAAACGACTACATAATGTTAATCCCTGGATCTGATAAATTATTTAGTTTTGTAAAATGCTCAATAAAGAGTTGCATGTTTAGCTGACGTGCTTAAAATTGCATTTGTTTACTTTTTAAAATAATATTAAGACATGGTTTAATATTATTACATTAAACATCGACCCAACCTTACGCTATGTTATTTTGTTTTAAGACTACATTCAATTTATACTGGATTCAATATATACTTACCTACGTATAAGTTCACTACACTACAACCACACACTACACCTACTTACATACTAATTTAATTTTTTATGGTGTTGGTATACTCTCTGTACATTAGTTAACTCGTCCCTGTAGTACCTGGCCATACATGTAGCTAGATGGCAAACTGTGGGTATGACATGGTAGAACCTCAGCTTCAGAAAGTAACACGTGTGATACTAGGATATAAAATATAGGGTAGTATAGGTACTTAGTATAGTGTAGGTACTGAGTAGGAAAATGGTGTCAAAATTAAACAATATAATAACATATTTAAATTTGATATAATATAAATTCCAATACAATAACAATACAGAATATTCACAATAAAAATAGGATTAGACCTCTTATTTCGATTCGAGTTCGCCTTTAATATTGAGCATCAAAATTTCAAGGGATGTAACATTTATGTTAAACTTTTCGCTGTCTCGCGAGAAACATGATAAAAATCAATTGCTAAGTATCATGTATTGTGACACACGGGACAGGGGACCTATTAAAGCAAACGCTCGCAGTGATTTATAAAATGGTAAGAAACCATTTTACAATCATTTTACACTTTTATCTTAGTTGACCAATTTGCAAGAAAGTCTTTGCGTGGTAGAACACGCGTAAAAACTTTTGACACAAATTTAATCTAGTTAAAGATAGGAAGGTAGGTACCTATCTTTGCGATAATTCACGTAATCGTGTTACTAATCACAAGAAAACACCGATATAACGAATTTCACGATGACTATACTATACCAGAGGTTGGATTTAGCAATTGATAGGTGCTTGCATAGAGCAAAAGAATTAAATGGATATGCCTCAAATCCCGGGATTTTACTTAAGTTACGTACGTTAGTTAAAAATGGATAATTTTTAAAATATTTAAATTAATTCAAAGGACGACATTTTTAATAATAGATATACAAATAGGTATCATTTCATTACTTATGTCTTATTTATCATAAGAGTATTATCTCAGATCAGTCGTAAAAACAAACTAAGTAAGTAAATAAAAAAAGACTGGCCTGTTGGTCTAGTGGTTAGTGACCCTGACTGCTAAGCCGGAGGTCGTGGGTTCGATTCCCACCCAGGACAAACCTTTGTGTGATGAGCATGATTGTTTGTTCTGTGTCTGGGTGTAATTTATCTATAATATGTATGTATTTACAAAAAAAAAAAAAGAAGTATTTAAGTATGTATATCCGTATTCTAGAACCCATAATACAAGCATATAATATGCTTACTTTGGGTCTAGATGGCGTTGTGTAGTTGTTGAAATATTATTATTATTATTATTATTATAAATAAATGTAGGTGTATACCTACAATTGGTCGGGAATTACGGTTTCTGGAATCAATTATTCAGATTTTTTCTACCACTAGACTACATACATTGACTTTAAAGCATTGTAGATTTGATATAAAGACAACAAAGGAATATTGTATGAAATGTGCAGCTACAAAGGTATCGCTGTTTCAATAATAATTACAAAAGGTCATAACTTAGACACGCTTAAAGTACTTAGTTTCTACGAGTACATGTTGACATCATTATTGTAGACAATTCTTCATTGCCCATTACATGAATTAAATGCGTGTACAAACCTTTTTAGACTGTTTACATTTTTTAAAACAATCACAAACCTATTATTTACCTTTTGTAAAATTTACGCCATAACTTAATTTGTTAAAATGTTTCCTTTGTGTTTGGCAATAAATCATAACAACAGTTTAATAAGCAATCTATTAAATGCCCAAATTAAAGTATCTTATTATGGAATATCATATAATACGTTTTGTAAAGTCTAAAGTAGTTTATAGACTTCGTTGTCGTTGCATAATCCACTTAAAATTGACAATATTTAAATTGGAAATCCAATTTCAATTAATTTAAACTCTGTTCCTCTTAATTATTTTCACCCGTTATCTTTTAACATTGACAAATAATTAGGCAATTAAATTAAATCTCATTGTAAAATTTCATGAAGGAAATTAAATATCAATGTAAGTGTTACCTATTTCTTAATTAGGTAAATACAGTAGCATTCAAGGAGTGAATTTTCCATACTCCGCTTAGAAGTCCGTATTATCGGGAAGTGTAAAACGCTCTCTACTTATTGAGTCACTCATTTCGTCATAAAATCTGTTAGTATCAGAACTTGAAGCAAGAGAATGTGGTTGAGTGTGAAATGAATCAGGATGACTCCAGAAATCCAAATCATTTATGACAGATGTAGAGCTGGGCAAGGCCGGGATATTCACATTAGCCGTTCCGAAACTACTCGCGCCTCCCAAACGTTCGTCTCTAAATCTGTCTTGAGTTTCCTTTTCAATTTGTTCTAGACGATCGAGAATCTTGGATGGATCAAGACTTTCTGGTCTGTCATTCATATCTATTTTGATGTCAATCCTGTCAAATAAAAACTTACATTTATTTTAATAATAAGTACTTGAATTTGATTCGGTTCAGATCTTTTAATTTATAGGAACGGCCCGATAAGCATGATTATAATTATGCATGTTCACGCTCATGCCTAAATATTTATCTAAATTAAATTAAACTAACTTAAGTACCTATATTTAATTTTAGACTAATATTATATACCCTTTTTATTAATATAATATATATTGTAAACCAAATAAGTACAAAATAAGTAAAAAACACTTTAAATGTAAGATAGGTATATAAAAATTCAAATATGTTTTTATAAGCTGCTGAGATGAATAAACTATTAGAAAGCTAGGTACAATTTGTAGATTCATACCCGGTATCTTCCCTGAACTTGATCCAATCTTCTAGTTTCGGAACACGAGGTATTTCTGCCGCTACCGCTCTTGCAGCTTCATCCATAGTTTGTTCTACAGTTTCTTTTTCAGCATCTATTTATTTAAAGAAGCCACCGATCAATAAACTAAATGGTATATTAAAACTACAGTGTATAAAAAAGGCGTCTTTTTCGTTAGATATTATACCGTTAATTTTGTAACAACCTATTTGTAGTCAATATCTATGGTTTTTTTAAAGGCTAACAATAACATTACCAAATGATTTTGAAATATTTTTTTTATTCTAATTTAGTATGTAAGCATGTGTCCAGTAATGTTCTACCATCATTCATACTAATATTATAAAAAGGTGAAAGTACCTCTGTCTGTCTGTCTGTTTCACAGCTAAACCACTAAACTGATTTTAATGAAACTTGGTATAGAGATCGATTGGTCCTTGAGAAACAACATATCTTTTATTGCGAAAAAATGGCTTAAAGGGATTGAAATGGGGAATGAAGATTTGTATGAAAAATCGTTAACATGTGAACTGAGATATGTTCATATGCGATATAACCGACATTCAGGTGGGCGGAGCTGCGGGCAACAGCTATTATTTCATAAAACTATAAGTAGTGTCAATACATGATTCGCCAAAACTAAATTAGTTACCGATGTACCTAGTTACCTACTAAAATAACTGTAATTAGTTTCAAGAGCTGAGAAAAGGTAGGTAACTACGCTCTAATAAGCAAGATCCACAGTGTAAAACTGCTTTCTAAATATTAGCACAGTTATACTATAACAAACAGGTGGTAAACATAATAATCTATTACCTAGGTATTAAGGTAAGTAAATTTAGTACTTAGTAATGTGAAAAACGTGCATATTAAAAGAATGAAGTACTCAGGTGGGTACTTTAAGAAAAGTTGATTATCTCACAAACCGCAGCTTCACGACTTGTAACAAACGCAAAGTAAGTATTACAACTTTCGCGCATTGACAAATCCAACAATAGGTCAAGGCGTTGTCTGATAGGTTACTTAATTTTGGTAATTCTATCGTCGATACAACGCGTTCCTTCCTATCTAATTACATATATACGCACTCTTAGAACTCTACCGTGAAACTCTACCACAGTAAACATCACTCTTCAGGAGCGTATCAGGATCGATTTTGAAACCTCTAAGTAAGGTAGATAATACCTACCTACCTAAATGAACTGATTAAAATAAATAAATATATCCAGTACGAATGTCGACTACGAAGTCCTGTCAAAAACAGGCTCAATGATTAGATAATTCGTTTAATTAAGAAGAATGAAACATATAATTTAATTATGTTTGATAGATTTTTAGGCATCTCTCGGACAAGATACATGAAAAATAACGCGTTGTGAAATTCGTTGATCAGTAAACCATTTTGGTTTAAATCGAGGTCAAAATTTCGAAGGTAACTAAAACGATGTTAACGGAACAGCAAAAACCTGCGAAACTGATTTGACATGTCTACATTTAAAAAATTTAATGATTCAGATATGATGCATCTATTACATTTTTTGAGACTACTTGGAACTAAACATTACGCCCTGTTTGAGTAAACATACGAAGCAGGTAGGGACGACATCTAGACTGTTGAAACAAATATTTGTGGTAGATACCTACTTAGGTACTTCCACTTAAACTTATACGTAAACGTAGGTCCACTGCCATACCTACATGACGTTAGAAGAATTTGCAAACGCAGCGATATTTTTAAAATCTTTAATCATAATTGTTGGATATATGTCAACCTTACCTACTTAATTATAAATTTAAGTATTGGTAAGTAGGTATTTACCAGTAGGGTACAATGTTTTGCCAAGTAACAATGACCAATCACTTATTATAAGCTAAATATATGATATTGAATAATAATGATAGAATCTTAAAACAACCAAAAATGCGCTAGGTAGTTTATTTAGATAGCGTATCGCTTATTGTGCGACGGAGCCCTATCAATCAAAGTCCAATAAACAAGGCATAATGTAGCCATATTAGGTAATCCAGAACGCAATATTGTGAAATTGTTATTTAATATTTATGTAGATAAGTACGTGTAGCTATCCTAGCAAATACAAAATTTTGACCTTGTAGGAGAGAAGGGTAGACCGGGTAAACCAAAATGAAAGTTACAGTAACAGCCATAAACAGGTTTAAGTATACATATCAAATTAAGATATTGAGGGCAACATTTTGCAAGTAGGTACTTTACACACTACTTATATAAAAATGAAGCAAAAAAACACAAGGACACAATCTAATCCTGATTTCAAATTTAACACGTAAGAATGCCTGGATTTTTATATTACACATCCCTACCTAGGTATGCCTACTGTAATACCTACGTCTTTTACGAATATAATCGGTACGGAAATGATAATTTTAATAGAAAGACCGCATAGGTTTTACGAATAATTAAACCCTTTAGTTCTTCATGTTTGTGTGCACGCAATGTTATATCTATTATTGAATGCATGATTGATATTTTTTATATTTGCCTACCAAAATGACTCTGTGTGATGGTAAGCAGTCAGTGGAATCCAGAAGTGAACCATATGTGGAACCATACCAGTACTCTGACTTTTGGAATGGTGTCCACACACCATTCCAAAAGCCAGAGTACTGGTATGGTGGCCTCCACTATACTTAGCGGCTTAGTGAGATGCTTTTTCACGCCCCGCATAGAGGACTATTAATTTATTTACTTGGTTGATGTACTTTTTTAATTAAATTAATGACCTCCTTCTTACCTTTATAATATCGCTGATATGCTGATGTTGTGCGCCGTAAGGCTCTTGCCAAGTTACCGCACACAGCGCCAAGGGATGTCAGTTTACTGCCGCTACATAGCCACTCGTCATCTTTACACAAATGATAACAGAATACTTATTAATATAGTTATAATCACGATCTATGCAAGCCTAAGAAGAATAAGAAATAAGAGGAAGCTCGAATATAATGGTCGAGTATAACAAAAAAGCTAATCAAGTATAAACAATTGACACATAAAAAAATAGTGAAAGAAACGTTTGCTAACTCAACACACACTAGAAAGTACTTACAAAAATCAAGAATCAACATACGCAACAAAGGTAAATAGTTACCACGTTCACAAAAGCCCAACCTTAAGCCCTACTTTCAATACTACCTACTATAAATTACTCAATATACGTGTACTAAAACAGGTTTAAAAATCTTGACCTTACCCATGAGCGTGTGGAGTATTTCTAGTCTAGTAGGTTCGTCTATAACGGGTCTATCTACGGCGGTTCGCGGACGGACAGGCAAGTTTGGATGCATAGGTCTGACACCCGCGTTCTCTGTCGTAAATGGCCGACGTCGGAAGATTCTTTTTCGTGTAATGGTTGGCTCTTGAATCTCATTGTCATCTTGTGGAGCTGTACTAACCGTATCCTAAAATAAGGTAGTAAGGTATTAAGACAGGTATCCAATCAGTATCTGGGTTATGAGACTTTTTAGCATCTCCTGCAGCAATAGTATGAGTCAGATAATGTTATCTACTTAACAATTTACTTAATTCAGGTTGACCTAAATCTCAAGAAATTCAAATCTCTCTGAAATAATAACCCTGCAGGTTCTAGGCCTGTTTATTCAACAAATCTGCCAGTGCGCAAATGCAGTGATATGACATTTAGTGTCAAACCTGTAATCCTGTAAAGTGTAATCTTAAACAGCAGAAAGCCTAAATTGTGAATAGAGCATACTAAATTGACTCCAAAACTATTCGTGGACCGGATGTGTGACATTTACTTGTGTCCTAAGTATAAGTCATCTTTGCGAACTGTACATTTTTGTGACAATAAACTTATTATTATTATTAATAAGTAGTCGTAATATGCACCTATCAGTAGTCCGAGTCCTTTGTTGTTGACTACATGCCGCCTAGGCGTATACCTACGCACAGAACCTCAGTCGAGGGTCAGGGTAGTCACATCAAACACTACTTAAATATCCTTTAAATACATACCTACATACATATGCTCGAAAAACATTACCCTCCTTGACTGCGTCATTCGGGCAAAAAATCATTCCCTATCTCAGTAGGTACTTAAAGGAAGTACTTAGTTATATAGCTACTAGTAATAATCACTATTACCACTTAGCGCCTAAACGGCTTAACCGATTTCGATGAAAATTGTCATGTAGATAGATTCGGAGACGGACATACTTAGGCTACTTTTTATTTCGAAAATCGGTCTGATTTACGTGAGATACAACAAAACATATTTTACGCGCAGGCGAAGCCGTGAATCGCAGCTAGTTTTACGTAAGTTTTAATTTGAAATAACAAAGAAATATTCTAAAGAGTATTTTAAAGAGTAGTCATACTCATAATACGTTATATACAAAAATTATAAATGCGTAACCGATAAATATTTTCTACTTAAATCTACTTATTTTATTTTTAGATGGTTTTTTAAAGTTCTGTTATTAAATTTTACTATGTAATGGATTCTCATACGAATATACAATTTCAATAGAAACTCTAATGGGAAACAAGCGCAAGATTGTGTTTTAAACTCAACCTATTTTAAAACATCATACAATTTTATAAGAATATCGTTTCCAACAATCGATCTGAAATGTTGCATCAAATTCGCTTCCAGTTTATCGCAATAGTCAACGAAATCAGCTGGAGGCACCTGCAATCCGCCAAACATATTACGACTAGTGTTATATACTCGTCCGCGCAAATATAAGTTATTTAATGTCGATTCATCGGAGTACTTGGAAGCGTACTTTTATTAAACTCGTTACACGTACACCCCTTCAGATTAGAGAGCGCAAACTAAGCGAGATTGCTCTCGTCGACCCTGCCGCTCGCTTCCCCTTGTCCCCCTTATCGTTGCCCCGCGCAAGTAAATCAGTCGGCTGACTGTTAGTAATAATAAGACTGTGACTAAGTTTAATATGTCATAGACTTTGTGTCAAACCCCGTCAAATGCATTTCTAGTCATCCAAAGTTTCTCTTTTAAGTGCTCTGTTAAACAAATATGAAGTGTTTAATTTGATTGTATGCACATGTCTAGTATGTGTATAAAGCGAGAGACAGTATTTTTCATAGAAAGGTACTTACTATGGCCTAAAGTTAGCAACCACTTATCCCAAAATCTACAATAGTTGCTCATGCAATGTGTACTTATTTGTACTTATAGTCAACATTACTACAGACACGTTCTATAAACTTTACGATTTAATTTGTAAACATTTAATTTAAGTACATATGATTACGCAAACGATTTCCAAACTTTCGCCATTATGCCGGATTGTGTCCCTAACACTATATTGATGGAAAATTCTAGCAATCAATTTTGGGATATGCGTTATTCATAAGCTGCTATCATAAGGTATAGAAGATTACGATGAGGCAACGAAATTGTGCAGAATCAAACCATCCAAAATTCATTTTGATCTCATGTTACTTTGATCCCTCAAAGGATAAAGTCAGCATCAAGATATAGAAGGATGTAGCTTATCAAAAGTCCTACCCAAAAACGAGTTACATGACATCGACTCGCAAGGTATCAAGGTAGGTATAACGATTGTAACGGAGGCAATATATTCCAATATTTAGTTACCATTTGTTTAGAAGTTGAAGGATCCAGCTCAGCACCTTCTCGTTGTCCAATACCTTCCGGCACCAATTTCGTGGCATCCTCGACCTCGGTATCAGAAGAGGAGGCTACTCCAAATAATTCATCAGATTCATCTGAAGCAAAAAAAGTTTTACGCATTTTCGGATCGACATTTAGTATGGTTACGTCAAAGTTGTATGAATCCTGTTTGGTCTAAAAACAAAACAATACTTACAATCAATATCCGTATGAAGCGTTCTATTATCCAAATACTCGAGCATGGGTAAAGCATTAGCCACGCTAGAGCGATAGTCTGGCATATCTGACGCAGGTGTTTCATCTAATGTCAATCTTCTCAATGCGGGACATACACCTAACGTCCAAATACGACTGGATTCCGATATAGGATTGCTAGAAACGAAAGCATCCACTTCATCATAACTGAATACAAGTTATAACTTTATACTTATTATATCAAAAAAGGAAAATGTAGGAGGTTTTGTATGTACGGAGTTTATGTTGCTAAAAATAGTTTAAGTAACATACATTTCGACAAAATAATATAAACGAATGAAAGATAAGTCACTCACAGACTACAGAAATCTAACTACTTGGACATGATGGGAAGTTCACCAACTGGATAGTTGACGGCAGATAAATTACAGATTTTGTGATCGGCCAGAGACCTACTCCGGGCGAAGATGTATAAAAATAACACAAAGATAGTCAAAATGATAGTTAAGTACTAATTAATACTGACTAGAAGAGACATGCTTCTAGTTTTCCATTAAAGGTGTAATAAATATCAAATAACAATAAATATATAAAACTATTCAGATCACTGACCACTGCTGGTGCTAACAAGTCCCAAGTTCGCAACCTTGAACTTTAATTCTGATAAATGCACTACCTAATGCAATATTAATGTACCTACTTGTGAGATTAAACTTGTTTGTGCAAAATATGTAGGTATGACGAATGAAAACAATGAAAAAATAATTGCAAATACATATTAATACGTGCATTTTTAGGAACAAGTACCTACTGTTGTAGGGGCCGACGACCGCGACCTTTTATTGTCTTCGGAAGCGAAATATTTGGGATTAAAATTAAAAGGAAACATGCGCTGGTATGGTTGGTATTCTTTTATTAGATACATAATTAGCTATATTTATAATAAAATATGCATTTAAATTCTCAAAGAACCGTTAGCTAAATTGCTTACCCAGCCAAGTCTAATGTATGCAATTTCTGTAACGCTGCCAACGGTTGCAGATCCTGAATACGATTCCCAGCAGCATACAGTTCTCTCAAAGCTCCCAATCCCCACACTCCATCCAATGACGATAAGTTGCATTTATTAATGCTCAATACCTGTTACCAGAAATATCTTAAAGGAAACTCAGTTCGAAGCAGATTAATGCTCTGATATCATCGACGCGATGAGACGTGGATGAGACGTGGCGTAAAATTTAGTTGTTAAGTAGTAGGTACATATCGTAAGAAGAAATAGATACCTACATTTACCTCTTACTTCCGGTGCCCGCGCTCCTGCCTCGTTCGCTGTCTGCTCAAAGTTTAATCGCACACAGTGAATTACGTCAATTACGCTTGGGGTTTTCTTTTGGTATTGGTCACTGATGCTCATGTATAAAAACGTCTTGTTGCTTACGTCAACCTACTGCTATGTCGTACAGTGGCTGTCCTATTATCGATAACAGATTACTATTCTCTCCACACGGAACTACCTATCCGGTATCAATAGAGACTAGAGAATACAATGGAAATGTTCAAATAGTCATGGCGGCGAAATTCATAGCAAAGAGAAAATCTATTTGTCATCAGATAATCTTTCTTCTCTTCTGCTGTTCTTTGAATCGATTAAGTCAAAACACCAGAAGTAACGAATTTTAATAATTTATGCTAACACCTATGGCCATGGAGCAAAAATCTCAAAAGTCACTTACCCTGAGATGAACCAGACCTATCCCAAGATCGCGTAATGATGTAAGAGCGCTGCCGTCAAGAGTTAATTTGCGAAGTATTGGTACTAGAACGTCCAGTCTTCTCAAACCGACGCGTTCGGCTACTACGCGCAGTTTTACTTCACGGATACGCAGTACTTGTTCGTCTGTCTCTGCGCCACTGCTTTGTTTCTGTCGAGAACAAAATAATTTATTGTAATAACAAATTGGGGGAGGCCTATGTCCAGCAGTCTTTCGGTTTTTATGACGATAATTAACTCTATCGATGTTCGGTTATGACAGGTCGGCGTTTACTTTTATTAATTTGTCACCCTGTTACCTACTAAATACGCAAGCGATGCTACTGAAATTGGCCCGTAACTTTATTACAGGTCAACTACGTAAATGCAACTATAACTAACAAATGAGTATTTGTACCTAATCAGGACAATCCCACCCACATGCCCATCACTGTGACTCCTGGAAGCCAGGATATCCAAGAAGAAACACCGAGCTTTGACACACGGAAGTCCCGGGGACTGCTAAACCTACTGTCTTGGACCCAGCAACGAATTTAATTAGATAAATTTATTCAGAAGTAAAAGGAGGAGTTGAAAATAAAATGTCCACTTCCCTCCATTGCAAAGCGAGAGACAAATTTAATCCGTATAGGATTATGACCTATTAAAAGAGAGCACCACGGACAAGTAATATTAAGGGACCTATGTGAGATATATCTGATTCCAGTAATATGTATGGCAGAAACGCTTAAACGCAGATTCAGATTCACCCTAGATGACACAAGATCCTCATAGTAAACTGGTCCTGATGTAACTTGTAAACTATTTAACATTATGTCGCGGTCTTTACGCCAAAGACTACACTCCCAAAGAATGTGATGAGCAGACTGCTCTTGATTGGAACACTGACAACTCGGAGAATCAACTAACTTAAACGAAAATAGTTTGCCCTTAAAGTTACCATGACCCGTAAGAAATTGGACGACACAGTGATCTACCTCTAACCATGTTCTTTCCAACCGCTTTACAACTGGTGGAAAACTGGAACAGATGACGCCCCTTAGTTAAAGTATCCCAGCGCTGCTGCCATTCGTCTATAAGACTCCTATAAACTTCATTTTTTTCTTTAAATAATCTAATGATTTTCTGGCGATCGCGCGATTGTCAGAAGTCACTATTCATGCCGTCGTGAGTTGTATAATACATAGCCGCTCGTTTCTGAACCTCAAGATCAACCGGAAGAACACCTGCTAGTACTGACAAAGCCTCAATGCTAACTGTCCTAATGCCTTACACAGAAATATTAACGCAAGACGTTGACTTTGAAACAATTTGCGCCTTACAGCACCTATAGTTGCCCTATCAGCCCATACAGGCGCCCCATAACACATACTTCCTAAATAAGTAGCACTATAAATCGTTTTAAGAGTATTAAAAGAAAGATCCCATGTTGTTGTTGATATTCTAGTTAAAACGTAAAAACAATTTTTAGATTTTTCTCGAATTAGTGATATGATTAACAAATTAAAAGTTTTCTATGAATCCTAAGTAACAAACTAAATCCCTACTTTTAATGCTAATATTCTTAAATTTTATTTGAGGTGGTGTTTTAGATTTCCTTTTAAAAGAAGCTGAAAAGTTTTGTGAGGAGCGAACAATAATCGGTTACGTTTTCCACAGTCAGAGACTAGAATTAAAATTTATTTTTTATTTTTTATATATTATAGCTACCAAAGTGACTCCACCCCGCCTGATGGTAAGCAGTCAGTGGAATCCAGAAGTGGCGGCCACTATACCAAAAGCCATCGTCTTAAACTGCTGGTATGGTGGCCTCCACTATGGCGGCTGGGAATGGGGTTAGGGGAAGAGAATGAGGGAGGTAAGGAAAGAGGAAAGGGGGGATATTGGGCCTCCGGTGCTCTCACTCACCGAACGAAACGCAGTAGTGCGGATACTACTACTCTTAAGTCGATCTTCTATGAGAGGGTAGTACTTCCTCGGACGATCTGGCCCATTCATGCTGAAATCAGCGTGGATCTACTACCGTAAAATTTATTCGCCAAATCCTCTAATCCAGCCCTGGCATTAGATTGTATAAGTAACAGGCCATCGTCAGCGTAACCAATTAATGTACAGCCAGTTGGTACTGGCCATGTAAGGAAATCATCAAACCCTAAATTCCAAAGATACGGCCTTAGCACTGATCCCTGAGGACATCCCATAGTCAGTGGCTTTGACACAGCATGGGGACCAAGTTTTAGCTTAGCTGTGCCATGCATAAAATATGTTTAGATAAGCGAATATATGTTACTAAAACAACCTCGTGATTTTAATTTCATAAGCAATATTGGCCACCATGCGTTATCGAAGGCACCAGAAATATTTCAGAAAATACCTATCACGTATTGACAAACAGATTTATTAATAGTTTTCCTAACAGATATAACTGCATCGACTGTTGATCTACCTATTGTAAAGCCAAATTGGTTATCATTAAATTTTACCCCTCCCGGTAAAAACCTAGGCACTACGAGACGTTCTAACAATTTTCCTAATGATGGTAGTAACGTAATTGGTCTATATGAGTAAGGGTCGTCTGGTGGCTTGTTGCCACTCTTTGGTATTATTCTAATATACCCATTACGCCAAATACTAGGAAATACACCCTTTCCAATACACCGCCTAAACACACACAGAATTGCATCCCCAGAGATCCTACACGCCTCCTTAATCATTTTATTTGAAATCTTATCATCACCTGAAGCTTTGTTAAGTGGCAGAGATCTAACAATATTAATAAACTTGTCAGTTGATGGTAGGTCTAACATAGGCAATACAGGCGTTACAGCAGCCCATTGTCCGATCTCTTGGTGATACTCAGTGTCGTCCTCCGGCCGATCATCAGGTATAAGAGTATGCAAAACATATTTAGTTGTTTCTTCTATACCTATAGAATGAGCATTATTGATTTTAATGTTTCCTATGTAAGCA
Organism: Parascotia fuliginaria; assembly: GCA_963082885.1. Taxonomy (NCBI): domain Eukaryota; kingdom Metazoa; phylum Arthropoda; class Insecta; order Lepidoptera; family Erebidae; genus Parascotia; species Parascotia fuliginaria. Next base: position 6,126,683 of record OY720175.1, read on the forward strand.
AGTTCAATAGAGCTATTAGCTTTGAATTCATGATATATAGGTGACCATGGACCCTCCCTATCAAGCCTATCACTATTTTACGCAAGAAGTTACCTTTAGACTTTTCAACAGCAGCTCTGTAACGTGACCTGGCAACCCTAAGAGCAATTAGCGCGGGATTATAAGTATCGCCCGATATGTTACGTTTTTTAATGGTGTTAACCTTTCTATGCGCCCTACGGTAACATCTACGAAGTTCAGCAAAATAATCATTCCACCAATCACATCTACTAGTGCTTGTGACAGATTTTCGAGGCCAAAAGCGACATCAGCGCAATAGGTAAAAGTATCTGATAAGTTCTCAGCACTTTCTTGTGCAGACAGCTCGTTACGAGTGAAGTCTTTAGCATACATACCAAAAAGAGTACTAAAAAGCTCCCAGTTTCCCCCTCTAGTTTTTATCTAAAGCTAGCAGCATTACCTTGAGGATCCCGCACCACTCTAGTAGTGAATTCATACACGATTAAACGATGATCACTATATGACGCGTCCAGCAGAACGCGCCACCTATCAATACGAACGCCTCCACAAGAAAGTGTGACGTCAGAAGATTCGCCCATTGGGCTCCAAAAAGTAGGTGGTGCATCAGGGTATTGTGGTATTGTGTATGAATAGATTCATTTCTGCAATGAAATCTTCGACAGCACTGCGTCGATCCCTATCAGTTGCCCTATATTTGCCATACCATAGCGTAGATGATGCATTGACGTCGGCGCCAATGATAATTTTGTGGCCTGCAAGAGACCGCAAAACGTGGCGAAGATGATGTAGGTGAGGAGCGACAGGCGACAGGATGGGAGTATTGAAAGTAGCAGCTCACTTCCAATACTCCCATCCTGTGTCAGGATGTAACCTCCGCAACTGCATAGTGTGGCGTCATAAGATTAGACAATGACGTTACAGTAAAGTTAGAACTCGATACGTATATCCCAGCTCGTGATCTGCCATTTAGCTGCACAATTTTCCTACGTAAATGAAAAAGTTGATATTGCTCCTATACTAAAACAATGTCCAGTTTATGTTTCAAAACTAATCGATCTAACTCTGATGACGCCACCCTATCGTTATGAAGATTCAACTGTCCTTTAGCAAGATTTGCCATTTCTAACTATTAGTTGTGAGTGTTGTGACTAACTGGTCTATTTGTAATGTAGAACATTACAAATACTCATTTTGTTTATGTAAATTTACATGATCCTGGTTTAAGGTATTCGGTTGTTTGCTTGTCTTGTTTCACCAGTCAATTCGCGACTACGCTCGGTCGATTATTAAATACCTACTCATTACAAAGTATTGTAAGTAAGTAGTAGTAAGTACCTACTAACCAGGTAAAGTGACGTCGAATCGTCAAGAAAGTAAAGATACTAAAGTGTGGTAACGTAAATACACGACGATATATATTAGTAACTTACCAGCAGTTCTATAAGTGTCAATTCGCGCGGTATAACGATACGTCTGTAACCAGGTAGACGACGTTCCAGTTCATCCTGGCCAGGTGGTTGTTCTGGATCCGGATGAGGCATTGCTAAAGCCCTAAATATAAAATGGATCTTGAAACAAACAGGCGCAACAATACTTACGGAATCAAGCGGGCTACCAACCTATTTTATATGAACTATAAAATCTAACTGAGATTACCTTGGTAATTCAGTGATACTTAGCGTCTGGAATATCATGGAGAGGTCTCGCATTCGATCTCGATTCACTTTGATTTGTTTGTTCACGTAAAATGATATTGGATCGAGAAATTATTGTAAGTAATACGGCACGCCCTGGCCTCGCCCTTGTTAAATAGGACACATACTCTTTGCCTACCCCTTCGGAAAAAAAAAGATCGTGATGCTGGTACACATTCTTTCTATAATCTTTGTTTGTGGATTTGGTTAACCATACTCCATACTTACTAATATTTTAAATGCGAAAGTAACTCTGTCTGTCTGTCTGTTAAGCTTTCACGAATAAACCACTGAACCGATTTCGATGAAATTTTAAATTGGTATAGAAATAGACTAGATTCCCGTGGCGTGGTTTCACCCGCGTCTTAGCTTACTGCTCTGCTCCCGTCGCCAGTAGCGTAATGTTACATAGCCTATAACTTTTCTCAAGGAATAGGTTATCTTCATACGCAAAAAAAATTTCAAATCCGGCTGGTAGTTCCAGAGATTAGCGCGTTAAAACAAACAAACCAACAAACAAAAACTCTTCCGCTTTATATTATAGTAGGTATAGAATAGACCTCGGAGAACAACATAAGCTATCTGTTATCGCAAAAAATGGCTTAAAGGGGTTGAAATAGGGGATGAAAGTTTGTATGAAAAATCGTCAATGTCTATACAGAGATTTATATAACCGACATTCACGCGGGCGGATCTGCGGGCAACAGCTAGTATGAAATAAATGTTAAATTTTCCATCTATTTCTTTATTGAGGGTGTTTAGGAATTTTTTTCTTTCCCCTCAGTAGGCGCCACTTTGGTAAAAGGACTTCCATTTCGACAGCGCTATCAAAACAAATATTTTATCAAAATATTAATAGGTAGATTTACCTAAACAGCGGCGTAGCCTGCACGTTGCGTCCTTCGTTATTTCCATCCCTAGGTGAACTGCCACTGGATATCTCAGAAGGTGACGGTGAACCAGTGATACTAGGAGTTTGTGGTACACTGCCCAGATCCATACAGGGAGCTTCCTGTCTCGGCATTTTTATGTTTAAAATTGGTCAAATAAATCTGCAATATTAAGGAATTTCCTTAATAAGGTAAGTAGTATCGCACCACTCTATTACGTAGTTACTCGTCAAAAACTTAAAACATGTTGCAATTAATGGTTTTGGCTTTATTGAAAGCTAAAAATACATTAAAAACAACAAAACACTAGCGTCATACATATGACATAAAATATCAGTCTTCGAAAAAAATAATGTTTTTGTGAATCTAAAACTTGAAACACTGTAGTACTGATAAAGCTTCGCCTTTATTAATAAGTACGAAAAGATAAATTGATGTTGTGAATTGTTTTTGTCGGATATTGTGTCGCTTTGTTTAACGGTTGCTAATAGCAACGAATTATTTTAAAAGTAGACATAAAACAAAACTATACAGATCTCATATTAGGTAGTAGAGGCCAGTCAATGGGTACTTATTTTGTTTTGTAATTTTGTTGTATTGCACATTGCTGAAATCAATTAGGAACCCTTGGGAACGCTGAAGTCTACTTATACATACCAGTGGCGGATTCAGAGGAGGCTAGGGGGAGCGAGCTCCCCCTCTATCTGTGTCTCAAGTCATGGTCCAAGCCCCCCAAAGTCAAATCCTGGATCTACTAACCTAACTGATACCCTACCAACGTTACATGTTTACAAACGAATATTGCATCAAATAACACAATTTGAAATATTCTATACCTACAAACGTTTCTGTCGTTATTCGCCTAACATAACCGCCTCGTGTCATCGGACGGAGCGGGATGGGTAAGTAAATGCATTTTCCCTCTACATAAAAAAAGAGGGTGGACTGAGTAGTGAGCAGGTGGAATACGACCAATGACCGATACAAACAGGTGTACCTATAGCATCATAGACTACTATTACATACTACGGATATAACATAATTGTTATTATTATTTGACTGCCTCCGTGGTGCAGTGGGAGCAGATGCGACTGCTGTGCACGAGGTTGTGGGTTCGACTAATCTATATGATCATACTCGTATGATTTAAACAATATACAATACGTACTCGCATGAACCCCTTCATAATGCAGGAGTCGTACTTATCAGCAATTATCTTTAGGATGCCATTAGTGCTGCCTCGTATTCTGCTTAGTAGAGAAGCGACCCTTTTCTGAATAATGGCGTGGAAGCCATCCACTCTAGTCTCCATAAACATGGTAGAAGCACTACAAAAACGTGGCAGCCCTAATAGCATCATTCATTACTTTTCTATAAATATAAAAGCGTAAGGTCACTTACTCACTGACTCACCTATCACGATATCTCAGAAACTACAAGTACTACGGGTCTTAAATTTTGCATGGGGATTTCTTTTAGGACGTAGGTGCTCGCTAAGACGGGATTTTGCGAAATTCGTCTCATAAGGGTGTAAAAAGGGGTGGCAGAGTTTGTATGAAACTTTTAAAGAATGTTTTATTTTATAAAATAAAATAAATGACATCTCAGATTTAATGCCGGATCCACAAGCAGTGCCGCCGTAAATAGCCTTTTTTGCGCCCTGTGCGAGCTTCTATAATTGCGCCCTTGTTTTTTTAGATATTATAGGTACCCTAGAGCAATGCTATGTATAGGCCTACTTTATTTCATTCAGGGTGATAAAATAAAGCACAAGGAACTTGGTGTTGGTGGACCAATTATCTAATATTTTGGAAGAAAATTCTTTTTTTTAAAGAACTGATGTAGGCAAACAAGCAGACGAGCCATCTGATGTTAAGTGGACCCTTCGCCTATTATACCACCCACTGTGTCTCACTCACTAAAACTCAATCGCAAGTTAACTAGTGCAAATGCGTTGCCCACCTTGATGCTTAAGATTTAATTTTTGGGCCACTATGGTATTCATACTTCTACAATAATTAAAAAAATCTTTATAGCGCCCGCCCGTACCCGCCCGCCGCTTAGTCTCCGACCGACCGTGTAGCCGGCCGGCGGCAAAAACACTAAACACAAATACGCTTGTGCGCTGCCAAAAAAATGAGCGCGATGTTTTGTCTAATTTAATAGACGTTTTTGATGATACTGGCATGTAGGTACGTATGTGTTGGAATCGAGCACTAGGGGTGCAGCGGGAACTTATCAGGAGCAAACCGAAAAAATAATAGTCCTGCCTAGTCTGGCCATTCTTGCGCCCCCCAGAGTCTACGCCCTGTGCCTGGGCACCGGTGGCACCGCGCTATTTACGGCACTGGTCCACAAGCTTGCCACATGGCACAAACTATAAACATAAACAAACCTTGAATATATTAGGTGGTCCAAACAGCGATATCCACACGTTTGCGAGTGTAATGTGTTGTGTGTTTTGAAGAAACAACCATGTCGGAGTCCAGCTGTTGTCAGCTTTAACATTTAGTTTAGCTCACTTTTATTATAAAAAAAAACAAAACGAAAAGAGAGAAAATATAAGGAAACGATAAATCCGGCAAAGAAAATGTGGTGATTATTCAAATTCACAGAAACTTTACAAGGTATGTTTTTTATGTTACTCATTTTTATTAACTGAAATATACGTAGGCATACTTAAACTCTATTAATATGACTTCGACAGGTATACTTACAATAAAAACAATCTTCACGCGTCTTTTTTTGGCAAGCGTGTGGATCCGATAAAAAACACGAAAAATGATACCGACGGTGGAAAAGAATAACTTCTAAAGCGTAATTTTGGCCAATATGAGCTAACTAGATCTTTAGATAGAGTTTTTTTTTCTGCGTCGATTGATACAACTTTCGTAGCGATCGGAGCATACTTTTGACGATCCAATTTTCAGCCTCCTAAATGACGTGTGTCTGGTGATTTTGTGATAGAAGTCTGTTAAGAGTCTGGCATTTTGGCAGGAATTTTTCTTTAAACAAACTGTTTTTGAGTAAATATATAAGCATTTTTTCTTTTCTTCATCCGGATGTTATTTTGGACATAAGAAGTTTTGGTTTATAAATATTTATACCTAATAATATCTTTTAGGGATAATTTTTTTTTTATGAAGTCATAACTATTCTCTAAGAAATTTGAGACAGACGCAATATTAGAAGTATTTCTTCTGAACAGCATTGTGAACATTACGATATTTTTTTTTATTACTTTTCAAGGTTTTTATTTTAAGATCTGTTCAACACTTTTTACTTTTCAAATAAAAGTTAATAGTTTCTAATAAGAATATTTCCAATTATTATTTTACTTGATATACAAGAGATAAGAATTATTTGCTGACTAACTTTTAAGTTTCTTTTTCTTAAACGTCAACTTTCTTGCGATAGAGAAAAGTTAGGTAAGTACTTGCTTTGTGAAATTAATTAAGTAAAATTTTAAACATATTATTCTCCAGAGACATCAATATCTGCCAATCATTAATAATAAAAAAGTAAACCTCATTTTCCACACTTTGCTATGTGGCGCTTAAGAAGTTTGTCTTTTCCACCGTCGAATTACTATTTGTTCCAAAAGAATTTGAATTTGAAAACTATAGCTTAACGCAAAGGACGCGTGCGTCGTTGTCAGTGTCACTAGGTAGGCTACCCTAACGAGCAGTAACGCGAGGGCAGGCGTCGTTGTCGCATGTATCGAATGTACGAATTTTTTCTGCTTTAAACTACTTGAGTGAAGTTCAGTTTCTCTGATTATTTTATTTCTGTGCATTTAAATATTCATTTGATTTTACTTTTAGAAATTCTGACATGAAATAAATCTATAGGTGCATATAATAAAATTGGAGTGTCTGTTTGTAATATTGAATTAACCGGTGTTTACTACATGTATAAGAATATATATACGGTACATACACCGAAATAACATTATTTACAATTTTTGTCTGTCTGTCTGTCTGTCTGTTTGTTCCGGCTAATCTCTGAAATGGCTGGACCGATTTTCACGGGACTTTTATTGGCAGGTAGCTGATAGGCTACGTTTATTTTAGAAAATTCTTTTATTTTAGAAAAATAAAGTAATGTTGATTGACTGTTAGGCGGAACGAAGTTCGCCGGGTCAGCTAGTACTTAATATGCGTATACGTAACCCCTAATCTGCTCATGTAGAATATATGTCTGGCAGTAGGATTTGAAAAGTGTAATTTTAACTTCATTACTACAGCGAGAAAACCTGCGGGCCAGCATATTATTTCTAATTGCCATACGCTACCTTTCATTGTCAACTTGGTCTTCAAGGTCTTCAGTAACATAGTGCGCAAGATATTTAAACTGTCGAACTCTCTTCAACTCAACTCATTTTAATACTATTGGTGGTACAAGACGGACACTTACCGCAGCTCTTGAAAACCAATTATATTACTTTTTAAATAATTGTACATGAGACCATGGTTGTTATAGTTCCCTGATTCCCTGTTATAGTCCTATAGAGTCTAGGAACTTCCAGATTGTCTGAGCAGAGAAAGACTGTAGGTATTTCATCTGGTTGCGCCTGGTGCTGTCCTAAATGGATGCTTCTTTTGTGCATGAGTGGTCCACAAGAGCAGAGGACATGCATTGCAGTCTTTCTTTAGACTATACCTAGCATAGCGTAATAGCACTGTATGAGCTTGATGAAAATATTTTAGTGGTTTAGGCGTGTTCTTATAATTTATCTTTGTTTGTTAAACGGGTTACTCGTATTAGAATACCTATTTACCCGACTTTTCGGTCGAGCACCCTTCTATCATAGCACTATTGAACACTGAAACATTATTCAATAAACCTGTTTAAAATCTCTTTTGTCGTCGTTCTTTTATAGTAGCTACTCTGACGTATGTGTAGGCTCTGAATATAACTATCTCCTATGGTGCTTCCCGAGAGAAATTAAGCTTAAATAAAGTAGGCAGAAGTAGGTACCTACCTAAACAATGTTGATGCTACAGTTTTCAAAAACTTTGATACTAATAATTTGTTTGGTTTATAGTGCTAAAATACATTTAACTAAAGAAAAACCGACTTCAAACAGGAAAGAAACTAAAAAGTAAAAAAATGCATAGGTATTATTTAAGACTTCTATTGTTTTCTCATGGATGCCATTGTCAGAACTGGACCACATAGAAAGTAACAGCTTTCAAATAAGAGAAGAATCATCAAAAATGGTTCACCCAGTCGAAAGTTGTGAGGTAACAAGCATAGAAAAAAATCGAATTGAAAACCTCTTCCTTTTTTTGAAGTCGGTTAAAAATACAACCAAGCTGTTATCGATCGTGTAGGGAGAACGGAATAAGGACCGAGAGAAAAGATTGGGCCTCCGGTGCTCTGATTACCAGCGATATAATATATAATAATGAAATTTAGTGACATGAGTACATGAGTACATATTCCTTTCATTTCTTTCTGCCAGTTCATCAAACCATCATGGTTACTACCATGGTGACAGCTGAAAACTAAAAAACACTTCAATTAGTACGATTAGCATAGAACCGCACACGTAATGTTCCCATTGTATAAAGTACTCTGTAACGTAACGTAACTATAGAAAAATACATGAACGTAAATAAAGATTTAAAATTTAAAATACTTGAACGCAACTACAAAACAGATTTTAAGACAGATGATACTATGACAGGTCCAAACTTCAATTTTGCCGCCTTTTTCTTAGTCAAAATTCTGACAAATACAAAATTTACAAGAAAAGCTAAAGTTCATCAAATAACTTTTGATAAGTTTCCATTTCTATAAAATAATAAAGATACTTAATTAGATAGACTTAATAGATACATAATAATGGCTCATAGTAATGGAACTAATGGTGATCATGCTCCACATGATGAATATCAGTATTTGAATCTGGTACAACAAATTATTGATAAAGGTAAGATTTCAGTTTTACTTTGATCCAAGGCTCACAGCCTAGTCTTATTTTAAGAATAGGAGAATAATATGTCTCATTATTATCAGTTTTATTATTACAAATCTAACTATTGTCTAAAGTTTTTTTTTCAACACAGGTGATAAAAGAGTTGACAGAACTGGAGTTGGTACTTTGTCTATATTTGGAGCTATGCAGCGATATTCACTTAAGAACAGTACATTGCCTCTACTAACAACCAAACGTGTATTTACAAGAGGTATTATTGAAGAATTACTATGGATGATATCTGGCTCTACCGACTCCAAAGTACTTGCGGCTAAGAATGTTCATATATGGGATGCTAATGGGTCACGAAATTTTCTGGATAACTTGGGCTTTGTGGACAGGGCAGAAGGTAACTGCATAGTTTAAATAACATAGCTAGTTATTAAGTAAAGCAGGGTAACAGTCAGATGTGACTACAACATAGGCTAGTAGTTATCCCTTGCAATAGGAGAATAATGTGCTCAGAGTTTACTTTAGAAACAAGTTTGTTTAAATTAGGTCTCTTCCTCTCTCAAAATTAAACAGTGAGATTTACACTATTTTCATCAACTTTGCTGTAGGATGCCTACTGCTAAACTTATGCAATTTCCTAAAGGCTTGTTGCAAGCAGCCTGCACCTAATAGCTTGGTAAGTAAACCATCTATAGTTATATCTTGAGTAAAATGCAAAAAATAATGTTTAAAAAGAAGTAAGTCATGCTATTCTGCTTTCAATTGCTTACTAAATATGATCATCAACAATTTTTCAGTGTCATAAACATTTTTTATTATTTCTAGGTGATCTTGGACCTGTTTATGGTTTCCAATGGAGACATAGTGGCGCTACGTATAAAGATTGCAAAACAGATTACACTGGCCAAGGAGTTGATCAATTACAAAATGTTATTGACCTGATAAAGTATGTCATTTATAAAATATGTAATACAATGTTAAATCTGATAAAAATAATGTAATTGTGTGTGGAGATGTAAACTTTAGTTACACTGACTTCTTCTGCATTTTGTAAGCTTGAGTGCACATCAGTCATTTAGGTCTGCTTACCAATGCATTCATTGTTTTAATATTATATGTTTGTGGTAACTAAATGGTTACCACTACCTATGGGGATAGTTGTAGCCTTCTAGAAGCAATACCTTTTTTTGCATGCAGCTTAAAAGTTTATATTTTTCTTTTAAAATTTAAAATATAATTATATTAGTAAACTAGCTTTAAGCGGCACAGTTTCACCTGCGTCTTTGGTTATTGCTCTGCTCCCATCGCCAGTAGCAGGATGTTACATAGCCTATTACCTCCCTCGAGTACTGGGCTATCATACGCAATAAGAATTATTTATAGCTGACTGGTAATGCTAGAGATTAGCACATTCAAACAAAGAAACAAACTTTTCCCCTTTATTAACTAACTTCAAAAAGAAACAGGTTATCAATTCGGGTCATGTTTTTTTTTTATAATAGTATACATATTATTGCTGTACTGTTTACAGAAATCGTCCTGCAGATAGACGAATGTTAATGTGTGCATGGAATCCTTCAGACCTGAGTAAAATGGCTTTACCGCCATGCCACTGCCTTGCTCAGTTTCATGTTGCAAGTGGCAAGCTCTCCTGCTTGCTGTACCAAAGAAGTGCAGATATGGGCTTAGGAGTACCTTTCAATATAGCCAGTTATTCTCTTCTGACTCATATGATTGCACACATCACAGGATTAGAGGTGAAACAATCTTATCAACCGTTATTAAATTTTATCTCCGACAGCAAAATAGATAAGATATAATATGAGTGTATCCTTTTGTACTATATTCTCTTTTTTGCTACTGTGAGCCCCTACATGCGGGACGGTGCGTCACATATTGAATGATTCTATGGCATCCCATAACATGCCAAAAGATCATGTGGAACCGCGTCGTAATAAAAGCAACTTACAAATGGGCTAATTTTACCTGTTTCAATTGCTTTAGTGAAGCAAGCTATGAGTCTCACGTGATACCTGATGCACAATGCGTGAGCTCATTTACATAAAGTAGAAAATCATTTGCAATGCCGTGCCATCTGTGAGAGCATTCCTTTATCTACTACTTGAATTTTACCTAGGCCTGTTTTAAAGAAAATATTATGATCTAATGTAAAATCTTTTTTACAGGCAGGAGAATTCATTCACACCACAGGAGACACACATGTTTACTTGAATCATATTGAGCCACTGAAGCAACAACTACAAAGAGTGCCTAATCAATTTCCCACATTGGAGTTTGCTCGTAAAGTTCAATCAATCAATGACTTTAAATACGAAGACTTCATTATTAAAGACTACAAGCCACATCCAAAGATTGATATGGAAATGGCTGTGTAAACATGATAATATTCTTTAATTTTCATAGAGCATATATGCTGTACAACAGTATTAGCAAAGCATTTACCATTAAAAGAAATAAAACTTCATAACTATATGTTAGTATTATCTTAAGGGAAACTTTAACATGTTGAAATTGGTGATATAAAAAATAAAGAATCAAATTCTGAAAATCTGTATTTATTTTTTTACTTGCTTATTTATACTATAAAATTAATCCCCCATAGATATTACACTCATGGCAATGCAATCTTAAAATAATTAATGCTAATAAAATCATTATTACATTTTGTAAAATTCAACAATATCTAACAAATTCATAATTTGTCCTCTTACAGCTAGTCAACATTTAGTGTATAATGCATTTTGTACATTATTTTTCATTATTAATGAGTCTTTTTGATTTATATAGCAAACTAAGTAATGAGATGAATCCTTTAGGTGCAGAAGGTCCAAGTTGCAAAATGTTCAGTGGTTGGAAAATGTCCAAGTTGCAGAATGTCCAGGTCACAGAATGTTCAGGTTGCAGAATGTCCAGGTCGCAAAATAGTAATAATAGGAACTTCTGGATCTAAAGGAAGTTTACCTTATGCTACCGAAAAGAAATACACACAAACGAAAACGCGTACGGCCGCTAGTTATACATAACTGTTTATAAATATATTGATTTATTAATGCTTAATTAATATGTTATTACCTATCACTTCCACGCCTGTCTCCTATTACTGGGGTAAGCAGGGACTATAGAACGCCATTTGCTGCGATCCAAGGAGGTATGTTAGAATCGCAGCAAATGGCGTTATATAGTCTCTGCTGACTGCAGTAATGGGAGACAGGCGTGAAGTTATTTATTATAATTATTTAGATTTTGGATTTACATTATAATTATCATTGTAATAAATAATTATGATTTCTTTCTATATAAGCAATTTTTTTATTTATACTTATATATAACTAGCGACCGTCCGCATTTCGTTTGTGAGTATTTCGTTTCGGCAGCATAAGGTATACTTCCCTTAGATCCAGAAATTCCTAATATTACTTTTTTGCGAGCTGGACATTCTGCAACCTGGACATTCTGCGACCTGGACATTCTGCAACCTGGACATTTTGCAGCTTGGACCTTCTGCACCTAAAGAAGATGAATGAAGGTGATAGGTACTCTAGGGTACTAGGATCAATCAAAGAACCGTGTATAAATAGAAAGGAGTTAATTTATAAACGCAAAATTATACTAATTAGATTTAATTACTACAAGTCATAATATAATATTGTATATTAATTGCATTTAACACATCATTGGCGTGTAGAGAAAAGCATGGTCTTATAATTTAAAACAATAAATGGACATGTGCGTTGGGCCATGCCATCTCACTTGTAACTTATAGGAAAGTAATTAAATCATTGCGAGTGGAGTAGAGCTTATCACTAGGTGAGATATAAGGTTACTTTCTTTCAGTAGCAAGACAACTGATCAGGTGGTAAGTGATATTAGAGGCTGCTATTCATGTCTAAGCAGCATTCAAAGACATTAAAGTTATGTGTTCAAACATCAATAAGTATTTGAATAAGTACCTACATCATAGATACCTAGATCAAAGTGTGAATACTGTTAACACCATTATGAAGTGTTTCTGCTGATCTATTAGGTTTTGCGATTATTAAATTAACACTGCCAATATAAAGGTATGCAAACAGTGTTACAATAGTAACAGCAAAAGTAATTAGGAATAGTAATTGTTGATTATTCTTTGGCTATTTATTTCATTATATGAGTAAAATTGTCAAGTTGCCAAATACGTTAATAATAATATGAATGAAATAATAAAACCAATGTTAGATTCATAAAAATTTTACAAAATATTTCGTAACAGCATTCATCAACACATTTGGTCATCTTGCGATGGCATCTGAAAGTAATAAATTTAATTTAGTAATTATCAGGTATATTAAAATTATCTAACCAAATCTGTCTTAAGTTAATTTTTGCATAACATTTTAAGTTGTAGGTTACTTTTACTCTATCAATTTTATTATCTTTCCTGTTCCAGATAATGCTTATTAGAATAAAAGGTAATAACTATTTTCGAAACTACATCAGTCTTTATTAAACTAATATTCAGTGGTAACTGAGCAAACTCAAAGACTCAAATATAGTAGGTTAAATATTTTAATGTACAGAGATCCTTATTTAACAAGCAGGATAATTTTTTACCTAAACTTTTTTTTAATTTTTTTATGTGAAATATAGAGATAGGTACTTTTAACAAAATTACCTGACAGTGGCTACTAGGGACGGGTAGTGCTGCTAGTTGCTCTACAAGTGCCATAGTCATCTCTGACTCCACAGTAACTTCTACCCATAGTGTGTCTAAAAGAATACAAACAGTCACTTAGTAGTAAATTAGCAACTCTTTCCGAGATATAGTGTATAGCGACGCCTTTGCTAAGCAGTTTTAAAAATATAAATATTTCTTCAAGAAAATAGTTTTGTGCATTTTATCAAAAATATGAATTGACGGATTTTCAGAACAAGTTGCACATTATAAAAATACCAGCTTGTTTACTGTCCCACTGCAGGGCAAATGCCTCTTCTCTTATAGAAAAGGCATTTGCATTAATCACCACACTTGCTCAAGGCGGATTGGCAATTTCAGACTTAAGTTCAGGTTGATGTTGAGTCTCATGATGTTTTCCTTCACCAACAGTCAGAAATGTCCAAGATAAACTTAGAAGTTGCATACTTACCACCAATCTGGTCACCCTTTTCAGTCACTAAGTGAAAGTACCCTTTGTGAGTACCTGGTGTTGTTGGAGCTACCAACTTTAAGGTTACTGTGGTGGAATGTCCAGCACATAATGGGGGTAAATAAACCGGGGTAGCACCAAGAGGTTCCCCACCTGCCTGTATCAGTCTACAGCTACCAGGCCATCCTTCTGCACCCGTATTGGCAATACTCCAACTTTGTTCAAAGCTGAAATTAAATTGGAGGTTATATTATAATTTTGCCAATGTCAACCAAGGATAAAAATTAATTTAAGTGTCATTTCAAACATAACTATATACATATACATAAAGTTTAAAGACTTTGGATAAAATATGAGAGAAGAATGAAAGTTGTGTTTATTCCTAAAGATTGACACAGGCTATTGTTTTAACAACTGCATAAACTATGATTTTATGTTAAAAATCCTATAAAACTTACCAAGCACCAGGTCCTACAGCAGTCTCTTGATTTTGAGCAGCTTTTAGCGACATGGATGGTAACTTTGGTGGCAATGTATAATCTAAATAACAACATATTGCTGTTTGCAAATTCCTGCAAAAAAACAATTTCTCACTACCCAACCATAATCTATTATTTATTTTATGAATTACTCGTATTGACAATTAATTATAATTACCAGTTGCTCATATCCAAGAAAAAGCTGGCAGTCTCAGAATTTATACTAGGGCCCAAAAGTCTTTGCATTTGATTAATAAGTTCATCTCGATCCGTTGTGTTCATACAACTAAATTGTAATAATAAATTCTGATCAATATCCCCCGTTACAGAAGACCCATCGACATCCATGATAATAGTTTTCTAAACTTCCACATAAATTAGAAAACACTTTGGAGTTTCACCACTTTACAAAATATTGACATGTCCTTTGTTTACGTACGTACGTCAGCTGACTTGACTGATGTGCAATGAAAAGATACTGTATTTCTATTTATTATACTTTATTAACATGCATTTTTAAATACTTGAATTATTTACTATATCACAAATTAACTTATTTTATTGCTCATTTTTCAATGGGATTACGATTTACGACGCATTATTCAGTGATGAAAATGGGACACAAAATAGACAAAAGAAGAGATGTCCCATAAAATCACAAATTATTTATCGATATAATTTCTTGCCTAAGTGCATCAAATAGAGTGACCTCTATAAAACTATATTTTCTTCTTTGCCTTTGCCGCGGGGCAGCTTCTAATCTTTCGGCGCTATTCATTTCGCTGGCAGGCATCGCAGAGCACATATAAACTAACTGGTAAGCATAGTGATCTTTTGTAAGGCCAAGCTTTAGTATATCCATCGGTAGTTTGAGGTCTACTGAAAGAAAGGGTTAGATTTATATATTTTAGATAAATAAAGTAGGAAATAGCTATTTTAATTTAAAATAAGAAATTTGTGTATCGCGAATGGGCATTGATAACTTTGTGTTAAAATGTCAAATACTAGTTAAAAAGAGAGAAGATACATTCATAGTGTAAGATTAGCTAATGACTGACTCACGTACGTCTGACATGACATGAAAAAACATTTTCATGATTATTTTCTTTTCAATGCATCATATTATTAATCCAACAATTTTTATTTGTTACTTAGAAACTGGGCTAATCAACCAAATACTATTTATTGATCACAATAATCAGTATAATAGTTACATATCGTTAAGATAGATAAAATTATATTGTTATTTATAAATATAAAATAAAGATCAACTATTTCATTAATCGATTATCCACATCACTATCTTAGCCACTGCACTGACAGATGGTTTCAATGGATTGCAATGGAATGGATTTCATTCAATGCATTAAATTTATTAATTAATTTGACGAATATTATTTTTGTTTGTACTCTGTGTTTCACGATCTGCGATCTGATCACTGATTGTGGTTGTATGTATGTACAAAAAATAAAAATTAGTTTTAGCAATGAATAATACTTTGAAAGCCACGCCAGATGATGAAATGAAACATATAAACATGGAGAAGATGATGGAACTTCTCCAAACGAAGAAGGTCTACGCTTGTACCTATCAGGGATGCAAGTCTTATTTTGATAGACCCTATAGATTGGCACAACATATTCTAGCACACAATAATATAGTAAGTATCGCACATAACAACAAAACACGTACAATACGACCCTAGTAATCCCTGAATATTTAAAACTCACCATTTCTTTTCAGAGACCGTATCTTTGCACGAAACCTAATTGCGGCAAGGCATACACTAGTAAAAGTCACCTGGATCGGCACTTACGGACCGTACACATGCCTCAAGAAAAAGATACTATTTATAAGTAAGACACTTTATTTTATAAGAGACAACTATTGATTCTTTGAATAACCTTGTGTTTAGTCTACCTATATTATTTTTACAAGGCAATTTTTATGAGTACCTAGATGTTTTTGCAGTAATTATACATTATTATTATATAGCTTTTGAATAAAAGACATTACTGCCTCTGGGGTTCATTGGAACTGTCTATAGATTACCATGCAGACGTCTCAGGATCAATCCCAGGGTTGTGTAAAGTTTTCTTGGGCTTTTTTGAGATGATTACTGTATTAGCTTGGCTCACCTCTGTTAAAAGGGACTAAATATAACTGTTCTTCTTCCTATGAAGAAAGTCTTAATGTGTATGCATAAAAATACCAAGAAGAGTTCTTTTATTGATAAAGGCTATAAGATACTCTAGACAGTATAGAATATCAACATTATTTTTAAGATAATTAAACCTTTTTATTTCAGTTGTGCAAGATGCTTTAAAACATTTGCTAATCGACAAAATCTTAAGAGACATTTAAACACAGTACATCAGCTGGAATTCTCATGTGAAATTTGTGATAAACAGTTTAAAAAGAAGACACAGCTTAGCACACATATGTACCAACATACTGGCATTAAAGCATTCAGGTTTGAAGTGTTCTAACTTTTTATATTATATGTAACACATTGCTTAAAATGTTTAGGCCTTGAGACCTTGCCAATTTTTTGTGTTTATGTAAGTCAATGGAGACATAATAGTTAAATTTTATGTATAATTAACAAATGCTAACATATAATTTAGTTATACAGTAAGACCCACTATCTAGAATGTATACTATTTTAAAAGCAGAAGAGTTTGTTTGTTTATTTGAATGCGCAAATCTCTTTTTATATCTCTCTGTGCGTGTGCGTGTATGTGTACATGTACGTGACTTGGCTGGTCAGGGGCCATCCTCATCCATTGTAGTTGTTTAATATACCTCTATTACAGCAATTATTATCTTAAAATTAATTGTTTTTTCAGTTGTGAAGCATGTCCAGAAACATTTGTTAGCCTATACCATAAGAAGAGGCACATGAGATACCATAAACAATACACATGTCATGAATGTGGAACGGAATTCAACCACTGGTCCAAATATCAAAAACATTTAAAAACAGAACATCAAAAAGACCGTAAGAATTAAAAAAAATGTTACTGTACTACTTGCCTTGCAAATGTACAAGTGCCCATTCAAATAGCCTGTCCGTTTTACAGGCACGTTTTATTGAATACGTTTTTATTCGGCTGTGGTTTTTATCGGTGTATGTAGCTGTATGAGCGTGTTCACACATAAAATTGTATTCCAGATCCATTAACAGTGGTCCGTTTTCATATCCATTAAAGACGAACCCATAAATGCAGTGTGAACATTGTCTCCAGTAGCTACGTATCTATTGAATTCATCCGGTAAATTCGGACGTTCTGTGTGAATGCGCACTAACACATTTCTAAAAATAAAAATTTGTTTATTATATTTGATAACCAAAAACCAAAAACTTTTCAGTTAATAAAAAAATAGGAGCTGTTATTTTATCCATTAGTAATTTATCCATTATTTTCACATCTAAAGAACAAATTAGCTTATTTTGGGATAGGAGAAATAATTAAATTTTTAAATAAGAATTTAAATATTACTTATCTACTCGAGAAGTAATCAAAAGAATAATAAAGAATTTATACCTTTATTTTATTTTTTTAAGTTATTTGCTTAGCATTTTATATGAAACTACAACTAAAACTAGCTTACAGCGGCGCGGTTTCACCCGCGTCTTTGCCTACTGCTCTGCTCCAGTCGCTAGTAGCGTGATGTTACATAGCCTATAACCTCGAGAACTGGGCTATCATATGCAAAAAGAATTTTTCAAATCCGACTGGTAGTTCCAGATATTAGCGCGTTCAAACAAACAAATTCTTCTGCTGTTTTGCCCGACTGCTGATGTATATATATATGTATGTATGTCTATTTCTTTGGCACGCTGCGCTCTACAACCTAAATGTCTTAATAGATTTAACATATGAGGTGTCATTAGATTCGTATTAATTGTGAGAGTGACATAACATAATATTTCAATGTAGTGTCAGCATGAGAAAAAAAATGGGTTTCTTTCTTTTTACTTTAATTTTGACAGGCAGGCTTTTTGTTTTTTAATAATATATATTGCTTGTATAATAGTATGAAACTAATAATTGTAATTATTTCAGAATTTGTTTGTAATGAATGTGGAAGATCTTTTAAACAGCGGTGTCATATAGTCCGGCATATGAAAATTCATACAGAATATAGCAGAACATTTATGTGCCCATATGAAAATTGTGGAAGGTAAATAAAATAGTTGATTATTATTAGTTAACTTGTGATTTGATCATTAACTTTTGACCACTAGAAATTGTTACAATAACTTGACAATATTTTGACTTAGTTATTAGTAATATATAGTATTTAGACTTTAATTTGAAATGCATACTTTTAAAGCCATTACCCACTGTCGAATGGTCGCGCACCGGCGACTCGGTCGACAGCGAATGTGACTTTCATTAGTTCAAATAGGTGTTTACGCACTTGGTCACTGGTCGCTCGAGCGACTCGACCACTCGCCGCGCAGTGGCGTCGCACAAGAGACTGCCGTCGCCGGCGACCATTTCACGGTTTCCAATGGCACCATCTACACTGCAAGCAACTGTCGTAACGACCGGACGACGCTCACTAAAATAGATCAGGCAACCCCGAAAAGCTATTTGGGATTTATTGAGTGACGAATATTCTAATCGGGATTTATAGAAAAATAGTGGAGTTATTTGGAGGTGTAGGATTACCAGAGGAAGAAAATTTCTGAGAAATTACTTTAGCGCTACTATTGCAAGTTGTAGTCCACTCTACACGAATGTACCTGGAATACTGTCGCTTGGCTTGGTCTCGCACGCTAGTTGTCTTTGTTTTGGTCGGCGACCAGTTGACAATGAGTAATGGCTTTTAAGTTTATTTTCTTTCATCTTCAGGTCTTATTCAAGAAATAGCAATTTGAAACAACATATCTTAGTAAAACACTTGAATATGTTACATGAGTGTATGATATGTCACTCACAATTATCAACAAAAGTAAGTATTTTTTATTTATTGTCAATTGTTAATTTAATGATAGATTGTTGAAGTTGATAGATATTTATTTGTTGTTAGGGTTATGTATTTATATACTTTCTTTATATATTATGTATATCTTATACTTATATGTATCAAGTATTAATATTTTCAGTTTGATTGCTACTTCAAATGCACCTACTTTGTTTTATCTCTGCATCACCCTGTGAGGTTGACTGGTAGAGAATGCCTTTGGCATTAAGTCCGCCTATATACTCTGTATATGAAGTTATAAATAAATAAATAAATAAATAAATAAATTGTTATGTCAATTCGTGTATTTTTGCATTGATGAAATACTATTGTATAAAAAAAAGCATATAAATTTTCGTATTGTTATTGACTATCATAATTGACGCTATAACGCTGTAGGGTAATTAGCTGGCTTCATGTTATTTTGACTTTACTTAAGCATCATACTTTATGATCAAAATCAATGATATTTATATAACAGATATGTTATACACTCATAAAACAATGGAAAAAGTGTTCCGCGCAACAGCCGTTGCACACGTACAACATATGTTGTACACATTCTTCATTCATGTATGAATGGAAAATGTGTGTAACTCAGACTAAAATACGTCCCAATTAGGACGTTTTCGGATCTTCACGATAACGCGTTCATAACATATTTGTTATATAGAATATCATTGATCAAAATGATATAAATGCTTTGAGTTACCAATCATAAGGGCACGTTTACACACACACGCACTCATACTCACGCACTCCGGAGACGTACACGCGCACGCTCACACATGCTCATGTTTACATACACGCATACATTCGCATGCATGCACGCCTCACACACGTGAATGTCAAATACTTAAAATTGTGTAAATTGCAAATGTTTGGCATTGTAATCAATACATTTATTCAGACCGAGTATGTTGTTGTAGTGTGATTAAAATTAAATTAAATTGTTATGTAACTAAATTAAATTTGCATGTCATTTGTAATGGCTAAATGGGCTTGTAAGTATCTCGCTAAATAAAATACATGATATTTAATATCAATATACCTTATTTATGACAGTAACATAACTATTATTTAGTCACTATTATTTTATGATCACAGGCCAAATTGAACTACCACATACAACTACATTACAATGCTGGAATGGATGGACGGCCACCTAGATTAAATACAGAAAGAAAGCCCAGAAAGGATGAAGGCACTTTTAAAACTTCTACAGCTCTCAAACTGGCTGGCTTGACCCAAGTACCTGATAATTCAGCCTTTTCTGAAGTGCAGGAAGAGTTACAATCAACTTTGTCTCATTTGCCGGATGTTCCTGAAAATTTACAGTCTACATTGTCTAAATTAACCAAAACACCAGGCGAAAAATATCCAGGTTCAAAGTCACCTCCGCCTCTCAATATGTCAATAAAATCTGAGTACATAGAAGTAGAAGTCGACATTCCGTATGATATTTAAGTATAGGATAATTTTATTATCTGAAAGATTCTTGTTAAAATTATGAGATATAATATATTGTTATTTTAAATCCATAAAAAAATATGCATAATGTGTACAAAAGAATATCCATTATATTTCTGAAAGATCATTTCCAGTGCATCTCTACTAATTCGCATTATAGTGTCTGAAGTAGGAATCAATATAATGTATGTTACCTACTTTTTAAATAATTTAATTCTTAAAATCCGTTGACACGCAAGCAGCACATATTGGGTGTTTTTGCCTGAGATATAATTATATAGCATAAAATATAATAATGATTATTATAGAATTTATTATAATACTGTTATTTACAGATAGCGCGTTAGAACTCAGCCACTCTTAAGTTATATCCCGCAAGAACGCGGACGTTCACTGCGACGCATCGATTACCCCATACCGCATTACCATTTATTTGTTCTGAATCGAGCTTACAAAAAATATATAAGGTCGAATTAAGAAATCTCCTTATATTGAAATGGGTAAAAATAAAGGCCAGCAGCGGGATGAGTGGACATTAAAGCTGCGCTGTGATTGGCTATTTCAAGGTCAATGAAAGCATTCGAATGCACAGAGATGCACCAATCGTAGTGTCCGTAGTGAGTTCTTATGCCAGCGGTATCTACTAAGGGGTCATCGGTGCCGCGACGCCACTCGGGCTAACCTTCAAAGCGCCGAATTTAGAATGGGCTATCTATTCTATAATAGCCCTACAAGTGCACCCGTACATGCATATCATGACATAATTCACTCAACCTCAAAATACCGCACTATTTAATTAGGTGATATAAAAATAGATCACTAATGTAAGTTAAAGTTAATCACTCAATAACGTCATGATTAAATGCATTGCGTGATGATTAAAATGAAGTTTATCTTATTATTACTTTTACATCTAGGTTAAACCTACTTACATACCTATTGTGTTTAATGTAGTGTTACGTGTCAGGATGGGGTTCGATGCAAAATGCCAGTTACGCGATGAGACTTTATTCAAGACTCGCACAATACACTAACAGTAACAAAATAAAGTTATTAACACTTATACTGCACTATAACGCTTCGTATATCGCTCTTCGTGAACTTCCGTATCACTTAGATGTTCGCTCGAGATCGCTGTATTCACAACTGGACGTTCGAATCTTTTTTATAGTCCTTCAATAGATTTCTAGAACCTTCCAGTTATTACTACAAAGATGCCGACAATTCTCGAAAACAGAACAATGACTGTAGGTACTTAGCTGCGACGCGTAGGTATGCCTACCGCCGATGGTCTATTGTTATATGTGTAGGTAGGCACATGCGAACGTTCTAGCGTAGGTATTTGTCGTATACGTGTAGGTTAGGTACTTGCAAATGTTCTAGCATAGGTAATCGTCGTAACATTGCCCCCCTCTTAATCATGCTCGTCCCGAGCAGCGTTAGAACCGTGATAGGGTGCTAGTCGATCGATGTGGACGATCTTCGGCTTCTTTCTATCGCCCTGTCTTATGCGATAGGTCACGTCATTGATCCTTGTGATCACTTTATAGGGACCCTCCCAGCGGGCCTGTAGCTTCGGTGACTTGCCGATTTTCCTGAGAGGATTATGTAACCACACGAGCGTACCATCCTCGAAGCCATGATTACTTGCCTTCCTGTCATAACGAGTTTTCATTTTCTCACTAGACTTAAGGTTGTTATCTCGCACTAGGTCATGTGTCTTATCCAGCTGTGTCTGCAAGTTTGCGACGTATTCTACCGTCGGCTTTGGCGTATCAGGAGGTGTTCCGGTAATCAAGTCTACTGGTAGGCGTATCTCTCTTCCGAAGTTGACTCTGGCCGGCGTAAAACCTGTAGTGTCATGAACCGCGGACCGATATGATAACAGGAAGAGTGGAATATAACGGTCCCAGTCTCGTTGATGTTCTTCGACAACTTTGGCCAGATGGTTTTCCAAAGTCTGGTTGAACCGTTCTACCATGCCGTCAGACTGCGGGTGCGCTGGTGTTGTCCGTGTTTTATGTATGCCGAGTAGATTACACATCTCTTGAAATAGGGCTGACTCGAAATTTCTTCCCTGGTCACTATGCAGTTCCAACGGCACACCAAATCGACACACTACTTCCTGGATCAACTTTTTAGCCACGGGCTGAGCCTCTTGGTTTGGTGTTGCAAACACTTCAGGCCATTTGGTGAAGTAATCTTGGACTACTACTTTATAGCGGTTGCCGTCTTCTGTCACGGGAAATATTAAGACTGTGCCTATGTCCAGCAGTGGACGTCTTTTGGCTGATATGATGACATACCGATGCCTGTGTGATTAATGGCTTCGCAATATTATAGTTGGCAATCGTATGATAAAACAAAAAATATATATATTTAAGTATTTTAATTCCGAATCAGCCAATGATATTCTATTTATCAGATATGTTAAACACTCACAAAACAACCGAAAAAAGTGTTCCGGGCTGCAGACGTTGCATACATACAACATAATATATGTTGTACACATTCTTCATTCATGTATGAATGAAGAATGTGTGTTACGGTCTTCACGACTAAGCGTATAAAACATATCTGTTAGATAGAATATCATTGGAGTCGGCTAAAACAGTCATTACACAGTAGGCTCTAAAAGCTCGTATCCAGAGTATCGTAAAAATTAAAAAAACTTCCCTGTCATTTTATGTGTGCGTAGCGTGACACCCAAAGAAGAAGTCTTCGTACTTGTTCTGAGGTGACACATGACACTGTTGTAATCTGTGACAGACAGTTCATGTCAGTCAAGTCAAGCACAAGCTCAGAACAGAAGTCAGGGGAGTCAGTAGTGTTCCACAAATGTAAATACTAGTAGTGGGTCGTTCTCGAATTTCAGAAGGACGAAACGCAACCGTTCTCCTGACGACGAAAACGGTTGCAAAAAACGGTCTTCGTTGCAACTGGTTTAGAGACGTCATAGAGGACGAAACCTGTCGTTGACTGGAACGAATTGCGACGACTGAAACGGTTTACGGAATAGTTTCTTGCAACTGTTTACAGTTTCATTCTATTTATTTATTGATTTCACGGACTAAGGACAAAATGAACTTCTCTTCATACTTTTCCAGACTTTAACTATTAACAACACGAATTGAATATGCAATTGTAAACAACAAATCAAAACAAAACTAATATTTTTATTTAACTTAATAGAAATTATATTTACACTTACAAGATATATACCTACACCGTACAAGTGCCAATGCAATGATTAATGCCCAGCGACTTTGAACTTATTATATACACCCAATCACGAGCGTTTTGTGAACGAAGGAACGCGGACGAAATAACACTGACAGACGACGACGACTCTCGACGACGAGGGTCGACTAGTTTGATAGTTAAATCATTACATTCTCGACCTTATTTGCATAGGCATAAAATAAAAAATCGCGTGCGACGACGGTTTCTGCGACGAAGACTGTTTAGACCTAGGACGTGAAAACGGTTCCATCGTCGTATTACATAAAATGGTCTTTGCAACCGGTCCGTCTTCGCAACGCCCACCACTAGTAAATACAAATGTACTCTGTGCAGTAGTGTCAGTGTCACTGTCATGTGTCATCTAAAGTTCGTCCTGTTGAAAATATAAAGCTCACAGATTGTTTTATTTCAATGACTAGTGGTGGTAGTTTGAGTGAATTTCTTCAAATCACTGCTAAAAGATCAATGTAAAATTAATTTACAGTTTCATATTGAGGTATTACCGTAAACTTTTAATTTATAGTTATTTCAAGTATGTTCTAGCCGAAGTGGTCAAAATAAACATTATGGAATTTACTTTGAATATATTTACTTTGAATTGCTGGTAAGTGTATTAATTGATTAGTGATATCGTTTGAATTATTTATGGTTGGATAACCTCTTGGAATACTTAAATTCAGAAACTAAGACTTTCTTTAAACATATTATATACATTAAAAATATTTCTAGGGGTATACCTGCAGTTTCAAAAAATGTCAATGAAAGATATGCTGCTATAGCAAAATATCTCCAGGAGAGCTCACACACTATAGTATGTTTACAAGAAGTTTGGAGTGAACGAGATTATTTATTTTTAAAAGATAGTGTGAAAAATCATCTGCCTTACTCCCACTATTTCTACAGGTATAGTTCCAAAAAGTCTTTGTAACAACTGTCCCTTAAGCATGTATGTTTATTACTGTCCAAATATTGCCCAGCATACATCAAAAGAAAATACAATATACTTACATAGTATTACTTTGTATAGTAGTGCTAAATAAGGGCAATAATGAACATTGCATACACATAACTTTCAGTGAATAATTGCATAGACAAGTTTAATAGCTGGTTAACATAGTTTGTACTCATATGTTTTTTCTTTGTTAAGCAATTAAGTGGTTTCATAAGTCTTTATCACATTTTTTCATGACTTAAAATTAATTAACAGATATTTTTTAAGAAAATTATTTAAGTATATACAAATACTACTATTTATTACCAATATAATTCTAGTTTATTGTCTAAAGCAGTGTGATTAATAGATCATTACTATTTATTTAACTCAACTGTAAGATAAAATAGAAGAATTATTTTTAAATTGACATACACAGCTTTTTACATAAAGACTAAAGCACTTTGACCTTTGTTTTACTTTACCATATAATAATATCTAGTTTTTAAATCTCAATTTTATGTATAAGTGGGTGCAATTAATTGTTATATTTAGTTTTAGCTATGCTATAATAAGTAATCACAAATCATATAGTAATCATTTTTCTTTTAGTGGAGTTCTTGGCTCAGGACTTTGTGTGTTCTCCAAATGGTTAATACAGGATGTATTCTTTCACCAATGGCCATTAAATGGATACATTCACAAGATACACCATGGGGACTGGTTTGGAGGCAAAGGTGTTGGATTATGCCGTATAAAACATAATAATAGACTAATTAATGTGTATTGTACACATGTGAGTATGGCTTTGTAACTCCTGCATTTTACTACAGATAAAGGTTGGAACAATGCAAATGTGGCGACGTGAAGTAGTTTTAATGTACTAGCTAATATAGAAGTTGTCACACAGCTCTGTTGCCCTTGGCTTGATGTTTCCTATATAAAGTAATACATTTACCAGTCTGTGAAACTAGGTACTGCAGAACAAAGGTCTCTTCTCCTATATTTTTTATTTTATTCTCATTGATCGCCATTTTATTCTCCTGTGCCAACTTTAAACTCGTTGTGGGGTCTAAGTATATTTAGACTTGGGACTTCCAAGTGTTATAGCTCGGTGTTCATAAGACTTCTTCCCTGTAAATCGTGGCTCATAAAATTGACAGTGATGGGCATGTATAGGTGGGATTATTTCAATATGAGTATGGCTGCAAATATTAATATCTCATTGTATCTGCAAAATCTAAAAGAGTTTATCTGTATCTGTATTGCTATTATCATGACGTATTTTATCTTTAGTGCTGATAGTACATTATTATGTTTGTGTTAACGTTTTATAGGCTGATTGAGAGAGATAGCCTCATTGGAGTGAAATGGTGCAATGGTAGTGTGTACAATTGCTATGTAATGTAGCTAGGAGAGAAAATAATCCATTTACTGTCAAAAATTTTCAGTTACTTATAGATATTAGTTTGTCAGCTATAACATAAATCCTAA
Organism: Parascotia fuliginaria; assembly: GCA_963082885.1. NCBI lineage: Eukaryota > Metazoa > Arthropoda > Insecta > Lepidoptera > Erebidae > Parascotia > Parascotia fuliginaria. The sequence goes on from OY720175.1 coordinate 6,152,962, forward strand.
CAAAACTGTTGCAATATAATGTAAAAAAGTCCTGCACTTTGTAATGAAACAGTCAGTGCACACGCACTGCACGTAACACAGAAGCATACTCCTGTATTTATTTCATAAAGTTTTAGTCAAGCAACAGTATTACAATAAAAATATATTCCCTAAGATCCCGAATGATGTATCTCAAGAGTTGTGTTATATTTTAAAATATACACCAGCACCTTGTATGGCTCTACTTTCTACAAGTCTGTGAAAGAACTGCCATTTTAAAATCAAATATTTTTCCAGCTTCATGCAGAATACCACGTAGATGACATTTATTTGGCGCACAGAGTGCTACAAGCTTATTCTACGGGCGAGTTAGTGAATTTGACCGCCACGCCAGCTGACGTCACTATAGTCGCTGGTGATTTAAACACCGCTCCCGGAGATTTATCATTTAAGTATGTGAATATTAATGCTTTCATAAGAACACTGCATCTCGCACCTTCAATAGAGGAATGCCATAAAGCGATATATTTATTTGGATCTTCTGGTATCTGGTGCGTCCACAAATGGCTGATATGTCGAACTTTAGAAGTAAATGTTTGAAAACAATTGCTACATACCTATAGGTACTAAAAATAGCTACTTAATCTACTAACTAATTAATCTAATTATTATACAAGCGAGTGCATCGTGACCTTTATACCTAATATCGACGAATTGAACCTATCGACGTAAGGGTACTTAATACTATCCGTACTGTTGCGTTTCGTTCGGTGAGTGAGAATGCCGAATTTTTCCCCTTTTCTTTTTCTCCTCACCTCCCTCAAATCCTTTCACCTACCCCCTTCACGGCAAGCAGCGGCTTCGCAAGAGTCCCTGGTATTGTAGGAGCTACGCTAGGGATTCTGAGTTGTCCATGAGCGACAGTTACCATTTACCATCACCTGGGCTGTATGCTCGTCTTCGAAAGATGGCAAAAAAAAAATACTATCGAGTTGGAACAAGAATGCGAAAACTAATTTACATACTTATTCATGACATTGATAACATACCTAATACCTATACTGAGAACGTGGAGGTGCCTTCAAGGTCACGGCCGCTTTCTTGAGAAATATCGCAGTAGCGAATTGTAGGTAATTAGTGGTTGGTTGCGAACTAACTAGAGACTCGATTTCCTAGTCTACTTTATGTGTCGTACAAAGAAACTGCATGTTCAGGTCAAACCTATATTTAGCATGCCTGCCTTGAAATCCTGATGGCATACTGATTATGGTAGATAACCACGCGCATGTAAACACTAAGTTGATATTTCTAAAACGAGCTAGAAAAAAGTGAAGTATGATTGTTATTTTGAAAGAAAGAAAGAAAGAAAAACATTTATTTGTTCTCAACAAGTTAGCTTACAGAACATATCAATAATAAATTAAAAATAAAAGTAACAAACTTAGTGAGATACAAAATGGCCCTAACTCAGCTTTGTGCCACTTTGCAAACACAAAGCAGCAAATTTTCGAGTTTGTCTTGAAAATTATTTAAAATAATTAATAAAAAAACATTATGAAGAACCTAAAAAGTCGTTAATGAATTTCATGAAGTTATTGCAAGACGTAGGTTCGAAGCAGAGAACTTATTTTGGTAGTACGCGTGCGTTGGGAAGCTTACCTTTAGAGGCGTGGGTTCGAGTCCCGCTTCGAGGATGAGAAGTATCCACACTTATTTTCATAAGTTTATCCAGTGCAAGGTTGATTGCAATTAAGAGCGTTTCCGCGTCATGAGTGGCAACGACTCAATTTAGTGTCAAATTTCGTGGTTTTCAATTTTTATCATTTAATCGAGGCTATACTATAAAAATATGTTCTGTTTTTATGCTTGAATTAGGTGAAAGCTGTATAAAAAGTAAGAAATCATTGTATTGTGTACAGTTCTAGTTATATGCAAATAATAGGTACATTTGACACTTAAGTTGCGGTATTTTCATAGTAAAATAACTGTAATCATTATGGTTCCTTTTACAAGCACCTTGTATACCAACTTTGAATATATTATTACAGGCTTATAACTCAGTTGGCGATATTGGAAGATCCTAAGGACCACTATACAGAACCAAAGGACACAGATACAGTATGGAAGCCATCGGGTACAAGTGATTGTGCGAACAATAGCTACTCTAATACAAAGAATGTCAAGCAATGTCCTGAAGGAAAGAGAATTGATCATATTTTGTATAAAGCGAATCCTTCGTGGGAGGTTTGTATCTGACCATTTTTTATTATGTGTAAAGCTCATAGATATCCAAGTAAAGCTTGTATACGTGCATCTGTCGTGCGGCCTCTATGTGGTTGCAATATAATCTTCGTTAATACTCTATGAATAATTAAACGGACTCCTTCTAGGTACTGCTAACACGTACTGTTTTCACAATTACAAATAACATTAAGCGCAAAACTACCCTGTATGATAACAATTTTTTTTTTAATGTAAGTCGTACTAATCCTAATAATATTATAAATGTGAAAGTTTGTGTGTGTGTGTGTGTGTGTGTGTGTGCGTGTGTGCGTGTGCGTGCGTGTGTGTGTTTGTGTGTTTGTTTGTTACGACTCAGTGCCTAAACGGCTAAACCGAATTTGATGAAAATTGATATGTAGATAAGAGTTGGTATCTAATAACAATGACATATTTTTGCAATATAAACAAAACAGACAAGCTTTACTTTACTTGGAGACTAGGCTTTACTGGCACTCGAAATTAACGCTTCAGAGCCATCTGGTCGCCGACAATTCTCGCAAGATTGTGGAACCCACCCAACACATAAAAATAGGACATGAAACTAGTGTTTAGATCAAAATAAGTTTTGTCCCTTGTGTAAACCAGACTTCTTACAGCTGTCGTATAATAGTCCACTGTGCCAACGAGGCAAACCGTATAATTTGATATAGGGTTACTGGCTGAATACTTGACAGCATGATAAAGTCCGTAATTTGTTTCCATAGCTTTCAGCTCGTACAGAAATTCACATTAATCTTTTGTTTATTATTAAACTTAAAAGGTAAAAATTAGGCTGAGGTCTGGGCTATTTATAATGCAATCACCCAAAATTTCTGCTACAGTTTAAGATTTTTTATGTTTTAGGCGATAGTGCAATCGTTCGGCAACCCATTACCTGACAGAGTTCCCGGCAAACAGTTTTCATATTCTGACCACAACGCTGTAGCACTTATACTACATCTAAAACAGAACGAAATACAAACATTACCTACGCAGACCAGCAAAGACAACGCATTGGATGAAACGATACAGGAAGCCATCAAAGTGTGTAAAGAAGCGATGCGCAACTTGAACAAATCAAGAAAACTATTCCTTATCGTTGGAGGTTTAATATTCTTGTTTTTACTTAGTACCGTCGGATTCTGGCCAAACAGTATAATACATGACTTAATAAAACTAATGGTAAGCGCACTTTGCTTCTATTATATTATTATGGGAACATTGTGGAATAGAATAGAAATGAACAGTTTAAAAGCTGGTGTCAGCGGATTAGAAAACTTCGCGACTACAAGATCAGAGACAAAGAAAACTCACAACAAGACATAAAAATGAATTAAAATGAAATGTCTTTAGAAAATTGAAATGAACTTCAAAGGCTATGTAATATTTAAGTACTTAAACTTGTCATTCATTATCAAGTTTGATGCTTAATGCTCATTTTAAATGATTAGATAAGTTTACAAATATCAATATTTTATATACCTCGGAGTTCACTATAGCTCTTGACAATTAAGTTCAGCTTAAGAAATATTTTTATTTTAAGATAAGCAAAAATTGTATTTAGCAAATTAGCAGGCCTTGTTTGTTCAGAGCACCACTAGTAGTATTGGAAAATTTAACTGGTTTCATTAGGTAGGTTACTGTAGGCTTATACTGACTCGGCATTACCTAATTTCGTTATTGAGACATGCAATCAGCTATGGGTCGACATTACAACGGCGGCGCGGTTAAGTCTCGAATACGGCAAGTTTAAAACGAGCAAACAACAAATCGTTCGTTGATGGCATGTACATTATGTAAACGCGGACATAGCAAGTATACTGTAATACGCGTACTAACTTTATTACATTCTTAACTAATGACTTGTTTATTATCATGATATTAGCCGGAAGACGTCCACTGCTGGACATATGCCCATGACTTTAATTATTTTACAAAAATCGCAACTGTAGGGCGGTTAAAATAGGTTCCAAAAAATGTTAGCGCAGACATTGCAGAACTCTCGTGTGGCATTTCATCGATAACGACAAAACTACAAACCATGCTGTAATCGGGTTTACCGTAACACAAAGGTCGGTTAACGCTTATCTATGTTTAGCGACATTCAACTTTCTACAAATGATCGAATGCTGATTCATGCTAGTTGTGTTAATATAAAGCTGCAAGAACCTGTCTGTACGTAACTACCGCCATATCGGAAACATATATATGTTTTCTGTCTGTTATTTATGAGTTATGACTTAAATTACAAGAAGTAAAATCTCTTTTAAAATAATTTATTTTTGAAACTTTTTTTACCGGTTAATAATATTAAAACATCTATTTTCCTATAATATTATACACTTATTTTGTTTTATTTTTTATAAAATATGCAAGTTTGCAACTAGTTAATTATGTAAGTACCCAGTGACGTAATTCGAGCCATTAAGTTAATATAATCGTATTACGAGATCCTTCCATATCTAGCAATACGATCTTTACTTATCGTATCAAACCTTGGCTCAGTCAGTCGCACAATGTTGTGACCGTGTTCTTTCGATATAGAGTCTCAGGAACTAAGTTTAATTTTCCAGTGCAGTAATGGAATACAATACATAAATTCTATAAACAAGGCTTCTTATTTTTCATTTAAAATAATAATAAACAAATATAATAAACATAAAGTACAACAGTAAAACAAAATGCTATACGTACTGATGACTGTTATTATGGCACCAAATGTACCTAGATACTTACCTACATTTCAATTAAACTCTTGAAACCCACCGGGGTAACAGTGAGTTTAGCTCCGCTGTACTCCTAAGTCATAGGGTACTATTATAGTAGTACTATTTTAATGTGAAATAAGAACCAATAAGAACATACTTAAGAGTACCTACGTACAGTTGAGCGATACTGCTATTGCGGAGAACCAAGTTTATATAAACCAAAGTAATCAATTTAGTGTTTACGTCACACCTAAGTTTTAACTATTTTATAATAATACGTACATAGCAAAATTATTCTTGATATAAATATTTATATAACTTATGGACTAACACATCGTCAGGAGTGTTGACTGATGTGATACTGTAGGGTATCCAACAGGATTCTTCAATTGGGCTTGGATACTTCTACTGCCTTGATAGCGATGTGAGTAATTTTGATACGGGTGACACTGTCGTCCTTCCACATTCCCTTTCGCTCACGCATTGACCACGTAATCATGAAAAACAGAGGTAAGACACGTGTGTGCGTTGGGAAACGCAATGATTATTTTCAATAAAACAAAAAAATATTTGACTGAAGCACTTTTAGGACGATGTCTATTTGAGTTTTAACACTTTCGGTACCAGGCTATTATTATTTAACGTCAATGCGTATGGCCAGCGCTATTATTTCGTACTTATGTATTTTGGACTCGTCTGTCGAGTGGCGAGTTCTTGGCTCCTAGTAAGCGATTCTAATAAACCCACGACGCGAGCCTTTGGCAACGAAAGGGTTAAAATAGACATCGAATATGAGATAATGTGTTTATAATTAAGTTTTCAAATATAGACTCTCACGCAAGTTTTAATAATAACTCTTATTTATTGTCGACGTTTTGGAGTGTCGTTATTATGCTTTATTATCGTGCATTTACTGTTCATAATTACTTAATCGTATAATTTCTAGTATTGTTTAAGAAATAGTTAATTTTAAAAAAAAGTTTGTTTACTATGTTGCTATGAAATTAAGTAAATTACTGTGATTTCTAAATCTTACTATTTCAATAATATAATAAAACACTAAAATAGTTTGCAGAACACTATTTGCTCAAATATCAGCTACCAAAGATATTACAGTTAGTCATATGCAATGAACGAAAATATTTGTAATAAAAATAAACGTAATAAATGTTCTAAACATAAATATTGTTCTAAATATAATGTTTCCTCATTGAAACTTATTTATTTTGTTTTAATTCTTTGTTGCACACAGAAAGGTAAATACAAAGAAAGTATATAAATATAATTTATATACAAAGGCGAGCTTAACTCTAAACTGAGTTCTCTAACAGCATACCTTAAAGTGGAAGAGGAAGTAACATTAGCGAGAGTATGAAGTGTACCATAATAAACTTCTAATTCATTAAAAAGCTACATCGCCGTTTATTAGGTTGTCATTTTTAATAAAGCCATCTAACTATTAATAACCAATATAACAGATAATTAATCGTTAAGTACTTTGATTGAAAGTTAAATTGTTCATCATGTCAATGTAATGTTCAATTTTTATTATAATTCAGTGTCTTTGATTTTATTACGTAGAGTCGTTTCTTGCACATAATTTTTTTCTAAATGGAAGCAACCTCAGATATGCTTTGATGCACTTATGTCAAAGCTACTATATCCCAAATTATGCTATTACCAAATATAAAGAGCCTGCCTGGTCTGTATAAGATTTTCTTTTATCAGGGTTAATAGATGCAAAACAAATAATATATATTCAATATTAAACAAATATTTTATTTCTAAAACTTAACACTATAGTCAGATTAATATAATAAATATCACAATTTATTATTATCATTAACAATAAGTACTAACATAGGTACATAAGGGTTATTGCGAATTTGACATATATTATGCCTCTATACTTAAGTAGGGTTACATTACCTCCTTTTAAAAGTTACATTGGTTTTATAAATTTAAAAAGGTGCTCTTTATGATATACCTGATTTAAATGCAAGGGACAAAAGAACTTAGCACGGGCAGCAGTATACTTATGGTACACTAATTACGACCTTAGGACCTTTGCATAAGATCGTAAATAGTAGGTGTATTGAATGATACTAATGAGCCAATATTGGTTACATTGGCTTCCTTTATGGCAACGTCTTGTGAATCAGTGGCTACTAAAATTGGCATTAAATGGTTGATGACTTGAATAATGTAATAACTCACAATTAGTTGTTTATATAAATTCTATACATAGCAACACAAAGTATATTTGGCAGTAACAATATTTTTAGAGTTGTAATAAATTTGCGCCTTAGACGCTTTTTCTCCTGTTGCAAATGCAGTGCTTTCCTTGCACTTATCAGTACACTACACTATCCAGGTTGTGTAGATAGGGCGGTGATAAATCTTTTCTGACTCATAACTTTGTATTGAAATCTATAAGAAATCTCTCGCTGCCTCCTACTTTTTCTGTATATTATATTTGATAATAATTATAATTTCATGTAATACAGATCATAAACAAAAATCAAATTGCACTTTTAATTTGGTATTTAAAACAAAGAATATTCTCATTAGGAATGTAGAACTTATAGTACATTTTACACTTCGCAATAAGTCGATAACGATAGGTTTAATCATAAATCTAATATATCTACTATCACTTGAATTCATGTGATGAAATTCATACTGAAATGCAATGATATTACGAGAAAAATAAACTAATAGGTTACTTTTTTTGGTATCTGTGTTCAGTTGCTCTGAGTGATCTTAAAAGAGAAACAGTGTTAGGGCTGCGAACAGTTTGAATTAATCCTTTACTATTTCCGTAAAGATCTTTTAATTGTCATGCGGCTTAGTACCAGCAGTCCTCAACCGCATGCGCAAGTTAACCCAGGCAAGCATGCAGGCACAAGCAAAACGCTCAAGGCATATAGTGCATTACTACTTGCATATAAAATACATACTAATATTATACATATTATTATGATTTTCTAACAGTTAATTTGTACAAAGCTTATAGTTATGTGAACATAAAGTAACTGTTACCGTTGACTATCAAACGAAGGATTTCGTACTTTTGTAGCTATTGCTTTGTGTAACCTATTGTTTTATTTTATAATATCATTGTTATAAATAATATTACTATTAAAATTAATTAAGAGTAGCACCGCGCCACTGCGTATTATATAATACAACTTAATTGCAAAATGCAGCAATATAACTATAGATCGGAAATTTGGGAGCTTATTTACCTACACTTCAGTTTTCCACGAAAATTAATGATCCCAGATGTTAGTATAAAAATTAATTTATTATCGTACTTATTTATTGACACAAAACAAGTAGTTGATAAAGTGGCCATTTTTGTAACAATCAACATATTAATTTAGAGAGTAAAGGGTGTACATGTAAATAAAAGCCCAAATATCGAATCTATAATTATAACAAAACATTGCAAACGATTATCACTTTCATTTCATAAAGTTCTACACTTGAGGGTCGTCGTGAAGTAGTGGTTCGATATCAGAGTTCGTCGATATAGCTGTTACTGTGTTATCCACCGAACCATAGACCGACGGTCGGGTCTCTACCGGCGGTGGTTCAATGTCCATCGAGAGGTTTGGTGCCGAACTAGACGGCATTGGCTGTTCACTCATCAGTCTTGTGTTTTCATCGTATCCTCTTGCCATATGGTACATCGATTTACCTCTAAGTCTTCGGCTGAATGAGCTTCCTGTCGTGGCAAAATATGACAATTATAAATCATTATTATGTTCTTAATAAAATATTTTGATAGTAGTAGAATTACCGCTGCTTCCGTTCGTTAAGTTAGCTATGTTAGAGATAAATATAAGATTTTGGATTGCCAGGCAAATGAAGGTTTTGAAAAAAAAATTCTATCACAGAAAAAGCGGACGCAGATGTCATCTATTACATCGATGTCTGCCTTAATTCGTTTAGGTGCAGAATGTCCAAGTCCCAAAATGTCCAGTGGTTTTAAAATTTCCAGGTTGCAAAATGTCCAGGTCGCAGAATGTCCAGGTTGCAGAATGTCTAGGTCCCAAAACAGTAATAATAGGAACTTCTGGATCTAGAGGAAATATACCTTATGCTACCGAAACGAAATACACACAAATCAAATAAAAATTTCTTAACGCACCTCAAAAATATTACTGATTCAAAAATTGTTAAGAATTTTTTTTATAGATCCAGAAATTCCTATTATTACTATTTTGGGACCTGGACATTCTGCGATCTTGACATTTTGCAACCTGGACATTTTGCAACTTGGACATTCTGCACCTAAACGCCTTGATCGTTTTATGGAACTACAAGAACTAATATAGGTACTATATTTTAAATTAGACATATTAAAATAATACCACAAGTAGGTATGCATAGAAATGCGTCATTCTCTTTCAATGGTATTCACATTCCACACAATTGCGAAAATATTCCACCATTATTTAGTCACGAGAAGTGTAAACTAGTACGTAAGTAGGTAGGTACGCATATAGAATCAATTGGAATCATTGAGGCAATTTACTACAAATTATGTATTGGCTGTAATAAACTTCTTGGAGTTATTAAATACTAGACGTCCGCCTTCGCTTCGCTTTGGTGTCAAAAGTTTCATTCGCACAACAATGGCTACGGAAAATATCACTGCAATAGTGTCGCAAGTGTAAGTATCGCATCATTCATATTTACAAAAACATTGAAAACAAACATACAAAAAATCTAAACTTTTTCCTTATTATATCAGTTTAGATTTAGGTTACCTACGTCCAACAACAACATACCCACCACAAGGTAAAGATCTCTTACACCGCGACAGCATACCTAAGCATTGATCAGCAGGCTTGCTTACGACGATAAATATAACTTACATGAAAAAACACCAAAACCTAGAATTCATAGTGTTTAACTTTTATTTATATTTGATATTATTGACATGTTACATTATGCAAAATTGCACAATTTATCGTAACGTTTCTCTTGTTCTCTTACAAAATTTTGATTTTGTTTTACAAGACCTTACCTAAAAATTACTTGAAGATAGCCGAATAAATATACATAAAAATTGCTTAAAGATAGCTAACATACATGGTCGCATTAAGAAAACTAGTTTACGTGCTACACACAAGTAGTAGATTTAGAAGTAATATATCGACAGCCTACGTTACGCAGCGTGTCAGCGTAACCTACAGGTTAATCTCAGTGATAAGTATAATATTATACTCTCTTAAATTACTTAGTTAACTGACAGAGTGGATGTCAGCAAACCCATGCGATTACCAAGTGTCGGTATTTTGAACTTTTCTTTTTTTAGCTTAGTGATGATAAAAATAATTTTTCATGCGACTCTCGATTTCAAATCAAATTCGGCGACTCTGGGATATATCAAGTAAATAAAGACGGTTGTTTCTAAAAACATTACGTAAACGTAGTCGATGTACCTACCTACATTATTATGAAGAATGAACCAACTCCAGAAAAAGTTGCCGAAACAGTAAATAATTAACCTAGAACTAATTGATATAACTTACCAACAACACCAAGATGTTCGCTTATATCGCGTTTCACATCCGATACATCCCACATAGCAAGGAAGGAACCAAACCAAGATGGCGACGCCTCCTCAGCAGACACAAACGGCCTGTACGAGAAACTATAATGATGTGCAACTGCTGCCAAAAACATTTCTATGCATATCAAAAAGTCCTGAAAGTAAAATAATATTGCTAAAGCAAATTTTCTCTATCGTTTTGTTATATTACGATGTATTAGATTTTTTGATACGTTTGATTTGATACGATGATTAGTAGATCATCTACTACTAATATACCGTAAGATTCTTTCTTGCAGGTTTTAGCACGAATGCAGAGAAGTAGGTATTACCCTCTCATAGAATATCAACGTAAAATACGTGGTCGGTAACGGATTGGTTATGTTTTCTAAGCATAATTCCTGCAATGTTTACAAAGTAGCCATGTCCACGATTACCACTTACCATTGGGTGGGCCGTATGCTTGTTTGACACCAAAGTTTTATGTTTTGTACAGACAAATCAGGTAATAAAAATAATCAGTAGAAAGTAATAAAGACGACACTATTAAAATTGGTATGGTACTATTTATGGACCTTGGAACGTTTATTGCAAGTATAACACCCACGTAAAGAAGTAAGATATTACGACATTACCGACCGGAAACCTGACTAAAGAAAAATCTTTACTAACCTGTAACTTTGAGGATATAACCTTTACTTTGTCTTTATCTGATACATCAAATATAGTTGATATTACTCCGTAGTATACTAATATGTTAATTATAACTCCTTGGCTGAAAAGAAAAAGCAATTTTTTAAAATGAAAAGAGGCAGCCTTTTTGAACTATAACCCAATGGTAAAAATTCGTACAATAAAAACCTATTATTCTCAGAGGTCAGAGATATTCCTTAAATTTGAATTTGAGGTTTTAAAATTTATTCTAAAAGCCGACGATTTTGAAAAGTAATAAATATTTAACTTAGTTTCGTTTGTCGATAAGCCTTGCGTCATCTCACTGACTTGTCACCATTATTCGTGGACAGATTCTCGTAACGACAGAATCTTTTTACGGCAGATTCGTGATATGGCGAAAGTTCCCAGTCTTAGAATTATTTAAGTATATAAAATATATACTCACAAGAATGAAAAGAAGACAACAGCTTTTATACATAAAAATTTTCCAAGCGGCTTCATTGGTTTCAATTCTGTTCTATTAGCTTTGTAAAAGAGAACTAAGCAATACATGGCAACAAACTGTGACAAATTATTAATAGCTATCATGTAGGGAAATGCCACTTGAGGACTGAAATCACTCTCTCCATATACTCCAGATAACTCACAAATCATTGATATTACTGTTGTTATAGGCCTTACTACAGTGTACTGCAAAATTCCATGTTTACAATTGTGTACAAATTCCCTGAAATAAATATACAAAAATTAGTATCAGACAATTTTGATGTCGCTTTGGTAACTGTTAGTGTGTCCTACTGCCACTGCTATGCTGTACTATGTATGTTTGATTCTGAGTCAATAAATACTCAGAAGCAATGTCGAAGTTCGTTGTGTGGTAAAATAACTAGCATTCAATTGTATCCAGTCAGACTGGAAGGCGGAATACAGTTAGGCAAAGGCGTGAAGATGGGATTTTGTTATTAGCTACGATAGGGTAAGAAGTCAGGTTTATTGTTTTTTTTGCACTACCTATGTGATTTGGATTGTTTTGAGGGACTTGCTACAATTGTATCATTCTGGCAAGTCTGTCGTAGAATATATACAATTATTTTCTAATAACATAGCACATCTTTGGGAATTATAGAAATATATTTTGAACAGGTGTAAAACCCACCATACTTAGCTTAACTGTAGGGTCAAGATAACTAGTTTAACCAGTATCTTTTAGTCTGAAGACATCCACAATTCTCAAATGGTGGAGTTTGTTTAGACACCTCGCCTCCCTCGCAGGCAGGTATAGCTCATATCTCACGCGCAATTAGTTACAGATTAGATAAAACTAACAATTAATTAAACTGAGAGGTAATGACAAATCGGAGAACTAAATTGTGTGCTATTAAATTGTTGTTAAAGGTCGTCATGTCATCGTTGTGATTTTGTTTACATAGGTGACTCTTATCACTTGTTTTCGAGATGCATAGTGTATAAAGAAATATTGTATCATAAAATATTTTTAACTCATTGACTATTTTGTGAGCAGTTTACATGTATTTGTAACATGATGATTGCTAATTTCTATGACCACCATAAAATAAATTGAACATCACAGCATATCATGTCAAAAATGATGCAGCATCTGTGAATAATGTGCTTGCTAAATGTCAAACATGAGCATGATAGACCCATAACTAGTATTGATCCTGCCTTTGAATCACTCTGGTAGGTATTGGAACAAAATCTTTGTAGGGAGCAAGCCTGTGATGCCTATTGACACCCATCTGACACAACTAGTTATTAAAAAGGAAATTTACCTGCCCATCTCCCAAGGAGTTAAACAACATAAAGGAAATAAGTGATTGACTTGAGGTTTGGTCTCCAAAAGTGCTTCTAGATCACGATCCTCATTAAGATAGTTCAACAAGTACTTCATGAAGTTGTAAATAACATAGGCTTCGTAACATTCTCTCAGTGAATCAACATAAATGGATTGTTCTGGAAGTTCTAAGCCTATCCATGCATTCACAGCATAGATTGGGACCATCCACAGTATCCTGAAAACATATGGTATTATTAAGTTCTAGTTGTTGCCAAAGGCTTCGGATTGCGATTACAAACACTAAGAATGCCATCTAAGTGATCATATTTAACAAAAGCTATTTATTGCAAAACTGTCAAACATCCAGAATAAGATGCTAAATATATCTCAAATGTTTATTTAAAGATTGATAAATTACAGACCTAGGTCATTCGCACAAAGTAAAAAAGGTGCACTTCTCAAAATTTTGCAAAATGGGCACATCTCAAAATGAGCACTTTGCAAAATGTAAACACTTTCGTTGTGTATTTTCATGTTAATTTTTTTTTTATTGTTCATAATGGTTGATAAAATTGATATTTTTCATTATATCTAAATGATTAAAATTACTATATTTATCTTAATGATTAAAAGCGAATGAATTTTGTTATTAAAACATTTTCAATAAAATGTGCACATTTTGTGAAGTGCTCAGACAAGAGACAATACTGAGCTACATACCTGATAATGTGTTTTTGTAACCTTGGTTTTGTATAATGGATTACATGTTGTGTTATTTGCCATATTGAGATGGGCAGAGCGAGAAGAACAAATGCTCCACCTACTAATGATCCTTGATCAGATTCTCTGAAACCATTTTTCATGGAATGCGCTATTAGTATAGGTACTAATACAATTATTAATATTACATATAACCCTGCTAATGCGGGTTTTATCCATAGTTTCCATTGCTTTAAAAAAGATATTATTGTTGGATTGCACATTTTACTAGTGTTTAGCCTTTTATTATCACATCACACACATAATATATTTTATTTTTAAGAAGAACAATCTGATAACCAACACAAAACTAACATTTCAACACAAAAGAATACAGAATACTTGATAAACTTATTTGTTTTTAAAATATAGAATTGTGAAAAATTTATAGTCAATTTTATTGACAAATTAATTGACTTTATTTGTGTCATGTCAAGTCAAATTGACAAGAGAAGCCTTGTTGTTGCCATTGTTTGACTTCGCAGATGCCAGATGATAACTTCAATAGACCTCCAATTGACATTCAAACAGTGTTGCCTACGCATACATTCTAGATTTCGTTTGGAATCTAAAGCTTTCATTAATAGTTATAAAACAATAACGGTAGGTAGTAGATCTTTCTGGTTACACCCGACTACCCTCTCATAGAAGATTGACGTATATATATACTATTGCGTTTCGTTCAGCGAGTAAGAGCGCTGGAGGCCTAATTTCTCCCTTTCCTTTTTTCTTGTTTTCCTTATTATTTTTATCTACCCCTCTCCCTCAATCTATCCCACTCCTTCACCTACCCACTCCCCTCACCTATCCCACTCTATTCACCGACCCCACTCACCTTCACCTACTTCACTCCCATCCGGTAGGTAGGCAGCGGTCTTACGATGCGTCATGAGTGGCAGTGTCTTAATTTAGTGTCATATTTCGTGGGTTTTAATTTGTATCATCGACTGGATAAAGTCTATAGTCTAAACGATGTGATAGATTTCCCTTTCACACAAAAAAGAGACAAAGTTATGGCAACAACATATAAAAAAACGAGACAGACTGATAGTATTTTTGTCGCAGTCAGTCGGTTTTTCTAGGTGGCTATGTTAGCGAAGCAAAATTTGACACCTTGTTGTATTTTAATGGTGGAGTTTGTGTTACAAAGTGTAATTCTCCTTTTAATTTGTGTATTGTGTTCGGTTTTAGGAAGTATTTCATAAATAAACTAACATATAAGTTATTTATTAAATAGAAGTGATAAATCGTGGTCCGTTGTAGTGTTTTGGGATGCAAAAATGACGATGAAAAGAAACTACCAGAACTGTTCTTTCATTCGTAAGTATAGTGTTTTTTTTTAATAAGATGCGTTAAATTTATGGTAACTTTCTTTTACGAATAAAAACATTGTGTTTAGTAAAAAGTTTCAACGATTTAGATAGATTTCTTAAGAAAATTAATTTCTAACCTGCTTTGGTGTTGAATATTTTTGGGGAAAAGATCCCATTTTTGGGTAATATTGAATACCCTACTTATTAGTAAATTATGTTTTTATAGTTATTGGTTCGAGTTATCGGTTTAGCTCTTTAGGTGCTAAGTGGTAACTTATATCCACACACACACTTTCGCATTTATAATATTAGTAGAATAGTAGTAAGTATTTTCTTCGGTCACAAATTTGAGATAACCACATCTAAGGACTTAAGCCATTTTTGTCTCGTGGACACGCTAGCTAGCGAGTCTATAAATATATTACAAATAATAGAGGTCTATACGGCAAATGTACTACTTATCAGGGTAAAATTATTTTAAGGAGTGTAACTCTGATATTTCTTTTCGGAGGCGGTTTCTGAAGAAGATTGACTCAGGAATAGCGATTTTGTGACGAACGGTAGATTGCATAAAATACGGATTCAAAAAATCCTTCAATTTCTAAAACTTTGGTAAAGGAAAACGAGTAGGTATTAGTCGGCGTAACAATTTTTATTACAAGGCCTGACCAAAATGTGAGCACTTCACCAAAACAAAAGAATGGCACGCCTCCCACAGCGATGGTGGTAGTGGCCAGTAACATCATGCAATAACACGGGCTGGCTAGCTAGCTTGCTGGCTGACTGGCTGGCTGGCTTGCTGGCTAGCTAGCTGGCTGGCTGGCTAGCTGGCTGGCTGGCGAATTTGAAGCGACATGTCTAGGCGGTGCTTTACAAATTCGAGATTGTTTAAGAAGCGGCCGTTAGTAAAACTATTATTGTCACCACAGAACAAGTACTAAAGCATAGAAGGAGTGCCCTCATATACTTGTCCTATTTTTCCAAATAAGCCGGATACATTGAAAAGAAAGAGACAAATAATTTTGCTAAGGACGGCTGGTGTACACTGTAGAAACGTTAATTTGGTTACCTTTGGTTACCTTTGGATGCCGAAATAGGAAGCGAACTAATGTCAAATGTTCCAACTTGTCAAGGCCTCTAGACAATTTAGTCGGATTATACCGCCGATCGTAATTTTCATTGTTGTTTATCTGTTTTGTGAAATAATATACGTTAATTAATAATTACATAGTGCTATTGTGAAGTAAAATTAAGCCCATTGGATAAGCAATGTCCTGCGTTATTGTAGGTTGTAAATTACATTCTTTTCGCAAAGAAAATCATGTTTAAATTGTCAACTTCCATCGGTGAGTAGATAACAATCCAATAATATATACTAAAAACCTATACATACGTGCAAAATACCTAAATGATTTATACTTTACTATACTGCAATCGTATTATAATCGTCTGTTTGCCATTCGATTCAGTAATTTTTAAGTATTTTACATTTTTACCAATTTGTGTAGTCATGTTCAATAGTGTTGTGACTTGTGCTGCATATTTTATCGATGACAAAAATATTACTATAATTTGTAGTTAACGATTTTGTGGTAACTATTTTTGTACCTTTCATAGTGTTTCATACATTGTGTTCTTTTGCAGGTTTCCGAAAGATCAGACCGGAAGATCTATGAAGCAAATTAAGAGAGAGTTATGTTATTGTTACACGTTTAACGTTCCAGCGGTGAGGACAAATCTACTCAAATTTGCTCCATTGTCACGCGACTTATTAATATTATTTCTATAGAAATTGATATTTTTCAATGTACCCTGTCAAAATTCAAGGATGTTGCACAAAAATGTATATCTTATATTGGATAAATAGGTATATTTACTTAGTAATTAGTTATATTGTTTTAAATTTTAGGTTTTTTTTATGATATCGTAGTGGATTTTTTATCTGTAATGATATTGTAAATACTTTTTCAATAAATAAATAATAAATAAATAAATAAATGTTCTAGATGACTACAGAAATTTATTGATAAAATTGATCGGGAAAAATTTCTAAAAGTACCAATTCATAACATAACAAAAAATATTTCTGCTTATGCACAAATAATCAGGACATTCTTAAACGAAACTGTAATTTTAAGGGGCAGTAATAATGTGTTTCAATATTTTTGGAAATATAATCATACATTTGTGACATGAATCTTACAGCTGTGTTTTATTTTTACCTTGGGGTATCTGTTTTGATGCTATACTAAGAAAGTCAGTAAAGAACAGAGGGTCGATACTGGTATTTTGGCTATCCACACACTGCCCCGCACTACGCTGCGGGAGCGTGGCGACGCACGCGGCGACGGTGCCACGCGTGCAGATGCGAGAGTGCTGGTCTGCATCATCAATCACGCACGTTACTGCAGAACTCGGTGTCCATACCGTCTGGCCCCGAATCCACGCGCGTGAGTACGTGTTTCTCTGCATGTAAGCGTGTGATCAGTAACACAGCGCTTAAATGCGTTTTCAGTGTGTTGCACCACGCGTGATTTCTATACAAAGTGAGATACTTACAAACTACAAGAACACGCACGCTCGCACTACGCTCCGTGATGCGAAGCAGTGTGTGGATCGATCATGTATATTTCAATTTTCAATTTATTTAATTTATTCATATACAATTTACATTGTGTTTGAACTTACAGCATGAAACATGAATATAAACTTCAAAATTATTTTAAATTGAAAGTGCTCCTGGCGCCGCTGCCGGCCTATGCTATTCCGGTGAGGTGTAAAACGGCCCTTTGTTTCTTGTAGTTCGTTTACGAGAGCTTTTATGCAACCAGACCTCATTTGATATTAGCATGTCTGTTAATTTACCATAGCCCATAGACAAATTTCATCTATCGATATCGATAAACTGTCAGAAGGTATCGTAGCACTATTAAACTTCTATTTGTCTCTGAGTGTGTACGCTGTATTCTTATATACTTCTATGCTTTAGTACTTGTTCTGTGATTGTCACCCTGTTAGAAAGTAACACACGGCCTCTGTACATACTACCTTACCTCGCTCGGCTCGTTAGCTGCGAGTAGGAGTAGGTACTCAGAGTTTACTGTTATTCCAGGCTCCAGGATTAACTATCAGACTTCTTCTCCTTTTTTTATTATGGCAACTGAGCCGACGATTGTGTCAGCTATTGACTGTCAGCGTCAAGTGTAACATCATTGTAAAATATTCTTCTCATTGATGATGAATACTTTAATGATGAAAATAGTAATAATGTGGTTAAAATTAAATGAAAACCGTTAGTTCACCTAAAAAATATTTAATTTTCACTGCAGCAAATTTTTGACGTTGTCAATGTCATGTCGTCGATGTCGATTTGGCGAGTGTTGTTACACTTAAGTTATTCATAAAATTATCTTTCTTCATATCATCATATCATTCTGATCAGTGACCAGAGAAAATGTTAGATAACTTACCAAATATTAAAGTAATCTGCTAGAATAAAAAAATGTAGTGTATATTTTTAATTATTGGCCAAGAAGCTTATATTTTGAACTTACTAATTTTGTAAATATATTTCAAACAAACTAGCCAATTTGAAATTCAATAAAGAATGATGTATTCGCTGATCAGATTAGTAAAAAAATGCATTAAAAATAAGTCACGTTTGTGCAGATCAACGTCGTTGTGATAAAAAATGTGTTAGCAACAAGTGCGAAAGAGATGATAACTTTTACTGACGTCATATGTAATATGTTACCACATCTAAAAATTGCAATCATCAAGGAAAAAAAAAACACTTTACAGGTGTTCGGTTTTTTATCAAAATGGATTTGGTTAAAAGTTTATAATTCCACACAAGAGATATATTAATAAAGCTTAAAATAGTAGCACTGTATTCAAAAGCCGTAACAATATAGTTTAAACGTGGATTCGCTTATTTATACATTTACAGTTATACGCGTAACACGTATTTTGTGCATCGAACTCAAGCATTGAATTAGGCCACATAGCGATCTCTCCCTAAAATACCGCTGTTCTGGTTGTCGACGTATCAAGCTAACGTGAGTTTGTGATATATTATGGTGTTTATTAACGACTCCTTGTTTTATACTAAATACAGAGAGTATGCAATTTAGATATTTAAACGATAGATAGTGTTTATAAAGTAATATATCGCGAGTATATAATTCGTATGTTTTCGTAAATGGGTCACCTCGCCATTCTTATGAGAAACAAGTTGTTTTGTGTTTTTAGGTTTATAGAGCATACTTGAGTGTCTAACGTGTAATTTCGCGTTTGTGTACAGTTGATTAAGTTTGTTTTGATGTGTATATGTTTTCGTAGTATTGGAAGGCGGGAGAGTGATGACCAGCGAGTCCACGTCCAGGGTAATGTGATGTCATCAAAAGGGGAAACAGAGGCCGACTCCGGCACAGTGTCACCGAATCTACCTGTAGTCAAAAATGAACCGGTTTGTAAGATTTGTATTAAATATCCAGTTGATTATCTAGTTCACCTAAATCTGTGTCTTCTAAATTACTTGTGATAGAAATTTAGTTGAAATTTTTTTCTATAGTTTTGGTTTTAATCTATACTATTATATAAAGCGAAAGACTTTGTTTGTGTTTGTTTGAATGTGCTAATCCCAATTCTTAATAGCCCAGTTCTTGAGAAAGGTTATAGGCTATGTAATATCACGCTACTGGCGACGGGAGCAAAACAGTAAGCAAAGACGCGGGCATTAACGCGCCGCGGGAAGCTATTTTACTATAAGATTGTTGATGATTATTGCCTGTTGTGGGACAACCACTTACAGTTACTTTGAAATATGTTATTTTATAGATCACAGCCTTTCTGTTAATTGGAATAACAAAGTTACTAAAATCAACCTGATTTGATTATTGTTAACTATAATAAACATTAACATTATTGACATATTAGTGCTAAATAAAAATAACTATGAGTCACAAACATTTCAAATAAATTATCATTAAAGAATTGCAATATTGCATGCATTAAACTTAATTAGCTAATTTCATTGTATTTAAAATATTACAATGAAGGCATGCATATGTTCAGACAATACTTTTTGATCTAGAATAGTTATCATAATAGTACAATTGAATTAGAATAATATGATATTAAAAATCCACAATATGGGTTTGATGATTGTCTCTTGAGACTTTGGTATTTGTTTAACTTTTATTAAAATGTAGACTGAGATTAAGACACTGTTATATCTTAGATCCATTTCTTGTCCAGTCTTATCAAAATATTTGCCATTAGTAATATCCAACAAGTAGGTATCAAAAATATCTTAGCATCCTTTAAGAAATAAAATGTAATAATTTCATATTATTCCTGTTAATCTTCTATAAAAGATAAAAAAAACATTTGTTGGATTCACATGTTCAACTAACTTTAACACGCAATTTAGTTTCATACCTATTTCATGGTTTAAATTTTTTATCATTCAATCTTAGCTATACTTTAAAAATATGTTTTCCTAACATGCTAGAATTAGGTGAAAGCTGTGTGAAAATAATGCAACTTAAGTTTTAAAAAGCAAATATTAAGCTTAGAACTGTAAGCATTATGGTTACTTACTGTTTATACAGCTTTATCCTAATTGTAGCATGTTGGCTGGCCCGTGCGTCATGCTCGTGAACGGGTGCTACTTGGGATGACTGGTCAATCTTGGCATGGCTTACATTTAATATTCAATCCAGTATTACCTTGTCGTTCAATGTGACCAGGGGGTGCATTTACCAGTTTAATTAAAATACGTAGTCAAATTACCATACTAGTTGAAACTAAATAATTGAATTCCTTGTTTTCTTTCTTTAATCTTAGTATTATATTAATTAGTTAATTTGTAATAATTACTTTGTATGGTTCTTTGGTTGCGTTGAGTGTTTAAATTGTAACTCATTCAAATAACTGTAATTATCTGGCGATTGAAAAGAGTGGCGTGAGTTTCTTGCCAGTTCTTCTCACAGCTCTACCTCGTCAGCGAACTGGCTGTAGGTCAATTGGCTGACAAAATGTAATGTTGACTTTTCATAAGCATCATACTTTATGATCTAAATGAAATAAATGCTTTGACTTTGACTTTGACTTTGACTTTGAACATATTTTTAAAATATAGGTAGCTAAAATTTTTGTGTACCCTAATAAGTCTATAATTATAATACTCTTTATAAGTATTTTAGTTAAAAAACACTATATTGTTAGTATTAGTATTGATTAGGCCCAGCGCACGGCTGGAAGCGCGGCGGAGAGCAATTTCATACAACAATTGAATATAAACCTTAACAATCTTGTCTATAATTGTGTAGCAAAATTAAATTCGCACGCGACGCTCGGAGCGCCCTAATGCTACTACAAGAGCATGCTCTCGACTTTTCCAGTCGCCGATGCGCTGCTCTGCGTCCAGCCAGATTTCATTAACCCACATTTGCCTTTTTCTTTTCAATTTTTCTTCTTCTTCTGCAAGCGCAGCAATAATAATCATGTTTCAGTCCACATCCATTACGAATGAGAGCGAGTTGTCTGTACAAAGTATAGATCAGCACTAAATTACATGGGAAGCGCTCGGAATAGCTACGCGCCTCCGCGCGTCTCTGCTCAAGGGCTCTCAAGGGCTCTTAGCGCCGCTCGAGGCGCCTGAACCCACCCGCGCGTTTCAAGAAAATGCGTTCCAGCGGTGTGCGCTAGGCCTTATACTTTTTGATACAGAGTGTTGTCTTATTTTACATTATGTCTATGTCAAATGGAAGACTCGGGACTATGAGTCAATTGCACTGCTTGTTTATTTTTTAATTTTTTTGTTAGCCTACCATAGTGACTCCACTCTGCCTGATATTATTTAATACTTGTATTGCATGATAAAAGTTCATAGTATTTTAAATTTGTATCAACTAGATATCACTACAGTATTATACCATTAATTTAATTAGGTTTGCAGATTGCTTCAAAATAAGTTCAGTAAAAATATTCTTGGCATAGTATCCAATTATTTTAATTTTTATTCCGCGTAATGAATAATTTAATATTAAGTGAGCACTCTGTGATTAGTAAAGAATAATATTAACCTTAATCTACCCTCATCAAGAAGTAGAAACATTATTAAAAAATATCCCACTACATACTACTTTTGGTTGTAGCTAAGAAAAACTGTACTTATGTACAAGTTTCAACATTTTACTGTTGTTATTAGTAATCTGAAAAAATGGTAATCAAATTGTTGTCTTTAAAAAAGAAAACTGCAGATAAAAACACAAATATTAGTAAATATATAGGTTACTGAAATATTGTGTGTGATAAGTACAGGAAAATGCAAACAATGTTTACAAAAACTACAAAGTATCAGGATTGTTATACAAACTTATTTATATATTTTTAAAACAGTTTTTATTTTTTTTTTTTTTTTTTATACGACTAAGGTGACAAACAAGCATACGGCCCGCCTGATGGTAAGCAGTTACCGTAGCCTATGGACGCTTGCAACACCAGGAGCATCACTAGCGCGTTGTCGACCCTGTTAAAAACCTTTTAACTCCTTTCTTGAAGAACTCCATGTTGTAGTCTCTCGGGAAAACCTCGACGGGGAGCTCATTCCACAACCTTATCGTACGAGGGAGAAAGTTTCTCTGAAACCTCACTGTACGGGACCTAAGAGGTTCTAAGGTGTGAGGATGAACTCCCAGCCGATGGCGGGAGGTGCGATGATAAAAAGTGGCCGTTGGCACCATCCTAAACAATTCCTCAGAACACAGCCCATTATACAGGCGATAGAATACACATAAGGAGGCAACGTTTTATGATTATGTTTACGAAAAGGAAACAACTCTCAATGCTCAAGAAATCTGAGAAATTACCTCCAACTTACAAAAGATTGCAATTAATTATAGCAACACTATGTTATATGTCTTGCTAGTCAACAAAAAGTTTATCGGTAGAAAGCTTAGGATTATAGCTAACAGTGCTCAGTGATACCACTTACCATGACATAGTCTGTTTGTTCAAGGCAATTAAAAGTTAAACTTAGTATAACACAAATGCAGTCTAACTTTCAACATACATTTGGTCTTGTACATCCTAATTTCAGACAGATATAGTGATATACCGATGAATAAATATTTAAATGTTTTAAACATGTAATAATAAAAACAATAGATATTTTTGAACTGGTGACCTAATTCTCTATATAATTGTGACCATAATTCAATTTATGTATTTTGAATAACGTATTGTCATCATCAAAGCAAACATTAATATTCTTGTTGTCTTTTGATTCTATATAAACATACATTCCAATTCAAGTTAGAGCAGGAAATATTAGTCTTTATTGGTTTGTTCAAAAGTAACAGTGATTAGTCTGATAATATTAAAGTATGTAGTAAATATTCGGCACGCCGGATGTTGAGTAGTTATCGTTCAGTTGTAGTTGTAGTTATTGTTATTGTGCATCTAAAGATATTAAATTAAGTTTGTTGCCCTAAAGGCCCTTCTGCAATGAGATTTAGACACCTTAAGTGGGTCGTATTATTTTTATTACCATTGATAGAATTAAGTGAGGTATTTATGTACTTTTCGTATAATATGGATATGCCCTATGATCTCGGGGTGCCGGGGTTGTAAACGTCTGTCCGGAGTTTTGTGCGCATATCCATTCTAACATCAACGTCTGAGTTCGATCAAATTTGTTCGACTTAACATAGCTTATCTAATTCCGATCGCTAGTTATTCGCTTTATAAAAATACCAACTCAAGAAATTTTATTTAACTGTGTTTTTGCTTCACCAGTCGCACCATCTGTTTTGAGCAATAATATTCGCAGTCATTTCACCATTTCAGATAACCTACTTTTGTATTTCGATGGCACCTTCTCGACCTAATTTCCAGTGAAAGTGTTACAATCCTGTTCTGACGTCGTATGGTATAGAACACCTTTTCACATGACCAATTGTATCAGAAAAAAATACACGAAACACTTGGCTTGTCTTACTAAGTATTATAGTTAGTTATAAAATTGAATGTGCAATTTATTAGCGAATTGGCAATTCACTTAGATGATTTATTTGCACACACATAAACCTTCGGGGATCTTAAACATTTTCGTATCGATAGACGTGTTAAAAAATTGTAATTTAGCAATCTTCTCATTTACAAATAATTAATTAACAAGGAAGCCAATATTCTGAATTGGAATTTATTAAGTCTTCATATATTGTCATTTTATTTGCCATTCCATTCGCATTCTAAATACAAGAATGACATGAAACTTTGTTATCAGCTGATTTTCATCTTGTTAAAGTTACATGAGTTAGGTATATAAGGAAAACTATTAATAGTAATTATTTATTTAGTACGGTAATGATGTTTACATCATACAATATGAATGTTTTGCTTGTTCTTAATTTGCATAATATTTCAATTTGTCTTTTCAGGTGGCCACAAATAGTAAAGAAACTCCAAAAAGGGGTGGTACATTGTTAAAATGTACCACATGCAATAGTTTTAGTACATTAAGTAGTCGCGCTTTAACAACACACATGGCTCAATGTTCACCAGACAACAACAATGTCGCGGCGGCACAAAATGCTGATCCTCGCCCTCACAGGAAACTATTCGAGTGTGATGTGTGTAATATGAAATTTTCCAATGGCGCAAATATGCGTCGGCATAAAATGCGGCACACTGGGGTCAAACCGTACGAGTGTCGTGTTTGTCAAAAAAGATTCTTCAGGAAAGATCACTTGGCGGAACATTTCACAACACACACCAAGAGCTTGCCGTATCATTGCCCAATATGCAACCGAGGATTCCAGCGCCAAATTGCCATGCGCGCGCACTTCCAGAACGAACACGTCGGACAGCATGACCTTGTTAAAACTTGCCCCTTGTGTAGTTATCGTGCTCCCACTATGAAAAGCCTCAGGGTTCACTTCTTTAACAGGTAATTTCAAATATTTATTAAATAAATATTCCGGTTAAACAGGCGTGACGTGCTGGTGTCGCGAGTCGTTCTAGGACATGCTTTGGTTACCAACTTACCGATTACATTTCTTAAGTGCTGTAATCTGCATCCAATGTAAATTACAGATGGAAAATACTGCTCACTAGTTTATAAAGGTTTTAATGTATATATAATACAAAAATAAAATTAAAGGTCTTGTAACATTTGTTAATATTTTCACAGACATGGAATAGACTTGGACAACCCTGGACCAGGTAGCAACTCTTCAGTGTCTCTCCTTGCCGCTGGAATCGCGAACGCTGCGTATGCTGATGGTACAATGGATCCAAGCGCCATCAATGCCCTCGGCGCTTTAGGCTCCAGTTTGTCGGTCTCTGTCGCCGCCACTTATTCCGATAGTGGTGATAGCAATGGTGCCCGCTCCGTAGACAATGCTACACCACCTATGCATTATTTGACACCACATGTTGAGATTTCTATGGCCGACAACAACGAAACCTTTTCACCTGGCCAAAACCATCTAGGCAATTCAGGTAAGGCAATATTTTCAAGGGTTTGTTAGGTTCTTGCCTCCCTTTCTCATTTTGCTCCAAATTTGAGATTCCCATTGCATTTAAAGCGATTTCCCCACTTTTCAGATAACCTTATCATTTGTTCTTATTTTGCCCTGTATCGCACACACTTAACAAACTATTCTTTTTATGACCCCTTTTTAAAATGGTTCTATGGAATATAAATAATTGCCTCATAATCAGTGATCGGAGTAGGTAGATTGAAATGGGGTCATTGATCCGAAACGTATATATTAATATGGACATTCCTCCGGAATTGGTGGATTATTAAAAAAAAACCGGAACTTATGTAGGAATTTTGTTCTGCCAGAGTGGAAGGAGTCATTTGATGATTTGCCATCCTCAAAAAAAGGTAGGAATTGTAATAAAATGAGCAATATTATTCTTTATTATTCTTCATATTTTTTTTAACGGCACACAGTCACGATTTGACAAAACCAAACGACCAATCAGAACAAAGGATCATGGGTGGTACAATAACCGGTTATCAGAACAATGCGTACGCCCGCCGACGACATGCCAGGTAGCTCACTCGTTTACTTCGGTTCGTAGAGTGCGCATCTTTGTTTGTTACTGTGTTGTGAAAACGTTACTTGACCCTGGCTTGTGTACATACTGACTTCTGGAATCTGCTCTAAACCACGATTTGGCTCGAATATACGGACTCAGATTTTTCACTATTGAATTGGATCTACATATTTAAACCAAGCTTTGGTAAGTAATATTTTACTAGTTACAAGGAGTATAAAGCATGTTTGGATGTACTATAAGAATATTTTTAGTATTGTGTTTGTTCGCTTAACCTGCTGAACATACCATGAGTCTTAATATTGTTAAATCTTTAATAGAGTATGAACCAGTGAGCTTAGTGCGAAACAAAATTATGATATTCTAGTAATATAGTCGCAATTCAGCTAACTCCACTATTAACCGACATTTTACTAGAATCCGTATATAATTTGAATGCCCTGTGTCCTCTTGCAATGTATTGGTAAAATAAATTACTATAGGCCTTATCTACTTCTCTACAAAATATTCTACGTAACAAGCCCTTTCATTTGATACCCATATTGATGGAATTGAAAAAAAAAATAAGTTGTCCGCCATCTTGTAGCGGCAGCCATTTTGGATTGACAATAATATTGAATATACATAATTGTATTGTCACCAGAATCAAAGGCGAATACCAAATTTTAGATCAATCGGTTGACAGGAAGAGGGTGAAATTTCAATGACTAAATTTGATCCACGAAAAATAAAACAAACGGAGTAAGCTAAATAAACTAAATAAAATGTAATTTTTTCATGTCTTTGTTTTAGGTGATATATACGTTCAGATATGGCAAACGTCAAGGCTGAAACTGTAGAAAAATGGATATCCGGTCATCCCGAACTACTTTACGATCACGCTAGTGGTACAATATACTGTTCAAAATGTGAAAGCCATTTGAAAACCATAAATAAAGGAAACGTTAAAAGACATATCGAAGGAGCAGTACACATTTATTCTACCCTTAATGCAAATTACCATGGCCCCTATGAAAATATTCAAATTTAAGTGCAACAATTTATGTCTATCTATAAAAGTTCTAGCCATAAAAGGCTAAAAATAAAAAAATAAAAATTAAAGCTTCGATCAGAATTCGATTGTTTTTATTATTCAACAGATAAATAATGAATTAATTTAGTTTTGAAAACTTCCTTTAAATTTTGAATTGAGTAGGAATAATATCACTACCAACATTAAAAATATTTAATTGAATCCGGAAATACCGGAATTACTTTCCGGGAAAATGGCTTATCCATGTTATTCTTTCTGTGTGCATTTATGATACAAGTACCAAAAATCAATCTACCTACTCCGATCACTGCTCATAATGTACAGTCGGATGGTAAAATAAATTAGCAACTTAGTCAAATATTTATTTTGTCATTATATTGGGTAAAAACCTAGACACCACCAGCTACAAATTATTATAAAAATAAACAATTATTCATATCGAAACATAAAAATCCCATGTTTTGCCATGTGCCGATTCACTATAGGTTCCGCAGATACCTACGATCGTCACACCTACGAGCAGTAGGTTTATCCAATGTTCTTTTTTATACAACTTGGTAGCAATCAAGCATACAACCCACCTGATGTTAAGTGATAACCGTAATCTATAGAGCGAAACACATTAGTATGAATACTAATATTCTTACGTCGATCTTCTATGAGAGGGTAGTACTTTCCTGGTCGATCCAGCCCATTCATGCTGAAACCAGCGTGCATCTACTACCGTATAAAGATATAATCATTGCATAATTCACCTTCAACAGAGTTTTTCTGGCAACATACAGAGGCTGTAAAATATATAATCATGGATCAACACATCACAAAGATTGTAAGTAGAAGATTTATAATCAAGAAAAATTAATGTTGAACAGTGTCTGATCTAAGGAATTAATAATGCAAACTTACTAGTTTTTTAATTTTACTTTTACTTTAGCCAATCTGGTCAGACACTTGCCTACATATTCATTTTTCTTGTTATTAAATCTTCTACAACCTTTAAGACAACTTGTTAGCTTCCTAGCATCAGATCCAAGAGCTAGGTTAACTCGACATTACACCGAAGACATCCCGGACGTCAGCTTGTGTGATATTGGTATGGCCCAAGAACAACAAGTCGCCGGGTGAGGATGGAATTACAGCCGAGCTACTGAAGGCAGGCGGAAATCCTGTCCTGAAGGCCCTTCAGAGGCTCTTTAGTGCCGTCCTCCTCGAGGGCAAAACGCCACAGATATGACACAGGGGTGCGGTGGAGCTGTTCTTCAAGAAGGGCGATAATACCCTTCCGAAGAATTACGGACCGATCACACTCCTGAGTCACGTCTACAAGCTGTTCTTGAGGGTCATCACTAATCGTCTCGCAAACAGGTTCGATGACTTTCAGCCTCCCGAACAAGCGGGTTTCCGAAAAGGTTTTAGTACCATAGACCACATACATACGCTGCGGCAGGTTATACATAAGTCCACAGAGTATAACCGGCCCCTGTGCTTAGCGTTTGTGGACTATGAGAAAGCCTTTGATTCGATCGGGACCTGGGCCGTGCTGCAGTCTCTCCAACGGTGCCATATGGACTATCGATATATCGAAGTGCTGAAGTGTTTGTATGAAAACGCCACCATGTCAGTACGAATTAATGGTCAGAGCTCAAGGCCTATCCAGTTGCAGCGAGGAGTACGACAGGGAGATGTCATATCTCCGAAACTGTTCACCGCTGCGCTGGAGGACGTGTTCAAGCTTCTGACCTGGAAAGGACTTGGCATCAACATAAACGGCGAGTACATCACTCACCTTCGATTCGCGGACGATATCGTGGTCATGGCTGAGACCGTGGAGGAGCTCAGTGCAATGCTCGATGACCTCAGTAGAGTCTCTCGACAAGTGGGCCTAAAAATGAACATGGACTAGACTAAAGTTATGACCAATGTCCATGTTACACCCACTCCTATTACGGTCGGAGGCTCGATGCTCGAATTCGTTGACGAGTACATATACCTGGGGCAAACAGTCCGATTAGGTAAGTCCGATTTCGAGAAAGAGGTCACTCGTCGAATCCAACTCGGCTGGGCAGCGTTCGGGAAGCTACAACATATCTTCTCGTCCGCTCTACCGCAGTGTCTCATGACCAAGGTATTTGACCATTGTGTGTTGCCAGTGATGACATACGGAGCAGAGACGTGGTCGCTAACTATGGGTCTTATCCGAAGGCTCAAAGTCGCTCGAGAGGGTGATGGAGCGGGCTATGCTAGGCGTCTCCCTGCGCGATCGTTTGAGAAACGAAGAAATCCGCAGTTGAACCAAAGTAACTGACGTGGCTCGCAGAGTTGCTTCTCTGAAGTGGCAATAGGCAGGACGCATAGCTCGCAGAACTGACGGCCGCTGGGGCAGAAAGGTTCTAGAGTGGCGACCACGAACCGGAAGACGCAGCATGGGCAGACCCCTCACAAGGTGGACCGACGACCTTGGTGGCGGGCAACTGATGGATGAGGGCGGCGAACGACCGGCCACGGTGGCGAAAATTGGGGGAGGCCTATGTCCAGCAGTGGACGTCTTTTGGCTGATATGATGATGAACCTTTGAGATGCGTTGATCCGCGATTATCAGATTTGGCGAAAATAATGTATTCGATTGTACAAACTATAAACTCACTTTTGAGTAAAGCTCGCCTTTGTACACGATATTTCTTACCAATTATGTAATATCTTTTTTTTTTTTTTTTATATTATAGCTATCAAAGTGACTCCACTCCGCCTGATGGTAAGCAGTCAGTGGAATCCAGAAGTGGCGGCCACTGTACCAAAAGCCATCGTCTTAACTGCTGGTATGGTGGCCTCCACTATGGCGGCTGGGAATGGGGATAGGGGAACGGAATGAGGGAGGTGAGGAAAGAGGAAATTGGGCCTCCGGCGCTCTCACTCACCGAACGAAACGCAGTAGCACGGATACTACTACTCTTAAGTCGATCTTCTATGAGAGGGTAGTACTTCCCCGGATGATTCGGCCCATTCATGCTGAAATCAGCGTGGATCTACTACCGTAAAAATGTTCTATGTGTGTACCATAAAGAATAAGAATACAAATTAGGTGCAAACAACGAAATTCACAAATCATATTTGAAATTTAGTTCATAACGAGAATAAGTCATAAAGCCATAAAGTGGGCAAAATGCGAATAAAAAGCAAGAATATAATAAAGAGGGGCAAGAACCGAACAAACCTTTAGAAGAAATTTAGTGCTTTCCATCTAAAGGCGAACTTCCGATTTGCACCAGAACACGGATGTTCAAATTGGAATAAGCTTAAATCTAACAGAGGACTAATACTCCAGTAAATAAAGAGGTTGTAGGGTGTTCCGGCAGTGAATATACTAAAAGTATCCTTTTCTGACCGTGAGCTGGAATGGAGAGAGAGGTTTAAAGTTCTCACTTTGGGTTTTTATATAATGTCTTAAATGTTTTATATAGTGTAAAGATGGCTTTTACTCTATACACATTTTCCAATTTCTTAATAGTTTTTGAGCTACACATTACAAAATTAAGATTAAATTTATCACAAACGCATCTGTATGCTCAAAAAAATGTATAGTGTGCATGTGCCTGTAGTGTTATACTGTACCTACGTTGTACCTTAAAACCCTTATCTTGGATCCACTACTGATGACAGATCCATATCATGCAGTCTTCTTTGATTTGTCGCTTTCTTAGCTCATGCAGGCATTGTTAAGCCGTATGGAATTTCTCACTAAATTCAAAGCAATTTTTTTATCTTTCTAGTTTTAGCGAAAAATTTACTGTAACAAAATTTGGTAGTACTAAAGCAATTACCTGATTGGCACAGAAGTCAAAAATAAATAATTATGTAAAATGTTTTTATATCTTTTTAGAATCGCGAATGAACGGCGAAGGCCCTTGTTCCCCTCAATCTGGTGACAGCGCTATCGCAAGCAGCTCCTTATCAGCCGGAATACCCACCAATATAACTCCGTCCATCACGCTTATACCTATTAAACAGGTAAGATTATCGCAAGGCAAAGATGTTGCTAAAAGAACCGAAAAACAGTGTAAATATAAACAGGTGAATGTATGTATGTTCGTCCTATATGTCTGTCTGTGACTATATTAATTCTACTCATCCTTCTGTTTCATCCCGTTCAACTGAATATATATTGTACTCTTTTAGGAACCTAACGCTCAAGATGAATCAGGCAACAATGATTTGCGGGACGGCGAAACCAACGGCGGCGATAAACGAGGCGTGTCTTCGAGCCTATCTTCTCTGATCAAGGTATCGCCACTGAAGAGTTTACTCAGAGAAGATCTGCGCCGGCGCATCTCTGCTCGTGGGCGCGCCCGTGGCTCGAGTGTATGTTGTTGTTATGTCGCATCAATAACACATTAATTTAGACTTATACTAATGAAAGCAGACGAGAGCTATAGCTTTGCAAATTCGTTCGTGACACTCCCATGGTCCGCGCAGTCGGTGCGGTCGCAGCGGGTGTGGCGCGGACCATGGGCGCGTCGAGTGACGCTGCGGTTCGTTGCAGGCGAGCCGCGCGTCGCCGTCGGAGGGCGGCGCCATCACGTCGACGCTGGAGGCGGCGGGCCCCGCGTCGCTGGTGTGCGCGTACTGCGCGATCTCGTTCCCCGACTCGACGCTGTACTTCCTGCACAAGGGCTGCCACTGCGACTCCAACCCCTGGAAGTGCAACATCTGCGGCGAGCAGTGCTGCAACGTCTACGAGTTCAACTCGCACCTGCTGAGCAAGAGCCATCAATGACTGTTTGCAGGGGGGCCGTTCGATCACTCACTTTCGGTTTGATGATGCACTTCTCGTATGCGATGTGTGCATACTCCGGCACTTCGAAGATACGAACTTTTCCTTTCGATCGACCGCTCGACTCGGTCGTCGCCTGCAGTCTTGATTGTTTTGCGTACTGTGGTCTACGTTGAGATCGGGCACTGTATGTTGAAGTGCTTCGAATATGCTATACGCTGAACGTCCCCCCGAAGCTATTTTTATTTTTAAAAGTGCAAATTATGTCAAGGTATATTTAGTGATTATAATAGTTAAATGTGCGAAGATATTTATATGGATATTCTAGTACTTAAATGGAAAGGGATATGAGATGGTTATTTAAAAATTAGATGCGGAGTCGTATTTAATTTGAGTTATAGTAAGACTTATGGTTGAGTTCGAAGTTCAGCATTAATTAATAATACATTCCAAATTACGACGTATACATTCCACTTTGTGAGATTAACGATAACTACGCAGTTTTTGGTGGGGAGTAGATGACTACCTACTCAAATTATCTTAAAATATTTTTTATTTATTGTTTATCTTACGGTACTTAACTGTACGTTACGGTGATTTAAAATCTACTTAGAGTATTTTGGTGCGGTAGTGAATTTTACAAATGTTTATAAAAAGTTATGGTGAAGAGTGTACAAATTAATATATATTTTTACATTTCGCTGTTGACAAGTTATAGAAAGGCAAAGCCTATAATAATCCGTGATTATTTAATTATTGTGATTGTGTACTGACAGGAATTATAAATTCTACATTCCGTTTTTATTTATATTTTCCTTTATAAAATGCATGTAATGCAAGTCCACGACTTATACTTAATGTACAAGTTAAATTATTTCGTTGTTATTATTTATTTTTCTAAAATACATTATACATTCTTAGAATTATTAAATTGCATTGTGTACTTAAAAAGTTGATCTAATATATAGTTAGTCAGAGGGCACTTTCTGTTTCGAGTTCATTTGAGATAATAGTAGTTATAAATATGTTAGAACATTATGCTAGTGGCTGTAGTGCTATACGAAGCACACTTGCTCAATCAAGCTCAATCGGAGAGCATGTTGAGTCTTGTACTCGCACAAAGCATAATAAACTTAGTTCCACATATTCCACGCGGTTATATTATATCTAAATACTCCACAGAAAGTAGCATGTGCTAATATTGGTGCCTGTAATCATATTATTATTATTCGTTATTTATTATTTGTCAAAGTAATTCCAAGCAGGCAGATTCGTTAACAACAATCGAGTTTTACGCTCTATAGGTAATTAATTTAATTTAGGAAATATGCTCAACTGTGTGGGAAACGATTTTATCATGGTTTTACGTACTTACTACTAAATATTTATAACTTAGTAAAAAAAATTACGATCACATGAAGAAAGGACTGTGAAATCAGTTGTTGGCAGGAACTCGATCAAGAAGTATGGTGTCGCTATTAATTTGATATTTGATGTAGTTGTTATTCCTACTTTTAGTACATTACTTGTAAGTGTTCACATTTTATATTGGTGAATCCGTTTCATTCCTTATCTTAACCTGAGATTTACATTCCTTTAGCTATTAAGTACTTAATATCGGTTGTGGTCTTGCCTGATAAGTTTACTAAATTGACTTAGATGGAACTGAAATTATGTTTACCAACGAAGTTTATTTTGTTTTGTTATTGCATTGGTAGTAGGTTAGCAGTCGGCGCACGCGGTACGTGCGGTGCGGTAGTCCGTCCGTGGCCTTCATGGACATAGTGAGTTACCTAAAATGAGCAACACATATTTATTTATAGAGATTCTTATATAATTACGCTGTTTCTATTGTTGGTTATGTACAACATGAGTGTTTATTATATATTTTGGTCCCGTCGCGCCGCAATTAATGTTAAATATGTAAGTATAGGTTAATGTAAGAGCTATTAATATTATTAATCGGTAACCCCCGTTGGGCGCCTTTACTTAATCCGTCCATATCTAATGATAGATATTGCCTTTAATATTTAATAGAGTAATATATTTTATAGATTTTAGGCATAATTAAGAAAAGATCTTAAGTATAAAATGTTTTCAGAATGCAGAGGTTTAAAGATGTAGTTGTATTTATTTAACTTCTATTATATGGATGTCTGTATTGCAAACATAATCAAAGAGGGCCGACTATACGGGATTATAAGTATTCAATGTGTACTGTGTGTCCCTCAATTGATTTATTTGCAATGCAGCAATAACATTGTTGATTGTTGCGGTTTGAAGTAAATATTTTATTTTTTGTGTGGTAGTTATAAAAATATAAACATTAAAGTATTCGACATTGTTTTAGGATTGTTGACTTAAAATTTATATCATCAAAATGTGTAGATGCGAACAGTATTTTTAAAATGACAGTTTAGGGTTTTCCCATTGGAAAGTTATCTTTGTCATTTATTGGAACTTAATTTATTCCTACTTGTAACCTTAGCAGTGTGACTTAAAATAACAACTAATTAGATTCGGTCATTTCAATGAATACTTTAATATACTTACACCTTACTTGTAATAAATAAAAACAGATTATTTAGTGTAGCGATCCTCACCTTAATACCAAAACACAGCTTACCAACATTATAATTATATTTTAGGTTGTTATGTATGTAAAGTAAGATATAGAAAATCACATGGTTAGAAGCAATTAATAACCATAGGCAGATTAAAATTGTCGTTGATATTTTTCTGTTATTTTATCGTATTAATATAAGAGTAATATCAAACTATACTAATAATATAATATAGTTACTACTTACGGGGAACCAGTTCGAATCATGAGTGATAGTTACTATATCAAATTTTAGCTGATTGTGCCTTAGATCAATAGTTTAATAGTGACTATTAATTACCGTATAAACTTTATTTATGTGTGCATTTTTAAATAGACAAATTATTTAAATATAAATATATACATTATGCATATATATAATAACTATAAAAACCAGAGAAATAAAATCGAATGTTATTTATTTATGTATAAAAGAGTACATAATTATTTACAATATGGCTGTTTGCTTGTTTTTATAAAAAAGTTTATTTGCAGTTGAAATGAATATTGTTCTTATCGTCATGTTGAGACGATTTAGAAAGAAAAGGTACTTATTACCGTGTATGTAGTTCTATTTATTTTATAATAATTTGGTAAAGGGTCTAATGAAATATTAATAAACTATGACATTCATTTGTTGTTATTAATTATATCCCGTATTAGGTAAAATAGTTAACTAAATGTTGCATAATTGAACTCTGAAGTAGACTTGGATTTAAAAAAAATTAAAAGTTATGTACTTAAGTACTATAAAACTAATTTAGATAATATGTTGTCTGTCACACTACTGCATATTTCACCAGAACGAAAATTTGCAATAGTTGCTCTTTTAATAGTGAAAAGGAAACGTGGGTAATTATTTTTAGTGTAAATGAAAATGCGATTGATTCATCATCATCATCATATCAGCCAAAAGACGTCCACTGCTGGACATTTCATAATTAGTTTTCATAAAATTATTATAATTAAATTTTAATTTTCTTAAAGCATTCAAATACTAAAATATTGATTTCTTTTTGTTGCAATTTGTTTCTTAAAACAATTTTCAGACTTGACCAATCATATCCTAAATCTAGAGTTGCCATCTCCAAAATTTGGCAAGCAGGACAAGACGCATAAAAACCCCAGATTTTAGAGCCGAGAACCCGGATCATGAGAACAGGCTTTTTTAAACATAGTGTAATAAAAAAAACAGTTAAACGCAGAGTAGCGTGCAGACACCGTGCGTGTGTCGCGAGCGGCCAATTTTTAAACCCGGACTACAAATGAAGCCCCGCCCTACCTAAATCGAAAATGCGGGAAGATATTTCTCAATCATTCCTTCACGCTGGTCCATCGATGCTTTAGCAAATCATTGTGCCTATAATTAGTGTTAAAGTCAACTTTATATGTTTAGGTACTTTATTAAGAATAAATAGTTGGCAAATACTATAAAAGTAAACAAGCAATAATTTATGAGTACTGAAAACAAAGCAATAGGTCGCTCGTTATTCAGTGTTGCCATATTTTTTGTGTCAAAGGTTTTTATTATTTTTATTATAATAAATGAAAATGACTATTGTGCTAATAAGTACTATTATATTAGCTTTATCATTTAGAGACGATTCACACACTGTCTCGCATCACAGAACGTAGTGCGAGCGTGCGTGTTTTTGCCTTTTGTTTGTATAGCTCTTGGTATACAAATCACGTGTGGTGCAACATACTGGAAACGCATTCACTCTCGGTGTTAAATGGAAAAAAATGTTTCTACGCCGTAGATTTCGACAAGAATAGCAGGTAGCCTCACCCTCACAGCGCCACATGTGTTTAGTCTTTTCGTGCGATGCCTGCGAGTGCGCACTTAAAACCACAGAGTACATTGGTAAAACTGTGGTGCTCATAAATAATAATTTAACCTGTGCAGCTTGTACGTGACGTGAGTATTGTGAGTAATGTCAGTCAGTGGAACTTGTAAAAGTAATTGTCAAGTAGTGTCAAAGTTTTGTTGACAAAAAGTAAACTTTTAGTTTTCGTAATTTCTAAAAGTTATTTTAGCCATAATTTAAAGAGTTTTGGCTGTCTAAACGTTATCTAAACTTTAAATTATTCTGCAAGAATAAAAGTTCAAAGGTGTAATGGGAAAAAGTACCGAAGTTGATGGCGATAATAATCCGACGTCGTCTGAATCTGATCCCTCAAAATTATTAGAAGCTGCATTGCAGCAGATGGATGGCATTATAGCTGGTAAGCTGGTATAGAAGTTACAGAAAAGGCTGATATTATTCTAAGAAGAAAGTTATGTAAAAGTTTGCAATTTATAGGTTACCCTCTTACTTAGATAACTTTATGGTTCACTGCCTATTGGGGTCTTTATTTTTTTTAATAAATTGTACTCACAACATGGTTGTGCTATCTAATGTCATTGGCGACATTATATTTTTTAACCAGTTTTAAATGTACCACTACCTACCTATTTAACATATCAATCAATAAATCAATCATTTTATAAATAAATATAAAATACAAAGTCGAAATGGTCCAGTGGATAAGGCACCAGCTTCGTAAACACGAGGTAGTGGGTTCGAATCCGGGCAAGTACCAATGTGAATTTTCAAATCGTATGTACTTTCTAAGTTTATCTTGAACATTTCTGACTAACGGTGAAGGAAAAACATCGTGAGGAAACCTGGACCTAAATGTCTGAAATTGCCAATCCACCTTGAGCAAGCATGGTGATTAATGCTCATACCTTCTCTATATGAGAAGAGGCCTTTGCCCTGCAGTGGGACAGTAAATAGGCTGGTATTATTATAAATTACATACAATATACAATATAGGTAGTTTCCCTTTGGTCTCAAACTAAGCTAGTGCTTGTATCTTGGGCACCATCGGGCTTACAATATTAATAAATATAAATTACATACAATATAGGTACTTTCCGTTTGGTCCCATACTAAGCTAATGCTTGTATCTTGGGCACCATCGGGATTACAATTCTCTAAATGTATATTAGAGAATTAATCTTAAAGACTATCTACATACTTTGTAATAAACTAAACAAATACTAAATACAATTAATACTAAACATGATTTAGATAAAACATAATTATGGATGGTCAATTAGATATTACAATAAAATTAAACTAGGTACTTAATAAAAAATCTAAGAAGTAAACTTATTAGTCTAATTTAAATATATTTTTTTTTATACTACTAAGGTGACAAACAAACATACGGCCCGCCTGATGGTAAGCAGTTACCGTAGCCTATAGACGCTTGCAACACCAGGAGCATCACTAGTGCGTTGCCGACCTTGTTAAAAACCTTTTAACTCCTTTCTTGAAGAACTCCATGTTGTTATTGTACTCAATTTAAATATATAGGTATCTATTATTAATTTAAATATCAATGGTTAATACATCATAGTTAAACTAGAGAACATTAATAAGTTTTTTAATGTAGTTTGTGTCTTTAGCAAACATGCTATTAATTCCTTTGTAAAAACCATACTAAAGTCAGTTTTATAAACTTTATTATTTAATAATAACAAATGAATTGTTGTATACTTTTATAGGCTATATCATAAGCACTCTTTTAAAATCATTTTTAGTTTGTGAAGTTTTCACAAGATAATCAATATAATATTATTGATATTATCATTGCTAGTTAGTAACTTTATGTTTAAGTTACTCGTCACTTAACAAAGATCTGTTATGTTATCAATCGTCTTAAAAATGCATCATATGATACATAATTATACACATTGTACTTAGATGAACAGACAGTCTTATTAAAAAAGAAACTTTAAAAGTAAGAGTCGTACTCGCCCACTAAGGGTTCCGTACAAATTTGCATATTACAGTGCAAACTGTTAGGTACTACAGACACCTTTATCCATATCTATAAGGGTTCCGGTTTTTTCCTTTTGAGGTACGGAACTTTTCATAATAAGTTTTAGAATGTGGGTGAATTGTTGAAATCATATTTATTATCAAAATATCATTCCCTAATTAAGTATTTAATAGCCCATGTAGTGTATGATTGTTAATAAGTTGACACAAACAAATTGTGCTAAAATTAATTATGGAAGAAGATGAAAACAATTGAAAATAAATAAGACAAGACACCAAGATCTATCAAAATGTAAAAGTATTATCAGATAATATTGTTGTCAGTGCCTTTTTTAATTTTTGATTATTCAAACATGTCGGGCAACTGTCTGGGGCCTTCATTGTTTCTGTTTTGGAGTTGTGGTGACCTGAACTTACGACTGTGTGTGACGATAAATTATCAATAAAAAATATCTATCACCGTCATAAATGTAATTGAATTGATATAAACGCCAATATATTTTTTATTTATTCACACTGATTACTTGTACTGATACGACACACAAAGGTTCGCAACTAACTTCAGGGTGTAAAAGGTTCGCAACTAACTTCAAGGTGTTGCTTTTTTCTGTCGGTGTGCGCGCGCATCGTAATAATTCACTCTCATCATTTTTCCCAATCGCGCCAAAAGAAGTATAACTTGAATAATATGTACCCTAAGGGCTTTTAAACTCTATTTATTCTGGTATTTATTTTTAAATCTGTAGTTAGTAGTTACACAAAGTTTATAAAATAATATTTTTTTTTTTGGTATTCATGTCCCATCTGCTAAAGGTCCCTTAAATACTATGACCATTGCAAAATACCGGCCATGATTCAAGAGTGTATTAAGCTTTTATTTGGAAAAAGCCTTACGCGTTCATACCCGCGCGAACCAGCAGCGGGTGGTTATGTCTGACTCTCGAACTTGGTTTACATTTCTTACAGAGGCTTTCTTCCTCGCAGCCTCACCTCTAAAGGTAGCGGTCCTCGTTCCCGACTCTTAGGAAAGTCAGGCTTACGAGTTGGCAGGGCAGTGTCAGGAGGACTACCATAAGTCAGGCTCCGACACAGCCCTGCCTCACACGGGCTCTCCACTATGCCCTCTGCTGTTTAGAGGGGCATGCGGTAAGATCCCGACTAGGTTTTTCTCGGTTTGCCATGGAAAAACGTTCCACGGTTACTAAGCCCCCACGCCACGGCAAGGCCAAACCCCTCGTGGGGAAAGCTCAAGGTTTGACCTGAATTCATTAACTCTAGCTCATACGAGCATAATAAATATATACCACTAATGTTTACAACTTCATTGTGTGTCATGAAATATTTGACATACCTACCTATGTAAATTGCGTTATTATTTTGTAATTGAAGTAAAATAAATTATGTAATTTTAAAGAGAATTCAGTAGTTCAATTCAACACGAAATGTAGTCTAAGCTACAAAGTATATTAAAATTATAATTATATTGCTTTTACTGTCTTTTTTTTTCAAAAATACTATTTTACATGGCGCCAATGTAACTTTTGGTTAGCTTTAATAAAAACGTAATGTAAAACCGACCTATTAAAGACCTAATATTACCAATTCATAACACAAATGAAATAAAATCATGAATGATATTCGTGTGTAACAGGCGAATTGTAGGCTTTGTTGGAAATAAGGGTGAGAATTTAGCGGGAGAGGGTGCAAACTGTTGAGCAGGGAGGCTGTGGCGCGGTGGCGCCAGTCCGCCGCCCGCACGCTGCCTCTGCGGACGTCTCGACGTCCCTAGGTTTATGTGCTCGCGAATCGGCCGCTCTCGTTACACGTTACCACACAATTATTATCTTACGTTACATCCCATCAGACTAATAAACCCGCGCCAATAATAACAATATTTTATTCTATGGTGGTCTTTAATATTTAATATACCTAGTGCATTACTTATAATAATTATGGTATTATAGTATAATATACAGAGTGTATACGACGGTTTGACATTAAATGAAAAGGCAGGTGTTACTAGCCCATATAATGATTTCTAATTAATCACAAAAGTAATTTGACGAAAAACAAAAACTTGAAATTTTCTAACAAAATAAATAATATTTTAATAGTAACGAAGTAATACACCATTTTATTATGACAAGTTCACTGAACTGTAATGAACGGCAACGTTTATCCTTCGACGTGGACTACGACTTAAGTCAGTGACCGTTTGACGTACTTACATAGTGTTAATTTAGAATTAAAGAAATTAAAAAATTTTTCCTGTGTCTAAACTATTGAAGATATTTAGTAGATTTTTTTTTGTCTCGCTTTATAATGTCACATACTATACGTAATTGCATTTAATGTCATACCGTCGTATACACTCTGTATAATAACGATAGTTATGGTATTATATATTTCTTAATGATTAACATAGGTGTTTAGCGAAGTAAAGGGGATAGCTTGTTGAACTCGCTATACAAAACTCTTTAACAATAAACGCTGCCGAATATTATGTAGTTACATTTGAATGTATTTTTAGAAAAAAATAATTGTGCAGATATTTGCACCAACATCCACAAACACTTGAAGGCTGTATTTGTATAATAAAACACACTCGACAAAGAACCGCTTAGCTGTTGCTAGAATATTTATTAGAACGCCATGATACACGGTCGCTGTTTTAAAAGCTGTGTTATTAATTTGTGGCAAATGTTAGAACTACTTCCTGATATCTATATTTTTAATTAAATGAACACAAATAAGTGAATTTAATCTCAGCTGAATGGCGTCAAGATTAAAATTTAGGCTCTTTTCTTATCTCTGGCATTCTCATGCCTCAAATACCTGTTTGCAGAGAACCTCTTATATTGCGTTCTGTGTATTTCTTTCTTGATTATAATAAATTCATATTAATATCTGTTCAAATTACTTCGTAATATTTTCGCGTCCACATTCAAATCAACAAATTTATTTCTATATGCTAGCTACTGAATGCCAAAAATACTTGTTCGCTATTTAAATATATACGTAAGAAGGTAGTCGGCTTCTCGTCTAACATGTCTGAGCACTTATGGCCATGTGAGACGTAGCGTAGTTCAATTTTCTCTTTAATAAATGTTGCGCTTTTTGCCGTTTGTTTTGCTACTTCTATTTATGTATTTTTTTTATTCTGTGAACGTAAAAAGTTTCGTAATTACTTTCCTGGGTAGACAAGTAGGTATTGTTGTGTTATTTTAATATCTTCAACAGGTTTTACTCTTATTTTTAGCTAATCAGTTGTTGAATCTTAAGTTTTATTGCTAACTAGACTTAAGTCTATTAACCTTAAATGGATGCTATGTACCCGGCTTTTCTATTTGTGCAAATGTTTGGGTCATTGAGACAAAAGAGTATCAACTCCACACCCCACATGAAAATATTATTTTAATGTTCAAAAGAAAATTATAGTAATTATGTGCTAGCGGATATACCAAAATACCAAGGGAAAAATCAGCGAGTTTAGAAAACATCTCAGAAATCAATTATTTGGCTGATATCTTATAATCCACTTAGATAACTATAATCATAATCATTAAAAAATATTTTAATGCAAATAGACCGTAGAAAGTTATGTACCTACTTATATAGAAGCGAACTCAATGCTGTCGATAGACGGACGCACATTCCACTTATAAAATTACCACGTTCCTTTACTAATAAGGACATGTAATAAATATTTTAAAATGCAATGTAAGTAGAGGTTGAACGTAAATATCCTTTTTGAGCGAAGTCGAACTGGCTCGCCAGTAATTTATAAGTCGGTAATAAAAAATATCTCGGCTGCAACAATCGAAGCCGTATAATTTTATTTATTTGTAACATCGATTGAGGTCTTATTTATTTAGTTACCCTTTGTCATAATCGTCAGTCATTGTCCAACCAGTTTCATACTCAACTGTTTAACATTGCTAAGGTATGAGGTGTCTTCTTTTTGATAGCTTTTTAATTTTGCAAGAATCACATGATAGGTACTTAACTTACCGTGTATTATTTGTTTACAAAAGTGAGAGACAAGTTAAACTGTCTAATGTACAAAATCTAATTATTAACGATTATGTGTTGTGTTGATTATTGTGAGTGACTTATGTGATCGCAATGCCAGGGTGTTGGCATTTACCAGAACATGTGACCCGCTGGTGGTTGCTAGACGTATGCACGCGGAAATTATTCGGCGATGTAGATACAACGGAATCCCAGATACCACAACGTATGAAGTTTTTTATATACGTACATATCTATGTTTAACTTTGTAAATACAGCTGTTTACTTTCGACGAAGAAAACCACGACACTCGCATTACTTTAAAGCAGCGCAAAATTTATGTTGAGTCGCATGTGTAACTTTTATGTACAGCCTAATTTCAAGTTGGGTTATTTTATTTCTGAAAATAAAAGAGCTGCTCATATTTAATGCAACCGAGAAATCGTAGAATGAAGGTATTTCGACGTTGCTACTATTATAACGAAGGGTAAATGATGAAGATTTTTCTGCTCGAAGCAAAAGCGCTATTGTTCCTAGGCGGATGCAATTCACTCAGTCCCCGCGCAATTTGCGCGAGTAGAGTAATTTCGAAGAGATTTGTGTTGTGGCGCTTATGCTGCCTGTGAATGCTGATTAATGAGAGAAGATTTATAGAATTAATTTATAATACTTTACGTTCTTAAAGACTACATTCACAAAAAAACGGGTGGTATTTTAATTATGCCTATGTCATTAGTAGCACTTAAAGTCTTAAAGGAGGTACGAAAGCTTCCAGTGAATAACGGGCAAAGTTATGCGAGTATCTCGGTACCTACTAACTGTGCTGCCTTTCGCTATCGATCAGAATTTAGATTTAATAATACGTTTCTACCGAATGTAATAATAACTAATAATTGACTAAATTATTATATAACATTATATATGCTTACTTACCTATATGACGTAGGTAGTCATAGCTCCCGATGTACCTAAATCCGTGAGACATACACTACTCATGAGACTATTGTAGTGCATCATCGCTGTTAAAATGTTACCTATATACCTATGTATCTAATCTAGGTATATAATTATCTCTGTGCAGGTACCTCCTGCACAGAGATATATAGTGCGCACTGAAGCTCGTCGAAGTATCGTATGTTATGCCAGTATACCTTTTTGAAATATAATTCCTGATATTGATACGGTTTAGTAACCTTACTCGATATTATCTCACTACTCACTATAGAAAACCAGTTCAGTAACGACTGTGATTCATTTGTATCGTTTGTACCCGTGTGCTGTAACAAAAATCTGGCTCTGGCGTTTGCTAGCGCCTACATGTGGAAGTGTTCTAGACTTCTAAACTCGGTGTTTAGACTAACAACGCGTATGCAAG
Source organism: Parascotia fuliginaria (assembly GCA_963082885.1). Taxonomy (NCBI): domain Eukaryota; kingdom Metazoa; phylum Arthropoda; class Insecta; order Lepidoptera; family Erebidae; genus Parascotia; species Parascotia fuliginaria. The sequence continues at coordinate 6,196,723 of OY720175.1, forward strand.
GGCCAGTCAGGGAATGTGCGCGAGCCTCACCGACGCGGCCAGCCGGTCTGGGCGAACGGGAGTCGGCGCACGCTACAAGCCAGCCGGTTTAACATCGTTAAACTGTACCTTGAAATGCGTAACGTCTTCTTACTAAGCAGATGCGACTGCTTTGAGCAGCGATCAATGCCTAGTAAGTGTCGTCACAGCAGGAGACACACACTTCCAACTAATTTTTAGAACACACTCTATAAATACTTAACCGGTAGGAAAAAGTTGATAGCGCGATTCAGAACTTCTGCTAAATTAACAAAGTAAATCAACCTTTTGATTATGATTAATTTTTTGTGTCATTGTCTTTACCGTAAAGATAAACATCACTTTAATAAAAGTGTGAAATCTTGCATAGTTTTTACGAAGTAAAAAAAATAAAAACTGTTTCTAATGCGTTTTGAGCAAAACCTGAACAGCGACATCTGTTGCGTATCAAAAGCGTTAAAACTTGTTAGAGACGTACTACGTGTATGGTATTGTTTTTGCACAGTTCATTTCTACTAATCGTAGTAATCGACATTGTTTTTGTTATTTTTCATGTAGGTGAATAATTTCATATAAATTGTTTAATTTTATAGGAAGTCAAAGTCACATTATTGTAAGGTACTAATTATTGCTAAGACTAGCGATAATATTGCTAAACTTTATACACAGATTAGGTACATTTGTCGTAATAAAAAACCTTGGGATATCCATAATATTTGTAATAAAATAATTTTTAACAAAAAGAAAACCGATTACACACGGAAACTAAAAAGTAAAAAATAAATTGACATAGCACAAAGATTACGAATTTTACGATTTTTTTTACGATTTTTAAAAGTTCCCCTCGATTTCTCTGGGATGCCATCATCAGATCCTGGTTTCTTTATCATAGTACCACCCTTGGAATATTTCCTTTCTAACAAAAAAAGAATCATCAAAATCAGTTCATAAACGACGACGTTATCCGCGAACACACATAAAAAGAATATATATACGGTCGAATTGGGAAACCTCCTTTTTTTGAAGTCGGTTAAAAATAACAAAATATGTAAATTAAGTCGACCTATGAATTATATAACTTAAGTATTTCTTTTTTTATTATCAACACCTATGTAAGATAACTTATTCCATACATGGTAGCTGCGTCACCTCTCGTGTTTTTTTCTGTGTGCTTTTTACGCTACTTTAATTAATTGTCATTCACAAACGAATTTAATAATGTAGCTATAAGAAATTATTCTTGGTTCTTTTAATGACTCTACCCTAATCAGCGAACAGGGGCCCTAACACAACCTCTTATAGCAATCTTATTATAACCTTACATTGTCGCTGTTCAAGTTTTTAATCGTACAAAAGAAAAAGACAAACACAAAGTAGTGGTAGGGCCTCTGATCGTAAACTAATTGGATATTGTTATGATCTAAACGAGTATGTATGAAGTTTTTCTTAATATTTTACTTTACAGAGGCGGGTGGTACGGCTTCGGGTAACACAACGAGTGGACCGGGGCGTGCAGCGCGGGCTCGAGCACTAGAACTGGCCCAGCAACTAGCCTCCTCACTGCAACATGCAGTTCCTCCACCTCCTCGACCAGACTTTACTACTGCCAGTGCGATACTACGGTGGCTTCAACAAAATAACAATTCAGTTGCCCTGGTGAGTAAAACTTTTAAAGGCCATTTTACCACCACCTCTTACAGCAGTATTATTTTAATCTTACTTTGTGTTTTGTCTTTTTCTTTTGTAGCGTTAAAAACAAGGATAGAGGTACAGTAAGGTTATAATAAGATTGCTATAATAGATTTTGGTAATGGCCCCTGATTAGGTAGGGACGTGAATGATCTCTGATAAGTGTCATTTCAAAAAGATGCTTCATAATTATTACGGTTTTGAACCATTAACTTACTTTGAAATTCGTAAAGCCAAGGAAATATCTAATTAATTGTGCCAATACTATACGTAGAGGTCTTTGCCCTGTCGTTTTAATGGATTGATATTTTTCTGACTTAACACTAAATGTAGAGCAGATGATAAATAATCAGACAGTTTTTTTTAATGAATAAACACACAATTAAAATCGCACTTGACGGACGGATGATTGACGTTCTTATGCCTATTTACGATGTGTTATAATTTGACTTTTGATTTAGATGATTTTTATTATTTATTTGATTTAGAGTAAGTATGTTATATAATAATATTAAAAGACTATTTCGATTATCATTTAATCAATTTGATCTCTACTTTTGCGAGATATCATTTTCTGGGTTTGTTTTTATTATTCGATTTAAATGTCTAGTATACAACGAGAATAAAAATAAAAGCAGTACGTGGATACTAAAATTTTAGAGTTAAGCAGAAGGTACCTGTTTGATCCTTTTATATCCAAAGATCATACGATAAAGTAATAAAGTTAAGAATGTAAATTTTACGTTTTTCTGTTTTGGAACATGCACTATAATAGATTTCGTTAAAACAATCCCTACAAAGTAAAAGTAGAAGGTAAAGTGAGATAGTGAGATGGGTAAAGTGTTTATGCCACCGTGGCCGGTCGTTTGCCGCCCTCATCCATCGTTTGCCCAATGGTTGCCCGCCACCCTTTTAAGGTCGTCGGTTCACCTTGTGAGGGTTCTGCCCACGCTGCGTCTTCCGGTTCGTGGGCGCCACTTCAGAACTTTTCTGCCCCAAAGGCCGTTGGTTCTGCGACCAATGTGTCCTGCCCATTGCCACTTCAGAGAAGCAAATCTGCGAGCCACGTCAGTAACCTAGGTTCGCTTGCGGATTTCTTCGTTTCTCAAACGATTGCGCAGGCAGACGCCTAACATAGCCCTTTGAGCCTTCTGACAAGACCCATAGTTAGCGAACACGTCTCTGCTCCGTATGTCATCACTGGCAACACATACTGGTCAAAGATCATGATCTTGAGACACTGCGGTAGTGCGGATGAGAAGATAATTATGTTGTAGTCTCTCAAACGCTACCCAGCCGAGTTGGATTAGACGAGCACCTATGTGCCCGACAATTTATTATTATATTTTTAAAATATACGTAATCATAATTTATTAGATAGTTTAGCAATTTTAACTGTAATAATAATTACAACGCAACGAACGTTGTGCTAAAGTTAATATAATGGGCAAATTTAATATTCGTTCAATTCCATAAACTAGTGCACAACTGCAGTCCAAAACGGGCATTAACGTATCCATATCTGTAGTGGCACAAAATCTCGTGGTAAATACTAGCTTGTTATATTTTATTCACAGTATAGGTACCTTTGCGAGTGCAAACTACACAAAAGCCGGAATTATTTTGCAGCACAAAAAAAAGAAGGTAAATTAATAGGAAACCTATGTGGCGTGGACCACAATGAGGTTTAAAGTTATATTTTTTTACAATTGAGGTGGCTAACAAGTATTATGCCCAGTCTGATGTGAACCAGGAACCGCATACTATGGATGCTTATAATACTTACACTATTCTTCTTAGTATGACTTCTACTTAGTTGTCTGAATGGTCGAACTTTAAAATTAACGGTAGCCGATTCTTACACACAAGGTTAAGTATATGGTAAAAATGACTGGTTAAGATTAGTGCATCATAGCTGTAATATTCATCATTTTATCTTCTTTTTTTCAACTCATCATTATCTATTTTGTGAGCATCATAATGTGGACTTTTCTTTATCTATAAATTGCTATAAATTGTTAAGTAATATACTGTGTTCTGAATGGTTCTATGCTATAAATCCTAAAAATGGCTTCTTTTAATCTATATTATCAGAATACACGGGGGCTGCGTACGAAGACACATTTATTTAAACGAAATGTACTTATGAATTCATATGATGTGATCGCCATAACAGAAAGCTGGCTACACGATAGTGTTAGCAACAGCGAGCTTTTTGATGATAGGTACATTGTATGGCGCAGAGATAGGAACTATTTATGTACCCGTGAAAAGTATGGCGGCGGTGTAATTATAGCAGTGCACCATGAACTCAAGGCTACACAACGGCTGGATTGGAGTTCCTCCGCTGAGGACCTTTGGGTCACGTTATCAAACAATAACAATAGAAACACATCGCCAAAAATACATCTGTGTGTACTATATTTATGTTCCGAAAAAAATGGCAATTCATTCAATACTCAGCTTAGAAATTTTACTTACAAATTGTCATCTATTGTTAATTCATGTCCAAATGATGTTTTCTTAATAATGGGTGATTTTAATATCAGTAATGTCGATTGGTGTTGCAGAGGTGAACGTTTGGAACCTTCACGTGTTTCGGGGGAGGCCCAGATCTACTTTTTTGACACTGTTATGGAATGTAACTTAAATCAATTCAACAACTGGCCGCAATGTAAACAACAGGCTGTTTGCTGTGATTTAATTCTATGCAACACTGAACTATCTGTCAGTGCGGCTGATGGTCTTCTCGTACCTGAAGATGGGCACCATAAATCTATTCATATCACACTAAACACTTGCAATATTTCTTCAATAAGAAATAATCCTAGAATTAAATATTTTTACGAATGTGCTGACTATGAAGAAATCAAGTCTTCACTATCTAAAATTACATGGAAGGATAGCTTAACTAATAATTCGATAGAAAATGCCGTAGATACTTTCTATAGTCATTTGTATGAGATAATAGACAAACTTGTACCCCACAAGACTGTTTGTCCCTCTTCTTTCCCGCCATGGTATAGTGCAAGCTTAAAAAAGATACTTAAGGAAAAGCACAAATTCCTGAGGAAATATCGCACATATGGCAATACAACTGATTATAATACTTTTAGCTTACTTAGGAAGAGAGCAAAGCGTGTAGAAGAAGAGTGCTACAGGGTGTTTATTGCAAATACCGAAGAGTGTATACTAAAGAACCCTAAAACTTTGTGGAGTTTTGTTAAATCAAATAAAAAAGGCTCTTACTCTTTTCCTACCACCTTAACATATGAATCACAGTCAGCTAACTCTAATGAGGCAATATGTAACATTTTTGCCACTTATTTCCAATCCACATTCCTTTTAATACCCTCTCATAGAAATTATTCTTTCTCATCAAACAATTACGAATACCCACACTGCGCAAATACAATAAGTGATATAGAGATACTTCCGGACGCCGTGTACAAGTTGCTCAAATCTGTAGACATTACTAAAGGTGGTGGGCCGGACCTTATAACACCGACATTTATTGTCAAGTGTGCGGGGGAGTTGACTGAGCCGCTTACCATATTATACCAGCGCTCACTTAAAGAAAGCATTTTACCTAACATTTGGAAGTCTGCATTTATTACTCTCATTCATAAGAAAGGTGACAGAGAAGACGTCAAAAACTATAGACCTATATCGAAATTATGTATTTTTGCGAAATTATTAGAACGAATTGTTTACACGCAGGTATATAACTCATTACAAAGCTCTTTTATCCCCGAACAACATGGATTTATCAAAAACAAATCAACTACGACTAACTTATTAACTTTTATTGACTTTACAACGTCAAACATGGCTGGAGGGGGACAGGTTGATTCTATATTTACTGATTTTAGCAAAGCTTTTGATCGTATAGATCATAACATACTTCTCCAGAAGCTATTACGTGCTGGTATTCATGGTAATTTGTTCAGATGGTTCTGCTCATACATTGAGAATAGGTCTCAGGCTGTTGCTGTGAATGGAGTAATATCTATGTGGCATACTATCCCTTCTGGAGTCCCCCAAGGCTCATTGATGGGCCCATTATTATTTAACTGGTTTATCAATGATATCAAGTCCTGTTTTCTCCATTCACAAATATTACTGTACGCTGACGATATGAAGATCTTTAAAGAAATCAAAAATCTCTCTGACTGCCTACTTTTGCAAGAAGACCTCCTACGATTTGAAACTTACTGTCAATTTAATAACCTAGATTTAAACGTTGATAAATGTTACACAATTACCTTTTCTCGTAAGCCCAAGACGCACGATTTTAACTATATCCTAAAAGGGGTTCTTCTAAAGCGAGTTGATGAAATTCGTGATTTAGGTGTAATACACGACTCCAAGTTAACCTACGAAAAACACGTAGATCACATTGCCAACAAAGCCAATAAAATGCTGGGCTTTGTTATGAGAACATGTTCACAGTTTTCAAGTGTAAAAGTAATCAAAATTCTTTACTGTTCATATGTTCGCAGCATTCTTGAATATTGTTCTATAATATGGAACCCACAATATGATGTTCACATAAATAGGTTAGAGTCAATACAACATAAATTTTGCAGGTATCTGCAATATAAGTGCAATTCACACGATGACAGCTATGAAGCAAGATGTAAGAGACAACATTTACTGCCGCTTTATGAAAGGAGGAAAATTGCAGATGTCACTTTCTTAGTAAAGTTGGCGCAATCTAAAATAGATTCCCCAAACCTGCTTAGTCAAATACATATAAGAGTCCCAACCAGATCAGTTAGAATACCCTGTACTCTATATGTTGCCAGAAGCACCACCAATTACAGAAATGGTTCATTTTTTGTAAGAACTGCCAATACATTAAACAAACTTGAAACTCCAGACTTAGACTTGTTTAACACAAATCCTTCTAGATATAGGCGTGTTATCTCCACACAGTGGTTTGAATCGGTTCTCTGATTGTTCTTTATTGTTTTTATTTTTTAATCTTCATCTTATTTTCCTTACAGTACAAAATAATCAAGCATTAAATACATACATGTGAAAACATATAAATTCTTACTAGTAGCATAAATAGTTTTTAAATTAGATATAATATACTGTTTGTTTTCCAAATAAAATAAAATAAAATAAAATAAAATATTGTGAAAGAAAACATCGTGAGGGAAACCTTAACTGCATATGACATAAATTTCAGCACATAGGATTACAAAACTCGAAGTGATATAATAGACCAATAATGACATAAAATTACGTTTATGTTTCATCTGCGGAATTCATTACTATCTAAAGGACAAAGGCCTACCAGTACCGTGCTTCTTCGAGGACCTCAGGATATGAAAACCCATCAATATAATAGTCTCATTTATGTCTGGTCCAATATAGTACATTTTAATTTCATCAGGCTGCTCCCTGGTCAGTTGCAGTAGGATACGGCATACTGACAGAAGAAATAAATTGTATTTTGACGTGCAAATACAGGAAGTTTTTTTGCTGACATTTAGAAAAGCGGCTGGCGGTTACGCCAAACTGCGAGTGACGGGTGCCACGTGCCAATTGTGACACAATATTGGTATTAGCAAGAAAAAAACAAAATTAACTTTTTTAATCGAATTCTAGTTGTTTTACAAAAATAATAAATTTTTGAAGCAAACAAATCAGAGTAAGTTTCAAGCAAACATTTAAAAATGATGAAGCATTCGAGTAGAGTGTTCACGCAAGTCAAATCTTGGTAAGGCTTGCGTTTTTAAACTTCTGACGACCATAAAAGCCTTTGGAAGCTGTGTGCGGAAGGGAACTAATTGCAGACCCGTAGTACGTTTGCTCGCTGACATGAATACGTTCTCGACAAGGTGTGTGTATGTGTGTAGCACTTGTTAGGCCGCTCTTTATTTCACTGGGACCATAATTAAACAATTATTTTATTGAGACGTTTAAAATTCGCGGAAACAAATTCACTGTCGGCTCTCTTTAATATATTTATTGTCCTAAACAAACATTTGCTATTGAAAAGTTTGAATATGGAAATTTATTTGTGTACCAAAAGTTGGATCAGATACTGCCAGTCAGTGAGCCCATAAATCATAACTGGGTTAGCTACCGACTGAGTTATATAATCGCATTTTGTGTAAATGAAGAAACTGTAATTAATTTTTCGTACCTATTTCATTTACATGTACCTAGTCTATATTTTTTTTATTTATTTCAGAAACAATTTACATTGTATTTGAAATGTACATGCGATAAGAAAAAGTTTACTTAATAGGTAATAACAATTTAAAAGTAAAAGCAAAATTTATTACCTACATGTCACAAATAAAATTTTACAATTACATGTCACAAATTAAAAATTTTAGTCAGGACATGTCAGTCATAAATTTAAAAAAAAACAATAACGTCCCAAATTATGAATTACAATAAATAAGTACGTCATTTGACTACCAGATTGGATTTAAAATAAAGACATGTGTCTCTAACAGGAAGGCCTTCAGCCACGGTAATACTATCTACAGTATTGTGACTCGGCCGTATTTTATAAATAAATGCCTACAGCCGCGCGGTACGTAAACATGCGATAGGGCTGCCCGCCTCCAGCACTTTAATTACATTTGCCTACTTTGTGTTTCCATTTAGTTTTGTGATTGTAAATATACTTTTTTTATATAAACAAATAAAATACTTTGTGAATTTCACAGGAAGTGTTCAATAAAAATGCGTGTTGTTTTTTGATTGGAAATTTATTTTTCTTGTATTATTCACACAGTACAATAAAGAACTATTATTAATAACAAAATCGACGTCTTTACTTTGAATTATACAAACTAACAAAAAAAACATGCCCCGAGGTTTTAACACAAGCGTACCTACCGTATCATGATTCATGAACCGCCTATAACTACCTATTTCACTCGTGTCAATGACTTTCCTTTACTCTACTCACTTTATTTATTAATCCAGACATTTTTTTTTTGGGAGATAAAAGGAAATACTTATCCATTAAAAAGACACACATTATGTACCTATCTACTAGTAAGTAAAATTATTTTATAGTCTTACCTTTCAGAGTTTCCAGGTAATCTAAAAAAGTTATCTCTGGATGCGTTATTGACAAATTCATGCAACCAAAAACAGCACAATATATTCTACTCTTCATATTAAATATGTACTTGAACTTATTTTAAGTAAAAAAATCGCGCGCTTATTGTTAAAAAAACAGCACACCGTCCGTTCGTCACTGCGGCACAGTCGCGACTGTCTACATGCCGAGCGCATGTCGAGTTCGAGGCGCGTAGGCATGGCTCGCGCTTCGTCCGTTTGTATGAAGATTACTGATAGATAGTATTACCGTGCCTCAGCTGTGACTAGTCAGTAGGCTACATACCTACTGACTAGGGTAAATTATGTTATGCTTCCAAATAATTGTTATATATTTGTTATTTATTTATATATAGGTATTTCTGTTTAAGATAATTGCAGATCTTAATAAAATTGCACAGAAATACGTTACCTTTATTATACAAAATAAAGTATGGAATGAAATTGCAAAGATACGAAGTCCGGGTGAGCACGAAACGAAAGTATCATAGCGAAGTCACTTCTACGGTTCTTCTCATAAAGATTTTATCTCGTTTAATTTAGCTAAATATCTGTATAAGCAGCAGTATTTTGTTCATTAAAATTCGCTTTTCCAACAGTTATAAAAGTCTGCTAGAAGGTTTGATGGTCGAATCTGTGGTATTATTAGTTTGTAAAGTATAAATACTACTGTTCCTGAGATTTCAGTCTTTTCAGACACTGTTTGGTATATAACTTTTAGTAGGTATGTCATCATCATCATCATATCAGCCAAAAGACGTCCACTGCTGGACATAGGCCTCCCCCAATTTTCGCCATCGTAGCCGGTCGTTCGCCGCCCTCATCCATCGGTTGCCCGCCACCTTTATAAGGTCGTCGGTCCACCTTGTGAGGGGTCTGCCCACGCTGCGTCTTCCGGTTCGTGGTCGCCACTCTAGAACCTTTCTGCCCCAGCGGCCGTCAGTTCTGCGAGCTATGTGTCCTGCCCATTGCCACTTCAAAGAAGCAACTCTGCGAGCCACGTCAGTTACTTTGGTCCGCCTGCGGATTTCTTCGTTTCTCAAACGATCGCGCAGGGAGACGCCTAACATAGCCCGCTCCATCGCCCTCTGAGCGACTTTGAGCCTTCGGATAAGACCCATAGTTAGCGACCACGTCTCTGCTCCGTATGTCATCACTGGCAACACACACTGGTCAAAGACCTTGGTCTTAAGACACTGCGGTAGTGCGGACGAGAAGATATGTTGTAGCTTCCCGAACGCTGCCCAGCCGAGCTGGATTCGCCGAGTGACCTCTTTCTCGAAATCGGACTTACCTAATCGGACTGTTTGTCCCAGGTATATGTACTCGTCAACGAATTCGAGCATCGAGCCTCCGACCGTAATAGGAGTGGGTGTAACATGGACATTGGTCATGACTTTAGTCTTGTCCATGTTCATTTTTAGGCCCACTTGTCGAGAGACTCTACTGAGGTCATCGAGCATTGCACTGAGTTCCTCCACGGTCTCAGCCATGACCACGATATCGTCCGCGAATCGAAGGTGAGTGATGTACTCGCCGTTTATGTTGATGCCAAGTCCATTCCAGGTCAGAAGCTTAAACACGTCCTCCAGTGCAGCGGTGAACAGTTTCGGAGATATGACATCTCCCTGTCGCACTCCTCGCTGCAACTGGATAGGCCTTGAGCTCTGACCATTAATTCGTACTGACATGGTGGCGTTTTCATACAAACACTTCAGCACTTCGATATATCGATAGTCAATATGGCACCGTTGGAGAGACTGCAGCACGGCCCAGGTCTCGATCGAATCAAAGGCTTTCTCATAGTCCACAAACGCTAAGCATAGGGGCCGGTTATACTCTGTGGACTTATGTATAACCTGCCGCAGCGTATGTATGTGGTCTATGGTACTAAAACCTTTTCGGAAACCGGCTTGTTCGGGAGGCTGGAAGTCGTCGAACCTGTTTGCGAGACGATTAGTGATGACTCTTGAGAACAGCTTGTAGACGTGACTCAGGAGTGTGATAGGTCTGTAATTCTTCAGAAGGGTTTTATCGCCTTTCTTGAAGAACAGCTCCACCACACCCCTATGCCATGCCTGTGGCGTTTTGCCCTCGAGGAGGACGGCACTAAAGAGCCTCTGAAGGGCCTTCAGGACAGGATTTCCGCCTGCCTTCAGTAACTCGGCTGTGATTCCATCCTCACCCGGCGCCTTGTTGTTCTTGAGCTGTCTCAGGGCCATACCAATCTCGCACAGGCTGACGTCCGGGATGTCTTCGGTGTAATGTCGAGTTAACCTAGCTCTTGGATCTGATGCTAGGGAGCTAACAGGTGCATGTTGTGTCGTGTATAACTGTCCGTAGAACCTCTCGACCTCCTCTAAAACCTCTGGCGTAGACGAGATGATCCTGCCGTCCCCAGTTTTCAGCTTGACAAGTCGGCTTTGCCCGACAGACCGATCTCGTGCGAACACTTTCAAGCCTTTGTTGCGCTCTATAGCCTCTTTAACACGTTGTGTGTTAAGTTGGCGAAGGTCGCGAGTCAAAGACTTGGAGATCCGTCTGTTGAGCCGCCGACAGTCACTAGCTTCCTCTGGGGACTGCAGTACCATCCTGCGTCTTTCGTCCATAAGTTTGAGGGTCTGGTCGGTGATCTTTCTCGGTCCTATACTGCGGTGGGCTTTAAAGATGTTAGACCCTACCGAACGGACAGTTTCCACGAACCTGTTGCTGTATTCGTCCACGTCTACGCAATCGCCGAGGCTTTCGAAGCGGTTAAGAAGTTCGAGTTGGAAGCTCTCGGAGCTTTGAATTTGAATCGGTGCAGGTCGGAGCGTAGACTTCATCAGTCGAGACCTGTCCAGCTTAGGGTTGATATTTAATGTGCCTCTTACCATCCGGTGATCGCTTCCGGTTTTCACCGCATTGATCACTGAGACATCATTAAATATTTGCCGCCTGGTCGACATGATGAAGTCAATCTCATTTTTTGTTACACCATCAGGACTAATCCAGGTCCATTTGCGGCTATCGCGCTTCTTGAAGAAGGAGTTCATCATAAAGAGGCCCTCCTTCTCCATGAAGTCAGCCAGCATTTGGCCCCGGGGATTCCTGGATCCAAATCCAAACTGCCCCACTCTCAACTCGTTACCGCCTCGTTTACCTAGCTTCGCGTTGAAGTCCCCCATGACAACAGTGTATTGGGTCCTAGAGGCATGTATTACTCTGGAAATGTCCTCATACATAGCCTCGACCTCATCGTCGGGGTATGTCGAAGTGGGAGCATAAACCTGTATGACCTTCAGCGAATACCGTTTGGTGATTCTGAGTATAAGGTATGCTACCCTCGTCGACACACTCTCGATTTTCACCACGTTGTTCACGAGGGACTTGTGGACGATAAACCCGACTCCACCTTGGGACAGTTGGTCGCCCTCCCGGAAATAGAGCAGGTTACCGGACTTAAGGGTTATCGTATCCTCCCCCTGTCTTCGGACTTCTGACAATCCCACTATGTCCCATCGTAGCCTGCTCAATTCTTCCTCCAGTTCAACAATCTTCTCGTCATTCCGCAATGTGCGCACGTTGTATGTTGCCAGGGCCAAAGGTTGTCGTTTTGGGTAGCCTGGCCGCACCCGGGGATTCTTCGCACCCCCTACCCCGCCGTTACCATGGCCGCTACCGTAGCCAGGAATAGCGGGATGACCGGGGACTGGGGGCCATTTCTTTTGTTGTAGCTCCATTTGGGGGGATATTGCCATAATCGCCACGCTTGGCAGGCGGGTTGGCGATCGCAGTGGTGGTAGCTTTATCACAGGACGCTGCTGCCCGTCCTGTGTTGTGCTGATTTTCTACCACCCGTTTTCGTAACGGTTTAACCGCCGTTATTCGGTAAACTGATGTACTGTCATCATTTTGTCCTTAGTCGCCTTGTACGACACCCACGGACAGAGAGGGTTGGGACCATTCTTCCCCGGCCACCACACGGGGGAGTAGGTATGTATTAATTTATATTAAAGGTAATCTCTAAGTAGGTAAGATAGGTACATCTAAGCTTAACACTCCTTTGATTGCTTTTTTTATTAGATGTTACCTACATCATCTAGCGGCTCGTACGAACTTACGATATCATGCTATTACATTTCTTTTTGTGACGTTTCCAAAGTTCCATCAACAGACTTGTAATAATACACCTAAAAACTGACACCCGTCAAGTCATTTTGGAGATACCCGGCAAAAAGCAAATCTTCAAAAATTACCATTAACGAATCTCCTACTGCAGAATCTAAGAGCTAATTTTCACCGAAATGCCACTTTTATGTCATTAAAACATTCACTTAAAACTCTCTTAGCTCACAAAAATACAAACCATTTTCCAATTACCAAACTAAACCTTAAATTGAACAACATTGATCCCCTATCAGTGGTTGTGTACGTGATGTAATGCTTGATTGCTCAAACAACTGGTTAAACGGTAGGTTGTCAGCAGCTGTCTGTCGGTGCCCGAATGTCTCTCAGCTCACTGAATACATTGAGTTGCAGGATTCAGTGGCAACTGACTAATCGAAGGGGTTCTTCGCGTATTGTATGTGTGACTTACATGTCTGAGTTGTTAAATTATCCTATGTTTCAAAATATGTGCTATAATATATGTTGGCTATATTGCCAACATAATTGTCAGTCAACCTTAACCGGAAAAATAAATTTAAGTGGATTTTATCTAAAGCAGAAATTTGATAAACAACTTATTATTTTTGTCTTTTATACAACAATATAATAGATAAAAATATGGTACAAACAACAACCTTATTGAGAACAGCCCCATTAATTAGGTACTTAAAGATATACCCATTAAATCAATATTTCTCATGATTATATGTTCAGATACTTTGAATATTCTTGTTTTGTGGTAATAACTAGTAGGTGTATGACGACGAGTGTGTATTGATCAATCAGTTTGAAACTTTATATAATTCGATAAAATAATTAAAATTACATCACGTTGACAATGAAATAATTATAATATCAAACTAAAAGATATCAATTCACTATCTACGATTAAACAGTGGGCTACCAGGTGACACGTATGCGATAAATGTGCTCTGTTTACTGACCAGCATTGAACTCCGTGGATGAATGGATCTCATAAGCTGTGTGCACCACTTAGGCATTCATTGCCGCCCTCACAGCGCACACCCGTATGGGGTAACTAACCTCGCTTGTACGTCGAATACGTCGTTTCACCATATAATATTCGTTCATAACATCAAATATAAAATAGTTGAAAGCTTCAAATAGTTCATTTGTAAGTTAGTATTCGAATACTAACCTGGAGTTGTTCAGAATTTAAGGCTGCAATTCCTGCAGTTTCGTTAACTAAGTCTATTGATCCTAGTGTTACTAGTATGGCGCTTTTCTTTCTATGTGAGACATACACCGTTTTGATAGTACATAACAGGAACATAATAGCTTTGTAGTTTAACATGTGCTATTACTAAGATGTAATTACTAGATGAAATTGACCAGCAATTTAACACTACAAGTTATAGTTATCATCGATGTACCTAATCAAATACAGAACAACACAAATAAGATTTTTCTAAGAGCTTGTAATAAATACACCTTTTTTAGCTTTCTACCACTTTCTACCATTTTTGTTTTTCTCTTGTAAGAAGTGCTCTACAGCGTTGAGCCCTTCTAGCATCTAGACTTGTGCTGTGTTAGTTGTGCTCTTTATATGTTAGTCTGCTAAAATAACTGCTCTTTCTGGTATATAAATGTATAAACTATCAGTGGGCTTCTTTTTTAGTGGGTGAAAGACATTTCAATTAATTATTATCAGGCCTGATTGGTAGCGAGGTCTCCCTCTATAACGTCGTTGTGAGATGTTGTTTATAACCGACCGGGATCCGGCCGTCAAAGGAAGTGCATAGGTACGCTGTTTATGTTACATGAGACTAGGGAATGCATTCCGGAATGCCGGAATTTCGTAATTCCTGCATTCCGTAACAATATTTCAGATCTTTCAATTCCGGGATTAAGAGAAGTAATATCGCAATTCCGGAATTCATATTTTTTTTATATCAAAACTAAATTCCCTTCGTTATTATCTTTTCTAAACGCAACGCACCCAATCTAACGTCTGTAGATTCTAAACACAATATAATTAAACATTTATAAAATGAACAAAAGACAGAAATCTTCGTACGTGTCACGAACGTAAACATAATAGTGCCCTAAGCCTTCCAGTCTTAACATTTTTATTATGAAATGAGATAAATAGCATAACATCAACACATTGAGATCAAGTAAATCATTAAAGAGGCTACTTACTAGGTATATTCAAACTGTAACGGTCATTTTTTGAAGATTGTCGTGAATATTTCATTAAAACTTAATTAATTTACTATTTTATCTAGATAACTTTGCAATGTACCTAGCCATAAAAAATACGATGTTTTTTACGAAATGAAATCGTCATGATGAGTCATGCAAGCGGAAGAGTTTGTTTGTTTATCTGAACGCGCTAATCTCTGGAACTACTAGTTGGATTAGAAAAATCTTATTTCGTTTAAGAGCCCAGTTCTTGAGTAAGATTATAGGCTATGTAAGATTACGCTACTGGCGACGAGAGCAGAGCAGTAAGCAAAGACGCGGGTGAAATCGCGTCGCGGAAAGCTAGTTTCATAATAAAAATGTTAAGACTGGAAGTCTTAGGAAACTATTTAGTGTATGTACGCGACACGTACCTACGAATATTCAAGTCTTTTATTCACTTTATAAATGTTTAATTATATTGTGTTCGCTGAAAGCCTGCTTGATTTGTATGTGTTTTTTTATTTGAATTTTTTTTTTATTTTCCTACTAAAATTTGCAATGCCGGAACCAATTCCGGAATTCCGGAATCAGATCTTCAGTATTGGAACTCAGTTCCGGAATTGAGAACCTTCCGATATTGCACGCCCTACATGAGACATGATTTTCAGGTGTTGATTGACCAGCATAATATGTACGAAGTACCACTACTTTTGTTTAGAGACTCTTTAGACTTTTAGAGACCGCTTTAGAAGAGCATCTCAGTCCCGCACTTCTCGTTCTAGATAGAAATGAAAAGTTTGGTTTATTCTAGAAATAGGGTAAGTGGTGAAGAAAACACAGTTAATGCAGCAGATCGACTGTGGAAAACTTTGACAGAAGGAGACGGTCGCGATGCTAAACTCTATCGATTGCTTTGGCGATGTGGAGCTAATTTGCTCTGACTTACATACCATGTTATTCTCGGCAGGTTTTGCTTACATGTCACAGATACTGCCGCAACTTGCCACTTGGGCAGGGTCTGTAAAAACGCCTTGGCAAGATGTAATTAAGTTAATTCGAGACTATATTCCTTGTGCTGCAATTACCGCGCTTTTTTGGTTTTACGAGTGCTTTTGTAATCATCTATAAATTACACTACGACAGACGACAGACGACTGCTTACCTTATGGCAATAAGCACAGCACTTTTTACCACATTAGTACTAAAAATACTTCTACTAAATTACTACAAATCGTGAAAACAGTTTAATACGATTTCAAATACAGCTGTGCTCTATTATTCAGCTCGCTCTTTTCTTAATTGGAATTTTCTATTGATCTTGTACTTACTCCCTACAGTTTCAACGAAAGATTAATATAATTAGGTAGAAAGTTTCATGGCATTTTATACATTGTTGGCGCGGCGCGGCGTCGGCGTCGTTCAGCACTCTCAGACTCTCATTCACCGAACGAAACGCAGTGATATAGATACTACTACTCTTACGTCGCTCTTCTATGAAAATGTAGTATGTACTTCCCTGATCGATCCGGCCCATTCATGCTGAAACCAGCGCGGATCTACCACCGTAAATAAAAATCTGTTGTCTTTTTCGAGTTTGAGTTAGTAGGTCCACGTCAGTAGAATTAGGTGAAACGTAGAACAGTAATTTACATTTTAAGGTGTAAAGACTTCTACTTTACACACGTTAACACTCGAATTTCCATAAGTATTATAATTTCAAAGTATTAGCGATAAAATGAACGATCCTGTTTGAGACTGTTAAATACCTACTAGTGTAATTTTGTAGCTACTGTTATTAAATCCAGTTTCTAACGCTTGTCTGTGCAGACACGTGTAGTAAAATAATGATAATCATGTTTGTCATAATATCTTCGGCGGTTCATAACAGTTCAGGCTTTGGTCTAATTACTTTAGGATCACGCATTTCTAATTATATTTGCTGTCCTTGCTTTGCTCATCCATATTTCTCCTAGGAATAAGTGATAGAATTAGAGCCAACTCGTGAGAACTGGGTTAGTGAAGTTTGTTGTTACATTAAAACTTTGTAAAGCACGTGTCGCTAAGGCACATGGTTAATTTTGTGTATACAAGCATTGTAAAATATTTAACATTAATTTCACAAGGTACGAAGCTTACCACAGACTAGTTCCAGGTGAATGAGCGTTCCATTAGCGCTAATTAGAATTTCTCTAAGCGCCACATTTTCGGTGTTTACTATGTATACTTACTTTCTCACGCTACATATACATACCGTTATTAAATGGTAGGCTTTTAAAATGTTACAACATTGCACCATTAAACACTCATATTTCAGTATGATGTGTACCATTATCGTTGCGTTTAGTGTTTGGTTCGATTCTCCCGAGATATTTTTTTGTGATCCACAAATGTTTGTTCTAAGAATCTGAGTGTAAATTGCTTTTGGTTTTCTTGTTAAGTTGGAGGCTTTACAAGCATAACTAGTAATGGACATTAAGATAATAGGGAATGTAACCTAATGTATAGTAATTTATTTTATTTACTAAAGATGACCGAATCGGCGTAGCGTGGATAGGTCTCTTACTACGTAGACATCCTGTAGAAAAGCGAGAAATAAAGAGAGTTGATAACCGAAGGATAATAACACAGCTCTGGTCAAGGCAGAGATGCTTGGGATAATGATTATCTTTTCTTTTTAAAAACAAGTGAAGATGTACCTAAGTACCTAAAAACTATTGATTTTACCTCATCAATAATATTTGTTTGTTTGCGATGAACTCACCTTCCCGCTTATCAGGGAAGAATAACGCCTGTGTCATAATAAAATGTATCTTTGCAGTTAAACGTTTCTCTATTTTTGCCTGTAAACAAATGTATTATTAGGTTAGAAATAATGTAAGATAAAACGCGCCCACTATCTATGAAACCATTCATAAGTAAGTTGTTCCTATAATTATGCTATCTATGTATGTCAGTCCCTTGTCGCCCGGCCTTTTCATTGTCGAGCTGTAGTCTCCATGACATCTAACCAAAGTGTTGATATAGTAGAAATTACAATGTTCATTTTAATAACAGTTAAACAACAAAAAATTTCTTGGTTCAGAAATTTATGAGGAAACAGGTTTTTGACCTAGTTCGGCAGTGTGACTAATAACTTGAGTCACTATGTCTCTATCTAAAAACTAAAATACCATTTATAATAGTAAAATCATAAACCTATGCGTGTCAATCAAACTGGCGATCAAATGGGTCACAGCGTAACCTTTTTATTTACAAGATAGAATCGATATCAGCAGAATTTCAATTAATACGATGGGTACTCAGCGTCTGAATGCAAGGCTCGGGTGCGAAGAACGAAATATCTCTACAAAATAATTGGTTCAAATTCCTATTTTCAATAAATATAACTTGAGAAATGCGTACATTATCACCTTACTACGGTCCTCAGCCTACCAGCTAAACGTTATGTATGACTATGAGAAATATTACTGATTATTGATATTGAGTTTGATTACGTATACATAGATGTACACAAATTACGTAATAATGCGTGTTTGTGTATAGCCCCGATGCTGTGGTATCCAATTTCGAATATTTGGGAATGGTTAAATTATTGAAGTCACAGTGTACTGCAATATTTTCGTGTTTTACAATAAAAATCCAAAACAAAAAATATATATTAAAATGTAAAAATCGTTCAGTTTAATGTGAAATAACAGTTTCTTGGTCTGAATAGACAATAGATGTTACTCTGTAATTGGATTTTCTGTAAGAATCATGTCTCTAAAAGAATTGCTTTTTAATAAAAGCACAGATCTTACAGTGTATTGCTTCGCTCTTACGGAACGAAAATGATTTTTATTAAATTGTATGATTTAGAACCTTATTATCGATGTGGAAGATTTAATAAATATAATGGATACTTTATTGATTCCACATTTTATATTACTTCTTTGTAAAGCTGAGTTGTATTTCGTGAGTCATAGTTGAATGAACCAATATAGTTACGCTTAAATTTATTACTGTAAAATACTAGACTATTATTGTCATACTACAGGGCCTTTAGGAACCTCAGTATGAGAAAAATCTTTGCCTCCTTTCTATTTTCTTATTCTATCTTTGATGCTTAATACCACTACGCTTGCTGATGGATTAGCAGTTGCAGCCTTACATTTGTTAAAGTTATTGTATACTTCCTGAAAATTTATTGAAGTTTCTGTTACAGTTTATCAGTAATGTCCGTGGCAACTTAAAAATTACATGGCTGTTTAACATACGCAAATGAAAACGAATTGTATGCTTCTGTTATTTTAACCCACAAACCACTATTGAAATAGATATATTATATAAACATTTAGTTTGTTTATGTATAATACAAGAGCTAGAGACGGTCTGCCCTCGGCATTGGCCTCATCAACACGACAGGCGTGAAAGTAGGCTTCGCCGTACTTCCGATGCCTGCCACCCGTTTCCGCGGAAGAATATTCTCGAATCGACCCATCGTGAAAGAATCAACTTACGTACCTACGTATTTGACCAAATGCCCTTAGTACCATGTAATGCTTATTTTAGAGTAACATTTAATAGGGCGAACCCTTTCATGTTTATCTATTATACCTCTATTAAAAGTTAAAGGGCCTCATTTCAGAAATAGCGAATAGAACAATAATTTGGTACTTTAATTGAATTAACTGCCAAGCATGGTTCCCAAAGTTCAGATAAAGAGTCGGAATGAACAGTAGTATTGAATATTGATTTTATATCATCTTCACCTCACGTTGACATCGTACTCGTGACTTACACAAAACCGTCATTCAATCTATTCATAGACGATGTATAGGTTCTGTAAACAACCTACCTGCAAAATTTCTAGACTATATATATATATATATATATATATAGGCTTTTATAGCGTTAAAATTTTTATGATAAACAAGTCGTGTTTATGGAAATCGGCTCTTGAAGATTGTCCCCATCTTAACTAAATAACAAATTAAATTTGCTATTTAGTTATAAAATAAAATAAAAATATAGCATCTTTATGCGTGTATATATATATAGGTAAATAAAGTTGGTATATTTACATGTTTTTTAAGTAGCATTTACTGATGCTGAAAACCAAAAAAAGCGTATAATTTGACACCTGTATCTGTAAAATCAAATAAAAAGTTGCGTCGTATCGATTGTATAATTTTCATAATTTTATGTCTTTTCCCGTTACTATGGAGGACACAATGCTATTCCAATTTCAACAGGAAATGAAATGTGAATAATTTTTTATTGCAATTTTGCTTCTCGACCCAGTTAAATTTATTATTTCAAGTCTCACTGTCGGACTATGGGCTACG
The DNA here is from genome assembly GCA_963082885.1 of Parascotia fuliginaria. Lineage (NCBI taxonomy): Eukaryota > Metazoa > Arthropoda > Insecta > Lepidoptera > Erebidae > Parascotia > Parascotia fuliginaria. The sequence goes on from OY720175.1 coordinate 6,217,149, forward strand.
GGCTCCATAATTAAAGCTTTTCCAAATTACTTTGGATTTTGCCGGCACTAATTTGTTAATTTTCGAAATGTCGATAAACAATATTAATATTCCCGTTTACTCGTTTTGTTATTGTAACTATTTGAAAGTGAGGCTCGGAACTTGTTGGCTGCTACAATGAAATCGTCTGGAAAGTTAAGCTGTAACTTTTTTTATTCATTTTAAAAGAAAGCTTCCAGATCGTAGAATAAAAAACTCGCTCGTTATTTATGAAACTAAAACCTTAGTTTGTTAATCTTTAGACTATGGTTATTCTTATGCATATTTCTCTGTTATTATAGTAAATCTGTTGTTTATAATATAATAATTATATAATCTTCATTTTTGCTTCATACGCTGACCAAAAGGTTAAAATTCACATAGTAAAGTTTGCCGAGTACCTATCATGTTATTTTTTTAAATTAGGGCTTATGTTAATTTAACGTTTCTTTATAGGATAACAAATCGCGGTACTTATCTCCAATTCTACATTAACTGTAATGAGGAAAATATTGTTTACTTAAATCGTGTACTTACATGGGTTTTAAATTTGTATGGACAAAAGGGAATTAAGTCTTGAAATGTTCTTATAACAAAACAAATCAATATGCGTAGGTAGTTGTTTTGTTATGTGGCAGTAAAATGGTATGTTTCGTTGCGCAGTCATCGACATAGGCTGCTTACGAGCTGGCTCAGCGAATTCGCCTGTGCAAAGAGTAATTTAAAATTCAGAACGCCTCAGTCGTGTCGGTTCGGTCATTATTGCCTCATTGCATGTTGTGTTATGTTGTTTTTATTAAACTATACTTGTATAATGGAGTTGTTTGTTTAGAAACATTCTGTTTTTATCTTTTGTAGAGATTTGTTGGAGGAAATTTTCAACAGGAACTAATTATTGTTTCACGATTAGTTTCCGTTGCAAACTTTGAATTTAACGTAAAAATTGTTCTCCTTTTGTAATAAAAAGGCTCATGTACTTAATCATATTAATATATTTAATTAATATAATTTGTGTACAATAATAAAATTAAATAGTAAATAATCTTTATTTATTGACCCCCTTACTAAATATCACCCTATTGCGGTCACCGACCTGATTGCCGAGCGTGGTGACTGTCCCAAACCCGTCCTTTTAGGAGAGGTGTATAGGCTGATAATGATGATGTTTCTCTAGTGACTATCAAAAAACTAATAAATGCCGCGAAGTAGAGCAAAATGATCCCGTTGTTTTTATTCTTCCAAAAGAGAAGAGGTACTAGACTTGTTTTATAATGTAGGTGTTGCCTCTAAAATGAACTCATAGATAATAATTATCCAGTTGTCACAAAATACCAAAAGCTACATCTGATATTTTAACCTTCGAGAAAGTTTGGAACTCAAAATTTTACCGACCAGGAAATTAATTAGGTATATGGAATATAAATTCATTAGCAGAGAGAAAAATAATTAAAACTTTTGGAAGGGGAGAGACACTTTTCTGAATATACAAGTAACAGCCATATATATTTTTAGTAGTTAGTCTATAAATTTTGAAAGTCACGCTGTGAGTCTGGCGATTTCCATTTCCAATATACACTGTTTTTTGTCGTTGCGTAGTTAAATCTGAATGTCTTGCTTTATAAAACAGTGAAAAAGGGAAAAGTGATTCTACTTTATTCCATAACTTATACATAGATTAAAACAATGCTAAAAACAATCTAATAGTTGCGAAATAAGTGATGTTAAGAAGGTAGTAGGTCCGCAGGCACTCCTAGTTATCGAATAGAACGCAAAAGTAGAATGAATAAAGCTTTACGTCAATATTCTATGAGATATTATGTGATCGTTCTGCCTCGTTAATTACAACGGGCTTATAAAATTCGCTGTGAAACCAGCAAGAATGTGATCTATATATCTATCTAATAAGTTCAGGATTTTATATTTAATTAAACTGTACCGACCGCAAATAGCTTCTTGTCTTTTGATCTCTCTTATTATACCGCTGAGGTCGAGTGTAATGTATATTGTCATAATAATATTATAAGTGAATTGTTGGAATTCTTAGTCAGAAGTTCCTACTCAAATAATTTTTATTTATGGTAGTAAATTGGTTTGACAAAGACACGACTAGTAAATAGTTCTGTACGTTGGCAATCCCATGAGCATCACCCACGCGTTGTCATCATGCGTTGAAAGTAACAAAATTTACAGAAGTAGGTAGTTAGAGTTCATAGTGAGGCGCTGAAACTTATTAGAGTTATCTGTTATCACTTACTTTCAGATGGGCGGGTTGCTCATGCCACAATTGAATATAGCTGTGGTGCTAAATATCAGCCCGAAGAGACGAACTTAGCTCTACTATCAGGACAGTACCTACGTCCAGAATTCACTCATCAGCATTACCACAACACTGCACAGAGAGCGTTAATTAAAGATAGTCTCCTGTAAGGTACTTCTCCAGTTGCACACAACTTGAGCGCATAATAACGCTAGGCTCTATCTCTCATCCTACGTTATTAACCCGTCACCCATAGATATATTTATTACCAATCTCATATTTTACGACTACCCACATGATTTGTTGCGATAGGCAATTCGTATGTGGCTAAGTATAAATGAGTTATTTAAATTTAAACCACCCTCTTTAAAAGGACTTTGGCATTGAAATGGAAACATAAATATTCGATAATGCCCTGTAGTGTTGTTCGGAACATGTAAATAGATTCTATATACAGGTCAAGTGTTCAAAGGCGTCTAAAGTTAAACATCAGAGTACTAGGTCAAGTACGGTCTGTTGTGGTGCCAAACTCATGCGTACATTAAATGTATTGTTGCGACGAATACCTATGCTAGAACGTTCGCAAGTACCTACCTACTCGTGTACGACAAATACCTACGCTCTAGAACATTCGCAAGTACCTACCTACACGTATACAACAAATACCTACGCTAGAACATTTGCATGTACCTACCTACACGTATAACAATAGATCAACGGCGGTAGGCACTCATTGTTCTGTTTTCGAGAATTGTCGGCATCTTTGTGGTAATAGCGGGAAGGTTCTAGAAATCTATTGAATGACTATAAAAAGGATTCGAACGTCGGCACTTCGTTCAGTTGTGAATACAGCGATCTCGAGCGAACATCTAAGTAATACGGAAGTTTACGAAGCGTGATAGTGCAGTATAAGTGTTTATTGCTTTATTTAGTTACTGTTAGTATACTGTGTGAGTCTTGAATAAACGCATCATCGCGTAACTGGCATTTTGCATCGAACCCCATCCTGACACGTAACAATTGGTGACAGAAGTGAGAATGCCAGTCACACCACGCGACGAGGGAGTACGCACTCGACGACAGGCGGCGGTAGACGAAACTCGTGAACCATCGATTATGGCCGATACTGAAGAGTCTAGCGCAGCAGTAGTTAGTGATCCCGGCACTTCTGCGGCGTCGACGGGTATGGGCTCTGGCTTCGACATGTCGTCCCTTTTAGCCGTTATACAGGAGGGCCAACGCCAAGCTGAAGAGCGCCAACGCCAAGCTGAAGAGCGCCAACGCCAAGCTGAAGAGCGCCAACGCCAAGCTGAAGAACGGCAACGTCAAGTCATGGAGGAGTTGAAGGAAGGTCAACGCCAAGCTGAAGAGCGCCAACGCCAAGCTCTTCTAGACCTTAAGGAAGGTCAACTGCAAGCCGAAGACAGACAACGCCAGGCTATCCGAGAGGACCTTCGAGAAATGATGGACTCTAAGTTGGAAGGGTTCAGCACCGTCATCAGTACTCTTCAAGAAGACGTTGAAGTGGTAAAAAAACACACCAGCAAACATGATGAAATACTCGAAGATGTCCAGACCACCATGAACCATCATGACAAGATGATTAAAGAGCTGCAGAAGACCAAGGTCTTATATTCAAGCACTACGCCTATGGCCGCGGCAGTCACTTCCGGAGGTCCCAAGTTCAAACTGCCCTCCTTTGACGGCTCGTCTTCCTGGACGGCCTTTCGACACCAGTTCGAGGTAGTTGCCAAAGGAAATGGATGGGAAGATGATCACGCACTGACGGCGCTTACTTTGGCACTTAGAGGGGATGCACTACTGATCCTAGAGAACTTACCTGCTGACCGACGAAACTTAGACGCACTCCTTAAGGCATTGGAAGCTCGATTTGGCGATAAGCACCTGGAGCATGTTTATCGAGCTCAGCTGAAGGATCGAACTCAGAAGTCGAGTGAGGGACTTCAACAATGGGCTGCTGAAATTGAACGCCTGGTACGACGAGCCTATGCCTCCAGTACATCATCTGTGGACCCGACAGTGGTGCAAGCTTTTGTGGATGGTATAAGAGACCTTGAGGTCAGAGCAACTGTTCGCTTGGCACACCATACAAGTTTAGATGCGGCCTTAGCACATGCCCTTGAGGTGGAAGCTGTGCGAAATGACTACAAGTCGCATAAAGTACGGGAAGTTGTTGCAGCTGTTAGACCAAGGGGTGAGCCTATATGCTACGGATGCGGCAAGCGAGGACATATCCGAATTAACTGTCCGGCCCAGAGAGGAAGTAGAACGGTGTCAACCACTACTCAGGTTGACGCTAGTCAAGATTCGTTAAACTAATCGGAGCCAGGGCCGCGGGGCGGGCACTGGCTGGGTTACGTCAAGCCCCCACAGTCCAAGTATCACAGGCATGTGACGGTAATAGCCTGGTAACAGCTGGAGAAATAAATGGTAAACCTGTTCGCTTTACAATAGATACGGGCGCGTCAAAGACCATCGTACGACCAGAACTTCTGCGGCGAACAATTCAGTGGGAAGACGCACGACCATCTTGCAAATTGCAAACAGCGACTGGCCAGCCAGTGACCGTCCTCGGAGCTACAGATTTGAAGATCTAACTAGGAGAGAAGATTTATCATCAATCTGTTTTGGTGGCGAGCATAACGGATGACTGCATTATCGGCTTAGACTTCCTACGAATGCAGCAGTGCGTTGTCGATATTGCTAAAGGTGTTCTAAGCTTCCCAGATCAAGAAGTCTTTCTGGAAGGCTGTTCTTCGATAGCGGTCTACAGTGCCAAAACGGTAACCTTGGCACCGAGGTCAGAAACCTTAGTCGACGTAAGGTTCCCTGAGGGTGTGACTGCTGATCGTTGCGTCATGGTGGAAGATCCTGGGCGCTATACCAGTCTAATTACAGCCAGAACTTTGGTTATGACTAGAAGTGGAGCAAAAGTTAAAATTGCCAACCTCAGCAATTCGGCGATGTTATTACGGAAGAACGCGATCGTTGGACGATGTGAGGCTGTGAGCAGTCTGAGGAAGATCCTAGAGAACGTCCAGACTGCCTCTTCGGAAAATCATATGGGCCCATTGCTAGAGACCACGAAGAAAAGTTTGTCACCCAACGAATATCGGGAAGCAGAGAAGCTGCTACTGGACTACAAGGACATTTTCACTAAAGAAGAAAACGACCTTGGAAGAACGGGGTTAGTGAAACACCCGATCGACACAGCTGCTACACAGCCTATTAAACAAAGACCTAGACGAGTGCCACTAGCAAAAGAACGAGAAGTAGCCGAGCTGATTGGGAATATGGCACGAACCAAGATCATAGAGCCATCATCCAGCCCATGGTCTTCACCTGTGGTACTCGTGAAGAAGAAAGATGGCAGTACTAGGTTTTGTGTAGACTACAGGATGCTGAATAACGTCACCAAGAAAGACAGCTATCCTTTGCCCCGTATTGACGACACTTTGGACATGCTTGGAGGCATGAAGTGGTTCTCTACGGTAGATCTGAAAAGTGGCTACTGGCAAGTGGAACTCCGGCCAGAAGATAAGGAGAAGACTGCATTTACCACCGGTACTGGCAAAGGCCTGTGGCAGTTCCGGGTAATGCCATTTGGATTGTGTAATGCACCAGCTACGTTCGAAAGGCTTATGGAACGCGTACTAGTGGGTCTTTTGGGAGATGCCTGTCTGGTGTACTTAGATGACGTAATAGTTATGGGACGCAGTTTCACGGAACATCGCAGGAATCTTGAGAAAGTTTTTAAGAGATTTCGTGAATCAAATTTGAAACTTAACCCGAAGAAGTGCGCCTTTTTCAAGAAAGAAGTTTCGTTCTTAGGCCATATTATTTCGGATAGAGGTGTTCGAACGGACCCAGACAAAATAAAAGCGGTTCAAGAATGGCCTATACCAACAACTAAAACCGAAGTAAGAGCTTTCCTGGGCCTCAGCGCTTACTACCGGCGTTTTGTGAAGAACTTCTCTGAAATAGCTAAGCCGTTACACCACCTCACAGAAGAAAAGAGGAACTTCGTTTGGGACTCTGATTGTCAACGTGCATTTACACAACTCAAAAAGTTGCTGTGTTCAGCTCCAGTCCTGTGCTACCCTAATAGAGAAGGCAGATTTATTGTGGACACAGACGCTAGTAATACTGGAATCGGAGGTGTGTTATCTCAGGAGCAAAATGGACAGCAAGTGGTCATCGCCTACTTCAGCAAGTCTCTATCGAAGCCCGAGAGAAACTACTGTGTGACTAGACGTGAATTACTAGCAGTTGTGAAGACCTTACAACATTTCAATAAATACTTGCTGGGAAGAGAGTTTACACTACGAACGGATCATGCGGCACTGAAGTGGCTACTCCAGTTTAAGAATCCTGAAGGCCAAGTCGCGAGATGGATCGAACAACTACAGGAGTACAACTTTGTAATAGAACACCGCAGTGGAAGGATTCACTCCAACGCTGATGCCTTATCGCGACGTCCATGCTCCCAGGATTGTAAACACTGTTTGAAGCATGAGTCCAAGGAGGTAGTGAAAATTGTCAGGACTCAGGGGACCGATGAATCCTGGGACAAAGAGGAAATCAGTAAGGTACAGAAAGAAGACAGAGATCTTAAACTAATAATGGATTGGTAGGCTCAGGGTCGGAAACCTATATGGCAGGACGTATCAGCCGCAAGCCCAATTACGAAGGCCTACTGGGCTCAGTGGGACAGTCTGACTTTGGAACAAGACGTGCTATATAGAAAGTGGGAATCACCTGACGGGAAGGACCAAGTTCTACAGATGGTGATCCCGAGAAACAAAGTTGCACCTGTTCTGCGCTTAGTGCATGATGGTGCATCAGGTGGTCATCTTGGTGTGAAGAAGACTTTGGTAAAGGTGAGAGAACGGTTCTACTGGGTACGCTGTCGGGAAGACATCGAGGAGTGGTGCAGAAAGTGCTCTACGTGTGCTTCGGTAAAAGGACCTCGTACTAGATCAAGAGGCAAGCTACAGCTGTACAGTGTCGGAGCCCCATGGGAGAGAATTGCCATTGACGTAGCTGGACCATTTCCCGTGACAGAAGACGGCAACCGCTTTATAGTAGTAGTTCAAGATTACTTTACCAAATGGCCCGAAGTGTTTGCGACACCAAACCAAGAGGCTCAGACCGTGGCCAAAAAGTTGATCCAGGAAGTAGTGTGTCGATTTGGTGTGCCGTTGGAACTGCATAGTGACCAGGGAAGAAATTTCGAGTCAGCCCTGTTTCAAGAGATGTGTAATCTACTCGGCATACACAAAACACGGACAACACCAGCGCACCCGCAGTCTGACGGCATGGTAGAACGGTTTAACCAGACATTGGAAAACCATCTGGCCAAGGTTGTCGAAGACCATCAACGAGACTGGGACCGTTACATTCCACTCTTCCTGTTATCATATCGTTCCGCGGTTCATGACACTACAGGATTTACGCCGGCCAAAGTCAACTTTGGAAGAGAGATACGCCTACCAGTAGACTTGATTACCGGAACACCTCCTGATACGCCAAAGCCGACAGTAGAGTACGTCGCAAACTTGCAAGCACAGCTGGATAAGACACATGATCTAGTGCGAGATAACAACCTCAAGGCTAATGAGAAGATGAAAACTCGCTATGACAGGAAAGCAAGTAATCATGGCTTCGAGGAAGGTACGCTCGTGTGGTTACATAATCCTCTCAGGAAAATCGGCAAGTCACCGAAGCTACAGGCCCGCTGGGAGGGTCCCTATAAAGTGATCACAAGGATCAATGACGTGACCTATCGCATAAGACAGGGCGATAGAAAGAAGCCGAAGATCGTCCACATCGATCGACTAGCACCCTATCACGGTTCTAACGCTGCTCGGGACGAGCATGATTAAGAGGGGGGCAATGTTGCGACGAATACCTATGCTAGAACGTTCGCAAGTACTTACCTACTCGTGTACGACGAATACCTAAGCTCTAGAACGTTCGCAAGTACCTACCTACTCGTGTACGACAAATACCTACGCTAGAACGTTTGCATGTACCTACCTACACGTATAACAATAGATCATCGGCGGTAGGCACTCATTGTTCTGTTTTCGAGAATTGTCGGCATCTTTGTGGTAATAGCGGGAAGGTTCTAGAAATCTATTGAATGACTATAAAAAGGATTCGAACGTCGGCACTTCGTTCAGTTGTGAATACAGCGATCTCGAGCGAACATCTAAGTAATACGGAAGTTTACGAAGAGCGATATACGAAGCGTGATAGTGCAGTATAAGTGTTTATTGCTTTATTTAGTTACTGTTAGTATACTGTGTGAGTCTTGAATAAACGCATCATCGCGTAACTGGCATTTTGCATCGAACCCCATCCTGACACGTAACAGTATTCATGCATATGACAGATGCGCAGAAATGCTGGTAAATTCTGATGTATAAGTAAACACTTTAATATTAGTAAGAAGAATTTATATTGTTAGAAATACATAAACGTGCAGATCCCTTGACTGAAATGTATTACTACGTCACCGAAGGGGTCTTTACTTGAATTTATATTAAGCTAAATGTGTGAGTATAACTGTAATAGGTCTCACTGCTTGGAGGAAAAGACGAAATGGCATGTTTAGATGTACAAAATTCTTTCTCAAAAATATACTCCGAACCAGCCTGTTACATTTTCACGTCTCAACAACTGAACCTATTAGTTTAAAACTGGGTATAGCATTTTTAGTCTAATTGCACAGACAAATATACTGGTACAAAAACTAACTTAGAATATATCAAATAAAGAAATATGCGACTCTTTCAATTTGTGCACTCAATTATCTACTAAAATAGAGGAATCAATCAGATTCGCCAGTCATAATTAATGCAGCTTCTATTATAACTCAGTTTATTGCACGTAGAGCTTGCGTCTAAAGGCGCACTTCCATCGTCTAGGCGAATTATTCATGTTAATTCATCCATTCGCGTCACTCATCGCAAGCAAACATTTTGTTTAAACATGAAGCCTAAGATTGTAGGTTATTTATATTGTACTCGTAGTCTGTCCGAAACAGATATTTGTTATGAAGCTGTAAAGCTAAACTAGTCCTCATCCGTAGAAGTGCACCCTTTAATTTTGTTGCCTACTACAGCTTGAAACTATATTTCTTAGTGACGATGACGGTTAATGAGAATTCATTTAAGGAATGGGTAGAGAAATTTAATTAGGTGAATGTGGAACTTGGGAATATACGTAAATATTATGTGTTAGAAAAAGTAAGGTACTGATTGTGCCATGTGTATTAACAGCTATATTCAACAGATTTACCCTTCTACACTGTAATTTGTTTTAGGCAATGTAAATGTCCAAACTTTATTGTTTCTACTGAAGTCATGCTATATCGAATTCTTTAATGGAAGATTTTGTCGAATTATCTAGTAATATATTAAGCCTATAGTGAGACATATTTATTTTTGGTTCAATAAATATGACATTACATCAAATTATCGGACTAAATTTAATACATAGGGTTAGGCCAAGAAAAAGATCTCAGACTCAGATCACAGTTTTTGTAGAGATAGTTACAATTTGATAGCATTCCGCCGACTTTGCAACTCGAGACAAAAAAAATTTAAAATCATTATAAAAACTGATTTTAAATGTTCTGACAAGGGGATTAAGGAAGACGAGATTCTAGCATCTGTGCATTATATATTGAGCGGATGTACATGTAAATTCTTTAGCGTTTACTACATTCCTCCGTAACAAACGTAAGCATAAAAATAAATATTTATTTTGGTTACTTGCACCCGTTGTTCTATAAATCGTTTCCGTGAGTATCGTTTGGAAACTTTTTATTTATTGCATCCCGAAAATTTGAAGTAATTTAACTTTGTACGATGCCGAATATTAACATTGTAGAGATAAACATAGAATTAGTCGGATAGTAGAATGTAGTATGTCAACTATAATGTTATTTAAGAAATATTTAACTCTGAACTTCTCGGCGTCCGTCGTCAGCAACTGTAATTATAAATGCGAAAGTTTGTGTGTGTGTTTGTTACCACTCACTAAGTGGTAACGATATCGGTTGAGCCGTCTAGGCGCTGAATGCCATTCAGCGCCTAAACGGCTGAAATTGTTATGTAGATAGATTCAGTGCGGAAGACAGACATAGGTTACTTTTTATCCCGAAAATCGTTCTGGTTCGCGAGGGATACAACAAAACATATTTTACGCGCGGGCGAAGATGTGGGGCGCAGCTAGAACAATGATAAAAATAGAAAATTACCAACTCTGAACTTAGAACTAGATCACAATTCTTCACACGGACGAAATGGCAGAAGCTCTTATTACTTAAAGGAGGTTTACTACATACAGTTGCATTCACGTAATAGGTACTCATTAAGGACGGGTTTAGGCGTCAGGAGTCCTGATTTGTTTTATGTTAGTAGAATCGTTTTGCTGGAAGTTACCGGAATATGTTTGCTTTTCGATTGAGTCCAGTGTATGCCTATCAATCGTTCCACTCCACACACGCAATGTGACAACGGCATCAGCACCATAATACATTATTCATATACTTACCTATTTATATTGCTGCTCAGTAATGTTTAGCAAACGTGCTCTAAAAATTTCACATACCAGCAGCAGTACATAGCCCTGCCGATACACCATAGATCTCAAACGATTAACCTTTAAGTCTTATGATATTTAAGACAAGGTTAGAATTTGATTAGTGGCATTTTACGTTTTATTTATTTTTATTAAAGATCCAAATTACCGACATACATAATTTTTTTTTGTCTTCCACGTATTGTTTTATAATCTCGTATCTCACCGTCTATCATCAGTTGATTACGCATATTTGCCAACTTTGACACTATGAAAGAAAGAAACGCTCTACACAAATTTTAACGCTCTATTCCCATTTGTTTACAATATTGATGTAGTAAGTGAGAATTCTTCCTGTTTTAGACGTGTGTTATTTTGCTCCCCGAAACGTAAACAATGGTGCGATTAACCTACATATCTTTGTATCCCGTGGCAAACATTAGGTTTCCCTGTTTCATCAGGCAATAATTAAGTGAAACAGTGTAATATAGTAACAAGTTATATTTATAGCCAACGCCCGCCCAAGAGTCCATTTGCCGCCCACTAGGCTGCAAGGCTGTCGACCCGCGTTTTGCACAGTGTTTATTAACTGTTACTGTAGAAAAAAAAGGAAAATTGACATTTTCTAACTAATATATTTTTTAAAATTTGTATTATCTAGATTAACGTGTACAGTTTCTTTATTATTTGTCTACGAAATATCATTTATTTATACGGCATTGATTTATATAAATAGCAATATAAAATTAATAAAATAATTTTTAACAGAAAGAAAACCGACTTCAAACAAGAAGGAAACTAGAAAGTAAAAAATAAATTTACTTAGCTCAAAATAATTCGTATTTCGATTTAGTTAATCAGAAATGATTAAATAAGTATTTTATAATTATGAAGTTGGTGCCAAATAAAACAATAACTAAGTAATACCTATATTATTAATCTTAAAGTATTTACTTGCTTGCTTGCCTGACATTTGGCAGACCAATAGTGCTAGGGGTACTGCTGCTAGGTCATAAAGCCGAGAAATTTTCAGCTAGAGGTAAATGTAACTTCTTTACAGAGTAATACTTTTCATTGGCATTAGTTTACATCAAATTCCCAGCCAGGAGTAATCACTCTCTTAAAGGTAAAGGCTTACCACCATACTTAGCGGATGGTTTATTTAGCCCATGACTTTCTCTTTGTATTTCTTACTACAATTAAATTCATGCACTTCTGTCACAACCAAGACAATATGTCTAATTAAAATAGAAAGAACAATTTTTCATCTCGATATTTTAAAAGTCTTATTCTGAGAATGTTACACAATCTGTGGTAGTTTTATTTATATTGTGTTCAGAAAATGAGAGTTTTCTCCACTGACCACCTGACGCTTTTACATTGTGATGTGACGAATTTTAGATCAGTTTGTAACGTTGAGTCGTATCGTTCATAGCTGCCAGCATTCTGTGAGTGTAAGATATCGTGATATGTGTGGACTGTGAAATGATATGTTTGTACATAAGAAAAATATTTAAACGTGCTCCTAATGTGTATGCCGATGTGCTTGTATACTGATCCAATTTAACGTAAATATTAAGCAGACTACTTTTATTATTTTAACTATAATTTATCCAAACCAAAATAGATAACATGAGTCACGAAATAACGAAAGCAAATCGGATTGCCAACTTACATAAAAGAGGGATAAAAGTTTTGCGTCGAGAAGGTTATGGCTGGACCGAACTAGTCACTCGCTGTCAACTTCAGGCTAACTTGCCGTTAAGTTTTATATTTTCTTTTTAAAACATACGATGCGACGCGACGTCGTCTTACTGGATCGCTTAGCAACTTACAAAACACTAGTGGCTTAATCGTAGAATAGTTTTTCTTTATGTTTTGTAGTTTTCCCGATAGAATAACAATTCAATAAAAGTTGACAAAGAGAGTGCCTGTCGTCACGTATTCTAGGCCAATTAAATAACTTTGCAATATTTTAAAGTGTTCCGGAGTGCACTTAGGTATTCTTTGATCTTATAGTCTTTAATAATATATATTAATATATTAATATTCTACCACATGCACACAGTGCCATTTAGCCCCAAATTAAGCAATTATATTTGCTTGTGTTATGAGTACTAAACAACTGATATACTACTTATATACTTTTTTTTTTGTAAATACATACTTACTTATAGATAAATTACACCCAGACACAGAACAAACAATCATGCTCATCACACAAAGGTTTGTCCTGGGTGGGAATCGAACCCACGACCTCCGGCTTAGCAGTCAGGGTCACTAACCACTAGACCAACAGGCCAGAAATAGCTTTAAGAAATGCGATTCCAAGGGTATTGTTACAGTTTAGGATTCTATATTTATTGTTCACATTTCGTTACGATATTTTGCTTCAATATATATGTTATGCCATAAGTGAAATTGGAAGAGTGGGTATTCGCTCGGTTTGGCACCCATAAAACCATTACGACGCATTGGAAATGGCTTAGGTAAATTAAACACACTAAGCCCCAGTTTCTGAAAGACTGATCAATGAAAAATTAACTAATCACCTGTTAAATCTCATGTAAAGTACCTACGAGCATGTTAAAAGAATGGATAACTAGTTTAATAATGATATAATAATAATACCAGCCTGTTTACTATCCCACTGCAGGGCAAAGGCCTCTTCTCTAGAGAAGGTATGAGCATTAATCACCACGCTTGCTCAAGGCGGATTGGCAATTTCAGACTTTTTAAGTCCAGGTTTCCTCACGATGTTTTCCTTCACCGTCAGTCAGAAATGTCCAAGATAAACTTAGAAAGTACATATGATTTGAAAAATCACATTGGTACTTGCCCGGATTTGAACCCACTACCTCGTGTTTACGAAGCGGGTGCCTTATCCACTGGACCATTTCGACCTATAACTAGTTTAATTTGATTTAATTAGTTACTAATTAGATCAAATAAAACTAATTATTCATGCTTTTAGCAACCCAACTGGTACTTCACATGAGATTTAACAGATGATTAGTTAATTTTTCGTGGATCAGCCTTTCAGAAATTGGGGGTAAATATCGTAAATCGTAGTTTCTGTACTAACCTACTCCAATATTAATTAATTATGCGATATTTATTAGTTAAAGAGTTACTAATTATACCTAACAAAAAAACATTAATCTGAAAACTTCGTGGATTCTAGTTATTATTATTCTCTTAAAGAAAAACAGTGTTCAATATTCTGTTTCTATTTCCATAGGTAATTGAGAAGGAAAGTGTTTTACTTATTAATCACTAGCTATTGCCCGCAGCTCCGCCCGCGTGAATGTCGATTATCTCTGTTTACATTGACGATTTTTCATACAAACTTTAAACCCCTATTTCAATTCCTTTAAATCAAATCAAAGTCAATGTGTTTCCCTGAGGTCTAATCTATTTTTTTTTACTAAATTTCATCAAAATTGGTTCAGTGATATAAGCGTGAAAGCGTAACAGACAGACATACAGAGTTACTTTCGCATTTATAATATAAGTATGGATAATATGGATTACTTCTTAAACATCGTTTAGAAAGGGATTTTATTCATAAACTAGCGAGGTATATCTGCTTCGCATGTTGATATTTTTATGTTTCTTACGACATCATTACAGATTGTTGAGATTGGTGGCTTTTTTTTTAAATAATGTGCATCCTATACTTGAAAACTTATAGAAATAAATGCTCTCAACGATATTGAAAACCGATTTAAAATACATTCTATGTTTTAGACGAAGTTAGGGTAGAAACAAACAGGAAAAATAAGAACTTCACTATTATCTATTTAGACTTAACTATAAATAATTGCTATAAGGCTCTCTATAAGAGATATTTTGTTTTCTTACAATTCATTCAACATTTCGCAATTCATGACATGTATGCAATGCATTTTACTTTAAATTCCACGATTTACGTCTAGTTCAGCGTGCTTTCAGCATTACATAGTGGTATTATGTTCCGACGTAAATCCCGGCTCGTTTGAGAGTTGCTCTATCGGGCTCGTGTCACAACTTCTGAAACTAAGCTTAGTCGGAATATTGTTGAATAGGTACCTTTCCACTATTGTCCTGTTGTATCAATCCGTAATTTATATAGTGAGGATATTTATTGAGTTTGATATAAAGCTGAACAAAATATTTTAATCAGGTAGGAACTTATTCAAAACAATTATTTCGGATCATAGTTTTTATTACAAATATGTATTATACCATATATTTCGAACCATATCTATCTCCTTAAACATACCTAGTATAAAAAATTATAGACGTCTGTCTGTATACAATCGCTTGATAGTCTTGAGATCCGCTCAATAGATTTGGATGGCATTCTGTGTATTTGTCACAAATTTGTTAATATCACATCTCAATCTTAGTCAAACCCTATATTGCCTAAAACTTATGAACACAGTTCAGGAACACGACTAATACTCAAGACTCGACACAACTAGATACTCGTATTTTTTAGATATAAATATATTTGGCCTACATGTGAGGATCAAATCGTCAACAACACTCGGCATGGTATTACTGCGAGGTTGCCTTATCACCTTAGCCACTAACATCATACGTGACGTGCACCTAGTAGTACGAGTATTATCTATATCTATACATATAATAAAAATGTAACCGATCGCTGTCTGTACATGGAAGATATATGAGAAAAAAAATTACTGGGGCCTTTATCAACGCAAATAGAACCCAAAACAATGATTGTTACAATTTTTGTCTGTTTGTCTGTGCGTTTGTTCATATTCATTCATTTGCTAATCTCAGAAACGGCTATTCCGATTTAGATATGGTTTTCACTAATACATTGTGGTAAGCTTCACTTAACATTTAGTGTTTGTTTCATGTCAATCGGTTCATGAATAAAAAAGTTATGCCAATTTAAAGAATCACGTCGAACATTTTCTGATAGAAACAGAGACTTTAACAGGTTACGGAATAGCTGATAGCGTTTTTATTTTTCGGATTCCTCTCATTCTAAACAATCTTCCGTTTAGTTTTCAGTGAGCTTCTGTTTCGCGATGACAATTAATAAAGCCCAAGGTCAGACACAACTAAAAGTCGTGGGCGTGGATCTAAGTATTAGCTGTGTTTCGCACGGTCAGCTGTATGTGGCTCTATTACGTGTTAGCATTTCTAGCAGCCTGTATGCTTTGATCCCCGATGGCTATACGTCTAATCCATACATCCATACACCCATACATATTATATAAGGCTTTGTCCTGACTGACTGACTGACTAACAGACAACGCACAACCTAAACTGCTGGTCGTAGTGACTTGAAATTTGGAGGGTGTGTTTGTCTAAATGTCTAGAGTTTGTACTAAAAAAGGGTTTTTTATAATTTAATTCCTAAGTGTGTGAAAAGTTATGAAATCGATTGTATGAATCTTCTTCATTTTTTAACTTACAGTTTTGTAATTTTGTTTTGGAATACTTCTATTTAAATAAAAAATATCCTTATAATTTTATTTTAACAGGGGTGGATTTAGAGGGGTGAAATTAGGGATGAAATATTCTATACAAAGATCTTTAGCTTTTGAAGCTAGCGACTTGAAATTTACAGGGAGGGGGAGGGAGGGAAAGGAGGGAGGAAAAGAAAAAATTGAGGAGAAGGAGGAAGGGAGGGAAAAGTGAGAGTGAAGTGATGGGGGAGTGAGAGGAAAGTGATGGGGAAGTGCGGGGGAAGTGAAGAGGAAGTGTGGGGGAAATGCGGGAGAAGTGAGGGGAAAGTCAGGAAGAAGTCAGAGGGAAGTCAGGGGAAAGCCAGGGAGAAGTGAGGTAGAAGTGAGGGGAAAGTGAGAGGAATGTTAAAGGAAAGTAAGAGGAAAGTGAGGGGAAGTGAGGGGAAAGTGACGGAGAAGAAACGGGGCAGTGAGGGGGAAGTGAGAGGGAAGCGAGGGGGGGTAAGAGGAAGTGAGGGGGAGTGAGGGTTAAGTGAGGGGTGAATGAGGGGAAAATCAGAGGAAAGTGAGGGGGAAGTGAGGGAGACAGTAGAGGAAGGGAGGGGGAAGGAACGCGGAAAGAAAGGAGTTCTCGAATGGTGGAAAAAGGGAGGGGAAGCGATAGGAAGGGAGAGGAAAGGAGAAAAAGAAAAGAGAAGGAAGGGAGAAGAGAGGGGAAAACGAGGAGGCAAGGTAGAGGGAAGTGGAGGAAAGGGCAAGAGATGCTGGAGGAGGTGAAGAGGAGAAGGGGGAGGGGAGGAGAGGAAGGAGGAAACTGTGGAGAATGGAGAAAAAGTGCAATAGGGAAGAAGGGGAAGGGGAAAGTTATTGTAGTGAAAATTTGCCTTTGTGTATTGTATATTGTTTTTACGAGGGATATCTTTAGGTAGGTGAAAGAGGATTTGTATGAATGGGAGATTAAAAATAGTATGAAAAACAGTATTTAAACATTATAAAAATGCTATCTATATACATAAAAGCAAAAGGTCACTCACTCACTTATCACGAAATCTCAGAAACAACAAGTGCTAGGAATCTCGAACTTTGCATTGTCGTTCCTATTAGGATATAGGTGCTTACTTAGACGGAATTTTGCGAAATCCATCCCCTAAGGGGGTATAAAGGGGTGGCAAAGTTTGTATAAAATTTCTATAGTTTTTATAGTAGGATTACCAAATTACTAGAAAATACTCTTTTTTTATTATTCAGCAACCCTCATCCAATTATTATATGGGCAAATAAGAGTCGCAAGTTTGTGTAAAAGTGGTTTGTCAGTTTTAGCGGTAGCGGGTTTAAACTGGATTCGCCATAGAGACGGATAATACTGATACAATGTACGATTGCCATAAAATCAGGCACGCAATATTCTCATAGAGGCACCCATCTGAATTTTCACGCGAACGAAGTCGCGGGCAACAGCTAGTGGAATAATATAATGCAATGTTGAACATTGTTTTCTAGTTGGTTTTTTCATATAGCTAATTGCTTAACGCACGATTGGCGCTAATTGCAGTATTATCATAGTTTTTTATCTGTGTGTAGTAAATATCTATTAAATTAGTTAACTAATGACAGAGTTGATGAAGATGAGGTTTTATTAAATGATATACCTACTTATCACGTATCTTTTCGCATGTGCTTACAGGTATACTTATTAGCTTTCGCACCCAATTTAATATTGAACGAGTTTTGCTAAGGTATTTGATGACTTTAAGGTGGTGGGCAACCGATGGCTCACGATTGGCCAAGGTGACGAAATTTGGGAAAAGCCTATGTTCAGCAGTCAGACGTCAGACATCTTTCGGCTAATATGATAATGATGATTTGATGACTTTTGATGCGTCTCAGCGGATTTATCGAACTAGTTCCCTTGACGATAAGGGGCATGCATACCTTATCGATTTGCATGTTTTTAATTTAGATATTTACTTATTTAATTAAAGATAATTATTTACTTATTTAATTTCATACACGGCGGACATAATGCCCGAGGCTAATCCTTTATTATCCTTTACATCAAGTTTGACTGCTACTGTTGGGGTATAGAGACAAAATAAAGTAAAATTGTGGTAATGGTAGTCATGGTTTGATGTGTTAAAATTTTTTTTTTGATAAATAACTAGACACCACAGATTATAAACATAATTATTATTACTGATTTATCGATGTTTCTATTTTTGTGGAAATGCTTACTTACTTACATTCATAGTCCAGTGTACAATTGAGACAGCATTAGTGACTTAATATGAGATGAACAGCAAACAACTATATTTGAAAACTTTCATATCGCCATATTTTTAATTTAAATTGTAAAGTTATCTTACAGCTAGAGCCATTATGAATCATTCAAAAGTTTTGCCTCTTGTTTATGTTTGAAACTACAATCGGTGCTCGCGTGCAAAGTTTTCAACACATGGCTATTTTTAGGGTTTTTCTACACGTGCTCGCCCTCTTTACGGCTCGGAGGATAGGACATTAAAATGATGTTTTGTCGGATGTCCTCCACGGAACAGCTGTCTGAAGGGAGTTTTATCTGATTTTGAAGATTAATTTAGTTGGGTGCCGGTGATATTTTCTTCATGTGTCATGACAAATAATGACTCTGTGCTACTATTATAAACATTTTTCATTCTTCAGGCAGCTATTTTTACGTTTAACACTAGCGTATGTTTATTTTATAGTGTAAGTACTCAATGTTTTTGGAGCTTTTATCAGAATCCAGGTCAATTTAAAAATGCGTAGGTACTATTTAAAGATATCAAAAAGAAAGTAGGTACATAATATATGTTGTAATGATTTTAATGTTATGAAATTACTAATTATTTATAAATAATTTATGTCTACCAATACTTCATAACATAAAATAGTTTATCCATTTTAGTTGATGATAGATAGATACAATATAGAACTTTCCTTTCTTTTCAAAGTAAACCTGCTTAAGTGCACCTTGGACACCGTTTAGCTTTATATTTGTCAAAAATACGTTCAAAGACTAACATATTATATTATATGACTAATACATTACAATATGTTATATAATATGTAACGTCTAAAATGTTGCTTATAACAGAGAGAGGAGCCAATATGAATTGTTTGGGTTCGCGTAGGGGGCGCTATGAATTTAATCTAGCGGAGCCGAGCGCCCCGCCTTACTACCCACCACAATTGCCTTACAACCCAGATTTCATCAATGAGCCCATTGGATATGATGATGTATCAGTCCTTGATGCTGTTTACGCGTGCAATACCTATGAGAAGGAATGTTATATTGGAGATACTTTGGAGGCGTGTGACGAGTGGGGGCGAGCACGGCTCTCTCTGTACGAAGGCGTCAACTGTGTGCCGGTGAGTGCGTCAGCCTGTGTGCATCGCGCCACACGCTACCAATTGTATCAATTAATTATTATTGTAGTGTTATGTGTGTACATAAACAAAAAGTTGTAAACTACATGATTTTGTTGTGTAATTAACATAGGTACTATCCATTTATTACTGACGTACACTAACGAATGCTTGTATTTACAATATTACAATTGAAGTTCTGTTTCACCTAATAAAACTCGGATCAAAGCGGAGAGGGTGTCCAGAATGCATCAGGCGCATATACCGTGATCTATTTCCGGGCGCGGGCGTCGGCCCTATTCGTGTAAGCCTGGTTCATTTTGAAGTAAAACATGCGCGAGCTCGGCCGTGGGGGCTCGCTTGTGGCTGCCACCATAGCGGCATTACACAATCGTTCGTTAGTCGAAGAAAAGCCTCGTCCGGTTAAATCACGATCGACCTCTGCGGAGATCAGAGATGTAGTGCGTGCTATAAGAGAGGAAAAATATTGTGACGATCGATCTCAAAGAACATCTGGTGGAAGCGAACGTCCCTTGTCCACAGCATCAGAAGCTTCCGAACGTGACTCCGCGTCAGTGCAATCCAGTGAGGAGCCGCCCCCACAGGACAGTACGTACCTAACTAGTTTCACGCGGACGAGTTACTGACGTAGCATATTTACTGGAACGTAGCCAAATTTTAAAATAGAGAGACGTAGGTGACTCGTACCGAGAGCTTGTCGCGCAGTGTCGCATTTGCAGAGCCTCATGTCCGACTGCGAATATTTAACGGAGCCCTTCGATGAGGAGCAGGAGCGTGCGGCGGCGGGCTACGTGCACCCCGCCGTGCGCTCTTACATGTACTCGCCGATGGGTGAGTTTGTGTCGCTCATGAGGCTCCCTCGCGTTCGATTTGCTTTTTATCGCTTATCTCGTGACAGGCGGTGATTCGGACAGCCCTGATGAAGCAACAGTAAAATGTACTACTTGGCCCGATGGTGCAGTAGCTGCGGCGCGAACTCAGTCTTCCGAATCAGAATCAAGTTCGTCAAGCGATGATGATTCTGAAGAACGAGAATATGACACTAGAGGCGATGATGCTGATTACCGCACGTTGACACCTAGTAGACGTCTGGACAATTCTACGCGACGGGATGATGACTTTAAGTGGTTGCCACCTGGAAATATGATCGACCAAGTTGATGAAACAATATCAGAACCTAGAGGTGAAGAGTATTCTGCGGCAAGTTTAGAAAGACGACGACGTACACCAGGTGACCGTCAAGATCGCGACCGCAAGACTAGGTCATCATTAAATTCTAAGCCACCACAACATCCATCCAGTGTACGCGCGTCGCCTCGTCCTCGCCGCTCGCGAAATGAAGAGACTCCACCGGAGCTTCAAAGACGATGGAATTCATACGAACATTTTCGATGGCCGATGCCGGGCCCAGAAGGTGGGTGGTGGCCGCCGATGTGCTGGTGTCACGGTCCTCCTGTACCACCGCCGTGTTACATGCACGATCGAGCTTGGCCATCAAATCCATCGCTTCCACCTATGCCTACTAGAAGTTATAAGGTACGAGTGTAATAAAAAAAGTCAGTCTATTGCTGTGTAAATATCTTTCAAGTTAGGCATCTCCTAAATACTTTATATTAATAACATATTATTGTGATTGTATGAAACATTGTTGTAGTATAATGTTCCACCTACTACATCTATGCTATGAAAAGATCTACCTATATGTTTGCTTGACTGAGTAACCGTATTTAAAAACTATACGTGTATAGATACAATCAGGTGTAAAATAACTAAATCGTATCGTACTAACACACAACGACATACAAAACTGTTATAACCTGTGTGGAATAATCATAAACGTAATAAATTAAACATGATAAAACTGTGTTAAAATGTCTCTATGATGGTACTGATGCATGTAACTTATAATATGTGTATCACTAATAGATATGTGACCACAAGGACTGAAAAATATTAATATGAGTGTGTTGTTTATTCCAGAACGATGCGGAGGAGAGGGTGCGACGGCTGGAGGCAGATAAGGAGAGCTTGCAGCTACAAGTCCAAGTTCTATCGGAACAGATTGCCGCGCAAACAGAAAAAATGACCGACCTAGAGCGCGCGCTACATGACGCTCGACAGCGACTTGACGACGCCGACCAGAGATTACAAAAGGTAATTTTATATCTATTTTTAATTTATTGGTAAATATTCGTCAATACACACGCATAACGTTTTTGCTGTTTAACACATCTTGTGTACTATATTTGTAGACAACCTGTTTAAAAATTGAGAATGCATATTTTAAAGATACCTGATAAATAATTGAAACCCATAATTGTCTACGTCAGTGATTCTCTGAAGGATAATCATGTTGTGTTTTCCTTTGAACTACTTATAAAAGTTTTACATCCTACGGTGATGCTTCCTTTTAGTTCAGAACTACTACAAAGGTCAGGTTAGTAGAACAGACTTGCTTGTTTTACAACTCCGACTGTCGAGCTTGTCTCAAAGCACTTTACAAGTTTCGCGTTTGTCGCTAGTTATTTACTGCGAAAGTTTACAATTTCATTTAACATTATAAGAATATTATGTACTTAAAAGATCTACACTTGACTCGTTTAAGACACACAATAATTGCGAAATAAATCCTGTTAGGCGAGGTAGATCTTGTTGGGCTTGACTCATTCAGATTTGCTGTTGAATTAATAAATATGAAGGCAAGGCGGTAAACTGTTTAACATTCAGCACGGCCTAGATCCCGGTGGAACGGGCCTATTGAATAATCATGATTGGTGTGGGCCGTGCAATTTCTAGCGCACAGTTCAGCCGGTGCCCGATCTCTTTATCTCCATTCTGCCTCGCGCCCGTCACACAATCGCTTTCAACTGAAGACTAAATAATAGCGGTACCATATGCATTCAATGAGACGCGACTCCGGTAGGGTTAACTGATTTCTTGTGAAAAGTAGATTATGAATAAAATTTATTATGAGCACGCAATAAATTAAAAATTTTATGCGACCGTTCTCATTAGTATAATTAGGAACATATCGAACAAAGAC
This sequence comes from Parascotia fuliginaria, assembly GCA_963082885.1. Taxonomy (NCBI): domain Eukaryota; kingdom Metazoa; phylum Arthropoda; class Insecta; order Lepidoptera; family Erebidae; genus Parascotia; species Parascotia fuliginaria. The sequence goes on from OY720175.1 coordinate 6,239,911, forward strand.
GCTATGTTAGTCAAGTTTCTAATGAACTGTTCGACTCAAATAATAATTATGTATTACTGCTGGCTTACAGTAGCAAATAATAAACAAATAATAAAAATAATAATAATTTACAGACACGTAAATAGTTACTACACATAAATATTTGTTTCGTAAATAATCCAAGTTGGCAAAAATTCTTCTTTGTTGTGCCTATCTGGGAATAATCACAGACTACAGAACCTAATGACCTATATTACAGAATCTAATGCTAATTTAATATGTATAGTAGTAGGTATTTCTTTATTGTTCGATTCACTTCCAGTTGTCTGTCTAGATTGATACGGATAAAATGACATCAATAGCTCAGTGATAGCGCATCTGACTGTCGCAGTGTTGTACTCAGGTGTTGAAAAGGTACCAAAAACGATGATCGTGTCTACCCTAAAACTAATATTAGCTATTTTTGATAAAAATCTGTCTAACTCGTCTGTCTAACGTCTAGAGTTTGTGAATGTATCCGGTAGTTATGACATTAGGCTTTTCGCAAATATAATCCTTTCCTAGGCTGTCGACAAAAAGGTGTGTAGCTTTGTTTATGATATGGCAATGCGCTAGTATATTTTAAGCTATCATTATTCTAAAAATATTTATCTACAAACTCTGCTGCTAAACACAACAGCGTCGGGCCATCTGTTCTTGTATATGGTTTAAACTTTTTAGAGCTATGATATACGAATCATTGGTTTAATTTTTGTGTGTATGATATACGTATAACATAAAATTTGCTGTTGCGTTGCGATATAACACTAATTAATCGCGTAAAATGCGCATGAAAGCAATTAAATAAGTATGTATTATGTTCTCTGTAAATGACATTATATTTACTCCTTACCACAGAGTATAAATATTTAACCACTATGTTTTGTTCTCACTCTTAAACTCACATTTTAGCTAGTATAAAAATAAATCTCATACTTATGTTTTGTTTTACTTTGAAATCGGCATCCAAAATTTACCATCATTATCATCATCATATCAGCCGAAAAACGTTTACTGCTGGACATAGTCCTTCCCCAATTTTCGCCATCTTGAGCGATCGTGAGCCGCCTTTATCTCTTATGTTATCGGTCACGTCTTCGGTCACCAGTCAAAATTTTGAATTAACATAAACTATAAACAGTAAACAATAAATTGCCAATGTAGCAATGAACTTTCTTTTAAAATCTATTGTTCACTTGTTTGCGGACTGCTTCATATCCTACCTAATTCTCAAATATGGTGGCGTATGAACTCACTGAATAACAAACAAAACCGCGTCGAAATTTATCTTCGCTTCTTGTGTAAGCACACAAATGGGAGGTTTCTGAATCGAGAAGTGACTTATAATGAAAAGTGGTGGTGAAAACTTTATGATATTCCAAAACATCCGTTGCACAGGATACAGGAAAACTAGGGTCGGCGGTTTTTTAAATTATCAATTTATATGTTATTTACGATAGCGCTCCTCCACATAACACAACGGATCGCCTTAAAATTATAGAAGCTTCGTCAACCAGACGGACCTCGATCCGTCTGGATGCCGTTATTTTCTGCATTGACTAAGTATTCTAAAGAAAAACTTACTGTTCCTTACTCCTGTTACCAGTTAGCTTCTGATATAGCAATAGCGAATAAATCTTATTTAGAGAACTTGTAAGCGTAACTACAATAACCAACAATGACGTTATTTATGATCCAAGTTTATATGGTGAAATCTGTGACTCGTATGAACTGTTGCATGTATTAGATTAGATTATGTAGGTACCTATCTAAATGTGTATGCATTGTGTGTACGCGGCGCATAATGCGCAGCTATATCGAATGCGCGTGCAAGAATGTTGTGCGATGTCGATTGCACATACAAATTTATATGTCTCTTATCATTTTGTATCTTGAATACAATTTATACAAGTACGGTTGCAACATGTAAATCTAAGAAGTATTGAAAAAAGTAAAATTTTTATGTGTGAATAATCACGTTAAACTCTCTAAACTCAAATTAAGAAAACAACTGAACTTCGTTTATTAACCACTAGCGACCCGCCCTTGCTTCGCACAGGTATTATGCTGATATTAAATATAGGTACTACAGAATGTCTTTTTAAACGACGTTCACAGCTTTTTTGTCATTAGACAATACAAACATGTTTTTTTAGAGGCCGGCGGCTCTCAGCCGGTATATACCGCCGCAACCGCTATGTTTCTGCATTATATTAGAAACCTCTAAAATTACTAGTGTTTCTTTACTATATTTTGCCCGTATTATACATATAAACCTTACTCTTGAATCACTCTATCTATTAAAACAAACCGCATCAAAATCCGTTGCGTAGTTTTAAAGATCTAAGCATACATAGGGACAGACAGCGAGAAGCGACTTTCTTTTATACTATGTAGTGATGATAAATCGATCTAGTGACGCAAATATTTTACTAAAAACATGTAAGAAGTGTGCTCCAACGAAGTTGGCATATAAAATACTAGCTTGCCGCGGCGCGGTTTCACCCGCGTCTTTGCTTACTGCTCTGTTCCCGCCGCCAGTAGCGTGATGTTACATAGCCTATAACCTACATTGAGAGCTGGGCTATCATACGCAAATAGAATTTTTCAAATTCGACTGGTAGTTCCAGATATATTCAGTATAGATATTAGCGCGTTCAAACAAACAAACAAACAAACAAATTCTTCCGCTGTATTAAATATTATATAAATATGCTATATTTAATAGTATAGTTACAAAACTGTTTGAAAAATACACACTGATAAAAAGTAGAGCACTGAGCTAAATCAACTAGAATTATTTATATGTCAGGAAACGTATCAGCATGGAGTAATTGCCATTCCGCTTGGTAATGTATGTAAAATAAACAACAGATCGTTTAAATAGAATTCTGCTGTACATTTATATCCGAGCCAATGTGTACTGTCGGCGTCGACTTAATATCTCGTCGCCTACAACAGCTGCGCTTTTTTATTTAACAAGAGAATACGCATCGAGGTTTTCACTGTAAACGGGCAATAGTTTGAACCGAACGGAATCCGACTATTGAAAACAAATCTTGCCACCATTAATATTTGGGATAATCCTTTTGATACTGACGCATGATATAATATTTGTATAATATCTGTTGGCAAACGAATTCGTTAATAAATATTTTTATCCGCTCACTTTTAATCAAGCACCTCACTCCTTCATACGTAGTAGAAAGGTAGTGTTATAAAATTGTCATCGGACGTACTTTTGATTTCCTGATTCTATTACTAGTTCAGAATATGCAGATGTTTCTGTTGTGGCACTTAAATTTTATTGATTTTGTGTTGATGTAATTAGTGTAACAAGCAATCACAAGCCTATTTCTAAATTCTGGGTTTGTTAGACTGTATTGTTAGTGACTGATTAATTAGGAGATCCTCGAGAACACTGCCGGTAGTGTTAATTATTACCGCCTCATTATGAGATAAACACCTCATTGTGGATAAAAACTATAAGAAAAGCACTTTTTCAGGAAATGGTTCAACGATCATCTCTCGAAACTCAAAAGCTGGAGTTACTATCAAAACTAAGCGAGGTGCGATTGCGCGCCGCGGAACGTGGCATACTCGAGCGATCGCCGCCGCCTGAAAACATCGTCAATGCAATGCCAATAGCCAGACCTGCTCCACCAAGAGTATGTTATAGAGTTCTATCATCGTTGTAATATTCTGTCAAGAACAAAATTCCTGGATCCTGTTGCTTTATAAAATATACAGCTCTATTATCTATTCGAGCTAATGGACCAACTTCTGTGATTCTTAGGATTTTTTTTCAACTTTTTAATACTAACGTATGAATAGAAGGAAGTGAGTCCTGCCAAACGATTTGAATTATTTGTCGAAATGATTCCTATTGAAATATTATTCTGGTTTTTTAGACCCACATTATAACTGCGATATTCTATTACAAACGTTCGCTGATGCTGCACATAGACTGATGCATCACTCACATAAAGGTCTCTTCTCGATGTTTTCTTTCACCGTTTATCAGAAAAATCAAAGATTATGTCAACCTGTTTCGTTTAACTTGCAGACGCCACCAGCGAACTATGGTCGTCAGATCGAGCGGAACACACACATGTACTCATCGCTGCCGCGGTCATCGGTGGTGACGTCAGAGGCGCGCGTCGCGTTCGGTAAACAGAACCAAATGGTGGTGGCGCGCGGCCGCGGACACTCCGTGCCGAACTTAGGTCTCTGGGCAAACGCAACACGATAATAGCCTCGCAGCATGCCCACCGGTGACAAAACCTCAACGGGCTCAAAGTTCGCCTTATGTGTAATCAAATGCCTAATGCTCAACATATTCTATGTACCACTAGATTGGGCGCTCAGTACAACATTTGTTACTATTTTCCATTAAATTTTGGGTCGAGAACCACACCTATCTTAAATGCATGTTTCACGTTTAGGTTGACCTCACATTGTTCGTGGAGTGCGTGCAAACGTAGCTCGTTCCACTGGCGCGCAGGAGTACGCTGAGATCACAATCGTATTACACGTGAGCTTAGCGTGTGCGCGCGCCAGCGAAACGCGACGCTTGCGCCGCGCTTGCGCGATGCATACGCGATGCATACGCCGCTCACCGATTAAGCGCGACGTTTGCCCGCATTGTCGCGGCGCGCACACGCACGACGAACGCATACATCCAATGTGAGATCAGCCTTTGTCCCGGTTTCCGCCAAAGTGAAGATGAGAAATTTTACTTTTCAATAGAATTTTGTGCCGCGAACGAGCACGCGCCGCGGCGCGGCGGTCAAATTCTATAGAAAAATGAGACATCTGGCTCTTCTCTCCGCTTTGGTGGAAACCGGGCCTTAGTCCTATCAACGCAAAGAACATAACTGTGGTTCTGAGTTGCTATTCTAGTATGACATAATATTATAGTTCGATGCTAATGTTACAGTAAATACAGTGTTGTGGCTAGTTTCCTTTTTTATCCATTTAAAAAAAAAAACATGTATTACCTAATTGGTCCCGCAAAACTGCTATTGGCTTACCTGCTTCTTAATATTGTAAGATTTTGTACAACTATATATCGCTGCCATAATACTTACCTCTCAAAATACTCGTTCAACACAGAACAAATATGCATATGTTTAAAGCACATGTAACAGTATTTATTGTTTGAACAAGTATTTTAAGTCGTTGAATGTTGTAGCATGTGTTGCGTACTGCCTAAGTCCTAGCATACATTTGATTGTGGGCAACCTGCAGCTAAATTTTTCATTTTAGTAGTTACTTTCGGTAGTCAAAATTGAAGCTATTGTTGACCAAACCTGAAGTGTATCTATCCCTGTAGCCTATACCCTTTAATGCCAAAGTTAGCAATGTTTTTGAGAAATACGTTTAGCCCGGTTGTTCTATATTATGTTGTACGCGTAACACAACGTTCTGGAAGTTACCATAGTTCTCAGATAACGACGGTAACTTTAATTATTTAACAACGGACGACGATGCGATCACGACATGTAGTGGCGCCAGTTTAGTGGCGAAGAAATATAAACCTTAGCGTTACGACTCAAGGTTTAAATTTGTTCATTTTTATTTCAAGTACACTATTTTGATATCTTTCTTTCTGTTTAAATGTATCCTAGCTGTTAAAGGTTGCCCATTTACATGTCCTAAAATTTAGCTGTAGTTTTAATTTATTTTATTTTTAATTTAAATTCTAATTTATTATCTAAAAAGAATATTTTATTCAGAGAATGCACGTATATTTCAACAGACTTTTACTATTTTTAAAAAAGTATTTACAAAGATTATTCCTAGGTTGTAACAGTATTTTTCATCTAAGTATATTGAAAATTCAAGCAGATTTTTTAATGAAATCAATATTTACAATGAATAAAATGTGTAACTTTTCCCCTAATCTTACTAGTTCGGTGATGAAATATACACCAGACTAGTGAGCCATTTAGTTCGGGTAGGGATGTACCTCCCACCTCTTAGAAAATTCTGTTGCCCTGATAATACCTACTTCTTCACCAAAAATATGTTAATTATCCAAAGGTGAAAAAAGCAAAAATATCCATTGGGATTTATTTTACCTTTTTCTTCATAATATCTCTTTTGTTATCAAACCTCTTTAAAACACATAATAATATTTGCTACTTTACCAACAAGATAAAAAAAAAACTATATGCTATAAATAAAACTTTTTTTAAACCGAACTAGATGATACAATAGTCAGTGTAATTCTTATGATCAGATCTCTACAAAATTAATGAATATATATTTTGGTGAAAGAGTAATTAGGTATCAGGGCAACAGAATTTTCTAAGAGATGGTAAGATGTACTACTACGGCATAAGTCATTAAAATTATAATATAAAATGTATCAAAATGTCGATATTACAGCGGAGAAGGAAGAAATGAGCGGTCGCGCCAGTCCGGCGGCTACGTTGCGAGCGCGCCTGGAGGGCGCCGACGGACCGCGCAGCTCCCGCACGCCGCCGCGACCTCGCACGCATCCCATGCCTTGGTAACTTACACCTTCCTATAGCCTAGATACATAACTTTGATATATTTTGTAAAAGTAATATTAAATGTATCCATATAAATTGAGGCATTTTAAAAATTAACCTAAACTGTTACGCTCATCCACAGATAACTCACTAATAGGTACCGAATACATGAACTCTTACCGGTAGGCATTCGCTAGCATAAGAACTCACTACGGACACAAGGATTAGTGCATTTCAGTGTATTCGAATATTGACCTTGAAATAACTCATTACAACACAGCTTTTACGTTCAGCGCATCCCGCTCTGGCTCCTTATTTTTGTGAGTTCGATCACTTGGTTAATTTGACCCATTGTAAAAGCAGTGTACGTATACGTTCCAGGGAGAGCACAGACGTACGTTCGTGGGATTGCGAGTGCACTTGCGGTTGGTTAGAGAGCCTAGGGTTAGAGGCGTACGTGGGTGCCGCGCGCGCTTGGCTCGGGGCTTCACCAGACGCGCGAGGCGTGCTCGCGGCTGCCTCGCACTCTACTATTGAGAAGGAACTCGCTATCAAACATCCCTTGCATAAGAAGAAAATTGTTCTAGCCCTCACCGATCTACTGGTGAGTCCGAAACGTCTATTTGACTGAAAATTGTTATGACATAGTCACCACTGACCAAACGATGAGTTCATTTAAGACCACTTGAAGCCGATTCTTGTACCGTGTATCATATCTTGTATCAACCACGATTCTTGTACTGGTCGCCCTGACCCTCGGCGCGTAGCTTAAATATTCGTAGCTTCACGCATATCAGCGCTGAGCTATCAGCGTGACTCAGGAACGTTGCTGTTAACTACAAATATATTGATTTATCAGCGCCGATGACGGTCGAAAGGGTCGTGACTGTAAAACCAGCCTAATTCATGATGTATTTGACAGGGCGGGCACGGCGATCCTTTACTAACGCTAGCGGGACGCTTAGACACAGCATGGACATTACGCTGGTTAGAAGATGTAGGAGTGTGTGGGGCGCGAGCGGCGGCCAGCGACGCGGCGTTAGACGCGCGTGTGTTACATCGTCTCACGCACACTGATCTACACGCGCACTTACGCGTCACGCACGCTACGCACGCACTTTCTATACGCAGGGGTACGTATACCACACACACACGGGCACAGATAAGATAATACCAACCGGTAAAGATCCGCATAATTTGATCATTGATTATTTCTCCTTAAGTAGAATTGGATAGGTACATACGAGTATTGTTACGGCACGGTGGATGGCAAAAATTGGGGGAGACCCATGTCCAGCTGTGGATGTCTTTCGGCTGATATGAAGTGATGATGTTTATTGTTACGACCACTGAATGTTCTTGAAAATGCTGTACCTCATAAGGCCAGAATAGACAGCGGGCGGAGCGAAATACGACGCAACGTGAGCGGTGGCAAATGTACTTTGACATGTAATACATCAAGTTCCAGGATCGAGTGTGATTGCGCTGTGCGGTGTCTGCAGTTTTAAATTCATCTCATTACGTGTTACATCTGAAGCGTACTGCCTGGATTTGATTACTACGTCAAACAAAATTTTATACTGAAACATGAAATATTTATAATGAAATATTGTTATAACATAATCTCTATTTGATAAGTTAGAGTAATGTTTGGTTGTTTTTTTGAAGGCATTCAAGTGCTACGCGACAACAAGTTCTCAGCGGACACGATGATCCGTCGCGCGGCGGAGAGCGCGGGCGCGGGGGCGGGCGCGGGCGCGGGCGCGGAGGGCGAGCGCGAGGCGGCGCCGCCCCCCGCCGCCGGCGAGCTGGCGCGCTGGTCGTCGCACCGAGTCATGCAGTGGCTCAACGAGATCGACCTAGCGGAGTACGCGCCCAACTTGCGCGGCGCGGGTAGGCAGTATCCCACCATTCAACTATACTATTATAAGTTACATGTAACACTGTAGCGACACCTTACTTCTAAGTCACAAATATTGTTCTAAATATGCCCAAAGTTGAATTATTTCGTTTGTTCAAAGTTTGACACGACACAATCACCACAGTTTGAAATTTCGAACAATTTTAAAAAGAAATAACCTTTATAAAAAGTGTTTTTTAAAGGGTTAGTCCCTAAAAAGGAACCTCCTAATATAGGTCGCATTTTTCAATAAGTCATTAAAATTATTAAGAATCGATTAAAAACTAGTTTGTTTTGATTATCTTAGGTGTCCACGGCGGACTAATGCTACTGGAGCCACGTTTCACCGCCGAGCTGCTCGCCGCTTTGTTAAACATTCCCGCTAATAAGACGCTACTACGGCGGCATCTCACACAAAGGTAAACATGTTGCTAATATTGCGAGACAAACTGGTCTAGAAAATTAAGAAAATTAATTTTCAAAGTCGCAGGAAAACTATAATAAAATCACTTTTAGAAATATAGTGTATGACAATGAGTAATTTGATGAAAGAAGCATTTTACAGAGCACAGCTAGACGAATTAACCTTATGGTATGTTTAAGATGAAGAAGTGACCCATTTCTTGCTGAAGATTTCGTAACAGTAACTTAGTGAAAACTAGAACAAGAGAAACCTGTTTAACGAATCCTGAACGGCCTGAGACTAATGATATTTTAATCATTTCTATTCTTTTTTACGCAAATTTACATTTTTCTTTATCAGATTCAACGACCTGCTTGGCAGAGACGTGATTCAGCAGAAACGTAACGCTGAACAGACGCTTGGCTACCAGCCCTTGACTGCTACAACCAAATATAAGGCAAGCTGTGTGTTTTATCGCAATGTGTTGTAACATGATGTGTTACATTTTGAGCAATTAGTGTTTGGTAATAAATCTTATTATCTTTTGAGCCTTGGATACCAAAAGGTTTAAAGTCAATCTCACGACAAAAGTCACTCTGTCTGTCTGTCTGTCTGTTACGCTTTTACGCTTAAACCACTGAAACGATTTTGATGGGATTTGGCATAGAGATAGAATAGACCTTGGAAAACAACATAGGCTATTTTTTATCGCAAAAAATGGATTAATATAGGAGATAAAAGTTTGTATGAAACATGCGATAATCGACATTAACGTCATTATTACAATTAAATGCATGAATACCTTCCACAGTCAACTTTGCATTAGGTTTACTCGCGATGTTATTCTTCAACATATGTTAATAATATCGCAGGCAAAATTAAGAAATTACAGTGAATCTAAAAACAGTACTACCGCAACCTTGTGATTTATTAATTAGCAAATAAATGATAATAATATTCGCTTGTTACTGTTCGACTGCAGGGCAAAAACCTCTTAACATACAGATAAGCCGTAAGCAGAATAGCGATGAGTAATTTGTCCATAATATAATTTTGTAGGTACCAAAGAAAAGCCAGTTCTCATTGAAACGCAAGAAGAGCAAGGATGACCTGGATTTAGGAGACCTCGTGTGTCCACTGCATGATGACTGCTCAGGTGACATTACCAACTCGCCAGTAAGTTGCACTACTAACAACACTAATCTGTATTTATCATAGCACGCATTACAAATATCTCAAAAATACAATACATAATTATAGTATTAAAAAAATATATTACAATATACATATATATCAGTAATGATTGCAAAAAAATTTGATTCGTAATTCATAGAGCATCTATTGTTAATTAATTTAGGTAGATAAAACTTATTGTATTTTTTTAATATGGCAACACTATTTTTCGTTGCAAAAAAACTGATGGATGATAATACTAAACTACTGATCGGTAGTGCAGAGAGCAATAATAATCTACTACTGATAATGTGGTTTAGTATTAATAGATTGAGAGATGCGAAAACTAGGTTTCTTTAGTAGGCTAAGTTGCTATATGGCAACACCATTTCATTAGGAAATCCTGTAGGTCACAAAAGTAGGTAACTAATACTCTGATTGAGCGTTCCTGTGCAAATGATTGTATTTGTAGTATTTGTTAAGACGTTTGAATGTAAATATAAAGGCTTGCGTAAATTGCATCGCATATCAAAAATCTTCCTACATCACTTTAGTACATTTTTTATGAACCGTAAATGTTAAAAAACAAATACATTGATTAATTTTTGTACATCTACTGATTTAATATAGGTATTGCGTGTTGTTTTTTCTTACAATAGTATAAAGGTATGTTTGTTTTATTACTGCACTATAATAAATAACAATGAGTTTGCACCGTAGTTTTGGTGATGTTTAACTTTAACAAAATTTAACAACGGTGTGTGGGCCAACGCTTTTGGTGGTTTGGATAACAGATTGAAATTAAAATAATTCATTCTTAATAGAAAATAGACTTAAGACTTTTTAGAAATTTGTGATTCGTGCTTACAATATTAACAAGTAAAAAAGTTGATTAAAAAAAACAGAATTAGGGTTTAATCCTATGAGTAATATCGTAACGTACCCGATAATACTCATAGGATTGTGTTGAAAGTTGTCTTCTGTTGTACTACTACTGACACTAAAAATGTTTTAACGGAAATATACAGATATTTAAAAAAAAAATACTTTGGTATTGAGGCTTTGAAACTCATGTATGGTGTAAATAATGTTTATATATATTTTAAAGTTAAAATTTTAAAACTGTATGCTGATATTTGCAGACGATGAAAGTAAAGTCAGCGGCAGTGGACGTCGCGTCGGGTGTTTATCCCCCGCGTGACGAAGCGCGCATACACTAAGCATCACTCGACAACGCCTTGGACCGACTAACATTGTAAACCGCTCGTTAATATCAATGCCCACTAGTGTTGACATATCTATCAAATAGTAATGCTTCTTTTTTCTAAACAAACCGCTAAAAACTTTAATCAAAGGTTTTCGAAATATTAATAAAGAGCTATGCGATATTGTAAATATCAATGACTTATTGAAATTAATTTTAAACGATACAACCTTACCGCTTGGTTTCGTATACACATTACCTTTTTTTTGCTGTAAAAAGAAGTGTCGGTAATTATTACTCCACATCTTATAACGTGCTCATATTAAATATTTGAGTTGTAGAATAGTAGTGGAAACAGCCTGGGTAGATGTTGTTTAAAAAAATAACTTTATACGCATACAATTATGTATATAATTACTGTGCGTTACAAACACACTATGAACTTAACGCTCTCAAGATGTTCATAAAACCTGTGGGCATTGGATAAGTTAATGAAGCGGTAATAAAATATAACATAAATACATGTCTTTAAAACTTAAACTAAATTGATATACTTAGGCATCTTTCCTATCAACGTGATGTTATAACCGAGGTAGCTATACTTAATCTCAATAAGCAAATAAATATTAACATTCAAATTATTGGGAGAAAAGGAACCGAAGTTACATTGTATCGCCATAAGAAATTAAAATGAGCAATGGAGCAGAACTGGAAATTCGTACTCAAATTACAATGCATTAAAAATTATTTTCAAAAGATGGCAAAAGGCATATCTTTGTTTATTTATGTCATGCAAAAGCTTGGCAGTACATTGATACAATAAATCTTTACCTTTAGCACTGAAAACTTGTTCTATAAATTGCATTCTCATTGCTCTATATATTAATGATGAATTTGATGAAATTTTATAAAATAACGCAAGTTACTTCACAAACGTTGAACGTTGTTTAAAATGAAAATAAAATATTAATCGAAATTGTGTTGTAGTTTTGGTGCTAAATTTTATTGGCGTTGCAGCCCTAAAAAAAAACAAAGTTCAAAATGTTTTAAAGCTTAGTCTTTAATATTAAAGGTTTCCAAGGTATTTAAAAATATATAACTCTAGTATTAAAAGTATAAACAATTTAATATAACTGCCAAAAATCATGAATGAAAAGATAGAATAACAAGATCGTCATTACTGACTAGCTTGTTTTTTGTTTAAAACTAAAAATCGAATAATTAAAAATTGTGTGTTCGGCATATGTGGCTGAATTGTGGCATTTCGCAGACAAAAGGCGATCACACTTTCAGGCGTGCCGCGTATGCGTAATTGTAGATCATAAGGCCTACTATCAAACTAAGTATGTGTACCTGACAGTCGCATGATCGCCGTTTATCTGCGAAATTCAAACTAAGTAGAAGTAAGTGACGATCATAAACTAAGAGATTGAATGATTCATGTATTTAAGGAAATATTTATTTTAACATTAATTTATAATTAAGTACAATAATGTTAGATTCGAGACAGAGATAGGTTTATATAGGTTGAGGATAGGCACGTTTTGTACACACAACACCTAGTTAGTTAGCTTGAGACCACCTGAGAGTATTCTCAGTGATTTTAAAATTGCAATCGAGTTGTCACATATTGCAGTAAGGTCTCTAAAAAGCTGATATTGGTTTTAATTGCAAGCCATATAATAATAAAATAACATCCGTCAGCTCTAAAGCGTGCAATGAAATAACATAAAGAGGCAATACAACAAAATGACATATCTATCTCTCATTTGTTTTAAGATCATTGATTAAGTGAATATATGTGAAGATTATGTATCCGTTGAACGATTAAATGGAAAGTCAGATTATCAAAAAAGCAATAGACATTCCGTAATAAAAAATATGTATATCACATTAAACTAATAGTTGTTAAAGATAAGAAGTTTTCGATTAAACCTAAAAATGGCAGAAACCAAAACCTAATTTTCGACCTCTGTTCTAAATGAGGCCGAAACCGACAAATTGTATAATTGTAATTGAACAAAATTGAAACGTAGAATTTTTTTTTTTATAATTAAAGTGTAGGCTTTTCTATGTCACTCCTTTAAAATTTTGATACTTATTAAATACTATATTTAGTATTGGTTTCGGCTAAGATTAGTTTTGGTTGGGAAATAATATTAAGTATTATACAGTTTATTACAAGTTTTGCAGTACTTAGCGCTTTATACAAATAAATAAGTAGTTTGTTAGGAATCGACTGAAAGGCGACAATATTATTCCAGTCTCATTTCTATTCGCTGGATATCATTTTTATTTAGTCTTTAAAGATGTACCAGTTTATATAATAGATTTCTTGTTAGAGAACTTGGTATGCAGAAAACTAATACTTTTGCAGTCTACAGTAGCTGTAAATTAATATAAAAACCCGTTTTATCTGTTCCAATTTTAATTAAAAGTGTCAGTATCCTATATTTTGTAACATTTTCTCGAAATCCTATATAATTAATTACACTTGTGGATCACTCCATATTAAACCAGCTTATATATTTTACCAACCGCAAATGTGTCAAGCATTTTGTATAACATGGTTGCAATAAAAAGTATGAACGATTTCTCTTTTAAATTTGTCTTTTTAACGTGTGTAACAAGAGATAGGTGTATCTATACAATAGGGATATTTACATCGATTTTCTGCGGACTTTAGCGATTATAAAAATAAGCGTCATTATTAGTAGAATTCGAGATAATAGTGTTGAGTTCATGAACACGATCTATTAGTATGCGCTAATTTTCTGAGGTCCATCTTATTATCTCTTTCGATAATCTGTAGTGTTTTTGTTGTTTGTTTAAAAATCAAACATTATAATACATTAGATTAATTACCAGTAGAGAGCTGTTTGAACTACTGTTACCGCATTTTCTCCCACTGATAAGAGCAAGAAGCCTTAGGCCTTACTGGCTATTGCATATCTGTATTGAGTTAAAGTTTAATGCACACGCGCCAACGTTTACGTGCAAATGACTACTCATGTTACACACCGTAACTAAGCAGCTATTTGAAGTGTACTAAAAATGTTATAAATCTTATTTGCCATATTTTATACTATTGTTAGCAAAGTTTTTGTATCACTTAAGAACAGATGGTATAAGATATTTTAATACCGGTACGTAAATATAGCATTTCTTCTAAAATTGTTGATCGCACAATATATATTTTTAATTAATTATCCACAACCCTGTTCCTAACACGTTGTGCCAAATGTTATAAAAATTAAGTCCTTTACGATAGTCCCTCGTCTTCCATAGCATGTATAATGTGGATTATAAACAGATAGTGTTTTCTTCATCGATATATTTTTATATCGATGTATTAATCACTTTATATTATATCAATATCAATAAAACTAAGTGTTTGTACTGGTTCGTATTGAAACAGTTTTATAATTATATCTATCATAAAATATAGCATTCTAAAGGTTAATAAATACTGTATGAATACAAATATTGATTTTCATTTTTAAACATTTTTTTATTTCTTATCAAACAATTGCTGTGAGTTGGCTAAAGGAGCTTCTACATTTTTTAGCACTTTGAGACCCTCTGTGGACAAAAAAAAATATGTCAGAAAGATGTTTAGGTTACGTGTATAATGCGTAAATAATATCGACTATTCTGACTATCAGCCACGCATGCCTTTTTCCACGCTCAAAGTCTTGCGCGTATATCGTTCACTTCACAGTATTCTAAGTAAAATAATAAACGCAGCCGACATCAGCGTAGGTCTTTTATACAGCTAGCACTCACCTTTCCCTCTACCCTTACGACGTAGTTCTGCTATTCTTTCAACCTCACTCTCCTCATCTAAATTCCGTTCCCTTTTCTGTGCCTCGTCTTGAGCTTGTTTTAATAAAGATTCCTCTAAATTCGTTAATTCTGGAAGTAACCATAGTGTAAATAAGTCATATGTTAAAAAAAACTAAGTTGATGAGCATTAAGTAAAAGGTAATACTAGTGAGTCTTGCATCCATCCCCATCCAAACTCCTTGAAAGAAATTGCTAGCGGTAGGTCGAGACATGGGATCAGGTTCCATTAGTTGTGTGACTTGTTGTTTGCATTCTTGAGACAATTGGTTGACAACACACGTACGAAAACGCCACTTACGCGTCACCTACAATAAAGAACAATAAAACAATCAAGTGTTAAAACTTGATAGATATACATTAACACAGCATTTATTCATAACAATACCTGCTTTTCATAAAGCTTTTTTACAGAGTTCTCGTTAAAAGGCAACGCTTTGTTTAGCATCGTGTAAAGAATGATGCCAATCGACCACATATCTGCCAATTTGGGCAGGTAAGGTATACCTTTCAACACTTCGGGAGCTGCGTAGGAGAGAGAGCCACAATATGTCTCGCTGAGCAAGTCTCTATCGCGATGTCGTACGTTTCGAGCGAATCCAAAATCTGTTAATTTTACATTGTAATTTGCCGTAATCAATATATTTTCACATTTTAAATCTCTATGAGCTATATTCATTGTATGTATGTAGTTAACCCCTGATACAATTTGCCTCATCCACAGTCTGCTTTGACTCTCTGGCACAGCACCGTTTTGTGTCAAAAAGTCTAGTAGATCTCCATTTTCTGCGAAACGTAGAAAAATAAAGTATTTGGCGCGCCGTTGGAATATACTGGAGACATGAACAATATGAGGGTGATTCACGCGTATCAAAACGTCTAATTCGCGAGGCAAGAATTTAGTTAAATAGTCTCGAGGAGCTTGCGACGTATCTATCACTTTGCAGGCGAGTACAGCCTGTCGAGTTTCATCGATCATTTGAGTTGCTTTATAAACCTGCAAAGAATATACATAAAATATAGACGTCTATATACTTCTTGTCAATAAAATCAAGCCACCATTGCAGTTTTCTTGTAAGATAAAAAAACCGCCTAAAAAACCTTTAAAACCGCTAAGTCCAAATAAAAACATACTTACATCTTAGTCACTGTCCAGATGCAGCAATTTACGCGCGAGTAGATTCGCGCCTTTAAAAAATAAAAAATAAAATGAAAATGTTTTTTATTGTATCTCATCCATCTTCATTACAAATAGTTAAGGCATCCCCAAGTAAGTTATAAAAATACTTGTGTTGGGGCTGTCTCGCATCTGCCCGTTTACAATATTTAAGATAAAGGAATTAGGTACACTTAAGGAAAAATAAAAGTAACTATAAACTTAGTTAAAAACAATCCCAGGGTAGGTAATACAGTAAAACAACAAAAGTAAATGACTATGTGTGTATGAATGAGTGTGTGTGTGTGCGCGCTACTACTGGACGCCTCAATAGCGCCCAAGTAAATTCGCGCGAGTCGAGAGTTCGGCGCGTTGCACGCGTTTTACGCGCGAGTGAGGAGACGCGCGATAGCATCTTTACGGGATGTGTGTAGCTCAAGTATCTCGAAAACCCGCGAGTGATTACGCACGTGTCTGCGTAAATCGCTCCATCTGAACATGCTCTTAAACTGGCTATTATTTATGGACCTAAAATTATCAACTCATCTCTATCGTTACATTTCCACAGAAGTTCTACTAGCAATCTGGTGATATTACCAGATAAGGGCCACACTAAAAATGTGATACCTATACATATAGATTCTCGATTAGGTAGATTGGTTTGGTTAAGTGTTAGATTACTCGATTTAAATGGACTGCAATTCTTTTGAATTATAATGCACGTGAAACGGTGTTCTCTAAAACTAGGTAATGTAACTAATAAGTTGAAATCTATAAATAAATAGGTTTACCTTTGCACAAAAGTTAACAGTGTCACTTTTATTCTTTAAAAATAAGATATAGAGTCGATTGTCTATATTATAGACAATAGGAAAATACTTAAAATCTTAATTTATTGAGGTACACTTGCAAACACTTGCGAGTAACCTTACCTAATCTAAATGAAAATTGCAAGGGTGGCTTGATTATTTTGACGCGAAGTAAGATTATTTCAAATAGATATGTATCACAGAATATTGCATACCTTAGCGTATGATCCTTCACCTATAACTTTCTCTAAAATTAATCCCTTTTCTTGCAATATTAAAAAGTCCGACTCTGTTGTGTTTAGATCTTTATCCTGAGTGGGACTCATTTGCGTCCAAACATAGCTACATCTTCTTTATATTAGCTGGTTAGTGGTTACATAATGTTACACAATGGAGCAGAAAGATTTTTAAGGTGATTAAATATTCATTTTTATTGACACTTTTTGACTGTAAATAATAAAATAATCATATTGAAAGACGTCAAACGTCACAAGTACAATAATTTAATCATAAAGTTATTGACAATGACAAATTTACATGCTCATGAAAGTCATGAATCATAGGCTATTCCAAAATGTTAAATTTCCAATTAAGGAGGTTAAGTGCTCCAAGTACATAAATTAAATTGGTATGTATTGTGTGTAACAAATGTAAACTGGAGATAGTAGAGATTTCTACTATCTCCATGGTTCAAGTCCAACCGTTTGAATAACCAAACGGTTGGACAATATTAACTCATCACCGAAATCAATGAGCAACGGGCATTTGAATCTGTTGTTTTCTTTACCGATAGTACCCCTCCACTCAGTATATTCGTTGTTGCAATAAGTACAAAACGTGACGGGCTACGTAGGTAGGTATACGTAGTTGTAGGCACATTATAAATTATTATTAGAAATACCTGCAGTAGGTCAGTAGTAAGTATCAGATTTACTTGATATCAAAATATTCTTTACCACAATATCTCAATTAAAATATGGAATAGTTATTGGAAGACCAAACGGTTATTACCGATTGCGTATGATTAGAGTCTATGTTAATGGTGAGTGCATAACCCACCTTGGTTTTGCCGACGATATTGTGGTCATAGCAGAGTCACTGAAGAACCTCATCACAATGCTCGGCGACCTCAGTAGAATTTCTCAACGCGAAGCCTTCACACTGAACATGCAAAAAACGAAAATCATGTCAAAACCCGTGTAATGCGTGCCCTAAAAGTTGTGGGAAGCATTGTATCCAAAATTGTCAATGAGATAATATCCAAAACAAAAGTCGAAATTAGTAAGAATTCTACTTCGACAAAGATATCGATAGCGCAGCCAACTTTACTGGGTGTTCTGAAAACTACAGGCTGTCTTCTCATTGGGATTGATCAAAGTGTACCAGTAATGGCCTACGGCACAGAGACGCGAGTGCTCATTGCGAACTTATAAGAAGATTCAAGATCACACCGCTCACAGCGAAGAGAACTAACTTGGAGTTTCTCTATTCAAACAAGTACTAAGTATATTCGTAGAAGAATTGAGGTCATTGACTTATTTCAGTGAGTCGTAAAACTGAAGAGGCAATGGGGAAGACACATACCGACCGATGCATTAAGAAGGCACACGACTAGCGTCTAAAGGCCTTATATTGCAGTCAAAAAAAACCTACGGACGGATGAATAGATGTCACAGTCAGCACTCGGCGAAAAGATGTTTTCGGGCAACATAAATGCGATAAGAACGAAGTCTGGAAGTGACCTTTACTTGATGTGTAAGAAGGTAAGGTAAAATTTTTAAAATAGTCAAACTATTTATAGCCCAGTAATAGATAATTAAATACATGCTACATATTTTGCATAAAAGGAACCTTATTCCTCCAAACTTCCTGTTAATAAATAAACATATGCCCTGTACAAGTTTTGACTAAACTTTCGAACAGTCCTTTTCTTACCTCCCCTTTCCCATTAGTGGTAAACAAAGATTTTATTGATTAACTGCAAGGTACGTTACGTTATTGATTGAATGAAATTTGGCATGATACTTATACTACATAACTATGTACTAAAACTTCTATAGGGATTCATAACATTGCGTATTTATAATAATGTAGAATATCTGTATCTGCCGTGACTATCGCATCTTTCAGAAGCACTCCACGTATACCTATCTACGTAACTAATGAGTACAACCTTTTATACAACGAATAAATATAGTATTTATTGCATTATTATGTATGTATTATGTAGATAAGGCATTGGAGTTTACTCATTAGTCAAAATTAAAGCAATGGGTAAGCATTTACCCAGATGCCGTCGCCGAACCTGCAGGCACATCCACCGGAGCTTTCGCCAGTGCGACCACATCTTTAGTATCTTTAGTATCCTGAGGAGTGGATGTCGCTTCTAACTTCGCTGTCATGTTGTGTCTTTCTTCTCTTGCTTTTTTGTAAGCCATTGCTTCTTGGGCTGACAATTCTACAATAAGTTTTATCATGAATTTGTTGCTGAGAGTTGATTAGGTTTTAACTATGATTAAAATTATGAGGTTAAACTAGTCGACTAACTATTTAAGGTCTTAGTCTTTCAGTTTTGTATAAGAATACAAATTTTAATTGTAATTGCATCTCTGTACCTACTTTAAATCGTACAATTAAAGGTTACTAAAAAAAGTACCTATTATTTTTATTAAGCTAATTATAGGGATAATTACCCAGTAATCTTGAGTCCATTGCTATCCATTCACTGCTTATAATGCGCTCAATTTTAGGTCTGTTTTGATAGTTTGGTTCTAACATCAAAGTTACTAAACGTTTACAATTCTCTGATATAGAATCAACGAATCGAGAGCGGAACTTCCAATTTTTGTTGACCTGTGCCTGATACAACTGCTTTATGTGTTTGTCTTCAAACGGCATCGCTCGATTGAGCATTACGTACACCACTACACCAAGCGACCAGATGTCTGTCGGCTTGGGGTAATAGGCCGTGCCCTGCAATATCTCGGGTGCGGTGTAAGATAGGGACCCACAAAACGTTTCACTGTGAATATTCTTTAAATTCTTATCGACACACAAACGGGCAAAACCAAAATCGGACAATTTAGCGTTCTGATTAGCAGTGAGAAGTACATTTTCACACTTAATATCTCTATGTGCGATTTCTAATTCGTGCATATATTGGACGGCGAGAGCGAGTTGTCTTGTCCATATCCGTGCCTGGTCCTCCATGATCGCTCCCTTTTGTAGAATATACTCGAGTAAATCACCATGTTCCATATAACGCATGAAAATGAAATATTTGTATCTTCTTTGAAAGATGCTATGTGTGTGTACGAGATGTGGGTGATTTAGTTTGATCAACATATCTATTTCCCTCGGCAAAAACTTTTTGACGAAGTCCTTAGGTGCTGTATTCGTGTCGATAACTTTGCATGCAAGCAATGATAACTTGTCGTTTTTGTTTGGATTTCTGTATTCTGATAGATAAACCTGTTTTATTTAAAGTAATGTTATGATTTGGTGTGAAATATAAAGTAGGTACTTCTATAATTTCTGTCAAACCCATAGTTACCTTAGCGTAAGACCCTTCATTGACTTTTTTTATTATTTTGTAACCACGTGTTGCAAGTGTTAATTGTTCAGATCCTGATATTTTTAAGTCTTCTTCATTTTTGGGAGTCTAAAAATAGTTAATACATTAAGGACAGAAGAATTATTATGGGCTTGGCTAACGTCGTTTTATCGAAATGCGATGAGATGTTAATCAAGTATGATGATTAGTCTAATAAAAATGTGCGAAACCGTTTTTATATTGTAGCAGTATTTCGGTACAGAGCTTTATTTTATTTTTTGTTTAATCCGAGCCGTTAACTAAACTAGATTGACTTTATTTTCAACAGTATTTGCTTACTGCAACTGTCGTCTGGCATTTGGAATCCGTAAACTGTGCAATATGAATACGCGATAGTTAGAGCAGATATGTTTCTAATCACCCGTAACTATTATCGAAAGAGAAAATGTGGCTTTCAAAAAACAGACCGGTCTCACTTAGGTCATCGCAGCTGTTACTTAACTGGTAATAGTACTATGAGTTTCAATTTAGCACCATGTTAAAGTGACTAGGTGAGGGGCGTAATAATTACTCACCTTGGTAGATTTACCCTCCATCTATTCTATCTTCTTCTTCGTTACGTTAGCTAGAGATTTTATCATTTCACTGGCCTGAAAAATAAGAGACGACATGTCTATGAATTTTGGGTTTATCAGTTTAAATTTTGGGTAAAGAGGCAGTAGCCAGTCTACTTAAGCGTGATGCGATATATAATAATGATAGATACGGTATCTGGAAAATCCGCAGTCGACCGTTAATTTTTAACGTATTCCTGAATAATGCAGTGCTGAGATCTGTTTTAAGCATCGTGTATAAAAAATTCGACTGGTGGTTTGTAAATTTAACAGTCTGCAATTCGCAGACTGGTGTCTCCCAAACAATATATTTAAAAACAAGGAGTAAGATCACATTACCCTGTAAACAGAATCTCGTTGTGGTTCTACTATTATGTCGTCGTCTTTTTTATCTTTGCGACGACTCTCTGATACTCTTCGCTTTTCCTCTTTAGCTCGTTTAATTGCTGCGGCTTCTACTGCATTTAACGCTTAAATGATTTAAAACATAAATATATATTATAAATTCGAAAGTAAATATATAAAAATGAGAATAAAGAAAAAGTATGCGTTAAAACAAAAACATTACCCGCCTTGACTTCGGAAGTCGGGCAAAAATATATAATGACTTACTAGTTAGCCTGCTGTCCATAGCAATCCACGCTGAGCTGAGTAGCTGCGTAGCGTTGTAACGCAGTCCTGGATCTGGCTCTAACAAATACTTGACTACAGTCTTGCACTCTAGCGAGACAGTACTACCTACACGAGACCTGAACCGGTACTTCTTGCCCATCTGCTGCTCATACAACTTCCGCATGCGCGTGTCATCGAACGGCATAGACTTGTTCAACATTACAAACAATACTACTCCTAAGGACCACAAATCTGTCGGCTTAGGTTGGTAAGGCTTCCCGCGTAAGATTTCTGGCGCTGCGTATGACATCGACCCGCAATAAGTCTCGCTCAGAACAGCTTGGTCATTGTCATCCACGACGAACCGCGAGAAGCCAAAATCTGATAGCTTAACATTAAAGTTAGCTGTCAACAGTATGTTTTCGCACTTGATGTCGCGATGTGCTATTTCTAACTCGTGGAGGTATTGCAAGCCCAACGCGAGCTGTCTAATCCACACTCTTGCTTGGTTCTCGGACACGCAGCCGTGCTTTAATATATAGCCTAACAAATCGCCATTCTCGCCAAATCTCATAAATATGTAATACTTAGATTTTCTTTGAAATATGCTATGGACATGAATCATGTGAGGGTGGTTTAAATGAATGAGCACGTCTATTTCTCGTGGTAGAAACTTGACAACAAAATCCTTCGGTGCTTTTAATGTTTCTATAACTTTGCATGCAAGTACAGCTTTATGACCGTCGCTTTTACCGGTGTATTCAGTTTGAAATACCTGTATAAAACAAGTTCTTAATTAATCTGGTCAATATCAATTCTTATTTGTGTTAGTTATGATGTTTCACATGCTATCACAGTTTAACTAAGTTCTTACCTTTGCATACGCTCCCTCGCCTAAAAATTTTGTTAATTTATATCCCTTGGAAGATAAAGTGTACTCTTCGGATGGAGTAGATTTAACTTCGCTCATTATAACTTATAATGAGGTGAAACAAAGAGTTCTGTGTTTCCCTCATATCATCCTTCAACGCACCCTTTCTATTTGATGATCGGCTGCGAACATCTGAGGGGAACGTAGACATCTTTACGATTTTAAAGGCTACATTACAGAAATTTCCAATTTAAACCATGTTTAGTGTCAAAAAGTATATGTTTGTCTTCTTGACGGTCTTGACGGGTTGACGGGTAGACACTGCTCCTCTACCAAAGAGTAACTATTCTTTATAAAACGAGTCCATAAGTTCTTGCTTAACATTTTTTTGTTTTTTTTTTTTTTATTAGCATTATTGTTGTTGTTTTGTGGGTGCTTAGGTAAACGGTGATGTATCTTGAATAGGTCCGAAACATAATCAACCAATGCGTCGAATCTACCTGACTCCGCTAATAAACTGCGTCTGTGTCGTTTTGGTTCTGAGCACTGTCTCGTCCCTGTCACTACCTCTCTCGCGCACTCTCGCTCGGAACATGGCTGCACACGCAAGGATGCACTCAATACTCAATATCTTTATTCTGAAATGTTGCCATCAATCTGCCCAAATAACGATTAACTTGTGTTCACGTGACCTGAGAGAGATGGCACGATTATGGAGCACGCACGAGCAGTTGGACGCGTTGGCGTTATTTTGACAAATGTGTCTTTAAACCATATCAAAATGTGCACAGTTTGTATCGAAAGTAAGAAAATAGTTTGAGATGAGTTTTGTAATGATTACAAATAAAACAAACTTTAACATTTAAACTACAACTTTTATATTTAACAGAATAAATAATTAGGTTAATTACATTTCCATCTGCTTTTTATTTAAAAATTCGCCAGCTAGTGATATCCTTTGTAAGAAAGATGGCGCTGGTGTTAACAAGAGCTCATATTTGTTCACATCTGGATGAACTGAATATCTGTTCTCTTTGCGAATGCGTTCCAACATGTGTTGAGGTTCGCACTTCGATTTTGCCTTCCAATCTCTATTTAAAAAGTCTTGTATTACTTTAGGTAAAATTTTAAACATTTGTTTTGCTTTATTTTCACTCGGAGTCTGTATAGGATCAGTACTTTGCGTGGTTTGTGGCACTATTATATCATCAACATCGAATTTGTTTTCATATTCTGTTGTTGACGTATTGTCTTCTGGTGAAGATGTAGGCGTTTCTTTTTGTTCTAGAATACTAGTGTTATTATAGTAGCTACTGATTCTTTCTTTGACTATATCTCTTAGGCTTGTTTCATTCTTTGTTTTCTCTCTCTCTGTGCCATCAATATTCACGTAACCCGTTCTTGTTTCTGTTTTTATCAATACTTGATTTTGGTCAACTTTGTTAGAGGTTTCATTGAGTTCAGACGCTGTTACATTGACAGTTTCTGTTTGAGTTGAGGCCGGCTTCTCATTCGTTACATTTTCTTTCGTTGCTTCAATCATAGTCATAAATTTAATAGTATCTTCCTCTTCTAATATTTGATATATTCTGTGAACTTCACTTATATTTATTCTGAAAAAAAAAAGGAAATGGATTCATTTATACTCAGTGCCTAATAACAGTAAAGTGAAATGAATTTCTAAAGGCTTTGTAGTAAAATATGCTATGAACCTCAACTAAGCGCACAATACAAGTATAAAATATACAAAAATATAGATAATGAATGTATTACCATAATATGACAACCCTCAAGTGAAAAACACAATTCTTTAATAGTTTCGCCATAAAGCTAATACCCCTGTACGGATTATAAGGATTACCAGCAGTCTAGGTTTTCTCAGGCTTCCGATCATCCGTAATGATGGCAATGTGAAACATGAGACGCAACTGGCACTGACAGCGAGGTACCAATGAGTTTGAAAAAACAATCACCAATCACCCATCCACTTACTAACTATAATAAGAGAACATAACCTTTAAAATAGGTTTATAACATAATATCCTTACCCTTCTCTGCCTTCATGACAGCAATGTAACATAGTAGGATCAATGGGATGCGCTTCTGTATTAAATATATATCCGCCAACATCCACTATACATTCTCCATTAGGTGTATTAATAACAGTACCGTGCACACCCGGGTTGTGGATAAAGTTGTCCGGGTCAAATAGCAAGTATAGATACTTCGTTGTTTCGGCTAAAAAAAAAGATTCCATGCGATCTTCTTTACGATGATCTCGGACGTCTTTGATCTAAAAATAACCGAAAATAGAGTAATTATTCCTCTTTAGATAATGCCTTAGTAGACACTCTAATAACATTTATTTGTTTTTGGAGTCGAGCTCACAAAAATAAGAGACCGGGGCGAGAAGTGCTAAAAGCTGTGCTGAGATTGGCTATTTAAAAGTTACGTATTAGAATGCACTAAAATGCATCAATCGTCGTAGTATTCTTATGCTTACAAATACCGATCTCAGTTGTGCCCTGTATGCGGATCTATCATGTGATTATCTGTGGTCCTATCTTAGAGCGCGACGACGCCGTCATAAAAAAAGCTAATTACTTGGGATGGCTTCGCTGCTACCTCGCGAGAAACGTACTACAAACGCGCGTGAGAATTCCCCTTGCAAAATAAAACGCGTGCACACCAGCGAGATTGCGGAACAAACGCACGAGATAGTACAACAAACGCGCTAGAAATGACAACAATCGCGCGAATTCGCGCAATAATCGTACTGTGTAGATGCGCTGTGTGACCGACCGACATCGAGAAAAACAGATGGAAGATAATTAGGCTTGTGGTGCATACATGCAAACATGTGTTTCCAGCTAAACAAACGCGCTATGCCAGCGAGATTGTCACGCGTCGACGACAACGGGCGAAGAGAAAAGATCGTCGTCTGCGTACTAATTTTATGAACGTGTGCATATATAAATTAGTTGCGCTAACATAGAGTTTGCAGCACGACGCAGTTGCGAACAACGCGCGACGAGCGTCGCTGCGGCGCAAAAAAATTGCCGTGTGAAGGCTCTCAATAAATATGCTTTTCTACACAACAGGTAATAAGGTACCATACTAATTCACCTTAAATAGCAAAAATGATTTGCAGCTTACCCGCCCATTGTGGGACTATACTCAGAACATGAAAATATAGATCTAGTATATTCTACGTTTCACACATTAAATTATTGATCAAGGTGCTGAAACCTCAAGTACAGCTCCAACTAAAGATAAAAAACAATCCCAAGGATTTTCGGTAAAGAGAAACATCGTTGTCGTTACTTCTCTAGCTAAAGTATTATAGTACAACAATTACTTACAGTAGCATAACCGCAAGACGTTCTAGCACTGTGTTGAATACTCCTCAAGATATCTTCACCCATTTGCAACAATATAGGGTCTCTGGTATCTCGATACAAGTACATGATAGACTCTATAAGTTCAGGCCGTAATGGGTAACTTTCCCTTGAAGATGAAGCTTCCCCCGTGCCTAGGTTGTAAACTTCAGGCGTGAACCCGTATTGTCGCCACACGCTATGGTAGTTGTGGATTATACGCATAGCTGAGTCACTCTCGCCTGTATAAAGAAATTTGAATTATAAGCAAGCTGTAGCCGAGTGAAAGTACATAATTATATTTATTTTGAAACTAATTTATCCTTAAATACGAAAAATTAGGCCTCATCTATATAATTTGAGGTTCTTTCCGCGGAACAGAGATTGTATCCATATTCTTAGATAACTAAAACGTGCTAAAAGTAGCCACCCTACACGCTTTTTTGAATGTATAAAAAAATATGACCTTTAACATTATGTCATTGTGAAAATCAATGCACGCCTTACATGATGGCCTATTATTTTACAGGAATTTCTTAGACATAATTAATTATGGATTTGAATGAAACTGTCCATATACAAACTCTCACATATACTAATAAATACAATTTAAATTGCTTCAGTTACGAGTAATGCTACAGTTCAATGACCCACCAATAAGACTGAGTACTCCAGGCCAGTACGACTCTAGCGACTGGAACACAGGCAGCGTGACGTGTCCTCGCAACATGGTCGCCCACACGAACCAATCGTCTTTTTTTAAGTACTTCTCTATCGCTTGGCGCGCTTCCGCAAACATCGACATTAGCTCCGGTTTCTCCAGTAATATTGCACCTGAGGCAAAATTTGTCAGTTATACTGGGTGGAAATTAATCACTCTCTGAAAGAAACCTGGGGTTAACGGCAGTAAAAAGCAATGTTAGGGCTGAACGACATTTGGTAGCTTGGTGTCGCTTCTTATGTTTCTATCCTTTTCGAGAACGAGAGGGAACGCGATAGCAAGTGGACGCCCGCTCTCTTTCTAGCTCTAGTAAATGACGATTCTAAGTGACAGAATCAAATAGGAACATATGAAAGCGCGATTTCGTGCTGCTAGATGTTATTTTACCTGAGGTTCAACCCTTGGTATTTACATTTATTTTCGTATACAGGATACATTTTTATTTTATTAAATTTTACAGTGACATTGCGCTCTGCTGTTGTTTTTATTTCCAGACAACTTAGATGCCAGACTAGCATGTGGTCCACTTGAAGGTGTGGGATTAATTGAGATTACGAGGCTCTCACTCATTCAACGTTTACGTCGATATTGTGCAGGTAGTATTTCCGCCTTACAATCGGGCTGTAACCACCAAGGATCTACTACTGTAAAACGATTATAGTAAGTTTCATAACTGTTTAAACATTTATAGTTACCTTTAACTAAATACTCATAATAAGAGTCGACGCCTCCCCCAATACCGGCGTCTTGTGCTGTCCATCGGCCGGTCATCACGTCAATATGATTGCCGACTAAACCAATCGGTGATCTGTGATGGTATAGTGCGTTCAGTGCATTGTAGGCTACCTGAACAAGTGTTTTTATTAAATTTTGTAGGAAAGTTTGAATTTATGACAAGATTTCTTTACTAGGGTATACATGGTTGATGAAGAAATAAAATGAGTTACGTATATTTAGTGATAACTATATTTTGCTTAATTTTTTTGATGTTTTGGTAATAATGGCAAATATGCAAGCAGGAAGTCTGCACCCAGTAAAACATGCTGTAATATAATAAAATGTGTAATAATAGGAGGAAAGTAGAATTGGGCCTGCCTTCTAGTCTAAGCTACAGATGCCTGAAATACGGGAGTTGCGTTAGCATTGAACTCAAAAAAATGTGATATACTTAGTTGCACTAAGTATATAAAAAAATTATTTACCTTACAGTATTTTTTTTTTCAAACTGAATAATATAATTAGCCACTCAAATAAGTCAATCCACATGGCAATATTAAATTCCCTGTACTTCTTTCTTAAACTTACCTCTTCATACAATGGATCTCCTGTAAGCCTACTCAATGTCCCAAATTCTATAATAAAAGTGCCAACTCCTGCACTACAAGTAACACTTGTTTCTCCTGGAGGCACTCCTGTCCGCAAGTTAATAGTACCATAAGGCATGCCAGTGTTTGTATCAAACGCTATAATTAACCTCTGTGCTACGTCTTCAGCTAATCGTAATAAAGGTCCATTACATGGCCAGCCTGGTTCTAATTTCATGCCAGTTCTGAAATGTTCTAGTAATTTAAAATTTATAGGTACTAAATATATATACATATATTAAAACAAACACCATACAAACTAAGTTAAAATATGTTATATTTCAATAATCTCAAAACTACTTATAATACCAGTCTGTTTATTGACCCACTGCAGGGCAAAGGCCTTTTCTCATATAGAGAAGGCATAAGCATTAACGACCACGCTTGCTCAACGCGGATTAACACATTTTTCCTTCATCGTCAATCAGAAATGTCCAAGATAAACTTACAAGTAGTACATATAATTTGAAAAATCACATTGGTACTTTCCCCGATTCGAACCCACTACCTCGTGTTTAAGAAGCAGGTACCTTATCCACTGGACCATTTCGACAATCAAAACTACTATGTTAACAATATTATTGTAAACAATGTTCATTAAAAGTCATTTTGAAGCAGTATTTATATTATAATAAGGAGTGTTCTTAAAGCCAGCATAGTAACCTAATCAGTCTTTTGTGTAAATAATATTAATTGTATTAAATACTTACTTGTGAGATAAAAGATGAGCACTTAACAGTCCTCCTATTATCCTAATATTAGTTTCAAATACAGACACATTGATATCAGAGTCAAAGTTTTTCTTTTGTAACACTATGTCCACAACACGATTAAACTCTGTGTAGTTGCCCATTATGGCGAGAGTATCCAACGCGTCTATAAGTGTGAGAGAGTAACTGCCCCATGTATCCACACCGTCACAACTTAGTGGTCGCAGTTCATCATATGGATATGCATACCTTAAATAACTATCATACGCATGCTGGAACATTTCACGCACTTCTTCTCTGTAATACAAAGAGAGCAATTAATATGACTATAGGAATTTTGCTAGAGTAGGTAATAAAAGATAATCTTAGAATGTCGAGTCGAACCTTAGGTTTAAAATATCTGATTTCTTATAAACTCTAACAGAAAAACATGTATCACAGCCTATGTATAAAAATAAAAATAACAATAAAACAGCATTGTTGGCATTGTTCGACATTTTATTTGATTAAGAAGCTAAAATTTTCAATTCAACAAACAGTAAGTTTTGTTTACGTTTGACTTTGACATTTGACTGCTTTGACATCTTGTTGCTTTGACTGACTTTGACATGTGAGTGTTTTTGAACGTGTTAAAATTGAGGATGTTTAGGAAAATTTTCGCCACCAGTTAGCGCCACTTCAACTTTCACATTGGGCCAATCAGGTTCCGGGGTAATCTCAGAACAAGGTACTTTGGCCAAACCTGCGTTATGTCTTTGTTCTGAGGGGCTAACTTTCAAAAATCACTTGACAGCTGGATCTGATGATGAATGATAATATTGATGATCGATGCTGCCTCCTCGTTTGCCCTGAAAACCCTCTCAGCATTTTTCGTTTGTCCTGCACGTGAATTATCCATTTCAATTAAACATTTAATATTTCCGAAGTGAGCACTGAAAAATATTAGTTTTGATAGCGCAGTCAAAATGGAAGACCTTTTACGAAGTGGCGCCAACTGGTGGCAAAAAGTTGCCTAAACACCGTCATTGGTGAGGCATTAAAATTGATTCGAACAAAAATATAGCACAATACATTTATATTATACTAGCTGAGCCCGCGACTTCGTCCGCGTGGAATAGTGACTTTGGGTAGCATTTTTTGGATATATCATTTGGTTTATTTTGAATTTTACGCATCGTCGTTTGGGTGTTTAAAAAAAACATCGGTACTTTATAGTAATGATTCTCTATAAACGATATTAGACGTAAAGCCATCGGGGATCAAAACATACAGGCTGGTAGGGTTGCTAACACGAGACAGAGCCACATAAAGCTGACTATGCGAAAAGCAGCTACTTCTTAGATTCACACCCACAACTTTTAGTGTCTGATCTTGGGTTTTAATGTAATTATAATAATATAATATCACACCACACCACACCAACTACACACAACGCCATCTATAGCCTTAGCTTGTGTTATGTATTCTAGAAATGCGGATAAACATACTTAAACACTTTTTTTTGTAAATACATACAAAAATAGATCGAAACACCCAGACCAATGCAAATAGTCATGTTCATGCGCACAAATATTTGCACTGAGCGGGCATCGAACCGGCGACCTCTGCGTGGCAGTCCGTATACAGAACCACAGAGGCAGTTTTTAGTAATTGTCATCGCGAAACATAGGCTTACTGGAAACGGACTCGTTTTAAACTAAACGGATTTTTTTTTAGAATGAGAGGAATCTGAAGAATAAACACACTACTATTTTTTACTTATTTGTACGGTAGTAGATCCACGCTGATTTCAGCATGAATGGGCCGGATCGTTCGGGGAAGTACTACCCTCTCATAGAAGATCGACTTAAGAGTAGTAGTATCCGTACTACTGCGTTTCGTTCGGTGAGTGAGAGCGCCGGAGGCCTAATTTCCCCCCTTTCCTCTTTCCTCACCTCCCTCATTCCCTTCCCCTAACCCCATTCCCAGCCGCCATAGTGGAGGCCACCATACCAGCAGTTTAAGACGATGGCTTTTGGTATGGTTGCCTCCACTTCAGGATTCCACTGACTGCTTACCATCAGGCGGGGTGGAGTCACTTTGGTAGGCTATAATATTGTTGCGACGATTACCTAAGCTAGAACGTTCGCAAGTACTTACCTACTCGTGTACGACGAATACCTAAGCTCTAGAACGTTCGCAAGTACCTACCTACTCGTGTACGATGAATACCTACACTAGAACGTTCGCATGTACCTACCTACACGTATAACAATAAATCATCGGCGGTAGGCATACCTACGCGTCGCAGCTAAGTACCTACACTCATTGTTCTGTTTTCGAGAATTGTCGGCATCTTTGTAGTAATAACTGGAAGGTTCTAGAAATCTTTTGAAGGACTATAAAAAGGATTCGAACGTCGGCACTTCGTTCAGTTGTGAATACAGTGATCTCGAGCGAACATCTAAGCGATACGGAAGTTTAAGAAGAGCGATATACGAAGCGTTATAGTGCAGTATAAGTGTTTATTGCTTTAATTTGTTACTGTTAGTTTACTGTGTGAGTCTTAAATAAACTCATCATCGCGTAACTGGCATTTTACATCGAACCCCCATCCTGACACGTAACAATTGGTGACAGAAGTGAGAATGCCAGTCACACCACGCGACGAGGGAGTACGCACTCGACGACAGGCGGCGGTAGACGAAACTCGTGAACCATCGATTATGACCGATAGTGAAGAGACTAGCGCAGCAGTATTTAGTAATCCGGGCACTTCTGCGGCGTCGACGGGTATGGGCTCTGGCTTTGACATGTCGTCCCTTTTGGCCGTTATACAGGAGGGTCAACGCCAAGCTGAAGAGCGCCAACGCCAAGCTCTTCTGGACCTTAAGGGAGCTATCCGTGAGGACCTTCAAGAAATGATGGACTCTAAGTGGGAAGGGTTTAGCACCGTTATCAGTTCTCTTCAAGAAGACGTTGAAGTAGTGAAAAAACGTACCAGCAAACATGATGAAATTCTCGAAGATGTCCAGACCACCATGAAGCATCATGACAAGATGATTAAAGAGCTCCAGAAGACCAAGGTCCTTTATTCAAGTACTACGCCTATGGCAGCGGCAGTCACTTCTGGAAGTCCGAAGTTCAAACTTCCCTCCTTTGACGGCTCATCTTCCTGGACGGCCTTTCGACACCAGTTCGAAGTAGTTGCCAAAGGAAATGGATGGGAAGATGATCACGCACTGACGGCGCTTACTTTGGCACTTAGAGGGGATGCATTGCTGATCCTAGAGAATTTACCTGCTGACCGACGAAATTTAGACGCACTCCTGAAGGCATTGGAAGCTCGATTTGGCGATAAGCACCTGGAGCATGTTTATCGAGCTCAGCTGAAGGATCGAACTCAGAAGTCGAGTGAGGGACTTCAACAATGGGCTGCTGAAATTGAACGCCTGGTACGACGAGCCTATGCCTCCAGTACATCATCTGTGGACCACATAGTTGTGCAAGCTTTCGTGGATGGCATAAGAGACTTCGAGGTCAGAGCAACTGTTCGGTTGGCACACCATACAACTTTAGAAGCGGCTTTAGCACATGCCCTTGAGGTGGAAGTTGTGCGAAATGACTACAAGTCGTATAAAGTACGGGAAGTGGTTGCAGCTGTTAGACCACGAGGTGAGCCTATGTGCTACGGATGCGGCAAGCGGGGACATATCCGAATCAATTGTCCGGACCAGAGAAGAAGTAGAATGGTGTCAGCTACTACTCAGGTTGATGCTAGTCAAGATCCGTTATGTCAAGCCCCCACAGTGCAAGTATCACAGGCATGTGACGGTAATAGCCTGGTAACAGCTGGAGAAATAAATGGTAAACCTGTTTGCTTTACGATAGATACGGGCGCGTCAAAGACCATCGTACGACCAGAACTTCTGCGCCGAACAATTCAGTGGGAAGACGCACGACCATCTTGCAAATTGCAAACAGCGACTGGGCAGCCAGTGACCGTCCTCGGAGCTACAGATGTGAGAATCAAACTAGGAGAGAAGACTTATCATCAATCTGTTTTGGTGGCGAGCATAACGGATGACTGCATTATCGGCTTAGACTTCCTGCGAATGCAACAGTGCGTTGTCGATATTGCTAAAGGTGTTCTAAGCTTCCCAGACCAAGAGGTCTTTCTAGAAGGCTGTTCTTCAATAGCGGTCTACAGTGCCAAAACGGTAACAATGGCACCGAGATCAGAAACCTTAGTCGACGTAAGGTTTCCTGAGGGTGTGACTGCTGATCGCTGCGTCATAGTGGAAGATCCTGGGCACCATACCAGTCGAATCACAGCCAGAACTTTAGTTATGACTAGAAGTGGGGCAAAAGTTAAAGTTGCCAACCTTAGCAATTCGGCGATGTTATTAAGGAAGAACGCGATCGTTGGACGATGTGAGGCTGTGAGCAGTCTGAGGAAGATCCAAGAGAACGTCCAGACTGCCTCTTCGGCAAACCATATGGGCCCGTTATTAGAGACCACGAAGAAAAGTTTGTCACCCAACGAATATCGGGAAGCAGAGAAGCTGCTGCTGGACTACAAGGACATTTTCACCAAAGAAGAAAACGACCTTGGAAGAACGGGGTTAGTGAAACACCCGATCGACACAGGTGCTACACAGCCTATTAAACAAAGACCTAGACGAGTGCCACTAGCAAAAGAACAAGAAGTAGCCGAGCTGATTGGGAATATGGCACGAACCAAGATCATAGAGCCATCATCCAGCCCATGGTCTTCACCGGTGGTACTCGTGAAAAAGAAAGATGGTAGTACCAGGTTTTGTGTAGACTACAGGATGCTGAATAACGTGACCAAGAAAGACAGCTATCCTTTGCCCCGGATTGACGACACTTTGGACATGCTTGGAGGCATGAAGTGGTTCTCTACGGTAGATCTGAAAAGTGGCTACTGGCAAGTGGAACTCCGGCCAGAAGATAAGGAGAAGACTGCATTTACCACCGGTACTGGCAAAGGCCTGTGGCAGTTCCGGGTAATGCCATTTGGATTGTGTAATGCACCAGCTACGTTCGAAAGGCTTATGGAACGCGTACTAGTGGGTCTTTTGGGAGATGCCTGTCTGGTGTACTTAGATGACGTAATAGTTATGGGACGCAGTTTCACGGAACATCGCAAGAATCTTGAGAAAGTGTTCAAGAGATTTCGTGAATCAAACTTGAAACTTAATCCGAAGAAGTGCGCCTTTTTCAAGAAAGAAGTTTCATTCTTAGGCCACATTATTTCGGATAGAGGTGTTCAAACGGACCCAGACAAAATAAAAGCGGTGCAAGAGTGGCCTGTACCAAAAACTAAAACCGAAGTTAGAGCCTTTCTGGGACTTAGTGCTTACTACCGGCGTTTTGTGAAGAACTTCTCTGAAATAGCCAAGTCATTACACCACCTTACAGAAGAAAAGAGGAACTTCGTTTGGGACTCGGATTGTCAACGTGCGTTTACACGACTCAAAGAATTGCTGTGTTCAGCTCCAGTCCTGTGCTACCCTAATAGAGAAGGCAGATTTATTGTGGACACAGACGCCAGTAATACTGGAATCGGAGGTGTGTTATCTCAGGAGCAAAATGGTCAGCAAGTGGTCATCGCATACTTCAGCAAGTCTTTATCGAAGCCTGAGAGAAACTACTGTGTGACTCGGCGTGAATTACTAGCAGTTGTGAAGACCTTACAACATTTTAATAAATACTTGCTGGGAAGAGAGTTCACACTACGAACAGATCATGCGGCACTGAAGTGGCTACTCCAGTTTAAGAATCCTGAAGGCCAAGTCGCGAGATGGATCGAACAACTACAGGAGTACAACTTTGTAATAGAACACCGCAGTGGAAGGATTCACTCCAATGCTGATGCCTTATCGCGACGTCCATGCTCCCAGGATTGTAAACACTGTTTGAAGCATGAGTCCAAGGAGGTAGTGAAAATTGTCAAGACTCAGGGGACCGATGAATCCTGGGACAAACACGAAGTCAGTAAGGCACAGAAAGAGGACAGAGATCTTAAATTGATAATGGACTGGAAGGCTCAGGGTCGGAAACCAAAATGGCAGGACGTATCAGCCGCAAGCCTAATTACGAAGGCCTACTGGGCTCAGTGGGACAGTCTGAGTTTGGAACAAGGCGTGCTATATAGAAAGTGGGAATCACCTGACGGGAAGGACCAAGTTCTACAGATGGTGATCCCGAGAAACAAAGTTGCACCTGTTCTGCGCTTAATAATAATAATAATAATAATAAATCATTTAATCTCAGGTTGCATAGACCCATAGATAAATACCTTATAGACTAGCATACATAATTATAATATTATCTTATAAACTACACTTCACATATTGCACTACGTTGCTTAGTGCTTAGTGCATGATGGTGCATCAGGTGGTCATCTTGGTGTGAAGAAGACTTTGGTAAAGGTGAGAGAACGGTTCTACTGGGTACGCTGTCGGGAAGACATCGAGGAGTGGTGCAGAAAGTGCTCTACGTGTGCTTCAGTAAAAGGACCTCGTACTAGATCAAGAGGCAAGCTACAGCTGTACAGTGTCGGAGCCCCATGGGAGAGAATTGCCATTGACGTAGCTGGACCATTTCCCGTGACAGAAGACGGCAACCGCTTTATAGTAGTAGTTCAAGATTACTTTACCAAATGGCCCGAAGTGTTTGCGACACCAAACCAAGAGGCTCAGACCGTGGCCAAAAAGTTGATCCAGGAAGTAGTGTGTCGATTTGGTGTGCCGTTGGAACTGCATAGTGACCAGGGAAGAAATTTCGAGTCAGCCCTGTTTCAAGAGATGTGTAATCTACTCGGCATACATAAAACACGGACAACACCAGCGCACCCGCAGTCTGACGGCATGGTAGAACGGTTCAACCAGACTTTGGAAAACCATCTGGCCAAGGTTGTCGAAGACCATCAACGAGACTGGGACCGTTACATTCCACTCTTCCTGCTATCATATCGGTCCGCGGTTCATGACACTACAGGATTTACGCCGGCCAAAGTCAACTTTGGAAGAGAGATACGCCTACCAGTAGACTTGATTACCGGAACACCTCCTGATACGCCAAAGCCGACAGTAGAATACGTCGCAAACTTGCAGGCACAGCTGGATAAGACACATGATCTAGTGCGAGATAACAACCTCAAGGCTAGTGAGAAGATGAAAACTCGTTATGACAGGAAAGCAAGTAATCATGGCTTCGAGGAAGGCACGCTCGTGTGGTTACATAATCCTCTCAGGAAAATCGGCAAGTCACCGAAACTACAGGCCCGCTGGGAGGGTCTCTATAAAGTGATCACAAGGATCAATGACGTGACCTATCGCATAAGACAGGGCGATAGAAAGAAGCCGAAGATCGTCCACATCGATCGACTAGCACCCTATCACGGTTCTAATGCTGCTCGGGACGAGCATGATTAAGAGGGGGGCAATGTTGCGACGATTACCTAAGCTAGAACGTTCGCAAGTACTTACCTACTCGTGTACGACGAATACCTAAGCTCTAGAACGTTCGCAAGTACCTACCTACTCGTGTACGATGAATACCTACACTAGAACGTTCGCATGTACCTACCTACACGTATAACAATAAATCATCGGCGGTAGGCATACCTACGCGTCGCAGCTAAGTACCTACACTCATTGTTCTGTTTTCGAGAATTGTCGGCATCTTTGTAGTAATAACTGGAAGGTTCTAGAAATCTTTTGAAGGACTATAAAAAGGATTCGAACGTCGGCACTTCGTTCAGTTGTGAATACAGCGATCTCGAGCGAACATCTAAGCGATACGGAAGTTTAAGAAGAGCGATATACGAAGCGTTATAGTGCAGTATAAGTGTTTATTGCTTTAATTTGTTACTGTTAGTTTACTGTGTGAGTCTTAAATAAACTCATCATCGCGTAACTGGCATTTTACATCGAACCCCCATCCTGACACGTAACAATATAAAAAAAAAAAAAAAACTATCACCTATTCCGCACCCTGTTAAAATCTCTGCTTCTTTAAGGTTTCGTTGTAAATTAACAAATGTACGACGTTATTCTTTAGATTAGCATAACTTTTTTATATATGAACCGATTGACATGAAACAAACACTAAATGTTAAGTGAAGCTTACCACAATATATTAGTGAAAACCATATCTAAGTCGGATAAGCCGTTTCTGATATTAGCGTGAACAACGCACAGACAAAAATTGTAACAATCATTGTTGTGGGTGCTATTTGCGTTGATATAGGCTCCAATAAAAAATTTCTTTTATATCTTCCATGCACAGACAGCGATTCGTTACATTTAATATACATATACTAATTTAAATAATATTATACATATAATAGTATACATATAATAATAGATATAAATATATTCTAAGGATGGAAATGTCGTCCTATTAAAAAAAGGCCTATTAGGAACAACTCCAACCTAATTTATCAAACCACATTAGAACTTTTTTTCATGTATGTATAGTAATTTGCACAGAAGGTATAATTACTTCCCTGTACTTCCATATTTGTGTGACGTCTAATAGTATGTGTTGTAAATATGGGCACAGAATAATAGAGCAATCAAATGATGAAACATTAAAGTATTAACAAAAATACTTCTGTAAATATTTGAAGAATGAAGAAACTGGATTATAAATATCTAAATTTCAAAATTTCTAGGTTTCGGCCGTTAGAATAAAGGAGTCTGCACACTACACCGTATCGTACCATGACCGTGTGAACGTATCTTGCAAAAAATATTCTTTGTATTGAAAAGTATGAGACTATGCCCACTAGACCGTTCCGACACCGAACAGCATCGTCGCGTGCCATGCATAGACCTAGACTGTAACTTAATTGTTGGCACTGTGAATGGCACGCGTTTTTGCCAAGCTGGTGCGCGCAAGCGGTGAAACAGTGAGCATACGGGTTATAACCACGTATGATGACTGTAGTAAACGCGTATGATGACAGTTATAGCGCGTTTAAAATATGGGCTATCATTGCCAATTTCCTCATTGTCAATTTTTTAATAGCCATCCTATCGTATTTATACTCTTAAAAAAATTTACTCGCTTCGGTCACTTACACCGTTACGTACGGGTATGATAAGCGGACGGCACGGGTTTGTTACGTAATTTATACGGTCTAGTGGGCATAGTAGAGCGTATCGTGTTGCTTGCCTGATACGCCCTTAACACGATGGTATGGTACGGTGTATTGGGCAGACTCCTTAAACGTTCAAAAATCTGAATTTGCAGTAGCGTTTCTATGGCGATCATCAAGCTATTTTAATCTTGTTTTCTTCTTTACTCGTATAAATTTTATTAATGTTTTAGGTATAATTCATAGACAACAATGTCCAGTAACGTTGACCAAAGACACAAACATATTTTATGATTTTTTGCCAGTTGGCCACAGATAATAGACTCGAAATGTGATACAAGCAATTTCATTGGTCCAATTTCAAATAGACATAGACTATAGAGTAACGTAAACTCAGTAAACTCCAACAGCTGAAAATATCTGTTGTCCGTTGACGCTTGTTACACTTGCGTTTTGATTTGAGGGTGAAATTTGTTAAAAATTGGTAAATTATTTTATAACTACTCTCTATTTTTGTGACAAAATGTGTCTTTAGTCGGAGGAGTTGCGTATTTCCGCTTTGGGAGCCGATATTGCATTCGCTTGGCCCGCCTAAAACTGACCTGATCTAACGTTACGACAAGTGTTTACGGAAGCAAGGGCAATGGCTTTTAGAATACACGAAGATCAAGAAAATGCCTCTTTGGGGCTTAGAAAAGACAATGTCGACGTATTTGCTAATCAACGGCGAGCCCTTGGCGATCTCAGTCAGTTCGCGTGCAACCAAAGTCGGAACCTAAAACTTGTAAGTATATCTGAATCTTATGTAGAACTTCATATTTTTGATCTGTTTCTTATATAAAACTACTTCTAGCCGGGATTGACAAATGGACCTTGCAAAGTTCAAGATGAGAATAGGACAATGCGTCAAATCAAAAATGAAAAGAATATTGTACCACCTGTGGCACAATTTCGCGCCTTCAGCGTTTATGAAGACAAGCCAACAGAAGCAGAGGTCAAGAAAAGGGAACCCACATTTAAGCCTTTTGTAGCTAAAGACACGAAAAAGGACAGCATATTTATTAGTAATGATAGTGTAAAAGCACTTTATACTAAAGCTGAGAGAAAGCCAGATCGTCTTATAGAAGCTCCTGCAACTCGGTAAGTATCAGAAACTATACTTACCTAACCTAATCTACATGCAAATTCGTTAAAAGGTTATTCATATCAGGTATTGTTGCTACAACTTGCAATAAACACATGTCTACCTAATTTTTATTGGAAAGTGAGGGTAGCAGATAATATCCTAAATTGTCATTATAATAATATGATCCTGCTAACCTATTGCTGTAACTTGGTTTCTTTTGTATTAACACTGTACATTCAATCAATTACTAAAGAAGAACTTGTGGTATAAGATAAAATGTATCATGCAAAGCAAACATTTATTGTTGCATCACTGCAGCACTTAAATCAAAATGCTTCTGCAGTCACACTACAATGCTTTGTTTGTAAGAAGGAACCTGTGCTACTGACTGACTAATGGTTATAATTTCGGGCATACAAATAGAGGTTTTTTATACAAATTCTACACTTTGCTATGTCCAACAAATTTGTATGTCTATTTTTCTGTGACACCTATTTATACTTTTGGAGTGCAAAAATGAGTTTCTGTAATAGACAAGCATGTGGACCACCTGAAAATACAAATTTTGCAACATTAAAGTTCATGTTGCTCCAAATAAACTAATTTTACAGTCTCTGGGACTCCAGTTAGAATAAACAGTTAAGTGAAGAACTCTTAAACTATGTTTGCAGAGTTCTTCATTGTTCATTCTCGTTTTGTTTTATAAAATGTAAATTTCTTCATTAAAATAG
Organism: Parascotia fuliginaria; assembly: GCA_963082885.1. Lineage (NCBI taxonomy): Eukaryota > Metazoa > Arthropoda > Insecta > Lepidoptera > Erebidae > Parascotia > Parascotia fuliginaria. The sequence goes on from OY720175.1 coordinate 6,279,708, forward strand.
TGAAATTGTTAATGCATTCCATACCTAGTCATTTATTTGTGGCTGTGACTATAACTGTGATAGTATGTTTTTATATTTGAATTAGGAACGGCATAACTTTAAAAAAAATGCAATGTCTTTTGCCTTATAATTATTAATAATCATTGTCATCATCATAAGCGCATTATTATCCAACTGCAGGGAAGACTCAGTCTTAATGCTCTCTTAGAGAAGACATAAGCATTGATTGCCATGCTTGTTTAATACCGCTTGGTAGTCACAAATTTGAAGTCACAACCTTTCATAACAATCTTATTATAACCTTACTTTCAATCTTTATTTTTAATGGTACAAAAGAAAAAGACAAAACACAAAGTAACATTAAAATAATACTGTTAAAAGAGGTGGTAGACCCCCAGGTTGATGCACTATGTTTTCCTTCACCTGTAGGTCAGTAATGTCTGAGGTAAACTTAGGAAGTATATAAAGTAAGTACACAAAATACACGCATTGATACTTTCCTGGTGTCAAACCCTTGATCTTGTGTTTGCCGAGTGGGGCATTACAACTATATTATAATAATCTATTCTATAGTACAGATGATATACAACAACCAAACAAACTCTTTTGCGTTGTTTGTTTCTATTAACATGCTAATCTCGGGAAGTACCACTTGGATTTGAATAATTCCTTTTGCATTTGATAGCCTAGTTTTTGAGGAATAGGGTATGTAGCATCACGCACTACAAGCAACAGGTGCAAACTAAAAATGTAACTTAGCATGTGTGAAACCATGCTGCAGAAGACTAGTTATATATAAATACCTATTTTTAATTATACAGACTGCCATTACAAGAAAAGAAAAATGTGGTGGAGTCACCAATGTCAGTGGTTGACACCAGTGTCCTGTCTATGTCTGTGTCCAAGAATGAGAGTCAGATCATTGATGATGATGATGAGACTACCACTGCCCAGACTGATAGAGAGATGTTCTTCCATGTGGTGGAGTACAGGCAAGATATCTATGAGTATATGAAGGAAATTGAGGTGAGTTGCAGTTGTATGTAGTACTCTTAAAATACTACAAAGAAAGTTACATTTAAATCATGTAGTAGGTACTCATAGAATGTGTTTGATATTAGTCAATTGAAAGAGATCTCACATTTTATGATTAATGCCTTTTGTAAATGTATGATAGTAAAAAGTGAAAAACACTTATCTAAAATCCATGACATGGACTTTATCATGATGTTCTTAAAATGCATTTAAAGGAGTGACCTGTGAACAATGAATAATTCGAAAACTACATGTTAGTTACATTTTAGTTAATTTTAAATTTAACTAAATATAGCTGTGATGAGGATATATTTTGTAGTCATTCATGTTAGATTTCATTCTTGATACAAAATGTCACATTGCATTCAAATTATGATTTTGCAAAAGTACAATAATTCATAAAACTAGGTAGCCTACTAAACAATAGAAGTTTCGATTCATCAAGTCTGATTATTATATGTATAACAGGGTTATGTGTATGTGTGATTTCCAATTTCTTCACAGGTAAAGAACCGAGCTAATCCTCGCTACATGCGTAAACAACCTGACATCACTCACATGATGCGTTCAATTCTTATCGATTGGCTTGTTGAAGTATGTGATGAATATGGTCAACAGAGTGAGACTTTACACTTGGCTGTGTCTTATGTAGACCGCTTTTTGTCTTACATGAGTGTTGTAAGGACTAAGTTGCAGCTTGTGGGTACAGCAGCTACTTATATTGCTGCGTAAGTATTCCAATATTCATACTTTAACCATTGCTTTAGTAGCTTAGAATTAATGACATGATAGATTTTGAAAAAGTGTGCAATCTTAGTCCTACTGACTGTTTACCTTTATGCAGAGTGAGACTTTAGTAGGCTAATAAAAAAAAAATCTAAAAGTTATGTTTAAAAGTCAAAAGAAATCAGTAATAGTTGTAATGCAGTTTGTATTATTTTCGTATTACCACCTAGCTAGAAGAGTTGTTGTAGTTTAGTATTATTTAAAAATTATCATTAAAGACCCAAGAGCTACAAAGTGCAAGATTTTTTTTAATAACATTTAAAAGTATGAAGACAAAAAACCACCATAACTTGTCATTCTAACTACATTATTTATCCAAAATGCAACATCTAGATTTATTATGTTAGTCAGAGAGTATCAATAACTCATTTTATTGTTCTGACAGAAAATACGAAGAAGTATACCCACCAGAAGTTTCTGAGTTTGTATACATTACTGATGACACATACACAAAGCGTGAAGTTCTTCGTATGGAGCACCTTATTCTAAAGGTTCTGTCCTTCGACCTGTCGACGCCTACATCTCTTGCGTTTTTGTCACACTACTGCATATCAAATGGCCTTTCTAAGCGGACTTTCCATTTGGCTGCCGTGAGTACACAATAATAATAAATTTATTACATAAATTCTAAATATATTCTCTGTAGTAGTAGTAGTAGATCCACGCTGGTTTCTATATGAATAGGTCGGATCGGCCGGGGAAGTACTACTCTCTCATAGAAGATCGACGTAAGAGTAATAGTATCTGTACTACTAGCGCCGGAGGCCCAATTTCCCCCTTTCCTCTTTCCTCACCTCCCTCATTCCCTTCCCCTAATTCCATTCCCAGCCGCCATAGTGGAGGCCACCATACCAGCAGTTTAAGACGATAGCTTTTGGTATGGTGGCCACCACTTCTGGATTGCACTGACTGCTTACTATCAGGTGGGTGGAGTATTCATTTATAATATTATTCTTTTGTATTTATTTATTTATCTTTAATCAGACAACTCAAACAAACTCAAAACCTTTTTCTAATTGACATGTTTATATTTTTCTTGAATTTATAAATGAATGAATATTTGAAGGTAATCCTACAAATTATTAATTTTCTACAGTATCTGGCTGAACTTTGCCTATTGGAAGCAGACCCATACTTGCAATTCAAGCCATCAGTAATCGCTGCGAGTGCTTTAGCTACCGCCCGCCATTGTCTTCTATGCGACAAGTGTGGAAACGAAACTTTTGATCAATCTGATGATGTCAAAGACTTGGAACCTACCTGTGGTGCAATGGCCTGGCCATCAGCCTTGGTTATATGCTCTGGCTATACATTATCAGATTTAGAGCCCTGCCTTCGTGAACTAGCTCGCACACACGCACATGCGATGAACCAGCCGTATCAAGCTATTCCTGATAAGTATAAGAGTAACAAGTAAGTAACTATTTGATATTCAGATCTGGTAAACTTGTGTTATAGTTTTGCTACGTCTATGTCGACAGGCAAGCAAACAGTCCACCTGAGGGTGAGTGTTAATCGCCGCTTTTAGATGCAAATGTAAGTCAGTAGCTAGTATAATGTTAGGTCATATAGTCATATCTTTAAAATTCGCTTAAACACGAAAATGATATTATATTTGACCATGAACATAATTCATAATTACTAAACTCTAAAATATACTAATTTATGGTAGTCAGATGGGGAGCTTACTGCGATGTTTCGTAATAATGCAATTGTGCGCTTAAATTACTATGATCTTATAATGTTCTGCAAAATGTTCTTCACACATTCCATGTAATTTGCCACGCGCGACAGTTACTCAACCTTTAATGCCCACTCCATTTGTTTCTTTATTTTGATAAATTTATATTGTGTTTCTGGGGTACAATTCAGATAGTGCTGTCGCTGTAGGCAATAAGATCGGCGTAGTCTGCTGATATTGATAATCTGATTTATCTTTGACATTACTGACTTACTGAGAATAAAAACACCGTAAGGTAACCTGGAGTTATAAAAAATCTGAAATTGTCAATCTGCCTTGAGCAAGTGTAGAGGTCAATGCTCATACCTTCTTATGAGAAGAGGTCTTTCCTTGGGATTATAACGGTGGCTACCAGCCAGTGGTATAATGATGATGCATCTGCTGGTTGCAGGATTATGTGTTATGGTGAAAGTTTAGAAACCCATTAGGATATTGTTCCTAGTTGATCTTAATGAACATTTCAGATTCGAAGCTGTATCTACTATCGAGCCGCGTGTGATGTATCCTGTGCCCAAATATCAGCCTCCCGCGCCCGCTAACAACACTGCCCGACCCTCCGAAAATACTCGTAGCTAGTCTAATCAACCCGACTTTGCCAATTAGAATTATTATTTAAATTAAAGCGATCCACACACTACGTTGCGAGGTACGTGGCAAAGGAACATCTACATCGCGCGTGAATTCGTTTTCAGTGTGTTGCGCCACGCGTGATTGCAATACAAAAAGAGATACAAACAACGCAAGAACACGGTGCAGTGTGTGGATCGCTTGTGTGGGTAGCATGACTATTAGTGTTAAATAGCCCTCTTACGCTTATTTGCTCAGTTCGGTTATTTCACTCATCCATGATTAGACCAACCTAAGCCAATGTTGGTCTCATATTGGAACGAACTACCCTCACTTTGCATAAACTTATTGTTTTAATTTTTGATATCTTGTAGCTAATGGTATGTTGGACCAATGCAATTTTAAGTACAAACACTAAACCAATATAATGGCCAGTTAAATAAAACTAGACATTTTTGTACTTTGGCCAAAGATGTACATATTTAGTAAAATACAGCATTTGCCAATTATTATAAACTCAGTGCCTTATGTGTAGTTGAAATAATACAAAATAATTTTTCTGGTTCATATACATTCCTACGTAATTATAAAAATAAATATTAGTATGTGTTAGCACAAAGCAAAGAATGGTAAAATGTCTTTTCGCGGCGCCGCTTTAAGCCTTTTCTTGACAGTTGAAAGCGTCAAATTCACGATTGCCGCCTTTAGTAGTCAACACGGAAGAGCAGTAATTATTTCAGAGTACTGCTAACTGGACTATTGCATTTGTTATTATCTCAACATAAATGATGCTAAATATAAGTGATTTGGATATATTTGTTATGTTAGTTCTAGATTTAACATTTTCCTATGGAAATAAAAATAAACGTCGACAATTTGTATGCGAGATTTTACCTATAAACTTGTTGTTCTTATTTAATGACGAATGGTCTACTTAAATGTGTATGTTGCCACGAGTTGAGAATTGCATTCTGTGAAAAGTCGTGCAAAAATCTTGATAGGTAGAATTAAATAACAATTTCGTAAAGAGTCGATTCTATAAAAACTCGCCAATCCATCATTATTATAATAATAATTAAGGTTACTTAATTTTAACCCTTGCTGTGTTCATTTAGCTTTGTACATTGTCTTCCGCTATTTTCTTCAAACTCTTTCGGGCAGATATTTCAAATTAAATAAAGGATGTCAAAATCTTAAACTTTACAGAGGTAGTTCTATAGCATGGTTTTGAAAAACGTGCATACAGAACAGTGGAACCAGGGGCATTTATTATAGTAACTTGATAAAACTCTAAGTTAATTAAAATGTTTTTTTTTTTTTTCATCATTTCCGTACAATGTTTGTTAGTAAATTATTATTTTTGAGATGTAAGGTATGTTTTTAATATTGCTAAGTAGTTTTAATGTAATTTAATATAATATAATCGATATTTTCTCCAGCTTTCTTAGTGGAGGTAAGTACGAGTACCTTTATTGGTAATATAATAATTTTAAAAATATTTTTCCTTTTTTATTTACGTCCACCCGTGCCTGAATACCCAATTCCGTGTAAGCAGGTACGTTGTAAACTCGAGACATTGAAGAATAGCTTCCTTCCTCACAGAATGCTATTTTAGGTGGTGCAATTAAATAAAGACCGTGTATTAGGTCGTCATGTAAATGTTGATGTCAGTAGTTGAGTATATTGGATGTGTGCTAGACGAGCTACGGTCAAATCTATTTGGAGATTGTCTGCGTCAGCGAGACGACGTGCGCGCGCGCACCGCGGCAAGCTCTCGTATCCCTCTAGTTGAGATTGATTATTCAGAAAATTATTTCATGGGAATACTGAAAATAAACAAACGCTAGTAATTGGATTTATATATTTTTCTTATGAAAATATATTCTATGTTATATTTATCTCTTGATGTGCGAGGTCAATTGAAATGTATATAGTTATTAAATATTTAGTATTTGTACTGTAGACTGTTTAACTAAGTCGGTGGTTCAATGGTTATGTTTCTCCTGTGTGTAAACATTTCCCAGTCCTTTATTGGTCGAATTTGTACCTGAAACAAAAAGACCGTTACATAAATTAATTATTCAAAAATTGCAATTACTTCTGATTTAAAAAGATTCTCTGCGGTTATAAACTAATGCTAATTGCGGTTTGTAGCAGCCATATTTGAATTTACGGTTCTTGCGCGTGCGCACAGAATTCATAATGAACACCAGCTGCAGATATTCGTGGAGATGCCGATTTTGCATCAATCAATAACCTTTTAAAGATAAAACATTTAAATTGAAAATAATTTTATTTTTAATTTTATGTAAGTATTTAGGTATTCTATTAGTTTGCTATATTAATAAAAAACAATATTTTGCGTTATGGTGATAAAAAACGTGAGAGAATCTGCCCCTAGAAAACAAATTGCCAAATCTTGTTAATGCCTTTCTCTTTATGAGAACAGACTATAGTCTGTTCATGTTTTTATCAGTGTATATGTCTTTTATATTTACCTAACAGCTACTGAATTTTACGGAGTAAATATTGTTTACTTTAACAGTTTGGCTGCTACGGATTTATATAAACAGAAATGTTGGCAAGTAGCGCGAAGCGTGCGAGAACCTTCTACACGCTTGACGTTTCCAGGAAACAGCTAACTAAACACGACGCTTATTATTTGATTAACCTTCAACTGCACGCCAATTTGCTTTTTCGTCTGATAAACAAGACCATTTAAATCTCAATGAATGCATGCAATCTCTGTAGTGCAGGTGGGAATTATGTTAGCTGCAGCCGGCGACCTGTGTCAGCGCCAACAACATGCTGCTCGTGTTCGAGCGTTCGTGTTTGATTCCCACACATGACAATAGTTAGTGATTTGTCACTACAATAAGAACACACAAATAAATGTGTTTCTAAAGTCTCCCGCGACGCGAGGCTTGTTGTCTAGTGCAAGAGTTTTGGTTTGAAACAAAAAATAAAACTCATTTGAATGAGTGGCGGTTTGCGCAAGGAAAGGTCGCGGTAAATAAATACCGTCGCGCCGAGATATTTGTAGCATGGTAAAAGCTGCGTTAAATTTTTATTAGCTCTTGTTTTTGTTTTTATGATGGACCTGTAAATAATTATGTAGAGCATTTTATTATGTAATGAAAATTAAATCGTATCGTGTGTCTATCCTAGGTACTGACTACGTATGTTGGACTACAAGTATAATATTAATTTTTTACAAGTAAATTTCAAGTTTTCTAAGAGTAAATTTGGATTACAACTCTAACAACTGGTTTGTTGAAAAGTGTCACTATGGTGCTGCCAATACAGCATAAACATTTTCTACCGCTACTTTTAATTTTAGAAAAATCGGCTTACAAAACTGGATGATTCGGGAAGTTTAGAATTTTAGACAACAAAATATAATTGTGCTAATTTATTCAGGAATTATTAGGGAAGCGACAGCTAAAAATTACCCTTTCCTCAATATTCAAAATGATTTAATTAAGGTACCTACTTAAGTATCCCAGTAGGAATTTATATTAAATGTTTTGTTCTAAACTATATCAATGATAAATGTGTGTATTCACTCTGCAGTTACAAATAAATAATCAGTTAACACACATAAAAAATATTAAAATTAAGTTGAATAACAGTAGACATTTTTGTGAAAATGCCCACGTCCACGTTCATGTTTATAAACCCGGAACTGTCGTAATTTTTATTAACCATCACTTCCTCTCACATAACATCGATATCTACATGTAGGTATGTATATACTTATATATTATATCTTCGTTATAGTGCGTGGCCAGAATATAATTAACAATAAGCTTCTACATTATATTCTATGCTGTAACACAAGGCGATAAAAGACAATTTATCATCTTTTCAAGGTGTTTAGTGAGGTGTAGGTACCTATACATAATAAGGAAGTTATCTAGTCATAAAGACGACGCTCCCTTAGCTTATAAAATTAAATAAATACCTAGGTTATTTTAAGGATTTAGCTCCGGGTAATGACGGGTTAAACTGAATAATAGTGTTGGCCAGAAAGTCACGAAATCTATAACTAAGCTGTACTACCTAGTACCTACATCTGCAGTAAAGCCCCATAGCTCTAGACAGCGATATACCTAGCCCTAGCACAGAAATAGCTGAAATAAGTCAGCTAAAAGTTCCTATACTTACCTGATTTATTCACGAGTTATGAGCGGTGCCCTGCGCAGAACGTATTTTTAAGTTTCTTTGCAGTTGTACACATGCGTAGATCCCCACCACTAATATTACAGAGCGCTCATAAATCGTGACGCGATCTATACCAGGTATACCTGCCTTAAAAGCTAGGTAGGTAGGTTTTACCTCCTGCCATTTTTCAGAAACAAATAGGAAGACAAGGACATGTTTTATAAAACCAAACCCGGTATTTTACACCTAACATATTACGATTGCAAACAATTTATTACAGTGTTATGGACTAGTGATTGTGCATGTAAAGTAGATACAAGTCCATAACGAGTGACTTCCGGAGCTTCCAAAGGAAAGGAAATTCACTTGCAAATTTACCATTCTATGCGCGAATGTGATATTGTACCGAATGTTCCACTGTTTCAATGCTGCCAGACTTGTTGTGGCCATGTCCGGTCATAATATTGTTTACGATGAACTTGACATAATACAGAGCATCTGTAAAATTCAAACATTTTCTTTCCCAAACTGTACTAATCTGTTGCTCGTTACCTGGTACCCTATGCCTTTAGTCGACGACGTTTTATGACATGTCATAAGTACACTAGAAGAGATGGAAAGTTCCCATTTTCTAGATCGAAGACCACAAGATTCATGATGTCGGTCCTAGTTTTTGACTACTTAAATTAAAATAATCGCTACGTAGCAACCGATCAGTAGGGAACTTTTTCCTCAACAACTGGCATGTTCTTTACCACTATAAGTTTGTTTACTTACTACCAAAGTTCCTAAGCTAAATACTTAATTAGCTTATTTGTAGCCCAAAGATACCTACATAAGTAATTGATGTTACTATATTTTACTTAAGCTTCTTAGTAGGTACGCATATTATTATGTTCACTATTTGTGATAGATGTATAAAACAGATAATGTGGAATCTGATGGAATCTATTTATTGACTGCACAAACATCGTGTGAAAGGAAGCTTTTGGGCCATTTCCTGGCGCTGAGTGAAATGGGGCCGAGCGTGCCGTGACGCGTGTTTTTACCTCTACATCCGTTTATAATTATTTATTTGTATAATTGTATTCTCTAGGATTTTTATGCTATATTTTCGGAAGTCTACGATTACATTATACGTAGGTAAGATCTAGGTAGGTTGGTAGGTGCACTTAGGTATAACTCTTTAACGTTACTTAATAACAATTTTTTTAAATCTTATATTTTCATGAGATAAAGTTACTGGATGGAAAAAGCTGATTAGTAAAAAATGTGGTAACCTACCAGTTCCAGCATATACTTTTGTGGTACCTATCCTTCTTAAAAAAAATCATTTAGGGTTTCATGCAAGAGTTCAAGAATTACAAGGTAATTAAATAACCATGTGTGTAAGTAGATAGATACTTAGTTACCTAGTTACACTGTAATTAACGTTTAGTAGATGCAGTTCAGTTGCCAACATAAAAATAGAAACGCTAGTTCTTAATTTAGATCTTTCTAAACAAGGATACGATTAAATTACTGCTGCACAGATATTTACATACATTTTAGGTACCTATCTACAAATAGTAATTAGTGTACCTACTTACCTGATAAAGATACCTCATTCATTAGATACTTACTAAGTACCTAAGTAGTTACTTATTCATAGACAAACAATTTTTATTGTTGGTTCAAAAAATGTGAATAAAACGAAAATTAGGTAAGTAGAAAAAACTAGACAAATAATTGCATAGTCGCCTAGGACAGTTTTCTAACCGATCCGTATGAAATGACATCATTTACTGGGAAATAGGTAGGTAGGTAACTACTTTTCTCTGTTCTGCGTTTATAAACAAAATTACGCAGTCATACAATTTGGGTAAAATTTGTCCAAATTTGGGTAAAGTTAGTGTAGTTATCACTTAAATGTAGGTATCTATATCATAATATTTGATTGCTTCTGTGTACCTATCTAAAAAGGAAAAATATATGTATAAGAAGTGGTGTGCGTTACGATTGCTCCGCCAAGATATCCAATCAGAAAAAAACTTTGCCCAATATTTTGTCGGAATTATTCGAAATCGAAGGGTACAAACACAATATTTGTCGAAGTAAAAATAAAGAAGTTATAAGGGTTTAAAGTTGGCCGCACCATCGTAACGTGTACGATTGCGCGGCCATGGAGATCTCAGCAACCCTTAGAGCATTAATTTAATGCTCTAAGCAGAAACCGCTTGGGTTAGAGATCTAATTAGATAACACGTAATGTAAACTATTCTGAGGGTAAAGCGATATGTGATTCTCCTAAGGTTAATATGCCGAACAAATTGATGTTCACACCGAAATCCTAGCAATTACAGATAATGAGATATCAGCGTGCAAAGTAGCGTTTCGACTGCGCGGCCACGTACTTTCTGTTTTGGGCTGATTTCGTCAGTTTGACTGAACTGACATAGTATTTAATGGTTTTATTAGTTTCGAAAAATTAAGACCTTTCTTCTTGTAATAGTTTTAATGTATAAACTCATAAGTTTTAAAGAAATAATCAACAATGAAGAATCTACAACGTTACGGTTGCGCGGCCATATCTTTCAATCCTAAATATTTCGTAACATATTTATCTAGAACTTATAATTCTTTTTTCGACAATTTTCGACAAATTCAGTCTTCAACAGACAAAAAGAATTAGATCTCTTCATTAGACCCAAGCGGTTGCTGAGATCTCCATGGCCGCGCAATGGTACACGTTACGATGGCGCGGCCAACTTAAAACCCTTATAACTTCTTTATTTTTACTTTGACAAATTTTTTGTTTGTACCCTTCGATTTCGACAATTTCCGACAAAATATTGGGCAAAGTTTTTTTCTGAATCGATAACTTGGCGGAGCAATCGTAACGCACACCTAATCCAGTGGAATCCAGAAGTGGTGGCCACTATACCGAAAGCCATTGTCCTAAACTGCTGGTATGGTGGCCTCCACTATGGCGGCTAGGAATGGGGTTAGGGGAAGGGAATGAGGGGGTGAGGAAAGAGGAAAGGAGGGAAATTGGACCTCCAGCGCTCTCACGCACCGAAGGCCCAATTTTTGTACAAACTAAACATTTTAGCATATTAAACCCTCTTAAAATTACTTCGACTGTCTATGGTCTCCATTGTCAGACCTGTAATGGCACTTATAACCCATATAGGTGCAAAGTTCTCATCAATAAAAAAGAAACTTAGCCCAAACACCAAGTAATTGCTGTAAATCGTTGAGGAGTTCCCTCGACTATCTATGGTCTCCACCGTCAGATCTGTAATGGCACTTATAAGTCATATGGGTGCAAAGTTCTCATCGTTAGAAATGAATGAAGTCCAAACAACAAGTAATTTCCCTCGACATCAGATAGACTCGAAACCTTCACTAAATAGTAGTGCTTTAAAATACTTAATGAAAAAAATAACTTAGTCGCTACTACGATTTTCGAAGGTTACCCTTGATTTCTCTGGGATGCCATCATCACATCCTGGTTTCTTTATCATGGTACCACTTTTGGGATATCTCCTACAAAAAAAGAATCATCAAAATCGGTTCATAAGCAACGAAGTAATCCGTGAACACACTTAAAGAAAAACGAAAATAAAATATACACGGTCGAAATGAGAAACCTCCTCCTTTTTTGAAGTCGGTTAAAAAGGCCTAGTCGTCAAAAATGTCGTAAGTAAATGAAAGCTTTTGTCAGTGAAATATCCTGCTGGATAAACGGAAATAAATAAATCATTCTGTCGAGGAACAGTCCAATGATGAATCGGTCATAGGAGAACAGCTGTGAAATCAATTTAATTCGGTCTTCTGATGACCAAGAGTTTTTATTGACCACACCTCTGCGGAAAACAATAAGGCATTGAAGGTCTAACATAAACATCTATACAATATAATAGGTAAGTACATACAAGATTAATGAAAACGTGGTCACGACCTCGAATAGACCCTATAAAGTTAACGTGATCGGAATAAGTTTTGCTGCACGAGTTTTCGGTTTCATTGTTAGTGGGTAGGTTGTTTAAATTTACAGGGTGCTCAAAAAAGGAACATTCTTTGAATTGGAATATCGAGCATACTTCTCTAACATCAAGAATTAAAAAGAATAAGTACCTAGCTCCTTTAGATGTTATTGCCATTCTCATTCAAAATTTGAGCAATTTTCGTCAAGTTTTGGTAGATATAAAAGTAGGCAACAAACGCTTCTTATCGGTACCTAGCTACCTACGCCTAAATATAAATTAGTAGTCAGGTAATGTTTTTAAAGTAGGTACCTAGTCAAATATAAAAACAACTTTAAAGGTCAGTAAACATCAAGAAGAGCAAAACAGATCAAATTCAAAATAAAGATATTGACTACAGAATCGTATCGTATTATCAAATGGAAACATGAATTCCACCGAAATCAAGCGACGATGTAACAAACAGAGACTACACGGCTGATCCCTTATCCCACGATGCATGCGCAGCGCATACTTCACTGAATATTAACTAAGTAATCGAGTTCAATGCACAAGGTTGAGTTTTAAATTTACTAGTGCGGTCGGTTGTAAGGATCCATGTCCTTCATACGTCCTATCGTTGCTATCCTATCTTCGTTGGAGTTGCAATTTAAATTATTTAAGTCAGTAAGTAACAAAGAAATAGCTTAAATTTGTCTGGGAATTTAATGAACAATGTGATTAGATTATAATTATAGATTAAAATTTTTATTGTTAAATACTTATAGGTATCTCATATCACTTGATTAAATTGTTTTAATAAGATAGATAATAGGTATCACAAGTAGAGAATTAAGTTAGTAAAGGTGTTTTTTTTTATTTTGCCGTTTTGTTGAACTGGCAATTTTAAGATTCTATTTTTTGTAATTTTTTTATTTGAATAACAAACTGAAAATACTTATAGGTAAATCATAAAAGAATAGTGCCTTGTTGTTTTGGTCTATCATTAATTTTAACATCACAACGAATAAAGAAAAGGGAATTTAATTAGAAGTTTGATTGGAGTCAAGCTTGCCATGGCGGTTTACCCAGTTCTGGAAGGTACCAATTTTCGACTTTACTTTCCTGATAACTCTCATAATGCTGCACTTGAATTAACTGTTCACGACTAGAATTAAAATACAAACAGTTCAATACCCTAATAAATTATGATAGATCTATCGAAAGGGCTTCATTATTGTCAAAAATCGGAATAAGCAGGAAGTGTGGTCCTTCCCGGGCGGCGCGAGTGAAGCCCTGGGGCGGAAGCAGCGCGGTTGGCTTGGCGACAAACTTGCATTACAAATAACCCCTTAATGAACGCACGTGCGGTACTCACTACCAGATTGGGTCGATTACCTGCCCTGCCTAGTGACTAGAACTACTGGATAGTTTTGAACCAAACACCAAACACTTTCTATGAATGTATGAATGATTGACGCACGCACCAGAATTGTTTGTAAAATTCTCATGAATAGCTTTATGTACGAAATGTTTTGGAATTCTATTTCTGGCCTGAAATGAAAATTTGTTTATTAATGAAGCAAAGGAGCACAATCTTGAGATTTAGGTTAATTTAGCCTCACGTTATAATTTGTTGTTAATGTTTAAGTATCTTTATAATGTGCCGGAACAAACTTGTAGGTAGGTTGTAGTGACTTATAGCTTTTATAAAATTATACACAAGCTCTGTTAAGTTTATCAAAGAGCAATAACCACAATCCAGTAAAGATTGTATTTTTGTAACCGCCTACAACTTTAGAGAATTTTGAAGTGTCTTCTACATCGCCTGGTCTGCCGGACTGGTTTAGGTAATTATAATGGTATACACAAGTCACAACAGTACATACTTACCTACATAGCTTGATAGTAAACTATAAAACCTTTTGACCTATAAGGATCCCATATTTAAGGGGCAGTCGTCTTGCCAATACTGTTACAGGTCTACCCGTGATGTTATGGTACCTGTATTTGTTTTGTATGTTCCTTTTTTCTTTCTACAATAGTTTGTGACCACAAAAATATCAATTTACTTGATCTTTTACGACACTTGAATGAAGGCCAGGTGTTTTGGAAGGATTGAATCGCAATTTGGAAAGCGTACATTGCAACACTATTACCGTTGTGACAAGTACCGAGCATAGAATCAATAAATATAAAGCCAAGTCATTAAAATTTGATCGACATCGAGCTCATGTGCGTGATGGCATTCCGTGACCTCCATGTGACATTTAAAAGATCGTAGAACAATAAATAGGAACAACGTCCATAACTACGTACGTAAGGACGTTTATGAGACACTTGAGACAGAGAGAACAATAAAATTTATAACATGTGTTTTATGTAGACGCCTTGGTCACAGTAATACTACCTATACAGTATTGTGACTCGGCTGTATTTTATAATTAAATGCCTACAGCCGCGCGGTACGTAAACATGCGATAGGGCTGCCCGCCTCCAGCACTTTAATTACAATCGCCTACTTTGTGTTTCCATTTAGTTTTGTGATTGTAAATATACTTTTTTTATATATACAAATAAAATACTTTGTGAATTTAATAGGAAGTGTTAAATAAAAATGCGTGTTGTTTTTTGATTGGAAATTTATTTTTTCTTGTATTATTCATACACACAGTACATTGAACAACTATTATTAATAATAAAATACCACGTCTTTACTTCGAATTATACAAACTAACAAAAAAAAGCAATCATGCCCCAAGGTTTTAACACAAGTGTACCTACCGTACCATGATTCATGAACCGCCTATAACTACCTATTTCACTCGTGTCAATCACTTTCCTTTACTCTATTTACTTTATTTATTAATCCAGACATCTTTTTTTTCGGGAGATAAAAGGAAATACTTATCCACTTAAAAGACACACATTGTACCTACCTACTAGTAACTAAAATTATTTTATAGTCTTAACTTTCATAGTTGCCAGGTAATCTAAAAAAAGTTATCTCTGGATGCGTTATTGACGAATTCATGCAACCAAAAACAGCACAATATATCCTACTCTTCATATTAAATATGTACTTGAACTTATTTTTAGTAAAAAAATCGCGCGCTTATTGTTAAAAAAAAACTCGTCCGTTCGTCACTGCGGCACAGTCGCGACTGTCTACATGCCGAGCGCATGTCGAGTTCGAGGCGCGCTTCGTCCGTTTGTATAAGATGGATTACTGTATAGATAGTATTACCGTGCCTTGGTTATTTAGTATTAAAGTGTAGTGTAGATAAGTAAATACCTAACAGAAAATAAAATAAATCCTCAGAATATTTATAGCTACCTACTTACTGATTGTAATGCTGTAAATTGCTGGTTTTTACAAATACCTACTTATCCCTTCAGCAGACAGCTCGACAGGTACGAATTGAGCTACCAATCACGTACATCGAATTTGACCTCAAGGACGATTTGATTAAAAATAAATAAAATACGAGCGTCAGTCTCAGACAAACGCAAGCGCAGTGGACGCCCACGCACAGTATTTTAATCCCGACAGTCGCCTGGAATGGCGCCAGACTCCCGAGGATCTCACTCCCGACCTGACCGTTATTAAGGTTTATGACCGCGTAAACATTCCCTTTTCGGGAATGCTTTTGTTCTTGAATATTCACCAAACTCATTTGTGCCCCAAATTAGAATGTTTAACAACTTAGACTTAAAATACCGTAATTGAACTGTTATGAAAGAATAAGAAGAGATGAACTTGAACGATTCTTACCAATTAATGCTTTCTTTCCGACGTGTATATTGCAGTAGATGTGGTGATCTACGGGTACGATGGGCTCCGGTGTTGTTTCACCACCCGCTTCCATCAGCTTTAGTTTTGCTGTTAGATCTTGTACATCTGTAAAAATTAACTAAGTTTAGAAAAATACCCACCGCGTTGGATAGTCGTTGCCTTAATTGGCCTATCTAGCTATAGATACGCAGAGTTAGTGATACCGAATGCGTTGCGTTGCGAATAATGATCATCCGTATTTTGTGTCTCAGCAATAGGTGCAAGATTTATGTACCTAGCATCTTCGTTCCTAAACGACTTAGCAGTAACAACAATACTACGTTCTAATTTTGGACTAGTCGAATGCAAGGAAAACCGTTAGCTATTGTTGCGCGTGCGGTCCGCTACGCACAGGTCAAAATTAGTAGCACACATGTTCAAACAAACTCGTATTGTTTACATAGGTTCGGTGTGCGCGCTTCGTCATACAACAGGGTCTTCGCTCACAACACTGCACAAGTTTAGAGATTTATGAGCTTTTATTTATACTGTGGTCACTAAAATCGATATAGGTATTAACTAACTGTTGTTGACTGATTTTATACAGTTTAAGTAAATACTCAAAAGTTCATGTAAACACAAATAAACTGTATCTATTTATGATATTTTTATGAGGCCCGCCAAAACGAGGCAGTGTACCTACTTGTTAATATCGCTCTAAGTACCTACAATGCTAGACATTCTGGAGGCAGTTTGCTAATGCTAGACATGTCTAAATCGATCTATGTTGCTCTCAAAGAACTTTGTCAAATGTCTGGTTGTCACGCACGCAACGTAATGCGGTCATCTTTTTGTCAATAAACCATTTTCTACGAAACAATGCGGATTAAACTTTGTTGCTATGCACTAAGTCTGCTGTTAGATTGGTTAGATATTTGAATTCAGGTAATTGCCTTTCAACGGGACTTTGAGAATATTTCTTGGTACCTACTTACCATAGAAATAAAGACATCAGTAGGTACACTTTGATCCTATATATTTCTATTTTAGGCACTAAGTAGGTATTCGTTTGTGGTATAATAACTGCTATCACTACATAGAAAACAAAGTCGCTTCCCGCTGTCTGTCCCTAAGTACGCTTAGATTTTTAAAACTACGCAACGGTTTTTGATGCGAGTTTTTTTAATAGATAGAGTGATTCTGAGTGTCTGAGTGATGAGGTTTATAGTAAGTATATAAAAAAAAAACGCTGGCTGAACCCTACAAGATAGATCAAAATAATGTAAGTACCTACTACAGTATTGAACACCTTACAAAGGTCTGCAAAAAAGTCCACGATGGTATATTATGCCTATCTCTTAAGGATAACCTTTTAAATTACTTTTTACGAGAAATAATGGCTTATTTACGAAGCTATTTTAAGCAATAGGTACAGTATTAATTCTTATCCAATTAAGTACCATAAATACATTGTGCATTTAATATAGATCAATATGGCCCTTTACATCATGTACCTAATTTAAATAAATGAATATTTTCGAAGATATTACAGATTTAAAATGTAGGGACATAGCGGTTGCGGCGGTATCGGACGGGTGTCGCCATTCTGCAGAATGTCTTGAGACAACGTTCACAGCTTTTTGTACAATGCTGATACTAAATATAGTATCAACTGCGGGGCGGGTCGCTAGTATAATATAAGATAAAAGTTCTTTAAACCTACATTTTTTTATACAACTTTGGTGGCAAAGAAGAATACAGTACACCTGATGGTAAGTGCCAACCGTAACCTATAGACATGTCTGTGTTTTCCAAGCATCGCAGAAGTAATAATGTTTAGAAAACACAACCAAGCCTTTGCCGATCACGGAGAAGTGGGTGATGAGTGTGATGACAAAGGAAAAGGGAAACGGAAGAGGACCAAGACCCCCCTCGGTCTTTCAGCTGCCGCCGGCGCTCTCACTCACCGAGCGAAACACATAAGCACAAAAAATAAGGTCTATTCTTACAGAAACCTCGATCTGCCATGAGAGCCTTAGAGCCATACTTTGCCGGTCGATCCGGCCCATTCATGCTGAAACCAGCGTAGATCTACTGTCGTGAACCATAATTTGTAGTTGGTACCTTTATACGACTAGGTAGCTCGCAATTATCACCTATTCGTCGCCTCTGCAATTGGATCGCTGCTACATTTGATCTGTCACTAGCGATCGCAGTCCTAAGTTTCTGTAAGTACCTACCTACCTACTTATTATATTTCGTTTTATTGTCATTCTATTAGAAATCATAATAGTAGGTAGGAATCTACTATCGCCAGCTTTTGTTTCCAAGAGCAAATAATAATATGTCTACGTACCTAAGGGATGATAATAAAAATGACTAAGATTTTAAATGATAGGTAAGACAGGCAGGCGTAAAAGTAGGTATGACAAAAAGTTTACAGAATCATCATATTATGTGTACTTATTAAATAATATAGGTGGGTAGTTAGGTACTTGCCTATTTAACTAACCTGAACTAAGTGCTCGTTTGATAACTTTCCACTGTCTGGCATGATACAATGACATGATGAGTACCACTAGGAAAAACACGATACAGCCACTCACGGCCAGACAGAGGCCGGTCGTTTGAAGGTCCCATGTCACTTTACCGTCACTAGCTGTCACTTCAAAGTCCTCATATTCGTACCACTCGTATTTATTAGGTATTTCACTAGATTCATCGTCTTTTTTTTGCACTTGTGGTGATGGTGTGTTGAAAAGTGGAATTTGAGCTTCATGTAGAGATTGGCAGATGGTATCCCTGTGTATTTCACAGGGGTATCTGACGACCGAGTTTTGAGATGGGTCGCAGCGGGTGCAAGGGATACATATCCCGCGGTGCCGGTCCCACCAGGTGATGCCGCGCTCGCACTCGCCGCTTCCTGTCGCAGATCCTAGAGCAAGTGCAGCGAACAGCAGACACAACTTGGATATGTCTCCTCGCATCACCTAGAATAGACAATTTTATCAGAATAAGAAATCATCAAAAGAAAGAGGATTGAATCTAGCTCAATGATCTAGCTCGAAACTTTCTACTTTTTTTTTAAAACACTCCCGCTCTATAAGACCGCTCTGTGTGCGGGTTAACAGCGACGGTTGAGAGCCTTCTGCTCACCGACAGTCAACAGTCCGCGTAAGGTTTTGATGCCATCAGAAGCTAACATAACAAACCACACCACACACAAAAAACAGGGTTAACAGACATACAATAATTAACGGATACAAAGAAGGTATGTACAATACCGACTATAAGTACAGTTTTGTCTCGAGTGGGAATAAAAGCCAGTATTCCTTGCACTACAGCCACTGCACCACCGATGATGTTGAAGTAGAAATTAGAGTTGTCTGTCATACAGGGCAATTTCGTATAGCAACATACAGTAGAAAATAACAGGCATGTCTTAAAAAAAATACACTAACACTGCCCGATGCGGACATCGAATCCATGTCAGAGGATGTGTGAGCCAATTTTATATCTCGTTACTGCTACCTATGTCACCGAGATAGTTATTCTTATTAGAGATAGTTATAACCTATACATTATATTGTAATTGCAATAGGGTAAAATGTATCATAATAGTCATAAATGCACAATTATACGGATATATACCGTAGATACCTATTTATTATTTTATTATAAAAAACCGGCCAAGTGTGAGTCGGACTCGCGCACGAAGGGTTCTGTAGGTAACATTATCTATTGAAAAAAATCATGTCTTGTCATGGTATATGGGACCCCCCCCCCCTCCCCTTAAATGTTTGTTTTATTTTAATTTAATTACTTATTTATTTTTAAAGTGAATATATAACTAAATATTCTATGAATATTTTAAGTGTCTAACTGTTGCCGTTATCAATATCGAGCAAAAACGTTTGTTGTATTGGAGCCCCCTTAATATTTATTTTATTCTGTTTTTTAGTATTTGTTTTTATAGCGGCTACAGAAATATATCATTTGTAAAAATTTCAACTGTCTAACTATCACGGTTTATGAAATACAGTCTGGCGAGACAGGCGGACAGACAAACAGACGGACAGTCTCAGTAATAGGGTCTCAGTAATAGGGACGTTTCAGTAATAGGGTCCCGTTTTACCATTCTGGTACGGAACCCTAAAAACATCGAGAGAGCTTTTTTGTAGAGCTTTTTAGCTACTCAAATAGACACACGGTTACACTTTAGGTATTTTGGTACTTTTTTACAAACTTATCTAACATTATTTAATGAATAGTAAAATTTATATTACCTCCTTGCTTACAATCATGTATGCTGCTGGCTAAGTATTCATGAAGGACCGCATCTCAGTACATAATAATTAGGTACCTATCTATATTCGTTTAGAAAGCTCACTTTCACCAGTTTTGCGTCGGGCGTACAATTTGTTAAAAACACATGTACCAATAAAACTTATATGTTACAATAATGAACACTTTGGTTTAATAAATACACAAACACAGTTGATGTTTCTGAGTTGTTAGATAACAAAAGAGGGCGCAACGCGACGCGCGTTCGTTTGGTTGCGATCGTACTTCGGTCTGGCAGCGCGCGGGAGACGCGGCAAACCGACAATGAATTCAACAGCCGAGCAGACTTCCCCTCTCCCTCCACCCACGCAACGCGCATGCTAAAGCTAATACAAAATTTACAGTCAGAAAGCCAAAACTTTTCTTGTAGCTTCCATTTTATTGCTTTTTACCCCACCGACTACAGATTACAGAAAGAGGGTAAAGATATTAGATCTAATACTTATATTTTAATGTTGCAATTATAGACCTACCTACCGAGTGTGCGTTACGATTGCTCCGCCAAGTTATCCAATCAGAAAAAAACTTTGCCCAAATTTTGTCAGAATTTGTCGAAATCGAAGGATACAAACAAAAAATTTGTCGAAGTAGAAACAAAGAAGTTCTAAGGGTTTTAAGTTGACCGCACCAACGTAACGTGTACGATTGCGCGGACATGGAGATCTCAGCAACTGCTTGGGTTAGAGATCTAATTCTTTTTGTCTATTGATGACTGAATTTGTCGAAAATTGTCGAAAAAAGAATTAGAAGTTCTAGATAAATATTGTTCCGAAATATTTAGGATTGAAAGTTATGGCCGCGCAATCGTAACGTTGTTGATTCTTTATTGTTGATTATTTTTTTTAAACTTAAGACTTTATACATTAAAACTATTACAAGAAGAAAGGTCTTAATTTGTCGAAACTAATAAAAGCAATAAATACTATGTCAGTTTAGTTAAACTGACGAAATCAGCCCAAAACAGAAAGTACGTGGCCGCGCAGTCGTAACGCTACTTTGCACGCTGATATCTCATTATCTGTATTTGTTAGGATTTCAGTGCAGTGTGAACATCAATTTGTTCGACAGACTAACCTCAGAAGAATGACATATACTTGCTTTACCCTCAGAATAGTTTACATTGCGTGTTATCTCAAAAATTATATTATCTCACTAGCTGTGCCCGCGACTTCGTCCGCGTGGAATAGAGATTTTGGGCAGCATTTTTTGGATATATTTTTTGGTTTGTTTTGAATTCTTCGTTTAGGTGAATAAGAAAAATCTTTACAGTAAATGCTTCTCTATCTACGATATTAGACGTACAGCCATCGCGGATCAAAGCCATACAGGCTGCTAGGATTACTTACACGTGGCAAATCCAGATAAAGCTGATCATGCGAAAAACAGTTAATATTTAGATCCACACTCATTAATTGTCATCGCGAAACATAGGCTCACTGGAAACTGAACTTGTTTAAAATTAAACGGGAAATTGTTTGGAATGAAAGGAATCCGAGGAATAAAAACGCTATAAGTTTTTTTTTCTAATTAGCCTGCCAAAGTGCCTCTACTCTGGCTGATGGTAAGCAGTCAGTGGAATCTAGAAGTAGTGGACACCACTCCAAAAGCCAAACTACTGGTATGATGGCCTCCACTATGACGGCTTAGTGAGATGCTTCTTTACGCCTCGCCTAAAAGACCCAGGATGAAAGTTAGGTGGGAACACTGGTAAAGAGTTCTAGGATTTAATTGAGCGACAAAAGTATAAAGTGCTGAACCGTTTGGTTCGAGACCCTTTAGATTGCACTGTGAAAGGGTAGCACTTCAGTCCCGCACGTGTCGTTCTGGATAAAAAGGGAGAGGGTAGGATTAATTTAAAGAGCTGTTGAGAAGACTCTCCGTGGTAAAGGCGATAGAAGACGGCCGTTGAGGAGGCGATGTCTCTTCGCAGCTGTAAAGGCTCTAAGGGTCTTAGGCTTCCGGGCTTCCATGATACGGACTGCTCGCAAAAGGCCCCCTACCGTCTCGAAAATGGTCGCCGGGTCCCACTATCCGGTCACCAACCTGCACGACGAACCACTCCGAGATTTTTTTTTTTTTTTTTTTTATATAAGAGCCTACCAAAGTGACTCCACCCCGCCTGATGGTAAGCAGTCAGTGGAATCCAGAAGTGGTGGCCACTATACCAAAAGCCATCGTCTTAAACTGCTGGTATGGTGGCCTCCACTATGGCGGCTGGGAATGGGGTTAGGGGAAAGGAATGAGGGAGGTGAGGAAAGAGGAAAGGGGGGAAATTGGGCCTCCGGCGCTCTCACTCACCGAACGAAACGCAGTAGTACAGATACTACTACTCTTAAGTCGATCTTCTATGAGAGGGTAGTACTTCCCCGAACGATCCGGCCCATTCATGCTGAAATCAGCGTGGATCTACTACCGTAAAAATTTATTGAGATTATGCGCAACCTGGTGGGGCAGCCTCTTTTTTTTTGGTTAGGTCTAATTGGGCCCCTGTACAATGCCGCGGGCGGCCAGCGGCACCACCGTTTATACAGGTCTCCCTGGCCGGCGGGTTGACCCACACCACCCACACAATGACTCCGTGGATACTCAGCTGGTCCCACACATGCTGCGAGGATTGTCATCTCTGCATCAGTTGGACCTCCGGCTCTCGTGCTTACCGAACGAATCGCAATAATATGGATACTATTACTCTTACGTCGAAAACTATGAGAGAGTAGTACTTTCCTGGTCGATCCGACCCATTCATGTTGAAACTAGCGTAAATCGACTACTACTATTTCGTAATTCACTTCAATTCCACCTATTCCGTAATTAAACGTGTTAACAAACATGTTTTTATCACAAAAAATAAAAATAAAATAAATACAGAAAATATAAATCTAACTTGTATTTACATTTTAACTAATAAAGTATTTACATTTTAATAAAGAAATAAGACGTGTAGCTAAGCTAAATACATACCACATTTATGACGTGATTATTTAAATTAGCATAACTTTTTTATTTATAAAACGATTGACATGAAACAAACACTAAATGTTAAGTGAAGCTGACCACAATGTATCAGCAAAAACCATATTTAAATCGGATAAGCCGTTTTTAAGATTAGCGTGAACAAACGCACAGACAAACAGATAAACAGACAAACAGACAAAAATTTTAACAATCATTGTTTTGGGTTCTATTTGCGTTGATAAAGGTCCCAATAATATTTTTCTCATATATATACAGACAGCGACCGGTTACATTTTTATTATATATAGCTGTTGCCCGCGACTTCGTTCGCGTGAAAATTCAGATGTGTGCCTGTATGAGAATATTTCTTACCTAATCTTACGGCAATCGTACATTGTATCTATACATATAATAAAAATGTAACCGATCGCTGTCTGTACATGGAAGATATATGAGAAAAAAAATTATTGGGACCTTTATCAACGCAAATAGAACCCAAAACAATGATTGTTACAATTTTTGTCTGTTTGTCTGTTTGTCTGTATGTCTGTTTGTCTGTTTGTCTGTTTGTCTGTTTGTCTGTGCGTTTGTTCACGCTAATCTCAGAAACGGCTTATCTGATTTAGATATGGTTTTCACTAATACATTGTGGTAAGCTTCACTTAACATTTAGTGTTTGTTTCATGTCAATCGGATCATAAATAAAAAAGTTATGCCAATTTAAAGAATCACGTCGAACATTTGTTAATTTACTACGAAACCTGATAGAAACAGAGACTTTAACAGGTTATGTGGATTAGCTGTTTTTCGCACGGTCAGCTTTATGTGGCTCTATCACGTGTTAGCATTCCTATATATATTCCTATACGTCTAATCCATACATCCATACACCCATACATATTATATAAGGCTTTGTCCTAACTGACTGACTAACAGACAACGCACAGCCTAAACTGCTGGTCGTAGTGACTTGAAATTTGGAGGGTGTGTTTGTCTAAATGTCTAGAGGTTGTACTAAGAAAGGGTTTTTTTAAATTTAATGCCTAAGTGTGTGAAAAGGGATTAACGATTGTATGAATCTTCTTCATTCTTAACTTACAGTTTTGAAATTTTGTTACGGAATACTTCTATTTAAATAAAAAATATCCTTATAATTTTATTTTAACAGAGGTGGATTTAGAGGGGTGAAATTAAAGATCTTTAGCTTTTGAAGCCAGCGACTTGAAATTTGCAGGGAGGGGGAGGAAGGGAAAGGAGGGAGGAAAAGGAGGAAGGGAGGGGAAAGTGAGAGGGAAGGGATGGGGAAGTAAGAGGAAAGTGATGGAGAAGTTAGGGGGAAGTGAAGAGGAAGTGTGGGGGAAATGCGGGAGAAGTGAAGGGAAAGTCAGAGAGAAGTCAGGGGGAAGTCAGGGGAAAGCCAGGGAGTAGTGAGGGGAAAGTGATGGAGAAGTGACGGGGAAGTGAGGGGGAAGTGAAGGGAAAGTGAGGGGGAAGTGAGAGGGGAGTGAGAGGGTAGTGAGAGGGAAGTGAGAGGGAAGTGAAAGGGGAGTGAGAGGAATGTGAGGGGGGAGTGAGAGGAATGTGAGGGGTGAATGAGGGGAAAGTGAGAGGAAAGTGAAGGGGAAGTGAAGGAGACGGGAGAGGAAGGGAGGGGAAAGGGACGAGGAATGAAAGGAGTTCTCGAATGGTGAAAAAAGGGGAGAGAAGGGATAGGAAGCGATAAGAAGGTAGAGGAAAGGAGGAAAAGGAAGGAGAAGAAAGGGAGAGGGAGGGGAAAGCTCTTGTTTACCCTCTCTTCCCCCTTCCTTGGTAGAAGGAAGTAGAGGAAAGGGCAAGAGATGCTGGAGGAGAGGCAAGGGATGCTGAAGGAGGTGAAGAGGAGAAGGGGGAGGGGAGGAGAGGAAGGAGGAAACTGTGAAGAGTGGAGAAAAAGGGCGATAGGGAAGAAGGGGAAGGAGAAAGTTATTTTAGTGAAAATTTGCCTTTAATTGTGTATTGTATATTGTTTTTACGAGGGATATCTTTAGGTAGGTGAAAGAGGATTTGTATGAATGGGAGATTAAAAATAGTATGAAAAACATTATTTAAACAATATAAAAATGTCTATTGGAAAAAACGATATTCACGCGAGCGAAGTCGCGGGCAAAAGCTATCTATATACATAAAAGCAAAAGGTCACTCACTCACTCATCACGAAATCTCAGAAACAACAAGTGCTAGGAATCTCAAACTTTGCATGGTCGTTCCTGTTAGGATATGTGCTCACTTAAACGGAATTTTGCGAAATCCATCCCCTGAGGGGGTATAAACGGGTGGCAAAGTTTG
This sequence comes from Parascotia fuliginaria, assembly GCA_963082885.1. Lineage (NCBI taxonomy): Eukaryota > Metazoa > Arthropoda > Insecta > Lepidoptera > Erebidae > Parascotia > Parascotia fuliginaria. Next base: position 6,305,347 of record OY720175.1, read on the forward strand.
TATGAAACTTCTATAGTTTTTATAGTAGGATTACCAAATTACTAGAAAATACTCTTTTCTTATATTCAGAAACCACCCTTATTAAGTGGGCAAATAAGAGTCGCAAGTTTGTGTGAAAGTGGTTTGTCAGTTTTAGCGGTAGCGGGTTTAAACTGGATTCGCCATAGAGACGGATAATACTGATATTTATTACTGATACGTACGATTGCCATAAAATCAGGCACGCAATATTCTCATAGAGGCACCCATCTGAATTTTCACGCGAACGAAGTCGCGGGCAACAGCTAGTTAGTAATAAATATCAGTATAATCCGTCTCTAAGGCGAATCCGATTTAAATCTATTCACCCGCTACCCATAAAACAGAGGAATTTTTGCGATATTTAACGAAACTTGGCACTCCTATTTTCAAAAACTATAGAAGCTTCATACAAATTTTGTTCCCCTTTATACTCCAGGGAAATGAATTTCGCAAAATCCCGTCTTAGAGAGCACCTATTTCCAAAATTTGAAACTCCTAGCACTTGTAGTTTTTGAGATTTCGTGAAGAGATGAGTGAGTGAGTGACCTTTCGTTTTTATATATGTATAGCTTTTGCCCGCGGCTTCGCTCGCATGAATATCGTTTCTCAATAGACATTTTTATATTGTTTAAATACTGTTTTGCATACTATTTCTAATCTCATCATCATCACCATTCGTACAAACCCTCTTTCACCTACCTAAAGATATCCCCCGTAAAACAACATACAATACACAAAGGCAAATTTTCACTACAATAACTTTCCCCTTCCCCTCCCTTCTCCTTCCTTCCCCTCCCTTCCCCTTCCTTCCCCTCCCGTCTCCCTTCCATCACCCTCACTTTCCCTCACTTCCCTCACTTTCCCTTACGTCCCCCTCACTTGCCCTTCACTTGCCCCTCACTTGCCCTTCACTGCCTCCTCACACTCCCTAAGTTCCCTCTTCCTTTTTTATTTTTACACAACGCCATCTAGACCCAAAGTAAGCATATTATATGCTTGTATTATGGGTTCTAGAATACGGATAAACATACATAAATACTTTTATTTTTGTAAAAAGATACATATTATACATAGAAACACCCAGACCAATGCAAATAGACATGTTCATGCTACAAATATTTGCACTGAGCGGGAATCGAACTCGCGACCTCACAGTCCATACACAGTACCACCGAAATACAGAGGCAGTCGATTTCCCCCTGACTTTTCCCTCCCTTTCCCCTGACTTCCCCCTCACTACCCCCGCACTTCTCCCTTCCTTTCCTCTTCCTCCCCCTTCCTTCCCCCTCCCTCCAAATTTCAAGTCGCCAACTTCAAAAGCAAAGATCTTTCCATACAATATTTCATCCCTTATTTCACCCCTATAAATCCACCCCAGTTAAAAAAAAATGATGAGCGTATTTTTTATTTAAATAAAAGTATTCCAAAACAAAATTTCAAAGCTGTAACGTAAAAAATGAAGACGTTTCATGAATTGGGTTGAATTTTTAATAACCCATTCTTCGTACACTTCTAGACATTAAGACAAACACCCTCCAAATTTCAAGACGCTACGACCAGCAGTTTAGGCTTTACGTTGTCTGTCAGTCAGTCAGTCAGTCAGGACAAAGCGTTTTATAATATGTATGGATGTATGGATTAGACGTATAGCCATCAGGGATCAAAGCATACAGGCTGCTAGGAATGCTAACACGTGATAGAGCCACATAAAGCTGAACGAAAAACAGCTAATACTTAGATCCACACCCACAACTTTTAGTGTCTTACTTTGGGCGTTATTAATTAGTCATCGCAAAACATAGGCTCACTGGAAACTGGACTCGTTTAAACTAAATGAAAGATTGTTTAGAATGACAGGAATCCGAGGAATAAAAACACTATCAGCTATTCCGCAACCTGTTAAAATATCTGCTTCTATAAGATTTCGTAGTAAATTAACGAATGTTCGATATGATTCTTTAAATTGGCATAACTTTTTTATTTATGAACCGATTGACATGAAACAAACACTAAATGTTAAGTGAAGCTTACCACAATATATTAGTGAAAACCATATTTAAATCGGATAAGCCGTTTCTGAGATTAGCGTGCACAAACGCACAGACAAACAGACAAACAGACAAACAGACAAAAATTTTAACAATCATTGTTTTGGGTTCTATTTGCGTTAATATAGGTCCTAATAGTATTTTTTCTCATATATCTTCCATGTACAGACAGCGATCGGTTACATTTTTATTATATGTACTAGCTGTGCCCGCGACTTCGTCCGAGTGGAATAGTGATTTTGGGCAGCATTTTTTGGATATATCTTTTGGTTTGTTTTGAATTATAAACATCTTCGTTTAGGTGAATAAGAAAAATCTTTACAGTAAAAGCTTCTCTATATACGATATTAGACGTATAGCCATCGGGGATCAAAGCCATACAGGCTGCTAGGATTACTTACACGTGACAAATCCACATAAAGCTGACCAAAAACAGCCAATATTTAGATCCAAACTGACAACATTTAGTGTCTAGGCCTTATTAATTGTCATCTCGAAACATAGACTCACTGGAAACTGAAATCGTTTAAAACTAAACGGGAAATTGTTTGGAATGAGAGGAATCCGAGGAATAAAAACGCTATAATGTTTTTTTAATATATTAGCTTGCCAAAGTGACTCTACTCTGCCTGATGGTAAGCAGTCAGTGGAATCCAGAAGTGGTGGACACCATTCCAAAAGCCAAACTACTGGTATGGTGGACTCCACTATAGCTGCTGGGAATGGGGTTAGGGGAGTGAGGGAAGTGAGGAAAGAGGAAAGGGGGAAATTGGGCCCCCGACACTCTCACTCACCGAACGAAACGCAGTAGTACGAATACTACTACTCTTACGTCGACCCATTCATGCTGAAACCAGCTTGGATCTACTACCGTAATACTACGGTTAGGTCTAATTGGGCCCCTGTACAATGCCGCGGGTAGCCAGCGGCAACACCGTTTATACAGGTCTCTCTGGCCGGCGGGTTGACCCACACCAACCACACAATGACTCCAAGGATACTTAGCTGGTCCCACACGTACTGCGAGGATTGTCATCTCTGCATCAGTTGGGCCTCTGGCTCTCGCACTTACCGAACGAAACGCAATAATATGGATACTATTACTCTTACAACGATCTTCTATGAGAGGGTAGTACTTCCCTGGTCGATCCGACCCATTCATGCTGAAATCGACTACTACTATTTCGTAATTCACTTTAATTCCACCTATTTCGTAATGAGACGTGTTAACAAACATGTTTTGTCACAAAAAATAAAAATAAAATAAGTCTAGAAAAATATAAATCTCACTTTTATTTACATTTTAATAAAGAAATAAGAGGTGTTAACCTAACTTAAAAACACTTACCTAAGCTAAATACATACCACATGTATGACGTGATTATTTAAATTGGCATAATTTTATTATTTATTTTATGAACCGATTGACATGAAACAAAGACTAAATGTTAAGTGAAGCTTACCACAATGTATCAGTGAAAACCATATTTAAATCGGATAAGCCGTTTTTGAGATTAGCGTAAACAAACGCACAGACAAACAGACAAACAGACAAACAGACAAAAATTGTAACAATCATTGTTTTGGGTTCTATTTGCGTTGATAAAGATCCCAATAACATTTTTTCTAAAATATCTTCAATGTACAGACAGCGACCGGTTACATTTTTATTATATGTATAGATAGATTATACATATAAACTCCCAGACCAATGCAAATGGACATGTTTATGCTACAAATATTTGCACTGAGCGGGATTCGAACCCGCGACCTCACAGTCCATACACAGTACCACCGAAATACAGAGGCAGTCGATTTCCCCCTGACTTTCCCCTCCCTTTCCCCTGACTTCTCCCTCACTACCCCCGCACTTTCCCCTCACTTCTCCCTTCCTTTCCTCTTCCTCCCCCTCCCTTCCCCCTCCCTCCAAATTTCAAGTCGCCAACTTCAAAAGCAAAGATTTTTCCATACAATATTTCATCTCTTATTTCACTCCTATAAATCCACCCCAGTAAAAAAAAAATTATGAGCGTATTTTTTATTTAAATAAAAGTATTCCAAAACAAAATTTCAAAGCTGTAACTTAAAAAATGAAGACGTTTCATACATTCATGGACCGTGGAGGTAATGCAAGGATCTTGAAATGAAAATTATAATAATTTGAAAATTGGAGAATTTGTTGCAATTCAAAACATATTTCAATCTAGTCTAGACCAACATTACCTTGAACATTTCGTACGTGAGAATTTCCTCTAGTATTAGTCGCGCTCATGTTTGTGAGCTAGTTTTGAGTTACCTACTAATTAACAGCACTATCACTTGCATAGAACCCTCACAATTGCCCTCTTCGTATATTAAACAATATCACTCACTTTACAAAAGATGAAAAAATACAATTTAAAATTTTATGTACGACAGACTTGAAACTTGAAAGATAAAATTCGAATTTCGATCGAAAGAAGACTGCATTGGTTCGTATCGTATCACGCGACAAAATGGTTGAATGAAAATTATGGAGAGGTGGTAATGATGACAACTATTTGACTCTGTCTTGTTTATGTAATTCGTGAACGTTTAAGGAATACAGAACAACGGTCATGTTATATTTTGTGACGATGATCGGACATAGAACGCGTCTTCATAAAAAAATGACAATGACTAAATTTGGCTGACAATGTCAAAATTGTCAAGCTGACAAAGAAAAAGAATCGATCAACAGCGATCAACGGAAGTTGATCTTTTGTTTTCATGGAAGATGGTTGTCATTTAATTTCATCCACATTTTTTCTATTTTTTATCATTGTAATATACCATTAATATCATCAACAAGAATTCTATTCTAAACTTGACGCTGGCAGAAATAGCTGACACAATCGTCGGCTCTGTTGCCAAAAAAAAAGGAGAACAAGAAGAACAGCGATCAACAAATGAGACCGTTTTTTTTGTTGATCTTTTGTTTTCACGGAAGATGGTTGTTATTTAATTTCATCCACATTTTTCTATTTTATCATTGTAATATACTATTAATATCATCAACAAGAATATTATTCTACACTTGACGCTGGCAGAAATAAATAGCTGACACAATCGTTGGCTCTGTTGCCAAAAAAAAAGGAGAAGAAGAAGAACAAAAACTTTACTAACTTGATATTAAAGGATAAAGCTAAAATAAAATTATGTTAATGGCACACATTGGGTAAAGAACGTTTGACATTAAAAAATAACATCAATTCTGGGTATATTTATTTTTACTAAGATAAATATACCCAGAACTACATTTCTGAGAATTCAAACAAGCGCTCATCTTATAACGTGCAAATAACATATACACCAGCCAGAGCCTCTTTGAGCTGCAACAGTTACCCATAGATTAAGGTATCCTTCGTTCGGTCGTCGGTGCACCACGTGAGGTGTCGGCTCACGCGCTGTAGCTTTCGGTTCATGGTCGCCACTCTAGAACCTCTAGAATCTTTTTGTAAAACATATTATTATACTTGTATAGGTACTACTAGGTGTGTACCTACTCAAGACCGTCTTTAGCTATGCTGGGGCCCCGAGCTGAGGCACATAAGAATTTGGGGCCCTTTTTAAAAGTTTCCATTCTTTTATGTCACTCAGAATCGTCATGTAGTAGAGCGAGAAAAGAAAGTGAAAGAGAACGCAACAGCTTGCGGCGCAAGGCGCAATCGATGCGCTCGGCAAAACAAACAAAATGCGGTTGCACACAGGGAAGTGGCAAAACACTGACGCACCACGCCAGTGTTTTAGTCTCTCGGGAGAACTTTGACGTAGAGTGCATGCCACAACCTTGGAGGTTGCAGAGCAGAAATTCGGAAAGAACATATGCCCGACAAAAATCTTTTGAGAATAAGTGTGAAAAAATTATGGATCCTTCGGGGCGTCCTGAGGATGGAGGCCCCGGGCACGTGCCCCATGTGCTGTGGTGAAGACAGTACTGTACCTACTAGTTACTAGTTTACAAAACAAACAAATAATACTAACCTACCATTTAAATTTTTTTACTTTACACGTTGCAACTGCATCAAAATATGACGACAATTGCTCAAACTGAATGGTTATAATTTCAGAAAGAGTAGGTACTTAGATCTTTTTTTAAATTTATTATAATTAATTTTTGATGTCCCTTTTTTTGCGCGCGAAATTTCTGGGATTTCAGTATGAACTTAGAGCATTAAACCAACAGGAGTGGACACGCGCTCTATTTCCCTTGCGCAAAAGTCTGCCACTTTCGGCGGGGGACGGGGTAACGCGAGCAACGCACACTAATTACAATGTTAACTACTAATGCATTTTTAAATCGCGTCGTTATACACGCACACAATAAAATTATTACACACTAGCTTAAACTAAACACACACAATCACATTCACACACAGGGACATCTATCAGTTTACGCTTCCTTAGCGTAAAACAGTTAGAGCTTGACTCTGTCGATATTTAGTATCGATGTTTAGGATTTCATATAAGTACGCGAAAGATTTAATTATTTTCATGATTATTATGTTTGCTTATTAAAATGAGCATTATCTTATATTATATAGAACAGTTTTAGGTAATAATAATCGATTATAATTTTAAGGTTTTTTTTATTTAAGCACTTTGAAATAGATGAAAGTAAAGTAAATAGTTCATAAACATGAATTAACTAGAAGTAATTCTGTTAATTCATGTTTATGTCAATATTACAGGAAGAATAAAACAGTGTCTCTAACTAGCACACTTTTTTGTAATTATTATCAAAAAAGCCCGTCATACGGTCGGGCTAAATTTATTTGTAAACATTGTTCGACAAACAAATCTGGTTATGCGGTCGAGCTCTCCTACTATGTTTACTAATGTTTATTCAATACTTCCGATCCCTGATAGTACGGAACCTTAGAGCATTAAACCAACCCACAGAACAAGTACATACATAGAAGGAGTGTTAATCGCCCTCATATACTTGTCCTATTTTTCCAAATAAGCCGGATACATTGAAAAGAAAGAGACAAATAATTTTGCTAAGGACGCCCGGTGTACACTGTAGAAACGTCAATTTGGTTACCTTTGGTTACCTTTGGATGCCGAATTAAAAAGTGAACTAATGTCAAATGTTCCAACTTGTCAAGGCCTCTAGACAATTTAGTCGGATTAAACCGCCGCTCGTAATTTTCATTGTTGTTTATCTGTTTTGTGAAATAATATATGTTATTTAATAATTACATAGTGCTATTGTGAAGTAAAATTAAGCCCATTGGATAAGCAATGTCCTGCGTTATTGTAGGTTGTAAATTACATTCTTTTCGCAAAGAAAATCAAGTTTAAATCGTCAACTTCCATCGGTGAGTAGATAACAAACCAATAATATATACTAAAAACCTATATATACGTGCAAAATACCTAAGTGATTTATACTTTACTATACTGCAATCATATTATAATCGTCTGTTTGCCATTCGATTCAGTAATTTTTAAGTATTTTACATTTTTACCAATTTGTGTAGTCATGTTCAATAGTGTTGTGACTTGTGCTGCATATTTTATCGATGACAAAAATATTATTATAATTTGTGTTAACGATTTTGTGGTAACTATCTTTGTACCTTTCATAGTGTTTCATACATTGTGTTCTTTTGCAGGTTTCCGAAAGATCAGACCGGAAGATCCATGAAGCAAATTAAGAGAGAATTATGTTATATATCCTGTTGGTTTAATGCTCTAAGGTATAGATAGATACCACATCAAAATTATGGTTAGGTACCCTACTCGAATATTGTATGACATTTAATATTTTTTGAGATATTACGCATTGTAAACTATTCGGAGGGTAAAGCGATATTTCTTTATTCTGAGGTTAATATGTTGAACAAATTGATGTGTAAGGTTATGTTTGTAATATAATTAAAATTAAGAACTAACTGTAATAATATTTAAATTATATATATTGAAAACAATTTCATTCTGTATTTATAAAACAATTCTGACACTTCAAATCATTAAGTCATTCGACTTTCAATAAATAATTTTGATTGAAAGGTAATTTTAAATAATATTCTGGCAACACTGTCAGAGGAGAAAATGATTGAAGTGGGGCAGAGCTAACTATAAAAATAAAATAAATGATAGCAAGCGGTTAATTGTCGAGAAATCGCCGATTGAAGTATTAGCGGTACCTTTTGTATAATATAGCCTAAAATTGGTGTATGTAATGTACGAGTGTGCTAATGAATTAATATAACGAAGTGTGATTACATTATACAGTGTTCGACTTTCATTTAATACCTAGACTGAGGTTTGGGTTGAGGACTATTCTACATTTCAGAAGTGGAAATACGCACGTAAGTAAGCATATTTTATTTAAATAGTTAACCGCCACTGGAGATTATTCATTTTAAATTTGAACAGTCGGCCGCCATTGGATACTTCTTTTAAATTCTACATACGTTTTATATATTTGAACAGTTAACCGCCATTGGATATTTCTTTTAAATTCTACAGACGTTATAACAAAGATTGCAAACATCATTATACATAATAACATTTAATTAGATTGTAACGTATTCAACTAACATTCAAATAATGTAATGCACGTGTACAGAAATTAAAATTGTTTGCTACAAAGGGAATAGGTATAGTAAATGGTTAGTTATCACGTGTTGAGCTAGTATAGAAATGCATTGTCATACTTTTTACCACTTTAATTAAAACGATTGCTTTTATTTTCGAGACACGTTAGCTATACTTTTAGTAAGTATCAATCAGATTTATTTGTACACTACACATACACATTATCATAGGTATATCAACTTCGAACCTTAACAAGTATAAGTCCATTAATATAGGTATAAGGTCCAGTTGATAATCGTTTGGTTTGTTGTACCGTCGATTGAACCCTGCTACATTCAAGGTAACCATTATACAAAATCAATTACATAATTATCTAAAAAAAAAAAAATAAAAAAAATAAAAAAAAAAAAAAATTATAACCGCCATAATTTTAAAAGTATTTTGATGTTGCTAACGAATTTCATTAACAATAATTAGTTTGACTAGATCTCCACGGCTTTGATTAATGGTTTTATTTGCATAACAACAATGTTTTCGTTTTTGAGTTCTAGAACATGGACGAGGATGGTAACCGACGCAAATTAGAGACACCATCGCGTATCCGAAACCGACGTAGAGGCGACACGGGTCCCAGCCGATCGCGCACTCGCAGTCGCAGTCGTCTTGAGCAGAATTCGAACAGAGAGTTGGATGTAGACCGGGAGCGAGTCCAGAGACTAGAGCGAGAGCTGCAACGCGAACGGGAAATTCTACGGCATCGTGAGAGAAGTTCATCACAAAACTCACGGACAAGTAACATAAGATTGGCGGAGCGTCGAGAGAACTGCAAGCTTCACAATAGCGCGAACACTGGACGTCCCGCATCACATACCAGGTCACGTACTCCTTCTTTTTCTACCAATGATGTGATTAAAATAATTAAATCTATAAAGCATGGTCTTGAATCTCAACCAGTACAGCAAGGCACTCCTCTACTTAATAAGAATATAGATCATAAGAATATTCTACCAAATTTTGATCCAGCTATTAAAAACCAGAGGATAGATATTTGGCTAAAGAAAGTCAACGAATGTGCAGCAGTATATGGTTGGGATGATAGAACCACTATACATTTTTCCCTGCAAAAGCTCCAAGGATTGGCCAAAACATGGTTCGAGAGTTTAGATACGATCTTGTATACCTGGCAAGAATGGCAAGAAAAACTAACGAATGCGTTTCCTCATGAGCACAACTATGGCCAATGCTTGGAAGACATGCTAAGGCGGAAAAGTAAATTCAATGAGCCTATAGAGACATACTATTATGAAAAGTTAGCATTGTTAAATTTATGCGATATTACTGATAAACGCGCTGTCGATTGCATTATTCATGGAATCAGTGACAAGACTATGAAGTCTAGTGCTCTAGCGTTGCGATGTGCTCATCCAGAACAACTTTTACAATTTTTAATGAGCAATAGGGATACGATGAGCTTCCAGCAGTCTGTTAGTTTTAAAAATAGGAATATGCCTGATAATAGTAATAGTTCGGCGGCAAATTTAAAAAGGAATCCTAGTCTAGGCGTTTATTGTTTCAACTGCAAGGAACGGGGACATCCATATCTACAATGCCCTAAGCCCTTGCTAAAGTGTAGTACATGCAATAAGATAGGGCATAAAACAGAAAACTGTTTCAAAAGATCAGGGAGTTCTTCTACCAAAACTGATACGGTTCATAAAACAATGCGTATCTCTACCTCCAATCCAAGTGCAAAGTTCACTAAAGAAGTGCGTGTTGAAGGCACGACTCTAGAATCATTTGTGGATTTTGGGAGTGAGATAACTTTGATTCAAGAATCAATAGCGCGCAAAATAGGTCAAGTTCATGACAATATACCAACCGTAATGAAAGGTTTTGGCAACGATTTAGTGCAGTCCCCTGGTAGTGTAGTACTTGACCTTGAAATTGATGGTGTCGGTGCAAGGGTAGTGTGTAAGGTCGTAAATGATAACTTCTTGGATAAACCGTTTTTAATCGGTCAGTCTTTCACTGAGCAGCCGCATATTACAGTGTATAAGGATTCTACTTGTTTGCGATTTCTAAACTTTGGTTCAGAATTACCTAAAGTAAATGTTTGCACTGACTATGATCGATTCCTCAAGTGTAAAGTAACTAGTTCCGTTCAACTATTTGGTACTGCGAGCGTTAGGGTATGTACTGATTCAGGATATAATGGTGAAGTGTTAGTGATGAGTAAGTTAGTGGGTAAATTGAATAACCAACATCTTGTTTGTGGCGGTATATTCCCAGTTAAGCACGGACAGGCACACTTAATTGTGTCACCAGTTACTGTACCGTGTTTACTTTACGAAAACGGCACCATATGCCGAGCCGAAAAGGTTAAGGTCGTAAATAGAGTAATAAAAGTAGCCTCGGAGACTTCGCCTTATGAAGATCATAGGGACCTAAGGGATAAAACAATTGATGTACGTCAAATTCAAATCGGGCCAACAGTAGCTGAGGAAGATAGACTCATGCTCATTGAACTGTTAAATCGTTTTAAACATTGTTTCGCCACGTCTCTACTCGATCTAGGTTGTAGTGATCTTACCGAGATGAACATAGAATTAAATAGTCAGAAACCCGTTGTTTATAGGCCATATAGGCTGTCTCATTCGGAAAGAGAAAAAGTATGTAGTATGATTAATGAATTGTTAGAAGCCGGTATAATAAGAGAATCTACTTCGGAGTACGCAAGTCCAATTATTCTGGTGCGCAAAAAAAATGGCAACACCAGAATGTGCGTTGACTATAGAATGCTTAACTCTATAACCTTAAAGGAGAGATACCCTATGCCTGTTATAGAGGACGAAATTGCTAGGTTGTCGGGTCAAGCGTGGTTCGTTACCCTAGATCTAATGTCTGGCTATTATCAAGTGCCTATAACTGAGACCAGCAAACGCTACACAGCTTTCGTTACCCCGGACGGTCAATATGAATTCAATCGCATGCCGTTCGGGTTAGCAAATGCGCCGGCAGTGTTCCAACGCATGATGAATGCCGTTCTTGGTTCAGCGCGATACAATAAAGCCACCGTGTATATTGATGACCTTCTAATCTATGGTAAAACGCCAAGGCAGTGTTTAGATAGGTTAGAGGATATAATGCAGTTAATAGAAAGAGCTAATTTGACACTTAACTTGTCCAAATGCAGCTTCCTGCAAAATAAAATCAATTACCTTGGATATGAAGTAAGTGCGGCAGGTATCAAACCAGGCACAGAAAAGTTGCAAAGTGTCATAGACTTTCCACGACCTGTGAACGTACATGGTGTGCGACAATTCCTAGGACTAGCGAGTTATTTTAGAAAATTTGTCAAAGGCTTTGCACTCATAGCACACCCTCTGAACAAGCTCCTTAGGAAGGACACTACCTGGGAATGGTCAGACGCACAGGAGCATGCTTTTCTTGATCTTAAAAGGAGTCTTGTAGATAGACCGGTCTTGGCTATTTATGATCCCCATGCAGAACTAGAACTCCATACAGATGCTAGCAAAATAGGTGTGGGTGGCATATTATTGCAACGCTTCAAAGAATGTAATGATTTGCAGCCCATAGCATATTACAGTCGACAAACTTCACCTGAAGAAAAGGTCTTCCACTCCTATGAGCTTGAAACGCTCGCTGTTATAAGTTCGCTCAAGAAGTTTAGGGTGTACCTGTTGGGGAAAACATTTAAGATAGTGACAGATTGTAGCGCATTACGGTCCACATTTCAAAAAAGGGATTTAATCCCACGAATTGCTCGTTGGTGGTTATTGCTACAGGAATTTGATTGCAGTGTCGAATACAGAGCAGGAACTAAAATGGCGCACGTTGATGCACTGTCACGTAACCCTGTCTTCTCTGAAGGTGACCAATCCTGCGAACAAATTCCCTCTATATTGATCATTAGTAACGAAGATTGGCTATTGACTCTTCAGTTAGGCGACACGGAGTTAAGCAGAATTCGGGATATTCTTTCCAATAACGTAGGTCAAAAGGAACTTCAGTATATTAGAGATAGTTTTGTTATACGTGATAACAAATTATTCCGATACGTAAATAAAGAAAAGGATCAGGCTCGCTGGGTGGTACCAAAAGGCGCACGTTGGCAGATATGTAAAATGAATCATGACGACATAGGACACTTAGGTTACGCAAAGACATTGGATAGGTTAAAACGGAATTACTGGTTTGCAAAGATGACTCGTTTCGTAAAAAAATATGTAGGAGCGTGTATTGAGTGTGCTTATGCCAAAAGATCTTCAAATGTACGAGAGGGATTACTAAACCCTATTCCAAAGGCAGACATACCTTTCCACACTCTTCATATTGATCACGTTGGACCTTTTGTTAAATCTAAACGTGGGCATACACATATTCTAGTTATAGTTGATTCCTTCACAAAATTCGTATTTATCAAATCCGTGAGAAATACTAAGGCTCAAGGCGTGATCAATGTGCTAGAAGAGGTCTTTTATACATTCCGTAACCCTGATAGGCTGATTAGTGACCGTGGTAGTTGTTTTACATCCCATCTTTTCAAAAGATTCTGTCTGAATAAGGGCATCAAACACATTTTAAACGCAGTAGCCAGCCCAAGGTCAAACGGTCAAGTGGAACGCTATAACCGCACCATTTTAGATTCTCTTACGGCACAAAACATTAATGATAACGAAAAGGACTGGGATAGGAAACTAGGCATAATTCAATGGGGGCTAAATAATACTGTTCAAAAGACTACAAATCGTACACCTGCGGAAGTAATGTTTGGTTTAAAAATAAACGGTGAACTGAACCCAGTTATGAATGAAGTCACGTTACCTAATGAAACCCCTGACCTGATTGCCATACGTGATGAGGTTAAGAAAAATATAGATAGAGAACAAGACAAACAAAAGGAATATTACGACAGGGACAGGAAACCAGCTCAAATCTATAGTAGTGGTGATCTGGTAAAAGTATTAAAGTCATCTTTTAACAATGATGGTAAAAGCACAAAACTCATGCCATCTTATGAAGGCCCGTACAAGATAACAAGAGCATTAGGAAATGATCGTTATAGGATCGCACCAATTCCCGGGTTTAAGGCCATGAAAAATAAACGCAATACTACTGTCGCCGCGGATCGCATACAACCATGGATACACATCGCGTCACTTGAAGTTAATAATGATGAATCTGATTCTTGTAATGCTGCAATCGATAGTGAATGATACGATACAAATGTTACTTTATTTATTCCTACAAATAGTTACAATAATTTGTTATTGGTATAAAAATTGATAATATAAAATTAAATGATAATGATCAATTATGTATTACTTAATTAATATATTAATTTAATTATAAAGTTAATAAGTAATTTGCTGCAGTATGATTTTCTCCTTTGCAGGTCAGGAGCGAGAACTGATTGGTTCGCACCTTGATTTGATGATTGATTCGTTATTAGACGATCGAAGCCCTTGAGAAGTGATTGGTTCAAGGCAACTACAACTGAGAATCGATTGGTTCAGTCGTAGTGAAGAGAAGCCCTTGAGAAGTGATTGGTTCAAGGCAACTACAACTGGGAATCGATTGGTTCAGTCGTAGTGAAGAGAAGTCCTTGAGAATTGATTGGTTCAAGGCAACTACAACTGAGAATTGATTGGTTCAGTCGTTATTAAGTTCTTGAGAATTGATTGGTTCAAGGCAACTGCAACCGAGAATTGATTGGTTCGGTTGTAATAGACAGGTCCTTGACAATTGATTAGTTCAAGGCAATTGCAACTAAGAATTGATTGTCTCTATAAGTCTTAGAGAAATGACTGGTTCACAGTAAATCCAATAATGGTTATATAATGTCTAAAGATAATGTATAAAGATAATAATATAATGTATAAAGATAATAATATAATGTATAAAAGTAATAGTAGGCATACAACATAGAATTGTTTATAGTATCATTAGGCCAAATGTAAGGTTATCACCTGATTCGTGTATGAGGGCATACACATTGTCAGGACGGTCGAATGTAAGGTTATGTTTGTAATATAATTAAAATTAAGAACTAACTGTAATAATATTTAAATTATATATATTGAAAACAATTTCATTCTGTATTTATAAAACAATTCTGACACTTCAAATCATTAAGTCATTCGACTTTCAATAAATAATTTTGATTGAAAGGTAATTTTAAATAATATTCTGGCAACACTGTCAGAGGAGAAAATGATTGAAGTGGGGCAGAGCTAACTATAAAAATAAAATAAATGATAGCAAGCGGTTAATTGTCGAGAAATCGCCGATTGAAGTATTAGCGGTACCTTTTGTATAATATAGCCTAAAATTGGTGTATGTAATGTACGAGTGTGCTAATGAATTAATATAACGAAGTGTGATTACATTATACAGTGTTCGACTTTCATTTAATACCTAGACTGAGGTTTGGGTTGAGGACTATTCTACAGATGTTCATACTCTTAGAGCATTAAACCAACCGGAGAGGCCACTGACAGGCGTACCCCTCTGCCAAAGGTACCAGCCCACCGGTCATACCCGATAAAAAACTAGTTGACGCGCGTTTCGCATCATAAGTTACCTATCGGTGCATGCGTAATAGCGTCTCAATAGAAATGCCGAATTGCAATGTATTTTGGTGTAAAAAGCGTTCAGCGACATCAAGTCTACAAAAGGATAATATTACATTCCACCTGTAAGTATTATTTTGTTCTAATATTATTAAATAAGGCATTAAATTAGCAATTTAACCAAATAAAATGATAATCAACAAGTGTTGCCAGGCTTATCATCAATACTCCAATGTATGGTAATATTTTAAGTTAAATTAACATAAAAACTAACCTTTCCTTTTTTATATCTCGCCTTGTTGACATATCTAATAAGTTTCATTTTGGATGTACATTATTGTGTCACCGTTCCCATATTTATTAATTTTTAATTAAAACAAATCTTTTTTTTTACCAAGTAATGCACAAAATAATATTAAATGAACAAGTAAAATGAGATTATAAATCCAAATATACAAGATTAGTGCACTTTATTCCGAAAGATAATTGCTCATTTCTTACAAAAATAAGCGTATTTATTTTTAAGAAACTGGTCACACTTTAACATAATTAGAGATGAGACAGTTTAATCACAAATATCGATATTGGTTTTCCAGTATTAAATTAATTTTTTTTTGATTGTTTTAGATTTTCAAAAGAAGCAGCACCTCGAGTCGCTTGGGTCCAATATTGTAGGAACCATATAAGTGGGTCCCTAAGCGTACAAGTATCTGACTATCAGCTTAAAAGACAAAGCCTTCTGTGCTGCCAGCACTGCTACCTCCTCCCTACCCCCCAAGCGGTTTTTAGCAAGTAAACTCGCTGTGCGCTACCTCCTCTTATTGCATTACCTAGGATTAGTTAAACTAGATTTATAAGGTTAATTTAAATTGCACAGTTTTTCAGTATTTTATTATACCTACTTAAATAAAGACTTTCTGAAATATATTCTGTTGTTTTTTTGTTATCTGAACAGATAAAATATCTCTCTAATAAAAATCTACTCATACATTCTCATGTCAGTGTCTTGTTACTATGTAATCAGAACAAAATCCTCCAATTACAAGCTCTGCTTAGTTGGAACGAAATTTAATAGCAACAGACAATTAATTCAAAGTATTATTTGGTTTGAATATACATACATACTTAGGAATAATACACGTAAAATTGACACGTAATAATTAATTACAATCTTTAATCCACACTAGAACAAATTTCAACAGGTGGTGGTTATTGAACATACATCCATGTGCGCAGTAGTAAAATAAAAAAAAGAGTGGGTACCCATGTACGCACGTAAGAAGTTATACTTCTTTGGCATAACAATCCAAAAATACCAAATAATAATACAACGCATACATACATAAATATTTGAATTGATATAAACGCCAATATATTTTTTATTTATTCACACAGATTATTTGTACTGATACGACACACAAAGATCCGCAACTAACTTCAGTGTGTAAAAGGTTCGCAACTAACTTCAGGGTGTTGCTTTTTCTGTCGGTGAGCGCGCGCATCGTAAAAATTCACTCTCATCATTTTTCCCAATCGCGCCAAAAAAAGTATAACTTCAAAAAAACGGCTAAATGCCAGTAGGACTCGCGCGCCGAGGGTTCCGTACTTAGAGCATTAAACCAACAGGAGTGGACACGCGCTCTATTTCCCTTGCGCAAAAGTCTGCCACTTTCGGCGGGGGACGGGGTAACGCGAGCAACGCACACTAATTACAATGTTAACTACTAATGCATTTTTAAATCGCGTCGTTATACACGCACACAATAAAATTATTACACACTAGCTTAAACTAAACACACACAATCACATTCACACACAAGGACATCTATCAGTTTACGCTTCCTTGGCCTAAAACAGTTAGAGCTTGACTCTGTCGATATTTAGTATCGATGTTTAGGATTTCATATAAGTACGCGAAAGATTTAATTATTTTCATGATTATTATGTTTGCTTATTAAAATGAGCATTATCTTATATAGAACAGTTTTAGGTGTAACGTGCTGCCTAATAGTGTTGTAATTTTATTAATAAAACACTGTGGTAGTCGTTTACAAAAATTATTTTATAATGTCTTTTTTATTCCAGTCCCAAAAACAAGAGCTGTCAATTGTACAGAATTTAGGGTGTCGTTCATTTTTAAAATAAGAAGTATAAAAGGTACAGAGTAAGTACTATATGTAGCTCTGCTACATAGGTAATAATAATCTATTATAATTTTAAGGTTTTTTTTTATTTAAGCACTTTGAAATAGATGAAAAGTAAAGTAAATAGTTCTTAAACATAAATTAACTAGAAGTAATTCTGTTAATTCATGTTTATGTCAATATTACAGGAAGAATAAAACAGTGTTTCTAACTAGCACAAAAGGTACAGAGTAAGTACTATATGTAGCTCTGCTACATGACTCCTCCCCAGAGACCATCCTACGATGGGCGATAGTGATCAGGGAATCGCACTCTTCTGCCTGAACGAGTGGTCTTTATGTGCTCATCATTTTCAGGCGTATATACTGATGCCTTATCATTTCTGATGGAAGGTGTATCTGGCTTAGCTTCTGGAAGTATATCTGCAGTTAGCATATATGCTGGCTTTAATCTATCTACAGATACGGTTTGCTCTTTGTTCTTAATCTTTAGCTTGAAAAATTTTGCGTTCCGCTTAAGTACTAAATATGGTCCTGTGTAAGCTGGCTGAAGAGATCCTCTCACAGTATCATCTCGGACGTATACATGAGTTGCTGATGGTAAGTCTTTAAATACAAATATGTTTCGTCTGCCATGTCTCGATGCTGGTTGTGGGCGTATTTTATTCATCACAGAACGAAGTCTTGTATTGAATTCTGTGAAGTCGCTGGTGGTGTTAGGAATAGCTGATGACTGTAAAAAATCACCAGGTAATCTGAGGTATTCTCCATATACAAGTTCAGCGGGTGACGCCTGTATATCCTCCTTGAAGGCACTTCTCATTCCGAGTAGTATAAAAGGTAGACTTTCGGTCCAGCTTGCGCTTTCATGACATATAATGGCACTTTTCAGCTGTCTGTGCATGCGTTCAACCATGCCATTGCTTGCTGGATGGTAAGCGGTAGTTCTATTGCGTCGAAATCCGGCCAGTTCTGACAGTTGTGTCATTACTGCAGATTCGAATTGCTTGCCGCGATCTGTCACGATTTCGGTAGGACAACCGTAACGTGCTATCCAGGTGGAAATAAAAGCTTTAACGACTGTTTCTGCACATATATCTTTCAACGGTACTGCCTCAGGCCATCGAGTAAATCTATCCACAGCAGTGAGGCAATAGCGAAAACCATCTGAAGGAGGTAGAGGTCCAATTAGATCTATATGAACAAAACTGAACCTTGCATTTGGTAACTTGAAGGTTCCCATCGGCGATGACACATGTCTTGTGATCTTCGTACGTTGGCAGGCGTGGCAAAGCTTAGTCCACTCACGACAATCTTTATTAATACCGGGCCACACATAACGCTGTGCCACTAGCTTTGCGGAGGCATTAGCGCCTGGATGACTGAGGGAATGTAGACTGTCATAAACTTGCCTTCTGAGATCTGTTGGTACATAGGGACGAGGAATTGCGGTGCTGTCATCACAGTAAAGTTCCGTTTTAGTTCCAGGTATCATGCTTTAATGACGTTCCTCCTTCTAGGAGTAGCTTCAGTTCTGGATCAGACTTTTGTGACCTAACCAGATTAATTAGCTCCACGGGTTGAACAATGGCTTCAACTCTCGAGAGTGTGTCCGCTACTACATTGTCCTTGCCTGATATATGGTGAATATCTGTCGTGAATTGTGCAATATAATCAAAATAGCGAAATTGCCGCGGTGAACACTTTTCTTTATGTCCTTGAAATGCGAAGCAAATCGGCTTATGATCTGTATAGACCGTAAAGTGTCTTGCTTCCACGAGGTGGCGAAAGTGTTTTATTGCGTCATATATCGCAAGTAATTCCCTGTCGTAGGGAGAGTATTTCTTTTGTGATGGGCTCAATTTACGACTAAAGAATGCTAAAGGTTGCCATTGTCCGTTCTTCTTTTGTTGTAATACGCCACCTATTGCAGTGTCTGAAGCATCCGTAACTAGGGCTAATTTAGCGTTCATATCCGGATGTGCCAAAAGTGCTGCACGGCATAAGCTTTCTTTACAGCGTTCAAATGCTTGATGTGCTTCTCCAGTGATTTCTACAGGATGTGAGCCTTTAGTGACACCTGAGAGCAGGTTATGCAATGGTGCTTGAAATTTGGCTGCATCTTGAATAAACCTACGGTAAAAATTTACCATACCGAGAAATCTTCTAAGTTCTTTTACAGTTTGTGGAACTGGGAAGTCCTTTATGGCTTGGGTCTTGCTGTCCAATGGCTTGATTCCATCAGCAGAAACTCTACAGCCAAGAAAAGTTACTTCCTTTTCACCAAATACACATTTTGACGTGTTTATAACCATTCCGTATTGTTTCAATTGGTTGAAAATAATACGAAGGTGTTCCATATGAGTCTTTTTATCGGAAGAAAAAATAAGGAAATCGTCAATGAAGGGGTAACAAAAATCCAGGTCCCTTGTCATCTCATCGACGAATCTTTGAAAGGTTTGACCTGCGTTGCGTAAACCAAACATCATAAACGGAAACTCGTACATACCGAATGGTGTGGTGATAGCTGTCATTTGGATATCCTCACAATGAACCGGTATCTGGTTATAGGCCTTTACCAAATCTATCGTTGAAAATATCTTGGAACCAGCTATGTTTTGCGTGAAGTCTTGGATGTGCCTAATAGGGTATCGATCAGGGATCGTTCTGGCGTTGAGCATACGATAATCGCCGCATGGGCGCCATCCATTGTCCTTCTTGGGAGTGAGATGAAGCGGAGATGACCATGGGCTTTCTGATGGTCTGGCTGTTCCATTCTTCAGCATGTCTGTAAACTCCTTCTTTGCTATTTTCAATTTATCCGGTGCGAGTCGTCTTGGTAAGCAGTAAACGGGAGGTCCTGGTGTAGTTCTAATATAATGAACTGTGTTATGGCGAATGGCTCGATGAGTGCCTGCCGGTCGCGTAATTTCGGGAAACTCCCGAAGAAGATTCAGATATGTTGATTCCCCCATCATCGTTTTCACTGAAGAAATCGCATCTGAAGCAGGAACTGGTGTTGCGCTTGCTGACAAAGTAGTTTTATTATCTACCAAGCGTTTGTTTCGGCAGTCTACCATTAATCCGTAAAAAGATAAAAAATCGACACCGATAATTGGCTTTGTGACGTCAGCAACTATAAAACGCCAGCTATAATCACGCCGAAGGCCTAAATCAAGCTCCATGTGATGTAAACCATACGTGGCTATTGTTGTGCCATTGGCTGCGAAAAGAGTGAAATCTGTAGTTCTTGGCCGTCTCTGTTTGAGAGCAGTGCGAGGAAAAACACAGAGGTCGCTTCCAGTGTCGACTAAAAACTGTATCTTTGTTCGCCTGTCAGTAATAAATAAGCGACCGTATGAACTTGGGCAATCATGTGTCGCTACTGATGATTGCCTCTGGCTTTTCCCGAGCCCGGCTGGTAGTCACAAGGCTTCAGACACTTTCGTGCCTTGTCACCATATCGATAATGAAAAATGCAATTGGGATACTTCCTGTAGTTTGATTGAGAGCGTGTGTTAGTATTGTTGCTGTTGCGTCGCTGTCTTGAATGAGGTCTCGAAGGTCTTGATGAGAGAGCTTGGACTTGACGGCTAAGCTCGGCGATTTCCTTTGACAGCCTCTCGCAAACTGCAGAACTTGAAACAGCTTCAGCTGATGACACTTGGGACGCTTGTGGTACGAGATCGTGTATTTTGTCGGCTAAATCCGCAAGCGCTTGTAGTGATGATTCCGGTTGTGATGCCACAACGATCTGAATATTGCCAGGCAAGCGACTTGTCCACACGGTCTTTATAAAATCATCTGGAATGTTCGGTCCGGCTAAATGTTGCAGATGACGTAAGAATGTAGACGGTCGTCTGTCACCTAGTTCTTCGTGCATTAGCAATTGAGTTAGCTCTTTTTCTCGTGACGCTGATAGCCGTTTGATGAGCTCGCTTTTCAGTCGGTCATACTTTCCTTTTGCAGGCGGGTTCACAAGGATGTCTTTCACTTCCGAGGCGTAACGATGTTCCAACTGCGCGCTAACATAATGGTATTTTGTGTCGTCATCCTTAATACCGGAAAGTGCAAAACTGCCCTCTATTTGGGCAAACCAAACCGCTGGCTCCTCGGGCCAGAATGGTGGTAGTCGTACTCCGACACGAAAAATATCAGATGATGTAAAATACCTCGTTGCTTCCGACGATGTTGAACCGCCATCTTCGTTCACATTCGACGATTTTTCCATAATAATGTTTCAATAGGTACGTCGGGGTCACCAATGTAACGTGCTGCCTAATAGTGTTGTAATTTTATTAATAAAACACTGTGGTAGTCGTTTACAAAAATTATTTTATAATGTCTTTTTTATTCCAGTCCCAAAAACAAGAGCTGTCAATTGTACAGAATTTAGGGTGTCGTTCATTTTTAAAATAAGAAGTATAAAAGGTACAGAGTAAGTACTATATGTAGCTCTGCTACATAGGTAATAATAATCTATTATAATTTTAAGGTTTTTTTTTATTTAAGCACTTTGAAATAGATGAAAAGTAAAGTAAATAGTTCTTAAACATAAATTAACTAGAAGTAATTCTGTTAATTCATGTTTATGTCAATATTACAGGAAGAATAAAACAGTGTTTCTAACTAGCACACTTTTTTGTAATTATTATCAAAAAAGCCCGTCATACGGTCGGGCTAAATTTATTTGTTAAACATTGTTCGACAAACAAATCTGGTTATGCGGTCGGGCTCTCCTACTATGTTTACTAATGTTTATTCAATACTTCCGATCCCTCATAGTACGGAACTCTCGGCACGCGAGTCCTACTGGCATTTAGCCGTTTTTTTTTGAAGTTATACTTTTTTTGGCGCGATTGGGAAAAATGATGAGAGTGAATTTTTACGATGCGCGCGCACACCGACAGAAAAAAGCAACACCCTGAAGTTAGTTGCGAACCTTTTACACACTGAAGTTAGTTGCGGATCTTTGTGTGTCGTATCAGTACAAATAATCTGTGTGAATAAATAAAAAATATATTGGCTTTTATATCAATTCAAATATTTATGTATGTATGCGTTGTATTATTATTTGGTATTTTTGGATTGTTATGCCAAAGAAGTATAACTTCTTACGTGCGTACATGGGTACCCACTCTTTTTTTTATTTTACTACTGCGCACAAGGATGTATGTTCAATAACCACCACCTGTTGAAATTTGTTCTAGTGTGGATTAAAGATTGTAATTAATTATTACGTGTCAATTTTACGTGTATTATTCCTAAGTATGTATGTATATTCAAACCAAATAATACTTTGAATTAATTGTCTGTTGCTATTAAATTTCGTTCCAACTAAGCAGAGCTTGTAATTGGAGGATTTTGTTCTGATTACACAGTAACAAGACACTGACATGAGAATGTATGAGTAGATTTTTATTAGAGAGATATTTTATCTGTTCAGATAACAAAAAAACAACAGAATATATTTCAGAAAGTCTTTATTTAAGTAGGTATAATAAAATACTGAAAAACTGTGCAATTTAAATTAACCTTATAAATCTAGTTTAACTAATCCTAGGTAATGCAATAAGAGGAGGTAGCGCACAGCGAGTTTACTTGCTAAATACTGAGCTCTCCGCCGCTTGGGGGGTAGGGAGGAGGTAGCAGTGCTGGCAGCACAGAAGGCTTTGTCTTTTAAGCTGTTAGTCAGATACTTGTACGCTTAGGAACCCACTTATATGGTTCCTACAATATTGGACCCAAGCGACTCGAGGCGCTGCTTCTTTTGAAAATCTAAAACAAACAAAAAAAAAATAATTTAATACTGGAAAACCAATATCGATATCGTGATTAAACTGTCTCATCTCTAATTATGTTAAAGTGTGACCAGTTTCTTAAAAATAAATACGCTTATTTTTGTAAGAAATGAGCAATTATCTTTCGGAATAAAGTGCACTAATCTTGTATATTTGGATTTATAATCTCATTTTACTTGTTCATTTAATATTATTTTGTGCATTACTTGGTAAAAAAAACATTGGTTTTAATTAAAAATAAATAAATATGGGAACGGTGACACAATAATGTACATCCAAAATGAAACTTGTTAGATATGTCAACAAGGCGAGATATAAAAAAGGAAAGGTTAGTTTTTATGTTAATTCAACTTAAAATATTACCCCAGATTGGAGTATTGATGATAAGCCTGGCAACACTTGTTGATTAGCATTTTATTTGGTTAAATTGCTAATTTAATGCCTTATTTAATAATATTAGAACAAAATAATACTTACAGGTGGAATGTAATATTATCCTTTTGTAGACTTGATGTCGCTGAACGCTTTTTACACCAAAATACACTGCAATTCGGCATTTCTATTGAGACGCTATTACGCATGCACTGATAGGTGACTTATGATGCGGAACGCGCGTCAACTAGTTTTATTTAACGGGTATGACCGGTGGTCTGGTACCTTTGGCAGAGGGGTACGCCTGTCAGTGGCCTCTCCGGTTGGTTCACAGAACAAGTACTAAAGCATAGAAGTACTATTAAGAGAATAAAGCGTACACACTCAGAGACAAATAGAAGTTTAATAGTGCTACGATACCTTCTGAGAGTTTATCGATATCGATAGATGAAATTTGTCTATGGGCTATGGTTAAATTAACAGACATGCTAATATCAAATGAATGAATGAACTACAAGAAACAAAGGGCCGTTTTACACCTCACCGGAATGGCATAGGCCGGCAGTGGCGCCAGGAGCATTTTCAATGTAAAATAATTTGAAGTTTATATTCATGTTTCATGCTGTAAGTTCAAACACAATGTAAATTGTAGGTATATGAATAAATTAAATAAATTGAAAATTGAAATATACATGATCGATCCACACACTACCTCGCATCACGGAGCGTAGTGCGAGCGTGCGTGTTCTTATATTGTTTGTAAGTATCTCTCTTTGTATAGAAATCACGCGTGGTGCAACACACTGAAAACGCATTTAAGCGCTGTGTTACTGATCACACGCTTACATGCAGAGAAACACGTACTCACGCGCGTGGGTTCGGGGCCAGACGGTATGGACACCGTGTTCTGCAGTAACGTGCGTGATTGATGATGCAGACCAGCACTCTCGCATCTGCACGCGTGGCACCGTCACCGCGTCGCCACGCTCCCGCAGCGTAGTGCGGGGCAGTGTGTGGATCGCCAAAATACCGGTATCGGCCCTCTGTTCTTTTCTGACTTTCTTAGTATAGCATCAAAACAGATACCCCAAGGTAAAAATAAAACACAGCTGTAAGATTCATGTCACAAATGTATGATTATATTTCCAATAATATTGAAACACATTATTACTGCCCCTTAAAATTACAGTTTTGTTTAGGAATGTCCTGATTATTTGTGCATAAGCTAAAATATTTTTTGTTATGATATGAATTGGTACGATTAGAAATTTTTCCCGATCAATTTTATCAATAAATTTCTGTAGTCATCTAGAACATTTATTAATTTATTTATTGAAAAAGTATTTACAATATCATTACAGATAAAAAATCCAATACGATATCATAAAAAAAAATCTAAAAAAATTTCTAAATAAATATACCTATTTATCCAATACTATACATTTTTGTGCAACATCTTTGCATTTTGACAGGAACATACATTGAAAATATTAATTTCTATAGAAATAATAACAATAAGTCGTATGGCGCATGACAATGAAGCAAATTTGAGTAGATTCGTCCTCACCGCTGGAACGTTAAACGTGTAACAATATAATATATAACATAATTCTCTCTTAATTTGCTTCATGGATCTTCCGGTCTGATCTTTCGGAAACCTGCAAAAGAACACAATGTATGAAACACTATGAAAGGTACAAAGATAGTTACCACAAAATCGTTAACACAAATTATAATAATATTTTTGTCATCGATAAAATATGCAGCACAAGTCACAACACTATTGAACATGACTACACAAATTGGTAAAAATGTAAAATACTTAAAAATTACTGAATCGAATGGCAAACAGACGATTATAATATGATTGCAGTATAGTAAAGTATAAATCACTTAGGTATTTTGCACGTATATATAGGTTTTTAGTATATATTATTGGTTTGTTATCTACTCACCGATGGAAGTTGACGATTTAAACTTGATTTTCTTTGCGAAAAGAATGTAATTTACAACCTACAATAACGCAGGACATTGCTTATCCAATGGGCTTAATTTTACTTCACAATAGCACTATGTAATTATTAAATAACATATATTATTTCACAAAACAGATAAACAACAATGAAAATTACGAGCGGCGGTTTAATCCGACTAAATTGTCTAGAGGCCTTGACAAGTTGGAACATTTGACATTAGTTCACTTTTTAATTCGGCATCCAAAGGTAACCAAAGGTAACCAAATTGACGTTTCTACAGTGTACACCGGGCGTCCTTAGCAAAATTATTTGTCTCTTTCTTTTCAATGTATCCGGCTTATTTGGAAAAATAGGACAAGTATATGAGGGCGATTAACACTCCTTCTATGTATGTACTTGTTCTGTGGGTTGGTTTAATGCTCTAAGGTTCCGTACTATCAGGGATCGGAAGTATTGAATAAACATTAGTAAACATAGTAGGAGAGCTCGACCGCATAACCAGATTTGTTTGTCGAACAATGTTTAACAAATAAATTTAGCCCGACCGTATGACGGGCTTTTTTGATAATAATTACAAAAAAGTGTGCTAGTTAGAGACACTGTTTTATTCTTCCTGTAATATTGACATAAACATGAATTAACAGAATTACTTCTAGTTAATTCATGTTTATGAACTATTTACTTTACTTTCATCTATTTCAAAGTGCTTAAATAAAAAAAACCTTAAAATTATAATCGATTATTATTACCTAAAACTGTTCTATATAATATAAGATAATGCTCATTTTAATAAGCAAACATAATAATCATGAAAATAATTAAATCTTTCGCGTACTTATATGAAATCCTAAACATCGATACTAAATATCGACAGAGTCAAGCTCTAACTGTTTTACGCTAAGGAAGCGTAAACTGATAGATGTCCCTGTGTGTGAATGTGATTGTGTGTGTTTAGTTTAAGCTAGTGTGTAATAATTTTATTGTGTGCGTGTATAACGACGCGATTTAAAAATGCATTAGTAGTTAACATTGTAATTAGTGTGCGTTGCTCGCGTTACCCCGTCCCCCGCCGAAAGTGGCAGACTTTTGCGCAAGGGAAATAGAGCGCGTGTCCACTCCTGTTGGTTTAATGCTCTAAGTTCATACTGAAATCCCAGAAATTTCGCGCGCAAAAAAAGGGACATCAAAAATTAATTATAATAAATTTAAAAAAAGATCTAAGTACCTACTCTTTCTGAAATTATAACCATTCAGTTTGAGCAATTGTCGTCATATTTTGATGCAGTTGCAACGTGTAAAGTAAAAAAATTTAAATGGTAGGTTAGTATTATTTGTTTGTTTTGTAAACTAGTAACTAGTAGGTACAGTACTGTCTTCACCACAGCACATGGGGCACGTGCCCGGGGCCTCCATCCTCAGGACGCCCCGAAGGATCCATAATTTTTTCACACTTATTCTCAAAAGATTTTTGTCGGGCATATGTTCTTTCCGAATTTCTGCTCTGCAACCTCCAAGGTTGTGGCATGCACTCTACGTCAAAGTTCTCCCGAGAGACTAAAACACTGGCGTGGTGCGTCAGTGTTTTGCCACTTCCCTGTGTGCAACCGCATTTTGTTTGTTTTGCCGAGCGCATCGATTGCGCCTTGCGCCGCAAGCTGTTGCGTTCTCTTTCACTTTCTTTTCTCGCTCTACTACATGACGATTCTGAGTGACATAAAAGAATGGAAACTTTTAAAAAGGGCCCCAAATTCTTATGTGCCTCAGCTCGGGGCCCCAGCATAGCTAAAGACGGTCTTGAGTAGGTACACACCTAGTAGTACCTATACAAGTATAATAATATGTTTTACAAAAAGATTCTAGAGGTTCTAGAGTGGCGACCATGAACCGAAAGCTACAGCGCGTGAGCCGACACCTCACGTGGTGCACCGACGACCGAACGAAGGATACCTTAATCTATGGGTAACTGTTGCAGCTCAAAGAGGCTCTGGCTGGTGTATATGTTATTTGCACGTTATAAGATGAGCGCTTGTTTGAATTCTCAGAAATGTAGTTCTGGGTATATTTATCTTAGTAAAAATAAATATACCCAGAATTGATGTTATTTTTTAATGTCAAACGTTCTTTACCCAATGTGTGCCATTAACATAATTTTATTTTAGCTTTATCCTTTAATATCAAGTTAGTAAAGTTTTTGTTCTTCTTCTTCTCCTTTTTTTTTGGCAACAGAGCCAACGATTGTGTCAGCTATTTATTTCTGCCAGCGTCAAGTGTAGAATAATATTCTTGTTGATGATATTAATAGTATATTACAATGATAAAATAGAAAAATGTGGATGAAATTAAATAACAACCATCTTCCGTGAAAACAAAAGATCAACAAAAAAAACGGTCTCATTTGTTGATCGCTGTTCTTCTTGTTCTCCTTTTTTTTTGGCAACAGAGCCGACGATTGTGTCAGCTATTTCTGCCAGCGTCAAGTTTAGAATAGAATTCTTGTTGATGATATTAATGGTATATTACAATGATAAAAAATAGAAAAAATGTGGATGAAATTAAATGACAACCATCTTCCATGAAAACAAAAGATCAACTTCCGTTGATCGCTGTTGATCGATTCTTTTTCTTTGTCAGCTTGACAATTTTGACATTGTCAGCCAAATTTAGTCATTGTCATTTTTTTATGAAGACGCGTTCTATGTCCGATCATCGTCACAAAATATAACATGACCGTTGTTCTGTATTCCTTAAACGTTCACGAATTACATAAACAAGACAGAGTCAAATAGTTGTCATCATTACCACCTCTCCATAATTTTCATTCAACCATTTTGTCGCGTGATACGATACGAACCAATGCAGTCTTCTTTCGATCGAAATTCGAATTTTATCTTTCAAGTTTCAAGTCTGTCGTACATAAAATTTTAAATTGTATTTTTTCATCTTTTGTAAAGTGAGTGATATTGTTTAATATACGAAGAGGGCAATTGTGAGGGTTCTATGCAAGTGATAGTGCTGTTAATTAGTAGGTAACTCAAAACTAGCTCACAAACATGAGCGCGACTAATACTAGAGGAAATTCTCACGTACGAAATGTTCAAGGTAATGTTGGTCTAGACTAGATTGAAATATGTTTTGAATTGCAACAAATTCTCCAATTTTCAAATTATTATAATTTTCATTTCAAGATCCTTGCATTACCTCCACGGTCCATATCCCTCGTCAGTCCATAATTAAGCCAAGAATAAGAAATATACGCAATGTTGGATGGTTTCCACCGACGTCAAGTACATGTACCATTGTTTCTTTGTTATTATTTATAAATTGATTTTGTAACTAAAATGAAAATAATGGTAGTAATTATCATTACACACCCTTAATAAATAATGTCATTGTATGTAATATCTTGGTTAAAGCAAATGTATATTAATTGAATATCGTTACATTATTGTTTCATCATTTCAGATCCCACAATAAATGTGTCTTCTAGTGCAGAAGATGTATCTACCTCTAAGGCTATAATTATCGTTGTTATTATATTTTTATCATCTTTGTTGGCATTGGCTCTGCTTTATAGACAATTTCCAGATTTAGAAGAGTAAGTAATGTCTCAAAATTACTTTTTTACAATGTTAAAGCAGTCTCACATTTTAATAAGAAATTTATTGCTTTTTTAAATTAAATACTAGGTATACAATAATAACCTAATCTTTTATAGTACTGACAAAATCTGCCATCATATCATATTTTTGAGTTAACGTTAATTTTATTATTTCCTCTACCATTCTAAGTTTGCTATTAAAGATGTCAGTTCTAAGTTAAGGTCGTCTTTGTACATAGATTTTATTTGCCTTCTTTTTTATGTATCTTTCTGTGCAATAAATAAATAAATGACAACAGCAAAGTTATTGAGTGGTGGCACTGTGCCACAACCAATACTAATATTTAACTATGTGAAATAACATTTTGTGAACAGCTGCAGATTGTTAGCTATTATTACACCAGTCCAACTTTTCTGTGTTCTTCAAAGTCAGTCATGTTAAAGATAAATTTAGAAAGTATAAGTTACATTGGTACTTGCCTGAGTTTTAAACCACATTCTTGTGTGCATAAGAGGCACAACTCTAATCTATATTAGTGTAGGTAATTTCCACTTTTACTATGTAATTAACGGTTCATTGTTCTATAGATGGTGTAATAGTTACTGTATTAACATTAACATTATTATTTGGTATCTGTTTTCAGACATGAGTCACAACACATACATTTACCATGGGACCTAGAAGATGCCAAGCATTTAGGTTTAGTGTTAGACCGTTATAAGGACAAGTATTTTTATGAAGTATTATTTGGAGTTTTCTTAGTTTATATATTGTATCCTTTTAATATATAACATATTACTGTATTCTTCTGATGACTTACTAAAGGTGACTGGCAAGGCAACCAATGAATGAGGGCAACAGAGAGGACCTATTAAAGGACTTAGGGGTTTCATATCCAACAGTAGAAGTCTTTCGGCCAATGATGATTGCAGCATTTTATCTTATCCATTATCTCCTCTATGAGTATTTGACCTGAATAATTAATTAAACAATTCTTTGTAGAATATTTTTCTATGTGTATATTAAAGCTTCGGCCAAACCTGCGCGACTGCGACGCGGGACGCGGGACCGTCTGCAACGCGAAACTTAACGTGCACACCTGCGCGACTGCGACGCGAACCGCGAACTTCATTTGTTAGTGAACAATCACTAAAGCTGCGCGTCTTTATCTGGTAATAGATGCGCCCTACGGCTTCGCCTGCGCCTAAAATGTGTTTTGTCTCCCTCGGCAATCAGTCCAATTTTCGGGATAAAAATAACCTTAAATACTTTGTCTGTCTCTGGCACCAAACCTTTCTAACATACCAGTTTTCATTGAAATCCGTTTAGCCGTTTAGGCACTAAGTGGTAACAAACACACCCACAATCTTTCGCATGTATAATATTAGTAGGATAGCTACTAAATTGTTGTGGTAATGACATTCTCGTATTTAACATCAAATTCTGACTCTGATGAAAAAGACCTTTTATTGCTTTTGCGGAATAAACCACGCGACAAATAATGGTAACCTTTCTGGTTCAATGGTTTGATTGACAGAGTACGAATCGGTAGGGTTTTTTTACAGCCGACGGTGGCAGACTAGCCAACAGCCCACCTGATGGTAAGTGGTAACTGTCGCTCATGTCGCTCTTCATTGCCTGGAACTCTGCGGTCTGCAAAGCCACTGCCTACCGGCAAGGGAGTGGGTTAGGTGAAGGAGGTGGGATAGGCGAATGGAATGTGGTAGGTAAAGGTAGTGGTGTAGGTGCAAAGAGTAAGGTAGGCAAGAGTAGGGAATGAGGAAAAATGAAAGGGGAGAGATTGGGCCTCCGGCGCTCTCACTTACCGAACGAAAGTATTACTACTACTCTTACATCGAACTTTTAATGAGAGGGTAGTACTTTAATTATACTACTACACACGTCTGACCACTAGACGCGTGCGTCCCGCTCCGCGGACGCTGCAGTCCCGCGTTGCGGTCGCGCAGGTGTGCAAGGCGCCATAGATATTATACGGCAGCGACCGCCGCGCGGCAGACGCTCCCGCTTCGCAGTCGCTTTGGTCGCGCAGGTTTGGCCGAAGCTTGAAGCAAATAAAACAAGACGAGTCTCAACACCCTCTCAAAGATTGGCAGTATGGGGTGGGCTCTAGAATATAAAGTAAGAGTAGTTGGTCTTCTTTATTTGACAATGAGAGCACAGAATTAGTGTTATCAATTTAATTATGTCAAATACCCAAATAACACTGAGTAGAGTGCATAGATATGACAACTATGGATAAGTTTGTGATTACATTATTATTATGTTATTGACATAAATAATTAACAGCCACTATCTTTTAATGTTCAGGTCCTAAATCTGTTCATGTGGTGTGTAGTTCACACTATTATTTATTAATATGAAATTTCCTTAATACCATTTACAGTTTGCAAACATTTGCAATACCTGGATCTATTTTTTTAAGTATTCTTTCAGGGTTTTTATTTCCGTTTTATTTAGCATTACTTCTAGTTTGTTGCTGTTCAGCTATTGGTGCAAGTTTGTGTTTCTTCCTATCAAACCTCCTTGGGAAGAAATTGGTGAAGAGGTTTTTCCCAGAAAAAGCTGCACAGTGGGCAATAGCAGTTCAAAAGCATAGTAATAATTTGCTCAACTACATAATATTTTTGAGGGTAACACCCTTTTTACCAAATTGGTTTATCAACATGTCAGCACCAGTAATTGGTGTACCTTTAGTGCCATTTGCATTAGGAACTTTTATTGGTAAGTTGTGGAATGCATTTCTTTGTTATTTTATTCTAAAATAGTGATGCAGTTTTAGTCTGTAGTAGTTGTATGACTGCCATGATGGGCT
This sequence comes from Parascotia fuliginaria, assembly GCA_963082885.1. Lineage (NCBI taxonomy): Eukaryota > Metazoa > Arthropoda > Insecta > Lepidoptera > Erebidae > Parascotia > Parascotia fuliginaria. The sequence goes on from OY720175.1 coordinate 6,337,300, forward strand.
GAATGCCCATGCCAAGCCTTGGTTTTTTTTATATTACTCTACCAAGATGACTCTTACACTGCCTGATGGCAAGCACTCTAGTAGAGTCCGGGAGTGGTGGAAATGTTAGACAGTTGGATATCTAGTGGTATTCTAAAATTGTCGTCCTTCACAGTCCCTCTATTACATGAAAGCTAATAATAAAATTAGTGAGTGGTGGGTATATTGCAGCTTAGTAGGATTGGGATTAAATATAGATCAGTGTTAGAAGCCTTTGATATGCTAGCTAAACTACAAAATTGAAAATCGTCAAGTAGAGAGCGGCTCATGATTGGTCAAGTTCGCAAAAATTGGGGGAGGCCTTTGTCAAGTAGTCAATGTCTTTTGGCTGGTATGATATAGTAAACTGCTTATAATTGTTTGTCTGTTAATTAACAGCCCTAAATAAATCAATTTATATTTATTACAGGAGTTGCTCCACCATCATTTGTAGCCATTCAGGCTGGACAAACATTGCACACATTAACATCAACCAGCGATGCATGGTCATGGACATCAATCACAGTCCTCACTATATTTGCTTTAGTTTCATTAATACCAGTATTCTTTAAAGACAAGCTGAAAAAGAAACTAGATTAAAAGACATGCATTTAGTTAATTTATATGTAATTGTTAAATAAATTGGTGTTTTGTACATTCCATAATACTGTTTTATTTGTCACTGCATCAGCAATATGAGCCAACATGTGCAATAAAGGTTTCATTTCCTATGGAAGGTTGTACTGCAGGCCTCCAGTACCACCAATTATACCATACTGGAACAATGAAATAATGCTGAATTAGAACATAATAATATTTTTGTTATAGTAAATATGAAATAGTCATTGTAGTTTAATGTAGCATTTCTTTTCCACCTTATGACTTACATAAATATGTTTCCTTCAATGTAATTTTCAGAGTTTTACACTGATGTTTACACTCCTCAGCTGGTAATAATTTAACTTCTCTAGATCCACTTAATGCTAAAAGGAATGAAAGACTACATTCTGTGTCAGGTACATTGAACAATTTTTGACTATTGTCAATGATGATAAATCTTTCTGTACTTTGTCCAAATTTCGGAACAACTTTAGGCCTTGGTATAACTTGTCTTAGCAGCTTGGCTACCATAATATTATTGAATTTCCTGAAACAGAAATGGTTTTATGTAGCAAAAAGAATCAATCAATCTCAGTAGATCCTTTGACCCAATCCATTATGGATCTTAATGACCAGAGGGCAGCACTATACATAGGTGTAGTCAATGGTTTTGCTACCATTGTGAACATAAATTGAAGTTGAGGTTATTGAGCTTTAATAGATGCACTTAAAGTAGGTACTAGGTGAAATTATTTACAATAACATTGGATGAAAATAAATAACAATAACATACCACACATATAAATTTTTATTATCTATTCTTTGATTAAATATATCATCTAGGCTCTGATAATATTTATTATTAGTTACAATCTTTGGAGATTCTTTATTAAATGTGTCTTTATTACTAAGGTAAATTTTCTTCAGGTGTGCCATATTAATCACTTCTTGTTCAGTCTGAAAATAAGAACAGATTTTACTCATATCCTTATTATTACTTACATCAAAGCACTTTTCATGACAGTTTCAAAGTATTTTTAATAGTTATGTAGATAGAATATACCACACTCCAAACTTTCTTCTGCATTTATATGTAAACACTAAACCTACTTTGTTAATTAAGGTAAATAATGGGAATTGTCTAAAATAGTTTTTCAGACTATATATGAGAAGATGCCTATTCTTGCAGTGAGATAATAATAGAGCTGTTATAATGTAAACAATGATTGTGCCTATTACAAACTTCAGTTACTTTACCTTATAAATAAATGGAGCATTCTGCTGTTCACTAATAGGCTTTGGATCATCTATTTCTATAACATTTGTCACTGTACTGCATGGCCAGCAGTCCATATCCACCACAGTGAAGAAGGGATTTTGTATTAAACATGTTTCATGATACAGATCTGAAACAAATATTATTATGAAAATTGCTATAAACATTGTACTGTGATCACCAATCTGCCAACAAGCAAAGTGGCTATTGCAAGTACCATAGGCACTTTGCTTTGTAACTATTGCAGCAATAAGTAAATAAATATATAAACTGGCAACTAGCTTTTTAAAAGTTGCCGCAACTGTCAACTTTGTAGCAACTGGCTACTTTTAGGGCTCTTAGTGCATAAATTATATAGTAAAATCGACTAGCCGTGTGCAATATGACAACTGCACCACAGCCGCACCACAGGAGTCTGACACCAAATGATTAAATTGAAAGAGCCCTCAGAGAAAAAGATGCTAGTTTGCTCAACTAATGTTGCTCCGCCTGCAAAGAGCCTTAATGTGTGTTTTGTGCTAGGATAAATGACTCTAATTGATGAAAGAAACCTACCTACTTAGTTCTACATAGTTTATTGGAAAGACGAAAGCATAGATCATTAAATTTATAATAATAGTATATTGACGAACCTGTTAAAGATGGGAATAGTGATATCAATGGAATAGTCATTCGTCTAAGGAGTTTTAATCCTGGATAGATATACTCCTGCACATTACACATTACTGTGCTGTATACTGTTTTAAAGTTATACACAGCGTACAATCCGACAATTATTCCTACTAATAAAACCCTATATTTAGTGACGAAACGACGTGGTCGGCGAGTTTCTACAGATCCAGGAGTCTGCAAAGTTTTTAGTGATTGAAAATACATCCTTTTAAATTCCTCTTCACTCATACCAGCATCTTGACAATGTTTTTTTAAATTTCGGATCGAATTTGAATATTCTTGTAATACTTCTTGGTTTGACATGGTTTAATGGTTATTTACTTCCATTTCATTAGACAAACAAAAATGCAAAAAATGTACTCTGTGCGTGCGTGGTACCGGCTTGAAGACCCGACACAGTGACACATTGACACTGACGACTGACATACAGTGACAGTGACTTGACACATCTTTCAAACAGAAAAGTCACAGAACAAGTACGTGTATCATAGAAACGGTAGATATAACGGTGCTTTAGTACTTGTTCTGTGAGAAAAGTCTTGAAAAGTCTTTGCTAGTCTTTGACATTTATTACAGTTAAAATATCCACAGAACAAGTACTAAAGCACCGTTCTATCTACCGTTTCTAAGAACATTTTTTAAAATTATCAATCATGATTCATGGTTTATTTACTTATTAATAAATTTACATAAAAAAAAATTACGTAGGTACTAGCAACTCTGTTCACAGTTTAAGTACGGTATATATTTCTCTTGTTTCGCACGTTGGTACTTTTATACTTTTACGACATAATTATAAAACACAGTTTCAACTCGAGCCGCGTAGAATTCTTTTTATGAAACTCTACTGCAACGCAACACTAGTGGAAATTATAATGTTATCGCCTAGCCTCGGTACAAGCTTACGAAGGAGCAGTTAACGCTCAAACTGATCTGGTGCCAACCAGTTCAACCAGTCGGCCGGCGAGTCAAAGCAGGCACTAGCATACCACCACGCTTCGAGACAGATTGATGATTTCAGACTTACATTTAGGTACCTATATTTTTTATAATTTCAGTTTTCCATCTTTTTTTTTTCACCGTAAGTATTTTAATAATATCCAAATCAAAGCTTGACTTTAAAAATGTCACATTTGCCCGGTTTCGAACCCACGAGCCCGCAATACCTACTGATAAATACATTGACCTATTATTGATAAACATGTTTGTTATTACAAACATATCATAACAATCTTAATATAATCCTATTGAGAGATCTACATAAGCGGGTTCGTACAATACGGGACTAAAATAATTCAAAATAATAGGTAAGTAGGTACATAAATCCTTAATAAATAATAAATAGAACTACAAGTTCATTGCCGACGACTTTGAGTTGTTCAACTTGCATCTAGTGGTCGTTAGCCACCAATAATAATATATATTATATTTAAATTTATGCGGTAAGAATATAATAATACTTAATTAGAAACTAATATTGGTTTCTTTCACTGTGACGATAAGATAAGACAAAGTACGTGTTGGAGCCTTTCGTTATCGCGAGTAATGTATAGAATGCTGTCAATACGACGATATGCTCTCTTACGGCTACAAGTTTTAAAATAAACAATATTTTTTTATTACGTACCTACCTACCTACAAAACATTATTGGATAAAATCTGTGACGATTTTCAGTTTTTTCTTCTATTTATGTGATCAAAATTCGCAGTTAAGTGCAATGTTTATAGTGCTAAAAGTATCAATGTACTTCGGAAAATGCAGCCATTAGGAAGACTAGATGGAATTTGACAAAAGAGCTCATGGCGCGACGTGGCGCTGGCCTCTTCTCCTAGCTGTCATATTATTAAATGTACGTATTCCTCACATTTTTGATTCAAACACAGGTATGTACTAACTAATACAAAATGTATCAGACTACCATAAATTCTGCGTCGCCAAATTTACCCGGGAATTGTTTGAACTTCTTGTTCGCTTTGTTCAGTTGTTATGAAATGTCCGTGAGCTCATATCAATGCCACGCTGACGTCACTGACTATCGTACATGTGAGAAAACATTTATAATATCATGATAACAGATGCACAGGTGACTGAGCTTGTATAGGAACTGCGTGATATGACAACAGAGAGTCGTTTCTCTATTCCTTTTTTGGCAAATAGATAACTGTAAGTAGCAAACACCTAGTTTTCTATTTCTAAATGATGCACTTATACCTAGCTAATAATTGCTGATAAGTAGGTAAATACTTTTCTTCCTACTTCTCTTTGAAATAAATATTATGCGATGCGACAACTGGCTCACTTGCTATTAGAGTTGATAGGTAGGTACTGCGAGCTACGAAGCATAATTAGAATCAAAATTGTTTAAAAAACATCATTGTTTTGGCATTGTCTAGGTAAGTAGTCACGCACTTAGACAGTGCCGAAAGTCACGATATTTTCAACAAATCTCTGATACGTAGGTCCCTCCTAGAGCCCACATCCTACCTTACTACCTCGTACTGCGTTTTTGTAACTAGCTGCCCGCGACTTTTTCAAGAACTGGGCTATCATACGCAAAAAGAATTATTCAAATACGACCGATAGTTCCAGAAATTAGTGCGTTCAAACAAACAAACAAACTCCACCTTATAAGTGTAGATAAATTAGCAAAAAATTGTATTACTTATTACCTTTATAACGAGCCCTGTAACATAATTCGATTTGTGAGGCAGTTTTCAGGGTATTCCGTTGTTAAGTCGTTCTGTTTTGTTGCTTTTTAACTACAGTAAAAATTTCTATCAATCTCTCGTGGCATAATTTGTACTACTTAAATAAATTTGATTAAAAACGTACTTATGTCGAAAATGTACCTCCCAGCCTATACATCAAAGAAACAGAGTAGACTTGGACTAACCGAGCTTTTGTTGTTGTTTGTAGGTATCCATTAAAAAACACGATTTTAGGTACAAGCACGAATTGATAGGTATATTATAATACTAATTAGTTAGTCGAACCTTACTGCATCAGAAAATTTATACGTCATACAAACAGTTTCTAAAATAGGAATTTGGGCTCTTCATGTTTAAAGAACCATTTGGTGTTACTATAAAGTCATTCACTTACTACCTACCTTGTTAATTTTAATTTCTATTAAAATCAAATTATGATGATAGTTAACAAATATGATACTTTTAAGGAACGTCAATATTTTACTAGTACGTATATACCTAATAGAAGATCTTTATTTATTGGTAGCAGATAAAGGTGATAGGAAAAGATATTACTTACCTAATTAAAGCAAGTAGGTACCTAATTGTCGTTTTCACGTGACTTTTATCTAATTAATCTATACATATAATAAAAATGTAACCAATCGCTGTCTGTACATGGAAGATATATGAGAAAAAATACTATTGGGACCTATATCAACGCAAATAGAACCCAAAACAATGATTTTTAAAATTTTTGTCTGTTTGTCTGTTTGTCTGTTTGTCTGTTTGTCTGTGCGTTTGTGCACGCTAATCTCAGAAACGGCTTATCCGATTTAAATATGGTTTTCACTAATATATTGTGGTAAGCTTCACTTAACATTTAGTGTTTGTTTCATGTCAATCGGTTCATAAATAAAAAAGTTATGCCAATTTAAAGAATCACATCGAACATTCGTTAATTTATTACGAAATCTTATAGAAGCAGATATTTTAACAGGTTGCGGAATAGCTGATAGTGTTTTTATTCCTCGGATTCCTGTCATTTTAAACAATCTTTCATTTAGTTTTAAACGAGTCCAGTTTCCAGTGAGCCTATGTTTTGCGATGACTAATTAAAGTAATTAATTAATTAAGTAATTAAAGTAAAGGTAAGACACTAAAAGTTGTGGGTGTGGATCTAAGTATTAGCTGTTTTTCGGCCAGCTTTATGTGGCTCTATCACATGTTAGCATTACTAGCAGCCTGTATGCTTTGATCCCTGATGGCTATACGTCTAATCCATACATCCATACATATTATAAAAGGCTTTGTCCTGACTGACTGACTGACTGACAGACAACGTAAAGCCTAAACCGCTGGTCGTAGCGACTTGAAATTTGGAGGGTGTGTTTGTCTTAATGTCTAGAAGTGTACAAAGAAAGGGTTATTAAAAATTCAACCCTTAAGTGTATGAAAAGGGATGAAATCGATTGTATGAAACGTCTTCAATTTTTTAAGTTACAGCTTTGTAATTTTGTTTTGGAATACTTTTATTTAAATAAAAAATACGCTCATAATTTTTTTTTTACTGGGGTGGATTTATAGGAGTGAAATAAGGGATGAAATATTTTATGGAAAGAGCTTTTGAAGTTGGCGACTTGAAATTTGGAGGGAAGGGGAAGGGAGGGGGAGGAAGAGGAAAGGAAGGGAGAAGTGAAAAGTGAGGGGAAAGTGCGGGGGTAGTTAGGGAGAAGTCAGGGGAAAGGGAGGGAAAAGTCAGGGGGAAATCGACTGCCTCTTTATTTCGGTGGTACTGTGTATGGACTGTAAGGTCGCGGGTTCGATTCCCGCTCAGTACAAATATTTGTAGCATGAACATGTCTATTTGTATTGGTCTGGGTGTTTATATGTATAATATGTATCTATTTACAAAAATAAAAGTATTTAATTATGTTTATCCGTATTCTAGAACCCATAATACAAGCATATAATATGCTTACTTTGGGTCTAGATGGCGTTGACCTCGCAGCATGTGTGGGACCAGCTGAGTATCCGCGGAGTCATTGTGTGGGTGGTGTGGGTCAACCCGCCGGCCAGGGAGAACCGTATAAACGGTGGTGCCGCTGGCCGCCCACGGCATTGTACAAGGGCCCAATTAGACCTAACCAAAAAAAAAGAGACTGCCCCACCAGGTTGCGCATAATCTCGGAGTGGTTCGTCGTGCAGGTTGGTGACCGGATAGTGGAACCCGGCGACCATTTTCGAGACGGTACGGCGGCCTTTTGCGAGCAGTCCGTATCATGGAAGCCCGGAGGCCTAAGACCCTTGAGCCTTTACAGCTGCGAAGAGACATCGCCTCCTCAACGGCCGTCTTCTATCGCCTTTACCACGGAGAGTCTTCTCAACAGCTCTTTAAATTAATTCTACCCTCTACCTTTTTTATCCAGAACGACACGTGCGGGACTTAAGTGCTACCCTTTCACAGTGCAATCTAAAGGGTCTCGAACCAAACGGTTCAGCACTTTATACCTTTGTCGCTCAATTAAAGCCTGGAACTCTTTACCAGCGCATGTGTTCTCACCTAACTTTCATCTATACGCTATATATGGCTATACGTCTAATATCGTAGATAGAGAAGCATTTACTGTAAAGATTTTTACTATTCACCTAAACGAAGATGTTTATAATTCAAAACAAACCAAAAGATATATCCAAAAAATGCTGCCCAAAATCACTATTCCACGCGGACGAAGTCGCGGGCACAGCTAGTATATAATAAACTTGTCATTTATGGTTACCTATAAAAAAATTATGATGCGGGTGGGATTCGCCTCCTCGATGGTTGAATTTAAAATGAATTCCTATTAAATCCGTAGCAAATTTAATCAAAATCGGTTTAGTGGTTTAACTGAGAAAAACAGAGGTTAAATGTAAAATGAACTCTACCGGCTATTCATCCTACATGGTGGTGGTGGGATCTGCCTTTCTCCTTCACTTCGCTCTATCTGGGACGTCGTCGCCATCGAAACGTTCGCACTTTTCATGTCTTTTCGCACCACATTCTGGCACGTTATCATGGGCATTCTATCATACTGATACGAATTTTTTTCATAGTTTCAAACATTTTCCTAAATAGTGTATCTACTGTAATAATAATAATGTTCTATCGCATTCACACAGCGCCATCTAGCCCCAAATTAAGCAATTATATTTGCTTGTGTTATGGGTACTAAACAACTGATAAACTACTTATATACATTTTTTTTGTAAATACATACATATTATAGATAAATTACACCCAGACACAGAACAAACAATCATGCTCATCACACAAAGGTTTGTCCTGGGTGGGAATCGAACCCACGACCTCCGGCTTAGCAGTCAGGGTCACTAACCACTAGACCAACAGGCCAGTCGAACTGTAGATACCTTAATTACCTACCTTAGTAACTTGTGACTGCCTCTGTGGCGCAGTGGGAGCTCAAGCAACTGCTGAACACGAGGTTCGATCCCCGGCAAAACTTTCCTCCCATAAATATTTGTACCGAATCTGGGTGTACTTTTGTCAATTAATTGTATGTTTGTAAAGTTCCCCGCAAGGGCTATTACTAGTGCCGCAGATATCTTTCCAAAAAAAAAAAGTAAGTCGACTAGTAGTCAATGTACCATAACCAGTTCGTTACGACGCACGTTAAGACTATGCACAGTTGTGTATTATCCATCAATTATTATAATAAAACAGAGGCCCTAGACAAGTGTCAAAGATTTCTATTCTATTCTTTTATTAGATTAAAAAATGTATTGAATTGACATAAGCTAACGCCAACGCATATGTCAATCCAATAAATTTTAAAATCTATTCTATGATTAATAATAGAAATCTTTGACACTTGTCTAGGGCCTCAGGTGTGATATCTACCGACAGTAAAATGACTTTGTGTTTGACGAACATTTATTACCCCTACTTATGCTTCTCCAGGTAATAGGAGCGAACGAAACTACTGTCATAATGCATCACAGCACAGACTTCCAACTAAAAACTGATATTAAGTGATGACTTATTTCTCTGAAAACTTGCCCAACCACCCAACATAACGCCTTAGCACCCCCCAGTCTCATGCTCTGAAACTTTATCAAAGCAGTTAAAAAAATGTAACTTTTGTAAACTTTCAGATCTGCCTCCCGAGTCTCGTGTACGCATATGGTGTGATATTAGTCTATCTAAACCAACTTCAAGTTCCAGTATGGCTGGGACTCTCCGCACCAACTATTTATGTCCTCATCTACAACCTCACACGTAAGTGACTGATAATAATTTATAATAATCTAATCTTATATAGATCAATTTCATCTCGACGTTGTAAATCATATAAGAAATGACTATCATGTTTATCAGTGGCGTGCACTTCATATAGGCAGAAAGGCTCTGCCTACCCTAGTAATTGTCTGAAATCACATTTTTAGGAACATAATTAAATAATGCCTACCCTGTCGAAAAAAATATATAATGCCTACCCTGTCAAAAATCTCTGTGCACGCCACTGATGTTTATAATGTCAGACGAGTCAAGAGTTTAGCTCATTATAAGAACTAATAAGCTCTTGAATTCTAAAAGTGCCAGAAAACGATATGGTGCCACAAACGCTTTATTTTGGATGCACACTAAACAATCGATGCCGATGCCATGACAGACCATTCAGAAGAATATTATCCTGATTATAAATTGATGTCTCTAAAAAGTATATTCCTACTTCATTAGTCAATTTATGATTTTAGAATGCTGGTGCAGGGAGGCAGCGGATTCATGGGGAGGTTCCGTGGGTTACCGCATGATGGCTTCCGTTGGACTTCTGATAGTGGTGGCTAGTCTACTCCTCTGCGCATTCATTCCCATCCATCTACAACCTTACATCTATGGTATTTTAGCAGGTACCTACGTATATAATAACTTTCTATAGTCATATAAAAAAGGCAATGTAAATAATAAATTACAAAGGAGAATGCTTGATGTTTTCTTATTGAAAAAACCAGCAAAGAAACAGCAAAAAAAAGTAAACAGCGCTTCAGGTATTTACTTCGAGAACTAAATATTTATGGCGTGAAATATTTAGTTTCCGATTTTTAAATACCTATGCTTTGATTCATATTTTATACTAGCTGTTGCCCGCGACTTCGTTCGCGTGAAAATTCAGATGGGTGTGCCTCTATGAGAATATTGCGTGCCTAATTTTATGGCAATCGAACATTGTATCAGTAATAAATATCAGTATTATCCGTCTCTATGGCGAATCCAGTTTAAACCCGCTACCGCTAAAACTGACAAACCACTTTCACACAAACTTGCGACTCTTATTTGCCCACTTAATAAGGGTTGCTTCTGAATATTAAAAAAAGAGTATTTTCTAGTAATTTGGTAATCCTACTATAAAAACTATAGAAGTTTCATACAAACTTTGCCACCCCTTTATACCCCCTTAGGGGATGGATTTCGCAAAATTCCGTCTAAGTGAGCACCTATATCCTAATAGGAACGACCATGCAAAGTTTGAGATTCCTAGCACTTGTTGTTTCTGAGATTTCGTGATGAGTGAGTGAGTGACCTTTTGCTTTTATGTATATAGATAGCTTTTGCCCGCGGCTTCGCTCACGTGAATGTCGTTTTTTTCAATAGACATTTTTATATTGTTTAAATACTGTTTTTCATACTATTTTTAATCTCCCATTCATACAAATCCTCTTTCACCTACCTAAAGATATCCCTCGTAAAAACAATATACAATACACAAAGGCAAATTTTCACTACAATAACTTTCCCCTTCCCCTTCTTCCCTATCGCTCTTTTTCTCCACTCTCCACAGTTTCCTTCTTTCTCTCCTCCGCTCCCCCTTCTCCTCTTCACCTCCTTCTGCATCCCTTGCCCCTCCTCCAGCATCTGTTGCCCTTTCCTCCACTTCCTTCTACCTTGCCTCCTCGCTTTCCCCTCTCTTCCCCCTTCCTTCTCCTTCCTTTTCCTCCTTTCCTCTCCCTTCCTATACCTTCTCCACCCTTTTTCCACCATTAGAGAACTCCTTACTTTCCTCGTCCCTTCCCCCTCCTTTCCTCTCCCGTCTCCCTCACTTCCCCCTCACTTTCCCCTCACTACCCCTTCACTCACTCCTCACTTCCCTCTCACTTCCCCCTCACTTGCCTCTCACTTTCTCCTCACTTCCCCGTCACTTCTCCCTGACTTTCCCCTCACTTCTCCCGCATTTTCCCCACACTTCCTCTTCACTTCCCCCTCACTTCCCCATCACTTACCTCTCACTTCCCCATCACCTCCCTCTCACTTTCCCCTCCCTTCCTCCTTCCCCTCAATTTCTCCTTTTCCTCCCTCCTCCTCCTTGCAAATTTCATGTCGATTGCTTCAAAAGCTAAAGATCTTTGTATAGAATATTTCATGCCTAATTTCACCCCTCTAAATCCACTCCTGGTAAAATAAATTATAAGGATATTTTTGATTTAAATAGAAGTATTCCAAAACTGTAAGTTAAAAAATGAAGAAGATTCATACAATCGTTTTCATCCCTTTTCACACACTTAGGAATTTAATTTTACAAAACCCTTACGTACAACCTCTAGACATTTAGACAAACACACCCTCCGAATTTCAATTCACTACGACCAGCAGTTTAGGCTGTGCGTTGTCTGTTAGTCAGTCAGTCAGTCAGGACAAAGCCTTATATAATATGTATGGGTGTATGGATGTATGGATTAGACGTATAGCCATCGAGGATCAAAGCATACAGGCTGCTAGGAATGCTAACACGTGATAGATCCACATAAAGCTGACCGTGCGAAAAACAGCTAATACTTAGATCCACACCCATAACTTTTAGTTGTGTCTGACCTTGGGCTTTATTACTTGTCATCGCAAAACATAGGCTCACTGGAAACTGGACTCATTTAAAACTAAACGGAAGATTGTTTAGAATGAGAGGAATCCGAAAAATAAAATCGCTATCAGATTCCGTAACCTGTTAAAGTCTCTGTTTCTATCAGGTTTCGTAGTAAATTAACAAATGTTCGACGTAATTCTTTAAATTGGCATAACTTTTTTATTTATGAGCCGATTGACATGAAACAAACACTAAATGTTAAGTGAAGCTTACCACAATGTATTAATGAAAACCACATCTAAATCGGATAAGCCGTTTCTGAGATTAGCGTGAACAAACGCACAGACAAACAGACAAACAGACAAACAGACTAACAGACAAACAGACAAACAGACAAACAGACAAACAGACAAAAATTGTAACAATCATTGTTTTGGATTCTATTTGCGTTGATAAAGGTCCCAATATTTTTTTTCTCATATATCTTCCATGTACAGACAGCGATCGGTTACATTTTTATTATATGTATAGATATAGATACAGGTACCTACATTCGATCTTCATTCTTGAGATTGAATAGGTAGGTACTTACTTGAATAAATCTTGACTTATTTAAATAATAATCAAAAATAACAACTACACAACGCTATCTAGACCCAAAGTAAACATAATATGTTAATGTTATATCAAATGTAGTTCTAAAATAAGCTTATGTAATAAGCATAGGTATATTTTAAACTAGCTGCGCCCCACGGCATCACTCGCGTGTAAAATATGTTTTGTTGTATACATAGGGAACCAGGCCGATTTTTGGAATAAAAAGTAGCCTATGTCCGTCTCTGGCCTAGAACCTATCTACATACCAATTTTCATCGAAATCGGTTCAGCCGCTTAGGTGCTGAGTGGCACACACACACACACACACACACACACACACAAACTTTCGGATTTATAATATTATTAGAATTAAAACTTGTGTTATGGATTCTAGAATGCGGATTATTTAAGTATGTATACTTAAATACTTTTTCTTTTGTGAATACATACATAATATGCATAGAAACACCCAGACCAATGCAAATAGACATGTATATGCACACAAATATTTGCACTGAGCGGAAATCGAACCCACGACCTCTGCGTGTCAGTCCGTACACAGTACCATCGAACCGCAGAGGCAGTCAAACGTGAGTCATCTTAAACATGAGTCAAAAAAATTATACAAAATATCATCATCATCATATCAGCCGAAAGACGTTCTACTGCTGGACACAGGCCTCCTCCAATTTTCGCCACCTTGGCTGGTCGAAAAAATATAATAATGTTTATTTTTGTTTACCATATAAGTTTAAGACCCGCTACTTTAAACGGATTACAGATATACGGGTATTCTTTGTAGTTCATAATTTTTTAGAGATATATAGAAATCATTTACTCAATGGCACTTGTTTTTTTTTAGGTTTCGGATCATCACTTATTTCGGCTCAAGTAGATGCTGTGGTATTTGACACATACGACACACAGCTGGGAATAATTCGAGGACTATGTTTCGCTGGTCAAGCTGTGGGACAGTCACTATTTCCGCATATCATAACAGCACTCGTAGACTGTTACGGATATTCTCATTCCTACATAGTTCTTGCAGGAATAATGCTGCAAATGTTGCCAGCAATTATGCTCCTCAGAGTCGATGAGAAGTTCATGAGACCCATCTCATTCTCTCGATATGGTGATGTAGCAAAAACCTATGCTGTCTTTAGCAATGAAGGCGTGGATAATAACCATTTTTCTACAGAATTACAATTACATGACATGAGTAAAAAATGCTGGAAAAGCCCATCAGATGATAATATACATAGAGACCAAGATCATATGGATGCAGATTTTGAATACGATGGTAATATCATACCAACTATTACGCCACCTCCTAGTCCAGAGGAAAAACGTAGGAATATATTTGGAGTAGAAATTTTACCAGAAATACCAGAAGAGAGTGAAGATAGTGACAGTGATATTTCTTCTGAAAATGAAAAGGACATGAGTAAGAATAATAAAAAGCGGCTCAGTGTCGCCATCAAGAGACTGAGTACAATAGGTGATAATTTTGATGATTACATAACAAAACAAGTTAGAAAAGATTCGCGTACAAGTATAGAAAGTAAAGAGTATACTGAAGTCGAGGTGATTTATGAAAACGTATCACCAGTAACGGATATTCAAAGAGAAAAAATATTTAATTCATTTAGTTTTCGTTGTCAATCTGCTTATGCTAGCATGAGAAGAAGAATGTGGATGCCATCATACAAGGTGTATACGCTGAAGAGACGATTCACATATTTTAGTTATTATATCAATGATACATTTTTAAAACCTCTGACGAGGTCTTTGTCGTGTTGGAAATTTTACCCTTCATTGATGTTATACTTTTCAAGATTGACTTTAACTTCAGTGACAATAGTATCGCTACCAATGATTGCGTCTGAAATGCATCCGAAGATATCGATAGCGGATTCAAACTTTCTTATGACATTATATGGGTTCACTTGGATATGCTTCCTAATGTGCACTCCATGGTTGGCACAGACGCCTAAAAGAAACTTTAAGTATGTGACTTTAGCTGGCTTGTTTATATCAACTTCCGCATGCTTCGGTGAGTAAACTAATTTCACATAATCATGCACGTGTTTTTAGGGTTATCGCTCTTGAAACTCTTATCATGATCGTAGCTTTATCATGAAATTTGAACGCATAATTCATTGCTCGTGCTAAAAGATTTTTTTTTAAAAAACGTCGCTAATTTTAATCCGTAATGCGTTGACTGCCCAGCGCACTGAGATGTGCGTATAGTTAGCTATGGTAGTAAAGCTGGCAAATAATACAGTTTACTTGCTGAGGGACCTTTTGTTCAAGTTTGAATTTAAGCAGTAGGTAGATTAAAACTCTTCATCTTCGTATTTTTTTTACTAACAATTGTTTTATTTGTCAGTTCTAGCGGAAGCTGATAACCACGATGCTTTCTCCATCGGCTGTGTGGTGGCTGGGTTCGGATATGGAGCTATATCTTGTTGCTGGGAGACGACCGTACAAGATTTCTTAGGTCCACGAAAATGGCCGAAGCTTCATAGTGCATTAGAAACGATCTCCGGGTTAGTTCTTACAGCATTCGTAATGGGAATTGCATTCATAGTAGACCGAGATAGAGGGTTACAACTTGTAATGTTTATATTAGCTTTAATATTGTCAATAATTACATTAGTATGGTTAATCATAGCACTCACATATTTGTACATTACTAAATTAAAGAATGTGAGGCTTGGTAAACGCTGGGCATTTTAATTAATGTTGCTGATATTAGGTATTGCCATTCGATGTCATTTACAGAATGTAAATTTCTTAGGGCAGATGTCTTTGATTTTTATTAGACGAGTAAGACAAAGCGCAGGAGTTATACATTCCAAGACGGAAAGAGATAATGTAGACATATCAAAATTGGTTTTCAAAGAGTAAGTATTCATATAGGTACAGAAAAGCTCATGACAGTATATTTTTGAAAAAGGGTAAGGGTAAGTTATCCAAGTTGCACGGAGCATCATAGAACCACTACGTTTACTGGTCAAAATTTAGGCTCTGACAGTATTTTTTTATTGCCCTTTTCACACATTCTTGTAAATAAGTCATAAAATGGCTGTAAATAATGTAAATGAAAATGAGTTGTTTATGTAAGTGTATGTTTTGTAAACATTGAAAGTGTTACAGTGTCGCGGATAATAACTGTTTGTACGCTGCAGAGTGCATTTGTGATATTTATTGTTATGTTCATAGTTATGTAATGATAGTACGTATGTTACAATAAATCCAATCATTATCATATTTAAACAAAATATATTTTGTAAAATACATATAGGTATAATTGTTTTATTTGTGTAGAAAAGTAAGTATAACTGTATCTGCCATTTGCTAAATCACGAATAAACTTACGCACTTATAAATAAGGTTACGAAGGTTAATAAAAGGTAGTAGGTAATAGGTAAGTTTGATGTGTGTAGGTACCTATCTGTGTAGTGTGTCTATCGCAATAGCTTTCAGACGGATATAGCAATTTTATATAGTTTTTCCTGTATGGAATGTGACTTGATCGATCTAGTGTTTTTTAGCTATGATTCAAGAAAATGTGGTTAGCCGTTTGAAGATCCTATATTTAATAATTAGCCTTCCGCGGCGCGGTTCCACCCGCGTTAAGTTACATCTTAGGTTTCTGCTTCGCTCCTATAGCGTCTACCCTTCCTCGACAACTGAGCTATCAAACGCAAAAATAATGATTCAAATCCAACTGGTAGTTTCGGAGATTATCGCGTACAAACAAACAAACTCTTCCGCTTTATGTAATAGTGCCTAGGAATAGATATGACAATATAGTCGACGACGTGTAGCAAGTACCTAGGTACCTACACATGTCAAACGTCGATTATTCCGCCAGGCTCCGTTTATTGTATGTACCTGAAATGGTTCTAATGAATGTTTAATAAAATTACCTATCAACGCAATGATAAAATATCTTAGTCTAATTAAATGTGAACTATCTTTATTAGTTCATCTATTTCATTCCTAGATAGCTTAATAACAGCGATAGCAGTTAGGCATTGCTCTCATAGCTACTATTAACTGGGTACAGTAGGTAGATACTTCCTAGATAAATAGAGCAAGACGCGGTCAGATAACTATGTTAATATTACTTCCTTTATGTGCACAAAGCACACTCGCTATATACCAATAAAATCAATTTACAGAACCATTGACAGAAAAACCTCTAGTCAATTAATTTTATTTAAATTTTTTTACATCTATAATTTTGTGAGACAGAGGAAAGGCTGTGTATAATCTATCTATGGGAAAGGCACAGTATATAAATAGGTACCTAAATACCTAAGTAAAAGTAGAAAAATTAGTTTTTTAAAGGGCTCTAATAACGCACATAAAGGAATGTATCATAGGAATGTCACTGATACCTTAGCCGACGAATTATATAAACCGTATTCAAGGCAGTTATTTTTCTTAACGAAACGACACTATAGCCGTACAATACCTACTCAGCTTGTACGGCTCCGTGGTAATCTTTGCATTAATTTGAGACATCCGAGATTGCGGTCACTGATAAGCGCATCAACTAGGTCGCTAACTTTGCGAATTGCATCCACCAATGTTGTTTTTCAGAGGGGTAAAGACTAAACGAAGCAAACCCCACTCGTAGGCATTGTAACTAGGTTATGTGTGCCAGTAATTACGTGAGTCTTTCATGAGATTAGGTACATTGGAAATTTCAGTTTTGTACTCATATAGCAAATAAGAGTCATAGTTACTGTTATTATTAGATATAATAAACACACGTACTAGTATTATCTGTAGCAAATAGCCTTCGCTCGTCTATCTGTCGTTAATTAGTTTATTTATATAGGTAAAGTGGGAAAATCACAAAAGTAAGATACGTAAGGAAAAAATAAATAAACGATGAAACCCATGAACCCTACTAAGTGTTCAGGAAAAGTAGAATAATAGAGAAAAATTAAAGAGAAGTTAATTAATAGGTATATCAAGTATTTAATAACTTCTCTTTTAGTTTTCTTTTAACTGTTCCATTACTGAGACATTTACCTACATTCTGAAATAAGTTCTCAATGAAAATACCATAAAGGTGCGAAGTAGAATCTAACGTAACTTTGTGAAAATTCACGCAATCAGTTGCCAAGCTGGAATAAAGGAAGTTCTTGTCAACCTTCCGTATTAAATATGCACATGTACCTACTTCCTAACTAATACAGACGTTTCCTTTTTTTGAGACCTCTTGTTGCTTTTCAAGACCTCTTGGTCTTGAAAACGAAAACGTCTTTCTCAAAGTCTCATTAACATGATTTTATAGAGCTTTTATTTTTTCTCATCTGCCTTGATCAAGCACTTCTCTTCTAGGCTTCTTTTTATAAGAAGAGCCCCTTTGCCCTGCAGTGGAATACTAAGAGGCATATTATTATTATTTTTACTAATCTTTCAGAAATTGTTAAGGAGCGTGCGTGTGCACTTATGCCTGCCTGCTTCTACACTAAAAACTTTTTGATTCTAGGAATGTGACCTTGTGTTTGTGTAAATGTGTAAAAATGTGATTACTATATTATAAGAAAAAGTCCTTTAAATAAAACTAGGCCATATTTACATTAATGTCGTAATTACTTTACAATATGACATGCATAGTAAGGAATGTTTCTTCATGTGATGAGAGTTTCCTGACTAATTTTAAATACTGTAGAAGGCTTATTTTGCAATGAGTAAGAGTAGATATTTTTATAGGCTAATGCAGATAAAAAGGTAGATTTTTGTTAGATATTTTATTTCATATATAGATAAATGCAGATTTAAAAAATAGATATCTGTTTCTCAGAAATCTGCTATCTCAAATAGAAAAAGCGGCTGAAAAAGTAGTATGTACTTAGTAGGTATAGGTATAAGTGTAGGCTTCCAGTGCTCATAAGGTAGGTACCGCATCATATGCTACAGCCGACCGAGAGATTACAACATAGAGTTCTTCAAGAAAAGAGTTAAAAGGTTTTAACAAGGTCGACAACACGCTAAGACGCTCCTAGTATTGCAAGCGTCTACCATAGGCTACGGTAACTGCTTAGCATTAGGCGGGCCGTATGTTGTTTGTCGCCTTAGTCGTATAAAAAAAATATGCGTATTTAAGTATACCAAAGGCATTACCAGAGAATTTAGTGCAACCGCATAATTACGGTAATAAATACAAAGATATCAACCGCATTATGATGTGACCTATCATACATTATCACATTTTAGGCATCTGTGAGTAAGTCAACCGGAATCAACTCATTACTTTGGAAGTAGGTACGCTCCGAGGAAAAAGGTGCCTCGCTGTTTTAGAAAACGATCACCCATCCATGGATTGACCGCAGCAAGTGTGGTTAACCTCGTGTATTTGACATTTCTTGCAGTTGTTTGTTAATTAGTTAGGAGTCCCTTGTCGGTCGTTCAACGTCGCAATGCGATTCGTATGAAGCCTGTTAAGATACATAATATTATGGTAATATTTACGTATATCTTAAATCGATTTACACTAAATATTTGTTAATTTAGCGGTCTGTTATCGGACAAGGTAGTGGATAATTATTTAGGATTCAGCAGCTGAACAGCGAATCCTATGTTCATCATTTCATCTAACCCTATATCATTCTCATTTCTAGGACACTTGGTCCAGTGTTAGGGAATACAGATAAAAATGTTCTGTCGTATATGTTCATAGAGTTCAACCAATTCTAGAAGCTCTAGCCTGAGTAAGACAATTCTGGGCCCTGGCATCTTCACTCTTCAGTAAAGCAATACGGTTATTGCAAAAGACGGATCTCGTGAGAACACTTCCGAGCCTTTACTCCGCTCAACAATTCTAACACAGTTTGCGTGAAATTTACAACATTCGTGAAAGAAAGCCTTGGAGGTCCGTTTGTTAAGCTGCTGGTAGTTTCTAGCGCCTTCTCGACGCTTCGCTGCAGTGCCATTCGACGTTTTTCGCCCAGGAGATTGCGTCCGTTCCGTCTTTACCAGGTCGGTCATCCTTAAAACATTATGCCCACGACCTGCGACTTTCGATTTGTGGTCTGGTTATGTGATTACCTACTCATAGCTCATAGATATGTATACTTAATATGCCTACTAAAAAATGGTTCACACTACGGAATCCTACAGTGCTTGATGCGATTTGTACTTGATGGGTTTTTATTATCTTGTTTCTGTTATGTAAAAATAATCTCCACGATATTATTTATCATCAATCGCTAAGATAGCATTCGGAATACCTAATGTTTTGAGACGGGAAAGGAGACGTCAAATAGGTGGTAAATAATTGACCAGACTGGGTGCTGTAAATCAATGAGAAGAAAGAGATAAAGATTTCAAATATGACTATATACACCATCTTTTATTTGTACCACATATAATAAGCAAGTAAAATAATTATTATACAATTATAGTAGCTACTACGATAAACGTTGTAGATATTTTTTATCAACTTCAGAGCTACCTACTAATTCGCAAGGTTGTTGACGATTTAGTAATAGAATGCTTAGAACTCTAGCTAAACTATCTAAAAGAAATAAGGCACTTTGTACACACATACATGTATTATGTAGGGACTTACAGGTATATAGGTACGTAACATACGTAATCAATAAATATGCTTGTAGCTATGACTCATACAGAAAGGCATTATCATTATAATATATAGGTACCTACCGCCCGAGATGGTCCACCTGATAAACGAAAATGATATGACAATTTCTTTAGGATCTGACACAGCAGTAACATTCATGGGCAACTCTAACCATAATTACGTTATTTGGAAATCCTATGGAGCAAGAATAAAAGACCCACCATGATTGTGCATTTTTCAATTTGTATCGTAGCACTTTAGTGACGCGAAACAGATCTAGATAATTTTTTTTTTTCAATTGTGCTACTATTACCGGACATGATTTCTGTAGCAAGATATAGGTACATTGTAATCAGTTCCAGTTAAGTACAAAGTCAACAACTATGCAGATACTTTGATTTCTCATTGAAGCTTCTCCCATAGAATACTCGAATTCACAACAATACGTAGTATGCTGCAGGAAATAAGATGTCAACATTATTTGTATAGTGTCGTTCTAATCTAACGTAAGTAAACGAATCTCACTGTACCAACAATACCTGCCTTAACGACTCTCATATTTACTAGAAGTTAGATTGTAACGACATTCGCGAAACAAACCACACGAGAACGAGTGTAAACGAAATTAAAACGCTTTTAATGTTGCCATTATCGGATCTTTATTACGAAGATGGTTTTCGAGTTCAACGACCTAACAGGATTTATCTTATTGGTAAGTTTTTAATCATCGACGTAAAGAAAGGTGTCTGTTTTTATGTGTGGAGCTTTTATGCTCATAGTGCTCTGTGGCGTCAAGTTGATGATTTCAATGGTTTTTTTGGTGGCAAGTTTCTTGATGTCGAAATGGTTTGCAATTTATGTTTGTTAAAAACCAATGTCAGTATTTTTTAGTTGATTCAAGTGGCTTAATTTTTTTAATTTAGAAGAACACGTTACGAAATATTTATTTCGTCGCCGCGTCGTGTTACTTTTACAATTATTTAAATTTGGACACACTATAGATACAGTGTATTAAAAAATTCCCACAAATCTTTTTATCAAGCGAAGATCGAGCTTTCTTCAAAACTCTTTAGTTAAATCGACAACACAACCGTCCGGTTGGCATTTAGCACATTAACTCTCCGGTTTTGAGGCAAATATAATATTGAATCTGTTTGGTAAGACAAAAAGAGAAGTTTAAATAAATTTGTTCGTTAGTTGCGATTAAATAACGTTAAGATACGTGTGCTAATGTGTTAATTTGTGTGAATTTTGATGAATTGGTACTAGGTAATAAGTACTAATATGGTAATGCGAACTCGATGAAAGATGAGGGCGGCTCACGATCGGTTAAAGTGGCTAAACTTAGGGAAGGCCTATGTCTAGCAATGGACGTCTTTTGGCTGATACGATGAATGCGAAACCAAATTTGTCTTTACTCTTAAAGCTAAGCTGTGAAATCGTTTTTTATATTATAAATTGGATTCTCTTATTCAAGGTTAAAAACTTCTTTTTATAAAATTAATTAACAGTTTACTTGCCTACTTACCTAATATTTCCATGGAAAGACGTTAGCGGATTACTTAGTGAAAGTTAAAGGCTCCTGGCCACTCAGGGTATTTAACAGGGTTTTAATCCCCTTTATTTTCACTGAAAATATGCTGCTACCGATATATGGAAAGATGGGCGTTTCTATGTATGGTACCTATAACCTATACCTACCTACTATCAATATAGGTAAATTTATTGATACAGAAATCCAAATAAGGTAATTGCACCAGTAATGGACATGGAATCAGTGATGGTCATATCTTGTAGAACAAGAGTAGAAATGATTTTTTCTAAGTTAGGAATATTTGACCATAAACCTAAATTATCGAGCTATCAATGTTTGAAGTTATATTTAAAATTCAGTGTTTGATTTTTAATATGCGGGAGGCACAATGTGCTCGTGGTATGGGAAAATTATATTCGCGGCTGTTGTTGCGAAAATAATTAGTGAGGTGGTAAAACTTTGCCTTTCAAATTAATATAGCTTTATTCGAACCAGAAATTTTTTTGTGCTTGGGTTATGCATGAAATTAAGATGAAAACACACCGTCTTAACAACACAATGTGTTTTCATCTGAACTATCCATCAATGGTGAAAATTAGTTTTTATTAGTTAATTAAATTAAAACTAATTGCAGTTTCCTACATTTAATAATTCCAGCAGAAATGTAAAAAAAAAACGGGACTTTCAATTTTCAATATGTATTGTATTGAAACAATTACTATTAGTAATAAAATTTCAAAAATACTACAAATTTGCGCTTAATGTGTCCATTACTGATGCCTTTCCTATAGGTGTTGGTTTGTCTTTCGGAGTTTTTGATATATATATCGCTGCTGTCATTGAGGACAAGTTTAAAAATAATTGTACTTTTTTTTATTAGACCCTGACAAAATTGTGATATTAAATAAGTATACGTAGCTACCTACTTTACTTACATTTAGGCTTTCGCATAAAAACTAAAATTTTACGATATTACATTTTCTATGTGCAACTCAATACCTACGTAATGTTGACAATTCTCTATTTCATAAGCTACCATACATTTTGTTAATCCACCATGTAAACTTTACAGATTATACAAGTTTAAGAAGTGGCTTTTTTTGACGGCCGGCCGTGCGTAAAAAGTAGTTGATTTTTTTAAATACTTACCTATTAGCTTACCAAAATAAATACAGAGGGATCCAGAAGTGATATTAGAAAATATGATCGGTAGGTACTCACTACACTACTACACTTAGATAACACCCTAATCTATGCCCTAAATACACAAACACATCATTTTTCTATTTACTTATTACAATGTAAAACATTGTAGTATGTGGGGTCACGTCAGTTAACCTTTAGTTTTAAGTGTTTTGTATGGAACGCGTATGTAACGCAAGCGCAGCGCCCTCAGTCGCTCCCTAATACTATCCATAGTAAGTCGTTCCCTAATACTGTACTTAGTAAGTCGTTCCTTTGTATTTGTTTGTACCGTGATTCAATGTAAAAGTAAGAAGTAAATAGTGTACCAATATTAAGTATTTTATTTGAGAATTCCTACGCGTCGTAACATTGACGAACACATATATATAAAGAATAGATTGGGTCAATAGAGAGACCCAACACTGGTGACCCCGACGTGATTTGAAGAAAGCCCGACGTGATTTGAAGCAAAAGGCCGAAGTGATTTGAACTGACCGACGCGATTAATTAAAAGTGAGATTTAACCAACACTGGTGACCCTCGACTTTCGTTACATAGTGGAATTTTCAAATTTAATTAGTAAAGTGAATTAAGTGAGCAGTGAGCGACTCCCCGAACAAAGTGTAGCGGCATCGGGTAATAAAAATGGAAAATGAAGCAGAACTTGTCCAAAAAATGATTGAAATGAGGAAAGTATTTAAAAATATCTGCGAAGAAATAAACGAAATGAGAAGTGAAAATTTACAAAGAAGAATTAACACTAAAAGATACCATTGGAACAAAAGGTCATCGAGATTACACTTTAAGTCTAAGTCGACGCCACGCAGAACGCCTAAAAGATCATATCGTTGCGAATCGCCGTGTAACTGGAACAACATAGGAAGCGAAACAGGCAAACTAAAGCAAATACAATTCGGCGCGGTGGAGAGTTGTATTGAGTCGAACGATAACCATCGCTTAAGTATTACCGATAGGGAAAGTGGTATTACATTTTTAATAGACACAGGTGCAAACGTTTCAGTCATTCCCGTTAATAAAGTGAGCGTAAAAAACCGTCGTGAGTGCACATATAAGCTTTTTGCAGCAAATAATACAGAAATAAAGACTTACGGTACTGTAGTGTTATCTTTAAATTTAGGCTTACGAAGAGCATATAAGTGGACATTCGTGATAAGTGACGTCAAGCAAGCTATCATAGGAGCAGACTTTTTAAAGACTTTTAAGTTAGTTGTAGATTTACATAATAAGAAGTTAATAGATACTTTTACAAATTTACGCACGTATGGATCCATCATAAGGTATGACGAACCATCAATTTCTAGTATACAATATAATAATCCCTACAAAGATTTGTTAGAAAAATATTCCGAAATAACTTTACCTATGTCTTACAAAAACGGCCCGTCGCATTCTATATTTCATCACATTGAAACAACAGGTCCACCTGTTCATGCTAGGGTTAGACCTTTACATCCCGACAGGTACAAGAAAGTCAAGGAAGAGTTCAAGTATATGCATGAATTAGGTATATGTAGGCCATCTATGAGCCCGTGGGCCAGCCCACTACACGTCGTAGATAAAAAGGACGGTGGGATACGGCCTTGTGGAGACTATAGGCAATTAAACGCGATCACTAAGCCCGATAGGTATCCTGTACCGCGTTTGCAAGACTTCACATATGGATTATCAGGTAAGAAATACTTCAGTAAAATTGATATAAATAGAGCTTACCACTTAATACCTATTTTTCCAGACGACATACCTAAAACAGCTATAATTTGTCCATTTGGTTTATTTGAATTTACCAAAATGAGCTTTGGACTACGAAACGCAGCTCAGACATTCCAAAGATTTATGAGTTGTCATGTATTAAAAGATTTAGAGTATATAAGAGAAAATGGACAGGAATCATTTTTATCGTGTTACATAGATGATATTATTTTAGCTTCCGATACAGAAATATTGGGAAAGAAGCATTTAAATGAACTTTTTAAACGTTTTCAGGAATATGGCGTAACTATAAACATAAGTAAGTGTGAGTTTGGTCAATCAAAAATCAATTTTTTGGGTTACAGAGTTACACCAGAAGGAATACAACCCTTAGAAGACAAAGTAAAAGCTATCAGCGAGTACCCCAAACCGGAAACCGTTGAGCAGTTAAGGCGATTTTTGGGTATGGTTAATTTTTATAGATCTCACATAGAAAAAGCAGCTAGTTATCAAGTTGAACTCAATAAATATTTACATAATTCTAAGAAAAGGGACAAAACTAAAATTAAGTGGAGTGCCGAAGCCGATAACGCATTCGAGCAGTGTAAGCAAAGTCTGAAGAGCGCAGTTGAGTTATCGCATCCTATTTCAGGCGCACCGTTATCGCTAATGACAGACGCGAGTAACACTTGTGTTGGCGGAGTATTACAGCAAAAAGTAGGTAATCAATGGAAACCTTTAGGGTATTATTCGAAAAGGTTATCAGAGGCGCAGCAAAAGTATAGCACTTATGATAGGGAACTGTTAGGAATTTATATGGCATTAGTACACTTTAGAAATATGGTTGAAGGACGCCCGTTAACTATTTACACGGACCATAAACCATTAACGTACGCATTTACTAAATTAGGTTCTGATAAAGAAACTCCGAGAAGAACTAGGCAATTGTTGTACATTAGCGAGTTTACAAGCGACATACAACACATCGAAGGTTCGGAGAATATTATTGCGGACGCACTCTCACGCGTAGAAGTTATACAGTGTCCCACGGTCATAAATTTTACAGAAGTGGCGCGCGCGCAAGAAACCGATAGTCAACTCACTTCATTAAGAAGCGATAAGAGCAATAACTTAAATTTTAAAACAATTTTATTACCAAATAGTAATATTAGTATAATTTGTGAAAGCTCTTCAGATAATTTGAGACCGTACTTACCAAAAGTGTTTCGTAAACCAGCATTTGATTCCGTACATGATATTAGTCATCCCGGCAAACGCGCATCGAGAAAAATGATTTCACAAAGATTTTTTTGGCCCGGTATGAACAAAGATGTAAACAATTGGGTAAAGACATGTTTACAATGTCAAAAAGTTAAAGTTAATAGACATACTATAACAAGTCCACAATCTTTTCCGGAATCACAAAAATTTTCTCACGTCCATATAGACATCGTAGGTCCTTTACCACCTAGTCAGGAAGGATATCGTTACTGCCTCACGATGATAGATCGTTTTACACGATGGCCCGAAGCTATTCCGTTATTAGACATAACAGCTGATACAGTGGCAAAATTTTTTTATGAAAATTGGATATGTAGATATGGATGTCCAAGCAATATTACTAGCGATATGGGACGACAATTTGAGTCTGAATTATTTAATAGTTTAGTTAAAATGTTAGGTATTAATAAAATTAGAACTACTCCGTACCACCCGTGCAGTAATGGTATGGTAGAAAGATGGCATCGATCGATGAAGAGTGCTATTACATGTCGTTTATCAGAAAATGCATCGTGGTTAGATGAACTCCCAACTGTTTTGTTAGGTCTAAGAGCAGCGTGCAGAAGCGACAGCGGAATTAGTACAGCAGAAGTAACTTTCGGCCAGTCATTAAGATTACCAGGAGATTTTTATAGAGAAACAGGTTTAAAGTCTACTAACGTTTATACCTATGTTGAAAAGTTAAGAAATATAATAAACAGTTTACGACCTAAATCTCGAATTGATAGAGATTCTCGTAAAATATTTGTACATAAAGATTTGAAAGACTGTGAATATGTTTTTGTAAGAAATGATATGTTAAAAAAGTCGCTTTGCCCAACTTATGATGGACCTTACCGTGTATTAAGTAGAAATAATAAGGTATATGAAATTCAGTATCCTAACCGGAAAGCTTTCATATCAATAGATAGACTAAAGCCTGCTTATACGTTAAAGGAAAGTAATTCAGACGACAGTTGTAATTTAGACATACGAGTTAGTAATGAGAAAGATGTCTTAGATAAGGATAAACTGTTAAGTGACCAGAAGAAAGCAAACATTCGTACAACGCGAACAGGTCGCGTAATACGACAACCAGTACGATTTTTAGTGTAAAGGAATTGTTATATTACAAGAAAGCGAAACTACGCTTGCTATAATGTAGAGATGTAATAAAAGTAAGAGTTAGTAATAAAAGTTGATTCATAATAAGGAATCTTGTGCGTATAACACATGCCTTACATTGTATTTATAACATAAGCTATAAATAAGTATATGATTATTGAACTGAGTAGAGAATATTAGTAAAGAATGGTCGTATTAAATGTTATTGTGTTTTGTATTATCAGGCATTTTAGTGTTGAATAAAAGATGCCATAGTAAAGTAAAAAATAGAAAAGTGACTAAAAGTGTAGTAAAATAGTGGCCAAGAAAGGAGTAAGTATGTATTAGCGATTATGTCGAACCAGGCAGATAAAGCCGGTCAACCAATTACAGTTATTACTCAGCCACAGTATGTGCAGTAGGTATATGTATATGCATAAGTAGATGATTACTTGCGAGTATGTAACCTGTCGTAAATACATTTTATACTACTTGTAATGTATTTGTTACCTTTAATTAGAAATTAAAAGAGTATTGTATTGGGTTAAAATAAAACAAAATTTTTCTATGTATTTAAATATTGCACCTATTGTGTACCTACCAAACATTGTATTTGTTAGATAGATTTTAAGACATTATTTACTTTTTTTATTAAAAAAATATTTTTTTTTTTGGAAGGGGATGTATGTGGGGTCACGTCAGTTAACCTTTAGTTTTAAGTGTTTTGTATGGAACGCGTATGTAACGCAAGCGCAGCGCCCTCAGTCGCTCCCTAATACTATCCATAGTAAGTCGTTCCCTAATACTGTACTTAGTAAGTCGTTCCTTTGTATTTGTTTGTACCGTGATTCAATGTAAAAGTAAGAAGTAAATAGTGTACCAATATTAAGTATTTTATTTGAGAATTCCTACGCGTCGTAACATTGACGAACACATATATATAAAGAATAGATTGGGTCAATAGAGAGACCCAACATAGTACAAGTAACATTGTGTTGTAGGCAGCAAGTGTATGCAAAGATCATGAGCTATATATAAAGCTACAATTTATAGTGTTCTCGGGGCTTTACATAAGTTCACCAATAATTCGTAGGATGGAATAGTGTTAATAACATCCCCATTTGCAAAATTCAATATTACAAATTAGTAAGAATTTAAAATATGTATTAAGTAGTTACAACTATAGTTACTACGAGTAATACATAGATACAACTAAAGAAAAAAGTTTTAACTTACAAGTTACCTACAATAAAATAAATAGAACACGAAATGTAAATATCACAAACCAACGAAAATATTATTTAAGTGGGAAAAACCTACGAAAATATTATTTGTCATGGAATTTGACATCACGAAACGTGCATTTTAATGTGCAGTCAAAATTCTAACATTCAAATTTCGTTACGCTGCTTCCGTCGCCAGTAGCGTCATGTTACCTATCAAACGCAAAAAAGATTATTCAAATCCGACTGGTAGTTCCCTTAATGTCAACACTTTGACCTTTAGTAGCTGGTATTAAGAACAGTCCAAATCATCAGTCACAAGGTAAATCATTTGTACTAACTAAAGATATTCGTTAGGATCCAAATTGTTTTCCTTCAATGGTCAGTATTACCTAATTATTTAATATTCAAGATAAACTTCAAACCTATGTCTGACGTTCATAAAATCAAATTGAAAATTGACCGGTTTGACCTAAAACCTTGTTTATAAAAAGCACGTGCTGCGCCTAACCATAAGTCCTCACGACAAATAATACAGCGTGTTCCATGCGTCTTTTTTCCAATGTTTGTAGAAACTCCCACGACACACGATTTATAATACTCATATACATAAAGTTGTTTGTTTTGGATTTAGGTTTTTTCCAGTAATGAACGAAAGATTAAGCCTAAAATAACAGATAGAAATTATGTCATTATGAGTATTTGCACAAGGCTTCGCCTGTGCAGTTCATAAAAAAAGTTGTAACTTTAATCTGCCTTATACCTACACTGATTAGCAAATGCGAAAATATTTTTTCAAATCAGTCTCTTTCTATACCCAGAACAAAGTGACTGTTTACCACGGAGGTCTGACCTTACTAGCAATTACAAGACATTGTTTACATACGCAATGTTTAATTTACCTGCTGTGTTCTCAATAATGGAGGTACTACCCCAGTCGCTCTGTGTGATTTGAGATAATTATTTCTTCGCTACTTACCTCTCTTATATAACATACATACAAAGCTTCACACATATTTTACCTGGAGGGGTAAGCAGGCGTGTATAATACCCACGTTTCGCAAATTACGTTGGATCACATGTAACAATGTAACAGAGGACGATCCTGTGGTCATTTCCGGACACAATATCAGGTTTCAGTGTAATACTGAGAATTTTTCGACGAAATAACCTATTGTCACTTTACCCGAACCGAGAATCGAACCCAAGACCTAGACGTAGTAGTCCATACAGTAAGTACAATCAAAAAACAGAGGCCATTTCATATTTCGGCTGTGTATTTTCCATTCTGTTACACTAGCACAGAAAACAATCATAAGAATAAACGATATTATTATACTAATAATGAAATAATTTCCGTTTTCAGGTATTATCCGTAATACCACTAACAACATCGACGAACATAAACTGCCATGGGAAGCCGTTTCACTGCCTGAATTCATCTCACTTCATGATATGCGTCGATTTGGGCAATGGGGTAACGTCCACGATTGACGACTTTGTCATACCCTGTCCTCCTACAACAATGTGTCATGAAAGCAACAGATATGAATGTGAGTTTCCTCATACTGTATTTTCGACCACGCCACCCGACGTGATAGATGTTTCTGCAGTTGACATAAATGTGTTCTCTCCAATAAACAAAAATATAACATTTGAGGCTGAAATTGCCACCGTGACGCCGTTAACTGAAAATAATAAAACAGACGTGCAAGCTTTAGCAGAACTAACATCGCCAACGGAAATAGAAATATTAGAAAGTTTGAAAGAAGAATTTGCAGATGGAAATGAAAAGGCTTTTCAAGATACGGTTACAGAAACTACCACTGTAAGCTCTTTACATCAGAAGGAAATTGTCCCTACGAATTCTAATACTATTGCAACAATTAGTAATAGCAATATCAATTTAAATATTCAATCAACGTCAGAGTCCGCTGTCAATAATAGTAATGTATTATTCGTAACAGATCATGCAAAATCAATAGCCACTACAACATCTGTTGATGGATTACTTACTTCGAGAACTACAAATATTGAGAATATGAATACAACTAACACTGAGTTTATTACACTAGAGCCCACGTTAACAGAAATACCTTTAGATGTTATAACGACTATTGATTCAACCACGATTATTCACCAAAACTTTGAGTTAGATAAGCCACCTAACAACACATCATCAAGTAGTAAAACAGTTAATCTTAAACCATTCAAAAACAATTTAACAAAAAAAGAGCCTGTATCAGATGACGTTCGTCTTCTTATTGGAACAACTGTAAACTTGACAAGCATGACTACAAATGATACTTTACCTCTCACAATAGAATACACTCCACAAATAAACATGTTTATAGACACTTATACAACTGCAGCGGTTAACCTAAAAACCAATACTGAAAAGCCTTCAAATGTTGAAGAACGTAAAGAAGTATTCCTTAATAAGTCCAACGTTGAAGAACAATATACAAGGAACATATCAAGGACTACAAGAGTGCAGCTATTAGAAACACCATCTCTTAATTCATCAATAGCATCGTCAATAGATATTATAAAGAGAGATTATGCTGAATCTACCACTAACTTAACTTTATCTACCCCGACACAAAGTCAAGACACAAATTACAGTACTATCAGTACAGATTCAGTAAATAATCAAGCAATAGAATCAACTACACCGACAATACAACAACAAGATATTTCTACAAAAGTTGCTAACAAATCTTTGTCAACAGTTCACCTAAATACTACTAATATAGATTTCAACATAAGAGACAATATTAATATACAAAACGATGCAATAATAAATGTAAGTACGAATAGTAATAACGAAGATTCCTCAACTCGCAATATTTTATTACATAAAGAAGATAACAAAAAGAAAACGAATGCTAGTTTGAACAACACGAGAGATGTCAATAACACAACAACTAAAATAATAAACATCACGATATCTAGTTATCAGCCTATATCTAATAAAATACATAATCAAGTAGAAGAATCCTTCAATGTTATATCTGAGCAAAAAAATGAGAATAATACACCTACAACTATACATTTTGATAACAAATATATTACTGAAATGGCATCAACTCCAAACAATGATGATGTATTAAAGGAAGCCTCAAAAAGTGTAAATATTAACGACATTTATACAAAAACGTCAAATCGTCTTGACGAAATAATACCTACGGCAAATATATCAATTTACGAACAAACAATACCAGTTTACATAACCACAGCAACAACACAAGCTATTGATGTGTTACCTACTTTTAACGAAAGCACCCTTACAACAACCGAAACGAAAATGACTACTGTGTTGACATTGAACGAAAAGAAGACTACCACAGAATTGCCAATATTTCACCACACCGAAATACCAAAAAGGAATTTGAAAATATTAAAACATATCAAGAAAGAATTTACAGAAGAAAATGAGATTTTTTTTGATAAGGATACGATTGTAACGACCACTACTACGAACCCATTGTATCAAAAACACAATGTAATTGAGGAACAAGACCCTCCCGATCCAAACATTATTGTTGTAAATCAAATTCCAGACAAGATGACATCATTCGCACCAAATAATTTTACTTTTAATATTGTTGACGTTACTACTAATGCTGAACTCACTATGACAACACCAAGTTCGGACTATACAAAATATGAAACTAAGTTAGAGGCCATCGAGACAACAATACCAATAACTCTTGAGTATATTCCTTCTTCGTCAATCAAAGATTATGCTACCCAAAGCGCAACAACAAAAAAAGTAACTCATACGTCGCAATTAGTCGCTAAAACTAGTAGTGATAAAGAACATAAAAAAGATAAGAATATGCACAAGTTTCAAGAAATACTGACTGGAGATGAAAGCTACTTTACTACAGAAAAACAAATTAGCTCTAGGTTTGGAACAGGAGAAAGGAAAATTGTCGAAATAAAAGAGAAAGAATTAAGTTCTAAAAAACATAACACAACAGCCAAACCGAAGACCACGAAAGAATTAAAATCAGAAAATGTAGTGGATTTTACGAGTATTGAACGAACTGGTATTAAAGAGAGTCCGACAGAGATACCCAAAACTAAACATTTTGTACCCATTGACCGGGGTAATTTAGATGTTGACAAAGCAGAAGTTATGCTAAGCGGCATAATTTCAACAGGTGCAACAAGTACAACAGCCACAGAAAATACTACGATACATCCTTCTGCAAATACTGAGCTAAGTGATTTGCAAGTAATTCAAATAGGTAGTACGCTTTTCTTTGAAGACACTAATGCAGCACAACCAATTCAAGCAAATGAAATGACGATAGAAAGTGTCACGGTCCCTACAACTACGTATACTGAATCACGCTACCTGAAATCTAATAGTGAGATAAGGTTTACACCTGATTTTACAACTGCTGACCTAGACAATATAAAAATAACTGCGGCGAATAAAACCAAAATATCAACTGATTCAACTAACTCAAATGAACCATCAGCATCATTAATTAGTGAATCAAATACAGATCAGATTCAAGATTTCAATGAAACTCAAATGGTAAGAGAATACAGCTCTTTACCCAAAAATACAATAGAAAAACGAAATGAATCAATTTTTATGAACATTTTAACAAACATCAGAGAAAATAATGTAAAACAAGACGATATTGCTATTGCAACTGTAATGTCAACAACACCTCTTTCACATTTAAAACAGACGATTAAAAGTGTAGAAGGGACTGAGATGTCTTCAACAAAAACCAGCACGGAAAACCCATTCTTATCTCCTACAGAAATAATTGATACAAAAATAACGACAGCCAGAGTATTAAAAGGAGATTATTATAATTTCAAAGAAAGATCACAACTAACTGAATCTGTAAATAATCAAGAAGAAAACACTCCAACTTCAAGAACTGTAAATAAAATGTTTAGAAATAACTCGAAGACTAGTAATTATTTAAATGAAACTGAAACAAATGTAAATCATGGAACGCCTTCTGAAGTATCAACAGAATCATTACTAAAGTACATTTCAGAAAAATATGTTGACACATCGGTAACTCAGACAACAAGGGCGCAGCATTCAACTACAGAAATTATGGCAAAAGAAACTATACATGGTAATAAATTTGTAAAGTTGCCAAAAATAATAGCAGCGGATAAAACTGTCACAACAAATCACTCGAACGGTAGTGAAACAAATAATTTTATACAAGATTCTGTGAACAAGAATTACACACTACCTGTATTGACAACAACAAAAACAACAGTTGAACAAAACCAAAACAAATTGGCTACCATTTCGCCTGACATTCTGATATCCACTGATAAACCTGATATTTATCAGCCCAGTAAACAAATACCAGCAAGAAAATCATTATCTAAAGAATTTTCTGTACCTAACAACACTGGTCAGATTAATTTTGAGGTACGATTTAAGGCAATTACTGATTCTTCAAGTGAGATATCTTCTACTATAGAAACAGTCTTTATAAATGATAATAAAACATCTGACACTTTTATAATTGGCGATAAAATCTTTACTGAAAACATATTTTCTAATAAACCAAACAATATTACTAACCAAATTAAGAATCATGAATATATAACAACAGATAAAGCTACTATACGAAAAGATATACTAAACACGACTCCGAACTTTAATAAGTCTAAAAATTTCAGTAAAAGAGAGGATCTGAATATTGTAACAGAAAATAACACTTTCACAAC
The DNA here is from genome assembly GCA_963082885.1 of Parascotia fuliginaria. Classification (NCBI taxonomy): domain Eukaryota; kingdom Metazoa; phylum Arthropoda; class Insecta; order Lepidoptera; family Erebidae; genus Parascotia; species Parascotia fuliginaria. The sequence continues at coordinate 6,371,360 of OY720175.1, forward strand.
GAAACAAATTAATGTTGATGTAGGAGTTGATATGAAAAACAACAACTTTTCAAATCAAAGTAAAAATAACTCATCAACTTACGTCGATGTGACATCACAAACAAAGATAACGACAACAAAACCTCTACTTGATAATGAAAATAACAAATCTGTGAATAACATGGCTACGATATCTTTAGTTGCAGCAGGCGAGACTAACTTTAACCTGTTGCATATGGCCAAGCAAACACCACCATCCAGCTATCTTCCAGAATCTACAAAAACACAGATCGGGCAAAATTCAACCAAATATGGTTATAGCTCAGTAAACATCAGTATAAATTTATCTAACATAGATAACAGCCATGCAAATAATAGTAGGAAATCTGGGATTAGTAAAACAATCGTGGAAGCGGATGCAAACAAAAATAAGACGGAAAATAAAACCACTTTCAATAGCAATTTAAAACGACATATTGATAGCCTAGATTCGTCTAGTCAGTCTCTGGCACATGATAACTCAGGAAAGCCGTCCCTTACAGGACAACATACAACAACTTTCAATATCACTAATTTTAGATCTGAATTTGATTGTACGAATCGTACCCGTGGCAAATATGCTGACAGCAATGATTGTAGGAAATTTTACATCTGCTTGGGTAACCTCGAGCCAATAGCTGGTACATGTCCAAACAATACGGTGTTCAGTGAAATTAATAAACAATGTACGCGGAACTTATCGCATTGCGTGAGAAACAACCAATTTCACTGTTTATACGAAGGGCGTTTCAGTGATTTCTTGAAGGTTAATATTTACTACATCTGTGTTAAACATCATTCACATGGATTCCTCAGATTTAAATTGCAATGCCAAGATGGCTATAGTTTAAACAAAAGTACTGTCAAATGCGTGTTAAACGAGGGAGTTTCAAGTCAGTCAATATCATCAGTAAGTGAAAATTCTCAAACAAATGATCAAACAGAAGTAAAAGTAAAATCAGAGGAGGTTGAAAAATCACAGAATGATTTTAAATGTGAAAAAGAAGGTAAATTTCCATACGAGGATGATTGTACCAAATATTATGAGTGTAAAAAAACTAGAAAAAATGAATATAGGCGGAAGATTAAAAAGTGTTCTGACGATAAAGTTTATAACAAGAAAAAGAGTAAATGCAAATCTAACGGAAGCAGTGAATGCTGACTATTATCTAAATAATATCCAATAAGTGCGATTAACGACAAAAGTAGTAAAAACTATTTGGCACACTATTTTCTTAATAATGCAATGTTTTAAATTGAAATGTTTTGCGACTTTGTCATTTGTCACGGGCTACAGTTTTAAGGTAGCGTTGAATAGTTTTTTAATTAGACTCATTTATATCCACCTGACTATTCTCAGAATTAATTTGAGACATGTCATTTGATGAATAATAGTTACATAGGTATTTATTTACTAAAAAATAACACTATTTGTTATTTTTATTTGTAATGTAACACTAAATACCTACCTACATACATTTTAATAATAGTTAGACATTAGGAAAACTACGTTCGTTTGGTGCGGGATGCTCTTTTTTTTAATTACAGTAGCGTTACCATGAGTTACCTACGTTACATTGGTAAGTAGCTAGCTACTTAGGTAGGTACCTACCACCTACCTACCCACCAATTTTTGATTAATTTCGTGAAAATTTAGTTTTCGAAGTACCGGTACATAAACATAAACAAAAGGGGCGCTAAAAGAGAAAGTTTGTTCTCATAGTAAACACCTGCAGGGACACGCTAAAAAAGAGAAAACTTAGTTTTCAAAGTAAATACAGGCGCGCTGTTCATTTAAACTGTTATTGGCAAGTCAAATGTACCTACAGTATAATAATTTTAACTCATGGTAGAGCTACAAGAAGTCTCTATTCTATATATTATGTATGGCTACAGGACATAAGTTAATTTTTGCTTTTGATCCTAAGTTGCGATTTGTACAAAAAATAAAACTATGCATTTAATAAATATTTATTTAATGTTACAAATTTAAATAAGTATATAAGTTCTTTTTATGCCTTAAATTTACACCATTCGTTGCTTATTCTTGTACATAGTGATTAAATACTTTTTAATACATTTCAGTCTTTCTAATAATGCTGCTTGTAACCTTATTTGAATAATAAAAACGTAGTCTGATTAAAAACATTTTAACATATTTATTTCATTTAGTTTCACGTTTATTGTCACGCTTTGTATGTATGGAAGGCACTGACAGATTATTAAGTTTGGTATTGTTTTGTTAAACTTGTTAAAGTAGATACAACACGGGAAAATCACCGGCAAAATTAGTTCATTAATAATTTCTTGGTCTACGATAAGGTGTACTGTCAGGTAAATATTGATCCGAATCATCTTTGTCTAATGTGATGCAAAAGTGATTGGAGAATATAGTGCAACGTATCATATCGTGGCCCCTCACAGGCCTCGGCGGACAGAAATACGTGGCCTTGTTAGAACTGCTGTCTTGTGTCACCGTAAACTTATAATCCTTACACTCAATGGATGAAAGTCGATAACCTGTGAATCCCGTTAAACTAGGTTTATTAATATCAATACTTGGATCTCTTCTAGTGCTACTCCCGTATAATTCTGGCCCAGTTTTCGTCACGTTTGCTTGCGGACATTTGTATCTGTTTGGCGATGTGCATGTTCGAGATAAACCATTGAAAATCGTGTTGCCTGAGCACTTGAAATTGATGGCTTGGAAACGACTTCCATTAGGAACGCATAAGATATAGCCCTTACAATCAGGGACGTTAGGATTGGCGATTCTTTCATTGCGGTGGCAAAGGAGTTTTTTATTTAGCGCTGGGTCGACATGATTGATGGCATCTTCACAGACTGTCGTGGAATCTTCATTGCAGAATGTACCAGGCGGACAGATGAACCTAGGACCAATAGGTTTAGTGTCGTCACATAGTCTCATTCTGTTGTTTCGTTCACAAGTGAATCCATATCGACCGCACTCAAACTCGTAGTTGGAACTTGATCTGTAGCCATTCCAGCCATTTGTTGCACCTGTGTAGATGGTTATCTGTAAGGCAAATATTGTAATGTATTGTTTGTATTGACAGTAAGATGACTTGTTACATAGTAGTAAGCAAACTTGTTACACAACATTTATTTAGTTACTAAGTACTTAATGACAAATAGGCGACTTGTAGCAAATTTCTCTAAAAGGTGACATTGATTTTGTGACTTCTAGTTGTAGTGGTTGCACTGCACGAATAGTGTCATCAAAAGTGCGGATGACGGCGTGTTTTGGAATTGATGTCCACAAAAGACAATTTGTGATTTTATTGACTGCGTGGTTTTGTTCGGAGCATTGGAGTACGTCAGTGTTGCTTGACTGCAGTCTTATGTATGATGGAAGTTAGAAGTAATTCCTCAGACCATTCTGAACTAAGACGGGAAGCTCCGCAATAAAGAGGTTATATTTTAGCGTAGTTTAGTTACCACGAAACGACCTCTATATTTAAATAGGTGCCTTTAAAGTAACAAGTCAAGTTTTCAATGATCCTATCAGCTTATTTACCTATGCTTACTTAATAAGTAAAATGTAAAAATGAAGTGATGCATTTTACAACAAATTAATGCATTTTTGTTTGCTATCAAAATATTTGTTTGTAGATACATTAAATAATTACATTACGTGTATTATACTGTCGTTGTTATCTCACGTCCGAATGAACCAATAATATTTTGAAGGACAATTGGAATATTTTAACATTTGTTTGTTTACCTGTTAATTACGATAAGAAATGTCCTAGCAAGGGTATATTGATAATTATATAACCTTCTTTTTAAAATAACAAGTGCAGGACTGAAGTGCCCTCCACAATTTGGTACGGTAATCGATTCGGTATTTTAAACATCAAATATATCAATTAATCTGAACAAATCTGGCATTTTGTTTGGAACTTTCAAGATTTAAGCACTAATTAATGGTCATAGACTTTGCATAGCTTCAAAATAGACGTGAGATAATATTTTGTTGGGCCGTGATAGTACCTAGTCTTCTTGCCAATCACTACTAGATTCCATTGACTAAAGATGTAGTCATTATGACAAATAATTCGCAGGCTAAATATAATAATTATATTACTAAAGTATTATTAATCTAATTTTTTTATATTCTAAATTATAAAATATAAATAAATACTTACCGTAAATAAAACCGTAATATATAAAAACTTAAACATATTTTCTCTGATGCAGTCGACACAATATCCGAAAGACAACTAACGGGCTTCAACTGCTTTTCAAATCTATGCAGTTAGCAGAATAATTAGCGCCTTTAAGCAGGCCATACATGTTGACATTGTGACAAATATTTCGGGTAATACTTTTTAACGGTTTATTACTATTTTTATGCGGGCTAGTGAGACACGATTGTAATATTTGGGATTGTATTAGTTTAATGCTGAATCATTTATATTTATATGGGCTATGATCATACATACCAGTGCCTTAGTGGCGCAGTAGTATTGTATGATGCCCGTTAAAAATAGGCAAAAGGAGCATATAATACTGCAGGAAATGCCATGAGCGTAGCGAGATAAGGGCAGAGGGTTCACCCTAGAAAGGTTGTAGTATTGATTTAAGGTTTATAGCAAAACGGTTTTAACGAGCCTGCCCCATCTTAGCCGAAAGCCGTGTACGCCTTTGGGAAATAGTGAAGTGATTTAAGTCATTTTTGTGTATGATATTTTTTGACGACAAGTGATCTGACGAAGTATGTGACGGGTAAAGAAAGAATGTGAGTATTTCAGGACCGGTCCAAAAAGAGATGCTACCGGTAATATGTTTAGCTTTCTCACTTCTACCACGTAACGTATGTGTTATGAATTGTGAACTCAACACTATATTCACGAGCAGGCATGAGCTTGTCTTAGAGGTCAAAAATTATGGAGAATAGTGGTAACCGTCATAATCAAAAATCATGAGTTAACGGTAACGCTTAAACAAAAATAGTATAAGTTGTCCTTTATATCCTCTAATGTTGTACTTAAGGTAAACGTTAGTTCTATGATAAGTTATCGCTGATAGCCTGGCTTGATATACGTGTAACACACTTTTGTTTTGGTGAGAATTTCACCCAAAATATTTGGCGTAACAATAGCAACTGGAATCACTAGACATATGTTGTTTTATATTCGTCTATGTACAATTTAACAATTTAATTACACGTGAAATAAAGAATTGAAAACATAAACATAGTTATAGTAAATGTAAACAATAATAACGCCATATATTGTAATACCGTTTATTACTAAAGAAATGCTATACAAATATTAATATTCTACTCATCGTCTGTTGTGGATTCACTGTCGCTGTCACTCGAGCTTGAGTTTGATCGCGATTCACGATCGTGTAAGACTGGGGAGCCGGTTTTAGCTCTGTAAATAAAGATTTTAGGAATGAAACCAATACATCTTATTTAAGGATTTTATTTAGGTATGTAGCTTGACTTAGACGGACACTGTAGAATGCAGAGGGTCTTTCTGCATCAAAAGAAAAGACAAGTGGGGCTCTGTAGCCGGAGGGGCCATATTATTGACACAGCACATACAAAGGTTAAACCTTTGCATTTAAGGTATAGTGAATGCATGGTAGTTTTATATGGCAGTAGACATCAAACGTCTTTATGGTAAGTGGTAATCACTGCTGATGGAGTTAGGGATGCAGTTGGGTATACTTATTGCATCGCGTCTGACGCTTTCAAGTAGAAAAGAAACGCGCAGAAAATGTACATATTTACAATTATTAGAGAGGTATATCGAGGTTTATCGCAAATTAGAGCAGCCAGGCTGGACTCAAAGTTTTTGTTCATAAATTTATTTTTTTGGTATACCGATCATTCTATAAATTTAAGAATTAGACTCTTGTCAATGGTACTGATGCAATTACTGCCACTTCTCTTGGTCTAGAGCTATCTCATGGCATCAGCTCTTTTATTTTTTTACTTAGTAAGTATACCGTACCAAAAAAAAAATACTGAAAATATGTTATTTTTATCACGAATATCGTAATACTTACAAACTATAAGCCTCTACAACAGCGAGTGCTGACGGATGCAAGTTAGCTGTGAGCGTAGAATGCTTCTGAGTTAACATTTGTTCCACTTCTTGTTCGGGCCGGTTTAATATTGTGCCTAACACTTGTACACTCGCCGGCACTGCCTCTTCAAAGCCACATTCTGCTAAATAGGCAACCGCAGACTGAAACAAGAACAATGCATATTATAATAGATATATACTATTATACAAAGCGGAGTTTGTTTCTGTGTTTGTTTGTTCGAACGCGCTAATCTCTGGAACTACCAGTCAGATTTGAATAAATCGTTTTGCGTATGATAGCCCAGTTCTTGAGGAAGGTTATAGGCTATGTAACATCACGCTACTGGCGACGGGAGCAGAGCAGTAACCAAAGACGAGAGTAAAACCGCACTGCGGGAAGCTAGTATAGAATATAAACATTGAAGTATTTATACACAACTTGGATTGCAAATAAGGACACGACTCAACTGATGGGGTTTACCTGTAGTCAAACGAATTTTAATCTAAGAAAACAGCAACCATGTCGACTATGAGGTAAAAAGAAATAACGAAGATAGTGTAGTTCACCAACAAAATGCATTGCAAAGTACCGATCTTGTCTATTACCAAGTACTTTCTCAGTTGATCGAACCTACTCATGTAGAAACTAACAAGGCTCTAGTATGGCATCATTTGCACGGGAAGTCGGAGCGAGAGCATGCCACATATTGGTTGCTACGTGTCTTACTTTCAAGATCTTAGATAACAAATCAATTAAAAAGTGATAATACTAAACTTTAGGTAAAATAACACATAATATAAACTAAATTTACCGCAGCTATGTCATGTTTCCCTAACTCCGCGGCATCCCTCGCGGCGTTTACAAGCGCTTGCGGTTGCTTCGGCACGCCGGCCGCTTCGTGACGTCGCAAACGTTGTAAGGCTTCGTTGACGGAATTCCACGGTTCTTCGGTAGTATCTGTCTTGTCTGAACATATCTCTATTATGTTGCATAATGCTGTAGCCGATAACCTGGCAAATACATTAAATTTTGAGCTGTACGTGACTTATTATAAGAAATAAATTAACCGTAGATAAGGATTGTGATTTAATAAGACCCTACAAGTTTAGCTTAGTAAGAGTTATTAGTCTTATGGTTTTTATTATGTATGTACGTTAGTCTGTAAGGTATTTATAATATGGGTTTATGCGACTTGAAATAAATGATTATTATTATTATTAAACACATAGGTAGATCTTGTAGGTAAACGTAGTAAATTTGATCTTTTTTGAATTATATGTTACTTAGTAAAGGAAAACGTCATAAGACAACTGACACAACTGAATAAAATAATATATTTAACTTAAATCAGAAACGGCTCGCCTTAAATAAGGGTAACAATCAATGTTCATAAGATAAGTCCTTTACCTATAATAATGATAAAATACAATAAATACAATATATTTCTTATTCAAAATCTCATATTGTCAATAAATTTTGTTAACTTACCTTTGCTGAGGTGTCCTACGATCTTTAGTCGCTTCGATTTCCTCAGTTATTCGTCCAAAGTTAAGCATATCGATGGCAGCTGCTCGCATTTTAGCCTTAATTTCTGGATCTATAAGATAATTAAATAAGCTATACAAGATTTTCTTGACATTAAAAAAAACCGGTCAAGTGCGAGTCAGATTTGCGCACCGAGGATTCCGTACAAACTTGTAGTCAATATAGATAACATGACATTTACATTTAATTTTTTTACATCTGCAAGCGGTTGTAGACCTGAGCATTAACAAATATTACTCGTATTAACACGACACAAAGTTCAGCTTGATACCTCCACGTGTTACTGAGAAAAAGGCCTTAACAGACAGATAGACAGACGGACGTCGAAATGGTCCAGTGGATAAGGCACCCGCTTCGTAAACACGAGGTAGTGGGTTCGAATCCGGGCAAGGACCAATGTGATTTTTCAAATCATATGTACTTTCTAAGTTTATCTTGGACATTTCTGTCTAACGGTGTAGGAAAACATCGTGAGGAAACCTGGACTTAAATGTCTGAAATTGCCAATCCGCCTTGAGCAAGCGTGGTGATTAATGCTCATACCTTCTCTATATGAGAAAAGGCCTTTGCCCTGCAGTGGGACAGTAAATAGGCTGGTATTATTAGACAGACGGACAACAAAGTGGTCCTATAAAGGTTCCGATTTACCTTTTCAGGTAAGGAACCCCAAAAAATCGACACAGAATAAATAATAATAAATTGTATGTATATTTCTTTCAATAATGTTGGTAATAAAAAAAATCTTATCACTACAAGTATCCATGGTTCCATTGGCAGATTTTTTTATGTAACAAGCGTGAACAAGCTTTCGGTCAGTCTGAAAGTAAGTAGTTAAACACAAGGATACCTTTCCTTCGCAGGTTGCCGACGAATATTATACAACGTGGACAAACATTAATTGCCTCAATCAACAAAATTTTTACAATAACTTCTATTATAAGGAATTATTACCATGATGCTGATAGCAGTTGACCATAGCGTCCAGTAGTTTCTCCACAAGTCTGACTCGTTTGGCGTGGCCGAACACCACCAACTGTGACCACGCTTGTGCGAGACGATCACCAGCGCCCGCCAATTCCAAAGTTTTAATTATCTGTTAAAAGTAATCAAAAATAAAATGTTGCCTACCTATTTTAAATGTCTGACAAAGCCTGTTCGTCGCTAAGCGTATAACTTGAGTACAGATAGACCCATTTGCATATTTTGGGTTTTTTTTATACGACTAAGGTGACAAACAAGCATACGGCCCGCCTGATGGTAAGCAGTTACCGTAGCCTATGGACGCTTGCAACATCAGGAGCATCACTAGCGCGCTGCCGACCCTGTTAAAAACCTATTAACTTCTTTCTTGAAGAACTCCATGTTTTAGTATCTCGGGAAAACCTCGACGGGGAGCTCATTCCAAATCCTTATCGTACGAGGGAGAAAGTTTCTCTGAAATCTCACTGTACGGGAAGAAAATTTTAGTAGGTCTCAAAATTTTCCTAATAGTTTGAATAGTATAACGAATACAAAACTTTTAAACGAACATGTTTAAATTATGTAATCAAAAACTTAACATACTTTCAAGGTTATTTGTACCAACTTGAGTTTCACGGTTATAACAATTGATATTTTTTGTTCTTGTTTTCTTTATAAACGATAAAAATAACAAATGAAAATCTTTTAATGTCAGGCATCGACGGCCTATAGCGTGTTAGTATTACAAAAACTTATGATTGTTATCACAACAGTGTCACAAAGAAACAAAACATTTTAAAACGAAAGAATTTTCAAGCCACAAGATGTCCATGTCTCACATGTAGTATAATAAATCGTTATGGCCATGACTTTGATTTTAGGCACCAAAAATTCTTAAACAGGTGAATAGTTTGAGGTCAGGTTCAAACCCCTTTTTTTTTACTAATAAATTAATGAAATATTTGACCTTTTTTGTTTAAATAATTCGTGTCGTTTTTCCCGTCATTAAAAGACATTAATATCATGTTCAGATTATAGTTACTGAGTTACCGATAAAATTGTGTTTTCGTGTCTGGGTCTAATAAAGGTACCTATTATTTGACATATTTGCCTAGAACTAAATTTTATGTAACAAACTTAGGAAAGTATTCAAGTAAATTATATTTAATTGCAATAAAAAAGTTTGAAGTGATCAATGCTTAGATATACCTTATCTGTATGAAAAAGACCTTTGCCTTGTATTGGGATAGTAACAGGCTAATATTATAATCATTTATTAAATACAATCGTTAATACATAGTTACAATGATCATTCAGCAACCCTTTTTTACTATTTTCAAAAACATTTTTGAACATATTCACAAAACGTGTACCTATTTGTTGAAATTAAGACAGGGCAGCGCCTGTCGTGTCAGCTAGTTAAATTACAGGTAATTTTTATATAAGTAGAATTTGACCTAAAACTCCATTTATTATGATCGTTCTTGGCCTGGCTATTAGATTTTTGTATCGAAAAGTCTTTGGAATTGTGAGTGGTAAAGCATAAACTCTGGTTTTCATTATACAGTTAAAAACAATAGGTAATTATATAAACTTCACGTACTGAAAAACATACATCGACAATAATTACGAGAATTATTATAAGTTAGCAGTTTTACATTCATAAAAAATATTATTATTTTTTAGTTTTAGATAGTAGTGCATAATTTTGCAGCTATAGCAAACGTCAGGATGGCCGAGCGGTCTAAGGCGTTTTAGACTCAAGGTAACCTTGCTCACTAATCGTGAGTGCGAGTTGTTCTGGTCCTCATTGAGGGCGTGGGTTCGAATCCCACTTCTGACAAAGTCTTTTTGTGTAATTCTATACAATTTGAGAAAGTTGATAAATTTTTAAAACATTGTTTAGTTTATTGGAAACAATTTATTTGAAATAAAGTTTTTTGCCCACTACCATGTGATCTGATAATGGTAGTGGGCAACTAATGGGTGAAGGCGGCTCACGACCGGCCATGATGGCGAAAATTGGGGAAACCTTATGTCCAGCATTGGACGTTTTTCAAATGATATGATGAATAGTGTGGTAATACATACCTCTGTACCTGAGTCGAAATGGTCCAGTGGATAAGGCACCCACTTCGTAAATACGAGGTAGTGGGTTCGAATCCGGGCAAGTACCAATGTGATTTTACAAATCATATGTACTTTCTAAGTTTATCTTGGACATTTCTGACTAACGGTGAAGGAAAACATCGTGAGGAAACCTGGACTTAAATGTCTGAAATTGACAATCCGCCTTGAGCAAGCGTGGTGATTAATGCTCATACCTTCTCTATATGAGAAGAGGCCTTTGCCCTGCAGTGGGACAGTAAATAGGCTGGTATTATTATTATTATTACTACATACCTCTTCCATAACTGATGGTTCCGGTACATAAATATTAGGTACTAAGGTATCCAGTAGTTCTGTTGTCTTCTCGAAAGGTGCGTGTCTGTAAATAAAATAAATCCTATAAAATAAAACTATCAAAATTTCGATAAAAATTGGTATGTAAATAGATTCGATCCTGAAAATCGGTCTGGTTCCCGAGGGATACAACAAAACATATTTTAGGTGCGTGCGAAGACGTGGGGCGCAGCTAGTAAATCATATACAAAAGCATATATTTCTATGGGTTTCTAGGAGAAAACTTGTTTCTTGTGTAAGAAATTAAATAATAATTAAAATAAATTAAAAACAAATAGTTCTTTGTGTGATGGAGTTGATGAGAAATTTTGCTCGCGTGATATTTTATGTCAATAACAGTTAAGTAGCCTTTACAAAGAACATTAAAAAATACACATTCAACCCCTACAAAAGGAACCATTATGTTTTATTAAACTTTATACTTTGAATTCGATTACTAGTAAATTTCAATTATTATAAGTAGCTTTCCGCGGCGCGGTTTCACCCACATCTTTGTTTACTGTTCTGGTCTCCTCGCCAGCAGCGTGATACTCCATAGCCTATAACTTTCCTCGAGAACTGTGCTATTATACTCAAAAAGAATTTTTCAAATCAGACTGGTAGTTCCAGAGATTATCGCGTTCAAACAAACAAACTCTTTCACTTTATATATTATTATACATATTCATCGGATAAAATACGGCTTACCTGCAATTAACAGTTACATAGTGTCTGTAGTAAATACTTTCTTTATACGCATCACCTACTAGTTTGTAATTATCACCTTTCATTAAAACAGCGTGTAATCTCTCTGCCATGTTTATGTCCTGAAAGCAGAATTGAAAATGTACTATTGAACCAACTGAACCATGACCCATTTTGGCTATATATTTATTTTAACGTTTTTTATTACACACACAAACATAACATCATGTCTGTCTTCTATTAATGGGGTAAGCAGAGACTATAGAAAGCCATTTGCTGTGATCCAAACTGCCTTTAATTCTTCAACATTCATTAACGCTTTTATTTTATGGCAATAAAGCCCATGTGCAAGGTTTCTAATATGAATAATATATAAAGTTTGCTTTTCGTTAACTTTTTTTAATGACTTATTGTCGAAATAATAATAATGTTATATTAAAATAGTTACACATACTTGTAAATGATCACTGCAAACTCCCATGGCTGTTATAAAGAAGTTTGTGTCTGTGGCTTCTTTAGCATCTAAATTCTCTCTTTGTTCCAAATCGTTTAGTATAGTGGATAGTATATCAACGCGAGGACCTCCTGTAACGTTTATAATTCAAATTAGATTTATTTAAAACTTTAACATTCATCTATAAAACAGGACATAATATAATATTCCGATAAATTTAAACTTTATTACAATGCCATTAAAACTCCTTAAACTTGTCAAACAAAAAAAAAATAAAAATTTTGATCAATGATTTCGTTACACAGAAGTGTAACTTGTAAAAGTTGAGTTTCTTGCTAGTTCCTGTGAGTATCACCGACGTAATCTAAATGAAATAAAAATAACTAATTTAAAAAAAACTACAAAGACCGACTTTAAAACTATACCTTTATGTACAAAACTAAACAAAAACTAAAAGTAGAATTCTTCAATATAACTTGAATAAACCAATACATCATCTATGTATATGTTGTTTTTGTTATTTTATTCTACAACCTCTGATCCAATTTGCTATCAACTTTATATGAGACAACGTCTGAAACATGACCTAAGTCGCAAAAAATAAATAATTAAAATCCATTAATAATTGTCGGAAAAAATCCCGTAACACACATACAAAAAAAAACAACATACGACCCGAATTGAGAACCTCCTCCTTTTAGAAGTCGATTAATTATGCTATTCTAGTGACTATGTTTGCACAACTCTAGCATTTACATAATATATATTTTAACTGCAGAAAACATATTTTTAAAAGTGTACTTACGCTCCTTGCAATACAAGCACAATAGATAGTAGTAGGCAGATAAGCCAGGTTGGATGCCCAACTGTTTGAATTCAGCGATTACTTGCAAGGCGAGCTGCTGCAAAGGCTTGCCGCCGCCCCATACTGATATCGACCTCAAACATGCGCTTAATGTTTCATTGTTAGGTGATAAACCCTGCAAATAATTTAACCACAGAAATTATAATGTGTGTCTCTTATAATGTACTAAATAAACTATACTAAAATAATTGTCATTTATGAACATTATATGTGTACTAATATAATAATCTAAACTAATATTAGAAAGAGAAAAAATTTTATTTTTTGTATGTTTGTTTCTTTGTTCCGATTTAACTTAAGATCCATACATATTTTTCAGTCATTTTAAAAATTTTAGTAAATCTGAATGATGCAAAACGTCACTGCTATGATATTTTCCGTAGGCGTTTATTGTGAGACCTTAAAACTTTTGATACCGAAGCAAAGCGACGGTGGACGTCTAGTAATAAGAATAAAAAGAAACCTTTTCCTTAAATACTGAAATGTTACCATTTTTTGGCGCTTAAGTCGCATGCTATCTGTCTCTCGCTAAAATTATTAATATGGAATGCATGCTTTTAAGACTTTTGCAAGAGTTTAAGTCTAACTTCAAATTAAATCTTTTATGAGGAAACAACGTCTTTTATAGTATAGTATAGTATTTTAAACCAGATAATAATTCAGATAAAAATATTACCTGTTCATTCATTTGCATTAATAACGTTTTCAGTGCTTCTATTCGAAGAGTGGTGCCCTCTCGTAAATAGCCCACACAGCCTATTAGTGCGTTATAAACACTCGTAGACAAGGGAATACCTTTTTCTATGGCTTCTTGAGTCATTGCGTGCGCCTGTTCAGCCTAAAAAATACATACAATAAGGTAAAATAATACTATTATAACCTAAAAGTCAATGCAGTATTTTGCCTTTGCAGATGAACAAATAGTTGATAAATAAATAAATAAATAATAAATCCTGTTTTTTCAGGCATCATGGCCTGTACAAAAAATACATAAAGCTACAGCCCATTAGTTGGCCATAAAAGGTCCACTGGTTTTACTTATAAAATCTAAATTGCAGTCAGGAATACTGATAGTAAACACCATAGATAAATATAGGTACTACACAATTACTATAGCACAGACATATCGCCTACAGAGATTTTATTATTTACTGCACTAGAAACACAAATACGTGTTTCTAGTGCAGTAAATAATAATAAGGTGGGTCTTAATATCAGGCATAAAAAATGACAAATTCTTAGTTTTACACAACAAAATAAAAAAGGTATAAAGAAGTTTAGATGTGTAATAATTTGTAATTAATAATTCATTACCCGGAAATATTTGGCCATGCCTTGAATAATGGCACAATAAGCTTCTGGTGACTTTGGCTCCATTGATGTGAAGATATTATCAGCAAGACCACCAACTCTATCAACAAATAATGGGTCAACTGTTTTTTAAATTATAATATTATTAACACAAGTACACAATGCTATCTAGACCCAAAGTTAGTAGCTTGTGATTCTATTAAATACATTAAATATTTAAAAGAAATGTAATAATTATGATTTAGATTTTTTATAAATATTGTAGAGGTAGTAGTATGCTTTAGAATTACTTTCAATGTATTTAACTTAGTCATTACATATTAAAAAATTAAAATATTTTATAAATCAGTATCTTGCTAATTGTTTTTTTAAAATTTGCAACACTTACCTCCAAGTGGCAGCCTGCCTGTCTCTGGTATTGCTAGCGAACCACCTTTCTTCCATCCACTCCATAGATTCAGCCTCTTTTTCATTATAAAAGCACAACAGTTGCAATAGCTGCAATTTTAGCTCATCATTCACACCTTCAATACCACCAAGGAGTTGGAATATCTGTATTGAATCTTCTAATAAGGCATTTTGTATTGTATATCTTAGGTCTTCCTCTGTTACCTATTAAAAGAATATTAAAAAAATTGTAGTTTATTTTTCTACAACCCTTTGGTCATCTGAGTATGCATACAATAGTTTATTTAGTAATTTATGTAGAGTATGGGCATATAAAATGTTGAAATTACAGACAAAGAACACTCAAATGAAAGAGCTCTATCTAATATCAATTCCAGTTTCTGAAAGGCTGATCAACGAAAATTTAACTAATCACCTGTTAAATCTCATGTAAAGTTCCTACAAGCAGGGATATTTAGTTTAATTTCATCTATTTTTGTTTTTCGAATTTGAAATAAAAATAATTATTCATGTTAAAGGCATGGATAATTAGCCTTTTAGAAACTGGGGGTAAGTATCTCTGTTATGAAACAATTTAACTATTTCTGGTGCTTGAATATTTGGACATTCATCTTATGGTAGTATTCTACAAATGCTATTAATAGATAGAATTCTAATAAAGAATCAGACTATGAGTTAAGCTTCTCTAAAACAATTAAATTATTAAGTTTCATACTCACATTACTTTGATCATTATAAATTGGTCTGGGTGCAAATGCCTTTATTTGAGGATCAGCATTAAAATATGGTGTTTTCATTTTAGTTGGTGGATCCCACTCTCTGGTTGAGAATAACTCTGCATGTTCATCTCTTATCCATGCTGCGGCTTTGCGACCAGCTTCAGCTGATAGTGCGTATGATCGTTTGCGAAAGTTTGATAGTGGGATTAAGTAAGGATCATCATGGTATCTAAAAAAAAACATTACATTGTTTAAGAAAATTGTGTATTGATGCAATACTTGCTATGCAAACTTAATATTCCTATTGTAAACACCATACACTTTCGATTTACAAAAGAGAATTATAGACCATTATTTGACTAATACTTTACTTTTATGTAGGAATTTTATTTTATTATATATATCTCAAGTAATTTGTTATTATCTGTAGCGCTAATCTGTAAAGATTGCTATGAGTAGTTGTACAACTCAAAATATTCTGAATAATACTTTACTTGTAGTGTGCAGCCGTAGGGTCAGGCCCTACAGTAGCGGCTAACGCTTGTAAGAGGTCAGTAGGCCCTCTCGGAATGCGCGGGGGAGGTGAGATGCCATCACTAGATTTACCACTCTGTGGAAGCTTCTGTCCCTCTATAGTCGTCAATGTACGGCATACACATGCTAACCTCGACCATTGTCTGTGAATAAATAATTTTTTATGTTGAATAGCTAATACTTACAAAACTGAATGTACTTATTAACCTAAAAATATATTTATTACATACCTTGAAACAATTATGTTAGAATACATTAGTATACTATTATACGGTCGTAGACCTAGGCGAATTGAACGCAAATTGTAACTATTTAATTGAGAATATTTATTTTTATATTTTAGAAACGATAACCTCAAAAGCTAAAATGTCAATCCAGTTGATCCAGTGTTATGACAGATGATATTAGTGCTGCCAGGTCCAGTTTTCACTTTACCCCACTCATGGTCTTAATTTACCCAAGAATCTGTGTTATTTTAGTAAAATACCC
Organism: Parascotia fuliginaria; assembly: GCA_963082885.1. Lineage (NCBI taxonomy): Eukaryota > Metazoa > Arthropoda > Insecta > Lepidoptera > Erebidae > Parascotia > Parascotia fuliginaria. The sequence goes on from OY720175.1 coordinate 6,387,873, forward strand.
TTAGTGAAAATTTCTTTCTAGTTGTTTATATGACTACCTACCCAAAAATTTATCGTAACATATTCAGGGTCAACAACAGAATATAACTTTTTCCTTCTGTACATACTCATGAAACAAGTTACTAACAAAAAATATTCTATTATTGACACAGTAGAACAGTAAAAGTATCCTCGTCATTACAATTTTTTTTTGTCATACCTAGATGTTATTATCAAATTCATAACTTCACATTATTCGAAATTTTTCTGCTGTTATTAATTTTAATGTCATTTATCTAAAAATAGTTCTGTAGATAAATGAGAATGGACATTGTATCATGCATTTCGAATTACGTGAATCATATATTTGAACATCTTTCCTTCACACTAACTCTAAAAAATACCTTAAGTAAATCAATACCCTAAAATTACCCTGTTGGATATTTATTACTCTAAATAAAGGGTAAATTAGCATAAGTTGGCATTACTGGATGATATTTCGTTTTAACAGCTAGCTTCGGGGTTGTGAAAATTTACAGTTAATTGCGATTCTTTACGCTCTCTGAGCCACAGAAATATATCCGCTAGAAGCAAAGTTTTTAGTACATGCCATAGATTATACAGTATGAACAAACCTATATCATTTATTCATAATAATCATCATGTTTAGGATATTCGTACCAGCCCATTAGATATTATCCCACAAGGTATGACCATTGATCGCCACGGTTGCTCAAGGTGGATTGGCGATTTCAGATTTTCTCAGACGTTCAGGTTTCCTCATTGTGTTTTCTTTCACCGTCAGTCAGGATTGTCCAGATAAACTTAGAAAGTTCATATGATTTGAAAAATCACATTGGTACTTGCCCGGATTCGAAACCCGACCTCGTGTTTATGAAGCGGTTGCCTTCACTACTGGGCCATTACGACCTACCAGACTGATGTCATTACTAACACTATTTCCACTATATATTTCCGCATTTACTATTTAGCTGAACTATGTTTATAAATACGTATATGTTAATACCAACGTACGTATCGTAATATGGTAGGGTTTTAAGTGGTTACGGTATCCGCCTCTTATATATAACTGAGATTCAGTCAGGGTTCGAATCCACGCAAGTACCTACCAGTGTGAGATTTTTTAGCAAAGGGCTAAATTTACCTAGTTACATGCTTATAAAATAGATTTTGGACATTATTAGCATACTGTAAAGAAAACACCGTGAGAAACATTCCTTGCTAGATTCATGCGATCAACTGTAGAAGTGTCCTGTCATAGAAAACGTAAAATAAGTATACTTATCCATACAATATGGCGTTTCGTTCGCTGAGTTACTAACTCCTTTCAGATCCACTTCTCTTTAAAAAAAATTGAGATTATCTAGTTTTTTTTATTTCCCTTATTCCTTTTTTAACGTGGTTAGTAATTACCGGTTTGATTTTTCTCCTAGCTCCTTTGGTATTTGTGCAATATTTAGAGATCAGACAAAGAACCTTGTCATATTATGTGCTGTGAGTCATATGCCTGTCACTTTAGTTGAAAGTATAAAAAAACCTGACTGACCTGAGATAATCTAGCTTAAAAAGTCTTAGGATTTGAAGTCTCTTCTTCCTCTCTCTCCCTTTTAAGTTCATCACCAACTACCATCATTTTACCCGTAAGACTACACTACTGAACACAGACTTCCCCTACCTATCGATTTCCAAAGGGCCGATTGGCAGCCGGCATCTAGCGTTTGACGCCTTACCTTCCGCTTTCTAGTCCGCGCTGTCTTCCGAGAACTTTTTGATCACATCGGCCATGACAGTTCGTTGTAATTAATGGCAATTTAACAAATTAAAGACCGAACGATAAATGTATTATTTTAATTATATCAAAATAATATAAAAACAAATTAAAAGCAAATAAAAACATTTCATATTATGAATCATAGCATTATTTGCATGTACATTAGGACCTTTATGAATATGGACATTTACATCATTAGCATCACTTGGTTTTTCGAGAGGGTGCCTTGTTACAGGCTTTACAATTGTCGAATAACATACAGTTAGATTACTGTCAACACATTCGCCAACAGTTTCATTAAAGGCCGTATTTGGTGGACATAATATTAGCCTAGCAGTTGCTAAGTCATCCATTCCTTGAATGCAAGAAATGTATGATGAACAATCTTCGCTTTCTGGATTTAAGAAGTTACTTACCATTGTACAATTAAAGCTTGGGTAACATTTATAACTAGTAGCGTTAGTACAAGTTTGATCTATATGGCTGTATATAGATCCTTGGGGGCAATTAAGTTTGTATTGAGTGAAGTTGGTGATGCCTCCCATTAGGCACATTATGTAACCGCGGCAATCATGGTTTTCATCGTTAGGAAATCTTCCACGTTCAGTGCATGTTGATGCTTCACTCACGCTGTGACATAATCCCTGAAATTAACAACATTGTTCCTTATCAAATACAAATATGTAATTAAATTATTAGCTACATTTAAACCTCTAATGACTTTTTTTAAAACTGATGGTGATCATGGAAAACATGGAATGTGTCGATGACAGTCATAATCATGTGACTTAAAGCTTATTAGTTTTATCAAGTAGGTACCTAAAACAAGCTATAAGAATGCTTTCAGCCGTGCCCATCATGAGGTAAGTAGATAGGTAAAGGAGAAGTCAATCTAATATATATAATATAAATGCAATGCGATTGTGCACCACTGCATAGTTAAGTCTAGGGCTAAGACTACCTAAATAATAAATTTATACGAAATAAGAATCAGGGGTAGCCTTTTTAGTTGCAATATTTTTCGAGGTCCGGTTTGGTCGTAGGTTACTTTTTGGCGCATTACGAACCTAGAGAAAGAATCGTGTAGCTATCGTAAAATGCGTGAAGACCTTTGTTAGTTGCTATTCATTAGCTCAGTTTGGATTGGTACCTACCTATAAAATCTTAAGACATAATATTTAAACTGAATAAGTATTTTGAGATAAATACACCTGTAGCGAAAGTGAAAGACTTGAACCGCACTAAACGATTTAATTAGGTTGTTAGATAGTGCCCGTCGAAATTAAAATCTCAGTCTACATACCGATGGCACCTACAAAAACTGTAAACTGCCCTAAGTAAAAAAATTACACTTTACAGGAGAATAGCTTTAATTAGCCAGAACTATTAGGTATAGGTATGCCTGTCCGAGTGGTTCAGTCATAGTATGAAGAATGGGTTTAGATATTTGATTACCATAAAATCATTGAAACTAGGTAAATGTTTAACAATCACGCATCTGTACTAGTTAACATGAAAGACGCTTAATTCATCACGGCTCTTTTTTCATATTAAAGATATAGTAGATAAGTATAAGTACTTAGAAAGTTTAGCTCTACATAATTATGCTCCAGCTAAAGGTAGGTTTTATGAAATGCTTGTTTGTGTTCTAAAAATGCTTAATAGATACCTACCTAGCCTCTAGGGGGAGACTTATAGGTCCTACACTTAGGAGGAATCCTACGTGTATGTACCAGTTACAGCTCATTACCCACCACGCATCTGATGGTATGCTGTAACCGCTGATTGTAGTCCACAAAAAAAAACTTATTCATTACTTCTGTAGTTCTAATAATATGTTTTATCCAGTAATATAAATAAAATCAAATAAGGACTATACTTACAATGGCCAGGAGTATCACTAATAGATATTGCGCTTTCATCATAAATAGCTTTCAGAACACGAGTTACTACAGAGATTTAATAAAAGAAATAAAACTCCTTGTTTGAAACGTTATCGCAACTGTTCAGTGTAAAGTCGTATCTCGTTTTATTGGTTTAACTCATAACTACGTAGTGAAGATAACTGAACCAGATTTACTTTCCTGGGACGACTATCAGAGATGTTCTTCAAAAACATCGATAACTTTTATAAATTCCGCGTTGCCGTATATTTTCAGTTAGGAAAGAATTTTTTTTTAGAATATCGCCTCGGCCATAATTCATTTATTTTAATTGACCAATAAATTGTTTGTCTGCATTAGTACAAATATTGGTCTTAGTTTTAGAATTTGGAACCACCCATCTACTTTGTAGTGGTGAAGAGTAGTAGATATAACGATGTATAGTCGACCATATATTAGCTTTACCATTTTTAACAAAACATTTCATCAAAATTAAAATTCAATAAGTCTCAATATGACAGTGACAACTGTAAGGTACTGGGGTAACTTGCAAGCAAAATTAGACATTATTGCTTTGATATACTAACCAAACGACATTTTGCTCTAAGGATGGTAAAGCATTTTATGGTCGACTATACCTACATACCTATTTGCTCCATTTCAAACCCTTAATAACGTATTTAAAAAATATACTTATTATATAATTGTGTGATTGATTTGGATGAAAGCCAAATTCAATAGTAAACTCAAACGTAAATAGTTGTAATGTCGCATCACTATGTTGTCCTAAGGTAAGAAGATAGTAATGTTTGTAACTTCACTGCTTTATCAAGATGCTGTATTTTAAGAATTATGTCCCTTCCTTCAAAATGAATAAATGTTTATTTTGCCGACGCTACATTGCACTATTATGTACCCTATGTCACTTCCAGAATTGATACGAATGTAATGACACCTCATTATGTTAAAATTCACTAAGCCATTTAGGCTGTAGAGCGTGCCAAAGAAATAAACATACATACCCACATAGACATACATTTATTACATAGCTACATGTATTTAAACATATATGAAAGTCGAAATGGTCCAGTGGATAAAGTAGCCGCTTTGTAAACACGAGGTAGTGGGTTGAATCCGGGTAAGTACCAATGTGATTTTTGAAATCATATACGTACTTTCTAAGTTTATCTTGGACACTTCTGACTGACGGTGAAGGAAAACATCGTAAGGAGACCTGGACTAAACTGAATTTGCAAATTCGCCTTGAGGAAGCGTGGCGATTAATGCTCATACCTTCTCTATATGAGAAAAGGCCTTTGCCCGTGGGACAGTAAAACAGGCTGGTATTATTATATATTTAAACATACATATATGTAAGCATACATACGTTCGCAAAACATTACCCTCGTTGACTTCGGGACTCGGGCAAAAACGCTCGTTCACTCAGGACCTAAATTCCTTATCTATATTGCAAAGTTTAAGCTGAGTAGATAAATGAATACGGTGCTCCGGATTTTCCAAGTTATGTTAATGCCTATTGCTATTTTCTAGTTAGTAATAACAACTTCATATCAAACAACTAGTCATAAAGTGAATCTTAATGTTTGCCGATTTTATCATTTCAGTTCTGCTGTAAGCTTCTAAGAATTTTCTGCAGCTTGTCTTTGACGTGTGTATTTTCTTGTATAATTGTGAAAAAAGCCGTTAACATTCTGGAGGTTTTGGTTAAGAATTGCTGTAACTTAGCTGCGCTAGCTGAGATAAAGCAATCTTAAAAAACCAAAAAATTCCAGGCACCAAGTTTGACTGCCTCTTTGGTTCGGTGGTACTGTTTACGGACTGCCACGCAGAGGTAGCGGGTTCGATTCCCGCTCAGTGCAAATATTTGTGTGCATGAACATGTCTATTTGCATTGGTCTGGGAGTTTTTATGTTTAATATGTATGTATTTGCAAAAAAGTAGATATTTAAGTATGTATATCCGCATTCTAGAACCTATAACACAAGCTATAAATATATGCTTTCTTTAGGTCTAGATGGTGCTGTATATAGTTGTTGTGATTTTATATCGTATTATAATATACTAACTTCTTTATAATAAGAATTATTGTTTTAGCCAAAAAAAGCCAAAGCGGTATGTTCCCTATAAGTCGAGTCCGTCGAGTCCGAGAATATTCAGTTTAGTAAAATAAATGATCGAAGTTATGTACATACGTATTGTATACACAATTTATAGGTACCTAGGTTTACATATAAGATGTACATAAGTAAATCTGTTTAAGATAGAGCTAATACAATATTGTGGTAATGCAATAACATAGTGAATTATTGTTAGATTATAATAATCTATTAGCTTAATCCTATTGTTACGTCTCGAATGGAAAGTGTCATATGTCGAGTCGTGGTAATTTTGAGATTTAATTGTATGTTTAAAGAATAGGTACTGGCTGTGAAGAATTCGAATGCAAATGCGATGATCATCTTCCTATCATCACAATACTATACAACATTATGTAATAATCTAATAGTTTCTAATTTAATATTTTATATCTAATAATCTAATTTTTTATATTAGCCTACCAAAGTGACTCCACTCTGCCTGATGGCAAGCAGTCAGTGGAATCCAGAAGTGGCGGACACCATTCCAAAAGCAAAACTACTGGTATGGTGGCTTATTGAGATGCTTTTTCACGCCCCACTTAAAAGACGGTTAACTCAATTCAAAATTTACGTCGACGGTCCTCGCACTGTCTTTAATGATTTAATTACAAATGTAGTTTTCAGATTTTCCCTTTACTTGCAGTATAAGACGGTATCGGTTGCCAAATTTCAAAGTGATTCGCTTAGGATTGTCGTAATGTACGTTTTTTGCGGCATAAACGACTGTATCTTTTTTTCACGGTAATTTAGGAGTTTTATTTTTTCTTAGCTTCAAGAGACTGTGGATATTGGTTTAATTTCAACTCGATACCACGCGTTTCCGAGATATAAGGTTTTGACAGCCAGACGAACAGACAACAAAGTGATCCTTTAAGGGTTCCGTTTTTTCCTTTTGAGGTACGAAACCCAAAAAAAAAAACTAAAATGTTATGGCTGAAATAATAAAAATAAATAAAAACGTATAAGAATTAAAGCATTTAGAAAAATCATTTGCTGAATTATTATTACGTACCTTCCTACCACATATATCCGAAACTTGTTCAAAATAAGTTTAGTATGAAGAGCAAAGTTGGCGCAATTTTGTACTTGTAGTATTTGTATAGCAGACACACATTATCTTATAGTGCTTTCTATAAATAAAAGACATAAGATGTGATTCTCGAGACAGTCACCAGCATGCTGAAGAAGATTATTATCGCAGCTTTTGTAAGTAAAAATCTGTTTGTTACCAGTGGATCCCCATCACCATTTCTGATTTATACTGGTACTAGCTACTATGCTATAAAACCAAAGTTTAAAGATAGTTACGTGAATACTGAGGGGCAAGAAAAGCTCTTGAAAACGATAATTTGTAATACGTTTTATAATGTTACTTATAACACAATACCCTATGTTGGCATTTACAATTATTTTTGCATTTAATTCCATACGCGTTACGAAAATGAGATTAACTACTTTCAACTTGGCCTTCTCGCCATTAAACATATTTTGATATGTTTATTTTATAATAGCCATAATAAGCTCATTTTGATATTTTCTTTATTATCCATACCTATATTGTGTTTGTCGGCTTATCTGGGAGGCTGATCTTGCCTCATAAAGATATCTCTACCTCTACATAATAAAAAACAAAATATGACATTGAATACAAAAATCAGTAACATAATTTTTCCAAATATTTTTAGAGAGGCATCGCTGCGCACAATAGGTATTCTAGCCGAAGTCCATCTTGCCTTTTGTGTGTCTGGTTTAGTTCGGACTCTAGATCGTTTGTTTCTGCGATCGTCGATTGCTTGGGAGTTATGGGCAGCTCGATACCCAATTTTTTATGAAGGCTGATGACCTTGATTCTAACAAACTTCTTGAAACTAGTCAAGTTACGTAGCTTGACCTTCAAAAGAAACGTCAAGCTGGCTAAGTGACTTTAATTTCTTAACTAGTTTTTAAATGGCCATGTCTAAGGTTGGACACCTTACACATGGGCATTTAAAAACTAGTTAAATCATAACAGGTATTAAGGTAGCATATATCCATGTTTTACCTTTTACCTAAAATGATGGTGGTGAAGATTATGATTAAGGTAACACCCTTTTAAACAATATTTCATTTACTTGCAGCTTCTCTACGCCTGCATATGGCAGGTGTATGCTGATATCGATTACTCGGTCAACAGACCAGGTCGACACCTTATAGTGGAGTCGGATTGCAAGAACTATACTCTCTGCGTCTACGATGGAAGCAGGATTCCTCCCTATATTACCTACAATTATGTGTGTCCAAAATATCGATCTTTAATCGCAATACTCGGAAATGTGCGTTACCTTATGTGTATAAATGTGAAGGATAGTGTCTTATTTATTTTGTCACCATAAAGGTCTCAACAGACAGAGGCGAAACGGCGCGCAGCGACGCGGCATGGCGGCATGAAGAAGATGTAATATATTAGCTCAATATAAGGCACTTGTCTCATCGCACAGGCGAGGATGCGACTAACTATATCGGTTATTTTCTCGCTCAAGAACTACTAGTACTATAGAGACCGAGGTCAAACTAACTACTTATGGCAGTTGTCCCACCGCTGGCGAGTAAACGAGTAACTATCGGCTATTTTCTCGTTTAAGAAACATACAAAAGATTATCATTCCGTGTAAATAAAAGAGATGCATAACATATTAATAGTTAATCGCTGACTGTTCACAATGCCGGCGGGAACTCGTTCCACTAGTTTGTCAATGAGCTACAAGAGCTATCAAAAATAATTCTCGTTCAGCGCTGCTCGCTTGGCAGTCAGAATTCACGCCGAGAGACCAACTAGCAGTCATTTCTCTACAGTGCGCGACCCGCCGCACTCGCAAACTCGCCTAAAGCCCAGCAACAAAAATATCGGAACTACACACTCACTTCTCGCTGTTCGTCAACTTGTTCCTAATTTCTAGCTCTTCTTGCTTCTTGCTCACCGTTGGTGGTAGGACAAGTGCCTAAAAAGCGTCACATAACGTCGTGCCGGCGTGACATCTTTTATGTCAACTAGTACCTACGTTTTACAATCAATCACGTCGCGTCTCCGTCACGTCTGCTGTCTGTTCCGACCTTAAATGATTGTAAAATATAGGTACGTAATTCAAAGATGCCTTGTGTTTTAACTGCAATCTTGTGTTAAGTGATAATAAATTCGTTATCATCAAGATTACAATAGCAATAACCATAAAGTAATAACAAAACCAGAAAGGCTTAAAATCATTAACCACGTTTCGGTGCATGTTCCGCATCTCCATGAAAAGTTGTCAGGAGTTATTATGTATTTACAAACATGCGATGAACCAACAACTCTGAAGACTTGTCGTAAATTAGTAATCACAATCGGAGTGTATTTTATTTTGGTTTAATCGTATCGGATGAAAAATACTTTGTACGGTAGTAGATCCACGCTGGTTGCAGTATGATTGAGCCGAAGCAACCGGGGAATTACTACCCTCTCATAGAAGATCGACGACGTAAGAATGTATTCATACAACTGCGTTTTATTTGGTGAGTGAGAGCGCCGGAGGCCCAATCCTCTTTCTCTTTCCTCACCTCCCTCATTCCTTTCCCCTACCCCATTCCCAGCCGCCATAATGGATGCCACCACACCAGCAGTTAATGACGGTTTTGGTAGCCACCACTTCTGGATTTCACTGACTGCTTACCATCAAGCGGGGAGGAGTCACTTTGGTACGTTAATATAAAAAAAGGGATGAAGGAAATAATGGTGACATACAATTGGTGAATAACACACCAGGAGCCAATTTTGGCTTTTATTTATTTCCTAAAAGTAGATAATTATATTTTTACTGTTGCGTTTCTGCACATCCATAGCTATAGGTACTTATTTAGCTATGAATTAACTGGTGTAGGTATTTATAAAAACCGAGTTTTGACAAGCTAAATGCTCTGATGTTGGAAACAAGATGTACTCAACTAATAAGTGGTGCTTAAAATTGGATATGGATGAACACATCAACAGCGCGCTTGACCATTGACACCGCCAATGTGCGTTGTAGTTCCATCTATGTTCCATTTATTGCATTGGTAATGCTAAATCTACAAAGCAAAATGGCATACAAAAACAGGAAAAAGTGTATATTTGCTAATAAATGTAATCATTTTATTTGACTGTTGAAACTTAGATAGTGCACTAAGAATTTATTTTTATCGTGATATTGTTTTAGGACTTTAATCATACTGATTTTGGTTTAAAGGCAATTAAAGGAAATGATTTTATCAGCTTGTAACCATGGTCAGTGCAATGTTATCCTTCTGAGTCGAGTCTGAATATCCAGCGAAAACGTAAAAACTATCAAAATTTGAATAGCGTTAATATCTCCTCATACATCATCTTCAACCTGAATACACATTGTTGTATGGGAGTCTTGCCCAAATGGAAGTGCATCATTAGTGCGTTGCATCAACGCTGCGTCGTTGACACAGAAGGCTTCGAACGAATTACCAACATAAACGTAGTTGACGGTAGGTAATTCATGCGACGTCAACGACGCAGCGCAAACATCTTTAGGGAGGTCCTACAGATGTTTTTCTTAGAAGGCGAATTGGTTACGCTATAGTCTGTTATCTTTCTTTATCTAAGTGTTTCCTTAGTGGCTTCTTATGACACTTACAGAAATATAATAATAATAATAATAATATAATAATAATAATATTCTACCACAATCACACAGCGCCATCTAAATGTAAGGGTTGTTCTCATATTATAGACCAGAGATCACATGGTGACTTGAATATGTAGGTTTAAGATCTTTTCTTGTGTATGTCGTTGTTTGTAAAACAGATATAGGTTCACATAATGAGCATTAGCACTGTACTCATAACGGGGCTATAAAGGGGAAAGAAAGTAATTTTAGCAGTGGTTTGCTTCGAAGTTGATATCAATACTCCTTAATGCTTTGATTTAAAAATATTTTATTTTGACACATGTTACAAAACTCAATCATCCCACGTCAAATAATTACCTAAGTTTTTGTAGTAAAGGCACAACAGACAGATCTATAATTATATATTAATGTGAATCATAGCAAGACATATTACGATATATTTTATATATAAATGTTTGTGAGCACACGCTGATATGATAGGTATTATAGCTGCGTGTGTGGCCAATCGCTGATAGTATGGAAAATATACCGTAATATACCTTGCTATGATTTATAATAATATATATTGTAGCTCCGTCTGTTGTGGTTTTATTGTTGGACACCAATTTTCTAAGCAAGATATTGTTTTGCTACGGCGAGAATGGATACTTCATTTCTATACCCCAGTGCGATCCATAGACCTAAACAACCGCTTAAGAAATCTACTGCAATTTTTTCTTACCGTTTAATGATTAGGAAAGGAGAAGATATCCATCTGCAATTTTTGAGAGACGGCAAGTTTGAGTTATATTAGGAACAATCAAGCGCAACTTAGAGCGAACAGTTTATACTTGCAAGATGCGATAGGGACATAGGACGTTGATGCTGATCAGCTGGATCAAAAGGTGGTACTGCTTACTTCTTTTCCTGAGGGGGCACGCTATATATATGAGCGGGCACAAGTCACTACAGCCACATTATGAGTTAGCACGCTAATTATTTATGTTGCTGCGCAATGTAAATCCACCAAAATTATGCATTAGCACCAGATTGCAAGTGAAAACATTGCAATGCAATTGAGGCAACTGCACTGACTGATGGTTATTCTCGAGGAGATTCTGTAGATATTTATCTAGGATTCTCATATCAACATCAAATAACCCTTCGAATTCAAAAGAGTGCAGTTTCCCATCAAAGTTTGCTTTACAATGACCAACGAAGTTCAAGGTCAAACTCTTAAGGTAGCGGGCGTAGACTTCAGGGATAGCTGCTTCTCTCACAATCAGTTGTATGTGGCATGCTCCAGAGTAAGCGCACAGAGAGGCTAGCATCCTAAGGAAAAAAATCTATACTTAGACATATTATATAAAAACGAAAGGTCACTCACTCACTCATCACGAAATCTCAGTGCTACAAGTACTAGGAGTTTCAAATTTTGGACATAGGTGCTGTCTAAGACGGGATTTTGCGAAATTCATTTTCCTGAAGTATAAAAGCTTCTATAGTTTTTAAACGGGAGTTTTGATAATAGGATTTCCAAACTAGGAACTACCCTTATTAAATGGGAAAATAGGAGTGGCAAGTTTTGTCAAGTTTCGCAAAATTACATCAGTTTTAGGAGTAGCGGGTGAATAGATTTAAATCGGACTCGCCTTAGAGACGGATTATACTGATATTTATCACTGATACAATGTACGATTGCCGCAAGATCAGGTAGGAAATATTCTCATACAGGCACACATCTGAATTTTTACGCGAACGAAGTCACGGGCAACTAGTAGTACCTATATAATATTTCTATTTCAATAGACGTATATATTCCAGGCACAGCTTCAAAGGATATATATATTATCAAAATTAGTCATTAAGAAAACCCACGGTAGCATAGTACACTGTCGGCAACTTCTGGCTCATGCCACAAGACTAATAACGACATGCGATACCGATACTAGATCTCGTAGTATTAGAAAACTTTTGACTGTGAAGAAATGTGTATATTCACTTCCGCGGTCAAATGCCACATGAACGGTCAACGAGATAGTGCAAGAAGTGTTGGAAGATAGCTCTCTAAGCTACCAACTACTCGTGATACAAATTTATATTATTATGTAAGTATTTTGTGTGTATGGGTTTTGCGATTTAATGGAAATAGTTACCTACTATTTTAGTTTTAACTAGCTGTGGATTTTGTCACAGGCATTATTGTAGGATTACTAAGACTGACTATAGCCAGCAGTGCTCCACAGTTTGAGTGCGTCTTCTGACCTGCAAATACCTAATGTCAGTTAGTTATTAACGTACTTATAAATATTTCTACGTAACTTTTCACATAATGACCTTGTGTATAAAGACATTACTGCGATTAATTAACATTGTATGCGAATGTGATGTTACTATTTTTATAGCCCGAAAGTGCGTGCGAATGTAAAGCATTAAGGAATTATAAAGGCACATTTTTGCTCATTGTCTTTTTGTTGATCTCTGTAGGTTCACAAAATTGTTAATCGTGGTACTTATGGAGAAATGAAATTGCTTACTTTTTTGTTTTCTATTCTTATGTACCTACTTAGTTATAAGCGGCCTTTTAAATATGTTGCATGCTACGACTAGTAGTAATAGCGCAGGTAGGCATTTTACCTAAAAGTCGGTTACATTGGTGCTACTGTGTTTTGTAAAAATATTAAACATGGATATATCAAAACAGATTGGATAGGCAACTTCGATGGCAGTTTTTGAGTTTTAAATTTGGAGTAGAGTTCAAATTGTAGCACTTTTTCGGTGTATAGATCACTATCGCGCCGGTGATATCACTGAATATAGTCTCACAGATATTACGGGTTGTAGGTAACGTGACAATGATTTTGGACTATTCTGACGTTTATTTGGCTTTGTCGGTACGAAGCAATTCAATTACATAAGTACTTTATCATGTACTGATATGTACATATTATTATGTATGATAGGGACCATAATGCAGTTTATCATCTTGGTCATTATTCAACGAAATTTTTATTGTAATAATCCGACGTGATTGAGATAATCCGACAATTCATACAAGCAATTGGATTAGTAAGTTTTATGATATTTTGGGGTTTTCGGTATAAATTGCTTTGAACACCAAGAAATTAGCTCATAACTGTAATATGGCGGAGAAGATCATCATTGTCGTCTTTGTAAGTAGATTTTATACCCGTGATATTAAATAAAATAAATTTTAGAAGTAAGTTTAGGGTAGAGACGTATTTACTTGAAGAAAGAAGATGACCAAATGGACTTTAGCCTAGTTAGGTAATACTGGTTGCCAGCGCGTCTAGAACAAGGGCTGTGTTGACAGTAAAAGAAGAAGACATGAGCAAGTTCGATCGTTATAGGAGGTTTACTAGCAGCAACACTTGTGTGTTATATGCTCGTCTAGCTCTAATCTGCATAGGCAAAAAAAAGCAGTAGAAAAGCGTACATAAATAATATTTTCAATTTTTTTAGATGCTGTGCGTGTTTGCCTGGCAAACACATGCCGCTACTGTGAACTGCACTGCTGCAGGACGTTTCCCAGACCCAGACGACACAACCTGCCAGAACTACACGCTATGCACCTTGGATAGTACCACCAACACATATCTAGCCTACGACTACGTGTGTCCCACTACATCAGTGTTTAATCCTGGCACAGCTCAATGTACGGCTGCTACAAACTATGTCTGCAACGTCACCAATACTACTACCGATTCTTCTGTCTGCACTTCTAATGGATATATACCCGATCCTAGTTCTACCAACTGTTCTTCGTACATAGAATGCGTTGACATCGACGGCACCTATTCTGAAACGACGTACACTTGCCCAGATGGCACGTATTACGACCCAGATTCGACTTTGTGTGAAGCTGATTACGTTTGCACGTTTACTTGCACCGAAGCCGGTAGATTCCCAGATACTTCGGATACCACATGTCAAACTTACTTTTATTGTGTGTTAATGTCAAATGGTACGTATACCCAGTATACATATACTTGCCCTAGCACATCAATGTTCAATCCGTCTAGCCAACAGTGCACCACGTCGTATACCTGTCCTTCTTAAAACTTGATCCTTGTAGAATGTTTTGAACACTGTTGTTCCTTTCGATAAGGTGATATTGGTCAGCAGTGTAGTCTTAAGCAAATGGTATCGACATGTTTTCTTAAATTAATAATATTCCTATTATTATATATCCCACAAAGAATTGTAACTGTTAATTTTTTCACTGTTGTACTTATAATACGTGTTTACCTTTGTGGAAGAGAAACTGAACTAAATTTTATATTATTTTATTTATTTATAAAAATGTTGTTATTAATATATGATTGTTACGATAAACTATTTTCATTTATACCTACATATAATATCATACCTATCCTTTTATCCCTTAACGACTCAAGCTACTGTCTCTCTCGATGGCAACTCCAAGTACTAGACTGTTTTTTTACAAAGGCGCTAAAAATATTGAAATTTTGAAAATGGTTAATAAAATATGTTTTAGTTTTCTGAAGGTTAAAGAATTTTTAAATTGGTTACGTAGATTTTGAGTTAAATCGGAACAAACAAACAAATGTTCAAAAAAACAAATCTAGGTATTCTCTTTTTAATAATAGTTGCACGGAGAAACTCTAATATAGAGAATATTTATTTTGCTTCATATAAAACGGTTAGTACACTAATTAAATTAAAATGAAGATTTATTAAAGACAAATATAATAAAAAGTAACAATAAAATTAAAAACTTTAAACACAAAACAAAAAATAATCTTTAAAAATAATTTATCCACTCATCTCACAGAATTGCAAACATACAGACAAAATCGTCTTCTATTCATCCTTAAACATACTGCATTCAGGGTTGACCTCCAAGAGAGCGTTAAAAGCGGATAATGTACGTGGAATAGGATACTGAACCCGGGCCACAGTACGACATGTAGGCAACACAAATGATATGTGCCGTCGGTTACGTCTATAGTTCACCGGGGCGAAAAGATTGCACAGCTGTTGATGTAAAATCGGAGCATCTATTTTATCATATACATTGCACATGGTTGTCATTTGGTCGATATTTCTTCTAACCTCTAGGAAATTATATCTCAGACAGCCAAGTAAAAATTGTGTAGGATATAAGAATGGGTAATAAATAACGCATCGTTTATACAAGTACCTGAGAAAAACTTTTTGTAATTATTTAGCCACCAACGTATATTTCTTTTAGTGTGGGTTCCATAGACAGGCACCAGACTCCAGCTTACTACGCACAAGCGCCCCATAAAGTAATTTGATAACATTCATTTGCTAAATTCCAACAGTTATTTTGTATTATTTTTATTTGGCATAGTACATCCCTATATAACACCGATATTATCTGATTGGACTAGTCAGACCTCTTGAGTTTCTGGCTACCCGTACGATTGTCATAGATGATCTTATGACTGACGAAAGCACCATCAACGACCGGCTTAACTGCTTGTAGAATACATAATTATTGGATTGGTGTTCAAAAGGAGTGCGTAAGTTCTTGAATATTCTTATATACAGTCATGGAATATAAATAGTGTTTATAAGCATCATTGTTTATTGTTTGTCACTACTACTACTTTTGTTCTTTGTTACATTCTTACCGTATGACTTACATATGATTACTTCCTAATATATCCACATATTGAATAGCTTTGATCTATGAATGTACACAATGTCCTAGGCATGGTTCATAAAAATTACTGATTAATATAAAATATGTTTGCTCTTCATCACTTATAGAAACTCTACCAGCACTACTAAGCGACATAAGGTAGAGGTAGGTACTGCTGCAAATCACTTCGTATATCGAATCCAGAGCTTTGGCACGTCAAGTACCTACACAATACATTAGCGGCGCAATGCCACCAGTAAAATATCATACGACTGCGGTACCGATAAATACATAAATTATATATATTACTTCTGATGTCATATCTCATACTTAAGTCATATTAATTCTTGAGGTTTAAAATTGAAATAACAAACAGTAGCAAATACTTGACAAATATTTTTCATTAAGTATATAAGAATCACGAGATAATTACACTCTCTATTTATCTTATTTCATGTTATTATAAAACCTTTGAAGTTTACGGAAAACATTTAGATGTCCAAAATGTACTTGTCTGTTAACGTGGCTGTATTTATTGTAAGTTACATAATTGTGTTTTTAATATTAATTGTTTTATGAATGTCTATTTATTAGCGGAGCATTATTATGATGTAATGCATGTAATAGAAATGTGAAATAGGGATGACACGTTACAGAATACACGGTTAAAACCTGTGTCTGAAGTTCTTTGCGTTGAAAGTTTGGGTTTGGAATGAAGTGTAACGTGACTATATTTTGGTGGCAAAGAATTCTTTGTCGTCCTCGTTCTCGTTGTTATGAAGGTAATGTTTGAATTTTTGAAAATATTGGCATTTACAGTGTCGGATTATTTAGAGAACACTGCAAGATAGGTTTCCTCAGGTGGGATGGGTAAGCGGTACTTCACACTATTTTATAGTACTTATATAAAATACAAGTTAAGTTTTTTCTAACTAAGTCTTCTTCATTGATTGACAGGTTTTATTAATACAAACATAGTTTCACGTCTTTTTATCCCCGAAGTGGTGGGCAAAGGTGTATAACCACCAAAGTTTCGCCATTTTATTTTGGGTCCCACGTAACAGAGGGCAAGCCTGTTGCCATATAACGGGCACAATTCCAGATGCCAAGCTAATACTGAGAATTTTTCGACAGAAAACCATAACTAACGGGGATCAAACCAGAGACCTCTGCGTAGTAATCCGTACACAGTACTACCGAACCACAGAGGCAGTCATATTATTCATCATCCATAGGCAAATAAAAAATATTTATAATTCAAATTCTCTTTCAATGCTTAATTCTCGGTGCTCACGTCCTTTAAAAAACGGCAAGCTAATCAATATTAAATGTGTTTAGGTGTAAAGTTTTAAAAGCATATTACAATGCAGCTGTTTACAAGACTAAATTTTACCAATCGTCTTGCTTGAATTTCACCGACTTCAAAAAGGAGGAGGTTTCTCAATTTTGCCGTTTAGATATTTTTTTATTCTATTTATATTTTGGTGTATTGTTTATTATTTGTCTTTCCTTTCTAGATCTTTTTTTTTTGTGTTTGTGCATGTTATAAAAGTCACAAACATTTGGTAATATTTTTCCGAATAGATGAAATTGACGATTTAAGTAATGTACCTAATTTACCTTTACTAAAAACTATTTTGATAAAAAATGTTATGTAGAAACCTTTAATATTAATATTTTCTGGATGGCGCTCATAATAACAAATTAAATAATGAGAATAAAAGAAACGAAGATAAGGTTCTAAGATTTTTAATAAATCAAAATCCATACAGACGATTCGATAACAAGTGGTCACCGTGCTTATTGTAATTCCGAGAAAATAATATTTTTTTAATTTTCAGATACTGTGTACAGTATGGCACAGCCACGCAGGGACAATTCAATCATCTTTTGGCAATAGTAGTCAAACAGAGCCATACACAACAACCAATTCAAATGCAACAGGTTCTACGATAATCGAAATCTCAGGTTCATCATCAATAACAACAACTATAACCAACACAACTGATGACTCACAAAATGATGGCACTTCCACTTCATATTCTGCCAATTCAACGGACGTCCTAACATTAGAAAATAATAGTAATATATTAAATTCGACTAATACTGAAGCATCGTCAACAGCGAATACGGCAACTTTTATACATTCGTCATCTAAATCAAATGCATCAAACATAACAAATGCTACTGAAATTTTAGCTACATCAATATCAAGTTCTATTAATTCCACTAACGCTACCACTATTAAAGATGCTCAAAATAACTTAAACACTACAATATTGTCAAAAACAAATGTAACAACAACTGCAGATGATAGCGCAGTTACTAAAACTTTAGATATTAACAGTACAACGAACACAACCTTAAAATCACATGATGCAAACAGTAAAAACTTTACCGAAAAATCCAATTCTTCTATTTTAGACACGTCTAGCTCTGTAAGCTTAATCAATTCAAAAAATGTTTTATATTCTTCTAATGCTGTGAATGATAAAGTTTCTTTGACTTTAAATACTACAAATTCGTTAAAGACTACTTTGTATTCAGACGATTTTAACTCTGTAAACCATTTAAATACTACAGAAACATACATATCAAACGCTAAAAATTCAACAAGCTCAGGCAATATAACAAATGAATTAAATTCTGAATATTTGACAAAGAGTGATGTTTTAACGAATATTACAAACTCAGCTGACACCTCAGATACTTCTTTTAGGAATGATTTAACCGAGTCTAATTCAACATCTGAATCTGTTAATTCGAACTCAAAAAGTTCATCAAATACTTCTGATTCCTCAAATTTGCAAGCCACGAATTTATATAGTGCTAATGATACCTTAATTGTAAATAATGAAACTACATCAGCAAAGGTTTCTATTTCGTCTACAACTAATACTTCTTTTTCGGAAAATTCGTCGATTGGCTTGAACACTACAAGTTCTGTAAATTTGTCAAATGCTTCGGAAAAGTCTATAACAGACTTAAAAAATTGTACAAGCTCAAATAGCTCTATAGACAATTCAAATGTTAGCAACATAAACATTTTAATTGATTTAAAAAACATTAAAAATACAAGTGATTATACAGAAATTTCTACTTTAACATCTGAGTCATTGTCAAACACGACATCTGACTTACTAGTTAACCATTCACGAAATATGACACAATTAGCAGGGTCATCCATATTACTACTCCTTGGTTCTAAAAACTTGGAATATGTTAAAGTTGATTCAAATTCGTCATCCGCTACAGATGTTACCAATTCTGCGGATGTAAATACTACATCTTCAACTAATTCAACATCAAGTATTAACGTTGCAAGTTCGTCAATTTTATCAAATAATAAAGAAATATCTACATCAGATTCGGCTAAAGTAACCGTTTCTAAAAACAGTGAACATCACAAGGGTTTTAGCCATTTATCCAGTGGAAAAAATAAACACTCGCGGAAACATCACCGAAAATCGCCCAGTGACTCATCGGAAGCATCAAATTTAAAATACAAATATTTAACAAACTCAAACTGTACGCAACAAAAAGACGTCGAAAATACTATAAATTCAACAAAATTATCTGATTCTTCTACTTTGAACTCAATAAGTTCATCTAATTCATCTGTGGCAATAGATACAACGAAATCAATAGACTTGACTGATGCTTTATCAAGTTCTACAGTAACGAATACGTCTGTATCTACATCAAACATCAAAGATACTGCTAATTTTGCAAATGAAACGACCGGTTTAACAACAGATAAAAATAGTTCAATTTATTCAAAAGCAAAATTAGATGCTATTCGTTTAAAGTATACTTTAGTTAAGTTAAATCTTATTAATGTCATTGCCGGTGGTTCGGGCTCAGAGAACATAATTTCAAGTATATCAAATACTTCAAGTAGTTCTGGTAACACTAAGTCCGAGAGCTCGGTAGATACAAGCAACAGTAATAGCTCGAGTAACTCAGCAAGTTCAAGCGATACTTCTACATCTAATAGCACAAGCTTGTCTAATTCAACAATAGTGGTAGAAACTTCGAGTTCCACAGATACCAAAGATCTTGAAACTACTTATTCAACAAACACTAATGCTTTTAAAAATATAACCGATGTAGTAGAGAGTACAATATCTAAAACAATAACAAATAATACCGATAGTTTAAGCAAGACGGTTACAGTCAGTAAAAGTGACGATAAGACTGTAATAATTCTAATAACAACAAACAAAGTTATCACAATAATTGATGACATTACGAATATAACAGAAGTTACTACTGTAACAAACATAACGACTAGTACTTGTACAACCTTAGACATAATAACGAAAGATTTCACTGATGTAAAAACAACAAAGATTTTAACTAACAGAACTATCGTGACCACGACAATAAAAGGTGGCGAAACAACGATAACAACAACTTATTTGAATACTACTGATATTGTTAAAGTAACAACTATAGATGATACAATAAACAGTACTACCACTACAACTACGACAAATAGCACTGATAACATAGTTACAACAACTGTTACAGACGTTAAAAATTTGACAATAACTATCAATTCAACTAACACTACTACTTCTTTGACTGTACTATCAAATAGCAATACTAAACCATCTACAATTTGCAAGTCCGAAGGTTATATTGTTGATCCTGATTCAAATGATTGTACTGTTTATACAGAATGTGTCGGTAACGGTGATGGCACTTTTACAGAAACAACGTATACTTGCCCTGATAAATCTTTATATAATCCCGTTACGACATTGTGTGATACTAGTTACAAATGTTCATCAAACGGCAATACTAAACCACCTACAAGTTGCACATCCGAAGGCTATATTGTTGATCCTGGTTCAAAAGATTGTACTGCTTTTATAGAATGTGTCGGTAACGGTGATGGCACTTTTACAGAAACACCGTATACTTGCCCTGATAAATCTTTATATAATCCCGATACAACATTGTGTGATACTACCTACGAATGCCCATCAAATGGCAATACCAAACCACCTACAATATGCACATCCGAAGGTTATATTGTTGATCCTGATTCAAAGGATTGTTCTGTTTATATAGAATGTGTCAGTAATGGTGATGGCACTTTTACAGAAACAACGTATACTTGCCCTGATAAATCTCTATATAATCCCGTTACGACATTATGTGATAAGAGTTACAAATGTCCATCAAATTCAGATTCATCATCAGAAGATTCAAAAGAAGATACTAAACCCGTCCCATTTTATTGTTCGTCAGCTGGTCGGTTTGAAAACAGATTAGATAGCACTTGTCAAAGTTATTATTTCTGCGTTTTATTGAGCGATGGAACATTTGCGCTTTACGATTACACGTGCCCTAGCACATCAGTTTTCGATCCAACGAATAAAGTTTGTAATACAAGCTACATGTGTCCTAAGTAATGAATTTTATAGAAGTAGATATCGGCTGGCGAAAGTAGTTGTTCAATATTGTAAGATAGAGTTGATTAACAAAGAAGTACTTTAACGGGTATCAGTGTTTCTGTAAATAAGTTAAACAAAGTGTTATGTTAGTATGCCAGTTTAAAAAAAAACTAATTTAAATAGAAATAAGTACATGAAACAATTAAGAAAAATCTGGAGGATAGAATACGCTTGACAAAATTTTTTTTTATTGTAGGGGCAGAAAAGCACCATGTTTAAAATTGTAACTAATAAGCCACAATAAATTCGACTAATTTATATGAATAAGAAGAGAATACGTTTATGTACTTACTAAATAAATGCTGTATTCATACATATTTGTTTATTATTTAACTATAACTATAGCTGTTTATAATTTTATTCATTATAATACAGCTAGATGACTTATCTATCATTATCTTAACTACAACAATAAAATAGTTCAGTAATAAATAACAGACTTTCATCTATTGCAATGACGACTAATAATAATAGGGGTCTAGTGTGATATTTTAATTTAAGAAATTGGTTTGAAATGTATGTTAGAGCTATGGAATTATTGAATATGGGAAACTTAATTCTAAACTTTTAGGATTAGCAATGCGTGAGCAATAGCTTTGAGATCAAGACCCTTTAGGTTACCTAGTTTGGCAAATAGTGGTGGTGCATTTCACTTAAGCACTCACTCACAATTCCACTTGAACCCTCCAGGGGTCTATGGACATTTACTATTCTACTTGAACACGCCAAGCATAACAACATCAAAAACCAGTATGGTTTAACGGCTGGTATCATTTGGTAGTGCCGAATGTGAACGGCGATCAATGTTTTTTTATTGTTGTTATGTCCGGGTAGGGTATATATACGGATAATCCACTAAAGGAACTAATTAATAGCTCTATATTTATGATAACAATAGTACTGCTCTGTATGTTTCACACTTGCAACTACAAAAATAAATAAATATTGAAAAAAACATAATTTATTCGATACCTAGTTCAAAATCAGTAGTATAGTAAAACACCTTTGACCCAACAACAAATAAATCAAGTTCAAATCTAGCAATGTAACATGATCATTCCATTGTTAGATGCTGCGCGTTATTTTGAAGTGAAAGATTTTTCTAGTTCGTTGCATTTGTATTTTCAACTTCTTAACAGGGGTCGTCCAAATGTTATGTTGTTTCGAGGTACTTTTTGTTAATCTACGCAAATTTCGTCTTCTTATTCTTTCCAGGCTTTCGTAATTATTACGCTGTTTTATCTCTGCGTTGTCATTTTCAATAAGTATCGATGCATATTTCCTTGCTTTTCGAAGATTTTCAATAAGTTTTTTCGAAGAATCATTAGTCTCAATTGATATTTCCGGCGTACTTGTAAAGGCACGATAAGTGCCTGATACAAGGCCTGTTGTATGATTGTCTTTACCTATATTCATACTATGAAAGTAATAATCTCTAGCCTTCTTTATAAACTCTGGAGTGATTTTAGGACTTAATTTTTCTTTTTTGTCACCAACTGTGACTGTGCTTATTATTGTACTGTCTAACTCTTCAGTGGTTGGTTGATCATCAATGAGAGGTATCAAGCTTTCTAGTTCTCTGGTGGTCCCTTTATCTTCTGTTAAACGTTTTCTTTCACTATTGTAATCAGAGAAGCTGTTGACGACATAGGAGGATTCATTAATTCGTTGCACTTGGTATGTTTTTACGCTGATAGAAAACGTAGTAAAACTACTGAATATAAGCTGTATAAATAAGATATATCTCGTTATCAAAGAAATCATTTATTTTTTTCAAGGGAGACATTAATGTCATTGTGACAATTGCTTTTTTTAATGTCACCGTGACAAATTGTTTTTTTTTTTTCAATCTTCTCAAACTGTAGTATCGTATTATGCTCTTTGGGTTTCAGCTAATGCATTTATCGAAAAAAAACTAATAAAGGCGAAAGGTTACTCACTCTCTCACTCATTATGAAATCTTAGAAACTACTAGTGCTAGAATTTTCAAATTTTGTATGGAGCTTTTAGTGGTAAGCCCAGATTAAATTCCAAATTCCAGACAACATTTTATACATGTTTGTCATTG
Organism: Parascotia fuliginaria; assembly: GCA_963082885.1. Taxonomy (NCBI): domain Eukaryota; kingdom Metazoa; phylum Arthropoda; class Insecta; order Lepidoptera; family Erebidae; genus Parascotia; species Parascotia fuliginaria. Next base: position 6,411,499 of record OY720175.1, read on the forward strand.
TTTATTGATTGGGTTGGCCATGACTGCCGAATGTCTAAAGAGTTATGAGCCAAAATCCAAACTCCAACGATGGGCCAAAATCCAATGAATTGAGGCTTCAGACAACGGATCGACGTCGCGGCAGACCAAGAAAAAGACAGCGAGATGAGTTAGACAAAACAAATAGAATGCGCTTGAGATCAATAAATCATCATCAGTGTCAAGTAAAATATATATAAATCTTAAACATTACAAAATTTGTTTCTTATATCCACATCTGATAGTGATAATATACATTTTATAAACCTAGGGATTTGCATGAGCATACAGTAATCCGTTCTGCTGCCAGTACGTACGTACGGAATGTCCCTTTGAAGCACTGGAACTAAGTAGTAGTAACAATATGGTGTTAATATAGTTGCAGTCTTTTGCAAGATAAATATATCATCAATAATTATTAATTATAATCAATGTACGAGAAACAGACACCTAGAATAAACTACAAAACAGCCAGAGACAGTAGAGAGACTCTGAACATGATACATAATAGCTAGTTTCAAAATAACTCAGCAGAAACTTCATCGCATAATAAATCATCAAATCATTTACATATTGCCAAGTATGTTAGTACGTAAAAGGCAAACGACTTGACGCTTAGAAGCGTGATACTATCGCATTTACCTCTTAGTAAAAAGTGAATGAAAATCACACAATGGACGTCGAGAGTCAGCTCCCATAGCGCGGAATCAAGGTCAAATTTGTCTGGCAAATCATCCAAATACACTCGGTATTACCACACGATATTACAACTAAAATTCAACTTTATTCTCTAGTAATAAATGTTAATTTTGGGCATCATATTTGTTACTTACATCTATCTGCAGAAAGAGTCTGAGATAGTTAACGATGTTGTTATTGTTTTCAATGCCACCGAGCACACGCTTCTTAATTGCCATTTCCGTAAATGAACAAGAAAGCAATGGAATAGAAGATAAAGAAAAGCTATGATCACATAGCGTCCGTACTTTATATTACCAAAGGAATGTTTCGACAATAATAAGGAATAGAGCTTAGCGACATTTTCCACTTTAACTGTGTGTATGGCGGGGATTCTATGTACCTTAATTTTAGCTAAACAAAAAATTACTTAGGTGGTGATGTATTCCTACAGGATTGTTGGGTCTCTAGAGCTATATGGCAAAGTCATGGCAGCAGGAGAGACTATTTCCTAAGAGTAAAAAAGGACACGACTGTCCCTAAACGCACATGTGATGCTCCTTATATTGCATTTCGACGGTGGCATATTGCAGCATTGCAATCACATGGGTATCAGCATGTTTTCCATTTATTTACGAATACCTAACATATTTCTAATTGACGACAGGCTGGTACTACATGCTGTAAATATTCGAATAATTTTTATTAATTTAGTCTAAGGTCTCTTTGTTCCATTTACGTTATATTTGCTCAGGTGCAATACAATTGTACGCTTTCACTGCATGATTTCTTTAGTGTTTGTTCTTAAAGAAGAAAACATCGTTGATATGTATATTATGTGTGTTACTGTATCTTTAACATTATAGTACGTTGGAATTTCTTCTTGTAATGGTTTTGTTAAATTTTGGAGATAATATTTAAGTTTGCCTTGTACCCATAACAAATGTTTAAACTGTGAACCTGCGATAATTGTTTGATTTTTCTAACATGCCTCGAATAACTGACTTGATTTAAATGTAGAAGTCAATTTTAATTACAACCCGTATAAAAAAGTAAGTATGTGCATGTGAACTTACTAGGTATAGCGTTATACAAACATTAAGTAGGTATATATTTGAATTCTCTCACACTACCAAAAACTACACGGAAACTGTCTACAATTCGTCCTTGAGAGTTTGAACCTTTCGAAGTAAAAAGATGGTAATGTTTTTACAAAAGCTTTCTTAAACCCGGCAGCGTAATGCGTCACTTTCTTGTTGAATGTTCTGCGTCACTATCATCGGTCATTCTGACGAGGCACGCAGTTCCATGCTACAAGTATACTTACAATCCAAACAATTGGAATGAAAACATCATGAGATTGCGTGACGTGATTTCTAAGCATCATTTAGATACGGTCAAACGATCTCTATCTGATATCTCATTGCTTCATTCAGGATAATTCGTTTTATTAAAAGTTTGACAATTTAGACAATTTAGATATAATATATTTAAAATACTTGCTGAATGTTCATCAAGTTTTGGATCCAAAACCGAGCAAGTACCAATAAAAAGAACCTAGGTATGTGGATGTGACTTTGAAAGACTTTTTGATAGTCATAATTATGTACTTTCTAAGTTTACGTAGACTATTCATGTAGGTACTCGCATGTTGCAAAAGAATATAATTGAGGAATGCTGAACTATTCTATCTAAATCTTAAATTGCAAACGTGCCTTGGACATGAATGTTTATGCTGTCGTCTCCTTATTCTTATATTTTAATGATATTATTAGTTAATAGACAGTTTTTGGCTTTCTATTAGGTTTTATTCATTTTGATGAGAACTTCGGAAACCAGAATTACGTTATCTTGTTAGATTAGTTAATAACTTCACCTATCTTTCAGGTCACATGTATATATAAATTTTTTTTCATTCATTTTGGCACATACAGTCTAAATTAAAAAGAAGTTACAAAATTGTTTTCTTATGCTAAAGTTCTAAACAATGAGTGCCGAATATTGTATACTTAATTGTAAACTACAAAGGAAATCAGTGTTGTCTGAGGGACCATATGTATAAAGATAATTTAGAAATTTGTAAGGTTAAATAAGTAATATATATACGAATGTAAGGTTACTAGTTGAATTAAAGAATAATAAAAATTACGATATAATACTAAGTAAAGTTCTGTTCTATAACTAAATCACTCAATCGGTAAATTATACAACAAATCCGGGTGTTTCGTGTATTAATAGCGTAACAGAATCAACTGTGACATACACGGCTGTATTTCTTGCAGTGTCTGCCTTCCCGCCTACTAACGATGTCACGCATTGAAGATTGCAGCGAATAATGTTTGCGTAACCTGCATCTTATACCTATCTTGTACATGTAAAGAACCTTATTACTAAATGCCTAAGATTATCAAAGCTTTCCTAATAAATTCCAAACCGTTTGTAATGTAATCGCATAATAGTGCGGTTACTAAGCTAGAAATAAGGGTAAGTATTAGCTTAGCATTAGTTTTCTATTCTCTATCAAAGAAGAAAAATGGTTTTGAATTGCCATATCATCGTTGCGTCGATAAAGGAATCATGCATTATTATGATCTAGATTGAAATCTTGAACATATCAAGAAAAATACATACTTTTTTTATTGCAGCAGCGGCAGACGAGCTAACAGCCCACATGATGATAAATGGTAACTGTCGCTCATGGAAGACTCAGAGTCCTTATCATTCCTCCTGCAATGCCGTGCAATGCTAAGGAGTATTCGATGCCACTCCCTACCGTGTAAGGAGTGGGGTAGGTAAAAGGATTGAGGTAGGTGAGAAAAAAGGAAAGGAGGGAAATTGGGCCTCCGGCAGTCTCACTCATCGAACATAACGCAATAGTACGTATACTGTTACTGTTACGTCGATCTTCTATTAGAGAGTCTTACTTAGTACTTTCCCGGTCTATCCAGCCCATTCATGCTGAAACCAGCGTGGATATACTACCGTAAGAAACAGTATAGGTACTTACGCCATACCAGTAGTTTCTAAGAAGCAGTTGTCATTTGATTTCCAACACCCGTAACTAATCTAGGTTTAAGTATCGCCAATAAAAATGTTAGTAAAATAGTAAATATAAACAAATAATTTACCACAAAAACGTAATATTCAACTTTTGAAAGCGAGTAAAATAAAATCAGTTGTGCAATGCCGTTAAAAAAATTCGTTGCACAAAATCAAACAATTTGCTCCGTAATGTAAGTTGAGTAAAAGTTCGCTCATATTCAAGAGTCAACGCATGCGCCATCTGCTCCATTATTTGCGAAAGTCAACTGTTTAATAAATAAAACGCGTGCTTCTCTTCGAAATTTTACAATTTCACTGTTTAACAACGAATCTTGGAATACCAAGTAATTATGTCGTAATATTAAGATTGCAAACTTGATTATTATTGATTTCCATTATACTTACGTATGGGTGTAGATAGTTCAATGGATATGTTACTTGTTTTATAAGCAAGCAAGTAATCTTATTATGTAAATTTTGTTCTACCGTAGATCAAATGATGGGAATTGATGGACCAACGTTAGGGGCAATATAATATTTCTGTGATTACCGGGTTTAATTTATATTCTATTTTCTAGTAAGTACTAGAGTTGTTTCCGAGAATCGCTACCTAGTGAGACATGAAAAAGGGGTACTGACTGACAGATAGATACAATCTAAATAGCTCAAGATTGCTAGATACTTGGTAAATCCTACAATGTTTTAACTATCATAATGCCTTCTAAGTTTAACACAGAAGCTGTAGCCTGAATATGTAATGTATATGAAAATATACCTATGCCGTCATTAGCTTATGCATGTTAGTTGCGTTAGTGTGTTAGATTGTTGTCCTTTTACATTCCAAGCTTTAAAAGCCTTTAATATCTTTGTAAGTTAACAGCTTTTGCTGATAAAGGAGTTAAAATGACTGATTGCGTTTAACATAAAAAAGTTCCTGCGTCATTTGGACTTTAGGGCTAAGCAATATTCTACTGATTATAAACAACGTTGCAGTAGGTATCTTTTTTTGCCTCTAGAAACTAGACGTGCAATCATGACATTTATCTATTACTAAGCATTGCGAATGGATCGGTCGATAAATAATCCCGAGCTCACAGCTAAACAGGTAAGGGCTGTTTAGCTGTGAGCTCGGGATTATTACGCCAGCAGCACTAGTTTGCGTCAAAGACCGCTCTTATATATAAATATATATATATATATATATATATATATATATATATATATATATATATATTCATAAGAATAATAATAATAATAAATTGTGGCAGATATTTTCTATGGTCAATATCTCTCTTTGTATCTTGTTCTCATTTATAAGTTTTTAGTGTATCTCATTATGTTTCATTATTTGTTTGTTGTTTTTACATTAAACTGTTCATTTATAAAAATAATACTACACATTGCATATATATATTATTACATGGACTGTAATATTGTCATTTCCTACTACTTACTTAATACAATATTAGAAACAATTTGTGAAGGCTTACTTTTTAGAAACAAGTTATATTTGTATGCTATCTTAAAACTGTTATTAGTCTGTAAGACTTCCTTAAATAAATAAATAACATTGAAAGAAACATTAGGTACCTATACTATTTTTGATGAGTTCTAACATTCTAACTTAGTAATCCTTTCAGTTTCTATGAGTTTAATAATATTCTAGTACTTAATATTAGTTCTTATTATTTGGACGCTTAGCAGTCTTTTAAAGAGGTTTCAAAAAAGGCAAGGCTGGCGAAGTATTTTCATCTTGTCAGGTTGACTTAAATCTAAGTCTAAATTCTTCTAACATACATTATTTTTACATTTTACTTCTGGATATACTATAAAGGCTTTAAGATTTCATTCGAGAAAATTTTGTATTTAATTCTCCTTTAAAAGTTCACTAACACTAATACTATACTTGCTTGTTGCCAGAGTATAATTAGATCAGGTTCTTGTTGTGTTATTTACGGAAACCACAAGATACGATTTAAATACTTAATAACAGCTAGGAAGTGGTAGTGTTAATTCATAAACATAGGAAATGATTGCGTATTAAAGAGAAAACTAGTTTATTACGGCAATATAGTGTTCAAATTCGAATCTAGGAAAACTAAGGATTAAGGAAAACCAATAGATATAGTTAGTGGGCGCGTCTCGTGTATCCAATAGTAAGAAATAATATACCTCTTTATACAATTTAACAAATATACCTACCAGTACAAGTAGATCCACTGCAACAAACAATTGAACTAAAAGTTGCTTTTAAAAATCTTGTGCAAAAATCCCATGCATGTATCATCAAATCCATCAATAATAAACAATGATAATATTATATTAAAGACACAGTATATTTGCTACCGTACAGACATACAAAAGTTTGAGGTACCTATCTGAATAACCCGACTAAAGAACTACTTTTTCCATTTTTCTTAGAGAAAATGCAAGCCTGGCTAGGGAAGAACCAGAAAACTGCAAACAGCAACATTATGTAGGTAGTGTCGAGTTCCTACTTTCTCTTTTTTTTCAGTACTAGGAGTCCTTGAATTTCTATTAGAATATAGGTTGTATGTATAGGTATATAGTGGCTCCAATGCCTATTACAAAATTATAAAAAGTATTCTTAAAAAAACCCTGATTTCTTGTGTATTAAAAGCCACGGAAGAAATAGTGGTTATATATATTTCGGACACTATGGACCTGCTTTATAGTGATCGTAGTTTTAAAACAACTAGGAATATAATAATGAAACGTGGAAATTATCTATTTAAAACGTATATCAAAAATAAAATTAAATGTCTAATTTATCTTCAATTTATTTGAATAACGTAATATCATTTTGCCAATATACTCATAACATTATACAAGTTCTTGTTTATATTACATGTATGAAGAGTGCGCGTGCGTTCAACAGTTATTGCGTCTTCCGCAAACCGTTGCGGAAAGGCGATGTCTCATAAATATTGTTTAATATATTGGAAATTTGCACCTTGACTATTATACTTTTTACAGTTATCGTCGCACTTCCAGTGAAAAATAGATACATAACCTCACGCTATCACGCCTTTGTTCCCGAAAGGGTTAGGTTAGGTTATTTATTTATTCCCCTCTGGGGAACAATAAATCCTCCTTTCACTAGATATGTGATATGTTAGGTGCCATGTAACAGAGTACGAGCCTATTGCCTCTAACCGGCACAATTTTAAACTGTAGGCTTATAATATACTGAGAATTTTGGACAAAAACCTTTATATTAAAAACTGCATAATTATGTAAATATGCATCCAGTTAAGTAATCATAATCTGTGAACATTATTGTGTTTTCCATACATTGTAGAAACTATGGTAAAAACACATCACCAATATCTTGCTGACCATGAACGGAGTAAGATTTTCGGATAGCAAAATCTTCGACTCGAGTGAATCTTCATCAAGTTATTTTAATAGTGACCTGTAGAAGGTCAATTGTTCACTACATCATGATTAAAACTAATCCTACACGTCTAGAACATAAAAAGGATTTTATGCAAAGCTTTGTGGCATGTAAAACCATTTATCATACTTTATTTTATTAAATGATGCACTTTGACATCCTGACATTCTTTACTGATTACACCGCCACCTGCGCACGTAGAAAATGGAGTAAAAAATCATCATGTTGAATTGAAATTCGATTAAAGTACACGGATAGCGGAAAGGTTTATATCGTAATGGGTAATTAGTTTGTAAGATTCTACTAACAATTTATGGATTTTATTTTTATGATTTATCTGAAATAAATAATTTGAATTTGAATTGAATTGAATTACATGGCCCTACCAGTTTGTGTTCTCAAATTTGTACTTGATTAGAATCTAGAAATACATGGATGACATTTTGGCAAACCGGTTCTTTGAAAGCTAGAGCAGAATTTATGTTTTATAGATATCATTTTGTGTTTATAATAAATCATTCAATCTCTAAAAAACTTAATATAAAATCAATAAATAATTAAATACATTGTAATTGCTTTCTTTTATCTATTGATACGATTGTATTATCCTATCGTCCATCATATACCAAGAAATCCTATATTTTTTGCCTAAAAGGAACGCACCCAAATATCGTAAGGGTTTAAATTCCAATAATGATTGTTGTATATTTGAAATGGGTCAGCAGGTACCTAGAGTGGTCCCAGCGGTAGTAAGGACCGTCGTCGGCTGCCGACTGTGTATGCGCGCCGCGCGCTCATTCGCTTTTTGCCCACCTTTCGACTCACGCGCAGCCTCCACCATTGTTCACCACGCGCATTTCTCTCACGTGGGAACTGTTAACTTCTTCGTGCTTTACCCGCGTTCATTCATTTACATCGACGGCGGCGACCGCACGTTATGATACGTTTGTGTTGTCAGTACAAGGGTGACTCTGTGATATGAAAACTGAGGATTATCGGTATGTAGGGTGATGTTTGGAACGCTATCTGGTGAAAGTTAAGTGATGATCAAATAGACATAGTGATTGGGATCTTGCTCACAGATAAGAGGAAACATGGCCGTCGCGCCGGTAAGTGATAACAAATTTTTAACAATCGTTTATGTCCTTTAATTCAGTACTTATTAATATTATATTGATCTCTGTTCTCTGTTTATTTTGAATATCAAAAGAGAACGGTCAGGTTTAGTCACTTTTATTTTTAAATTTTATAATTGATCGAAAGCTAACAACAGCAGCAGTTTTTTTACGTTAACATTTCGAAAGAAAACATTAAAAGCTGATCTATTTTTAAAATTATTTCATTTTTCAAAAGCTACACTATTCCCTGATGATGTACTTTTTATTACCGTACAAATCGAGAATTTAAATTATAAATTTAAAACTTTTTTTGGATTAATGGAGTGCCGACATAAGTTTGAATATTTGAACCCGTTAATCTCGCTACCGTACAGATTCGACTTAGAAACTTTTAAATAGATCGAAATATCCTCCATTCTGAGCGACTCGGGTTATTTTATCAAAGTACCACGCGACTATAAAGCTTCTGGAATGAAATTAAAATACGCTTTATGTTTTTTTTATGAATTTTGTAATCTTTTGTTCTATATTTATTTTAGTCCATGTAGTTTTATTTATACCTGTACATATGCGTAAATAAATAATAAATTAAATGTACTTATTTAAAATTTTATACCTTTTTATTAAAGTAAATAAGTTAGGTACCTAGTCCAGTAGCGTAAAAGTTAAGTTATTACCGACGTTTACAGCAGCACATTTCATTACGATTACGAATATTACCTACGATATGGTCTCTTCATGTTGTTATCTATCTTTGTTTGGATCTCTTTAGTAGAATGTTAATTAATAACGTTTAATGAAACATACGAATGTCACAAACTTTATGTTTAGATAGTTAGATATTTATAGCAGCTAATAAATTAAGTAAAACTTCATTGAAAAATTTTAATTTTTTCTTTTTTGGAAAGTAGTTAACATATCGAGATAATGTTGTGTTCTCGCCTAATTATAAGAAATGGTTTACCTGTAGATACTAGTTTAATGTACTACGCCTGTGGGTAAGTAGTTACCTTGGTCAGCATTTTTAAGAAACAGAACCAAGTCATTGCATATAAAACGAGAGAAAACATTGATTTGATTGGGAATGAGAAAGAAGACAACCGTGGTTGTATTTGAAACTCTGGTTTTTTTTACATGAAACAAAACTTAAAAAACTATTTCATTAATATATTTCAGTATAAGAAAAATACATTTTTGATCCGGGTCCTCGATTCGAATTCATGTAGGTATGTATGCTGAAGCCAGGAATCTAGTACCGTAAATAACAAACCTGATCATCATATCAGCTAAAAGACTTTTACTGCTAGACTATATCCAGCCTCCCCCAATTTTCGCCAATTTGAGCAGTCGTGAGCTTTACCCTAAATAACAGTATCTAATAATTCAAATTATAGGTATTTAGTGAATTACAAATAATTATTCGCGATGACCGGCGGGCAAGAAGGTACTGATGTGACAAATTCATAGCTGTATATTTGTAAGTTTACCATCGACATTATTTAAATATTTATATTATACCTTTTTTTCAACTGTATACATATGTAATAGCAAACTTAATGCCTGAGGCATTCCCTACCGGTCTACCATAGGGTGATGCAGAGATATTTCGAAGCAGAGGCACAAATAAATAAATTTGGGATATGAGTAAAAAAGGATATTACTCACATACATTAAAATACAATACACATATGTAGGTACATATATATTAGATAATATATTAAGTACGCACAATTTGTGTACATATTATAATTAGATTAAATGAGATGTGACAAAACCAGAGCACGAGTGACGAAACTGCCATTTTAGTTGCTCAGAAGCAAGTGCCGAACTTTTATTTTAAATGCATAGAGGTGTGTGGACGTCTTGATTTTAAAAGGGAGGGCGTTCCAAGGAACGATGTATTGAATAGGAAAACAGGTGTGAATAAAGTTAAACGTGTGGGAAGGTCATAAAAGGAGGAGATTATTGGAAGAACAAAGGTGCGTTCATGAACGGAGTTAAGATACGGAAAGTACGGCGTTAAGTAGAGAGGAGAAGTAGGCGAAGTCAGGATGGAATAGAGAGTAGTGAGAACACACAATCTACGGCGTTGAACAATAGGTAGCTATTTTAGTTGAGAACGGTAAGTACCTAAACATGCTTTTGATTAAAAACGAATAGAATGCAGTTATTTAGGAAGATGGTCTAATTTAATGAGAAGATCTGCATTCAAAATAACACACATTACCATCGTCGATTTGTGGAAAATTAAAGACTTTAATATGTATAAAATAAATATGCGAAATTGTGAGCTCGTGGATCTCTGAAAGGCCAGAAACACAATAGGGATTTTACACTGGCAACGCGGTCGCCACCTTAAAAAAAAAATACTGTACTTGCAGCCGGCATTTAATTAAAACATTTTCAGCTTTTTGATAATAACACTAGGTATTAGTTTCATAGACGATGAACCATTCTTACAAGTCACTCTCATGTTTAAGTGGACATAAAAAGGAAAAATCACCTAACAGTCATTATACAACAAACTAGTAGGTACTTACTATAACAATAAAACAGAGGTTTAAGCATTGTCAACTGTATCTATGACCATGCTTGATTTTCATTAGCTTTTACGAGGGCAAGAGAATGACAGTAGTTTACGAGTAATTATTAGTATGTATGTTTAAGTTTAAACTCTGATTACTTAACAGTCGTTAAAACTATCAGCAATTTTCTGTTAGAGGTTAGAAACACGCTGAAAGAGGATAACCTATAAATGCGAGTATGTAAAACATTTTATAGTGAATGAATACTCAAGAACAGCGAAGATACTAAAACTTTAGGTGTACTAAGAAAAATGACACATTTCAGCACAACGTGCTGTAACGATGCGTCTGTGATTTAGCATGCTTAATAAATGCGTAGATGGAGTTCAGAAAGATTATAGAAAAACTCATCGACAAAAGAACTTTAGTAACAAAACACCTACCTACACTACACTTAGCCAAAAACAGCAGTGAGTTTGTGTCAATTCTATGTCAAAACTTCTTTAAAGTTAGATCCACCAAGAGAAAATCAGCATTTATATTATCTACAAGTTTGTTTTATTAGGTATTGTAGTATTTATTTATAAAATATAGTAGTCATTTATTTACACTTCTTTTACTTCGAAGCGGTGCTACAATGGAATAATTAATTGAACGACAGTAAAGTGACAAACAGTTTTTGTCGTATTAAATACACGCGAGCTGAAGGAAGTTAGTGTAGAACTAAGAATGTTATGCAACGACTTTAGTGATTCCGCTTAGCACCTCAGATAGCTTCACTGGCATCCCAAAATAAATATTGACCCTTTTTTGTGGCATTGATGGCCAACCAAAGCCTTTAAAAACACAGATAAGTTGCGTTTCTGTTTGTAATTGACAAGGAAATAGTTTTACGACTAAATCTAATACCCCTTTTACCACGGGTTTGTTGATTGCAGTATGATACAACAGGCAGTGGTATTGTTCTGTCTATTATGATTGCCATGGTCAATTATTACAAAAAAATACAACGACAATAAAAACAATATAATGTATTTATCTTTAACATCATCACCTCGGCCTTAAAACGTCGGAAGTTATACTTTATATTGTACTTTCTTGTAGTCGTAGTAATTATATTGCAGAAGATTTTGTTTAATAAACTAGTTTACTTTATCTTAAAGCGAGTCTTTCTGAGGGCCTAGACAAGTGCCTAATAGCCTAGACAGTAGACAGTAAAATAGAATAGATTAATCAATGTATGGTATGGGTATGTATTATTACGCCTTTTATCCCCGAATGGAGTCAAAGGTGTTTAACCACCCACGTTTCGCCATTTATTTTATTTCGGGGCCTAGTATATCAGGCACCATTCCCGACTCCGGGCTAATACTCAGAATTTCTCGACAGAAAACCCAATATTATTTTACCCGACCCGAAGATCGAACCCGAGACTTCTGCGTGGTAATCCGTACACAATACCATCAAAATACAGAGGCAGTCTATTAATAAGTGTAATTTATAATCATAAAATTTGTAAAATATGCGAGTCGAATGAAATCGAAATCAAAATAAAAAATGCATATACATATTAGAATGATCCAATCTTTATTTTTTATTCTGGGGATCAAAAAAATACCGATGTTGTTTTGACATGTTTGTGTTGATGAGTCATACAACACTTTCATTAAAAATACACATACATTGTAATATGTTATTATAGTATACATGTAGCAAAGCTATGTAGAGTATCCGAAGTCTCTAAAAGAAAACAATGAGCTATGAAATGAATAAATAGGCTATGAAATTTATTAAGGCCTGCTCATGGAAAATCTACATTAATCACTCTCATTCAAAAATCCTCAAAAACAATTAATTTTGAAACAAAATATTTTATTTATATTTTGCGTAATGGTCACAAAATTAAAAAAAATAATTATATAACCTTACCTTTGAACTGGAGAACATTAGGATACTCGTGGAATATAATTTATTCAATAAAACAGAGCATAAATTCTGTCGCGGAACACCCATATTTTGACACTAGGCTACAAGTGAAATCTGAGAACTGGTTTTATTTGTGCTTACTCTTCAAGACGTACGTTTGAGTCCACTAATTTTAATACGTGACGTGTGTACTAAAGAAAGTATTAGAATATTTATATTTTATCGTCGTTTTATATTGCTAATCGTTTATGTTTAAAATAAATGCGAAAAACGACAGTTTCGAATAAATTTTACCTTGAACCTTCATTAGCGGTAGGTTAGGGTTTGCCATAATTAATACCATCACAGTTTGCTTTATAGCCTACATGACTATAGTCAGTCACACAATTGTCGGGTGTTTGAAATGGACAATAATAAATGCTCACTCGTTTAAAAAGCTCTTGCAAGCCTGAGGAGGACATGAGCAAGAGTAATTGATGTAGGTCTCTCAAGGATTGTATTGTTGTCATTGTTCTGTGAAATCATTTCGTTTGATTATATTCTATTTTTTTGTATTTGTTGAGACATGATAACCTCCAAGTTTTTATTATATTTTGATTTATAATAATCCAACTGTGGTATGCAAACATCATCATCTTTACATACCTACATAATTGTCTTTACGAATGCATTCATATTCCCTTTTAATCGAATCTATGCATAATATTCCTGGGTCACCGGTCGATAACCGCCAACAATAGATCTTATATTTGTCCACGTGAGGCATTTAAAGAGGCTTTATTGTAAGCTAAAGTTTAATTAATAATCCCAGAATAAATATCTGAAGCTCAAGGATGATATTGCGTGGGTGATACCTCTGGTTTCGCAAGCTCCCATATATGTTATTTATTTTCTTAAGTTTTAGGGCTCCCGAAATAGGCAGTTCAGCAATTGACTTGCTTAATAGTGAGCAATTACAAAATCTATAGACCTTTGTGACGCAAGAAAAAATACATCATTGCCACTCTAATACAAAATTAAATCACTATAATTAAGCATATTATAACTTAAATAACGGCCAATATTATAGCTTATGAGTTAACCTCTCATCGTGTCTTATAGATCTGCTCTTAAGCACACGATTAGTTAAGATGCTTAACTAACGAACCGTAGATGCCAAAATTATAATATATATGTAAGTAGATACTGTTTTTGCATAATTTGGTTCACATTAGCTTTAAACTGAAGAATGTGGAAGTCATGTGAAATATGATTGCACTTCTAGGTAAAGACCCAGAAGTGCGATTACACAAGATATCAGCCTAACAAGTTTTGTTTTAGTTAGCATATTAATATGATTATGTATTTTATATACACATACATAATATGCAAAAGAAATAGTATGGCTCAGTAAGAAAGCATTATGTGGTCTGTTTATTGACAGAGGCGAGAAACGTAGTCTAGTGTTACTTCCTAGAATATATTTCGGATACGCACGTACGTATGTGCATAATGCCGCACTACACAGGTCGTTGTTTTATATAAGCATGATTGAGATATATGAATAATATTATGATGATTTAAAACAAACAGTTTAAAGTACTTTCTATGATAAATGTAACAAAAGTGAAGTGCTTTTGCATTCCGTAGTTACTTAAACTTCCGAGTTAGGTTAACTTCCGTGATGTCTTTCTCGAAAGTTAATAAGAGTTTGAGTATTACGATGAAACTTGCGCTGATGTAATAAGATTTAGTTTAGAATTTTCTATTCCTTTAGCTTATTGGTAAAAAAAATACATAGTTAAAAGATAGTTATAAACATACCTGCTAAATAATACTAAACTAAATACTATAATACATATTACGCTATACTCTACTTCGTATCTTAAGAGATAGGCCGGTGAGATTGAGAGTGCGACTATGGGATCCATAAACAAGACAGATTCGTGTGACCGCTAGTTTTTAAATAGGTTGACACGAACAAACGAGTGAAGATACACCTCTGACTAAAAGAGATCCTGTAAAACTGTATACACAGACCAGTTTACAAGGTGGCAACTTAACTTACATCAACGAATCATTCATATTATATTTTTAAGTTAAGTCTGTACCCAGCTTAATTATGCAGTAGCTCAAAAACTTAATGGTTAAATAGCCGTCACAGAGAAAATTACTTCGAGTAAAACCGGCTACAATCTGACTCATCAAAAAGTTTAACTTTCAGTACATAATACATACATGAATTGAAGTTTTATATTACAAGTTACTAGTTTTGATCTGGCAACGTCACTATTAGCTAAACAGATGATATCGAGATTTCACAGAATTTCTTTTTTATGACTTTTATGATTACCGCAATAAAGGAAGCACTTAAACTAAAACTGGATATTGTCATCCGTTGTACAGAATTGGTGGTTGATTTCGTAGCTAGGTATACTCGTATAAGTGTATGAAAGTTTTAGCAAAACTTGTTTGCAAAAGGCTGGGGATGAAAACTTGCGAGACTGAGTTAAAGCCGCAGCCGCATAGCGGCATAGTAACCCATATGTTTAGTTCGGATTATTCCCATCTGTCCCCCTGCTTTGTCCCTCTAGGGTGACAGATGGAAAAAAATTCGAAGATCATAGGTATATAATAATGATTATATTTAAAGAAACTATTTATAAGTGTATTACATAACTTTATTCATTAATTTGGAGTCAAAACTCCCATTACGCAAGTAAACTACCTATTTGAAACAATAAATTCGACACACTAAATATCTTGGTTTGAGGAAATCAAAAGAAGATTAATAATACCTACATCATCCATTTCAAATTTCAACCAATTATGTAGAAAGATAAAAGTGTAATTTTATTTTATTTATATAGATATGAATTTAAAATGATGTAAGGACGCATTCACACAGAAAGTCCGTATTTACAGGATCATTTTAAATTGATACGTAGCTATATCTACTAACCACATATTGAGTAGCTACTAGAGAAAATGATCACACCGCATTTACAGAATCGTTTTTGATGGATACGGCAAGGCCCGCTGTTCATTTTGTCGGATCGGTATCTTTACTGGATCAGTAATACAGGCGTGTGTGTGAATTCGCTTGTACCACATACGCCCACGGCGAATAAAAACGCATAAGTACGATAAAACGAGTCTGTAAAACGGATCGCTGTGTGAATACGCCCTTAGTAGTGGGAGCGATGGTTTCACCCTCACAACACGTTTATAAGCGCGCGTGAGGTGCGGGTGCGTGTTGAGTCACTTTCCATTTCTATACGATTACTTGCTCTAGAATTCCCTAACATAATTTCTACCGCGTTCTGATATGATAAGCATTATTTTGATTTTTTCTTTAGTGTCGACAGTTATGAGTATGACGTAGTCGAATAGCATAGTAATTACTACTCGGTCAACGGGTAGCCGCATATAGATCGGTTCTCGTGCGTGCACACTTGTTAAATTAATGTAGGTATATAAATTAAAGTAGATACTAAAATATAAAAAAAAAAAATACTAGAATGAAAGCTGATAAGGTAAACTGTAAAAACTTGTTTATAAGTCTCGACTAATTTGAAACGAAAATAATTTCCATTATACCCGGATATGACTGCAACATATAAGTGCATTTGTATAGGAACTGAATACACGGTCGCAAACAATGAACTATGAATATAAATGACTATGATGACAAGTCGCATATTGTAACTTGTGATCGATGGATCTTAATGATCTAAAAGACGATGGTATGTTTTCTAGATAGTATTCGAAATTAAGAAGCTTTACGTCTCAAGAGTAGCAACGCAACGTCGCAATTTAGTGTCATATTTCGTAGTTTTCAATTTTTATCATTTAATCTTAGCTATATCTATTTTAAAAAGGTGAAAGCTGTATAAAATGTAAGAATATGTATAGTATATATGCGTAGTATGAAGATAATGCTTTTAAAAAAAATTATTGAATCTTTATCTTCCTCGGATTTGTCATTGATTTGTCATTGTCATTTTGGCGTTGGTTCATTTTGATGACGATTGAAATGTAGACTGTTACTTTGTTTCTGGACCGTATTGAAAGTTTTATTTACATAAACTAAGATAAGGCTGTTTAACTTTATAGCATTAATATTACGATCATCCTACTGGTGTCGATGTCGGCGACATGTACTTCTAAACACCGGTGAGGTTGGGCTCACAAAAAAACAAAGGTCAAAGGACAATGGTCTCGTGAATGCATGCAAAATGCAATATAAGCTGACTCTTTGAATCATAATTCGTCTATTGCGTGTATTGAGTTATTTCTTGGTATCTCGTTTCAAAGGCTATTCAACCATTGCGTTTGAGGTCCATCAAACGATTACTCATTCAAGAAAACCTTTTTTCGCAAAAGTTTCTACTTGTTCTGGCAGTACTTATTGTTCAAATTGTATGCTATTATATTATTATATATTTTGATATATAGATTTTCTTTTAGCTCGTACTGTATATGTACGTCGTAATAAACTAAGTTCAGGGTCAGCAACGAGAAAGTAACACTTCTGGTATTTCAAGCCTGTATAAATCGTTTACAGATGGATCATTAACAACTTTGGTTACCAACTTTATTTTAATTTTATCTATTTATTTATTAAACTTCATGCACATAGGTACAGAGACGAACTTAATGCTGCAGTTAACCAGAAAAAAAAACTATTATAATTACTTTACTAGTTTAAAGAAATATATAATGTATTTGAAACCTTACATTGGTAAACCACCTAGTGGTTTATGTTAGGTACAAGCTATTAGGGTCGTATTACACAAGTCAAAAAAGGGTACCATAGTATTGACAATTTTCATGTCATTTCTAAACTTGTACCTTTTGTAAAGTGCACGACTATATAGCTATGAAATAATAAAGGCGTGTCTCAGTGTCAGTTACTCTTGCACTTGTACATTGGCATTGTTCTGCCTGCGCAATTGTTATGTTGTGAATCCGCAAAGCTTGCGGCGTGAAAGCGTTCGCGCTTCTCACAAAACGATACCTCTCAATGTACAACTTGGAATGAACTAAGAATTCTATAAACGACTTATGTGTACCATGTAATTATCTTGTAGCATTGTGTTATGTACAAGTGTGAACTTTCTTCATGAAATAGATCTCAACGAGAGACTATCATTTCATGTGGTAATTATGACATTTCATAGTTGACGTATACTTATTAAAAAAAAATTTACTGTTTCGATCCCCAGTTAACGGACAAGTTTTACCTCTTATTAATGCGACAATTTAATAGGTAGAGTCTATAGTTTTTACGTGACTATTGATTATAAAAGAACAGAGTTAAAGATTATAAAAGTTACAACTTGTTATTACTATTTTTTATGGTCGAAAACAAAGTCTGGTTGACGAGTAAGTAGCCCAGCCCACTAGGTGGTATTTATAACTCATAGTCATACATAACCGATGGAGAAGCCAACAGCGCTGTAGGTCACGAACCTGCCAACATGTAAAAAAGGAGCGTAATGTTATTATGACTGTTGTTTTCTGAAGAGTCGAAATAATCTCTCATTCAGGCTGCTCTAGCTAAATAACTAAATAAATCTCTAACAAATTCAAACCACATTTTAAAACCCTTTTTAAATATATATATATACAGCCTATCATTTATATCACCTACGATGCTGAAAACAAGCAACTTTGTTACATACTAGCTGACCCGGCGAATTTCGTTCCGCCTAACAGTCGATCAACATTACTTTATTTTTCTAAAATAAAAGAATTTTTCTAAAATAAACGTAGCCTAAGTTACTCCTTATTACATCTGCTACCTGCCAATAAAAGTCCCGTCAAAATCGGTCCAGCCATTTCAGAGATTAGCCGGAACAAACAGACAGACAGAGAGACAAAAATTTTAAAAAATGTTATTTTGATGTATGTACCGTTTAAATATATATACATGTAGTAAAACCGGTTATTTTAATATTACAAACAAACACTCCCATTTTATTATGAAGTTATTCCGTTTTTTAGTTTTTTACTGGTTAATTACATATAATTACATTCAATTATTATACAGTCGTAATCAATAACGTATTATCTAAAGCTAACCCAATAAAACGAGTAGTTAGGTATGGTACAATAAACAAAACGATTCTGTTAAGTCTATTGTTTTATATTTTGCACAACGTCTATTGTTCTACTAAACTAAAGCATTGAGAATGTATTACATATATTTGGTAGATTGTTAAACCTAATAATATGCCTTTGACACAATATTTTCGAACACAATGTAGAGAATGCAGCAATTTCCTGCTAGTAATATGTTAAGCAATTTTACATAATTCAACGTTATAAGATTGTCGACAAAACACGAACCGCGCGCGGCGTAAATAATGATCATATTATGACTTACAGTCGTATGTAATCAATTGTAAATGTTGTAATTAACACTGACTTGCCGCGTACTACATTATAACTGTCACGCACTTAACTTAGTAATATATGACTGTCTAATGCAGTGTAAACTAACTTATATCAATGATCGCGTAAATAAAATTCTAAGGGATGCCCAAAATTCTATACGAAGGTTCTAGAGTCGAGAACGCGTAAAGGAAAACGTAGGTAACTACAGTTTCAAATCGTCGAACCTTTAAATACAGCCGAATATTTGATATGATTTTGGTTTTGGTAAAAGTCTATGTGGACTGCCAGGCTAATGTCGATAATGATGTCTATAGTAGGTACAGAAGATATATTAGTACCTATATGAACATATACAATGTACAACGAAAAGTAACAATTCCAATAACAATATCGGCCAACAACATGACTACAGGCTATTAATTTCCGATTTGTCAAAAAAAATGGTAATACTACATAACCAGTTACAGGTTACACCTACTATTTTTGTGCAATTAAAATTTACTGATTGACACGCAGAATTATAGTCTTCCGTCTAATAAATGATATAAGTCAGTAAAATTTATAATACGGAAAATGCGTAGGAAGATATGATAAATTGGTAGCATTCGATTAAAACATGACTACATTTAAGTGGTGTGTCGATGTCTTGATATAAATTAGCCTGTTAGTCATAGTAGAGCTTTCATAAATCTTCGTTTGTTTGTGTCGGAAAGAGTGTGATTATCCTTAAAAGGTAAAATAAAATATAAAACTTTTAATATTGTGTACATAAGTAAATATTCATATCAATCGAATAGATATTACACCCAGCGTGTAACCATTGTCTAATCAACAATAATGACACCTTTCATCTCCAAAAATACAACACTTAAATTTAACATGGAAAAGCGTACAGCGGATTTGCTACAGAATCCCATCTTACAAAGCGGAACCTTTCACCTTTGAGGCAACGATCTCAAAGATTCCACGCACGATCATAGACCATTAATAAAAGTGGTTACTTCATTGTACATCATTGTCTTCGGTAAATCAAACACAACATTAGAATAAACGAAGTATTTAGTGATCTCACTTTAGAAATACCAATATAATGTTTCTTGATTTTTTAGTTTATTGTAGGTCTTTGTTGATGCATGATGACATCTAGAGTACCTACCAATGATAATAATATGGCATATGAGATTTTAATGTACACCTAGACACAGGCTATTTTTGTGGGTCAGACAAAAGTTTTGTCTAGTGTGGGAAACGAACACATAAACTCTTGCACAGTACTCCTATTACAATATTGAGTCAGTTTAAGAACAGCCTCAAGCGTAATATATTATAGAGAAGAGACGATAAGAGACCCTCTAGAGAATAGACAAATAACGTTAAATAAAATATTTACAAATCACTCAAAATTTTGCCTCATGTGGGAATCGAATCCACAAATTCTTGCACAGTACTACACGTAATACCACTTTTACTCGCTACTGAGGCAATCCAAACGTAAATGATGAGCTAAGTGGACAAATGACATTCCTGAGAACAGAATGAAATATCATCTCATTTATTAAAATCATAATCATTTTATGAATATGTAAACAATCGAATCCCATCTGTCACCTTAGGGGGACAAACCAGAAGGACAGATGGGAATAATCCAAATATTCTGTCTACGGCTTAAGCTTATTTTAGTTTTAGGTATAGGTATCTACATTACGTGTTTCTATCCACTTTTACTTTTGGGTACACAGTGTCAATTATTATTGATAGAAAATCTATTGCCCATTAATAGAGCTTCTTAAAATCTTAGCTTTAAATGTTAAGCTACATTAAAATAGAGGTTTCAAATTCATTCTTAAAACTGAACATTATTTAGCTTTCTATAACAAATCTCTTCAATCTTTCATTCAATCAGTCTAAACGTATATACGGAAATTATAAAACAAAATTGATATACTCTATAGTGTATGGGTTTGATTTGAATCGTATCATTACACTGCATTGTTCAAGATTACCTCCGTGATTGAACATTGATTGAAGAAGGTGCATCCATCAATCATCGAATTTGATATGAAGGCGTAACGTTTGGTAACCAAACAGGTATTTTTATACAAGTTCAAGGTCAGTGTATTATGTTGGTGTCACGATTACGTGTGTAGTAAATTTTAAAATTGTAATTTACCTTTTTAAAATGGTACTTAACTAGTGTACCTACTACCTAGGTATACACTAGATGAAACGGGATAAAACTCGTATGAACTTTAGTCTAGGATTGAAATTCAACCCAGAAAGCAAACCATTGTAAACAAAGTGCAGTACGTTGTCTTCCCAGTCAGTTGCGAGTATTAACATAATACGGAACAGGTTAAGTACCTACGCTAACGCAGCATGCACTCACGGTTCACTCTCAATTTCCAAATAGTTCATTGGATGCAATCATTACACAATTTATAATATCGCTTTCAATAATTATTACGTTCTTTATAATAAATCGTCCATCGGAAATGTTAATTAATGGTTTTTAGTAAGCTATTATTTTGTTGTGATAACTGGTATTGAGAGAGTGCCCAGCATTTAATAAGTTACCTAATATTAAGTAACAAGTATCTTTATTAATGTTAATGGTACGATGTTTATTATTAATAATTTGACCCTTCAGTGTTACTACCGCAATTTCATTGATGTGATATAATATAATGCACTGCGTTTATAAATGCCCTGATTTCACATAATATGCGTAAATGTAACGCCATTTAAATGTATAATAAGTCAATTAATGTTATCTTAACACGGATAGGGATATAACTATACAATTAACTCAGATCGGTGGATACACATTTCTGATAACGGACGTTATGGAAGGCTTTAAAAACTTAAGACGATTTAGAAACTTTTAAGGAATATCAAGTGCGGAAAAGCAGGAACTTTGTACTACCTACCTAAAAATATTTTTTTACCAGATTCTAGAAACTTTTACTTTTTTAAACTGTAGGCAACATGTAGTTTATAGTTAGGCATCACAGCGGTAATTTGCGATGACGCGATTAACCAGCATGATGCACTCGATTACAGCCCTTCTCAAATACTTAAACATGGCAGTTAATGGTTCCGTTACATTGCAGCTAAGTCGTAAATGTTACATCATAATTAGTTACACTGTTTTGTGTGAACCTAACTAACATTACTATTTCTAAAATAGTATTACTTAGTAGCGTCACATAACAACCAGATAATGTATTGTAACTAGCATCTTACATAAAAAAAATATTTAAATACTATGTTTGCCTATAATGTTTTGTTCTTGTCAATTGTAACAACTTCCAACTGTCAAACTCATACCTACTAGAGAAAGTATTCATAATGGTCTGCATATTTTTTATTCATAAATAAACACTGTATCACAATAGATAGAGGTAGAAACAATACAATAAGTATATCATTTATAATAAAGGCGCATATATAAATATAATAAGTTATTTATTCATAATGTCACCAATTTAATATGCTAAACGACAGGTTGTAGTGAAAGTGTTCTGTATTGTTAGAATGACGATTGTTATGTACGGTTTGTTAGTGACGGATCTGCCCAAGTGTTTAGCTTTTATCATAGCGTCAAAGGAAAGTTCACGTTCTTTATCAAATTGCACATTTCATAGAAAAGAGTTGTAAAAAATGTGTGTGTTATGAAATTTTTATCTTGTAACAATAATTGTTGTTTAATGATCACAAGTTCACAACGTCCGCTCTTTTACATCTGAAGCAAAATATGTAAGCGATTGGCAAAAGGATACGGTAATTAATTTATACAAACGATAGCTGGCTTGAAATTAACCAGTATTTTATTTCACAAAATTGCTAATTCATAATGTTCAACATTTTATGCTTTTATTCCTATTACATTTTTGTCACATAATTATGTTTTCTAGAGCTTTTGTATCTATAATTTACAAAATTAAATATCACTTCTAGAATAATTGAGTTATTTTTTATATCGAAAATATTAGTAGGCTAGTCTGATGATAAATTCTTACCAAGTTTATATACTAAAGTTATGTATATACGATAACGATCGTCGTACCTATTGTTCCATAGCTTCATAGACATGGTAACTCTAAACTGCTTACAGTAGCTTTATAGCTATTCATCTACAGATAAAAAGTATGATATAAAAACATATAAGATGCCCTGTTTGATATCCTTACCCATAAGTTAAAAGTACATTGTAAAGGCCAAAGAAAGTTAACGAAGCAATAAATGTAAGTCGCTTGAAGAGAGATCGTAGGATAGTAAGGGCAAAGGGCTCGGCGTCGTCAGCCGGTTACTTAGTAAAGTTACCTCGCCAATATGCGCTATGCTGTAAGAGATGGTAAATTATAACTATGTTTGTCTATAAATCTAAATGTTTTAGGTAAAATGTGTTCGCGAAGAAAAACGTTCTTAAAATGTTCTGTGGCGCTAACATAGGTCGAGACAAATAGCTTCTAAATTAGACGTCCGGCAAACTATTCATGCTTTCATTAAATTCATTCTCTTTTAAATGTTACTTTAACCCAAAGTAACATTTAAAAGAGAATGAATTTAAAACAATTTTTCAAGAAAGGCTCTACCTGAATCGACTTTGGAAACAAATTCATAATATAAATTTTATTTATATGACATGAATAATCAGATTTTAATTATTATAGAATGTAATTAGCAGTAGCGAGAGCTGTTTCGTCAACCAAATATTAATTACATCCAGGCTATGATAATAAATTAGTGAATAAACTACTTTAACCTAGCTATCTTTAAATGAATAGACAGCCTTCCGCTCTTATCTACTTACTATAATTAGGTAAAGATGCGTTATGTGATGCTTCCTATTACTACCGTTTCGTAATATTTGAAACATGTCTTTATTTTATTAACATTTACAAGTATACTGCTAAAGGGTTTGAAA
Organism: Parascotia fuliginaria; assembly: GCA_963082885.1. NCBI lineage: Eukaryota > Metazoa > Arthropoda > Insecta > Lepidoptera > Erebidae > Parascotia > Parascotia fuliginaria. The sequence goes on from OY720175.1 coordinate 6,435,532, forward strand.
TGCCTATTACGTTTTATACCCTACTTATTTAGTAGTACTTCCTAAATATTCGAATCTTCATAACACGAGCAGGTCGATTATATAATTGTCTTCCTAATTACTTTTAATTGTAAATATAATTCTATTTATCGACATTAATGATATTCATTTAGGAAACATCTATAACTCTTACATAAAGCATCTTTTTTTCATATACTCTTGAGTAAATTCGTTACAATGACAGACAAAGTCCTCTCGCGAATAATATGCCAGCCACCTTTTGCTGTGATCGTAGAAATCGTAATTACTTCTGTGGCTGTGATGTAGTTCTCATTAGTAATACTTATAATTTAAGACCTAACTAGCATAGTAGTAGTGGACAGAAGAGTGGTCATCTTTCGTTACTTTTTTAAAAAATATTAATTAAGTATTCAGTTTGAGACAAAAGATTAAATAATAGTACTATGTATTCTAATATCTTCTTTATTATTTAATACTTACTACTCTTTTATACTATAAGTATTTTTATTTTAATACTACAATAAGTTGAAAACCACGCTTATGTTTGTAGTGTAGTTCTATTATCTACCGTATAATTAAATTATCATAATATTAGATGCTTACTTAAGTGGATTTAACGATGAAGGAATTGTGATGAACTTTCCATAGTTTCCAAATAGCTCTTGAAAGTGTGTGAAGTATACCAACACGTTGATTAGCGTATCGTAGATTATGAACGTAAATTGTTCGAAGCAGAGGATTACTTTTGTAACAGACGAACGACGTACAAGCATACGGTCCGGCCAGTTTCATTGCATATAATAAAAACAGTGTCGACCTCTTCGATTTTCTTTGCAAGAAAACTAGGTGTGTCCAGTTTACGAAAACATAAAAATAATTTAGTTCAAATTTCACTAAGTGGACACGCGTTAAAATCTCGGAGTATCCAGATGACGAAATAATAAGTGGTACTAATTTCGAGTTTCACCAGCTGGACACACGCGTGTCCAGTGTCTCGTGTCGAGTTGGTGAATAACCCGATTACCCGAACTACCTAGCAAAATATTAACAAAATTCGGTCCTTAAAAGCCATTTTAAATATTTTAATACATTTTCGGGTCTTTCAAGACAATTTTTCTACTACTGACTTTACTGTTCTTCGCTGAAAAGTACCTATACTTTAACTATCTCCCTTTAAACTGCAATAATTTTTAGAGTTATAGCTATCAATCGCTAATATATACCTCTATCACTATTACGTTTCCGATGGCGTAATTATAGTCGAAGACATTCTTGCTCAACATACTCATGCATACTCATGGAAAAGAAATCCCTACGATCACGAATAAAACAAACAGGTCATTATAAGCAAATTGTTAGACAAATAGCCGGCTATTGTTATCCTTTGTCAACAATAAACTGAATAAGCTGTAGTCCTCGCTCAAGAGTCGACCGACGTCGTCGATATGAGGGTGGGAACGCATAGAGAAAGCAACGTTCGTGACTTAACAAACTATACCGTGTGCACGAAGTTCCTTTAACTTTTCATTGACATTGTGTTCGGTCAGGTGTCAAGTTTATTCAGGCAACTGATTATTCATAAACAATGTGGTGATGATTGAGCGTGTTAAGAACTAGTTATACTAAATTGTACTCTACTGGAAGATTCTTTGAGTCGTAGTTTCTAAGAGAAAAGAGTTTATCATCAAAAGATATGTAAAACAAAACATGATGATAGCGACAGATGATGTCCCCAGTTACATGCGATGACTTTAGGGATGATAGACCCGTAGAGCAATGTGGACCACACTGACTGTTTGTCACCAGGCAAGCATTTTGATAAGCTAATACATATAATAGAAGGCACAGAAAAAAGAATTAACTGTGTAGGTGTATCAATAATCATCTTACTGTGGTCACCAACTAAGCGTGGTGACTAAAGTAAACCACCTACTTTAGATAGAAACCTATGCGGCGCGGCATAGGTCTCTATCAAAGGTAGGTGGTTTACTTACACCCTGTGTAGTATAGACTCTGACCTACAGGGTGGTGATATTTTATTTCTTCTGAATATTTAACCGCTTACTAAAAGAATTGTAATAAAATAATCAATCATTTAAAACTAGCTACTTTGTGCAAATAATACCAGTAGATACAATAAACTGATAGATAAATCACTAGTATTGTTATAAAAACCAAATAACGACAACACAGTCGGCTTTCAACTACTCAACTGGTTCACAACAGTTCCGTGCACGACGGTTATATTGGCTTTGATAATGTTAATCAATTACCCAACTAACCAGTCAGTACGGTAATTGTTTCTTCTTTTTGTAGTCAGTTCCATGTATAAATTGGAGCAAAAATCGCTCTATTTAGGGAGACGTAATTTTTATTCATAGTTGGACTGAAAATGTAATTGCAGTGTTAGATTATTTATTTTTTAGTTGACAGTCAATTATGTTTAGATGCATAAATTAACACATAATTGAACTAACCGGAAAACGTTTTGTAGTGTTTAATCAAGAACTGTGTAAAGTCCCATAAAGTGAGAGCCTATTTCCATATTTCGGGTACAATTTCAAAGAAAAAATGTACTTATTACTTCTAACATTTTCCTTTTTTCAGAGACAAAATACGCGAAGCCACGCTAATTATTCCAATGCATCGATAAACGTGTTAACCTCGGATTATACAATTTAGCTCATCGCTAAGAATTTTGAACTCGATTCAACTAGTTCTGTACCATTTCACTTTCATTTCTTTTCGTAGTTTCGTTTGTGAGAAACAACATTAGGGTTTTATGTCATAGGAAAGCATTGTTGCGTTTTGACCGCCAATTAAGTAAAAGTTCTCAAATAGCGTGTGAACTGACATTTCAGCATGATAAATAGTAATCCCGTTAAATTAAACAAAAAGAATTAATAAAAGTGAAAAATTAATTAAATTTATATTGTTTATTTTACTTTCTATAATTTTGACTCACATTTGAATATTTAATATTTAAATTTCAAGTGTAATGAATTCCTAATAATAATTACAAATGTATTCATGACCTACTGTCTGACATCATTAAAATTAAATAGAAATCAAATATAGAAAATTGTCCGAATATGAACAGATACTATTTTGCCATGTAAGAAAAAAAATAACTTAAGTGATTATTTAGTTCTTTTTACAAACATACTATAATTTTATACTTACTTGGCAAATAGAGAAACTTAAGGACCGCCTGATTGCTGTTAGCAGCCCTTTTGTAATACAAACAGAACATAACAAAGGCATAACTTTTGCCAACTCGAAGCTAATTATAGTGGACAATTGTAACATTACTAAACAAAGAAACTAGTCGGTCAACAATGGGAGGTCACTGTAAAACGTTGTATTATTCTAAATCTTCTTGAATATTATGATTTAAACTATGACGAAATTAAGTAACAATTTGAATACTTATATCCGAATGCATCAGCAGACTTGTATTTTTTTTTTATTGCTGTCAGTGGCAGACGAACAAACAGCCAACGTAACTATCGCTCATGGACGCCTCAGAGTTCCTAGCATTGCTCCTGCCATACCAGGAACTCTGCGAAGCCGCTACCTACCGCGAAGGGAGTGAGATAGGTGAAAGGATCGAGGGAGGTGAGGAAAAAGGAAAGGGAAGAAACTGGGCCTCCGGCACTCTCACTCACTAAACGAAACGCAACAGTACGGATACTATTACTCTTACATCAATCTTCTATGAGAGGGTAGTACTTCCTCAGTTGACCCGGCCCAGTCACGCTGAAACCATAGTCTACCAGGATCTACTTCTGTGAGTATTTGCTTAATAAAAGCAGTGCAATGTAACAGCATTGCCGGAACAACCATATAGCTTATTGGGCTTCAGCCCAGGGCCCCGTGGATTTCCCAGCTAAGTCAAGGTAAAGTCAAAAATAGACGAAAATTCGTAATTAGGTAGGCCCCTAAGTATTATTAGCCCAGGGCCCCCTAAACCTACAGTCAGGCCCTGTGTATGAGCACAGTCTAAAGTCTCTATGTCGAAATATATCGATAATTATCGGAGTCGGGTGTAATTTATTTTCTCCATATTATGTAATATAATTTCAATGATACAACCATAAAATGGGAAATAAATAGTGACAACCACACCTACAAGTATAACATGGATATGAAAAATAAATTAAAAATGTCTATATTTTTGTTTATTTTAATTATAAACTGTAGTCACAGAATGATTTTACTTTTTACTTGACACGAATTTTCATTTTATGTTTTATTTAAATTATACATTAGATGTGACCAGAATTAATTGAGGTTTCGAAAATCGAAGGTATACTTACTACGAGTTTTGAATAAATAAGTGTATATTTTTGTTCGCAATTCTATGCTAAAACACGTGGCTGGGTGTGATAGTATTACAAATAAAGCTTGATTCACCTAGATTTTACTCTCTTACGTAATAGTGATGTATGAAGCCTAAAGTTGCTGCCATATATTTTTCTCGAGTTTCTTTCTTCTATCGCACAATTAAACTATAGGTATGCAATGGTGCGAGTAAAATACATATATTTGTATAGTCAAACATTTTACTTTAATAAAATAAATTCTCACGACATTGACCTCAAGTGAAAATTTAACTAAAGCTTTACTGCTTCAATAGTAAACAGCGTAGACGTTTTGTATGCCTGTCTCAAGCCTTGGCACTATTGTAATATTCAAGCATATTCCTGCTTTGTCGTTTCTTATAAAATATAGTGTACTTACCTATGTTTTTAGTTTGGTGTTTTATAATAACAATAGGTATTATTTACTTTCTTATCATAATTTAGATCGAAATTGAATCGAATGTCCACTGCTGAACAAAGGTCTACTCAAGCGTTTTGTGTTGGAGATTGCCGCAATTATCGCCACGCCTGGCAGACAGAATATAGACCTCAGTGGCGCTGCTTCTTGTTCTATATTAAATGAATTTTCTTTTCATTGGTCATCATTCGATTGACTGCAACGACAGATCAGACGATCTTACACGAGTACTTCGCTAGTAAGCATTTAACTTACTGCGACCCTTGTCAAGACGATTGCTTATTATTATCACATTTGATACAATAAATATTTTATGCTGTCACCTCGACACCGGTAAGATAAACGTATGGTTACATAGTCGATTAAAAGGTCGACACAGTAAATACGTGACCAGAAAAGTAATAATGTAATTAGGCCTATTTTTCATAATTTACGTTGTAATCAAAGTTTAAAAAAAAAACATCTAGATCATAATTCAATTCAAAACGTGGCGTCTTCCGATCGCGACCATTGACGGTATAAGTATTATGAGAAAAGAGAAAAGTGCAAAGAATGGCAACTCGTGGGAAGTGTCGACAATGGCCCCGATATGTCACGAGGAGTGTTTCACTATATTTTCTAATTGTTAAATTATATGTAGAACTATTTTACTATTGTTAATTTATATTATGTCGATCTAAAAAACAAGAGTCTTCAATATAAATTTTAGCGTGATACCTCCATTTCTGAGAAAACGTATTGACAGTCAGTTGGACAACGAGGTGATCTAATAAGAGTTCTGTTTACTTGGTACGGAAAAGGTCTTATCCATGGATAGTAAAGACATTCGCAAAAATAATATCGTATGTTACATATCTTTAAGAGCAATTTTCGTTATAAAATATGTGTTCAAAATATGTTTAGTTGTATAACTATTCCATTTTAAAGTATTTTATACCATACTCATCATAACAATAACTGAGCCCTGATAGAATGCATTAAAGTTACAAAAGTATTAAATGTCACCGTATAATTGTAAAAGCCGTGTAATATAATTACATGGACAATTGTAATTCGTCGCGATTTATTGCAATATCACGCGACAATAATTTCCTCATGTACCATCAGTGATATTCTAAAACATTCATTGATTGATATATATATAGATATAGATCAACGTTTAAATCGTTAAACTTCAGAAAGTATTTGCACTACCAGTTATGGCTTTCTTCGTAACCAATAAGATAAATATTCTATAAAGACTGAACCAATTATTGTTTCTTTTTCAGATATTTCCTGTGTTGCTGCTCACTGTGGTCACAAGATGTAGATGTGATCCCCCTAACGGTTTCAACACACACAACGGGAACAGCGCATCACAATTTGGTGACATCTTAAAACCACCACCACCGCCGCCACAACTAGTTCCTGTGCCATTCCACCGAGGAACAGAAAGAAATCAGCGGCAGAATGTAGAAGGTTATCAATATCAGGCACCGCCACCACCACCGCCTTCTAGTGAATTCAAATTTCCTGCTCCTTTCTACAAACAATACAAATTTAACTTTCTTCCTTCACCGCAAGCATTCTCTACCACTCCTTCTCCCTCTATGTTTCAAAAAGTATCAGAATGGCTGTTCCCATCCCAACAGATAGATTACGCAGAGTCCAACTATAATAGTAATGTAGCTCCTATTAAAAAAGATTGCAATCCTTGCAATTTAGTGCCATGGTTACCAGTAATTAGATACAATGTAGGTGCTAAAAGTGTATATCAAAGTTCTGTACCCACTTACGGACCACCAAGCCCGACGGCTTATGCTGATGCTTTAAAGGCCGCACAAAAATATCCACAACCATTCAATTCACCAAATCAATATTCAACGCCGACACTATCAACACCTGCAGCTCCACATGCGATTTATGGCCCACCAGTGCAAAACTCAAACAATGGGTTATTTAGAGCTGTCAGTTCAACGTACGGACCACCAAGTGCCACTCATACTTTAGACGTTTTATCACCTAGTCTTCCAACTTCCACTTATTCACAACCAAGTTCGTCTTATGGAGCACCAAGTTCGTCTTATGGAGCGCCAAATTCATTTTATGGAGCGCCAAGTTCATTTTATGGAGTACCAAGTTCGACATATAATTTACCCAATTTAATGAATATTCAGTCTTTGTCGACTCCTTCGCAAGAACTATCTAGCAATTTCTACAATTTGCCCAGTTCTACATATAGACCACCTTCTTCATCATATGGAACTCCTTCACCAGCGTATGGAACACCTTTATCTACTTACGAATACTCACGTCCCTTAACTTCAACATTTCAACCAGTCAGTCCTCAACATGAACCTGGAACAATTAATAAAGAATTGCCACGACCCGATGTAGAAGTATTTCAGACTATTACACCCGTACCCGAATTACAATTACCTAAAACGTCCAATCCCACTCAATTCAAAAACTCCTATGGCGAACCAATAACAAATACTCATTTGTTTGATATATCTTATCCTATATCAGCGTCAGCAGCCGAGACGACTAAAGTAAAAACACAGGTATTACCAAACGATACTAATACATCATCAACAACAAACGTATCATTTGCTCTAGCGAATCCTGCTCCATTTTCATTAAATAGAGGAAGAAATATTCATACATTACAACCAGTTGCACTTCCTAATCTTAGCGTATCACCATTGCCACCAATTTTCAACGCAAGACCTTTTAGACCGATGCCTGCACAGTTTCCATCAAACATTCTTCACGGTATCAATCAAATGCAACAATCAGTTTCAATACAACAGAGTATACCTCTTACTGAATACACGCATTCTGTGGACTATCCTGCAACTATCTTACAATCTCCTATTATTGAAATAGATCCACCTTCTATTTCGAATCAAACTAAAGGTTACCGAAATATACCTAATAGCTATGTGGTGGATGAAATTAGAGATATATCATCACAAGCTTCCGAGGACCATATTTCAGCAACAAAAACAATCTCTGATGCAAGTATTGAAATAACTGGCACTGACGTCGGAAACGAACTATACGATAGTGGAATGCCAACAGAAATGAAACTGCTACCTAGTGTGCCTTCCAATCATAAACCGAATTTTGCTGACTTGAGAGGAGTTAATGATGAAGATGTAGATAAATATCGCACAGAAAATAATTTGCAAAATATAGATTCTCCACTTTTATACCTAAAACCAAGTGCACCTCATAAAAGTTATGGTAACTTTGTATTAGCTATATCATCACCAGTACCTAACAAAGATTATGAAATCTATGATGATATGCCGACAACTAACGCACCTCGACTACCTACCATTACTACCAATTGGGATGAAAGTAGAACTGATTATGATCATGACTTGTCTTCCCCATCTGCACAAGAAAATAAATACAAACCTAAAATTGTTCAGATAATAGTACCTTATACAACGAATACTAATAAAGAACAAGAAAATAGTAATGACTTTGTTCAAATGGCACAAGATTGGCCTTCAACACCCAGTGATGAACATCAAGCTCGGAAAGTTCCATCAAACGTAGACATCACATATATTAATAAAGTAACAGAACAAGAAGCAACTACGACCTCAGAATCATTACCGACAATGACAGAAAATACGGCACATTATGATTCTGATCGGTTTAATCCTACAGAAACTCTGAATGACCTGTATGATGTCAAAGAGCCACCTTTTGACATAATTAAACTTCAACATACTATTGATGATTGGACAGTACAAGAATATTCTAAGCAATACAAAACACCACAAAAAACTCGTAATAATGAAAATTATGCTAAGAAAATTCCAGACGACTATTTTACGACAACAGCGCCAACCAATTATGTAACAATGTCAAACGATTATAATTATGAATTATATGATCATGAGGTATCAAGTAGCATTCAACATACCGTCACTGATGATGTTAATAATACATATGTGCGACCTCGTAAACAGTACAATACTATAGAAAGATCTAAAAATAAGCACAACCATGGTAAGAATGAGCAAGTAGATGAAATCGATAAACTTCATATTTATACGGCAGCATCTTCTTTCCGTACAACAAGTTCGACTACGACTCCTGCACCGTGGGGCAAAATACAAACATCTATATCACCGTTAACAAAAGAAAAAGTATACGTTGTGACATCAAAACCTTGGAGGGACTCACGTAATATTACAAAAGAATGGTACGAAGTAGACCAGTTTGAATCAAAAAAGACATTTGTAGATAGTGAACCATCAGCCTCTAGTAATCTTCCATTCAAGTCGCCAAGGTTTATAAATCGGCCATCATTTGGATTTACTTCAGGAGGGAAAATTGAGTCTGATTCATCCTATGGATATTCTAAAAGCTGGTATCAACGCAGTGAGTATCACACTACCTTTTATTTATATTATTAATCGCGGCAATCACTCCGTTGTTTGTTTGAGTTGCACATTTAAATGAGTTGACTCTCTGATATATCGGCGAGATAAAGCTGCTAACGTACTATTTTCACAATTCATGTTACGTAATAATGTGTATTATATTAAAAAGTATTTTGGATCGTCACCGCCATCTTATGAAATCCACTGAGTATAAACTCCCCCTGCTTAGTATTTTTCGATTTGATTCGATAATTACATGAACCGAGCTGTATCATTCATTAGAGATCCTAGATTTAAGTGCTGCAATGTATCTATGAATAGTTTCTGTGTCAGATAAATTCCAAACCTAAAGCTCAACTTAAACACGATGTCCCATTCTAGCTTGTCGTAATCTTGGTGCATTTTATCAAGAACTTAGTTACTTTTTATAAAATTAAAGGATGCATTGCGGTGTATTTAATTGTATAGAATACACTAGTATTCATATATACTACTACTAGTATTCATATCAAGGGTTTTAATATAATTATATGTATTTTTTCAGTAAACGAGCTCGAGACCCAGGAGGAGAACAATAGTACGTCCTTGCCAGAGAGTTCACAACAGAACGTTACCACTAACTTCGACGAGGTCTAATTTAATTAGGTACATACTAACTTATGCACTGTCAAACACTAGATCTTTAGTATATCACATAAGCTTAATAAATTAGTGCTCACTAGATCTATATATAGTCCCTAGTCACAAATAGCGTGAGGTATTTGAAGCACGCTTGATTTTGAAAATATGTAGGTATACAAATTATTCCTCAAAGTAGCCCGGAAGAAATCATTTTTGCACATAAAGCTACCAATTGTAAATATTTATCTATGTGGATAAATAAAAGTAATGGGTGTAAAATATACTAAATTTTGAAACAGGTAGAGTGCTTTATAATGTTTTTAGAAGGCCACCTGGTAAAGGCCCGGTTTCCTCTGATGTTTTTTCGTCATTGCCCAAAGTAAAATAGGAAGTACATATGAATTACATTACATTAGTATTTGCTTAATTTCGCACAGTTAACCCTGTACGGTTTCATTACATTATGTCCTACGATAGCCGCTGGTTTGATCCCCTGTGTGGTACTGTGACATTTTAATGCCAAATTAAGCAATACAATTTATCATAACAAATGTAATGGGTATTGGTTACATACATTGGGTGGTCCTGAAATACACTTTAGATAAACTGCACAATCAACCAAGAAATTTAAACGTACTAAATTTAATTTAATAAAATACTAACGAAATGCAAAATATTGTAAATAGACGAGACAAGTTAAAACAGATATAACACAATAATTTACAAGTACACCATAGTAACTTACATTTTATATTCATTTCAGGGCACGATTGCTACGACTGTAATCCCACATAGACGATAAAAACCACTGGACATAAATGTATACGAGTGACCTAATGTGACAGTGACTTAATTAGTTACAGTGACTTTAATAAATAAATACTACGAAAGACTGTGGACTATTTAAGAAATAAAATTCGTAGTAGAATTCAAGAGCAAATTAAGAAGAACACTCAATTAGTGTTCTTTTTATTTTGATCGTTAATTTTAAGTATAGCTTTTGTACACTAGAATAGATATAAAGTTAACCAAAGTGGGACTCTATGAGATATAAAATAAAACACTTCTTCACACATGTTAAGAGTAAATCAATCTTTTATAAACTACACAATATTTAGTATTAAGTAGTTAGATATACGTTTCCAAGTATTACGTGTATTGGTATCCAAAAATGTAATTATTATTAAGATATTGTACATAAAGAATTGTAAATAAAATGAATCGCATATTATAATAAATTGTTTTAATAAAATAAATCTTTAAGTTTATTATAGCTTATTATATGTACAGAAACTCAGTTACATCAAATTGTAAGTGACCAGTGACACAAGTTACCTATTCACAAAATTATACATAAAAAATCTTTTACCTGGTTTTTGCTTAAAAAATATTACACCTCTTTATCGAACATTTCTTGCACTACAGATTAATTTCTAGTAAATTAGTCAGTTCATACATCGATCCATATATAGAGCCTTTAGTGTAAGTTATATGACTCTACAATTGCAAAATGGCAAAAATGTGCCAGGAAATATTATTCAATAGATAGATTTACCTTTGGGAAGGCACACATTAAGTTAGTATACCAAAAAATCAAATAATTTTTAATACTTTTACATACACAAACCTACTCTAGAAGTCCTGTATAAGTAAACTAGAGACGTATCGTAAACGTAAATATACGGGAAATATCCGCCTGCGGAAAATCCCAAACTGACTAATGAAAATGAGACTTAAAAAGTACGCTTCATCATGTGTATTCTAAAGCTTTAACATCCGAAATATCAATCGAATAATAACGAAAAAAACCCGAAAAAAACCGTATTCATAAGCATAACTACATTTAAATAAAAGAATAAATAGATGACTGATAAGGTCTAAAAGTTCTCTATTGGAGACGACGACGGACTGAAAAGCGTAAGGTAGAACGTCCACCAGCAAGGTGGATTGACGACCTGATAAAAGAGGTCGGATGACGCTAGATGCTAGATGAAAATCTATGGACAGGGCCATAAAGAGCCCTATGTTCAGCATAGGACGTCTTGCGACTGAGATAATGAAAGATAAAGAAAAAGGCTTTTCAGATGTAGCTTCTGTCTGCGACTTTACTGTCGCCATGGATAGCATTTGTAGTGTTCGGTTAGCAAATAATTTTTTTGTAACTTTATACTACTGAGAGACAATAAATCATCATCATATCAATTTTTATAATCATACGGGAATTAACGCGATCATGCATTAGGTATTTACATACCTTATTTTGCTTGACGTTTCGACCAGGTTACACCGGCCGTGGTCACAAGCAGACTGGTGAGGCGATGTCACGGCTCCGTATGTGAAGTAGATTCTAGATCTACCCTCACATTTTTGTCTTTCCACGTACTATCACAAAACACACTGACAGTGTCCCTATTCTGTATGCCGTCCGTATTCCGAGCGTTAACCGACTGCGCAAAGCGAGGTTGCGTAATTTGAATCACTGGATTCCACGTAGCCGAGAGCTTGAAGCCGTCTTCCCTATTGAAATTTATGTGTTTCTTAATTTCAATAGCTTCTCGTACAACCCGAGAGTAATAGGTACAATCAGTGGAGAGGACTTGCGTACGATGAAATTCAATCCAGTGATTGGTGTCCGTTTGAAGAATATGTTCGGCAATCGCTGATTTGCTGGTCTGTCGATTCTTTACAGCGGCGATATGTTCTTTGACCCTTTCAGCAATAGTCCGCTTAGTCTGACCTATGTACGAACTACCGCAGCTGCAATTGATCTTGTAAACGCCCGGTGTTTGTAGGGGCAAAATATCCTTTGGCGTGCCTACCATGCTGTTTACTTTGGCCCCAGGTGTAAAGACTGTGTTTATACAGTATTGTTTAAGCAGGTCTCCTATCTTATCAGTCACACCTTTAATGTAGGGCAGAAAGGCAGGTTGTCTGTCGACCTCTGGACGTTTGACCCTTTTCGTTGGCTGCCTACGTCACCGATTCCCTTTATATCCATTACGACTAAGTACCTCCTGAACATGATCTAGTTCTTGCTCTAAATGCTCAGGGTCACATAGATCGTAGGCTCTGTTCTTCAATGAAGTCATAACGGACTGCAAGTGACGAGGGTGGTGATGCGACGTAGCATGTAAGTATCTGTCCGTGTGTGTTGGTTTGCGGTAGACACAGTGTGATAAGGACCCATCTGTTCTCGCACTCAATTTGACATCTAAAAATGACAACGATCTTTCCGTTTCCATTTCGTATGTGAACCTTATATTTGGGTGAATGGAATTTAGGTATACTATATATTGATCCACTTCCTGTTTACCGCCCGTTACTATACTAAATACGTCATCGACGTATCTTTTCCAAAGTCTGATAATCTTCGGTCCACCACTCAACGCCTTCTCTTCAAAATGTTCCATCCAGAGATTAGCAAGTACTGGGGCCACTGGACTCCCCATTGCGACGCCATCAATCTGGAGGTAGTATTGACCTTGGAAAAGGAAGTAATTGCCCTCTAGGCAGTGCTTCAGTAGATCTATATAGTTTGAAGGCATCTCGTTGTCACTTAATTTGTCCTTCACGACGTCCAGACACTCCTTAATTGGAACGTTGGTGAAAAGTGACTCCACATCAAAACTCACCATGGTGTCCTCAGGCTCCAATATTAGGGTTTTTACTATCTGCACGAAATGGCGAGAATCCTTCACATAAGATAGTGTTTTGCCCACTAATGGCTGCAATACTGACGCGACGTGCTTTGCAAGGTCGTAAGTAGGAGATGCAATCTGACTTACGATAGGCCGCAGTGGCACGTCCGACTTATGTATTTTTGGCAAACCATATAATCTTGGTGGTTGGTGTGGCTTTGGCTGATATAGCTTCTGGTACTCATCTTCTGTGAAAAGGTCCTGATGTTCCTGTATCAAAGCCCGTATTCTGCGTGTTACTCTGGCCGTTGGGTTGTATGATACCGGTTTATATACCTTGTCATCACACAACAGCGTACGTATTTTGTTTGTTTTGGCAGCCAACGAAAAGGGTCAAACGTCCAGAGGTCGACAGACAACCTGCCTTTCTGCCCTACATTAAAGGTGTGACTGATAAGATAGGAGACCTGCTTAAACAATACTGTATAAACACAGTCTTTACACCTGGGGCCAAAGTAAACAGCATGGTAGGCACGCCAAAGGATATTTTGCCCCTACAAACACCGGGCGTTTACAAGATCAATTGCAGCTGCGGTAGTTCGTACATAGGTCAGACTAAGCGGACTATTGCTGAAAGGGTCAAAGAACATATCGCCGCTGTAAAGAATCGACAGACCAGCAAATCAGCGATTGCCGAACATATTCTTCAAACGGACACCAATCACTGGATTGAATTTCATCGTACGCAAGTCCTCTCCACTGATTGTACCTATTACTCTCGGGTTGTACGAGAAGCTATTGAAATTAAGAAACACATAAATTTCAATAGGGAAGACGGCTTCAAGCTCTCGGCTACGTGGAATCCAGTGATTCAAATTACGCAACCTCGCTTTGCGCAGTCGGTTAACGCTCGGAATACGGACGGCATACAGAATAGGGACACTGTCAGTGTGTTTTGTGATAGTACGTGGAAAGACAAAAATGTGAGGGTAGATCTAGAATCTACTTCACATACGGAGCCGTGACATCGCCTCACCAGTCTGCTTGTGACCATGGCCGGTGTAACCTGGTCGAAACGTCAAGCAAAATAAGGTATGTAAATACCTAATGCATGATCGCGTTAATTCCCGTATGATTATAAATTTATATCATGCAACGCGAAAGTTTAAAAGTAAATATCATCATATCAGCCAAAAGACGTCCACTGCTGGACATAGGCCTACCCTTATTTTTGCCACCTCGACCGATCGTGAGCCGCCCTCATCCATCGGTTGCCCGTCATCCTTATAAACTCGTTGGTTCATCTTGTCAGGGCTCTGCCCTCACTGCACTTTCTAGTTCGTGGTTGCCATTCTAGAACCTTTCTGCCCCACAGCCTTCTGCCCATTCTTAATATTATTTATGAATACGGTTGTAATCTTGCCTTAGATTATTATTTGTCAATTTCTTGTTGGGTTTTATTTTTATTTTTGAATCGGATGTAAAGAAACTCGGAGCTCCATGTGATAATTGTTAACATCGTTACTAAGTTCAGTACAATAATTGGCACTTCGTAGGATCCTGATGCTTCTCGCACGCGAGCTGAAAAAAAAAATATATATATATATAAATTTAGATGTATATAGCAATAGTGTTAAACTGATAAGGTCGAAGTAAATAATATCATTTGTATAAATATTAAAAGTACTGAGATAATGGTAGTATCATATTTAACTGAAATAAACAGTTATTAGCATTCAAGCCCTAGTAGTTCTTCAGCGATATTATATTCACTGAAGGTCAAAGTGGTTAAGTCACCTTATCTTCAAGTTGGGTGTTGTAACTGAGACTGCCACAGTGGACAATTACTTGCATAATCCACAGACACTTTTGGTTAAATTTGCTTAGCAGCTAGCTCGATGGACGCAAGCCTTCTGCACTGTTATTCCTAACATAGACACATCGTAATATTTCGGGACAATTACCACAAAGAGTGGGATTGTTCCAAAAATAGATAATACTGAATTAAAGATTCTACTCGTTGCAAATGATACTTACTGAGTACTGTTCCTATAGTAAAAATAGCGATGCCGCTAAAGAACATCTGGAGTCCAGAAGCGTACGCAAGTCTGTGAATCGGCACGTAATTCGGTATCACGATGTTGACGTACACTGTTCTCAGAGCTTTTGTGATGCCAAGCGCCAGCGCCACTACCAACATCCCCGTGAAGGATGTGGTGAACAGCATCACTAGAAAGTTATAACACCTTTGTATTTTGAAATCGAAGATAGTTTGGGATGTGATTATGAAAAATATTTATATATTTTTATGTAAATGAGCCATCGAGGAACATTATACACAGCCTATGTAATGTACTGTATCTGCAGCTAGGAAAAGTGTTATGTTTGCAATACCTACTAAAAACTACCTGTCCTTCCACTCGGACCAACTGAACCGACCAATACGTATTCGATATTAAGTATTTATTTATTTATTTATTTATTTATGGAATAACAACAGCTGTTACAAATAAATTAGGTAACATAGTTCAAATAACGTAGTATAGCCAATTACAGTTATCCGCTAAATGTCTAACTAGTGGAACATGTATTGTGAAGGTACAAAAAAAAGAAATGTAGGCACAATATTAATATTAATATGAAATTTCCTTTAGGTACATATGTTAAAAAAAAGGTAAATAAAAGAGTATAGGTATGTAATGTACATGCAAATGTTAATAATAGTAGGTAGCTTGATTAATTTATAAAGTTGAGTTGACGGTAACAGTGAAAACTTGTGTATCAAAGTATCTATAATGTGCACGAAGACACGGGAGTGTCATTCTGCAATAACAAAGTCTCAACAATTTTATAAATAATTTTATCTAATGTTTAGTAATGTAATGTTTTAATATTTATTTGTTTGTTTTTTTCTTAGTGTGCAAGGTTTTATAGATATACTTAACATAATATAATATATATGTATGTATGAATAATAAATAAATAATATTATGTATATATAATAAGTATATATAATACTAAGTACATAAGTATATATATATATAGATAAAATATATTAATATAACTACGATATAACAATAAATATTATTAGAGCCTAAAAGTGTTCAATATGTAGTTTGCTATGGTGTGGTACCGATAATGATATCGTATGTTTCTTTTTTCAGTCTGGTTTTAGAACCATTAAATATATCAATGTTACTAAATTGTTTGTTGTATGAGTTAACTATGCGTGTTAATACACTGTTCTGACCATAGTTCGTTGAGTGAAACGGGGCAGAAAGTAACGCAGTGTGTCGCGTGCGTCTTTTGGGAACGTTAAAGTGTATGTTATGCAGAAGATCAGGGCAGTCGAGGCGTCCATGCAATATGTCAAATAGCAAACCCATATCCATCATAATACGCCTTTCTTCGAGAGTCAATAAATTGTACAAGCGACAGTTCTCTTTGTAGTCATTGGCAGAGCGATTGAATTTATAGTTCAAATGAGCTATAAATTTTTTTTGAATACGTTCAATGCTGTTCTTATGTATCGCGTAACAGGGAGACCATATTTGACAGGCGTATTCTAATGTACACCGAACAAAGGCGAAATATACGATTTTTAAGCTCAACAAGGATTTAAAAGGTTGACAAGACCTTATAACGAATCCAAGATTACGGAGCGATTTGCAAGTAATCGTATCGATGTGTTGTCGCATTGTCATTTCGGAGTCCAACATAACACCCAGATCCTTTACCACCTCAACCCTCTCGATTACAATGTCGTTAAAATTATATTGGTAAATTATGGGGTTTTTTTTACGAGTAAAAGAGATACATTGACATTTTTTAACGCTTACAGTGATGTTGTTATTGTTATAATAATTAAATAGTAAATTAAGATCATCTTGTAGCGTCATGCAGTCGGAAACGGTATTAATAGTAGTATAGATTTTTTTGTCATCTGCGTATAAGATATGTTGGGAGTTATTTATGTAAAATGAGATATCGAAGATATAGGCATTGTAAAAGAGAGGGCCGAGGTGAGAACCCTGGGGTACACCAGAGGGGATGGATATATAGTCAGATTTAAAGCCTCCAAGTACGACTGCCTGGGAACTACGAAGTACGAATTCCTAAAGAGGATAGTTTCTGGAGTAGGATGATGTGGTCTACTCGGTCGAAGGCTTTTTCGAAATCCGTGTAGACCACATCGACCTGACCACCATTTTCCATTTGATCTATCACATAATTAGTAAAACAGGCAAGATTTGATACTGTAGAACGTCCACGCATGAAGCCGTGCTGAGAATCAGGAATACCAAGAGCGATAACGGGATAAATATATTTAAAAATAATCTTTTCGAAAACTTTAGCAATACAATTTAAAATGGATATGGGACGGTAATTATCAATTTCACATTTAGATCCTTTTTTGTGAATAGGTATGAAGTATGAAGTCCTCGTTCATTTATATAACCATTAAGCCAACTGTCCTGATACTTCTCAGGTCTTTAAACTTGGCTACCAAATAGTAACTGATCATCATTTCAGCCAAAAGACATCCACTAGAATCCTAAACTAAACCAGTTGATTTATTATTTAAAAAAAAACACATAACTCAAATATTTTCTAATGCATTACCAGCAATTTTCGCTATGTTACGATGTCATCTACTTGTCTTATCAGGCATTTATATCGTTTACACATTCATATCAAGTAATTTTGCATACACAGAGTTACACAAATAAGTACGTTTCATTTGTACATACAGCTAGCGTTGAATGTTTCATTACATCATCATTATATCAATAATACATTTTTTGTTTACTAATATTATTTTGTTATACTTAAAGTACGACAAATGAAAGCTAAACGCTGTTAAAAATTAAAACTAGTACCTTATCTTCATTTCGTTAGGTATACTATTCTTAATTCTTTCCTTGCGATGTTTACCTAACCGTGTGTCAGATATGAAGAGAATAAACTTAGTAAGTACTCTCAAACCAAGTAAATCATTACCCACCATAAGCTCATTTTGACAATGCATCTAGATGCAAGTAGATCGAGATTCGCCTGACGACAGATTGCCTTGATAACGAGCTTGTTATCATTTTATTATACACTGACATTTTATTGAGTTAACTGTTGCGTTAAAATTAAAAACGTCTTAAGTGCATTGTACATGGATCTTACAAGTTCTCTTACAGATCTTACAGATCTTACAAGACAGTTTTAAGCGAAAAATTAGCAAAATGGGTCATGATTCCGTATGTTCGATAGTACATAGATGTGAATTTGAAAAGTCACACTGATACTTGCCCGTCAAGTGCAAGTTGAATTATGGCAAAATAGTTTCAGGATTCACTACCAATATCAGTACCACTTTTTAGTAACGAAAGCGATTTTCTGATACCCAGAATACACTTACCAGTTCTAGTGAAGATTATGAGCAGTAAACTGACCATGTACATAACACGAGGTGACTTATTACACCATTCTCCAATAAATGGTGACACAAAACGGAATAAAGTATCCGAAAATCCTATAACAGACATCAACTTAGCTATATCACTCGTCTCAAATTTCATCATGTCCTTAAGAATAATAGGCAGTAGTAATGAAAAGTTAGTTTCCACACAAGCTGCGATCGATAAACCAAATATAATGTTGATGAATATTGGATCAGTCAAAAGCGTCAGATCAAAGAACTGTACTAAATTTGCGAAATAACTGTTATTCTTCTTTTCGGCTTCTTGTTTTTCTATAATATCATGAGTATTATTAGTAACATTCTTAACAGTCTCAGATTCATTAAAAATATTGATGGAACTGCCGAGATTTATCTCCTGAGACTCCCACCATTTATAACGAGCTTCAGCTAATGGTAATGTTGCCAGATTTTTGGAGCGAATATCAGGATGTGAGATTGCGTTTCTCGTTTGTGCACTGGAGCTGCTCGTTAGAGATCTCATAGACAGACTTTTTGTTGGCAGTACTCCATTTTCTACAGAGTCATCCAGCGGTGGTAGCGAATTGATTCCTGAAACACAAATACATACATGTCGAATAACTCAATGACTTTCGTTATCTGATTTATTGAAAACGTTTCTGTCAAAGCTTAAGCTACGGTAAATTTAAAGATTTTCTAACAATTCTACTACTTTTATGATGAAGATAATAAAATTTGCAATTAACTACACCATCAGTGTATTTAATTGCAAACGTCGCACTTTAGCTATATTTGTAATTTGAGTACATCTTCTTCTTATCGAGTGGTGAACCTAGCGTCAGAATTTGTTTAGGTCACTTATATTTATTATTTATTGGGTTTTATAAACACTCTAAAAATCTTACCAATGGCGTTTGACGCAGTTGTTATGCTACCATTAATTTCAACTTCTGGTTCCTTGTTTAACAGCTCTGCTTCTTCTGGACTAGGAGGATCAACTAAATACCATTTAGCTGGTCTAAGTAAGCATGCGGCAACTAGAGAGTGTAGGCAGATTGCACTTAAGATTAACACTGCATATCTCCAGCCATATGTGTACATTAACAGACTGATCAATAATGGCATATATATAGCTCCAAGTCCTGTGATTGACATGCCTACGCCAATAGCCCTACCTCTCTTGTCTTTAAAGAATGAATTTATAGCTAAAGTAAATGCTCCCATTATAGCAGCTATACCCATTGCTGAAAATAAAATAAATATTGTAGTAAGATTGTTTTTTTTTTATTCCAAAATAATAATGCTTCGGCAAGATTTATTCATTTGCACCGTTAGTCTAGTGGTTAGTGAAACTGACTGCGACGCCAGGTGTCGTGGGTTCGATTCCCGCGGAAGGCAAATATTTGTGTGATGAATATTTGTATTTGTCTTCAGTTTGGGTGTTTTCCATGTATTTTAAGTATGTATTTACAAAAAAAAGTACGTATATGTATTATATTTCAATTATCTAGTACCCATAACACAAGCTCTGCTTAGCTTGGGACTAGATGACGATGTGTGATAGTGTCCACATATTATTATTATTATTATATTATTATTTAACGGTATGATGGTTATTCACCTTATAATCTTGGTAATGATAAAAAAACAAAATAAATTGGAAACATACAATACACATAATCTATTGAACTTATTAAATTCATTGGACTTCATTGCGTGTCTCACCAGTGATAGCGAAAAATATTTGTATGAGAAACGAGGTCTCATTAACTTTGCATTTGATAGATTGAAACTAGAAAAAATATATTTCTCATAGTACACACCTGGAGCGCTGTGCATTTTTAACAATACATTTTACACTATCACCATGGAAAGATGCGCAGTGCTGCTGTTTGTGATTATGTTCCGGAAAATTGGAAGCAAATCTTTAATGAAATTACTCTAAATATACTTACAGCAAATAATACTGTATGATAAGACAAACTGCCAAAATTCAGAAGATATTGAAGTAATCATTAGTCCAACTGATATTAACAAAGCGCCGACTACAGCCACTTTTCTGTACCCGAAGCCTCTTAGTGCAGGTCCACCAAACAAAGACAGGAGCATGCCTATACTATGATTTAATACGATAACAAAAGTAATCTGTGTAGTTGTCAATTCTGTGTCTGCCATGGCTTCTTGTAACACCAGTCCGAAACTTGTTATTAAAGGCAAAACCACCACCTGAAAATACAGAGATGGAATAGTTGTATTAAATGGCTCAAATTTCTTTCCTCCCTAGGTTACAAGCGATAAATTTCTAATTGACCTAATTCGCTGCAATATTGTACTAGTTTTAGATACAATAGTGTCACTGTAGGTAAATTCTATACTTTCAATCATGAATTTTACGTGCGTTTGTTTTTTTTTTTTATATTAGCCTACCAAAGTGACTCCACCACCTTAAGGACGCGTTTACAATTCTATCAAAAATAACCCCTTTTTCGGTTCATTTTGCGGCAAAACGATAAACAATTTTATATATCTAGCAGATACTACAAATAGAATGGTTCTTTATCTTTTGATGGGACGTGTTTTTTTTTCTAATAATATTTATTTTCAATGTAGTAAAAACCGTTGTTCTTTGACTCTCAATGCAGAATTTACGAAATCGTGTTGATTTCGAGACCTGTTTTTTTTCTTATTATATTCAAAATATTCTAAATTTAAAAGTACCAAAAGTTAGCAAATATCTTCAATTCATAAAATATCGATCATTTTTTTTCATATTTTACAAATTAACACGAAAATCAATGAAAAATGATATCGTCGTTTTCCATACATTTTGCTATGCAGCGTGAACCTTGACGCATTGTAATAAGACTTATTTTGTTTGGTAGTTGTTTTCATCGCATTGAACAGAGCTTTGTGAACAAGAATCAGTCCGCGCTCGGCGCCCGTCGTGAGTGGACCTGTGTCGCTTATCGGAAGCTGCTCGACTCGTAAATTTCGTTGTATAAACACAATGTAGTTGACAATACTAGATTTGATACTTACAAGAGTTGCAAGCATTTTATACGAAATAGTTGTCAAGGTATTATTGTTTTTGCTTTAAGTACCTAAGTAGCTATTATTATTAGTGCCGTTTCGGACATGCTGAGAAATCTGAATGTCTACTTCGGTGACTGCTACTGGAACTAGCTAACGAGTAGAGCTAGGCATACCGAGTATGGGCTCGTTTTGTTAGGTATGATGAGACCTTATCACCGAACATGATGAAGTGACCTGAAGGTCTACTTCGGTGACTGCTACTGGAACTAGCTAAAGAGTAGAGCTAGGCATACCGAGTATGGGCTCGTTTTGTTAGGTATGATGAGACCTTACCACCGGACAAGATGGAGTGACCTGAAGGTCTACTTCAGTAACTGCTACTGGAACTAGCTGATTAGTAGAGCTGGGTGTACCGAGTATGCGCTCGTTTTATTAGTTATAATGAGACCTTACCACCAGACATGTTAGTGTCCTGAAAGTTTACTTCAGTGACTGCTATTGGAAGTAGCTGATTAGTAGAGCTGAATGTGCCTTCTGGTCACTCCATCATGTCCGGTGGTAAGATCTCATCATAATTAACCTAACGAGCCCATAATCGTTATACCCAGCTCTTCTTATCAGCTAGTTCCAGTAGAAGTCACCAAAGTGGTATCAGGACACTTACGCGAATCCACTTGCGCAAAAGACATTTGCGCATTGCGCGAAAGACTTTTGCGTGAATGGACATTTGCGAGAAAGAAACTGGCACGAAAACTTTTGCGTGAAATATGATAAAACAAGATTCTTAAGTCAAATTTAATAAAAGCAGCCGCCATTTTAAACTTTGCTGATTTTGTACCTATTGCTTTCAAAAACGATATCTGAGTGTCCCAACGATGACCGAACACGAATCTTAAGTCAAATTTAATAAAAGTAGCCGCCATTTTAAATTTTGCTGTTTTTGTACCTATTGCTTTCAAAATCGATACCTGAGTGTCCCAGCGATGACGAAATACGAATCTTAAGTCAAATTTAATAAAAGCAGCCGCCATTTTGAACTTTGCTGATTTTGTACCTATTGCTTTCAAAAACGATACCTGAGTGTCCCAGCGATGACCGAACACGAATCTTAAGTCAAATTTAATAAAAGCAGCCGCCATTTTGAACTTTCCTGATTTTGTACCTATTGCTTTCAAAAACGATACCCGAGTGTCCCAGCGATGACCGAACACGAATCTTAAGTCAAATTTAATAAAAGCAGCCGCCATTTTGAACTTTGCTGATTTTGTACCTATTGCTTTCAAAATCGATACCTGAGTGTCCCAGCGATGACCAAACATAAATCTTAAGTCAAATTTAATAAAAGCAGCCGCCATTTTGAACTTCGCTGTTTTTGAACATATGGCTTACAAAATCGATATCTGACTGTCCCAGCGATGACCAAACAAGAATCTTAAGTCAAATTTTGTTGAAGCAGCCGCTATTTTTAACTTTTGCTGTTTTTGAACCGATTGCTTTCAAAATCGTCATCTGAGTGTCCCAGCGATAACTGAATACAAATCTTAAGCCGAATTTTATAAAAGCAGCTAGTAATTTGAACCTTGTGGTTAGAAAACCGATTTCTTTCAAAATTGATATTTCTGTGTCCTTGCGATAACCAAACACGAATCTTAAATCAAATTTAATTAAAGCAACCGCCATTTTGGGCTTGGCTGTTTTTAAACAGATTGCTTTTAAAATCGCTGGGATACTCACTAAATACATTTTGAAAGCAAACAGTTAAAAAATTGCAAATTTCAAAATGGCGGCTGCTGTCATTAATTTGACTTAAGATTCGTGTTTGAACACTCAGTTATCGATTTTGAAGGCAAACGGTTCAAAAATAGCAAAGTTCAAAGTGGGGGCTGATCCATTCATTATGACTAAAGATTCGTGTTCAGTCATCGCTGGGCCACTCAGATATCGATTTTGAAAGCAATCGGTTTAAAAACAACAAAGTTCAAAATGGCGACTGCTTTATTTATATTTGACTTGAGATTTGTGTTTGGTCATCGCTAGGACACTCAGATATCGATTTTGAATGAAATTTGTTCTATAACAGCAAAGTTCAAAAAGGCGGCTGTTTTAATTAAATTTTACTAAAGATTCGTGTTCAGTCATCGCTGGGACACTCAGATATCGATTTTGAAAACAATCGGTTCAAAGACAACGAAGTTCAAAATGGCGATTGCTTTAATTAAATTTGACTTAAAATTCTTGTTTGGTCATCGCTGGGACACTCAGATATCGATTTTGAAAACAATAGGTTCAAAAACAGCAAAGTTCAACGCAAAAGTTTCGCGCGAGTGTCTTTCTCGCAAATGTCCATTCACCCAATGTGTGACTCCATGCCCACCAAAACTAATTCTAAGTACAAAATAAAAAACATAATTAGAAATTTCAAATACAAGTCATTCCAATTAAACAAAATAAAAATTTATTTCTAAAGTATCAACGTGAGTTTATTTTCATATAATCGCCTTAGTTAGGCTGACCTATGTATGTGTGTGTGAAATTTGTTTATGTATTGGTGCGATTCGATACCTATGATTTTTGAGAACGCGTCCTTAAACTGCTGGTATGGTGGCCTCCACTATGGTGGCTGGGAATGGGGTTAGGGGAAGGGAATAAGGGAGAAACGCAGTAGTACGGATACTACTACTCTTACGTCGATCTTTCATGAGAAGGTAGTACTTCCCCGGACGATCCGTCCCATTCATGCTGAAACCAGCGCGGATCTACTACCGTACGTCGTTTGTTTCACTAGTGACAGTAAGATATTTGGTACCTAGAGTAAACACTAGAGGCGCTATACATACATTTTCGTAAATAATTTTGCACTGACACTAGTAAGGCAAACGCATGTTAACTCATGATTGAGTTACTATAGAAAACATTAATGTGCAACGTGTAACGGTGATTAGATTACTATGCAGAATGATAACTTGTCTTTCTCTGATTAGCCAAGTTTGTACACGATATTAAATTGACTCCGACACAAATAGACAAATACAACGTAGAAGTTGGGATGAGATGCATTACTCATTAGTGAACTATTGAAAATTTAGGGTCATATACAGACCTAGTATTTCAGGCAATATGTTAATCGAATAATTGACAAGAAAAGGTGTCAAAAATTATTTAAAATGGTATAGGTAGCAGCGTTCTGTGATGTCTACACCATGTCTGCGCTAGTGAAATATTTATACACGATCCTGTGTGGGTCGATCCATCTGTCAAGTGTGGTGATTATGACAAAAATCCCCCAACCGTTTGCTAGCAGAAGGCCCTTGTCAGACTGAATGATTACGATGAAAAAATGTAATATTGAATGAATTCCTTCCTTTTTCTCTATTGCTGAGGATCGCGACCATCTTGGATAAGATTCAACTGCATGGTATTATAATGTTACCCACATTATAATACCATAAAGTTGAATCTTATCCGTAGATATTTAGATTCTATAAAATGCAATGTATTGGTCTATTCAACAATATTTTTTCCTGCTTTACCCTTTCATGGATACTACTGTAGACACAATAGATGTTTTATTGTTATCACGGCCATAGGTGTCCGTTTACTGTCCCGGAAAGTGTTAAAAGTTCAAATAAAGTCAAATGATAAATATAAGGTATAGTTTTAAATTGAGATAGGAGTATCTACTTTTTTAATATAAACATACTTTGTTTGTTATGTAGCACAGATAACACTTCTCTTTATTGTGATCGTGAGTTATTTTTATGCTCATACTTCATTAAGGGTATCTGTTTGACAGTTATTAGTAAATAAGTTGTGCCGGCTAACTATAATAAGCGAAAGGGAGTCATATACTTTATTCGTTATTTCTGCACTTTAAATTGGATCGGATTTATAGCACCTACTTTTGATATTGATAAAAAAGATGATTTTTGAATTCACTTTCAACATTATGTAAGTTCTTCATGCCCAGCATTAAATTACAGTTAACATTAAGTTAATCTTAAAAGTCTTTCTGTCGTAAAATATAGCGATATACCTCATTTCCAAATTCTGAAATACCAGTTAACTTTAAGTTAAACTATAAAGCCTTTTCATGTTTAAATTTATATTAAAATGACGCAGTATGAGATAGTTTATGAGTTCCATAAATTGAATGGAGCCAGGTATGTCACAAATTGTACTAAGTACCTACATGAGTAGGCTTTTAAATTCTAGTACAGACGCTAGCCCTATCGTGTGACCTTCTAATACATTTAATAGTGCGAAGAACAGTAATGTGTGGAAAAAGGAAACTTAGATCTTTCTATGTTGTTTTTTAGAGAAATGAGATTGGTAACACCAGAACATACTACATTCTCACTAAACCACCATCGTTTTGCAATAAAAGATAACCTATGTTGTTCTCCATGGCCTAATATATCTCTATACCAAACTTCATCAAAATCGGTTTAGTGGTTTAGGCGTGAAAGCGTAACAGACAGACAGAGTTACTTACGAACTTTAGTTACGTAAACTGTATTTAGAGCGTTTTAAAGATCATTATTTACTGCATCTTTTCCGTCATATATTGATATCGGCATGCCTGACTGGTGCTGGGATCAATTCTAGGAATTCGTTTGCAATGTCGACGCCAAACTGGTGGCAAGCAACTTCCTTTTGAGTTGCAACGCCTAATCACTGAGCAACATATATATTTTCTTCAACGTCTAATCAGTGCATCTATCATTACATTATTAAAATAAATATCAAGAACTACGTTATGAATATTTCTGAGCTGCCATTAATCTACTCAGATGCTAATTATAAAGTCTTAGATAAACTCAAGATAAAATGTCAATATTAATATGTAGGCTAGTTATATTATCTGTTCAACGAAACTTGTCATTTGTTTTATGATATAAATTATTTTACTTTATGCAAATTTGACTTAGGATTGTTTCAGTATATTTTAAAAACCTATTCAAACATATTCGACACGAACAACAAATTTTATGTTGTTCGTGTGAATGTCTGACATCAATAAGAAATTCATTAGTTTATCTTTTAAGCTGATAAATAGTCATACACAAATAAATTAATGGTACGCAGTACTATCTACTAACCCCACCAGCGCAATTCATATAAACTAGAATTAACAGCTAAAACAATCTGAGTACTGGGAATCTCAATCTCACCAACTCACAGATCAAAGTATCATATGAACATTTGCCATGATTTAGGTCTTAAACACGTTCATATTAGGGCTTAGTTGTTGAAATCTCTACTCAGATCATCGAACATTGTAATGATAATGACGTCTTATTACTCAGCTATGACCATATCGTAGGGAAAGTAAAGGCGAGTGATTTGTTCTTAATGATGCCAAACCTTTCGAACTCTAAAGCTTGTGTTTGTCGGCGTCGCGTCGCAGACTGCAGTAATAAATTTCAGAGATTATATTTTTTTCTGTATAACGCTTCGACATATTAATTGGTACTTAAAGAGGACTACATTGCAGCCACGACCTGGGTTTAGAGTAAAGAGAAAAGATTAGATTTTTTGTATATTTGTTTGTTTGCAACGATTTCACTAAAAATCTACCTTACCGATTTAAAAAATTCTTTCATTTTTAGAAATTAATAAATTGAGCGGGTAAGAATTATTTTCAGTCATTCTTAGAATTTTAATAATCTGAATGATGCAATTGACCCTATTGCTATGATATTTTCCGTAGGAGTTTGTTGTGGAATCGAATTAAATTTATGATACCGAAGCGAAGTGAGGGTGGACGTCTAGTAGTTCATAAATATAAACAGCTGGATGCACTCAGTAGATTTGTCTACAACCTGCCACTGTGTGTAGGTACAATGTAGGTCCATGACGCTGAAGCCTTGACCGGCTTTACCGTGACACCAAAGTCGTCAAACCTGTGTGCATGACTATATGTAAGGTCTCTCGAGAACAGCATGTAGTCATTTACATAACTCAGAAGTGTGATAGATGTTTCGTTCTTAAGTATAGTTTTGTTGCCCCTTTTTCCTCCAGTTCAGTTATCTTTGTGACATTCCTAAGTGTAAACATGAAATTGGTTGCCAGGGCGGCCAATGATCGTTCTCATTGTTTGCTTGCACTTCTTGATGTTGTTGTTGCTATAGCTGCTACCTAAGCCATGAATAATGGGTTCGTAGGAGATTTTTTTAATATGATTTTTTTGGTGAATTGGCAATCGCGGTAGCGGCAAACTTTTTACAGGACGATGCTGTCCGCCGCGTTCTGTACTGGATGATATTTCTGATATTCTTACAACCCTCCTATGTGATGGTTCTACGGTCATCATTCGGTTGATTGATTGCTGTAGTAAATACAGTATACCAGTAGCGCAGAGTCACTTTTCCGCGGAGGAAAGCCGGTAAGACTAAAATATTTTCAGTTTCGGAAGGCTAGTTAGACTTTGAGTAGATACTCAAGCAGTGATAGGTATAAGGAGGTCAGGGCATATTTTAAAAGGGAAGCCTGCAAGAATCGTGTTATATGGACGCTTCGCCACTGCAGTATACGAGTACATAAGACAATAAGCTGCATAATATATATAAATACATTTAGCAAGTGGTTAGTGGGATCATCTCTCTTTAACGGCGACGCGACGTCGAAATTTATGTATTTATGTAGGTACAATGTGAAACTATCATCATAGGTCAATACCTAATACAATACTGTAAACAAACTTAACATTAAAAAGTTGTGCCTATTACGCACCACCAAGAGATATTTTACAATATTATACATTAAAATAACAATAAATATAAAAATTAAGTGTAGGTACTTACATTGTTTAGTGCATAAGCGCATGTCACAACCCATCCATAGCCCCCATCTGGGGGCACCTTATTCGTTTCCCTATTTGACATTTTGAATCCAGTACAATCACATAACTTGTTGAAGAAATAAATCCATACAATGCGTCTTCAATATATCAAGTAAACAACTTAATCACCCACAAAACATTGTCAAACACTGTCAAAACCGTCTTTTGTGTATAGATTATTGACCTCTTGATTACTATACAATTGTCATTAGCAACTAAATGCGTGAACAATCGTGGCACCGTGTACACATTGTGTTAGACGCGAACGACCCTACACATAGCAAATATTCACATTTGTTATCGGCTCGACTTTACTGTGTCTTGTTATCGTTAAATTTATAATGACGTCCTCACACGTACATGTTATCTATTTGAGTAAATTATCGAAATCAAATTAAACACCGCAGATGTGATAGATTGCAACAGTTATGTAATAGCGGATTATGAAATTGTGCATTATATGAAATTAAAATACAAAATCGCTGTTTTATGATTGTAAAGAAACCATTTTACAGATACATACTTACCTACTAGTAAGTAAGATAAGACGAAAGTAACTATGTCTGTCCATCTGTCTGTCTGTTATGCTTTCTCGACTAAACCACTCCACCAATTTTGACAAAAACAGGAATTTTGTGGGGAGTTCATGGTTTGTTTTTATTATTTCTCCCTTAAGAGAGAGTTATACATAGGTATTAGCTTATAGGTAAACTTTTATTTTTGCATCACCCGAAGATTATTAGATTATGATTTAAATAATTCGTATAGATTAGTCATTATGATTTAAATAATTCGTATATATATGTTTAATTTAGCAGTTTCAAACTTTGGGTCAATTGGCAGAAGACAGACTTTTCAAAGAAACGTATTTCGTCTTATGCTTTGTCTACTAAAAATGCTAATTTACATATTGCCAAAAGTAAGAAAACTAATTTCACTTTTAATTCAAGTGACATTTAAAAGTAACATGTAACATGTTTGTTTGTTCATTTGCAACGATTTAACTATAAATGTAAGTTACTGGTTTGAAAAAATCCTTCACCTTTAGAAATCAATAAATTCAGCGGCTATATTTTATTATGTTTAACATATTATTTTTAGTCATTTTCAGAATTTTAATATTTGAAGCTCCTTCGTAAATCTAAATGATGCAATACGACACTAATGATATTTCAGTAGGAGTTTGGTGTGAGATCGAATAAAACTTTTGATATCGAAGCGAAGCGAGAGCTGACCTCTAGTATTATGTATTTTGGGATTTTACCGCATTTATTGCTTACCTTTTATCGATATGCTACTCTCTATTGTTTTATCTTTTGAATAGATAATTTTAGTATTAGGAAACAAGCTCTGTGTCATCAGGATCAAACATATAATTGTCGGAGATGATGCACAACCAGAATCTAAATATATATTTATAAAAGACACAAAACGCTCCTCGTACGCTGGCTCAAATACTTCTTCTATACCGCGATGGAATCAAAATAATTCAGATCGATTGGAATGAGGTCTAAGCAACATGAATTGTCATTTTAGTCACAGAACGTCATGTCCTACAAGAGAGGGCCAAGAATAGATCCCTGTGGAACAACTGCCGAAATCGTCCAGTGCTCATTACCACCACTGCGCTTTTACGTCTATTATTAGCCTTAAAAATGCGTTTAGCAAAACCAGAGCGCTTCGAACTGTTGTATAAGATACTTTTGAATGCTTTGGAGATGTGGATCACATAGAAGATCGACGTAAGAGTAGTAGTATCCGTACTACTGCGTTTCGTTCGGTGAGTGGGAGCACCCCGAAGGTCCATTTCCCCTTTACTCTTTCCTCACCTCGCTCATTTCCTTACCCTACTCCATTAATTCCCAGCCGCCATAGTGGAGCCCCCCATACCAGCAGTTTAAGACGATAGCTAATGGTACGGTGACCACCACTTCTGGATTCGACTGACTACTTACTATCAGGCAGGGTGGAGTCACTTTGGAAGGCTAATATTAAAAAAAAAGACGAAATGCCAGCTCTGGATAGAGTGGAAATGGCAATTCCATGAATGAGATGGGTAGTCCTCGGTGCGATGGACTAACGACCTGAGAGCAGCTAGGTTAGACTGAATTCAAAATGCATCAGTTGTTGTGCCATTTAGTGAGACACTGTACATTATTTTATTTATAAAAAAAAACTAATAAATATTGAAACAAATTCAGCAAAAAAAGATAATGTGTATTTTATAAATTAGGTAACTGATTAAGGAGATTATATTAAGTGTATTGATTATTCTTATATTAATCACCGATAACTATGTCACGCATAGCGTTATATCTTTATCTTTTTAAATGATAAAAAAGTAAATGAGAATACGTAAGGATTATTAATTAATAATGTTAAGGACCAGATTAAACATAATCTTAAATACTAGAAATTTTGATTCATAAGATAACGTTGCAAGAACTTCTGCAAAATTGCACCTACACCTAATTTTTCGTAAGATTGTTACATAATTTATAGTAAATATATATTATTAGATATATTTAATAGTAGTCTCAGTAAATTCAAAAGTGAAATTAGACGTATTCCATGTATCAGCAGTTCCGATTCCGGTTAATAAAGGACATATAATATTTTTGTATTATCACAACTAGGTAATTTTATATTTGGAGCATCTGTGCACACATACGTAGAGTTACAGACTAGCTTTCTATTTCAATATTTACTGTGTTTCTTTATGTTTGTATCTTGTTTTGTGAGCCAATAAATCAATAAATAAATAAATTCAACTCACTTATTTTCTGTACCTATATATATATTTTAATACCATTTTATTATCATCAATAGCATCATCTCAACTGTACAAGCAACGTCTACTGCTGGCCATAAACTTCCACCAAAGACTAGTGCTATGACTTCTCTTGAATTAATAGTCATACATCTACCCGTTGCCGTTTAACAAAAAAAAAACCTACGAGAAGAATAACTATACTTGATAATTTGTCAACTCAATCGCCTTAAAACAAACAAAAAGAAAAATGTATGAAAAACTAGCTGCGCCCTGCGGCTTTGCCCGCGCGGAAATTGGTATGTGTTTAACTCGGGAACCAAACCCATTTTCGGAATAAAAAGTATTATATTTCCGTCTCCGGCACTGTATTTATCTACATACCAATTTTCATTAAAATCAGTTCAACCGTTTAGGTGCTGAGTGGTAACAAACACACACATATATACACACACACACAAACCTTCGCATTTATAATAATACTAGCTGACCCGGCGAACTTCGTTCCGCCTAACAGTCGATCAACATTACTTTATTTTCTTTTAAATTAAAGAATTTTCTAAAATCAACGTAGCCTAAGTTACTCCTTATTACATCAGCTACCTGCCAATAAAAGTCCCGTCAAAATCTGTCTAGCCATTTCAGAGATTAGCCGGAACAAACAGACAGACAGACAGACAGACAAAAATTGTAAAAAATGTCATTTTGGTGTATGTACCGTATTTACTACATGTATATATTCATATACATGTAATAAAAAACGGTTATTTCAATATTACAAACAGACACTCCAATTTCATTGTATGTATTTATAGATTAGTTTTATGAACAGTGCAGCGCCCTTTGTGTTTACTCTGAGAACTAAATTTTAAAATACACACTAACATAAACGCTGCAGTGTGGTGCGGTGCAGACGCAGACCTTCTGATAGGAATGTTGTCACAAAAGTTTGTAGGTAGTTAAATTATTTGCTGCGATTGTAATTTATAATCCCTCACGCAATATCTGTTGGCGAGGAAATTGTAATAGAGTAAAGAAGTGATAAACTTGCAAAATCTAAATAAAAGCCGCAAAAATAACGGGGCAATACCTAATCTATTATGTCTTCGTACTAGACATTATCGATTCAGTAATTTAACTTTTAGACTGTGTAAGTATTTTTGGTAGATTTTTGCTCGTTTTCTTATTGAGGACCGGATCGATAAGTAGGTATATTTAGGTACTTTACACTAAACATAGACATGAAGTAAAAATAATGTAACTAATTTGAGTAAGGATCCAATAAATGCCTCTATCAATTTTGTGCCTTACAGCTCACCAGATAATGCTAGTCTGCAATAATTGTATATAGAGGCAAATATATTTTAAAACTTGTTTGCATAGGTGCAACATAAAAACATTAGTTAAAGTATAATAAATTTAAAATTGATCATGTTTGTGAGATTGTTGTTGGTATGACCTCATTTCCTAGCCGTCTGTTGCTTCTTATCACATTTATATTATACGTAAATGGAAACATATGAACATAGAGCCAATGTACTTTCGGCTTGACATACATTACGTTTATTTAAAGTGAGAAGAACTATTATTATATATATTTTTTAATTTCTGTGTCGTTTCGAGGAATCGTACTGGCCATAAAACGGCAGGCGGTAATGAGGGTGTTTAGGAAAAATTTTTGGCATCAGTTGGCGCCACTTTGGTAAAAGGTCTTCCATTTTGACAGCACTGTATAAACAAATATTTTTCACTGTTCATTTCGGCAATTTTAATGTTTAATTTAGACAATTCACATGTATAAGGACAAAACAAACAAACTGGTTTCTACTCGAGCGAATAACTACTACGGCGAGCGGACGAGTGCCTACCTTATTCCACGTTTGATAAATTTGTTACCTGAGTCCGTTCGTTGTGCAATTAATGTTAAAAATATTAATGTCAAGTTAAAACAACACTTCTTGTCACAATTGTAACTAAGTAATATTAATACGCATTCATATGCAAATATTTATGTTTTATAATATCTATTGTTATACATGTACCTACTAACATTAAAAAATAAGATCGAATCATTGTGTCACACACAAACCTTAAAGGTTTAAGTGGCATTTCTGTCAAAAAATATTGTTTTCTGTTTTGTATGTTTTGGTAATAAATAAATAAAAAAAAATAAAAAAAAAAATAACTGAGAAGGTTTTCTAAAATGGCGCCCACGAAGGGGCAGCACCGATGCGTCAGGTCTAGTGGTCAAGCGCTTTTTTGGCCCAATGTGACAGTTGAAGTGGCGGCAACTGGTGGTGGATATTTGCCTAAACACCTTCACTAAATATGCGTTTACTAGCACTTTGAATGCCTGCAAAATGTAAATGTTAAGGAGGACACTTTGACTCTGCTTACTGTTTTCACCTGATGTGAAGTTAATGTGATCCACAATTATATTATGTTCCTACAGCCTTAAAATATAAACTAATTAGAAATGTAATTTGAAATATTTCCGGAAAAAGAATCTACAAATCGTCCATTGTAAAACTTCTCATATGTATTTAAAGCGTTATTTAAACTACTACTTACGTACTCTAATTTAATTGATGTTATTCGATTAATCTATTTTATTAGAATACAATCTTTTTGCAGCGTGGTTTTACCCGCGTCTTTGCTTACTGCTCTGCTCCCGTCGCCAGTAGCGTGATGTTACATAGCTTATAACCTTCCTCGAGAACTGGGCTATCAAACGCAAAAAGAATTATTTAAATCCGAATGGTAATTCCAGAGATTCGCGCGTTCAAACAACAACAATAGTTTAAATAGATAGATAAATAACAAGGAGACTAGGAGTTAATCATGCACTGGCCTTTTTAATTTATTATATTACGCAAAATATTTTTTTAGAACTATTTAGTGTTTTGTTACCAAAGATATTGTATTAGACTACCTATTTCTGTGGTTCAAGCATGGTTCAACCTAGGTTTCAAACATTCAGTTAACGTCTTAATAATTTTACATGGCGCATGCGTAAAATTGACAAAATTCGTGCTGTCACACACATCTAGAAAAATTGTGATTTATTCCGTGATACTGTAAAAAATGGAAACGATTGACAAAAGTTTGTGTAATTATAATATCAGTAGTGAAATTATAAAGTCACTATTCTTTTAATTGTATCACAACACGTTAAACATCATATTCGTAACTCGTATTCTCATTGAAAAAAAGATAGTAAACATTAAAATAAACCTACTTAATATCTATATAATTATTCACAACATTTTATTTTCGATGCCTACAGATATATTAATAAGGGTGCCACGAAACGTCACTTATTGCTAAATTACAATACCAGGCGCTTCCAATATCAAGAATGACGCGCTTAAAATGATGCATTCACAAATAAACTTATTAAATCACTTTCTAATACACACTCACAGTTATTTTGTTAAAAAACACATTTTTTTCATAACACAGATGAAAACAAATACATATATTTGGTTAGAATGTCACTTTGACACAATCATTTTATTTTTAAATGCGTTGAGGGCACACGCTCACGTCACAGATGCGTCTGCGTCTGCGACTGTCTATTTGACCTGTTAACACTGTCACGGCGCTAGGCTACCGACAGACGTGGGTTAATCAAAATCCGGCCGCTATTAACCAATATTGTAACATGCTTATGAGCCGCTTAGAGATTATTTTAGTCAAATAAAGGTTGCTTAATTGATATTGATATTAAGAAGCAAAATAAACTATCATATAAAGCGAAAGAGTTTCTTTGTTTGTTTTAACGCGCTAATTTCTGGTACTACCAGTCTGATTTGAATTTGAAGCTAGTATTTTATAAAATCAATAGGTAATTTTTCGAAATTTCTTTTTTTAGATTGATATCGGCTGTGAATAGATACATTTGTTATCATGTCATTGTGCTCGAAGAATGACACAATACATTAATCTGGTATACTAAAAAGTCATGGTATATTCTTCCTTGCCCTTGTTCGTGATTGTTTTGTGTACGAACATATGTGACCATCGTAGCGGCTTATCAGAAGCCTGAGAAATCTGTCTGCTGATTTAATCATGTAATATCAGTATAGTTCAATCCTAATTAGGTATATTATACTTAGCTGGCTAGACTGAAATATCATCACATCATTGTTGAAAAAGAGGGCAGAGAATTTTTTTAAATTTTTATTTTGATTTTATCTGCAAAATTATTCCACTCAGCTAGAGTTTATGGTTATTGGTCGGTTAATGGGCCCGTGGTCCTACCGATTTGACCTACTGGTAGGACCCACGGTATACAGGCAGACTTGTGAGATGCTCAACACGAAATTGTCAAAATTGGGACGAAACAGGTAAATTATACCAAAATATATTTTAAAATAACTTCATCTGATATTCTATGCGTTATCAATTGATTAAATGAATAATTCTTTTGCCACCTTTCAATTCTTTAGGTAATGAGAATCGAGCCGTGACACAGATTCTAAACTCACAAGAAATCTTTTGCGCTGGTATCGGCATTCATGATGATAATATTGATTTGAATAAAGTACTTCACTATCTAAAACATTATAAAATTATCTCTTTTTGGTATGGCAGACAACTATGAGCCATTCTAAACCATTCTCGTAACGTTACTGGGTTCGAATCAAATTGTTTAGACTACAATTTGTAGCGTAGTAGTATGTTGTGCATTTTTTAGTGTTATATACACTTGTCTTCTCTCTATATTTAAAATCGAGACTGAGAAGCCCTCATACAAAGAAATTTTTGATAAAAATTTACTGTTTTCTTCCTAAGTCCGTAATATCCGGCTTGGAATCTATAATTTATTGTGGAGACCACTACGTCAAGTCATTACATTACATAGATACGTACGTAGGTATCTACATTTAGATATCGACGACCTCTTAACAAAAAGAGTATCGTTTAAGTTCCTTGCTAAAGGCACGTGTAACGTGTTGACATACATCCAGCTTATCAAACCTGTGTGAGTAGGTATGGATTTTATTTATAATAATAATATAAGGTACTGATAGCCATACATCTACACTATAGATCACGTGAATTGAAGTGTAAAGCAAATTAATATGGTTTAACCATTGATTCAATAATACACGTCCCACTAATAGTAGTACCTATAAAGGACTTATTCGTCAACTCGCCACTATGTGGCGAGTCGTCACAATGTTGCCGAATTATTTTAATTTATTTTTCATTCGTCAACTCGGCACTGGCATAGAAGTGCAGTCGATAACAAAACGTTTAATACATTTTATAAGTTAAACAAAGTTCAAAAATATATAGAATTTTGTTCTATGAATCACGCGACTGTACAAAAATACTACGTACTTACATCGTGTGCCGAGTTGACGAATGCCGGGGCAACTCGCCACCGAGTGGCGAGTTTTTAAGTGGCGAGTTGACGAATAAGTCCTATAAAGTACTTATATTAGTTTTAAATTTTACTACTATGCAATAGTAATGATGATTATAATACTCTCTTTGATCAATCAGTCACTAATACGAAGCATTTCGGAAATAATAATAAACAAATAAATAATACCACCCTGTTTACTGTCCCACTGTAGGACAAAGGCCTCTTCGCATACTTATAGAGAAGGCATGAATGCATTAATCACCATCGCGGTTGCTCAGGGCGGATTTGTTTTGTTGCCTGGACTTAAGTCCAGGTTTCCTTACGATGTTTTTCTTCACCGTCAGACAGAAATGTCCAAAAAAGACTTAGAAAGTACACATAAGATTTGAAAAATCACATTGAACCTTGCCCAGATTCGAACCCACTAACCCTCGTGTTTACGAAGCGGGTGTCTTAGGTATCCACTGGACCATTTC
Organism: Parascotia fuliginaria; assembly: GCA_963082885.1. NCBI lineage: Eukaryota > Metazoa > Arthropoda > Insecta > Lepidoptera > Erebidae > Parascotia > Parascotia fuliginaria. The sequence continues at coordinate 6,472,886 of OY720175.1, forward strand.
GACTATATATTTCGGAAATAAATAAATTAAATTAAAATTTATAGCCTGAAAGTGGGAAAGTAAATACAGATGGGCAAATAGAACTTCCTTATTATCTTACATTAATAGGACGGTGGTTTGAGGACGGGCCGCTAGTAATAAATAAACCAGGATTTTTATGCGCTTACTCCTGCTTAAAATCAGAGTCAAGATACAACATACGTAATAAGTAGATACTGTGGTTATCAATCCGCCTGCCAAAATCACCACCACTCGGTAATGATTTGCATCAGAATATAAGTTTACATTCGGGAAGGTTATGTCCAGCACAGCAGCAGATGTCTTTAGGTCGATAGATATGTCCCTGGTGCGAAAATGTTAATATTAATAAAATTCTATACATTTTTATCAGTTTTTGGTGACTAAGCAGCAGGTTCCTCAATACACAATGTACTCTAGTAGGTAGTAAAAACCAAACAAAAATGTTATTATTTATTAATATAAAAATAATATCTAAGCTTTAACAATATCTTGTTCGGCAGCCTTCTGACGTCTTGCTGTGATGTATTTCTCAAGACCCCAGGATAGTGCTGTCATCCACGTGAAGATGTTTAGGCAGTGGAGAGTCACAGCTGTCGATGCGTTATCTTTAATCCAACCTACAAAACATAACACTAATTAAGGCAGTTTCCATACCGATAAAAACAAAACCTTATCTAAAGCAGTATTATGGCAAAAACGTGAATATTAATTGAATTCTTTCCATCACTATTCAAAATTTATATAATAACTGGCACTTTAGAATCGATCTTTGTACACCCTAAACATAACATTGGAAATTCAAATTATTTACTTTAATATAGGTACTAGAAAAACATTTTAAATGTTTAAATTAAAAGGAGTTATGAGAAAGTATTTATAAGACACACCTACATAAAGTGCATAATCTTCTTGTTTTCGTGTCGACAGCAAATCCTTTTATTTATACGGTGTCAGCCCAAAACTCGGCTACGACTATCTACTGTATTTTGGCAAATCCAAGTGAATAATAAAAATACGTATTCGAGTTAAGTAATATAAGTAGTAGATTCAAAGTTGCACTTCTATGAACAAGTTTTTACTTTAAGAGTAGCTCTAATATGCGATGATATAAGAAAATAGACAAATCAAAGCTAACTTTGGTTTCTTACCAACAATAGGTCCCAGCGTCAAATAGACCATTCCAGCAGTAATTAGCTGTATTCCTGTAGCTCCAGGTAATTTATGTAAGGGCACATGTGTTGGTATAACCAAAGCCATAAAAACTGTACGTAGACCTTTACCAAATCCAATCATTACAGCAACCAGAAGAACAACGTAGTAATTTTGACAGTAAGCCAAAACTGAAATGAGAAATATTAGCATATTAATTAATTCTTTAGTTCTTCTTTAATAGGTAGGTAAGTATCATAATTGTCATTTTATACACCTTGAGGAACAAGATCATTTGTAATAAAAATGGCTTGAAGGAGTTAGAATAAAAGATGAAAGTTTGTATGAAAAATGCTATCTTAACCAACATTTACGTAAGCGGAGCTGCAGGCAATAGCTACTAGCTAGTAGTATGAAATTATGATATAGACAATTATGATACTTACCTACCAAATAAAGAACTAATGAATTAATTTAAAAAAATGTTACAAAAAGTTACGAAAACAAATTTTAATAGTAATGAAGCCAAAGACTAAAGTTAGAAAAGTATCAATCACACTCAAAATTTATTAACGCAGGTTGGTTGTAAAATATCTAAAATCCTCACGAAGCATGATCAGATCACTTATAACAAAAATCTCTGTCTAAAGTGTGCAAGTAAACAAAACTATGAAAGTAACAAACTAAATAGACACAGAAATTTTTGAAACATGTGATAACAAAACTATAGTTTTGTTTACTGAAGGGAGGCATTGTAAATTAGTATAACCCGTGCTCCACACATCAGACGAGCGCGATGGGACTAACGATGGGGCCAACGTGTGGATCCAGCCTTAAGAGATACTGAAATAATTATAGCAATTAAGATTTAACTGTTTGTTAGTAAATTAAGAGATAGTGTACTAGTTAAAAGATAAGTCCTTTTTATCTTTTGTACATCTTGCAGCACTATTTGAGGATAAATAGTAAACATTGTAAAAAGTACTTTAAAAATGAATAAGTAAAAAATAATAATTTACGATGTTGTTTATACTCAAATTAACAAAAATATATTTACCTACTCTTCCCATAGCCATAGACATTACTCCAAAGAGAAAGAAGGAATTATTGTCCCATCCTATTTTGCCAGCAACGAATGGTATGCAAAAACGAACACCTACATCGATTCCAGCCAAAAGTGACATAAACAGAGCCACCTCTGATTTAGATTTTCCATAATCACCCAAAATAAAAGGGGTCAAAATAGAAAAATTAAGCTCATTGAAGTTAGCCAACGTTATACCCAACATTAAATTAATGAATGTGTAATCTTTAAGTAAATCTAAATCAAAGAATAATGCTATTTTCTGACAAAACGTAAGTTTCTCTTCATCAATACCATTGATATTGTCTTCTTCTTCTTCATCAAATACATTGTCATTGCCATTGTCGTCCACATGAGTTATTATTAGTTTCACTTTATCAATATTGTCTTCATTATCTTTCAAATATTGCTCTAATTTCAACGAAGCCTGTTTCAATACTTCACTTTCGTAATTAAAATTATTTGATTTTCGACGCTGTCTGGTACGATACGACTGGTTGCTATGGTTATCTTTTAAATACTTCCTATCTTCATTTTCCTGATCTTGATTTTTTAATGATACGTTACTGTGATTATCTTTATTATATTTCTCACCGTACTGACCATCCATTTTAAAAGACTTAATGCTTTTACTGCCTACAAAGTGCTTTTCAGCTCTATCAGCTATAACTTTTGCTTCTGCTGGATCAATCTTTGCTACGACAGCCTTCTCATCAGCTTTTAAATCTTGAGGCGCTTTCAGAGTGGGACAATCTTCGATTTCAGATTCTGGAATCTGTGTCTCTAGGGTTATAGAGGTTTTACGTTTTGGTTTGTAACCATCACGCTCTTGTGCTAACGCACCTAAATTAACTGCCGAATTCTTCTTTGATTCATTTAAGTACAATGTAGACGATTTTCGAGAACGGTTTTGGTATTCTAGTAAATTTGTCATTGAAGGTTTTGTAGAGTTAAGTCGTGAGTTTAATTGGGAATTTTTATTAGAGCCTTCTCTTGATGATAACCTGCTTTTAGATTGTCTTGATTGACTAAAGTATCCATCATTAGCACGTAACATCATCGGAACACCTGGATCTGTGATTTCGTATCCTGGGTTCAGAGGATCATCTTCATTGTATATATATTGACTTGAAAATGCGCTTAAGTTTTTAAACTTGGATACTTGACTAAAGTACCCACTTTCTTGTTTTTTATTAATCATTTGGGAACTTTTTATGTTCGACTTGAGTAGCTTTTCTTGATCTTCTTTTTCGTTTGGTTTTTTGGTGTGCCATTCCACGGGTTGTAGCAAAAGTGCACACGCTATTGCATGTAAAGATATTCCGCTTATTATAAGAATGGCGCCAAACTCCCCGAAAATTGAAAATAGACCAGTTATGATTATTGGCCACATAATTGGACCAAGGCCAGTAGTGGTCCATGATAAACCGGTTGCTAATCTTCTTCTATTTTTCCAATAAGTATTTAGAGCAAGAGCATTCGCTGAACTGCTTATACCGTAGCCAGCACCTAAAAAAAGACAGATGAATGGTTATATTTTATAGGTATTAATATGGTACAATGATTTTACTGCACGTAATTATTTTATAGATATGAATTAAACTTACCATATAAAATGGAAAAAGATATTAAATATGTGATGAAGTTGTAAGAGAATGTAGTTGAAATCAATCCTATGAACACTATAGTAGCTCCGGCCAATGACACTTGTCTGTAGGTGAATGTTCTAAACATAGGACCATTTGCTAAGCCTGAAACAAATACAAAGGTATTAAAAAAAATATTACAGGTGGGTTCTAGCGGTTACGGTGGCATTTTACCTACCCAGACAAATATTTGTTTGAACTACGAATATTTTTGATAGTCTAGGTTAAAATATTCATCGACATCGGTTTTTAATCCAATGTGAGATCTGTTTTTATAATAAACCTCACGTCAGCCTTTATCGCAGAAGAAGTAATCAGTTTGTTTTGTAGTAACAGAGTTAAAACCACTGCATGACTTCGGCTATGTCGTATGTCGTAAAGTAGTTATTATTAAATACTAAGCATACCCAGTACCTTCTAGAATGTAGGTTTAATATCATACAAATTTACTTATCCTGAGTTTGTAGGTAGGTTCGAGTATAGAGGGTGTCGAATCGTGTTTGACGACTACTTGCCACGGAACCGTAACGTCGTGTTAATTTCTTAAACAATTAGAACTTAATATACTATATTTTATGCAAGTTTGTTGTATATAATATCACAGCCGTGTTTATTTTCTTAGTAGCACACGGTAAATGGACAAAATACAAGATAAGAGTAATCACAAAAAAACAACGAACATAATTTTATCCAATAAATTATGTAGGTACCTACTTTGTTATCATTAACATGAGAATAATAAACCAATTAGCATTAAATATATTTTCTAACTGGAAGGTGTGTAAGAATTGATAAGAATGACGCTCGTCCACACCTTAATGCACGTGGTCGTCATTCTCTGCATCTCGACATGGAAATCTATAGTGAATGGTTTTAGAAGTATACCGCAATTATTGTATTTTAGATACGGCATCGTCGAGAGGAATCAGCGTCAGCCGAAGAAGAAGATAAGGATGCCAGACGTTATGTCAAATGTCAAGGATTTTTTGATGATAATGGTACTTGATATCGTCGTACAATTTTTACCTATTGAAGATAATGATGATGCGTTAAACTATTGCATTAGGTAATTAAATTATTTTCAAGCACTCAGACTCAAAACAACAACAAAACTACACAAATCAATAAATTCAGATAAAAGTTTATCCTTCAATAAGCAATCAAATAAACACCTTGTTTAACCAGAAATTGAGTATAAGTTTTTGCACTTAATGAGTGTTAATTATGGGGGCCGGTATGGTATAGAGAGTTACCATGCGAGGCGCGTCACGCACCGACGCAAGAGGTCAGGGCGGAGTTCATGTTGATAATCGTAGTCGTCTCTGAACTGCTGATGCCCAGACGTGCGAACTTGTCACGGAATAATAGCCCAAATTGCTGCAGTATTGGTAGCGCTGACAACTGGAATCAATAAAATAAATTGTATTAGTTACTAAGTACTAATAATATAATGATATGTTTATGAAATCGCAACTCGAGCTAAATGATTTTTAAGAATATAGCCCAACTGTCGTGATATGACCCAGTCTTTTTAAGCATTGGCATATCACAAGCCTTATGTATTTTCAAGTATGTTTTAGACCTAAGTAAATATTTGGCTATAGTTCAAAAAAATATTCTGTCATTAAGAACACGTTGGTAGGTAGGTGTGTTAATAATGACAGAATAATTCCTTGAACTCTATCACTTTGTTACAAAAGAGAACGAATCTAGAGCTTTTCACCGGATTTCTGGAAGCCCATGGAAAAGCTAATATAAAAGCTAAGCATAAAAGCTCAACTAAGTACAATACAGTATGGCAATTTTTAGCTTAGATCTTTCATTGCACGAAGCTAAGCACGGAGGACGAAAATGCAATAGTCTAGCTACAGCCTCATATTCGCATCGCTTCGAAATATAGGTAGCTGTTTGTATAAATTAATGCTATTTAGACAAGTTACGTAAAACTAGAGATAAATAATATAAGTATAAAAAAATTGACAATTTGATTGTTAATAAGTTATCGGTACGTACAAATAATGAAGTCACAAAGGTTATCATCACCAACGGTTTCGAGTGTTGTTGATAAAATGAATCAGTTGAGTCTGGTTAGAATATAATATAGGTCCCCCCCAACGGGGTTCTCGTCTTGTCGCGGCGGGGGGGCTTAGTAGCCGTGGTTACCAAGGACCACGGTGAACCAAGAGGAACCCCAAGGAGGCGCCGCTCCTCTGGGCTTTGCCGGTAAGCCCACGATGGAGCGGCTCTGGTGGGTTGCGGTGCTGTTTGGGCGGCACCGCAACTGGGTCGGGCTGCAGTGTTGCTTCGGCGACACTGCGGCTGAGGAGTGGCGGGGCCGCGGCGGGAGAGGAGTGCCGGTATAACGGTGCGCCGCTCTCTCTACCTTCCGCGGCCTCGGCGGGGCTGCAACCACCAGATTGCGGACGCGGTGGGGCCGCAGGGGAAGAGGAGTGTCGATATTGCGATGCGCCGTTCTCCCTATCCTCTGCGGCCGAGTTGGCCTGCGGGCGGCGATCGGGCAGTCGCCGCCCGAACAGCACGGGCCTGAGACGGCAGTGCGCGTGTTTCGCACGCGCATCTCGAAGGAGGGGGGGCTAGGCCCCTAAATCGGACGGGGCCCGCTCGCGGTGAGCGGGCCATGGCCCGTCGGGGTCGCGGATGAATGCGCAAGCGACTCCCGTGACCCCGACACTCTGGCCGTCTGGAGGAACACCGTGGGTTTTAGTCGGTATGCTGGCCGCGCTTTGAGTGCGGTCGGAGAGTCCGACATAACCCCCCCCGCCTTGCCCGGGCGGGTGCGTATGCGTAATGCATTTCCCACATAAAAAAAAAATAAATAAATAATATAGGTACCTAATACCTACCAAATAGCAAACAGTCATCTAGGTGTTTGGCAATATTTATGTACTGAGCAGACTCAAGCTCTTCGGCCACTTTAGAAACCAGTTTCCAGAACAGAAGAATTATTCTTGTTTAGGAACAAGGTTTCCTAAAAAGAATAAAGTTTGGAAACCAGTTTCTAAAACAAAAGAATTATTCTTTTTAGGAAACCTAGTTTCCAAACAAGAAAGGGTTTCAAAACTTTTAGTGCCATCCTCCTCGAGGGCAAAACGCCACAGGCATGGCACAGGGAGCACACAGACAGTGGAGCTGTTCTTCAAGAAGGGCGATAAAACCCTTCTGAAGAATTACAGACCTATCACACTCTTGAGTCACGTCTACAAGCTGTTCTCAAGAGTAATCACTAATCGTCTCGCAAACAAGTTCGACGACTTCCAGCCTCCCGAACAAGCCGGTTTCCGAAAAGGTTTTAGTACCATAGACCACATACATATGCTGCGGCAGGGTATACATAAGTCCACAGAGTATAATCGGCCCCTATGCTTAGCGTTTGTGGACTATGAGAGTGCCTTTGATTGGATCGAGACCTGGGCCGTGCTGCAGTTTCTCCAACGGTGCCATATTGACTATCGATATATCGAAGTGCTGAAGTGTTTGTATGAAAACGCCACCATGTCAGTACAAATTAATGGTCATAGCTCAAGGCCTATCCAGTTGTTGTTGTGCAGTTGCAGCGAGGACTACGACAAGGAGATGTCATATCTCCGAAACTGTTCACTGCTGCACTGGAGGACGTGTTCAAGCTTCTTACCTGGAATAAACTTGGCATCTACATAAACGGCGAGTACATCACCCACCTTCGATTCGCGGACGATATCGTGGTCATGGCTGAGACCATGGGGGAGCTCAGTGCAATGCTCGATGACCTCAGTAGAGTCTCTCGACAAGTGGGCCAAAAAATTAACATGGACAACACTAAAGTCATGACCAATGTCCATGTTACACCTACTCCTATTACGGTCGGAGGCTATGTACTCGTCAATGAATTCGAATTCATTGACGAGTACATACGCCTGGGCCAAACAGTCCGATTAGGTAAGTCCGATTTTGAGAAAGAGGTCACTCGTCGAATCCAACTCGGCTGGGCAGCGTTCGGGAAGCTACAACATATCTTCTCGTCCGCACTACCGCAGTGTAGATAAAGTTGTGGAATGAGCTCCACGTCGAGGTTTTCCCGAGAGACTACAACATGGAGTTCTTCAAGAAAGGAGTTAAAAGGTTTTTAACAGGGTCGGCAACGCGCTAGTGATGCTCCTGGAGTTGCAAGCCTCCATAGGCTACGGTAACTGCTTACCATCAGGCGGGCCGTATGCTTGTTTGTCACCTTAGTCGTATAAAAAAAAAAAAGTGTCTCAAGACCAAGGTCTTTGGCCAGTGTGTGTTGCCAGTGATGCCATACGGAGCAGTGACGTGGTCGCTAACTATGGGTCTTATCCGAAGGCTCAAAGTCGCTCAGAAGGCGATGGAGCGGGCTATGTTAGGCGTCTTCCCGCCACGGTGGCGAAACATGGGGGAGGCCTATGTCCAGCAGTGGACGTCTTTTGGCCGATATGATGATGATGAAAACTTTGGTTTCCATATCGTGGCCGAAGGGCGCTAAACATAAGTAGTTTCCTAATCATACTAAGCATGAGTAATGATAAGAACCCACAATATTTATCAATGTAAAAAATACCTAAATTCTAATAATTGAGTTAGAGAGTCGCCCTACAACGCAAATTCTAACCCATAATCGTCATCAAAGACGACAATGGCTGTTGTTATTTTCTTAACCTTGTATCTGCAATAGTTAGAGCAACAGTTTTATTTTTATGTTTGCAATCATTACCTACCTAGTTCCCTACGTATTTTACGATGCTTAGGAAACTTTATCCTTTTCAATGAACTAAAGTCATAAAATAGCTGTATATTCTGCTAATTTTATATCTATTACTAGCTTGGTAAACAATCCACACAGCACATGGATGCATGTGTATCTATAATTATGTACCTACGTGTGATAATATAATGTAACTTTTGATTTTGTAGACAATGAGTATCTATATATTATATGCGTCACCGTGACCTTGCTTTTATATGCCTTATATACTTTAACAAGATTTTGTGGTAGAAAGAATTTCTTGACTAAGATTTGCCAGCCTTCAATATTTGAGTGCGAAAAAAAGGTTAGATAATTCGTCATGCTTGCTACAGATTAGTCTCGGTTTCGTCGGGGGTAGTTGAATCTCCGGCGCTCTCGCTGCTCTTACAGTGATCTTCTATAAGAGGACAGTACTTCCCTGGTCACCACCGTAACGTGCAGTATGTTTTAATACCTATAATAATATTTATAACAATTCTAAACATAATTTTGCGTGTCGTAGAATAAGGAACTACACGAACTCTGACATGAGTCCAGCAGTAGACGTCTTGAAGATTGACATTGTCAAAGCAAAAATTATCAGTAAAGTAGAGGTTAGAAAAAGAGAAAGAAAAATTGCTGTGCTCATTTGAATATTAACCACAGTAATATAAAATATTTGAAATAAAATTGGACACTCACTCACATATGGTTTGAGTTGCCTAAATTGTAATAATAATAAGTATAGTAAGCACTGTCCTACTATTTAAAAATAAACTAATGTCAGAGATTAAAATAGCATAGTAATTATGTATGCTTGTAAATCAGAAGAATGCAATAACCCCTGAAACACAGCCTTTTTATATTTATCTGTGGAGTCAAAGCTACATAATTTAGCATTACACGACATATTCGATAGCCATCGTTTTTTAATGGAAAACATGATATACGATCGGATTGAGAAACATCCTTCTTTTTTTGAAGTCGGTTAATAATAGGTACTGGTATCTACACATATTGAGATATTTATGGCAAAACTAATATTGATTTTTGGAACCAATAAAATGTTTGATTGTATATTTTGTTGTCAAGATATAAGAAGATATTTATAATCGTATACGTCAATGGGTTTTATAACAAAATTAAGCTATTTTCTTTTTTTATCAATACTTTTATCACAATGTAAACAACAGTGTCATATTGACGAATTAGGAAATTATCGATATAAATAGAGGAAAAGTTCTGAGAGCATAGACAAGTGGCATAAATGCGAATTGAATAGATCATAAAATGTATGGGATTGACATAAGCTAACGGCAACATTGTCGTTAGCTTATGTCAATCCCATACATTTTTAATCTAATAAACTCTATGAGCATTTATGCCACTTGTCTAGACCCTCTGGTGACATAAAGCAAGGGTACGTATGCGTATGCATATGCGAAATGCATTTCCCACAAAAAGACAGGTACCTAAGTCAATTAGCAAAGATAGCTTAAGACTTCGTGTCCGTAGCCTTAGATACGTTGTTCGCGGGTGAGTCAGATGTATTCTAGACAAGGCTTCTATTATGTCTAGTTTGTTATCGGGTCACTACGCATTACTACTTAATAGAAGGGATAAACATATGGAAATAAACCGACAAACTATACCGGTACCTATTGGTATCTTTTAAAGCCTAATAAATTGATAACCTGCATTCAGTTGGTACAATAATTGTTTAATCTCTGACGGGTACGAAACATATCTACTTAAGCCTTACTTCTTTTTTTATTGCCGACAATGGCAGACGAGCAAACAGTCCACGTGATGGTAAGTGGTAACTATCGCTCATGGACGACTCAGAGTCCCTAGCATTGCTCCTGCAATGCCAAGGACTCTGTAAAGCCGCTGCCTACCGTGAAAGGAGTGAGAAAAGGGATGAAATTAGGCCTGCAGCACTCTCAAAACTGTAATCTAAATTATTGAACAAGTATTTAGTACTGGCCGATAAGTTTTATTGTAAGAGGAAAAGATAAACACTACCACCAGTATTTACGAACAACGATATCAATTGCAACTGCAATCACATGATATGTAGGTTGTTAGACGGTGGCTAATTGATACCACATGATAAAATTAACGGATCATACGCTTTACTAGCTTATGATCAACTCACCCGTGATCTGTACATGGTAGAGACAGGAAGAAAAAAGAAAGTTTATAAATGAAAGAAAAACTTATAATACCAGCCTGTTTACTGTCCCACCGCAGGGCAAAGGCCTCTTCTCATATAAAGAAGGAATGAACATTAATCACCACGCTTGCTCAAGGCGGATTGGCAATTTCAGACTTTTAAGCCCAGGTTTCCTCACGATGTTTTCCGTCACCGTCAGTCAGAAATGTCCAAGATAAACTTAGAAAGTACATATGATTTGAAAAATCATATTGGTAATTGCCCGGATTCGAACCCACTACCTCGTGTTTACGAATCGGGTGCCTTATCCATAAGGCCATTTCGAAAGAAAACTTAGCACAGCCTAAAGACACAAAATCATACAAGTCTTGTGGGCTTTGTGACTGCACCAAAGAAACCCTGTTCAGCAAATATGCCATTCAACTGGACCTGAAAGCCATTAGGCTCCAAGCCAGGACCACAACAGATAATGGTCAGGCTTTTTAAAACGTTCTAATACAAACTTGCTTTGCTCTATGATGGCCCTATATTATTTTAAAATTCCGTAAAGGGTCCTATTTCGGTAAGTGATAACTATCAGACTAACAGACACAGTACGTACGTATACTATATACTGACAGAGACATGCAATTTCAATAATCATGTCGTCACGTTATATAAATAACCATTGTATCTAAGTAATTATCTAGCAACTCGTAAATTGAATCCTAGTGCACGCTGCGGCTTGGTGCCAGGAATTTTTCCATAGGACAAATGGACTTTGCACTTAACGTTTAAAGCAAATTTGTTTTGGTACAAATATATCCTGTTAATATTATAAATGCGAAAGTTCGTGTGTGTGTGTGTGTGTGTGTGTTTTTTATCACTCAGCGCCTAAACGGCTAAAACAATTTCGATGAAAATTGGTATGTAGATAGATTCGGTGCCGGAGACGGACTTTTATCCCGAAAATCGGTCTGGTTTCTGAGGGATACCAAAAACCCCTTTTTACGTGCGGGCAAAACCGTGGGGCGCAGATAGTTATATATATTTTGTTTTACAAAAACGACACAAGAAGTACATATTTGAAACTATGCCAAAAATATGGAGCCCCTAATTGATACTTATTATTTATTAATTAATTCACAGCTCAATTTGTATTTATTAACTCAAGGATTACTACTCCGTGTGCTTACGATAGATTAATGGAAATTTGATTTTCTGTAAGCATTAGGCTTAGGGCTGTTCGTTCGTCAAAATAGTTCCATTGATAGATCCAACGGGATTTCCGAGTCCTTTTGTCTCCACTACTTAGTGTGAGTGAGTCCAACAGGAGTTTCACGGTAAACATTCATTTTTAACTCACTTTAAATATAGTAAGTAAACAACATTTTAACATTTGTACTTGTATACTTAACACTTTTTAATTTTTGTGTAGGCTAATGAACTGAAGGCAAACGATCGCGTGGTCGTTCACCAACCAGATGGACCGATCAAGTGAAAGACTCATCGTCCTCCAAATTCCACGCGGTCGTAAGAGACGCGCTGGACCGAGACCGGTGGATGAAGATCATCCGCTCCAGATGTTACCCTGATGACCACGATCCTCAGACATGAAGGACCGATTAGAGAGAGGCTAATGAAAAAAATATATGTTTTTATTTATCACTTCATTCTACCTTAGTTCTATCTACATATATGAGGATTATATGCATGACCTTGAAGAAAATTATTTCATTTTTAACAGATTGTCAATAAGGTTCAAAATTGCATGCATCCAATTTTTTTCAAGGTCATCACATATGGATGTTGAAAAACACTATACGCCTAGCTTTTATCCTTCTCCCCTGCCCAAAAAAACAGTTGTTTTTTGTTATCGTGATGTTCATTATTTTGTTTTTGCGATGTTCACTTGTTGTTGTGATTTACTCAAATTAGATTATCCATCTAAATGGTGATTCGTAATTCGTAGATGCCATTGGATCCACCAATGGAGCCATATAAACTGGAGAATTCTATTGCACCCATCAATGGAACTACTTATTTAGTGAAACCAACAGTCCTAAACCAAGTATTGCTCAAAAAAGTCTGCTCTTTACTCTACGAAAATATCGAACGTAGGTACCTACTTATTACATTTAGGTACATGGTATTAAAAACTTTCTCTGTGATTGTATTCAAGGATTTTCCACATTATTTTATTATACCACATTTATCTTCATCATCATTTATCCCATTTTATCATTTATACCACATTATTTGATTTATACTTATTGTAGCTAAGCAATTTAAATTATTCGGATTTGTGCAATGACGATAAGTTTCTAATGAAACATAAGTAGGTAAGTTGTGTGCGCATTGACAAACAAAACTATACTTACATTATTGTTTACAAATATTTTGATAAAATGACTAAACTCCGAATTATGTTGTATTTTTTGTCGATGGTCTTACATTAATTTTAAATAGTAAAAGATTTTTATTTTCCCTTTAGAAGAGTTACCTAGGCTTCTAAAGCATAAATTCAAAATCATTGGCAACTCCACATTTCAGCTATGAATACCTAGTTATTTTATGTAGTATTGTTTGCAAACACTGATAAAATTATAAAAAAATAAAAATTTAACTTACATTCGAAACTCCAGCAGCGAATACAATCATCCAGCCCCATCCTCCATCAGGTGGAGTGAAGTCACCTTCTTTCTTCAGCTTGGAATTTATTTGTTTAGCTTTAACCATTCTCGAGCTTAGGTACACCTTAACTACTAATAAATCCACTACAGTCGCCGCGAACGGTACGGGTAGTACTGATAAATCTTTATGATTACTTTAGTGAACTTCACTCCATTATGACACATTAATCAAATGAGTGTTGATGAGTGTCACTCGTTTCCTGGGACAAAGAGACTTGTTCACTATGCAAACACATTAACTAGAATGACTAAAGATATTCATCGTTTTGTGTTTGCATCTGTCAATGTTATCGAGTTGTATACTGTATAAAATCTCTCAGTAAATGCCTACTTAACTACACTGCACTATACATCCACCTAATTAGTGCTGCCGTTAACAGTTAAACATAATGCCATAAAATGAAATGTGTCGAATCGTATTCGCATAACGAGGCGTATTGCACATTAGCAGTGTTTAGATGTACGCAATCTGAATTATATTTGCTTGGCATGGCTACCTGTCCCCGAATTAGAAAACAAAGCTTGTCTACGTAATAATTATATAGAATGGAATGATACAATATTCGGATCCAGATTTTTATTAGTCTCCTTTTTAATCGGTCGTGCATTCTCAACACATTTAGGTACATGTCACATGTACAATGTCATCGGTGAGTTAGGCATTGAAAAGCAACTGAATACCTGATGTATTCAGTTGCTTTTCAATGCCTAACTACCTATCTATGTTTAGCAAATTTTGAACTTCACGTATTATATAGGTCGGGGCTGGCAATCGGACTCACGATACACTTGTCGGAACAGTAGTGGCAACCACATTTACCACTTTACCGATGTATACTCAGTAAAAAAAGACAGTTGGGTTCAACATTCAACAAGACTTCGCATTATATTTAGTCGGTGAATACCTAATCGTACCTGTGTCCCCAACATAATGATTGATCGCGAAAGCCATTCATTGTAGAATAACGTGTCCGTCTCCCTTTTCCTTCCTCACCCACTTCTCCGTGGTCGGCAACGGCTTGGTTGTGTTTTATAAGCATTATTACTTTTGCGATGCTTGGAAAATACAGCCATGTCAATAGGTTACGGTTACCACTTAACATCAGGCGGGCCGTATGCTTGTTTGCCACCAAAGTTGTATAAAAAAAAAGAAGATGTGACTTATGCTCGAGGACGCCTAAAATTGCAAACGATCAACGATTTTTATTTACATTAAATTGCATAAAAAACCAATCTTGTCAAGTCTATCAAAGTGTATCTAAATGTTTATCGGCTTATCTTGAACAGTAATTGAGCAATAACCCTTATGTAGGTACTATCACATATCAGTTGTCGGGAACGTGACGACTTAAGTAGGCAGCTACATATTATCAAATATTGGGGTCAACATCAAATACAAAAGATTTTCCACGTGACAAGAGTGAGCATTGATCGTTAGTAAGTATCTTTTAGACAATGCCCCTCGAAATGATCTTTATTAGCCCCGGATCTACGACTTTTCCAACCCGGGGTATAGGAACTTAATAGGCGGCTGGTCGTCATTCGGATGATATGAGCGGGTCATGATTTTGGCGCCCGGGGCAAGTGCTCTGGTTTGCTCCTTAGAACCGGACCTGATACTGCAAGAAATTTAACACTATAATAATACCAGGCTGTTTTACTGTCCCATTGCAGAGCAAAGACCTCTTCACATATAGAGAAGGAATGAGCATTAATCACCACGCTTGCTCAAGACGGATTTGCAATTTCAGACTTTTAAGTCCAGGTTTCCTCACGATGTTTTCCTTCACCGTCAGTCAGAAATGTCCAAGATAAACTTAGAAAGTACATATGATATGAAAAAACACATTGGTACTTGCCCGGATTCGAAACCCACTACATCGTGTTTACGAATCGGGTGCCTTATCCACAAGGCCATTTCGAATTTAACATTAATATAAAATAATTTATTTATATACAACAATATCGAGAACTTAACAGATCTTATTCGAATTGAGCAACTCGAGTAAGTAGAAACCTGACAGTTTGCTTAAGACAGACAATCACACTTCTGATGCAAAGCTAGTGTCTATTACCATGATATCCCACTCAAATATCCCACATGGGCTATTGTGGGAAAGTGTCTAATGTTTTATAAACTCCCGAACTCTTTTGGTCGAGTTACCTTACACGTAAAGGAAGGCGCTATACCTAAACATATCTCAAACGTGAAAGCCCAGCTATTTATTCAAATTAAGCGTTGTGCGTACATAATTAAACTTGAACTTACCACTCTTACCAGTATATTATGAAACAAGTTATTTAACACCTTAGCTATTACGGGAGCTAGTGAGATCCAGAATAATTTATTTATTTATTTAAAACTTCATACACATACATGTAAAGCCGGACTTAATGCCTGAGGCATTATCTACCAGTCTACCATTGGGTGATGCAGAGACAATCAAGTAGGTGCAAAGTACTTAAGTTAAAGGATAGGATAATAATCCAGATAGGCCGGTTATTAAGGTCTGGACACATCTCCAAATAGGCAAATCATATAATCGTTATCGGCTTTGAGATTATCTTGACGTTTTAAAATAAAATAGCTATGTCGGTACCTACTCTTCGATAACAAAAATTGCTAAATTACTTTTCCTACAGGACCCATTGTCATTATGATTCAACCAATTTTAATTATTATCTGCCTTGTACAGTTAGGTATTTACAATGACCAATAATAATTTTATGTACTTATCTTGTCATACTTCGTAACAAAAGTAATAAACCGTCATTTAGAGACCTACTTACTATTTTTTAACAATTAAACAGCGATAACCGCTGGAAAAGAAAATGTTAAGTATGTTACCGTAAGCGACATGAATAATATAAATTCTATCTAAACGTTCTGGGTTAATTAATTACCTCGTAATTATTTTACTTCTCTAGCTGAAAGCGCACTACATTAGGGTGACGTATGTATTGTTACGTATTAATTACGTAACAACACAATTTCCACTTTGATTAGTGCGAGTGCGAGTATTAGTGCGAGCGCGGAGCGTGGCAACTCGTAAAAAAATAGAACACGCATAAAATCTATCTATATAGTTCGCTAATTACTAATCAATTGCTGTCCACACGTGTTTTATTCTAAACACTACGCACCTGCACTCGCACTAATCAAAGTACTTGTTATTTTTTGACGATGTAAGAACATTTAATTTTTGTATTCTTACCTATCTATTAGTCGACAAGAATAAATGGAGAATGAACGTGAATGTAATGTTTGTAAAATATTGAATCTCAGATCCACGCAGCTCAAATCCGAGCAAAGGAAGCTTAGATCTCTTGGAGGCTGAACAGAACTCTTGCTTTAGTACCTACGCCTCTTTGCTGCGGTTTAAGACCACAATGAGATATAACCACAATTAAAAAGGACAACTTCTTGAATTGTCCACTTCTTAAAATGTGCGCTTCTTGAAACGTCCACTTCTCAAGTTGAGCGGTTCTCAAAAAGACCAATTCTTAAAATGAACATACATTCGTAAAAACACACGAAAATTACACAACTTGTGCATGATGTTGACACAGGAGAAATTTCCTGAGTGCAATTTCTTAAAAAGGTAATTTAAATACAAGTTATACCAATATACGTCATCGTTTTCGGTATACGTGAAAGACAGGCACATTTCGTTCTAAAAGTTGTCGACCTTTATTTTAATAAGTTTTCATTAATTTTATTTCTTGTTTCTGTCCTGTAAAAGCAACCATAAATTTAATGATTTAATAAATTAAATGAGCAATTATCATAAGCCCGTTCTCTAGGTTTTCACAAGGGGTGGGCTGCTGATAGTAATTCTGCCAATGATATCAATATTATTCTCGTACCTTTTAAAATTGTTGCCAAAGAAGCGTTGTAGTTTTTGTTTCACAACAAAGAAAGACTGATTAATTAATTACTGAGTGTTTTATTTCTGATTAAATATATGTTACAAATAAATGACACAGTAAAGGGGTGGGGCGAATTTTCTATCTTTTAGTAGATTTCAGAATACGTCGATTTCTAATATTGTAGTCAAGGAAATGCTCTTTCTGAATATACCTTGCCTCTTTTAGCTAAATAGTTTCCTCACAATCAAAGCAAAAGTAAAAATTGTTACTATTGTCCCCGGTCTACCCTTTGCTTTGATCCCTGATGGCTATAGGTACGTCTAATACCAGGAACACTTTAGAGTTACGTGAAAGCTGTATAAAAAGTAAGTAATCATAATAGGATAATTAAAAATATGTTTGAATATGAAGTTGAAAGTAATCTTCGGCAATACAAAGCTTACTTTGCGAAGGTGCCTTTGCTGTAAAGTAAAGTCACGATTGTGAATCTGGGCCTAAGAAACATATTTTTGGTACAAAGTAGATCTTTGCATCAAAGTAAAGTCAAAGTGCGGTCTGTGAATCTTGCCCTTAGTTTAATTTGATCTAATTATTTACTAACTAGATCAAATTAAACTACATATTTATGCTTTTAGCAACGCAATTAGTACTTGCAACTCTTAGAAAGTAAATTTAAGGTAAAAAAAAAACGCAAAAACTAGATGGCGTTGACAAAACTAGATTCGTTCAATTCGCCGCTAGATGGCAGTATACGGTATGTTAAATCTATTCTTGGTTAAATCGATAGAGGTAGTTAAGTAGATATAGGTTTTATATTATTGCGTTTATGATGGGGAATAGAAATTAAAATTCAAATAATTTATTGATTTCTTTTTATTTTATCTACATTACATTAATAGCTCATACACATTCTTTTCTTTTTCTGTTTTGCTAAAAAATGTAAAATATTTGTAGGTACACCAGCAATAGTAGAATAAGAGAACTAAGTAACAATTTTTTGAAAGAAAGTAAGAACTAACATATACAGTTATATTTATTCTGATAAATAAATATATCTTTATAGTATCACAAAGTCCAGGGTCGAAAGCAGAGTTAACAATAAAGGCAGATGTCACAAAATCCAAAGTTCAATTCAAATCGATTCCGAAAAAATATTAAGCCGAAAGAAAGCAAGAAAGCATTTAAGCTGTCAAACTGAAAATATTCAACCTGTGATTATTAGCTAGCTTGGCGTAAAAGTGAACGATATTAATAGTTAAATGTATTGTGTAATAACTGTTAAATATAGATAGCGCCTCTTTCCATACTTGATTTTGGCTGTCAAATATAAGAAGGTTTCACCAGATTTCAACCCCCTGGAACTACCAACTGAGACGACAAACTTGACCTCGGACCTCGACGCAATCAAAAAGCTCCATCTAGTTTCACAAACCAAGAGGTTATCTCTTGATTTGTAAAACTACGATTGAAATGTAAGTAATAATAATAATAATAATGATTTATTTTCTTCTCTCACACAGAAAAATGGCAGTATACAGGTACATAGCAAAACTTAGGTTAAGGATAACAGGTAGTTATGGTAAATCTGTGTGAGAGACTGGTATCTGTACTAAGTAAACCTTAATCATTACCACTTCAGAACAAGTACTAAATTACCACTATAAATTATACCAGGGACTACAATATTACTATTACTCTATATAAAGACATTATTTTTGGTTCAAAAAATGCCAATTTTTATACTGACCTCTAGATATGAAATGGTGTTGTATGTGAATGCTTTTTTAATCTATAGCACATTCCATAGACTGTATATCTTGTTCTCTGTCTCTCTCTCTACTTAGTCTGTGGACTGTATACAGTACGTGTTATGAAAAGTGGCAATTACGTATTACATTTATTATTTTAATAAACGGCTGAACCGATTATGATGAAAATTGGTATGTAGGTAGATTTGGTGCCGAAGACGGACATAGGCTAAATCCCTAAAATCGTTCTGGTTCCTAAAGTAGACAAACCTCATTTTACGCGCGAGCGAAGCCGCGAGACGCAGTTAATAACTATAATATATAAGTCAAAGATGTAGACATCACAGTCTTAGAAACAAAACGTAAAGTTATACCTAGTATTATTCTTATCTGTGGTTTTAATAACTTAATAAAACTTTATTTTGTTGCCACGATTAATGGTGCGCACTGCACCTCGAAGTACGCTTCACGTTTACATAAACAAGATACGATTTTCAACGTACGCATACATAAACAATAACACACTACTGGCAGCGTTGCAAAATATACCGATTTTTCGGTAGATCTCTCGAAATAATCGAAAATACTGATTTTAGGTCATGATCTACTGATTTTTTTTTCGTTTTTAGTAACACTGCGGTAACATTGCGGTAGTTTGTTCTAACCAAAGAGTTAATAACTATACGGGAATAACTAACAGAAACTCCCCAGATGGTCCAACATTGTCATAAACAGTATACAAAATATTTCAACTAACTGGTAAAACCCCTTTAGAACAGTATAGTTTGCGTGAACATTATTTAAACAAAACAACTTAAATTATTAGCAATATGGATGTTTTTTTATGGTAAGTAATTCCCTGTCAAGTAAAAGTTTCAAATATAATATTCTTTGCGAACGTGAAAGAGGCAGCTATAATTTTTTTAGTAGTGTATTTTATTGGCATTTAGTAAGAGTAATTATTATGTCGAACACTACTAAAGATGATTTCAGTACTGGTCCATCGACCAGTACATGCATCAAACACAAAAAGTATTCCCTGAAATATAAAAAATAATGGGAGCTACGACCAAAATTCTCTGCGTCATGAATTCATGATTTTAATATATTTCGAAAAATATGTTTGATAAAATGTCTTGGCAAAAAAGGTACTTACGCAAAATAATAGTATTTAGGTTTTTTTTTTTAATAATTTTGTTAAAAAATTAATATTTATAATATATTAATATTAATATAAACATTAGTATTGAAATTATATTTTAAATTATGTAAGTTATTTTGAATTCATAAAATATTTACTGAAATCTACCGATTTTTTCTGCCAACCCTACCGAATTTGTCAATATCAAACCGGGTTTTGCAACGCTGCACACTGGTCACACTGGCAGAAGTGGCAGAACAGAACCACAGAACTCGTTAGAAGAAAAAGTGATGGTTGCACGGTCGGAAGACTCAGAGGACGGTCTATTGTTTTGTTTTATAAAATTTGTGTGTCGCGTTAGGTTATACAGATGATGTGCTTTTGATTTTTTTGTTTACGTTTACATTTTTATATTATCCTTCTGACCGTATGTAATTTGAATATTTAAATTAAAGTAGGTAAAGGTATTTATTTTACTTTGCAAAGTTTATTTATGTAAAGTGGAATTCTTTGTTTTCTACACTAGTAAGTGTTATGTTATTGCAATAACTGTGAAGATAATTTATGGAAAATAAACTTAAAACGGTAAGTACTTTTAATTCTATTCTTTGTAAGAGTGATCCCTTGACCCTTTATTTTATTTATTAGACTGGCCTACTTACAAGCACACTAATTTGCAGGCAAAAAAAGTTACATATGACTTTTTATAACCAAGTTAATATAGACTTTTTTGATCACTTTAAATCTTTGCTTCATAATTCAGTGCTCAATGTTGTTAAAAAGTACCTAGTTTACCAATTAGATTTTGCAAGTTAATTTTTCTAAGCTCTATCTTTATTTACAAAATATAATTATTGTGAGTAGTAAGCTAAATTAACAAACTTGGCACATTTTATTTTTGTATTAAGTTATGTTAGCTTTTTTAGAACACTATTTTTAAACTAAAAGTTCACTATGTACCCTCTTTTATTTATTTATTAAATATCAGCCAGTACTTCAGGTACAAGTAATTTATTACTATTATATTTTTATTGTAAATAGATTATGCGGTAACTAACTTTAATTTGGCATCTGTATTGTGTAGCATTGCTTTGTCTCCGATAGGACAATAAACTTTATTTTGAGTCATTGTCAGGCAAGTAGGTACCTACCTACTCTTTTAAGTTTGTAAAATTAATTGCAATAACATATTATGTACCTACCTAAAGGTGTTGGATCCCACTATTTCCATTGATGGAAATACTGGGACAGAGTCTCCCACTATCTCCATTGCGGGCGGCGCGGCGATTAAAAAACGCTGCATCGCCTCTTATTGACGGCTTGCACATGGAAACTATATTTATTTCCTCTTTAGATAAAACCCTCTTTTGGACTTATTGAGTGACAGCTGCCATTATCATTGTAGTTCTAATAATAGTAATAATGCACTATTGCGTTATTGATTCATTGACTGAATATTAATAAAATAATTTTATTCATGGAGTTTATAAAAAGGGGGAAGGGTGTTGTATTATTGCACATGAGATATGAATACACTAAGCACATAAGTCTATCAAAATAATAATACTTTATGGATGTTAAATGATGAATGATATATGTCACAGGCGGATAAACACATAAAACAATAACTTTTTACATTTTCGTTAATTACTTACCAGTACCTTATGAACAGATCTGGTGGAATAAGTACTGTTTCTTTCCTGGTACTAGCAGTTTTTTGCCGCAATGGAAATAATGGGATATAATTTGTATAAAACGCTTGTCCCACTTTTTCCGTTTCGCATTTCCATGGAAATAGTGGGATACACCTCCTACAAGCCAGGTATTAAATTAATCATAGACCAAATCTATTTAGTACATTAATGGTGTCTAATTCTTATAAATTTGTAAATTCTTACTGAAAATTTATGGCAGATTTGTTAATCTAGCCAATAGATGTCTTCGTACTACTGAACATAGTCATGCCTTAATTATTGCTATTTTGACCAATTGCAAATTAAGTACTAAACTAAATGCTTTTCATAGAGGTAAGTATTATCCTTTTTGTATATTGCAATGTAAGTTTTATACTTACTTGATATTCATTCATTTTATTTCCAACTTGTGATGCAATGTTCAGCTATTTATACATTTAATTTAAATGTTTTCATCTAAGATTAAATGTGATACACAACATCATGAATTGGTTGACTTTACTTCAGAAGCTAGTTATACCCTGTACCCTGCACACTAAGTACAAAAAAATTATACTATGTTTGTGTTGATTTGCTGCAATAAATAACTTCATATAACATAACCATACACTTATAAATACCACTAGAATAGAGACTACAATACTATAATAGGAGTTGGTATTGTATCGCCACTCCTTAACTATAATCACACCGACTCCTTGCCACTAACCTGCAATTTCAAGTGCATTTGCAAAGTGGAGTCATATTGAGTAGGCAAATATAACAGAATAATAATCAAAATTGATTCAGTATTGTAACAATGACAGAGTAACGGAGTTTCTTTCATATTTAATATCAGTAAATATAATTTTGACCCATAAATTATTGTCAGGATACAGTAAACTATGAAGTTACTTAATCTAAATTACTTATTTTATGTTATAAATCAAAATTTCATCAGACTTTGATTATTAATTTAATGAAATTCAGAAATTTTCATCAAAATTGCAAATGGAATAATGATACTCATCTATCATTTACAGTTACTGGTAGTTAGTTTATAGGTTTATAAATATAATACTTACATGCACATTATTATCATAGAGAAAAGGCGACAAATTCAGCGATTTGTAATTATGTCGTAAAAAGTATAATATAATACAATATAGTATTTATTAATATGGTACAGTTGCGTACACAAGCGTTAGGAAAAAATAAAACAATTTCATTTCTTGAATTAAAAATATTTTTTTAATAATAACGCCACTATCTACGATAAAAATAAATCTTCAATTAACAAGTACTTCTCTATTTAAATATCCGTGTACAAAAATATTTTTAATTACATATAATACTTAATTATGTAATTATAATAACGTTAACAAACGCTTGCAACGACAGCAATGGACTTAAATGTGTTTTAACTAAAATAGGTTTAATAAACGATTATGAATATAAGGGTAAGTATAATATTTCGAGCTTCAATAAAAATTAAAATCACATCACATAACTAGACTATTCAGTTGTTTAGATTTGATCAACAATTTGAGCAGGTGTACAAAAATAAATGACCTATAAATTATATCGAAACAACAATTGTGTTATCACCTATACCAATTCAATACCGGTATTATACTGTAAATTTTGGGATGTTACCTAAATATATTGCACGGCCGCTTTTTTGTAGCCATTCGAACTTGGTCGGGTTATGTAGGTTTTCGATGCTTCGTCAGTATTATAATTGTTTTTCTTTAATTACTGAATTTAATGACATGAAATTTTGCATGTGAATAGTTGAATGAATACACCATCACAGTTTGTCTTAGGTATCAATCCATCTTGCTTTAGTTAAAGATAACTATGATATTTAATTTTTTATGGATATGACATAATCAATAGGTAGGTACCTAGTTGTGGTAAAGTTGTTATTTTAATGTTGTACGATTTTGTTTTATTGCTTTACCGGATTGTTCTGTAATATGTATTCATACATAGGACTGTCATGAACTGTTAAAGTTTTTATGTTTCATGAAAGATATATTGAAATGAAAAGATATATTGGAAATTTAAAACATCAGTCAGAAAAATACTCCTGATATGAAAATGAACTGATTACTATTTATACATCCATGCTACAGATTTGCAAGCTAAATGTACGAAGCCGAGCGAAAAGCTACAATGTTTTTACTGAATGCAGTCAAAAAACGTTAAACGGATTCTTACTTTCGTAGCACGTTGTCCAAGTCGGATTTCGAAAGCAAGTGCATTGATGTTATAAATCTTGAATCTTTACTAAAATAGCTATGCAGAAGAAGAAATCTTTCTCACGCAGAAATAATATTTCCCAGGCTTTCGATGTTAAAAATATATTAATTTATAACATCGATAGCCTGCCAATTATTTGTGTCAGTTACCTAATTTTATGTTTTTCAACCCCTTCGCGACACAGCGCTTGTTGCAGTCTAATAAATTATAATAGATCTTTCTCAACAAGTTGTGCACATAATTCCGTACTTACTGCATGCAATAGATAGAGCTTTAGCTAGATCGTCTAAGGTCATGAATTCATGATGTTTTTGATTTGTATAAACGACGAAACCATAAAGGACAATGCGTCACCTACATCAGATGCAAACGGGCAGAAAGACTCGTATTCGTACCGGACCAGAAAGGAGTCGTATTTATGTTCTGTGTTCGTTTTCGTTTGCAGTCAACAGTTAATCTATCTGTGCTCATGCTACATTAAGAGAAAGCTAATTGGTAGAAACTGCGAGTCCTAGATCGATGTCGACGAACGTGTCAATGTGAACTCTTAATGCATATCTAGTCTTATAGTTTTTATGAATACTTGCACATTCGAATTGAGACAGACCTCACGCTGAGATAAAATGCAGACTTGTCGTAGTTTGCTTTGTAGCATAGTACCTACATTTATATATACCATAGAATTATTTGTACCTAGTATTACTTAAATAGATGTTGGTACCCTCGTATTTGAGGTAATGTGTAAGCACTATTTTCATAGGTATTTATTTATTTATCTATTATAGATATTTATACTTACCTGAATTCATGTTTTAAACACCGTTCCATCATGGTATGGTTGCGAAATCTGAACCTATTATTTCAAGCAGTTTACCTTTTAACTACCTACAATAAATAATAAGAATCTAAGTTTTTCTGTAAGACAATATCCTTCACTAATTATTATTGGGTACATACGTACTATTTATTCTGTGCTAAATTATTACGTACCTACATATTAATTTCGAAACTTCTACCTACAAATAAGTAAGGTCTATCATCTGAATTTCTTTGTGGGTAGATATCTCAGTACCTACCTATCTAGAATCTGTTTACAAGGCGTGCACTGTTTGATAGATATTACTGTCATTTTCTTAATGAAAATCAGAATGCGTAGGTCACATCACATACGTTGGAATGGTAGCTAACATATTTTTATACAACACTAGCGACCCGCCCCGGCTTCGCATGGGTGCAATGCCGGTTGTAATGAAGCCGACTAGTCGACTGAACTGATCACGGTTTCGGGAATTGCCGTAACGCTTCGCTTACTGCTGAATCGCGCGCAAGTCGCAAATGCCGCCTGCGAACGTGTTGTGCAAATGTTTCGTTTTTGTTTACTTCGCCTTGTTTCTTGATTTTTTTTTTGTAAGGATCAAGGAGGTGTTTTTGTGTAAAATATTTTTGTGTGAAGATACTGTTCGTGTTCATTTAAGTGCATAACTCAATTAAAATTGAATGAAAATACCTACATATTATTGAGAAATATATACAAAATAAGAAGCCGGATAGACAGCGCTCTTTGCCGGATAGCCGCCGACTAGTCGGCGGCTACGATATTGGCCGGATAGTCGGCTTTACTGACTAGTCGGCGACTAGTTGGCACATCACTGTTTATACCACAGAATGTCTTATAGGTGCACATTCACAGCTTTTTTTGTCATTAGACAATTCAAATGATTTTTGCATATTTCGTATAGCGGGTGCGCTATGTCCTTGCTCTTTAAATCTGAATATCTTCGAAAATATTTATTTAAATTACACGCTGTAAAGGGCTATATTGATCTATATATCACCTTTTTTTAATTATTTTTGATGTTTTTTGTGTTTTTGCAAGAATCTAACTACAGCGGCTGTAACGATACTGAGGATGAGCGCTAATGCCTATAACACAAGATATTTATTTATCTTAGCTTAAGGCATTAGTTGTAACACACATACATGTTAATACCTATAAGCCTTTGTGTACAACTGTTATCTTTGTATTTTTTTGGTGCAAATAAACAATAAAATTATTATAATTATTGTAAATATCTCGCTTTAGAAAATATATTAAATGTACAATGTATTTAAGGTACCTACTTAATTGGGTAAGGCTAAATGCTGTATTGCTTAAAATCACTTCTTAAAAAAATAATTATTGTGGGTTATCCCTGAGATAAAGATATATATACCATTGCGGACTTTTTTGTAAACCTTTTTAAGGTGCACAATACTTTAGTACTTACATTATTTTGATCTTTCTTGTAGGGTTCAGCCAGCGTTTGCAATGTAAGCGCAAAAAAATGTGTTTATTTACGATTTCACATTAGAAACCTCTAAAATTATCAGTATCCCTCTACTATATTATGCATGTTATATACAGTCATATAAACCTGCATTATAATCCGTTGCGTAGTTTTATAGATCTAAGTATACATAGGGACAGACAGACAGACAGCGGGCAGCGACTTTCTTTTATACTATGTAGTGATTGTTTCCACGTTACCTTGCTATCTAGTGTAATTCTCAGATATTTTACTTCGGTGGGCATTTCTAACGATGTTGTATGTATATTGTAAGCATGCTCTGCCTAATAGATCTCTTTTCTTTGTGAACTCTGTCGTGTGCTATTTGTATCGTGCGGAAGTCGAACCCCCTACACTCAATTTAGCGATAGAAGCGAGGCAATCACTAGCCGTTAGACCACACATGGGTATCCAGTTAAGTTCTAGGTGATAAGAAGCGTGTCTATGGATTGATTGATACTGAATCATAATCATAATCAGCGTTGAGTGTTTATTAGAGTCTGACCTTTTCGATAACGGTAATGTAAAGCAACATGCATCAACCTTTATTTTTGCATTGTGTATAATGTAACTAGTGTTTCTACTTTATTTTGCTAGATATGTACCTATCTCCTTTTATTTTATTACTGTTTTTATGAACTACTTGTACTAGCTATATTTTTATGGTGTAGACTACTCGTAAATCCGTAATAATATTATGTATTGTAGAAGGAATATGGTGCTAAAGAAAATTAACACTATCATTTACCCACCTTATTTAACTTTGAGGATGTAGTGTGAATTCTAACTAGGTTTACCTTTGACGCGCTTCTACTCGATAATTGATAGATTGGCATATAGATGTTCAGGTCTATTTTAGACGACAGCTTATGGTTTTATAAAGATAAAAGTAACTGAAGGAAAACTCTTTCATCCATCAGTATTATGTAAGTAGTAGGTAAAGGTAACCAAAACTCTTTCACCTATCAATATTGTGGCATAGGTATACAATGAGTGCAATTTATACGATTCAAGATAACTATCTAAATACTGGACCATAAAAATATCTAAATATGACTAGAATATCCAAAGAATTTTTGCCAAAGGCCTTGCTTCAGAAATAGAAGATAACATTATATCAAAGAAACTATATAAAAAGGTCAATGTCCGATAGTTATGTTATTAGGGAGGGATATAATTTTTGTTATATATACATATGACTTTTGATGTAGGTAACTAAAAGTGTAGGTACAAACTAAACACTTAGTTTAGCTGAGTATCACTCAGATCAGATAGGTACCGAGTCTTGCAGGATGTCTGGTAGACATAGGTATTCCCTGCAAGAAATTATTTCGCAACTTGTAGGAGTTGCTAAGATATCATTTGATAACACTGGATGCTTTCGCAACATTCAACTAGGTATATTGATATTTAATATTTTATTTATCATCACAATTTCCACTCATTATTTTCCAGTGGTGTGCGAAATGAGTTAGGAACGCCTGTACAAACACGTTAGTACCTTTGCATTACCCACCAACATTTTAGAACATGGTTTTTTACATTTAAGTATATTAGCCTACCAAAGTGATTCCACTCTACCTGATGGTAAGCAGTCAGTGGAATCCAGACGTGGTGGCACCATTTCAAAAGACATCGTCTGAAACTGCTGGTATGGTGGCCTTCACTATGGCGGCTTTGTAAGATGCAGCAAGAAAAGATAAGTTTTGTGTTGGATGTTCTCCATTATTGAAATGCACACTGTTGGCATTAATACGATCAGTCTACTTTTAAATTAAAATAATATATTAATTGACACAGTAAACAGTTGTCCTCTTTTCAACTGACTACAAAAAGGAAGTGGTTTTCAATACGTCGAAACCTTTTTTTTATGTATGTTCCCCGATTACTCGATGATGGCTGGACTGCTTTTTTTAAAAGGGTATTCTTCCCAGGTGGTTCCATGATCATCAAGCCAGGACTGATAATGCGATCCTGAAGAAATGGAGAGAACTCTTCAAATTTTACACACTTGAAGCGATTTGGATACTTTTTGAAAGAGTACTTTCTCGGTGTGGTTCCATTTTAATTTGATGAAAATCTGATGATGAAATTCGGAGATAGGCACAGATAGGCATCAGAACCCCTCAATAAATGATAGCAAATGGCCTGGGACTGCTGAAATTTCATATCTTCATAAATACTACAAAAACTTACTATAATAGCAAATTAAGACTGATAATACCAAGTAAAACAATAACTTTATTGTTTTACTTGGAACCAACTTCAAAATTATAAAATACTCTTATTTAATCATTTCTGATTAGCTAAATCAATATACGAATTACTTTGTGCTAAGTAAATTTATTTTTTACTTTTTAGTTTCCTTCCTGTATGAAGGCGGGGTATTTGTTTTATTTAGAAATATTTATTTATTAGATTTATTAAACTGTTCTATTTTCCTTGTAAAATTGGTACAAAAAAAGAGAATGTTACTACGAAACATTACATGATGATGAGAAAAACTGTTGACAGTTTTTCTCATCAAAGTGTACTGTGAACACAGATGTGATGTGTGGCATGATTGTACTGCGACGATATGACATACAGCCCTACATGACATGCATGTACTTATCTGTACAACTAATACAATTAGTAGATAAATCCACTTGATTTTGCGTTTGCAATAAAAATAAATTGGCGCACGTTTGATAAAATATTGTATTCTTTAGATATGAGGCCTTAAGTAGCTCATTGACCAAGATTTGTAGGATTGATTAAACAATATGATTGCAATGAAAGTGTATGTATTTTGTTCTTCAGTAACTTTCATTTCCAATGAGATTATTACAGTTTTTTTATCTCACTTTGTGCAAATGTCATGTCACTTTTGAGTAGGTAATCTATATTTTACTTACAAATAGGTACTTAATAGTTTGTACATTTAGACGCAAGCTTGCGGTATTTAGTAGTAAATCTTTCTAATGCCATTTTAAGAGCTTTTATTTGAGCATTTTAGGGTTATTTTAGAGCTTTTATTTAAGCATCTCACTAAGCCGCCATAGTGGAGGCCACCATACCAGTAGTTTGGCTTTTGGAATGGTGTCCGCCACTTCTGGATTCCACTTACTGCTTACCATCAGGCAGAGTGGAGTCACTTTGGTAGGCTAATATAAAAAAAAAAAAAAAGCAGTTTTAAGTTTATTGTGTGTTAAGTACCTAATTCATTTCATTTGGTAAAATGACTTCGCTATGTT
Source organism: Parascotia fuliginaria (assembly GCA_963082885.1). NCBI lineage: Eukaryota > Metazoa > Arthropoda > Insecta > Lepidoptera > Erebidae > Parascotia > Parascotia fuliginaria. Next base: position 6,502,635 of record OY720175.1, read on the forward strand.
GATGATAGGTACGTAATCTGTGGCATCCAGAAGTAGAGATTTATGATCCCTATTTAATTAATACCATGACAAGTGAATATTAATGCCACGCTTAAAAGGCCTAGAATCAAAATTAGAATAAACACCAAATCCAATATTTTCTTGGTAATAAATTTTGCATTTCTTTTCATTTGTAGCTGGTATTGCTATCATTTGTAAACACCAGACTATATTTCATAAAGACACGCGTAAAAGACCTGTATTCAAAATATAATATTCATGTAAAATGATTAATAACATGTGGTAGTACACGCGATGTTATTTTGAACATCAAAGTTTCGCCGTCTCGTTGGCGGATTTCTCTTTATTCCGTTTATTGAGTAAGCAATACGTAAATGATTACAAGGTCCAAGGTCCATATTACGTACACATATTATGCTGCTTTTATGGTCATTGTAATCGTTTACTTGAGTTGCTAATTGGTGGTTACTGGTTAGCCATGACTTTGTCCGACTATCGCGATAGGTACGTGTGACATTAACCTCGAGAGAGTTTTTGCTCACATAAATTACCATAATCATATTACCTACTACACATGCTGGTAAAATGTAGGGTACTTATGATGTCTTGCAAAAAAATTAAAAGCAGGTTTTTTAATAGAGGTCTATGTAATCTGTAATAATAATAACCAAAGAGCTCGATTTCATCTCAACAGAACTAAAAATACCTACATCTGTCTAGGTCTATGAAGCAATATCTTTTTCATAACATAGGTATTGCCATGCTCGATTTGGTACTTAATTTATCAGTATCACATGATATAAATACCTATGCATAATGCCATGGCCTAAATTTCATGGTAAAATGAGTCTGACTTCATAGTGGTATGTTCTTTTGATTAAGTACTGAGAGATGACACTGGAATTTTTGTTTTAAGTAATAAAATATTTGTCTCTTAATATGATGCTTATGCATAGTTATCATTATCACTTAAGTCTTATTATTTATAAGTAAAATATTTATCATAAAACTGAAGTTCTCATTATGAACAAAAACAACAATGCAACACACAATATTCATTCCTCACTTGCAAACCATACCTTTTACATGACAGCTGAAGTAGACAGACAGGGTTCATTGACCTTTGTTGTTCAGTGTTATGATAACTAGTTTTATAATTTGGTTAGTTAGTCACAGTATGCCATACAATATCAACAGGTCACACAATAACCTTCGCAGCGTCCCAAGTTTCATTATCATTTAACAAAAGTTCAAGACCGGGCTCAACAGAGTACTTAGGTATATACAGTGCAAAGTTGATTCGATCAGGGCGCGTTTAGATAAGGTGATGGTAGGTGAGGACGGACTTTGAGTCACTAAAAAAGAAATATTGTCTGTTGTAGCATCAATAAAGCACGGACAGTGCAATTATTGTCCGTGCTTTAGTGATATTTCGAGAAATATTGTACATTTTTTTTGCTTGTCTTTATTAGTGACTCAAAGTTCGTCTTGAACTATCGCCACTGAAGACATTATACGTACTGAGGAACTAAACCAAGAGTCTGACAGGTCCTAACATGACAAGGGCCAAGGGTAGACAAGCTCATCAACAATTTCAGTTAGACACGGAAAATTCATTGATACCTATAGCCGATATAACTATCGACATAGAGAGCCAATTAAAACGTATGTTACGAAAACATTATAGGGCGTAGGTATCTTATTTATTTAGATGCTTAGTTAGGTGTAGAGTTATTGAATACATAAATTACATTATTTTATTGTTTTATCTTAACTTCATCGTCCTCGTCTCTTATTATGCCACATGATTTCACCCGCGTCTTTGGTTACTTTTCTGCTCCTGTCGCCAGAGCGTGATGTTACATAGTTTACAACCTTCCTCTGGGCTATCATACGCAAAAAGAATTATTCAAATACGACTGGTAGTTCCAGATATTAGCGCGTTCAAACAAACAAACAAACTTACATAATCCTCTAATAATAGTAGGTATAGATTATCCTGCTACAGGCGATATTTATCTAAACCGACGTAAGGCATTCTCTTTAATTTAAATTAGAAACCTCGCTTCATGTGTCAATAGTTTAAGTTAAACATTCTGAGTGTTTGTTTCGTATCGACATACGTACCATACATCCTATTACAAGGTCACGTTTATGCCATAATATAAACAAGTAGGTAAAACTTACCTATTGTTAAACTGTTAAGTATCCGTTTCTGTTTGCTAATTTTGTCACGAGTTCTCAACCCTAGTTTTTCCTGTGTTGCGTTTTGTCCAACACGTCTTGTTTTTATCCTTTGGAAGATTTTTGTTGTATATTGATATTCTCCGATGGACAGATATTTTCTAAAAATAAGGTTTTAACTTTGTGAGGTTAAGATTTAATCAGTAGGTATTTTAAATTTTTATGTTGTTTACAATACCAACCTGCTTTTGCGTTGTAGGTCTGCGAAACTCATGTTTCACCAAAGTTTTTTAGCATCGTATACCGTAGGTATTATATTTTTTACTTTAATTTAAGTAATAATGTAAGTAAGATTAAATGTAAAGAAAGTTCCAACATAATTTCACTCAATGTGAAAGTGTACGAAAGTTTGTTTTATATGTTTACATAGGTACCTACTTACTTATACAATACTTATTAGTTTTTAACCGACTTCAAAAAGGAGGAGGTTATCAATTCGGGTCGTGTTTTTTTTTTATTGTTATTATAGTTCTATTATAATTATTAAGCACATAATAATAATTTCCCTGAAAATATTAAATCTGTGTATATAAAGATTAATAAAATTTTGAAAAGGTAAAGGAGGTATGTATGGATCAAAGCAAATAAGCAAGTCTAAGTTGTATAAAAAAAATCTGCTCGAGACTGTATCTGTTCGTTCCTGCTCGGGACCGGTCAAAATAGAAATCCTTGGGGGGCGATTTGTCGAGTACCTAGTAGATGTCCTTCGTCTAAAAAGATGATGATTACTCACATCTGTTTAGATGATTCTAAAACGCCTAGTCAAGCTAGTAGGTATGCACAGACATGTTGTATGTATACGTTTCTCATATATGGTGTTTCCTCATCAAAACGATGCCCTTTGAGTTTGTTTTTTTTTTATAATTTATTTTTCAAAAAAGAAAAGTAACAAAACAAGTGTAATACTAGGTACTAAAATTTACCGTTGAAAAATAACAATAATTTTATCATTTTGAAGGTAGTATAGTCATACATACCAAGAATTTTGTGAATTTGCGGTACATTGGTTATCTTATAGACTACGTTTTAGTTACATATTTAGTACCCAATAAAATAAAATAAAAAAAAAGAAACAGAATAGTTGGATGTACTTTTTAAAGAGTAAGTAGGTATCCATACATTTTTGATATAAAGTAGGTTTAGTAAATAAATCAGACTTACATCAGTTTTCTGGCTTTTAACACAGTTCATAATTAACACTAATTCATAATATTAACACCATTTTTTACTGACACTATCACTACTTTTATGTTCTGTTTCTAAATATCGTTGCAATGCAGTGTAATAATGGTAGTGTTTTACAATTTTATTCTAATCACAATAAATATTGTTGCATATTATTAAGATTAACTGTATCTACACACAATCACAATGTAAGTTTATAACATTGTGTCAATACTAGCTCCAATTTTAACATTGTAAATTAAATATTATAGCTACACCCAACTATGATAATGGCGGTAATCGTAGAAAGTTCTTTACCTCCCGTGCTAGTCGAAACTGTGTTACGGCGGGGTAAGATTCTCACCACGACAATAGCCAATACATCTTAACGCAGCGTTAATAAGGTTCCTAATAGTAGGCTTATAATTCAGTTAAGAAAGAAATATAATACGGATTGGCGAGTATTTAACTTAGACAACCATAGTATATGTAAGACAAAGAGAATATTTCTTTATTTTCTAAACATTTTATTTATATTTTTTTTTTCCTTACGTCGAAAGTAAGATGTAAGTAATAATTCTAACTGATTAGATATATATATAATATATTATAGATATTATAGATTTGTAAATATAATAATATATTATTCTGTAGGTATTTATATGTAAGTATAGCAATTTTATATTATATTTGTATGTACATAAATACTTATATTACATAAATTTTATAAGCTTTTCAGTCCCCTCATAGTCTAGATTTCTCAAAAACCCTTCCAGCGCCCTACCACAATTAAACCTAGTCAGATCTCTAATTGGATTAGTTTTACTAATGCGATTATAAAGAAATGGTGACAGAAAAAAGGAGAAACCATTTGCAAAGACTGTATTACATTTAGGGATTATAAACACCTGTTTTATATTTGTTTTACAGTGATCACCAGTGTAAGATCTAAAGCCGGTGCTGTAGTCAGATTCTCTGTGCAGATTTTCATACACACTGTGATCTTAAACAGATGCAGGCGCAATCCCGGGTGTTTTCTGTATTTGTATAATATAGTCATGAGGGCCTAGAGTTTTAGACACTCCACATTATGGGTACACATCGCCTACTCAAAAACTGCCTTTACCCTATAGTTGAATAGTAGAGATAGTAAAAGGACCTATAACATGACAACGTAAGTGTTCGACATGCGTATAAACTAATCACCTGCAGCATAACAGGATAAAACTGTTTAACAGAATCAGAATTAGACCAACTTCAGACTTTTCTTTGAAGTTCGATCTCGACACTGTCTGTCTATTTCATCTTCAGTAATAAGTCCAGACTGTTAACATTTTACCCATTTAACTGAATCAGTCAAATGCACCGTGTAGCCAACCAACCGCGCATGGTAGGGCCTCTTTGAGGACCATTGTTCTGTGGATAGGGCAAACTAAAATCCAACATAGCTGTAGAGGTATAGGTTTACTAAACTCGTCGATGACAGCACAGAAAAGGTAACTGCTGGGCGAAATATTTTACGACGTCATTAACTCGACATGAGTGCCTGCAGCACAGATTTGTATAAATAACCTAGAATTTACTTAAATACTTAACTGTTTTAAAAAAAATGTATAAATATGGCATTCCAAGTCATAATAAAAAAAAGATAATAATTATCGATATTGATATTTAGCATCGGCAAATTTATAGGTCAAGGATGTGAAATAACAACAAATACTTAAATTAAGATATTTTTGGTATGTCATAGATATTTTGCATTGGAGATAAGCACAAAAATAATTTTTTTCATTGTTTTTAGTGGCAGACGAGCCAACAGCCCACCTGATGGTAAGTGGTAACTGCCGCTCATAGACCTCTGCAATGCCAGGGGCTCTGCGAAGCCGTTGCGTACCGTGATATTAATGTTAATAGATGAATACTTATTATATATAAATGAGACTAAAAGTATGCGGAAGACAAAGAGGAAATTCTCTGCTTGCTGGTTACCTACTTGCATTAATTGTGTATTCCGTGCATTATATGTAGTGTAGCGAGGCTAGGTTGAAGTACGGGCCGAATTTTGTTATTGAAACTTAATTTATTTTAAAGGCAGTCGTATCGGTTTATCACACGAGTGGTTGCACGTAGCATACTCGTAGTTATATTGTATACTCTTCTTGTCTTCAATCTCTGCAACAGACAGACATACAAACGGACGGACAACAAAGTAATTCCATATGGCTTAAGTAATTTTTTTTTTAAATAACAGAAATTTTTCCAAGACTGTAAACTAACCTAAAGGCCTTTGTAGAAATTACAATTACCTATTTCGCAAGGTTATGTTATATATAATATAAATTACCTACTTACCCTCCAGTTGCGAAATTTAACCACCCATATAGCAAACAGGTAGGGAGGTACTTGACTATTGATTATCTTATTACTACTTTTTGACTGGCCTGTTGGTCTAGTGGTTAGTGACCCTGACTGCTAAGGGTTCGATTCCCACCCAGGACAAACCTTTGTGTGATGAGCATGATTGTTTGTTCTGTGTCTGGGTGTAATTTATCTATAATATGTATGTATTTACAAAAAAAAAAATGTATATAAGTAGTATATCAGTTGTTTAGTACCCATAACACAAGCAAATATAATTGCTTAATTTGGGGCTAGATGGCGCTGTGTGAATGTGGTAGAATATTATTATTATTATATTATTATTACTACGAATAAAATGAAATTGCCTAATCTGTGATTGCGAAATGTGTTTTTATTCTGTCAGTCTAGGTACCTACCTACTTTCTGTAAATGCTCGCGGCCACTAACCTGTAGGTACATACCCATTATCTAATCAGTTGTAGTGATTTTTGATGAATACCTACAATATCACCATCATGATCATAACATAATAATATAGTACTTATGTATAAAGTGCATGAAAAATACTAAGTATTTTTTTTTTATCGGGCCGATTTTAGTAGGTGTCCATCCATAATGTAAAATGATTTTGCTCTGGCTTTTTTCACACTGATTCGATTCCTATGAACTCTAAAGAAGTCACTAACAGGTACTTAGAAAGAAGACTGTTTAACACACGAATAAACTCGGGTAAACAATAGTGTCACCCAAAAATAGTTGTTGAACATATTTGCTATCGTTGCATGTTTCAAGCGAGTGGTATTAGCACGTGGTGTCGGTGTGGTACATTTGGCACGTGCTCCTTACGTGCAGCCTCCCACTTATGAGCTCAACTGTATTTTATATTCGATGTTTAGTTACCGAGTTGCGTCCGCCTGACACAAATCACAACATGCTATCGAATTGCTGATAACTCCCGCGATATCTCTAAACTTAAACAATGATGCTATCGTTTGGGGAATGGGGAATGAATAACTAAATATGTATACCTAATGTATTGCATCTGAATATTAAAATATTTTACTTATTAAGAACGGTAAAATTGTATAGATAAGGTAGGTAGAAAAAATCTTTTTCTAACTAGACTGCAAATTAGATGACTCATTGTAGAAAGAAAAGTAGATTATAACAAGTCTATCTATTTATTTTTTTATTTTCTTAAATAATAGGTTGAGGTAAGCTTTGACGCGATCTTATTTTAAGTACTTACCTAAGTAGGTACTTACATGATAGAATAGAATAAATTCGTCAATCTTCTTTTTCTTTATTTTATAGCTCATCTCTAGTCGCTGGATCAACCACCACTGTTCTGTAATTGTGATAGGTATCCTTATGCTGCCAGAATTTTACAAGGTGGTAGATACCTACCACCTGTATCGATGTTCTTAGCTAGTGGTACTAAAGAGCATTTACAATATTATATATGCATTAAGATTGAAACTTCAGGTGGTTCAGTTCAGGTCGAAGAAAGTTTATTTATTGTCTACCTATCTAACGTTGAATATCAGCACGAATCTTATCTTTCCTCGACAGATAGCCTCTAATCTGTGTATCTCTTCTAGTTTTCTTATCAATACAATCGACCTAAATATGCCACGATTCAATAAGACAAGTGCAATACATCTTACTCTAAACCTTTGAGATAAAAGGCGCGATAAAATGCTGTTATCTTTTTAATTCAAAATAAACAATCTACAATTAGTGGAGCATTTACACTTACGCTATATATTTTTTTATATTAGTCTACCAAAGTGACTCCACCTCGCCTGATGGTAAACAGTCAGTGAAATCCAGAAGTGGTGGCCACCATATCAAAAGTCATCGTCTTAAACTGCTGGTATGGTGGCCACCAAAAAAAAAAAAGTCGAAATGGCCCAGTGGATAAGGCACCCGCTTCGTAAACACGAGGTAGTGGGTTCAAATCCGGGCAAGTACCAAAGTACAAATGATTTTTCAAATCATATGTACTTTCTAAGTTTATCTTGGACATTTCTGACTGACGGTGAAGGAAAACATCGTGAGGAAACCTGGACTTAAAAGTCTGAAATTGCCAATCCGCCTTGAGCAAGCGTGGTGATTAATGCTCATACTTTCTCTATATGAGAAGAGGCCTTTGCCCTGCAGTGGGACAGTAAAAACAGGCTGGTATTATTATTATTATTATGGTAGCCTCCATTATGACGGCTGGGAATGGGGTAGGGAAGGAAATGAAGGAAGTGAGACAAGAGGAAAGGGGGGAAATTGTGTCTCCGGCGCTCTCACTTACCAAACGAAACACAGTAGTACGGATACTACTACTCTTACGTCGATCTTCTATGAGAGGGTAGTACCTACTTTCTCGGTCGATCCAGCCCATTCATGCTGAAACTAGTGTGAATCTACTACCGTGGTTTTTTACCTATTCAGGAACAGAACCGTAGCTACCGCGGATTCCACAAACGTACATTTAATGAACACAAAGTACCTACCTATATAGTAAACCAGGTTCACAAAACTAATATTTTTGGATCACGGAAAATTTTTCTAAGGTGCTCATAGCATTTACGAGCTCACGGCGCTTGTGCACACTCGCAATAAAAACTGTAAATCTGTACTTTGAACCCACTGCACGCGATTCAAATACTCTTTAATCATTTTAACATTGAAGACTGTAGTTCATCATCATCGTCATTTTAGCCTAAATATGTTTTTTTTACTTTTAAACTGTAAGCTTTCGAACTGCATCGCTCAAGAATAAGGTTAACCATTTGTAAAATTGCAGTGAAGTAGGTATCTTCATAAATTCAACTGTGTAATTAGAGCGTTTGTTTGTTACAGACAAGGTGACAAAGGCTGAAAATGACTGTGGAAAAGAGTAAAGGCCAAGAGCTGAAGAAGCCGCCTCTAGCGACCAAAAAGGTCGCTCCCGATGGAGGATGGGCATGGATGGTCTGTCTAGGAGTCAGTTTAGTTAATGTAAGTAAATGTCTTTGTTTAAATGTTTAAATGATTTGAAGAATAATTCGCGACGTGTCGAGCAGGCATCAGATAAATAATAAAATCATAGAATAATATTTTTAAAACACTTCAGTAAGAAGAAATGCGAATTCTTGTTTTGTACTTACTAATTGGGAAAAATAATGCGATTGACAATTTATTGTTTAATATTGATTTAGGAAATTTATGATCCATTGTGAGTTTGTCATGATGATGTATATTATTTGCAGTTAGGTACACATGGTATTGTGTGATGCTGTCAAATAAACTGACTATAAATATACTTCACTGTTAAATAGTCTTAAGACAATTAAAAAGTAATATAAAATATTCACGGCTCATGAACAGAATCGCTGCCAAAAGATTCAAGATTCAACAGTTCAATGACATCTGACGTCTTGTGTACTCGTACGTAGGTGTAATAGAAATGCCATTAAAAACATCTTGTAAAAAAAACCAAGTCTCGCAACTTATTTCTTCTACCGTAAAAAGTTGTGTGATTCATGTAATACCAAGTCAGTTCATTTATTTAGCTCCTACTTAAGGGACCTTCTGTCTTAAGTCATTACCTACGTAATTAGCTAACCTAACAACATCTTATGACCTTTATCAATACTAAAAATCTTTTATGTTTTAAATAAATAGATTGACTTGGCAATCGCATTAAATAATCCAATTTAATATAATGCGTTTTACTTGTGAGATACATTGTTTTCGCGCCCCCAGATTAAGTGGACTTTGCCTAGAGACGGTAGGTACTTCAGTTAAGCCATCTCGTGGACTGCAATCCGAGACAAATATAATATCAACAAAATATTTGTTTCTATAGTCTGACAGCTTATGTGTACGATAGCAGAACGTTTTGTAAACAAACAAAACTAGGATAGGTATTCTTCCTTAATATCGTGTATGTATTTTTTCTTAATACCTAATATTTCTCGCTATTAATTTAACTTTCATCTATGAAATAATAAACCATGAAGTAAGTTTGAAATAAATCATTTCATCAATTACGAGCGACATGACAGTCGCAGACAGTATGATGAATGTAATCAGTTTATAAGAAACGTAACTATAGAATTTAATTATACATATAGAAACAAAAATAGTAGAATAACAAAAACTTAAAATAAGTTTAGATCAAATAAACATGAACCTTTTCATGCCATAGTTAACATCTTATGCAGTGAAACCGTTGCTGTAAATAATTGAGTTTTTTTGGCTGCAAAAATCGTCAACTAGATTTGGCAGTACTTTCTTATGTGGCATTTTTTCTTACTTACTTACTTTATTTGTTGTTACCTCTTTAAATTCTGGTTTCTACTAAAGTAAATTACCGCTGAACACCCACTCAATATCAAAGTCAAACTCATTAATTTATTCAGATCAATGAATGACACTTCTAAACATCAAAATCCTAAGAGAATAACTAGTAAGAAACTCAGGCCACTCTTTTGATCTCTAGATGATTAAAATAATATATTATGGGTAATGTAGGTTGCAAGTCATGAAACTCAGCTAAAATAAATAAGTTAGACAATACAGAAAATTCTGGGGTTATAAACGCCGTCGCGCCGCTTCAATTAGTACAACAAAAATAATAAACATGTGAATTGCAAATATTGTTTTAGTCCAATGAAACATTAAATTAATTGATCGTGTTACAAAATAATGCCATCAAAAACAACTTGTAAAAAAATCAAGTCTCGCAACTCAGTCCTTTGACCGTGAAAAGTTGTGAGATCCATGTAATACCACAGATTACAGAAAACCTACGTAATACCAAGTCGGTCAATTTATTCAGGGACCTTCTGAATTAAGTTATTAGTATTACGTAATTAGCTGAGTTTCACCCTCGTCTTTGCTTACTGCTCTGCTCCCGTCGCCAGTAGCAGATGTTACATAGCCTATAACCTCCCTCGAGAACTGGACTATCATACGCAAAAATAATGTTTCAAACCCGACTGGTAGTTTCAGAAATTAGCGCGTTCAAACAAACAAACAAGCAAACAAACTATTCCGCTTTATACATATAATAGTATAGATTTGATTGTTTCAAGCGATTGCCAAGTCAATCTATAATTATATTTTACGGTAGAAAAACTGAGTTTTCAGACTTGGTTTCTTTTACAAGTTGTTTTTGATGGCATCTCGTATATATGTTTTTGTAGCTGCAAATGTAATTTTGTAATTCTAATATTTATATGGGCTTACGAAGTTATTTATGCAGTTGGTGTACCTAGAAAACGGGACAGAAATTGCAAAGTATTTTAGTATTTCTTTGATTTATACCCTAAACACTGATTGTTTTCTAAATGACTTCAAGTTTTGATTTTTTTGTCAACCAGTGAGTTATTTTGAATTAAGAAATTTTGACTAGTTATAATTCCTAAACTACTAAATTTAATGAAATTTGAAATTTGCCGTGTTATTTATTATATTACAATGCCTGCTTGGTTACGACAATTTAGGCTTCTAGTTTAATCCACAATGAAGTTATAGGACAGAAGGTCGAAAAAGGCCTGAACTATTTCGAGAAAATGATAGTATGGTATAACGGGCGTAGGTACCACTCTTTGGCTGGACGTGGCGAAAAAAAAAATTATCAACACGAACGTTTTTTTATTGTGTCAACTTTTCGTAGGTATTTAGTTTTTCTAAAACTTCTTTTGGTCGCTTGGCCAGGCCATTTTATGTAATTTCTTGGCAGAGTAAAGGCATCTCATACAGAGAAGGCGTAAGAATTAATCATGCTTGCTCGAATGTTCTTAATAAATAAGTAAATATTCGCTTACATACTTTAGTTTAAGGTCGTAAACTATGTCAGTTTAATTGTCCATTTGTGATCATAGTAATTAAACTGTTTGTATTCTATTTATTAAACTGTATAATTAGAATTACTTTACAACCTACTACTATGACGAAACGTCACCAGTAGGCGCCACTTTAACTGTCACATTGGGCAAATCAGGGGTGAACTTTTAAAAAGCGCTTGACAGCTAGACCTGACGCATCGGTGCTGCCACCTCGTGGGCACCATTTTAGAAAACCCTCTCAGCAATTTTCTTTTGTCCTTAAGCATATGAATTATTCATTTTGTAAATTAAACATTAAAATTTGCGAAATATTTGTTTTGATAGCGCTGTCAAAATGGAAGACCTTTCACCAAAGTGGCGCCAATTGGTGGCAAAAATTTTCCTAAACACCCTCATTGAATGCGCACATTGATATTTTATTTCATTAGAATGAAATTTAAATAAGATTTTATTTTAGGCAGCTTTTCTTAAATTAAAATCTTTAAGGTTTACGTAGATGGTAGAATTCAGAGAATTTCGGTACCACCTATTGTATTCACTTGTCACAACGAATTTCAACATGAAGATTACTAGTCTATAAATATTTTTTAGACTTTTCCTTGACGTTCTTGACCTTGTTCCAAAGTTGCGTTATTGAGGAAAATGAGTGAGAGTATAAATAGGTAGGTATTTATAAATTTTACAATGAAAGGTTTAAAATAAACTTTATAAATATACCTATTACAGAGTCGTTGACACGATTGTAATCTTAGAATCAATTATTTTGTTGCGGAGATATTATACAGCCAATGATAGTTGTGAACGATGAATTCTTTCGAGTCAGTACCACAGAGTAAGCCGTACAGAGACAAAGCTTCCTAAGAAAGTGCAAAATGGTTACCTATTTTGATAGCGTTGTCACAATAGGAGACAAACGAAACATTTGTTAAATAGTTTATATATGGAGTTGTTCCGATCCGATCCTCCAGATGTGATCCCCTAGGATTATAATTATTCTGTAATTTTACAAAAAAAAAATCGTTTATTTTAGAAAAATAATGTAATGTTGATCGACTGATAGGCGGAACGAAGTTCGCCGGGTCAGTTAGTCAAAAATAAAATAAAAGGCTCCGTTCGCGGAGCGGTAAAACACTATACTTATTCGCAAAACATAATTTTTCATTGTCCCTTCGGATTTTAAAAATATTATGTATAAGAATATTTTTACTTTACTGATAATATTTTTTAAAGTAGGTATTGGAAAGTTTTAAAATTAAATTAAATATATTCTGAACTTTCCGAAGTAAAACTAGGTCAATGTTTATTTACGTTCATTACTATGTAACTGATATTGATATCTAAACATTTTAAATAAATAGTTCGTGGGAAAGACACTTGTGATAGACAAATAGAAAACATGGTAGATACAGTTTTCCTTTCGTAAAATTACATTGCACGGAAACCTAAAAACAAAATTCCGGCAGATTACTTGCTAAGGGCATAACAGTGCGTACGTGACAATATCTCGTCACACAAATAGTAGGATTGCTTAACAAGTCACATGCGTTCTTATTCTTACAGTCTGACACAATTACTTCAGCCTTAATGTACTATCTGGTAATAGTGATAGGAGAACGTTGGCTTCTTTCTTTAGTGAAGCCGAGACGAGTTTGTCGATATCTTTTTTATTGATCATGATCATACTTATCTTTGCTATGAATTAATAGCCACTATTGCAGACACTATTATTGTGCTGAGCAATCATTATTTCAAATAATTCGATCGGTTTTTAGGGCTCCGACCTCAAAAGGAACCCTTTTAGAATCACTTTGTTGTCTGTCCGTCTGTCTGTCAAGACCCTTTATCTCGGGAACGCGTGGAGGTATCGAGTTGATTTTAAAACGATATATTACATGTGAAAAATCAAATTCGTGAATTACATGTGAAAGATACGGCCGTTTATGTGGCAAAAAACGTATATTTCGACATTCAATGGAATTAAAATTTATTTAAGATGCGCTCCACGGCTTCTCCCGTGCGTAAAATATGTTTTGTTGTATCCTTCGGGAACCAGACTGATTTTGGGCATAAAAAGTAGCCTATGAAATCTGGCAAGTAATACAGTCTTATACTACAAGTACAGGAAAAAACTGAAAACTATACATTTGTAATTAAATCATTAAAAAACAAGATCTTTATGTCAGGAAGGGCGCGCGGCGGTCTAAAATTTGAATTGAGTTAACCGTGTCATGTGGGGTATCGTATGAAAGGGGTTCATTGGCACAAGCTTAAACAGATTTTAATAATTTTTTAACCGACTTCAAAAAAGGACAAGGTTTCCCAATTCGATCATATATATTTTTTATGATGTATAGTTTTCAATTTATGACGAAGAATGAAAAAAAATACCTAATAATTAATTAAAAAAATAATTTGTACTAACCCCCTCGGTGGGCTAGTCCTACTCGCACTTGACCTGTTTTTTAATAGTCTAAATTATAAATACAAAATATTGAAAAACTAAATACCTAATTGTCTGATTTATGTATTTTTTAAATGGCTATTGGTGACATAAAATTGGATGTAAAGTATTAGTGTTGTCAAACTATCGACGACGTTATTTAAAACTGAAGTAAATAGGTAGGTATGATATATTTTATACATTAACAACAATAGTGTAGTAATTTGACAGTTTTATCGTTTTTATTAGTATTTATTAACACTAGAGAAACGGGTTTACACACTACAAACACTTGACCTTCTAATCGATATCTATACATATAATAAAAATGTAACCGATCGCTGTCTGTACATGGAAGATATATGAGAAAAAAAATTATTGGGGCCTTTATCAACGCAAATAGAACCCAAAACAATGATTGTTACAATTTTTGTCTGTTTGTCTGTTTGTCTGTGCGTTTGTTCACGCTAATCTCAGAAACGGCTTATCCGATTAAGATATGGTTTTCACTAATACTTTGTGGTAAGCTTCACTTAACATTTAGTGTTTGTTTCATGTCAATCGGTTCATAAATAAAAAAGTTATGCCAATTTAAAGAATCACGTCGAACATTTTCTGATAGAAACTGAGACTAACAGGTTACGGAATAGCTGATAGCGTTTTTATTTTTCGGATTCCTCTCATTCTAAATAATCTTCCGTTTAGTTTTAAATGAGTCCAGTTTTCAGTGAGCCTATGTTTCGCGATGACAATTAATAAAGCCCAAGGTCAGACACAACTAACTAAAAGTTGTGGGCGTGGATCTAAGTATTAGCTGTTTTTCGCACGGTCAGCTTTATGTGGCTCTATCACGTGTTAGCATTCCTAGCAGCCTGTATGCTTTGATCCCCGATGGCTATCCATACATCCATACACCCATACATATTATATAAGGCTTTGTCCTGACTGACTGACTGACTAACAGACAACGCACAGCCTAAACTGCTGGTCGTAGTGACTTGAAATTTGGAGGGTGTGTTTGTCTAAATGTCTAGAGGTTGTACCAAAAAAGGGTTTTAAAATTTAATTCCTAAGTGTGTGAAAAGGGATGAAATCGATTGTATGAAGCTTCGGCCAAACCTGCGCGACTGCGACGCGAACCGCGAACTTCATTTGTTAGTGAACAATCACTAAAGCTGCGCGTCTTTATCTGGTAATAGATGCGCCCTACGGCTTCGCCTGCGCCTAAAATGTGTTTTGTCTCCCTCGGCAATCAGACCGATTTTCGGGATAAAAATAACCTTAAATACTTTGTCTGTCTCTGGCACCAAACCTTTCTAACATACCAGTTTTCATTGAAATCCGTTTAGCCGTTTAGGCACTAAGTGGTAACAAACACACCCACAATCTTTCGCATGTATAATATTAGTAGGATAGCTACTAAATTGTTGTGGTAATGACATTCTCGTATTTAACATCAAATTCTGACTCTGATAAAAAGACCTTTTATTGCTTTTGCGGAATAAACCACGCGACAAATAATGGTAACCTCTCTGGTTCAATGGTTTGATTGACAGAGTACGAATCGGTATGGTTTTTTTTACAGCCGACGGTGGCAGACTAGCCAACAGCCCACCTGATGGTAAGTGGTAACTGTCGCTCATGTCGCTTCTTCATTGCCTGGGACTCTGCGGTCTGCAAAGCCACTGCCTACCGGCAAGGGAGTGGGTTAGGTGAAGGAGGTGGGATAGGCGAATGGAATGTGGTAGGTAAAGGTAGTGGTGTAGGTGCAAAGAGTAAGGTAGGCAAAGGTAGTGGAGTAGGGAATGAGGAAAAATGAAAGGGGAGAGATTGGGCCTCCGGCGCTCTCACTTACCGAACGAAAGTAATACTACTACTCTTACATCGAACTTTTAATGAGAGGGTAGTACTTTAATTATACTACTACACACGTCTGACCACTAGTCGCGTGCGTCCCGCTTTGCGGACGCTGCAGTCCCGCGTTGCGGTCGCGCAGTTGTGCAAGGCGCCATAGATATTATATGGCAGCGACCGCCGCGCGGCAGACGCTCCCGCGTCGCCGTCGCGTCCCGCGTCCCGCGTCGCAGTCGCTCAGGTTTGGCCGAAGCTTGAAACTTCTTCATTTTTTAACTTATAGTTTTGAAATTTTGTTTTGGAATACTTCTATTTAAATAAAAAATATCCTTATAATTTTATTTTAACAGGGGTGGATTTAGAGGGGTAAAATTAGGGATGAAATACTCTATACAAAGATCTTTAGCTTTTGAAATTTACAGGAATTGAGGAGAAGGAGGAAGGGAGGGGAAGTGAGAGGAATGTGATGGGGGAGTGAGAGGAAAGTGATGGAGAAGTGAGGGTGAAGTGAAGAGGATGTGTGGGGGAAATGCGAGAGAAGTGAGGGGAAAGTCAGGAGGAAGTCAGAGGGAAGTCAGGGGAAAGCCAGGGAGAAGTGAGGGGAAAGTTAGAGGAATGTTAGAGGAATGTAAGAGGAAAGTTAGGGGAAGTGAGGGGAAAGTGACGGAGAAGAAACGGGGAAGTGAGGGGGAATTGAGGGGGAAGTGAGGTGGGTGAGGGGGCAGTGAGGGGGAAGTGAGAGGGAAGTGAGGAGGGAGTGAGGGGAAATGAGGGGGAGTGAGGGTTAAGTGAGGGGTGAATGAGGGAAAAATGAGAGGAAAGTGAGGGGGAAGTGAGGGAGACAGTAGAGGAAGGGAGGGGGAAGGAACGCGGAAAGAAAGGAGTTCTCGAATGGTCGAAAAAGGGAGGGGAAGGGATAGTTAGCGATGGGAAGAGAGAGGACAGGAGGAAAAGAAAGGAGAAGGAAGGGAGAAGAGAGGGGAAAATGAGGAGGCAAGGTAGAGGGAAGTGGAGGAAAGGGCAGGAGATGCTGGAGGAGGGGCAAGGGATGCTGAAGGAGGTGAAGAGGAGAAGGGGGAGGGGAAAAGAGGAAGGAGGAAACTGTGGAGAGTGGAGAAAAAGTTCAATAGGGAAGAAGGGGAAGGGGAAAGTTATTGTAGTGAAAATTTGCCTTTGTGTATTGTATATTGTTTTTACGAGAGATATCTTTAGGTATGTGAAAGAGGATTTGTATGAATGGGAGATTAAAAATAGTATGAAAAACAGTATTTAAACAATATAAAAATGCTATCTATTTAAATAAAAGCAAAAGGTCACTCACTCACTTATCACGAAATCTCAGAAACAACAAGTGCTAGGAATCTCAAACTTTGCATTGTCGTTCCTATTAGGATATACTTAGGTGCTCACTTAGACGGAATTTTGCGAAATCCATCCCCTAAGGGGGTATAAAGGGATGGCAAAGTTTGTATGAAATTTCTATAGTTTTTATAGTAGGATTACCAAATTACTAGAAAATACTCTTTTTTATTATTCGGCAACCCCCCCTTATTAAATGGGCAAATTAGAGTTGCAAGTTTGTGTAAAAGTGGTTTGTCAGTTTTAGCGGTAGCGGGTTTAAACTGGATTCGCCATAGAGACGGATAATACTGATACAATGTATGATTGCCATAAAATCAGGCACGCAATATTCTCATAGAGGCACCCATCTGAATTTTCACGCGAACGAAGTCGCGGGCAACAGCTAGTACCTAATAAATTAAATAAGACTATGTGCAGTATATTAAAACAATGGTTTTGTTGCTTCAAAGTTTGTAATTAAACAGCAGATTTGACGGACATTTAGTGATGGACAGCTGGTAGATTTATTTTCTTTTGATTGTTTTAACTATATATAAATAATTTAATTATAGACTTTTTATTTTCGTAGTTTATTTATCTATAGATTTAGTATAAATTAAGAAATTTTTTGGCAATCTCAAGTGTAAAGATATTTCAGACCTAGACATACATACTTCAGCTTTCTCATGAATGACTTGTTACCAATCGACCGGTCATTTGGCCGATGGCTATTTTTGTCATAATGACATTAATGATGCCTTTCATTCTTCTAGTTTTATCGGGTTATTCCTTAGAGCATTAAACCAACCGGAGAGGCCACTGACAGGCGTACCCCTCTGCCAAAGGTACCAGCCCACCGGTCATACCCGTTATATAAAACTAGTTGACGCGCGTTCCGCATCATAAGTCACCTATCAGTGCATGCGTAATAGCGTCTCAATAGAAATGCCGAATTGCCGTGTATTTTGGTTTAAAAAGCGTTCAGCGACATCAAGTCTACAAAAGGATAATATTACATTCCACCTGTAAGTATTATTTTGTTCTAATATTATTAAATATGGCATTAAATTAGCAATTTAACCAAATAAAATGCTAATCAACAAGTGTTGCCAGGCTTATCATCAATACTCCAATCTGGGGTAATATTTTAAGTTGAATTAACATAAAAACTAACCTTTCCTTTTTTATATCTCGCCTTGTTGACATATCTACTATGTTTCATTTTGGATGTACATTATTGTGTCACCGTTCCCATATTTATTTATTTTTAATTAAAACCAATGTTTTTTTTACCAAGTAATGCACAAAATAATATTAAATGAACAAGTAAAATGAGATTATAAATATAAATATACAAGATTAGTGCACTTTATTCCGAAAGATAATTGCTCATTTCTTACAAAAATAAGCGTATTTATTTTTAAGAAACTGGTCACACTTTAACATAATTAGAGATGAGACAGTTTAATCACAAATATCGATATTGGTTTTCCAGTATTAAATAAATTTCTTTTTGTTTGTTTTAGATTTTCAAAAGAAGCAGCGCCTCTAGTCGCTTGGGTCCAATATTGTAGGAACCATATAAGTGGGTTCCTAAGCGTACAAGTATCTGACTAACAGCTTAAAAGACAAAGCCTTCTGTGCTGCCAGCACTGCTACCTCCTCCCTACCCCCCAAGCGGCGGAGAGCTCAGTTTTTAGCAAGTAAACTCGCTGCGCGCTACCTCCTCTTATTGCATTACCTAGGATTAGTTAAACTAGATTTATAAGGTTAATTTAAATTGCACAGTTTTTCAGTATTTTATTATACCTACTTAAATAAAGACTTTCTGAAATATATTCTGTTGTTTTTTTGTTATCTGAACAGATAAAATATCTCTCTAATAAAAATCTACTCATACATTCTCATGTCAGTGTCTTACGTATGTAATCAGAACAAAATCCTCCAATTACTAGCTCTGCTTAGTTGGAACGAAATTTAATAGCAACAGACAATTAATTCAAAGTATTATTTGGTTTGAATATACATACATACTTAGGAATAATACACGTAAAATTGACACGTAATAATTAATTACAATCTTTAATCCACACTAAAACAAATTTCAAGAGGTGGTGGTTATTGAACATACATCCTTGTGCGCAGTAGTAAAATAAAAAAAAAGAGTGGGTACCCATGTACGCACGTAAGGAGTTATACTTCTTTGGCATAACAATCCAAAAATACCAAATAATAATACAACGCATACATACATAAATATTTGAATTGATATAAACGCCAATATATTTTTTATTTATTCACACAGATTATTTGTACTGATACGACACACAAAGATCCGCAACTAACTTCAGTGTGTAAAAGGTTCGCAACTAACTTCAGGGTGTTGCTTTTTTCTGTCGGTGTGCGCGCGCATCGTAAAAATTTACTCTCATCATTTTTCCCAATCGCGCTAAAAAAAGTATAACTTCAAAAAAAAACGGCTAAATGCCAGTAGGACTCGCGCGCCGAGGGTTCCGTACTATCAGGGATCGGAAGTATTGAATAAACATTAGTAAACATAGCAGGAGAGCCCGACCGCATAACCAGATTTGTTTGTCGAACAATGTTTAACAAATAAATTTAGCCCGACCGTATGACGGGCTTTTTTGATAATAATTACAAAAAAGTGTGCTAGTTAGAAACACTGTTTTTTTCTTCCTGTAATATTGACATAAACATGAATTAACAGAATTACTTCTAGTTAATTCATGTTTATGAACTATTTACTTTACTTTCATCTATTTCAAAGTGCTTAAATAAAAAAAAACCTTAAAATTATAATAGATTATTATTACCTAAAACTGTTCTATATAATATAAGATAATGCTCATTTTAATAAGCAAACATAATAATCATGAAAATAATTAAATCTTTCGCGTACTTATATGAAATCCTAAACATCGATACTAAATATCGACAGAGTCAAGCTCTAACTGTTTTACGCTAAGGAAGCGTAAACTGATAGATGTCCCTGTGTGTGAATGTGATTGTGTGTGTTTAGTTTAAGCTAGTGTGTAATAATTTTATTGTGTGCGTGTATAACGACGCGATTTAAAAATGCATTAGTAGTTAACATTGTAATTAGTGTGCGTTGCTCGCGTTACCCCGTCCCCCGCCGAAAGTGGCAGACTTTTGCGCAAGGGAAATAGAGCGCGTGTCCACTCCTGTTGGTTTAATGCTCTAAGGGTTATTCCCAAAGTACTCCTCTGATGTTCTCTACTCTGTTCTTGCATGGATTAGTTTAAGAATTCTTCTCAAAATACTCCATGCAAGAACAGAATAGGAACAAAACAATAAGCATTTTTGAATATGTACTAATGATTCAATGGAGTAACTTGGGAAGTAATGTACTTATTCTTATCTTCTAGTACCTACAAAACAATGGAGTACTTTTTGGCTGACACTTTTCTTTAATTATCATGAACATAATGGTTCTATCTTCGTCAACAAATTTGCTTACCTCACATATTCAAAACAAAACATCATCATGCCTAAAGGAGCACGTTTCGCTGTCCGTATCGTATGTTATATAACACCTTTGGCAATCGTCATGAGAAGCTCATCTAGTCAGTATAATTCTTTTAAGTCTGACTAGATCTATGCTCTAACCATTGTTTGTGGAAGTCAGATGACTTTGTGTAAAATACTGCGATTTAGTCGCATTCGTTAAAATTGGAGGCCAACCGCAATATAGGTATAATAGGTACTTAGTTGAAAATATGATTTACTAGCTGTGATTTCCTTAATAGGTAGCAATAGATACATGTCTAAAGAAAGATTATTCTGAATTCATTACACCTACTCGCAATACGGACTCTATTGTTTATACGATGATATATTATTAATAATATAAATGTAAAAGTTTGTGTGTATGTATGTATGTGTGTGTGTATGTTTGTTTGTTACCACTCAGCGCCCAAACAGCTTTCGATGAAAATTGGTATGTAGATAGATTTGGTGCCGGAGACGGTCATAGGCTACTTTTTATCCTGAAATCGCTCTGGTTCCCGAGTTACATTAATTAAACACATACCAATTTCCGCGCTAGAGAAGCCACAGGGCGCAGATAGTATTTGAATTATTCGCCACACCTGGCTAGCTTTAAAGTAATAAAATTAAGTAAGTATATACCTATAACTGGATATGTAAATAATTAACGTTTTTTCAAGTGGGCACATTACCAGTGCGATTTATTTACGTGAATGTAAAGCCGCGTATCCGCTAGATAGCCTCGGGTTAAACGACTGCTTTGCTCCGATGCCGCGTAAGTGTAGACGCTGCCTTAACCTGAGGCACGCCGCGACACGAGGCAAATTCGTCGCTACGAGCTGAGCCAAATTTTGACAGTCTTTTTGTCGTGCTCAAAGGAGTCTCAGTCCGAGCCTTGCATTTGATGAAGACGGGCGTGTCGCCTCGGATCGCAATGGACAACGAAACTACTATTAAACTCATAAAATTATATAAGAGTCACCATGTTCTCTAGGATTCTTTTATCTACAAATAATTATTAAAGCAGCAGCTACTCGACGCGCGTCTGTGCCATCGCGTTTTGGTTTAAACTGCGCACATTGCAGATCAAGCGGAGGCGATAGGTACGCCTCAAGCTGATCCGCAACATGCCTCGAGCCTTTGTCTCTGAGCAAGCAGCCTGAAACTGATCTTGTTTGCTTCAAGCCGAGGTAGCTTGACACGAGGCTAGTGTATACGCAGCTTAAAAAGCATACCTTGAACTTTTGGATTATTGTTATTCTATTTTTATTATTATGTAAGGGTAAGAAACGTGTATTATGAAGAATACATATATTTACTAGTAAAAAGTAGAAAATTTACAACTAATAAGATGTATTACAGCACTGATCGCTCTCATCAATTAGTTACCCTTCACCCATATCAGATCATCGGTCTTGTCTAATCAGGTCGCAACTTCAGATCTTTTTTGCCCTAACGATCGTTATTACTTCTGCGAGCTATGTGTCCTGACCACACTATAGTTAAGCGATTTTGCCTTTATGTTGATGTCTTGGCAAATTTGCATGTTGCTTTAGTGCTAAAACTTACTACTGCTTCTGTCATGTATATTATTAAATTAGCGTTTTGGTAAACAAGGAAATAAAAATGCAAAGTTCACAGGTCGACTACTAGCCGGGCACATAGTTTTTACTTATTACATAAGCATGTTTTTGGTCTTCACTCGACCGGCACAAATATCTATTATGTCGGTATTTAAAATAGTGTTATTGTTGGATCAATTGTTCATTCTCTTTTCAAAAATCTCTATTGTGTTAAGTAGTAGATACATTTATATTCAGCATAATAATATTATATTGTTTACCTTGGATTGCCTAAATGTTATCTTCGAGAGATAACTGAACACTTCTGCTTGTCAGCACATCATGTGGCAGACCTCTAGCTGCTTGACGTATACCTACAGGCTGTTGTTATAATGTTTCTATAAGAAGGTACATAATTCTCAACTGTGGATTTTTTAAACACGAAATACCTGTTGAAATTAATATTTATGTATTACACAATATTAATTTTATACATTAACAACAATAGTGTAGGAATAAGACAGTTTTATCGTTTTACTTAATATTTATTAACACTAGAGAAAACAAGGTTGGGACACCATAAACACGTGACCTACTAATCGATATACCTAATACCTACATAATACAAAATTAAATAAGACTATGTGCAGTATATTAAAACAATAGTTTTTGTTGCTTCAAAGTTTTCATTGATAATAATGCAATAGCAGATTTGACGTTAATGCATATAAACGCATTGTTAATGTATATAACGTATGGTAAACAGTAAATAGGGTACAGGTGTGATGGACATTGGATACCATTCGAGAATCACCAAACTGCTGTTTGGTGATTCCCATTATGGCGGTTTTGTGAGATGCTCAAAAGAACCGGCAAAAACCAGAAGGGTCAAAATTTACCCTTTTGATCGAGTTACCTTAAACGCAAGATGCCAATGAAGGCGTTATACCTAAACATGAAATTTGCCTAAAAAGCTAAATTAATAACTGTCACATAAATAGTGTATCATGTTGTTCTAATAATATTCATTTTTATTTTTATTTATTTTCAGTTTTCGACGCGTTCCTTAGAGCCGTCATTCGGTCTTCTCTTCAAAGACTTGCTGGATGACCTCGGTGTTCACACAACGGGAGCATCCGTTATTGCCAGTACCTTAGATTCGGTCGTCAACTTTTCCGGCTTTTTCGTCGGTCCTGTGATAAAGACCTTTTCATACAGAAAGGTCTGCTTTGTGGGCTCTACAATATGTGCCCTAGGATTGCTGTTCACGGCCCCTGCGAACAGCATGGGGCATATTATAGCCACTTACAGTATTTTGGGAGGTGAGTTTATTTTATTTTTTAGCATAAATAAGTTTTTGTCATCGTTATCAGCAGGCAGGTAGCTATTTTAGGTTTAATTATGTTTTGCGTTTGCGTGTTTGTATATTTTTTTCGCATAAAAGGGTTTTCTAGAACTTAAGCTGTTTACCATTGTCATGCCTTTTTCTTCGCCAAGCGTATGGATAAAGGGTTTTTTTTATTGCCGACATTGGCCGACAGACAGACAGAGCCCACGTGATGGTAAGAGCTAACTGTCACTCATGGACGACTCATAGTCCCTAGCATTGCTCCTGCAATGTTTTTTTTATTGCCGACATTGGCCGACAGACAGACAGAGCCCACGTGATGGTAAGAGCTAACTGTCACTCATGGACGACTCATAGTCCCTAGCATTGCTCCTGCAATGCCAGTAACTTTGCGAAGCCGCTGCCAACCGTTTGAAAGTTAATGTTTTACTATAACGCAAAACAATTGAAATATAAAACGATCAATTTGCCTTTACAAGGTAGGTACTTACTCATACCTACTACCTTTACTTACTTGCCTTTTATTACTTTAACCTCAACGTAATTCCAAGGTAGGTGTCTTGTAAATTTTCCTTTAGCTTTTTACTCAAAAGGTTTAATAGTGGAATTTTTATAGAACCAAACAAATAACCTTTATGCAAATCGCAGTGCAAGGACTGACCACTTACAGCCAGCACATCGTACATCTCTGAGATTTGCCACGACTTCTTTAAAATTGAGTCAAGAGTTGAAAATGTATATAAATGAACTGCATTTGCTGCCTTATTCTTAACCTTCGGATACGGCTCTTTTGAAATCTGAGGGAGGTTTTCATAAAGTCGAAATCTAAAACTAATTTCCGAGACTTGGCCTTGTGCGTTTTCGATAAATCTATATTTGTAAAATTGTTTTTCAATACTGCCAGATCGGCATTAGAATTGGCATCAGCAACATAATGAGGTTAAGAACTTATTTTACTAAGAGTTTCTTTACGAACGGTTAAGTATAAGATGACTTGTCGTGTCTGTCCTGTCTACCGTTACACCAAATGTAGTGGGTTCGTTCATCCTATGATAGAGTTGTTTGGAGTTAGTAACACGTACAGTAACACTTTATAATTTCATCACTTACCTCATTACGCTGTTACGACAAATGTTTATACAGTGGCTTATTGACGTCAGTAATTTTTAGATTAATTAATATTTCCTTTTTTACTCCGTCCGTTATTGTGTAACGAGCATAATTAAACTCAACATAAATATTGCATGTTTTTGCATTGTCGTGAATTAAAGTAATGAACCTGAACTGTAAATAATGATTATTTAAAGACTCATTCACGAAAAATAACTAGTGAGACACTAAAATCTGTTTATGACAACAAAGTAGGAATTTTATTCTTATTTCGCAGAATTTTTGATATGGTTAATATAAATTGCGCTCCTCTAAAAAGCGGTTTGTAATACTTAATTATCTGCCATTATTATTCTTTTTTTATTAAATTTTTTTACATACTGAACTCATCGTACATGCATGTGATCTTTTACCAATATGCGCTTTTAACGTTATGCTCTCTTACCATTTTACTCCTTTACCATTTCGCTGCTTTACCATTTTGCGCGCCTAAAGGCACCCATTTCACAGCTACGGATCGTAAAATTGGCCACATACGACATCAATGCTTGGCCTTTTAAATAATGAGAAAATGCAATTAATATTAGTAATAGCTAGTTTACTTTACATTAATCGTGAATCAACCAATACACATTACCTTATTATGAGTCATTGTCTTTAATTTATTTCGTAATGAAGCAGCGATTGTTTTACCTACATTGGTATACAAAATACGAGTAGCACTAATATACATACATAATTATACTTAATATCGTGTACTGTTAAATTAATATCAATGCATTAGAGATTATCTATTATATTTATATATCACTACATTAGATTAATTTGCACATAGCAAATTTGGTACTATTTCAAAATGGTATACTTTCTTAAAGTGAAGTTACTGTTTTCTCCACTCTGTTATAACTTATTAGGCAAAAGTGTATACTTACCTTTTAGGTAAACACAGTTTAAACTTGCAGCTTAACCTACAATAAAATTTATTAGAGCTGTTGTCAAAATTTAACCGTTTACCACCAAATAGGTTCATTATTTAAGGTACTGGTAGGTACTTAATTACGTTTAAAATAGATCAAATCCAGCAATTAAAGATGATAATTATATTTTATATCTTCCATTGGCAGTCAACCAGTCCAAAATCGTATCTTTCAATCTTGCATCATATGACAGGTTTTTCATTATCAATTCTGATAGGCACGAGTTTAAAGTACTCGTAAAGTGTGAACGTGGGTACTCTGTGACTTGTAATTCCGTGTTCGTGCATTAATTTATCAAAAACATTATTTGCAACAATAGAAGTTGTCTTTTCCTGTTTCCTTATACTCATCTTTTATAACCTGTTATCCTGGTATGGACAAAATACCTTATTTCGCAATATTTGTATTTCTATACCTACGTTAGTTCTTCTTCTTCTTCTCCTTTTTTTTTTGGCAACAGAGCCGACGATTTGTGTCAGCTATTTCTGCCAGCGTCAAGTGTAGAATTATATTCTTGTTGATGATAATAATGGTATATTACAATGATAAAATAGAAAAAATGTGGATGAAATTAAATGACATCCATCTTCCGTGAAAACAAAAGATGGAATCCCACCTACGTTAGTTATATCAATTCTATTATATAAAGTCAAAGTCAAAGTCAAAGTCAAAGCATTTATTTCATTTAGATCATAAAGTATGATGCTTATGAAAAGTCAACATTACATTTTGTCAGCCAATTGACCTACAGCCAGTTCGCTGACGAGGTAGAGCTGTGAGAAGAACTGGCAAGAAACTCACGCCACTCTTTTCAATCGATAGATAATTAAAGTTATTTGAATGAGTTACAATTTAAACACTCAACGCAACCAAAGAACCATACAAAGTAATTATTACAAATTAACTAATTAATATAATACTAAGATTAAAGAAAGAAAACAAGGAATTCAATTATTTAGTTTCAACTAGTATGGTAATTTGACTACGTATTTTAATTAAACTGGTAAATGCACCCCCTGGTCACATTGAACGACAAGGTAATACTGGATTAAATATTAAATGTAAGCCATGCCAAGATTGACCAGTCATCCCAAGTAGCACCCGTTCACGAGCATGACGCACGGGCCAGCCATCATCACCCTCGCCATATTAGAGGGAAGGTGATGACCCGGCCAATACGACACCACAAGCAATGACATTTTAGTGAGTAAAGTAAAGTAAAGCGGAAGAGTTTGTTTGTATGAACGCGCTAATCTCTGAAACTACCAGTCGGATGAAAATTCGTTCTCGAGGAAGGTTATTGTGTAACATAACGTTACTGGAGACGGGAGCAGAGTAGTAAGCAAAGACGCGGGTGCAACCGCGCCACGGACAGTTAGTAGTTATGTAATAATTTTCGTTGTCATTCTCATCATTTCATTAAAAAGAATCGATCGTGATTTCCTTTTTTACCTGCTTCTATTAAATAACGCTGGTATGAAGACATTTTCCATTTTCTGTATCGAAAATTGATCAGTCTCAGCTCAGAATCTCGAGAGTATCTTTATGATAATAAGGCTTTAAGTATTATTTCAGCTGATAGAATTAGGTAACTAAATAACTTAATTGAAAAATTTCCGTGCAGGAAAACTATTGAAGTAAACATTAAACAAGTAATTAAGTTAGACGTGGCGTGGGAGGCCACTGGGTGATCCGATGACCTAGTCAAGGTGGCAGGTAACAAATGAATGAGGTCTTATGATCGGTCAATGATGAGATCTTGTAGAAGTCCTGCTGAAGTGTTAAAGTTCATAATTAGTGTTTTTAAATACCGTACTGCTACTACAGTTACTGTCAGCCTAAATCATCCCACTGAAGGGCAAAGGCCTAACACCGTTCCTATGATGTTTATTATATCCTGAAGAATAGATACCTAATTGATATTTAAAATAAGTAAATACTTTTAGTATAAATTTGTTTTTGTTTTATGAATAGGATTACTAGCTTTCCACGGCGCGGTTTCAACCGCGTCTTTGTATACTGCTCTGCTCCCGTCGCCAGTAGCGTGATGTTACATAGCCTATAAGCTTCCTCAAAAACTGGGCTATCATACACAAAAAGAATTATTTAAATCCGATTGGTAGTTTCAGCGATTAGTGCGTTCAGACAAACAAACAAACTCTTCCGCTTTATATAATAGTAGGTATAGATAGTGATCTCTAGTCTCGTAGTCTTTACTGCATACTATCAACACCTACCATATATTAGGTATACTTTCATGCATATATGTGCCAATGGCCAATATTGCGGCAAACCAAAACTTGAGACAATTTTAGGCATTTCATTTTCATTTCAATACACGAGGTTCTATAATCTGCGATATAGGTACGTACTTAATAGAAAGAATTATAATTTTAAACAGAATTCACGGATTATGCTCAAAAGAAAAATTACAATGTGATCCAGTAATAGGTACCAATTAGAGAAACTCAAAGTATCATGAATCATTCATGATTACTATCCTATGATTGTTTCAAAGGTTGCCTTCCTAAGTGCTATTCACTTAGCGATAAGGTCGCCTTTTGTACACTGTAGGTACTTTTATTTTCTGCTTATTTTTGTTGGTTAGGAAATTTAATAGTACGATATTGAAGTACTTATATCCATCTGCCATGACATCTTAGGCTAATTTAGTAAAAAAATCACAAAACTGATAGTCTCATTTATTTATAATAAAATTTTACATTAACACAATTATTTGAAAAATGTATCTTCACTTAGTTTCTCATTGTAAAAAGTGTACAGTCAGCAAAACTTGCAATTAATTTGTAAGTAAATATAATTATTCATTTAAATAAGCGTGACGTTTAACAAAGAAAAAATCTAAAATCACACATATTATCACGGCGGCAAGCGGTTTTGTGAAATACTACTACTTACCTACGCTAGGAAAAATAAAAAATACCTTTAAGTGCTTAAAATATAGCTTGGTGCAAAATAATATTCGGTTATATATTTTTAATATCAAAATTTATCGATAATTAAATTAAAACGAGTAGATTGTTCTCATCACTAGCATATATGTCACTGACAGACGTCACAGGCACCAAACTATAATAATATAATAATATAATAATAATATTCTACCACATGCACACAGCGCCATTTAGCCCCAAATTAAGCAATTATATTTGCTTGTGTTATGGGTACTAAACAACTGATATACTACTTATATACTTTTTTTTTTTTTTGTAAATACATACATATTATAGATAAATTACACCCAGACACAGAACAAACAATCATGCTCATCACACAAAGGTTTGTCCTGGGTGGGAATCGAACCCACGACCTACGGCTTAGCAGTCAGGGTCACTAACCACTAGACCAACAGGCCAGTCAACTATATTTTAAGCACTTTATTTATAAATCTGTTGTTTAAAATCTTTTACTTGGGTTTATTTAAATACGTTGCAACTACTTTTTTGCCAAAATATGAAGAGAATTGCTCATACTTCAAAGGGCTTTAGCTTGTAAAAGAGTACGTATTTTGTTTAGCATATTAAGGTGGTTCCGACGAAATTTCGCCGAAATCCGCGACTTTCATCTCGTTATTTAGTAGATTTTAATGCTATTTATTTATTTTGTTTTTTTGCCTACAATATACTTTGATTCATGAACTTTAGAATAGTAGAAGAATTATTTACAATAATTGATTATATAACTAATACTAACGATATTAAAACAACGTGATTTCACTTATATCGAAATATTACTTTGTAATTACTATAGTTATAAATATAAAAGTTATATTGAATCAACCGGAATAAACCAAATGTCAACTCTATAGATTTATTTCATTTATTAGGATAATGTTTCAATAGTTATTGATAATTTGGCTGAATCAGCGTCGCAGGGGCTCTGCGCGGGCGACGGGAAGCAGAGCGGCGCAAGCCCTTCTGACGGACGGACGTATGCGGTTTTTTTAAAAATTATTTACGTAATTCAATAATTGCAAATAAATAATATCAAAAAAAAAATATTGTGTGGATAGATTTAGTGTTGCAAATAAATTAGATTAGTTATTTAGATTTTTTTAGTGTATTAAATACATAGGTATTTACCTACATTTATTATTATTTTTCATCAAAATGACTAAAATTTCACGACTGAAACAAATACAAATGCAAAAGATTCAACAGATGAATATCCTGTAAGTAGGTGTATACCTACCTTCATATTTTTAGTAAAATACCTTCTTTGAGATACTTACCTAGGATATCCTTTAATTATGTTTAGTTCCACGTAAACTAGGTAGCAGGTGGTGAGCCTATTGTCGCTCATGATAAGATCAAGGCAACACCGGGCCTCAAGAATCAGTAAATTTCTGCTGTTATATACCCTAGGGATATGAATATGAGCTTGCTACAATATTGTCTATGTCTACTATCATTTCGAACTAGGTGTGTGGTAGGTGGGCACATGAGTAAAATATCTAACTTGGATATTTACTCATGTGGCAAAGGCGCTTTCCGATTCCGACCGACATGTACGAGGTGCTTCGGTCGGAACACGAACGTCGGCGTCGGTCGTACAACTAGCATAGAACTCAAATTACAATGATTATACGTGAGTCGTGACATGCGTCGGTTTGCGACCTAGTTAGGTACCTACACAAAACAACCATACACGCTGCTGTTAGGTACCTAACTATCTACGTTATCTTGCACGAGCATAAATACCTATACATTCTATATATACATACGGTGTGTACTTGAATATTCTATCGGTAAGTAATGCCGATAAAATATTCAAGTAGATTCCTCGTTAGATTTATTTTCATGAGCTGATAAAATCAGTGATAAGATACTAGGCTAAAGTAAATACCTACCCTTCTACTTTCAATGCATCTTATTTTGATTTATTTATTTGATTGCAAGAAAGGAAGAAAAAAAAGGCTTTACAAAACGTCTTAGTCTCTAACCAAACTAAAATATTTGAAGACTGTGAAATTATCACAATTAGGTAAATTAAAAATCCTACTCTCTGTTCCTTTATTATCGTACTATATGAATTTTTAATCCTAAAATTAAATAATATATTGTTGAGTGCCTACTGGACATAACAAAACTAATACCGTATTTTTCGAGTGATAGGTGTATGTAGAAAGTAATAGACCCGGCACGGTGGCACAGTATAAAGAATTCTACTCTTTTTTGTACAGTCTTTACCTAACTAGGTAAAGGCAAAAGAATTATGTTTTAGCACTTTATGTATGTATGTATGTATCTTTATTATATTATATTATATATAAACTTATTGTAAAATGTTTGTATGCCTTGTATGTAGGCAAAACATAGCGCACTATTTATGATCTCAAAACCTTTGTTATGTACCTATGTTAACAAATAAAATTTCTGATTTCTGATTTCTGATTTATTATTATAAGTGTATGTACTGTAAAACTACCCCGTGACGTCGTCCGCATGGATCCGTTACTTAGCGATAATATTACATTAGTTCTACTTTACCGATTTTGCATTATATTATACATTTACAATACTGCAATATGTACGTACATACATATATATGTATGTACACATATATTTGTATGTACATATTGCAGTAATCTATACTTATAATGAATCTCTAGCGAGGTAATTTTCACGGTACATCCAAATCACTCAAACTGTGGGTACAATGCGTCTACTTTGGAAATTGTTCGAGTTACTTATTTTGCTAAGGGTACATGATATTGTGTACCTTACGTACGGGCACTTACTAGAAGATAATCAACATAGGAATGATGACGCTTTGTTTAAAGCATGTGTAACTGAAAATCCTTATCAGCTCCATCATTTGAATCAGTCATCAGTTTTGCTGGTGTATGGTGCTGTTTCAAATTCAGTGCAGTGGTGGCCATACAGAGTAAAGATACTGTGGGAGAAAAAAGGAAATAAAGAGGACCGAGGAGGTAACTATGCCTTCGGACCACTGATTTTCAGACAAAACTTACATTTTACGTCGTTATGTACATGTTAAATGCACATCTCCAGCCAAACCGTCCTATTCTAAAAGATCTACTTCCGTAAAATGTTTGCTGGCTATACAATATACAGAAAGATTTACTGAAGTTATATCCAGATGAACCGAAAATAAATAAGGAAAATGAAAATATGTTAATTCATATAGGTTAATTAAATTAACACTTATGAACCTCAAAATTTACAAAATGTCAGCAATTTAACCTACAACCATTTCGCTGACAAACTGAAGAATAATTTTAAAAGAATTTTAAGAAGAATTGAAGAACTGGCAAGAAACTCAGGCCACTCTTTTTAATCGCCAGGTTATTACAATTTTTGTAAGTTACAGTTTCAAGTAGCATGCAAAGTGACACAGGCAATACACTTAACTCTATAGGTAATTAAATACTTACAGCTTTCTATGTTGCAAAGAAAAAATAAAAAGTAAAATGTGTGCTTTACAGGCTGCCTCAATTTGCATATTGCTACAAAAGGTAAAGACAACATGTGAACTGTAATAAATGTTTCTATGTAAGTATTATATAAACTGTTAATATTCGATATAAGTATAAAGTAAGATGAACTTAATTTACCACAGGAGTTCACAATGTACATTGTGAACACCTCTATTTCACAAATCACAATGTATAATTTGAATAATACTAAGTATACAATTTTAACAAAACAATACAAAATGTGTACTTAACTGTACAATTATGGCTCGGGCATTATGTCATATATAATTAATACAAAAAAAAATCATTTTATGTCAAAATGTATCAATAAGCGAGATTACAGGATGGAAATAAATTATGAATCATTTAGTATAATATTCTGTATACATCTTTGCTCGAGACAGAACAGCGTTTTGTTTCGATTAGATTCGTGTTCGTAGAGTAGATAATCCTTCTACTGATTTGGCTGCGCGATAGAAGCCTTATTATAAAGGATGAATTTACTATGGCAAACTGTAAAGCCCTAAAAGCAGTGGACCAGATATCAGACAACACCAACTCATGAGTGGCTATCACAGTCCTACTATTTTGTGTTCATTTTCGGCAGACTGTGCCTGTTATTCCTACCTCGTGGACTAAGGCTGATGAAATTAAATAGTGTTTAGGAGGTTCACAGTCTGTAGCACTTCAAAATTGTTTTGCATTTAATAGGCTCCAAGCCTATACACTCCGCAAGATTTGCCATTTAATACAATATACAAGTACAATGTATAGTAGACAATGCACAAGTGTAGTCTGATTTGTTACTCGAGTTTGGTAGCGGTACGTAACTACAGAACCAAGAAAAAGTTGTCTTGCACAAAACCTTACTTTACATACATCAATATAACCGTGCCGTACAATTGCCTATCGAAGTGACTTCACTCTGCCTTATGATACAGTCAGTGGGATCCAAAAGACTAAGTGGTAGCCACCATTCCAAAGGTTATTGTTTCAAACTGCTGGCTAGGTGGTCTTTATGAGATGCTTTTTTATTATTGATGCAGGACCTCATATCATCAGTCCATGAAGACGCAGTGGAGTTAGAAAGTTATGAAAACTCTTGGCTTTTGTAAGAGCTAATTTTGAACATTTAACAATCAGACGGGCATAAATAAAGATTGAATTTTTCAGTATTGTTTTAAAAAGTCATGTACTAGTACTATTGATACAGTTATTTTATTCATACTGGTCTACCAACGTGACTCTGCCTGGATAATTTAAAGAAAAGACATTTTGCTGGGGTAATGTTTCAAACGTTACCCCAGCAAAATCTGATCCCAAATAACCCGATCAAAATCCCGAATAACTTTAAAACTATAATGCAAACAAATTTTGCTATAGGCAAACAAATTACTTCTTACGACGCACTAATTATCTGTTATACTCTCACCTCTTATAAGCACATTTTTATCAACATTTTGCTGGGGTAACGCACTCCTCTGCTATTTTAATAGAAATTGTCTCAAACTGCTAGCATAGCGGCTTCATGATACTAGCGACACTATTGCAAATAGTAAAAATATAAATGAAGATGAGGTACGCATACGTTTCATACGTGCACACACACAAACTTTCGCATTTATAATATTAATAGGATGTTAATACATTTTTTAAGTCAAAATGTTTTAGTTTGTTCATGTACAAAAAACCTATATATATATATATATATATATATATATATATATATAGGTTTTTTGTATATATATATATATATATATATATATATATATATATATATATATATAAATAAATAACTAAATAAGTATAAACTCGGCAGGGTTACTAAACTAAAGTGTACTAGTATTAGTTGAAGAATACATATCATGTCAATTATAGGAATTTATCACAATGGTGTATTGTCATTGGGACTTAATTTTTAAGCGACTTCAAAAAATATTATTATATATATTATTAAATATTTTTTTGTATTCAATAATTCATAAAAATCGTTTTAAACGGCTTTTTTGATCAGGTAATACATTTCACAGCAGCTGGGTTTTGAGTTTATTGTTTTAACCCACAGTAGTTATTTCTTTTTCTACTACATATTTAACAAACGTCATGATTCTAAACACTTATCTTTGCTTTCGCTACTATATAAATAATAAATATATAAATAATATATACTAAAAAATATACATACTTACTAAACGAAATAATAAAAGTAGTATCTTTTATTATTTCGTTAAAATAATTAATTATTGGCGCGTCTATCAGATTTTAGCTCTGCGGTTTCGGACAAGTAAGGTCATTGTCTTATAGTTGTGCTACTGCTACTTGCCGCTAGAGGGTGAACTCGCACGCAATGTTTTTTTCGGGTGAGGCGCGGGGTGGTGAGGAAGCGAAACGCTCAAGGTCATATGTGACGGAACGCCCTTAAAAGCATGTTCTATTGCATATTTCAAAGGGTGTTCTTTTCGCGCATTCTGTTTAAGCGAAGTGTCTCCTAATACTGCCCTACCTCTTACCACCTATTTATTAAATATACTAAATTCCACTCATCTCGAACGTGTTTTTAAGTAGTATTTACTGTTGTTTTTATTACTTATCTAGTTGATTATGTTATTACATGTGTAGGTTTGTTGTTCTGTATTGATAATGAACATAACTTTTATTTTATTGTTTAATAAAATCAAAAGCTAATTATTATTCTCGAAGAAAATTAGCGTAATTTGTACTTAACGATATAGAATGTGACCTTACAATCGGTAAATACAACAATAACACCACGTAGATATTAGCCGTTGACGCACAAATAATATTCTTAATAATCCCAAAGCAATAGGTATATGAAAGACCGAAAATTTAAGCAGTTTTGACGTATTTTGTATAATAAAATGGTTTATACCTACCATAAACCATTTTATTATACCAGGCCAGACACACCTAGAGTAGTGCACAGTAGATTTACCTTACATCGGTATAACAGTTACAATATAGCAGTCACTGTATACATCTTTAACCGTGTAGTATCAGATGAGGTTGTAAACCATTAACCTTGCCCTAATTTTCATTTTTTGCAAAAGAACTTAAGCTATTTACACTAGTTTTACATTAAGTCATTCGCAGAAACTTATCATTTATTCTAACAGAATCTTTCTCTTTGTAATTTCATAATTGTAGCTTAGTCTGGCAAATGTATCGTAAATAATGCTGATTTCGAAAGTAGGTACCAGAGCGATAACTCTAAAACAAATACTTAACGAATATGGCTAGCATACAATGCAATACTTTTACATTAATTTTCAGGTTTCGGAGTGGGCCTCGCATCGTCATCATCGTTCGTATCTTTAAACCATTACTTCTCCAAGAAGAGAGGTCAGGCCGTGGGTCTTTCTATGGCCGGCACTGGCTTCGGTCTGATGGTAATGCCTCAGCTAGTCAAGTTATTGTTGGGGGAGTATGGCTTCAGGTGGACCGTGGTCATTTTGGGAGCGTTGGCCTTCCATGCAGTGCTTGGGTCCTGCTTACTTCAGCCGGTGAAAAGGCATCTTATTGATGTGCCGGTGGATTGTGAAATGCAAACTGTGAAGGTAAAAAGTTATTTTCTGTGTTAAAAGTTTCATTATAAGACGTTGATCTAATTAGCCGTATTTCGGCTGAAATGTTGATGATACCTGCTCGTAATTTTAAGAAAGAGGCCTTCGCCATTATAGACTATTCTTGGGTTCCCATTAAATAAGTTGTTATCTACACTTTGTTTTTAATAAACGAGTGCTAGATAACGTAACCTTATAACACACAAGGCGTTGTCTAATAAGGTGAACCTTCTAGGCTTCATTGATTTACCTAAGCTTGTTATAAACCTACTTATGTCTTAGACAAATAAGGTTTCATATGACTGTTAATTTGTGCATGTTAGTGCATAGATGTGATAGTGATTAAACTTATGAGCCGTCAAATTTGAACATACAAACTATTTTAAACAAACATAGGATCTGTTTTATTGAACTGCCTATCCCGTAACCTGTAGGTATTATGGACGTAAGTATATGAAATTGTGCTCAAATAACATCATTTGTAAAAAAAAATCGCTGGCATCGTAGGTACAGAATTATAAAAAAAAAAAAATTGCGAATAAGTAGGTATTTGGTTCTAAAAACAATGACGTCGAACTTTGTGTTTTCATGCAAATAACGGACAATTTTAGTTTCAAATTCTGCCTCGTTAGCGTAGTTCTAGTGGGTAGGTACTGCGTATCTCGTTTGTACCTACTTTGCCTGTTCCTGGGTTCGCTTAATCCAGAACAAACATACCTACCAGCCTGAATTAAATAAATTTTATTTACTATCTCATAACTTTTTCCAGGAAATGGAGTGTATATTGGAGAGTGATGAAGAAAACGAGGATAAATTCGAAATAAATCCTCTAGTAGCGCATCCGTTGCCAAAAATCACAAAGCAACGTTCACAGGGCAACATGAACCATCCTTCAGTCAGGACGATAGGGTTGCCTCGCGCGAAGACTTGTGACAAGCCTTTACCAGAGTTTGAGAAGAGAAGTAGGTTATATCCAGGGTTGACGACTGCCCAATCAGTGGCCGCGATGCCGAGAGTGACATCTAGCGGTAGTATGAGCGAAGCTGCGAGAAAAAGAAAAGTGTCAGTGATTTCAAATATTTCTAATATGGATTTCACTGGCAGCTATTTGCAGTTGTATCTTGATGTAAGTATTCTTTCTTTTATTTTTTTAATACGCCATACACTGATCATTGTATTCCTTAACATACGGGCACTGCTCGCCAGTTCTCTTGGCTATAACTTGGCTTGACACGCTCCCGCGAGTCCCAACTCTTATGGTTTCGAGAGCGATCTAAACTCCTGTTGAGACTTACGTAATGTCTACTATTACTTTATGTGAGTAATTTAAATGATCACCCCGCAGCTTGTCATTGTGGGACAATATGCATGCAGCATTTGCGAGACAAAAATAAGAAAGAAAAAAAAAATACTGCTATCCATGAGAGAGAGAGAGATTCTGTGTAATTTACCAGTACATCGGTAAATTAAACAGAATCTCTTTTGGATAGCAGTATTTTTATCCGTATTTTTCGCAATATATTTTACCTAATTCATGAAATAATTATTCATTTACAGACAGTCGATGACGAAGCCATACAAATGAAGCCTATCAAAAAAATTGAGCCTGTAGAAAAAAAGAAGGGCTTCTTTAGAAAGTTTATAGCACTAATGGACTTAGATTTACTTAAAGACTGGTCATTTTTGAACCTTTTACTAGGACTTTCACTTTTTTGGAGTGGAGAGCTACAATTTAGAATGTTGACCCCATTCTTTATTAGAAGTTTGGGTTATAATATGAACGACACGGCGTTTTGCCTATCCATGACCGCCATCACTGATATTTTAGTGCGGTTAATACTACCGCCTATATTCGATAGGACGACAATATCGAAGAAAATGATTTTCTTTATATCTTCGTTTTTCTTAGCGGTTACCAGATCTGGTGAGTAACATGAATATACCTATATTTTTTTTTATTTTGACTTGTTAAAATCCTATATTAAATAAAACTTGTGTAACTTACATACTTACGAGAGACTAGAATGCAATTTGCCACGACACCAAACTTGCGTTTTCAACGTTTATTTTATTGATCATTTATACACGCTAGTCGTATACGAGTGCTTATACATTAATATTAATAATTTTATACATAAAGATCTTAGGGAAAATCATGATCACCAAAATAAGATGTCAATTTGCTTATGACCGAACATTATACTACTACTACTACTACTACTACTACATTATATACTATATCTATGCCTATGACCAGATGACAAGTTTCTCGACAACGCATACAGTAGTCATGAGAAAATTGGCTTTAAACTCAGGTTATACACTGTCAGAATTAAACTCTTGAACGTCCTGGCCCTACCACAGTTTCGGCTTGGCATCAAAAGAAAAACAAATCTTAATTATATATTTTTTAAATCTTTCAGTGTTAGCTGAACAAACAGAGTGGGTGCCACTAATGATCTGGCTGTCTATCTGCGGTTTCTTCCGAGGGATGTGCCTCAGTAACTTTACTCTCACAATATCGGAGTATTGCCCGCTTGAGAAGTTGCCCGCGGCTTTCGGGTTACACATGGTCAGCAAAGGTGTATTCGTTGTTATTATTGGACCGCTTATAGGTATTTTTTATAAATTTAATTTTTATATTTTTTTATGTACTTACCTACGTTTTCTACTCAAAAAGTATTATCACCCTTTAAATCATCTTTTTAGGAAAACAGTCATAATATGACAAACATACTTACGACAATAAAAAAACAAACAAATAAACTTACTATAAAAATAATCGTATGTAGTTTCTGATTTTACGACAATTTGTAATAATGTTACAGTTAGAGCTTAACGATTTTTAAAATAATACCAGGTTGTTACTACAACTGCAGGGCAAAGGAGACATAAAATTCATGAGCATTATAAACCACGCTTGCAAGGCGTATTAGCAATTTCAAACTTTATAAACCCTAAGGAAAATATTCCTAATCTTTATTATTTATTTGTTTCCAGGTTACGTAAGAGACTCAACGGGTAGCTTTGCCAAATGCATCCACGTACAGAACGCACTTATAATGTCGTGCGTGCTCGTGTGGGGCATCGAGTACGCGCTCGCGTTCACACGCCGCAGGAAAGTTGTGCAGATATAACTATCATTAACTACTAGAATGTTCTGCGTATATATTTAATTGTGTTATAGCAGGATATTCTAGAACATTCTTGTGGTATATTGTTTACTGCGTATAATGTCGGGGGCGCTCGTGTGGGACATTGAGTAATCGCTCGCGTTCACACGCCGCAGGAAAGTTTTCCTAATATAACTGCTGGAATGTTCTGCGTATATTTTTTTAAGAGGATATTCTAGAACATTCTCGTATAGTATAATAGTTTAGTGCTCATAATGACTTGCGTTCTCGTATAGGGCATAGAGTACTCGCTCACGTTCACACGCGCGCCGCAAAAAGTTGTGCTGATATAACTACTCGAATGTTTTGCGTATAAGTATGTGTAATTTTATAGGAGATATTCTGGAACATTCTCGTATAATATAGTTTGGTGCTTGAAACAAAGCTCTATTGTGCAATGAGTAGAAGGGCCATTATCGCATACAGATATTCCATTCTTTTTGCGTGAATACTTAATATTTTTGGTAATTTACAATTATGGGTCGGGCGACAACAACTGTTAAATTACACGGGAATGTTTTAGATTACTGTCCTCTGTAATAAATAGACTTGTTTGGCACTTTATCTTATGGTACATAAGAAGTACAATAGTGTAATAATATTTATAAATAAACGCCAAATATATTTGCCCAATTTTGACAAAATGTAGCTATATATAGTAGTAAAACCAGCGTAGTAGATCGACTCTGAACGATATCAAAGAAAATTACTAATTAAAATTTAGAGAAATATAAGTACTTACAGTTCATATTGGGTCTCATATCAGAAGCAAGTCAGAAAATTCAGAGACCGTATTCCGTAACACAGTTGAAATTAATTAGGCCATATGCAGTACATTGCTGCTTTGATGTAACATAGTAATCACTATCATTGTAGAAAATCAACAATGTACTGCAAAGTGGATAGCGAATTGAGGTAAAGAATACGGCTACTGGTCTATTGCATTGGTTTAAAGTACATTAGTTATACATTGCTAGAGCGGTGTCTATGACTGGCCATCATCGGTGTTGCTTGACTCGAGGCATTACTCTATTACAAATGCTGTCCCTCTCGATTAATATGTATAAACACAAGTAGGAAAGGGATAGAATCAGGTTTAGAGTAACACCTCTTTTCATACAGATTTTTAAAACGCTCCACTATAGTGTGGCGTTCTATAAACTTAGAGCGGTTTCAGACTAGCGTTTATCTCTCTGTATACGATAGTTAATCAGTATCAACTCGCGCTTAAACGAGTTTATAAGTGCGTCAAGACTCGTACCAGTTGCGCGTGTAGCAAAAAGCGAGCTTATACGCGTGTATAAAACGCTGTTCTGTAACCGCCCTTATTTATCTGTGTAATTATGCTTTTAACGATTAGTATGGTAGTTATTATTATTTGTTTAACGTCTACCTGTGAGCTTACTCACAAGTTTTCCATACCATAATTAGAGTGGCAATTACTATATCAAAGTTTTGCTAGACAATTATTATGCTATGTAAAACTTGTATAGAATTGACCTAGATTTTATAATGATAATATAAGTAATTAACTCTCTCTAACCGACCCCGATATAAACCGATTTTACTGTATCCATGACTAGTTAATTTTGGTATGGAAAATTATTATTGACAATTTTGTAAAAACATGACTATCTTCCATTAATGTGTCAAATTTTTTTATCATTGCGGTATCACTACTAATAAATTAGACTAATTAAAAATTTACAGTCATGTACGATACCCATCGTCGACTAATTAACGAAAACGATGTATCATATTCTCTTTATTACCTTACTCTTTCGTCTTTTGGCCTAGATAAACGAAACACAGTCACTAAACATGAACTAAAGACATGATCCATAATTTTGCTATATGATAATAGAGCTTAATATACAGAGTATACAGATTAATTTACAATCAAAAGCTCAAAAGGTCGAAGTGATTTAGCCTACAATGAAAGACCTTACCGAAAAGAGAATAAGGTTCATTTTAGCATAAAAGATGCCACAGGATACAGGATTTGTAGGAGCACATATCACTTTCTCTTTACAGTAGTAATACCGCAATTATTATTCGCTAGTACCAGTGAATATAGAAAGTGAAACATTATAGATTGTATACAGTTACATAGAATGTAACTTTTAGATATTGATTTATTAACGATTAATATTTTTAGATGGCTGTTTGTAGTTTCGGAAAGTTTTATAGGTGTGTATTTTTAGAGGATAATAATTTATGTAATATAGTAGTAGATCTTCAAATATAAACAGGAGCTCGTGGTAATACTTAGGGTACAATCAAATGTCGCAAAAAAGAATCGATATGCTTAAAATTTATACGTTTTACCCTTTAGTCGATATAAATTTTAATCAACTACATGACGACCATAACATAAACCTATGATATAAGGTTTCACGCCATGACGTTATGACACTTATATTATAAAATTTACGAAACTTTATGATTTTTGGTTGGATTCAAGGTTTTTGTTACATTCGTTAAACATGTAATCGTTGATAGATTTAACGGAAAACATTAGTAAACATTACCTATGTACTTATATAAAATATGGATTCTTACGTCGATTTCTATTTGCGACAAGATAATACATAAAATAGTAAATGTAGTTGAATGAAAATTAAAATGCAGAAGTGAGCACTTTTATTCTTTATTTAATCAAACATGACCTCAAAGGTCGTACTTTGTTATTACTAGAAATGTATGTACTTATGACGACTTTATTATTACATCAGGGTAATTGCTCAGTTGTGACGTTCTTTACATTAATTTAATATGCCTAACTGATTATAGTAAATCGAATCGGTTTCAAGCAAATTGTCTAAAATTATTATTTTTAAAAGGTTTTATTTTTTTTTTGCATATTTTCTATTGCGGTGCTGTTATTTTTATAATCTTCTATAATAATGAATTCGTCTGTGAACTGATGATATCTTCTATGACGTAGGTACAGTTATATATTACATGACGATGAGTGATTAACAACCCATTTAGCAATTATACAATTTAGAAGGATATTGTTTTAGATGTATAGGCGCGCCTTAAAACAGTTTTGCGTAAAACTTATAGTTACAAGATATCGGAAAATCATGGATGATAGATTTAATTACTAATTAAAAACCCATTATTCTAATTTACAATTTAATTGAGTTGATTTTGCTAATTCATAGAACCGGCTGAATAAAGAGGTTTGTTATGGGCAAAGCCGGGGAGGTGCATAGTTTGTTGTATAAGGACTAAATATTTTTGTTAGAAGGTTTTTTGTCTTCCAATTTATGCTTATTCATATTT
Source organism: Parascotia fuliginaria (assembly GCA_963082885.1). Lineage (NCBI taxonomy): Eukaryota > Metazoa > Arthropoda > Insecta > Lepidoptera > Erebidae > Parascotia > Parascotia fuliginaria. Next base: position 6,544,900 of record OY720175.1, read on the forward strand.
AATTAGCAATGTGCTTTCGATGTGTAATTAATTGACCAAGTTAATTTATGTACTTATTCATGTCTAAAGCCAAAAATTAAGACTTGTTTACATTCTGCACGGGCAGAAAAAGAGAGATGATAATTCCCGTGTTTTTTTCTATGAAACATAATTGTCTATCAAAATGATCCTTCTCTGCTCTCTATAGTCTCTCCCTAATAGCCAGTAGATTCTACTGAAAAAGGGGCGAAATATGTATAATTCTGCCTGTGTATTTCTGGATAGGAAGGGAAACGGTAGTGGAAAGAGTCATTCAGAACAACTTCCTTTAGAAAGCTTCCATTGTGTATGTATATTATTATGGTGTTGTATGATATTGTTATTGTGGGCACGAAAGTGAGCATCCCTTATTATATCTGTTGTTTTAAACTTGTAAAAAATAAAATCAACTTTTATAACGTATGTGCCAATTATACCTATGTACAGTTTGTAATTATATTGAAGGTTAAATGATTTCCAGTGAAAATTGCGTGTAGATTATTGTTTGTTATGCCTCCACTGGGCACTACCTCCAGTCAGGTGCACGCGATTCTCGCCCTAATTTGTTCGACGATATGTAATCGTGAATGTACATAATTGTATAAAATGTAAGTATTGAAATATGTTAGTAACGGGTGGCGCAAAAGTAAAGACCCTATTTGGTTCAGCTATAACATTTTTTCTAAATTAGAAAACTAGATTTAGATTTTTTTAAATGTATATTTGTGCCATTAAATTTCGTACCATTAGGATTTAAAGATGATGTCTTTTAAATGGTGACCTCCAGAGTTGATACACATTTGAGCCCTATTTATGACATTTTGCATAACTTGTCGTAACACATCCTGCGTTTCCATTTCCATCTCTCAGGGCATGTCAATAAGCAGAATACTCGGTTCTGGGGCACTGATAATCCGCGCATTATTCAAGAAACACCTCTACACCCACTAAAAGTTACTGTATGGTGTGGCATCTGTGTTGACAGAGTGATCGGACCCTATTTTTTCGAAGACGCTGGAGGCAATGCGATTACTGTCACTGGAGAACGCTACAGAACCATGTTACGTGAGTTTTTGATACCCAGTTTGGACGAATTGGGGCTGGAGCACATCTGGTTTCAACAAGACGGCGCTACGGCACACACAGCGCGCGACACTATGGACTTAGTGAGGGACGCTTTTCCAGGTCGAGTTATCTCTCGTTTTGGCGATTTGCCTTGGCCTGCAAGATCACCCGATCTGACCAGTCCAGACTTCTTTCTTTGGGGTTTTTTGAAATCTCGGGTGTATGTGAACAAGCCACAGACTCTCGCAGCTCTAAAAGAAAACATTCGTCAAGAAATAACGAACATATCGCAGGAAGTGTTACGGCAAGTTATGCAAAATGTCATAAATAGGGCTCAAATGTGTATCAACTCTGGAGGTCACCATTTAAAAGACATCATCTTTAAATCCTAATGGTACGAAATTTAATGGCACAAATATACATTTAAAAAAATCTAAATCTAGTTTTCTAATTTAGAAAAAATGTTATAGCTGAACCAAATAGGGTCTTTACTTTTGCGCCACCCGTTACTTATTCAATAGTACATTATGTTATTAACTGCACAGTTCTTAAATAGATTGTTCAGACGTACTTATTATTTTTTAATATCTTCGTCGTAAAAGAAGTTTCTTTAATTATGTATGATTTGTCGTTCAACGACTGTCTTCGATTTCAAATAAATTTAAATATTTTATGTTATAAGTAAAATCTGTTGCATATCAGTGGATAAAAATTAACTCTTCTGATTGGTCACAATACGTATCCAATGAGGGTGTTTAGGAAATTTTTCTTTCACTTTCACATTGGGCCAATCAGGGTTTAAGTTTTATAAAGCGCTTGACAGCTAGATCTGACGCAACGGTGCTGCCATCTTGTGAGCGCCGTTTGAGAAAATCCTCACAGCAATTTTCTTTTGTCATTAATCACATGAATTATCCATTTTGTAAATTGAACATTAACATTTTCGAAATGAACACTGATAAATATTTGTTATGATAGCGCTGTCAAAATGGAAGATGTTTTACCAAAGTGGCGCTAACTGGTGGCGAAAATTTTTCTTAGCCCCTCATTGGTAAGGTTGATTGCAGTAATAATGATGAAAAAGAACCAATTCGTTCAATACAATATACTAAAACCTCGATCAGTGATCAACGCGCCAGTTAGAATTATGATCTTCGGTTTAATGCTGCTACTCTATCGACGCGTTAAAATTTACCAGTATCATACTATTGTATAGATTTTATACATGTTACTGCATTAATTCCATTCCTATATTTATTTTATCTATCGATAACAGATATCTATCAGGATATCATTTTAATATTATTGCGAATTAGCATATTGCCGGTGCATGGCCGTGTGACTTACCTGACATTTGGTTATTATATTACTTTAAATATGTATAATTTAACCAGTTTTAATACACGATCTTCCCAGTCGGACACTATTGTTACCAAATTGATTTTGTTTGAGCCCGAAATGTTTTATATTTCGCCAAATAATAAATTCGTATGGTCTATTGTGTGCATTGATATGCCATCGTACTTACATATCCTTTGAAGTTAACTTAATATATAAAACTTCTTACAGTTGCGCTGTAATACGTCCTTCTTATTTTTGTGTTGATGGCAAATTAGTTTAAACTGTATCAACCTAAAACTTAGATACGGCTACTGCACTGTCATCAGCGTTCATTAATACGTCCGTGCTTTGTACGTAAAGTAGGTATCCCCCGTGACACTACTTACTCGGTTAGCAGTTCCTGCAAGACTGGGGCTCCCTAAAATCATTAATGCGCCATTAGGCAACAAAAAGTGTCGATGTATAATATCAATGCAGGAGGCATACTGCCTAATTTAATGCAATCAGTTTATAATATCTTAGCAAAAAATTTGTAATCATTATAATTTATTGTAAATCTAAAAACTTGTTTGATGTGAAAAAACTAGGTACATTATCTTTAATATCAAATAGCTACCGCATTTAATTAAGTACAGTATATTTTGTAGTATAATAGACACAATATGTAGCATTTTGTATCGTTAAAACAATGTTCTGTTGACGATTGTTCTACATAATTTTATGACAATAAATAAATAATTTTGTTGAGTTTTTCGTAATTAGTCATTGTTGTTGGCTAGCTTTGTTTTATTTAATTTCTGTAAATGTGTTAAAAATGTGACTGTTCATTACGTCTTTAACCAGTTAATAGACATGTTACTAATATAGTAGTTGCAGGAAGACTAGCGGTTTTGAATTACCAATTAGGATTCTAAAAGGTTACGTTGTAATGAACAGACATCTTATACTTATGAATGGTGCGAGACTTAGCCTGTATGATAAACACTATCTATTTTATTAATCATTATATCTAAAATTTATAGCAAACAATTTTTATAAAATAATGAGAAAAGTCGAAGGATTAAAGTGAAAGGTGGTTACCGTGGTATATCGTTTTATTTCTAACCCAGTATGGATTCTCTTCTTTTATAGTAGCACTCATCATCATTCCCGAAAAATGTATCAAGAATTGAACTGTTTCTTTTTTTAAAAAGAGATTTTACAAATGTAGATAATTTTAAAATTGATTAAAAAAGAAAACCAGACAAATAAAGTAATTATGCAAATCTGTGAAGGTCATTCGACGTATAATTGTGCCCTCTTCTCTAGCCTCACGGTCTAATCCCTTATTTTTTTGTTCTTGTTCAAATAATACCTTTTTTACACACTTTATTTCTAAATCATCCTGATCCTATTTTCTGACTCGCTCACCTAAAGATTCCGTACAAACTTAATACATATTTTAATTGCGTTGACATAGAACCTTAATTTTTCACAGCGCAGCCTCAAGAAGATGCAGGCAAGAGTATTTTCATATAAATTTTAGCTTGATACCGCCACGCGTTACTGAGAAAGGTTTTAATAGACAGACGTACACCACACACACAACAAAGTGGTCCTTATAAGGAAGTGTGTATAAATATTTTATTCTGTTTCTGTAATAATTTTAATTTATGTAAGTTCTTACCCATAACTTGTACGTGTGGTTTATCCTGTCAGTGTAAGTTGGTAAATAAATAAATTCTGAACCCTAAAAAACAAACACGCCACTTAATCATGCACTCAAAACGCGACCGGCATCGGCATACCTACTAAAACCCCACGGTGTTCCTACAGAAGAAGACGGCCAGAGGATCGGTGTCACGGGAGACGCGCGCATTCATTCGCAAGGACTGGCTGGCCAACCTGGCTGGCTCGAAAGCATGCAATTTTAATTTGAGTAGGTAACACTTTTCTTAAGTCAATCAGTAAAAATGTCAGCGAATTTGCCTACAACCAGTTTGTTGACTATCTAATCCAAAATCCAAGTTATGACAAAAACTAGGTAGCACAAAATTAAGGTCATTAACATGAATGGGCACATGCCTACCTATTACAACTTCTATGAGTTTCCCGCGTTCTACTCGTAATTTGAATCTAGCGTCCAAAAGGATGCAATTAATTAGGAAGGTGCCTATACCTACCTACACCCACCTTTAGGTAATAAGACTGCCTGCGTACAACTTCTATGAGTTTCCCGCGTTCTACTCGTAATTTGAATCTAGCGTCCAAAGGATGCAGTTAATTAGGAAGGTGCCTATACCTACCTACACCCACCTTTAGGTAATAAGACTGCCTGCGTATACTAATTTCTGCGATTAGCTATTAAAATTTAATCATTAGGCTTGTCTCATTATAGTACCTACTTACCTAATTTTATTTTGGTGTTGATTGTATCGCGAGTTGGTAATCGTGACAAACTTTAAAATTATCTTTTTAAGGGCAATAATTATAAATTACCTCTATTTTTTAAAGTCGCTCACGTCTCTGTTTTTGTAAGATTAACTACTACGAAACCTTCCTATTTGCAATTTGGGTTACACGGCAGCACTGGTCTTGTTTTTAATAAAATTATGCTGGGGAGATTTCCGAACACGCACTGTACCTACCTATTGCTATAGGTACCTATTTAGTCTTATCAGGTAAATCTAGAGAACCTCTACCTAGGTATCGTAAATAAGCCATAATGGAGTTTTCTTGTGCTTTGTTTTTTCGTCTCAAGAGGAATAATACGTTTGTAAGTACGAGTAGGTAGGTATTCTCAGACTACCTACATAGTTTAGGATCATATAGATGCTAATATTGATATTGATATTGATATAAAAATGTGTCCTATATGTAGGTAGGTATAAGAGTATAGTTGTGGGTCACCTACCTTGTTACAAATAGGATATATTTCTATATCATTAGCATATACTTAATGATTCTAAACTATGTTGTACCTACTATTGTTGTTATACCTACAACTACCAATTCTATTTGTAGTCAAAAATAAACAAAATAGAAGATGCGTAGGTATCAAAACGTCATTGACATTGGTATTTAATTTTGTCTTAGGTTGGTACCTACCAACTTATCTATATCTACCTTTAAACTTATAATCCATACTATTTGGTAAATAAAGCGAAAGAGTTTGTTTGTTTGTTTGTTTGTTTGAACGCGCTAATGTCTGGAACTACTAGTCGGATTTAAAAAAAATCTTTTTGTGTATGATAGCTCGGTTCTCAAGGAAGACATTTTATCAGTTTCATAGTGTCTTTAAGTAACTTATTGCTTTGATAAATACAATGGATTATTCCCATCCGTCCCTCTGGTTTGTCCACTTTAGTATCTATGTTTATGCACAAAATTATGCATATTATACACAATCAGTACACTAATATAAGATATTCTTTTTTATATGTAGGTTCCTATTTTGAATCAAAATAGGTAAATAGTAGTACGCTCTAAATACCCATTTCGAAACCAAGGAGCTTACAGTTTTTTTTTCTCAATAGGTTAATATCTAAAGGTTCTAAGATATGGACCTATGTATACCTGCTAGGGTCGTGATGGCACAATACTTTCCCAGGTCCAAATCCGGCCAAGTACCTAAGTAGGCACTAATGTGACTTTTTCAAATTCAAATAAAGAAGCCTGATAGCGCTCATCCCAATGATATTCTATTTGAAATATCATTAGCTCATCCACACTGAGTAAGCGTCGCGATCAATGTTCATGCTTTTCCCAGCAGTGGGATAATAACGGCTGGTACGAACGAGATAGCTACGATTTCTGCACGTTCTGTTTTAAATTATGATATTCTACGCTAGTATATAAATGCTACTATATCTACCCATTTGAATTATTTAAATCCAACTGGTAGTTCCAGAGATTAGCGCGTTCAAACAAACAAACTAAAAAACAAATGATAGTATAGGTGAACTCTATTATCCAGATAGTACCTAGTATATAAGCACGAGTTCCAGCGTGAGTGGGTGGAACTACCTTCATCTTTCACAGAATATATTAAGTATATGCGTATTAGTTTCCAATCATTTTTATCAATCCATCTTTAATTCTCAGACTACTAACGATTCTATTATACTTACCAACTTAGTATGATTCATGTTGGAATGTAGCCGTCGATAGTACGTAAATATTAAGCCGGATTAACTTATTTTTATTGGTTTCTTATCCATTCACGCCTCAGGTAACACCTAATTTCAGTAATCGGACACCGTTTAAGGTTTACTTCCACCAACTGAAATACAGTGTAAGCGTATTATGCAATTTTAGTAGATAGGTACCTACTCGTTATACCTACTTATCTTGTTACCATGTTACGACTTACGACACTTAACTATACCAGTTTTTTTTTTGATAAGCTTAAAATAAACTACGTAATTAATATAATTAATATATGTATAAAGAGGAAGAGCTTGTTTATTTGAACGCGCTAATCTCTCTAACAGGTAGGTAACCAGTTAGATTTGTTCTTTTTGCATTTGATAAAATTCAATTCCCAATTCTTGGGGAAGTTTGTAGGCTTTTTGTAAAATTATGCTACGAGCCACGGAAATCGAGCAGTAAGTAACCAAAGTCGCGGATGAAAACGCTCTCTCCACGCAAAGAGAAAGAGACACGTGACATAAATTAACAAAAAATCTTAGTTCAGTAATAAACCTTAGTTCTATTCTATATCAATTAATAAAAAGTGAAAGTAAATAAAACATTTTCTGAGAGTAGGTACAATGAAAAGAAAAAAAAGAATAGGTATGTGCAGAAACTTTTTGGCGGGCAAATTACACGTTAAAACAATATGTAATGCAGCGCCCCACGGCTTCGCTCGCGCGTGAAATATGTTTTGTTGTATACCACGCGAACCGCGAACCAGACCCATTTTCAGGATAAGAAATAGCTTATATCCGTCTTCGGCACAAAAACTATCTACATACTAATTTTCATCGACACTCATACACACATACAAACTTTCGTATTTATAATATTAATAGGATATATCAACGTCTAAAAGACAAACTTGTTTTATTGGTCAGTTTTTGCATTCACGCACGTGGCATAAACATGAGTCTATAAGTTTAGTGTTCCGTACAAATTGTGTATTTATTATACCTATGTCACGGTAATTTTTTTCCAGCCTGTTATAATTTTCTCATACGATTGCTTACTGTTGATTTAGTAAATAATGCATACGACTGCAGTGCTAAAGCACCACAGTAGGTACTTTCGGTGTATTTTACTTTTGAGTGTCTTTACGTTTTTCTCTCCAAATCCTTACTCTGATTCTTGCTCTGGTTGGTTGTATTTTCTGTTTCACAATCATGTCCTTAGATTACGGTTACCACTTACCATCAGATGCATCCAACACTTTAGGTATGTTATAAAAAAAGATTTTTACACCGATCGAACATTAACAATTAAAGTCGTCAGCCATTCGTCTTAGCACATGGACACTACCATGATGGTCTGGTGGTACCGGAAAGTCAACTAGTCCACATTAATTGACTGTTGTCAAGCTAACTCACATGTCATGTCATATCACCTAAAGTATTCTTGTCGTGATCGCATTTACGCTATTATTTGATGACTGAGCAGCCTACTTGACGCTAATTCATATACCTAACTAATTCAGTATAACTCTCTGGAATATGCCTGTTGCTAATTTTCACCTTATGTTAATTACGTTAAGGTTTTAAATTGCCGATTGACTTTGTGTCTTATGATTTTCGCAATTAGAGTCTATGTCATTTTATTTATTATTTTTTTGCAAGTGCCGACGTTGCAATTAGTTTTTATTTTAATTTTAGTTTGCGCGGTGTAGAAGAAAAGTAGATATCTACTTTTTAACGCTAGGCTTCTCTTCTTTCTATATCAATATCAAAGTGAAAACAGAAAGTAGGTTAACATAACTGTACTTACTTATTTTCAAAAAGAAAAAGCTGAGTATACCTAAGTGACTATATACCAGCCTGCCGTCGAGTGTGTATGATTCCAAACACGGACAGACTGACAACAAAATTAGCAAATATTTTTTAAATAAATTTGATAATTTTACTTTCATGATGACACGTTAGTGCGTATTTTACATAGATGTGGGATTGTAAATAAGGATGTAAAATGTGTCTCTGATTATAGATACTTATTTATTTTACATACATAAATAATGTTAATGTGTTATTTTGTTTTGCAATATTTATGTGATGTTTAATTAAGTAATAAAGAATATACTATACTATTTATTACCTAAGCAAATATTTCAATTAAATTGGATTAGATTTTATTAAGAAAAGAAATGCAGGGATAAGGCTGTTATGAAAACAAGTAAAACAATAATATCTTACAATAATAAGCACTCCTTGGAAGCTGAGAATAAATTTTTATAGGGCAGCGTGATGAATATGATCATCTAACACGTTCCCATAATTGCAAGATTTGTATACAAGTGAAAGCTTTTTCTGTATAAATTATCGTAATTTTCAGTTTAATTTATTCATCTCATCAAGAAAATAGAAACCATTCACTTCTGAAGCCCATCAATACTGATATATCTATCGTGGAACGTGGCTGAAGTTCTTGCTTCAAAAAACTTTTTAGGCGGTTAAAGAGTAGTTGAAATTAATAAATAAATAAAATTATAGGTTTTAGCCTAGAACAAAAATACAAAATTTCATTTATTTTAATCATTTAGTAAAGCAACTCTGCGAGCTTTATCTATCTATTACTTTGGTTCTCCTGCGAATTTCTTCATTTTTATACGAAAATGCCCAGGCAGACACCTGACATAATCCGTCAAATAGGAAGATATTATGGCTAATTGCGATATCCCATCATATCGTTATTATATTTTTTCTTATACTAAAGTCAGTAATATTTTTTGTCCATTAAACGAAGGATTTTTGTAAGAACCAAAAATGATTTTCGGATATGTGACCCTAGATGTGTGTAATGTTTTATCGCGCAGCATTCATCGACACTTCTCAATTGGTATTCATTGAAGGGTCGTATAAAATGTCATACGCGCAAACAATATAATTAGTTAGATACCTAATAAGAATAACTTTTCGGAAATCGAATATATGTGAACACAATTCACTTAATCTTCTCATCTTAATCCCATCAAAAGAAAAATGTAAGATAGACTTCAATTATTTACTTATTTATTTTAAACTTCACATACTTATTGTATAAAGGAGGATTTAATGCCAAAAGCATTGTCTACCAATCTACCTTATACCTACGTATCTGACGATATTACACAAAAAGGTGAGTAGATAGGTAGTAAGTGAATAGTCGAGGTACGGTAATCAACGCGAACACATGAAGTACGTACCTACAATATAATAAAATATTATGTATTTCATCGCCGAGACAACCAAGAAATAAATACCTATGTAGCACGTAGGTAGGTAAATAAAACCGTGAACAGCATCTCTTTCCAGTCGTATCTTCATTACTGAAGGGCGTGTCCGTTTTGATAGGTTTCTGACAGCATTTTGATTATTGTCCGCCATGAGTTCCTGTCTTCGGCGATACGTAAGGCGGTGGTGACTGGCAGACCAGTAAGTAACTTAATTTGGTCACACCAGTGGTTAGGTAATCTACCGCGGGGACGCTTACCATCCTCCTTTCCGACAATAATTAGTTTGTCGAGGCTATCTGGGTTGCGACGCAATATGTGACTAAAGTAGCGCAGGGTTATTGTACTACTAAATGTGTCTGTGTTTTTTAAAACTTAATTTGCACGGCCATTATATTTGATGACGAAGAAAAGAGGTATTCATATCATAATTAATATTGAGCTAAGAAAATATCTTGGAGAAAAGGAACACTGGTACCGAGATCAAACATATTAGTTCAAAGCTTTGCATAGTATTATATTACAAAAGAGAAAACTGCACCTTTTAATATATTTCTTGTGTGTAATTTTGGGGCTAAATATACCAATCCAAAGATTGTACAGTGCTTTTGGAGTCCTATAATTACTAGGTATTTTTCTTGTTTATTGTCATTATATTAAAGCACCGTCTTTAGGATAAGAGCAGCGGCCTTTCCCTTCAGTGGTATATAATAACAGACTCGTATGATAATAATCCTAGAGCAATAGATATAAGCAATAAATAGATTTAGATATATTATGGTAATTGTTTAAGTCTTATTTAATATCTAATTCACTATTTATAAGCATAATAATAATGATAACTTATGTATTAATAATGGTAAAATAAATGTATGCATAATAAGTTTTGTTTGTTTTTCACTATGCATTTTCCTCAAAGAATCGCTAAACAATGCAGGGAATAAGGATAATCGTAAAGTTATTTTATTATCAGTTCATAAGTTTTTTACGACAACATTACAAGCTGTTGAAATTCTCGGCTTTTTGCCCGACTGACGCAGTCAAGGAGGGTAATGTTTTTCAGGCATACGCTTGAAAAACATTACCCTCCTTGACTTGTATGTGTGTATGTATGAGTATGTATGTCTATTTCTTTGGCACGCTCTACAGCCTAAATAGCTTGATGGATTTTAACCTATGAGGTTTCATTTGATTCGCTTTGATTGTGGGAGTGACATAGAGTATTGACATATACAGTGACAACATTTCAATGTAGCGTCAGCACGAGAAATAAATGGGTTTCTTACTTTTCACTTTGTTTTAGGCAGGTGGGCTTTTTGTTTTTTAATAATATGTATTGCTTGTTACTATATTATAATAATAATTGTACCACAACAACCATAAAATGCCATCTAAGCCCAAAATAAGCATATATTAGGTATAGCTTGTGATGTGCTATGGGTTCTAGAAATCAGATAATATATCACATTATATATATATATATATATATATATATATATATATATATATATATTATATATATATTATTATTATTTATATATATAAAACCCTATAAAATATGAATACAGGATTAATAATGAAATAATAACAAGGGTAACCGAGGTGCGAGACCTGGGAGTGACGCTAGATAGTAAGCTTCTCTTTGATTCTCATATCGCATCTGTCACTAATAAAGCCTATCGCATGCTAGGTTTCATCTTGAGAGTTAGTAAGGATTTCAAGCATCAATCCACGTTGTTGTTATTGTATAAGAGTCTTGTGAGACCCATTTTAGAGTATGCATCCGTAGTATGGAATCCTCAGTATAATGTATATATTAATATGATAGAACATATTCAGAGTAGGCTTTTAAACATATGGAGTGGCGTTATAATACATTGGACAACATAAAAATCCTTCAATCTCTGGAAGAACGACGGGTGGCACGAGACATTTTATTTTTTTATAAAATATTGAGAAATTTAGTGGACTCCCCTTATCTTCTAGGCAAAATATGTGTTGGATGCCCACGACTAGCTGCACGTAAAAAGTCCCTCTTTCACATTTCACAGGTTAGGACAAATCATTGTAAGAATGTTTTTATTAGAAGAGGATGTCGCTTTTATAATGAATTAACTACTAATGATAGTAATAACCTCATTGACGTATTTCATCTTTCCCTCCCAAACTTTAAAAAAATGTTTTAGAAATTTTGGCTGTCAGATTCTATTGACTTTATTAAAATTATGTATTTGGTTCTCTTAGTTCTCTTCTCTTTCTCTTACTATATTATTGTATTTCGTTGTTAGCCTACATGTATATATTACTATCTGTGGAAAATGTTTCTGGATTATGTACTATCTATGTTTTGTAAACTATAAGATCATTTGTATCCGTTTTTTTCCCTTATAAATAAATAAATAAATAAATAAATATACATACTTATTAACTATTTGTTTATAAATATATACATATTATACATAATACAAAAACCTAGACCATTGCAAATACTTATGTTGACGCACATAAATATTTGCACAGAGCGGGCATTGAACCCGCAACATCTGCGTGGCAGCCCGTACCTACACAGTACCACCGAACCACAGAGGTACGCAATATGCATGTAGGTATTACCTATGTCATAACCTTTCAAAAGGTGGTTTACAAGAAGTATGCGGAAAAACAGTTACAATAGAAAGCAGTGACTTTGCTTTAATCTATTCAATAAATATAAAATATGCTGAACCGACAATATAATATAGATTAAATTGTGTCACGTCATAAGTAGATAATAATTATGTAGTGCCTACCTAAATAAATTATGACAGCTCAGACATTTACGCCAGTAATTATAATATTTACATATAAACTTTCGCGTTGCATGATATAATTTATAAACATACGAGAATTGACTCGATCATTTATTAGGTATGTATTTGCATACCTTATTTTGCTTGACGTTTCAACCAGGTACACCGGCTGTGGTCACAAGCTGAGGTGAGGCAATGTCACGGCTCCATATGCGAAATGATTTATTCTCACATTTTTCTCTTTCCACGTACAGTCACAAAACACACTGACAGAGTCTTTATTTTGTATGCCGTCCGTATTTCGAGCGTTAACCGACTGCACACAGCGAGGTTATGTAATTTGAATCACTGGATTCCACGTAGCCGAGAGCTTGTATCTTCCATCCTAAACTACGGTCTTGTTTTATGGGGATATACAACAGACGTTCAGCAGGCTTTCTTGGCGCAAAAATGAGTTAGGGCCATTGTTGCGCACCGCCATGGAAATCCTGTAAACTGCTTTCTCGAAAGTTTCAGACCCTTCCTCTGGCTTGTATGTACATCCTAGAGTCAGCTAAATTGTTAAGTCACACCCAAAACTGTTCAAAATAGCCAGTGACACTGACACACCCGAGAAACACAAGAAACCCAAACAGAATTCAATTTTCAAAGATACCTAAATATATAACTAATATGTACCTGAAAAATTGCACCGCAATGTGTGGTCGTATTTTTAACGCTATACCAGACCATTATAAACAACTACCTTACGTCTTGTTTTGTAAAAAGCTTAAGCTCTGGTTGTTAGAAAAGTCATACTAGATACTCCAATTAATAAATAAGAAAATTGTATTATTTTAGACTAGAATTTTGAATGACATCAATATGAATGGCAAATTATATTAGTAGGTAGTGTTTTAATGCATGTTTAAATGATTTTGTAACCAAATATTTGCATGTCAAAAAACTGACAAAATGTACAAGAATTTTTTTTCTTCGCCAATATGTTTTGTTTTTGACACACATGTACCATCTATAAGTACCTACATTTTGAGCAAATAAACTATCTTTCTTATCTTATCTTAAAGCTGTCTTCCGTATTGAAGTTTATATGTTTCTTAATCAAAATTTAATTAAAATTGTTAAAATGCAAAAAAAAAATATTTATCTACTATAAGTTGAGCGAAGTTGCTGATAAATAAAGCAATTGAAATTGATGTAGGTATCAATATCTACGCTAATCGTATTGAAATAAAATAACAACATTTTTAAAATATACAACAAAGCAATAAAAGTCAGATGGAAATGCCAACATTTGTTTCGACCGGCTTAAAAGCAGTTAAGTACATAATAAAAAACATATTGCATAATTTTTCACTATTAAGTATTATACCGATAGAATGTAAAAAAAAAAATCATAAAATCTAATTCTAATGTATCTTATCAGTTGATAGGTCGTATCGTGTCCAGTTTGGAGTGTGGAACTATCCCGTCTCTACTCTACATTTAGTATCTATAGGTTTCGTATGAGATAAATAAGGAAATACCTGGTAAGGAGAAACAGCGATTTTTATTAAAAAGTGATTCTTCTCCCGACGGTAAGTATACAGTGGGATCTAGAAGTGGTGGTCACCATTCTAAAAGCCATCGTCTAAAAATGCTGGCATTCTGGTCTCCAATATCGTTTTTTATCTCTGCACAAAACTATTACTTACGTTAGGGAAAATAGAAGCCTTTTTCACGCCTCGCTTAAAAGACCGATGCTCTAAATTAGATGGGAACACGTGCGCTGGTAAAGAGTTACATTACTTATTAAGTTAAATACCACCTTTTGAAAGAAGCTTTTATCGTACCATACGTTTTCAGGCTAAAGATGATGATGATGATATTAGTTAATTAAAGTTAATTTTAGATGTTCACTAACTCATTTAGTTTTTAAACTAATCACTGAAATAAACCCACGTGCGTTTATTTATTCAAATAAGATAAATCTATGCCTAATAAAAAATGTGATAGGTGAAATAAATTAGTGTATTAATACCTGAATGATACACATAAGTGGGGACACCAAGTTCATTTTCATGATAGACGCAGTGTTGATAGGACGTGCGCGGGTTAGACTGTTGTGACAATGAAGCTCCGTAAGCAATTTACCATAGCAAGACATATATGAACATAAATAGTGCTATGTATTTGGTTACACAGCTATTAAAAATTAAGTTCGGTTTAGACTGCAGTGGTATATTTTGACTATTTATTTTATTGTGATTTGCAAAGATGGATGAAGCTTTCGCACATATAGAGAGTGATAATAAGAAATGTAAGAAGGGATTAGCGCCCCCCGATGGTGGATGGGGATATGTGGTTGGACTAGGAGTTGGATTTACTTTCGTAAGTATTATTTTTAAGTGTTTATTTATTTCAGAAGTGCTAGTTTGCAGATTTAGTATTTGGGATTCCGAATTCGACTTTCGAGCCGGTAAAATGGCCTTGTATTTTTTGTCGAGACATTATGTCGCTGTGCTATCATCGAAACTAGCATTATACTTATATATAAAGGTTGGTTCGCATTCTATGGTAATAATGAAACGTAGGAGTAATACACCCTTGCCTTTAGGGTGACACACTATTTTCTATATTTTTTTTTATATTAGCCCACCAAAGTGACTCCACCCCGCCTGATGGTAAGCAGTCAGTGGAATCTAGAAGTGGTGACCACCATACCATCTTCTTAAACTGCTGGTATGGTGGCCTCCACTATGGCGGCTGGGAATGGGGTTAGGGGAAGGGAATGAAGGAGGTGAGGAAAGAGGAAAAGGGGGAAATTGGGACTCCGGCGCTCTCACTCACCGAGCGAAACGCAGTAGTACGGATACTACTACTCTTACGTCGATCTTCTATAAGAGGGTAGTACTTCTCCGGACGATCCGGCCCATTCATGCTGAAACCAGCGTAGATCTACTACCGCCTATCTACTACGATATTTATTATCTTTTAATTATAGGAAACAATAGTAAATGCAGAAAATTCATCAGGTCACACATCTCCAAGGCAGGGTCAAGTCCCTTTTGCTTATATTTTGTCTAATTAATAGTGCTGCTTTTAATAGGCTTTTGACCGTTTTAATCGGTTGTGCATATTTTTCAGAATACCAAGTTTCTTTACGATGTTATCTTTCAGTGTTTATTACTGACTGAAAATTACTAAATTGTTTTAAGTTAACCTAATAACTTAAGACAATTTAGTAATTTTTTTCAATGTGAAATAAGTGCTACCTGATATATACGAGGCACCTGCAACAATAACTACCTCATTAGGTACCTACATCATACCATATATTCTAGCATAGATGAAAACAAATAGATTTGCTTAAAGTACTCTGTGAGGAGGGGAGAGGGCAGAGACGAGGGTGTCAACTTAGGGTGAAAACATCGTTAATAAACACTTCGTGTAAGTGTTTGTTTCGAACATAATGCGGAAGGTTACCAGTGGTTTCCTGGAGTTAGTATCGTTAGTTTAGAGGGTGACACAAATATAATTTTATTGACATACCAAACAAATTTTGAAGAAGGTCAAATACTTGACTATTTTAAATACTTCTTTATCAGTCGTACATTATTTATTAGTTGTAATGTCTAATGGTTATAGTGCTTACGTTTTATGTATGCGACTGGGAATTTAAAACCCACTTTCAAACACCCAGCTTCGTAACACTTTCAATTTCTCAAAGCTACATGTACATATTTCTAGACATGCGTTGAAGGAAAAAAGGAAAAGATCGTGAGAAAACTCGATGGTTAGCGAATATCATTACGATAAAAGATCTCGAGGGGATCCCGAGTGTACCTACTGGTCTATAATGAACAGTTTGAGTGTAAGATTAACTATAAAAATTGTTACTTTGAGAATTACTAATATAATTTAGGAAAATAAGAAAGCAGGCAGCACCGTTAACTTCGTACTACATTTTAATTATCACTAATCCCTCTTTTTAAAATAGACCATTTTCAAGCTGATGAAGATAATTCTTGCCTCTACAATTAATATATAAAATATTTATATTATAAGAATTAGTTATAAATTTAGTGAAGTGTAACTACCCTCTCCTAGAAGATTGACGTAAGAGCAGTAGTATCCGCACTACTGAGTTTTGTTAGGTGAGTGAGAGCGCCGGAGGCCCAACTTTCCCCCTTTTCTCTTTCCTCACCTCCCTCATTCCCTCCCCCTAACCCCATTCCCAGCCGCCATAGTGAAGGCATCCATAACAGCAGCTTAAGAAGATGGTATGGTGGCCACCACTTCTAGATTCCACTGACTGCTTACCATCAGCCGGAGTGGAGTCACTTTGGTAGGCTAATATAAAAAAAGTGTCTCATTTTTGTGATAATACCGAAGTCCTTAATCGCATTCATAAATATATTAGTGCGCTCACGCACGCAGCAGACGCGTGACCTTGACCGTTTAGTCTGCTGTTAGATAACCAGATTATTCATATATTTATTTACTCTGAATTTCACAGCTGATTTTATGATTACATTTTCATAGCTTAAATACTAATAATAATGCAAATTTTGTTTTGGTACGATTTTATGTCGTACTAGTTTTACGCAGCGCGGTTTCACTCTGCTCCCATCGCCAGTAGCGTGATGTTAGTCTATAACCCTCTTCGAGAACTGGGCTATAAAACGCAAAAAGAATTATTCAAATCCAACTGATACTTCCAAAGATTAGCGCGTTCAAACGAACAAACAAACAAACTATTCCGCTTTATATATTACTACCTACTAGCTTAGCACACCGCGGTTTCACTCGCGTCTTTATGAACTGCTCTGCTCTCGTCGCTAGTAGTGTGATGACTGTGATGTTACATAGCCTATAACCTTCATCAAGAACTGGGCTATCATACGCAAAAATAAATATTTAAAGCCGACTTGCAGTTCCAAAGATTAGCGCGTTCGAACAGACATACAAACAAACTTTTCCGCTTTATATTACTAAGCATAGATATAGATTTTACAAGATAAATTCTGCAATGCGGAAATAGTCTTCTATCGCGTCGCTAATAGATGAATTTAAATATATTGTTTCTTAATGACCAACCGTGTCGACGGCCTGGCAGTTATCTCTACAGTTGGCAACATGCTGCTGTTGACAACGTGCTCTTATGTTAATTAATTGATAAATAAAAAAAATGAAACAAAGGTGTTTTTCAAAATATGAAAGCTCGTTACACCTAAATGCAAAATTATATTTTATTAATTTTGTAAATATCTACAATTTCAGTTAATAGTTAATACAGTATTATAGTATAAGTCACCACTACCTTTACTCTTACCCTATAATACCTAGGTACATAGAAT
Organism: Parascotia fuliginaria; assembly: GCA_963082885.1. Taxonomy (NCBI): domain Eukaryota; kingdom Metazoa; phylum Arthropoda; class Insecta; order Lepidoptera; family Erebidae; genus Parascotia; species Parascotia fuliginaria. Next base: position 6,562,827 of record OY720175.1, read on the forward strand.
ACCAGCTAGTCAGGTCAAATGTCAACGCCACGCACTAGTTGAGCGAGTGAGGTCGGTGACCTCACGCACCCTGAGGATGAAGGAAAACTTGCTGAGAAAACCTTGTCTCGTAAAAAAGGGGCTGAAACTGCTAATCCGCCTTGAGCAAGCGTGGCGATCAATGTTCTGCTCAGGCCTTCTTTTACAGATTTTTGCCCTACAGTGCAATAGCTTGTGTACTTATTATAATTCAATTGATTTTAATTATTAAAGTAAAAGAAAAACACTTTGAGTCTATCGTTTTATGAACAATGACCGTTATTCCGCGACCACGGTATAACAGCACTCTTAGCGCTAAATAATAATTATTAAACAATTATTGACAATATCTTTGATTAGTCCGCTTTCATTCATCGGCAATACCATTTATAACTATCTTTATTAAATCGTTGGTTGAAGCCAACCTTGCTTGGTGATACATGCTATGTTTTTTTCGTCGTGATGAACACTTCAGAACTTTTATTTCCCATCACATCTGTTCTGCTTGTGACGTATTCTATCGCTACGCCAGCCAGGCAGCTAGCTATGTTAAGGTGTTACTAAACCGATCGTCGATTGACGGCATCGATCAACGTCGATCGAAGTTGATCGACTGGTATGGTAGCTTTAATTGATCGACGGATACCAGTCGACTAACCAATCAATCGATTGCCGGTCGATGGCATCGATCGATGATGGTCGATTAACCCCGGGGCGGGCGGGTCGTAGGTGACGGCGTCGACTACTCTGTTCTGCCATTGATCGATGCCGTCGATCGACAATCGATCTGTTGTAGTGACACCCACCACTTTGGTTCTTGACAGACTGCCTCAGAGAGTCGCTGGCTTTATCGCCTTTGAGTCCACTGCAGTAGCTTTAAAGGATAGTGCAAATTTATAACTTTTAAACTTTGTGTAAAGATGCATTACTATCGGATTTAGTAAATAAGTTCACTATTTCTCTCTCTGTTTTTTTTTTCCCGAACTACCCTCACATATCCAAATTTTATAATAGGTATCTTCTGTATTTTCATTAAAAATTTCTGTGAAAATCAGGTACCTACTGCAGTCATTTAAACTAATAGAAACCCTAAAAATATCAACCTTGAAACCAATATATTGGTTTTATGGCTTCTTTTAGGTGACTAAATAATATCGATGTAGAAAGAAAGAAAAACATTTATTTACGTCACCATCGTAAAGGTTTACCATCAGATTATTGCCTTTGAAGAAGAAATTTCTCCAGGACAAGTTTGGAATGGTTTCAGAGGAGTACCAGTTATGGTTTTGTAGGTGAGATTATTCCGTGGTTACGTACTAATGATCGATCAGTGGTTAAAATTTGATCATAATTCATTAGGTACATTTTGAAGTGAATAATTAATGTATTATTACGGGTTTGAACTCCTATCACAAGCTAAAATATATGCTTACTTAGGGTCTAGATGGCGTTGCGTGTGTAGATATTATTATATATTATTATTATTTTAACAAACTTTCAAAGGCAAGATACAGTTCGCGTCAGCATAACTGGATTTAATACGTTTAAATTGATACACTCGATGCTGGGCAGTATTTAAAACGTTTACATTGATACAGTGTTGATCCAGTGCCGGAATCCAGTGGTGCTGGCGCCAGCTACTGTATCAATGTAAATCAGTCTTTATTTCTACTACTATTCGGTTTAATCCAATGGGGGATTCTATGAATGAGGGATGAGAAATAGCAGAGAAAACAATATATAAATCATACAAAATTTCTATGGAAAAACGATATTCGAAGAGCAAAGCCGTGGGCAAAAGCTAGTATAACATAGCCTACTAACAATTGCATGACAATCTTCCCTTGGAATAAGTTTGTAAGACAAAACTACGCCCCTACTTACCAACTATTAAGTAAATAAAGCAGTTTATAATAATGTGTTGCATCTACAGAAGATTAAAAACATGTATTTCTATTTTAACGGTAGTAGATCCACGCTTTCAGCATGAATGGGCCGGAACGTCCGGGGAAGTACTACCCTTTCATAGAAGATCGACTTAAGAGTAGTAGTATCCGTACTACTGCGTTTCGTTCGGTGAGTGAGAGCGCCGGAGGCCCAATTTCCCCCCTTTCCTCTTTCCTCAGCTCCCTCATTCCCTTCCCTTAACCCCATTCCCAGCCGCCATAGTGGAGACCACCATACCAGCAGTTAAAGACGATGGCTATCTAGTATAGTGGCCGCCACTTCTGGATTCCACTGACTGCTTACCATCAGGCGGGGTGGAGTCACTTTGGTAGGCTATAATATAAAAAAAAAAAAAAAAAGATAAGAATAAATTTATTTCATTTAAATAATAACTGGAAGGTTTGCATACGGATATTGATTTACGCAACAGTGTCGACTTGTGCAGGTCATTTGGGTTCATTGCTAAGGTTTGCAACTATTATTGTACCGTAATTACCTGAGTAATCACTATTTACAAATATATCTCTATAATATGTCAATATTCAGAGAATTTAGACTCAATTTTCAATAGGTACTTGCTTGGTGTAAGTAACAAATGTAACAATTGTTACTTACACCATTAAATAAAATGAAAAAAAAAAACATAAGTAAGGTAACAATGTAGAGCAATTATAATAATATCAGTAACTTAATGCCATTTTATTTTGGCTAAACAACGTTTGGACAACACCTGGTTTCGTAACCCATATTTCACCATACAAAACAAAATTAAACGTTTACCAAACGCTATATAAAGGTAGGTAATTTATTTTAGTTACGAAACAAGATGTTGTCCAAATGGGATGTAGTCGTTATTCAGGTCTTCAATTCATAAACATTATATAAGCCTTTGTCCTAGACTGACTGACAGACAACGTACCGCCTAAACGGCTGGTCGTAGCAATTTGAAATTTGGAGGGTTTGTTTTAAAGTTTAGAGACGTACTAAGAAAGGGTTTTTTAAAATTCAATCCTTAAGTGAGTGAAAAGGGATTAAAACGATTGTATGCAACTGCTTTGTTTTTTTTAATTCAAGGTTTTGAAAATTTGTTTTTGGTTACTACTATCAAAATAAAAAATACTCTCTTAAGTGTTTTCGACAGGGGTGAATTTAGAAGGGTGTAATTGGGAATAAAACGTTAAATGGCAAGATCTTCATTTTTAAAGTTATCATTGCGCAAATTTGTAATAAGATACTTATAAATGTTGTTTTTAATATTTTTTATAGGGGCGGGTCCACGGGGTAAAATATTAAAAAAATATTTTGTTTTTGAAGTTAAAGTTGAGTTTTATTCCGATTTTTTAGCCAAAATGAATAATTGGTGTCTTAAATATTTTTAAAAGAGGTGGCTATATGGGTGGATGAAACATTGTATGAAGATTATTTTTTTAAGTTAATGTAGAAAAAGATAATTAGTACTGTATGCATTGCATACAGTACTAATTATCCATAATTAGTACTGTTTATTTTTTGACAGGGGTAACTTTATGTAGGTGAAATCAAGTATTGTATGAATAGGAGAAGTAGTAATAATATGTAAAACAGTAAATTTTGACTTATAGCGTGAAATCCAGACACATTTACATTAATACATGTCTATTTGCATTGGTCTGAGTGTTTCTATATATAATAAGTAAGTATTTACAAAAAAAGTATTTATGTATAAATATCCGCACTGTAGAACTCATAAGTCATATCATAACACAAGCTTTAATTATAATACTGACTTTTGGTCTAGATGGTGTTTACTATGGTGGAGCTTATTTATTAGAGTTCAAATTTAATTGAATATATTTATGTCTCGAAAACCATATTGTATAATTCAAATTTTGTGCTTATATTCATAAAAATCATAGTTTTACAAACTACATTTAATAAAATTTCACAGTGTTGACCAAACCACTTTCATTATTATATTAGCCTACCAAAATGACTCCACTCTGCCTGATGGTCAGCAGTTAGTGGAATCCAGAAGTAGTGGACACCATTCTAAAAGCCAAATTACTGGTATGTTGGCGTCCACTATGGCGGCTTAGTGAGATCTTTTACCCATCCCTTTAAAATACTCAGGATCAAACTTAGAAGGAGACACGCCATGGCAAAAAAATCGAATATCGCTCGCGGGCTGGAACCTATCAACTGAAACATTGGTAACATTGTGTTCTGTAGATAGACAGAAAAAGGAAGGGCGATTTTTTGGCCTAAAATGCGCACACCTGTGTTTTCTTGGCATCGAACTCGACCAAGATCTCACAACCCCATCAAGAAATGAGCTGACAGAGGACCAGGTCAAGCCTAGCGACAAGTTCTAGACGTTTGACCTCAATTTCTTTATGGACCTAGAAGGTTCCATAACAAAATAAATAATTAACTGAAATCCAGTTGATTATTTACAATCTCTGGGCACTGTTATTTTATAAGAGGCCTTTTCTTACAGTGGGATAATAAAGGGGCCGATATGACCTAACCTTGAAGTTGATTACATCTTTGAACTAAGTATTTACAATTATTGCATCACATTAGTAACGACTCGTTTGATGTGTTCATTATCGCTCATAATTGACTTCCAGTATTTAAAATGATCAGCTTTTAGCATAAGTGCGAATGATTTTCAGAACACTGTCTACAACACAAAGTAGATTTTCTACAAGTTATTTCATATTTTAGGTTTTTTACAAGGTAGTGTAATATATCTGAGATTTGTCCGTTAAAATATTACTCAATATTTTAAGATAACGATCTGGTAGTCCTCAATATTAGAAATCAACATAAATATATACGAACCCGCCCTATTTGTTATAATTAAACAATATAAATGGTTAATACTCAATTATGCTAATTTTAATTACCTAATAAAAACTGTAGACAGTGGTCGGATCGTTTTGTAGGTTTTCTCCAAAGTATCTGAGGCTTGTTTGTTCTTAAAATATTAGTCAATATTTTATGATAAGAATCTGGTAGTCCTTAATATTAATAAATTGTTAGAAATTAACATAAACATATACGAACCCTAACCTATTTGTTATAAATACTTATATTTAAACAATATAAATGGTTAATATCCAATTATGTTAATTTAATTAACGTTTTATATAACTTAATTATTAGTCAACTATAAGGGCTTATTAGAGTTGAACATAATGTGACATTTGACATGAAATATTAAAACGGCTTATGTAAGCGATGAAATAATATAATTAGCTATTCACGATTATGTGTTGCCAGTTATGTGATTTATGGAACTTAAATCTTGTCTCAAGCTTTAATTTTTAAACTTTTGAATACATGGATACTTGTATACATTTTAACTCACAGTTGTTTTAAAACGTTAATTTAGATAAACGACAGTTAGTTTTGTTCTCATCACAGTCTAATACCTGAAATAATACGAGCTCCCGCTGTAAGCTTTGATATCACTAAATCGTTGAACAGGGTCTCGTACAAAGATTTTCTAACGAAGCTACCATCACAACGAATGCCTGAAGGGACTTTGTAGATAGTTCATTGGCATTCTAGATGATTGGAGCATTAAATTCGTCGTTAATAATGCCTGCTTAATTGCTCGTCGTTAATAATAATTGTATCACAGAATTCAGTCTGAAAAGATGAATGTATTGCTATGAGTATGTGAACAACAGTATGAGTGATGCACGAAACACTTTTCATCAGAATGAATCTCAGGACACTGCAAACGATCTTTCCTTTTCTTGTCTACGCAGCTTGTCTTATGATTTCTTTCAGGCAGGTCTTTGAATCGGTTAGGTTTGAAGACATATAATTATATAGTTTTTAATACTAGCTACTAATTATAGGTCTTCAACTTCTACTAGCTTTCCGAGGCGCGGTTACACTCGCGTCTTTGTTAACTGCTCTGCTCCTGTCGCCAGTAGTGTGATGCTACAGCCAACTTTCCTTGAGAACTAGGCTATTATACGCAAAAAGTATTTTTCAAATCCGACTGGTAGTTCCATAAATTAGGGCGTACAAACAAGCATACAAACTCTTTCGCTTTATATATTAGTATAGTTTATAATATATTGTTTTTTAACTTTCAGATGTTTGGATTCGGTTCATCAAACGCGTTCGGCATATTGTTTCACAATTTCTTCTTGGAGCAAGGTGGAGGCAGTGGTTTGCCTCTTGTGATTGGTGTGTATAATGGAGCACTTTCTATTGCAGGTAATTTTAAAACTTTATTATTTTGGATCGTTAATGTTAATTTTTAAATATTGAGTAACATATAGAAATTTCGTATCAAATAATTTTTCAAAAAAGTAGTACAAGTCGGTTTATAGATTTGAAAAGTTAGAAATATATCAAGACCCTTCTCCGTGACTCATAGAGAACTAAGTCTAACTAAGTAAGTTGTATATATATATAAAAAAACAGTTTAAAAAACATAGGCAAACAATAGGTGAGTTTTTGTTTTTATTCTGTAGATATGGTAGCAGATTCTTTTGGTTTTAATATGAAGGAGCTGGAATAACCGAATACCTGAAGTATTGACCTCTCCGTGAAATATCAACGTAAAGTAGCTAATAATATCCGTTTGTGTTTTATTCGCCCATTAATTGTGCCAGTGACCTAATATTCCCTCGATCTTCTTCGTGACGTAATGTCTATTAAGTATTATTTAAAATATATTTAGAAAACAGCCAAATCTAAAGGCTCACTCACTTACCTACTAACTACGTTAACATGTTTGTTTGCCACATAAGTACGTTGTACAAAATGTGTAACCGTTAATTCATTGATGTAATAAAATTAACCCAATTGCCAAGTAATGCATTGAACTATGAGTAAGTGGTATCGACTAGTTCAAATATCGTTCGTGGCTCAAATTACAATTCCTTATTAAGGATAGGCAAAGAGCTCAATACAAATCGTTTAATTGAGGACATTAGGCAAAGAGACCGACCCTATACAATGTTTCATTGACCTCTTTTTTAGATTCTTAAACTTCTATAATTGTATTGAGGAATTTCATAGTTGACATACTCATTAATTATGTATGAAGTATTTATTCAAACATGGTGTCATGTTTAATTTCCTGGTAAAAAAATTCGTGAACGTTTCATTTAAAAAAAACCGCCTGTCGGTTATTAATTCGAACATTTTTTAGAAAAGTATATGGTAATAAGCTTTAGGCTTTTAGGTATTATTTTCTAATATTAGTTTTTAAGTTATTAAAAATATATATCAGTAAAATGGAGGCGCATAATATCAGGAGCGCCATGTGCTTATCACCTTTATTAACTTAAAGAGTAGGTAACCACACATTATCTTGCATTTGTGGAGCTCGACTTTCAGTCCAACCGTCGTTGGTAACTAAATATCATGGCTTATTATATTATGGAAAAACCGTCAAGCCAAAAATCGACTATTTTGACATTTGATGGTTAAATCGGCAATTGTCGGACTTTGATCCGAGATTATTCAAATATTTGTATGATGTATATCTACATTATATATTATTGTTCTTCGAGGTAGGAAAGAAACTCGATCTACTTTAGAAAGCGATCAACTTTCTTCGAACTTACTGCGGTTCATACAACAATGTTGTGACAATTTATACTTATTATGAAATTAAAACGTATTTATTTATATTTAGTAGCACTTTCTCACCGCGAAGTAAGTACCTGGTTCAAATGAAAACAATATCGTTTCCGTGATAGAAGTACTTTGTGCGTTATGTAGTGGGGCGGTAAGACGTATACCATTATTTCTTGTGTATTATTATTATTATTACGTTATCGATATAACACCTCTAGTACAAGAATGTTGTAAAACAAAATAGGTAGGTACCTACTTTGTTTCTGTAAATTGAACTTTTGCAATGGCACGGGCACAATGAAACTGCTATCTATTGTAATACTCGTGCTCTCTTTATAGTATGCGTAAATGAATTTCCCTTTTTAGAAAACGTCCGCGTTCGTCTTTGTGATATTAGGTAGGTATATTTTTAAATATAATATCCAATGCCTGCGAAGAAACAACGTCATAAGTCCATAAAACAAGCAACAGAAAAACACTTAAACTTAAGACCCACTAGTTTTTAATACTAGTTTTTAATTTCAGGTTTTCTTGGCGGTATAGCTTTGAAGAAGTACTCTTTTCGCCAAGTGGGACTAGTTGGTGCTGCTCTTTTTGTCCTCGGTGACGTTTTGACGATATTTGTTCAAAAAACTTATCAACTTGTGATTACTTTCGGCGTTATTAGAGGTAAAATTAAGGCACAATATTTAGATATAAGCTATATGATATCTGTTTCTAAACGAGAAAGGGAAAACCTAAGAGAATAGTGAATAAGTAAGAGAATAGTGCTTTAGTAGCTCTACTGTGGATTAATATGCTTTCTTGTCTCACAAGTTCAAACGAACGAACGAATATCTGCTCGACGAATGAATAGTGCCCCTAGTGTTTTCTCTGAGAACTAAATTATCTCATAACTTCTTGTCAGTGTCATTAGTTCCAGAATGTCGGTTTTGTAAAAACTTGCCAACGACAATATTCATACTTATATTACCTGTCCAATAAGAACAGTTTTTATCCTAATGTGTAAATTCATACATATTCAATAACAATAACTTAATTCATAAACTCTCCTTGACTTTTTCCTTGTATTTATTTACCTATAGTAAAAAAAACAATCGTTTCAGCATTAAAAATGAGGTAATTACAAATAAAGTTATGATTATCTTTTAATTTATACTATGAATATTTAGGCGTTAAGACTGTTAATAGAGATGTGCTACCTAAAAGAAAATACTAGATCTTCAGACTAACAAAATTGATGAATGATTAGTACAATAAAATTGATACCTAGATTTTTTAATTTGTCGTAAAAAGTATCAGAATGAAGAGAGTTCATCCCATACCTGCCCATGATAGTGAGTTAAGGGATAATCACTGTTTGCAAAAGAAGGTAAGTATATCACAAAAAGCCAGTTGACAAAGGTTTCTTCCAGGTTTTTGACGGTCTCAATCGGAATTTCAACAGGTGACAGGTAAAATTTAACATGAAAAGTCAAATGCTATGTCGTGCCCACCAGTTAGCAATTCATATCTTAAAATTAACTGGCTTTAAATATAATGAGAGCATTAAAATTAATTTCAATAATAAGCCAAAAAAAATATTATTACACTTTCCATTTAAGCGCACATCTCTAGACATTAACAGGCCTGGAATTAACGCCTTTTTATGCGACAATTATAATTTATTAAATGATGCTATTTAATTATTAACTATTAATATTCATGGTAAATTGATTAGTTATTTAATTAATGAATTCAAGGATAAGGTTGTTGCTTTTTTTGCATCAATCACATCGTTATGCGTAGATGTGTTCCCGCCTAATTTTAATCCTGGGTATTTTAAGCAAAGCGTGAAAAAGCATAACATAAAACCGCCATAGTAGAGGCCATCATGACTTTTGGAATGATGGGTCACCGCTTTTTGATCCCACTGACTGCTTACCATCCAGCGAACTAAAGTCACTTTGGTAGGCTAAAATGGTTACTGCCCAAAGATATTCCTTTTTAGACTACCGTCGACCCAGAGTTTGATTCTGTGGGTAAATATGCGGTGGATTCGACGAACGGCGTTCTACAAGGTAGACCCTACGGCGAAGTAGCGATACTGTGGCGTAAAGGCATTTTCGATAATGTGTCTATAGTGCAATGTGAAAGTGTGCGTATTGATGCTATAAAAATTTCTCTAAGCGGTAGATCATTCCTAGTGTTTTCGGTTTATATGCCCACGGAATCTACGGACAATCTATGTGATTTTATTAACTGCCTTAGTGAAATTAATGCCATTATTGAAGGCAGTGGAGTGGACTCTGCATATATACTCGGGGACTTTAATGCTCAACTGTGTAGTTTGTTTGAAGATGAACTGTTTAATTTCTCATCTGAAGTGAAATGGCGATGTGCGGACGTTACTCTTCTGGGCTGTGATTCGGACACATACACGTACTTAGGTGATGCTCATGGCACTACTAGTTGGTTAGATCACTGCTTAGTAACTGATGCCACCTGGAACTCTATTATAGACATAAAAGTAATATATGATGTTTATTGGTCTGATCATTTCCCAATGTTAATAACAACTGACTTAACTGTAATTAGACAAAAAACTATATTTCCATCTGTTTCAAAACGTAGTGCTGTTTTGTGGGGGGGAAAGAGATGCAGCCCAGATAAAAGCTTTTAAAGAATATTGTAATAATAGACTAAGAAATGTCAGACGCTACGTCTGTAATAAAAGGTTTAAAGGGGTGTAAATCGCCAGGTCATGATAACTTAAGTATAGAACATCTGAGATAATCGGAAAGCACATGTCGTACTGACGATGCTACTTAACCTTTGTTTGTATCACTCGTACCTACCATCGGACCTAATGAAAACGATTGTTGTCCCTATAATAAAGAACAAGATGGGAGATGCGAGTGATAGAAGCAATTATAGGCCTATTTCCCTGGCAACTGTCATTGCTAAGGTGTTGGACGGTTTGATTGATCGACATTTGGATAAGCACATAACCCTATACGACGCCCAATTTGGTTTTAGGCCACGCTTGTCGACAGAAACAGCTATTCTGTCTCAAACAAACCGTTCAATACTATGCAAAGAGGAAAACACCTGTGTATGCGTGTTTCCTGGACCTCTCCAAGGCTTTCGATATGGTCTCATATGATTGCCTATGACAAAAACTATACAGAGAGACTAATGTAGATAGTGGTTGTATTGATATATTAAAGTACTGGTATGGGAATCAGGACAACTATTTGAGATGGGGAGATGCTATGTCGAAGGCATACAGGTTGGAATGTGGGGTGAAACAGGGGGGGTTAAGCTCACCTAGGCTTTTCAATCTGTATGTCAACCGGTTGATATGTGAGCTTAGCAGTGCCAACGTCGGGTGTTCTATTGACGGGTTAAGTGTAAATAATATTAGTTAAGCAGATGAAATGGCACTGCTAAGCCCATCTATTAGTGCTTTAAGAAGGCTGCTCCGTATGTGCGAGGACTATGTGGCTGCTCACGGTCTCGGGTATAACGCAACAAAAAGCGAAATGTTGGTTTTTAAAGCGGGCAATAGAACATATGATAAAGTTCCACCAGTGACATTGGGACGGGTTCTCCTGAAAAGATTCACACGTTTTAAATATCTGGGACACTGGGTAACCGCGAATCTGTCTGATAACGCTGACTTGGAAAGGGAACGCAGAGCCCTGTCGGTTAAGTGTAATATGCTGGCCCGTAGGTTTGCACGCTGTACAAGGGACGTTAAGGTAACAGTGTTCAGGGCTTATTGCCAGTCCCTTTACACGTGCGCTCTCTGGGACACTTATACACAAAACGCGTACAGCGCTCTGCGCGTCCAGTACAACAATGCCTTCAGAGTGATGTTGAGGCTGCCGTGCTTATGCAGCGCATCAGGGATGTTTGCACAAGCTCGTGTACCGGATTTTTACGCAATAATGCGATTAAGAACTGCCTCCCTGATGCTGCGAGTGCGCGATAGCTCCAACAGTCTTGTAAGCACTGTAGCTAACAGGCTAGACAGCCACATTATGTATCGGTGGATGACGTCGCATCGAGCCTCCTTTACGTATATTAAATAAAAACAATATATCTATGTTTTATATTTTTATTTTTTCTTTGTGTTGTTTTATATTCATTTCTTGTGTAATATGGACCCCATGGTCTAAAATAAACTTATTCTATTCTATTCTAATATAAAAAACAGTCGTTTTAAAATTAACCATATATATAATATTTGTTTCAGGTGCTGGATTTGGTGTGATGATTCCAGTCAGTTTTACTGCGTTCAATTGTTATTTTACTTCAAAGCGCACCACTATGATGAGTGCGAATCAAGCTCTGAGTAGTTTAGCATCGATCACGTTTCCAATGTTGGTGTCCATACTTCTTGCGGAGTATGGATTTAGGTGGACCCTGGCACTAATAATGGCAATCGATTTACATCTAGTTTTTGCGATGTTAGTTATGCATCCAGTTGAATGGCATATGATAACTTGTGAAGAAATTATAAGTAGTGGTGAGTAAGTCTCTGTTTTCTATCTAAATGATCATGATCATCCTCCATTTATAAACGTCATTTAATAAAATATTTTTGTTAATGTGCCTGCGGCTAATTTCTTGATAAAAGTGTAAATGTTTCATTAACTTGTTAGATTATAGAAAAGTAAGACAACTGCAATACTGACACACTGAACTGTAGATACTTAGATAAAAGCTGACATAGCAATATTTTTTTATTATAGAAAATTTTGCATTTGGAGGTAAAATCATGTCTTATAAATAAGTTTTATTAGCATCCTACGCCAACTTCTATTTTTATTTTCAGAAAAATGTGACGAATTATTTTTAAATAAGGAATGTAGTAAAAAACGAAACTCTGAAAATGTTGAGGATTTCTCTGTTAAAATGTTATCATATGGTGACGAGGATACGCAAGTAAAATGTGTCAGAAGGCGAAAACAAGAGTCGTTTAAAAAGAATATTGCGTGAGTAATATTAAGAATGTTTTAAATGTTAAGTTATAAAAATAATAAAATTAACGTAAAAAAAATCGTACTGGAATTTTCTATTAATTTATTTTAATTAGCATAACGTTAACATTATTACGCAATTCTAATCTTATACCATTTTTAAGAAAACACGCAAAATCAATTTACCATTCTTCATTATGTCTTCTCTATTCATATTGAAGTTTAAATATATCAAAGTAATATTAATTTAACTATCATTCTGCTAAATTAAAATATTATGTTTGAATAATAAATTTTAAGTGACGATTAAAATTCAACAAAAGAAAAAGCCTTAATTTTATATTATTATTAACTCGTTTACCATAGTATCTAGTTTTGCTAATAAAATCAATTGTTTTAGCAGTATAATAGATACTTAATATATTCGAGTAATCTAATATATTATATTGTAAGGTGTCAAATTTTTATTTCATTTTAATTAGGTCTTGAATTTTAAGCTATTTTGCAACAGATATTATTTAAAGTCTAATTTAAACTTTAATGGAATTTCAGTATTTGGGCAAATGTACTATATAAAGTAGTCCTTATTGAGTTTTGATGATATACCTACGTATTTCTAAAGAGGTCGTTTTTATGTTTCAGCAAAATAATATATGATAATGTTGAACTCGATTTACTGAAGGATCCTAAATTTGTGAGCACATTAGTAGGATTGGGCTTCGCGTTTGTTTCAGATGTTACTTACTTAGCAATGGAACCAATGCTTCTGTTCTCGTATGGATTTACTCAGGTGAGAATATATATTTATGGACCATTATTTTTAAATTTTAAGAGGAGGCACTTTTATTTTAACTAAAATTTTTACCTAAAATATTAATATTATTAATATTTTAACTATAATAAAAGGAACACCTTGAATTTTAGTCTATCGAAAAGTCAATTAAAAAAAAATTGTATTTTGTTTGATTTAATAATTCCTTTTCAATTTCATATTTTATTAATTAATCATGATATCGCATTTTTATGGTCCGACATTTGGTAAACAAACCTTGCAAGGCAAATCATACAAATATATACTACTCAAAACAAAATAAGTGCCATTATAGTTTATTTATATTTAAATGGCCTAATTCATTATAACTTGGAAAAAAACAATTGACGATCTTATGCGGTGGACATTTTTTTAATCATTTTGGGATAAATAAAGATACTTTTGTATGAGAATATAGAGAAGTGTTTTTTTTCAGGCAATTTTTTAAATTTTTCTTTCCTTAAGAACCATCCTCATACTTCAAGGAATATTATAAAAAAAGAATGAGCGAAATCGGTTTAGTTGCTGACGAGATTTGCGCTTTGCAATACATCCAGCGATTCATTTGTAACCGACTTCAAAAAGGAAGAGGTTATCAATTCGGGTCGTATGTTTTTTTTTGTATGTTTGTTACCTCATATCTCGGTCATTTACGAACTGATTTCAAAAAATCCTTTTTTGTTTGCTAGGCTGAAATTGGTCCCATATTTTTAATATAAAGAATGGTTCAGTAGTTGTATGTTTGTTACAACAGAACTCGGTCATTTATGAATCAATTTGGAAAATTCTTTTTTTATTTGAAAGAGTATACTATAAAAAATATTCAGTAGTTTGGCTTTAATATTATATTTTTGTGTACAAGGAGTGAAGACGTGTAAAGCAACGCGTCGTCGTAAAAGCAAATTTTCTGATATTGACATGTTTATGCTGAAATTGTGAACCGTTTACCAAAATTCTTTTTTTTTGTTACAAGCAACATTGCCCTGGATGGGTGACCATTTGTGTCATTTCATTTTGATTCATGCTTTAGAAGCAGTGGACCCTGGATATCACTATAATTTGGTAGTCGTTAAGCCAAGTTGGAAGCCTTATGGTTGTGGAAAATTCCAACACCAGCGGGCGGCCATAAGCCTGCCTTTACAGCACCACTGTTTATTTTTTGTATATCTGTTACGCGATTGCTCCTTACCTATATCAAATATATTAACAATATACAATTACTTCCTACTAAAAGTTTTAAAATAAAATTATGTTTTTATGTTTTTAAAAAAAAACTAAAACCGACTTCAAAACAGTACAGTAGTGTTCAATCCTTAACTAAAAAGTAGCAAATAATATTTTAATTACTTCATAGCTAAGAACATTAAAGGGGAATCAACGCAATCATTAATACCTATAATACTTTACTATTTACAATTTATAATCAGTTATTTTGGAGTCGGTGCCAGCCAAGTCGGTGCTATTTGAGCTATGGCAGAAAACTTGATGGCTCTTATTTTATTTTGAGTAGCATATGAAAAATTGTCATGTAATTTTGGATATTTATAATAGAACTATTTCCAGATGGAAGTAACTTCATGCGTTATGGTCGGTGCAGTATGTGACCTCGTAGCCAGAGTGACGCTCGCTATCATAAGCTACTTCTTCACTGTGGACAGCCGCATGATTTTCTTCATAGGCACTACTATTACTGTGTTTCTTCGTATTGGTAAGTATTGTTTAGTTAACCACTTTTACAAAGGTTATTCGAAGACTGCGTAACTTTGTAATATTTGCAAAAGTATCTAATTTTAGGCATTCAGAATTTACTTTTGTGTGTCATATGTTTTTAACTTGAGAATTGTATTATTTTTGTATTAGGTAACAATATTTAAATTCTATGACAATAATTAATTATGATTTCTGGGCCAATGTCCAAAAAATGTAAGTCATACAAATATAGCTAATAGTTAATCGTATAGTAAACATATGCAGTATTGTAATCAACGTTTTGTTTTTAGCATTGGTGACCTCTGATACAATCTGGTTCGTATTCACCGTAACAGCATTGTCTGGACTTGTAAGATGTACAGTTCAGGTGTTATTTCCCCTTGTATTGGCGACAGCAGCACCTAACAGATTCCCTGCAGCATTAGCGTTGCATATACTGTTTTCTGGCACTCTGATGTTATTGGCTGACCCTATGATAGGTAAGAGACAATTACATCAAAATATTTAAAAGTATTAAGGTACACAAATTATTTAATTTTTAAATCTAAGTTAATGTCATTTTTTATTTAGATCTAGGTAACAAAGGCGTAAAACAATTTCTACAGGACGTTCACTTAACTGCTGCACCTAATATGCAGTGAAACATTCATTACAAAATTTGTTAAGAAAGATACTTATTATCAGTTTAGGTTTATGTTATGATGTCTGCCAACGATAATAGTGAAGACTGAAACATTGAGAAACTTATGTCATTCAATGACATTCATACGAGATATTTTCTAAGTATAAACATGGCCTATTATCGTCAACAGGTACTTTAAAGTTTGCATAACAACCATCATTAATCAAAATTAGCATATAAAAACAGTTAATTATTAAAATAGTATGCAAATTTTTAGGATAGACTAATACTATATAGTACGAGGAACTATCGAAAAAAAAAATGGTGAACATATTTCGCGTTTGAATAATTTGACCTAACCGACTATTCTAATCTGATATGATAGAAAAAGTTTTTTTTTTTTTTTTAACCGTTTCCTTAAAGTAGATACGGATGCATTGAAATATAAGACATATCTTAAAGTAATTTCTTTAAATTCGTTCCAGGTATATTATATGAAGCGACCGGCAGCTACATCTACTGCTTTTTCGCCATGAGTATGTGTTGTTTAGTTTGTGTTGTGTTATGGACTATTGAGTTTGTAGTCTACCGTAAAGGTAAATCTAGTCTAAGACCTTGAACCGTCCTACAAGTATTACATACATACCTAGTTATGCAGAAGAACAAATAAGTAGCGATTTAGCCGACGAAATACCGGGACTGAAATTATTCATAAATGGGTTATTAATGATTAAGATTAATTAGGTGGTTTTGCCGTTAGAGTAATAAATTTACTTTAGCCTTAGTTTGAAGTCTCCGTAGCAGCTGTTGGTACCATTTCAGCGTAAGAGAAACGTATTTTGTACGTATTGTAGAAGGTAACGATTTGTACTTGTGTTCTATGTGTAATTTTAGTATTAAATTGTATTGTGTTTCTATTGTGGTTTTGTGTATGTTAGAATAAATAATTGTTTAATAAATTACAGTCGTACGGGTTGAATGCTTTCGAAAATAAAAATCGAATGCCTATTCGTTAGCAACCATATATCTCTGTTCAGTATGTTATCACTAGTAAAATTACTTACTTATTCGTCAACCAAAGTGAATCTAATTTCGATTATTGTCATATTAAGACCCATATATTAAGATAAAACAGGGGCCATAGTATAATTCTCACTGACTTCAACCATGATCACGATATCGTCAACAAATAGAAGATGTCGTGAATTCTCAATGAATGATGAATGATGCCCAGTGGTGAAGGCACGCGGGATAATAATGGGCGCGATATAGTGAATAATTAAGAGGTTTACAATTTAGTTGCTTCATTAGTTCGTCTATTTTTACTCAAACCAATAGGCATAATTTTATCGCTTAAAATTGTTATTTTATTTTAAGTTTAGTAATTCATTATCATATACATTATTTTTATCTTAATTTGAATAATGTTAAGAGTATTTACTACTGTGTACGTGCCTCAAAATAAAATATGTGCAAAGTGTATCCCTTTTTAATTGCGTTTTAAACACGTAATAAATATGATAAAATAAAATATAATTATATTAATAAATAATACAAATAATAATAACAAAAAATATGTCACGGAAATGATTACACACAAATTTTAATTAAAGTTATATTATTATGCTTTTTCGGTTTTTTGAAACATATTTTAATATGTATACTTAGTAAAGTGTGTGATCGAGTGATCGCAACAATGTCAACCTACGCTTACAAAACCTGTGTACTTTGTACAAATGACTTATAAAGATTTTCGTATTTAGTTCTAGTAAGTTTTTAGTTGACAACATGATGACTATTACTGTGATTGTTTGGATTTTGTGTTATCTTTATCTTATTAAAAACTAAACTAATGTGGGGGTCCCTATGGTAGGTACTCTAAGTTATGAAGTGTGTTGTCCATTATATTAATTAGTTCTGTACCTAATCATTGTGTTAGCTTTTAACCTTAAGACCATGCAATGTTTATTTTTTGTGAATATCGACGGAGATAATGGTCTAGTAGTAAGTAATGATTGTTTTTAAATATAAATAACTTGTAAATACCTATATTTTGTCTGACCTATGTGATGTCTGTTGTATGTTTGTGATTTGATAGTAGGTGTTTTTACGATATTACTATGAGTCTACGATGTAGCTATGCCTGCAAAAACGTAATGTACACAACAAAATTAGTAAAATAAGTAGATATTATATTAACCATTAAAAGTAAATATTCAGTATGTAACATAATTGGTAGGTAACGATAATTTTAATTCCATGGGCCCAATAAATACCTTCTTATAAAACAAGAATTTCGATCTTTATCTATGTATATTAAAATAAATGACCTTAGCTCTGTTAAGGATACCGATGTATAGTGTTATATAATAAAGTCGCAATATTTTCTTATCTCAGATTGGTCTTAGTTGACGCTTATGAATCTCGATCTTAGTCCTCAAGAATCACGTCATTGATTGAAAAATAATAGCTGAACTAAGAAATTAGTTTACAAGCTTACTTAATACATTTGCAACGAATTCCAATTATATTTATTTTCTTACTAATGCCGAGCTTCTTGCCATTCTAGATTTTGTACTAAACTTGATGTAGAAACAGCTTTATAAACCACGTGAAAATCTCACGCAATGGCGGCACAAAATCATTTCAAGATTTTATAAAATTACCTCTTTCGCTAATATAATTTTAATAAATAACTAAATTAATATCCCTAGTGCTAAGTATATAAATATAAGAATTATAAATGTTAGTATATTCCAAAGAAATTAATTAAACGAATGCTAATTGTTATACGTATCTTTATTTAAAACTAGTTGCGCCCACGGCTTTGCCCGCGCGTAAAATATGTTTTGTATCCTTCGGGAACCAAACCGATTTTCGGTATACAAAGTCAATGTCCGCCCCCGGTGCCAAATCTATCTACATACAAATTTTCATCGAAATCGCTTTAGCCGTTTAGGCGCTGAATGGTAACATACATACACACACACACACATACAAACTTTCGCATTTAAAATATCAATCAGTACATAGGAGTAGAATGATAAATCCGGTTAATTGATATGCATAATTAAGCATATTAATTTCTATGTCCTTTTAGATTGCCCGATTTGAATTGTTACTTATCAATCTCATACCTCTACTTATAGGTTCATTGCGAAAATATATATTGATGGCATACAATGACAAAAACTTGTTAAATAATTAGAGCCTATAAAATAGCACGATTAAAACGATAATTATCGTTATAATCGTGCTATTAAGCGGCAATCGAATCTTTTTTTGTCTTTGATTCATATTAAATGTAACATTATTCTATTATACATTTTAATTGGGTCGTCAAGACACTGAAAACAACTTAGTTTAATAAGTTGCTTTCGTTGCTTTTACTGTAGTAGATCCTCGCTGGGTTTAACATGAATGAGCCCAATCGGCCTTAGCGACTGAAGTAAAATGTTGCGAGAAAACCTGAATGCAAGTCTGAATGCCGATCCGTCTTAAATAAGTATAATTATTAATACTCAGGTCTTCACTTTGCAGGGAGTAGGCAAAGGTGACTTCAAATTTATTGTCACAGTAAAAAAATAGTGATTATCGTTTCATCGTATTTTTGTGTAGTGCATTGCGGAAGTTTTTTTTTGAATTCCTGATTCGGACCATGGTTTGATCTTGGGGTAAAACAGCCAATTCAAAAAAGATCATTCAGCGATTCACCCCACGGGCTGAATATTTCGTGGTGTGAAAGTAGAACGACCCACCCAGTAGTGGTTTATAACTACTTCACTATCGCAATTAGTCACCCGAATGATGGCCGTCAAACAAATATATAAGAAGTTATCAGGAGAGTCTTGTAATATACGACAGCAGCAGCATCCCTTATTACAACTGACGTCACTGCTATTGTAAATCTTTTAGCGAAGATTGTAATTGTCTTGGGTTAATAAATTTGAATAATGATGATGAACGTAAATAAACAATTTACTGTTTAAATTAAAACAAATATTTGTGAATTGATCAATAAAGAATAATACTGAAAAATCAAGTACGATGAGTATTTACAGAAGTTAAAGATTTGTTTTGGCTGGCAACAAATGTAGTAGCACTATGAATTACACGTTTCACATGTAACATAATTATATAAATTAGGTATGTATAGCCATCATATCTGGCAAAGGCAATAAACATCTCCACTTTCGGCGTCAACCACTCTCGTCCATCGGATGCCCACCATATCGTCTGTTTGCTTTATGTTGTGTGTGTTAAGGCGACACGCTGCATCTTCGTTTTATTAGGTGTTTCACACTACGAGCCAATGCCAATTGTGCTTTTTGGATGTAACCTTTCGCACCGCGGTGGTTAAAACGGTTATAATGAGCTAATATATATTTAATCAAACAAATGAAACGTAAGATATAATATAATTTTTTACATCTTTTATTTGTTTGATTAAAGATTTCTTGGTCATTAGACAGTAAGGCTCTAGCTAAGTTGATTGATATAGTTTGCAGTCTTTTCGTGCTATATCATTCACTTCGTTTAGTTCTTCTGCGGATTTCTAAGTAATATAGAGCGTACCTATAGAGGTACGATTGCGCAGAGGAGATGTTTAAACAGCCCGCTCTATCACTCAAATAATCATAATTTGTTACAGTTTTTTTAGGTTACACTCTATAGAAAATTGCTCGGTGATATCATGGTCTATATTACAATTTCCACGATTAATTTAATAAATTTTACTGTATTGAAATTAAATTAATTAAATAAATCCGGTCGATTGACGTGTGGAACATTAATATTAAGCAATATACTTTTATATACATCCATTATTATTCAATTTAGTGTTAAGGTAAAATTTAAAGTAAATAAGTCTTTAAAATAACACGTTTTCAGCCATAAATATAAAATAGTCATAACAAGTGATCAAGAATCAGTATGATTATTAATAAAAATAATATATGTAATTATTAATGTAATCTTGTTGTGATATAACATTATAATAGATATTTATAATTAAGGCCTAATTTAAGAAGTTTTTAAATAAGTTACATAAGTACATTTATTTATTTCTTGAACATTGCATTGGATTTAATAAAATCTGAAGTTCTTTTAAGATATTATAGTTACCTATACATTATCTATTCTCGTCTGCTGGATATAGATGGGATAGTTTCAAGGTTCTCGATGTTACCGGTCCTCAACATCGAGGTGCTGCTCTTATACATCGACTAGCTGCCCGCGGCACGGTTTCACCCGCGTTTTTGCTTACTGCTCTGTTCCCGCCGCTAGTAGCATGATGTTACATCACCTTCTTCTTCACCGACTAACCTTCTTCGAGTCAATCCGACTGGTAGTTCCAGAGATTAGCTTTTCAAACAAACTCTTCTGCTTTGTGTAGATAGATTATACACCCCGTCTAAATATATTGGAAAATTTGTTATATGGTAAATATAATGCTTCGTTGCTGTGCAAGCAATTTAGGAACGTATTCACCACACTCGAGATAAGCTTCGTGCGAATCATAAAAAACTGTTTTGAGTCAGGGTTGAATTTGTGTCTGTTAAATTGTAATATTGCAGAATAAAAATATAAGATTTTTTTTTGTAAATACAAATCATGGTATGTCTCCGATAGTTAGGATCAAAATAAAAGCACATAAATTTGCGACATACAATTTATTACGTATTAGCAAATGTTATAATATTTATATTTAAGTATAATTAACGAGCATTTGACGGGATTTTTTTCCTCGGCTCAACTTGAATTCTAAAACCATCAGATCTCTTTAGAATAATGTCAGCCGTCAGTTTGAATTTCTCTTCAGGTATGTCTGATATACTTCTGTAATTTCTTAAGAATGTTGCCAGCAGTACTTTTAGCTTTAACAACGCGTATTTGCGGCCTGTTGACAGAAATAAATTAATGAAATAATATAAGGCTTCTGGTTTGTATGACTCCAAGTCTGGTGGAATCGTTAGTCCACCTGATAGTCGCACACGCCGAGTGTTGTTGATTAATCTCTACTTAAGACGAGTCACAGTGTATATGTACTTGTGAAGTTTTCTACGCTTCACAGGGCTGGTTCACTAGGGTAAAAGTAAAAAATACACAACCATTTCCTCAAAGGTGTTGAATGTGCCAAATAGGCCTCATGTAATAGGCTCAGCAAACAGACAATATTTACTGTAAAAGTATCGCAGCTGCCCATTCTCTGAATATTTTCTTTGTTAAGGTAGTTCTTTATTTTAGACGGGCGATCTTACGAGCAATATTTTACTTCAATTTGTGGTAAGTTTCAAATTAAATAAGAATATACGTACCAACACAACTCCTAGGTCCAGCACTAAATGGTATATAACTGTAGTAATGTCTGTTGACCATATTCTCTGGTAAGAAGTTATCTGGGTTGAATGTATCAGGGTCCTTGTAATGTTTGGGATGACGATGGACGCCGTACGTGCAAATGACTATGGTTGCTCCAGCAGGAAGGACATAGTCATTGGTTACTAAAACAATAAGCATAAAGTAAGGTAAAATTCATCTGTAACAAAATCTATGTACCGTTTAACATCATCATAATTTCGCATAAAATATATTCACTGCTGACTGCTAAATATAGATCACTTCCATTTTGATCGAACCTTAATCGACCTTATGCATCACTTGCCAGTCTTTGGGCGCCACGTCACTCGGTCACCGGTGACAAACAATAGGTTTTCTATTGTGTTTGGTTGTATGGCATCAGCTTTTTGGTAACCTTGTAAGAGTTCTGCCTACGCTGTCTCTTAAAGTTCTTGGTCCCCATTTCAGAAATTTTACGACTCAATGGCTATCAGTTTTCAGTTATGTGTCGTGCCCATTATAGTTTAAGCATGTCAAACACTTCAGTACTTCTGCGGATTGCCACGTTACAACTCACAGGGTATTTATCCGCTCTGTGGAAAAACCTAACATAGCCTGCTCGATCAGCGTATATGACGTAATTGATAGATTTTTCTATTAAGCATTCCTTCTTCTTTTTGCTTCACCTAATGTATAAAAAAAACATGTTTATTATCTACTTACCTATCAGGTACATTGTCACAGATAGAGAAGAGAGTCAAGAGACTTCTAATACAAGTTTAACCTTAACTTAACAGAAGAGCTCCAAAATCCTATTTACGTATCCAACATTATAATAGTTGAAATGAAGAAATTATTTACTTTGAAGTTTACTTAAAATGATAACAATTTTCTAGAATTTGTATATTTACCTATTTTAACATCGTGTTTTAATTCTCGTGCAATAATTGGCACTGGAGGATACATCCTTAAGCTTTCGAGGATAACTCTTTCGAGGTACTTCATTTGAAGAGTATCGTTGAATGTGACTGGCCTATCTGAGTCTCCAAAAATTTCATAAAGCTCATCGTATACTTTATCTTGTATATTCTGATAAACACCCAAGAGACACAGTACAAAGCTGGAACCAGCTGCTGTAGTGTCGTGACCCTGAAATAGGTAACAATTTTAAATTAGAAAAAGTATAAATTGGTTTCTAAACACGGTTATGACTGAAGTTTGCAGAAAGATTGCTAAATAATTTTTTGGAACGGAAAATACGTTAAATTTATTTCGTCAATTATAAGAAAAGTTTTAATAATAAAATAACAACATAATATTTGGCAATGTTTTTTATACGTATTTTAAAACCAAAATAACTTAACTACAACACATACTACCCCTCCCGGTCCATGAAAGTGGGTTAAATGTGTCGGAGACGCGGGCTTATAGGTTGTAGAAGAATGAAGTGGTAAATAACACTTTCTGTTGATATATAGTGTCGCCAGAATAGTACCAAGGTACTTCAATATCGGCATTTGCGTAAAATCCTGGACCTCTTGCAAGACCTATAGATAACATGCCTTTCATAAACGTAGGAATTTATCTTAGTAACGCTGAGTATCGTTGGTGACCGTAGTACAAATACAATTAATAATTACCTCAAACATTATAGTATCGACTTCTTCTTTAATTTCATGATCGGTGAGGTTGTGCGTACCATTTTGAGCTGACTCGAGCATTAGATCCAAGAATGCAAGACGCTTCTTTTCACCTGTGAAATTAGCAGTAATTTACATTTACATTGCTCAGTCATCTTTCGTTTTATGTGTCGTATTATACGAGTATATCCAGTCATTAACATTTTACATATTTTTACGTATATTGGAAACACCGATTTTGACGTTGGTTCAAATTTAATGAGCTGTTATCTGCTTAGCATTATCATAATATATTGTTTGGCCATTAAATAGTATGATATATTGTAGTTTGGCGATTATTAAGGAAATTCCTATACATATTAGAACCTTTTTACAAGTCTCTAGCAAGATTTAACGTTGAAATTTTTGTAACTATTTAAGACCTATGATCTAGGCAGTAAAGAACTACAAGAAGTAACTTACCGACATCATTCTCATCATTGATGTCTAAGTCATCTCTGTAACCTTTAAAGACACTGTCTGACACAGTTTTAGCTTTATTTGCCATAACATTATTAGAGTCCGGTTTATCTTGAATTAACTCATCTAGTGTGAGTGGAATTATGCCCTTTGCTTTGTTTTCATAATATGTCTTCTTTTTATTTCCTATTACCTATATGAAAATTGAAATGAAAATATGTTTATTCATATAAGTTAATTAAATTAACACTTATAAACGTCAAAGTTTACAAAATGTCAGCTAACTAACTTACAGCCAGTTCGCTGACGAAGTAGAGCCATGAGAAGAACTGGCAAGAAACTCAGGCCACTCTTTTTAATCGCCAGGTTATTACAATTTTTGTAAGTTACAATTTCAAGTAGCATGCAAAGTGACACAGGCAATACACTTAACTCTATAGGTAATAAATTACTTACAGCTTTCTATGTTGTAATAAAAAGTAAAATGTGTGTTTTACAGGCTGCCTCAATTCGAATATTGCTACAAAAGGTAAAGGCAACATGTGAACTGTGATAAATATTTCTATGTATGTATTATATAAACTGTTAATATTTGCTATAAGTATAAAGTAAGATGAACTTAATATACTAGAGAAGTTCACAAAGTACCTCTATTTCACAAATCACAATAATATATATATAATAGTAAATAGGGAATACCTTACTGGTTTGGTTGTAATACAATTCTAATTAAATAAACTTTGAAATGTAAACAGGCTAAACAAAGTCTAGATCAATAGTCGACAAGAGGTTTTGTGAGTTTAGACAGTAAGTATGAATGACCCTAATGACATTAACCAAAGGTGGGTGTTTAAATGAACAAACTTTAACAAATTAAGCAGCAGCATTCTCAACATAGGTTTGATTCTGTTAAATAATGAATGCTAAATTTAATTTGGAATTGTCTATGATTGACAGGAGGATATCATGACCAAATTTTGGACGCCTTAAAAATTGTCACTGGAGGTGGATCAAGACACGTGGGAGCGTGATAAGCCAAGTTCATTATTACGATAAGCTGGTAGGACGCCATTGTGCTTCGACGAGTAGGATCAGATTTTATTTTTATTTATTGTCTCATCCGAATTACTCTTTCCGACACCCACTGTATGAGTTGGATATCGTCTCAAACCAAACGTGTAACAATACGTAATACAACATTACTTCTTAAGCCTAATAAAATACGAATCAATGCAATAATTATATGTTTGGTAACTACAGATTTTAAATCACATACCTTGTTAGTAAGTCCATGAATAGTATCTAATAACTTTTGTTGAGTTTTATACAATGGATGAAACTTAAACATGAAATCTAATCGCAGCCAAAACTTGAAATGTCTCTGATGGATGATGTCACACATTCTGGAACAAACAAAAATAATGAATGCCTGCATTTCAAGTTCATTATCAATATTTTCAATACCAATTGGTGTGTTGTTTACAATTTGTCAGCCCATTTGAATATTAAATTAGACTTACTTTGATACTCGTAAATATAAATATTAATGTGTGTTTTATCAATTTTTGGAAAAGTACTCTTATGTTTTCTACCAAGAGAATGATTGCAAACGTTGACATTTTGTAGATTAGACAATGTAGGTATATGTTTCTAGCCCTAATCCAAAAATTCTGTCTCAGATTGCGCTTTGATTTATTTACATACGCAACCATATTTTGCACATAATTAACCCCCAGTTTCTGAAAGGCTGGTCAACAAAACAATAACTAATCACCTATTAAATCTCGTGTAAAATATCTAAAAGCATGCTAAAAGCATGGATATTTAGTTAAATTTGATCTATTTAGTTACTAATTAGATCGAATCAAACAAATTATATTCATGCTTTTAACATTCCAATTGGTACTTCACATGAGATTTAACAGGTGATTAGTTAATTTTTCGTTGATCAGCCTTTCAGAAACTGGGAGTAAGTATGTGAAACTATTTAAATAAAAGTATTTAAGACCAATCTAGAATCCAATCTTTATGGTACACCGCAATCTGCGAAGTCTTAATTACGGTTCTAAACATAAAAACCAAATCTATCGATGTTTCATGCAAAATTTTAACCCTTATTTCAATCCCTCCAAGCCAATATGTTGTTCCCAAAGATCTAGTCTATCTCTATACCAAGTTTCTTCAAAATTGGTTTATTGGCTAAGACGAGAAAGCTTAACAGACAGACAGACAGACTGGCGAATTTACAATATTAGTATGGATAAGTATGGATTTTATTAATACTTCAATTTATTGTAAAAAATACAGTAATAGTTGTTTCACAAATAGAGATTTCGTCATTACAGACCAGCAGCGAGTATTTATACAGAAATACCAAAGACTACAATCGTTATACCATGTTCCTTTATCAATTTTGTAATATAATAGGAGTCAATCAATCAGTCAGCAGTATGAATCAATCGTACCACTGTTGAACATAGAGACATAGTCTCTTCCATTTTACATCATAATCCTCGAAAAAAAGAGAACTTACTTCATTACAGCCATTGCATAGTCAAAACCGGATTTATCTTGAGTTTTCTTTGATATGCCCATCGCAGTTTCTGAAACACGTACAATTTACTTTTCACTGTATATAAAACGAACCAATTTTTTTCTCAAACAAAAGAAAAATTCTTGATTATCTTGGGTTTTTTGATAGATCCATGAAAATCTTTTTGAAATTTAAATTTAGTGAGAAGCATCTTACTACTCATCTTTAGTTGGGTTTATACCTTATGCCTCTGGACTCAATTGCTTACTGTAAAGTGGAACAATTTGTCTATACAAAGTAAAATTGCAGTCTGTATTTTTAACTCCTACATGCTCAGCTCGGGGCTCCGGTCGCTAGTAGCATTATGTTACATAGCCTATAACATTTTCAAGAACTTGGGCTATCACACGCAAAAATAATTATTTAAATTGGGTAGTTCCAGAAATTAGCGCGTTCGAATAAACAAACAAACTCTTCCGCTTTTTATAATATTTGTATAGAGTATATATTGTACTGAATAAACTTACCTAACAAAATGTCTACCGTGACTTCGCTCATATAATCATGAACGTCAAAAGTCTTGCCCATCTGAGGGCGTATTTTTTCTACGACCCCTTTACTGTTATTATTAAACACTTCCATAAATGACTTTAAAATATTTATATGGAATGTAGGAGCTATCATTTTTCTATGCGATCTCCATTTTTGACCTGTTAAAAAAATTACAATTAGGAATAATGTATTTCTTAACATAACCTGTGTCTTCCTACTAGATATTCTACGTCTTGATATTTCCTATTTCTTCAGCGTTGTTCCAAGTGGTCGTCTTGAATGATTGAATGTAAATTAACTACTCGTCAAAATACTCTAATTACCGAAATACACATACGTGACACCTGATTACATACCTATGTCAGCAATAACTTAGAAAAAAAGTAGTTTAGCTTATTATATTTATTTTGACTACGAATTAAAAGTATGCAAGATTTAAATCAAATCAAGCTGATATACTTTGATCGACAACAGTACAAAAGAAATACTTTATGAATCCAACAAATGATAGAGTAGACGGTATGCTCTTTTAGATTTGACAACTAAAATAGAGAACTATTTGCTGATACTGAGGCTTTGTGTTAGCTCCACTATAAAGAATTATTCCCATCACCATGTTTGGCAAGCGGATTAGCCATCCATGATGGTTTCTCACTTCCCGATGTCTAAATTCAAATAAATGCTTACAAAATTTTTGTTTACCTGAACTAATGAGAAGCCCTTCTCCGAGCCATGGTTTGAAAAACCTATAATCCGATGCTTTATCGATATGCACGTGACTGTTCAGTATCACCTCTACATCTTCCGGATTTGCA
Organism: Parascotia fuliginaria; assembly: GCA_963082885.1. Classification (NCBI taxonomy): domain Eukaryota; kingdom Metazoa; phylum Arthropoda; class Insecta; order Lepidoptera; family Erebidae; genus Parascotia; species Parascotia fuliginaria. Next base: position 6,590,832 of record OY720175.1, read on the forward strand.
AGGAAGATCACCAGTTTTGAACCAAGCCAGCCTCGAACCACGAAGCCGTACTGGTCTGAAATACTCCATGCAATCTTTATAAATTCTGAAAAATAAAAATATGTAACAAATTAGAATGTTAATATTAAATAGTTTGTGGAAACCACAGAATCATACCTACCACATGGTAAACTTAGAAACTTAATTAAACTGAAGTATTTATTTTGTTGAGCTAGTTCCGTTTACAGTGAACAAAATGACTTTGAGACAAATGACACAAAGAATTTAACTGCTTTGTATCGTAATATTCATAATTTTCCATTAACAAAATCCAAGTAAACACTGCTTTTACTTAAACTTACACAATAAGTTAAGATTTGGTGTTTGTTTTTTTAATAACACATGTACCTAAGTAGTTACCTACTTACTTATTTTAATAGTTGGTTATATGATTCGACTGACTGATATGATAATCATTATTATAGGCAATATAAATAACTATGAATTGAGGTCAAATAATGCACGTTATATTTGCAGTTATAAAATTCTGCTTTGAAACCTGTACAGTTATGATATAATATTTTCGATATTAATTTGTATTACCTTGGTTTTAATAGGTATTAAATTTATACTGTATCAGAAAATTACTGAATATGTTTATTTTTGTAACAATAATGTAGGTTGCAATACACTATGCAAAAAGGTCAAAGGAATGTAATTAAAATAGATGTATACTTTGTCCTTTATGTATACTATAAATATAAATTTTATATTATACTAGCGACCCGCCCCGGCTTCGCACGGGTCCAATGCTGGTACTATATTTAGTAACAGCATTGCCCGTGCGAAGAAAAACAAATGCTGTGAACGTTGTATTTACACATTCTGTATATTTACACATTCTGTAGTATATTTAATTTTACTGCAGAATGCCGGCCCCCTGCCACTATATCCCTCGCTGCATTTTTATTCTGTAATATCTTTGAAAATATTTATTTAAAATACATGCTCAAAGAGGCATTATTGATTTATATTAAATGCACAATGTATTTAAGCTACTTAATTTGATAAGGATAAATGCTGTCTTGCTTAAAATCGCTTCGAAAATAAGCCATTATTTCTCATAAAATGTAAAGGATAAAAATGATAATTGTGGGTTATCCTTTAGAGACACACATATACTATCGAGGACTCTTTTGTAGACCTTTTTAAGGTGTACAATACTGTAGTACACTATTTTGATCTATCTTATAGGGTTTAGCCAGCGTTGCAATGTAAGCGCAAACAATTTGTTTATTTACTACATTACATTTTTTTTTTTTTTTTTTTTATATTATAGCCTACCAAAGTGACTCCACCCCGCCTGATGGTAAGCAGTCAGTGGAATCCAGAAGTGGCGGCCACTATACCAAAAGCCATCGTCTTAAACTGCTGGTATAGTGGCCTCCACTATGGCGGCTGGGAATAGGGTTAGGGGAAGGGAATGAGGGAGGTGAGGAAAGAGGATAGGGGGGAAATTGGGCCTCCGGCGCTCTCACTCACCGAACGAAACGCAGTAGTACGGATACTACTACTCTTAAGTCGATCTGAATTAAAAACATCTAAATTTATCAATGTTTCTCTACTATATTATGCATGTTAATATACATTTATTTATATTTTTATTTATTTATTTATTTATTAGGGAAAAAAACGGATACAAATGATGTTATAGTTTACAAAACATAGATAGTACATAATCCAGAAACATTTTCCACGGATAGTTATATAAACCTTCCTCTTGAATCACCTTATCTATTAAAAAAACCCGCATCAAAATCCGTTGCGTAGTTTTAAAGATCTAAGCATACATAGGGACAGACAGCGGGAACCGACTTTGTTTTATACTATGTAGTGATGATATGGTGGTTAAGTATCTTAAACTTTCTAAATCACCGCGCAATTTTCTTAGTTTTCTTGCATAAGAACCTTCTCCTGACATTAACAAACACAACAAAAAAAGAATTAACGAAATTGATCGAGCCGTTCACGCGTGATGCCATGACCAAGGGAAATAGGGATTCATTTTTATATATATAGATTAAGCGGAAGTGTTTGTATGTTTGTTTGTTTGATTGAAAGCGCTAATCTCTGGAACTACTAGTTGGATTTCAATAATTCCTTATCAAGTTCGATTTTGATGGATGATTTTCATTGAAAATTTCATAAATGATTGTATTTCAAATTTGTTTCAGCTTCAACAAGACAAGTCCTAACGTCACCACCTCAAAGTCGTCCTAAATATTAGCGACATAAGTGTAGTTTGGTTATGGAAAGAGTAAGTTCTCTGTTTAAAACGGAACTCTTATTTTCGTGTTTACAATATTGTACTTTAAAATATCACGAACACGTAGTGAAGTAGCAAACTGTAATTTTCATCAATATTTGGTTTCTTAAAAAAAATTGATAGTAAATATAATCCCCTGCGCGATCGTTTGAGAAACGAAGAAATCCGCAGGCGAGCCAAAGTAACTGACGTGGCTCGCAGAGTTGCTTCTCTGAAGTGGCAATGGGCAGGACACATAGCTCGCAGAACTGACGGCCGCTGGGGCAGAAAGGTTCTAGAGTGGCGACCACGAACCGGAAGACGCAGCGTAGGCAGAGCCCTCACAAGGTGGACCGACGACCTTATAAGGGTGGCGGGCAACCGATTGATGAGGGCGGCAAACGACCGGCCACGGTGGCGAAAATTGGGGGAGGCCCATGTCCAGCAGGACGTCTTTTGGCTGATATGATGATCCAGTTTTTGATAAAAGTTTCTGTGAGATTTACTGTACTCGTAATTATCGCTAAGGTTGACTTAAGGTTAACACACGGCATAACACAAATACAATAAATGGTAGATCGCTATCATAAGATTAAATCACAAAGAAAAATCGACCTTGTTGTTTCATGACGTTCGAATGCATTTTTTGACCGACAGTACTTATGGTTATTTGCTTAATTTGTATATTGGTTTAAAAGCAAGGTCTTTTGCATTTATTACTACGTACCTAAATTAATTTCGTAAATATTTAAATATAATAGAATAGAATACAAAAATCTTTATTGTACATACACCAATTAGTAGATATGTATATTTTTAGATTATTTATACACTATACTATGTACCTACAATTGGCGGTATTGTCGAGCTGTTTCTTCAAGGCAACTGTTTTAAACAAATTGTCAAGCAAATTTCTCCAAAACTCTACTTCCGAATGCTCGTATATTACATAAGAAATAGCCTATTAGTACAGCTAGAACTGAGTGTCTACTTACGCTCTGGCTTCTTAAATAACGCCATAAGTGCATTGCCGAAGAAAGGTACAGTCTCCGGTCCTGGTATCTTGTTACCCATCTTGTAAAACCTAGTCTGTTGCTGCCATCGATGGAACAACCACAAGGAAGTCGTCAGGAAGAGAAGAGGGTAGAAGATCAGCCGCTTGATGAAAATATGGTGTTCATCTTCTACAAATAAAGTCATTTTTCTGTAAAAAAGTGAAGTTTCGATTAAAACGGTATACTCCTTTGATTGGCAGACGAGCAAGTGACCTATCCGATGGTAAGTGGTAGGTAACAGTCAATGTAAGAGCAGCAGAAACAATGTTGATTATGTCTACAGCGTTTTTATCTAAGTATAATCACTAGACAGACATCGTATCGCATTTTAGTTATTTATTTGGTGTAGGTCATGTATTGTACTTGCAACTGTGACGTTCATAAGTGTTAATTTAATTGACCTATGTGAATAAATAAATTTTCATTTACAGGTTATATGAAAATTTATGAGTCGACTTTTATCAAATTACATATAATATATACAAATAAAACAAATTTTAAAATTTTAATTGGTGTTTGTTTTATTGTAACGATGAAACACTATTGCATTTAAATAATTTATCTGTTACAGTGCAATAAAAATAATAATAAAATAATACCAGTCTGTTACTGTCCCACTGTAGAGCAACAGACTCTTCTCGTACAGAGAAGGCATTGATCACCACGCTTGCTCAAGGCAGATTAGCAATTTCAAACACTCAAAATACTATAAAAAACTAGAGACGAGCTCTTTATCCTGTAGTGGGCTTCTAATAGACTGGGGTGAAGACTATATTTAAAAATAATGCTTTGAAAACCATATGACAATTACCTTAATGTGGCAAAATAAATAATATCCTTTGCAATAAAATACAACATGCACATGCACAAGCCCCGTATCGCATCGTATTATGAGTACTAAAGAGCGTGATAAAGCATTTCATAAAAACGCAATAATGGTCACTACCATGTCAGCGATTTGACATTTCACACGATGGCTTTTTGGATGAATTGATTGATGGTGTTCAGCACTGTAGGTACTGACTTTTTACCATTAGACATGGCAGAGTTCGTAAGGTTGGCTAATATAAAAAATATACATACATGATTTCACTAATCAAATATAAAGTTTTCCGCGGACGACACCTAGTGTTACCGTCGACTACAATTATTTACTGAGTATTATGAACAAAAACACAATGAAAGCATAATTATATGTAAAACCGCTTGCTACGCATAAAATTTGTATACTTAATACATATACCACGGTATTTTTCTTAGTTGCGTAATGAGAATTTATGAAAATTTATCCTGGGTTAGTAAGCAATATATTCGCTTCTATTTCCATAGTACACATAAAACAACGTTGTAGAAATAATTTAAATATTTTTTACATACATTATTATTTAATTTAATTACCTATTTAAAAAATATTTTGCTATTAGAGCAAAAATGGTCAATCAATAGTAAAGTTAACTGTTGCTTTTGGACTGGCATCAACAGTACCATATAGGTAAAAATAGTAAATTTGCAGTTGAAGTAATAATCTATTCTGTTTTCAAAACTATACTTTTCTTTTTTTTATAAGAGCACTGGTGATCAGTACTTATCAGTAGTTACATATACAACACTCTCTATGTGTTATTTTGACAAAGGTCACCAATAAAATGGGGTGCTTACCCAGTTAGGCTATTTTAATATTAGCTCATATGTTTCTATTGTACCATAACGTTGTGTATCATTTTCTATATCCTTAAGCAGGTACAAATTTTAAATTTAGTTATAATTTATAATCTGTAAAAACATAATATAACATAAAATTCTCTTCACATTTAAAGAATACAAAATATTTTTCAACAAAAAGAAAACCGACTTAAAAAAGGAAGGCAACGTATTTTGTTTTAGATAATCAGAAATAATTAAATAAGTATTTTATAATTTTTATGTTGGTGCCAAGTAAATACTAAAAGAACCTTACTACAATAGCAAATATTTTATTTTACAATTTTTAGTGATGGGTGGACCTAAATCTTACGTAGGTATTATTTTTGTACACACTAAACATTTTGACATATTGAACCGTATGAAGTACGCCCGACATGACTGCTGTTGAGGCATTCCCTCGACTGTCTATGGTCTTCAGTAATGGCACTTATAACCCATATGAGAGAAAAGTTCTCATCAATAGAAATGAATTAAGTCCAAAGTCAAAACATCAGGTAATTGCTGTAAATCGTTGAGGAGTTTTCTCGACTGTCTTTGTGCTCCATTATTAGATCGACTCCAAACCTTCACAAAATAGTAGTACCTTTAAATACTTAATAAAAGAAATAACAAATGCACTAGTCGTCAGTACGATTTTCGAAAGTTCCTCTCGATTTCTCTGGGATGCCAACATCAGATCCTGGTTTCCCTATCATGGTACCACCCTTGGGATATCTTCTTTTCAAAGAAAAAAGACTCATCAAAATCGGTTCAAAAATGACGAAGTTATCCGAGAACACATAAAAAAAAATATAATTATATATGGTCGAATTGAGAAACCTCCTCCCTTTTTTGAAGTCGGTTAATAAAACAGAAGCATGCGTATATTATTTGTTTTTTTTGTGTGAGTCATGTTGATGTCATGTTAAGTATAAACAGAAATTTGTATCAATATAAAAATGAAATTAGTACCTATATCTAGCGCATCAATTACCTCTTAATAAATTTCTACATTGCTGTTATTAGGATTTATACAAGTAATAAAGGCGCGCTGACGAATACACTATGCAGTCACTGACTTGACTCATTTAGCTAGTCTGTAGTTTCTTGTTTCGAGATTATTTAATATGCGATTTGTGCATATGTGACACTAATACGAGAGACCAATTTTGTTAAAAAACCAATCTCAGTTTCACTTTTGTAATAAAACATGGGTCTGTATCATTAAAATAATATGACCTGCGTATACATATGTGACCTGTGCCCATAGACGACAGCAGTGGATTACAATCAGTTAGTCCGTATTAATTATTAAAATTGTGTGACCACGTATATCTTTATCTTCAGATTGTCATAAGCAAAGTTGATCCTGGAACTAGTGCTCCCTATTTGCTTTTACTATCATATTGTAAAGAACAGAAACTACGGCTCTTGCAGTCAAAAGCAATATTTACTGCTCATAATAGGTACAGTGCTTTCTCTAATAATACTGGACATCAATACACATCAAAGAGATTACAACACTGTTTATCGGTCTTCATCTCCTATTTTAACCCTTTGTAGGGGTTGTTTAGAAAAATAATAATTATATATAATAATATAATATATCAATATAATATATAATATATATATATATAATGTAATAATATAATATTTCAACAATTACACACAACGCCATCTAGACCCAAAGTAAGCATATTATATGCTTGTGTTATGGGTTCTGGAATGCGGATATACATACTTAAACACTTTTTTTTTTGTAAATACATACATATTATACATAGAAACACCCAAACCAATGCAAATAGACATGTTCATGCACACAAATATTTGCACTGAGCGGGAATCGAACCCGCGACCTCTGCGTGGCAGTCCATACACAGTATCACCGAACCACAGAGGCAGTCAAATTAAATGAATTTCAATTTCTTTATATAATGAGTATTTCTAGTAATTTGGAACCCCTACTATTAAAACTATAGAAGTTTTATATAAACATTGCTACCCCTTTTTAACCGACTTCAAAAAGGAGGAGGTTATCAATTCGGGTCGTATGTTTTTTTTTTTTTTTTTTTTTTTTTTTTTTTTTTTTTTTTTTTTTTTTTTTTTTTTTTTTTTTTGTATGTTTGTTACCTCATATCTCGGTCATTTATGAACCGATTTGAAAATTTTTTTTTTTATTTGAGAGGGTATACTCTGAAATTGGTCCCATTTTTTTATTATAAGAAATGGTTCAGTGGTTGTATGTTTGTTACAACTTAACTCCGTCATTTATAAACCAATTTGGAAAATTCTTCTTTTATTTGAAAGGGTATACTCCGAAATGGGGTCCCATGTTTTTTTTATAAAGAATGATTTAGTAGTTTGGCTTCAATTTAATATTTTGTAACAAAACGTTTGCAAAAAGTGAAGACGTGTAAAGCAACACGTCGATGTCTTTTGCGACGAATTATCTGACATTGACATGTCCATGCTACAAGTGCGAAGTGATTTTCAAAATTCATTTTTTGTTAGAAACGAAGTGGCCCTGGATGAGTGACCATAATATGCATTTTTTGTATATCTGAGCGATTGCTCGGTCAGTTAAATTATGATTTTTGATGATTCTTTATTGTTGGTAGATCATCACTTTTTTGTTTTGATTTGTGGTTTCTGGGATTCAGGGTTTAGCGATCGAGAAAGTGTTGACAAGGACCTTATATCTCTATTTACAATCTTACCTCTCGTCTCTACCTTCTTTCAAACGGCGCGGCGCTGTCTCATTTGCGCAGCACGTTTAGTAGATCTACCCATATTGAATATATTTATACACAATTAATTCCCACTAAAAGTTTAAAAATAAAATTATTTTTAGAAAAAAAATGTAAACCGACTTCAAACAACACCTACATGTTCAATCCTTAACTAAAAAGTAGAAAATAATATTTTAATTACTTCATAGCAAAGAACATTAAAGGGGAATCAACGCAATCCTTGATACCTATAATACTTTACTATTTATAGTTTTTAATCAGTTATTTTGGAGTCGGTGCCAGCCAAGAAGGATCATAATGACCTTCATAAAAATAACCTACCTACTAGCAAAAAAAAATCTTCTTGATTAATCTATTAATATATGAATGAAAAATATAGATTTAATACAAGAAATCGAACGGAATCTGATAAGTGCGCTTCAAATTTTTTATGTATATCTGAACACAACTATCAATGACGTCTGCGTTCACAAGTATGACCGCGTTCGGGTAGTGCACTCAGGCAATCCCCACACGTGCAATTACCGCCCCGTGCATTACAAAAGTTGGTTGCAAAGACAGAATTAAAGATCCTTCTTGGCTGGCACCGACTCCAAAATAACTGATTAAAAACTATAAATAGTAAAGTATTATAGGTATCAAGGATTGCGTTGATTCCCCTTTAATGTTCTTTGCTATGAAGTAATTAAAATATTATTTTCTACTTTTTAGTTAAGGATTGAACATGTAGGTGTTGTTTGAAGTCGGTTTACATTTTTTTTCTAAAAATAATTTTATTACCTCCTTTAGAAGGTGAATTTTGCAAATGCCAAAAGGAACCCCATGCGAAATTTGAGACTACTAGCACTTGTAGATTCTGAGATTTGCCGTGATGAGCTTTCGCTTTCATAGATATGAATTTGAAAAAGTCACAATATACATAATTTAGGTACGAGAAAATATCAAAATTGAATAGCGTCTCTAGAGTTCACCCAGAGGCGGTATTAAATTTTGATAAATTACCTATTATTATTATTATAATTTTGTCTTTCTGCAGCCCTCCTACGAATTTATTTATGTCAAATTTAAATAATTTTTGCACACAATATGAAAATGAGGTTAAGTTTTGTTCATTGTTCATTTCACATTAATATGTTAATTTTATTAATGTTAGTTTTTATATTTTATAGATTATGTATTGTTTCATTTTATTCGGGACTTCTGAATACTATTTTATTTATATATTTGCTACTGATAATGTAAAATATTAGGTAGCATTTGAAACAAAAGTCAAAGCACTTCGGTCATTTGAATGGAAGTTCATTGTATCTGCTATAAAATTAAATTTAAATAACAATAGCAGAGGTATACTAGCTAAATTATTGGTGTTAAATACTATAGAAATCTTAGAGATGTGAAACAATGGAAATTTCAATTTACCCTTTATTTTTTTTTATTTTTTTTTAAATAATACCACATATAACAACTCTAAGTATTAAATAGCAATAATTAAATCCCAGTATAGTTCTACTATTTAGGTACACAAGCAGCGTCTTTCGGATCGATTTGCGTTTTGGATGCCCGTTTGGTTGTCTCGACCACAGAAGTTTCTGTGATCCCGACTTTGTTTGCTTGCGTTAGCTGATACATGCGAGAGTTTACGACACTGATATTGCGCGCCCTTACCACAAAATATGAACTTGCTCGATTCTCCTCCCGTCCTCGGACCATCTATCTAATATAATAACCATCTATCTAGGTATTAGCGGCTTTACCAGAAGGCTGAGAAGGCTGGAGCCTAGGGCGGCAGATTTTAGGGAGCGGCAAATGAGTCACATTTTTTTTTGTATTAGCTACAGATTGATGAATTGATAAACAAACAACCCAAAATGCACAGTCTCGAATAAAAGTAATACTCGTAACTGTCACAAATTATAACTAAGTAGTTATAGTTATATTTTTCATCTAATCTGTGGATATACTAAAAACATATTTTTTTGCAAAATCAACCTTACACGCATGATTTCTATTTTTTTTAGCAGTGTGCAAAAATCATTAAAATTTTACGACCGAAGTTCGCCGGTAGGACGAGACATGGAATGGAGACGGATACTTTTTTGCCCGACTGCCGCAGTCAAGGACGGTAATGTTTTTTGAGCGTATGTAAGTACTGTATGTATGTATATATGTATGTCTATTTATTTCGCACGCTCTCCGCTCTACAGCCTAAATGTCATAATGGATTTTAACGTATGAGGTGTCATTAGATTCGTATTGATTGTGGGTACTTTTATCTGACCGTGAAAATGATTTGTGAAGAAAATTTATAATTTAATAAAACACATGACACATTATCCGTGTTGTAGAAACTAAGTAGTTATTATTTAGGAGTCGAGGCTATCAGTTTCACACATTACAAGTAGGTCGTCGTATTGACGACCTCTTCTCGTTTTCGAAGCTGATTCAAAACTATGTTATATAACTTATAGGTAATATAATATGATATGATTATAATATATAAATACTAGCTGACCCGGATAACGTTGTTTTGCCATGTATTTTATTTCTAGGAAACATTTTTGGATACACAAATAAAACCAAAAAAAATGTAAAAAAAATGTATAGTGAGTAAGACAGGAGGAGCGGCTTCGTCCTCACCCCTAATCCGTGATGTTTGCTGGATGAGTGGTGACAACGGTAGATACCCGGCGGAGATAACTGATCGATTGATAGTTGATCAGTTATCGACCGGCGAGGGCGGTAGATTAAATTGAATTAAGAAAAAAAATCATAATTAAAGGAAATTGAAATTATAAACTCTGAATAAGAATTTATCGTACTACAATTATTATATTCGATTGCCATCTTGCAACCACCCTGTTGCGGATCTGTGGATAAAATAAGAGTGTTGGAGGACGTATAAGGGTGAAAATTAAGAGTAGGTAATATGAAATTTTATATTTTAAGTCATGATAAGATAAAAAACAATGTCGCCAAAAAAATTAAAGTTTTTAATTAATAAACTAGCTGTTGCCCGCGACTTCGTTCGCGTGAAAATTCAGATGGGTGCCTCTATGAGAATATTGCGTGCCTGATTTTATGGCAATCGTACATTGTATCAGTATTATCCGTCTCTATGGCGAATCCAGTTTAAACCCGCTACCGCTAAAACTGACAAACCACTTTCACACAAACTTGCGACTCTTATTTGCCCATTTAATAAGGGGGTTGCTGAATAATAAAAAAAGAGTATTTTCTAGTAAGTTGGTAATCCTACTATAAAAACTATAGAAATTTTATACATACTTTGCCACCCCTTTATACCCCCTTAGGGGATGGATTTCGCAAAATTCCGTCTAAGTGAGCACCTATATCCTAATAGGAACGACAATGCAAAGTTTGAGATTCCTAGCACTTGTTGTTTCTGAGATTTCGTGATAAGTGAGTGAGTGACCTTTTGCTTTTATGTATATAGATAGCATTTTTATATTGTTTAAATACTGTTTTTCATACTATTTTTAATCTCCCATTCAAACAAATCCTCTTTCACCTACTTAAAGATATCCCTCGTAAAAACAATATACAATACACAAAGGCAAACTTTCACTACAATAACTTTCCCCTTCCCCTTCTTCCCTATTGCACTTTTTCTCCATTCATCACAGTTTCCTCCTTCCTCTCTTCCCCTCCTCCTTCTCCTCTTTACCTCCTTCAGCATTTCTTGCCCCTCCTCCAGCATTTCTTGCCCTTTCCTCCACTTCCCTCTACCTTGCCTCCTCCTTTTCCCCTCTCTTCTGCCTTCCTTCTCCTTTCTTTTCCTCCTGTCCTCTCCCTTCCTATCGCTTACTATCCCTTCCCCTCCCTTTTTCCACCATTCGAGAACTCCTTTCTTTCCGCGTTCCTTCCCCCTCCCTTCATCTGCTGTCTCCCTCACTTCCCTCTCACTTTCCTCTCATTTTCCCCTCATTCACCCCTCACTTAACTCTCACTCCCCCTCACTTCCCCTCTCACTTCCCTCTCACTTCCCCATCACCCAACTCACTTCCCACTCAATTCCCCCTCACTTTCCCTCACTTTCCTCTTACTTTCCTCTAACATTCCCCTCACTTTCCACTCACTTCTCCCTGGCTTTCCCCTGACTTCCCTCTGACTTCTTCCTGACTTTCTCCTCACTTCTCCCGCATTTCGCCCACACTTCGTCTTCACTTCCCCCTCACTTCCCCATCACTTTCCTCTCACTCCCCCATCACTTTCCTCTCACTCCCCCATCACTTCTCTCTCACTTTCCCCTCCCTTCCTCCTTCTCCTCAATTCCTCCTTTTCCTCCCTCCTTTCCCTCCCTCCCCCTCTCTGTAAATTTCAAAAGCTAAAGATCTTTGTATAGAATATTTCATCCCTAATTTCACCCCTCTAAATCCACCCGTGTTAAAATAAAATTATAAGTATATTTTTTATTTAAATAGAAGTATTCCAAAACAAAATTTCAAACTGTAAGTTAAAAAATGAAGAAGATTCATACAATCGATTTCATCCCTTTTCACACACTTAGGAATTAAATTTTAAAAACCCTTTTTTAGTACAACCTCTAGACATTTAGACAAACACACCCTCCAAATTTCAAGTCACTACGACCAGCAGTTTAGACTGTGCGTTGTCTGTTAGTCAGTCAGTCAGTCAGGACAACGCCTTATTGAATATGTATGGGTGTATGGATGTATGGATTAGACGTATAGCCATCGAGGATCAAAGCATACAGGCTGCTAGGAATGCTAACACGTGATAGAGCCACATAAAGCTGACCGTGCGAAAAACAGCTAATACTTAGATCCACGCCCACAACTTTTAGTTGTGTCTGACCTTGGGCTTTATTAATTGTCATCGCGAAACATAGGCTCACTGGAAACTGGACTCATTTAAAACTAAATGGAAGATTGTTTAGAATGAGAGGAATCCAAAAATATTCCGTAACCTGTTAGTCTCTGTTTCTATCAGAAAATGTTCGACGTGATTCTTTAAATTGGCATAACTTTTTTATTTATGAACCGATTGACATGAAACAAACACTAAATGTTAAGTGAAGCTTACCACAATGTATTAGTGAAAACCATATCTAAATCAGATAAGCCGTTTCTGAGATTAGCGTGAACAAACGCACAGACAAACAGACAAACAGACAAACAGACAAAAATTGTAACAATCATTGTTTTGGGTTCTATTTGCGTTGATAAAGGCCCCAATAATTTTTTTCTCATATATTTTCCATGTACAGACAGCGATCGGTTACATTTTTATTATATGTATAGATAAAAAATAGAAGTTGATTGTAAAGGGGTGAAAATTTAGGGTTGTATGTATTTCTGTATTCTGTATCATAAAAAAAAACAAAAAAAAATATCTAAAAATAAAAAATTACCTTAACATTTAGGGGGATGAAAAATAAATGTTGTCCGATTCGCAGGCCTAACCGATATGCACACAAAATTTCACAAAATTCGTTCGAGCCATTTCGGAGGAGTTTAATTACAAAAACCGTGACACAAGAATTTTATAGATTATAATATAATATATATATAATTAGTTAAAAACTAATTATTAGCTTATTAATTAAAAAATAAACTTAATAATAAAAAATCGACTCCATAGAATACGGGGTCACTTGTATTATGCGATTAAAATAAAAAGAGGATGTAATGCGTAGTATTTACACTGAAAACACGGCTATTAAATTTTCCGTATTATACTTGGACCGTTGAGTGAAGTTTTTAGTCAAATTAAATCAAAAAAAACAAAAACAATTTTCAGGCATTCCTTAACTTACCTACTAGTTTTTCACTTATTTATCTTTAAATAATAATATTGTTATCTATTTTAAACAAACTCCAAAAAAGGAGGATGTTTGTCAACTCGACCGTATAATAGTATTTTTTTTTTCGTTTTTTTTTGTTGAATTTATTAATTGGAATATTTGTTAAGTAAGTACAGTATTAGTAAAAAAAATGCAAATAAAATTGAATTCAAATCGAAGGTACCTTTTCTTTGGAAGAAAACTAGGTGTGTCCAGTTGACGAAAACATAAAAATAATTTCACTAGAAAGCTATATTATCACTGAGTAACATAGGCTATATTTTATTCTCGTACTCCCACGGGAACATGAACCACGTGGGTGAAACCGCGTGATGTTCACTATATACTTACTCAAAAAGTTGCAATTTTATTAATAAAAAAATGTACCTAAGTAATAAATATAATTGGGTAGGTACGATGGGGTATCGAATTGCAGAGGTCAGTTTAGTGGCGGCAAAATTTAAATAGCCTACGGGCGGCAAATCTGTAAAGCCGCCACTGAGGTATGTACCTACATATAAATTTGTACCGAACCCTTGGTGTGCTATTTAAACTTGCGTTTGTCTAGTTATTTTATTATGCATGTAAGGAATCCTACAAGCTTAATACATTCAGCATACTATTAAATACCGATAAATAACTTACGTACAAGTAACTAATACTCGTGTTGTTGCGGATATGCATCCGTACGCTGAATACTATCGTATGCATTTAATTGTTTTATGATTCGTTCATATTACCCTCATTCTAAGATTACCTTTAATTATATCAGATTAAATATTTGTTAGTTAAGTACCCACTTTCTTAAGTAAAGGTCGCACAGGTGCGACCAAGGACAACACTGTTTAGGAGATATTATAAATGTGAAATTTCGCATCTGAAAATGATCATGAAAAATAGGTTTAGGCGCAAATGACCTATTTCTCAAAATTGCAACAGAGTCGCAATATCGCAAATTAGCTAATGACTTAATTCTCGGCATGATTGTAGCGGATTTGATTACGGTTGTATTAAATTATTTCGGATTTATCGATAGTTTAAAATAGTTTTAGTTACGGATATTAAGTTTTTGAGAATTTTAAAAGGAAAACGTGAATAATTTAAGTATATGATAAAATAGATGGGTACCATAAATATGTAAGTAGGCTTTATTACAATATCCTGAAATTAAAACTGAATAAAATCCAAGCTTGTAAACTCAAAATTGCGTATATCCAAAATACGAGTAGGTACCATGAATAAACCAAGCATATATTCTGCAGTAGGCGTTGTTAATAGGAACAAAATATTATGATGTGATAAGTGTGGGTAGCATATATGGACATCATCTTATACATATCTCAAATTAATTATTAACAGATAACGTAAAAAAGGCACTTAAACTTCGTGGATCTGCGGCTCAATCTGCGATCACTTATAAATGCGCCTAGTGTATTTTTAATGTTGTGTCATAATGCGTATTGCCATACAGATTGTACTACTTGTATACAAAGTTAAAACTCCAAATAAAGCAACTTAGTGTGTGAATGTATGCAAATTTTCACTCAACTAAAATAATAATTTAATAATGTGAAGTAAAGTTGTATGTTTATATCAAAAATTTAAATCACACTGTATGGATTACTAGAATCGCTTTAAGATTGAAAAGAGAGAAAATATTGTATTGACCAAGTAACATGAAGATAGATTAATTATGAATATAGATTTGCTAAAGAAGTTTAAGGTTTAAGGCTTAAGATATTTATTTCACTCAAAAAGAATATACATATTCACTTCTATGAGGAAAAACATAATAGATATAAGTTAAGCGACGGTTACGCCGAAAGAAAAACAAAACAAAATGACAAACAGTTACGATTAGTTTATATGGTGCTTCAACAACCTCTTAAAAGTTATAAGCGATTTCGATTCCTTTATTACTTGAGGTAATTGATTATAGAGTTGAGCTCCTTCATAAACGATGGTCCTTTTACCGTAGTTTGTTCTCGGTGCTCTTAAAATTATATTATTAGCCTGTCTAGTCATGCGCTTTTGTACTTGTATCTTTTTTGTAAATCTTATTTGTGTAAGTATGTTTTTTTTAATTATTTTACGTATAAGTATACATGTATTATATTTATAGATTTGACCAATATTCATTAATTTAGTTTCTTTATAAACTCTTTGTGTAGATGTCCGGAAATTGTAGTGAAATAAAACTTTAATTATCTTATTTTGAGATGTTTGCAACTTTTTAAGGTTAGTTTTAGTGTACTGCCCCATATTTCGATTAAGTAATCGAGATGTGGTTTAACCAGAGTGTTATAAATTAAGTATCTAACCTTTTGTGGGAGACTATGGGCAATTCCTCTAAGTGCACCTGTTAGGGATGATATCTTTTTTCTTACTTTCTCAATATGGGGTTTCATCGTAAGTTTTTCATCCAAGGCAAGACCTAAATATTGTTCAATATTTGTCCTAGACAAAGTTTGACCATTAATGATTAGTTCAGAGTCTGTATTAAATTTCTTATTTTTTGCACTAAATATGACATATTTGGTTTTACTGGCGTTAATAGTCAGAAGATTGCTTTGGAACCAGATAGCTAGTCTGTTAAGATCATTTTGTGCTTCTATCATAATTCCATCTATATTACTACCAAAGTAAAACAAGCTAGTATCGTCGGCATACAGTGAAATTTTACCCTTAAGTCCGATATCATTAATATTGTTGATATATATGATGAACAATAATGGCCCTAAAATAGAACCTTGCGGTATTCCACAAGTTACTTGCTGAAGTCACAAAATAATAAACCCAGATGTCCATCACACTAAGTTGCTAAGTTCAAAATTAATAGGTTATGTCTTTGGTAGGGGGACTGTGCTAGTAAGCTATCTACGTTTAAAAAAAAATAGACTGCACAATTTAAACATTAACAAATATGTAATGATTTACATAGTTTAATGTACAAGATTATTACATACTAGACTTTCTTCCTCGCTTTGCTTCGGTATCAAAAGTTTCATTATAGCAATAGTTACGTATTAATTTCATTATTCAGATTTACAAAAGAGCTTAAAATATTTAAATTTTGAAAATGACAGAATAAATATCTTATACATAATAAAATATATAGTCTATGTTAACCGTCCTATTTGTAGCTTTCTAAAGATGAAAGAATTTTTTTAAATCGGTTTCTTAGATCTTGAGTTAAATTGTTGCAAACAACCAAACATACAAAAAATCTAATATTTTCTCTTTATGATATTAGTTTTGATTCACTTACCGTGTTCCAATCCAAATATTCAAATCCTTCAGATCTTTTAATTGTTTACGTTAACTATTCAATACAATACAATGTCAATGATTACCATAAACAGCGAGAACACGTAAATGTGAATTAAACTTAAAGATGTCCTTTCCTCTTTGCGTTAAACGTCTGCAGCAGACAGACGATTTTTTGAACTCGCGCTGTAAGTCTTCAGATTTCTAATCCTTGAGATTACCTAGAATAAATGAGTATAATAAATGTAGCGTGTTGATTTGTGGTATGCAATAATTGCATATTGTCATGTTCTTCTTTTAGATGATAATTATGTAAGTATAAGTAATATTTTTGTTAATTATAGTAAAGTCTATGATTGGAAGATATAATAATTAACTGGAACGTAGAGTACTGGCAGTATGGAAAAATATTGCTTGTAGGTTTGCTCGCTGTATAGTCGACCATAAAATTGCTTTACCACTCTTAGATTAAATGTCGCAGGTCTTGCTAACGTTACCAATTAACATAAAAATTAACGTTACTTAACATTTATTTCAACGTGATACGTAATGTTAAAACATGGTTAACACTACTAGCTACCGTTATTAGTATATATTATAACGTTAGGCATTAACGTTAGTTGTACTGTGAATTTTAACGATACTTGCTGTCGTACAAACATAGATGCGTCGATTCGTGCAAAATGGCTGCCACAATTGAAGAAAATACTCGTATCAATTCACGGATAAATAAAAAGTTTCATAATAAAAATCTACAGCAATATATATAATAACAACTAACCCTTATTACTGCCCACACTCATTTTGATAAGAGCAGCTAACTGAATCAGCGTGCGAATATAGGTACTCACACAAATAAATCAACAAACGCAATGCTCAAATCCCACACTTCAATAGTACACTTGCAAGTTTAACGTTATCAAACTAATACAAATTCACATTAAACTAACGTTAGTAAGGACTCAATAAGAACTAGCTAAGTAAACGTTACATTTTCTAACGTTATC
This sequence comes from Parascotia fuliginaria, assembly GCA_963082885.1. Taxonomy (NCBI): domain Eukaryota; kingdom Metazoa; phylum Arthropoda; class Insecta; order Lepidoptera; family Erebidae; genus Parascotia; species Parascotia fuliginaria. The sequence goes on from OY720175.1 coordinate 6,608,705, forward strand.
AGCTGTCTAACCTGGTTTGTAAGTGACATTCCGTTAATACGACGATCAAATTTAATTTCCAGCCTTTTAAAGATTACAAGAAATGCATCATAGTTTCTTTAAACGCTTCTAATGTTAAGAGTTAGAATTTCAAAGTTGTATTGGTTATTCAATAAAATAATTTTTAACAAAAAGAAAACCGACTTCAAACAGGAAGGAAACTAAAAAGTATAATAATAAATTTACATACTAAAATACATAAAAAGTAATTCTATTTTGATTTAGTTAATCAGAAATAATTAAATAAGTATTTTATTATTTTGAAGTTGTTTACGTTTTGATTTGTTACGAATTACTTTTTGCTATGTAAATTTATTTTTTAATTTTAGTTGTCTTCCTGTTTGAAGTCTGTTTTCTTTTTATTAATAATTATTTTATTTTACCATTTTTAGTGATGGGTAGACCTAAATCTTACTTAGGTATTATTTTTGTATACACTAAACATTTTGGCATATTGAACCGTATGAAGTAAGCCCGACATGATTGTTGTTGAGGAATTCCCTCGACTGTCTATAGTCACCTGTAATGGCACTTATTACCCATATGGGAGCAAAGTTCTCATTATTAAAAATGAATTAAGTCCAAACACCAAGTAATTGTTATAAATCGTTGAGGAGTTCCCTCGAATGTCTTTGTGCATCATCAGATCGACTCCAAACCTTTACTAAATAGTAGTGCTCTAAAATACTTAATGAAAAATTGACAAATGCACTAGTCGTCAGGACGCTCCGAAAGTTCACCTCAATTTCTCTGTGATGCTATCATCAGATACTGGTTTCCTTATCATGGTACCACTGTTGGGATATCTCCTTTCGAACAAAAAAAAGAATCATGAAAATCAGTTTATAAACGACGGAGTTATCCGCGAACACACATAAAAAAATATTGAATTGAGAAACCTCCTCCTTTTTTGAAGTCGGTTAAAAAATGCAACCAACCAAACGTGATTCGTCAATATTTGTAACCAAATCTGAAGTGGCCATAGTGGCGACACATAAAAGATTAATTTAATTTTATAGACGGAAGCAGAAAATGAAACTATTGCCGCGCTGTTTGTTATCCTTGAGACAAGAGATTTGATGTGGTGTGTATTTGTGAGAAAGTGTAGTTGTGTTATAAGTGTATTAATGAGTAGTAATAAGTGAAAAAAAAATAGTGAATAGATTGTTACTTAAATTGCTATTAGTTTGTCGTTGCTCGTGCAGCTGTGGTACCTTCATGGTTCTCTGTCAGTTCATACAGGTTTCGAATCTGTATAGTCGGGCTCCCTTTTCTCTTACGCACGTTGACGAATCCGTTATTTGTTCAGCAGAATCTAAAACCGGCTTCAACAGCACGACTTCTTGTTTCGTGAACAACACACAGTTCTTACGGGAAAGGGGTTAATTAAAAAAACTTCATTTGAATTGTTGTCAACTCCCAAAACCTTAGTTGATTTTAGACTTTTCGCTGCTCTTAGCCAATTCTCCTCGCGCGCCTTATTAGGAGTAAGACTTCTGGTTGAGACCGGTTTCCAGAAGAGTCAGATGAACGTGCAACGCTGGCTTGAGATTTCCCGTTCTTGGGCCCCAAGAACGGGAAATCATGTCTACCAAATCGATTTCATCATTCAAATCAATCAAACGCTGTTAGGTATAGGTATTCTTGGAAATTTCCGGAATCCCTATAATCTCTATTTGGTTTTGTAATGACACCTGCGTTTGTCTATTGAGTTGATTCTTCAGTTGCAAAACCTGCTGTTTAATTGCAAAAATTTCAGCTTCCTAACGCACCTCGAGGGCAACAATAATGATAAAGTTTATTACAATATACGCGAGTACAAACAATAAACTTATCTTCCGGTAATAGCTTATTCAAGCAGCCAGCACAGAATCATACACTTTTTGAGTGTGACGCCATTTTGCTGCAAAATATTAATAGATAGGTTCCAATTAAATTGCTTTTTCAATAACGCCCGAGCTTCTTGCCATTCTTGATTTTGTACTAAAGTTGATTTAGAAGCAGCTTTGTAAACCACGTGAAAATCTCACGCAGTGGCGGCACTAAAACATTCCAAGGTTTTATAGAAGTACCTCTTTCATTTGTATATAATTTTAATAAATAACTAAATTTATAGTTCTAGAGATAGGTACATAAATATAAGAATTATAAATGTGTGGCGTCATCTATCTGCCCAATGATGAAGCACAGAGAAAAAAATAGTTGGAGGTGTGATATCTCCTACAAATATAAGTATATTATTCCAAAAAAATAAATATTTAAACGGATACAAATTAATTTATTTTGTGAAACATAGTTGATTACATGTGTTATGTTATATAGGATTACAAGTGTTATTTTATATTGTGATACGTATCTTTATTTAAAACAAATATGCGTAAAAAGCATATTATTATTAATTTCTATGTTCTTTTATATTGCAACATTTTAATTCTTACTAAACCATTTATACACTAAATTCACGACATACAATTTATTACATAAATTAACGAGCACTTGACGGCACTCTTTTCCTCGGCTTAACTTGAATTTCAAAACCATCAGATTTCTTTAGAACAATGTCAGCCGTCAGTTTGAATTTCTCTTCAGGTATGTCTGATATACTTCTGTAATTTCTTAAGAATGTTGCCAGCAGTACTTTTAGCTTTAACAACGCATATTTGCGGCCTGATAACAGAAACAGAATAATGAAATAACATAAGGCTTCTGTTTAGTATGACTCCAAGTCTGGTGGAATCGTTAGGATGGCCACCTCATAGTCGCACACGCCGAGTGCTGTTGATTAACCTCTACTTGAGACGAGTATTTACTCTTAAGTAGGCACATAGTGTGTATGTACTCGTAAAGTACTTTACGCTTCACAGGGCTGGTTTACTAGGGTAAGCGCAACAACCATTTCCTCAAAGGTGTTAAATGTGCCAAATAGGTCTCATGTAATAGGAGGTAAGAGTATTAACAAATCTTGGGCGAAATACTAGTCGGCATAAAAATCTGTACAAAATTGTTAGATTCTGAGATTAAACCTCATAATGGATGTCTCTTCTGGGGAGATGGATAGCAGGTGGTTAGGTGAGCGCAACAAGATGATATTTAGTGTAAAGATATCGCTGCTGCAAATTTTCTGAATATTTCCTTTGATAGGGTAGTTGTTTATTTTAGACGGGCGATCTCACGACCAATGTATTACTTCAATTTGTAGTAAATTTGAAATGAAATAAATATATACGTACCAACACAACTCCTAGGTCCAGCACTAAATGGTATAAAATATACGTCGACAGCGACTATAGCAAGAGTACTATATAAAATCGAATGAAAATTCAAAATAAAATGACACAAAATGGTCACCCATCCAAGGACAAGTTATTTTAGTACCTAGATAAATAGTCATAAAAAATATTAAAAGAATCAGACGTTTTATAAGAATCCACCAATAAATGAACTCTTAATAATAAAAATAAAAGTAACTTGCCCATAATACTTACAATCAATTATCTACTACAATATAATATGTACAGCTTGAATGTTAACAATACTATTAAACAAAATGTAGGTACAGTATGAACTTTAATGAAAGCCTATGACTGTGTTGTCACCTAGGCAGCCGAAACAAAAGTCCTCGTTATAGGCTTCTGTCTTGAAGCGTTTGACATTAATACGCGGAATCATAGAAATCATTGTAGACCTATTGACAATAAGGTAATAATTTATCATCTATTGAACCAGGAAATAAATAACTACGATTGCACCTTTTTTTACATAATTTAAGATACATGTTTGTTTAGAGATCATTATATATATGTATTCACTTACCGCGTTCTAATGAAACTGTTAGAATCTTTCAGGTCAATTTAATAAATAAATGAATTAATTTCTTTAAAACAATGTACGGAAAGAACAGGTAAATATAAATTGAAACGTGTGCAGCCGATTTTGCGGATTCGCGCTTTATTAAGGCTTGGCTAAGGTTTAAAATTTCTAATCCTTGAGATTTGCTGGGGTAATTCTGTTTAAGTCCGGCCATACGTTCTGTTACAAATGAAAATGCAAATTTTTTTATTCGACTGCGCCAGAAGGAGGTTTATGTTTTTGTAGAGGCACCTACTTCATAATTATAAAATACTTATTGAATAATGATTCCATAGGTATTTTAACTAAATCAAAATACAAATTACTTTGTATTTTGAAGTTGGTCCGAAGTAAATTTATTTTCTTTTTAGTTTCCTTCCTGTTTGAAGGTGGTTTTTTTTTATTTAAAAATATATTATTCACTTTTTAGTGGATTACATGTGCTTAGCTCTGCACATCGTACCAGCGTGATGTTATGTTATGAACTGGTGTAAACAATAGACAGACATGAGATTTCAGCAATCCCATTCCATTTGTTATCATTTATTGAGGTGTTCCATTGCCTATCTCCGAAGTTCTTCATCAGATCTTTACCAAATTAAAATGGGCTCACTCCAAGAAAGTACTCTTTTAAAAACTACCCAAATTGCTTTAAGTGTGTCTTTAATTCTCCAGAATATTATCATCAGATCCCGACTTGATGATCATGGGATCACCTAAGAAGTATACCCTTTCAAACAAAAAAAACAAAAATTCAAATCGGTCCAGCCATCTTCGAGGAATCGGGGAATATACATATAAAAAAAGGTTCCGATGAATTGAGAAGTCGTCTCTCCTTTTTAAAGTCGGTTAAAAACTAAAAACTTGACTGCGTTTCAGTGTAATTTGAAAATGAAAAAACTCTTAAACAAGAAACTCGTCATACCCGATTGCACTTAACTTAAGAATGCAAATGGGACCCACTCTAGAAATGGAGAATTGAGAGCACATACCTATATTACATTGCAGATTACTCTAATCTACTGACTAGGTGGCTGACTTTCTACGAGTAGAATGGGGCCGGATTGCTATTCTTAAGTTAATTGCAAACGAGTATGACGACTATATTGTTTGTTGTTTTAGAGGTTTTTTATTTCCAAATTACTCAGAAACGCAGTCGGGTTTTTAGTTTTTTAAATTACCGTTTTCTTTTTGATGAAGTAATGTAGTATTTACTTTCAAACTTTCATGATTTGCATGATCGCGTGAATTCCCGTATATTTAGTAATGTAGTATTACTAAAACTTATATCATGTACATATTTATTAAAGACTCAGCAAAAAATAAAAATAAATATCATATTCGCTTTTTGACGATAAGCACCGAGCTTCAGGTCTTGTTTTTTAATACGCGACGGAGTCCTAACGTGAATCTTCATTTCTCGCGATAAGATTTTTTGTTTCCTAATGGGGTTTCGACGAATTATGGCTTTATCTGACAGCCTTTGTAATTCTAACAGCACGGGGCCACCCCAATCATTTATGGTTTTCGACAGAGGATGTGTTGTTGTATCTGTTGATAGTACGTTATACAAACATACGGCTGATGATCAAGCTTTTGTGAGTGAAGTGTCTGAAATAAGACCGACGGTTCCATACCCACTTTGTGCAAAGCAATCACAGCAATCTGGGGGCACGGCAGTGCCCCCGCCAAGTCGAACAAAAAAAGCACGGCTGTAACAGACTTTTCTCGAAGCAGTTCGGGTCATTTTTGATCCCCTATAACTTCGTTGTGAATAAAAGTATAAGCCTGATTTTCCATCCATCGCATGAAAACATAATGTATCTCACAAGTAATACCATATTTTATTAAATTAGATTATTTAGTGCGATTGCCAAGTCAATCTATTTATTTTAAATCATATAAGATTTTTAATATTGATATGGTCACTTTAAGATGTTGTTAAGTTAGCTAATTACGTAATGACATAAGACAGAAGGCCCTTAAAGTAGGGGCAAAATATTTAACCGACTTGGTATAACATGAATCTCACAACTGTTTACGGTAGAAGAAATGAGTTGCAAGACTTGTTTTTTTTTGGCATATCCTATTTTCTTTAACATCCTATTCCATATTGTAATTTGTTAAAGAACACGAAATAATATGTAAAATGGCGCAACATCAAAAGAAGTTTTCAAATAATAACCACGTTCCAAATTAAAAATAAACATCATCTTCATCATACCAGCCCATTATTATCCCACTGCAGGGAAAGGCCTCTTCTCATATAGAGGAGGCATGAGCGCTGATAGCCACGCTTGCTCAATGCAAATTGGCGATTACAGACCTTTTTTTCATAAGCCAGGGTTTTCTCACGAAATTTAACTTTATCGTTCATCAAAAATGACCAAAATAAATTTAGAAAATTCATATAGTTTGAAAAGTTACATTTTTATTTGCCCGGATTCGAACCCACGACTCATCACGACTCACTAACTTTTATTATTATCAAAACACGTGGCTTGGCCGTTTCGCTACCGTCACATAGCCGTAAGGTAAAATATTTATTTACAGTTCATTGAGTATCTGTTATACTTATAATTACTACAGTAATGAAATAGCCTTAACCAATAGACCAAAACGATATCCTTTTTAGCAACAAATGACCATTAACTATTACTAACTATATTACTAACATTGTAGAAGATTGTATATAAGCATATTATTATGTACTAGCTGCGTCCCACGGCTTCGCCCGCGCGTTTAATATGTTGTGTATTCCTCGGGAACCAGACGTATTTTCGAGATAAAAAGTCTGCCTCAGCCTATTTCCTTCTCCAGCGCCGAATCTATGTACTTACCAATTTTAACCGAAATCAGTTCAGCCGTTTTGGCACTGAGTGGTAAAGAGCACACCTGCTATAATATTAGTAGGTTATTATCTACTCTGCTTCTTCATATAAATTTATATTATAGAAATAATAACACTAAGCATATTTTGATTTGTATTTATTAACATAATATACAATAGAATAAATCTTTTCATAGAATGTGAGTGCACCACACCTAAGAAATCATTTAAGTAAACCTAGTACCAATAAAGTATCTGACACTATTCCGCGACTATTTTGAAAGTACAACATATTTTTAGTGATTTGCAAAATAAATAATCATATTTATTGTTATGATGTGCTATGGCTACGACACAAAAAATAATAAATAATGTTATAATTGATCTATAAGTATCACAAATGCAGTCGAATTTAAGTAATGACTTCCTAGCGGATTTTACCAAAGTCTACATTTAAGTGTGAATAACATAGAAGTGTTTTAAGGCATGGGTAAGGCGAAGGCGTGTCGCAGGCGTGCCTTGCTTATTACCCCTTTTGCATTAGTGTGTTTTTAGTCTCACGACTGCGCAACATTTACGCCGTACCTTAGGCCGCCGCTTCTGTATAATTTACGCCTTATGTGATGAATGACATGAGTAGTTAAACACTCTTTTGTACTTGTTCAGTAAGCCTATAATTTTTCCTTGTTGTTATGAATCATTTGAAAAACATCAAAAGATTATGATGATTGAGATAGTGTAACCTCAGGGTTAAGCAGTGGCAGCAACAGTAGAAGGTACTCGCTGTCTGGGTTCGATCCTTAACCTGAAGCCGTCAGTCCTCTTCAAGATGATGTCAGCTTGTAGAGAGAATTCCTCCTCAGGAACATCAGATACAGCCTTGTAGTTACGTAGGATGGTTGATAGTAGAATTTTAAGCTTAAGAATAGCATACTTGCGGCCTAATGGAAAATAAAACATAGTATATGACTCTTTGAAATTGTGATCAGCTGCTTTAGCAGATACGATAGTACTTGCTTGTAATAAGGATCGTATGGTTGTTTGGAACTTAGCAGTAAAAAAAAATAGTTTTGATTATTAGATAACTGTTGGTAAATTGTGGTAAAACAATAGTTACTGCTGTTAGGAATGGCTTTATTGGTAGCATGTGCAAGTTTGTCTTATAAGTTGCCAACAGTGTGAGTTATTTTTCTGTTCAACTGACATTATGAATCACCTCTCTTTTAGTCTACTTGTAATTTACTACTTATAATTTCTAGCCAGAAATAGACGATATTTTTTGATCTTAGCGTCTTAGCGGAACATACATTCCGCTATCTCGCATCTTTACCTTCTAAACTGCAATCAGGCCAAAAGCACACCTATACTAGTAAATTATTTGAATTTATAAATGCTGTACTATATTATTTGCAACACTTACCGACGCAGCTCCTGGGTCCAGCACTGAATGGAATGTAGCTGTAATAGTGTCTGCTCGCCGAGTTTTCAGGCAAGAAGTTATCAGGGTTGAACTCGTTGGGGTTCTTGTAATGTTCAGGGTTGCGGTGCACCTTTAAAGTACCGATCACAACTGTGCACCCTTTAGGCAGGACGTAGCCCTTAGTAGCTGTAAAACAAACAAATAAATGTTATTCTTATGTCTTACCTCAGATCAGATAATTAACTAAACACCATTGACTGTTCAGACTATTTATCAAAACTTTAAAAATAAATAGCGACTTTTCGTTTAAATATAATAATAATAATAATATATATTTATTCATTTTTCAATTTTACAATTTTCTCTTAATCACTTAATCATAATTTGGAAGTTAAGACTACTAATACACATTATGTGATCACTACTCTAGAATATGGAACTATCCATATTTGCTAGTGGGTCTGCCGAGACAACGTGAACTCAAGAAATATTAGATAACAGATAGCAAAAAACCTGCGAACTGAATACCTTACTGAAGTCACCAATACGCCTGCCAAACGTAACGTATTTATTCGTTAACATTTAAGAATCCTACTGCAGGGCAGTAAATAGGCTGGTATTATTATTATTATTATTATTATTTAAGAATCTAAAATGCAACTTACCGATTTGAACATCACGGTTGAGTTTCCTGGCAATGATGGGTACTGGCGGGTACATTCTCAAGGACTCAAGAATAACCCTTTCGAGGTATTTCATCTTCAGTGTGTCAGCGAAGGTTGCTTGTCTGTCAGAGTCTCCAAAGATGTCGTACAGTTCGTCGTATACTCTGTCCTGGATTTCCTTGTGGATGCCCAACAGACAAAGAACGAAACTGGAACCGGCAGCAGTGGTGTCGTGACCCTAGAAATAAATTAATATTTTAAGTGAATATTATACATTTTTGTATATTAGCCTACCAGTGACTCTATGCTGCCTGATCGGATGGTAATCAGAGAGAAGAGTCCAGAAGTGGTGGCTACGATTCTAAAAAACAATTGTCTGAAACTTCTGGTTCTGGTATGGTGGCCTCCATCCACTATGGCACAACAAAGTCTAACGATTAATACGATGATAGACTACGGAATATAGCAGAGAAAGATATAACGAGTAAACGAGTAATTTTTAAGTGGTTATTATTCATTGTACATATTAATTTTACTGTATGATTAAATGAGTTTTATCTTTAGGTTTTCGTAACACGCAATGTATTGAATTCACATCAGTATTATGGAGATTTTACTAAATAAGTATAATGGTAAGTCAAGACAAATGAACCAACTGTGATTTCAAATGGTTTTGAACCATTGATCTTTAAGTCTAAAATCCATACAGGACTTGCATAGTTTGTTAGACTAATGCGAAAATCGGTTTTTTTAAATTTTAGGTTTGTAACTTCATGTCAAGTAGAATTTATATTTTTTTAAGACATTAAGTATTAGATGTAAATGCAAAAGATTAATAGAGATATGGTAAAATATTTGAACAGTCAGATTATAATAAACGTGACTAACCTCGAACATGATGGTATCAACTTCTTCTTTAATTTCATGATCGCTAATGTTATTTGTTCCATTCTGGGCGGATTCGATCATCAGGTCCAGGAAAGCTAGACGTTTCTTTTCACCTAGAATAAAAAAAAACACACTTGAATATTGTGTTTGTTTAAACCTGCTATTTACTTTTAACTTTGTTTATCGCAGGCTTGTACAAATGCTTAGTAAAAATAAGTATGTGGTAAGTCCAAAATTCATCTATTTTAAGAAAACTTTAAAGAATGTTGAGATAAAATCGTAAGGTTGTGGTTATAGCAGCATTACTTGCATAATGAATGCCGTCTCATTGCTTGACAAGCGTGATGATTTTAAATTCCTTGTTTTGGCATTACCCAGCAGGGGCTTTCTTCAGGCTTTAAAGAATAAAGACGTTTTTTAATTTTTTTATGTAGAATAATTTTACTCACCAACGTCGTTTTCATCATTAAAGTCTAAATCATCACGATAACCCTTGAACACATCTTCGGAGAGAGTCTTTTCGTTGTTAGCCAGCACACTTTCATCAGGACTCTTCGTGAGCTCTTCAATGGTTTGTGGAACGATACCCTTTGATTTGTTTTCTAGGTAAGTTTCTTTCTTATTCTTGATGACCTGAAATAACACAATACATTTTGTTTTAGTTAATTAACACTTTAATCAATTGACGCAAAATGAAAGTGTTTCCGTAGAACACCTAAGCTGCGCGTCCAATGCATCGGTATCGGAGCGTACGCGTACGAGGTGTCGGCATTTACAAAATGCTGATGAGGAGCGTCCACTGCATTCGAATTTTGCATCGGCATTATCAGTACTTTCAAAGTAATGTAGATAAGCACAAATTGTCAAGTGTCTGTCGAAATCGGGACCCATCGGTACGTTCACTGCGGATGACGACACCGGCAGAAATACCGGTCTCCGGCGCAGATACGCTGATCTAATGCACGCAGTGCCATAAAAATCAATACAAAGCAACAAATCTGTACGCTCCGTACGGTCCGATTCCGATGCTGTGGACGCGCAGCTCTAGTGGTACAGGGCCGAGTTTATGGCTGCAGATCCAGAGAAGTAAAAGTTCTTCTCTCAAGAAAATTCATGAACTGTAAGTTCATGAATAAAATAAATCCTTGCATTAACAATACCGTGAAAACTAATATTTTAGGTCGATATGCTGTGAGAGGGTAGGTAACAGATGGCCCCGACCGATTTATGCTTTAACCAGCAAGGATCTACTACCGTAAACATAATGATAACTTTAACGTTCTTATTTTTTATTAATATGATGCCTTAATATTGAAGTATCTATGAAATTCTTCAAATGTAAGATAAATTTACCTTGTTGGTAAGTCCATGAATGATATCCAGAAGTTTCTTTTGTTGTTTGAAGAATGATGTCAGGTTAAAGAGGGCATCAAAACGAAGCCACAATTTGTAGTGTCTTTGGTGAATAATATCGCACATCCTAAAAACAACAATAACGTTATGTTACACAACAATAATATAATAATTGATGAACTTGGAATAATTCAAAATGTTTTTATGTATCGTTTGTGTTATTTGGTAAACTCATTAGAAAATTAGCAAGTGGAAGTTGTAACAGTGATTTTAAGCTTGAATATTCATAAAAGAATTAGTATTCAATATTCGAAAGATGTATTCAATATTGAAATCAGTAGTTCAAGTAGACCTATATTAAATTCTGCCAAGTGATTAGTTTGAAATACTATTTCATTTATGGATACTAATGTAATGTCAATGTTCGATATTTTATAGCCCTGTATCACGAGGTACCTACTTATACTCAATCTCAACAAAAGGATTTATGGTTCACACAAATTTTTCCCGCGTTGCATAATATATACCTTTATTTATTTTTAAGCTTTCGCGTTGTATGATATTCCTATAATAATGCTTGTTTCTTGTGGGAATCGCACTTCTAATGCGCCACCAATGATACAATCTTTTATTTAAATGTGTATAAGTTTTGTTACAAAACTTCAAATCTAAATGTATAGTAAGAGTAAACTATCAATAGGTTGAGTAAACATGGATAAAACAGCAGATTACTTACTTCATGACAGCCATAGCATAATCAAAGCCAGATTCATCTTGAGTTTTCCTTGTAATACCCATAGCAGTTTCTGAAACATACAATTACACGATATGAGGCTACGTGATATTTGTATACCTATCTCATTGTAAATTATAATATATGACGATTGTTTTATATATTTAAAATTCCAATCATTACTTGCAAATAATAACAGAACAAAAGAATGAACGCAATTAAAGCATTGTCTAGCCAAATTACTGTATTAATATGTATAAATTATACTGTATTATGTATAATTAAGTACAGATAGTAAACATAATACAATGTAAAACAAGTACAATTGCAAATTTGAAGTGGCTATACTAGAGGAAGTCTATGTATATTCAGTAGTAGGCTTTTCGGCTACAAATGATGACGATAATGATTTTACAAATTTATTGTTCAATTTTCTACAATACGCTTATAATAAACTTAAATTTGACGTTCATGGTACCTACTACCGTGGTACTACTGGTAGTACTTATTCTACAGTTCATGTTATAAAGATGGTGATGAGATGAGATAAGTTCCCATAAAGTAATAGAACTTACCCAACAAAATGTCTACAGTAACGCCGCTCATGTAGTCATGGACATCAAACGTTTTGCCGATTTCGGGCCGCATCTTGTCTACTACGTTCCTGCTGTTTTGATTAAAGATGCTTACGAATGACTTCAGAATATTGATGTGGAATGTAGGAGCAATCATTTTCCTGTGGGAGCGCCATTTATCACCTGCATATATTTAAAAAAATGTGAATATTAAAATTGGTTTTAAAATCTTTTCAAATATTTTGTTACAAGCGACCCGTCCCTGCTTCGTACGTGGGCTACTTTATGTTTTTAAGGCATGATTATTATTATTATTTTCCCTAATAATTATCTTACCATTAACTTACTTTGGATCTAAATTGCGTTTTTTGTTTTAGGTGTATCAATCCGTTACATGATTTAGAGGAAGTTAAAGTAGAAACAAAAAGGAAAATCAGCGACTTGACTTTATAAAGTCAAGATTAAGCCATTTAGAGATTTTTAAGAATTATATAGTAAATTAAATTGAAATAATGGCTATATAATATTAACATGATTATATTTCATGATCCATCGAGATTTTAAGAATAACTAAATGACTTGCGTCGTCGGTTCAGTTGCTTTTGCGTGCCGAATGATATATCAATAAGAATTTAATTAGGTCGTCTATCCCTGATAGTATCTCACTAATATTTTTTTGCGTTAAAGAGACGTCAATGGGCGATCAGTAGTTTTAAAATATTATAGGTACATAATATAGAAATATAACTTTACTGCGGTTGGCTATAATATTGTACTCGTAATACTGAGAAATGGTCTAGTGGATAAGGCACCCGCTTCGTAAACACGAGGTAGTGGGTTCGAATCCGGGCAAGTACCAATGTGATTTTTCAAATCATATGTACTTTCTAAGTTTATCTTGGACATTTCTGACTGACTGTGAAGGAAAACATCGTGAGGAAACCTGGACTTAAAAGTCTGAAATTCCCAATCCGCCTTGAGCAAGCGTGGTAATTAATGCTCATACCTTCTCTATATGAGAAGAGGCCTTTGCCCTGCAGTGGGAAAGTAAACAGACTGATATTACATAGGTAGTCTTTGCAGAACCATTAACAATACGCTGATGTCGTAAATGTACATGATGCCTAATTCATTTATGATTTGTCTAAAATTATGACAATAATGTAAATGTTTATTAACTATAATAATTGTGAAACTATTTTTACCAGTTTAGTACGAGTATAAATATTATTCAAATTTATTTTAATTTATATACTTACCTAAAAATTTTCTGCCTGAAATTTTTGGGAAAACTTCTGAAAAAACTTATAGAGTATATTTCCTGCTTGCTTATTGTCGTTTTAAGTGACAAATAAGCTCATGCCTACTGTTCGCCTGTAAAACGGAGTACTAACGATACAACATTAGCGAGCGGCGCCATTACGAGACAGTTACGAGTCAGTTTAAAATTAGCACGTGGAATTTTCCCGGATTAACTACAGTAATAAAGAGAGTATATATCTTCTAAAATGTAGTTGTTGGTAAGGATAAATAAGTATTATTGCAATAACAAATTTACCTGTACTGATGAGAAGTCCTTCTCCAAGCCAGGGTTTGAAGAATTTGTACTCATGAGCTTTGTCAATGTGGACATTACTGTTGAGGATCACTTCGACGTCGTTGGGGTCGGTTAGGAACACAATTAGGTTTGTACCGAGCCATATTCGGACCACGTTGCCGAATTTTTCTGCGTACTCCAGACCAAGTTGTACCAATTCTGTAAATAAGAGAGTGATAAGGAAACGTTGTGTGTAATCGAAATTTGTTTAGCGGTTTCGGTAATACATATTTAACATTGATGAAGTCGAACAGCAAGTTTTTGGATCGCTGGGTGCAATAATATCTGGCGATACGAGAGAAAAATATAAATTACATATTTGTATAATACGGTGAATTACTATCTATACTTTCTTAAATCATGATAAAAAGATTTCATTGACAGAATTAAGGTGGCGAAAATATAAACCAGTCTTAAAAATAATTAACATAAAATGCGAGAATAAATTGAGTATCAGAAAAAGTGTTCATCGTCCTCCAATATTTTCTACTATATGTACGGAAGTCTAAAATGTTCTCCGATTTTGATCATTTTTGTTCGATACCAAGTTGAAAGTAGTAGAAAGTAAACGAATTTTTTCTAAAAGAAAATTTTGATTTACCATTGGGTTTCTTCTTAAGCACTAAAAGTGCATTTCCTAAAAATGGTACTGCTGCAGGACCAGGGATCCTCTCGGCAATCTTATAAATTCTTGATTTCTGTTGCCATCTGTACAATATCCAGATGCTGGATGCGAGCAGAAGTAATGGATAAAAGATTAGCCTTGTATTGTAGCTCGGTACCACAACCTCATCGATCATACCAGCCATTTTTCTGCAAAAATATAATTAAAACTAAAAATACATGAAATTAAGTTCTACTACGTGAGGCAGAAGTTTTATTATGAAGTATTTTATTATACAATTTAAATACTTATTATATTAACGAAGAACAGCCTTTATACTGTCTTCATCTAACTTTTGAATGCCGTCGTATCTCACATTAAATGATTATAAAAAATTGCACAATAACATTTCTTGATTTTGATTAACGCGTAGCCGAGATTCTTAGACCTATTTTGGTCCAAGGAACTAAGGGCACACTGCTCTAACGAGTCTAATCTGTCTGCGAGACACTTATCCCTGATGAGTAAAACAGATACAGGATAACCTTGAACCTTGTGATACACCAGCATCAGCTTTTGGGATTATCTCTCTAGATCTTAATGTATTGAAGTAAGATCATATTGTGAGAACTGATCATGAAAGTCCAAGATTACGAAAATACGACCTACCTGTTGTTTCTTAAACAATTATAGTGTTCTTAATTCCCCGATTTTGTACTAACTAATAAGCTATTCTATGTTTATTTGCCTTTTATAAGCAACGCACACAGTCAAGTTAAAGTTAATTTAATTTATTATTTTTGTTTAACATACGCTGAATTATTAATTGTTTAGTGTTGTAAGTTGTAGGTAGTTTACGCATGATAGATACGTGCTTTAAGCTGGCCTTACATTGGGTGTTTTCTGATAAGCCGCTTATTAAAGTCTTTTGCAGAGAATTCAACATCCCCGTGATCCTGTACTTTATAGACCATACAAAGCCTTTAACTGCATGCAATGGTTTCAACTGTGGAGTGTATTATTGGAAATGTAAAGAGCAGTCACAACTACAAATCTACTCGACCTATCTGTGTCATCATATTCACATACAAAGCTGAATTAGGGGTAGGCACAGGTGTATAACAACCACGTTCTCATTTATCAGGCACAACTTCAGACTTAGTTTTAATTTTCCCATACAGGCACACATCAAAATTTTCACGGGTAACAGAAAAAAAAATCATATACAAATCATATACGTAACTCAATGCGCGACCAGCCTTATGAATGATAAACTGAAATATATAAACTTCCATAAAAAAATTGTAATGCTGAGGCATAGCAATGATATTGAAAAATGAATAAATATAATCAAAAAAATACACAGCAATAGAGGGGTGACCAAATGACCATAGTTCTATGACTGAAGAATAGAATATATCTGGAAAGCATTATTGATAGAAGATTAGTATATTCCCCAGATTCCACCTAATGATTCCTCCAATAATTAATGAAGTATGTATAGAAAAGGTAAATATTCCACGTTTTAATCGAATTACGTGTCATTATGGCGATATTGTGTGAACTGACTTGTAGAAAGCTTCTAGGCTGGCGACCACGAACCGGAAGACGTGCGTGGGCAGACCCCTCACTAGGTGGACCGATGACATTATAAGGATGGCAGGCAACCGATTAATGAGGGCGGTGAACGACCGGCCAAAGTGGCGAAAATTAGGGGAGGCCTATGTCCAGCAGTGGATGTGTTTCGGCTGATATGATGATGATGATGACGGCGACGTTTACAGCCTAAGAAGCGCGCTACTAGAAAACATTGTGAAACATCTTCTCGTCGTGGTTTAGATTTATTATCCTCATATGTACATGTGTACTTATAGTGAAAATAATATAGTTGTACTTATGATTGTAGAAGGTTTTACTTATCTGTGATATTTCTGCTAATGAAACTTTATAATTGGTGTCTTAAAGAGAATCTATCTTAGGTACTTGTAGGTTTATAGGTTAGGTCAGTGAATTTTTTCTACTAAAATGATGATTGTGTTCACGTCACTGCTGAATATATAACTTATTAAAATTGCGACCAATATAGTATATATCACGCATTCCAAAAAGTAAAATATAGTGTAAAGTAATAACCATTAGATTGCCGACGAACATTTAAAATATAAAATCAAAAATTATACTATAAATAAGAATTACTGATGCTACTATCAGCCTAAGTTTGTACCTGAATATCAGAATATATATGATAATATCGTCTCGCAGTCACTAAGACTATGTCATTGTTTTCCTTGTTAAAATAATTAATTTTCAATAACAATGTCACTATACGATACAATTATTTTAAAAATAAATTATCAAAATAATTATCATATATTATATTGTAGGTGATTGTCGCTAGTCTAAAAGAACTACCACAAGAGAAGTATTCCACCTCGCAAGAGACAAGCTTAGCGGGCAGTTAAATGGTATTGGCTTCCACTTGGTGTAACCCGTCGGGCAGCGTCTTAACCTGCATACTGCGTTCACATCTGTCTCCCAAACGTGGTCTTTCAAACTCCTTTCATTAGAAGAGGCTTTTAACTAACAGTGGATATCTTTAGAATAGAGCAGGTACAGAACAGTGCATAATATAATTCTAATAATAGACGCGAAATCTTAGGGTGTGTGAATATTATTATGTTGATGTTTGTTACGAATTCACGCAAAAACTAAAGAATGGATTTATTTGAAAAAAATATAAAAAACTTTACACTAATATAGCTTATTATATAAAGAGTTTGTTTGTTTGTTTGTTTTAACCGCGCTAACCTCTGAAACTACCAGTCGGATTTGAATAATTATTTTTGCATTTGATAGCCCAGTTCTTGAGGAAGGTTATAGGCTATATAACATTACCCTGTTGGCGACGGGAGCGCAGCAGTAACCAAAGATGTAACTTAACGCCCCGGTGAAACCATAGTAATTTTATAATTCTAATAATATGTAATTAAAATCTTAAGATACAGACGTATTGTCTGGCCAGTGTCCATGATCCCTGAGAATCCGGCACATACAAAGACAGACCTTGTATATTTGCCGCATGTACATGTACAACATTGGCTGCCCTAGTGAGGTTAAGTGAGAAGGCCATTAGATTTTGTTTACAAAAGACGAGCTACCGACTTATTTGAGGTTCAGTTAGTTTAGTTAGACAACGTATACAGCGATTAACAATAATTATGAATAGGTAAATACTTATTTCATTTTTTTTTATTGCCTACAGTGGCAGACGAGCCAACAGCCCACCTGATGGTAAGTGGTAACTGTCGTTCATAGACTTCTGCAGTGCCAGGGGCTCTGCGAAGCCGCTGCCTACCGTGATATTAATGCTCTCTTTAAACCTCGTTTGAAGAAGGACATGTCATAGCGCTCGGGAAACACCGCAGCTGGTAGTTCGTTCCATTCATTTATTCATATCCTACTAATGTGTGTGCACGTGTGTGGGTGTATATGTATGTGTGTTTGTTACCAGTCAGTCCCTAAACGGCTAAACTGATTTTGATAAAAATTGGTATGTAGATTGGTGCCGGACACGGATATCTATCTACATCGAAATCAGTCTGGTTCCCGAGGGAGACAAAACACATTTTAGGCAAATAGCTGTGGGGCGCAGATAGTATAATTTATCTTTACCAAAGATTTTTCTTTAAAGTCTTTGACAGCACCGGGGCGGAAAAACTAAGTGCCGTGTGGTTTTTCAGCTTTTAATTAGTCTGAGAATGGCCTTTAGAACATGATTGCTGAAGTTAACCGGTGAATGTTATGTTGTCTCCTTATAGCATCTCGACCTAAGAACTAAGACCTGACTTGGACGAGATGTTCTTGCCGTCTGAAGTCTTCAGCTTGGTACGCTGGCTCTCAACGACAGAAAAAATCTCATGCAAACATATCATAGAAGATCGACATGAGAATATAAATTTTTAAGCTAATCATCGCTATGAATTAAACTAGAAAATGTGTCGTATGTCGTATTTCACTTGGTGAGTGAGAGCGCCGCCCGGTAGCCCAAATACCCCCTCGGTCCTCTTCCTTTTCCCTTTTCCATCCTTATCCCCTTCTCCGTGGTCGGCAACGGCTTGGTTGTTTTTCTAAGCATTATTACTACTGCGATGCTTGGAAAACACAGCCATCTCTATAGGTTACGGTTACTACGTACCATCAGGTGGGCCACCAAAGTTGTATAAAATTATCAATCGTTAAATTGGCGAGAGTTGCAAAGATTTTTGTTAATTTAAAACTACAAAGACTTGGAGAACTGTCTATTGAGCCGCCGATGATTGATAGCATTCTATTGGGACTGCGGCACTATCCTATATCTCTCTTCCATGAGGTCAAGATTCTGGTCGGTTATCATTTTTGTTTTTTTACTGCGTTGGGGTTTAAAGGTCTCTCAAGACTATGTACAAACAGACATCGCGAATTGCCTATTACGTTCACGGAATTGCCTAGGCTAACTCAGCGGCTTAGCGGTTCTAATTGGCAGATCTTGCAATTTTGGATCTGAATCGGTATAGGGCAGAGCGTAGACTTCATCATTTGAGCCCGTTCCTTTTTAGGGTTGGTATTAATTATTCTTCTTGTTACCCGGTAATTGCTTATAGTTTTGACCGCATATCTCAGTGGCCACACTGAGATATCGTTAATATTTACATGTGGGAGACATGATGAAATCAATCTCATTTTTTGAAACATCATCAAGACTAATCCAGATCCATATAATAATAGAATATCACAACAACTACACACAACGCCATCACACAGACCCAAAGTAAGCATATATGTATTAAAGTTTGTATTATGGGTTCTAGAATGCGGATGTACATACTTAAATACTTATTTTTGTACATACACTATATTTATAGAAATAAAAAATAAATTGCTATGAATAATGTGTGTGAACGTCTAGTAGGTAGGTAATTGTAATATATTTATTAATAAGTACTCCTGAATCTAAATGAGAATTGTATTTATATTCACATTTGAATAAATATTTACACTAAAATTATAACTACGTTAACTCCTGGCGCAGTCAAATATTTTAAATGTTAGTACGGGCATGGGTTGTAATTAATTTTAAAGTGTGAAAGTGACTCTTAGTAAGAACTGGGTATATTTCTATGGTTCCGTACCTCAAAAAGTAAAACGAAATCTTAAACTTTTTTGTTATATATATCTGTCTGTCAAGACCTTTTTCTCAGTAACGTTTAGAGGTATCTTGAAGCTGTGAAAATGAAATAATGAATTATTACAATAATTGTTAATTGCTGCCTGGGGATGGACCCATGAATTTTAATGCGGCAGTTTGTAACCTCAGCTAACATCTTCTCGATTAGGACTTGCCTAAGTCACGCACATGATCTAAGTGAAAATAATTAAATGAGTTAAGTCGAAAAAGTTTACTATTAATATTGCATATAATCATGACTTGTATATTTTGTAGGTGACGTATATCTACGGTATTACTGCGATGTTATTCCGTTTGTTTCACCTACTGTTTTGTCAATATTTAGATAGATTTTATTTTTTGAAATTTACATTTAATCTGAGTGCAGCATTTATTTATTTATGCAAATTTTAGTAAGTATAGGTAGTAGTATGTACCTCACAAAATATCGTAAATTATCACATCGAGAAAAAGTGCTCCACAGTCTTAAAATTCACCAATGCCAACCAAAAAATTTTCGTATAAAATACAAGGCAATACGTTCAGACTTCGGAAGCAGTTTTATTTTAATTCCTAAGTCTGTAAATCCCCAACATGGTCCTTCGAGCCGGATAACACTCAATAAATGAAGAATAATCAGCGGCAATACTAAATTACGGATTTATGGATAACGTTGAAGCAACCCGGTATCGAGTCCAAAGGTCACTATGAATTACCACGTGCAGATCTACGAAATTGGAGATTTGGAACACGTTAGGATGGCTGGACACAATGTTTAGCGTTAAATATTATCGGTAATAATAACCGAGTACTCGGCATTATGTTGATCTAATGTATTAAAATTTACTTTATTAATTTTACTAAATTGTTAAGGTTAGTATCTGGTCTGCCTTTTCTTAATTATTGATTGTTAAAACTACATACCTACTTACAAAGATACTTGCAATGATATTTTAAATAGAATTTCATTGTATAATTGCATTTATTTGTAGTTAACTAATTACATTGTTCAAATAGGCATTATGATGAGTAGGCATTATTTAATATTTGGTTTAAAGACCTGATTAAAACAGGCACCAATACATATTATGTAACTACTTGGTAAAGATTATTGTTCCTATCTTAAAAGTTTATATTATGTAATTTAGTATCAAACAGTAAATTAGTTAGTTCCTATTACAATCAATTTGATATTGTTCTTGTAACTAGTTTGTATTTCAGCAGCAGATTTATTGTCAGTTAGGAGATTGTAATTTTAAAGTTATTTTCTATAGTTTTAGTGTAAAACCGGTCTCCCAACAATGACTGACAAAGAGGAGAAAGAGTTAATTAAACGGAGAGGTAGTTATAAAGGACGCCTAACAGCATTCTGTAACTTTGTTAATGATTTGGAAGCTTCATTGAATCCGTCACAGGTAAATGAGTTGCAGCTACGCTTAGGTAAAATGAAAAATTTATTTGCACAAGAGGACGAGGTCCAATTAAGGTTAGAATGTTTGGTTGATGACAGCGACAGTCAGATACTGGTTGGAGTTTCGCGACACATTTTCTAGTTTAATTCATAGCGATGATGATTTGGATAACATTAATAAGTTTCACTACCTTAGAAACTCTCTCTCAAGGGTACAGCCTCTCTGGTCATACAATCAGTAGATTTTTGTGCGAGCAATTACTCTATTGCATGGGAGTTGTTGTGTGAGAGATTTAATACCAAACGTCCTTTAATACACAATCATGTAATGGCACTTTTCAGCATGGAGATTATTAATAAAGCTTCTTCTAGCAATTTAAAGCAACTAATTATACTGTAAATAAAAACTTGCGTTTACTATAATCACTAGGTGAACCGACTACTCATTGGGACACAAAAATCTTGCCCAAAATGTCAAGATGATCATAATCTGAATAATTGTTCAAAATTTTTAGCACTTAGTAATGAGCAGAGACTAGAATTGTTACCACAATTTAAGATATGTTTCAATTGTTTCCGCACTGGTCATTATGCAAATAATTGTAAATCAACTGGTTGCAAAGTTTGTAAACGCAAACAAAACACACTTGTTCACGTTGCAGATATTAAAAGTAAATTGTTACATAAATCTCCATCTTCTACTGTTAGTCAAGATGGTAAGTCTACTGAACAACTATCTAACAATATGACATTGTCTGCACAACTCATTTGCAATGTACAGAAGAAGGAAGAAGTTCTACTGGCAACTTCACTGTTGAAGGTTTACAGTAGTGATAATCGTGGATTCATAGGTCGTGCAATCCTTGACAGTGGCAGTACGTCGTGTCTTAAATCAGACAGGTTCTGTAAGATGTTGAATTTACCAACTGTCAAAGTCAGTGAATCCTTGATAGGTATTAACAACTCTAAGTCATCAATAAGTAAAATGTGTTCGGTTTCCATAACATCACTAAATGAAAACTTTTCAACAAATGTTTGTTGTTTTATCTTGCCCTCTATAACTAACGAAGTGCCTCATCATCAATAAGACATAAATAATTTAAATATTCCCAGCAATCTGTGTCTTGCAAATCCTCATTTTCACACTCCATCCCCTGTAGTCTTGATTATAGGTGCAGATGTTTTCTGGGATCTATTGGGTTCACATAGGATTAACCTTGGTGTGGGAAAACTGATGCTTTTTGAAACTAGACTAGGTTGGATAGCTTCAGGGCCAATGCTACGAAGTGGTCAAGTGCCGTATTCGCTTCCCACTCTTTGTAACTTTACCCATATTATTAATAATAAAAAAGATAATGGTTTAGTTGATAGCTCTAATACTGATGACATTCAAACCTGTTTAATGCCGTTTTGGCTACTCGAAGAAGTTGCTTGTCAGTCATCAGCTTATTCTCGAGAAGAGAAAATCTGTGAAGAGCACTTTATACATAACACAACGCGCTTAAAAGACGGTCGGTTTTGTGTAAGAATACCATTTAAATTATCATATGATAACCTAGGTGACTCTCTGCAGAGAGCTAAGCATTGTCTGCTTTCATTAGAGCGTAAGTTCAAGAGTCAACCATCATTTAAAAAACGTTATTGTGAATTCATGGAAGAATATCTTAAATTAAAGCACATGTCGCCATGTGTACTCGACTCACACAAGGTTTCATATTTCATACCACACCATGGTGTACTACGTGAAAGTAGGTTAACTACAAAACGTAGGGTGGTATTTAACGCCAGTAGTCCTACCACTTCAGGATTATCATTAAATCAATTGCAATTGATAGGACCTACGGTACAAGATGATCTGGTGTCAATTCTTCTGCGCTTTAGAACATACAAATATGCAATTGCCGCAGATGTGGAAAAATGTACCGACAGGTAGCTGTGCACTCGTATGATAGACATCTGCAACAGATTTTATGGCGTAATGATCCTTCAGATCCTATTGTTGCATATCAGTTAGATACCGTCACTTACGGTACTGCTAGCGCCCCGTATCTTGTAACCAGAGGCCCTAGACAAGTGTCAAAGATTTCTATTCTACTCATAGAATAGTCATTATTTGGATTTTTACGTAGATGATCTTCTGTCAGGCGGGGATACTATACAAGAAATTCTAGACATACAGCGTAAGATAACTTCAGAACTTGCAACAGCTGGATTGCCATTACGTAAATGGAAATCTAATAATATTCTGTAGTGTCTGATAACACAGTAGATACTGCATTTAATTTAAACATAGGTTCAATAGAGTTCTCCAAGACCTTAGGTCTTAGCTGGCATACTGGATGATTTACTGTATTTTTCAATTGATTTAGACAAATCTAATACACTGACAAAACGCGGAATACTATCAGCAATTTCTCAGATATTCGACCCTTTAGGTCTATTATGTCCTTGCATCATTGTCATGAAAACTCTTATACAAAAACTTTAGGTTCACAAATTAGGCTGGGATGATCAACTGCCCGTAGAGATTTCGAAAACGTGGTCTAACGTAATTCAAGGATTACCATTGTTAAATAAGATACGTGTCCCACGACTGGTTCTTTGCGACTCTCATAAAATTATCGATTGCATATTTTCAGTGACGCGTCACAAATCGCATACGGTGCATGCTTGTATGTTCGAAGTACAGCTGATCATGACGGTAATGTTTTGACACGTTTACTTGTTTAATTAAGCCTACCACAATATCTAGACTCGAGCTCTGCGCGGTGTTAGTAGGTGTTAATCTTTATGAAAGGGTAATTAACGCTCTCTGAGTTCATGTTAGATGTGTCACTTTTTGGACCGATTCGATGGTTGTGTTAGGTTGGCTCAAGATGTTACCTCATAAATTACAACCTTTTGTGCGCAACCGCGTAGCTGAAATACTGGACAAAACAGCTGCATGTACCTGGAAGCACGTTCGATCACAATTAAATCCAGCAGATCACATATCGCGAGGAAAATATTCAGGGCCTGACCACCACATGTCTAAAGATTGTTCTTTAGACATGTGGTGGTCAGGCCCTGAATTTTTGGGATATGACATCTCAAAGTGGCCTATTAACTCAACATCTCTGCACTGATGAATTAAAACAGTCATTGCATTTTATTATAATAATTTCGCAAATGGAATCTTTTCCAGAGTATAAACTTCTTTTAAATAAGGTAGATCTACCAAAAAACAGTCCATTAATAAAATTTAAGGTTTTTCTAGATGAAAATAATTTGATGCGCGTTGGTGGTCGTCTAGAGAATTCACAATTTTGTTTTGATAAAAAACATCCATTACTGCTACAGTCCACACACATTGTCACAAAATTGTTATTCGAATCTATGCACAAACAACTCATGCATGCAGGACCACAACTTTTATTAGCATCCATAAGAGAGACTCATTAGCCAATCGGAGGTAAATGCTTAGCCAAATCAATTTATCGTAACTGTATTTACATGCTGTTGTATGAAAGGTCAAGTAGTTTCACCTATCATGGGCAATTTGCCACGACACCGATTAGTACCAGGGGGCCATCCTTTTGAAACGGTTGGTGTAGATTACGCTGGACCTATTATGTCTGCAAACAGATCAGGACGTGGTTGTCGTCTCTATAAAGTTTATATAGTACTTTTTGTATATTTTGCCACAAAGGCTGTACATATTGAGTTGGCGGGTGATTTAACAAGCAATAATTTTTTATCCGTTCTTCGTAGATTTGTTGCGCGTGGAGGTAAGCCTATCCATATCTACTCTGATAATAGGATCTCGTTTGTTGGTGCATATAATGAAATTGGCAAGTTCATAAAGACACAGAACTAATGAAGACTATAATAATACCGATAGTTAAAAACAGAACAGGAGATATCTCGGACAGGGGGAATTACAGACCAATTTTGCTTGCGACCACCTGTGCTAAAATATTGGACAGTATTCTTGACTCTCGCCTAAAGGAATATTGTGGCGTAAACGACGCTCAGTTCGGTTTCCAACCAGAACTATCAACTGAAATGGCCGTTTTAAGTCTCAAGAATACTGAGCAATACTACACAGACCGTAAGACACCGGTGTATGCTTGTTTCCTGGATTTTTACAGGGCTTTTGACCTTGTGTCTTATGACCTTCTTTGGAGGAAGCTGGGAAGCAGGAAGGTACCGTGTGATCTAATAAAAATCATGCAGTATTGGTATGGGAATCAAGTCAACACGGTTGAATGGTCTGACACTTTCTCTGAGCCATACAGGGCGGAATGTGGCGTTAAACAGGGGGGGCTCACGTCTCCTAGGCTTTTTAATATGTATATCAATGACCTCGTGGCCAAGCTCAGCGGCATGCGTGATGGATGTCGAGTAGGTGGTGTCAACATCAATAGCATCAGCTACGCGGACGACATGGTGCTGTTGGGCCCGACCGCGGGGTCGGTCGCGGCCATGTTGAAAGCGTGCGAAAGTTATGCGGAGAGGCACGGGCTTATTTACAATGTCCTAAAATGTGAATACATGGTCTTTAAGGCCGACGGTAAATGTCCTGACTGACTGACCCAAAGTTCTCGCTGAATGGGCTATAGGCATATACTTACCGATGACCTTAAGGACAATGTCGACATTGAGAGAGAGCGATGGGCACTAGCGGTCCGAGGTAACATGTTGGCTCGCAGGTTTTCCCGCTGTACAGACCAAGTGAAAATTACTTTATTTAAAGCGTACTGCCAAAGTCTGTACACGGGAAGCCTGTGGATCAACTATACCAAAAGGTCGCTAGATGTCCTTCGTGTACAATATAATAATATTTTTAGGATACTGTTGAGACTGCCCCGCTGGTGTAGTGCATCGGCGATGTTTGCACAAAACCATACGGATGGCTTTTATGCATTACTTAGAAAGAAAGTAGCATCGCTGGTAACTAGAATGAGGGTTAGTGGGAACAGTATCCTAAAAACAATTGCGAAGAATATTTATTCTGCAATAATTAAGAACTGTGTGCAAAATAAGTAATTAATTTAAATGTCGAATGTTAATTTTTTACTAACCATTAGTTTGTAAGATTTTACTAACAATTTATGGATTTTATTATCTGAAATAAATAATTTGAATTGAATTGAATTGAATAAAGGGTAATTGCAATTCATTATCTAATGACTTAGCGAATGAAGAAATTAACTTTCATTTTATTCCACCATATGCGCCTCACTTTGGAGGTCCTTGGGAGGCCGGTATTATATCTATTAAGTTCCATTTAAAGCGAGTACTGGGAAATTGTAATCTTACGTATGAAGAGTTGAACACTATCCTTGTTCAAATAGAAGCATTGCTCAATTCACGCCCACTCTCGCCACTCTCATCGGACTCCAATGATTTATTGCCACTAACGCCTGGACATTTTCTAATAGGAAGATCATTTAACGCATTACCAACGCCGACCTTAGACGACCGTTCGATGACTTACTTGACCCGATATCAGAGGATTGAACAGCTGCGTCAGCACTTTTGGTCAAGATAGAGCTAGGAGTACATCTCTACATACAGCTCCAACAGCGAGTGAAATGGAGTTTCCAAACTAAGCCGTTGACTTTAGATACGCTCGTGCTTCTTAAAGAAGATAGTCTCCCTCCTTTGAAGTGGCGATTGGGACGTGTCACAGCTGTCTACCCTGGAACTGATGGCATCTGCCGCGTCGCTGATATCAAGACAGCGTGCGGAGTGGTTCATCGTGAGTTTAGCAAGATCTGCCCTCTACCGTTGTCGCCTTCAACAGAGCAGTCTGGTTGAGAGATTAGCTCTCAACGCCCGGGGGCATGTTTAGAGTAATAAGTCAAGCCCCGGGGCATAGTACTAAGTCAAAAAAAAATGTATGTCTATGGTTCAGCACCATTTTGTAGTGGCGCCCTCCCTCTTTTTTTCGTATGAAATAGAAGGCAGTTCAGTTCAGAGTTCGGAAGCAGTTTTATTTTAATTAATTACATACCTAAAATCCCCAACAGACTGAATGACTATTGAAGGTCGATCCTATGAATCTGTCCCTAAAGTTGTGTAGTATTCCGATGTAAATAATATACAGCATCGTGTATGAAGCTTGACAGTGATGTTAGTTTTATTGAAATACGCTCACAGACAATATAGCAATAACTTGTTGGCAACTCTACCGCCTAGTAGCGATATACAACCTAGTGGACTTTAATTAATTATTTTTGGACTTGAACTATAACCTTATAATGAATTCTAGTTTCTTTACATATGAATTCGTCAAGAGAACCATCCAACAGAGGAAATAGTACCACTGCGATCGCCAATTTACTTTGCATTACCAATCCGTTTTTGTTCGCAAAATTTTTTGAGAGGTCTGTGATCAAAGGGTACTCGCGCAATGTATATACCCTTCGTAGGTAAGTGGCTATTAAACGTGGAATATGGACGCTTTAACCAAAAACCAAAGCACTACATTTATACTCGTTTGTTTTTAAATATTTATTAATTTAGTTAACATTCGTGAATATCATTTGCTACACTACGATATGATGTTTTTTATGTAAATTACTCTAGTACTATAAATAGGTGCTTATCTACCTTTGTATATATATTAAGTAAGTAACATCCGGCAGAATACTCGTGCATTATTCTCTTAGACTACTATTATCCGGATTTGATAAGTTATTTTTGGATTTTCTTTTGAAAATTTAATTGCTATTAGACATTAAGGGAATAGAGCAGTAACCATATATATAACTTAGCATCAACAAAACCTCGCTGCTTACGCCTAAGTTAACCGGCTACGTGGCGTTCTCCTCTTGTATAATTTGTACCCATGTCGCAGCTTGTTTGGGCATATCATGCGTTGTTTGAGGTCTTGTCTGGAGAAGCAGATCATCATGGGCAAAATGAAATGGAGGTTAGATCTCTTACTAGATAGTCTGACACTGAGAAACAAGCAGGGTGAGGCAGCTTATCTATTCCGCGTGTGACCGCAATAAGTGGAGTCTGATCGTGAGAGATCTCACGATTCTCAGTAGTAAGGCACTGAGAAAGAAGAAGAAAATGTGCCATCTAACTTGCTCAGCTGCTTCAAACTACAGTAATTATTTTGATTGTATGGTAGTGGATCTTTGCTGATTTCCTTATGAATAAGCTGGATCGCTAGCATTAGCGACACTCTTTTATCTAATTTATAGATTATATACCTACTTAATAACAAGTAAACTTAATGAATGAAGTGGGGTGGGTACCATACCTAAAGCCATTGTAGGAAACTGTTGGTACGATGACCTCAAGTATGGGGGTTTTGTGAGATGTGTTTTCAGACTCTGCTTAAAGGCCTGGGATCAAATTAGAAAATAAAACAGAGTAAAGTTTAAATATCTTTGAGTGCGATTTAATAAATACCTACTTCGTAGGAAACGAAAGTTTGTTTGTGTAGGTATGTTATAAAATTTACAATTTCAATAATTTGTAATTAGCAATTCGGAATTGTCCATGGTAATTATCTACTTTAAATACATCGAATCATTGATGATTGTTAAAGCAACAATTCACAGCAGTTTCTTACTCGTTATTTCATTTCATTAATAGGTAGACCATTTAAAGTAAGCTATGCTTGAAGTATTTTTAAAAAGTTTTTCCTACTTTGATCGGCACTGTATTATTGTCTTGACGTTACGGTAATGAGGTAGCTAATTAACTCTTTAATTAGCTGTTAAATTAAGTACAGATAGAGCAGCATAAGGGTCCGCGCAGATTAGTCTAAGAACATAATTGTATTAAATCTTACAAAACTAAGTATTTATGTAGGACCTTTTTTTTTCAGTTTATAATTTGATGATAGATAAGCCAAAAAGAACTCTGAAGGTGTTTTAATTTTTACATACATCTATCAACTCGTAATATATAAAGCGGAAAGTTTGTTTATTTGAACGCGCTAATCTGGAACTACGAATCGGATATATAAAATAATTTTATCGTATGATAGCCCAGTTCTTGAGGAAGGTTTTAACCTTTAGACTATGTAACATTACGCTACTGGCGACGAGAGCAGAGCAGTAAGCAAAGATGCAGGTAAAACCGCGCCGCGGAAAGCTACTTGTTATTCATATTTTATATTATTTCCCTAAAAAAACTAAAGACTTAATTTGAAGCAGGAAAAATTTCCTTTGTAGATTTTTTGAAATTAAATTGCTAATTAGGTATAATAGTAGCCAATAGGTTTTAGCATAGATTTATATAATATATCACGTTTATTGAGGAAGACTTTACATACTTGTAGCATCATGCAATGGTTTAGAAATGAAAAATTAAAACTATCTGGCGGTTTAAAAGAGTGGCCGCAGTTACTTGCTAGTTCTCCTCTTGGTTCTATCAGTTCAGTGAACTGGCTGTAGGCTACTGGCTGTTTAACTGAAATTTTATCTTTGTTTACTTAGAGTTATGTGTAGATAAGTCCTTGAAAATCCTGATTTTGGTATCTTCAAACTAAATTGACCGGCTATCTTAATATGACAATGTAAGGAAAGTTAATGATGTGATTTTAAAACAAACGTGTAACGGCACTGTAGTGAAGGCACCCGCTTCGTAAAAAACGTGATCCAAGGCTCCAATCCGGGCAAGTAGCAATGTGATTTTTCAAATCATATGTACTTTCTAAGTTTATCTGGACATTACCTAATGACTGGCAGTAAAGGAAAACATCGTGAGGAAACCTGCACTTCTAAGGAAGTGTAAAATCGCCAATCTGCCTTGAGCAAGCGTGGTGATCAATGCTCATAC
Source organism: Parascotia fuliginaria (assembly GCA_963082885.1). Lineage (NCBI taxonomy): Eukaryota > Metazoa > Arthropoda > Insecta > Lepidoptera > Erebidae > Parascotia > Parascotia fuliginaria. Next base: position 6,638,659 of record OY720175.1, read on the forward strand.
CTTCTCTGTATGAGAAGAGGTATTTCCCTGCAGTAGGATATTAATAGGCCGTATGAAATAAAACTTCTAGTTTGTATTAAATATATTTTATAATTAATTCCTTATACAAGTTACACTGAAATGTAAGAAATTAATCTTAAAAACAATAACTACTGACATAGCTTTTTCAGAAATGCACTAAGATAGGTTTAAGTTAACTTGTAACCTTTGTATGTGTACCTACCTACTTCAAATATTTGCATGTCGTTTTATGGCGAAATGTGTCATCGCTCGATTATTCCTGTTTTAACATCTTTTGTACCACATTTTTAGCAAATAAATTATTATTATTATTATATTATTTGATTTAAATAATATCGCTAAAAATGAAATAGAGAATGCTCAGTTGATCAAAAAAATCAATAACAAAAAAAATGTTTATTATATAAATTTTTGCATTTTGAGTACGGTTAATCACTAGGCTAACAAGATCACTCACATCCGTTAACTGCAAAGTCATCACTGCAGTTGACAACCATACACATTGTGACTTGCAAAGATTAGTTTCTTTTTATAATCTTCTACTAGCGCCTGTAGAGTCTATATTTCTCAGTCAACTCCTTCAAGAAACTATAAAAATTCGTAGATTTCGAGTACAGATATTATTACATATTTATTTTCCTACACAATTTTTGTCATCATTACCATCCCATTTAATACAGCTTTGGTGACATTTAAAACTGAATGTCTAGGATGGTTGCCCCATCATTCGTTTCAAAAGCACGTGTTATTTTCATGTCAATTAATTCTTAGTGTTCCTGTATGTATATTTAAACAAAATAGATTAATGACAATAAAGAAGCCCTAGGCAACTTGATAGAATGAACTATGAATAGAATAGAAATCTATGCCCTGGGTAACACTATTTTGAAACTTCACTTTCAAGGTCATAATGTTCTTTAAAAATAAAAACCTGTAAAAGAAATTACAAAGTACGTAAGGTAAATGTAAAGTGGTTGAATAATAATATGTAGGTAGAACTAAGAATGAATATCAAACATCTCCAGCAATTAAAAATCCACTTTTAAAGTCTAGGTACCTATATTACCTATTTAATACTCTATTTTAGTCATATTATTCTTTTCTTTGGTAAAAAACATCAGAAAGCGGAAATAGAGAGAAGGATACAATTTGGTTGGGTCGCCTTTGGCAAGTTGGACGATAGATATATAAAATTTAAATAAAGAACCATAGTGTCTGAAAACTTGCCTCTACAACCAGTGTGTTCTACCCACTATGACATACGGTGCCGAGACATGGACGGTCACAAAGGAGACTGTATACAAATTAAGAGTCACACAGAGAGCCATGAAGCGTTCTATGCTCGGCATTAAATTAGTAGACCGCGTTCCAAACGTTAAAATCCGAAGACGCACAAAGGTCATTTACTTGAATTGAACTCAAATGGAGTTGGGCAGGGCACCTAGCAAGGCGAGATGGTGACAGGTGAACCATCACCAAATGGTGTCCAAGAAATGGATCATGAAATGTGTCGGCTCTCGCAGGCTGAACATGGATGAGAGTGGCACAAGAACGTGGAGTTTGGCACAAACAAAGAGGGGCCAATACCCAGCAGTGGGTAGATTAGGGCTGTGGATGATGATAATAAATATGTTAATTTATTTAACGTGCATAATAATAAGTGTCAAACACATTGTAAGAATATAATATTGCCTTTTTGTTTTTTCAGCAAATGGCATTTTATTCACTTTTTCATTTTCATTCTTATTATATTCAATAACATAATCTTTATCTTACACGTAACACTGGCAGGAATAGTCGACATACAAGTAAAAATTAACAAAATATTGAGCCTTAAGATTTTGTATGTGTCACTAATTTAAATGCCCATCTCTATCAGTGAACACCAATACAAAATGACGACAATCTTTGCCAGCCTAGATAAAACAATATGACATTCTTGGCGACCATAAAATTTAACTATAACTATTATTGCGATTATTTTATTAAGCGCCCAATTGAAACTCATTCAATTAATATATTTGAACGCTTCTACGTAAAATCAAGCTGTTTTTACAGGCACTCGTTGTCTGGGCTCAATCCTAAGTCGAAATCCATCGGCTCTCTTTAAAATTATATCTGCTTTAAGCTTAAATTCACTTTCGGGTACTTCTGATATGCAAGTATAGTTTCTCAATATAGTTGCTAACAAAATTTTAAGCTTTAGTAGAGCGTATTTACGACCTGCAAATATAAAGACATTAAGTATAGAGATATTTCCATTTAGAAAGACTTGTTAGTAGATACGGGCGATTGCCTTCTTTAGGCCTACATGCTGTGAGAGTAAGGTGGTGTTAAGTTTGTCAATATGACTTACCGACACAACTTCTAGGACCAGCACTGAAAGGTATGTAACTATAGTAGTGTCTGCTTGCAGCATTTTCAGGCAAAAAGTTGTCAGGGTTGAACGTTTCAGGATCCTTGAAGTATTTGGAACTGCGGTGAATTTTGTATGTGCCAACCACTACGGTTGCTCCCTTAGGAATAATGTGATTATTTGTCACTGAAAACAATAAAATGTACATCAATGCATATTCAGAGGTGTTCTGAGGTTATCGGTTAACAAAACACAATTTGCGAATGAACTAAACAAAATTAATTTTAAACACCTTTCAAATGCGAACTAAGTTGGACACAATAAACAAATTTGTATTTTTTACTTTTTCGTCACATTTTTCATATTCTTAGGTAGAAAGTTTACTCTTTTTATAAGGCTAGCAGAAAAAGCAAAAAAAAATAAGTGCTCTGTTTCTTACTCAATAGCATTGGCTTTCCCTCTAAATAAAATATATTTGGTAGAAATAAAGAAAGTAGGTATGTTTTTGATTTGATAAGAGTTCTTAAAGAGTTAATAAAATACGGTAACTATATTATCATAGCAGTAGTTAAATGCAACGTAAAAAGAGAAGCAATAATAATATTACCAATTTGAACATCGGTGTTTAACTTTCTGGCGATGATTGGTACTGGTGGATACATTCTTAGAGACTCTAATATCACTCTTTCCAAATACTTCATTTCTAACGTATCAGCAAAAGTAACTGGTCTATCTGAATCGCCGAAGATATCGTATAATTCATTGTAGACTTTGTTTTGGACATCTTTGTGGATGCCTAGTAGACAGAGAACAAAGCTTGAGCCAGCTGCTGTGGTATCATGCCCCTGAAAAGTATTAAGAGTTTGGAATGAAAAATTGAATGAAATTTTTAAGAACACGAGTTTTTTGCGCTATATTTTCTATGGTCGGAAACGTACGCATGTGCAATGAATGTGCAGCTAGAATACATTTTTTTTATTATATCAAGTAATTTGATTTGAAATAATTTAATACAATAATGTTATTTCAAACTAACTTACTTGATTTAATATGAATACTTTCAGCTTACGTCTCCTTATGTCTAGTGTATGAGTAATAAACATGTTTTCATACAATTTTGTAATTCGATTGCATTATATCAATAAATGTTACTACGTACCTCAAACATGATAGTATCAACTTCTTCTTTAATTTCGTGGTCTGTGAGCTGGTGAGTACCGTTTTGAGCAGATTCAATCATTAGGTCCAGGAAAGCGAGTCGCTTCTTTTCACCTATAGAAGAACAGACATTGTTAATATTATTTCGTGTACACTTAGAGTACCAATAAGATAGAAGACTACTGTAACCAATGATTTGCTTGTGGTAGTTAACGTCTGTTAGTTTTCTTATAGCAATTGCATCTATTATTATATTTTTACTCAACTATTTGTCTCTCAGCGAACTGCGTAAACGAGAGAAAATATCGCAAAAATTTTTAATACATATTTTTAGAATTAAACTTAGATGCGACAAATCAACGTTTGCTGTTTCACCGCACATTGCTAATATATTCATATCAGGCGTTTTATTTTTATTTATCTATGTATCACTTGTATTCGTGTTTTATTTTGCAAGTAATAGCTCTACTTACTACTTTTGTCTACTAACTGTTAATTTTTTTTTTTTTTTTTTTATATAATAGCCTACCAAAATGATTCCACCCTGCCTGATGGTAAGCAGTCAATGGAATCCAGAAGTGGCGGCTACTATACCAAAAGCCATCGTCTTATACTGCTGGTATGGTGGCCTCCACTATGGCGGCTGGGAATGGGGTTAGAGGAAGGGAATGACGGAGGTGAGGAAAGAGGAAAGGGGGAAATTGGGCCTCCGGCGCTCTCACTCACCGAACGAAACGCAGTAGTACGGATACTACTACTCTTAAGTCGATCTTCTATGAGGGGGTAGTACTTCTCCGGACGATCCGGCCCATTCATACCGAAATCAGCGTGGATCTACTACCGTATTATAATAATTATAGACAAAGCAGTAAATTTGGAATTATACTAATTCTCTCCTATTTATTTTACTATTGAAACTTGTGATTACGCAAGTTTAGGTGGAATGGTACTTTATTTTTTTGTTAGCATAAATCATTGACATTATACAATTATGTTAATGACATAAATAATGTTTAATCGATTTTCGACTACTGACGGACGACTAATAAATTTAAATACTTTTTAATTGGGTGTAATTTATCTATAATATGTATGTATTTACAAAAAAAAATGTATATTAGTAGTTTATCAGTTGTTTAGTACCCATAACACAAGCAAATATAATTGCTTAATTTTGGGCTAGATGGCGCTGTGTGAATGTGGTAGAACATTATTATTATTATTATAATTTAGTAGGTACGCTTACCAACATCCTGCTCATCATTAAAGTCCAAGTCATCTCGATATCCCTTGAATACGGTATCGGAAAGTGTTTTAGCTCCGTTAGCTAATACGGTGTCATCAGAGGTTCTAGTCAGTTCTTCTAGTGTAGGTGGGATAAAACCTTTAGCCTTGTTCTCCAAATAAGTCTCCTTCTTATTTTTTATAACCTGTAAATTAAATTACTAGTATGTAGTAACCGTTTATTGTTGGTTGTTAATCACATGTCCAGTAGAGCATGTTTTATTGGACCTAGTAAATTTGTCTGTTTAGGCAATAACACATGTTTCGAAAACAACAATGCAACACGAGAGGATTGCGTCTAGTGTGGTAGAGACATGTGTAACCATATAAATGTGCATCGGCTTGGCTGCTCTTTTTTTAGAACTTTTACTATCTAGTGAGCCGTTTAAATTTAAAATTTAAACAGAGCCTTCTTTTCTAATTCCCGCATTTCGTTTTGGACTCCGACTTAGGTAAGATTATGTAAGGTTTTGAACTTCCCGACACTATTAAATCTATAAGACGGTGTGTGCAGCCTCCTTGTTAGATATAGCTTACAGAAGTTACAGTATTGGGCAAATTATATTTAAACTTAAGTGCACAATATTTAACCATAAAGTTTTCAGCTTAATTTGCTATATGAACAAAATAATGAATTGGCATAGATGTGAGAGTATGGTGATAAAACATTTATTTACCTTATTAGTAAGACCATGGATGATGTCCAAAAGTTTTTTCTGCTTCCCAAAGAAAGGCGTCAATTTAAAAAGGCTATCAAATCTCAACCAAAATTTGTAGTGCCTCTGGTGGATGATATCGCACATTCTAGAATAATTAAAACGATTTCAATATTTATAATTACGTGTTTGGTTTTTGAAATGAAATAATAATTTATTAATACTGGTCGCTATGTAATGTTAATTTCGTTTATTTGTACCTACTTTTGTTAAGTTTTATAGTGTCATCATTATTTGCAAAATAAACAATGTAAGTACTTTACTTTTTCTTCAACACTACAAAGTTGCAATGCATTTCAGTTATTAACTTTAGGTTTTAAATCTGTAACCTTAAAATATTAAGCAATTTGTTACTGCACTGCTCCTATGACTCGTAGCATGATATTACATAGCCTATAGGTAACCTTTTTTTAAGAACTGGGCAATCATACGCAAGAAGAATTATATAAATTCGACTAGTAGTTCCAGATTTTAGCGCGTTCAAACAAACAAACTCTTCAACTTTATTTATTAGTATAGATTATAATTAGTGTTAGTAGTTTACTTACTAGTACCAAATTTAATATTGCAAAAGATTGTGGGAAGTAGAAGTGTAAAATTTGAAGTAGTACTTATAGTACCGATGAGTTTCGATGAGAGCCCAATGTATTTCGATCAAACAAACCTCCCCCTATCGGAAATCACGATAAAAGATGCCGGTACAAGCTTATTGAAAACAATATTTACAGTATTATTCTTGGTACGTAACTGGTTTCGTAGAAAGATGAAAAACTCTTTGTACGAAACTAATTTCGTAGCAGGAAAATAAGTTTGCAAACGTAACTGGTTACGTAGCGTTGGTTTCGTAGACGGCCGAAGTGTCACTAAAGGAGATTGCATTAGTATCAATTCTTATTATTATTATATACTTACTTCATAACAGCCATAGCATAGTCAAAGCCTGATTCATCTTGAGTCTTTCTAGTTATACCCATGGCAGTTTCTGTAAGCAATAACAATGTTTAAAACAATATACATACATATTTCACGCCTTTTATCCCCGAAGGGGTAGGTAGAGGTGTTAAACCATCCACTTTTCGCTTTTATTTTTTTTAGGTCCCATGTAAAATGTAAAAACAATATAGTCGTAAATATACAGTGTATATTAGCCGTTGCATGTTTAATTCTTGTGATTTGTATTGTATTTATTAGATCACAATACCCTTAACTTTTGGGATCTTTTATATTTTCTGTAACCCAGATAGTTTACGAGGTTTTCCTTTAACGTGTTTACAAATCAGTCTCGTAAATACTTAAAACAAATAATTACATAGATAAAACCCATGTTATGTAATGTCTATAACGAACCTTTAAAATGTATTTATTTGAATGGCATGAGAATCTTACACTTTTCATCTGTAGGTACCAGAGATCAAACTCTGTGCCCGGAAATTGAATTTAAAACATTTGGATCACTTTAAGCGTCAAATAATATTTAGAACGAACGAACGAAGGAAAAATTTGTTCCTGTTAAATATCTTTGTTGCGCCAACCAATAGTCGCTTCTTAGATTTGATTCCAAACCAAAATTGAATTAAAATTTAATACCACTAATCGGAATTGGCGCCATTGGAACTAAATATATAACAGTAGGTATGGGCAGCATTATTCAACAAAATTAAATTATGTACATGTCTTTACACTATTTATATTAATTACCTACCTACTTAGCCACTGAAATATAGTTTAATTAATAACGTATACCAACCACTATTAACATTGTTTTTATTTTAAAGATACATAATTCTAATTTAGAATGTTTTACTTTCATTTACAGATAATGACTTATTGACTTTGCTAAACATGGAAAATTAAAAAAAAAACATTCTGTGTACCTACTTTATGGTTTTTGTTTTAACAAACTACAATTTTTTTATCATTACACCCACATTTTACTATTTTTATCATTGTATTATTGATAAATTTATCCGCGAAAAGATTATTACTTTCTAAGCATTATACAGGATACGCTTTAAAGTGTCTTTCAATATCCACGTCAAAACTAATCATCATCATATGACAAAAGACGTCTACTACTGGACATAGGCCTTCCCCAATTTTCGCCACCGTGGCCGATCGTTCGCAGCCCTTATCTATCAGTTGCCCGCCACCCATATATGGTCGTCACTTCTCCTTGTGAGTGGTCTGCTCACGCTGCGCCTTAAGGTTCGTGGTCACCATTCTAGAACCTTTCTGCCCAAACGGCCATCAGTTCTGCGAGCTATGTGTCCTGCCCATTGCCACTTCAGAGAAGCAACTCTGCGAGCCACATCTCATCTCTTGCGGATTTCTTCGTTTTTTAAACGATCGCGCATGGACACCTAACATGGCCCGCTTCATCGTCGTCTGAGTGACTTTAAGCCTTATGATAAGACCCATAGTTAGAGACCACGTCTCTGCTCCGTATGTCATCACTGGCCAAAGACCTTGGTCTTGAGACACGGTTGGTAGTGCGGACGAGAAAATAATATGTTGGACCTTCCCGAACACTGCCAAGCCGAGTTGAATTTGACGAGTGACCTTTTTTCTCGAAATCGGACTTACCTAATCGGACTGTTTGTCGCAGGTATATGTACTTGTCAACATATTCGAGCATCGAGCCTCCGACCGTAAATTTAAGAGTTGGTGTAACATGGACATTGCTCATGTCTTTAGTCTTGCCCATGTAAATTTTTAGGCTATTTGTCGAAAGGCTCTGCTGAGTCCATGATCACGATATCGTCGATTATATGTATATATATATATATATATAGACAAAACAATGATATAAAAAACAATTTGTTAAAAATATTGAGTACTTACCCAGTAATATGTCGACGGTAGCTGTGCTCATGTAATCGTGCACATCAAAGGTTTTACCGACTTCAGAGCGTAGTTTTTCGACCACGTTTTTACTATTCTGGTTAAAAATACCAACGAAAGACTTTAGGATGTTAATGTGGAAGGTTGGGGCTATCATTTTGCGATGAGACCGCCATTTGTTGCCTGAGAAATAAAATAAATAAAATTCTAACATTAACACTGTCAATTAAATGAAAAAAATAAAACAGTGTAGGTAACCACACAGTGTGAAAAACTAGTGTGACCACGAGTCTGCAGTCAAATGTGTAGTTTTGAGCAATAACGAAAATTGGGGGAGGCCTATGGTCAGCAGTGGAAGTCTTTTAACTTATATAATGATCGTGATGAGCAATAATCAGGTTATTTGCTTCGTCTTGTTGCTTTATGGTTAGTGTCTAAAAATGCTTCTACAAGTGCCTGTTAGGTATTTTTTATTGAGACTGTCAATGCTCCGTGTTTCATCATAATGACTTTCTTCAAACAAATTAAAGGAAATAAAAAGGGCAGTAACTTTCACATTAGAAAACGCTCCCAATAGATGTATAAAAAATAAATTGATAACTACCTGAGCTGATCAGAAGACCTTCTCCCAGCCAAGGCTTGAAAAATCTGTATTCAGAAGCTTTGTCAATGTGCACTTGGCTGTTTAAAATAATTTCCACATCGTCAGCATCCACGAGGAACACTATTAGCTTAGAGCCAAGCCACCCTCGTACCACAGAACCATATTGCTCACACACACTAAGCGCATATTTAACTAATTCTGAAAAAAATAATAATTCAAATTGGTGTAAATGGCCATTAAAGGCTTGTAGAAGTAAAGTAGACAATTATAAAAAGTATTAGATATTTACATAAAATACTCATGTTTTAAATAACACTGCAGCATAACCTAAAATTTTACGGCGTAAAATATTTCAACGGTTAATGAGTAGCGCCTCTGATAATTACTTTGAGAATATTTAGTAGGTATTTTGAATAATTGTCTGTTCATTTTTTATTTACATATTTTGCACTGTAGATGAGACAAACGTACGGTAACTCATGAAAGCTACCGATTATAAAAGTTTTACCGAGCTTTCTGACATTCCCAGATAAGGTTGACTACAGTTTAGAATTATGAATTTATATATCAAAAGACAATCAAATATATTATGTAAGATATTAACATCAAAAGAAAATAAAATCTAGCTTACCATCGGGAGTTTTGCCGACAGCTAAGAGAGCGTTTCCGAAAAACGGTACAGTCTCAGGTCCCGGGATTAAATTTCCCATTTTAAACAGTCTGGATTGCTGTTGCCATCTGTGCAGGATCCAGAGTCCAGACGCAATAAATAGAAGAGGATAAAATAAAAGCGTGAGGTTTAGACCCTGCAAGTTGGCCACGTACGTCCCCATTTTGCTGTAAAGTTGTAATAAGACAATATTAAACTCTTTTATACTGTTTATACATTTAAATCATTGCAATCATTTTATTTATGGAAAATAGTTAGGTGTAATTGATGAAACCATTAACAACTACCTATTAAACTATTTAGTTAGTTACATACCTACTGTTTGAAATTTTATTGATTATAACAATCATTTCGATGTTAATTGGGTGTTAAGTCTAAAATATTAAAGATGTATGTATTGCTTTTTTCTCATGAAGCCCATGCCCTCTAAAATCATCCTAAATAATGGGTGCGAGTGAATTGATAAAATTACTAGGTACATACTGAGTTGATATTGAATCATCAAGTTGATATTGAATAAAGGCTATTTGTTTGAAGCGACATTTTATAAACTTTACAGGAGAGCCATTTAGACTCAAAATTTGAAAAAATTGTTATAAAAAAACTGCTTCTCTTACGTTCATGGGAATCAGAAATCTTTACTACAAAAAAAACTTAATGTTTTGCTATTTTTTAAAGAGTTCAACCGTGGTGTCTTTGGTTGAAGTGACATTGCATAGTGTTAGTAGTGGCAAGCAAAATGTATTAAGTGACTTTACATCTAAAGTTTGTTATATTGAAAAACGCTTTATCTGCCAATCTACTGAAATATTAGGACGAAAATAACAGCTTAACCTCCGATTTTCTGTTCTTGTAAATAGCTTAAATGAAGTTCTAAAAAAATGCGGCAAATTTGATGTCGGGACATACATCGTATTTGGAAATTATGTACTAAAATTGCATTGTCTTAAGCGCTAAAAAAGTGCGCAGAATTGATCGAAACTTTGCTCATTCGACGCAGACAAAATCACTGAATACGAATATGTAAGTTTATATACTTACATATTAGGATATAAATCCATATCGGTCAAAATGTCTCTTCATACAAATGGCCTTTCACCCTTCGATTATAAATGCGAAAGTTTGTGTGTGTTTGTTACCACTAAGTGCCTAAACGGCTGCACCGATTTCGATGACAATTGGTATGTACATAGATTCGGTGCCGGAGACGGACATAAAACTTTTATGCCCGAAAATCGGTTTGGTTCTCGAATTACAATAATAAAAACATATCATTTTACGCGCGAACTTAGCCGCAGGACGCAACTAAACAAAATTCAATACTAGGATCCTAAGGTTAGAAGCATTTGAAAAAAAATTCGCTATCAAATGCTAAAAAATATTTTATTGAAGAAATATGTAGGAAAAACAGTAGGTTGAACCTTTAGTATGGTGAAGGGCCTTGTATATATTCTATTGACGTAATTTGTACTCAGTATTCTACCCATTTGCACATGTAACAAGGTGGGATTGTACTTACCTTTTATTTTTCGCCCTGCGACGACCAACACAACCGCGCCTACAGTAGTAATGCCTTTTGTTGTTATGTGTCCCTGTCTTTTATAACTTTTAGATTTATTCATACTCGTAACAATACAAGTAAAAAATATGAACCGAACATTTGTAGTAATTATTCATAGATGTAAAAATACTGTAGAATAGACATAAGGTACAATTTGGGCCTAACTTGTTTTTGGGAATAAGGAAAAAATATTATTCAGAGATTTTTTAGATAAATGCACGTTGTCTCCGATTCTTCGTAATTAGGTGCTCGATAGAAGTTTACATGCGCGAATGACATAGGGTCAGGTCCATTGACCTCATGTAAAATTTGTTAATTTCGTTATAGTGGAAATTTTTTAAAACATAATAGCCAAGTGGATAAGGCATCTAATTAACCTAATTGACTGGTACAGTGAACGGGCTACGTAGAGTTCTCGGGCTCAATACCCGAGTCATTTAAAGTGATATCGGGTTTTTGTCGAGAAATTCTCAGTATTCGCGCGAAGTCTGAGATTGTCCCTGGTGTCAACACCCCCTGGGTACAGGACCCAGGGGGACTACATGGGACTCAACATAACCCATGAAACGTGAATGTTATACACTTCTTCCTACTCTTTTAGGGAAAAAGACGTGAAGCTGTGCTTTCTAAGTTTACATTACTGACTTAGGGTGAGAGAAAACATCGTGAGGTAATCTGGACTTATGTAGGTAGATACAAAATATTGTTTGAAATTGCCAATTCGGTTTGAGCAAGAGGTAGTCAATAGTCACATTAGCATGGAGACTCATATTCTTACTCGATATTCTATGAGAGGGTAGCATCTTCCCAGTCGATCCGGCCCATTCGCAAATTCATATCATTCAATTTATAATAGTAAATAAAATTAAGTTTAATTTTCTTGTACATCATCATATCAGCCAAAAGACGTCCACTGCTGGACATAGGCCTCCCCCAATTTTCGCCACCGTGGCCGGTCGTTCACCGCCCTCATCCATCGGTTGCCCGCCACCCTGACAAGGTCGTCGGTCCACCTTGTGAGGAATCTGCCCACGCTGCGTCTTCCGGTTCGTGGTCGCCACTCTAGAACCTTTCTGCCGCAGCGGCCGTCAGTTTTGCGAGCTATGTGTCCTGCCCATTGCCACTTCAGAGAAGCAACTCTGCGAGCCACGTCAGTTACTTTGGTTCGCCTGCGGATTTCTTCGTTTCTCAAACGATCGCGCAGAGAGTCGCCTAACATAGCCTGCTCCATCGCCCTCTGAGCGACTTTGAGCCTTCGGATAAGACCCATAGTTAGCGACCACGTCTCTGCTCCGTATGTCATCACTGGCAACACACACTGGTCAAGGACCTTGGTCTTGAGACACTGCGGTAGTGCGGACGAGAAGATATGTTGTAGCTTCCCGAACGCTGCCCAGCCGAGTTGGATTCGACGAGTGACCTCTTTCTCGAAATCGGACTTACCTAATCGGACTGTTTGTCCCAGGTATATGTACTCGTCAACGAATTCGAGCATCGAGCCTCCGACCGTAATAGGAGTGGGTGTAACATGGACATTGGTCATGACTTTGGTCTTGTCCATGTACATTTTTAGGCCCACTTGTCGAAGGACACTACTGAGGTCATCGAGCATTGCACTGAGCTCCTCCACGGTCTCAGCCATGACCACGATATTGTCCGCGAATCGAAGGTGAGTGATGTACTCGCCGTTTATGTTGATGCCAAGTCCATTCCAGGTAAGCAAATTTGAACACGTTCTCCAGTAATATAATATAATAATAATATAATAATCATTTATTTCAGGCATCTATCGCCCATAACATAAGAATACATAAATATAATTTATCTAGGTATAAACTAATACATATTATAATAAATTCTAACTTAAAAACTACTGTACACGAAGTGTCGGCGTCGTGTTACATTGCCAGGTATCTAGTAGCCGACCGCGGAAACGGCGATATATGACACCCTTCGGCCAGAATTCTTCCTTGAGGAAAGTCTTCAACTGGAGAGTTGGAGCCCGCACCACGAACGAAGTGAAGTTGGTTTTATACCGCGCTTCCAACTTCTCTACCCTCAAGGTCAGGTTCGTCTTCACCTTGATGTACTCCACAATCTCCTCGGCCTTCGTGGAGTGGTGTAGGCGGGACACATACAGCTGCGTCGTTGGTGTTGCAGCACGTAGCAGCATGTTAGGTCCTGTCGGTCCTGTACCGCACAGGTTGCGACAAGTAGGCTTCCTTTTCTTTTTCTCCACCTTGACGAAGCCATCCTCATCGCACGTGTTAACTTCTTTAACTGTGCTCGGTACAGAGCGGCTCTGCTTACCCCCTTTTGCAATAACTACTTGTCGTGATGGTTGTGACACAGTAGTATTGTTCGCAGCGACAATTGCAGCGTAGGCACATTTGGCACATCCAGTGCAGCGGTAAACAATTTCGGAGATATAACATCTCCCTGTCGTACTCCTCGCTGCAACTGGATAGGCCTTGAGCTCTGACCATTAATTCGTACTGACATCCACCATGTCAGTACGAATTTTCGTGACGTTTTCATACAAACACTTCAGCACTTCGATATATCGATAGTCAATATGGCACCGTTGGAGAGACTGCAGCACGGCCCAGGTCTCGATCGAAGATCAAAATCAAAGGCTTTCTCGTAGTCCACAAACGCTAAGCACAGGGGCCGGTTATACTCTGTGGACTTATGTATAACCTGCCGCAGCGTATGTATGTGGTCTATGGTACTAAAACCTTTTCGGAAACCGGCTTGTTCGGGAGGCTGGAAGTCGTCGAACCTGTTTGCGAGACGATTAGTGATGACCCTCGAGAACAGCTTGTAGACGTGACTCAGGAGTGTGATAGGTCTGTAATTCTTCAGAAGGGTTTTATCGCCTCTCTTGAAGAACAGCTCCACCTCACCCCCGTGCCATGCCTGTGGCGTTTTGCCCTCGAGGAGGACGGCACTAAAGAGCCTCTGAAGGGCCTTCAGGACAGGATTTCCGCCTGCGTTCAGTAGCTCGGCTGTGATTCCATCCTCACCCGGCGCCTTGTTGTTCTTGAGCTGTCTGAGAGCCATACCAATCTCGCACAAGCTGACGTCCGGGATGTCTTTGGTGTAATGTCGAGTTAACCTAGCTCTTGGATCTGATGCTAGGGAGCTAACAGGTGCATGTTGTGTCGTGTATAACTGTCCGTAGAACCTCTCGACCTCCTCTAAAACCTCTGGCTTAGACGAGATGAGCTTGCCGTCCCCAGTCTTCAGCTTGACAAGTCGGCTCTGCCGGACAGACCGATCTCGTGCGAATACTTTCAAGCCCTTGTTGCGCTCTATAGCCTCTTTAACACGTTGTGTGTTAAATTGGCGAAGGTCGCGAGTCAAAGACTTGGAGATCCGTCTGTTGAGCCGCCGATAGTCAATAGCTTCCTCTGGGGACCGCAGTACCATCCTGCGCCTTTCGTCCATAAGTTTGAGGGTCTGGTAGGTGATCTTTCCACGAACCTGTTGCTGTATTCGTCCACGTTTACGCAATCGCCGAGGCTTTCGAAGTGGTTAAGAAGTTCGAGTTGGAAGCTCTCGGAGCTTTGAATTTGAATCGGTGCAGGTCGGAGCGCAGACTTCATCAGTCGAGACCGGTCCAGCTTGGGGTTGATATTTAATGTGCCTCTTACCATCCAGTGATCGCTTCCGGTTTTCGCCGCATTGATCACTGAGACATCATTAAATATTTGTCGCGTGGTCGACATGATGAAGTCAATCTCATTTTTTGTGACACCGTCAGGACTAATCCAGGTCCATTTGCGGCTATGGCGCTTCTTGAAGAAGAAGTTCATCATAAAGAGGCCCTCCTTCTCCATGAAGTCAGCCCAGCCAGCATTTGGCTCCAGGGATTCCTGGATCTACATCCAAACTGCCCCACTCTCAACTCATTACCGCCTCGTCTACCCAGCTTCGCGTTGAAGTCACGAATGTATGATCTTCAGCGAATACCGTTTGGTAATTCTGAGTATAAGGTATGCTACCCTCGTCGACACACTCTCGATTTTCACCACGTTGTTCACGAGGGACTTGTGGACGATAAACCCGACTCCACCTTGGGACAGTTGGTCGCCCTCCCTGAAATAGAGCAGGTTACCGGACTTAAGGGTTATCGTATCCTCCTCCTGTCTTCGGACTTCTGACAATCCCACTATGTCTCATCGTAGCCTGCTCAATTCTTCCTCCAGTTCAACAATCTTCTCGTCATTCCGCAGTGTGCGCACGTTGTATGTTGCCAGGGCCAAAGGTCGTCGGTTTGGGTAGCCTGGCCACACCTGGAGATTCTTCGCACCCCCTACCCCGCCGTTACCATGACCGCTACCGTAGCCAGGAATAGCGGGATGACCGGGGACTGGGGGCCATTTCTTCTGGTGTAGCTCCATTTGGGGGGATGTTGCCATAATCGCCACGCTTGGCAGGCGGGTTAGCGATCGCAGTGGTGGTAGCTTTATCATAGGACGCTGCTGCCCGTCCTGTGTTGTGCTGATTTTTCTACCACCCGTTTTTGTAACGGTTTAACCGCCGTTATTCGGTAGACTGATGTATTGATGACTGAACTGATGTGTTCTTTCCCGGCCACCACGCGGAGAATTCTTGTACATAATACCTTTTTTTTTTTATTTCATTAGTAAGTATACTGAGGCCCTAGACAAGTGTCAAAGATTTCTGTTCTATTCATAGAATAGATAAAAAAATGTATGAAATTGATATAAGCGTTGGCGTTAGCATATGTCAATCCAATAATATTCTATTCTATGAATAGAATAGAAATCTTTGACACTTGTCTAGGGCCTCTGTACCATCTGCATTGTCTATAATTTAACGTATACCTACCTAAGTATTTAAAAATAGACGGTTCCGCACTGTCTATTTTCGCAATATCTACATATATTGGCCATTAGTGTTATATGAGTCTAAATGTATGTGGTTTCCGGTGACCACAGAGAATAAGAAGAACTTTGAGAAGGGTAAGTTTATTATTGTTTTTATGCCTTAAAACTTATAGATGTTATATTAATTTTAAATTAACACTGATTAACCTTTAGCATTTTCTTTCCATTATTATATAGCTTCATTTTAAACGAATTAATTATTCTTTATTTATCAAAATCTTGACTGTTACAAAGTAAGTATTTAATTTTATATATTTATTTACGTACGTTAATCCTAAATAGATGATCTCGAAAAACATTTCCTTACTTCAAAGACATCAGGGTATTGGTTTTTGAGAGCATCTGTAATATGATAATGATAATAATAATAATAAATAGACCGATAACTTGCCTACCTACGGTCTATAAACTTCTTACATCTTTTTTGAGAGCAAAAAATTCAAAACATATTATAGAAAACAACATCATATCTATCTCTCAAAATGGATGTAGGAATGGGGCCTGTGGTACGAAAGAGCTCCTGATCATTGCCATGGCCATTAACTAACAGGTACGCCGTAACCGAAAGGATCTGTCGACATGCTGAATAGACTATAAGAAGGCGTATTACTCGGTACCGCATAAATGGCTCGTGAGGGTGCTAGAGTTGTATAAAATTTATACAACTCTATGCACCTTCTTGAGACGTGTATGGGGCAACGAAAGACTGTCCACCGCTATCTTGCGTGTCGACAGTTTCTGGGAAACCGGTGTACCGGTAGCGATCAAGCAGGGCATATTCTAGGGTGGTAGCCTGAGTCCTTTATGGTTTTGTCTGGCACTGAACCCTCTCAGAACTATACTTCAGAGTTCAGGGCTAGGCTATTGGTTGAGGAGAGAAGGTCAGGTCTTGTCCCATCTGCTTTACATGAATGATTTAAAATTGTTTGCTTCTACCGGTCACCAATTAATAGGGTTACTTAGGGTCACTGAAACCTTTAGTAACTCTATTAAGATGGAGTTTGGTATAGATAAATGTGCGGTCATACATGTAAAGCGGTAAACAACAGTCAGATTCTACACGACTCAGACCTCTATCTGCAACCGAAACATATAAATATCTGGGTATGTCACAGGCGATGGGTATAACTGACAATGAGATGAAGCAGGTCTTACAGGTACACAGTTGACGACATTCCGTATGCATCATCTGCGGTCATCTGTGATGAGGTTGTACATCCCACGGAAGTGTGGAGGTCATAGCTTTCTATCTGCCAAGACTCTCCACAACCGTGAGGTGTGCAACCTCAGATAATATTTTATAAAAGCAAATTGAAATATGCATTGAAATTTCGTCGTTGTAGATAATGGGTTCACCCCGCTAGGTCTGGCTAAAAAGAACTGGCGCAAACCTGTTTTGCTTAGTATATCGGAGCGCAAGGATAATAATAATAATAATAAATTTATTTCTCTTTCACAAAGGTTACTTATTTCTATAACAATACATTGCATTACATTTAAACTTAAAGATGGGATGAAGGATGTATGGAAAAGCATGGAATTACATGGACGCTTTTGTCGGGCCTTGAACGCTCGATGTCGATGCATCTGTATCCCGACTACGTTTCGGTGATCTCTTTGGAGAAATCGAAGATTTTGTCTGTACAATTATGGACGAGGTTCTAATGACGAACAACTACCGAAAGTTTATCTTGAAGGATGGGACGGTTGATATTTGTCGGGCATGACACTACCCTGCAAAGTCCATTAGACATATTGTCTCTGGTTGTTCTTGTCTTACGAATGGCGAGTATTTGCATAGACATAACCAAGTAGCTGGGATCACAGAACAAGTACTAAAGCATAGAAGGAGTGTTAATCGCCCTCATATATTTGTCCTATTTTTCCAAATAAGCCGGGTACATTGAAAAGAAAGAGACAAATAATTTTGCTAAGGACGGCTGGTGTACACTGTAGAAACGTCAGTTTGGTTACCTTTGGTTACCTTTGGATGCCGAAATACGAAGCGAACTAATATCAAATGTTCCAATTTGTCAAGGCCTCTAGACAATTTAGTCGGATTATACCTCCGATCGTAATTTTCAATGTTGTTTATCTGTTTTGTGAAATAATGTATGTTAATTAATAATTACATAGTGCTATTGTGAAGTAAAATTAAGCCCATTGGATAAGCAATGTCATGCGTTATTGTAGGTTGTAAATTACATTCTTTTCGCAAAGAAAATCAAGTTTAAATCGTCAACTTCCATCGGTGAGTAGATAACAAACCAATAATATATACTAAAAACCTATACATACGTGCAAAATACCTAAATGATTTATACTTTACTATACTGCAATCATATTACATCGTCTGTTTGCCATTCGATTCAGTAATTTTTAAGTATTTTACATTTTTACCAATTTGTGTAGTCATGTTCAATAGTGTTGTGACTTGTGCTGCATATTATTTTATCGATGACAAAAATATTACTATAATTTGTAGTTAACGATTTTGTGGTAACTATCTTTGTACCTTTCACAGTGTTTCATACATTGTGTTCTTTTGCAGGTTTCCGAAAGATCACACCGGGAGATGAATGAAGCAAATTAAGAGAGAATTATGTTATATATTATTTTGTTACACGTTTAACATTCCAGCGATGAGGACGAATCTACTCAAATTTGCTCCATTGTCACGCGCCCTATGACTAATTAATATTATTTTTATAGAAATTGATATTTTTCAATGTACACTGTCAAAATTGAAAGATGTTGCACGAAAATGTGTACTATTGGATAAATAGGTATATTTATTTAGTAATTAGTTATATTGTTTTAAATTTTAGGTATTTTTATGATATCGTATTGGATTTTTTATCTGTAATGATATTGTAAATACTTTTTCAATAAATAAATAATAAATAAATAAATAAATGTTCTAAATGACTACAGAAATTTATTGATAAAGTTGATCGGGCAAAATTTCTTAAAAGTACCAATTCATAACATAACAAAAGATATTTCTGCTTATGCACAAATAATCAGGACATTCTTAAACAAAACTGTAATTTTAAGGGGCAGTAATAATGTGTTTCAATATTATTGGAAATATAATCATACATTTGTGACATGAATCTTACAGCTGTGTTTTATTTTTACCTTGGGGTATCTGTTTTGATGCTATACTAAGAAAGTCAGAAAAGAACAGAGGGCCGATACTGGTATTTTGGCGATCCACACACTGCCCCGCACTACGCTGCGGGAGCGTGGCGACGCGGCGACGGTGCCACGCGTGCAGATGCGAGAGTGATGTTCTGCATCATCAATCACGCATGTTACTGCAGAACTCGGTGTCCATACCGTCTGGCCCCGAATCCACGCGCGTGAGTACGTGTTTCTCTGCATGTAAGCGTGTGATCAGTAACACAGCGCTTAAATGCGTTTTCAGTGTGTTGCACCACTCATGATTTCTATACAAAGAGAGATACTTACAAACTACAAGAACACGCACGCTTGCACTACGCTCCGTGATGCGAGGCAGTGTGTGGATCGATCATGTATATTTCAATTTTTTTAATTTATTCATATACAATTTACATTGTGTTTGAATTTACAGCATGAAACATGGATATAAACGTCAAAATTATTTCACATTGAAAGTACTCCTGGCGCCGCTGCCGGCCTATGCCATTCCGGTGAGGTGTAAAACGGCTCTTTGTTTCTTGTAGTTCGTTTACGAGAGCTTTTATGCAACCAGACCTCATCTGATATTAGCATGTCTGTTAATTTACCATAGCCCATAGACAAATTTCATCTATCGATATCGATAAAGTGTCAGAAGGTATCGTAGCACTATTAAACTTCTATTTGTCTTTGAGTGTGTACGCTTCATTCTCCTAATAGTACTTCTATGCTTTAGTACTTGTTCTGTGGCTGAGATCGTCTACCAGCAACTTGCTCTGATGTACAAGCTTGTAGTCCCTGAGATACCGTACTACAGATAATGTGCCCTACCCAGTTCTCACAAATGGTCGAGCCACGATATACTGGGATCGATCTATCATCACTAATAGGACTATTGTTGCCAATAAACCTGATATAGTGGTGATCGATCGATTAGAGCGCCTTGCAATGATCACCGATATCACCATTCCACATGACGACGATCTCGTGAAAGCAGAAAACGATAAATAGATAAAGTATTTGGCTCACGAGGTTGTCGAAATGTGGAATGTGGATTCGGCGATCATTATTCCGATAGTCATATCAGTTAATGGACTGATTTCTAAGAGCCTCCATCAACATCTCGCGAGGCTCGCGTTAGGTGGCTGGATCGTGGGTCTGATGCAGAAGGCTGTGTTCCTTGATACGGCCCGCATTGTGAGGCGGTTCCTATCTCTGAAGCCCTAACCACCGTTAGCTTTGTCCCTGTACCCAATATCGGTAGGTCTTCATATTTTTATATTTTTAAATATATATTTTTATTATTTTTTATACATATTTAAAAAGATTGTGTGTATATAATTAAATAAAGAAAATAATAATAAATTTTATTTGTTTACGTTTACAATTTTGTGGTTCTTAATATATATTACTTGCCGTTGACAACAGTAACTTAAAATTGTATTTTAGTACTAGGTTTGAGACCACTGGCACCCAAACTAAGAATAAACTTGTGTTATGGATGCCAGAATGCCAAAGAATACTTGGGTAATAATACACCTGCGATAGATAATATAGGTGGGTATTTTTACCTATCTATACTAATTAAATAGCGTAAGAGTTTGTTTGTACGCTGTAATCTTTTGAACTACCCGTCGGATTTGAAAAATTTTTTTTGCGAATGATAGCCTCGTTCTCAAAAAAGATTATAGGCTACTGGTGACGGGAGCAGAGAAGTAAGCAAAGACGCAAGTGAAAACGCGCCGCGGAAAGCTAGTATTAACAATACTGCATTGTACCAGGTATTGTAGGTGGCGGACAACCGATGGATGAAGGCAGCTCCGACCGGTCAAGTTAGCAAAACTTATGGGACGTGCTTACGTCTTTCGGCTGATATCATGATGTTGATGATGAAGTATTACCAGAATTACCACTAGTTATCGTTTTAAGGGTAATTCGTTGTACGAGCCAGATCCAGGTGTAAGAATATAATAATATAATATAATATTCTACCACATTCACACAGCGCCATCTAGCACCAAATTAAGCAATTATATTTGCTTGTGTTATGGGTACTAAACAACTGATATAGGTACTAAATTTTTTTTTTTGTATATACATATATATTATATATAAATTACACCCAGACACAGAACAAACAATCATGCATGAAAAAACGTGAACAAAGAATCTAATTAGTTTTGAGCAAAGTAGCTGCTTTATTTACTTTAATAGTATTTATCAATTATAGGTATCGACATTGCTTAGACATGTAAATAAAATAAATGTTTAGATAATTAGGCGATTTACGACACACTCTAAGTTGGTAATGGGAAAAAAGGACATTTAATATGTGTATCTGTGTATCAGGTGGCCTCTAAGTTACGTTTAAAAATTGCATCAGAAACAAATACAGTAAACTGAATTGCATTAAATCGTACACACACACACGCCTTGAAACGCCTGTTAAAAATATTGTTGCAACATTTGCTATAATTTAAGCCACAGGTTCAGACACAACTGAAATATTCTCTTAAATATAATTTAATGGAGAAAACTGACATAACTGGTTTTTGGAAAGTCTATGAAATACCTACTAAAATAATCAAATAAAATAATTACTTATTTACCAGTATTTAGTCTAATAAATAGATTTATCGTCTTATTCAATCTAATTTCGGCATGGTTACTAAATATTGTATCATTATTTCACAGAGTGACATGAACTTCTGTCATTGATTATCACATTCTGCCTCATTCTGCATTGTTTTGTATTTGTCTATTACAATAATTACACTCGATGCACTGTTTTGTGAAGTGGTTACATGAATGTTGTAAGTATGTGTGCAAAAAACCTGAATTATCAAAAATAATGTGTTGTTGTTGTTGGAAAGGGTAAGCTTTTTTACAAATAAAAATATAAGATAAAAAAAATTGTAATGTTGTGCTATAGCAGCCTGCGCATGAATATGTAATTTTAAAATGAAGCGCGCAGTAGATAGTAAGTTTATAGGTTAGAAATTCTAACAGAAAGTCAACAGTAAATAATTATCCAAAAAATTAAAATTGACTGAAGAAATAGTGATTACTAGTGGAAGAAGTTTTTTTTTATATTAGCCTACCAAAGTGAGTCTGCTCTGCCTGATGGTAAGCAGTTAATAGAATCCAAAAGTAGTGGACTCCATTCCAAAAGCCAAACTACTGGTATGCACTGTACTAGTATGTACTGTAGCCTCCACTATGGTGGCTTAGTGAGATGCTTTTTCACGCCCCGCTTATAAGACCCAGGATGTTAATTAGATGGGAACACATTTTCATTGGGAGTATTTATGTGTATTTCTTTGGCACGCTCTACAGCCTAAATGGCTTGATGGATTTTAACGTATGAGGTGTCATTAGATTCGTATTGTTTGTGGGAGTGACGTAGGGCGTATATAAAATTTCCATGTAGCGTCAGCAAGAGAAAATAATGAGTTCCTTTCTTTTCACTTTGTTTTAGGCAGGTGGACGATTTGTTTTTTAATAATATGTATTGCTTGTTTATCGTTTTAATTACCTACATACCTATGTGTGACTAGGTTTAATAATAGGATGCAGAAAAATCTTTGTTGACCTACTGTTCTTATCTTCTATACATATAATAAAACTATGAGTATTCATCCGTAAGAAATGAGAGTTCAAATACCTTTGTCATTAGTGTATATTTTTTTGCGAATTAGACACTGTATAAATAAGTAGGCTATGAATTTGGTAAAAATAGTAGATAAACAAACTTGTTTCCTAGGGCAAACTTGAATTCGTATGAATATAATTAAAATAGTTCCTCGAACTTGTTCTTTCGTGTCTATTTTGTCATTGACATTATGGAAACTTGTATTTTATTGTTTATTTTATTAATTAAAATGCACAAAACACATTACACTCATAGAAATGCCACAAAAACTAGATCTCGACGCAACAAACATGTAAACATAACAAAACACAACAGCTAAACAAGCAACAGGTCTACACTATCAATAATGTTACAAAATATCACATCAGAACCTTCCAAGGCCAACCTGCTACGAAGGATATCTTTCACAATTTTAACATAATATGCATTAAAATTGAGATCAAAAATATATAATACTACATTGTTCTTTACTAAATCATTATATTGCCATTCTTGTTAAAGGGTTAAAGCAAGATATGTTATTTTTATAAATTTGTAGGGCGATTAGATTCGTATGATTATCTCTACGAGCACTAAGTTTAATTTTGAAACTTAATTGGGAGAGTAACTCTGGTGAATCGATAATATGTACTAAATCGAAATATACGCGTCGTCCTCATCGAATTAAAGTATATAAATCTTTGGTAGTTCTTCGCAGGCAACATCTAGTCACAAATAAAAACTACAAAGAAAAGAGGCTCTGAATGGGAACCTTGAGGTACTACTCCTGATGTTACTGCAGTAAGTGAGAAAATAAAACTCTTAATGCAACCAACTGAGTTCTGTGGGCAACACATCCATCTGAATAAGTTACCATGGATAATGAGTACCATATGCTGCTATTTTACGGTGAAGCAGTAGGTGGCTTGTCGAAGGCCTTAGAAAAATTGTGTATACAGTATCGACTTGACCACCGACGGAAAGTGCCTGGCAAAGGTAATTTTTGTAACAAGTTAGTAATTGTTGACCTACTTTTAACAAAGCCATGTTGCTTATTTGAAAGAAGTGGTTTCATATGACTATAGAGGTCACTATAAAGCAGTGATTCTAATATTTAATAAATGAAATATAATCCTTATGGATCTATAATTTTCACAATTTGTCTTGTCACTACATAAATGTATATATGCGGATAATGTGTGCCGTTTTCCATTGGTAGAAAAAGATGTCGCTAGTTAATGATTTTTTATAAAAAATTTATAAAGGAATGGATTATTTATATCTAAATACTTTATAAACTTACTCGTTAACGTCACTATAAAAGTTTTTGTACAGCGAAATTCCGTTAGCAGTTATCCGGCTCATGTTATTGTAGAGGTTTCGTTCAGTATTCAACGAAGATATGTATGAAACGTAGAAATATTGCGAGTTTTTGGCACCTTCAAATATAAATATAATGCTGTGTTCAGTAAAAAATAGTTTTTGAATTAGGTATATTATTTTAGTCGGCCCTTTAGATGTACTTTGTACTTTAAGCTAAAAGGCCTGATATTTTACATGGCCTCGCATCTTAAAAATAGGTTTATAGAGTGTCTAATTTTAACTTAAATAAACAGATAACTTTAACTTCTTGTTTCACTATTTATTTTCGTTTTGAAGTTCAAATGTGTTTCACTATAACAAGGCTATCTGTGTTGGTGTAATTTGCTATTTATATACCTACTGTATAAAACAATTGATAGAGTCGAGATCGAGTTTCCACGATAGACTGTAATAGACTACAGATTATTGGAAACAAGCCCTAAAATTATTATTAACGATTCATAATATAACTAATGCAGAAAGTAAACCTCTTTGATGATTGTTCCCTCGATTAACGTGATTAGAGTAAAATAAAATTAATACAGAGAATGTAAAGAATATTAAAAGGAAGAATACAATCTCTTCTGCTACACGAAAAACCACAAATAAAGAGAACCAAGAAAAGAAGGACTCAATATGATTTTGCCGCTCAAATTGAAGCATGCTGGAAGAAAGAGCACATAGAAGTCTGCACAGCCTAGCTGAGTAGTCGTGTGTAAAAATGCTAATAAAAATAGATGGCGATGCTCCTAAGCAAAGCACTGTATATATTATGTACCTACTAACAACATGATAATTTGTATCTTATGTGGAAGCACATTTTCTTTATTTATGGTTTAGGAAGCGAAGGTTCTATAGTTTGTGGTCGTTGTGTTATCTGCTACCATTGGCAAAATTATAAATAACTTGTCTTACAAAGTTAAAATGTTAGTCATTAGGAAGAAAACATTGTTGTGTGATGACTGATGAAATATTGTGTAACTGCGAATATACAAAACAGTATGATACGGGCATCAACATCGAACTTATTCACTGTTCAAGTTTAACAAGCTTAAGCTAAAGCTGTGTTGGCGGAGTTAGCATTTTTCTTAGATCAAATGTTACGTCATTTTTATTGTTGTTAATAAAATAAATCAATTCTATTAAATTAAGAATTTACTAAAGAAAATAGATAGGTAATTCGTCTGTAAAAATGATTTCAAAATAGTACTAGCTTATGCTACACAAAGTATCTATCATTATTACTCCTGTAAATACATTGCCCCGTGGCTTTTTATTATTTAAGTATTTATGGATAATGTAGTTGTTTATCTTTGTATTACATGTTTCTTGGCAATAACTTTAAATTTATGTATAATTTAGTTAGTGATGTGAATAGGTAATTTATTGCAGTAAACATTACAGTAAACATAAACATTATACGTACTTAACGTACAGTAAACATTATTTATGCAGAAACATGGTCTAAGAGCCAAACTGTGTCGAGAGTAACGTTCAAACCTTTTCAACGAAAGGATAAAAATATTTATACGTCTTCACAAAGGACACATTATAAGATTATCAGATAAACCCAGAAGTCTTAAATGTCATTGTATCGACGAAAACATCAGAAGGACAAACAACGAGGCCTGGCTTACATGCATTACCAGTTTAACGTCATAAACAATTTTAAACCAGTTTTTAAATACTACTGTGTCTAGAAAAGTTTAACGGACTAATTTACTGTCAAAATACAAATAGAATTAAGTCATTATTCGAGTGAACCGTGTTATAAGTGGTTGATAAGATAAAGTTACAATCTGTGAGCCGTTCGGGAGGTTCATAAAGTCGTTGTTTCGCATCATGTGTGATGCAGTGTCACAGAAACATTTAGAGATGGATCACGATACAGTGCCCGAGTTAGAGAAAATTAACAAAAATGAAACGAACAAAGATATATGTGAGAAAAAATATGTTAACAATCAGTCACCGTTTAGAAGACAGGTGTGTGTGATTTTTAAAATTTAAATAAGTGTTTTACTAAATTAATATAGGTATTAACAGTGAATACAGGTAAGATTATAATAAGAACAGTGGATACGCGCAGTGTATATGCGTTTTAGTCTGATATTATCTTCGATAGGCCGGATACGGAAAATACATGATGTGTTTAATTCAATACGCAATTATTATGTGGTTCATTATTTTATATTATATTATTATTCAAGACGGACAATTTGTTTATGTATTTAGTCCAAGTTCAATGTCGGAATTTAAAGTACCGTTAAATAGTCAATATTTTTGATTAAGCGTAATGTGTGCTGTGTTATTTGGAGTATTTATCTTTTACCACAATCAGAATTTCGGATTTGCGCTTCGCTTCTTTTCATAGATTATGAAATCTTTAGATCGATAGTGCCAAATAGATTATGTACTTACTTGAATGAAAATCTCAGACAGGTAGTCATGCAATAATTTACAATCACTGTTATTGAACTCATTAAGTTATTAGTTTGTTTTTGTGGTAGACCTTCTCTTGCAAGTGTCATCTACAAGGGTACTACCGGTATCATACATTTAGTTTCTCAGTAGTAGTGTTCTTAAATTTAGCTTTGGTTTGAATGGTATGTGCAGAAACTTCTGTGCATGTGACAAGTAAAAAAATGCCTCAAGAGTCGGTTAATTAACATCAGTGATTTCTCTGATATTGCTATAGTAAAGAAATAGTAAATAAATGAGCTGTGGCATGGTATTACTTTAGCTGATAAATAGTAATCGCTAAAACAAAATAATGTTAAAAAGGGCATTGGGTTCCTCTAATCTTACATACCTAGTGTGTTTTAAAAAGAACGTAATTCAAATAATCTGAAATCTTCACTACATAGCAAATTTAATCTTGTAATTTAAATCAATGAAAGATTTACCATGCTTTTTTCCTACTTCAATGTAACATACAAATTCGGCTTAGACTTCAAGAAGGTCAAAAAACTCGCCATAATAAAATGTATAGGTAGTTTCATTTGAGAGAAATTATACCCAACTATTTTATTTAAATGAAAAAAAGAAATATTCTAAAACAATTTGGAAATTAATAATGGCATAAAAATGGGTTGTTCCGTGTTTTCATCCTATGACGTTTCATCCTATTTCTTTACTCATACTAAATTAAAATTCCTAACTGATCCGATTACATTATTTTAATAAAGTTTCTTTATTTAACCGAAATGCGTTTCTTACTTTACCTGTGGCAAATATAACGGTTGTTGTGGTATTATTATCTATTATTATTAAT
Source organism: Parascotia fuliginaria (assembly GCA_963082885.1). NCBI lineage: Eukaryota > Metazoa > Arthropoda > Insecta > Lepidoptera > Erebidae > Parascotia > Parascotia fuliginaria. Next base: position 6,666,215 of record OY720175.1, read on the forward strand.
TTGATGTCGTTTTATTTTAAAGAAAAATATAAAAGCAAAAGTTAACCAAGCTTTAAACTATTTTATTACCTATTAATAAAACAGTATTTTCTTCAGACCGTATACACAAACATTAGAGTTTGTGGCTGATTTCGTAATCGGTTGAGCTAGGAATTCTTACAGGATGAATAAATAATTTAAAATAAAATAATTGTTGTCGGTTGAGTAAGGAACGTAAATAGGTTGAATTAGGAAAAAAAATAGTATAGGATGAAACGTCATCGGATGAATACGGAACAACCCATATAAACATTTTTCGTTTTTTACTTAAGAATGAATTTTAGGAAGTATTCTAAGCCTTCCCTTCTGGTTTGTAGCCTAATATTGTCAATGGTATTTATTTTTGACGAATTAAGAAAACAATGAGTAAATTTCAATGTTTTGTTCGGATTTTATTTTAACTCATCAAGAAGACAATAAGTAACAATTGATTGTTTCAATTATAATATTATTCTTTCCTTGTATTGTATTGTTAAGCGTACTTGCCTAATTGTCTAATTTAGTGAATACAATTAGTTCATTATCGTTAGTCATTATTAAATTTACTGATTGTTAATTAACTGATATGGATAGATCCATTTATTAGTTGCTTATTTCTTAAAATTACTATGCTTTACTTCGAACACAATAACATATAAAATTCTGGAAAGGACAATAATTTTTAATCAAAATTCGAAGTTCAAGTTATTTTTGATCAAAGTTATTTAAGGCATTTACTGGGAAAAGGTTCTCAAATCACCCACATCTGTTCAATGTCAACCACTTAATAATATCATAATAATATTTTCAAATGAATCTTGTCTATAATCTTCCGCAAACTATTATAATATCGTAACAATAAACATCAAGCTACAATTTAAATAATAACCAGGGTAATTAATAAATAAACATGGTCCCATTTAGAAACGTGACCGAGGTTGTCTCACCCTCACGGTCCTCTTCCTTTTCCCTGTTCCTTAGAAAACATAGTAGACAGACTAAAGATAAATAAATATAGAGGTAAAAAAACAAATTAAGTAGACGCCAAAAAAAAAACAACTTGTAAAAAATATACACAGTAAGTAGTATAAAAAGTATAGCCATTTACATAGGTTTCGGTCATTGCTTAGTTGTCAGAAAAAAGCAAGAAGTCACATTTGAGGTGGTGTAGGGCATGGTAGTCACATTGAATGGTTTTAATACCGGAAGATATGTTTACGCGACTAAATTACTAAAGATCCTATTATTTTTAAGATGCTGTGTCGTTTTTGTTTTTGATATTATCTTAATTTGCTCTGGAACTTTTATTAATTTTATTTGCTGAGCCTTTTCTACATTGAGGTCTATTCTTGTTTTACCGGTTATTTTGTCACATATTGAGTTTGAACTAATATTAGCATTTTACGTATACGCTTTCATCTCACTGCTACAACTAAATATTTAAGCAGGCTTCTGACAGACTTCTGAGAATTTAGACTCTAACTCACATTAAGTGTCTATAATGTTCAGATATTATGGCTTGTTTTTGAAAAACAAAAGAGTCTCGATCTGGACTAAGAAATGGTCATAAATTTATGAATGTCTGATTAAGTTAGCCACTATTTAATTTAAGTCCTCGCAAACTCATCGATATTACCCTGTCAAGGTAATGAATTTAACTCTTTAGTTTAACTAAAGAATATTATTTTAGTATTACGAATTTAGAATTTTTTTTTTTTTTGTTTTATATTATCCTACCAAAGTGACTCCACTCTGCCTGATGGTAAGCAGTAAGTGGAATCCAGAAGTGGCGGACACCATTCCAAAAGCCAAACTACTGGTATGGTGGCCTCCACTATGGCGGCTTAGTGAGATGCTTTTTCACGCCCCGCTTAAAAGACCCAGGATCAAAATTAGATGGGAACACATACGCTGGCAAAGAGTTCTAGGCTTTAATTGAGCGACAAAAGTATGAAGTGCTGAACTGTTTGGTTCGAGACCCTTTAGATTCCACTGTGAAAGGGTGGCACTTTAGTCCCGCACGTGTTATTCTGGATAAAAAGGGAGAGGGTGGGATTAATTCAAAGAGCTCTTCAGAACACTCTCCATGGTAAAGGCGATAGAAGACGGCCATTGAGGCGATGTCTCTTCGCAGCTGTAAAGGCTCAAGGGTCTTAGTAGCCTCCGGGCTTCCGATGATACGGACTGCTCGCCGCTGCAACCTATCGAGTGCATCCAGTGAGTACTGTGCGGAGCCATCCCAAAGATGAGAGCAGTACTCCACGCAGGAACGAACCTGTGTCTTATAAAGAAGACAGAGCTGCTCGGGCGTGAAGTACCGCCTCACCCTGTTCAGGACACCGAGTTTACAGGAGGCGGTTTTAATGACGCACTCGATGTAGTTCTTGGGGTTGAGATCTCGGCTGATGTCCATACCCAGGATACTTAGGCTATCCTGTAGTGGTAACGCTGTGTTCTGAAGAGAGGGAAGGGGAAGGAACAGAGATTTTTTTGCAGAGAACGCGCACACCTGTGTTTTCTTGGCATTAAACTCGACCAAATTCTCACAACCCCATTGAGAAATGCGGTATAATACTTGAAAAAGATAAGTATGAAAAAGATCCTCTGCAATCGGAGTCTAAAAATACTACTTTGAGTACATCTTGTACAATTCTAAATCTGGTTCATACTTTTATACGGGTGAAAGGTTTGGACTATCAAGAAACATCTAAAAAGTGTATAGAAAAAAGTTCGAAATGTGGGCTTACAGGAGAATAATCGGCATATCTTGGACAAACTTTTGCAGACCATCGAACAGCTCAAAGTTGCTTAACTGGGTTACATGCTTAGACATGACCAGTACAAACTACTGCAACTCATTGTGATGAGTAAGGTTGCCAGAAGTAGGTGGTCCTAGACGCAAGTCTTTGTTGTGGAACATCCGTAAATGGACGGGGATTGCAAGCGCCGCCAAGATTTTTCGCCTTGCATAGGATAGAGACAAATATGCAAAGCTCACTGCCAACCTTTGCTAGTTGGAGAGGCACCCTAAGTAGAAGTAGGTTAAAAATTTAAGCCATTTGGTAGTACGTATCATCTATTAGGTACTAATATCTAAATTATTTTCATGTAGCATGTTTGAAAGAGTTAAAACTTAAAGGGCACATTCCTAATTGATCACCCTGGTCTTGGAAATTAGGAGGTGAGGAGACGCGTCCACTATGAAAGGACAAGGGATTTAGCAGTTTTCTAACTCAATTTGGTGGAAAAAATCCTGACTGTTTATTGATCATAATGATTTTGACTGTTTTCCAATTTCTGCACTTTTGTATTGTTTATTAATATGACAGGTACTAAAATATAAAAAAAAAACAGACGTTGGTGGATAGATCTTTGAAAATATTGTCAAATAATAGTAATTATCCACTCAATTATATTAATTACCTACTTAACTACATTCCGCATAATTAACTGCGAGGTATTAGCTTGATGGTATTTCCTATATTAGTAGTGTCTAAAAGAGAGTACCTACTGATTTAAATTGAAATAGTGTGACAGTGCGGGTTTGGCCTCTTTGATTATATAAAACTTTGGCGTATAGTCACAGATTACAAAAAACTACTTATAGTTACATTAAATTATTATTATTTTAAGCAATACTCTATTTAGTGATGCAAATTCCTTACACATTTGATCTTTATTTTTTAAATTCAAGTCAAGTCGAGTTTTAACAATAAGTCTGATTTTAATTTTATGTGGTCTTTATGAACATGGTACTTTTCCTAAACATTTGAACTTTGATATTTTCATTTGTTCTAAAAGTGTTTATTCCGTGACCTCAAATGTGAATTTAGGTTTGCCACTGTCGATTTGGTATAATATATTACGATAGATACCCTCTCTTTCTGAAGGTTAGAAGCAGTGCAAGTCGGCAATGCTCTTTTTGAAACTCATAGTAATACTTCTCCAAGACTTACCTTGTACAATAATGATATGCAGTAAAGGAAAATTTTGTAAAATATAGTACAAAAGGTTCCATAGCAAAGTTATTCTGGCCTACCTAAGAACAGGAGCAAAGATAAGATAAAAATCATGGTTTGGTGATTGAATAATTTCATCGATTTTCGATTATAAAAATCATGATGGATCTATCTGAGATCTGATGAGACTATCTTGTACAAAAATAAAAAATGAAATCATACTATAAATCAGACTATAAAAACGAATTTTATTAATATCAAAGCAACCAGTCGGACCAACGAATTTAAAGAAGGTTATTTTATATATTGATATGCATATGATTATAGTTCATTACTATGGTGTCCTTCAAAGGTAATCGATATAATGTGGTTTATTATATATACTAGTGGACCCTGTAGTTCTTCACTATTAATAAATTTTGATGACAGACACGAAAGTGCATACCGTGTGTATAATGCCATGACCGAATTATACGTGGACAAAACAGACTTTTTTTTAGAGTGGTTTATGTAAAATAAATTTCACTTTATATCAAAGGTACGGATTCTTACATAATTATTCAGATTCATACAGAATCAAATGTATTGAAGAATAAATAGACACATCAGTTTTGATCATACACATGAAAAAACGTATATCAAGTTTACGGCAAGATTAAGCAGAGAAGACCTTTCGTTTAGTGGTTGAAAGCACTGATAATATAATTACTTCTTCTGTCCTGTTCTTTGTCTCTCCCACTTTTAGCTCGTACACTTCTTCCTTTCGGTCGCCAACAGCTTAAACAAATGTATAAACTTTACTATAAAGTAAAAATAACTATGTAAAATATTCAGTTTTCGTTCGGCAAGTAGGTAAATGATTAATTGATTGGAAGCGATATAATAAGCTTCAGATATAATAAGCTGTGGTAATAAAACACCGGTAAACACGATAGGTAAGATTTCGGAATCCAACGTATTTTATCTATTATCAGTACTATTTGCGTCACTATCTGTTAATGCACGTAAGACAAGCTACTAAAAAGGTCAAGGTCGACTGGCCTGTTGGTCTAGTGGTTAGTGACCCTGACTGCTAAGCCGGAGGTCGTGGGTTCGATTCCCACCCAGGACAAACCTTTGTGTGATGAGCATGATTGTTTGTTCTGTGTCTGGGTGTAATTTATCTATAATATGAATGTATTTACAAAAAAAAAAAAAGTATATAAGTAGTATATCAGTTGTTTAGTACCTATAATACAAGCAAATATAATTGCTTAATTTGGGGCTAAATGGCGCTGTGTGCATGTGGTAGAATATTATTATTATTATTATTATTATAAGTGTAGTTGAGAAATTTTGTAAGAATGTTCTTAAATATTTGATATTATTATGAAATTAATGTAGCCTCATTTTGATGGTAATGAAATTATAAACTAGGTTGAGATTGTATTCTTGAATTTAAAATGTAAGTATGTATGTATGCTAGGAGAAGACAGTGACTCTATAACGTGGTACCGTCTGGTAGTTGAACCCACCATAGTAAAATGAGATACCCAGAAAGACTAATGTATCTCTTTCCGTCATTTGAGTTATTAGCCAAACGACCAAGTTACAATATTTATGTTATTTAATTGATCGTTTCGGCTAATGAAATTTTTATTGCTTTTCATGTATAGACAACATCGAAATTGATTGTGTTGTTGAAAAAGACAAGATGTATTGTTTCATAGGTTATTATTGTAGTTTATAAAAATGATAGTAAATACAATCAATACCCAAGTCATAAATAATAAAATACACTAAACATCACAACACTGACTTGACAATTGCTTACATTCCACTCAAAACATGATTATGACAATAATGATCTACGAGAAAACATATTAAATGATTAATATTATTGATATCACAAAATATAGCACTAATCATCAGTCATTTATAATAAAAAATCTGAAAATATCAAACGTTAAAATTACAAGCTTATTAAGTATTACTATAACGAATAGAAGCACCAATCTGTGGGTAGTTAGTTTAGGTCATTTCTTCGGATATCTAAAAACCTTAATTTATTAGCTATAATGCCTAGAAACTTTGGAAATCTAACCGACTGTTTGTTTGCAACAAACCTGAGTTTGATGAAAACCTGAGTTATAGTAGGTAATTAAATTAATAGTAGTTAGGAGTTAGGTAGTTTATATTTAAACTGCCTAACTTATAACTACTATTAATTTAATTACCTACTATAACTCAGGTTTTAATTTTAACATTTTAACATTAATTTACTTACATAACGAAAGTCAGCTGATAGCAACTGTTTTTATTTGGTTTTAATAACACCAATGAAATGAAATATTCATACTTAGGTACTATAAATTCTGACTGACCTCTATTAAACCGACCTATTTGTTGTTATACATTTGTCAATATAAATTAAATTTAAAAATTAAAGCTAGCGATAAAAACGATTTATATTACGATTAAAGCAAAGAATAGATTAATGCAATGAATTTCCAAGTAAAGTGACACTTTCAAAATTAGAATATCTGCAACAATTTTATTTACTACCAAGTTTGAATGTTTATAACATTCCGACTTGGTCGTTTGACCCGTTCCGGTGAACAAAAGGCGTGCGAAACAACCAATGACTCCGTCCTTTTAATAAAATATGAGAAAAATAATTTGGATGATAAACAACCAAGCTACAATTGAAAAAAAATATGACCTACATTTTCAAATCTAATAAAATTGATTATAAAAAGTCTATTTCAGGTTCTGCCAATTTTGGTCATATATTGCAATAAAAGAGATTTAAACAAACACACCTTTCGGTTGGTGTTTATTTAAAATATTAGATAAGAAACGTGTTGATATTGTCCATGAATCATATAATTATAATAATAATAATACTGATATACTACTTAAATACATTTTCTTTTATAAATACATACAAATTATAGATAAATTACACCCAGACACAGAACAAACAATCATGCTCATCACACAAAGATTTGTCCTGGGTGGGAATCGAACCCACGACCTCCGGCTTAGCAGTCAGGGTCACTAACCACTAGACCAGGTCAGTGATTATTATCATTATTCATCAGGCCTTTTTCTTATCTTTGCTGGTATTGGTTATATTGTGTCGTATTGTAAGTGGCAAGACAGTTCATAATATATCAAATATGAAACAACTGCCAACAACTACCATTTGATTTTTCAATAAATTTATTGATTTATTGATCAACACTTATTCTTCCTGGATCTGGTTTATATGATCCTAATTTCTCATGGCTTAAATTCTCCATAACGATAGACGGCTTATCTTAGTCCTAATTCTTAAACCGCCTATAATCATCTACACGAGTATTACGTAACATTTAGTCTGTCATATAAAGATAATCACGCCTTATTCTCTTAATCTAGCTTATAAAATGTATGTAGATAATTTAATAATAAAATTTGTCTTTTTATGATCAAAACAGGGATTATTTGGCTCAACTGAGGCCGTTTTTATATATTTTTTCCTCTTGATATACTAGGTTGAAGTGAAAAGCTCTCAAAAGCGAAAAATGAGGGTTGGTAATTCTATGAATAGGAGGACAATAGATGTTTTAGATATTTTACTTAATTAAGTGGTACATTTACTCTAAATGTCGTTAAGTTTTCTTGTTATTTAGTGGTAAGTAAGCCACAGGCAACGAAATTCACGGGCGGGAACATAACATTACGTAGCTCGTGTGCTACGAGTATGTTGACAGTCTTCTGTAGAGTGAAAGTACTTCCCCAGCCAAGCTCCAACTCGAGTGAGTAGCCTCATAAGAAACATCCCTGTTTCATTCTTTGTCTTATTGATTTCTAAAATAGAGCAAAAGCATCTTATACAATAATTATTAATCTCTTTATAGCTGTTTTGTCATTTATACAAATAACAGCTGCTTTTGTTTACTATACTTTAGTGATAATATGTAACGTATGTACTTTATGACTAAAGTATAACTAGACGACCGCACTCATTTCACTTCGGTATTAAAAGTTTCATTCGGTCTCACAACAAACGCCTACATAAAATATTACCTACGTTTGCGAAAATATTGATATACTATACTGCAAATTTACAGATATTGAAATTCTGAAAATTGCAAAAATATATGAACTTATATTTATATTATTAGTTAAGAATAGATAAAATTTACCCACATTAATTGGTGATGAAATTATTACAAACACAAAAGGAACTAAATTTTGACAATAGTTCTTAGAAAACATACCAGAGGCGGTGTACCTGTTACACTGTTGGATAAAAGTATGGTTACAACTACATATAAGTAGTTAAAGTACATAATTAATAGGAATACAAAAGATGAAGATAAAATACAATGAGATAAGTACTATAAGTTGCTAACATGCTCAGCGATCTTTAAGGATTCACTATTTTTCAAAGACATAATTTCTGTGTAAGTCACAATAAAAATAATCTCTACTACGTTATTTCTTTTTATTTAGAGTAACAAACAAGTCATTCAATATCATTATACAGATGAATAAAGTACAAAAGAGAAAATGAGTAATTGTATACTCAGCACCAATTTTATACTCTAGGTCTCATTTATGATAAATTTCTGTTGTTGTGCAAGTTTTCTCAAAGTGTTTTCCTTTACCATATTGTGTACCAAAACTATTATTTTTTTTTTTTATATAAGCCTACCAAAGTGACTCCACCCCGCCTGATGGTAAGCAGTCAGTGGAATCCAGAAGTGGTGGTCACCATACCATCTTCTTAAACTGCTGGTATGGTGGCCTCCACTATGGCGGCTGGGAATGGGGTTAGAGGAAGGGAATGAGGGAGGTGAGAAAAGAGGAAAGGAGGGAAATTGGGTCTTCGGCGCTCTCACTCACCGAGCGAAACGCAGTAGTACGGATACTACTACTCTTACGTCGAACTTCTATGAGAGGGTAGTACTTCCCCAGACGATCCGGTCCATTCATGCTGAAACCAGCGTGGACCTACTACCGTATTAGCTAGCTAGGACTTTATTAGCTAGACTATACAATTTTGACGACTTAAGTGTAGTAGTATCCTTACTACTGCGTTTCGTTGGGTGAGTGAGAGTGCCGGAGGCCCAATTTCTCCCCTTTCCTCTTTCGTCACCTCCCTCATTCCCTTCCTCTAACCCCATTCCCAGCCGCCATAGTGGAGGCCACCATACTAGCAGTTTAAGACGATAGCTTTTGGTATGGTGGCCACCACTTCTGGATTCCACTGACTGCTTACCATCAGGCGGGGTGGAGTCACTTTAGTAGGCTAATATATATAAAAAAAAAGCTAGGAAAATATACTATATCAAACGCTCTGCTGCAAGGGAATCTTAATAATCACAACCATTAGAACACCGTGACATCATCAATATCTACAATACATCAACAGTAATCACTTTAATAACAATATATTAATTTATTAGTAAATGAAATCATAATATTTTGTTGGTTAATCATATACAAATTGTTTGTTGAGATGCTATACTAAAATAGTTCCAATTGCAAAACCTTTGTGATACAAATTTGTCTGTGAGTTAAAGCTGTTTATCTTCGTTATTGATGCTATTGACACGAATAGTTCTACTAATAAACTATTTATTAAAATAGTGATAAACTTTGAATAAAAATTTGAAGTAAGTAGGTTGTTTTGCGAAATACATGTCATACAGACAGCGCTGGTTTTCCATATTCAAAAATTATTTCTCTTCGTGTTATATAAATGACTTTTTTAATAGTGAAGATAATCAGGGAAAAATATGAGTTATCGTCAGCTAATTAGTTACAACCATGAGACGATCTAGCAAGAAACTAATGAAATCTTTTTTACTCTTCAAATTATTACAATATTTTGTTAATTAATTATAGATTTTATACTATTTTGGTAAGTAACCACTTCCAAAAGTGTATTGCTGATACGGTATTAAATTGTTACTGAAGGCTAAAAATTAAAATAAAACACTATACTAATAACATAATTTGATGTACCTATATGTCGCAGGCAAATTGAATAAATCCGCCTTGGCATTTTGTAAACGCTCGCTGTCATCGGGTATGTAATATACCGAAGGCGGATTAGGTAAGGATAGGTTAGAACTGTGACCCCCTGCACACGAGCTGAGCGAGCGTGCCGCGTCAGCGGCTGGCGAGTGCTATAAACGAATCATCCCAGATTAGGTATACACATTGTTGACCTAACATATACGACGTTATGTAATATGCCGAGGCAGATTGTTAACGGCCGATTAATGCAATTTTCCCGCGACATATACCTGCCATGAATTAGTTACCTACTTACCTATTAATTAAGTTAAAAGAAAGAAATTTTAAAGTGTTAGTTTTATAGCCCTCAATTTGCATGTTATTACAAATATGTTTTGAAATATTTCTTTGGATTACCTGAAACTGTCTTGTTATCAGTTGCCGACTAAGTAAGGGTTATACAATATCTCTTGTGATTATCCTTCAATAAAATGTAACGGCTGTCTTACTTATCATTGATAACGTGATTATATCAGTCCTTACACTTTTCAATCATATGACACTGGACATGAATATAAATATTCAATTATTATATATATTTATTTAAAGTTATATATAATTGATATATCTATTATAGCGCCTTTTTCCGAGAAATAAATTTAAATAATGAATTACTTACAACTACAAGTATTATATACTTTTACTATTAACTTATTAGTCATACCTAGTATTTGTATCTTCTTGTCGATGTCTATTTATGTTTACCTAATGTAAATACATACTAGTGATCGATTCGTGAGACTTGAGTTTGAGTTGAGACTTGGGGACCGATAAAAATGCTTTAATGAAATCTATGTTTAGCAGTAGACTTCTCTCGACTTATAGAACCCTACTCACTTTATTGTCTCTAAAGATTGCAAGTATAAAGATTGCAAATGACTCTATTATTAAGATTTTTAAATTCTAAATTTTGTTTCAGGCAATCATTTCCTTTGGAGTGTTTATGATTACATTGGGCGCAGGTGCTACGTCAGGTATTTCAGCAATTATGATACCACAACTTCAACGAAGCAGGGATGATATCACCACAGAAATGGTGTCGTGGGTAGGTACGTGTACCATTTAATTTATGTACCTACCTAAAAAATAATTCACGATATAAAACGTAGCTGCCTCTGGCAGTCATAATTCTCGTCTGGAATCAATATCTTCATATCAGCCAAAATCAATTTCTTGCTGAAGCAATACTAATTTTATTTTTTTTTATTTTCAGCTTCTATTTCATCTCTGGCCCTTTTCTTTGGTAACCTGATTTCTGGATACTTAATGGAAAGATTTGGAAGACGATTGTCTCAGCTGATGTTGGCAGCTTGTTTTGTATTTGGTTGGCTTATAATCGGATTCTCCTGTGATTTACTTTACCTGATATTACTGGGAAGATTCATTACTGGACTATGTCAAGGCTGGCTGGGACCACTGGGTCCAGTATTCGTTGGAGAAATTAGTACTCCAGTTCATAGAGGATTCTTTTTAGCAGCTTTATCTTTGGGCATCGCAGTGGGAGTATTTTTAGCTCATTTATTCGGTACGTTCCTTCACTGGACTACAGCTTCGATACTTTGTGGATCATTCCCATTAATCGGTGGCTTCATAATATACTATGCTCCTGAATCACCAGCGTGGTTAGCATCTAGAAACAGAATCGACGAATGTATTCAATCGTTCCAATGGTACAGAGGCACAAGTCTAGCAATGAAAACGGAATTGGATAAGATGTTGATAGATATCAGAAGTAAAAACAAAGCGCAGAGCAAATTGCAAGCTCTCTCTGCTAATATAAAGAAACCAGAATTTTACAAACCATTATTGATTATGACAGTGTTTTTTATTATTTGTCAACTTTCTGGTGTGAATGTTGTCTGTGCTTATACAACTGATATGATGAAAGAATTAATGGGCAGTAGTTCAAGCACTTCATATACATATGCTGCTATGTTAAGCATAGATGTATTACGTTGCGTGTCACTTGGAACAGCATGTGTTTTATTAAGGACATCCGGACGAAGACCAATGGCTTTATTCAGCGGTGTATTTACATCATTATCTCTAATATCATTAGCTCTATATTTATATCTGTACAGCATCAATGTGATCGACTATATGTCACCATTCGTATCGCTAGGATTGATGGCCTTTTATATAATTGTGTCCAATATGGGGGTGTCGCTGCTTCCATGGAATATGGTAGGTGAACTATTTGCTGTAGAAACAAAGGGCATAGGTTCAGGTATTAGTGTTATGATGACATCGATAGCATTCTTTGGTGTAGTGAAGTCAGCACCCGCTATGTTCTTAAGTATAGGACATCACGGTACTTATTTGTTTTATGGTATATCAACATTATGTGGTACAGTGTTCTTATTTTTCTGTTTACCTGAAACAAAAGACAAGACTTTGTTGCAAATTGAAGAATATTTTAGATATGGTAAGAAAAAAGACACGAAGCAAATATCTAACAATATATAGAAGAATTTTTAGTCTGTGTACGTAATTGTTTAAGTACATGTGTAATTATAATTTGATCTCTTGCGTGATAAGAAAAGGTGATGAAGTAAATTTTAAGTATTTGACGACGTAAGTTTATTTTTAAACTTAAATGTATTAAAGAACTACAATGTATTGTTATCTTAAACTTTCGCAAGATTGAGCATTTTATCGAGTCTTAGGTATATAATTAAAGTTTTATTAAACGTTTGTAAATGTTCAATGCATACCAAGCCTTATATAATAACTTATGTAATAATGAACCGAAAGATGACACAAAGACCTATTTATCACTTATTAGGTTTTTGTGTCATCTTTCGGTCTTCAAACCAACAAAACGCAATTTCTGTAAATATGAAATCGTAAATCTAGTTTTGCCTTATTCCTATAAGAATGGCCGTGATAACAATAAAATATTTATTGTGTTTACAGTGGTGTCCATGAAAGGGTTAAGCTTGTTTTATATTGAGCGAAATATGTAGAAAAATTTTGCCTTGTATCACAAATTACTTAACATTAGGTACATACATACATAGCTTTACGCCTTTTATCTCGGAAGGGTAGGCAGAGGTGGTTACCTACCCACGTAGTAGGTACACATTAGTCTTATTACTAAAATTAATAATAATACAAGCCTCTTTACTGCAGGGCAAAGGCCTCTTCTCATATAACCAAACGGTTCAGCACTTCATACTTTTGTCGCTCAATTAAAGCCTGGAACTCTTTGCCAGCGCATGTGTTCCCATCTAATTTTAATCCTGGGTCTTTTAAGCGGGGCGTGAAAAAGCATCTCACTAAGCCGCCATAGTGGAGGCCACCATACCAGTAGTTTGGCCATTGGAATGGTGTCCGCCACTTCTGGATTCCACTTACTGCTTACCATCAGGCAAAGTGGAGTCACTTTGGTAGGCTAATATAAAAAAAAAAATAAAGAAGGCATGAGCAAGAAATCACCACGCTTGCTCAAGGCGGATAGGCAATTTTAGACTTTTAAGTCCAGGTTTCCTCACGATGTTTTCCATGTTTTCCTTCACCATCACTCAGAAATGTCCAAAATTTATTATTATCAATAGTTAAGTAGGATTCAAGATTATAATTATATCTCTAAGTACACATTGCGTAATTGTATGAAGTTAATCGAGTTTCATTGTCTTCGTTAATTTATTTATTATTCAGAATTGTGTAATGAATTGTGTTTTACAGAAAATGAATATTGGTTGGTTAAATAATATAAAAATATTTAAAGCTGTATTTGAATATTTTTATAGGTATTATTTAACCAAGCAATATTCGTTTTTAGTAACTGGGGCTTCGTAACGGGGCACATGTCATAGAGACAAATTTATAGATTCGACCTTTATTGATAATATCGATCGACCACTCGTACCGCCTTGAGACCTAGATAAGTAAATGGATATGGATATATAATGTGGATTTCTATTCTATTCATGGAATAGTTTAAAAATGTATGAGTTTGATAAAGCTAATGATGCCAATGTCGACAATTTATAATTTGGAGAAAAATAAAATTAGTTGCTATGTTTGTAACATATATGATTTTCTTTATGCCATAAACTTGGTTTAGTAAACATGTTTGTGTTTGTCACATTTTTAGGTTTTGTGTAAATGTTAATCGATTTTGCTTTATTAATATTATGCTTTAAAAAAATATCGATGTATTTAGCGAATTTTTTTTCTATCTACATTGCCCAGTGCATTTACTTGAATATAAACAGACCTTAGTGAGGACCTTAAAGCACGTATTTGAAGAACACACACGTCGGTAGATAGATAGATAAAAATTAATTTATAAATAAGTTATCATTTTATAAAAACCTAACGAGGTTTATCATGCTCTCACTAACTATATTGTCAAAGTAACTGGAAATCGGTGCAGAGTCAAAAGCTGAAGTATGACTACGGATGTAATTATCAAATATTGGTGTAACCAGTAAATAGGTGAAGACCAAAAATTCAATCGTAACCGGTTAAACTGGAAGTCGGACCCATTGCAGTTGAAAAAGTCGTGCGAGTGTATAGACCTTGACAGACAATGTCATACATCACTCACATTAAGTGCTCGTAAAATAACTAACCTAATAATAATTCTAAAGTTAACAATTAACTGTACAAATAAAAGATAGTGTAGTAGTAGTGTATCAGTTTAAAATGTCTGGCAATGTCTGATATGATGACTGGTATTATATTTAATGATAAAATAACGCAATGACGTACATTTTAAAACTTTTATACCTTATTCGTGTATTGAAATACAATTTTGCTGGCTTTTATGTGACAGTATTACGTTGAGATTTGTTCATTGTAGTCGTGTGGGGTAATTTAATTGTAAAAAGAAATCCAACTATTTAAGTATTTATGTCAAAGACCATTACAAAACACATAAATCATGAAGATTTAGTTTATCAAATTAATAAAATAATTTAGGCACATCTGCGATTTTTATCAAGCTCAGTTGACGGTAGGTATTTTTGTAAAATTTTAATAAATATTCTTGTCCCATTAAAAGTTGGACTTCTTGAATATGAACATGCACGAGTTGCAGATCGCGACAGATGCGTAGCAACAAGAAAGGTAACATTAATTTTTAAACATTTACTATGTTTAATTAATTAGTAAAGCAAAAAACTTTTAGTACCTGTATGATTTCTTATTCTATGCAAACTTTTGTTGCTGTTGCTGAGCGTCTGTTGCTTCGAGTGTAGCGGAAGTCTACGAGTTAAGAATTATTATGTGTTAAAAATAAAAGAGCAACAGAATTGTATTCTTATTTTATTTTTTACGCTTCTTCCTTTACAATCCTTTATCTTATATTATCAATCAAGACAGGTCACGATAAGGTAAAATATAGCTAATTTTATAGATTATTTTATGAGATGAGGTAATTGTCTCTCATCGATATACGTCACCTAGATGCTGTACAAAGTTCTGCCTTTGTTAAATTAGAACCCACTCTAGACGTGCAATAAACTTTCAGTGTTCTAAAAATAGAAAATCAGGACAGGTGAATCGTATGTGTCAATCTAATGATAAAGTCATAATGGTGTTTTGTTTCAGTCAGAACATTATTGAAATAAACTCGTCTACTACTACCTACATAAAATATTAAGAAACTGTGCAATATTAGCTATAGATAAAACCAAGGCAGTTGAGTGACACCGTAATTCTGTTCTTTCTTCTGGTAGACGTCTATGATTATGATTACTTATTTAAGGACTAATAAACTATATCTTACCTAATATATTTCAGTGCTAATAAATTATCCTGCTAAATAAAACGACACAACTACATACAAAACTTTGGTAAAATGTATCTAAAGCTAGATACATACTTAAAGACGATTTTCTATAACACAGTTCATGCACTTTACGTCTCTATTAGTATAAAATATAAGTGGGTCAAGCATGACATACAAAGAGATAGCAAACACTTACCTACATTAATTACTTGTCTTTGTTCACAGCGGCACTAATAAGTAAGACGTTTAACAAAAGGGTCTTTATAATAAAAACAACCGGTCAATTTTACAGTCCGTTAAGTAGTACAAGTGGCACGCGTCTATATTATAATTTCTTCCTGTATCGACACGTGGAACTACAATAACTGCATCTGCAAACATTTTTTCTTTCAACTTTTGAAGTTCCCACGTTGGTACGTGACATGTTGGAGTCACAAAAAACTAACCAGGAAAACATCTGGAGGCTTTATCTATTTTTGGATGACTTAAGTGTTTATAGAGTAAAGTGTGAGGAACTTGTTAATGAACTTGAGCGTCGCTTTGAAGTAACGATGCTCCTTAACTTTAGACTTTTGAGTTCATTACGTTATATTATATCAAAAGGTATTTTCATTATTATCGGTATTTAAGTGTGATTAAAAGTGCATTGTTTTATAAATATAGAACAAATACGTTTAATTATAACTATTATCATTAAAAAAAATTCAAGACATTCTTGGTTATCAATTAAAAAATATGTTTTTTATTGTACCAAATTTTTAAAAAGAAGTTATTCTCAATGACTGGCTCAAACGTAGGATAATAAGATATTTGTATAGAAATTGTAGTATTTATTTTGCATATTTCATTGCCAATTTCTTGACAGTCAAAGGAATAATGTTTGAAAGCCCAGTGAGACAGCATAATACCTTTATCATTTGCATTACTTGAAGATAAGTTATTTTTATATGTTACAGTTACTCAAATATTAGTCAAAAGTCAATGTTGACTTATAGTAATATTCAGATAAATTTGCAGGCCGAGTTGAATGTCCCTTTGAAGATCTAAGAGATAGCGTAAACAAATATTAATCAAGTACCTATATTTAAATTATTTTTTGTTTGCATTAATATCATCAGCATACCAAAGTTTTAGGTCATTATTCTACTCAAATAATGAAAAGAATCAATACTAAATTCAACATATGCTACTCATTCTTATTAAATAAAAACCACTAATGCGAACAACCCTTACGCTATCTAAAATTCAAAAACATACACTAAAATTGCCCATTTAACATGTAAAATGACAAGTAGTTCCTGTTATACATTATTTTATGCAGTTTTGGTACTACATTTCGGAATTAAAGAGCAGAACCGAAGAGCGAAGCGAATATTTTAATAATTTACAATAGGACACGTGGCTGAACGGAAACCATGCACGTGCTATCAATTAGAATTGGAATAGATAAAAAAATCTTGACTAGAATGTTATTGAAGATGCCCTTATAAGTGGGCGGAGTTGTAGCTATAAAAATGAAAGCGAAATCGTAAATATACCCCTTTAGTTAAGGGGTAAAATATTTTAGTTTAAGTTCAAGTTTACAAATTGAATCAATGTTTAAAGGTAGAAATAAATTGTTGAAAAATGTTGTAGAATCGGATAATGAGATCGAACGTAGGACATCATCGGTTAATTGTGTAATAATATATGCTAGACACATTACATTTAAAACAAGGGCAGGTAAAATGACACTATTCAGGCCTTAATTCCACTCTTTATAAAGGTGTGTTAGTCGGCACTACACAGAATTCGTATGTGCTGCATGTTTTTTATAGACACCCGTGGTAGATGCAGATGTTTACTTGATTTTCGCGCTCGTGCGAAACACGATGACATATTTAAGGTAAGAAATGCGCGAGATAGCTCCAGCTACAGAGCTAGAGCAAGAAAGATTCTATGATTTTTTTTTAATATAGAAATCGGAACTAAAAGAACATCCAAAGATATTTGTTATATCAATAAAACTACTAGGTACTTACTTTTTATTTGCACGTAGCTACGTTTTTTCTGCATCACCCAAAGGTTAGCTGTTAGAAAATGTCTTTGACATTAAGCCTATCAAAGTAAAATCTTATTAAATTATAAATGCGAAAGTTTGTGTGTGTGTGTGCGTGTGTGGTTGTTTGTTACCACCTAGCGCAACGGCTAAACTAATTTAGAAAATCTAAATTAAATCAACAAATAAATAATGAATCATAGAATCATGGCTCATTATTTGCTATTACGCATTAAATGTCAATATACATATCTAGTTTTAAAATAATGATGATCCTGTTTCGCGAATGATTCAGTGTTTGTTGAGATATTATATAACAATAATAAACCTTGTTGATTTTATACTAGTCTAGTCTGAGTTTACTCGGAAATGATGATGAAGTTTATTTATCACTCATTTAATATTATTTGTCTTCACTTTCGTCACTACGTTGCGTGGGCGGGAAATGTGTTAGGTGGAACAGCACCATCAGTAGAAATGAAGACCTATTTTAAAACTTAAGCCTAGTCCAAAACATTCACTGCTGAATATCTATTCATAAACAATGAGTATGCTTACACAATCCTAGTTCGGCGGATAGGTGGAGAGCATTCTTAAGTGATATAAAAGGTAGCACGTTTCCTGGTCGTTCTCTAGTCCTGTCTTATCTCTTCCCACGGACAAATATCTATAAATCTATCCGTGGATAAGTATTATATGATATGTGAGAAAGTGCACAAATGATTTAGGAAAAATAATACTGTGATATTTGACTCGGTAACGAAAATGTGTCAACAGTCGCGATGTTGGGACCTTGAACCATCACTCACGAGTTAACTCCATTATATAAAGTGAGTAAATGACATCTTTATGTGACAAATATTCTAGATACGAAATATATAATTATTTATGACCAAGATGTAGTTTATCTGTTTTTGTTATCTAAATGAATAATATAGTTTTGTGATTTCCAAATATTTCCATTGTTTGTTTATAAGCGTACTAGCGAAAATATCAACTTCTACTCATACTATGATAACCTTTAAACTATTTTTTATAAATTATTATGTTAATCAGCTTGTTCTATAGTGGAAATTGCCGCAGTTGGTATTATAATAATATTACAGGATATTTCTATGACTGATTATAATATTTTTGAGATGAAAACTAATTATAATATGGCCGTCATGTGGTTCAGTCTTAGGATATGAAAATAGTGCATCTCTTTCCGTGGGTGTTATATTATAAGAAGCGACTAGCTGAATAACAACAGTGACTAAATATCATCTTACTACCTGTGTTATGAACACTGTGTTAACAATACTATCTCAATAAGGAACCTGGGCAACTGCAAGAGTTGCTGTACGTGTGTACCTAAATAAATAATAACTCAGCTCTGCTAAGTGTGACTACGGCAAAACTATTTACTTTGAAATGTTTTAAGCAGTGAAAGAGTTGGTACGTAACACTACTCACTGTTCTTAAGGTTGCAAGAAATATATATAAAATTGCCAACACAATCTCTTCTAGTGACAGTACCAGGTCCATCATTTTTAAAGTATATCAGAAGACATTGTGTGTGTGTGCGTGTCACAGATTACGAGCACAATATGTCAAATTTATCATGGTGAAAGCAGACAGATAGGTATTTAATCAGGTGACCACTGATTTGCATCCAACTTTAGCAATAAAAGCATAATAAACCATTCGGAAGGAAGTTAATATAAATAATTTATTTATTATTTTGAATAATTTTCCAATGCACACGAGTCTTTGCATTATTATGCTTGTACACACGTGTCATGTGACATGTGCACTGTACAGTAGGAAGTAACGCACACTATGCACCCAGCGCGGAACAAACATATGCGTTAACTCAGTAAGCATGTGTGTTGCTGCCCGTGATTCCGGTACTGTGGTAATATTATTATTATAATACTATCTATTTATGAATGTCCTTAAATTATATATTACATCTCCGCATCACCTAGAAGCCTGGTAGAAAATGCCTAAATCCGCCAATACATCTCTTTTGTATGAAGTTCTAAATAAATAAATAAATCAAGTATTATTTTGATAATGTTGTTGGTTTGTTCCTACGTGTATTTTTATGTTTATCAATAGCGACAGACAAGTTAGTGGCTCAACTAAATATAGCTGGAATAAGGCGCTTAAAGACCTCAGGTTTAAAAATCCTAAACTTACATTGATTTATTTATTCTATTCTGTTACCGTTTATACCACTTGTGCAGGCCCTCAGAAACGCCAAGAGTACGATATAATTGGCTATTACATTGATTGACTACTGCTTTTACACAATGTTTTAAGTATCTATTGGTTTCTGCTTGCGTTTCACCAGCATCACTACCCAGAGAGTGTTGTAAGTAGCGCTCTCCAGTGCTCCTAAATATTAAAAAGCAGCTGTAAAATTATACAAAAATACGTTAGTTTTAACATTTTTGATAGGTATTATAGTTTTGTTTCGATAAATCTGTATTTCGAGATTTTGGTTTTGTGTGGAAATTTCTGGAGATAGGTGATATTAGAAAATATTTTATTTAATAGGTAGAGACTTTGTCTAGACTAGACTTTATTGAATAAATTTACAATAATTATATATTATAAATTCATATAACTGTAGTCAATGACTTAGACGCCGTAGGAATGACTATGCATGTCGTCATTAAATGCGCAAAAACTTTTTCCAATATTATTGGGGTCATTTTCAAATCTAACCGGTTGTGACTAAGTATCAGTATTTTAAATGAATTGACTGCTATTTTACCTTCAACACGACCAGAAAACACCGATATTGTACGATCAGACCAGACAAAATTCAGACTCGGTATTTGGTTAGGTTAGGTTAGGTTAGGTTAGGCTAAAATATTTTTATGCCCCCCCCCAACGGGGTTCTCGCCTTGTCGCGGCGGGGGGGCTTAGTAGCCGTGGTTACCAAGGACCACGGTGAACCAAGAGGAACCCCAAGGAGGCGCCGCTCCTCTGGGCTTTGCCGTTAAGCCCACGATGGAGCGGCTCTGGAGGGCTGCAGTGTTGCTTCGGCGACACTGCGGCTGAGGAGTGGCAGGGCCGCGGCGGGAGAGGAGTGCCGGTATAACGGTGCGCCGCTCTCCCTACCTTCCGCGGCCTCGGCGGGGCCGCAACCGCCAGATTGCGGACGCGGTGGGGCCGCAGGGGAAGAGGAGTGTCGGTATTGCGATGCGCCGTTCTCCCTATCCTCTGCGGCCGAGTTGGCCTGCGGGCGGCGATCGGGCAGTCGCCGCCCGAACAGCACGGGCCCGAGACGGCAGTGCGCGTGTTCCGCACGCGCCTCTCGAAGGAGGGGGGGCTAGGCCCCTAAATCGGACGGGGCCCGCTCGCGGTGAGCGGGCCATGGCCCGTCGGGGTCGCGGATGAATGCGCAAGCGACTCCCGTGACCCCGACACTCTGGCCGTCTGGAGGAACACCGTGGGTTTTAGTCGGTATGCTGGCTGCGCTTTGAGTGCGGTCGGAGAGTCCGACATAACCCCCGCCTGGCCCGGGCGGGTGCGTATGCGTAATGCATTTCCCACGTAAAAAAAAAAAAAAAAAAAAAAATATTTTTATGCCATTTTAAAGCTAAAGTTTGAATTTTATAATTTCAATTTTAATTCTTTTATTCGGTTAATATAATAAATAAAAATATTATTTGATATTTTTATTTTATATTTGAGTATTTTCCAATACCAAACGATAACTAAGTCACCGTTTACAAGACTGCGGTCTGTCCAAACAAAAATATTTGAGAGGTGATGTTTAGTTCTGCTGAGATAATATCGAATGCATATTTATTTTAAATAAAATCGCACGACCTTTTTTAATATATTTTTTAGCATAGGTGACAGTACTTCTCTGCAGTGACTAGAGGTATAGTAATACAACTCTGGTCATTATGCTAACGACCAACCCTAGTAATATTATAAATGCAAAAGTAACTCTGTCTGTCTGTCTATTACGTTTTTCACTGAACTGATTTTAATAAAATTTGGTAAAGAGATAGAAAAAAAAACTTACGGAAATAACATAGACTATCGCAAAAATGGCTTGAAGGGGTTGAAATAGGGGATGAAAGTTTGTATAAAAAATGCGCTCTCCGACATTCACGCCGGCGGAGCTGCGGGCAACAGGTAGTAAGAACATAAGAACGAGAGAGGCATATAAGAATTTTCCATAAAGTCACAATTTTAGTTTGAATGTCGCCGTGAATGACCTAAATTTTCAGGACAACAGTCGTGCGTATTAACTACTGTGTGTGTGACCGCGAGTAGTTAAAATTATTTTTTGGCTCAAATCACAAATAACGAAAAGGTTGTACCATATGTACT
The DNA here is from genome assembly GCA_963082885.1 of Parascotia fuliginaria. NCBI lineage: Eukaryota > Metazoa > Arthropoda > Insecta > Lepidoptera > Erebidae > Parascotia > Parascotia fuliginaria. The sequence goes on from OY720175.1 coordinate 6,688,365, forward strand.
TTACCATTATCATTCGGAAAATTGACCTTTATTTTATTCCTTTGTATATAAAGGTATTTTTAGTTTAACTTTGGAATGTTACTCGTATTATGTACGATCCAATGGCCTCTTACCCTTTGTGCGTCAGTTGTATTGTATACAAATTGCCAGCAAAGGTTACTTTAACTATAAATATTCATATATCTGATTATAATTGCAACGCATTGTAGTAGTTAATATCATACTTAAAAGCACAATGACTTTTAGAAATTGAAAAAAAAAAATTTTTAGTTCGATAGTATCATAAAATGTTAGGTAGATTTTTCAGCAATATCTTTTTCTGGCTTTATACACAATTAAATTACTAAAATGGCCATGTCGCGACAAGAACTAGGAGAATGACGACATTATTCTTTCCCGTGAAGGCGTAGGTAATAGGCAACTAAAAAAATACCAGCTGCTAATGGTCAGCAGTGTTACCTGTTGTTAGCATCTCCGGTAACCAACCGCGTAGGCTTCTACAAATGTCGATTTAGGAGAGGTCTATGACCACCAGTGGATGTCTTCTGACTGATAGTTGCTGGCTGGCTCTTCGCCAAGTTTTTATTTCGTTAAACCTAAAATTTCTTTTGTTCGAAAATACTTTGGTAGCTACTCATTTAAAGGTATTTTCTTTATAAACAAAGAGCAATAGTATAGTCACAGTCTTATTATTACTAACAGTCAGCCGACTGATTACTTGCGCGGGGCAACGATGAAGGGGACAAGGGGAAGCGAGCGGCAGGGTCGACGAGCGCGAATCTCACTTAGCTTGCGTTCTCTAATCTGAAGGGGTGTACTACGTGTAACGATTATAATACCAGCTGTCCATAATGGTCTATAGGATTTGTTCTGTGTTTACCTGTAAATCTACATCAAGGTTTAATAAATATTAAAAATTTCATCAATTTCCACGGGACGTGCGGTAAGTTATTTTGAGTTTATTCGCAAATTCATAAGTACTAGTAAATTAATAAACCTAATGTAGACGTAATATTAGATGTTTACGAGTCGACTGATTCATTGTACATTAAAGCCAATTCTAGGAATTCGACGTTAGAAAATTACAAACAAAGTTACTACTTATTTAATTAGACTGTGAGACGTGGACCATCGAACAGAAGTTGCTGCGTCGATCCGGTCTGATCCTGTTCGTGTCTCCTCGTGTTGAGAATAGTTGAGATGGGAAAAATGAATTCGAATGACGAATAATAAATAAATAAGTTGTTTTATTTGTTATTCACAGATAATAAATAATTTCCTTTATTCAAAGAAAAATCATTCGAATGAGGAATAAATTCTTTCATTTGTTATTCGATTAATGAATAAAAATAATACAAGGAATTAGGCATTGTGTATTTACTAATATTAAAATTAAAAACATACGACCCGAATTGATAACCTCCTCCTTTTTGAAGTCGGTTAATAATGCAAGGAATTAGGTAAATATTGTATATTTTCCGCGCAAATGTGTTGTAGTGTGGATTTGGGACACTTGCGTGAACAGACACTTGTGCGATATTTTGCTGTTATTGAATCGATTTCTTTCAAAATCGTTAACTGAGTATCCCAGCGATGACTAAATACTGGGTGGCGCAAAAGTACTGGCACTAAAGAAAATACTTTTTTTTTTTATATATGACATTTTCTGTCATTCTGTTGTTGAAAATTGTGTAGAGAACAAATGTAAAATACACTGAAAATAAACATGGACCGTTTTACTCCCCAAGAACGTGGAATAATTGTGTCAATGTTCTTACGGAATAATTCATCAGTGATAAGAACACAACGTGAATTTCGTCGACGATTTCCCCACCGTCCGGCACCGATTGGTCGCACAATTCGACGCTTTGCCACACGCCTTGAAGCAACTGGCTCAACATTGGATAGACCTAAGTCTGGGAGACCAAGAACAGGCCGTTCAGCTGAAAATATCGATGCTGTGCGCGAAGATGTGGAAGAGTGTCCAGAAACATCAACGAGGCGACGTGCCACGCAATTGGGCATTTCCAGACGGACCCTGCAGCGTATTTTGGTGAAAGACTTAAAGATGTTCCCGTATAAAACTCAAATGACTCATCAGCTGCTGCCTGCTGACCACCGAGCTCGTCTAGATTACTGCCAGCGCGTCATAAACCTCAACCTTGAAGAGGATGATTTTCCTTCAAAATTGGTTATGAGTGACGAAGCGCATTTCCATCTCTCAGGGCATGTCAATAAGCAGAATACTCGGTTCTGGGGCACTGATAATCCGCGCATTATTCAAGAAACACCTCTACACCCACTAAAAGTTACTGTATGGTGTGGCATCTGTGTTGACAGAGTGATCGGACCCTATTTTTTCGAAGACGCTGGAGGCAATGCGATTACTGTCACTGGAGAACGCTACAGAACCATGTTACGTGAGTTTTTGATACCCAGTTTGGACGAATTGGGGCTGGAGCACATCTGGTTTCAACAAGACGGCGCTACGGCACACACAGCGCGCGACACTATGGACTTAGTGAGGGACGCTTTTCCAGGCCGAGTTATCTCTCGTTTTGGCGATTTGCCTTGGCCTGCAAGATCACCCGATCTGACCAGTCCAGACTTCTTTCTTTGGGGTTTTTTGAAATCTCGGGTGTATGTGAACAAGCCACAGACTCTCGCAGCTCTAAAAGAAAACATTCGTCAAGAAATAACGAACATATCGCAGGAAGTGTTACGGCAAGTTATGCAAAATGTCATAAATAGGGCTCAAATGTGTATCAACTCTGGAGGTCACCATTTAAAAGACATCATCTTTAAATCCTAATGGTACGAAATTTAATGGCACAAATATACATTTAAAAAAATCTAAATCTAGTTTTCTAATTTAGAAAAAATGTTATAGCTGAACCAAATAGGGTCTTTACTTTTGCGCCACCCGTTACAATCTTATGTCAAATTTAATAAAAGCAGCCGCCATTTTGAATTTTGCTGATAATGAAACGATTTCCTTCAAAATCGATATCTGAGTATCCCAGGGATGACCAAACACGAATCATGAGTCAAATTTAATATAAGCAGTCGCCATTTTGAACTTTGCTATTTTTAAACCGATTGCTTTTAAAATCGATATCTGAGTGTCCCAGCGATCACCGAACACGAATCTTAAGTCAAATTTAATTAAGGAATATTAAATTTGACTTAAGATTCGTGTTTGGTCATGGCTGGGATAGGTACCAAGATGTCGATTTTGAAAGAAATATGTACAAAACACTCGCGCAAAAGTCTTTCGCGCAAATGACAATTCGCACAAGTGCCTTTCGCGCAGATGTCTATTCGCGCAAGTGGATTCGCGCAAGTGTCTTGATACCTTGTAGTGTTAGTACGGTATTTATACATCTGAAGTAAATAATATATGTAACGAACGCTATGGCTCGCATGGCTTTATATGGGGATGTTGTTGGATGTTGGATGTGACAGTAAAAGTTGATGTACTAGATGTATAATAGGACACTGTTACTACTTAACTGTAAAAGCACTTTGTCAAAATTCACACTTAAAAATTAATTGTGTGTTACTCAGAAATGGCAAAATTTTTTGAAAGTTTCTGCATCGATTCTATATGTATATTCGCATGAGAATTCACTATATAGTAAAATTTAACAACAGAATTCTAAAAACATCTAAAAATAAAATAGAAAATATTTATTGGTTTCGCATTTGTAATTTTGTATATTATGTATATGAGTATAATTTTGTATATTACGTATATGAGTATACACCTTCGTTATTTCTAATTAAAAGTTATGTAAAATATTTAAGTAGTTTTTGTTGTGACAACCCTGACCCTTTACTAAGTTTCTGTGTGTAGGTATACGCATTGGCGGCATGTAATCAACAACAAAGGAGTCGGACTACTGGTAGGTGCATTATAATACATATTATAATACATATACACGTGGTATAGTAAACATAATAATATATTTATGTACATACAAGCAAACAAATATAACATTATGTATTAGTCACAAGCCAATTTTCATCGTGCAAAGTCATACGTGCTCTGTTTTTGTCGATACACCCAATAAAAATTTAATTGTATTTTGTAAATGACCTTTTGTATTAAATTTATTATAGAACATTTGACTCACGTACCTATTTTACAACATAGGTATGTAATACTGCCTAGCCTGACAAATAGACGTTAGCGTACAAGGGGGTTTTAAGTTGCTTTTAGTTTAGATTTGAAGCAGGATGCAATTTTTATTGCAACTTTACTCAAAAATAAAAAATAAAACATCTGAAGCTCATTCAAGCTCCTTCCAAACCATATGTCAAATTTACGCAATCTCAATTAAAATTATACTAATTATTAACAAACAAAAGCATATGCCACCATGACTTCTACTTTTTCTACAGTTTAAGTTAATTTGTAGTTTTTGTACAATCTGTGTTGCCAGATGGTTTGGTTGGCTTGGTGCGCATGCCGTATGGCGCTGGCGTCTTGTAAGGAACTTGCTACAATTTCACTGTCTACTATCTCAAACAATCAGGCTTTACGTCGGATGCATCCAAAGATATATTAGTCTGTGCCAAGTGTTATTTTTTGGGTAAAAATAGTTTGTGGATACGTGAGCTTTTGACATCATGGAGCCCAGAAGAAGCAACAAATTCTGTGCATAATTGTTTAAATTGTGGTACAATCGACGATGTCCATCATCTCTTGTTAGATTTATGAAATGGTCGTGTGAAGCTTGAACTACGTTTCATATACTATTTTATAAAATCTTCTATTTTTATTTGTAATATAGTTATATTTTGAAGATAAAGTTATGTTTTTTAAACTATAGGTCTGACATGTTTTATAATTTATAACAAAAGTCCTTAAATAAAGAGAGAAAAAAATCTATTCATATTTAAAACAATTTATATAAGTAGTAAAGTTTTTACTTATTGGTAGCACTTAACTGTGTATTAACTGTGGACTTTCTCATATAGGTTTTGCTGACCTTAAATCATATTATTATAAGAGTTAGTTTGCATAATAAGCAAACCAAATCGAGTCGTAGTTTTGTGTTAAAGAAGCACAATATTGTTATGGCATTGAGGTTTGTAATAAGAATAGAGAAAATATGAAGTTTTGATGCAAGAATTTTTCTAATTACTGAAATTATCGCACAATACAGTATGTCTATCACACGATGCTTGTATATTATGATTGCAAATAAGATCGGCAATTTCATTTAAAATAATGTTAACCGTGTTTTAATTGTAAATTGATAATGTTGAGTGACTGACGTTTTCAGAACTTTGTTATTTTTAGTGTGTCAGATTATTTTGTTAGACTTGAATCTGTCTTTGACGATAAGTAACAGGATTTTCATTGAATTTGTTATTAATTATTTCTTCCGATGAGTGCCGTAAGCGGCGACTAAAGGATTACTGAATAGAGCAGCGGTGTTACTTGCATACTAAATATTACGTTACTGGGGTCACCAAAATTGAAATTTAAATTGAAAGGGGCAAAATTGAAGGGAAGTATTGCGCTGGACGCAGTTAAGAGTCTTGGTTGCGAAACAACAGAGAATTGACCAGTGTTGCAAGCGTAAAAGAGCTATTTCGCGCGGCATAAGATTAAAATAATTTCGCTGAGCTGATGACTAACCTCCAGTAATGGATAGGCATTGAACACTCTTTGGAAGACGGTTATGTTTAATAATTACCGTCATTGATAGACGAGTGCGTTTCTATAAAAGAATTTTTTCTATAAATGTTTAATAATAGACATGGGTTTAATTCCAAATTTCTAATGGACACGAAAACTAAACAGTTGAAATAAATTCCAGACATAAATTATTTTCTTACTAACTAAATAAATACGTAATTTTATAAGTTCATTAACATTTATCACGACTATTATAATATAGTATTAAATAAAGTTTAGGGTAATAATAAATTAAAATACATTTTAAAGTCACTTCATTGTATTCAATTTAATCTTTACTGACTCTTATTTACGTTCAACGTAACAAGTATTTACTATTCGAATACTTTACTAATTAAAGCTAAATAATAAGAAATAATTATGTTAAATGCCTTAATATCAAACAATTCGACAGTTATTACAATTATTATTAATTTTAACTACAAAAATTGAAGCTAAGAACTTTTAACTTGGAACAAACCCACAAAACGAACTTAGTAAGCCGTATGCTTGTTTGCTACTAAAGTTATATTTTTTTTTTTGTTATGGCTACTTAATCTACACTCAATTAGTACTACATACATTTTGCGCAAATATAACGGTTTTTATTATTTTTGAGTAAAAACAGTATATAATATAATAATAATAATATTGTATAATATAATATTCTACCATTAGTATTTTACTGACCCTACTTTACGAAGACTTTAAGAGTCCTTTTATATTATCAACAATAAATAATTAGTAATTCCATAGTTGGTTTAAAAGATATCTGGTATCAAATATCTTTGCATGGTGTATTTGGTCGGTGCAAAATATCCGTCTTTTTAACGTTTTTCTCTAAATTTATTTTAGAGCTCAGAGTCACAAAAGTATTTACTGACAATGTATTTGTTGTCGTTAAAATCTTTGTTTATTATATAAATAAATCAGAGCTATCTTTTTTTTAATATCTCTAGCCTCAAGACAGGCCTTGTGCATAAGACGCAGAGATTATTAAATACAAAATATACGTCATCCTGATCTCTGAACACGTGGATATGCGAACTATGTGTAGAAAAAGTGCTTATTCAGTTTCTTTATAGTGAATTCGGTAGTACGAAAGGTAAATCTGTTTTTTGCCCGTTCCCATGAACCCTGTGACAATGGTCTCGACCTCTCTGAAAGACACCGTGGAGATCTTAGCAAGAATAAATATTATATCACAATAGGGTAGCTTCTTTGACTTTACCTTGCCGTGTAGTACAATTATAAGATCTTGATCGTTTTCCGAATTGAATTTTATACATAATTATATCAGAGAAAATTATGTTTTGACTGCCTAACCTAAATGTATTTAACTATTGCAAGTTTAAACAGGATAAATATTATTGTATTAGTAACTAAAATAATGTTCTTAGTGTTGTGTTATTATTATTATATACATTTTATAAATAATGTTGTTGTTGACAATGTAGGTAATGTAAAAATATGTACATATTTTAGCTTAAAGCATATTTATCGTAGTTTCTGCTGAGATGTATGGTATGGGCCTATTTTAACAGAAAATAATGAAACAAAAATTAAATTAAAATAAGAAAGATAAGCAATAAGTACATAAACTAAAATAGTTTTATGATATAAAATGTAAATAAAGTTGTAAATAAATATGAAAATAATCTTATGACAAATTTTAAGCCCACTATAACATATTTATTACTTCCTAACAAACGAGATTAGATACTAACGTCATATTAAATGAAAATGACCAAGTATCAAACACGTAGCACGTTCTATACGTTGACAACAAAAGCTATAGCGGCACGTAACGGACTTTTTTTTCAAGCGGCATCGATCAGGATATCTTCCTTGTAGGTTTTGTCATGGTAAGGGACTTGCCATTCCCACGCACCAAACCTGATTGCTTAGTTTAAAATGTAGATATATTGGTGCTAAATAACCATAACAGGTTTTACAAACACAATATTAGACTATATTTTAATATTGGTTTTTATTGAATAGGTGCAAAACAGGCAATAGATGTAGCCCATATCGGACGATTACAAAGAAATAAGTAACATCACATTACTCTAGTGCCTAATAATATCTCAATGTTTTGTTTAGTTTTACATATTTTAATTGCCTACTATTATAATTTTGTAGTTTAACCAATAATCAAATTATTTTACTGTAAGTTAAGCTTAGATATTTTATTTTTCTACTGTACCGAAGATAACCACATTCCCAGAGTCCAGTTGCACATATTGTTTGGAGTATCTTCTTATAAAAATTTGATTAGGAAACTTTGTGATCCAGAAAGCTGTGTAATTATAGGTCGTAAAATACTAATAAAAAACAGTAAATGTTCAACGCCTTCTTCTTAAATAATCTGAATACATAATTATGTAGGTAGTGGTACCTCTTATAAAGAACTATAATAGTAAAGCAAAATTGGAACCATTGCTACTGTATTCGACAGAAGTATCTAAGTAGCCGTGACCCTTAAATATTACAATAGTAAAAAATAAACAAACATTCATCTTTGGACTCTGAGACGTACCTATTTTTGGGCATTCATGTAAAAGGCAGCCTGACTTTGCAGAGCCCATCAGGAGTTATTGCTGGTTAAGTAAACAGAGGCAAGTAAAATGCCTTCAAATTTTGAAGTGCACTTATGTACAGATAATGTCTTTAATAAGTGTTTCTTTAGACTGCATCGCATAAAGATAAAGAGAGCACTTGTTTTGTGTCTTTTACTTGCAAAACATTACTTTGAAGTAGTACTATTACTCTTAAGTCCATCTTATATGAGAGGATAGTACTTCCGCGGACGATCCGACCCATTCATGCTGAAATCAGTGTGGATCTACTACCGTTTGTTTGTACACTTTAAAATTATTGTGATCTAGTAACAAAATGATGTACTTCCTGTCATGTTTATTAACTAATATTTACATTTAGTCATCTATACTATTATATAAAGCGAAAGAGTTTGTTTTTTTGAACGCGCTAATCTCTGGAACTACCAGTCAATTTTACCAGAATTCTTTTTGCGTTACATGCTATGTAACATCACGTTACTTGCGACGGGAGCAGAGCAGTAAGCAAAGACGCGGGTGAAACCGCGCCACGGAGAGCTAGTTATATATATAAACCCGTTTTAAGTATTACATCTTTGGTTATAAGGTCTTGATTTCCGTGGATTAAAGCGTGATGTTAAATTATCTGAGATGCAATGAATTTGATGACAATACAATACTTTTAGGAACACTGAACACACATTATATTTGCTTCACAAGTTATTAAAAATTACGAAATGATAATGATGTTGATGAGTTAAAGGTAAAGATACTCTGATAATATATTTATTGAATAATGTAGTTCGATAAGAGTATTAATAACTCACTTAAAGCTACGGTACTAAACTAACTGATATTCAAACAACTGCAGTCTTATCTTATAAAACTTGTTTTTGCCCTTTTCTTGAAACAGGATAAAAGAGCATCATTGTGTAAGACTATGTAGCTAAGGTTCATAGGATTAATTAGTGTTAACGGTTAACTAGGCAATGAAGACCATTTTTATGATCACGTAATACTAAGTGGATGTTTGGTAAACCACTATGTTGTTATCGGCTGTTCGTTTTATGATATGAAAGTTTAAATGGTTCTAGGCTATCATTATTAGGAGTGCTTAGTTGTATACAGGCATATTTATTTTTTATTGATGACATTTCTTACTTCTTTAAAGTTTTTAAAAGCTGGTACTATTAAATCCTCCTATTTATAAATTTAAGTAGGTATTATTTTTATCATTTTTATCTGTTCTTGATAAACAGTTGAAAAGGTAAAATCATGTTAAACAATATGATAGATATTTATCCAAGTGTATCAAAACCTTTAATCATTTGAAACAGTGCCTGACGAATGAGGCGGAAAATATTTAAATGGGAGCCAAAATACCATGCAACTACCCCGTAAAATATGGCGATATTTTGATGTAAAAAGTTGAAAAAAAAACAAAGAAGAATTTTAAATTAAGCTCCGGAAACTTTGGCCGTGCGTAACGAAGTAAGAAATGGGAACTGAAATGTGTACAAACTTTAAAATAGTTTGAAATCGCTCACATGCCAGCAACAATACTTCCGCAACTTTAACTTTCGAAAGGTACGAGTATTGCTGAAAAACGAACGCTAAATTCGATATTTAAAAACGATATTTTTTGGAAACATTGAGTTTCATTTTAATATTATAACGTACAGCAATAACATCATATACTATTGCGTCGAAAGCTAGTTGAAAATATATTGTATGCAAGGGTTAAAACTATTACTTGGTACAACAATTACTTCTGTGGGAGACTATAAATAGCTGGCCTACCTATAATGGATCTCTCCTGTACAAGCTTAATCGTAGTTTGCAAAATATTTTTATAGCTACTAACATAAATGTTTACACTGTAAAAAATAATTTAAAAGTAGAAGTCGTAATGACAATGTACTCGTTAGTACGTACCTCAAGTCATATAAATAAATTTTTCACCCCCTTAAACATTTTGTTAAAACGGTCCTCTCTCAGAATCTGGCATTTTTTATACGGGATAACGGCGGTACATTACAATTATAATAGCGCTATCGCCTTACCGTTAACGGCTCGGGATTTTGGGTCGGCTCTACCAACAGATTAACGCTAGTTTTACCTTACGTTTATATATATTACTAAAATGAACGACATATTGTTGTTTACAGCACATATCTCTAGCATAAAACCTTACGTTTTGAATTGGAAAGTTACGTAGCAATTTTACCTGGGTGTGTACCTATTTAATTTAAATGATAGCTAATACTAGTTACTTCTTCAAAACATCTTTATATTTATTGATGAATTTCATATTCCTATAATATTTAATATTTTATAAGTTACTTTTTGTTGTGATAAATAAAAGGAAAACATTAGTTAACCATTAGTTAACTTACACAAAATAATGGTGTTGTTTGCCGATGCAGTATAAAATTGGTAAGCTGCTTTAAGTAGGTCATTTACTGTCAAATGATTTGGTGCATTAGCATAGGGGTCTTTGTTTCACAGACTGGTATTAGAGAATGTGTTGTTAATGGGCCCACTAAAATCATTAGCAATTGATAAATAAGAAAAAGGGGTTCTACGGAACAACTCTTGCTTGTGCCCTTGTGTTTTTATGCTGTTAAATTTATTTAAGAATATCAGTCAGGATTAATAAAATGAATTTTAAAAATTTAGTTATATTTATTGGTATAAAGTAATTATTATCTAACATCACAATGTAACTAGTATAGAAGGCACTAAGTTAAATTTATTTGTATTAGTAGATGCCCTTGTTTGTACGTATTTACAATATTCAGCTAAACCATGTTTTATTTAAAATAATGTCTTATAGTGATTGAACTTCACTGGACATATAATAATTAAATAACACGAATAATGTACAAAGCTTGAAGTGCAGGCTCGTGTCGACCGTTACGGCACACCTTGCGCCCGCGCCGTCAACCGACTTTGGCACTAACAGCTGTATGTTCTACACTATAATGCTAACGTAATAAATATCTCGATTAACATTTATCTTTAATATACTAAGTACAAAAATAAACCTATATTCAATTACTGTTTAGATAAAGAACGCGCCTGTCTAGTCTTTTCTTGCCACCATTTTAGCGTTTCTTCAAATTGTTCTCTGTCTTCAGGCGTTACGTGAATATCAGGGAGTTCTTTCTTCAGATCCATATCATCATTATAATTGTTCTCATCATAAGTCTGGTCTTCTTCTTTGAATTTATACTCGTTTGGTACTAAAATTAAACCAGGATCAATTGAATCTAGCGGAATGCTGGTCTCCTCATTAAAACTCTGATGGATTTGTTGATTAATGGTTTCCGAATATTTAATCTCAAAATCACTCTCTTTCACTGTCACATCAGATTCACTAATATAATTTTGTTCCGGTATCACTGTAAACTGTTCTGCTGCATTTGGAAATGTGAAATGTCCATCTAGTATATGCGAGTTAACTTCGTCATTTCCAAGGAGATCCGATGATGGTGTTAGTGGCTGACTACCATTTTCCTCTTCCTCGTATAAATGTGGGGTAGCTACTAACTGAAATGATTCTACTGCTTGTAGGTCAACGTATTGTTGTCCGGGTAGATGTAGCGATCCATCTAGTTCGTCTTCTTCCATGTCATCATCTTCTATAGCAGGTGAGTTCAGTGAGAAGTAGCTTCTTTCTTGACTATTCTCTCTCGGCGATGACGATGCTGGCGATGGGAATGATTCCATTGATGGACGTGTTCCGTTTTCTTTATCAGCGTGACCAATGTTTAACAGGTTTTCCAGATTTCGTATGTATTCGACGGCCATCCTTAATGTTTCGACTTTACTAAGCTTTTTATTAGGACCTCGGTTCGCATTAGCATTTTCAAATGCAGAAGCAACTTCTTCAGGTATATGTCGACGTAATGCCGCAAATCCATCGTTAACTTGACGCACTCTGTTACGTTCCCGAGCATTTCGCCGAGCGACGGCAAGCGGAGTTGGCGCGCGCACTATTTCTTCTGTACTGTTTTCACGAAGACGGGGTTTTTTTGTCACGAGGTTAGATGTGATGGGCTCAGCAGCACGAAGCAAAGATGTCACTGACACTGTATTTTGCGAAGACTGTATTTTCGGCTTTTTTCTTACAATAATAATTTCACGTGGAGCGTTTTGATTGCCATCGTTGTTTATTATGTTCACAGAATTATTCACGGATTCTTGGAGCACCTGCGCTTTGCTGAGAGGCGAGTTGCGGAAGACGACGACGCCGATAGAACTCATTTCGGCACGATGAGTTGCTGTTTTCACATGTTACAATTGTTTATCTTATATTAGTTGCGGACTTTGGTGAGATTGGATCACGTAAATGGTTGAAAAATAACTATTTACTAAGTGGTGGTTGTTGCGATGGCGTCAGAGCGCCGTCCACGGCAGGAATGGCGCGTGCCGAGCAATCGCACCTGGGGTGGCTCGCGGGGGGATCAACAGGGGTACTTACGTTTACTAGTTGCACACATGCTCTTTCAAAGGGCGGATTGGGGCAGCGTTTCTGTTCAATATTGTTAATTTGATAAAATTTCGTGACGGCACGTTTTATTAATAACATTTTATCATTTACAATTTATAATCTTTCAATACTTTGTGTCATATATTCGTATTCAATCAAATCAATTTTAGTGACGGATATGTTAAAATACAAAATGGATTTGGCTGTTGTGATTATGATTCTAAATGCATAGTCACAACAGCTAAATTCTGAAATTTTGTGTACCTTTGCCTAATTATAGTAAAAATACACACAAAGGTATTTTAAAAAAAGCTCCACACATTTGGCACGCTGAATAAATTACACGCGAATGAAGACGCGTTAAAGCTTAATTAACTACCCATAATAAAAAGGGCACATTATTTTGTTTCATTTATATATTATGAAACATGTAAAATTTTCATATGAAAATTGAATAACGATACACTGAATAAAGAACGAAATATACATACCTAAAATATTGAAAGCTGTAAACTTAGAAACATACATTGAACTACAATGATTCTCCGAACCCTAAACAACATAGAGGACAATATAATTTTCATGGGGTGTCGCACCCAATACAACTATGCTTGTGTGTGTGTTACATATTATTATGATAATATACAACACACACATGTAAGTACAGGTCACACATGCACAAACCAGCTAAAACCGTTCGCGTGTTTCAATAGAACTTCAAATTTGAAAATGATTGCGCTGGCGCAGAGGTTTGGAACCAATATATTGTAAAAATACGAGTATGTTAATATAAAAAAGTACAGCACGGTAATCAGAAGTAGTATTTGAATAATTGTCAAATACCTATAAATAATATTAAACATCCTAGATAGAAGGAGAGACAGGAATAAGTAACTAAAACAAATAGGGAAACTTCGTAATATAAATAAATTAACAGAGTGATTATAGTTCTATTATATGAGTTAAAGTCACTTATAGGTAAAGCTATTAATTTCTGTAAATAGTTACAATTATGTATGGCTATATAAATGCTCTCTATACTTTCTCTACAAAGCCTAGATCTCCTTTGGATAACACCATCCTGCTTCTCTTCAGAGTCTGCTTTACTCAAAGAAAAAATAATTAATCTTTTTTATAAGCTATCGTGTTTGTGTGTTTGTATGTGTGCGTAGGTGTAGCGCCAGCTGCATGCTCTTTAACTTTTGTGTAGCGGCACGCGCCACTGTCCTACCCATTGTTACATAACTCTGATATAACTGCATAGATGCTTTGGTATTTTGACCCCTACTGTAATGGAGTAGAGTCTGTTTGTATCATCTCCAGGTTCTATGTAAGCTGTTTTGATGATAGTAATAACATTAGGTAGCTTTGATTGGAAAATTGTTCTATTCTCAGTCTATTTTTTTATTCAGTATGAAGTTTTGGTAATTAAGTTGATCCCAGTGCTTAGGGGCACCCCATAGCACTGGACTACTTGTGTTGGAGACGGGTTAAGTGAAACCAGGATTTTCATATCAATATCAGCCTAGAATATTAATTTATAGTGCTCAGTTAATAAACTTAGTTACCTAAAGCAAGTAGTAGATATTTTTTATTCAGTAATTATCTATCCATACTATTACCTAAAGCGAAAAAGTTTGTTTGTTTGTTTGTTGGAACGCGCTAATCTTTGGACTACCACTATTAAAAAAATCTTTTTGTATATGATAGCCCAGTTCTCGAGGAACTTTATAGGCTACATGTAACATCACGCTACTGGCGACGGAAGCAGAGCTGTAAGCAATGACGCGAGTGAAACCTCACTGCGGCAAGCTAGTAGAATTATAATAAGTATGCTGAATTGAGCATTGTCGTAATTTCTGACAAAATGTGATCACTGTTAATTTTTGTGGGAGTTTCCTTCGGATTGTCGATTGCAGGTGACCTGCCAGAAAAATCATCTAACGCAAGTAGTGGCTTGTCTTGTAACAGACTAAATTCTAGTTCATACACACTAAAAAGCGACAATTTTTTTAAAAAACCTGTCTACTGCATATCAACCTATTGAAAAACATATAGCAAAGTATAAAAAATTAAACTGCTTATCACTTTTAATATAAAGTAACAAGCAGTATACATTTATTATAATAATATGAAGATAGGTAGGTATTAGACAGTCCTGGATAAGTTTTATTGATTAGATTTTATTCCTTTTTTGTTGTTGATACATTTTTAAGTAGGTATAGGTACCTATATGGTACCTTATGATCGGTGAAATGTGTACGCAGGATAATATTTTATTAAAAATGATAATTATATTTAATGAAAGAGAAGTGTAGCTGTAACAAGTAAAGCCTATTGCAATATTTAATAATCTTTACACAAAGAAGCGCCTGTTGAAATTGCAGAGCAAAGATACTAATGAAATTTTTTACTATTGTGTGTAGGCGCAGGTATCAACACTATATATTCAAAAACACTGATTTGTTTTCTATAATTTTAAATAGCGTTATTAAATGTAGCTTTGGCAAAAGTAACTGTTATTTTATCTACGCAAATAATCTTGCTGCCAGGTTACTCTTAGCTTAGACGCCTTTTGCTATCCGAAAAGATTACCTGGCAACTTTTAAATACCAAGAGATGCTGTGGCTAGGTCAGTCGGTATTTTTAGGGTTCCGTACCCAAAGGGTAAAACGGGAACGTTACTAAGACTTTGCTGCCCGCCAGTCTGTCGGTAACAATTATTAAATAAAAATATAACAAATATAAAATTTACGCTTTATTAATAATAATGGTACGGAACCCTTCGTGCGCAAGTCCGACTCGCACTTATTCGGCGGGGTTATTTTTATTATAGTATGGGCAGTGTTAGTTTACAGGTTAAACATTTCAAGCTTTTGAAGCTTCAATTTAGCCATAATTATAATGAAATGCGAGAAACAGACTTTGGATTAGCTGTAAGACGAGTACAGGGTTCCTAATACTCGAAAGTGCATCCTGTAACTCAAGATGTCACGTTTTTTCGCGGCAATCGGCTCAAGGCGAGGCTTACCATCTTGCGAACATGTGGGATCCGTAATGTAGCTATGGTGCATATTATACTACTATATTTAGCTCAACCATATGGTTTAGCAGAGGGAAGTCGCGACAAATTGAAGAAATCAGGGCAGTGAGGTGGTTTAATTTATCAAAACAGAGGAACCCCTTTAGAATAAATGTGTTGTGCTTTTAATGTTAATTACAGTGTAATTTTATACGTGAAATACTTTTGGCACCAGGTAACATACAGACGGACAGCTTAGTATCTGCCAATCTGTCTGTCACCTTATTTGTTTTTAAAAGATGCCATTTTTCTTTACCTCGAAAAAGTCAAAACAAATCTGTGATAGAAAACTTTATACTAGTACACACATATTGTAATTAAGGGACTGAACTTGAATTATAATTTGTAGATCATCCAATTATTTGTTTCAGAATTACAGTCAAGCTTACGACACGCTCGACGTAGCGTCGAGGAGACTCTCTGTACTCCTAGACCACAGTCTTGCTAGACCGAGGTTTATTGAAGACCTGAATAAAAATATAGAATAATAATGGAAGATATGAATAAAAAACAGACAAGCTTTTCAATCTCACAATAAACTAAATAATCATTTTGTTGTTGAAATACTCGCAGAAAGTTTTTTAAGCATTTGGGATTTAACGGAAATATTTTTTGGGATTCAAAAACAATAAAATGTAATTCTTTGCATTTTTTTAATTTGGGATGCTACGAAAATACATAATATTTTTTTGTGGGTTCCAACGCCAAAAATATTTAACTGGGATTCCAAACTGGGATCCATCGGATATAAATCAACTAAATCAGTTAATTTTGAATGGGACTTGTACCCACTCCATGAATTTTAAAACTTAATTTATTTTTTCAAACTTTGGTAATTAAATTAAAATATAATGATTAAAAATAAAACAATTTAAAATATATACACATGTGTGTATTTATTCGTCTAAATAAAATGTAAAACAAATACATAGTTTTTATAAACAGTGAAAAAAATATCTTAAGGAACCCTTTTATATTTAGTTAAAGAACTCTAAAAAGCACCGTATAAAACCAGCGCATGGTCTAGACTGAATTTTACAGAAACAAACAAAAGCTAACCAGTGCATTCATACGAAACAGCTGTGTTATGAATAGTTCCGACCGCGTTACCTAATGCTATAACCTATCTCAATGTAGGACACCTTGAAATAGCTAGTCCATTGAGGGCTTCCCCGATCCAGACGTATTATTTCATTATAAACTCGTATAAAAGAGAACCTTCAACTTGAAAGTTAAATAAGCTAAGGTCACTATAACAAAGCCGTCGCCTGCCGTTCTTAGACTGCATCTAGACGGCTAGACTAGCCGTTCAATGGTTTGAATCCAAGGGGGAGTTGTAAGCATATCCGCTTCAAATATTAAGCATAAAAAGGTTGTCTTTAGAAATCACGTTACTGGATCAAAAGTAAAAGTTTTGGAGTTTTTATGATTGAGTGTATTGTTTACTTTTACGAGAAAGTAAGCAGTAACTAATACTTGTCTTGTATTTTCTTTTAAACAATACCGTGAATAATAATTGCTAAAAGAAGCCCGAGATAATAATGTCAATAAAAATAATAACATTGCATGATGTTGATAACATGATAACAATTGACTATAAACAAGTCAACAGAATAATGCTGGTGAAATCGCTACATGAGAAGGTGGCTGGAAAATCACGCATCATAAAAAGGATACTATTGTTCTTCTTACTTCTCTTACTACGATAAGTCCAGCAGTAGCAGTAGGACTTAAATAATGTTAACAATAAACTACACATAATAAGAAATATATTTTAGAAAATAGTTCGTCAGATCATCATGATTCAAAATTCGCGAAATTTGATTTAGAATTTGATTGTCTTAGAATTTGGAGGGCAGATGGTGACTTCATGGCAATAGTATGGTGTTATTATAAAGCACTAGCAGTGGTGCAAGTTTTATCATGTTTCCTTACTCTTATGTCCGGGTAAGATATAAAACGGTTTGTTATGTACCTATTCTATACTTAGAATACATACTAGCCTACTTCACTAGCCGTATCTACCTGTATTTAATAAATGTGACCTCAATCTCCTGCAAAATATAGAACACTTATAACCAGTACAGAATCGCATTCACATTTCTGGTCCAGACATAATACTTCATTCATACTCATTGTTTCTCACCACACGTGAGATATTCGGACCTCCCCTTCCTTGAAACCTTAGAAATGCAGTTTCAATGAACTCAACCAACTTCTTATAAAAAGCAAACTTAAAATTGCATTCGCAAAAATAATTTCTTTCACTGCCCCCTTACTTAAGTCATACAAGTCTCGATTATGCTAACTTCAAAAAAAATTTTAACATTGCAAGGATTCAAGATCAAGTTTTTTTTAACTCGGTCTATACAATTTGGTCTCCAGTTTTCAATGGTAAAACCGTTAGGTACATAATGTGAATTAACATTATTTTATTTGAGAATAAGAGCTACAACAAAAGTGTCTTAAATTATGAGATAATAATTTTATAAGCATATTTAATGCATGAATTCGAAGAAGACAGTTGACATTGTATTGACATATAATAAGTACTAAATTTGCTTTTGATCGTGCTTTTAAGAATGCCAAGAAGAATGAAGATGTATCGTGTGTGATACAATATATGAACTTTTCTTAATTTTATTTGCTTCTGAGTGTTTAATTCTGATGTTACTTGTAGATGTCAAGGACGGTTTGTGATATAATTATGTAGCACTTTTTCTGAAATTAAAAGTATTATTAATTTACTTAACCCTTGTACTAAATGACACTAAAGTTACTATTATTATTTTTGCTAACAAAATCTATAATCTACTATAAAATCAATTCCAACATAAATTGAAATCTGTATTATTATTCAACTTAACCGACCAAAAAATATCATGAACCTGGCAGATGTTTGGGCCCGCGCCGTATCACACACATACAAGCAAACTTTGACCTCCTTTTCTCTCTTTGCTTTCCTTCATTTAATAGAATAGGACAGAGTATGTCAATAGGGGTTGTATAGTGACTGTGGCCACGTGATCTCTTCCCTATTGCTTACTCACACATAGAAAAATAGGGAACCCTCAATCATTTTATTGATCTAAAGAAAAAATCTCGGCGATTCATTTTGTTACTTATCAAGAGCCAGATAAGTTTTAATGTGATTAACCATTATTAGAATCTTGTTGTATTTATTTGTAATGAGTTTCAGAATTTAATAGATCTACAAAGGTTCGATTACCGTTAACTATTCTTCTGTAAATCTTCTTCTTTGTAGGGCATTGAACAATTAAGTATATTATATTCAGAGATTTTTAATGTTATAACGTTCCATAATATATCTAATCGATTAGATTGTTATATCAAGTGAATTTAGATTTCATAATTTGGTAGCAAGTGTTTGTAAATTTAAGTTGAATAAATAAGAATATAAAGTCTTGTTAGAAAATTCCAATGGGAACATTTTAATACAGAATATATATAATACAGTAGGAAACTTAGTATGAAACCTATGCAACGTTGAACTGAGTTTGGCTCTGCCAATCTGTAGGTCTCCGTACTTCTGAAAATAATAGACTGTTACTACCTTGTCATAAATATTTAAAACATTCGGTCCATCTTGTCAAAAACTCTAGACGACTGACAACAGATTTAACCAACAAGAGTCATTGTTGTTCTGTAACGAAATTATGGATGAAGGTTGGGTTATCTTATGTTACTGTCAATCTGAATAAGCTAAGATTTAAAAAAAAATTACTGCATCTAAAATGAAAATGAAAATATGTTTATTCATATAGGTTAATTAAATTAACACTTATGAACGTCAAAGTTTACAAAATATCAGCAAATTAACCTACAGCCAGTTCGCTGACGAAGGAGCGCCATGAGAAGAACTGGCAAGAAACTCAGGCCACTCTTTTTAATCGTCAGGTTATTACAAAATTTTTGTATATAAATTATTGGCGTAATTAAGGCATACTAAAGCTTTACCACTAAGTGCCAATAAAAAATGATTTCCGTAAACATCAGAGTGAACACCGGCACGGGATATAAACGGTACTAAAAACTATGATGGGTCTTTAGCAATATAATATAGTCTCATTGGCTTTCGACAATTTGGAGTGTGTAAGAAAAACAAACTACTGGACTCGCGTATAGAGTTACGCTACTTAAACTGTCGTCAGCCGCCACCCACACGGCACCTTTTTGTTTTTTACGAATCTTTTTACAAAACTAAATAGATTTCCTGTTAGAAAAACAAACAGAGACATTTTATTGACTTGGAAATTTTTGTTTAAATGTCTAGTTGCGAATGAGTGATGGATTTAGAATGACACGCTCGACCTCTGAAGGAATGATGCTTCCGTTAACAAAATTATAGTTAGACGAAGTTTGGTAAACCCTTGCAAGAAGGTATCATTTATTTAATGACAATAATTTAGATATTAGCTAGAAGGTTTAGAATATGCAATTTAAGAAATTACTTCTCAGTTACCGCGGTAGGTAGCTAATGATTGAAACAGATCTGTTTTTTCTGAATTGTGGATCGGCGAAATCAAAGTTATCTGTTCATCGGTTTGTGGTAAATATATCAAGTTTTACAAAATTTCGGAGGCGAAAGATTTGGGCTGACGGGGCATAGTAACCGATCCTAATCGATGTGCAACTGTAAGGTTTCGTTTCACGACTCACTGCTGACGTAAGTATAAAACCCTTCTTTAACCTATGCCTGTTGAATTCTACGATTTACTACCTGAAATATTTCATTTAATAGTATTATAGTGCTTCATCAATGTTGGGTTATGTTCATCGAGCACGATATCAAAGTTAGCGTTAGAAAAACAAGAGCTCATACCACAAGTATTATATTGTGGGCTTTATCAGACATCATCCAAGGAATAAAGAAAAAAACTTGGGGACTACTGACAGGCATTACCGTGGACACCGCTTTGATTTACGAGAAATAAAATTTTTGGGACCTTTTTAGCGGCACAATTAAAATATTTAACGAACCTGTCGCAGTGGGTGGTGGGCGACAGTTCTCACGAGCCTATTAAATATAATTTTATTTGTTTTTATTAGGATTTATGAGTAGACTACATCTTCTTGTTTATGTTGGCGTTCAGAGGCGATAATTTAGCGTGTTTTATTAGAAGCTAAAAACGATGTCGCCAAAGTTTTTTTGGCTTGCTAAAATAATGTTTTTTGACATTACTTTTTGCTACGATGTAATTTTAATTAATTTTTTGTAGATATTTTTAAAACTTAAAAATTATGGTATTAAGTAATACTAGCGACCCGCCCCGGCTTCGCGCAGGTATTATGCTAATACTAAATATACTACAGAATGTCATATTAAACAACGTTTACAGCTTTTTTGTCATTAGACAATACAAACATGTTTTCTTTAGAGGCCGGCGGCTCCCAGCCGGTATATACCACCGCAACCGCTATGTCCCTGCATTACATTAGCAATCTATAAAATTACCAGTGTTTCTCTACTATATTTTGCACGTAATATACATATAAAACTTCCTCTTGAATCACTCTATCTATTAAAAAAACCGCATCAAAATCGGTTGCGTAGTTTTAAAGATCTAAGCATAGGTACATAGGGACAGGCAGCGAGAAGCGACTTTGTTTTATACTATGTAGTGAAGTCTAAATTGAGAAAAAAATATTAAGATTTTGTAAGAACATAAAGTACTATGGATACCAACTATACGAATAAAAAGGGTTACAATTTTATACAATTATGATAATAAGTAATTATTATCGGAGTTAAAGGAAGCTTGCAATTCTCATAGCATCACTATCTCATCACTAGATTTTTAAGAATACAGTATAAAGGTTTTTTTTTTATTCGAAGAAGATGACAAACAGGCATAGGCCCGCCTGATGGTAAGCAGTTACTATAGCCTCTGGACGCTTGCAACACCAGGAGCATCACTAGCGCGTTGCTGACCCTGTTAAAAACCTTTTAACTCTATTCTCAGGAAACCTCAACGCGGGCGCTCATTTCACAACCTTACTAGTACTATTCTTTATTAGTACTATTCTTCTTAATCTATTACAATGAAAAGTTTGTTTTAAGTGTTTTCTTGCATTTGTTCTAGAAAGCGCTTATGAACTGATTTAACTCTTTATGTGAGCACTTTGACCTTTGAAATCTTTTTGTACTTTTTTATGAACACCATGACAAATCTGAACTATAAAGAGAAGGGTGAACCCTGTGTCAGTATTATTTAAGATAAACTTGAAAAGATATAAGGTACCTGATATCGAATTCTCAACCTCAAGCAATAAACTGTAACTATTTGACCATCGCGAAATATAATTATAATTTTACTAAATACTGGACACGCACTGCACGATGACAAGATGAGAAGACTTTCATTTATCAACATACCTATATATTTATATCTCAACATTATTATAGCATTACACCCGCTTTAAAGATTCCATTTATTCACATGTCACCGTTCATAACCGCGATAATATCAACAAAGCGCATATAACCCGGGCTACAATAAAATTTTTCTTATTATAAACGATTTGTAAAATGTATTGTCAGCATGACGCGAACTAAGTTTAGTGAAATCATATTTTTTACGTCTAAAAGGGTAGCATTATAATAGTTTTGTCCTTTGGACAATATTGTGATGAGATGTCTTAGTGAATTCACAGCATGTGGCTGACGGTCTGTTCACTGTTTGGAAGCCACCACCCGCTTTGTAATATTACTCAGATTAACATATTATAATCGTTTTTAACCCTATAGAAGTATTCGTCGACAGTTTCATATTGCTGTAACATTGTATTTAGTTTATTTATGTTTATAGTTACAGTAGTAGTGGTGCACGTCAAAGCCGTTACAATAAACTTGAACGTGCTGCGTGCTAGTAACTAGAGAAACATAAGTACCACTCAGACCTTTAAATCACTTACCGTTGAACGCATACCGTGCATTATGTTATCTATTGCAATAATTTCCGAGGCGTTAAAATGAACCCGGCATAGGTAGGTGTCGGTGCGCAACGAGAACAATTTAATTGAATAAAATTAGCCAATAAAGTGCGTCCGTCGAAGGCTGCTACAATGGCATACCGCCTCTGCAGCTCGGTACTCGTAAAGCAACCTTATTTACTGGAGACTCCTTTGGGAATCCGCATTAAGTGGCCCCAATATACTGTTGGGAACGCATGCGTACATTCATACGTTAGGCGGTAATAGTTTTTCGATCCCATTGTGGTCCGATGGTGATATCTTTGGAAGACGTACTGTCTTGGAGATTTTACAATTCCCCGTTGACCAAGGATTTGTTTACTAGTATATCAGTGTGGTCTAAAGGGAGAACAAATGTCACCTCTGCTTGTAGAATAGGTACCATTGAAACTGGTATCAATAAATAAATGAGTGTGACTTAGACTTAGATGTAGGTAATATGATTAGTATATTAAGAACATATTTCCTAATACAGCTCTCATATTAGGAAATACATATATTTCATGTTACAACAGATTTCACGAACATCAGAACACTCAAACTCGAAACCACTTATTGGATTATGTAATTACCTAATTTGCTCCGTCTAAGGATCGAATCCATCCCAATCAAGACTCGGGCCACGTAACCAATAAAATTTTATTTCTTTCTCTATTATTTTTGTAGTACTTTGTCATTGGTCAGAGATCATAATAGTATAGTTTTAAAACAGTTAAAATTATGTGTAAGAAAAATAAATACATCCTAATAAGTAGCTGACAGTAGTGAACACGAGCCGTTGACATAAAGATGATGTTGGTCTTCAGAACAGACCAGAGACGCACACGAGAACTGCTTTACGCATCAAAATTGATAGACATTTCAACAGCACTTAATAAGCGGATTCCTCACACCACTTTACTGGTACTCAGAAACATCGATGTCGTTAACGAAAACTTGAAATTTGCATTTTATTTTACCGCTGACTTATTGTCACATCTCATGTAATTTTCTTGATCGTTATTACTTAAACGTGCAAAGCAAGCCACCTTCCTAATAAGCTATTAAAAATCATGGCTTTATAATTATAAATTATAAAGAATTTCGCTATTTGCAAGTGGTCGCATGACAAATGTTGGCCAGTCGGTGCTTTGTCGGCAGCAGTAATGAGACGCTACGCAAGCGGGAGACAAATTTATCTCATAAATATCTTTAAGATGCGTCGACCTACATCGTTAATTTACTGCACTGAATATCGATATCGTAATTCATTCTCATCTATATTATGTCATTTATTTAGTCTGTAGTAATATTTAATATCTCGGTTAGTAGTACAGGGAAATGATGCACTAATACGTCATTATGAACAAGGATTTTTTTTAAAGAAACCATGTAATCTACCTGTGCTCCAGGTGATCTACGTGGGAAATGTAACACACACAGTTGGAAGACTAAAGTAATATCCAGAATGGAAAATACTTTTATTTGTGTAATGTTTCTTGTACCTACGACTTAAGTCTATAACTCTCGGCTCGTGGCAAGTTGAATACACTAGGTATTTATCCTCTGCATAGGCAGTCAAGCACGTAGGTACCTACATTGTAGGTACTTATTCATGGACTACGATAACAATATATCATTTATACTGGACCCCACGTCAACTTAGGTCAACTGAATACATGGAATCAGACTGAGTAGGTTCAGTTGGCTAAAAAAAATTCCATAGGGATGATTTAGTAGGTATATATTATTGTCACTTCATTTCACGTGTTTAAACTGTGTTTAACAGATGATGAAAAGCATCATGCAAAGTATCAAAACGTAGCAAAATGCAACTAAACAATTATTACATCTCAATTTAAATGTCTTTACCATCTCATCATAATGGTATTCTTACAACAAGGTATCTGACAGCTTAAATTATGAGTTTTGACTTTAACAACCGCTTGTGTTTACACGTTGCATTGAAATACTCATTGCTCGGGGCCTTTAACGAGTGTTCCTGAAACCTCAATTTAGTAGAACGTTGACATACAGTGGGGACAGAAGCCTGCCACACGCATTGCGATGTCGGACCGCCAATTCTTTATGCAAATACCAATTATATCTGACAAGATCACATTTTAATACAGTAATTATGTTATGGGCGACACGCTGCAGACTTCAATATTAAAACAACACTTACAAATTCAATCAACTAAGGGTTTTAAGACATTTTAATAATACCTTTCAACTAATATGTCGTCAACGCGAACACAAATTCAAAACTTGTTAACAACTTTGCGACCGTTCATTATTTACTAAACAAACGGTGATAAGGACTGAACAAGCTGGAACATTTTCGGAACACTTTTTAAGTTTTGTCAAACGAAAAAAATGTCGGCAATTTTTTGTTGTTCACCTGTTTTTGTGTCGATATCGCACGAGATTCTACCACCCGTATTCTAATAAACACTTATCGAAACTTGATCTTAGGGAGCAAAGAATTATGGCATATTTAAACAATTTATTGCTAACGCAGAACAAGGGAAATAATGATAAGCCTCTGGTTTCGCGATAACGTTCTTTTAACTAGATGATTTGCCGAAATAAAAGAATTGTTTTCGAACGTAACCGTGTTGTGAACATAATCGTGACATCTCTAACTTTTTCTGTAGGTAATTATCGAAATCAAAAAAGATAACAGCTGGTGATGAAAAACAACTAATTTAATTAGATAGACTAAAAATATGTTGAATTCTGGTCGGTCCTAATTTATAATTTCCTATCTTAGCGTAAATGACATTGAAATGCCAATCGTATTGGTACCTACCTAACTAATATTGCGATGAAACATGAATGGGGAGTAATACTAATTAAGTCATTGACAATCGCAAATTTAAATATCTAACGAGTTATAATGAATAATATTTCAAAACGAATTGCACTTATAATGTCCTCGGCTGCATACGAATTGTTCATTGCTGATCTAATCATCATTCGGAAATCTTTTTGTTTTAAAATTTTTGACACAAAATTTTCAATGGAATTTCCTTAGAATCATTAATTATTTAGTCTTGTACAGTTTGTATATAAATTTAAATTATATTAAATTATTTATATACCAGTGCGCATTGCTTTTATAGATAGGCAGGTACCTACAATACTATGACAAAATGAAAATTTTAAATCGTAACGTTATGCACAATATAAACATACCGTGCAAGGAACAGCCTCATTTCAATCGCGTTAGCAATAAGCAGAGTGGCGCAGTGGAAGCGTGCTGGGCCCATAACCCAGAGGTCCGTGGATCGAAACCACGCTCTGCTAGAAATCTCTTTTTGCCATTTCAAAATGTCATGGTTATTATCATTTTATATCTAGTAATCATGAATTTAATTGCTTGAAAAGAAATTTAATACTTATCATAGGCGACTATTAAATATCTTGTTAAGCAATTATTTTTTATTTAATTTTTATTACTTAATTACAGCCATGAGAACATAGTTTTATGTCACCTATAAATATCTGTAGCCTTCTGTTTACACGTCATATTTCTTTAGGACTACATATTAATATCGTTAAACAAAATATCGATTACAAATTAAACGATAGTAACATGATCTTTTCTGCCGACCGTAAAATGGAGAGCGCGCTTTGACGTCTTAATCCAATCAAGCAAATTAGTTATTAGATTACAAAATAGTGGTTGTATTATTAATATAATAATCAGATAGGTATATTAATAATTTAGCGCGTGTTCAAACGATTAACA
The DNA here is from genome assembly GCA_963082885.1 of Parascotia fuliginaria. Classification (NCBI taxonomy): domain Eukaryota; kingdom Metazoa; phylum Arthropoda; class Insecta; order Lepidoptera; family Erebidae; genus Parascotia; species Parascotia fuliginaria. The sequence continues at coordinate 6,714,915 of OY720175.1, forward strand.
TTTTCTAAATTATGGTAGGTCAGGCATAAATAATAGTAATTTGTGTTTGGCGATTAGTTTTGTTTCTTAAATTATATAATTACCGTAAAATAAAATAGACTTAAATGTTCGTAATTTATATGTTTTTGGTAATCAGAAATATTTTATACTTAATTATGTTGTTGCTGGTTTTGTTTTGCCGTAGAACTGGGTGTTTCAGACTGTTGTGTATTTTACAGTCAAGAAAATAGGAATTATCACGCAAATGGGTCTATAGAGATATCGAATTGAGTTTCATTCTAACTTCCACAGGCTCAGCACTGTTTTGTGTTATGTACTAGAACGTGAATCTAAAAGCCAGTATTACCTTGTTGTTCATTAAGACCAAGAGATACATTAACCATTTTAGTTAAAATATGTAGTCAAATTACCATACTAGAAGAAGCTAAATAATTGAAATTCTCTCTTCTTTTCTTTTCTTTAAACTTGGTAATTATATTAGTTGGTTCACTTGTAATAATTACTTTGTATGGTTCTATGGTTGCGTTGTGTGTTAAAATTGTGCCTCATACAAAAAAATGCAATTATCTGGCGACTGAAATGAGTGGCCAGAGTTTCTTGTCAGTTCTTCTCAAGGTTCTACCCCGTCGGTGAACAGACTGTAGGTTAATTAGCTGACTTCATATAATTGTGACGTTCCTAAGCGTCATACTATGATCCAAATGAAATAAATGCTTGAGTTTGAGTTTGAATCATTATAAATAATAAAATTGCTTTCCACCACAGCTGTAAAACGCACTACGATCAACATGGTCGCATAGCGTCCGTAGATTCCTTTTTTAGTAAAGAAGGTAGACAGGTACCATATTTACATGTTCTATCTATCTATACTAATATAAAAAGCGAAAGAGTTTGTTTGTTAAATTTATTAATCTTTGGAACTATCAGTTGGATTTGAAAATTTGGCGTATGATAGCCCAGTTCTCGTTCTACAACATTTTCCTAGATTCAGAGGTAGTACCTAGTTTTGGTATTTTGACGAATACTTCATATAGGTCCTTCGTCTTCTAACTTTGAAGATAAATAAAACGTGTTTACAATCTGTAAATAATATATTACCATCTATCGACCTGAAGACGACCACCGCTAGATATCACAAGCAGCATTGCTGCAGCATTTCCACCTCTGGGGGGCGTATTAGTGACCGCAATAAGGTGGCTTTTAGGAAGCAGTAGGTAGCGCTGACAGTTACCGTAGTTAGTAGTGTATTGTATTTCATATAATATAATGTTAGATCGAAAACCACGTAGCCCTATATTTCATTTCCAAGTATATGCAGGCTTTTATGCTGTGTCACTGTAGGGAATTGATTATCATGTATAATGATAAAATGTAGTTATAAACGTCTCCAATCTCTTATTAAGTGAAAAAAAGTGTCGAAATGATCCTTCAACGATAGGGTTTAGAATGACACCATTAACCATAAAGAATGACCAGCACTAGAGTTCTGGTCACTATAAAGCTATTATTAATACATATCTTTTTTGTTCTAAAACCAACTTGTTATCTGACGAAGGAATCCTTTCAATCCATCCATTCTATTGTTTTTGAACCACTTTTTTATGTTGATATCAATATTTTTTACGATGGGAGTAACGATAAAACAGTGATTTGTTCCGAACAGATATCGGTTGGACGAGATGCCTTCGGGGCTCTTATGATGCGTTTATCATTCGGCGGCAACGTTTCTTTTGTATGTAAATATTTTATTGTTATGTAAAAAATCGTATTATTTGTAAGGTTGAATATACAAACGTCCGTACTTACATACATATACACTTAATCAAATATATTTTTCTCTGAAGCATAAGGAGATATATTTTACAACTATACTTAAGCTTTATGTGTTTAGATTCAATAAGGAACAATTGCAGATTTCGAACTAATAAAAAAAATTACATTACTACTCAATTAAACTTTAAAAAATACCTGTCAATGCGGCTGCCGTACGTGACCACTACATCAGTGAAGCGGTCACACACGTGAAGTAAATAAAGTTAAAATTATACGCAAATCTTGTAAGTAAATGATCTTAAGGTTAATAGAAAATGTATCGATCAAGCTTATTGGAAAAGATCCGACACTAAACACGTTTTAATGGAGACACTATCCTTCTCACGAGATATTTTATTTCTGTATGGATAAGTACCGACTTTGAACTTTCAACAATCGGATTTGTGCTAAGTAGATCATAAAATATTAAGGGATTTTTATATGCGTTGCGGTTTTAAATTATTGCATTTTTTTATGTAATATTTTATAACTTAAGTAGGTACCTTGGGTACTAAATTAAGAACCGTGGCGACTTATGTTTAAATATTTATTAAGATAGCCGAGTGGTAAAGTTTTTACACTAAGAATTACACTGTGCTAAGATTTTCAACGTGTCATTGTACCATCACAGATACTAGTAGCTGTATTATTGTAGCGTGCAAACACTACATTAGTTACAGTGTTAATTCGGGTAAATAATTTTAATTTTTCTAATGATTTGCTCTTAGTACAGACAGCACAAATTAATTTTAATAACGTTGTTGGACAACGGCTGTGTGTGTAGCGTTGATTCTCTCAGAAGTCAGTCTATTCAATTTCGCGAAGTCATTTATGAAATTATCTAAACTAAAATTATTATGAAGAGAAAATATTTGTTTTTTTGTATGTTTGTTTGTTTGTTACGATATAACTCAAGATCTATGTAACTGATTTAAAAAATTCTTTCACTTTTATAAAGTTACAAATAGGACGGTAACATAGGCTATATTTTATTATGCATAAGATATTTTTATGTCATTTTCAAAATTTTAATATTTTAGCGCCTTTGTAAATCTAAATATACATCATAATATATATCATTTATATCACAAAGATCACACACAACGCCATCTTGACCCAAAGTAAGCATATATTAAAGCTTGTGTTATGGATTCTAGAATGCGGATATACATACTTAGTTTTGTTTTTGTAATACATACCTACATATTATACATAGAAACACAACCAATGCAATTAGACATGTTCATGCACACAAATATTTGCACTGAGCGGGAATCCAACCCGCGACCTCTGCGTGGCAATCCATACACAGTACCACCGAACCACAGAGGCAGTAAATGATGCAAAACATCACTAATGCTATGATATTTTAAATATTTCCTAGGCGTTTCTTGTGAAACCGAATGAAAGTTTTGATACCGAAGCGGGGCAAACTTTTAGTAAAAAATAAAAACGTAATTTTTACTATTTTAGCTTAATTTAGAACATAGTCAAAACTTTTAGGAATTTTAGGAATATATTATCTTTGGCTATTATTATGCAAATTTATCATTAATAAATTATACCCAAATTAAAAGTACTAGGTACCTACTTACCTATTTTAAACGTATATTTTGATGTCTTGCCCGGTTCCCACGAAAGCCGATCTCCCTCTGCTCTACCATCGATGCCTGTACATAATATATGTATATAAACACGTCAAAGTGTAATGCTTTTAATTAGCCTACTGCAATCGGCAGACGAACTCACAATTTAAATTATTACAAATACCATTTCAGAACTTAATAACTTCGTATTCAAATATCACATTATAACTCACTTTAATTGAGTTGTTAATAGAAACATACTTCTCTATTTGAATATTCAAATGTATATCGATTATCGTTTTAGACGTATAGGATGATTGATATCGTTAGTAGTATAATTTGGTAGGTGAATTGGTAGAGATGTTTGTTTTAGTGGTGCGATTGGGTCAGCCGCGGGCGCCGCAGCAGCCTTAATAAAGTGTCGAATCTTGTGTATCTATTGTGATAATGGAGAATGCATACTTGTTAAAAACAAATATTCAAAGGTCTCAAAATCTGTTTCTTAATTTGAATTTATTACCACAATATTTTAACAACTTAAACGTTTTTCATTCAAATATATAGCCTTGGTCTGCTTCAAAATCTTGCTTGATATACCTAGTTCAGGCACAGATGTTGTAAGACTAAGTTTACCTAATATAAGACTCTGTAGTTATTTGTTATGTTTTTTATGGTTTTTGAATAAATTAGTAGTTAGTCAAGTTATGCCGCCGGTGCCTCTCACAAATCTGTACACCTATCTTATTATTAAGAATGAACTGCTGATTAGGCTTAGATGTAGGTACACTCGAAAACTCTCGAGAGTAATAACAATATTGTTGAAATAAATATGTCGGTTGTGTATAGACGTAACTAGTTAAGTGAATATACCGAATTACCTTCTACAAAATTTTTACCTTTTAATTTAACAAAGACACGATGTCAAGTGACATTTTATCTATTAATATTATGGTACTAGTGCACAGGGCATGGTTTGTATTTATTTTAATTCTGTTGCACTGCACACACCTATTTACTAATCTGCTATAGTAACTACTTATGCCTTCTGAAACCAAGTGTTAGTAAAGAGAGATTTTACTCTTAAAATCTTCAATACAATTGTGCAATGTCTTTTACTCTAACGCTTCTGTTCCTCCATAGATTGTCCGTCGATAAATAAATATTTATATTGTGTTAATGACAAAGAGTGTATTCGAGAGATGTAATAGATAACGTGTTATGCCCGTCGCCTGCAGCATACATTTTGATCTAATGTACCGTGTTTAATTGTAATCAATTCAGGTGAGTTAATGAATTCGATTGTGGATAATCCGGACTGTTTCAAATGATTTTGAGATCAATGTCTACTTATTATAGCCTCACATTTTTATGGCTCTAGTTTTATAAGTATTTTTAAAAAATCAACGACCGAATCTGTAAATTGACGTACGTTGGAAAGTAACGAAGTTTTTTAATTAAAAGCAAAGTTATAACACCATTACAACATTCTCTGATTAAGTGTTACATCAAAAATAAAAATAATAAATATAACAAAACGAAAACATAATAATAATATTATCTAATAATAAAATAATGTAAGCTATTACGTTGACCGAGTTACTTTTTAAAGACTATATTTTCTCACCTCAAGATACACAAACATACATGATTAGTAATTATCTAATTACTGAGTGTTTTTGTTGTTAACTTACCTACGTGTCACTAAAGTGATGTTAATAATTTATCAGTACCTACGTTTAGGCACTCTCAGAACAATATTTATTTTACAACAACAAAATTCGATTCGCGACATTGAGATCACATAAAACTGAACATAATTGTACCGTGTGCCGCGACAGCCCAGCAATTTGTCGATAAATACTGTATCAACTTCATACAGCGTCCACCGTCACGGTCCTTACACTTAATTAACGACAATCATGCAAATCATAAGAAGCAACGAATGTTCAGACGAACCACACACTTGTACTTAAAAGTGAAAAACATTAAACAGAAAAAGTTTTATCGAGGTTTACCATTAAGTGTAATTTCGTAGTTAACGAGCATAGCCTACGTGAAGAAATTCGATAAAACGACAGACATATTACTGATGTCAACTACCTAGAAAAAATGTAACAGGTTTCAAATACTACAATTTTATAAGCTTTAGAAAATAACTAATGATAGTACAATATTTACACAAAAGTTATATAATATAACATAGTATCGCATATCACACACACTACACACAATGCCATCTACACCCAAAGTAAGCATATATTATTTTATTATAGATTGTGTTATGGGTTCTAGAAATGCGGATTTACATACCTAAATACTTTTTTTGTTAATACTTACATATTATCATACTAACCCCCAGTTTCTGAAAGACTGATCTACGAAAAATTAACAAATCATCTATTAAGTCTCTTGTAAAGTACCTAAAAGCATGCTAAAAGCGTGAGTAATTAGTTTAATTTGATCTAGTTAGTTAATAATTAGATCAAATTAAAGTAATTAATCATGCTTTTAGCAACCCAATTAGTAGAAGTACTTCACATGAGATTTAACAGGTGATTAGTTAATTTTTCGTTGATCAGCCTTTCAGAAACTGGGGGATAGTGTAGTATCTGTGCTACCTACGTTTGGTGTTCACTATTCGTATAATTATATCACTTTACCACGTATAAGAAATTGTTGCACCCGCGCACCACCACGTGCTACTCGGTTCACTGTTTCTTCTATGCACGCACCGGACAGAGAGTGAATATCTCCTCTCCGCTCGCATAGACTACACATAGAATCACCCAGACCAATGCCAATAGTCATATTCATGATCACATTATATTTGCACTGACCGGGAATCGAACCCGCGAGTTCGAGTTCGCCCCGTGGCAGTCCATACACAGTACCACCGAACCACAGAGGCAGTCAAAAGAAATCTTATGTTTTCGATCTAGTGGTTTCAAGCAGGCTCTATTAAAATTAACATAATATGAGCTCTAACCGTACATTAAACTAAAAGCTCGCTTCACTCAAAGCTATCTCGCTTGCATCATGACTATCTGCTAAAACTTATAGCTGCTGTAAAAAAAAACTGTAATAATTCCAATTAACCCTAATAATAGGCCCCGGGCAGTAGAGAGGCAGTGCGATTAAAAAGACAAATCCTTCAACCACTAGAGTACAATAGCAGGTTGTGAGCATTCCGTCCGTTCGAAGCCTGCCCTTTATTAATAGACCAGCGACCGGTAGCCGCCACGGTTGCCATACTGAGCGAAAGATATGATTAACACAAAGGCGATACATAATAAGCGATATTGGGACCAGTTCGGGGAGCTATGGACATAATATGTAACCACAGCAGGTTTTTGATCATATCCATTATGGGCTAATGCTCATGGCTGCGACAAACGCACGCGTTCGAGTTTGCTTTCTGTGAAACGCCTCCGAGCTGCACCATCAGTGAATGTACCTTTAACATTATGAAAAGCAAGAAAGTATTACGCAGAAATATTTGCATGTCTAAATATATGTTGAGTATGTTGTCAAATATGGGTAAACGGAATCAATTATTACTTCTTTTTTAAATATTAGCAACAAAAATAGCCGATATTTATACATTTCTGTTAAAATATCATTATTTTTTTAATATATTAGTTTTTATTGATATCTAATCTTTTGTAGAAGGAGCGATATGTATTACCGCGGTAATGTATTATTTATTAGGCAAATGGACTAAGTGAGCAAATTTAATATGCAGCAAATGCAGTAATGAACAAAATACATCCTTTGTATCTCTATTTTGCGTTTTTCTTATTACCGAAAAAAGCTTGTCAAATTTTTGGGGCTGATTTACATTAATCTAGTAGCTGCTGGTGCCAGCATCACTGGATTGAAAACATTTATATTGATTAGTGATGTTTCAGTGCCGAGGTGCTGACGCCAGCTACTGTATCAATGTAAATTAGCCTTAATAATTGGCAAGTGTAATTCAAATTTCTCTAATTCTCTAAAGCATTGGCAGATGATGAATAATGGCGTGCGAGAAAATTATGCGGCATTGGTATTTTAGTAAGTCCACTAACAAATACTACACGAATCTAACGTATATTAGTAGTATGGATAAGGATTATAGATCCTGGAATTTCATAATACAGTTAGTAGTTCTTCATTTCTAACCTTCATTGTTTAAAAAAAGGCTTTGACGTGTGCAAGATTTTTTGCTCAAAACTTATAGCGCAGTTAATCTGTGTAATTACATAGCCGCAGATGTATATAAGATTGTACATGCAATATTTTATGCATATCCTTATCTCATGATAAATACACTTAAGACGATTTTAAATAATTGGTCTATAACTAGAATTGGAATTGGAATAGCCTCTACATTTACAACAACCCAATAATATAAATATTAACATGTAGGTCTGTATTATTTTATTTTATAAATTTTATTTTGAATTGCCGACTATAGAATACCAACGGTTACAACCCAAGTTTGGTCAAGTTTGGTAATTAATAATAAATAATTTAAAAGTTTAGTATTATAAGCAACAAAAGAATATAAATAAATAATCCTTTAAGATTTTCATTTGACATCCTCAACTAACAGCTTGGTGCATTATGTAACACGACACGATTAAAGTTCAAGAAGTTCAAAAAGGTTCTACTTATAATTAAAAAATGTAGTTAAAATCTTATCTGCTTCTAAATGTATTGTTCCGATATTTTAGACGGATCCCTAAATAAATAGATAAACAAATATAATACAAATTAAAATGCAAAAAGTAATTCTAACCGCAAAGTTGCATTGCACATACCTAATGACGAGTATCCGCCAATTAAGGGTCTGTAGAGCGCATGGGCCGTGACAAAAACTTGTCTTGTGTGCCTTTAAGAGGCGCTACCGAACTTAATTGGACGCAGTGGTTATCGGCTGCTGGTTATTGTACCAACTGCTATGGCAATCGAATAATCGAAGGTCGACCGAGCGGATTCCACCTAGTGCAGTCTCCCAGTCTCCTCTTCCATCTATTTACGTCTTCGTCAACAAAAATCGTAAAATTACATCAACGAATAAAAAGAACCAATACCAAAATTAGTATTTGAAATTTAAATAGTCCTGTTAGAACTTTAGTTGCTATTGGAACTGCTATTATTCATGTTGGACGTGTTAAGTGTGATTGATGACCGTTTTGCGATAATTTGTTGTTATGATATTTTTTCGTACTAGACGTGCACATTTTTATACAAAAATGTTTGCCGTCCACTTGATGGTAAGTTGTTACTATAGCCTATATTAAGAGGCGAAAAAGATATGAAAGATATCTTTAAATATTAAAATGGAATACAATCTAGTTGTTACTGCTGTGAAAGATTTGGAAATGAGGGTGCAAAAAGGAAAAGGAATAGTATTGATGGAATAAATATGACCTATGGCTATTTCACTTATAAAATGTAATGCAAAAGGGGTAGGTAATACACCGATATTCTTTTGGAGGGTATATATTTATAGATGCCAATTAAATAAGGCTTGATTAGTTAAGTAATGTGTGACACACGTCCCGAGTCGCGCTTCGCACGGCGTATGACGATCGTCATCAGTGACCAGTGAGTGCGATAGAAGGTCGTGGCGCGTGGCATGCTCACGATTGCCGACTGGTTCTACCGCCTGCATATGAAGAATATCCTTAAATGAAAATAAACATTGTGCTTCATGCCTATCAGTCTTTTAAAATGAATTTTATTCATCTCGCAAATCATAAATGAATCGTTACCCACTCCTGTTTTAATCCAAAGAAATTCTGGTTTTTGCAATAAACATTGGATTAATCTGTTATTTTTTTATTTTACACTAGGTTTTGAATAAGGCGTGTATTTCATTTATTTCTTAATAAGCAAAGCGACAGTATTCCAGCCAATGTTTAATTAAGAAGTAGCGAAACAGCTCGTGGTCTCTTACATATCTAGCTATTTCTTTTTTAATTATCAATATTTATAGCTTCTATTTTGTTTCGTCAGGTATTTATAACCATCGCGATATGTGAGTCTAATTAAGTAGAGTTTATTTAGGCTGCAGATATTGTCACAAGCGTTGCGATATGTGTTTTCTTTTGCAATGAATAAATGCGGAAGCTTATAAAAAAATAGTTTATTTGATGGAATGAGGTCGATGCACCTCAATGCTCAGAACATACAGGTTTGAGTGTTGAATTTATTAAAATATAATTGATACGAAAGTTTAACGTTATTACACTAATAGGGTTGAAACTTTGTCGAATTAACTTACGTCCAAATCAGAGGTTTCTTCGACACGTTTGCGGATTGTGTTGTTTCGAGAAGGTTCCAGTGTTGATGACTTGTTTATTGAGTATTTCGGGCGGGTAAAAAGAGGAATCCTGTGTGTCCAGTGGAGTTGTCCACTGTCCATTCAAGAATTTGTTGACAAGCAATTAAGAGTGAACTCAGGACGAGTATGTGCACACGTTCAAAACAGTAGCAAGAGAATATTTTATGATTCATTTTTTTTTCGATCGGTAGATAAAATATATATGATTTTGATAAATATAAAAGGGCATAATTTTAATACTTTATATTATTATAAAATTGTGCTTCTACTCGTATTTTCATTGCTTACCATAATTATGAATTTATGATTAAAACAGAAACAGAAAAAGAATTTTATAGGCATGCCTACTGAATATAACTCTGGTTTCCCTTCAAAGTAATCTTTGCCTACTAAATAATGTTGAGTTGTAGTGCTTTTATTGTATTTCTATGCTACATTTAACATATTTCTATATCTATATAAAAAGTATACACATGTATTACAATCGTTATGGCAAGGAGAAATTCTCTTTGAGGTCATGGTATTACTATGAGTCTGATAATTTTTCTGCTATCAGAGAATTAAGGTTTTATTTTTAATTCCCTTCGCCGTAAACCTTCATTCTCAAATGAGAAAGAAGGTTTACGACCAGTGTTAAAATAAGTGAAAACAAGCAGAAGGCTGGTGAAATTAAAACGATTAATATTTGCCAATATCAGCAAATAGCTAGTAATTGCATTGGCTAGTACTAATAGTTACGCAGTTAATAATGTGAATTAACTATTTGCTTACTGTTTTTTTTTATGTATAACTCATCAAAAACTAAATTTGCTGGTATAGTTTTATATGTCAGGGTACATTGCAAGATAAACGATTATCAACTGAAATAAAGTAACAAATAGTTTATGGTGGTGAAATTGTTAAATAACGTACCTACTTACTAATCTACTGTCTACTCCTATGAAATGAGTCGTGATGTCCTAGTATCGTATTTTATAAATATATAAAAAAATCTCGCTTATAGTGGCATACGAGTAACAATACTGATGATGAAATGAAAGTTCTCTTAAATCTTTAAAACATTTAAGCATGGTATGTCTTCGAGTGTTATGACCATAGCAGGTAGTTCACTACAGAGCTTATGCTTACGTGAAGTAAAGTAGAGAAATATTATAATTATTATGAAACTAGCTTCTCGCAGCGCGATTTCACCCGCGTCTTTGCTTACTACTCTGCTCCTGACGCCAGTAAAAGAAAGAAAGAAAGAAAGAAAAAACATTTATTTGTTCTCAACAAGTTAGTTACAGAACATATCAACAATACATTATAATAAATAAAAAATAAAAGTAACAAACTTAGTGAGATACAAAATGGCCCTAACTCAGCTTTGTGCCACCTTGCGAACAAAGCAGCGCTGTTATTCTGTTAGAGCCAAGATGGATGGTATTCTGGTATGACAAATTGACAATATCACGGATTAATCAAAGAATACCCTGACATTAATAACAAACGTAGATACAATTTATGTAGATTGAAACAAAATACTTAAAATAAACAAGTAAATATAATAATGATCTTATAAAATGTTTAAATATATAAATCTGTAATATAATTAATAGTTATTATTTAAATAGTAATATATAACATTGTAATCTAACAATAATTTGAATCATAAAATAAAACGGAACGGAACGCAAACTTTCCTATTGGCTGTGACAACTGACATTACCACACCCATTAGCCAATAGCAAAGATCAAGAGAAGGCGCGGGATTTAAAAATTATACAAGTGACGCTTTGATGAAGTTTGGTGTAGTGAAACAATGTGAACTGAAAAGTAGAAAATCTTAAATGAAGATTCGTTAAATTTGTAAATTATTGTTCATGATGTGTTTAAGCTGCAAAATAAGTGATAATGATTGTTGAGAATTGATTGTGTGTTGTGTTTGTGTGTGTTTATGTCATGTTACTTGGTCTGATGCCATAATTGATTTGATGACCTACATCGTGAAAACTTGTAACTGCTGGTGGGACGCTTGCTCGCCTCCATGCAAAGACGTGGTGGTAAGTTCATGTTTGGTGCTTCTGTTCGTTCAGTAAATACTGTTTATAATTCTTGCTGAAACTTTGAACTGTCCTTAGATTACGAATGGGCGGCGGCAAGTTGTTCCAGCAGCGAGTGGCAGTCAACTTGAAACTGCCACGAAAAGCAGCAGTTCTATGTTGTGGTGTTACAAGAAGATATGTAGACGCACGAGTGTTGTGCTTGTTATGATCACTCGACCAGGTAAGTTTTTATATAAGTATTCGGGCCTTTCATTAAATATAACGCCAAAGAGTAAAGTGGCCAAGTGAAGTCTTCTGCGCGTCGACATCTTCATCATGTTTCCATTGTTGATGTAGGGAGTAACATGTGAACGAGGCGGTACATTGAAGCAGAACCGAGCGCATGCATTTTGAACCCTCTGCAGTAGCCTTTCAGTCCTGCCGTGGAGGCAGGGTCCAAACACTGTATCAGCATAATTAAGCCTTGACAAAATCAGCGATTCACACAATGTAATACGCATATCTACACTAAGGTGAGGACGGATCCGGTATAGCAGTTTTAGACGGTAGAAACAGTTGCGTACAGCTTCTAGTACATGAGTCTCAAACTGTAACATACCATCAAGAACCACCCCCAGGTTGCGAGCCTCCAGTACCTGTTCTATTGGTGTACCCTTGATCCTAACATCAGGCTTGTTGTCTTGAATCTTCCCAATGATATCCCTCGAGCCCATTATCATAAACTTAGATTTACTGGGGTTAAGTACTAAAGAATTTCTATGAGCCCACTCTGATATCTTGTCTAAATCATTGTTCATGTCATTTACAGACTCGAGACATTCACTGGGAGAAAAAGAGATATACAGCTGGAGATCATCAGCGTACAGATGATAGTTGCAGTTAGTCACGGAGCTAGTTATATCTGCTGTGTAGATGATAAACAACAAAGGCCCGAGGACCGAACCTTGTGGGACGCCGCATGCTACAGGACTGAGAGAAGAGGTGACACAACTACCATCCACACCACTCTGCAACTGCACAAATTGAGAGCGATTGCTCAAGTAGCTATCAAACCAACGCACTGTCTCCGTGTCACAGCCATAGTATGCGAGCTTGGATAGTAAGAGAGTGATGTTTATAGAGTCAAATGCGCGGGAGTAATCAAGCAGGGTGAGCAGTGTCCCCTTTCTCTGATCTCTAGCCTCCAAGATGTTATCCACAATATCAATCAAGGCAGTGGCAGTACTATACCCTTTGCGAAATCCTGATTGTTTCTCCGGTAAGATTTTAAGATGTTCTATATAATGCCTCAATTGACTACATACAATTTTTTCTAAGACCTTAGATAAGCAAGGCAGTAGGCTTATTGGCCTGAGATCTTTATATGAACTGGGATTTGAATTTTTAGGGATAGGTGTCACTCTAGATATTTTCCACAAGTCTGGAAAAACAAAGGAGGTCAAAGATTTATTTATGATGGCAGTAATAACTTTGAGTGTATGTGGTAGAGTCATAATAAGCATCTCTAGAGATATGTCATCAACACCTAAGGCATTGGACTTTAGAGTCTGTAGGACTTTTAAAACTGCCACTTCATTAGTTGGTTGAAGATGGAAATTATCCGAGCTATATTTGCCAAATTCGAAAAAGGTTAGATCTGATATGGTAATACTTCCACTGCCAGGCACTTCAAGGACACACCAGTAGCGTAATGTACGCAAATATATTTTTTTCAATCCGACTGGTAGTTCCAGAGATTAGCGCGTTCAAACAAACAAACTCTTCCGCTTTATATATTAATATAGATAGATAATAGATATAGATATAGATTTATTTGTCAGAGAAATACTTGTCTGTCCTTAAAATCTTGACATAAGAAGACGTCACGTTTTTGCAAATAAAAAGAGAACGCATAATTATATATCCAAAGTCAGTTGTACAGTTTTACGGAGTGCTACCTGTATTTCAAGTGAATGCCTAAAGGCGATAGTAATCTGTCACTGTTATTGAGCCTAGATCAAGACGTGCCGACGACCGACACAGGCAGAAAAATCCATTTGAGATATTTATTTATATCCTGTCCGATATATATTTCGGTATGTAAAGAAGCCCCGTTTTATGATAATTATATTAATTTTAAATTAGGTAAATTTAAATAACAAAATGTTGAATTATATTCTACAAAACTGACTTTTCCAAAATGACCAAATATACATTGTTTTTAATTCAATATCTTCTGTGAATTCTTGATTCAAGAGAGAAACTTGCAGAACGGAACAAATTGCATTGAAATAGGTAAGGATTATGAACGGATTTGTCTTTTGGGTATCTAAAAAAATTGCTCAATACAAAGAACAAGTCACGCGGTTAATAATAATTAATATATTAATATAATAATTTTAGTTAATAATAATATAACTTCTGTAAGAGTTATCAAGAGTAATAAAAATAAGGCATATAAGCGAAAACATTGCTCTTGAATTTATAAAACTTTATAATACCATTGTGTTAACATGGAACTTATTTTTTAAACCATTACGTTTATGATAAAGTAAATTCAAAGGTGTATTAATAATATAAGTCTATAATTTAACACAATTCTACGCAGAATCTGTACACAAAGCGTTTATTATCACGATAGCCTTAACTACTACTGTAACAGAAACCCACAATTAGTACTACAAGTTTCAATTATACAGTACCCACAAGATTATCCCCCAGTTCGACATCGTTTGATTGGCGTAGATTTATAACAATATAAGTACCTTAGCCTTATTACTGTTAAACTCAGAAACCTCAGCGATGGCCTGCAATATAAATGAACAAATTAGTCTACGATCTCAAACATTTGTTATAAACTGATGCACAATAAGGCGGTTCTATAAAATCAAATGGATTTTTTAGATAAGATATAATATGTATACTTTTTTATCAGCTATTTTAGATACCGTATTATAGAGCAGGAGTATTGAGAGATACCGACACAGAAGACACTGCAAAGCTCTTCAAAAATATTATTCTTACCTAAACTCCAGACCATACAGCCGCAAACACTACTCCAAGACATTCAATCTGTATATCAGTAATATTCCAATGTTGCATAAATTATGCAATATGAAAATTCAAGAGTATGTATGCTTCACACCTGAGTACGGATCTGACTCGGCAGTACCCTTACTGCGCAAACCATAAAAGTAATTATTGGTTTAACAAACATACGCGGCAGCTTTTAAACAAAATGGACACGTGAATTAAACTTGCGGTGCAGAGTCGTAATGAAGATAACGTCAGGGTGGACGCGGTTCGATAAAGTTCTGACGGCGTTTCTGGCCCAAAGATAAAGCTTTAATTATTGAGATAAAGCGTCCGCATACAGTAAGCCTTTAGTACTGCCAGCAATTAGGAGCGAGCAGTCATGTCTTACCTGGGTCATTGATCTGTAATTAGTGATTGATTAGCGATTTTGATTAAGATGTTATTTAATATTGTCAATGTGCATTGATAAAATGAAATGACGTTACGACGTATTGGTGTAAAAATGCTCAAAATATTTCGAGTACCTATGGTGTAAATTAATGTGAAGATAGAGAATTAATTTTGACTTTTTTTGTTTATCATAAGTGGATTATCTAATGGAAAGTGACTATCGTATTTCATGAACATAGCTGTGATATATCAGTATTGCAAATTAATTCTATGAATGCTCAACGAAGCCGCTGAGACTGCGAAGAGAAAAGAAAGGGAAGGAAAAGGATCTTTCGGAGCGGCGCGGCGACAGGGCGCTCTGACTCACGTCTGCTAAGCTGACATAAATTGCGTACGTCACTCACACCTATATGGATCTACTATATGCACATCGAAACATCTTAATTACTAAGCACTATAAGAAATGACGTCTGACATAATTGGCAAATAGCAATCGCAATAATTATCAATACTCTAATTGCAAATGATTTGGCGTATATTTACTTCATCGAGTAATAAGATATCTAATTAATTTTACGATAGATTAGAGTTTAGCAGCATTACTAGCTTAATCACGTCAACTTGTAGCATTTAGCTTTAATAGTTAATATAACTTTTTGCACCGTTATACAAGCTGTGGACTCGGCTGTTATTAGAAACGATTATTTCATTTGATTTTTAGTCTGGATGTATTATGTGCCCAAAAATTGTTTTGGTAGAGCTACCTCAAAACAATAGTTTTTATAACAGAGCGAGTGCTTCATTTAAAAAAAAAAACAAATTTACTATATTAAGGTATCAACATTTAAAGCGCACTCTTTTTCCTTTTGATCATATCAAAGACTTTAAACGGCAATGCAGATCATTTGAAGAATCCAATCTATACCCGGTATATTTTATCTAAAGAAATACAGGTACTAAAATGTCATTAATCTCATTAAGAATTTCCGATTCTTGATTACACGATGAGAAACCGCTCTGTCCCACTCCACCCACATTTCGCACGAACGAAATGTGTTTATAACGATTTCGGAGCAACACCCTTACTCTGTTGCGGAATATTTTTTTCTGCTCCATTCATTTCCTAGTTAACTAAATTGGCATGATTAATGAACTCACTAGCTATTAAGAGCGAATTAAATTTATTCTTAAAACCGATATCCGTTCATTCGCACGTATCTTATAATTATAATCGTATTAATCTAAAAATTAAAATTATATTAAGCCGTATGTATATGATTTTTCAATAATATTAACGGAAATGACGGTATATAAAAACAATGAGAAATAAGGTATGGGAGCTTCCGTAATCAATCTTACCGGACTTAAATAAAATATGGTTATGTTAGGGCGTGTGGACAACTCGTGTAAAACCCATTGAATGAGATTTAACAGAATCATCGGACGTTAGGAAGTAACGACTTATTTGTCTTAGTAAACGAATTTTGTACTTCAGTGATTGTTTATTCATCAAAATTAAACAATCACGAAAAGAGTTTGGGTTTTTTACTATCAGAGTTTCAGCAAAATTCATAATTATTTATTACCGCAATCTTTGTGTCCGTTGTTGCATAAAATATAAAGCCTTTGCGACACAGGCTTATTCTTAGTGTTACTGTTTGTTTAAAAATATATAGTAGTAATAAATTCAAATACATTAGAGTAGTGCAAAAAAAAATACTTTAATCGGTGTGAAGAATTGTCGTCGCAAATAAATATAAATAATAAATATTTATACCTAATATAAGAGTAGTAACTCTAATTGAATGTCGTAAAAGAAAGATTATCCGTGACACACGTACACTTCTATGGTCTAAGACCTAAACTAATTAACTACTTTGTAACATTCCGACACACTAAGCTAACAGAATAAATTGGATGTAGAAGAGAACCTGTAATAAAGATTGACATACTATGCACCTGATTAAGACATCGACGTGGGTTTTAAATGGCAACATATTACAAATTAAATTATATTAGCAGCTGAAAATATATTGTGTAATTGCATCGTTGTTATTAAGTGCAATCAATCCGCATGATGTGAGCTAACGTTACTTTTTAATAAGTTTCTTGGTATATCGTTTACTTGGACCTCAAAAATTTATGTACGGGACCACACCCATCATCTTGTCATTTTATTGGGTTCGTAAATCGTATCATGATAACTTAATCTTACTTGATAGTTGTATAGTGCACCTGTATGCGCATGATATCGTGTTCGAACATTAAATACAGTTTTAAATTTGAATATTGTGTTCCAAAAACTTTTTTTTATTGTCTATCGTGGCAGACGAAGCCAACAACCCACCTGATGGTAAGTGGTAACTGTCGCTCATGGCATAAGCTAAATTATATACATAATTTATTTATTAATTACTATACATTTAATTAATAAGTTATGTAAACAGCCCACGTTATGGTAAGTGAAAACCGTCGCTCATGGACGACTCAAAGTCTCTGGCGTTGCTCCTGCAATGCCTATTTAAAACTGATTTAAAAATTGACTCTGCGTAGCCGCTGCCTACCGTGAATGAAGTAGGGTAGGTGAAGGGATTAAAGAAGGTACGGCTAAAGAAAAGGGAGGAGATTGGGCCTCCGGCGCTATTACTCACCAAATGAAACGCAATAGTATGGATACTATTACTCTTACGTCGATCTTTTATAAGTGGCTGGTTTTCCGGTCGATCTGACCCATTCATGCTAAAACAGAAAAACTCCAGCTCTATTTATGCTTACAATTTTATCTGTTTTTAATTTTGTTTCTTCTTCTTGGCTTCTGATATATGAGGGCGGCATGAGGAAAATGATGATCATATATTATTTGAAATGTTTTTTCTCTGGCAACACTGCTATGCTACGATTGCAGTGTTAAGGCCTTGGCATTATTCTCTGACATAAAAGCTAAGCCTGGTATCTACTACTGGTCATAGACATATCCTAAAGAGATGATATGACCAAAGTCATCAGTCTTGACGAACTGGTGCCCCGGTATAGTGGTGTTTACTACGCAAGTAATGGTTTTGCCAGAGTCCTTATTGCCTTTTACGACACCTAGAAAGAGATAGTTTTAAATTCTAGATTCTTTACAGTGTTACTGTTAAGAAGTGTTTTTTATTATAATATATATATTTTATTATATTATATTTATTATCTGTAAAACTAAGGTGTATGTCACACTTCAAACTTTGATACCTGGTATGTTCAGTTTCTTTTCATTCTATATTGCAGACGTAATTACCAGCGTTATAAAAGTACATTGTCACACATCTCTACATAAACGAACCATGTAAAATTATTCAACTTCCTTTAATCCTTTTTACAATAGATCTGTAACTGCTTAAAATATTTTTAAGAAGCATTAAACTTGCATCAACATCCGTCAAAATTGCACTTTGCATAAATTCTTTTAGTAAACAAATGTTTCATGCTTTCGGCGATACAAAGCGGCCAGGGCAGTGTAGCGGTAGGTAAGATGCGTAATGGCCCTTGCATTTCAATTATAAGCAATTATTAAATCCCACCAATAAATCGTGTATGTTGGGCTTCGCAAAATGTTTTATGAGAAGATTTAAATCGGTACAGGAGCCTACAATTAGTAAGCCTGATAGGTACTTGCTAGATGTAGAACGTTGAACGATGAGCTAAACATTTTTCATGGTAAAGCCGTAGCTATTGTTAAAGTTGATATTGTCTACATATACTGTAATTATATAAGCGCACAAATTTAACCCGCCTCTGTAAAGTTACGTCTTATGAAATGCCACCTAGTAATATCTACATAATTTGTTATTTATCATGAATGACGAAGCGGCGGCGAATTAAATAGTAAGCGATAACAATTGCTTGTGGCGATTATATTTGTGACGTTGCTTATGTATTTTTTGTGCCATATTAAGAAATTAATAAATTATTCTTATTCTTATTCTTATTAAAAATAGTAGAAACACTACATACAGAAGCATTTAATAGCTATTTTCTGTAGTCTACTTCTATTGTGTTTACAGTAATAGCAGGGAAAACTCTGCATTTAGCGGCACGTCAACCAAGAAACATGCTTATTTAGCAGCGCTGTAAAATGTATTCAGTTAAGTTATGTTGTGAATAAAATGTATGACTTCAGTACACATTTCTTGCAGTACTAAGTAATATAAATTTATAAATCGAATTTTGTTTCAAATGTCTTATTCTCCATGTATGTCGCAACATGAAGGTTCCACCCACGTTGCGGGGGCGGCGGCATGCCCTCGGCGGCAGGCTAATTTTACAGTTAATATATCTGCACTGATTGCCGCCCGCAACCAGGACACACTCGTGTAAGCATTTATTTACAACCCCACTATTCAAAGTTTGACATGAAGAGTTTGTTTACAATGTTAACTTGTGGTTGTTTATTTTAGTTCCATTTTCCGTCCTAGTGTAATTTCTGTTTTCAAGTTTTGCCTGTCATTTTGGTTTTAAGAAATATTTAAAAAAATTATGCAAATCGCTTATTTGGGCTGGAAAAGCCAAACAAATGGATTTGACTTCTGATTAAATGCCAATTAAATTTATCTTAGGTTAAAACCTATGAATGAATACAGATATTCTAACATTAAAAAAAGCATTTCACACAAAAATTTAACCGCTGAATTTATTTATAATAATAATAATACCAGCCCTATTTACTGTCCCACTGCAGGGCACAGGCCTCTTCTCTTATAGAGAAGGTATGAGCATTAATCAGCATGCTTGCTCAAGGCGGATTGGCAATTTCAGACATTTAAGTCCAGGTTTTTTCACGATGTTTTCGTTCACCGTCAGTCAGAAATATCCAAGATAAACTTAGAAAGTACATATGATTTGAAAAATCACATTTCTACTTGCCCGGATTCGAACCCACTACCTCGTGTTTACGAAGCGGGTGCCTTATCCATTTCCATCCATTGGACTATTTCGACTTTTTTTTCATTTAGTTAACCATAATAACTAAGTTACTCAACTAATGTAACTATACCTAAGTACTTAATTTTAAGTCAGCGCTAAACAAGCAAATTAATTAAATACGTAAAGCGTGATGCGCGATGGCATTGCATGTTTGGCGCTGACTCAAAATTACTTCTTAAAGAATTATCAAAATCGGACTACTCTGTACAAAGATAAGCGTGGTCATACAAGAATTTTCATTCAAGAACATTCGTCGGTTAAAAATAAATGTCAAAATGACTACCGCCTAATATTTGATGTAGTTTCTCTTAAGCATATTTTGACTTTGAGTCCCATACAGTGCAATGTTGCTTAACTGGCACAGAGGCTTCGGCAGCGGTGTTCCGGTGGCGCTGGCGGACGCATAAGCGGCTTTTTGTACCCATTGTCGATAAGGCACACATTTAACGAATTTTTGGCTAATGAGCGGATAGAAAGGCCGTTATGTACTCGAGGCCTTAGGGCTGTTTCTTTGTTGTGAAATATCATATTAAATTGGACTTTAATGAGCCGGTGAATTACTTTTTTAACTGATATAATGACAGACAACTGTTTTTGAACTACTAAACTCATACCTATGTATTGCAGCAATTCCAGACGCTTAGTCAACGTGCCGTCTACAGTCTTCCATCTCATAGGCTCTTCGCACACAAGCATACGGCTCATATGATGGTAAGCAACTGCTTACGTCCATAGGCTACGGTAACCACAGTAAAATTTAAGAAAATTTATTCCTTTTGCAGCCAATGCCTCACAATGACATGGTAGATGGAGTTGTCTTATTGTCCTCTGTATAGGTCCAGGCAGCAAGTTGCCTCTGACTCCTGCGAAGTCCTGCATGTTTACGGCCTTTTGTGCCCTGTGAATACTGCAATGAGTATCTCTAATATTGTCTGCTGCAACAAACATAGTATAATGAAATCGTTGTGGGCTATATCGATTTAATATCCAAATTTTCTATAAAATTGCTTACCTTGACTGATTAGCATAGCCTGTTCACTATTTAGCACAATAACACGAATAAAATAACATTACTCATTTAACGAATGCGTGGCTGTACATGCATGAATAAATTTCTATACCTACCTTACCCTCCGCCCTCCGAACCCTCCGTTTGTGCGAATGACTGTGTAAGGGTTGAAGCACACCTGTCCGTCGCGTGTCGCCACGCGCCCGTTTGCGATTCCCTCTGCATTACAATTATTTGAATTGTCGATTTTTTTATTATGCATGATTATTTCTATACATACTAGTTTCGGCACGTGTGCAACCGGTTTGATAATGAGGTCCATTGTGCTGACAATTTTTAGCATATTGTTTACATTTATAATACTTTTCAGTACATTTGAATAAAACTGCTATTCAAATTTTAATCACGTTTACTCAAATAACAGGCTGTAAAGAAGCAGGAGCAGAACTATAACTTATATGTTATACGTTCAAGTTTTATGCAACGTGGTTTTTTTCATTGTGTACCCAGTCTCTTCACTTTGAAAAATCACAGTAGTACACTCGCATTTAAAGTCCATGATAATATTTTTTTTAAATACTTCAGTTACTGAATTCAACAAAGCCCTTGCTTGATCGTACATAAACCTTCAGCATAAAAAATATCGTACATTTCAAAATCTCTACATTGTCATACAATCTTATATTCTCTGTAAATGTCAATGACAAATATCTTTTACAAAGATACAACCTATATTTTACTATGATAGTAATAACTCCAATTGGAGTGTCAATATTTTATCGAATTATCACTGATGTAGGTGTCACCGTTCGTAGACAAGGTTGTAAAACGTGGACACAACAATAAAATAGCTTGTAAAGACACTTTACCAATTTGAGAGAGCACAATGGTCGATTGATCACCGTCAACAAGCGCCTTCACTGCTTACTCTTTATATTATATTTCTTCTTCATTTTATTTTGTTAGTAAGCTTTTTATATAGAAACCATATCAAAATAAGTCAAGATCCCTGAAGTTCGTATATATTTTCTTAGTATGCGATTAAAGAAGAGAGAGAAGTCTTGAGAGTGGCCTATGCCAAGCAATAATGTAGGCTGATGATCATGATACGATTAATGAAATCCTAGTCTTCAGAGATATATGTAATAAGTCCGGACTTGCTACTTCGTTTTAGCAAGCATTTTAGGTAATGCTTATATCCACTTTCTCAGGGGAAGACTCTTAGCAGTGGCATAATACCTATTGACTTACACTTTTGTTCAATCTAAACAAATATTAATAAGAGAAAAGATTTGGTTTTTTGTATGTTTATATGTTTGTTTGTTCCAATTTAATTCAAGATATACGTAAGCGATTTAAAAAATTCTTTCACTTTTAAAAGCTACAAATGGTACGAGTAACATAAGTTATATTTTATTATGTTTAACATATTTAAACAGTAATTTTCAAAATTTCAATATTTTAAGCGCCTTTGGAAATTTGAATGATGCAATACATCAATATTACTATGATATTTACTTAAGAATGAAACTTTTGATACCGAAGCGAAGGGAGGGCAGTCGTCTAGTACAACACCATAAATTAATTGAATTAAAACAGTTGAAGGTAGAATTGATTTAATATTATATTGATTAAATATGAGTGGCCATTTAGAATTTTTATTAACACGATAACTTGACATTGCTAACCACTAAATAAAAAAAACTTAGGTTAGCGACATTGAAATAATAATAAAAATAAAACAACCCTAACTTGTTCAATGCACTATATCCATAACAATGCACATTGCGTTACACATGCCCAGATTTTGGGAGTATGGTACATGGCCACCCTTACCATATACATCCATTATACTGAGAGCTCCGGCTTGCAGTACATATAAGTTTGCTTAATGAAAGTTTGCAAAACATGTTGGGAGTTATACAGGTCGATGTAAACTGGAGGTTTAGCTTGTGCAACTTGTGATCGACGCGTGTCAGCGAGGGCGCGGGACAGGTGTGTCGCACCCCTTGTTTGAGGGAATTTGAGGCCACAATGCATTACTATACTTATGTTCAATTGTAGGGTGACCGTTTGAAATATAATTGTGATTTTAGGTGTTGTACTTAAAAATTTATTTTGTGAATAATATCGTGATTGAATTTTTCTCAACTGGAGACCACGTTGTAGGACGTCCACCAAAAAGCTGAACAGACAATATGTTTAGAAGACAAATAATGCAAATTGCTTCTAACTTCTTTTGAATGATTCAAAAGACCTATATTCATCAACAGCTGTCCAATAGTTAAGATTATTGATATGTATAGTCAAATTCAATGCTTATTATAGCATTACGGCAAAAGTTTAACTTTCTAGTTACGTGCTCTAGCTCGTGTACCGGATTTTTACGCAATAATGCGATTAAGAACTGCCTCCCTGATGCGGCGAGTGCGCAATAGCTCCAACAGTCTTGTAAGCACTTTAGCTAACAGGCTAGACAGCCACATTATGTATCCGTGGATGACGTCGCATCGAGCCTTCTTTACGTATATTAAATAAAAACAAAATATCACGTTATTTATATTTTATTTTGTTTTTATTTAATATTACATATTTGGATTTATATTTTTATTTTTCTTTGTGTTGTTTTATATTCATTTCTTGTGTAATATGGATCCCATGGTCTGAAATAAACTTATTCTATTCTATTCTTTACTCTTTTTATTAGCCTACTAAAGTGACTTTATTCTCCCTAATGGTAGAATGGGATGAGCAGTCAATGAAATCCAGAAGTAGTGGCACCATTCCAAAGCCATGCTGGTATGGTGGCCTAGTTTTGTTAGTTCATAAAGCATTTAGCTTGCTTTTTTTTATAGATAAGTTTTTAAATATAGTTTAGTCGGTTATTTATAAAGTGGCAAAGATAATAATGAAAATATTAAATAAATAATACTTCAAGGTTCGAACTATTTGTTATACCTTAAAAATACAAAAGTATTATTATTATTGTTATATTAAATTCTATTTCTACTAGCTTATAAGTAAGTGTAATATACAAATTTTTCCTGTGAAATTTTACTGTATAAAAATAGAAATAGATGTTTATTATACCATAAATATAAATTGTATTTAATCATTTTGCCTCAGATCAGAATATCATTAGCCAACACATTATGTTACTATGGATCTACGTGCATACATAAATAAACGCATAGTCACTTGAATTAATTTAACATTAAGATAGGTGGTTACCCTAAAACGGCTGACACTGAACGATAGTAAAAGCACGTAACACTCGTCATATGCAAATAAACGTGTTTTGTTTGAATAAAACAGCCCTCAATGTACACCCGTTATGAACCACGGTTCTTAAAAGTATTATTATTCATCAGTGCTCTATACATAGTATTGGTGGCAGTTAGAACAGACATATTCTGGTTCACGAACTAGAAGATGTAGGCAACGGGTAACCGATGGTTGAATAAATTATAGTGGTAGTAGAGTAAATACTGGCACTGATCTTTACAATGCAAATAGTTTACGCTGAGATCGGTGAGAAATATTCGTACGTGGGTACATTATTTAATGATAGAGCTACTGTATTAATACAAAAAATATTTTACGTCTTATAGTTAATGCGTTCCAGGCAAACAGTGATCTGAATATTATTTACAGTACACTTTGTTCTTGTTTTGGTCGCGTCGGTGATAAAAAAATTCAATTTTCGCTTGGGCCAAAACTTTGTGTAATCTTGCCATTGTAAATAATTCATATGATATATATTGTTTATTTATAAATATATTACTTATTTATAAACGGCAAGATACAAAATAAGTAAATACTAAAAAGCTAGCACATACTCATAGATTTATAAATTCAATGCACATACTATATAAAATGAGCAATAAGTTACCTACTCGTATATAGCAAGTATCATAGCTCTCTTAAACCATAGATATAAAAGCTTGTATAAGGTATACCATGCACGTTTACGTTAAAAATCCTTCAAGAATGTAGGTGTTTGCATATTTTTTGCTTTCGCCATTTAAGCGAAGAATAATTAATTTCTAATACGCATATAATTACAAAAAGGAGGCACAGGTATTGAGATTGACTTTAAACCTCTAATTATAGTCATGTTTTGTAGAAAATATGCAATGGCGAGTTTAACATTATCCTAAGCGGTATGTGTGTTGTGAGTGGATAATTCTATTGTTTTATAATACAGAGTACAATTTAAAAAAAAACACTGTACTTGGTTCTGGTATTGAATAAAGAATGTTAGCACAGTGTCGAGATTCTTTGTCTAAGTTTCTGGTTACCAATTTCGGTAGTGGTACTTAGCCTTGCCTCCTGCGCGACCTTGATGAATGCGAATTTAAATTGACTTCTATTAGCGGTGTACAAAGACAATTAAACTTTAAAACCTGTGCCTAATTTTATTTTTCTTTAAAGCTTTTTCACCAAAAGAGTCCTTCCTTTGCGGAATAATGTTGCCTTTTTCTTTTTCCTTGTGTAGTGATAGTTTAGCAATTGTTTATTTACTACCATTGTTTCAGGAATCATGAACCCTTCTATCATCTTTTTTATTTATTTTTATTTTTAATGTTGAGAAGCTTTTTCACAAGCAAGGATACAAACAAATCAATACCAAGCTCATCGGAAAATACTGTTTACTAAATAGATTGATATCTGATAACAAGTGCATAAAAGACGGCCTCAGCTGCAATGTATTTAGAAGGAGGCTATTTCACACTTAAGATCGTAATCATAAGAGCGACATAATCACTATGTTTATCTGTTTTGACCACAAGTATCATGATTGTATTCTTTGCGTGCGTCTTTGATTTTATCTGTGACGTAGACATTTGTCAGAAGGCTTGGTTGGTGTGGCCACTAAAACTGAAAACAGCCGAAGATACGGCTACACGCATGTCATCAATGATATATTTACGGCGTGAAGAGAATATGCTTACGTAATTATAATATTTATTAATAATACAAAATAAACCGATCAGAAGTAACAGAGTCTTAATAATCTGATGAGACTCACGTAATCTTGGAAGGAACAGTTAAGGAAGCTTGGAAGGTATTCTGCAGACGTGTTATTATCAAAAAAAATATCTCAGAAATTTGATCAGTGACTTATCTACAGCTTGCCTTGGCTGTGTCTGCAGGACTTTGTTTTTTGATTTCAGCATTCATAAGTCAATTATAGCAATAGTAATTAGTTTTTTATGTTATTTATAAATATTACTGTTACCGCTAACTTCGGGGCCGTAACAAGCCATATCGAAAGTGTGAGTGTGATTTTGTATCCATTATACGAACCGAGCAGCGATAGTATTCATACATTTCAACGCTATTGTATTTTCGGGCACTTTGAAATAACGATCCGTGGTCCATCATTCTATGGATTCTATTGAAAGCTCGCTTCAATGTTTGTCACCATATTGTTGACTGATTTTGTCTTTTGTGATAAATATAATTCTTAGATTGATATCTTATTGAATTTGTAAATCTTATTGCAGGTATATTATTTTTTAATTTTAGAATAATTTTGTATGGTATTGGTAGTAAATGTATAGTAATTTTGTTTGTCTACTTATGAGGTTTGGTGAAGTTTTACAATTAGTCAGTATTTTGCTTTTAACAAAACCAGTTAATCGAATTCAGTATTTTACATGAAGTGACTCTGACTCCAATATCCAATGGTTGGATAATGAAGTTGTCAAAGAAGAAAGAAAAATGGATTCTAACATTACAAAGGGCCATTTATATATTTTTTGATTACCCATTTATGAATTTGAACGTGCAAACATTGTCAATCTATCGATTTGTATTACTGTTCCTATCTACGAGCTTCTCATTATCTCGGTGGCATATTTATTTATAATTTATTCCTAAACATATTTTACTTTTTAATAGCACTACGCACTAATAAAGTCCATTGATAAGTTTGTAATGAAAGTCGCGGCAGTTATGTTCTCATGCATGCAATATGAATTTCACTTAGCATAACATAGTTCACGTAGCACAATATGAATAATAGACAGCTGTATTTTTGCTAGTAATTGACACAGCCAGTTCTACGCTCGAATATAAACTTATGATATAGTTAAAACGATTAATCTGACGCGGTTGGTGGTAAAATCCGTACGGGAATAATGAGACGAACCCGTACGAGTTGCGTGCCAATTATTGACGTAATTATTTTGAAAATATTGCCATCCTTTTGTGATATTTAACACTTTAAAGTGGCTATATTTTTTAATCACCATACGTGGCCGCCATTTATATAACCGCCACAAGGCGTAAGGCTCAGATTGACAATTGACTGTTTGTAATGAACGTCTCTTCTTCCTGTATTAAAGTCATAAATCAGAATGCAATAAAAGATGTCAAGTGCTCAATGAAAAACTGTTGCAATTGAAAAACACAATTCAGAATGCTATCGACGGATTTATATTTTAAGAAGTAGAAGTAAGGATAAATTAATAACAGCAATCTATACCTTAGCCATTTAACAATTTTTTGTTCAATTTGTTACTATGTACGTATTTTAATTAATGTTGGAATTATTTTACTTAACAACCCTAATCAAGTACCTATGTTGCAATTCCAACCTAACGAAGGGGATGCATCATTTACTTTAATAAGTTAAAGGTTCATTATTATTTAAACGTTACATTATATTCTTACATAAGTTTCGCATCGATAATTTATTGAAACAAGGGTTTAAGCAAAATTATTTTATGTAACTTTATGACACTAAGTATAAATTGGCTGGCGAGAGAACAATACTGAGGCAAAAATTTAAATACATTCCCATATTATACCCTCTATTAAACACTCGGTTGGTTGACTCAACGCTAATCAGGTTGCGAAGTAATGTCTCTGTTTCTTTGTTAGCTCGCTATGATCGGCTCTGAGGTTTTAAGGCTCGTGAGTGAGTGACATCTGAAATGTGACTTCTGATTACGCTGCGTTCACGCAGACTCACCGCTATTAGTCCACACGTGAGAATTCCATTTATTTCAATTTATCAATTAGTTCTTAACACCTAAACACGCGATAAGCCACCGTCTTTTAAGTTTAATGTACATTTAATGAAAATGAAAAGTTTCTCGTTAAGGTCTGTATTCAAATGGTAAAAATGTACTTAAGAAGACATATGGGCGATTTTTCTATATTAAGAATCCGCCACCTGTGTCCAGTATGTAGGGAATACGCGGATTTCTCGAAGCGGTGTTCTATTGCGTTGTGACTCTCGGTCGGCACATTAAACTGTCTCACGGTTAATGGATTGGGAATTTCATGCTTCAAAGGTCGATTTAAATTAATTTACACTTTAAAAAGACTAAGTGGACTGCCTCGCGCGAAACAACAAGTAAATAGTGTTAATCCGACCGCCGATGGACGTTGTTCGCCGTCTCATGTCTGCTCATGTTCGCCGAGCATGCAGTTACAATCTGTTTCAATATGACGCGAGATATTTATAACTTTCTTACTAATTTTGTAAGTTATGTTGAC
Source organism: Parascotia fuliginaria (assembly GCA_963082885.1). NCBI lineage: Eukaryota > Metazoa > Arthropoda > Insecta > Lepidoptera > Erebidae > Parascotia > Parascotia fuliginaria. The sequence continues at coordinate 6,743,577 of OY720175.1, forward strand.
ATGCATAAGTACCTTTTAGAGGTATCTTACTTTAATTAAAATTACAGTGTAAATGAATTCGAGGTAACTAAAAATGGTGATTGAAAGTTGTCAATATTTCACTAAAGAATGTAACTAAGTGTAAGTGGACACAATAGATGGAAATGTTTAAAAATCATATAAATCAGTTAATGAATTATAATTTTACAATTAACTGCATTCATCGAACTGCTTATTGGTGATTTGCCATCAGTTGATTATGAATAGCTTAAAATAACATAGGTACTGATGTATGATGTTTTAAATAATGCGCCTGCATTTAGAGCCTATAAGTAATAACCCCTTAGACTACATATAATAAATTTAAAATTCAAAGAAAATATTTCAGCTAATGCAGATTCTTTGCAAATGATTGACAGCGGATATTTAAAATGTTTTGAGAAAAAATAAGAAGTGATTCAAATATGAAACGGAAGCTAAGTTGAGTATTGACCCTTTAGGGCTCTTGCCTAAATACAATGGAAGAAGAAAAATAGAGTGCAAGGAGCGCGCGCCGACACATCTGCTGCCCACCACTATCAAATAAATCTACTAAAATAATATTTTTATTTTGATTACGCATGCACGGGTTAGGCAGATGTTAGAAGCGATACATACGGCTCGCTAGATTAGCTAACTCGAAGTGATTATACCTTTATGAATGTTATTAAAATTTACACTATGACAAGATTACTGTATATTTAAATTAATACTCATAATAATTACATTAATTGATATTAGCTTACTCTACATGTAGACTTTTCTACGTGTAAAATGCATTTTGAAAATTTGTTGCAGTATTTTCATAATTAAATTAAGCAAGACATACAAAAATACAGATAAATTTTTGATTATGATATTAATATAGTAACCATCATTCTAGGCAATGACAGCTAAGCTACTAACAACTGTGAAACAAACATCATAGAAATAATCTGCGACTCTCTGTTTTTAGTTATTGCCGTCTAATAAAAAATATATTATGTTACTGATCAGAATCACAATAAGTGCCTTATTTAATAGTATTGTACCTCAACATTAACTTATGTTATTATCGTTAAATAAAAATTACAACTGATAGATAAATATAATTCTAAGACATGTTCAATATATTAAATAGCTGTGTGTCAGTCAATTTAAGGGCTGTTTCATTTAAACTAAATCGAGTCACTGACCAGTACGATATGAGCTATAATGGGGCACAAACATTATCGACTTATTGACCAAATACAAGGTGTGAAGAAATTTAAAACTTAGAGGTGTCCATAGGAATGTAGATAGAGGATAAGAAATCGTTGGGCTTGGTAGACAACAACTCATTGTAGGACAATCTCCGATAAAAGCATTAAAAATGTAAATTTTATATAAGAGCCTATATCAAAGATAGAATAGCAACAGTATTATCTCTTAATAAATTTGCGTAGATTAAGCTACTAAAAATATATCATGGATGTCGTTTTGTTTTATAAGTACGTTTACAGGATTTTTTAACGTCGCTGAATTATTATAACACGAAATGTCGTAAGCTGAATTATATTATATTAAGCAATTAGCTCGATTAAACTGAACTTTTAAATAAGTAGGTATAAGAAAACAAATTATAATTATAAACAAAAAAAAACCGACTTCGAACGGGAAGGATACTAAAAAGTTAAAAATAAGTTTACTTAGCACAAAGTAATTCGTATTTTGATTTAGTTAATCGGAAATGATTAAATAAGTATTTTATAATTTTGAAGTTGGTGCCAAATAAAATAAAAACTAGGTAGGTGCCTATAGGTAATATCAATCCTAATTTGCTATTGTAGTAAGGTTCTTATAGTATTTGCTTGACACCAACTTCCTTAACTTACTTACTTAACTTTTTAGTTTCCTTCCCGTTCGAAGTCGGTTTTTTTGTTTAAAATTCTTTTATTTTACGATTTTCAGTGATAGGTAGACCTAAATCTTGCTTAGGTATTATTTTTGTACGAACTAAACATTTTGTGGAATATTGAACCGTATGAAGTAAGCTCGACATGACTGCTGTTAAGGAATGCATGTAATGGCATTTAAAACATATATGGGTGCAAAGTTCTCATCATTACAAATGAATTAAGTCCAAACACCAAGTAATTGCTGTAAATCGTTGTCGAGTTCCCTCGACTGTCTTTTGGCTCCATCATCAGATCGACTCCAAACCTACACTAAATGGTAGTGCCTAAAAATACTTAATGAAAAAATAACAAATGTACTAGTCGCCAGTACGATTTTCGAAAGTTCCCCTCAATTTCCCTGGGATGCCATCATCAGATCCTGGTTTCTTTATCATGGCACCACTCTTGGGATATCTACTTTCCAACAAAAAAAGAATCATCGAAATCGTTTCATAAGCGATAATGTTATCTGCCCGCATTCCCGCCCGCGTGAATGTCGGTTATACCATATTATATTATTACTAATCAAATACGTTTCTGTTTATACATTGACGATTTTTTATACAATCTTTCATCCCTTAATTCAACCCTTTCGAGCCATTATTCTTGATATACATAGCCTATGTTATTTTCTAAGGTCTAGTCTATCTCTATACCAAATTTCACCAAAATCGGTCCTGTGGTAAAAGCGTAACAGACAAACAAATAGATTTACTTTCGCATTTATAATATTAAATATGGAAGTATGAATAACGTGGTATACACTTTGTAGTTAGATAGGTAGATAGGTATACACTTCTAAGGATAGCAGAAATAATGCTTGTAAAACACAACAATGTCGTTGCCTATCATACAGATGAGGCAGGCAAAGGAAGAGGATCGAGAGGGTACTTGCACTTGCACTCGCTGAGCGAGCGTTCCAATTCGTATTTAAAGTTCAACTCGAAGACAAAGGTAAGTTGCATTGCTCTATTGTCTTCCAGTGTTTATCACTGCACTTTGTACCCACGGACTATATTATTGTCGACGATGATACTCTAGCATAAATTGAGTTCTGCTACTTGCTGAAACAGAATATAGTCGATAGTAACTAAACGACCAGCTTGATCTGTCTGTTAAATATTCTACAGTGGCTACTTAAATAAAGCAATAGTGTTCCGTTTTTGTAAAAAATAAATTGAACTAAATTAACCGCATTTCACACATGGTATAAAATAAAACGTGTTTATAACACGCCAATGAATAAACATTAAGGAAAGCACTTTTTCTAAGGTATTCAAGGTACAGAATCCTAAAACAAATCGATTCGACACACGATGCCAGAATAAAGCTTGCCGCCCACCGTCATGTAGTAGTTACATGCCGCAATTTGACATGTCGTAAAAGATACCAATAAATAAAATTTGTGTCGTTTCAACAAATAATGAGCAAAGAGACGCCGAAAGAGGCGGGTCTTCATACTATTGGTTGACTTTCATAACGATTCAGAAAGACATACCTTTTTGCCAAGAATGCTCAAGAATGCTCGTAAAACGTTCTATACTTGTTTCATTGAGCGTATGATTAGGAATTTTTGTTGCCTTTTAGATTAAGTTAATAGATAGGAAAACTGACAGATAAAAGCGATTTGTACATTATATAGTGTAAAATTAATTTTATTACTTTTTGCAATTTCAAACGATCGTTTTCTATTAGTCCACCAAAAATGACTGTACTCTTCAGGTAGTAAGTAGGTATCCAATTGTAAGAAGAGAATTACAGAGCAACCGAGAAATTAGTTGGTCTGAACACTCGGTCCCCTTCACGTAACGTCCTTGAAAATTAAAAGTTCTGTAAGATTGAGTCTGCTTTTATTATATTTTTCTTGTTGCATGTTGTTTTAATAATTTTTCATCAACATAAGGTCTAAAATAAACTTAGACCTATAATGTGACTGAAAATATGTGGATAGGTGGACGGTTATACCAATAGTCCAACTTTTTGGGAATATGCTTACTGAAGCAAGTCGCGATTTTTTTAATTCACCTATCTATAACTATACTATTATAGAGGAAGAGTTTGTTTGTTTGTTTGAATGCGCTAATCTCTAAAACTACCCGTCGGATTTGAATAATTATTTTTACGTATAACCTTCCTCAAGAACTGAGCAGTTCTTAAAGAAGGTATGTAACATCACGCTACTGGCGACGGGAACAGAGCAGTAACCAAAGACGCGGGTGAAACCGCGATGCGGGAATCTAGTTCTTATATAATATAATTAGATCATTCGATTAGAGCGAGTAGTCAGTGCAAATAGATAATAACTAAGATTATAAAATTAAAACCAGCGTAGGCAAAGCTTATTCACGATTAGCAAGAAAAGTAGATAGCCTCGACGTAAAAACTTTTAATAAAACATTAATCAAGATTAATCAAGCCACCTACGTTAAAGATTATCATTCATTCTTTTTAAATATTGATTAATAACTTGTACAGATTATAGTGTTACATCTTTTACTTTAACCACAGTAGTTTGTTTATTTCGTTTATCAATAATTTATTTGAAGTGCTCTTTGTTAATGGCAAATAATGAATGTGTTTCTACTTGTTGTTAATGTATTGCATATAGATGGGCTTTTAGAAACGGCTACTTTATATCCTGCCAATTCATTTATAACCAAGACTACCTATAAAGGAGACGAGGTCTTTTGGGCCAAAATATAATGTAATGAAATGTGGCTTAAAAAATGGCTATATTTTTCTTAATTACATATTTAAAAATTAGCTTAATTGGTAATCTGGAAATTGAAATAATCTCAAATCAAATTAATTCTGATTTATCGATTACCAAGTTATTTTTAAACCAATATTATTTTTATAAAACTATCTATATAATACGACTGTATACACAAAGATCAATTTTAAATAAAATCATTTTAAATTGCACAGTTACTTTAAGTAAAACAAAATTTTCTTAGAATAGAATCAAACTGTAAATCAATTTGCCCATACGATCGAGTTATTTAATTATTTCTTTATTTTTATTCTGTGCTGACAAATAAAAAAAAAACACTCGTTCTGTCGTTTCTTTCTTATCGTTCCGTGCGTTTGCGTTCTGTTTTAGTGCGTTTTGATTTCATAATAGTTTTCTTCTTTCAAAACACTAGCTATTACAGTTGTCGCTTAGGCTCTATTTGACACCATTAGGCAGCAACAACGTTTAGGACTTGTACATAGGTATAGGTACTTTTTTAGAGTAGGTACCATCTAATACCTGATTGTTTCATTGTTTTTCAAGTTTTTTATAACCTTACTTTCACCAAATCTTTTGACCTAGGTAACTTTTCACTCAGATTGTCAAAATGTCCAGAATTTTCAGAGAACGTCATTTAATACACTAGATAATAATTGACATAAGTTTTATCTTATTACATTTGGGCCCAAAATTGTATGGAAGGGTATCAGTCTCCTTTCTAAACTCTCAAAGCGGTTAAACTGTTCATATTATTTATTTATTTTACACAATTAAACTCCTATTCACCACGTATTGACTACGTATGCACACACTCATTCCTTACACTCATACATACTAATTATACTGTTTTTGTTTTGTTCAAGGACCTTCAACATTTTTTGGCATTTTTAGTACAGCCTCTAGCAGCATGGTTCATCTCTGTCCGGTGGCTTAAAATATGATGAATGACTACCTACAATACACATAGATATCTCTCAAGTCAAACATTTCCGTAATCCTTGCGAGTATATTTTTTGGCTAAGGTTTGTAAAATAATATTAATACCAATTTTGTGATCCAGGTAAAATGTATGACCCACTAGCCCAAAAATTTTGTCCGTTGATATAAATCTTGAACGCTTCGACACATTTTGACCACACGTCAGGATTATGATCGGTATAAAATACTTCTCTTTGTGTTATCGTATCGCCTTTAACGCCGCTATACAATGGAGAACGTCTAACTTATAAATTTTGGTGCGAACAAAGGCACCTTATTGACAGTGTAACATCGATAAACGGACGCCCGGACGACGGCGATATTATAATATATCTGCTCCAAGATCGGAGTAAATCAATAAAGATGATGATTTAAATCATCTTTAGCGTACGTCCAGACAAGAAGCCGTCTCTAGACTGAATGCTACCGAATGTCAGCTTAGTGTAAGTTTACCCTGACTTAATCCGTACCAAATAAGTGTACAAAAAGCCTTCCGCTCAATTTCCCTCGAAACGTCAAATGTTTGCTTTCGAGAAGGATTTTAAAATGCAACGACTTTTTGTGTAAGTATTCGAACGGGATTACCGTATGCAAAGCGGTCACGGACATCCCGCGCTTCGATGTTTCTAAACGTTTTTTAAACGCAAACCTTGTTTCAATTAAGTTTGTGACTTGGTGTTGATACGAATTAGCAATATAAAAGCAATTTTAATAATTCTTAACAAAATATCAGTATATAAAATGGAGTAGAAAAATGGATATATGTATTTTATAATATATTAAATAATATTTTTATGCGTTATTCCGTTTCCGTAGTTAAACTCAACCAAAACGCAAAAGTAAACGTTACAAGTTTTACGTCAAAATCAGCTGGATTACAATGGAAACTATTTGATTGCTTCATTATGCGGAATCGGACTTGGTTCATTGTATATCATTTCGCATGTTATATCTGTTCGTATCCTAATTTAATCATCTTGAAGATTGGACCACCGGGGAAAGCGATGTAACGGGTGGGCTCGTCGATTTGCGATTGAACTTCAAGACAGTTCACATTTAGGAGTCATTCGTTTTCCACATTATGATAATATCAGTGGACTTAATGGTTCCGATCGGAAACAAGATTTGAATTATGTTATCAAAGTTTGAAACTGAAATGAATGTACTTTATTTTATTATGCATAATTAGAAAGAAAATTATGGTTTGTAAGATTGAGAACTGATTTTGAATTGAAAAGTAAATCTAAGTAATATCTACAGATTATTGTTTCATTATGAAATACGTAATAACATTCGTATGCATTATCTTGTGACTTATGAATATTTAACTGTTAATATTTATTTTCTGTGATATTCATTCCAAATTTAAAACAAATCAGCCTGTATAAGAGGCACATTGTGTCCAATGGTAGTAATATCGGCAGAGTCTCGTATTTGGTATTATTTATTTGAAACGCGCAGAAAACGGTCAATTCTAATGCCTTCACGAAGGCTTTCATTCCTTTTGATCCGTTTCAATTTGCCTGACGTCTTATTTTCTACGTGGTGGTCCCTGTCATGAGTCTTAGAATTCAAATTTAATCTATACCATTAAAATAAATTTGTTTAGTGATAAGATAAATAAAGTGATTCACAATTGTGTTTATGTTTTAAATGTAATAGGTAATATGCGATTTAGACTTCTGAAGCCCATTAATTATGTAACAAAATTTGCTTTTGTATGAAATTTAGAAGTAGTCAAGTCCTAAGTTTCATATAGAAGCAAATTTAGTTTACAAGTCTACAGAAGACCTCAGTCAAAGCCAATCTTAGGTAGTGTAGTTACCCAGTGCTCCTAATTAAAGTATTATGTTGAAAATAGTTAATGTCATCAGCTGGTTCCGTTTTCTTTTATTTTACATAGTAGCAGAACGGAGACGTTATAAGTATTAATGATAGTTCTAACATCTACATATAACTTACCGTAAGGTAGGTGGATGTTTTTTTGCTACTATCGACAGAAAAACAATAAAAATGAAATACTAGGCTGGTCAGGTAGCTTCTAGCTGGTCAATTTTCTGGTATAAAAAAATCATTAGATGCTTTCACGCATCTAATAGCCAAGAATTTATCAGTAACGTGCATTAACTGCAAAACCTAGATCAGTTTACTCCGAGACTAATAGTTATAGCGTTTAATCGTCGTTTCGAACAAGCTAAATAATTGTTTTAAAACTACTACCTTCTAACATGATCGAATACCCCTTTCTAAAGATTCGCCTTCCAGCGATCCAGAAATACTTGAACTGTTTGATAAAACTGGTCAAGCAATACATCCTAAGTATCTAATCAAGTGTATTCTTTGCTTACGCATCGGTATCGTGTTTGGTATCAAATTATAGAGTGTTGGTCACTAATGAAACTGCATCAATCAACAAAGTGAAGACTGATTTTATTATGCAGTGTGTACCTATGTAGTTTAGTATACTCGTAATACTAGCCTACACACAATCTTATATAGAAGACACATGGCCATTGAAAACAACGATTGCTTGAGACGAATTGCAAATTTCAGATTAATTTTTATCTTATTCTGGCTGCTAAGCCGGAGGTCGTGGGTTCGATTCCCACCCAGGACAAACCTTTGTGTGATGAGCATGATTGTTTGTTCTGTGTCTGGGTGTAATTTATCTATATTATGTATGTATTTACAAAAAAAAAAAAAAGTATATAAGTAGTATATCAGTTGTTTAATACCCATAACACAAGCTAATATAATTGCTTAATTTGGGGCTAAATGGCGCTGTGTGCATGTGGTAGAATATTATTATTATTATTATTATTATTCATGTTTCACGTATACTTAGAACATGAAATTGGATAAATATCGACATAAAATTATCGAATCAAATATGCCACAGTGATTATCATAGAAATATTGTTATTAGAACGTTTTCTTTAAACACTGTCGCTGGTTTTGTCACAGCTGAAGGCTATAATAATAATAATAATACCAGCCTGTTTACTGTCCCACTGCAGGGCAAAGGCCTCATCTCATAGAGAAGGAATGAGCATTAATCACCACGCTTGCTCAAGGCGGATTGGCAATTTCAGACTTTTAAGTCCAGGTTACCTCACGATCTTTTCCTTCACCGTCAGTCAGAAATGTCTAAGATAAACTTAGAAAGTACATAAGATTTGAAAAACCACATTGGTACTTGCCCGGATTCGAACCCACTACCTCGTGTTTACGAAGCGGGTGCCTTATCCACTGGGCCATTTCGACTTTATAGCAGTATCCATCCATCCATAATTTAAGAGTTAGACTCTTGTCGGTGGAACTGATGGAATTCCTGCCACTTCTCCCTGTCCAGAGCCATCTCTTTAACCTCCTTATACGACATACGACATAGCAGTATAAGCATCTTTATGAGGATCTTCGTATGAATTCATTCATTAATCATATTTTGTGAAAAAGAGTGCCTTCAGTATTTGTGTATGACGTTTTAATACATTATCCTTTGTATGATTCTGGCAACTGCAGAATCTCATACTATCTATCATTTATTGCTTCTCTATATCTTTTTCAAATCTGTGGTTCCTTGGTATCACAAAGCAATGCCATTCAAAGATTTTCCGATCGAAGCATCTCTCGACTACTACCGTACATCCATTCCATCCATACGAATCGGGTGCCTTATCCACAGGGCCATTTCTGGAGGCTATGACTTAATGTATATGTATTCATCTTTGATTAGACTTTGTCAAGCTCGAGATTTAAGTAAAATCTAGTTTAAAATAATGCCTAAAAATCTTGGTATCGAATCTAACTGGCTTTTCAGCCAGCATTTTTCCATAAGTTTAAATGCATGCAAAGAGAATACTAGTACTTGAGATACAAAAACATACAAAGGGTACATTAGTAACGTGCCATGAAGAACTGTAACAGTATACTCAATAACAGGCATAACAATGGCGTATCGTGTTGTTTGAACACGTCTCGACGGCCAAAGCTGCCGACACGTCCGCGCATGTCTTATGTTAAATTTAGCGTTAGTGATCTCATTTGTATTTATATATATAACCTTTGAAAGTAAAATCTGAAAGTGCTAAAGAAATGGATACATTTTTTTTGTGTATTTCGAGTATTGTAACTGGTTTAAGTATCTTCGACTGTTTCATTATATCTAAGAATGTTGAAGAATGCTACTAGATTAAAAAAAGTACAGTTATTCAAATCTAAATTATAATATAATTACAATTTATTAATGTTATTAGTTATTTAAACTTTAATTATATTTTGAACTAATCATTATCATTATGTTTTTATAATGTTCATAAAATTTAAGCTTATTAATTATGTTGCAATTAGAAGCTATAAATTGAGTTGTCGTGCGGTTCTGTTATCGCTGACTGCGTAAAATATTTTGAATGGGAACATTAAATTCTCAGTGCAAATACTTGGAGCTTATTTCTATCTAAGAACCTGTATATTGTTAAAGTAACACAACTTATTAAATATTTTAACATAATTTGAAATGAGCTTTTTTTCTGTCTGTACTGTTTTCCTTCTAAAATTGTAGAAAACACAATAAGGTACGTATGGGCTCTCAAAAAAGTGTCGAATCTACAACTTTTAATGCAGGGTCAAATCTTTAGGGTCGAATGGGCTCGTAGTCCTTTTTTCTTGACATTTTTACTATTTTTAACTATAATTTACTTTTTACTGTAACCATTAATATCTGTTTAAAAGATATTGTTAAATAAGTACTGTATAAAAATTTAACAACGTCTCTAGTATAACTTCTGAAAACTATTGTTTTTGACAGATATTTTACGCTGTCACTTGCGGGCAAATGCGACAATCGCGGTTTAAAATATTTTAAAACAACAAAGTGGTTTATGTATAAATATAACTAATGACAAACTACTTACATAATAATGTATTTATTATTTAATGAATATAATTATAAGATTAATTACATCAAAATAGCTTAAATCTAGTATTAATCAAATAAGCCGCCCCTGGTTGCTCCCGGTGCAAAGGTGCCCATAACACTTGCCGCGTTCCCGCGCTGAATGGTAATGGCCAACCTTTGCACCAGGAACTACCCGGAGCGAGAGTCACCACATACATTATTGAGTCTGCGCCCTAAGGGCAAGATTCACAGACCGCACTTTGACTTTACAAAGTAAAGTCTAAACTTTGTACCAAAAATATGTTTGAATATGAAGTTGAAAGTAATCTTCGGCAATACAAAGCTTACTTTGGGAAGGTGCATTTGCTGTAAAGTAAAGTCACGATTGTGAATCTGGGCCTAAGATACATATTTTTGGTACAAAGTAGATCTTTGCATCAAAGTAAAGTCAAAGTGCGGTCTGTGAATCTTGCCCTAATTCTCGAACGAAGTTCTTTGCCTCTGTAATGATCTGGTGTTGATAAAAACTTCAGTTGTAGCATTCGTGTTACTACGACGTTATGACACTGGTAAAAGAAAATTACATGATGCCAATTGTATAATTATTGATAAATTTAATTTAAAGCTTACCAACGATGTCGACGTACCAGCAGGCGATTCATTGACATTAACCAAGACGTTATTTATTAATATATCCGTCGTAGCATACACAAAATAACATGTTGTATTACATTCTGAAGTAACTTTCACGAATTTTCATTAATGCGCAAGCTGGATTTAAAAAAGTTACAGGTGACACGATAAAATAAGAGCAGATGGCAAAAACTGGAAGTGTTGACACGTGCTTAAAATTAAATTAATAATTATATCGGTGAGCATCTGATATCGTTAAGGCGTCCCGAAACTTATTGCATTTCATTGATTTAATAACAAACACCGTTACAATTGATTATATATTGGCATTTTTTGGTTGTACGAAGACTTGAATACTGCTTCATTCACATTAGCCGGTTTGAGGTAATAAAAATGTTGTTAAACAGCGTTATTGGTAATTGTTCGGAGACTTTAAATGAGTGATATTGATGTTATTTACATTTTATGATGGAGCGGTATGTAACAAGGGAACGAGCGGGATTCTTTCACTCGTCAACCAGGAACAAATTCTTATTGATGTAAAAAATGGATGTACGGTAGTAGTCGAGAGATGCTTCGATCGGAAAATCTTTGAATGGCATTGCTTTGTGATACCAAGGAACCACAGATTTGAAAAAGATATAGAGAAGCAATAAATGATAGATAGTATGAGATTCTGCAGTTGCCAGAATCATACAAAGGATAATGTATTAAAACGTCATACACAAATACTGAAGGCACTCTTTTTCACAAAATATGATTAATGAATGAATTCATACGAAGATCCTCATAAAGTATGCTTATACTGCTATGTCGTATGTCGTATAAGGAGGTTAAAGAGATGGCTCTGGACAGGGAGAAGTGGCAGGAATTCCATCAGTTCCACCGACAAGAGTCTAACTCTTAAATTATGGATGGATGGATACTGCTATAAAGTCGAAATGGTCCAGTGGATAAGGCACCCGCTTCGTAAACACGAGGTAGTGGGTTCGAATCCGGGCAAGTACCAATGTGATTTTTCAAATCATAGGTACTTTCTAAGTTTATCTTGGACATTTCTGACTGACGGTGAAGGAAAACATCGTGAGGAAACCTGGACTTTTAAAAGTCTGAAATTGCCAATCTGCCTTGAGCTAGCGTGGTGATTAACGCTCATACCTTGTCTATATGAAAAGAGGCATTTGCCCTGCAGTGGGACAGTAAAACAGGCTGGTATTATTATGCATATACTCGTCGCCCTTTATTTTATTGGAAGCAAACAATCTACAAACAGTAAGTAAAATATGACAGAAAAATACTTCTTTTGCTCAAATCAGCACCGTCGAGGTAATGAACAAGCTTTACAAAAAAATATTACTATGTTCTTGTAATGTGTAATCGTTTTTTTACTAGAACCTGAAACTGGTAACGTTATTTACATTACCTGCCTAATGTAACCATTACACTCGTACCTAGTCAAAATATGATTTAACTACATGGCTCCATATGTAGTTACGTATTGTCATAAAACCAATGATGGAACGTATTATTTTGAGCTTAAGTTAGTAATTTTTACCTATCCTGCAACATACTAACTAAATAATATAGGTAAATAATCTTTATATTATATATAGCAGCCTGTCGATTGCACTTAAATCATAATAATAAATATTCTTTTCATAATTTAATTAGCTGCAATGTGTTGACAATTCTATTCTCTTCTAGCTTATGACGACAATTTTGTATCCAATGCAATAATATTACGTCATAAAAATGACATACAGCATGTAAGCACGCTACTTGTGTACACGATGACATGTTCGCGAAGTGTCATAAAAAGCTGTATCGAGCATTGCCGGGTTGGTGTCATCAAATAATGCTCTCACGCACGCTTAGACCATTCATCTCGACTGGTATTTATTGCGAAGCAGATACCTCGATAGTTCTTTGGAACAGTACTGATTTAGTTAGCGATGCTTTTCACAAGATAAATATGTATTGTGTATTTTAAAGTACAACGCATAATTATGTAGGATTTGCAGCTATTTATTTCTGGTACATTCATGCAAGAAAATAAATTTTTTACAATACCAATGTGAAAGTAAATCAGTGTATGGCAGCAGTAAAGACAATGTTGCTACTACAAGAACGTATACGAGTACTGTCGGAGTCAGGTCTTACACAAGTAAGAAGGTTCAAAATCTCGATCATTTTAAGTTTACCTACTGTTTGTTGGCATTACGTTCGGTGAACGTATGTGCAACAATCTAAAATTGAAATTAACTAATATTCATAAAAAGAGATGAGGCTTTTGTCTTCTTTCAATGGGACAATAATGGACTTCTAATATTATCAACTTTGCAAATTTATCATAACTTTAGCGTATCATGATGACAAATGCATTGTTTATTGTGACCTATTTAGTTGGCACGGTGCATATTTAAATTACACTTTTCTTCATTTTCATTGCAATCTTCTTAAACATATTTATTTCAATTTAAATACCTATATTATATTTACTCAGGTAAGGTATGCATATCATACGATTTAGGTACATTATTAAGCTATTACACACTTTTCTTATTTTGGATTCAAATCAAGTATTATACATACGCAATGATATATTTTATGAATACCATAAAATGCTAAGTGTCTATGTTTAAAACTACCTACTATAATAAAAGTCCAGAAATTATATTCCAACTGTTAATTTATGTTTAATAATCGTCACGGTCCATAGAATCCCTACATTATAACCTCTAATGTGTTCTTTCTCATTACTATAGTTTATTTTCTCCTAATCTGCTTCGTGATCTTTATTGATATTATATGACATTTCATATTAAAAGTTAATTTCAAACAGCTATAAATTAGCTCATGATGGTGTTTGAAATAACTCATTAAACCACTGTTAAAATTTATTATAAGCAACTTATTTTTATTTATACGTCTTAATTGGACTTTGGACTTGTACGGGATGGTTTGACTAATCAACACGATCGTGTCTCCAAAGATAGTTTATCTATTATACAAGCTTTCTAAAAGATAAAAGTCAAATTTAAGATTATAAAGCAATAATGTTAGTTATAAAAACTTGATTTTATTATGCCATCAATCTTGTAGTTCGCTGTTGTCCGTCGTACTAAAAGATCAGTCGTGTGAGGTTTCGTTTCATTCAATTTTAATCGCGGTTTCATAAAAATATTATTAAGTGATACAAAAACATAAACATGTCAAATCTTGATCTTTTAAAGGAAGTGATGGAGATGTATGAATATTTCGAGGTACGGACTAAAGATATTTCGATTGTTCTTGAATAATCAAATTAATATCATACATTGCAATTAATTTTACCACGTGTATGAAGAAAATGCTCTGTTGGAGTTAACTCAAATAATAGCTAGAGCTAATTATGTTTTTAGTCAATGCAGTAGGTAAAATAACCAAAAATGTCAATTACAAACTGACAAATGATTGGTTTGAAATTATTGAATTTTAATAACTCTACATAATATAATATTTAGGTACTAGATAAAACTAGTTGACTCATGTAGATATATTAACATTGTGTCCTAGTCACTTATCAAATAAGTGATTAGGATAAAAAAAAACTAGTTTACAGATGTAAGCTTGCGCTCTTTAAGAGGTATAAAAGAAGCAATTAATCAGTGTATTAACAATGTTAATAGAGTTGTGATCTAAAATCAAAATTCAAACGTCTTTAAAGAAGTGGGTTTGCTTTGAGACACAATAAATTAAATCTCAATGATAACTTCAAACATATCCTATCATGTAAAAGATGCGTACATAAGTATTAGATGTACACTCTATCACATTCATCTTGAAGTTTCTCACGACTTTGTATTTAATAAATTCTTTGATGTAATAAATATTTTGACATCATCGGTCTTTTTATTTGTACGCAGTTATCTTAGTCATGCTTGTAATCTGTTATTACAATAATATAGGTGTCGACGCGATCGGTCTTCAAAGAGTTTGATCGCCATATCTTATCTCTGATTTCGTGAGGTTACGATGTCTTTTATAAAGTTTATAAAGAAACTACTTTTAAAATCCCTAATAGCTTATTTTTGAGCGACTGCCGAAGCCAAGGAGGGCCAATGTTTTTCGAGCGTATGTATATATGTATGTATGTGGAAGTGTATGTCTAATATTTCTGGCACGCTCTACAGCCTAAATGGCTTTATGAATTTTAACATATAAGGTGTCATTAGATTCGCATTAATTGTGGGAGCGACATAGGACACATAACATTTTAATTTAGCGTCAGCACGAGAAAAATAATGAGTTTCTTTCCTTTCACTTTGTTTTAGGCAGGTGAGCTTTTTGTTTATTTATAAAATATATTTCTTGTTATTTGTTACTATATACCGTCGTATACACTCAGTATACATAAATAATGTAAAATTAATAACTGACGTAAACCGATTCCTAAGCTTATATGTAAAATTGTAGCTAAGTTAAACAATAAGTCAATGAGAACTTAACTTATGCCCTCTATACATAATGAAAAAGTGTCTTGTGTATTTTACCCATGATTATTTTTCTGCATATCATGCTTAATTATATGATTATTTATCATTCAGACAATTGATATCGAGACAACTGAATTAGACATACTGAACTAAAGCAGTTTACACTAATTGGTTACACGAGTATAATTAACAGTATCATCTGTCCCTTTCTTTACGAGACAGAGTGAAATATCAAGTTGAGAAATGTTTACATTCCTATGAAGGGGTAGCGTTTCATACGTAGCATATGAAACTTTAAACCATTTTTCCGGAGACCAATGTATCTATGGGTCGAAAGTCAAAAGTTTGTTGACATCCGTACAAATATTATCATGTTTTTCTTTCAACGGTTTTGTAAGCTACTGTCAGTTTTTGAACCAGTGGGAACATGATATT
Source organism: Parascotia fuliginaria (assembly GCA_963082885.1). Classification (NCBI taxonomy): domain Eukaryota; kingdom Metazoa; phylum Arthropoda; class Insecta; order Lepidoptera; family Erebidae; genus Parascotia; species Parascotia fuliginaria. Next base: position 6,759,663 of record OY720175.1, read on the forward strand.
TAAGTACCTATTTGACAATTTTGAGACAATCATTCGTGTATCAATATTCAGTTATGTCATGATGTTGTATTGTTATAAGCTTATCTTCTTCGAGCTTCTGGCATTTATTTTAGTTCTGTGATAAAGATAAAAATTGTGAGCAACCATAAATGTACAATTAATTTATCTCTAAAATTGGCAATTCACCTGGAACAAGCCTTCTTTTTTCTTTTAACTTCTCTGTAGAAGAAGTGATTTTTGCACTTCAACGAGTCAATGAGTGGCTAGTATTTATTATTATATTTATACTCGATTAAAGCAAATGTTCATAATAATAATAAATAAATAAGAATACATAAATGTTTTAAATACAAAAAAAATAATATTTGACACCAGTTTCGCGAAGACCAGTTCCCCTAAAGCTTGCCACAGAGTGCGATCATGGGTTTTTCTTCTCCACGTGACACCTGCTACTCTTTTAATATCGTCCTCCCACCTACGATATTGTCTCCCCTTCTTTCTCTTGTATTGTCTTGGACACCACTCGGTTACGTCTTTGGACCATTTTTCCTTTTTGTTCCTCATCATATGACCTGTCCACTTCCATTTTAGTTTTCTAATACAATACGTCACATCTGTAACTCCGGTTCGCTTACGAATTGTTTCTAGTTTTATTTTGTCTCGCAGTTTTATATTTAGCATGCTTCTTTCCATTCTATGTTGGCAGATCTTTAATTTTTGTAAATTGTGTTCAGTTATACTCCATGTTTGGCATCCATATGTCATAATGAGCAAAATACACGAATCAAATACTTTTTCTTCGATTTAAGTGGTACGTCGGCGTTTTTTATTATTCCCTTTAGAGACCAATATCTTTTCCAGGAGAGATTAATTTTGTTGCTTTTCTTTGGAGATATTAGGGTACATGTATTCTTCGACATACTCTATCGTTGTACCATTGACTGTTATGGGATTTTTTCTGAGTTGGTCATTACTTTCATATACCAATTGTTTAAGCATTTCTTGCAGGCTTCTCGCGTCGTTTGAAATAAGTATTAAATCATCTGCAAATGCAAAGCAAATGTTCATACTCGATAATAAACAAGCCGTGTTGCAACTTACTTGACAAACGCACAATTCAAGAACATAGTTTAGAAATCAAGCCTACAACACTCCCGGGCGTGGTTTTAGTGGTTGCCACATGCGCACTCAAATCTAATATTAAAGTTTTAGAATCACTTAATTTAAAACAACTTCAATATGTTAATCGTAAATTCGATAAGGCCAATGAAAATGATGTCGACATTAATGAGATTATCACCACGTTATATCTTATTCTAATAAGAAAATCAATTTGTAAGACATTATTACCTCTTATCATTACTACTTTAACTAGTGACGATATTAACGTTATTTATACGATTGTGTTAATGACTCTATCTTAAGAAATAGACATAGAAATAATAGGTGTTATCAAGAATATAAAAGCGTTTATTGTTTTGAGTGTTATAGCTTACTATGTATGTCGTATTAAAACAAAGTTATAATGGTTACAGTATCTTCTTATTCACGAGGTTGAAGGTTAAATGAGCAAATAACAATATAACCGGGCGAGTAAGTAGGTATATATCGTAAGTTTCCTCGTCGTCGTCGTTTTCATTTTAAGAAACCAAGACTTTGTTCTAGTATATTGTTCTAGATAATTAGATAACTCACAATTTCAATCGCAGTCCGTTGACACGCGACTGGAAAACTATCTACAAAAAATCAAACGTCATTGCGCAAACTTATAATAAGCCCCATTCACACGGCACCCTAGTAGATATTTTTTCAATGTCAAGTCGAGACTGGCATGCAATTTTGTAGAAAAAACGGCAAAATCAATAATAGCCTCGTGCACGTGTTGCCGATGGATTATAGCTTGTATTTCGATGGATTTTCTCAGCGATTCTTGAGGTGATGTCAGGTACGTCGTCTTGAGCATAGAACTACTTAGAGTAGTCATAATAATATGTTCGCAAAATATTGAGATAATTTAAACGGAAATACGTTAAGTCAACTACTTTTTACCCCAATTTTGTGATTAGATACAGATAAGTAAGACAAACTTACTTAGTGTTTGAATGCGACGGGATACAAAAATAAAATTCTCTCTCTAGTTATACTTAATGTATGAAAACAAAAAAGAATTGATCAGCTGACGAACAATATAACATTTTGTTAAATAGATACACTGTTTATCAGCTGTGTGTTCAACTCCAGCTCTATAGATTTCACTGTTTCATTCTTGTGCTGCACAAAGAAATTCTATACAATTATAACGGCCTAAATTGTAACTGTCTAACAAAACTCAGATGTATTTCTTTTACGAAAACCTTACAAAGAGCAGGTAATTTTATTGAAAAGAAGCGCTGTATTTTACGACGGGATAAAAAACTAAACAGTTACATTATCAGATATTGAGTGCGAGATATTCTATAATAAATAGGTCAGCGAGGTATTAAGCGTAATTCATATTATTATGTTTTCAACGTAATGTAGTTTCAGGAAATTTATTGTTTTATAATCAATCGGGGTGTCATCGAGCTTTATGACTGGCAAGAATACAAAATTGGTCAAAATAACAGAGATAACATCTACGATTAATTTCGATACTTCTATAAAAAAAAACATATTTGAAAATAACTAAGTATACAGGATTATTATTATGTAACAGCACGGTCCATTATTATACCACGATTAATTTCAGGGAGGAGGAAAAGTGAAGTGCTCCGTCTCAAAAAATTAAGAATTACGTAACACAAAATTACTTTTTTCGAAGGCTCTTGCTCTCGACGCGGAAGGCTATAGTTAGCTCAAAATATGGGCTTTTAACAAGCCCTAACAGGTGAAATTTTAATCTGGGCTTTATTTACTTGATTTAATGAGAAAGTTTCTTCAGCTTATTGCAAGTAATTGGAGGGTTAGTTATTAAAGTATAAAGTTGTTAGTAGTAATTAATGTAGGTACACGTTTATACTTTGAAATATCTTATAAATTTCAGTAGTATGTTCAAGGTACTAAAAGGTTCTTTTTTGTAATAAATTTTGAAGTAACTGCAAGGTTGACGCAATTTAGTTACAAGTAGTTTTATTTATTAAACTAGTAGATTCCTGATAAAAGATAAATGCAGAATAACCGATTTTAAACGGGAAGGAAACTATAAAGTTAAAAATAAGTTTACTTAGCAGAAAGTAATTCGTATTTTGATTTAGTTCATCAGAAATGATTCAATAAGTATTTTATAATTTTGAGGTTGGTGGCAAGTAAAATAAGAACTAGGTACCTATAGGTATTATCAATTCTAATTTTCTATTTTAGTAAGGTTCTTATAGTATTTCGTAACAGGCATACAGACAGGCAAACAGACTTACTTTCTTGTATTGCGAACTACAGCCCAGAACAGAAAATAAGCACACTGTGTATTACTTTAGCTTTGGAACCAAGGAGGTAATATTAATGCAGATGCTTGACTAGATGTTAACTTGAAAAAATCTGTCGTCAGGTTAATTTTTTTATTAGTCTACTCAAATGTTATAGCAAACATAAATTTTGACAAAAACAGATATGGTTTACTTTAGTGACACTGCAAATATATTTTTTATTACTATTAAAAATAACCTATTCACCTAGGTAAATACTTATATTCATTATTAATAAATGAAACGTCTAAAAGGATGTAATAAATAAAAAATAAAATATATGTTATTTGTTGAAATGACTCCTATTAAAGCAGTAAAAAGGGACATTACGTCCTATAATTATTTCATTGAAATATAAAGTTTTGATAAAAAAATACGAATAGCTGTGCTCGAATTAAGTTAAAGATCACGAACATGTAATGTATGAGAGGTAATTAAACATAGTAAGAACGATTAACATGGTTTGTGTACTGTTACAGTAATTACGGGAAATATCATAAACATCTTGGACCAAGGATACTGTTTAAAGGCAAGTTCATAATTGTTATTACACGCATCGAGTTCTAAATAGTCCGCATCACTTAGGACCAACTTTTGTATTGGCTGGAATAGTTTATTCGAAAACTGGTGACAAAAAAATACACGATGGTCATCGCAGTGCAGTATCATTAGCACTTTTGTCAGTTTTCATTCTTGGAAGCATTATGCTTGAGCATAGATAGCCTACAAACTGTCACTAAAATGAATCACACGCATAGCTAAAATCAATTTTTTAGGTCATTGCTATTTATTTTCGGATTTCGATGGTAATCATTACAAGCATATGTGACACGTTCGATGTGTAAGATGCATGCGATGCGATTCTGTGGACGCGTACCTTTATAATTCAAGGTAGGTACTACCTACGCAATGTCGCAGAATGACGTTTTCCTGTCACAGTTCTCCTTTTTTGCCATTCACACGTTCACCAACTTGAGAAAATTTGCCGCCGATCTTGATAAATGCTAGCGTGTGTGAAATTTTTTGGTAACAATCTCTTTTGATAAAATAGAGTGCCGCGCGAGGTTGCAATTCCAATACGTATCTTCTCAATACGGGTTATAGAAATAACGTAAGAAAACTGAATCAACATCAATTTAACAATAATATATAATGCTAGTCTGCTGTTATTCTACTGCAAGGAATCATACAGAGATGGCATGAACATTGATCAATACGCTTGATTACAGCAAATAAGCAATGCTAAACTTTTTTATTATTTTAAGTTTATCTTCGTGGTCCCTTCGCCATAAGCCAGATGTTTAAGATGCGCTACATGAATCGAAAAATGCCACATTGGTACTGGGCTCGTGTAACTGCGTGTAGGGCTTATCTCTGCCTCCGTGGTGCAGTGGGAGCGCAAGCGACTGCTGTGCATGAGGTTGTGGATTCGATACTTTGTGTGATCCATAAATATTTGTTCCGAGTCTGGGTGTACTTTGTGTTCGTTAAATGTATGTTTGTAAAATCCCCCACGATACAGGGCTTGTTCCCTAATACACGAGTTACCTTTTTAAATAAAAATAAAAATATCTCTAGGTCTGTAGTATCAATTTAACAAGTGACAGTAAATATTTATTTAGAAAGAAATTTTAGATTGCAGTATATACAATTATTAATATTATATTACAGAACCATTACTTAAGATTTAAGTGAATATCTTGACAATAGCAAATTATCGTAGTCGATCACAGATGCCGTACGCCAGTAGGTAAGTAGGGAAATGTACACATTTTCTAAGTTCGTCAGTATATTTGCTGTAAAAATTACCAGCTTTTGCGATATACATCATAACATAACACTTTAGTCCAAACTAACAGGCATATTTAAATGTCGAGAACATTGATATGTCGTATTCAGTTTGCCACATTGACGTCAAACTGACAAGTCTCACTAAACATGAATGAGATTTAATTGGGGCTTCTTTTGTTTTCACGGAAGATGGTCGTCATTTAATTTCATCTACATTTTTCTATTTTATCATTGTAATATACCATTATTACCATCAAGAAGAATATAATTCTACACTTGACGCTGGCAGAAATAGCTGACACAATCGTCGGCTCTGTTGCCAAAAAAAAAGGAGAAAAAGAAGAAGAGATTTAATTGATTTGGCTGGATCTGTTTCTGCGACAATTGTTTTCTTATTCGTTATTATTTATATGTTTACAGTTCTAGTGTAAATTTTTTGGTTGTTAATGGAAAGTACGCTGAATGAAAGTAAAATGTATGTCACTTATTAGGGATTCATACAAAAATGTCTCTACTACAAATATTTTTCATCGCACGAATATAAGGTATTAATTAGTATCCTTCGCAAAACCTCACTAAAACTCCTTGTTATTTATGTAAATGTTACAATATTTGATTTGTCATTTGTAAATAAAAGTAAATTGGTTACATTGCAATCAATGACTGAATCAAGAAAATTTGATTTGGATGACTCGTTAATCTTAGTATAAATATATACTTATACTATACTTATGTTACTCAAATAGAGATGAGATGGATATGTTTATAGTAGCAAGTATACAATGTTGTATACTGTAACGAGCTATGTTATCTTCTAGGTTAACTCTTTTTTTGTTATTTTCTTCTTAATTGTACACTTTAATATACTCTCACTAATATTACTTCCTCTACCACTCTAAGGTTTGCTGTTAGAGATCTCAGTTCTGAGTTAAGCTCGCCTGTGTAAATAAATTATACCTATGATCTTTCTGCGTGCAAATAAAAAAAATGTATACTACATCTTACCTATCTTTACCTATCTTTTACAGATACAGCATGATTGTGCAATTTCTGCTACCAATATGATAAATAAATTAATTACTGACAATATCTAGTTCTCAGAACAGCAAACTCCACACGTGATATTGACGTAGTCAAATGAATACAGTCAACTCAAATCGAGCAAGTTCAATTCGATTGACATTAGCGGGGCATCCTTGACACCCAATCGGAAGTTATACAAATTGAAGACGCGATTCTGTGCATAACAGTTTGAACCCGAGACAATTGCATCATCGAGTGATGCGTCGAGTCATCGGCCGGCCACTTACCGAGCGGATGTTGTTAACCGTGGCTTGATTAGCCGAGACGATGTTAAACGGCAGCCCGGGCAAGTTCAAACAATTAACTGTATAGAAGTGTCCGACTCTAATGAATGATACAGACTTGCTCCATTGCATTATACAAACACCGTGACAAGACGCGGCTTACAAATTGAGATTAATTCAAGACGCTAGGTACTGTTACATTGCATTTAATTTGGAATAGCTCATCGAATACTTTCTCTGCGCTCGAATATTAACTTTATTATTGTAGCAGTATGGTATAATGTGTGGTACACGGACTGAGGTCTAATAGATTAAGAGTTTGTGATATATATATTTGTTTCGTAACTAAGCCGTTTAACTTTCTGATGCTATTTATATCCAGAATTAGCCTTTATGGCATTCCATGTTTAGTGTAAATTATTTCTGCAAAGTAAAAGACAAAGAGAGGAGAGATGGATCTTTGGCACTGGTGATTTTATGGTTCCTGTTGGAGTACATACCTACTCCATAGTTAAGCTCGCCTTTATATTTTATTTGTAAGTGTGTTTCTTTCTGTTTGTAATAAATAAATAAATACAAATACTCCAAATTTATCATAAACATTAAACAGAGTAGGGTACATAGTTTGGGTACTTATAAATTAATTAGAAATCAATACTACTAGAATATTTAGTGTTCCTACAGGCAACTACCAGTTTGATTGTTTTTTGGCCAGGAAACTACCAGCCGCACTACTACTACTACGAGAAGCACACAAGAGCACGACAAACTGTGCCTATGGTCACGTTTTAAATCGCACCGTGATTACCACTTAACTTCAGGTATGGCGCTGAGGGGTTACCTGAAAGATGGCAACCAACATTTTACCGAACGATACGTCTATTGCTGATGCAATACCAGGTCAATATATAAAGTTGTATTTTAAACCAGGTACAGTCAAAAAACTCCTTTCACCACAAAACTTCTCAAAAGAGCTGACAATGAACCTAATAAGCTTGTTGGTCTAGTGGTTAGTGATCCTGACTGCTAAGCCGGAGGTCGCGGGTTCGATTCCCACCCAGGACAAACCTTTGTGTGATGAGCATGATTGTTTGTTCTGTGTCTGGGTGTAATTTATCTATAATATGTACGTATTTACAAAAAATAAAATCTATATAAGTAGTTTATCCGTTGTTTAGTACCCATAACACAAGCAAATATAATTGCTTAATTTGGGGCTAGATGGCGCTGTGTGAATGTGGTAGAATATTAATTCTGTCGTTTTCTTGTATTGGCTCAAATGCGTATAACATTTTATATCCCGGTCATTGACATGTAGTTTTATTAATCTAAATACAATATAAATGCGACAAATAATTAAATGTTGCACCTTATACTAAAGAAGCAATACATTTGCACACATTTCATGAAGTTCAACCAATGCCGAATAATTACCTTGTATAATTTCGTTGGTGAACATTAGTAAGATATCATCTTACTTTAGTAGTCGGCAAGGCTTACGATTTTAATTCCAACGTACTTTGTTGAGAACATTCAGTTAAACACTTTCATTCCGAATGCTAATTACAGAACTTGAGGTCATTACATTCTAGATTTTTTATTTTACTTTTAATTTCATTTTAATATTAAGCTGTACAAGATTCCTCTAAAGGATCTGTTAAACAATTAATGTAAGCTTATATTAATGTTGCATTTACGTACCTACCTTATACTTATAAATGTTTTCATTTTACCAAGATGTCTTGTTTCGTAAGTCCTAGATAGACGAGGGTAACCGAGGTAGTCAATACTGCTCGATAAAATATCAAGAATATTAATAATATGGAGAACGATTCTTTACATCGCGATTTCTAGTGGGATGAAATTAAAAAAGAACATTCGTGGATATAACTGTTTTCATATTGCTTTAGTTCTGTTTATAGATAACTGGCAGTCGTATGCGTTTCAATATCTGTTTAATTTCTAAGGTGATATCTAAAGAATGTCAACGGGCACTTATTACTAAGCCTAGGCGACGTTTATCTATGTTTTTATTCAAGAAGCTTTATCTTTTAGTCAGCTAACATGTTCGTATATTATAATGTCGTTTGGCAATAATGTTATACAATAATTTGAACCGAATTAAAAAAAGTTAAGGAGAATTTAAAGGTATCTGCCTATTTTTTAGTAATATGAAGAAATCTTTTTATTAAAATTCTAATAAAAACGACAATAAAAAACAAGTAAATTCGGACTTTGACAATATATAGTGTTTAAACTCGTGTTCTAAAGTTAAGCTCCTGGTATATACTCTGAGAACTAATATGATAATTTCCGCTCTATGTCATCCACCGTGACACACGCTAATAGCAATGCTTACAGATCTAAGACCTTAACACAACAGTAGAAGTTGGGTACCCTATAGTAATAGAATCAGGCTTTACTACAGTTGGTTTAAAGACTAACATTAGAAAAGTGAGTTAGGATAGTATATATATAGTTATAAGCCACTATTAACATACCGTCGCGCCTCATCATTGCTTGATTAAACAGGTTACACAAAATCCTTATTTAAAAGCTTCACCAATTGTAAAGTCAGTTAACTACATTTGTATGCTTAGCTTATAGATTATTATTGTCATTGATTGTTAAATATGTAGGTACCCACTGATTGTCAAAAATTTTCTGTGTGGCCTACCATTTTATATTTAAATATCTCTCTGGTCTCTCTCATTATGATACATTAAATCAACACCTTCACTAACTAAACGTAACATCTTTATCCACGCGTGCTACTGGTAATTTCTTAACAAAAACATTTCCAACAAGTCATGTACTAGGTGGCACAATTTGTTCTATTTGTCGCTGGATATTATCCCTGTCGTCAACTCATACTTACTTGATATTGATTACGCTTAAATCGATACTCACACCCACGCTTATTCAATATTGACTCAAGATACAACGACACCGTACGCCGAGGAAGTGTTACTTAGAAATTTGTACTGATAACAACACTTTGCATTTGATTATTCCATATACATTCAGGTAGGTATATAATAATAGTATGAAGCACGCGTTGTGTGATGTAGATGTGCACGCTTAAGTAATTTTATTTGGTTATCATGTTTGTTTAAGATCTTATATCGCGTGGTCTCCAGTTTAGAATATCGAACTAAATTATCTATTCTTATGGATATCGTAACAAACAACTAAAAGAATACCTTATAATGAAAAGCAGATTTACCTGCGACATAAATGACAATTTATTGCGGTCACCTACCCGTGCCTGCGTGGTGACATGACAAACCTCTGCCTTGAAGTTCAAGAAGTGAGTGAACGGCTTCTGACTGATGATATAATGAAGATGTTTAAACAGTAAATGTTGGTAAGTCACAGCAAAATTTGTCGAGTACACATGCATACATAACTTCACGCATGTCTCCCATTAATGGGTTAAGCAGAGACTATAGGACCCCATTTGCTGCGATCCAAACATACTTTCTTTTCCTCTTCAACACACACACGTCAGTTACGGGTGCTTGTAATAATTATTGTGCCCATTGTCAACAATTCACCTATTTATCTAGTTATTACTAGGTACTTACTTTAATGCACTTAAAAACTTTATATTTGTGCTCAAGCCAATGTGAAGTGAGGAGAACACATATTATGAAAAATGCATTGACGTTTAAAATGAATTATAAAAAAGATTGTAGAATTAAAAAGTTGTCTATAGTTTTTGTGACACTTTTTATTCTTCGTCCTTTGTTGTTAAGTCACGATCATAATTCAAAAATTCTCTTTTACAAAGTATAAAACATTTATATGTCTGAAATTGATTGTCAGCAATTGCAGAACATCGAGTCTGGATGAAATACATTCCACGACTTTCCGCGTACGTCCAAGATTTGTAATTTAAACCCTCAATTGTAACACTTCATTTAAAATTGTAAATTTTAGATCGGCAATTCATCACGTTGCTTGTCTTTCTTGTTGGCAGATCGTGGCCTTGGAAGTAATAGCAAGCCTACACATTCAACACTTCTGTTTTACTTATACTCGTAGGAACTTTAGTACTCAATAATCTTGGATACTGTGTTATATGTGTTATCAAAAATTAAACTTACCTAGGTACATGATTACTTTATTATTGCTTTAAATCTTTTGGTGTGACCTCATATGTCACATCATTGTAAGTCATCGTTCTCGGTTGTATATATAAAGTAGCTTCCCTTCACCCGCGTCTTTGCTTACTGCTCTGTTCCTGTCGCAGTAGCGTAATGTCTCATAGCCTGTAACCTTCCTCAAGGACTAGGTTATCCATACGAAAGAATTATTCAAATCCGACAGGTAGTTACAAATATTAACGCGTTCAAAGAAACAAACAAACAAATTCTTCCGCTATATATAATAGTATAGGTATATCTATAGATATCTTTGACAATTTAATGAATTTAGACGGTAGTAGATCCACGCTGGTTTCAGCATGAATGGGCCGGATCGTCCGGGGAAGTACTACCCTCTCATAGAAGATCGACTTAAGAGTAGTAGTATCCTTACTACTGCGTTTCGTTCGGTGAGTGAGAGCGCCGGAGGCTCAATTTCCCCCCTTTCCTCTTTCCTCACCTCCCTCATTCCCTTCCTCTAACCCCATTCCCAGCCGCCATAGTGGAGGCCACCATACCAGCAGTTTAAGACGATAGCTTTTGGTATGGTGGCCACCACTTCTGGATTCCACTGACTGCTTACCATCAGGCGGGGTGGAGTCACTTTGGTAGGCTAATAAATATTAAAAAAAAAAAAAAACCGCAGCTCCGCTGGTTAAGCATGAAAGCTTTCACATTTATATTATTAGTATGGATATGGATTAACTATACTGTCTACTGTATAGTCTACTGCTGGACATAGGGCCAAACATCTTCCAATTTTAGTCGTCCCCGGTCGCTCTTCTTAAAACAGAGATCATCCTATTGATCTTAGGTTGCTACCTTAATTGTAGCGTATTTATTTTTACATAGTAATAGTTTATATACTTAAGAAAGCTTTTCTTACTATCACTACAAAATAAATTTTATAAAAACTTCAAGACTTAATAGTTAGATGGAACTTAGCAGCTTAAATAAATTCATTATGTTAATTGTTGTGATTTTATCTGAAATTCCAGTCTGAATAATTAAATTGGAGCAGTCGACGCCTCGGCAATTTGTTAAGCACGCAGAAATTATCGCTTGTGTCCAACTAAAGTAATTGTTTTGCACGAAAATGCCAAATTGTAGTATAAATATCCTGCACTTATTTATTATTGGGAACATTGAAAACTTATACTACTTACATGAACGGTTAAGAATTTCATTTCAGAGAAACGGTTATGTATGGCATGTGAACTGATTCATTTAAATTAAATTTGTTTATTATTTTTAATGGTAATAAATATTTTGTATAGTTTTTTGGTTACGTTGAAAGTTAATCTGGCGTTTGAAAAGAGTGGCCTGAGTTTCTTACCAGTTCTTCTGACGGCTCTACTTCGTCAGCGAACTGGATATATGTAGATTGTTTGGCTGACTTCTTGAAATTTTGACAAATCATCATATTTTTTTATCTAAATGAAATAAATGCTTTGAGTTTAAGTTGAAGTTATCATATCATACAGTAGGTTATGTATGCCATTGTTAAATCTATACTATAATACTATAAAGAGGTAAAGTTCATAAACTTAAATGTAAGGGAGGTAATCTTCTGTACTGATGATCCCGTAATTAACTAATAAAAATATAAGTACATTATTCCTAAATGCTATAGGCTATTTTTGCTTGCAATAAATATATATTTATTAAGATCTGACATTAGCGCAGGCATTGCCGCGAGCGACAGATAGTACAAAGTAAATCCTCATCATAATATACATTACGTTGTCAGCGTTGAGAAGAAATGTAAGATTACAGATGTTCTAGTTATTCACTTTACCTGTATGTCACCTTCAAGTCGGCAGTTATTAAACAAATGTGGTAATAAATGGTTTGGCACAAGCAGAGACGCCGACGTTGAACCGATTTGTCCCATTACAAGTGGTTCACTTGTCACGCGACAAAACCTATTCATTCACAATTTACACCACATATTTATTACTGGATTTTAAAGGATCATAACTCTTCTTAAACTGCTAGGCAATATTCAACCTTACTAGAATGAATTTGGATTAAAAATACTACGATGTTGGAACAACATTTTTCTTGAATTACAAATTTAAAGTGGTATCAAAGCAAATATAACGCCTTCGCAACCTACTCCCCCTGGTGAAGAGACAATAATTGAGAATAAATGGCCAGCTTCACACCACAATGGCTTGAAAGATAAAGAGAAGAATTACACGGAAATTTCGGGGCGTGTGCCATTGTTCAAGTCCTTCACTAGATGACAATTTGCACTTCAAGTGTGATGTACATTGTTACGAACATTATAAATAAACATTACAATGTGACTACCAGATGTGTGAAGAGGTTTTCAAAGTATTCAACGCAGCGGCATAAGACTTTGACTCAAACAAAAGATGTTAACTTTTCGTGCTCGTGCTACCAGACTGACCGTTAACTTTAGCACCCTACAATCGAGAGTAACAATTTATAACCTTTAGACAGTTTATCTGAATATTTCAGAATATAGAATAAGGTTCTCCCTTTTTACCTTAAAGGTGATAGATACAAATTTTAAAACCATGATTTAAGATTAGCAGACAGAAGGTCAAAAGTTAAAGGTTAAGCATCATAGGGTCAATCACTAGATGAATAATAAGGACCCAATTTATACAAGTCAGTCCAAAACTCAAATGAGTTTACCTAAACCTAACTATCACCCTTTCTGGATTGGTTATTCTCTTAGAAAACAATGCCCACGGCTTAATAACCATTCGGCAATATTCAAGAGGGAAATAACCTTAGAGTATAACTAAGTAAACTACTAGTTTACTTAAATACTCTTAGGAAATAATCATCAAAACTTTAAAGAATATCTTAGAAATCGATCTTGATTAAGTGCCGCCGAGAAACTAAGATTATGCAAACAAGCTCTAAAGGAGGGTTAATTCAATAATAACAAACATATTTACAATATAAAGACAAGCCAACAGACACTAATTTAAAGAAAATAATTCAAATGTAGTTGGAAAGTAGTCCGACGTTGTACAACTGACAATGCACTTGTGGTGTAACAAATTCTTTCCGGTTGCATTGAATTGCCTCGAGACACCGGCAGAGGAAGTAACACTGCAATAACAGCAGTAAAACCATCATTCAGTTGTAAAATATTTATTGCGATACGTTTACAAAAATTACGGCATTAAATATAATAAATTGGCATAACAAAGCCTTTTACAACTGTGATTTACAGACGTATAGTCCATAACAGTTATGTGAATAATACTTAATTGATATAAACAATTATGTTAAGGTAATGAGAATGAATATAGGATAATCCAGTTTGGACTTCGCTAATATGGCTACTAATAAAGTTATTAGAAAAATCTCCTAAAGTTTGACATTAGATGCCAGTGCCACCGAAAAAGAATTGGATTTTTACCTTTGCGTCGTTGTTTAATTGTTTTGAATGTATATGTTTTTTCAGTGCTGTAGTACTGACTTGGGTGTCAATTACTGTAGTACTTGACATTTAAGTCAACTATAGTAAAGTTTCAAAAATATATTGTTATAATAAATATTTTTTTGTGGTTGAAAAAGTTCATTATAAAAATCTGTAGCTTTTATTATAATACATGTAAAGTTTTATATCAATTAAATAACGCTACCTTACCATACAGTTATTACGTTGTATACCAGCATATTTTGTAACACTACAATATAACTGAAGATAAAAGTATAACAAAGAAAATAAAACAATTATAAGATGAACTCGATAAAAACACGCATACATTATTATGGCCACAAAGATAAAGATGTGCTTCCTCATTAAGCAGGCCCAATCATCGGAGGCTTTAGGAGCTTGTTGTTATTAATTTATTGAAAGTCATCGTGGGTCCATTAGGTGAGATAACCATATTGATCAGACGGCCGATACTCAAAACTATGAATGCTGCTCCTGCGTTGTATGTGATTGCCCTAATGATCACGTGCCGCTTGTTAGCTATGATCAGTGGCCAACTATTACCCACGATTGATTTTGTATCACCGCCGCCGATATCGTTAGATTTATAGCTTTCACAGTTCCTAATGGTGCAATTATGACCACAATTGACGTCTTCGAAACAGGAGTGGGTTTAGTTAGTGACGTGGAACATTTCAGCTGTGTTGTAAAGAAGGGAATCTTAACGAATAGGAAGTTGTTTATCATCGTCGGGAAATAAATAAGCAATTAAAGCCAGTCAGAAGATGTTAGATATATGTAATGAAATGCCGAAATCGGAAGTCACTCGTTAATGTCACATGAAGAGCGTCTATTACCGTTTTATCAGGGTAAGATCTTGATTATCTGAGCTAAGATCTCACGGATTAATTCTCTAACACCTCATTAGAGTCCATTGAGGCACCGTTTACAAACCAAATGCAAATTTGATGAGTTGTGCTCGAGCATTCTCATTTATAGTCTTTCACTTCAGCCAATCAACATCTATTAATGTTATGTTTAACCGAGCGTCCGATGGGTTTGAGATCAAATAAATTTTAGTTTTGGACGCTATTAGTTCGGCCGCCTTGTGTCAGTGGTGCAGAGGTCGTATATTCTGGCGGAACTTTTCATCGGTATACCTTTTATTCGGACACACATGTCTTAATTACGGTTCAAACGGTTCACGTTTAGTTTTGGGATTCTCAATGCCATATATTAGTTCTCATATTAAGTTTTAAGTTACGATATTGTTATTTACGTTAATAAGTATCTAAGTGATAAATTTAATACGATTAAATTACAAAACAAAACGCTGAATATAAATAAAGATAAAGCAGTAGATAGGACAGCTTTATATCAGATCATAATTCGCATATTCGTAAAATGTTACATATGAATAAAAGTTAACAAGACCATTAACAAATCAATGAAAGGGTTCCAATTAAGTAGCCGGGTTATTATGTGGCGGTTGGCGAGTCTCGATGAGCCTCTCTGATGACTATCACGAAATGAGATCTTGGACAGTGCTCCGTTACGTGTTATATCAAAGTGCATACATTCATTAATGCTTGCCAGCGGATGTGTGCTATTTAAAGTTGCTTTTTAACATTTAAAATGACTTCAAAACAGTAGTAATTTTAATTTAATAAAATAATTATGGTATTTTACCGGTTTCTGTACTTAAACAAGCTGTAACGTTTTGATCTTGTAGTCTACTGATGCGTATTCTACGAGAAGCCTTACAAATTCTGAAAGGTAATACCTGTTTACTGGTTAAAACAATGCATATTGACGGATCTTCCAAATTGACAAAAGCTTGGACATAGTGTTAAAAAAATGCATCTTTAAAATACAATCATTTTACTGGAGTCAATCATGCAGTTTGTACGTATAAGAGAACTATTGTTAAAAATATCAGTCGCTAACAAATACTTTGACAATATTCCAGGTGTTATCAAATTTAACATTAGACACTGCTGAGAAAAAAAAATTGGCATTATTTAGGCTTTTATTTTTGTAGATATATAGATAAATGTCTCACAAACAAATAATAAATATAACTAAGATTTCAATACATTTATGTTTTTGTATTTTTATCAAAAGTAAATACTTTATTGTAATATTGTTTTTTTGGAATATGTTTTATCTGTATCTTACTTTCATTGATGAAATCGTCACTTCGTTTAAGTGTTAATTTACTCTTATATAATTGGCTCTTTATGCGTACTCTATTGTTTCAGAAAAGTGCTCTCAGAAACTGGTTGACCTGGTGCTATCGTATCTTTTCTATCATGACACCACTCGACATCGCAGCAAAGTTCATCCATACTACACGATCTCAACTAGGACGGTTCGTTTCCAGCGTTCATTTTTCCCACGTGCAAGCTATGGCACGAACTACCAGCTGTGGTATTGCCTGAGTACTATGTTATGTCCTTCTTCAAATATGGTTTAAATAGAGCTTTAATATCACGATTGGCAACGGCTTCGCAGAGCCCCTGACTTTGCCAAAATCCATGAGCGACAGTTACCACTTACTATCAGGTGGGATTGGCTTGTCTGCCACTGTCTCAATTTTGTGTAGGTCTGTATATTATAAACTTTAATTCTAATGTAATTTTCAAAATAGATTTTAAGTTACTTCACGTTATGCAGCATTAACTAAACTAACCTGAGGCCCTAGACAAGTGGCATAGGTTTCTATTCTTTTCATAGAATAGATTAAATAATGTATGAAATTGACATTAGGTACCGACAATGTTGGCGTTAGCTTATGTCAATCCTATACATTTCATAATCTATTCTATGAATAGAATAGAAATCTATGCCACTTGTCTAGGGCCTCTGTCCAGAAAATAAAAACTAACACTTTATTTTCTGATTAGCTATTTATGAAATTTAATTGGTGTAATCATCATTAATAATTATAATTAACATATGTTATAAAAATTAATAATTTAATATTATTTCGCCAATTTTCATCAGACTATGTCATTAAAAACTACATCGTTTTAATGAAATCATTGAATGTACAAAACTCATTAAAATCTTAATAAAATGCAATCAAACGTTATGGGTAATATAAAAACAATATTATACAATACATACAGTATCGTTATATGGGAAATTATTCCCAACATTACTATTCATAACATGGTGCAACAGGTTTCTGATATAATAATAATAGTCGTAATGATCCCTAATAGGGGTAATGGCTTGATTGGCTTCATAAAATCAGGAGAGTATGGAACGCTGGACTAAATGGTACTTAGGTGCGTAGGGAGACTCCAGTTTGGAAGTAAAATTAATTGGAAATAAAGAAAAATAATAATTTGATACGCACAAGATGCGGCAAATTTAATAAAATTTTACTGTTTGCCAGTGATCACATTTTAATTCGAAATATTTTTCAATCATTATATTTTATTCACTATCACAATTGCATGTATTTAGCCTGACTACCTTATTTAAATGAAATCTATAATTTGCGTTGTTTGCTAGTTATACTGACTTCGTGTTAAAATTGTCGGCACAGTAAGCAACTATAGTTAGTGCACGGTAAGGTCTACCATCAAGCAAACCGTATTTTTATTTCTCATTTTAATGTTGAATAAAATATTTTCTATAAAGATTTATCTATGTATCCAAAACAATTTGAAAGTATTATATTAAATAGTTACAGATAATACAGGAAGTTCTAAAATGCAAGAAGAACCTAAACAACGAAGTTAAAATTATATTTTTTTTAAATTATCCTGAAATTAAGTCTTTTGAATTAAGTTTTATGAGTGTGTATCCATAAATTTAACATAAGTTTGCGGTGTATTTCACGGTTTATAGGTTTTAATTCAGTTCTGAATCAATCTTGGGCGGCACATCAAAGCGAGAGGAGGTGGTCTCGTGCTGTTAAACAAATAAGCAAAAAAATGGCAGTTTAGCTAAAACTATAAATATTAATAACGTGTTTCGAAACCGTTAAATATGGTTGTAGGGTGACCACACAATAGATTACCATATAGGTATGTGTATTAGAAAAGGTTACCAATCTAACTACTAATCTCGTCAAATACGCTTAGCTTCGCCAGCCATTCGCCCTTTTTGAGGACTGCCCTGCCGAAAATAAAGTTTTTTAAAATAAAGCATAAAGATGAAAAAGTCTATTAAACAAAATTATTATTAGTTAACTTTGTTGCCATAATTGCATTTATCAAGCACTATAATTAATTTGGTTTAATTAAAATTATGATCTTTAAAAAATAAAAATAGACGTAATTTTAATTGCATGAAGAAAATTAAAATATAACTATTTTGAGGGCTGCCACTGTAACCGGTTTCAACAGAGTATGAGTATTTAAGAAGGAGTATTGGTCTCTGCTACTCAACATATTTACTAGACTACCTTTATGTCAGGTCTGAACCTTCTTAGGTTTCTCATTATGCGTAAAGGTACAAGTTGGTAGCTAACTACACGCAGCAGCAGCAGAGGACGTGTCGTCGCTTCATGAAACATTTATCACAGTTCACATGTTGCCTTTACCTTTTGTAGCAATATGCAAATTGAGGCAGCCTGTAAAGCACACATTTTACTTTTAAATTTTTCTTTATAACATAGAAAGCTGTAAGTAATTAAGTATCTATAGAGTTAAGTGTATTGCCTGCGTCACTTTGCATGCTACTTGAAACTGTAACTTACAAAAATTGTAATAACCTGGCGATTAAAAAGAGTGGCCTGAGTTTCTTGCCAGTTCTTCTCATGGCTCTACTTCGTCAGCGAACTGGCTGTAGGTTAATTTGCTGACATTTTGTAAACTTTAACGTTCATAAGTGTTAATTTAATTAACCTATATGAATAAACATATTTCATTTCATTTCATGTCGCCACGACACATCGTTGCATCCTGTCGCTGCAGTAATGATTTCGAACCCGACTGCATACGGCAACAGCAGATGGAATCCAGTTGGTTCCGAGTGTTCCGTGAAACAATATGTCTGACGTGTTCGAAATGAAAACAGCGATCGCAATATCTTTTATTAGAAGAGGAAGAAGAAGATGATGACTTCTTTTTATTATACGAAAAAAAGACGAGAAGCCACATGTCCTATGCTTAAATGATTACATAGTTTTTGTGTGGTGCATCGTACAGTTCGTGATGTTGGGCCACCTGATTTATGAGTTTATCTTCTTTCGAATCGGAAAAATTCATTGTGAAAAGTGCTGTTGCTCGACGTGTTATTGCTACGGCGTCAGCGGCACTACTGATATGCGTTCGGGTGACACTGCCGTCTGCCGCTCGACGACGCATCGCTAGCTTCATGTCGCTAACTACGGAGGGAATTTCATATAAATACATAGAAACCAGTAGTGTCGCTGCGACACGTCGTTTGCTACCAACTTGTACCTTAACGATAATTATATTCTTAATGTACTCTCGGAATCAATAAAGACTTTTTGATAGAATAGAACACGGTTGTAGATTCACGCTGATTTCAGCATAATTGGGTCGGATCGTCCGGGGAAGTACTACTCTCTCATAGAAGATCGACTCAAGAGTAGTAGTATCCCTACTACTGCGTTTCGTTCGGGTTAGTGAGAGCGCTGGAGGCCCAATTTCCTCCCTTTCCTCTTTCCTCACCTCCCTCATTCCCTTCCCCTAACCCCATTCCCAGCCGCCATACCAGCAGTTTAAGACGATGGCTTTTAGTATAGTCGCCGCCTTCTGCATTCCACTGACTGCTTACCATCAGGCAGGGTGGGGTCACTTTGGTAGGCTATAATATAAAAAAAAAACTAATACACAAAACATATTTTCGAAAATCATCAAAAAGAATCAAAAAACAGAACAGAAATTAGGTAGTAACAATGAGTGGTATTATCGGTGTGTTACAAAAACCGTTGACCCATTCAAGTTCTGATTGCAAACGACTGGACCTCGCAAATCTTAAGAATCACATAAATGTTTTTCCGACCCTTATTATTAATAACAGAGTGTCAAGGTATCTGTTTAAAGTAATAATTATACGAAAGCTTGATTAATATTCAAGTACGAGTATTTTCGTATTCCTTGTCACCCTCGTCACTGACCGCGTCAATTTTGACAGCGCGCATCGCCAATTTAATATCACAAGGTAAAGGTGCTCCGGTTCGCCCACAAAATTAATCAACACGCCTCTTTTTCAGACCTATTTGTTTTTAATCATTATTTTTCTTCTGCTAGTCTTTGCCCTGACCGCTGATTAAGATTTTATTCATAAGTTTATAGCTTTTTTCGGCAATGTCCGTAGCAGGTGCTTTTTTGTAGACCTGTATTGATAGTAACTTTTAAGTTTGTTTGACAGCTAATAGATTTTCGTTTGTTTTAGTTTATTATAAAATCAGCTTTCAATTTAGGTTTGTTAAAATAGTTACTCGTTGAATCCAATTATTTAAAGTCTATTTCTATAATACAAGTCTCCTACAACCTTCTGCTGGCTTAGTACTATATCTGAAAAATATTCTAGTATTATACTTAATAAAAAAAATTTAAAACATTTAAATCGTACAACCTCCTACAACCTCTGCTAGCCTAGTACTATTTTTGTAAAATATTCAATATTAGGGTTAGGATTAAACTTTCTGTATTTACATGTATAACTTCAGGCTTGTCTCACATTAATGGAGTAAACAGAGACTATTATACAACTGCGTCTATTATTCTTAATTTTTAGTTAATTATTATATGAACCTCTTTTCTCTTGACTGTAGTAACCTGTCAAAAAGACTAATGGCTAAAAGTCATCCCGGTCTGATGACCGGAATGACTTCTTAAAAATATAGATAAATTTAAAATATAATTTACATTAAACTATCACACTTGGAAACTACATATATAGTAACAGTTTAGAACTACCTGCGTTCTAAAGCAGTCTTCTAAGTTTCATTAAAATTCTTTAGAATAATTACTTGATAAACAAACTTTGAAAAACCTTAATAAAAAGCTTTTCTGTAATTTTAGCTATCATTATTTTATAATAATCTATAAAAAATATACATCACATAGGTCAAGTCCAGAAACTGGCATATCTGATTGACAATGTCATTATGGCGCTTGTCTATAAACAATGTTCAAAACACGGCACATTATAGGACAGCTGTCCCTGACCACAAGGACAAAAAGAGTCCAGATACGATCAGGTCGAGTTACATTCGGCCACGGGCCCAGCGACGTTGGGTTACGAAAAAATTCAGTAACCAAAAAAAAAAAAACATCGAATCTGCCGACGCCGCCGCGGTGTAAACAACTCACTGTTTATGAGGAACTTATAGTTTTTGCGCTGAATGTATCCAGTATACTGTTTGCGTTAACGCTCGGTCAACAATTACCTACAAAGTTACAGACGTACCTCTGACGTACGTATGATGCACCCCACTTTGATACGCCGACCGTGTGGTCATTTGATATTTAGGACGACATAAATAAAATTATCGACGACGTCAGAATTTTTCGGAGACAGCAATTTATTACTATGGCCGAGAACGCTCATCGATTTTAACGGTTTCCCGGTTTTCGAAGCGAAACGTCTCAAAAACACTTGGTATCGCGAAATAATACGAATCTAATATCGCCACTGCATTCGACCTGTGAACAATGCGTGTTTCTCTACGGCTTTTAAACATCAATAGGACGGTATTTAGATTATGTTTTTTCCTCGTTCCAAGGTACTGTTCTCTTATTTGCCTTTTGTCAAGTCGTGGGCGCGACAAAGCCACAAACATACCCTGCTGTGTGCCCGAAGATTTTTTGCCCAAAATTGGTATTTTATTTCATTTATTGAAGCTTTACTTGCAGAAAAAGTACATTTCATACTTTGGAGTATAGAAAAAAAGTTTATAGAAGATGCACTATGATATATCGACTCGTAGGTAGCGTCCTATTATTCTGAGGTGGTTTTGTGGTCGTCGAAGCTCTGATGGACTATTTGTACCTGTGGTGGACTTTAGAAAATAATAAACGTAAGTACATATTTAACATTCTTTATATTTCATCCTGAGTCGTACCTAATGTAATAATTTCATAAATTTTAAAGGTAGACGTGTAAATTATTTAAAAAACCTTAATAACAGTATTATAAAGTTTTATTAAACATGCTTTGAAAAACGTCAAGCAAAATAAGGTATGTATATACCTATTGCATGATCGCGTTAATTCCCGTATGATTATAAATTTATATCATGCAACGTGAAAATTTAAAAGTAAACATGCTTTGCTCAATCACTAAGTATGAATAAAAAAATAAACTTTTCTTTCCTTTTATTCCTAATTATTAATTTAATATTGATTTTAACGTTAAGTTAGTAATAAACAACCACATATAAATAAACCTTGACTTTAACAACCTTGATTACAACACGATAAACCCTAGATAAAACTGAAAATAGGCTTAATTTGATTGGAGGAGGCTTCTACGGTACCTTTTGGCAGTACGAGTGCAGGGGTGTGTACAATAAACTCCGGAACACGTGCAAGTTCGCACAAAGCGAGTTTGCATTTCCGCCCGCCATGCACTTCCTTTACTCAGATTTTACTTTTTATTGGAACGCTTTTATTGCGTGGTCTGGACGCTTTTGTGCGGCCGCATTGTGTGCAGGACATTCAGCCACATAACGCATCGTAGGTTTCGATTTCGTTAATGATATTGGAACATTTTAATCGCGGTTGAAATCGAAAGGAAATAATGAGGAACTACATAAAAGCATACATCGATTCGCTTTTCAAAATTAAACAATAGCTGTCGGCAACACACCCACGTAGTTT
Source organism: Parascotia fuliginaria (assembly GCA_963082885.1). Classification (NCBI taxonomy): domain Eukaryota; kingdom Metazoa; phylum Arthropoda; class Insecta; order Lepidoptera; family Erebidae; genus Parascotia; species Parascotia fuliginaria. Next base: position 6,782,589 of record OY720175.1, read on the forward strand.
TTCAAGACTTTGAACATTTTGATCTTGAAATCGAAAACATGTTTGGTGTAAACCTAACACTTTTAATCTGTTTGGCCACCACCCGTCAAGATAAGGGCCTCAAACCCCCATGAGCGACGTTTGTTGCTAAATTTATTTGCACTCTACATCTTAGGATTAAAACAAAAAGTTTAACGCCATTATTCTTAGCAAGAAACAATACAGAGAAAAAAATAGCATAAGTAAGTAGATCAGATAGTACAAAGGACTGTTTGGGTATGGAATGATAAATTGTTTTTGTATCAACGAGGAATATATCAAATATGGGCTCTTAGTTTTAAGAATAAGGTATAAAATACTTTGAAGCAATTACCTTATCTTCCAATACTGTACCGAGAATTTCTTGTGGTCAAACTTTGATTATTTTTATCTCTTCAGTATCTGTAATGGTGTCAAAACTTATGTCCGGCGCTCTGCGTGATACAGGAAGGTAGCTGCTGGTGGCATCTGCCCACACAACGTGATATCTTATTTTCTTCAAAATAAACCTATAAGGGTTGATAAGTGACAAATTGGCATATTTACTGACTGCTAATCGCAGGAGGTCCAATTGTTAGAAGTAATAAGATTTTACGAAATAGATTATTACGCGGTCCAATTTGTGTGGGCTTTAACGCCTTCGTGTCAATATTTTCGTGATCGGAAGTAATCAATAGTCGTGGGTGTCCTTCAAAATTGATGGCGCAAAAAGTGTCAAAAATAACCCAATTTTATTATTAAACTAATTTATGGTAGGCTGTTGTATGATTATATTTATTTTTCTAGTCCTTAAAATTGATTTCAGAAAGTAATTTCCAAGTTATTTATGTACAAGTGTATTACATTTTGCGACTTTATTTTAATAGCAACTACTTTCTCGTGTCATCTTATTGCCGTATCGCTTCTTTTCTTTATATTTTTGTCTTTATTATTATTATTACTAATAGCGTCAAACACAATTATTATCTAGCAACAACAGTGTTAAAGTTATAAATCCACTGAGAATTTAAAGTTGCGACACGTAAACGCGAATAATTTTATGTAAAAACAAAATTAAGTTTCATAGAAATAGAAGTGTTTTTATTTACGTTGCTTAATTATTTAATTTTTTGCTTTTTATATCTATAGTTGCTATAGTAAACATAATTTGAGTATCATTTTTGTTAAAATCTTAATTCAATAAACCTGCTTCTTAAACATCTTATTCAGCATTACTAAGAATGAATGTTATTCGCCCTTAAGACAATAAAGTGTAATGGTGCAATAATTCTAAGGAATTATCGAATTAATTCAATTATATACTACATAATGATATGATTTTGAATTCGCTGTTGCGCGTGACCGAAACAACTGTAATTTAATATGATGAAGCTGAACATTACATTACTTTATTGTATTCATTAAAAACAAATGTACCCTTAACTTGGGTTTTGATAATTTTGTTAATTGTATGTCGTCGACCTCATGATTTCGGGAACGTCTTAATTACATTAGCTAACGCTCAATCGGCCTGACTTTGCTTGATATCTTAAATCTGTCTGTGTTTCTAAAAGATATTTATTCTCAGTGTTTGTCGTGTTTACTTTCTGATATTCGTGATGAATCAAATCAAAATATAAGTAGCTTATTATGCAAAGATGGAGGGGCTAGATAAGACAATGTAGCTTGCGGTAATGGTTATACTCAATTGCTGGCAGTTACATGTTTTTAAATTTTAATAATTTGTGATGTTTAAAGCAGGCTATTCTGCTATTCGTAGTTTAACTAGACATTATTGATGAGTTCTTGGGCCTACCACCATCTCTTAAAGCAGTATTATTTTAATATTACTTTGTGTTTCGTCATTTTCTTTTGTACCATAAAAAAAAGGATAGAGACAATGTAACACCTGAGAAAAGTCGTTTATAACAATATAGAACTGGTTGCTATCATTGAATACATCTAACAAAAGATACCATTGGTTAATGCCATTTATGTACATTTTATGTGTGACCGGTTCGTTAGCCACTTTGTGTTTAAGATAAATATCTCTCCATACATCTTACTACGAATAGCAAGTAACTGAACCCTTTTAAATATATAATATGTAACAACCGATCTGTATGTATATATTATGTTATTATCTATGTTAATAACTGATACATATGAGTTTGCTTTACTTCAGTTTCTTTCTAATATAGATTAGTAGATTTTCTATGAGTTAATATTAATTATAATATGTAATTTTGTCATATGTGACAGCATAATACATTTGCATGACAAATGGACAGTGCCACTATTGCTCACTCTGAGAAACATTAAAATTTGAACAAATACATAACTTAACCGAGAATTAGAGAATGATGAAATTGCACATCAACTATTGGTAGGTTTTCTATTGCAAGCGTCATGTGGTATTCCTTTCGGAATCATCTCACATGTACATTAATACCTACTGTCTTAGAAAGAGAGTTTATCTAATGTATGAAGTATTAAGATAGCCACGTGATGAAATTACGATAGCATCTCAAGGGACCAGTTTTAAATAATCTTGGATTAAATGACTGGCTGTCTGTTTAATAAGAATACGGTATTTACTTCGTACTTAAATTGCAATACAATTGAAGAAAATAGCTTGCAACATGTGAAGAGATGCTTTTGCCTTTAATACTTACACAAACTAACAGATTAAGGTCACATTTTCATTTAATCTTGTAAGTTCTATACTACTGTAATAGTACCAGTAAGCCAACTATGAAGCATTTTAATAGATTTTAAGAGAAACTATTTGCCGCAGGTTAGATCATGCCACGCCTCTTTGGAATCAAGTGGCATCGTGTAAAATCATTGTAAAATCTACTAAGTACCAACCAGGTTCCGAGCACAGACCTATAAGAAAACATATCTACAAATAACATTGTATACAACCAAAATGAACTTAAGTATAGAGCGGTAAGAGCTGTCAAGTGTGAATGTATTACTTTGTAAGTCTGTAATGCGTGTAATCAGCCCCTGATTGGCTTGAATTAATCGTACCGAGCATGCGTGACCGCTGCCATCGCAGACTTAAGGCAGCTTATGAGATGTTGTTTAAAACTGAATGTGAATTAAAAATAATGTCGTCATTAAAACATGTGCGTGAAATAATACCTTAATGATTTTATTTGCTTTGAATGCGTTTTCAAATTAAATAATTTATGTTATGATGACTCTCGGCAATAAATGTATAGCTATTATTCGTCAACAGAGTTGCAGATTGTACATTAATAAAATCGTTGCGATAAATTATACTTATAAAACCAAACAGTATTATAATGGCGACGCATGTTTGTTTGCTGAGGTCATTTGAATAAAAATAAATAAATAGATGACTTTGTAAAACAATAATTTAATATTGATTAACAGAAAAATACGGATAATAAATATTTATAAATTTAACTAAAGACGTATCAAAAGCATTACATAAGGATCCAGTTATAGGTTGATACTTAGAAATTTAAATAATATTTATCAATTATAACGCTTTCAATAATTGTAGGATTTTAAGTCGATTATTGTAACTAAGCTATTTGTTGTGTTAAAATATTTTAGTAAGGAATTAAATTGGCACCACTACTTCACTTCACAATACTTCAGTTTCGTACAGGTACATTTTTCATTCTCATTAGTGCGATTATCTACAGTATTACTAAATCACATAGAACGCCGGACAAAAATGTAACTTACATGGGTAAAATATTAATTTTATACACGCCGCGTGTGAAAATTCTAACAGAAGCGTTAAAAATAATTTTCGTTACAAAACTTTCTAGTCAAATTACATTATAACTAGTTCAGCTACCAAAATATAAAATTTAATATTTTCCCAAATTACTACTGTGTATCCAATTAAAGCTTTAAAAGGGCAGTTAATAAGCGTATTGGATTAGATCTTTTGTTGGTCGTAATGTATGGTAATAAATCCATTAAAATAATAGCGGTGAGCGGTAGAGTATTCGATTCGTCACCGTCATTACATTGATCTTGCCACTGGCCATTGGTGTGTAAGACCACCAGAATAAAATGCGGAGGAACATTATCTTTTGACTTTCATATACAAAGTAATTGAATTTAAATTTAAATATATTTTTGTAAATGTTTTAAATATTTGTTTCGTTTATCTAATTACAATATATTGTCCAAAAAGATACAATCATTTCTAAGGTTTTTTAAAACCTAAATTAATTTATAACAGAAACTACAATGCTCATTTATTTGTTAGATATGTATGTTTATAGCAGAGCTTGCGTCCTCGTGCAAAATTTGTCCTAAAAATATTAACCAAAAAATTTGGTGGTAACTTTTCAAAATTAGTTTTTTATAAAGTCATTTTTTATTTAAATTAGATACTATATACCGTTTATAATTCTGTGTGTAGCCCCAACAAGTAATAACAATTTCCTATGAAACGATTCAGTATCTAACAAAACAAGCCTATCCTGTTCATGGCACTATTCCGTGATTAGTTCCGTGGCTTCTACACCAGTGGTAGAGATTGTCTCATTCGATATGCGACTACCGCCCATTAAGCGATTGCTACTGATTGCTCCCCACAACGCATTCTCTACGGTTTTACCTCCGGCTGACATTGTTGTCTTAATGACAATTATAACCATTACGATTTGTTATACTTCATTAAATAATTTAAATGTTTGAGTGCATTTTTAGTTTTATTTTCAGGATTATAGCTTTCACAAATGTGATAGGTACCTAATGAAGAGCTCTATGACGGATATTTCGTAATTAAAGATTGCAAACTAAAAAAATGGCCAGTTAAATATTGTTTTAAGTTTTCTCATTAAGTATACCACTAAAATCTTGTAGCAGTTTAACGTTTAAGTAAATTGGATATAAAATTTGGTATAACTGCTTAGTACAGTCATTTATTAGTTTTACCTGGAAAGTTTGCCGAGAGTTTTGATAAATGTGATTTTGATGTGCACTTTCCGAATGCCATCGTATCGTATCTCTGCCGCTCGCGTAGTATTTCGTATTTTAGTTTCGTCTTCAGTACCGATGTAGTACTGAGGACTGATGTGTACAGAAACGAGTGTTAAAATATAATTTGCGGCGCTTGTGTGCCAAAACTGTTTATTTTACGAAAACAATTTTAATACATAAATTGCAGAAAAATTTTGGAGTTTTATTTAACGAGTAATACATGTTTTTATCGTAAAGTGGGTCGGAAAGGAGATATTGTCAAAAAACTGTTATTAGACGCCATTTTTCCAATTTCCAGGCTACGCGGGCGGCAAATATACGAGGTGTCGAAATTCGGAAAGAGCTCATTAAAGACTATAAAATTATCAATTTTCAAAACTCCCGGATAACTTTCCAAACAAAATATTTCGATCCTATTTTTGACCAAATGACTGTACCAGTTTGATACTTTTAGAATCTGCAAATATTAATTTGCGCAAATTTTGTGCAAATTTCAATGTAAATTCATACATACCGACAAAACGTACAACAATAATTCCGTTTTTTCTGTACAATTTTACCTTTGATTCCTGTTCATTGATTTCCATAATAGTTACCTCCAGACAATTGAATATCATCGGTGTGAAGACTGGTTTATCGAAAAACAGTGGCACGTTGCCGGAACTACGCGGCCACTTGATTTCATAAAACCTTTAATTAAAGAAGATACCTTTTACCACTACTTACGTTGGTGGTCTTGATTCAGCGATTATTTTCAAGATGTGGTTGATATTACAACATTAACGTGAGTTAGATGGTTTTGTAAATATTATCATTTACATAATTATTTTTTAAGAAATATGTCACAGTATATTCAGTATTATTAGTACAATTAACCTTATTAACAGACTTGGATTTTCGAAGTTCTTTATGATCTGGTCACAGGTAAAAGTATGTATTCTTTATAGATATATTTGTTAAAGATTCATAATCTTTAAAATGTTGTTATAATTTGTGACATTTCAGACAAAATGCCGCCGTTTGGTGCTGTAGAGCATACAAGTGACAGAGAATGCAATATTTATGGTATTATAAGTATCTATAGGCAAGCTTGTAGTTCTTAAGCAATACATTTAGCATCTCTCTTGTCACTGTAAGAGGGCATTATGTATATAAAATTGTAACTATCAGTCAGCTTGTTTGCTGATAAAAAAAGTAGACTCATCAATATGCAAACAAACAATAAATACTATTTCTAAAATAATTACTAAATCGACGGTCTTGGTTCAATAACTATGACTCGTGCCTTACCTTGATTTATGCAGTGAAATAGAAAATTGGTGAGAAAATTGATGCGGTCAGCGCAATCCTTGCAGGCAATGACCCGATCCGATACTGAGAAGTAGTTTTTGAGTGTCACTGACATTTATAATGTGCCGTATGGGCCTATTCTGTGCAGTGCGGTTGGAATAACCAAAAACAATTCTTCGAAGCGTAAAATTAATTTTATAATGATGTTTGCAAATCAATAAGTCATAACGTCTCTAGGCAATATAATATTATATTGTGCGTTACAGTTTATAAATACTGTATTCATATATTTAAATACTTACTATACAATTTGTTCCAAGTTTTATAAGATTTCCATTACTATCATACCATTCTTTATTAGAGTCCACTTAACAGAAGACACAATTAATACTACCAGGACAGTATTATTGCTCGTTGGCGAGTTACGGTTTTTAGTACCAGTTAGCTACTGTGGAAATCATTGTTCTAACAGCTAGAGCTGGTAGGCCCTTTCCCTATTTCATTGCCATTACGGTGGTAGTCATGACCAACTGACGTCCATGCAGGGCAATTATCAAATAGGAACTGTACCAGTCAGCTGGCTTTTTTGCCATCATTCACCATAGCAACAGAAAGACTGCTGGACGTTGGCCTTTCCTAGTTTTTGCTATCTTGGCCGATCGTGAGCTGCCCTCATCCATCGGTTGCCCACCGCCCTTACCAGGCCATCGGTCCACCTTGTGAGGTGTCTGGGTGCTTGATGAGAGTAGTTACTGTAGCAGAAGAACGTTTTAAGTATTTTTAAGGCCAGGTAAGGTATGGTAATGACATTGTTGCCGAGTTTGACATATACAAGTCTGTTATTAGGTAAGCCTCAATTTAAATTGAACTTTGGATAGTACATAATTTGCAAAACAGTAGTAATTTAAATTATGCTAAATTGACAGTAATTTGCTATAATTAATATTAATTCGTCTCCGTTATAGGCTTCGCGCAAATCAAGAGCTTTATTGTAATGTACAGAGAATTGGGTAACCGCAGTAAGCATAACATATATTTAGTACAAAGACACTGAATATTTGCTAGTATTTTCATGTTGACTGGTTCTACACCCACGAGTAGAGATGTTGTGATTCTATAAGGTAGATCGAAGACCACACAACCAGACTTTAAACCAGATCTACTATCAATTGACACAATTAATACTTGAATATGAAGTTACGATAAGTAATAAACCTATAAAAACTCTGATCAGTTAAGTTACTTTAGGGAATCTATTCTGTTTAGATAAATCCACAGACATGTAAAAAATTATTAAATTTTATGGGACCAACGATCCAGATAGCGCTATCTAAGAAGGAACGAAAAGATATTTGAAACTGGATTTGAATTAGTATATCCTTCGTTTTATCTCTGCACTTTGTTAATGTGGCTCTTTATCAAATTTAAAATCCAAAGAAATATTTATAACGAGAACCGAGTTATAGGGGCCACTACCTTTTGGAAATAAGCATTTACAAATTACTTTTGGACAGATATTTTTGTAATGTTCCTTGTTTGTGAATGGTTCTATCTCTAGTGATCAATTTATCGGCTCGTTAGTGTCTGATAAATGTGACTGGATTATACCACGATTATAAAGCAATATATTATGATGAAACCATTGATTAACACTGTGGGAACATCGTATGGAAGTTCCTTCATGCATGTTAATACCGAAGGCTGGCCACAGACGAGTAGCCAGTACGATCGCGTGATGGCGGAAAAGCTTGCTCTACGATTACCTCGTATCTGATTTGCGCTTTATAATCGTACATTTCATCAGCCAAGACCAGATTTCTGGGCGTTACCGATCGTAATAAATGCTTCCCAGTACCAACACGTTAACGTTTAATATTGTATAACTACCGTAGCGGCTCGAAACTGCAAAGATCAAACTGCTATATTATTAGCAAATTTGTGCGCGGCACATATTTTAAGTAATAACCGTGAAAGTTTAAATTGTCCATTAGCATCATAATTAAGAAACGCCTATGACATATCAAACCCTTTCTTCAATTGTGCGTCCTTATGAACAACTGAAGTTCGGTTTCCGCAAGAAATTCTACGTCGCATCGCGAGGCTAAATTCCAATGCTATTCAAATAGAAACTTGATAGACCTTAGATTCACAAATAGACATCAATTTTTAAACAATTTTCTTATTGAGATATATAAAAACTTACCCCAAAAAATGTCAAACCTGCATTTCATTTTTACCTCCTTAATCCTTAAGCTGGCACCATACTCGTAAAATATCAACACTAAACTCTCGATCGATGACTTAGAATTTGGCACTCAATTATTTTAAATATCTATTAATATTATTGTTAAAATAATTGAAATCAGTATTGTTGCATAACAAGGCTTGTTCTGGCGCTGACGCAGACAGGTTGCGACGGTTGCGTTGACAGCGTCGGACCACCGGAGGCGTACACGCTTTTTTGAATACACCTTCGTTAGAGTCGATCTGGATGACATGTTACCTCTTGCTGTTTTCCTGGACAATTACAAACGTAGTTTATACAGTTTTATACAAGTTATAGATATAGGTATATCGGCAAATTTTACAACATCGTAATTATTAAGTATAATATTAAATTAGACGTGGAAATTGTTTTCAAAGAATTATAATGAAATTTGCCTTTGTAAAACTCCCCTTACTAAATGACACCTTACTGCGATCATAAATCTGTCTGCCAAGCATAGTGAAGCTTATGTTCCTCAGCAGTCGTGTCAAGGCTCATAATCTATCTATACATATAATAAAAATGTAACCAATCGCTGTCTCTACATAAAAGATATATGAGAAAAAAAATTATTGGGACTTTTATCAACGCAAATAGAACCCAAAACAATGATTGTTAAAATGTTTGTCTGTTTGTCTGTTTGTCTGTTTGTCTGTGCGTTTGTTCACGCTAATCTCAGAAACGGCTTATCCGATTTAGATATGGTTCACTAATACATTGTGGTAAGCTTCACTTAACATTTAGTGTTTGTTTCATGTCAATCGGTTCATAAATAAAAAAGTTATGCCAATTTAAAGAATCACGTCGAACATTTGTTAATTTACTACGAAACCTGATAGAAACAGAGACTTTAACAGGTTACGGAATAGCTGATAGCGTTTTTATTTTTCGGATTCCTCTCATTCTAAACAATATTCCGTTTAGTTTTAAATGAGTCCAGTTTCCAGTGAGCCTATGTTTCGCGATGACAATTAATATAGCCCAAGGTCAGACACAACTAAAAGTTGTGGGTGTGGATCTAAGTATTAGCTGTTTTTCGCACGGTCAGCTTTATGTGGCTCTATCACGTGTTAGCATTCCTAGCAGCCTGTATGCTTTGATCCCCGATGGCTATACGTCTAATCCATACATCCATACACCCATACATATTAAATAAGGCTTTGTCCTGACTGACTGACTGACTAACAGACAACGCACAGCCTAAACTGCTGGTCGTAGTGACTTGAAATTTGGAGAGTGTGTTTGTCTAAATGCCTAGAGGTTGTACTAAGAAAGGATTTTTAAAAATTTAATTCCTAAGTGTGTGAAAAGGGATGAAAACGATTGTATGAATTTTTAACTGACAGTTTTGAAATTTTGTTTTGGAATACTTCTATTTGAATAAAAAAATATCCTTAAAATTTTATTTTAACAGGGGTGGATTTAGAAGGGTGAAATTAAGGATGTAATATTCTATATAAAGATCTTTAGCTTTTGAAGCTAGCGACTTGAAATTTGGGAGGGAGAGGGAGGGAAAGGAGGGAGGAAAAGGAGGAATTGAGGGGAAGGAGGAAGGGAGGGGAAAGTGAGAGAGTAGTGATGGGGAAGTGAGAGGAAAGTAACGGAGAAGTGACGGGGAAGTGAGAGGGAGTGAGAGGAAAGTGAGAGGGAAGTAAAGGAGACGGGAGAGGAAGGGAGGGGAAGGGACGAGGAAAGAAAGGAGTTCTCTAATGGTGGAAAAAAGGAGGGGAAGGGATAGGAAGCGATAGGAAGGGAGAGGAAAGGAGGAAAAAGAAGGGGGAAGAGGGGGGAAGCGAGGTGGCAAGGTAGAGGGAAGTGGAGGAAAGGACAAGAGATGCTGGAGGAGGGGCAAGGAATGCTGAAGGAGGTGACAAGGAGAAGGGGTAGGGGAGGAGAGGAAGGAGGAAACTGTGGAGAGTGGAGAAAAAGGGCGATAGGGAAGAAGGGGAAGGGGAAAGTTATTGTATTGAAAATTTGCCTTTAATTGTGTATTGTATATTGTTTTTAATTTTTAATTTTGCGAAATGCATTCCCTAAGGGGGTATAAAGAGGTGGCAAAGTTTGTATGAAACTTCTATAGTTTTTATAGTAGGATTACCAAATTACTTTAAAATACTCTTTTTTTAATATTCAGAAACCACCCTTATTAAGTGGGCAAATAAGAGTCGCAAGTTTGTGTGAAAGTGGTTTGTCAGTTTTAGCGGTAGCGGGTTTAAACTGGATTTGCCATAGAGACGGATAATACTGATATTTATTACCGATACAATGTACGATTGCCAAAAAATCAGGCACGCAATATTCTCATAGAGGCACCTATCTGAATTTTCACGCAAACGAAGTCGCGGGCAACAGCTAGTACCTAATAAAATTCTGTTCTATTACTAAATACTAACATATTTGTGAAACAATAAAATATATTTTTTAAAGATAGCGTCTGGACTAAGGAACAAGCCCTATAAATACAACAGTAACTGATACTTAGCACATCCAGACTCGGAACAGAATTATAATATTATATTTATTCACACCAAATTTTGCTACCGTCTGGGACTGTGATCTCGTGTATAGCAATCGCACGCACTCCTACTGTACTAAAGAAGTATTCAATCATAATAATCCGATTGAGCCAAGGTATGGCATGATATGTCCATACCTTCGTTCATTCACGTTATGATTACGACATATCTATTTGAAACCTGCACTACAATCTTTATTAACGTAAAAAGTGAACTTCGGTCAGGAATATTTAAAAATATAACATAGTTATCAATGCTTTGACAGCTGTCCAGATCACACGCGCCGATAAAATTAAATTGATTGTGGACATTGTGGAAGTAAACGTAATCTAGGACGCATTATGAGAGGTCAGTTCAGTGTTGACTGACACCAATAGAGACGTAATTTCTTCCGTTTATTGATAAGTAATGTTTACTGTCACTGTACACCTGGATGGGGCAATGAACCTAAGTTAAGTTTCCATTTTGATCTCAACAGAACATTATCAACCAAAGTTGGTAAGGTAAACACTTAATCGACATCACCAAAATGTTAAATTTCAGCGTGACACTGTAGTTTAACGAGCAGTCATTATTTTAGTGTTCTGTATGGCTTTGCTGCAAGTGTAAATGATCGTCGGTCGTTTGCAAAGACTCTATACATCACTGATTGTTGAACGTTTTTGTGGCGAACAAGTTGCCGGCGATTTTATGTGGTTTAATTCGATCGAAGCAAGTGGTTGTATCGGCCCTAATTATTTGAATAGCGCGACACGACGGCCCTTTGACTAAAGCCGATAACTTGTTCGAACATAACATCTTGTAGAGAGGACTTACGATAAAAACACTACACTTACATTGCTATGTGAGTATAGCATTTCGGTTACTCATGGCCGAGCTCATTCATTTCATCATATACCTAAGTACACATAAATACGTCGTTGTCGTAATCACCAGAGATGCCTACAAATCTACATACAGATAGATGATAGTTAGTATCAACTAAACCACGATAAAAATTATTTATCAAATTAATAGATTTTGCTGTAGATGAACACATTACCTTTTTTTGCAGAAAATTATCTAGACTATTATTATTTTTATCCAGACTAACACCTGATTTCTAAAAGGTTCATTAATAAAAAATAAAAAGTCTGTCAAATTTCTCAGTAGTTGAACTTTTTTCAAAAGATAGAGAATTAGTGTTATCAATTTATTCAATTATATATATCGTAAATCAATAAATTAAATCATAAATTCGACTCCATTGCTTTAAACAATTTATATTAAGTTTTTATATTGCAAATACAGCTCCATTAGATATAGAATTATAATAACAACCACACACTAATGCTTAAACTTCGACTTTTTATTCTATTATAACTTTATTTAATTTGCCTGGGGTGTTATTCTAAATAAATGCAGTTAAATAAAGTTTAGTAGTAATAAGTTATAGAAGGAATTCAACATTTTTTTACTGTGGCAATTAAATGCAAAGTTTAAGGGTGGGATTCTAAAATAAGTATGTTGACATGTCGCACCCTCACCGTTATTTTAAAGGAATTTCGGGTCAAAGTATTTGATAAATTTTAGATAGTACTACCTGCTTCTTAGTTCCAATTCATTAAAGCTCATTAATGAAGTTTATTGCGGACTCAGAGTTTATGGCACCTTCTTGCCGACTGATTAATTAAATAGTCATTGAATAGGACATTATCTGTGGACATTACACTTTGTACGTCCCGATTGGAATCCAGAATTTTTATTACATTGCAACTCTAACAAATTCAGAGAACATCTGTGTATTTGAGGAATCTTTAGAATTTAAGCAATATTTATTGTATTATTTATATACTTGTATTTATTGTCAACCGAGTCAACAATACAATACAAGAATAGACGCGTAATTAACTAACATTAACTTAGCATTTGGTAGCTAAATGTGTCTTAAATGCTAATTTAAATATTGAAGGAACACAAAAAGTGTCTAAAGCAAAAAACAGTAAACAAAACCGTCTCAGTCACTTATGGGACATGGGCAAAAAATCCACCGACCAAACACTAGCACTTGAACTTGTTCGATATTCAAAAATAGCAGCACGTTACGCGCACGCCGCCTCAGGGATTTAGGTCACACGCGTATTGACGGCAACGTTACACTCTCGGCCAAGGACGAGGACCCTTGGGGCAGCACTTGGTACCGATACTATACATTTTTTGCGGTTCCTTAATGTTTTTACTATAGGCTTTTAAAATTTTTGTGTGTGATGGCAATGTAAAATTTTTGTGTGGAGATTCTAAATGGTTCTTATTAATTTAGTCTTAAGGTCAGTATCAAAAAAAAACTTGTCAATAAACCGCATCTCTTTTATTTAAAAATGTTCCAAATTACATAAACTTTGTAAAAATAAAAATAATGTATTTGAAATTTGATATGCGCCATTTAAAAACCTTCTGAGCTGTACTCGTTATAATATTCGATAGATATAACGATAATTGGCAGCAGTTTTAGTGATTTGTTATAAAAATTGCCTAGACACACCTTTATAAATATACTACCTAAGTCAGGAATCCCGTGCATTGTAAAAATTACTAATCCTGAATCCACCTGTTTTTGTATTCAGCCAATTTTTATCTTCATTCACAATGACAATTATATAATAGAAAACGAGATTTCATTTGCCTAAATTAATGGCTTGCATAGTCAAAAGACCTGCTTTTGACTTAAATTATGATGATAATGATCATAGTTAACGAACAATAATTTTATAAAAACTGCCTCAAATTTATGGTTTAAATTGTTAAAACAAAAATTTTACCTTATAGACCAACAATTTGCATCGCACTCAAGCAATCGGTTCTGGGCAAGTGGTCACCGGCAGCTGTAGCTGCGCGCGCGACGGTCGCGTGCCTCGTAAACGCACGAGCGGAGCCGAACGCGCACGAGACAGGAGAGCGGTGCGCTTGCGTCGCGCCGCGCCGCCCGAATCGTTTGATGACGCCGATATTTAGAGACTTATACTTCGATATTTACTATCAAAATTCGAAGAAAATCAATTTTATTACTGAAATGACTTAATAATTTTCGAACACATACGGGACTTTGTTGAGTTTTTATTTAACTTCAATAGTTCATTACCATGACAGTGGCGTTTATCTCAGCGCTGCGGTGACATTGTAAAATATTTGGTTCCCAGAATAAATGCCAGGAGCGCTATTAATTTTTAATATATTTTACGTTGTCACTGGTAAGACCAACACTCATTATATCATGTTAATACAAATGTTTATTGCTTGCCTGTAGATATTGAATTTTTAATAATTAGTATTAATTAGGTTGAATTAAGTTGACGATTAAACTACTTCAAAAATCAATTAAAATTCTTTATTATATCGCAATATTCATACGAACTTGACTATACAACAAGACTGACAAGATAATGAGAAACAAGTTTGTTGCAAACGGATGCGCCAGCGCATAATAACCAACAATTAATACTTAAGAAAATTAACTAGAGTTAACGACAAAGCAATTCGCAAATCCACAGGTGTGTTTTTCTAGTTCCTGTCATATCTAGAAGATCTCGTCCTATACGATGTTAAACAAGTTCAAACAATTAATGTACCGACGGAAATATCCACCCATAACGGTTTGCGCTTCCCTTCTATTATCAAAAATTACTATTGCAATTTGAATTCGATGGGCGGGTACACGCTACGTGATCCTGTTGCAATATGGATTGTCTTTTTCAAATTAAATGCCAAAGTATGCTTCGGCCTGCTATTTTGTGTGTTCAAATACCTATATACGAGTATGTTATTATTTTCGTTTTGCAAGGTAACTTGAGTGGAGACACGTGTGCAAAAAATACCTTTCGTTATTTTAATTTTGCAACGTCCTGTTCTGTTTTGTTTGTATCCATGAAACAGCCAATGTTATGTGTATAAGTAAATATAGTTAGACTTATAGGGCATAATTGTAGACGTTTGCTTTTTATTGTAGATTTGACTTAGAATTTAGTTTATCATAAAATTATTGCATCTCCAGGTTATGTATTTATTCTTTCACAGTATTGTAGGTTCGGTGGTACTGTGTACGGATTATCACGCAGAGGTCTCGGGTTCGATCCCCGGTTTGAGTAAAGTGATATGACTATTCTGTCGAGAAATACTCAGTATTAGCCTGGATTTTGGCATTGTGCCCGATATATGGTAACAGGCTCGCCTCCTGTTACATGGGATCCAAAATAAAAATGGCAAAACGTGAGTGGTTAAACACCTTTGCCTACCCCTTCGGGGATAAAAAGTCGTGAAGCTATGTATATAATAGTTAATACAGCTACCTATATAATATGTATATGTATTGTAAGTATACTGTATCGACGTCTTATCATGCCGCACAGTTCTGAAACAGGTTCACTTAAGTGATTGTATACGATGAGCTGCTGTTGTATCAACAAGTTGCTATCTATTTATTTATTCCTTGCGGTTTTAAACGTCGTCTCTTCGCAGAATCTTTTATAATTTTTTTTCATCTACCTACAATGACAATAGAGTATAAAATATACTTACTATGCTACTTATTTTAGTAGTTAAGAACGGAGAATCATTAAAAGTATAGAAGAAATAAATATTATACACGACTGTTTAAAACTATTGTATTTCGGTCTTTATAATAAAAAAACGATTACATTGGACAATAATGCAACGACATTAGCTGAACATTAATTTATGAAATTAATGAAATTACTCACTAATGATTTAATGTCACTTCTTAAACCTGCTTACATGAAGGCACGGCAGGTTTTAAATATGTACGAACGATTTTACGAAAATCTTTCCTAGGATGACAGCAGGATTGCTCTTTTATGAAAGAGCATTTCTGTATTTCTGAGATAACAAAGTCTGTTGGTATCTGAGAGGATATAGGACTATCAGGAGCTAATACATTATAAAGACGTAAAGCTATTTGTGTTTTTCATGAATCTATGTAACAATAAATGCGATCTTCAAAATATTTTCACTGATTAAAAATCAGTTTTTCAATACTAGGCTATCGGCACAATATTTGAAGGAAGTCGCAGGTGGATGGATCATTGTTGTAACAATGTTTGCTGTGATATAAACTTCAATTTTTGCCTATGACACCTAAATAAACTTCATAGCCAACATTGTCAAATTCATTTCATTGTTTTCTTATTTGAAAATAGTTATCATTAGCTAACGAATGCTTATAGGATATATGCATAATCGCGTAAATTCCCGTAAGTTTATAAATTATATCATAAAGGATATGTTTGATATATGTTCAAATATCCTTGATTATGATTCTGTTAATAGTTCCTTTTCTGTAGTGGATGAAACAGGCAGTCATTTAATGAATAAATTAGTCACAAGGAATCTCTTGATTCATGAGTGTAATCCTTTAGATTTTATTTTTAGTATCCACTCGACCGATGTATCCACAAGTCGAATATTTTATCTTCGTCCCTGCATAATTTTGTAAGCTAGTGAATAGGTTCAAACGGAATGAAAAATATAAATAAGTTCATAACGAATGTATTTATTTACAGAAACAACCGAATGGTTGAATACTGGTATTTTTAATTATAACTATTATATAAAATATTATAATATTAGGAATCTGTCTTATGGTACTATTTCATCTATGTACACTACAAGTCTTTGTCTCAAGATTTTCAAAATTATATTTTACATTAACGTTATGAGTTTTGATTGTGACAAAAGCTCACGTTTGTTCAAAATATCTAAAGAATAACTATACTTACATACTAATGACTAGATAACAAATATATATAAACAGTACAGTTACACGCTAAGGTGGAAGGTCTTATATGTAAGACTACAACTAAGGCACAGCGTTATTTCGAATCACATAACAACTAAATGCTTAAGTAGAACAAATAAATGATCAGTTCAGTCTTCTTAGTGCTATTCCATCAATGTGGGAAATGCAGTGGAATGCTTCGATAGGGTCGTTACATACTACCATTATCCCCTCTCATTAGGAATATACTGATTGCGCTTAATTAAAGGCTCTCTCGGATATTCTCGCGATCCGATTCTCCCGACCTCTTGAGGATTACTTGTTTTTCATAATCACCAAGCCGCTGATTGGCTGCACTTTGATCACCGCAATATGCGGGTTCCT
Organism: Parascotia fuliginaria; assembly: GCA_963082885.1. NCBI lineage: Eukaryota > Metazoa > Arthropoda > Insecta > Lepidoptera > Erebidae > Parascotia > Parascotia fuliginaria. The sequence goes on from OY720175.1 coordinate 6,799,789, forward strand.
GGAAGAAAAAGAAAACATTTTTAAAATTTGCCCAATATACAAGAGCTTTGTGACAATTGCGTCAATGATTTGACAACAACAGGTAATCTAAGATTGAGAATGGTAGTTATCGAGTGGCACGATACGGCATAATTCCCATGAATGCTGCGCGGTATTACCACATGTTTGCTTAGCAAATATTGTAACACGTGTGCTTCGCCTGCCGCCCTTCGCCCTTCTATTTCCTCTTGAGATTTCGTCTTCCGGTACAATAAATTAATAGTCAACGAAGCATCTTAAAATGTTTTTTGCGAGTTGTAATATCTTGTTTTTAGGCACGGCGCTACCGGTTCTACTTAATTTATCGAGCCGAACCATATGGCGACTGACTGGCGAAATGATTCGATGAAAGCCCTCACTGACCGGACGCGACGCATTAACCTGAGATATCAATGAAAAACATTGCGAGAACATGTTTCCACTTGGGAATTAGAGTCATCTGTTATGGCTACTTATTATTAGAATAGATCAGTTTTATGTGCAATTTTCCCACTACATGCGGGGCAAACCGCAAGATTGTTAGAAGTAATTGCTGTTCGGCTATTGAAGCAAATAAGAAGGTAGAATGCGGGTCCTACTATCTTACAACTTGAAATAGAAAAGTTACATAGCAGCAATTTTTTTGTAAACTTCTTTAAAATTTGCTATTGTCGCAGACACTATTGTGTCTCCTAATTCTATAGTGAAAAGATAAAGTCTATGTCACGGTTCAATGCTCAGTCATAATGCCATACGTGTTTACTTTTTGCTTCGGATGAAGGTGAATCTTCATTCAAATTGTGCAATAAAAGATTCGGTCCCTTACGTAACCGTGACTAAAAGATCAGGATAAAAAAATCTTACTATTAGCGATAACTACCTGACACTGAGCATAGTTGACTGGGGGAGGATTACGTATAAAAAACTAAAATTTATGATAAGATCCAAGTCTGTTTACACACGTACAAGCACAGTTCCATCAAATGAGTTATTATTAAAAAATAGATAGCTTTGAACCTTGTAATAATAACCGTCTCGACGAAAGCAAACAGCGTGATAAGGATAAAATTATCAAATTTTTGAAGGTTATGTTAACACTTATATATCAGTCATGTAATATCAATTTAATTTTATATTACAGAAAATGTAGTTGCCGAAATGTAAAGATAATTTATATTGAAGATGACAAAAAATATTTTACAATAAGAAAAACTAAATTAAACTCACCTTCAATCACTGTTGCTGCCACCATGATATGACGTCAAGTAGTTCTTCATCTTCTGGACTCATGGGTTCATATGAATCATACGCGTCGTGACAGCTTGGTCCCGCTGAACTTTCGGATACGAACGAAGGAGCTGGTGAGTGGGACTCTTCGGATAGCGGAGGAGTGTGTTGGCCGGTTGTCGTGCTGTTGTAGTTCAACCCGGACTGTGACTCCGAGCACCCCTCTTCGCTCTCCTCAAGCAATCGCTTTAAGCTTTTGATATATTCCACTGCTAGTCTTAAAGTGTCCACTTTGCTCAATTTCCGCGAAGATCCTCGACCTCCAGCCAGAGCTGCTGTAACAGCTGAAGGTATGTGCTGCCTGAGGGCCGCAAAACCATTGTTAACTTGCTTCACTCTGTTCCGTTCCCGGGCATTCCTTCGTGCTACGGAGGTGGGCTGAGTCGGATAGGGTTGGTGAAGATAAGATCTCTTCTTGCAGCGGTTCGCATCCATTGGAGCAGGTGCAAGTCTACGAGGTGTCTGTCCTTGAAGGTGGGTCAATTTTTGGTCGACGCCGAGATTTTGATAACTATGAATCGCCGCCATCGGCATCGCGAATATTTGTGTAACTAATCGGTTCTGTATCGAAAGCGCACTTGTGTGCCGCGCGGAGGTTGCCGGTGGATTGGCGGAGGTGGCACGCACCCCCGACGATAAGTAGCGCGCGCGCCGGTGGAGCGCGGGACGCGGGGCAAGCCGGTGCGGGCGGCGGACGCACGCCCGGCACGCGCCCCACCGCCCGCTTCGCTACTTGTTGCGCTGATCAAAATACGCCGGCGCTTATTATGCCATAGAGCGGTAAGCTCGCGCCGCTATTGTTGCACGTCGTTGCTCGTAATTATCCCGTCCATTACCATGTTCGGAAGACGAGATCTGCTCGCATCGTCTATTTAGAAGTCGTTATAGAGAATAGACCCTGTAAACCGATCGTAGACGATATTGCGTTATTAATATTGTCCTGGACTCTTTATTTCATTTAATAAGCACTGTAGAACTTTTTTTGTTTAGTGCCTATACGAGATAATAAAATAAGTTGTTAGCTTTGTTTATTTTAAGATTGTAAAATATAGAATGGTACCTATATTAATATAAATTATTTGAATAAAAATAAATAATGTCCGTGTAGAGTCGTAGTGGCTATGGCATTTCTACGACGTAAGCTACGTTAACACTCACATTAATTATTAATAACTGCCTACATAATCCCGTTACCTTTCATATTTACTATTGTCAATATTTCTATATCATTTTTTAAAAATACATGTACCTATTTATAGGTAATAATATTTAATATATATTTGTATTATAACTACTTTAGTTATGAAGTTGTGAACATGTAGGATGTGTTAGCACTATTAAATAAATACCAAAAAATATTTTCTATTATTTAAGTACATTTATTAATATATGACCACTTCTAAAATAGCACTGCGTCAAACTTTATATATGAACACCCGGACCCGAGTTGGTGCCAAGTAAATACTCAATAACTAAATACTATAAAAATCTTACTAAAATAGCAAATTAAGAGTAATAATACCTACAGGTACCTAGTTATTGTTTTAAATACTATAATATATGAACTTTACTACAATAGCAAATTAAGATTGATAATACCTATAAGTACCTAGTTAATGCTTTACTTGGCACCAACTTCAAAATTATAAAATACTTATTTAAATATTTTTGAATAATTGAATCAAAATACGAATTACTATGTGCCATGTAAATTTATTTTTTACTTTTTAGTTCCCTTCCTGCTTGAAGTCGGTATTCTTTTTGTTGAAAATTATTTTATTAACAGCGTTTTTCATCTCGAATACTCTTCAAGCAGAAGTTTTTATGATCCTTTAGCTGTTTTAGTTTCATATTGAAGCCTATTCTTATTCGGCAAAATTAAGAAGTTGCATAAACACAACTGAGAATTTGGACCACTTTTTGATGCTTTTTGCCCGATCTACAGATTGACTTGTGGGCTTAAACAAAAGCCCCGCGATAGCTGTTTTTATTCTACATTTATTATAATAATCGATTCTAATAGTCCTGCTACAAGAACAGGGTTTGCTACATACTGGAGATATCAATGAGCTCATAAGTGGTCAACTCAACAAATTTTAATTTCTGAGCGAGTATAATACATGCGTCGCCGTCGCCTCGGCAGGTGCATTGACGATGTCCTACCGTCTAGCTCAGTAGCTTGCCAATGGCACTTTATTTGATGGCTTACTCTCATTATAATGTTAGATCTTACGTTATTTATAGTTTACAAGACGCGCATTAAGTTTTTAGCCTGCATGGAGATAGGTTAGAATATGTTATAATGCAGCTCCCTTACTTTATTGTGCTTGAAATTTAAAGCTATATGCACTTTCACTACCGTCATATATACATACCTACATGCTAATAAAAAAGCTCCTTATCGAGAGAACAAGCCTTGTGTCACGATGATCTTTACACACATAATATTATTTTTTATTAAAATATATATAACGCTAATCCTGTAAGTGCAGTACATCGGAATCAATATGTTAATCTGTATAATAAAGATGGGTTTCCCATACGTAAAGCTCGTGCTCTGAAGTCGAACAGGTGCGCAGGTGTTGTTCCATGTCACTGTGTGAAATGATACTCGCGTCCTATCCTTCACCTGTGTCGTTATTACCATTCGTCTTTTCAATCTGCTCTTTATTGAAAATTGAGTACATAGAAGTAAGCAGAAGTACTATATATACTATACATTCAAGTTTCACTGATTATATTAGGCTCTGCAATTAGGGCAAGGTCATTGTCACATAGGTACTGTGTTCAATGGGCATTTAAGTATACAGAACATATTTTGAAAAAGTAAACGAATATTATGATTTTGCGGTCAATTTCCAGATGAGGTGAAAATCACTTTTCACCCAATAAGTTAAAAGAGTAATCGATGAATGTAGGCAGTTCGAAACTGATCAAAGTAAAGATGTTAGAAAATATGGACTCCTTTCATCTGAAAATATTATTATGATTTAACAATCCATACTTATACTATAAATACGAAAGTAACTCGTTCTATCTGTTTGTCTTTCTGTTACGCTTTCACGCCTAAACTACTGAACCGATTTTAATGAAATTTGATAGATAGATTCAACTTCGGGAAATAACATAGGCATCTTTTATTGCGAAAAAATGGCTTATAGAGGTTAAAATAGTATAAAGTATAAACAGGTATAACCGACATTCACGCGGAGAAGCTGCGGGCAACAGCTAGTATAAATATATTTGAAATACATAAATGATCAAAGTAACAATAACAGAAAAATATATTATTTTTGTTGGAATCCATTCTGATTCAAAGTACCTAATACTTTCCACAAATCTAATCAGAAAACAAAATTCATCTTTTGTTTTTATTTTCCTAAATGAATTAGGATTCTTGTTTGCACCCTAAATACTAACGACATCTATGCGCAACCCTTATAAAGTTGGAACTAGAATGAGTGGCGGTCGATCTCTATTTCTAATATACGTTCGCAGATGGCGTGTATTTTGCATCTGTCAGGGTAGTTTTCGAAGGGTGGATCGCAATATCAAAGTTTTAGGTTCAGTTTTATAGATGGAGTTGGTTATAAATCAATGATCTATACTATCATCAAAGATTTGAGTATTGCATATTGTTAAAAATACTTATAAATGTATGAAAAGATTTTTAAATTTATTTTCTAATATTTATTTAATGATAAAATATTTTTATGCTAAAGTTGTTTAATGAATCTAAGTAAAAACTTGTCCTTAGTTTCTCTAAGTCACCCCCGTTTGAAAAACTACGAAAAATGTCTAGAGTAATACTGCTACATACTGTTCTGTCCAGATAGTTAGATCACACGAGATCTAGGTGTAGAGCATGAAATCTATACTATTATATAATGCGAAAGAATTTGTTTGTTTGAAAGCACTAATCTCTAGAACTACCAGTTAGATTTGAAAAATTCTTTTTGCGAATGAAAGCCCAGTTTTCGAGGAAGGTTATAGGCTATGTAACATCACGCTAGTGGCGACGGAAGCAGAGCAGTAAGCAAAGACGCGGGTAAAACCGCGCTGCGGAAAGCTAGTAGCCTATAACCTTCCTCGATTTACCACTAAGCATTTGTTAAGTTTATGACGTTATTTTCTATTACGCGTCTTCGAAACTAAACTATCAAAGTAATCCAAGTGTCGACATTAATTAATGCGGTAGCAAAACTCAATTACTTTAAAGTAACACGGAAGATACTCTAACATTCACACTTATACTCCCACAAATAAAGCTATTAATTAAAAATATAATAAACTTTGCCCTGCAATGCTTATTATCTCCCTGTTAATTACTCCCGTTCTCTGTAAGGTTTGATAACATCGACGCCCGATTTTACGAGCAAAGAATCGACGAAGATAAATAAAATCAGTGAATTGGTTCACTGGTTGTGTCTACTTAATTAAATATTTCGTAATTGAAATCGTGGGAATATTCAAATCAATTTTAGTACGTTCCAACTTTTTTTATTAATAAAAGAAACACAAGTTAAGTTATATTTGTACATCAATTTTAATATTGAGTCTTTTAGAATAAAGTTGATAATTGCTCAATAATATTTTTCATGTCTTGTTCTTGCTAATATTATTAACAATAAAGGTAAACTAAAACAATACGTTATAACTATAACGTTTTGGCGCTGTCCGTAAGGGCAAATATGCTTGTACGCAGGTTCGCACGCTGCTCACTTAAAGTAAAAATTACTCTCTTTCGGGCCTACTGCACAACATTTTACACGTGCAGCCTGTGGGCCAAATATACGCAGAAAGCATACGGCGCCCTCCGCGTTCAATATAATAACGTATTTAGGATGTTGTTGGGGTTGCCCCGCTTCTGTAGCGCATCGGGGATGTTCGCCGACGCTCATGTAGACTGTTTTTACACTACTATGCGTAAGAAGTGTGCATCTCTGGTGTCCAGGGTGCGGGGTAGCTCTAATCGCATTCTAAACATGATTGCAAGCCGCCTAGACTGTACATATGTGAATCGCTGCAGTGCTATATCACACGGTATAGTACAGCGGTGAGTCACAGTGCGGCCAAATGTTTATTTTATTATAATTTATTATTAATTACTAACATATATATAAGTTTTATTAACATAACTATGGATCTTTCTTTGAGTTATCTGAAATAAATGAATTTTGAATTTTGAATTTTGAATATAACACATCACATACTAGAAAGTAAGCAAATTAACATTATTTTAGGCATAATGCTTAATTACTATCAAACCGAGGATAAGGCTTGTAAACTCATCATGGTGACCTACAGAAATATTACACAGTTGTTTATTATTAAGTTTTTGGGTAATAACAATTCATGTACAATTATCAAGTACAATTTAAAACAAACGCAATGCAAATGTTCGAAGCTTATTCGCTCTAAAAACATGCTTTATGGCAGCGGCTTTGCGGGAGGTCCTGGCGCTGCAGAAGTCCATGACCGACAGCTGCCAGTTGCCATCAGGTGGACTGTTGGCTCGTCTGCTACTGTAGGCAATAAAAAAATGCTTACTACTTCAGCAAAAATGTTAGTACCACGTAAGGCTGCGGTTAAGGATCCAACACGTCGTAACTATTTACTAGCACATATTCAAGTTTAGTTTTCGGGAGCTTCTCGCTTTCACTAGTTTATCATACAAGTCCGAAGAATTCTTTCTCTAGAATAAATATTGATCTAGTCGAGACGTGACAGTGCAATATCCACCACATCTCTATTATTTACCATCCACATTTATATTATTGTATGTAAAATAAGCAATACCTTGTAACTAACATCAAAAATAATAACTGTAATAACAGCTCCCTCGTCCCATCATATTTCTTAAATATACATAAGTAAATACGAGTACCTTTATGGACATACATATATCAAGCATGATAAACTCATTTTTACATGCGGCTGTCAGAGATGACATATAAGTCGTAATTAAGACAATAATGTAAAATTTATCTCGATCGATATAAAGTAATATAATTGGATTATGAAGCCCTTGCCTTAATGGATCGAGAAAGGCGGTGTACCATTTTGATTGGAAGCCACGGTACTCTTACGTTTGCCGATACAAGCAAGACATTTTAAATAGGCCTTAGCCGTAAATTATGCTGTCATTTCGCAAATTTATTTACATTTTTAATAACCGTATCGTTTTCATGGCCTAATTATATTCAGTGTTCTAAAAGCGTTATTAAAATAAATTATAACAATACGGCAACGTTGAATAATAAATAGTTATTGAACCTGTTATATACTCGTAATGAACATTAGCCTGCTAAAGTTACACCGAAGATTTAGTCGCGGCTACAAGCAAAACAAATGATTAATAGTATGTTTCATGACACAGACATATTTTGATTGTCATTGAAACAAACATTGTCCAACTCTTTCTCTTAACGCATAACTTGAGGTTAGTGGTAATAACTTGTCTAGGCGCGTAGGCCTATCATTTACGAAATAACAATCGCAAATAAAATGCGATGCGCGTGGGTATTAGTGGTGTTGCGCGCAAACATCGCGGTTGGGTGTGTAATTTCACGTGCGCTGACACGGAGGCTGTACGCCGCGGTCGCCATACCACAATATATCACATGGTCGCGTACGCCGCCACACTGTATAATTCGTGTAATTTATAGTTCGCAGTGGACTAGTAGCGAGCCGACCGACACGGTTAATAGCACGTAACCACGCGACACGCGCATTCGCGTACACTCGCCTCGTAAGCATGCCGCGGGCACGCCCCGCCAGCCACTGAGATGCTCATTTGATTAAACGGCTATACATGGTAGTTCTTACTATCGTTTCACCTTAGAACCATATCTACAAAGATGTCGTTTCCATCATCTCATTGCTAACCTGCCTTCTCAACCTGCATAAAAAACAATTCATTTATTGATCTATAATCGGATAGAGCCACACGTATATGTCAATCAATATAATAATAAAAAAATATGAAGTGGCGAGTTATTACTAATAAAGAATAGTTCAGATATTTTATTAAGCGCCAACGATGGCTAGGGAACAATAAACGTCACTTTAATATTATTAATAATGCAATAAATTTTAAGTGGTGACTGTACCGGACTTCAGCGCCGTGTGTATTTAAACAACGCGGCATTTTTTATTTATACCTCTAGTATAAAGTTCGCACACCATAGTGTAGTTGTGGTTTTACATTTATTTTTAGTTCTTAGAGCGATTATTCATTTATCAAACAAATGGCGGAGCTTCATCAAACGAATATCTGTCTGATCTCAAAGTAGTATCGTATTTAATATTAATTATGAAAAAACGGTGGAGCACCGATTAGGCTAGACGTAGGTACTTATATAATTTATAGCTCTTTACCGTATGTTAGTACTTAAGTGTAAATTATACCAAAGGAAAGTACGGGAATGGTACTCGTTTAGTTAGTGCACCTCGTATGTGTCGTATATGTGTATGTCCTCGCCGCTATTGAGTAAGTGTTGGTACCGCTGCAGGCCACTTATAGCTATAATGATCTGAACTTAAAAATGCATAAACGTATATGTAAAATGACAGAATCGAAGAATTATAGTTACTCGTTTGAATACCTCGGTTGGTTTTACATCTTTTATATGGATATTTAAGACCGTTTTTCAAATACATGATGACAAATAGAGCTGACATAAGTGTGCATTAAAGATACGAACTTTAAAATTAAAGCAAACGATGTGAGGAGTAAAAATAATAAAATAATATACAACTAACCACTGTGTACGACGAAAATTATAAGTCAGCCAATGGCCAAATAATTATCTGTCAAAATAATGACAGTAAATAAGTTAATCGCATAAAAATGTTGTCCCACTGCCTCCGATGTTTCTTGTACCAAACTAATTGACGGCAAAGACGTTTAAATTAGAGGGCGCAAAATAATTATCAATATTTAGCGTGTTAGTCTAATTGTGTTCCCAAACGATGCCTCGGGCACTTAAGACGTCAGACTGTACACGTGTACGTAATAGCAGGAACAACTTATTAATTAATCATTTTAATTAAAATGAGATTAACATAGAGAATATGTTCGATGTAATTATTCTTGAACATGTTGTATTAATTACTGCGGATATTTTCGAATCAATCAAAATATGGCTAAGGAATGCAACTCAAAGTATGTGAATAATTCTTAACAAGACATTGCTATCTTATTGTGACCTTTGAAAAACGAGTATTGTACTAAAATATTTCGTATTCTAGTATAGTATTTGTTTTTAAAAGTTATCTGTAGATACGTCATTTAATTTTATGATACGAAATCATTTTACATAACTTGACTACATTTTTAATTACCTATCCAAAATTAAAAAAACACAAACTTTCTGGTTATAAGATTGTATACGTGACTATTTGTTTTACTTGCCATGGTCTTATATTACTTGAGGTCTGCACAAAATGTTTTTTTTTACATTCTCTTCTATCGCCGAGAACCTAAACACACACTTTTCTTCTAAACCTAGACAGATGAATGCGTTCCCGCAATTCATCTGTTTTGTTAATTATCATCCTCTCCTTGCTTTAAAATATTTACTCATGTTTAAAACACTATTAGTGTCTATAAGCTCAATTTATTATAACTTGAAATAAAAATCAGCAAATATTTGTTTTAAAATACGGGTGCGTTTTTATAAGATAGATATTTTCTTATTAAGACAAAAAATAATTAATCCAGTAGCTAAAATTGAATATAACTATATCTTATTGGATAAACTAAAGTTTTGTTCTTTTTTGTAGGCATTTTTTTATTAACACTTAAAACAAGTAAAGCAACCACATAATAATATGCTTCTGATTACGTAAAAGAAGTTTAGTTGATAATTGACTTTCATTAGTAGGTACAGAATCTTATAAGCTAGTGTAGATTACCATTTTGACGAATAAAAAACTTTATTTGTAAGGTTTCCTAGCAGCCTTATAACGGTCTTATGGGAAAATATTACCGGGTGTGGGTCACCTGGAATAGACAGCTTTCGTACCCGTATAAACTAAACATCTTATAAGATATACATAATCATCTTAAATATGTTTTTCGTTGAGCTTATACCTCGATCAAAAACAGAAATAATTTATTAAAATATAATGGTTTATTAAAATTAATAACGACTTTTTCTGAAAGGTCCAGACCGACAGACCTATCAAAGAATATTCATTTACAGATTTTTTACTATTATATCGATGATACTACAAAAATTGATCCTCGTTATATGAAATTAAAACCTATCGATATTTTAACTTATTTAATAATCTATTCTCAAAGTTAATTACGGGAGCTGTAACCTGTAAATGTTAAACTATAACAATAAACTAAACTCCATAAGGAAACGCACACTAGTTCACGTCTAAACATTTAAAGTTGAAATATCTTGAGGAAGTCTAAGATACCGTTACAGGCGTAGCTAGTGGATACTATTGTTACGTCGACGAATCTCATTGGTGGAGATTCGATACAACATTCACCGTTCCTCCAATCACGGCCGAGAGGCTTTGCCTAGTAATAGATTTGCATTAGCAGAGTCGTGCGCCTACCCACTGTATGTTTCTGTAATTAGAACCTTAGACGAATGTTTCCATTAAATACTATTTTAGTAGGAAATTGAGCTGTTGGAATTTTATTCTTAATGGTTTTACTGATAAGTCTTATTGTAATTTGTTTATTGTGATACTAATAAGAAATAATAATTGTTAAAGAACATGGTTTTCTGGAGTAAAATTACAATAGACCGGTATGTTAGGTATTTATAGCTATAATATATCAAGAGGTTAAAATTAAAGCAAAAGACAGAACACAATGGCGAATGCTCCACCGACAAGAGCTAAGCTCTTAAATCAAGAAGAAGAAAAAAAAGCTCTTATATTAGTAAACACGCGTTTGTCTCAGTAGTGAACTCTCAAAATTTTATTATAAACCTTACAGCGCTTCTAGTACTCTCAGAACTTATTTTTTTTATTGTTACACGCTGTGATCAGTTACTAGTAAGACAAACGCACGTCCATTCATAGTAGATCTGATTCAGATATATTCAGTAGATTTTGAATCTGCAATACACAATTAATAGTGTACGAAATAAATATTACAGGGAATTTATATACAATTACTTTTGTACAATTGATACATAAGCATTTCATTCAATCAATAGCTATTTTGATTTAGATATTTATTTTTGTTGTGTTAAATTAAATTTTAAATCGCAGCATTTTCAGACTTCTTCTTCTTCATTTAAGATGCATTGTTAAATATCTAAAACTAACAAGATTTTTGTTTTATGAAATGGGAAATCACTAGTAAGTATCTAGTTTATAGTAGAAAATATAATGTTCCAAATTATCTGTCTATTCTGTGTAATAAGCGAGTGTATAACACTGTCATTCGAGTACATTATTACGACTATTTTATTGGATGTAATTAGAAAAAGTCTAAATGTGTGGATAAGACGCTTGATCCGTAAGCACGAGGATGTGGGTTAGAATTTGGGCAAGTAGTAGTTAGTTTATCTTCGACATTTCTGACTGACGGTGAAGAAAACATCGTGAGGAAACCCGGACTCAAAAGTCTGAGATTGCCAATCCGCCTTGAGCAAGCGTGGTGAATAATTCTCATGCCTTCTCTATAAGAGAAGAGGTCTTTGCCCTGCAGTGGGACAATAAACAGGCTAGTATTATTATTAGTCTTCTGTCTTGTTAGGACAACAGTAATAGGTATGTAGGTAATAGGTAATCTACCAATAGTACTCGATTTGGGACAGTAGGTACCTATTTTATTATTGCCTTTTTATTTAACATTGATACTGTTCTGTAGGTGCGATTTCACGCCACGAAGACACGCGATACAAAAAATCCATATACATTACGTTAAAATTACGTAGATTAAAGTACAATAACAAACGTACGTTACATTAAAACAAAATGCTATCCTTACAATCATTATATTAAATGTATATAAACACCGACAATCAGTATTAACATATTAACATTCTTAATACATGTAAACGTTTCTACAAAAGGACAATCACTACCCAGAATCTTTCATTCACAAGTTCGATTCCCATTCAAGTCACAAAGACAATCAGCTTCTGAATACGTGTGACGTATGGGCGGGACTTTTACTTTCCATAAAAAAATAAACTGCGTAACGTCACGTAGGGTAGAGCCAATTTCTCCCTCATTACTGCGAACGTGTCATATTTATAATCTGTGGTAGAAGGCGCCACAATTTTATTGTTTTCTCGGGTGGGTGATCTGTACGTGAATGGGTTATTAATGATGAATTTTATTCCTATGTAGTTTTTTAGCGGCTATGGTGGTAAGATTATAGTACGTAGTAATGGATGTTTTATCGACTGGCTTAATGTCAGAGGATCAGCGAAGCTACTTAGTGAACTTAATGCTCTCTTTAAATCTTGTTTGACATTAACAAGATGTTATGTTGGGCAATACGACAAAATCAAATCAAAATCGATAATAAGTCGCTCTCTAGGCAATTATTTGCTTAATCGGTAAGTATTAGCAATATTTTATTGAACATAATATGAGATATAATTTTTCTTTCAATATCTCAATATCGCAATAAAATACGTGTACGTGTACGAATAGCAATGCTTCACGCCACGAGGTCGAATTCTTGATTAAGCATACATTTCTAGCCCTACGAGCCTTCACATTTACATATATTTCTTAAAATAATTCAAATGAAAAAAAAAATCTTATAAGTTTTTAACTTTCATCCAAAAGACATCAACGAGTTCTGTTTACATTGTTTCCAAAACACAAAAACATTTGAATCAAAGTAAGGTTAATCGTCATAAAATTAAACAATTTAAAAGAAATAATTACAGGAATTGGTATAAGGCAATGATCTCTAATTGCGGGCCAACAGAACGTTGCAGTAGCAATCAGACAATAGCATGTATTGTCAATATCGTGGTACCACGTGACTTCATTAATTGTACTTACACGAAGAAATTCGTGAACGTTAAGGAGCTATATGTAATTTAAAATGATTACTGACCATTTACAAAGTGCCTTTTTAAACTTGAAACTCACTTCGTCGGGTAAGAATGGGTAATAAGGTTAAATGTATACTATTATTCTAAGGCTGAGAGGCTTATAGTAACCTAATACTAGACGTCCGCTCCCGCTTCACTTCGGTATCAAAAGTTTCATTAGCTCACAATAAACGCCTACGGAAAATATCATTGCAATAGTGTCGTATTGCATCATTCATCATTTACAAAGGCGCTTAAAACATTGAAATTTTAAAAATGACTGAAAAAATATGTTAAACTTAATAAAACATAGCCTATGTTACCCGTTTTATTTGTAACTAAAAGTCGAAGAATTTTAAAATCGATTCCTTAGAATTCAATCGCATCAAACAAACAAAGAAACTAACGTATAAAAATCAAATCTTTTTCTTTATAATATTAGTTTAGTTTGAAACGATAGGTCTGCAAAGTAAAGTACGATATACTGCAAGTTGCATTGCATACTGCATGGTAAAGCAAGTGTGTAGGCCAAAGTTAAGTTAAGTTAGCATGGCTTCGCTTAGTATACCACCAGAATTTTTGGAACAAAGTCACCTACGCGTTGCCTTTGCTTTTCACTTTGCTTTTAATTAATAGGGGTAGTTGTTTTTTTACTATACAAATGCCATATTGACACAATTTTAGCCTCCGGTCAAATACTAATCACAAGACATTTTTCTCGACAGGGCGCTCGTCTTTACACCAATCTTTAGCAGAATCTTTACAAACAATTAATTCACGTACAATGCTCACAATATGCCAAAAGTCGTATTAAACACGACGGAATTTATCAAAGTGTATGCAAATTAGCTGCTATTAATACTTATGTCAATGTATAAGTAACTTTACACTAGTAAAAATAGTTATATGTTAGCATTAAGTAAATAAATAATTTCAACAAAGTCGAAAGTCACGCTTTTATTTTACAAAAGGTACCACCCGCGATGGTACATTGATCACAGAGGCTCGACCTCTAGATAGCCAGTACATTACGTCAGATAGAATCGCGTATTGTCATTGCATTTTTAAACTTACAACTTTTCTTTTCTTTTTTTTTATAAGACAACTCCCGCATTAGGAAACAAGTTCTGTGTCGCGGGGGACTTTACAAACATACAATAAACGAACTCAAAGTACACCTAGACTCGGAACAAATATTTATGAATCACACAAAGTTTTGTCCCGTGTGTGGATCGAACCCACAACCTCGTGCACAGTAATCGCTTGCGCTTGCACTACTTTACTGTGTGTATGCATGTATTAAAACTAAATAATTTATATTTCTTTTATTTGAAATTGATTAAATAAAAGAATTATAAATTATTTAATTTTGACTTATTTTAAAGTTTGACTGCCTCTGTGGTTCGGTGGTACTGTATACGGACTGCTACGCAGAGATCGCAAGTTCAATTCCGCTCAGTGCAAATATTTGTGTGCATGAACATGTCTTTTTTTTTTTTAAATCTTTTATTATTTATAGAGGCTTTTACCTTACAAAGGTATGTCAGCCTCATCGTAGCCTAAAATTACAGTATGTCCGCAAAATGTTACACAATAGACAAATACTCGGTACAATATAGGTAGTTAGGAAGGGGAGGTCATCGCTGCCGCCGCTACCATTTTATATATTAGTTTGGCTTTTTTGGAACCAGGTTCTGCTAATATGTTTATGAAAGCGCCCATATCATATCTATTAATTTTCAGGTTAGTTAGCAATGATGCCCTCTCTCTTTGGTTCTTTTCACATTCCATTAGCAAGTGTTGGACATCATCAATTTTACCACAAACTACACAATTGGGTGAATCAACTTTTTTCATGAGATATCCAAACTTGGCAGATGGAAAGTGACCAGACCGCAACCTATGAGCCATAACTACATCTGCTCTACTTACAGATTTCATCTCTGCAAACCAAGGAATCCGAAGAGGTTCACTTTGCAAAGTCTTATACCATATCCCCTTTTCGGTACTACGTTGATCAAAATATTCTTTATACTTAAGGTAAAGAGTGTTTTTAAAGAGACTCATCACTTCTGTGTAACAGAGATCAACATTAATACACAAACCTTCTCGAACTGCAGACTTTGCTAGTCTGTCAGCCTCTTCGTTTCCTTTTAGTCCAATATGCGATGGGACCCATTGCAATCTCAAAGTCTTATAGCCTAAACCTAAAATCTGTTTTATAACCACATAGGCTATCGGTGTACCTCTGTACCCAGAGGCGCATCGAGCCAAGTGTAACAAAGCACTGCTACTATCGGTGCAAATAACAATTTTTTGGTGAGAACTATGACTAATATATTCAAGAGCCTCAGAGATTGCAACTAATTCCATACTCATTATTGAAACATTTAAATCTACACTGTACATTGCTAAAGTTCCATCATTCAAACTATAAAATACGGCCCCACAACCAGTTCCATTTTTCGAATCAGTATAAACAAAATACCGGCCAGAATACTTTTCCTTTAACTCTTCTATGACACAAAACTTTAATGATGCTAGGTCCTGACTATTTTTAGATACACTAATACAATCTAACTTACATTTTATTATTTCATCTAAGTTAATGTAGCTTATCCATATAGATAAGGAAAACATTTCTAGAGGATTCGTAGAATATATTTTATAATCTTGACACTCAATATATGCTACCAGAAGCAATGGTAACTTCTTATTATTCCAATACCTATCATTAGAGCATGTTTTTAAATCTTTTAACAATTTAATTGCAACATTATTTGACCTAGACATACTCTTTGTGCAAAACTTATAAGCTAAATATAATCGTCTAATAAATAATGGAGGAATACATAGGTCACTTTCCATTACATGGATTGGTGAGCTCTTAATAAAACCACCTATAACCCTTAATGCCTGATTCTGAATTTTATCCAGCTTATATAGATGTGTCTGAGCACTATTGCCGTACAAAAAGCAACCAAAACTTATTCTACTTCTTATTAAGCTAGTATACAATAATCTCATATACTTAGGATGAATACCCCAGGAAGGCCCAGCTAACACTTTTAGTAAATTTAAGTATTTTAAAGCTTTTTCTGAAATCTCATTAATATGTTTTTTCCATAGTAAACACTTATCTAACCATATCCCTAAATGCTTAACACAATCAACCACCGTTAACTCAGAATTTTCAATCTCAAGGTTTACCTGAACCCTCCTTCTGCCTCTGCTAAACATACATATCTTTGATTTGCTTGCTGATATTTCAAGTCCCATGTCATTTAATAAAGTAAGCAGAAAATTAAGAGCCGACTGTAGCTGGAATTCACAATAACTTATATCCTTATGTCTGAAATATAAGACAAAATCATCGGCATATTGAGATACAATCACATTTTGAATCTGATTACAAATTTTATGAGTGACTATATTAAATAATAAAGGTGATATTGGGTCACCCTGGGCTAGACCTCTGCTGGAGTTTCTAACATCAATTATACTCCCATCACAACTATTTTTCATTAACAAGGATCTTTCACTCAAAAAAGACCAAAAATATCTGCATATTTTAGAACCAATGTTTAGTTCATCTAAAACTTTAATAACTTGATCTATAAGAACATTATTATATGCGTTAGAAATGTCTAAAAAGCAACCTACTGTAGAATAGTTTTCAGTGAAGCCCAATTGAATGTAAGTCACTATACCTGCAACACAATCTAAGCAGGACTGCCCTCTTCTAAAACCAGCTGTATGTGGTGAGAAAATGGACTGACTCTCGATATACCATTCTATTCTTTTACACAACATATTGTGCAATATTTTGCATAGACAGGATATGAGAGATATAGGTCTAAGTTTTGGTTCTAAGTTATGGCCCATGCCAGCTTTGGGAATAGCAATGACAATTATATCTCTCCATTGTTTCGGTATAATGCTTGTTCCAAAAATATTATTATAGAGTCCAAGAAGAAATTGTTTAGCGCACTCTGGAAGATTGAAGATCATAGAATAAGCAATACCATCACTACCAGGGGCAGTATCTTTCTTTTTTATACAAATATTTAATTCTTGCATTGTAAAAGGTGTCTCTAATATATTATTTTGTGATCGAAAAGAAGGAGGTCTATTGATAACCGTATCTGGAGTCAGTGAAAATAAAAGGTCTCTTAGTTTCTCCTCGGGAACAATAATTTTAGATTGTCGGTACCCTTTAACCCATCGCATTTTACGCCACATATCAGAAACCGTGTCATCTTTGCCAATACTATTACAGAATGATTTCCAACTATCAGATTTGGCTCTAGAAATTAAGGACCGAGTTTCTTTAACTTTCTCTTCTAATTTGTTAAGGTTATCAGGCGTAGGGTTTCTCCTAAATCTGGTTAAGGCTAATCTACGCTCTGCAACTGCCCTGGATAATGAGACATTCCAATATTCTTTAGGTCTGAAGTTTCTTACAGGACTAGTACACATTTTGGTTAATGGTATATGCTTATTAGCTGCGTATTCAATTTGGTACAGAAAACAATCGTACATTCTTTGAACATTCATTTGTAAATTATCAAGCCCAACAAATTTTCCAGTTAGCTCTGTTTTATAACCTCGCCAATCAGCATTTTTAAAATTACGTTTTTCACTATATTCTAATTTACCCGGATTATCAATTGAGCATTTAACAATTAAGTGATCACTACCTAGATTTTCGCTTGTGGTTAACCAAGATAATTTGACAGCTATGTCTGAGGACACGAACGTAATATCAGGTGAAGATTTTTGTAGCACTCCATTGACTAACTTGATTCTAGTGGGCTCTCCATTATTAAAGACATATATCCGTGATCCAGAGCAGAATCTAACAGTTGAACACCTCGTGTGTCAGTCTTGTATGACCAATTACTGTGGTGGGCATTAAAGTCACCGGCAATTATTGTTTTTCTTGATACTAAGGAAAAAACACTATCCCAGTCACACGAGGAAGTACGTACTGACGATGGACAATAAATCGATATAACACTTTCTAAACTTTTGCAATTAAATAGCTTAACCCAAATCATTTCAATACCTGAATTACGTAAATTTATGGGACATAATTGAGCTTTTATAGACTTATGAATAACTATTGCTACACCTCCGTAACCATCCCCTCTATCTTTTCTAAATATATTGTATTGTCTTATGTTAATATTTATCTCGTCGTTTAGCCAAGTTTCACATATTATAGCTATGTGTATTTTTTCTTGTAAAAGTAATGCATTAAAACTAGATAACTTACGTTTCAGACTCTGACAATTCCATTGAAAGATATTGATTAACGTGTCTTTGTTATAGTTAGCCATTGAAAAAGCTTAACAATAGTTTTAAAATATCCACTCCTGCAAAACACTCCAAAATAAACACCTTAAATTCCTCATATATAACCTTCACTACAAACATCACTTTCTCTTCAAATTTACTTCGCGAACAAGCTATTTCCTTAATTTTCATGTAAATATTAAAAAATATCTTCTTTATATTCGATTTTCTTTGTTTCTGCTTTTCATTTTCTTCAAGTTCTTTGAGCTCGGCAGATTCATTGTACTCAATGGATGAGTTATGGGGGTCTTGATCCATGGGTATGTTCTTCGATTTCTGTCGGTTCTTTTCCTGTGGGACCACCCTCGTTTTTGGTTTGCTTTGACGCACATTCTGCCTATCTCGGGGTTCGGAATCAACCTCCTCAAGAATAATAATTTCGTCCAAAGGTGAACTTATGATATCACTGCTCGATTTATTAGCAATACCTTGAGACAATGGCGCAGATTCAGTAATATTATTAAATGTACATACGTGACTTTTCTTATTTTTAGAACTATTTTTTATAAACTCATCAAATCTCGTATCTCTTTCTCTTTAAGAAAAGATGGACATAATTTGTCTAATGCCATATGTGGCCCTTTGCAATTCGAACAAACAAATTGAACACTTTCGCAGTTTTCATGATCTTTGCCACACTTGGGACATAGGTGTTTTCCTATTGGACAAAATTTCTTAATATGGCCAAACTTCCAACAAAAAGAGCACTGGGTTACTGGAAAAATATACCGTTCTACTCGGAAACGACATCCATAGGCATATAAAAAGGGTGGTATGGATGAACTTTCAAAACATACCCGAACAGTTTCACTATCTACCCACATGTTTTCCTGTCCTACGCGCCTTAATCTTTTTACTGATATTATCTTATAAGTACAATCTAGGGCTTCTAATATTTCTTTCTCACTTAATTCAAGATCTACTCCTTTAATATACCATATGACAGGCTCAGTTGGCTAACTTGTTGTGTTCTAATATCCATATTATTTATTTTTTCGCTTTTTAATAATTTTTCGGCTAGGTTTTTGTTATTAAAATGCACCAGCACTTTGTAAGGGCTCTTATAATAAATTTTGATTATGTCGTTAATCTTTTCCTCATATAATAGTTTAGCCAACGCCATCTGCTTAGGTAAAACTGTTAACGATGTTAGGCATACCTTAAATATTTCTTCAGTATTTTCATTACATTCTGCTTCAACGTTTCTATTTTCTATTATTGAATCACTCCTTCTAACACTTTTTACTGGTCTTTTATAAGACACGGTAGTAAAACCCTCCTCATCCTTCTCCTCGCTCTCACAATCTTCTTTTCTCAGGAACTTTCTTCATATTAACTTCAATGTTTCCACTTTTAGTTACACTTTTTAGCGCTCGTTCACATTTTCTAATAATCTCCGAATCACTCTTATCCGAAAGTTCATCATCACCACTATTATCATCCATTTTAAAAAAAGGGGGTACTTTTAAAATAGACGCACACAAACTATACGGAGAGCGGTAACTACGTTCGCTCGCGTCAAATGCTTGCGCGACACTATGATGAACATGTTTATTTGCATTGATCTGGGTGTTTCTATGTGTAATATGTATGTGTTTACAAGAAAAAAATGTTGGTACTTAAGTATGTATATACTTTTTTTTCCATGGGAAATGTATTATTAGACTATGATTATGTCGGACTATCCGACCGCACTCAAAGCACGGTCGCCATACCGGCTAAAACCCACGGTGTTCCTCCAGACGGCCAGAGTGTTGGGGTCACGGGAGACTGCCGTCTCGGGCCCATGCTGTTCGGGCGGCGATGGCCCGATCGCCACCCGCAGACCACCTAACTCGGCCGAGGATAGGGATAACGGCGTGTCGCAATACCGACACTCCTCTTCCCCTGCGGCCCACCGCCTCCGCAATCTGGCGGTTGCAGTCCCGCCGAGGCCGTGGAAGGTAGAGAGAGCGGCGCACCGTTATTTACACTCCTCTCCCGCCGCGGCCTCACCACTCCTCAGCCGCAGTGTCGCCGAAGCAACAGGGCAGCCCGACCCAGTTGCGGTGCCGCCCATACAGCACCGCAACCCTCCTGAGCCGCTCCATCGTGGGCTTACCACCAAAGCCCAGAGGAGCGGCGCCTCCTTGGGTTCTTCTTGGTTCACCGTGGTTATTGGTAACCACGGTTACTAAGCCCCCCGCCGCGACAAGGCGAGAACCCCGTTTGGAGGGGAAGTATGTATATACTTGTTCTAAGTACAATCCAAAACACAAGCTATAATATACTATGCTTACTTTGGGTCTAGATGACGCTGTGTGTTGTTGTTGAAATATTTATATTATTACTAGCTGTTGCCCGCGACTTCGTTCGTGTGAAAATGCAGATGGGTGCCTCTATGAGAATACTGCGTGCCTGATTTTATGGCAATCGTACATTGTATCAGTATTATCCGTCTCTATGGCGAATCTAGTTTAAACCCGCTACCGCTAAAACTGACAAACCACTTTCACACAAACTTGCGACTCTTATTTGCCCATTTAATAAGGGGGTTGCTGAATAATAAAAAAAGAGTATTTTCTAGCAATTTGGTAATCCTACTATAAAAACTATAGAAATTTTGTACAAACTTTGCCACCCCTATATATCCCCTTAGGGGATGGATTTCGCAAAATTCCTTCTAAGTGAGCACCTATATCCTAATAGGAACGACAATGCAAAGTTTGAGATTCCTAGCACTTGTTGTTTCTGAGATTTCGTGATAAGTGAGTGACCTTTTGCTTTTATGTATAAAGATAGCATTTTTATATTGTTTAAATACTGTTTTTCATACTATTTTAAATCTCCCATTCATACAAATCCTCTTTCACCTACCTAAAGATATCCCTCGTAAAAACAATATACAATACACAAAGGCAAATTTTCACTACAATAACTTTCCCCTTCTCCTTCTTCCCTATTGCACTTTTTCTCCATTCTCCACAGTTTCCTCCTTCCTCTCCTCCCCCCCTTCTCCTCTTCACCTCCTTCAGCATCCCTTGCCCCTCCTCCAGCATCTCTTGCCCTTTCCTCCACTTCCCTCTACCTTGCCTCCTCGTTTTTCCCTCTCTTCTCCCTTCCTTCTCCTTTCTTTTCCTCCTTTCCTCTCCCTTCCTATTGCTCCCTATCTCTTCCCCTCCCTTTTTCCACCATTCGAGAACTTCTTTCTTTCCGCGTTCCTCCCCTCTCTCTTCCCCCTCCCTTCCTCTACTGTCTCCCTCTTTTCCCCATCACTTTCCTCTCATTATCCCTCATTCACCCCTCACTTAACCCTCAGTCCCCCTCACTTTCCCTCACTCCCCCCTCACTTCCCTCTCGCTTCCTCCCCACAGCCCTCTCACCCTCCTCACTTCCCCCTCACTTCCCCCTCACTTCCTCCTCACTTCCCCCTCACTTCCCCCTCACTTCCCCGTTTCTTCTCTGTCACTTTCTCCTCACTTTCCTCTTACTTCTCCCTGTAAATTTCAAGTCGCTAGCTTCAAAAGCTAAAGATCTTTGTATAGAATATTTCATCCCTAATTTCATCCCTCTAAATCCACCCCTGATAAAATAAAATTATAAGGATATTTTTTATTTAAATAGAAGTATTCCAAAACAAAATTTCAAAACTGTAAGTTAAAAAATGAAGAAGATTCATACAATCGATTTCATCCCTTTTCACACACTTAGGAATTAAATTTTAAAAAAGCCTTTTTAAGTACAACCTCTAGACATTTAGATAAACACACCCTCCAAATTTCAAGTCACTACGACCAGCAGTTTAGGCTGTGCGTTGTCTGTTAGTCAGTCAGTCAGTCAGGACAAAGCCTTATATAATATGTATGGGTGTATGGATGTATGGATTAGACCTATAGCCATCGGGGATCAAAGCATACAGGCTGCTAGGAATGCTAACACGTGATAGAGCCACATAAAGCTGACCGTGCGAAACACAGCTAATACTTAGATCCACGCCCAAAACTTTTAGTTGTGTCTGATCTTGGGCTTTATTAATAGTCATCGCGAAACAGAGGCTCACTGGAAACTGGACTCATTTAAAACTAAACGGAAGATTGTTTAGATTGAGAGGAATCCGAAAAATAAAAACGCTATCAGCTATTCCGTAACCTGTTAAAGTCTCTGTTTCTATCAGAAAATGTTCAACGTGATTCTTTAAATTGGCATACCTTTTTTATTTATGAACTGATTGACATAAAACAAATGTTAAGTGAAGCTTACCACAATGTATTAGTGAAAACCATATCTAAATCAGATAAGCCGTTTCTGAGATTAGCGTGAACAAACGCACAGACAAACAGACAAACAGACAAACAGACAAAAATTGTAACAACCATTGTTTTGGGTTCTATTTGCGTTGATAAAGGCCCCAGTAATTTTTTTTCTCATATATCTTCCATGTACAGACAGCGATCGGTTACATTTTTATTATATGTATAGATTTATATAAATTCTTAATTTTTTTTGGTCACGCAGTGTCAGTTAGAATATGATGGTTGCGCTAAAGTTCCAGATTTGTCAGGCAGTATATATAAAGAAAAAAACAATATTGTATTAAAAATATTTTAGCAATTAACCTTGCACTAGATAAACCTATTAAATAATGACGTACAAGAAGGGAAGAAGCTATTTCGGCGTAAATTTTAGATTCGAGGTTAAAACTTTCCTCAGTTATTTACTATGAAACAATAAACCTAGAGTTGCTTACCGGCACCGGATAACTAACAATAAAATTTCGGTATTTTTTTTAAATATCCATTTTTAATGGTAAACAGCAATAACCGTAAATTGTCAAGTAATTATAATTTAAATAGCAATTATGTGTGGACATCTTATCAAAAGGGTGTCCAGGTCAGCTTTTTCTAGAATAATCCATACCTAATAATCCTTACTTTTAAAAATATCCTAACTAACGGCAGAGATGAACCCAATCTTGTCGCTAGAATAAAATATCCATAAAACTAATTAGCAATCTAAGGTTTTACGATGCTATAAATGAATAAAATGGAGTCGGAGCCCATCCAAAGTTCACATGACTTTACCCGTCGCTTTTTGTCTCAACGTGATGAAGACATTTCGACTAATTAAAAGTCAAAACGTTGTTCAGAATGCGTAACACATCAATATGTATGAACCAAAAGAAGATACGCTTTTCTGCTAAAACTTATACAAGATGTTTCAAAAATATTGATTGAAATCTGTTAATTATTTAGAATGTCATGTAATCAATAAGATAGTCAATCAGTTTAGACTTTACAATCCTTGCCATGGGTAAAGGTAAGGGGCGACTAAGGCAGCTGAGTTACCTGGGTACTACTTGTATATATCACCTTACTGCTGTCATCATTCACGCTATCAAGAGTGATGATTATGGTAAACACATTTTACAGAAGATTAGGTTAGTGTAGCAGTGGATGTCTTGTAGCAAAAAAGGAATGGTATTTATAATCGACGACATCTACACAATAATTCAACAAGCAATATATACTTAGTAGAACTAAAAATTAAAAGTAAGCAATATATTTTATAAAAAAAACAAAATGCCCGCCTGAAAACAAAGTAAAAAGAAAGAAATCCATTTCTTTTGTCACTCTAACAATCAATATGAATCTAATGACACCTCATACGTTTAAATCCATCAAGCCATTTAGGCTGTAGAGCGTGCCAAAGTAATAGACATACATAAATACATATAAACTCTCTGTCTCTCTCTTTGACTTCGGCAGTCAGGCAAAACCAAAATAATATACCTACAATATACAAATGATATACAAAACAATTTTTCTTGATTCTGAGAGAAAAAAAAATTTTTTTATTTTTTATATTAACTTACCAAAGAGACTCCCTCTTTGGTAAGACAATATAAAAAAAAAATTTTTTGTTAACTACATGATCGCTAAAATATAAGCAGTGTGTTAAGGTGAAAGAAATGTATGGAAGTAGAATAATTAAAAAGATAAATCAAGTGGAAAATACTGCGAATACGGTCGCCCTAGACTAAATTAAAAGCACCCGTAGTCTAAAAGATTGTATAAAGAGATTAATCACCAATCGTTATGAAGAAGCGAAAGAGGTATGTTTAGTTCGTAGTAAATGGCTATGGTATGATATCAACGGCCTCTGCTTACGCTGTTAATGGGAGACAGGCGTGAGGTTATGTATGTAATTTACATCAACCTGCAGCATTTTACTAGCTTGGTACAGCCCACTATTGATTACTGTTCTCAACAATGTCTCCCTTTATCTTTTCCACTTATCGATTGTATGTAGAATAACTACAAGTAAGCTCTACAATATTTATTAAACTCTTGGATGTATGTTTATATTACAAGCTTTGGAAAATACGCTATCTTCAACTGGGACTTGTCAATAAACATTCAAAACAGAAATGTAATTATTTTAGTATTGGTTTAACATGATACTTAACAAAATACGTATTTCGAATATTTTTCAATTCATATTAGGTATGTCTTTTTTTATTGCCGACAGTGGCAGACGAGCAAACAGCCCACGTGATGGTAGGTAGTAACTGTCGCTCATGGACGACTCAGAGTCCCTGCAATGACAGAGACTCTGCAAAGCCGATGCCTACCGTGAAAGGAGTGGGATAGGTGAGGAAAAATAAAAATGAAGATGTTGGGCCCCCGGCACTCTCACTCACTAAACGAAACGTAATAGTACTAGTACTATTAATCTTACGTCAATCTTCTATGAGAAGGTTTCCCGGTCAATCCGGCCTATTCATGAAACCAGCGTGGATATAAGATTATTCTTGCTTAAAGATATTTTACTACTTGCGAGTACGAACTGTTTATCGATTAGGATTAGCTAGTAGCTCGGGTGGTAGGCAATTGATGAATGAGGGTGGCTTGCGACCGGTCACGATGACGAAACTTAGGAGAGGCCTGTGTCCAACAGTGGAGGTCTTCCGGCTGATGCAATGATGATGATGACTCAGTAACATTGCAGTTAAACAACAGCTTCGTCATGTAAGAAACTAATCAGTCAGTGATTTAGTTTTAAACTTTCAAATAAATAAATTAATCCTCATAACAATCTTTGGGACATCTTGTATAACCCTTACTTCATCCGACCTGATTCCCATTAGGATTAATTTTACCAATGACGTGGTAGAATCGAGCATTTAAATAATAACAAAAAGCTCAGCACCTCAACGTATGAAGTCTTATTGTAATTAAGGATCGGATTCGCAGCCATACAGGAGGTTGAGTAAAAACTAAAGCAATGAGATATTGATGAAATGTTAATCAATTATCATTGTCGCGCGGTGGGGCGCGGGGCTCTAAGTGATGCATAAATAACACATTTCCCTTAATCTACAAATGGTCGGGTTACGATAAAAACCGATTTGCCGGTCGTAATGCTCACCCCGTGACGTCGTCTGCCACCAGCGGGGAGCTGCCGCACTCTAGTGAGAATTCACTATGCCGACATAAAAATTAATGTTATTCAACGTCTCGTAAAAACTTTCGCAGTTCAATATTATTGAATAGTTATAGATTAGTATACTTAATGTTGTATATAGTGTGCATTATTTAAAAGCTTAATTAGATCTCAATTAGATTTTTTGTAATTATTCAAACATAATCTTTAATTTCTTTTCTTTCTTCTTTCTTCTTTCTCTTCAATAATATTCAATTGTTTAAGGATTTTTCAAGTATAGCGAAATTAACCTTCTCTCTACAAAAAACCACACCTAAAAATAAAAATGAGCCAATTGCTTTTCTATTGGTTATGTGGGTTTAACAGATGGTTGATCTTACGAAGCAAGTACCTACTTACTACTATTTTCCTTTTTTAACCGACTTCAAAAAGGAGGAGGTTATCAATTCGGGTCGTATGTTTTTTTTTTGTATGTTTCTTACCTCATATCTCGGTCATTTATGATCCGATTTGAAAAATTATTTTTTTATTTGAAAGGTTATACTCTGAAATTGGTCCCATTTTTTTATTATAAGAAATGGTTCAGTAGTTGTATGTTCGTTACAACAGAACTCGGTCATTTATAAACCAATTTGAAAAATTCTTCTTTTATTTGAAAAGGTATACTCTGAAATCGGGTCCCATGTTTCTTTTATAAACAATGGTTTTAGTGGTTTGGCTTCAATTTTATATTTTGTAACAAAACGTATGCAAGGAGTGAAGACGTGTAAAGCAACACGTCGATGTCTTTTGCGACGAATTTTATGACATTGACATGTCCATGCTACAAGTGCGAAGTGATTTTCAAAATTATTTTTTTGTTAGAAACGAAGTGGCCCTGGATAGGTGACCATTTGTGTCATTTCATTTTCAGCGTCTTCATTCTTTAGAAGCAGGGGGACCTGCTTCTAAAGACGCTATGGTTATCAATATAATTTGGTAGTCGTTAAAGCCAAGTTAGAGGTCTTATGGTCGAGAGAAATTACAACAGTAACGGGCGGCTGGCACCGACTCCAAAATAACGCTATAAATAGTAAAGTATTATAGGTATAAGGATTGCGTTGATTCCCCTTTAATGTTCTTTGCTATGAAGTAATTAAAATTTATTTTCTACTTTTTAGTTAAGGGTTGAACATGTAGGTGTTGTTTGAAGTCGGTTTTAATTTTTTACTAAAAATAATTTTGATACAAAATATAATCACGCTACCGCAGCACGTTGATTTAGCCTTACAGTTACAGTAAAAAGAAAACAAAATATGTAAAATTTAAAAATAACAGAAGTCTGCGTATTTACATTTGACTAGCTGTTGCCTGCAGCTCCGCCCGCGTGAATGTCTGTTATATCGCATAATATATTATTTATATAGTTGACAATTTTTCAAACAAACTTTCATCCCCTATTTCAACCTTAAGAATATTTTGTTTCCCAAAGTCTAGTATACCAAATTTCAATTTTATACCAAGGTTCAGTGGTTTAGGCGTGAAAGCGTGACAGACAGACAGTTACTTTCGCATTTATATTATTAGTATGGATTAAACTAATACAACCTTCATATCATGAGGAGATCTCGCGTGTTCGTGTTATTTAATATAATCTTTAAATGACAGAACTGATCTCAAATAACTACGCCACAACTAGCCCCATATCCATCAAAGTGAAATAGACTAGGTATCTAAAACACCATTTTGTACTAAATTAAATAATTATCTTTTTAAAAAAGCGTCTTCTCTTTTGAATTTAAATAGATTTTTAATAGAAACACAACTTATGCCTCGTAAAATTATAAGTTTATGTCGGCTAATATCGGGCGGACGTGCACTTAAGCAAGATTACACGACGTTCTTTTTATCCGCGTATATGCATCCAAGATCGGTTAATATGGTTAACGAAATAAAGTGCCAATGAAATTACCAGATCGCTTAGTGAGTATGCTTACCATTACGCGAATATAAAAGTTCCTCACTTAATAAAGAAGTAGATTTTACACAGAAACCTGATATGCAACATTTGCAAGTCCAGTTCCGAAATAATCGCTGGTAGGAATTTAAATAAGGTGCCAATTAGAAGGTGGGTTGCGAGAGGCAATATTATAATGTCTTTTAATAATTTTATGTGAGCGACATTAAATGTTTGACGTTTATTGCTGTATAATAAACCGTTGGTAGCCGCGGGAGTGAGCCCGAGCCGGCGGCGGTACGCCTTCCTGTTCAAAGCAGCCATTAAAAAAAATTGGTCAGTCTGTTACTAGACTTAGAATGCTGAATACAACTATTAAGACGTTACTTTCTTGCGCAAGGATTGTCAATCTTAAGGTTGAAGCGATTGCTGTGCAATAAAAAGAATTAAAATTGTTGGTACCTACATTAGTTATTGCCTTGCTTGCCTTTTTTTATTATATTGCCCAGTACTAGTATAAAATAGCTTATAAATTTTATATTTGGAGTTAGAACATGTCCTTTTTTAAATAAATTTACTGTAAAGCGGCTATGTTAAGCCCCTGGCGTTGCAGAAATATATAGGCAATCATCACTCACCTACTACTAGGTGGCTCGTAGGCTCAAATAGGAAAATCAGCAATAATTTTAATAAACATTTTATGCGTAGTATTTTACGCTAGCAGTATGAAAATTGCATGTATGTTGAGTCTTATATATTTAATTGGCTAACACCGTACTTTTAATAATAGTGCTGATGAAAGACTCAAATAATAGTAAAATTTTATGCAAACAGTAATTACACATACATTTGCGGTGTATACGTGTGTACCTTGACGTCATATAAGGCACTTTACCGTCTGTTTTGTGATTCCATAAAAACTAATGCTTTAAGTTTATCGCTGAAATTATTTCTCTACTAAGAAAGTCGAACGGGTAATGCACTTTAATAATTTTAGACCTATCT
The DNA here is from genome assembly GCA_963082885.1 of Parascotia fuliginaria. Classification (NCBI taxonomy): domain Eukaryota; kingdom Metazoa; phylum Arthropoda; class Insecta; order Lepidoptera; family Erebidae; genus Parascotia; species Parascotia fuliginaria. Next base: position 6,828,850 of record OY720175.1, read on the forward strand.
TGAACTAAAATCATCTAAAGATAATATAGACATAGAAATAGCATCTGTTTTATAATTCAAAGCATTACATTCACAAAGTAATCAAATTAATTTTATTACAATTATAGCATTACTAATCTTAATCGTAAGTGAAATATTCTCATAGCTTACGTGGTAATAAAACAAAGAATTTGCATAAATAATATAAGTACCAACCACGGAGGTTGTGCGTGTGTGGCTTAACGCAAAAACCAACTTTTGAAACATGAAACAATAAATCAAAGCACAAAAAATACGTGTTACCACCGTCCGTTGTTTACACAAACCCATTGACATTGTCGCGAGCCCTAAAAACAACGAGACTTGCACTTGAAACCTTTAAGGTGAAGCCATTCCACAACCACACATAAAAATTATTCACTTATACAATAAAAAGAAAAAAGAAATCACATACAACATCTATAAAGTACGAATCTGTATTTTTATTAAGCTATTTTATAGTTTAACTGCCAATAATATTATAAACAAACAGACTTCGCCTTAAATTGCCCACGTTGTAATAAATACTTCGCTTTGCTCATTACCTTACCGCCCAAACCGACGACATGTAAATGCAAAAACAGCAAATGACATACACCAATACTCCGGCTACGTATTCACTTAGCGAAATTGAGAAATAAAGAGATTTTTTTTATTATTCGGTACGCGCTCTAATTGATATTTTATTCAACGCTTTTGCAAGTTGGGTGGCGGACATGGAAATATCAATAATGAATATGACACCAACGACGCTGGCATTTTGGTTTATGCGAATTGAATATTTCATACAGAATATTTTTTCATTTACTAATGTGTTTGCTTAAGGTCTCGATATGGTAGAGTATACAACTTCCGTGTTTAAGTGCTAAGTTCGAGCACTGGCTCAATCATAGTTAGTGTTGTGTTCTTAGCTAGGTGGATCTGGAATCGTTAACTAAACTGTCCGTATAACTCTGCTATTACTACAAAAAAGACTGTGATGAAGTGCACTTTTTTTTTACCTTGATATAAAGTTTAAAGATTGATTGAAATTTGATTTAGAGGCTTAACTTAAGTCAGAGTACCTAAGCAAAAATTAAATGTAACATGCGAAATATAGTGACTAAATAGCATGCAACTCTCTTGAATATATACTAAATTTGTTTGGTTGCCACCATAGGCGCTATGCACAACACATGCTTCGTTAACAGTTACAGCAGCTCCGATCTATACAGCATCAGAACTAAGTGATTTAAACTTTAAACACGCATCATGTACAAACATGATGCGTGTTTAAAGTTTAAATCACTTAAGGAGTATTTTGTTATTTGTATTAGTACAAACTAATACAAATAACAAATACTCCTTTATTTACCTACGCTGTAATTTGTGTGTAACAAGTGTGTTTATCCTAAAAACTAAATTAAGCAGATGTTACATAACAATACAAGCTCCAATTAAAAATAATAACACGATTGATTCATACAAAAACAAAACCCCTTTCATCAAAACAATTGATTTGACGTCTTATTTGGAATCCTTCAAATTATACGTTTTACTTGGCATCACTTTTATTTTTGACTATTATCTAGAAGTTGCGTGTGGCATCGGAACCATACCTAGCTTGTTAAGTAATAGTCCTGTGACAATACATATTAATAACAGGGCAGAATATCTAGATACCAAATGATTGAAATTAACAACTTTGTTTACAATCCCATTTTTTATCGTACAAAGATAATCATGACATAATAATAATTTGTATCAGCCCTTTCGGATGTCAGTATAATTTTTTATAGCTACCATTCACGTAGCCCTGATTGGATCAGTTAAACAGTGACAAAATACTCGGGACATTGCTCCTTTGTCGTGACGTTCGGTTTTGTTCCCGAGATGTATCTCACGATATTTAACCTTACGTCATTATTAAGACATCACTTGCCCGGTGGCAGGGAGATCTCCTTACAGATAACATTTCACTCATTTATATCGTATCCCTATAAATGAATAACAAATAAAAGTGTTGTGATACAATATTTAACTATTTTAATGAACAGATTCTAAAATATACATAATAATATATTATTTGGTTCACAATCGTGAATCAAATCGAATTTTATATTTTTTACGCAAAAAAATATCTCTTGCGCTGTTGAACTTTATAAATCTCTAAGAACTTTGTCACCAAAACGCTAACAAATCGTTGCTCAATCGTTCGTGAATGGTCCAAGATCCAACAGTCGCTAGTCGTCGCGTCGGAGGAAACATTAATTAGGAGGTTGCTCTTAATTAAATTGTGACGTCTCAGCGAATTTCCCTAAGATGCCCTCACTCGGTGGTCTGCAGGTAAACGTAGAACTGAATGTAAACTTTATGGGCACTGGCAGTAAATGTAACATTTTAACGATTATCAATTAAAGAGCAAATACGGTAAAGTCATTAAGTAAGCAGTTAACTTATAAAGATCATGACAGTTTTATTTTCTGACAATTTAGGAATAGAACATGTCTGTGAAATTTTTTAACAAAAGGACAACATGACGTACTTATAAAACGTTAATGGACTTAAAACAAAATTGGCCCATTGTATCTAACGCCATGATGTTACCATCGCCAATAAAAAATATAGGAACGTAGGACACGAACAAAAAACAGATTATTACACATCAAAAAATAAGTTATTAAATTGATGAGCGGCAATATCCTTTAACAAAAAAGGCGTTAACCACAAAGAATAGATTCATATTTGTTGTTTAATTAAGAAATTTTTACGCTATAATAGACAAAGGAAAAAACAGTGGCTTTAGTAGAGTTTGGGTATCAAAGAGATATTATTACTATATGAGTATTGCTGCTGTAAATTCTATATTTGTAGATAAAAAAAGAAATACGTTTTTGCTTAATAAAACAGTGTCTATTTTATTTTTTAAAGGATTATTAAAACTGTAATGGGTACAAATAAGTATGCCATCGTGCTAGTTATCTAGTTAGCAGAAAAAATACAGGATAGGATTGGTACACGGGAGGATGTTAGGTTACTGGTCTTGTTTTGCCTTCCTTTGTTCGTAAGCGACGGAAAGACGACCTGTTATTATTTGTATCCCGTCTATTAACATGTTTTAATGTGATGACGATAACATTTGCATCCGGATGTTCTTTAGTTAAATATAGCTTAAAATATCTCACTTATTTTGTGCATGTAGTTATTCAGTTCTACATACTCTCTTTATAATCTGTAGAAAAGTAATCAAAAATCTTTGTTGACAGGCAACCTAATGTAGCTGAAAGTTTATACACGCTTCAGTTAAGTTATTCAACTCATACGCGATACATTATATTGAACACTATTATTATATTATAAAATAATATTAAGTGAAATCGTTTATAGAGTGCGATCACGTGGTTGCTGTACGTGATGCTGATATTATATTTTAATATATACCATTTGGAACGACGCTTCAAATATATAAGAGCCAAGTCTATAATCTTACTATCGATTAACCATCTGCTAACTACTGTTTACAGAAATAGTTTTATTTAGTGCTATTGTTTTCTCGCCAATTAGATATATTTTTCATATGTTATTGTCTAAATAATATTGAATTATATATAAGTTGTGCACTTAGGTTAAAATGATACTTAGTTCTGTACTGTAATGAATGTTTTGGTGTAATAACTAGGTACTGGTTAATCTTTTAAATAAAATGAAATAAAATATGCTGTATACTTACAGTAAACACATATATTTCTGTTAATTGGAGACTTGTGGATTTATTATCTGTTTAAATTAAGTGTATCAAGCAAATATTCGTTACACAAATATCCAGTTCGAACTCGTATTAGTTAACATTTCTGTATCATCACTATGCCACCGAGTGGGAGCTGCACTGAATCTAATTTGCCCAGTGAGAGGTCTGTCGTGCTGCGCTTTTGTCAATATACGATCATTAATCAAGGTCAAATCAACGTCTCAACTCATTTTATTGACATCAGATTCGCTGTGAAAGGTGTTTCTTTGACAATGCGCCTTTTATTAATGTCATTTAGTACTGCGTAACGTGATGCGATCGCTTAAACTTTAATCGAGTATTTGCCCGACCCAGTGCATATAAAATGTAATAAAGTCTCTATTAAAGTACTTGATCAAACCTTTATCTGATATTCAAATAACACATTAAAAACAAATGAAATGAATAAGAAACATCTTAATATTATGATCTCGTCCGGCACTTAGTTCAAGCTGCAAATAAAAAATAGGAAAGGACAGAAATACTTCGTTTTTAATACTACGATAATTAACTGTAAATCGAGATGAACTGGGAACTCACGGGTGAATGCGAATTTATTTATTTATTTATTTTAAGGAAGGCTTACAGACTAACAGTATTAAGATAGCATACAAATATAACTAAATTGCTAATAACAAGCCTTCACAAATTGTTTCTATTACTGTACTTAAACATAAATTAAGTAAGTAGTAGGCAATGACAATATCACAATCCATATAATCTATACATATAATAAAAATGTAACCGATCGCTGTCTGTACATGGAAGATATGTGAGAAAAAATACTATTAGGACCTGTAGCAAAGCAAATAGAACCCAAAACAATGATTGTTACAATTTTTGTCTGTTTGTCTGTTTGTCTGTTAGTCTGTTTGTCTGTTAGTCTGTTTGTCTGTTTGTCTGTTTGTCTGTGCGTTTGTTCACGCTAATCTCAGAAACGGCTTATCCGATTTAAATATGGTTTTCACTTATATATTGTGGTAAGCTTCACTTAACATTTAGTGTTTGTTTCATGTCAATCGGTTCATAAATAAAAAAGTTATGCCAATTTAAAGAATCACATCGAACATTCGTTAATTTACTACGAAATCTTATAGAAGCAGAGATTTTAACAGGTTGCGGAATAGCTGATAGTGTTTTTATTCCTTGGATTTCTGTCATTCTGAACAATCTTTCGTTTAGTTTGAAACGAGTCCAGTTTCCAGTGAGCCTATGTTTTGCCATGACTAATTAATAAAGCCCAAAGTAAGACACTAAAAGTTGTGGGTGTGGATCTAAGTATTAGCTGTTTTTCGCTTCAGTCAGCTTTATGTGGCTCTATCGCATTTTTTAACTTACAGCTTCGAAAATTTTGTTTTGAAATACTTTTGTTTAAATAAAAAATACGCTCATCATTTTTTTTAACTGGGGTAGATTTATAGGGGTGAAATAAGGGATGAAATATTGTATAGAAAGATCTTTGCTGTTGAAGTTGGCTACTTGAAATTTGGAGGGAGGGGGAAGGGAGGGGAAGGGAGGGGTAGGAAGAGGAAAGGAAGGGAAAAGTCAGAGGAAAGTGCGGGGAAAGTCAGGAGGTAATCGACTGCCTTTGTATTTCGGTGGTACTGTGTATGGACTGCCACGCAGAGGTCGCAGGTTCGATTCCCGGTCAGTGCAAATATTTGTAGCATGAACATGTCTTTAAGCATTGGTCTGGGTGTTTCTATGTATAATATGTATGTATTTACAAAAATAAAAGTATTTAAGTATGTTTATCAATATTCTAGAACCCCAAGCATATAATATGCTTACTTTGGGTCTAGACTTTTTTACACAACGCCATTGTGTAAAAAAAAGGAAAAAAGAAAAAGGGAACTCGGGGGGGTGTGAGGAGCCAGTGAAGGGCAAGTGAGGGGCAAGTGAAGGGCAAGTGAGAGGTAAGTGAGGAGGAAGTGAGGGGGACGTAAGGGAAAGTGAGGGAAGTGAGGGAAAGTGAGGAGTCAGTGAGTGGTAAGTGAAGGGTGAGTGTGTGGGAAGTGAGGAAAAGTGAGGGAAAACGAGGGGAAGTGTGGGGAAAGGGAGGGAGATGGGAGGGGAAGGGAGGGGAAGAGAAAAATAGGGGAGAGGAAATGAGGGAAAGGGGAAAGTTATTGTAGTGAAAATTTGCCTTTGTGTATTGTATATTGTTTTACGGGGGATATCTTTAGGTAGGTAAAAGAGGGTTTGTACGAATGGTGATGATTATGAGATTAGAAATAGTATGCAAAACAGTATTTAAACAATATAAAAATGTCTATTAAAAAAAAGATATTCATGCGAGCGAAGCCGCGGGCAGAAGCTATACATATATAAAAACGAAAGGTCACTCACTCACTCACTCATCACGAAATCTCAGAAACTACAAGTGCTAGGAGTTTCAAATTTTGGAAATAGGTGCTCTCTAAGACGGGATTTTGCGAAATTCATTTCCCTGGAGTATAAAGGGGAACAAAATTTGTATGAAGCTTCTATAGTTTTTAAACGGGAGTTTTGATAATACGAAACTAGGAACTATTCTTATTAAGTGGGAAAATAGGAGTGGCAAGTTTCGTTAAACATCGCAAAATTTCGTCTGTTTTAGGGGTAGCGGGTGAATAGATTTAAATCGGATTCGCCTTAGAGACGGATTATACTGATATTTATTACTAATACAGTGTATTATTGCCGTAAGATTAGGTAAGAAATATTCTCATAAAGGCACACATCTGAATTTTCTCGCGAACGAAGTCGCGGGCAACAGCTAGTAATACATATAATGCAATGTGTAGAATTATTTTTATAAGAACAGTTTAATGTAAAAACAACAAACAAATAATTAAACATAAAGAGATTTTATACAAAGATATAAATTTAGAACAACTAAGAATTTTGATGTAATTAAGTAACTACTAGTTATAATGATCATATTAAAGATGGCGTTTACTACCCAGTTACTGTAGTCGTTATGGCCAATCAGACCATTTTAAGGTCGTATGAACAGACCTCTTTCTTTTTTCTCACTTCCCTCAATCCCTTCACCTACCCATAGACTTTGAGTCGTCCATTAGCGACAGTTACCGTTTACCATCACGTAGGCTGTTTGCTCTTCTGAAATCGTCAGCAATAAAAAAAGCCTACTCTTAATAAACTGTATGTTCCTTCTATATTAGTATAGTCTTAACCTATTATCATATAGAAGGAACGTACATATTTATGTTTGTTTGTCGAACTATTTGTACTACACCGACTTACCTAAAATCTCTCTTCTATTAACCTAAAGTTTTGATTGTCTTCTTTCGAGGGTTGGGCCCAGCACTTTAATTAAAGTTGTTATGACAAGACACTTAGCGAGGGTGTTGGAGTCAACACACAATTTTCGATCAAAATACTTTAAGTTATTGTATATGTATATTGTACTAATATTGTGTAAAAATCTGTCAATGTTTATAAAATTTATATTTTTTTTTATATTAGGTTACCAAAGTGACTCCACCCCGCCTGATGGTAAGCAGTCAGTGGAATCCAGAAGTGGTGGCCACCATACCAAAAGCCATCGTCTTAAACTGCTGGTATGGTAGTCTTTACTATGGCGGCTGGGAATGGGGTTAGGGGAAGGGAATGAAAGCAAGAGGAAAGGGGGAAATTGGGCCTCCGGCACTCTAACTCACCGAACGAAACACAGTAGTACGGATACTACTACTCTTACGTCGATCTTCTATGAGAGGGTAGTACTTCCCCGGACGATCCGGCCCATTCATGCTGAAACCAGCGTGGATCTACTACCGTACTTATATATAAAAAAAACCTGCAATGAGAACAACATATAGCCTAGAACGCGAAATCTTATCACTGCTTGACTGTTAATTAAAATAACAAGTTCAGGATTTTCAAACCAAACAATCAAACCTTCAGATTATTTTCACACCTCACTTACTCTGTTTAAGTTTAAGACTAATATATATAAAAAATTGAAAATCTTCTATTATCCGTAAACTACCATTTTAAGAATATTCTAGAGCTTTGGGTTATGGTCAGAGCTTGCGTCTATGTATGTTCGACAGAATTCCTTAAAATTATTAATTACCTATTTCAATTATAATAAGATCGTTAGAGTTTTTTTTTTGTGGTTAAATACTAGAACAAGTTCCCAAATATGTCGGGTGCGACAATGATACAGTATTAAACATGGTCATAGGGTCCCTCGCACAACGAACACTAATGACTACAGAAAACTATTTTAGAACATATCATTAAGAAACAGGTCACATAATGTAAAATGCAGTGGCTCTGATCTTCGTATCGCGGTTGCATTACTTTGTTGGAATCAAAAATACGTATTATGAAGAGAAACAACGATATGCTGTTTGGTGAGTGTAAAAGAGATAGACAGCCGTCAAGGCAGGTGTCGCGATACATCTGCGCGTGCGCTGTGCGCACTGACCGGCACGTGCGCTTCACCTACTCTTTCAGGCTAAAAGCATAGGATTAGAAGCTTCTAGATTAAACTTTCCTTTGTAAATTGCTCCAGTTTAGAATTGGGATAGCTTCGTTTAATGAAAATAAAATCATGGCTTGACAGGCTATTCGCAATACTGAGTGGGTACTATGATATAATGAATCCATGTCGTTGTCTGAAACTATAAAATACTTGATTCATTCATGATCAAATTACCAGTGCAAGTAATCTCTCGAGGAGTACCTGAGTTACTAAGGTTCATCAGGTGAACATAGGGTAGTGTCGGCTGTCATTAATTCCTTTTTCATGCATACTGCAACAATAAAACTAAAATATAAAACGAGGTTGTATTATCAAAACTTAAGTACAGATAAATGCGAATTATATACTTATCACATTTAAAAAAATGCATTATTCATATAAACAGACAAAGTTATGCATGTACGGGTGTATATACATTAATATTTATCCAACAACAACGCTGTGAAATGGCATTTTAAAAGTGTTAATGAATTATAATTAACCAAATATAATTTTGAATTATTGCAGAAAATGTAGTTAGACATAAAAGATATAATGCTCTTTATATGTCATTCTTAAATTATAATTGAAAAGTAAGTGGTCGAGGTCTTTTTAGTATCATTAACGTGCGCGTGTAGGGCACGAGCGGTCGCCAATTTTATAAGCAATTTTAAGAACAGGAAGGCTGCGCGTGCGACGGGCTGATTTCAATAATAAATCGATGCCTCCACAACTCACCGGTGGACAGCGTTTGTCCGAAGCACTAGCCTGAAATTATCGACATTGCACAAAATGTACTGGGCGGGGAACAACGGTTTCTCCTCAGCCCGATGAATTTTTATAGCGGTAGCTATAATTGCCGATTAGGGGGTTATTAAGCGTTGGCACTTCGACATTTCCAATCACTCCTGATTGTAAGCTCTGCCAATCCGCGGTTTAAACAATATGTTAAAATTCAACTTGTGGTATAACTTCTTAGTAAATCGATTGCTTCTTAATTTTACAAAATATGTTAACCGGCCTCGTACATTATAATATTACAAGCCATGAAATCAAATTTATGACATCGTTTTTATTTTAAACGAGAGACAACGATGTCGCGAGGAACCATACATTAGGGTCTATCAAACTTTATCATCAGAGAATATTGTAATAATTGAATAACAATCTGCTTGAGATTTCGATATAAGGTTTTTTGTATAAAAAAAGTTTAGGTTCACACCTAAAATGAGGCGTCGGCTTGTTAAAAAGCTATTAATAATGTTTTAGACGTATTCCAATAAACGTTTTAACACCTTTTCTTTAAAGGTATCATTAGGGTTATTATTGCAAGACGCTCTCGACCCTTCGATCTGCAACGTCGTGTTTAACTTGTTTGATTTTGTTTTAACGTCGAGTGCGAGGCTATTATCTGCAACTTTTTTAATTATTTGACCTTTTTAATTTATGAAAGTAACGATATGTCTCGAATATTTGATTAGTATCTATTTTAACATGACAAATTTTACTCTGAAATTATAAACCTTATGCTTTACAATTATCGCGTATGGACTTTTGTAATAACTTTAGCACATTAGCTGCAGACAGGGCCAAAATATTGGATAAATTGCTGTATATTATTTATATCCTTTATTTGGCATTACATCAAAGGTGAATTATTGTGTGTAGGTATTATATGGTACCTTTGTAAATTCTAACCTTATTAGTCGATTCAGAATTATTCATCCCAAAAATTCGCACACTAAATTGATGCTATCAGTATTAGGACACGCATGCGAATAAATTCAATGCGGCAACTGTGCATACGAAAAGCCGAAAATTTATTAATCTCAAAGTAAATAAAGCAATCCGGGAGTTCATTAAAAGGTTTAAATTTTATCTGTGCAGTTTATGTTTACCACCGCGTGTAGGGTGCGGGCGCATCCGATACCGAATCGTACTAATTGGAACTTTGTACCAACTAATTAGAATAACTTGTGGTTGTGCGGACCGAAATTTATTTTGGATCTGTGCCGCGGTGAAAGTGTTTCTCAATTCCCTTTTTTTTAATTGAACCGTTTCTTTTATTTTAAAGTAGCATGTTATCCATGTTTTTAACTCCTTATTTGATTCACACGTTTAAACAAAGATATCTTATTATATTTTAACATTTTTATATTATATTTATACGACGTTTATCACGTAAAGTGTGTTAATAAAAAGAATACTTCAATTGACATTATTACAATATTCAAAACGAGACAATTCGCATGCACTCGACGTGCGTCGAGAGGCGACTGAGCACCCACATATTTATTTATATTTAAGTATATCGTGAAACGAATAAATATGCGAACGTCATCTATACTATTTTAAAAAGCGAAAGAGTTTGTTTGTTTGTTTGTTTAATGCGTGTTAAACGCGCTAATCTCTGGAATTATCACTCGGATTTGAAAAATTCATTTTGCGTATGATAGCCCAGTTCTCGAGGAAGGTTATAGGCTGTGTAACGTCAAGCTACTAGATATATAGTAGTAGGTAGTAGTATAATAGATTGACTTGGCAATCGCATGAGAACATAATGTATTTCACAAATAATACATTGTACTAATATTATAAATGCGAAAGTTTGTATGTGTGTATGTGTGTGTGTGAGTGTGCGTGTGTTTGTTACCACTCAGCGCCTAAACGGCTGCACCGATTTCGATGAAAATTGGTATGTAGATAAATTTGGTGCCGGAGACGGATAAAGCTACTTTTTATTCCAAAAATCGGTCTGTTTCCCGAGGGATACAACAAACCATATTATGCGCGGGTGAAACCGCGCCGCGGAAAACTAGTATTATATAAAGTTAGATTATTTAGTGCGATTGCCAAGTCAATCTATTTATTTAAAACATAAAAGATTTTAATATTGATATGATCACTCTAAGATGTTGTTATGTTAGTTAATTACGAAGGTAATGACTTTAGACAGAAGGTCCCTTATGTAGGGGCTAAATTAATTAACTGACTTGGGATCTCACAACATTTTACGGTAGAAGAAATGAGTTAGGTACGAGACTTATATTTTTTTTTTAACTCTTCGTTTGGCTTCACCGTAGTCGGGTAATAAAATATAATAAGATTTTTATGGTGAACTTGTGAATTAACCCATCATTCTATAGGATTTGCTAATAATTTTAATGTATTTTAAATTTAAATACGAAATTAGACAATATATAAAATTCGACTTTAACTACAGTTCCACAAAAAATGCTCACGCGCAGCTGTCAGAATTTAATTAAAAAAATCATTTTGATACACCTTCCTCCTTCATTTGTGACTTGAAATGTCGTTCGATATTCAATTTCATATTCCTTTTACATATTTTATGTTAACTTCTTTGTAGAAAAATGCTTAAAATAAACATATTTTGCCAATTAGGAGAGGTTTTAATAATCATAACAAAGAATGACATTGATTGGATTGACCCAGTGATTTATTGAAAAGTTGGTTTTCATTTAAGGTTGTCCCATTCAAGTTAATTTTCAAATGAATACACGGAGTATTCATTTAACTATAATATACATTTGAAAATTGAAATAATCCATAAAATTACTGGTGACCTACATAGTAAGGTCACTTTTATGCCTAGATACCTTTTTTAATAAGTACAAAACTTACATTAAAAAGCTTACTTAATGTAAACAAATCGGCAGCGTATATTAAACATATATATACTCGTACATGTCATAAGATTATTTTTGTTCCAAATTTGTATTCTTGTTTGTCGTACAACAAAATACTATAACACGGAACTGGCGATTAGTTTCGTAGTGACAAATTACCAAGCGCATTACCTGTCAAAACATTCTCACGGGTTCCAAATGTCATTAAATCACGCACAAATCGTTGTCACCCTGAACTGACAGGGTTAAAGGGCAATAACGGACGTCGAGTTCCTGCACATTAGCGATATGTGTTAATGATCATTACTTTTCACACACTCTGTGCCATATTTGGAATGAATATCCTGCTTGTTTATGGGCCTTTCGTGAAAAAAAAGGTGTGATTGGTTTAAGGGTTTAGACTGTTTGTGTGCATCCAAAATATAAGGTGATTTTAAACCTTCAAAGCTCACGATCAGTCAATGTGACAAAACTTGAGAAAGGCAGAGGCTAGCAATGGACAATTTTCGGCTGATATGATACTGATTAAATTATTAAAACTAAATTTGAACATTTGAAACTGTACAATTACAATAATACTCCTCTACCTATAGTTGCAAAATGCCTTACCCCTTTGATAAAATGTACTACTTTACGTTACATAAATATTAAACACAAATTGAACACATGTGCGGTAGTCATCTCCAATATTTATATCAAAATTAAATAATTTCTTTGGTTATCCTTAACCCAATGAATCGCATATCCCTGACGACCCCGCGATGCGAAGCGGTACCCTAGTGCGGCAGTCGTCTATAAAAATAATAATTATAATCAACCAAGCTTTTATTTACCATAAAACTAAAATACGATATAAATATAGGTGTAAAATTAATAAGCTAATTTATAATTATGTCTACTACATATTCGTATTTTCTATGCGACGCGTGACTGGTGTAGGAACTTACATGCTGGACACTTATTCGATCTCACGTTTGTAGTATAGTCTGATTTACCGGTTTGATAAAATTTAATGATTGTCAGTGTATATGGCAAATCTAAACAATTGTGTTGTTTGCCCATACTGCCAATAAGGGTCCACACGCAATCAAGAGTTAATAGCCATTCGTGTTTACCCTAATATTCCCACGGATGACACGCTTTTGAATAGTTTTACGTTCAAACACAGCATTGCAATAACGTTTATCTAAATCATCTCTTACAAAGTTAACTTAAAACTACGTTATATGTAGATTGTAAAAAAAATATGAAAATTCAAAAACATAATAAATAAAAAAGTTTTTTATTAAATTAATAATTGGAGCTCTTTTAAAAGCATGTACATGTTTGCATAAAACGCACGTCTCTTCAATATCTTTTTTATAATAATACCCTATAAACCAAACTGTTCAGTATATTGTACTTATATGGGTCAATTAAAACCTGGATCATTTTACCAGTGCATGTTCTCTCTCATTTCATTTTTATTTAGTCCCTCAGAAAGACGCCTTCTAGTGTCGGCATTATTTCACCAGTCCTGAACCTCACTGACAGCGAAAAATGAATTAATTGTGTTTTTTTCTTCCACATTATAATTTAAAATATTCAATTCTTTCTCTACATAGAAATCAAGTATACAGTCTCATATTTAAAACGAAGAGGCACAATAATAAAATTTCAAGTTTGTTTAACAGAAAAGCTTTGCTTTATTTAACCGACAGGTCCATCCACAATTTGCCTTTGAAACTGCCGGCGATCAAACTGTTATCAGCGCATAGAAACGATACCATCTCCGACTGCGACGATTTCATCATTGTCCCGCCCATTAACGCCCATTAAAATTCCAATCAACACGCACTTATTCATCTGTCGAGGGCGTGTAGTGCACTTTGACGTCACTTGACATGTCCTCGTGTCTTGCAATGAGAAATTACCTGTTTAATTACTTGGCTTATTGTCACAGTTGAATTAATTGGTGCCACTGGTTGAATAAAGGATCGCCGACGTCAAAAAACTATATCCGCTACAGTAACCCAATAAATAATAATCAATTTAGTTTTCTCCGTGTCTAATTTTGTTAGTTTTAACATAAAACTGTCGGCGCCAGGTTTGATAAAAAGTAAACAAACATTCTGTAGAACTAATGAGTGTGAAATTTTCTTAGGGATACTCTATAAAGCTATTTAAGCAGATAAAGAACTGGCAATATGAGACCCGCATAATATTAATATAGTAGCAAAAGTATTATGTATACCCGTTACATAATGTTTAAACCTTAAATAAAAGCAATTTCCTTTAAATTTTCCAGAATCAAATATGATACTCGACTAAATAATATTTAAAAGGGCGTGCATTTACTCACACTCATACATATTAAAAGCTTTATCCTGACTGAATGACAGACAAGGCACAGCCTAAACTGCTGCCAGCAGCAGATTAGGCTGTGCCTTGCAAGTCACTATGACCAGTCGTGTGACTTGAAATTAGGGGGATATGTTTGTCTTAATATCTTAAGGTGTACTTTAAAATTTAAGCCCAAAGTGTGTGAAAAGGGATGAAAACAATTGTATGAAACTTTGTTTTTTAACTTACAGTTGCGAAATTATGTTTCGGAATACTTTATTAAAATAAAAAATGCCCTCATAAATATTTTTTGATTTTACATTGGGTGGCTTCATAAGAGTGAAATTGGAAATTGTACGGCAATATCGTTATTTTTGAAGTTATCGCCGTGCAAATTAGTATTGGGATGCTGTTTTAATTTTTTTTGTGGGTTGTAGTTGAAATATTAAATAGACAGTTCTTTGTTTTTGAAGTTATAATTGAGAAAAAATATATTTCAAGCTTTAAACAAAATATAAAATGCTGTTATTTACATATATATATTTTTCACGCTTTAACCAAAATATAAAATGCTGTTATTTACGTATATTTTTGACAGGGATGGCTATAGGGTGAGAATGAACTATTGCGGCAAACTTTTTTTTAGTTTATTGTAGTGAAAACTTATCATTTGGGCATTGTACATTTTTGGACACGGATATCTTTATTTATGGTATATGGAGGATTGTACGAATGGGAAAATAGAAATAGTATGGCAAATGTTGGTTTTTAACTTATAGCGTGAAATACAGACACATACACAATACACATCAATGTACGAACGGGTTTTACTGAATTGTTTCTTGCATGAACAATTTTATTTGCTTACTCTTGAATAAGAACACTATTTTCAGGAATCATTTTAGCTGCCCGGATAAAAAAACAAAATATATCGTTTACAATGAAGTGCTTTAAACAGATTTTCTCTGTCCATAGCGTTTCTTAAATGTGTAAAAAACATAAAATGTCAAACGTGGGCTAAAGCTAATATTATTTAAAAGATATTACTGTGTGATGCTCATTCTTTTCTCAATGTTTTTTTTCTTAAACACAGCAATAGCTTACATACATATATATCTTGATAAAGGTTAACGAAGTACCAATTATTGGAATTGAGTATTTCTTTTCTTATTTTTCGTTTTCATGAAAAGACAACTTTCACACTGGGGCACAAGGCCTGTACCGTGTGTGCGTACACCGAAAACAAATCATACTCTGAACAAAAAATTATGGATCATACCGTACTTAATTTTGCCCCGTGTATGGAAACCCAATCTACAAGATGCTGCGATTTGTTCACAATTTTGTAGGAATTTCGCTATATAAGTACCTACCTATATTTCATTAATGTTAAGTTAGTAAATCTTATTTTTAAACAAAAAATCTAACTCCAGTTTCTGATACTAGGAACGAGAAAAAGACCCACATGTGCTTATAAGCAGGGATGTAAGTACTGTTGAATGAAAACTGGGCGATCGTATCTTCATTTAATTTAGAGCACAGTAAGGTTTTGAAGATAGCCTATAAAAGCCGGAGTTTAAATGAGACTGTAAAATGGTTACATTAACCTTTCACCGAGACTATTTAAGTGGAGTAATTGATTTCGATCTCATGAAGATCATTTTCAAGTTCAGAAAATAAATTTGATTACGCACTAATCTCGTTGCATAATTAGTATTTCATTTTAATAGTATTATGCAGTTTATTATAAACATAAAAGTTAAATAGGGTGCGTATAATTCATTTTGTAGTAATATAAATTATATTTTTAACTAGCATGCCGCGGCGTGGTTTCACCCGCGTCTTTGCTTACTGCTCTGCTGCCGTCGCCAGTAGCGTGATGTTACACTTAGCTTCCTCGAGAACTGGGCTATCATACGCTTTATATAATAGTTTAGATTGCAGCAAATAGACAATCCTAGTTTAATAGAGTAAATAAGAACAAGATTCTAATTTGATTAAATTATTTTGTTTCATTTGATTAAATGTACCAAATAGGCACATAAAAATTTTTAAGTCTAATTTGGTCTGAGTACCTGATTAAAAATAGCAACAGGAAGCTATTTATAACAAATGCTACTTTTCATCGTATATTATAAATAACACGATACACGAGTTTATGCCACTTACTTTTACAAGGGCCGGATAAGCTCATTAATGTACCGATCGAAACCCCATCTCACTAAGTAAAAGACGTCAGATTAACATTGATTTTAGTAATAAAGATTATGTCGATCCTAAGCAAGTATGCTGTTTATTATTCTGTTGACTTTTATGATAAGTTCACCTTTGAATTAAATTTCGGAAAAACTATTTGTTCCTAAATCTTACTGCAGATGATAGCCGTTTCCAAAAACAGGAGACTTTGGAATTTTTCTTAATAGCGATTGTATTTTAAACGATTATTAGGCGAGTTCCAGTGTTTACGGTGCGGAGACGTACTAAAACAAAAGACGTTCGCTTCGGCAATGAAATGTTTATTGGCTGCCGATGCCGTCCGAGGGTTTCGCGCCTCGAGCGTGGATAACGAGCAGTAAATGACGTTTACAGACATTCAATCAAACCAGTGATTGGACGATTGATAGGTACGGTGAATATTCAAGACATAAGGCGTCAGAAGGAATTGGTGCCCATAATTAGTATTTTGGTTATTTTTACGCTGTATTTTTTACATTTGTTACTCGGTTGTTTACTTTAGCATATAAAACGAGAGCTTAGCTAAATTGAACCATTACTTAAAAAGGTAACCAACAAAAATATAATTGTGTGCTTCCAAAAATTATCCCGTTTGTCAAATAAAGTTATTCTTATAACACAATAACTACAAGATGTTATCGATTTGTTAATACATTCAGATTATCAAACACTTTAATAATAAAGCACATTACCACAAAATATTTAAATTAACGTCTTGATCAAGTCCGAATAAAAGTTTATAAACTTGGTATCAGAAGTATTTTTATTCTTTTTAAATCATTACATTTTATTAAGAGCATATAAGGTTTAAGGGTGTACGAGGTTCAGGTATTACCGGGGTAAATACACATCAAATTCGATCGTTTGGACGTGTCTCGTGTCGGACAATCAGTTGCGCAGACGTGTGTCATTCAGCCGAGCAATGCGTTAACGAGCACATGCAAATAGTGGGTACTTCGCACTAACAATATCCATGTAGTATTTATTAGGGAAACTGTTCGTAACCTACGTTTTGTAACATTTTATTGTATCAATTCTGTTCGGAATGTAACACATGGCATTTGGCTAATTTGCACAAACAGAATAAAGTCAGGTCAAGTCTCAGTTAATCTGTCTTGAACAAGTGTGGCGATCAATATTTATGGCTTCTCTATTATGAGAAGAGGCTTTTACCTGCAATTCTATAATAACGGGCTGGTATGACGATGATGAAAGTCTCGGCTGTCAAAATTTGCTTTTTAAGACTTGGCAGTAAGCATTAAATAGCACGTTGTCATGGCTGTGTGAATAGTGGCCTCAACTGTATGGATTCATGCCGTGTAAAAATGGCCAAAGGCTCCTGTAGTCTCAAAAAATATTTATAGTCTTCTATTAGTAAGCTGGAAGCTTGTGTGTGCGACCGAATAAGTATAACCTTTCAGTCTGTATATCCTACAAGGTGACTAAAGAAATAAATCTTTGGAATTGAGCCTGGGGCTTTGCAGTAGGTACTAGATTTACTTCACATTGTATAGGACTTAGTCGTAAGGATAACATACCCTGTCTGCATCTGACACCATTAAATAATAAATTAAATATGTATCAAACTGATACTCTTTATTAAATGATATTGATATCAAGCTTTGGAAAATAGTTAACCACCAACACGCTGGAGAACCATTGTCAAATAATGGAAGGCCATAATAAACTTAATATTTTTCATGTATTTATTATCTGCATTTCATTCAGTTTGATTAACAGAAAGTACTATGACGCAATAAGTCAATACATAGGTAGGTAAGCGTTTGTCATTGAAAGGTATAAATTTAATATAAAAAAATATTCAAGTCAAATCTAATCAAAACATGATTAGGTATAGCAGGTAATGTTATAAAATTTTGATTTAAATCCGAGATTAAATTCAGTAAAAAAAATACATTTTACTCTCATAAATAAAATAATATGTAAATACATAAAACTAGTTATAATTCTTTGTGCAGACGAACGATGATCTCATACGCCTACGCACTGAAAATAGTATCAATATTTATTTGTCTACCATTTCATGGTTTGTAAATAACAACAAAAAGAGCAATTTGATCCTATTTGTTTTAAATTATAATAAATAATCCAATGAATGAAGACTCCACATGATCCTACCGGTGTACGCGACAATGTTCGTTTAAAAATGATTAACGTTGTCGTAGAATTATTCATGTAAGAAAAAAGCAAAAATCTTTTATTGAAAAATAAAAACAGTGAGCTCGATAGAATAAGTCGTTGGTCACAATTTTATTCCAGCAATCAAACTGGTTATGAACTATCGATAAAAAAGAATGATTCCGTGCTCATTCCTAATTTGAATTTCTGACGAACACCGTGGGATACTTTAAAATTAATTCCGTTATAAATGCTCTAATCAATGAGACTGTATATAAATGGTTTATAGTGTTCCAATATGTTTAATCTGCTATAGTTTACGTTATCCGATTACCATGAAATGTTTACATTAAAAAAAAATCTGTTAAACGATTCTGTTTTCTATTCCATACGAGTAATGTCGATGCTTGTTTCGATTATCGGTAATCGTTTTTGGGTTGGCTTATAATTCGATTTGGTTAGAGATGTCCACACCTCTGGGTGGGCGCCGGCCTCCCGCTAACACCAGATTAAAACTCCAAATGCATTGCGTGGGCAATAAACATTTATTAATCGGTCTTAGATATTTGTTTCAACACCATTCTTCTACGGTTTAAGTGAATTAATTCGATATAACATGTGTACAGGAAATATGTTTTAAAATGTCTTGATGTTTCGATTAGGTATTTACACATGAACAATATGAAACATGGGTTCCCCAACAGGCTACTATAAATCAACATATTAGTAACATTATGCAGTTAGTTTAATATTGGAGTAATTTAATGTTGGAAAGTATTAGAGGTAAAAATAAAATTCTATAACATTACTTTAAACCACTTAGGATCTGCCTTTTTTTAAGTATACATCACTCTATTGATTGACTGGTACTAACCTAACCTAACGTCTAATGTGTGTGCCTTTTGTCACATTTCTATGATTTAAATTATACAGAAATATTTAAAACACGATCATCACTTTCCTAATGATATAATGTACCTCTATCTAAAACAGACAATCCATGTTTACAAAACGCACCTATTAGAGCCGTTAAGTTATTAGAGCATTTTTTCTTTTCCATAAACATAGTTATTTAAATCCGTACATACCGCAGTTTATCTTTGTCCCGCGCTGTATTTATTGCATTCACACGGTGAAATTGCATATCCAGGCCTTTACGAGACAACGTAAAATGGCTAGTTTAATGGTTGTTAGCAACAGTAGCCAAGTCAACTATTGTAGTCACACACGGTATGAAGTAACTGAGATCAGCTGTATAATTTCGAGCACGGGTATTGGAGCTATAAATATTTATAGATCTACTTTTCCATGTCCGGTAAATTGCAGTGTAATCGAGTCAACTTTTATGCCAACAATGTATTAACATTGCCCTTAAAAAGGTACAAGAAAACAACGATGCAATTAGGTAAACATGCCGGCTGAGTTGCTTAACAGGAATTATATTGAAAGAGAAATGGTAGAGTTTATAAACGTTAACTATAATAGTTTTGCTGCAGAAGGAACACTTGAAAAAGTGCTTTTAATCGTAGTAAGTTATTTATTTAATACGCTAAGAGTTCGTTTTCTCTTTTACGATGAATTTTCGAAAAAAGCACATACCTGTATACAAATTTTACATCGTTTTCGGTTTCATATTCTCTACTTATGAATTATGCCTATTTATCTATGGATAATATGTATCTCAATGAAAGTTACGTATTGTAACTTTTAATACATCAAGCTTTATCTCTTGGATCACAACTTTATTCACATACTTCGTTAGGTCTATATATCTGGATCCTAGTTGATTAATAGAAAATGTACGTAATCATTTGCACTTGCTTTGTTAAACTAGTTTGTGTACAGCACTTGTTTGTGTAAACTTTTAAAATTAAGCTATATAAATATCAATATTTTCAACCAAGGATTAATGAATCGATCTCCAGCTGCTTTTAAATATTTTTTTCGATACTCGCATGTATATAAATTTCAAGCAAAATTTCAGTTTTTGCTAGACTGTACCTACATTTTAAGAAATGATTCTATTGTGAAAATGATTTACGAGTTAGGTCTTTCTATTAGTTCATCAAACTTAATAATGTGTATTTAACATAGGTGTGTAGATTTCTTGCCCAATATTTAATAAAAGTCCTTGTACTAAGCTGCAAGAAAAACATATGTTTTGAATCACTTTAAAACGAGTGCAGGTATTTTTACAAGACTATGTCGTTATCGCTATGACGGACCCTGTTCATGTCCAGTTTAAAAAGTAACAAAGTGTATACTACAAAGTGCTTACTGCTCGTCGTTTTTAAGACAATGTCGACGCGAATTAAGGGCCAATTAACTTACAAGTAAATTGCTTTATTGTTGTAGTTTGTGATGCTCGTAAAATTTGCACGATAAAAAACTTTATACATACAATTTGTAACACTTTTTAGCAATATAAAATAACCAATATCAACAAAACGTCATGCTTCATACGCATACCTCTGCTGTAGCTATATTGGGTAGTATAAAGACAGAGCATATATTATTACGAATAATAAAAGAATATGCGTCTTTAATACGTATTCACTTTATTATTTTAGCTTATTGATGACAGTTTTAAAACGCCCACCTTAAGCATCTCTATTCTGGACGATCCTAAATTGCCGTTTTCTATCTGTTCGTTTACTTCTTCGTTATTTTATTTCATCAGGAGTTTACACTTTGCCTTTTGATTTGTGGTCGTTATTTTAAAACATTTTTTATAATTCCAGTATGAACAGTTCTAGGTCTCATCTAGCTTGTGGGGAATCGCCCACCGCTGCATTTTCTTATTCATAGTAGCCACTCTAACTCTCTTATTTCCATCATTGATATAACTTTAATGATACACGGGTCTACTCGTGTTAGAAAATATTTTATGTTGCCATATCTATTTACCCGATTTTTCATCATTCAATCATTTATTCTGAACCTATGTGATTTATTGCTAAACAGCAAAAATTAAGCAAATTAATATAAAATATATTTTTTTACACATTTATTCAATATTTGCATCGACATACACACCAACTGTCTATAAATTAAAAGTTATGAGCATTAATGAGCCGGTTTTATTTACGATCACAGTACTGATAAATATCAAGTTGTTTGCTATGAAACATTAATCAGTTGGAGTTCAGCTCGTGAAGTGTAGATGCGTATTTTTAATGCGATAATTTAGTCAATAGCAAAATATATTGCAATACGTAAACTAAATTTAAATTTTACATCAAAATGCATCTTGAATTAAGTACAACAAAATAAATAGAAGACAAATAAATTAAAATCGCGTAAATGTGTAGGTTAATTTGTATATATTAATTTAGTTATTTGTTAGTTTTACATTGGTAGGAAACCGAGGCTTATAAACATGTTAAAATTATTGTTTTCTTATTCACTTTTTTATCCTCTGCTATTATAATACAACAGTCACTTATTAATTCAAATTTCGATTATATCACGAGTGATATGTCATAGCGGCTTTATCTTGTCAAATGAGGGAATGTAATTCGTAACAATCGGAGATCGGGGCGATCCGTCGACGCCAGTATCGATGGTGCGTCATCACTCTGTCATTTGAGATGTTGAATGAAGACAGAAATGAGTGAACACCGACCAAGAAACAAACATGGTTATGTCGACGTTTTAATTTATAAAAAAAAAGATTATTGGCGCCAATATGAGTTGCCTGACGGTATGTATTTCAGTATAAGTCTTCAGCTTTATATATTAGTATAGATACATTAAAAATAAATAAAAATATAAAATAAAACCAAACGAAGTGTTTTTTGCAGTCTGCTCCCAACTCCCAACAAGGCAGATAAAGCAATTTAAATACTCAAAAAAACTACGGAACACTAAGTGCGACTTGAGCCTGGCTGATTTTATTTTATTAGGTTGCAAAGGTGACAACAAAAAACAAGGTTGTGACAGTGCATCTTGTTAAACAAACAAGCGTAAGAGCTTGTTTAGATTTAACCATAATTCGCAGTCGTGCCTTGAATATTCTCGAAAGCAACACTAATACTGACTGATAACGAGATATTTGTTGCCTCTGTCTTAGCACGTGTCCTTGAGACCAGCAGTACGTCTTGTAGTTGTGACTGCAATAAGCAAACTTTGTATCTACTACAAAAAGCAAAGCCTGCCTATGAAGAACTGTCTTGTTTTGTTCTGTAATTCTCTTGTGGCTGAACTGTAAAAATATCGAAAGTCTGCTAATTCAATGTAGTATTGATTACTTAATTCCAACCTGCTTGGTTTAAAACTATACTGACGAAGTGCTTGATTAAAATTCTGCTACATTCTTTAGCTAATTGCAAAAATAAAATTTAAAATAGAATGAAATTGAATCTACGTAACTACAATTATTCACTAGCAACACCCCCAGCGACTACATTCGATTAAAATTAATTCGGGTCATTAAAAATTGTAAGAGAAATATGTCTGGCCATTGAAAATATATTACTTTGTAATTCCACGTGTATAAATGTTTACCTACCTAGGATCAATAGTTATTGATTTTAAAAAAAACTGTAAAACCGTGATATTTTTATACTCATGATCATAAAGTATAATTAATAGTAGTGCTGGTACTAAGAACACAATCATCATCATCATCATATCAGCCAAAAGACGTTTACTGCTGGACATAGGCCTTCCCCAATTTTCGCCACTGTGGCCGGTCGTCCGCCGCCCTCATCGATCGGTTGCCCGCCACCCTTATAAGGTCGTCGGTCCACCTTGTGAGGGATCTGCCCACGCTAAGAATACAATAGTGTAAAGTAAAAAAATACATGCAAATCTGTCTACTATTGTAATTAAATAGAGCCTTAATATCAAAGTTCCTGATTATTCTTCTTTTTAAGATAGGTAGGTTTTAGCATTGAATTATTTCAATGACCAAAAATTAAAGTAGATACTTATTGTAAAGGTAAAATTGAGTAATTAACTCAAGACGATTCTTAACTCATTGTAACATAACTAGTACCATTAATAAGGACATCATAAGATTGTGTCAGTAACTTCCCACGAGTATGTAATGGATTGCTATGGGATCAAAGTGCGTACGCAATCGCGAAAATCGCGTCTGTGCTGATGGCCCGTGAACACACATGTGACAACACAGCCTGTTAATGTAAACGGACGCAATCAATATACAAGCCTATCGGTTCATCGACATTCAGGTATTAAGGTTTTAGTTACACAGCTTGTGCCTGACGTAAGTAAAGAATAATGAGCTCGTTAATAAAAATTAAACAAATTAATAACTTATAAGATATTTGGTTTTTGGGATCAGTATGCAAATATGTTTTACCTTTATCGATAATCGTACTCTCTCTATTTTGTTTTGGTTTATCACAGACACCACGCTCAGCATGCGAACTTGGACCGGACCGTAACTAGAAAAATAGGTACATTTACAGTCTGATGTTAAATTTAGATCTTTATATTTTGTATTCTTTTATATTTAAATAGCTAGTCTTTTCACACTTGGTATATTATAATTTTTGTGAAACTCTACAGAGAAATCTTTAAGTAATATTAATTTTATTTAATCGTCAATGGTAGCAGAGAGACAGAGTTTGTTAGAGCATGATCATTGATCAACAAATAGCTAAATAACAACTTTGTTACAAACCCCCAAACAAATCACCATATTTTTTGCAAACACGACATTCATCATAACCCAAAATTACTTTTATGACATAAATGAACGCATTCAAATCAAACAAGTGATAAAAAGCCAAGTTGCTAACAACATCATTCCAACAACGAGCGTATCTAATGTTATTTAACACGAAATATTGGATTTGAAGCATACGAAATTAATAATTGCAGTTGTAGGTACAAAGCACCGCGATTTGGCCATACTTATTTCTGTATTAAATTCAGACAGGAACAAATCGTGTTATTATTGTTCGAGCGTGTTGTTTAGATATCAGTTGCAGCTAATGATGCCTTGTTAGGGTTAGGTTAGATCGATCGTTGACCTGAACAGTTTAAGTAGAACCTGATTGTGGTAAATATGGTGGTGTTATTTAAAAGGAGGTTGTATCGACGCTTTTAGGTTAAAAAATTAAATTTAAATATAGAAGTTGAGTAATCGAATTTTACAATCACCATTACTGTACCACCAAAAATTGACAGTTTTATTATAAAACTGTATTTTTTTAGGATTTCTTTCCGAGTAGTAGAAACTGAATAATAATAAACCATTTGTGAGGTTAACTAGTGAACTAACTAGACACAACAGTGGCAAATACTGGAGCCAGTGTAATATAACGTTTCAAGAAGATTGTAAACCCAATGATTGGTGCGTTAGAGATTCTCGTTAACTGGCATTTAACTGCCGGTTAATAAACCGCATGATTCATATTCTTTCCCCTCACTATTGTGCTATTAATGTTCCCTTTAATTGAGTTACTTCAAAATTTATAAACCACAAATTTAAACTGATGCAACTTCAGATTGGGTACTAAATTTATTTGGACTATAATGTTTGTTCAAGACGTCTAAGTATTGAGACGATATATTACCTATTTATTAGCTTTATAGCCTACGTACTTATACTTCAATCTATTTTTATTTCATCTGTTGATCGCATTTGCAACCGCCTTTACTTTACGAATGAATTTTAAAAGAGATGGGCAGTGTGTATGTACAAATTACGATTTTTAAAGTTAATCAGCAAAAAGCTTCTAAAATTACGTTCTACTGTAGACATTTAGTTTAAAAATAGCTAAATTTGACCAACGTTTAAATTTTTTGTGCCATACAAGCACCTAATTCTTTTAAAATTTAAATATCGATCCACTAAGTACCGTAATATGTTCAAATACTATCAGTTCCATTTTGTAATCGGACTATATTATCTATATTGTTTTACGCATTCAAGCTTAAAACACATAAAACTGTTTCATTACGCCGCGTGTTGAGTGAAATATGTTATTAAAAATAATATGCAGTGTTCATAATATAAGCGATTAACCAATAAAGTTGAAAACAATTAACTCGGAGTGTTGATGTTTCGTGCTTCATTATTTACTTGAGCTTGTAATTAGGTCGTAATTATTGATATATCACCAACCCGGCTCGATTCAGACAATTATTACTCAAGGGATAACAAGAGAAATATGTAGCGTTTAGTTTGTTGAGTAAGCTTGGTCTTATTTAAAGTTGAATAATAAAGTCAATTTATGTTACACGAGATGAAATAAAATAGTATTGCTTACACAATTTGATGCGTTAAGATGAAATGATTATGAAAGACTACTCGTAGATGTTGATTACAATGTTGCTTGATTCGGTGATTGTATCGACAATTCCGTCTTCTAAATAAATAATATAGAACTAATTTTATTCTCCAATTATCTGCAAGTTTACAAAGATTTAGAGAGTTACATATCGTGATGAAATACAGCAGTATACATCACATAGTTTATATGGTAATAATGATGCAAATTATACATATAATTATAAGCTATGGTTTCTATTCTTAAGTTATGTTCACTTATAGATATTTAATTCTATTGAAATATGATTAAAAAAAAGAATCCATTCAATTAAAACACATAAGCAGTAATTCTTATAAAACACTGAAATGAATCCATATCTTCGTAACTGACATCGCCGCGCCGTTAAGCAAGTAACTTTATGTTTTCAAAATATGAAGTATATAGTACATCGTGAGAAGGAGCGTTTAAACTTACATCACTGTAATACAAACAGAGCCGAAAGGTGGTGTAGCACCGACCTAACTTGATCAAAGCGCCGGTGTGACCATCAGTGGTGAAGTCTCTCCTTGTGAATGGTAGAATCAGTATACGGAATTCTTTTCATAAAATATTCAAACGGTGGCAATGAATTTCCATTTCAAGTATATTTTCTTAAGGTTTCATAATAAAAATAGGAAATATTGTACCTTTAATGCAGAAATATAACAACCCTGTACATAACTCTAGGTTGATACTTCAAACTAATATTTACGCCCGTAAAGAAGTCGAGATAATGCCAGAAGAGTATACATAAATCTGTTATTACTAAGATAAGAACTAAAAATACTTCTGAAATTAACGCCAAAAGCCATTCGACTTGTTAGCGTTAAAAATATACACATTTCACTAGAGTGTCGAAGGGAATGAGTGGAGCACTCGGTACATGGTCACCGCAGCTATGTGAATACTTATGCTCATCTCTCTTTAATTGATGTCGGTTTTTGAGTGTAGCAATAAGCCGCCTTCGTACGTCGTTCCCGCACCTCTGTTCAACTGCAATGTATGGAATTTGTATTCAATAATTTAAACAGTCGCTCGCTTTTGAGTATTCACAAGTTATTTATTTAAGCGCAATTTATTTTACTGATAAAAAATAGATTTTATCCTTACATGGTTTCATCGTGGCATTAATGTTTTATGGTGCACAAGTGACTTTACACGGACCAAGCTGTTATGTTCTGATCTCAACATTTGACTGCTATTTATATATGTTCTGTCAATTTACATGCATGCTCATACACAGAGCAATTCATAAAATCTGGCAGTTTTCAATGTCTACCTTACGAAACTATACATATAAAACATCGCACCATATTTTTAGGTACCCAATTCATTTAAAAAAAATTAACTACATGTGATTGACTTCGTAGTGTTAAAATATAGACATTTTTTATTGAATTATTAAACATTGAAACAAAACTATCAACACAGTATCAGTTAAAAAAATAATAAAATTGAATTTTGTACATTTTGTTATAGTATGATAGCAATATTCAATTTTCTATAATAGAATACTAATCAGGCGCAACAAACTATGTCAACGCGTAATTTATTTGGACTAAGTGCCAACACAGCAGCAGTACTTTGTACTTTACCATAACATGAGATGGGTTCATAAAAAGCGATAGTGTCTCACCCTTTTCGTTATTTCTTCAGTGCACTTACTGAGCCCCAAGTGATATCACAAAACAACGTTTTATATGATGGATGCTCCAACAAAACAAAGATTCATCCCCGAGTATTTTTTCTGTACTTCCTGTCCTGTATCAAGGGGCATTGGGTACTGTATTGTTTTACTTGTGTCGTTTTACTTCGAATAAATCAGTCTTGGCAACTCGTCAGCGGACGCAGGTGCAAAGACACGTTGATTTCTCTATACTCTGCAAATGCTCTGATTACTTTAATTTTGAATTTTCAAGATTTATCGCAGTGATTTCAAATTATAAACAATAATATTCTGCGTCTAAAAGACAATCATGACAGTCCAATGTAAGGGAAACTTTGCAATGTTGAAAAAAAGGAATACAAAATGCAAGGGAGACAAATAAATAAGGTCCACATTTCTACGTGAACCAAAACATGGATATACTAGGTTGTGAAAATGTAATATAATAGGAAATTGCATGTAACAGAGAGTTAAAATAGATGGGCATAGTGCCAAGTGTGGGTAAAATTAAAAATAAGCACATCAGAAGCAAGTATAAGGTGGCGCCAGTGACTGAGGTTTAAATTGAAATAAATTCGTTTGTCGTGACATCGACAGGTGACAAGGGATGAAACGTTTTTATTATATTAAATTAAAAAAATATATAAATAATAAAATATAGACAATGTTAATATATAGTTAATTAGAAGAGAGGGACTTCTTGGCCAAAAGTCAAAAGGAGAGTCCAGGAATGAATTTTTTGTGTCAGGCATCTGTCATGGTGATAGTGTAGCGTACGTAAAATATAATTTAGTTCTCAGAGTAAATACTAGAGGCGTTATTCATTTTTCATATAAATTACCTTACGCTTTCGTCAGTGCCATGCCGGAGACGAATGTATGTAACAAATAGTAGAGTTACAGCTATATATATTTGATTAATACATCAAACTGTGTCAATAATACATAGTATAATTACATAGCAGCAGTAAGGCGAAGTACCTAAAACAAAATGAAGTTATGATAAAAATTTATGTTGAACGTAATTTCAAGAGCATACCTATATCCTTTGCACCGACAAAGAAAGTATAAGAAGCTCATCATTGACTATTGTATTGATTATTATCAAAAATGAGTTGAATACTAATAGCAGACGCCGAGACAGAAATAAAATTATTCATAAAAGCCGTTTTACTTCGTAAATATATCAAAACTGACTCTTTGTATTACTTTCTCCCGAAATCAAACTGTCGTGTAATTATCATTACCATGAAAGTAATAATTACGTTTTTTATTAATCAATATCACTTTTATTTATTACAACGTGGTCGAAATGCAGCCGGACGCAGGTGGATGGTTAATATAGACGTTATACAGACCAGCCTAATAAAAAATTTACAGAACATATTAAAAAATATGTTCAAATGAAAATAAACACTAAAAACGAATTTGATAATGAATTTGTACAAATATATTACAAACAATGTATTTTACCTCTAAACAATCTCCAAAATAGTTTAATTTATTGACTATACTTTTGTTACATTTTGTAAGAAATTAATTCACGTAGGTAGGTACTTATCAAATTAATTAACTTACACTATATATATTGAATCAAAATATTTTTTTAACGTAAAAGTAAACGAAATAAATGATACGATGTGACAAAAAATCACCCACGTTTTTATTTGTAAAGCACTATACCTCATTTCTATATAAGCGTGGTCTTAATACTCTTCGAATAATAAAACAGTCATGTTTCTAAATATTGCAGTAACTATTGAAAACACTAGGTACAGAATTCGTATTAAAATTATCTACTTTTCTTATACAAACAGGCAGGCATTTTACGAATTCTGAAGATAAGATCATTAAGAAAAATTTGTAATACCTGTATAAGTACCTTTTTTGTATAAAAATGTCGTCCGCAACAAAAAAAGAGTTGTAATCAAATATAATTCGAAACTAATCTCATAACATTCCTACGTATAACTAATAATTTTGTGATTTTTTTTTAAATCTAAATATTATTAAGGAAATGTCATAACTATCATTATTAGAGACCTTTACGTAAGGGTCAAAATATTGTTATAATGTAGTATTAGCACGTAATGTAACTTTATTAATGCATACAAACGCAATCCTGTCTTTTAATTATGTGTGATCATAATTGAATTAAAGGTTTAGTAGTCATGATTAAGCAAAATCATCGTTTGAACTAAAGAGTGATGTAGTCTTTAAACCTGAATAAAGAATTTCTGGAGACGTATTTTTGGGAAACCTTTTCAAAAGTCTATGTTTAGATAATGGCAATCTTCAATATTTATTTTTTTTATTTTTCTAGTATTTACTAGTAGGTAATAGCTATATAGTCACGCGTTGCATGCAGAAGTAATAGTTTTAAATGATACATAAATCATTATTCAATAAACAATATAGTACTAATAACCCTTACAGAATATCTATTCATAACATTCAATTTAAAGTTTTGGATATTTCTCGCAGCGATTTCTGTAGTCATCAATCACAAGTTGCGACTATTCAATCATAGTTATAATTATTTATCTCTTTCTATTTAGTTAAATATTCATTTGAAAGAATGAGATGGTATGAGAAGTTTAAAATCGTTAATGGTATGTAGATAATCTGTGGTTCACACGATTGCCTCCAGATAGGGTGTCCGAAAACATTAACTATTTGCTTGAAGGAGGGAATATGGACTTAATCGATTTTCTCATCGCTGATGGTTATATTTAAAATGCCCCGTTATTGGTCAGTTGAATAGCTGCATGTGGTTTGCATTAAAGTGATGTTTTGTTCAATAACTTTCGGTTAATACTGTGAGTTTAGTCCATAAACGAGACAAAGATATTATTTTTATTATTTTCGTGCAATAATTTATACTATTATATAAAGCAGAAGAGTTTGTTCATTTGTTTGAATGCGCTAATCTATGAAACTAGTAGTCAGATTTGAATAATTCTTTTGCATATGACAGCCCAGTTCTTAATGAAGGTTATAAGCTATGTAACATCACGCTAATGGCGACGGGAGCAGGGCATTAAGCAAAGATGCGGAAAAATCGCGCCACGGCAAGCTAGTTTTAATGTTAAAGAAGATCGATCAATAACTCTGATTGCTGCGATTCGACGTCTTAACGTCAATTGCTCGTTTGTTTGTTATTTCATTCAGTGCCTTCAGGAAGCTCAGGATTTTTTAACTAACCGCAAACTACAGTACCTACTGTAGTATCGCACACAACTCCACATATCTATGTATAGATTAAATGTTGCCATAGATTGAAATAAGTTATTTGTAATCACATATAAATCAAATTTATTACTTTATGGAGTCGCATGAGTGCAAAATGGTAAATTAAAATCTTTATAGTCGCATTACACAACTGCCTCAGCCACGCATTATGTTTAACAATCATTTAACATCTTATATTGGTTTATATTAAATATAATAATAGTAATATACCATTTATTTCAGGCATCATAGCATACAATAAATACCTTAACCTAAAATACATATTAAAAAAAACCTTATCTTTAATTTAATATACTAACAGGTTCATACATTACGCTAAATGGGCATCTATGCTTTATCATGACTTTATTGTCCACGATACAACAACTTGATTAATAAAGCCTATAATAATAAGACGCAGGTTCTATTATTATAGGCTTTGGGTAATGCCAACTAATATGAAATACTTAGAAATAATTGCGCTTAATGCCATAATGTATGTGTAAATCACACGTAACATGTAAATCACGTTTATCTCTTATCACCTGTCGATGTCATCATCATCAGCATCATCATCATATCAGCCAAAAGACGTCCACTGGTCGTGAGCTGCCCTCATCCATCGGTTGCCCGCCACCGTTATAAGGTCGTCAGTCTACCTTGTGAGGGGTCTGCCCACGCTGCGTCTTCCGGTCTTCCGGTTCGTATTAAAATAGGTACTCGTATATTATTTAAGATCTTTGGAAAGCTTTTCTAAAATTATAGTTATTTACTTAATTATGATATAAAATCTCCTTTATATACTTTGAGTAGTCTGACTACAGTACAAGTAGTAGCTAGTAAGGAGTTTGGTAGCACCAAAGTGTCACTGGCGACCACAATGGTTATTAATGTCTTGTGGGTTATATCCGGGTGTAAAATAAAACATAAATTTAGTCTATTCATAAATTTAGTACATATACAGTCTTATACGCAATGACCTACATACATTGAATAAGGAATTAGCAAATCAAATATATGCTGCGCCAAATATTGAGTGAAAACTAACAACTAACACGTACACAATAAAGCGTCATTTAACACATTTTGTGTTAAAAGGCATATACTTACGCAGAGCAATGTGGGGAGTCCCGTCTACAACATCAAGCTTATAGAAAAACTACAAATTTTACAAAGTACTGTTTTCTGTTTGATATGCAACTTTATTTTCTTAGAAAAGTAGATAGATTGTGAAGGGTTCAATTTGTGCTATATATCAAAAAGAGGCTGGTCATTCTTCGTTTCAACATTAGGGAATTTTACAAATTCGGAATTCTTATAACAAAAGTTTAAATGTTTTCTGGAGTGCTCTGTCAGTCTGAAGAGAGATCCTATCAAGAGATGAGTTTTAAATTTATGTTATACCAGCTTTTCGCAACGCGGTTTCATCCGCGTATTTGCTTACTGTTCTGCTCCCGTCGCCAGTAGCGTGATTTTACATAGCCTATAAGTTTCCTCGAGAACTGGGCTATCATACGCAAAAAGCATTTTCATATCCGACTGGTAGTTCGAGAGATTCCTCCTTTGATCATTGTGTGCTTTTGTAAAAAAAATGTACGTTATTGCTGAAAAGGCTTAAAAACGGAACATTTTATTAGCCTATCTAAAAGAACCACTCTGCCTGATGAAGGCGCGACCCAGTGAAGTCGATGAATCACAGTTACTAATATTTTCTAAACCTGTAGGTACCTAGTCATAATTAATACCAACAACATAGTAGTTAGTCAAAGTACAATATACTGCTTTTACACTGTAGGTAGTAGATCCTTGCAAGTGGTCGACTGAAAAAGTATCTTTTTTCTGATAGAATATCGACTATAGTATTTGTTCTTGTTGTATTATTTTGTCCTTACGGTAGATACCATTTCTTTTTATTCCTCTGTTTAATTTCGTTCATTTACCTCTTTTAGCTTTGATTCTAGAGTAATTTGAGAAGAGAGCCATGTCCATAGACTGAGATATCATAATATAAACTGTGTTCTTTTGACAATTAAAGTACATACTTTGAAACTAAAAAGTAAAAAATAAATTTACTTAGCACAAAGTAATTCGTATTTACACCCTTGGTATAAAAAATGGTTATCCGCGAAAACACATAAAAAAACATATATACGGTCGACTTGAGAAACCTCCTCCTTTTTTAGAAATCGGTTAAAAAACAACCATGAAAGTACCACGTATAACCACGTAAATAAATTCGCATACAAATTGTGTAAGTAATGACAATAAGTGGTGGTTCATATTTTTTTAGTGCACTTCTAGTTACTCTGCCTATAATTTAACTACGAACACAAACAACGACGCACAAATCATTTACAAGCCGTTGTTTTGAGTGCCTACAGTACACGATTGACCAGTTACATGACATTTCTTTTATTTAACATAGTTACGGTCGACGAAGATCGTATAATTATGTATGCGCTTAATAAATAGGTGTTTTTAGTGAAGTAAGCAAAGTAAACAAAGTGATTCTCTAGTAATTAGTCAGTGACTGAAATAACATAATGGAATAATTGACTGGTTTGGCGCGTGTTATTTCGTCATCTCGCGTGTTTCGAAGATTCTTCTCGAGACTCATGTTGGAAATACTTATAACTATATATTATTATTTTCTCATAAGTACGACAAAAGTCAAACAATGTTAGCAGTTCCTAAATTATCTTTTGACGCAAAAATACACTCTGTATTTATTTTCTCAAGTGTTGCGTGATATGCCACACTACTATCGGTGCCGTCATACAAACACAGTTATGATGTTAGTGATAATAATTAATAATAATGTAATTACATACAATATCATCATCATTAGCTTCATCAAGTATTTGATATTTGGTGGTGGTGAGCAACCGATGAATGAGAGCCACTCGGGATCGGTCAGGTTGTCATGATGTTTCCAATGTTGTAAAGTTCAGAATATTGTTTGACTTACTAGTGCCTTTTACCTGTGTCTTTAGGTAGATATGATGTGATGACACATGAATTTCTCATTATTTTTCTTCTCTTATGGACAGTTTTCTTACCATATTCTTACCATATACCCTGTACATCTCCCGACAAGGGTCTGTAGAATGTATTTGCAACGCAGGGGTCGTACTCGAAATGCACTACTGCGCTCAGCTAGCTACTTGTAACATAAATATTTTGATGTATTTCTTCCATCTAGTTTTTTATAAAAAATGATTTATATGGACACCCGCTATTCTTGTTTACGAACCGATAGGCGAACAAAGGCTATAGATCGGTATCACTCTACGTAAATGTGTTCGGCATGATTCGAGAGTTTTGACACCAAACACTACCGATAACATCTTAAAGTATCTAATGTTTTAAACAAACTCTTTTATAGAGGTTAACTTAATTTTGTGAGAATAAAAGAGATATTTCCATCATATTGTTTGATATATTGATACACAATATGAATTGCCTTTTTATTGATGTGGGAGCTATATTTTTTATAAGATCAGATAATAATAGAAATCATCAGTATATATCTCGTGTTTAAGATTGGCTGTATCTGTGGCTCGGTTTTTGGTTGGGATTGAAATGTTGTGTGTTGAGTTCAACTCCCAAAAAGAACAAACTTTGTCTGATGATTCAATGATTTTGCCGAGTCTGGGTGTATTTTTGAAGTACTCCACGACTCAGTGCGTTATCGTTAGGTAATGTAGAAATAATTTAAAAAAAATTACTCAGAACTGCATGGACACATTAATTAACTTCAATTTTATAATGTGAAATTTAATTTTATTGTTAAATTGAACTGAATATCACCACAGTGAAAAATGAAGTAGCAGCTTACAGCAGGAAGTACCAATATAGGTTGTCAACACATGTCAATGAGCTGGCATTGAATCTAGGGGGCACAGGAGGAGTGCAGTTCACTAGACTGAAGAGACACATTGTTCCGAACTTAGAGACCAGATTTAGAGTCGGCCAGTAAAAGAAGAAAGTGTCACTGGACACTGGACTCCGACACATGACAAATTTCAGAGTGATCGGGCAAAGGAATGGCTCATTGTTTCAAAGAAACAGATTGCTATGTTACAGTATATACATAAGAGAAAAAAAAAAAAAAAAATGTTAAATTAATTTTAACAAAACAGATTCCTTACAATTCAATAGTAATCCCAAGCCAAGTGGTTAGGTAGATAAAATATGACCGATTTTTATTCTAAGACTTTACCCGCAGTTTATTGACCTACGCAGTTTACTGTATACCTGTAT
Organism: Parascotia fuliginaria; assembly: GCA_963082885.1. Lineage (NCBI taxonomy): Eukaryota > Metazoa > Arthropoda > Insecta > Lepidoptera > Erebidae > Parascotia > Parascotia fuliginaria. Next base: position 6,863,899 of record OY720175.1, read on the forward strand.
AATACTTCATCTGTTAGCTACATCACTTAAGAATCAAAAAAGATTATTACAAGACCAAGTTAGTCATGCATGTTTTGCCTATGATCTAGGTGTTTTTATCTACATGCATGCATATGCAAATATCGTCTATAAACAGTCGAGTCGTCTGACTGACCGACGAAGAAGAAAACAGGTGTTCCTAATACTACCTTGTGGAATCAAGATTAAGGACACTTTCGTTTACAATCTACACGTACGGTGTGGAAGGAAAACACTATCGAAAATAATATCTGGTGACAGTATCTACTTGTGCCGAAGCGCTATTAAAAATGTAAGAAGTCAATTACTTTTACATCCTTCGTGTCCTAATAATCATAATTAAATATTTTATTGAATTTTTTACCTACATTATATTTCAAAATACTATAATAATTATAATCTATACTATTATATAAAGCGAAAGAGTTTGTTTGTTTGTTTAAACGCTCTAATCTCTGAAACTACCAGTCGGATTTGAAAAATATTTTTACGTATTATAGCCTAGTTTTCGAGGAAGGCTATGCAACATTACGCTATCGGCGACGGGAGTAGAGCAGAAAGCAAAGACGCGGATGAAACCACGCCGCGGCAAACCAGTAAATATATAATTATAAATCACTACACATACAATCACACAAGTGGTGCATAGTGATCATTGCTGCGATGACTGCCGCCATTGAGAGAAAACAATGCATGACGCACAATACGATATCACAATTACTCGGTTATTAGCATTTTGTTTTTCATAAGTGTTATTTTGCCAGAAAGTATCGGATATAAATTGCACTGGTATGTGAACTTGACAGAAGTACGCTTAATTTATTAACCTAAGAACTTGATAAATCTACAACTTGCTATTCATAGAATATTACAAGGTATAAGCGGATTCCATAATTTACTCAAAGCTATTATAAAGTAATGGAATAAAAACAACATTAAAATGATTCATGGTAATACAGCCTCCTTCTGTTAATAAACGCAGTATAACTAGGTTTCCTTTTTTAGAGATCGTAACACTTACACTGTGTTCCCTATAAACAAAAATAAAAAAATAATAACAGAAAACAGCCTAGTAAATACACAATAAAACAAAACAAAATACTAAAATAGATTTACTAATCAATTACTAAGGTTGTACCTAATCAAACTGCGATATGTTCTTGCTTGGAGCGCATTCTTCAAGCGACATTAAAATGCGGGTCTCGGCAGGTTCCTCAGATGGCTCTACCTGTATGGCGCATGCATTAGGATTCCGCAAACTACTTAGTAGGCTCACCTACAGACCCGTTGCCCGTATTCCCATTTAAACATAAAAAATAGAAGTTGAATAATGTTAGGATCTAGTCCTAAGGATGAACAGCGAAAAGGGTTGAGAAGTTGCGTTACTTCAAACTTTTATTATATTAACATCAACTTTATTAAGAAAAAGTAATAATAAATTTTTAATTTAAGCATTTTATAAAGCTTTCGTAATTTTGTTTAATAAAACATAATCATTATAATTTCAGGTAATTTTTTTTTATTTGACAATTGTTAGAAATAATTTTTTTTAGGTTTAGATGTCTCCACAAATTTCTTTGGTCGGTCAGTGGTGTGAAGTGTATTAGTGGTTAGTGGTTAGGTACTTCAGTAGCAAACCTGTAGGCAGCTGACGCTAGACCTTTATTAGATGGAGCGCTATCTACATGCAAATTGTACCTCAGAAGTCTTGCACGTTTATTAAAACGTTAGGATTATTATTCTGGTCGATGAAAAAATATTTGTAATAAAATTACAATGTTCTACAATAGATATTCAGCTACGCCTAGTGCATATAACAACTTAATTTTAATTTAGGCAGTGTTGAGCATTGCAGGCATTATAACTTAATTTTATATTTGCAAAGTAGTTATTTGAACACGAACCTGATTATTAACTGCAGCGTTTATAAAAAAATTACCAAAAAGATTGTTGTAAATTCCAGCGGGAGCGCGGCTTGATCAGTCGCCTCAATATTTTAGATTGGTGGTGGTAGTATCAAGATGTGTTAATTTCTCTAACTTCGTATCATCATTAGCATCATTATTATCAGTCATTCACTTAAATGCTACAAATGAATTAATGTAGCAAATAGGTTCATTATAGAGCATTGAATATGAATTAATTAATTTTACCGAATATTGCTTATTAAGGCCAAGGCATGAAAGTTGTCAATTCTAATGATTCTCTCAGATAATATAAACAAATGGCAACTTGTAGCTTTAACAGCACAATGATACATACACGTATCTTTGGTATCAGTAGCCTGTTACTTACTGTAATCTCATTCTCAGCACCGCATAATAAAGAGCAATCACTTCATTAAGATATTGTACCTTTTTCTCGCATTTTATTCATTTGTATGCATGTATTTCTGTACCGTTATGTGTTTTTACTTAGTAGTAATAATAATTACATACATATTAAAGAATGGTTTTTTGCTATATCTGAATTACAAAATATGAAGTGTTAGAGGATAGCTGCCAAATATCCTGATTGTAGAAGTTTTGGCGCTTCACCGAACTGAATAACTATAGGTATCTTGGCATTATTAATGACCTGCATGATTAAGAATTGTACCAAGTAAGTTGTGGCCAAGAAGAATTTATCTTATAGGTAAGGTACCTGAATTATTTTTCTCTGCAAAGCTTTTAACAAAAACTATATGAGATATGTGTAAAGATTCTGACACACAACTCTGTTTTACAGCACGGTGTTGAAAAGACAAACAAGAGTTACATATACACGTAATTATTCAAGACCGTTTGACATATTTAGATTAGCGTTTTTTCGTCGGACCGTGTGTCTAAACATCGCCTACTATCATTAATTCCATAGTGAGACGACGATCTTTTTCTTACCGCATAATGTGCACGTATGATCGCCACACGGCCACAATTAACTCGTCCTCTAAAGGAATTGCACCTGCTAAAACTTTAATAATTACACTAAGTTAATTGTTAACTATACTAGTTTTGAGAATATGTATAAGATTCTAATAAATATAAGCTAGTAGAGAGATAATAAATCAAATTAAAGATACTAGTACGATTAACGTTTATGTAATAATTACGTATGAGAAAAAGTGCACCGTTAAAAGAGATGCTTATAATATTTTGCATTCATAACTAGGTATGGTCTATGAATCATTATAAAGAGCAAACAAATTGCATAAACGTAATAATTTTTAGCTTCTAACGAAGCTTTTCATTTCTTGGGGAGGCTTTTTAATACTTACGTATTTATTTTATTTTCTAGTTAATGTATTTAATACGTGTTAAAACTATTTGTAATTTTTGTAATTTGTATCGTAATAATGAAATAAATAAATAATTGTTAAAAATATTAGTCAATAACGACATTCTTCATCTTTCAGCTGAAATTATGGTAATGGTGATTTAAATAATAATCGTTTAAGTGAAGTAGGTATATGATTTATGAAGTTTTACATTTTAGAACGTAGCGCACAACATAGCGCGAATATTTTTTTGAATTATGTTGAATGATAAAAACTTGCTTAAGATGAGAAAAGACTTAGTAATCAAATTGTTAATAAATGAATAATGACAAAATAGTGAATGAGTGTCGCGGGCGTCCTTCGGGAAGGCCGCATGTCGAGTGCGTGTGAGTGACCTATCAGGCAGGCGCGGCGGCAGAAGCGAGTTGCGGTCGCTGCCACTCGGTGCACGCGCGCCGCGTGCTGCGCTTGCGCCAGCGCCATGTTAATTACTACCACCAACAAGGCGCCCGCGCCGGTCTACGTCAACATATTTGTTTTTTACTTTATAATCGCTTGTAAAACCCACTTAATTAAAATAGGACTTATAGGTATCACTTTTTTTCTGATAGGTACTGATAGCTACTCTGACCTTGAACAAAATGCCAAGATTAATTCTCGACAGCACTTTATGACAAAGACGTGCCACGGCACGAGTACTCAATAACTTGAGACCTCCTTTTTCGGTGCGATCCTTATTGGCATTCGGTACGTTCTATGAAAATAAAAATCCTAAGGTGGTCACCGAATACCTGGTCCTTATATTGCAAAGACAACATTTAATAGCAAGCTAAAAAAATATTATCGACTGGTAGTTAAGCGTCTATAAACTAGTATAGGGTTTTTATCATTCCCAAGTTTTCAACTTTTTATAAGTTTAAAAATTTTTCGAATATCGAACAGTAGCTGTAATGATCAGATGGCTAGTTGATCACTATTACAACAGGCCCGTCTGCTCTTTGCACAACACGTCGTATATTTTATAAAATATAGTTTTTATAAATGCAGCACGAAATTGATGTTATACTTAATTTTCCCACGAAAATTTTGATTGGTCGTCGAACCCGTCAATAGTAGAGATCAAAGTGAGCCGGCTGTCCGTCGTCCGCTCATATCGTTCGCTGGATCTTTGTCTTTCGCGCTCGACTCGACGCCGAGCGACATTGCGGTAATACAAGCGCCGCCGCTGTTGGCAATTAATGTAACCAAAGATCATCAATAAACATCTTTATCACTTGATCGCTTTTGACACCTTAGGTACTTAAACAACTAGGGACCTGTACATTATAAAGTTTTGAATATTCAGTCACGCACATCTTTTAACATGCTCTGAGCGGAGAAGTGGTCTTGTCGTATACGTTACATTGTTTATTATTTAGCCACCGAACACGACGTGTGTTTATTTAAAAATAAACCCATTTATTATAAAGTGGTAGGTGTCAGTCGTATTAAAGCAGGCAAACAAGACAATTAGGGAGATCTTCAAAGAATGGGTTTAGTGTAACTGTTTGACTTTAAAGATCAGTAGAACCGTTTTATAATGATCGAGTGTCGTATTTTAAAGTCAACTTGACCAATTATGACCATTTAAACGGATGATCGGGGCGTATGACGAGCCGCCTTGACTTGTCTTCATGCCATCTAAGGTAATCTGAGTTTGGATCTCAGCGGACTCTTTGGTATTGTTTTCTTTGGAAACTACTTACTTTGATATCTTATAGATAGTGTCAGTGTGTTAACAATCTAATTTCATGATTTATAGAAAACTAAAGCCGTTACTAATTACCTACCATGTTCAATAAATCGAAACAATCATTATCGAACTATAAATTACACTAACAATTTCGTGTGGTAGCAACGAGTTAACATTGAAGTGACAGAGTAGACAGGACACATAGCACGACGACTAAATCAAAAGTTCTCGAGCGGAGGCCACAGATAGGAAAGTGTAGGGTAGGATGTTTCCAGCAAGATGGGTAAACGACCTGATTAAGGTGGAAAGAAACAAACTAGAGCCAGGCTACTTCTAATTTGCCCTGTAATGTGCACTAGTGTTTAACTGCGTGTCTTAAGCCTAAGACAATAAAATATTTTTGGACATATTACCCTCTATTAAAATATTCTTTAAACTAGTTTTACGATCAATACTATATCATTTAAAGGTTAAAATTGCATCTTAATTAACTTCATTTTGTTTTTGCTATCTAGGTGTTAGGTACTTTTTTATTTTATTTTAATCAATTTGTTTACTTAAATGCATGCTGTGTTTACTATTTTAAGAGTGGTAATATTAGGTATATAAATAATACATACAACTAGTACAACCACTTCTAGGTGGTGTTCAAGAAATGGATCAAGTAGTATCCCAGTGGCCGTGGAACGAAAGCCAGCACAACTATCACGGGTAGAACTTGAATGAGACTGGCATAAGAGCCTGGTGTCTTACCATCAGTGTGCCAACAGCACACTTAAGTGGTAACTTACACTCATGGACTTCTGCAATGCCAAATCGGACCGTGCTGGAGTAGATCGTATCCAGTTAATACGCATGCGGTGTCAAGTAGTGCGATAATAGAAAGCACTATCCGTGAAACATACGATAGAGCGCACATTTTTTTTTTGCTCGTCTGTTTGGCTTTATCTTCCAAATGACTCCCCAAATTGAACGTTGCTGGATATTTGAACGCCGAAGATACCAATATCTTCGGAGACAGGAAGAGCAACTCATTGGAACTAAGGCGTTATAACAAAAGCGTCGCGAACGCGCATACTTATGTTTTCTTGGCGTTGAAATGAACCAAATCTTATCACCCTATTGAGAGCCCATCCCAGAGAGCACTCAACTTCAGACCAGTTGTATCCGTCTCTCATGCATGGTGCTCCGAAGGACATTCTTTGGCTAGAGTATCGCGCGTCATCCGTGCTGTTATCCAGATATAACAATGCATGTTCTCTATTATATACATGTAATTGATATCCAAAATAAACAGGATTGGGGAGAGTAGGTACTAAATTCGTGTTGTGGAAGATGATAATGATTTTATAAACACACAGTGTGCATCTGGGCGATTGTATATTCCGACTTGTAAATTTAACAAAAAATGCATAACACCTATGTATGCCTTTTAATCTACTTATAACAACACACAGAGGTAAGTAGCACATACTATGCTATTGTAACTAATGCGTACCTACTTACGCAAATATGTGTAAAAGCGAGTAGGTACTATGATTTGCAGCTCAGGATAATTGCATAAAGAAAATACAATTCTTTGAAATACTACCTTCTAGAAAAACGGCGCCATGCTAAAAGATTGCGACCATGTAACCGGATGCAATGTGAGGGTAGTGTTTTGCGAGCGTATGTATGTATCAAAGTCAAAGTCAAAGTCAAAGCATTTATTTCATTTAGATCATAAAGTATGATGCTTATGAAAAGTCAACATTACATTTTGTCAGCCAATTGACCTACAGCCAGTTCGCTGACGAGGTAGAGCTGTGAGAAGAACTGGCAAGAAACTCACGCCACTCTTTTCAATCGCCAGATAATTACAGTTATTTGAATGAGTTACAATTTAAACACTCAACGCAACCAAAGAACCATACAAAGTAATTATTACAAATTAACTAATTAAAGTACTAAGATTACTAATTATAATACTAAGATTAAAGAAAGAAAACAAGGAATTCAATTATTTAGTTTCAACTAGTATGGTAATTTGACTACGTATTTTAATTAAACTGGTAAATGCACCCCCTGGTCACATTGAACGACAAGGTAATACTGGATTGAATATTAAATGTAAGCCATGCCAAGATTGACCAGTCATCCCAAGTAGCACCCGTTCACGAGCATGACGCACGGGCCAGCCATCATCACCCTCGCCATATTAGAGGGAAGGTGATGACCCGGCCAATACGACACCACAAGCAATGACATTTTAGTGAGCATGACAATGCAGGGCATGGGTGGTAAAAGAACCCTAATAAAATGTATTATGCCTTACGAACTCGTAATGATCATGGTATCTATGATAGATGATATATTTACTACATAATTATGTAGGTATGTCTATTTCTTTGGCATGCTCTACAGCCTAAATAGTTTAATGGATTTTGACATATGAGGTGTCATTAGATTCATATTAATTGTGGTAGTGTCATAGGGTATATAAAGTGCAATGCAGCGTCAGCATGAAAAAAAAAGGGTTTTTTTTCAGTTTTTTTTAAGAAGGCGGGCTTTGCGTTTTTAATAATATATTTTGATTGTAGGTTTCATATTTCTTTTCACACAAAGTTCAAATAAGCGGCCTCAGCATAACAGCCCAAGAGCCTTCCACTAAACAAAGAATACAAGCACCCACACCGCCATCCATTAATTATAAAAATAGTAATTACCTGAATATAATATATGTTTTAAACTGCAAGTTAATCATAGTTCATTTATCGACCGCAAACAAGATCCAGAGTACTGAGCGATCGCGTGGTAAGATCGAAATTCGAGTTGTGAGACTTGCGTGAGGCACTCACGCGCAGATACAAAGAGATACGCGACTCTGATCATGCGCATTGATAAATTGATCACATACATATCGGTTACTAGCTCGAATACCGTGGGAGTAAGCTTTCCGAACCAAAGGAAGTAGGCAAGTGTTAAAAGTTGTCATCAGTCAGAATATTGATTATTTTGAAACGCCATTTGATTTTGAAAACCGAATTAAAAAAATATTTTTTGATTAATCATGATTAATCATTTATTTATCTTTTAATTTAAATGGTCAGAATTTACAAATAAATCAATCTCGAAAATATTGAAAAAAGGCAAAAATGTATTTATCAAAAATTTTATCATAGATGTTTATAGGCCTTAAGTACTTTGACCTATAAGCTCGTTTGCACTACGTTTCCACGCGATATTTAATTCATTAACACTTTCCCGGACGTAAAGTCAGTCCTGGAAAGTGTGTGGAAACATCTATTGTGTCTAGAGTAGTGTCCATGAAAGGGTTAATAGTCATCTATTTTTTTATGGATTCTGTAAGCCTTGTATTGCAGACATAAAAGGTTTTCTATTTCTGATTTATTAGTTGAAAACTTTATTATAATCATGATTTCAGCTAAATGATGTCCACTGTTCGATATTACGACTGATCAAGGTAATATTTCGTGTAGACATCTACATCAAATATTGCCTTAACTAGTAGTGAGCCGCTCTTTTGAAGGCTTAACAAATGATACATATATAGATAAGTATTTTACTATACTTTATCGTACAACTGTAAGGAAGACATAACACGGGTATCATAAAATCGTAAGTGTAAAACATGTATGTAGTTTTATTCTGTTTCACGGTGTTTAGCCACGAGGATGCCTCGAGCTACGCCCCTCCCCCCATTGTGTCGGACAATACGCTGTAACTCCTCACTAACGAGACGTAGAAATGTAACAAGTGATGAACTTACAGCGACTAATACTACAGCACGTAACCATGGATTGTGAGCTGTGAGTAGGTTAAATACGGGTATAGGAGTAAAATTAAATAATTACTATTAAGTAAGTAAGAGATGAAGGTCACGGGAATATTCCGGATAAGTCATCATCTTATAGAAAGTGTCCTATAAAACACTAAATTAACTTATTTTGGCCTTTTTGCGTTACAATATCTTATTTATTTTATGTCCGACCTCATGTAGTCCAAATATAAGGATATCCCATCAGTTTGTTGATTGCCTATCATTTTTATCTTGCAATCCTTCGCCGGGATCAACCAGTACTGGCAGCCTAAAAAACAGTTCTTGTTTCGCAAAGATTTGGCTAATTTTACGCACCAGCATAAATACCTACATATTACTTAGGTAACATTATTATCTACGGTCTCCCGTGGACAGCTTAATTTGTATGAGAAATCACAGTGCCCAATACAGCATACACATTTATATCGCGGATCCAGTACATTTGGGCCAAAAGCAAAGCCCGCAGCGTACGTACATTTGTAAAAACCATAATAAGCGCCCGCTTTTGGCATATTGTATTGACACACGATAAATATTTGCAAGATTACGCCGAACCGAGATTGCGGTTGAGATCACTCGTCGCTCGGGGCTACACTGTACTCTACTCGGTGCTGTCGGTTGGCAGTTTCCTGTACTACACTACTAGAATAATATCAAATTATATTTTGTGCTTTATCTGAACTGGCAAGTTTGATCGTGGGTTAGAATATACGGGACAGAGAGTAATAGAAGGTATTGTTATATTATAGTACATTAGTGGAATCATGTAAGCATTGTTAACACCGTAGCATGTATAAATATTCTGTTCAATAATTTATCAAATATCTAATTTACAGTTTTATATCGTCGGGATAGACCCATCGCGATGAGCCGGGATAGACTCATGCACCGGGTCTGTCCTCCTAACTGGTCACGATCTCGATTCGTCAACAATATGTTTGTTCATACAACTAGTCTCGATTTGTCTCTTTGATCGTGACCAGTCGGGACAGACCCGTTACGTTCGTAGTTTAAATAAGAAATCTAATTGGCTAAGCTTGGTGATTAAATAAATTACAGGAAAATAAGGTTCCTAACAATGATAATGAGGTAGTTCAAGTTTTATTGAATTACATCAACATCTACCTATTAGTTAAATTATTATTAATATTTTAAAAACTAGCTTAGCAATAGTCATAATAATATTTACTGACTTATTCGTCAACTCGCCACTTGAAAACTCGCCATTCGGTGACGAGTTGCCCCGAATTATTTTAATTTATTTTTCATCCGTCAGCACGGCACACAATGTAAGCACGTAGTATTTTTGTACAGTCGCGTGATTCATAGAACAAAAATTTTATATACATTCGAATTTAATTTAACTTATAAAATCTATTAAACATTTTGTTATCGACTGCACTTCTATGCCAGTGCCGAGTTGACGAATGAAGAATAAATAAAAATAATTAGGGACAACTCGCCATCGAGTGGCGAGTTTTCAAGTGGCGAGTTGACGAATAAGTCAATTTACTTATTACAAATAAACTTGTAGCTTATTTTAACGTAGCGAATAAATAAAATTGTTGCACAATAGCCAGTCTAACAAACCCAGAATTATCGTATTTAGTTTGTAGCTACATACCTCTATTGATATATAGTTGTAATACCCACAAATGAATGAAAGTATTAAACTAAAAAAGCAAATTATAAAACCCATTAACATGCGTGTGCTTCAATAATCGATGAGTCCGTAAATTAATACTTTCATGTTTCTTTTTTAATTTTGTTCAATTCGAGGCAATGGTACCTTGGAATGTTCAACGGCACCCTTAAAAAGCCTAATTTAATTTAACAGGTAGGCAGTGTTCTTTAATCATAGGCTTACCTCTAAATTATACAGTACGGTAATAGCTGGGCAGCAATCAGCAATACTTCATTTTTGCTACTGTTTTTTTCTATCTATAAAAAAGTAATCCACCCAACCTCCGCCACAGATTTGCTACTCCTTCCGTAGTGGGTGTAACTTTGACTAAAAAAATACGAGTTCCCTCTATGTCGAGTCCCCCAATACTTTGGTTGTACATTGAATGAATTTTTAAAAAGAAATGTTTGTCTAGTTGTACCTTTTGTCAATATAGTACATCATTGAAAGTATCTATATAAATATATAGTATATTATTCATGCTTAAACACCACATCCAAACCACCAACCTTTCAATAATAATTATGTTAGTTTCTAAATTATGTTAGGTGTATATTACGTAATAATATTATTGTCTTTATTGATATTGTTTTTGACTATTTTTCACGCATTTCAAGTTACCTACTTTACAATTACAGGACATTTACAATTTCACCAAATCTACCATTTCACAACACTGAATATAAACAATGAAAACATTTTAGTTCTCACTAGCACGCAAATTAGAAGCTAGGTCGAAAAGTGAGTTATCAAAAATAGCACGTCATAAGTAATTAATTACTTTTATATTATTTTCTTTATCTAGATTGGGTTATCTATCACTAAAGTATCCACCTTTTAAAAAAATTATAGAGCGCTAGATCAGTAGAATGTACGATAAGATTGGGTGCATCATTAAATTCGAATGACTGTGCACAAATTGAATATTATTATAAACCATGAGAGTTATGATCTGGAAGCAGTTCTCGGAGGCACGTAGTACACATACTGATTAACACCCTCACCACACGTATTTGTTAAATTACAGGGAGCAATGAAAACTTAGCACTCGTTAGGTGTCAAAATTGCCATAATTCCATAACGTGGTGTGTGCCCCGCCTTACGTAAAGAAAGCCGACTTTTTGCTCGTTCCGAAAACTCAAAGTCAATTTTTTTTATGATTTGTAGCCGCAACCGATATTCAGAAATTAGATGATCGAAACCAAAGGCAAATCGATCGCGATCGTGTGAAAATGATGTTTGAATCTACCCTAAGCGTTATTAAAAAAAAGCTTACGTTCGTATTATAAGCTAACGGTATTGTTTTAGAGTTCGTCTTTTATTGAAGTGCTTATACAGAACTCATACGGTAACTTAACTTACTGAATTATTAATTAATACTATAACAGTAGGAATGTAGACCGTACTCAGTATTTTAGTAGGGTTTCAGTGATATAAAGATTGTTTGCTACAAAATCTTGTGATATCGAGAATTCGAAATTCTAAGAGTACCTACACTACTACCTTTCTTCAAAAAAGTGGCTTTAACCATTTGTTTTCTTCCTGTAGAATTTTGATTACTTTTGTTCTTATCTACATATTTGAAACACAACACAACATTACGAAAGTATTTTCAGAGATCAGTGATGTATGGGTGTTTAGGCATCTCGCACAATATTAGTCTTAAGTTAAAATGTGTAATGTTATAGTTAAAACAATTAGTACTTATTCAATCTGTGATCTTTATAATTTTTGAATATAAATATTACGAATTATATCGCAACTGTTTATTTTCCTAATAACCACTTTTCTACATGTCGGTACCAACAAAATTATAATCCCCTAAAGTGTTGATATGAAACCAAACCCATTGTTTCAAACAGTGGTACGACATGACCCATTCAAATAGTACCTTAGGCCACTCGCACCGCTCTAACAATATGGTGCAATGTGACCCATTCAAAAGGAGCTATTAGGCAAGTCGCACCGCGGTGCGAGTCGCGAGCGGTGCGAGATGCCTAAACACCCTGATGTATGTGGCTTTTGCGCTATGCACAAGAACAAAGGAGCGGGAACATACTAAAATATAAAACGACAAAAAATGTCTTAGTAATAAAAGAACTTATATCTTCCGGTCAATTCATTCACTCTTACTCTCTTTGTTAATCGTATCATGACTAGCTTTTTGAATTGTTTTAAATAATAAAAGCGTTGTGATTACAATATGTTTGTTTATTGTGAATTAAGTAATGATGACGGTGTAATGTTCGTCATATTGAAAATTTTGACGGTCACAAGATGGAACTTTATTTGCGAAATATGTACATCTAATTTTGACCCTGGGTCTTTTAAGCGGGGCGTGGAAAAGCATCTCACTAAGCCGCCTTAGTGGAGGTCACCATACCAGTGGTTCGGCTTTTGGAATGGTGTCCGCCACTTCTGGATTCCACTGACTGCTTACCATCAGGCAGAGTGGAGTCACTTTGGTAGGCTAATATACAAAAAAAAAACATTTTGCTTTATCATAATGAATTTATATTACGTAATTTAACATAGCCAATGGTTAACTAATCATTTTACTACACTATACGGTCACTATCACTCAATTCGGATGTAAAGATGCTTCCTCAATGCGAACTTTCATCTGTAACGATTACAGATCCAATTTTAAGCATTACGTTTCAAACTGCCTCCCTGACTGCCGAGCATTCGCGTGTAATGTAACATTCCCGGTTCGCTACCCTCACCAATGCATGTAATACTCATTTCCGTAACATTACAGGTCAATTCTCGCAGTCAGGGAGCACCTTAGAACGTTCAATGCAATCATTGCGGCTTTGCTATAAATAATCGCCATCGTCACGCTTCACAGGCGGATAGGATTCTTATCGTCAAACGTTGCTGATCTCGCATTCTAAATTGGATATTTTGGCGCTCAATCATTCATTTAACTGATTGAGCTAGCGATAGCTAAGTGTACACGATAGCTAAGTTGTAGGTATACCTACTTACACTATCTACATATAATTTATGTCTAAATTTATTTGTTCCTTAAGTTCCTATTTCTAATCAAAGTACCAGTGTCAATGCTTTAAACTAGCTTTTATATATGAATAATTATGTCTGTACACTAAATAGCTGTTTAACATAGTGATATATAACAATTTAAATATCATTGTGATTCAATTTGTCACGCTCTGGTATCAAATAGACAGTTCTGGACTCGGACAATCGTTCCTTAATGCCATAATTTAGATCATAACATTAATATATCATTGACTGACAGGTTATTCAACACTTCATATTCTCTTCATTTTTATTTAAATATAAAGAATACTTAGGGGTAAGAGTTTTGTTTTAACTATTATACTTATTAATTTTAATCTAAATTTAAAATGTTCGTACGTTTTGTTGGTATTTTTTTTCTGCATAATAGTGGTAAAAAGCATGATATTCATTATATTGTGTTACCTACCGTATAATATGACTAGCAAGTATGTTTTTTCTAAGTAGAAAATGCTACGAAATGAAAGCAAGCAAAAGAGAATTGGATTAACGGGTAATTAGGTTTCCATCGTTCTTACTCATCAGTTGGAATACTACTACTACTACTACTCGATTTTATCGAATCGCCGCAGTGCATAGCAGTTTTACTAGATACTAAAACCATTCAAACCCATAGATATGTAGTGAATAATTAGACCTAGAACTGGTGGCCGCTAATTAAAACTACATGGTAACAAGTTACTTTTAAGATTATACATTATTATACAAAATATTATATTTTAAATTGTAGTTTTAAATTATCGTGTAAATTATAATGTACCGGTACCTGCGAGTCAACAAGCTTGAACAATTATTTAGGTACTAGGTCACCTGGTAAACTACGTATCAACTACACTACCATTAAACAAGTTTTGTACAATTAACAACACCTGACATTACTACAATAGTGCCTATTTTTATGTTTGAAAAAAAAAACAGGTACAAATTTAAATAGTCATTATTAATATTTTTCTCGCATTGCTGAGTTAGCGACCCGTTTGATGTAAGCATGCCAAACAGGATACTTTTTATTTTTTCATAAATTATGTAGCTAGATTTTGAATGTTTGTTAGTTTCTTTTACTATTGTGTTAACGTACAATTTCATTTCATTCTGTATTGTCTGTAGCTTATGTCAAATAAATGTGTTTTCTTTCTTTCCTTCTTATTTTTTTTTAATTAAACATGTCTTGAATACAAATATTTCAAGATCAAAATTAGCTAAATCACTCCAGCCAGACAAACAAACAGCAAGTAATTTTTAAATAGATATTATCATTTAAGTTGTAGGTATTATAACTTTAGTTAATCACCTGGCTGGCTGTTCATGGTTCCTTTAGTAGTCTTTACATTTTAATAGATGCACAGCACATTTATATTATCAATGTTTTTGATTTTTTGTTTATTATTTAAATTCAAAACAAAGTTTTACATAATATCTAATATAAGCCCCAGACTCCACACTAGGATTACCTGTCTCGTGGAGTTTAGTCTATTCCAGTACAATAATATTGTTGTTTGACAGAACAAAATAATTATAATTATTACTGTTCCAAATAAAGAGGTAATGTAATAATAAATGTATATTTATTTCAACAATATAAAAATATATAATACCTATCACCAATGTTTTCATATTAGAGAGCAATTTGTTATCGGCACTGTGACTGCTCCTACCATAAGAGGTCTACCATCGAGCTTATCAAACTTCTGCAGGATCAACACAGCTTGCTTATAATCTAGTAGCGGCTATTTCATGGCGAATTACTAAAGCTACAACCGTAATAAATACAATATATCATCTATTTTGATGTATATTGATACACAAAATTAGTTACATGCATTCAGTGAGTAACCAGACGTGAAATTTGAAGTGTTTGATGTGCGTCGGCGTAGACAAGTGTGGCGACAACAACTCCGCTACGTATTGTTGTCGGTTACGTCGAATTGTGCAAAAAGGGTTCTACCTGCCACGTACGAACGTGGTCAAAAGTTTGTACAATTCTCCAACGAATACAGCAATATTGCGTCGAGACTTTTTCGATAGACTGCACTGGTCCGATGTCGTCTCGCTACATTACACAATATTCACAATAGAACCCTTCGTTCGATCTACTTAAGTACCTTTGGTTTTTTTCTAACGTTTAATTTCGTTGCGTCGAAGTCAACAAGATGGACTTAAGGGTTCTCAGCAAACTGCTAAACAATTGTTGCGTCACGGTCAATAGAACACGGTTCCTTTTTGTGCGTATTTTTTTTTCACTAGTTTCAGACTTGACCGTTATTGCTTTTGGTTCTAATCTAAACTACGCCACAGAAGGATTTTAGACATCGTTTATCTTTTAATGCGATTTTAATCTTTTCACCATCGGTTGTTGGATTTAAATAAGATTATTTATAAGTAATACGTTAATTTTTCTTATTTTTGAAAATTTACTTCCTTCGGTAGGTAAGTACTATAGTGTCGAAAACTGTCGGCTACACGTAGTAGTAAAAGAAACAATAATTTTACTTCAAACATCTTGAATAAACCTATATCAAATAAAATCAGAAGATCGTTATTAAAAGCTATACGACAATAAATAAAGCGAATAAAAAATATAAACTACCATTAAAAAACAAACGGTAGAAGAGGTTACTGTCAACCATTCAATATTACTTCTACTGGTTAGATATCTTTGTGCAGTTCTATTGTTAGACCAATGTAGGAGATCTAGGTAGTTATACCTACACATATCTACATGATTAATATGAACGGCAAGCCATTACCGTATATATAATATATCATAATGCTTACAGTTCTATATAAATGCAAATAATAGCGTTATTTTCATAGTAAAATAACTGTAAGCATTACGGTTACTTACTTTTATACAGCTTTCACGTAATTCTAAAAAGTGTTCTGAAAATTTCTAAAATATATCTCCAATTAAATGATAAAATATGAAAATCACGAAATATGACACAAAATTGCGACGTTGCCACTCTTTTGTGCGAACGCTATTAAATAAAATAAAAATGAAATAAAATATACATATTATACCTTGTGATATGAAATGAAATTAAATATGTTTATTTATATAGGTTAATTAAATTAACACTTATGAACGTCAAAGTTTACAAAATGTCAGCAAATTAACCTACAGCCAGTTCACTGACGAAGTAGAGCCATGAGAAGAACTGGCAAGAAACTCAGGCCACTCTTTTTAATCGCCAGGTTATTATAATTTTTTTGTCTCTTATAATAGTCTCATCATCACCATTTAGACGAGTACTTATGGGTTCGATTCGGTATTGAGATGATGTACCACGAGTGTAGTATGTCTACTGAGATTCAAAGCAACCTAATGTGGTAGTCTCAACAAACCTTTACGGTCTACAACATTAGCAAATCATCCACGTGCCTTTCCACACGCGAATTATTAAAAATAAAGAAGTGTAAAATTGATAAAACTTTTTTTTGACAAGACTTGTTTTCTATTTTGGCGCCTATTGTAAGAAACTGATTTCCTCAATAGATTAAATTATTATTAGATGCTATAAAAGAATGATGTAAAAAATCTCATGATTGTGCAAATTAATAACAAAAGAGGTCCTTACGCGGAAGGGCAAATAAAATAGACACGCGCTTGCGAAATGTAAGCTACACATCTAACAATACTTTCTGTAGTAATTGTGTTAATTACAAGTACCATAATAAATCTGTTACTGCACAATTATTGATTCATGACATACTTGGTACTTGTGGAACAATAAATACCCACACAATCGCTCACGCCCAAAGCTCGTGCTATTAGAAAGATTTATATCTCAACACAATGCCTACCGTAAATTCAAATCTCACACAAATTCCTAGAGGTGGAAATAAATGGCATACCAATTATATAGAGAGCAACCAACCGGAAGTTTTCAAGTATTTATCGGATTTTTTGAATACGGTGGTGATTTTAAACAAATATGAAACGTACGAACCGACGCCTAAGCTGAGAAGAATAGAGGATTACAACGAAATCCTGTTTTTGTTTGTTTTCTTTAGTATAATTCTTTTGTGTTTAAACGAAATATTGCACGTCGTAACAGAAATACACAGGCAATTATGTATCAGTCAGTTTCGGAAACACGTTATTTATTGGATTTGTAAGGAAGGAAATATTATACTAAAGAGCGACGATGTGCATGTAGATTTGAGAGCTTCTGTTGCAGGAATCCAGTAGGTAGTATTTAAACCAATGCACAGTGATGATTTAGGATATATCTCACTTAAGTAAGAGCACCCTAAACTGATGAAGTTCTTCCAACCTGCAGACCGCAACAGTTACGTAATAATTCAGAACTTTAAACGGCAGGTACCTATTGCAATGATAGCCGAAGATAAATAGATCATATCTCATTTGATAGTCGTCCTTGTAAAATTTTTAATATAAGACATAATTATCCTACCAATTGATTATTACGAAATTATTTCTTTGCAAGTATATTTTCTTTTTCGTTTATAAGCTGATGTACGGACTAAAGGTGTTACTCATTAGTGCGTTGCGTTGTTACTGCGTTGTTGGCTTCAAACGAATTACCTACCGTCAACGTCGTTTATGTTGGTAATTCAAAGCATTCAATCATTCACACATTCAAAGCAGCGTCGACGAATCGCACTTATGAGGCACCTCCCTAACGTGTGATTTTGGGTAGTTTAACAGTGTCAACGGAGCCTATTTAAAGTAAAAAACAATTATTGCATCCTGAGAACGTAAGATAACCCTATTACAGCCAAAAATAATATTTAAATGGCATAACTTGTTTAAAATTGAGTACTTGTCATTTAGATAATGAAAATATCTTGTTTAGCTGAGGTGAAAACATGAGCAACAAAAATAGATCGCAATTAAAAATAGTGATCAATTCTATTTTTGACAAGTTAATTGGCAAAGCGAATAACAAATTGTGTTGATCCTTATCTGTCAATATATGACATCGTCGAGAACAACAGACCCAAACAACCTCCCATCGAAATTAGTTGAC
This sequence comes from Parascotia fuliginaria, assembly GCA_963082885.1. Taxonomy (NCBI): domain Eukaryota; kingdom Metazoa; phylum Arthropoda; class Insecta; order Lepidoptera; family Erebidae; genus Parascotia; species Parascotia fuliginaria. Next base: position 6,882,448 of record OY720175.1, read on the forward strand.
AGCATCTAACACCTTTACGATTCTTACTATCGTACGCCCTGTTCATTTGTCAATTTAATTGTGAGATAGAGGCTAAAAGCATAGGCTTCTGTATCTCCTATTAGGCGTCACAGTTATCAAAATTAATTCTATGAATGATTACTATAGATGTCCGTGAGAGCAGATAAGAAAATTCATTACAGAACAGCTTATGCGAGTTGAAACGCCATAGATTGGAGCCTAGTTGTATATTTATTTTTAAATCTAAAGTAGCGATATTTTTTTATGAGTGTCGATAATCCTTTCGTTTTTAAGTCGGCATTTACATAACTGACCAAATAATTTGTCTATCAAGAACACGTTTAAGAATGTCCACATTTTGGTCAAACAAGTCTATTTAATTGGTCTCCTCTTGGAAATCTCATATTCAATTAATAAGTCGATGGTAATTGGATCAACAAGAGTCGGGACTCTTTGGTGCTGATGGCCGGTATCAATTTTCATACCGGTCTCAACGTCCCCAATAATTAGTTATCATAGTAATATTCTCTCTCACAGAACACTATTCAACCAATCTTCCTTAGTAATGAGTGTGTATTAATTAATGTTATTTATAAAAGCGTAAACAAGTTTTGGTTAAGCAATAAGGTTTTCTTTTTTTCATACTTGTATTGGTTTTCATTAATTAAGACAACGAAACTAAACAGCTTCATCATAGTATTAGGCCCGTGTAGACTTTACGAAAGTAAAGAAAACACACGGTTATTATAGATGAAGCCTTATCTATATATGATATTCTAAGCTATTTATAGAGCATCCAAATGTTTGTTCCGTATAAGCAATAGTAACTATAACCATTATGTCCATCCATATTATGGTTTGTTAAACAATAACATATAATGTTACATAATATATCTACTTATGAAACAATAAATTTATACCTAAATGATATTAGTCGTAACAGATTATATCACAAGTATTGTTAAAAAAATATATTATTAGATATTATTATTGTGTTAATGTGCAATTAATTTACCTCTGTGTTGTCTGTGGCTTATGTCAAATAAATGTATTTTGTTTCTTTCTTTCAAAAGTCTGTCTTGTTCTATTTACGGTTTTGAGAAATAATCTTTAAAAAAAACTATTCATTTGGTTTACTATTTAATGTCATTGTTATCTTTAGCATTTGCTATGCAAACGCAGGGTCGAATCTTAAGGGTCGAATAGGCTCGTAGCCTGCAAACTAGTCTAAGTTCTACTAACATAATAACATACCTACTAATAAACTAACATAATTTTTGATATACAACGTAAAATGTAACAACGATCATAATATTAATTTGAAATTCTTCTAAAATATTATTTGAATACAGTTGTAACTATAAATACTAACAAGTAAATAAGGCAGCACCGTTAAGCTTGTGGTTAGATAATACTACAATCGACCGGATTTCCACCTGACCGGTACTTACTCCGCTAAATTATCCCTAAACTATTGTCCAAAGAATCGTCTTTTCCAGCCACATCAAAGAACAACCGACAATATACCCGGAGCTTAAAATCACCGGTTCAAAGACGCGTGCCTTTAATCTCAATTGATACAACGGTACTAAAGAAACTTTGTATGAACACCTTACACGTTTTTTACACCTTTGCTTTAAGACGTCCCTATAAAACGATAGCCCGAAATTTTTTGTGTACTTATTGATATTAGAAAACGGTACTGCACTGCTCCGTTATAACAAATAAAAACTACTTAGCTATCGAAGTGTTACAGTTTTTTGACATAACTGTATCGCAGCCCCAGTTCGCTTCCGAGCTGTGATACTTCAAGGTGGAAGGAAGCAATACATTATTTTTACGGCGATCGACATTTATGTTATTGAATTACTTTTGAAATTGATTTGGTGCGTCTAGTGATGTTTGCAGAACGTTTGCATCTGCTGGGGACCGCTTCATTTTTTTTACTCATTGTAAAATACTGTCTAGATGTGGGCGCTTAATTACGGCTCACATTTATAAAGATAATGTAATATAATCCACGTTGCGAACAATTGTAAAGGTGGCATCATAAGAATTAAATCAGAAATATGTTTGAAACGCGATATGCTGAATGACTCCAGGTGGATTATTTTGGCACGCTTGCTAACCTACATCTTATCGTTCGATAGCACCTTGTGTCTCAAAGATAATATTAGATACCTTCCCTTATAATATAGATCAATACATGGCGATTCGTACGGCAGATGTAAAAGGGTTATTGTGTGTTATTATTGTTATGATTTCAATAGAAATGATGACAAGCTGTACTTGAAGTTTTGGCATGTGCTATTGGCTTTTGGAGACACATTGTGTATGATAGAACTATTGATTCTATATTTTAAGTTTGAACCGAGACTAAATTAATTAATGATTTTTGTGAATTTTGGTACCACTTATGATAACCCTAGCGATATAAAAATATATATTAGGCAAAGAAAAAAGGTAACATTAATTGATAATAATTTAAGGTAATGAAGCTGGACACTTACATCAAATTAAATTTTATTATACATTACACATTACTATACATTTATTATACATATAAATAATTTATATCAAATTAAAATCGAACTATACGAGTTTAACCGAAACATAGTAACTTATACTAAACCCAAGATATAAGTTTATCTGTATGGCAAGTTTTATTGAAACTCAAAAACTATTGAATATAGTTGCTCACAATAAACATTGAAATACCTTCACAAATTGCAATGTTTAATATGGTAGGTATTAATTTTAATTATTACAATATATCAGCTTATTAAGAATATCTCAATTCCGTTCATTATCTAAAACATGTAACTAAGTATGAAAGAAAAATTCACATCGTTAAATTATATTACAGGGCAACTGTATGCGCCGGTAGTCGGCAAATCTTCAAAAGTTGGACGACGACAGATGACGTATCACTTGCACAATACGATAAAATGAAAGGGTGGAGTGCATTTCGATGCAATTCATAGGGGTACTTGACGGTAAATATGTAACCTAACACTTTAAATTTTGCACAGCCACGTGCACAATCAAATGGCAGTATTGTGATAAAAGTGATAGATGGATCGATGATTAATTGTTAGTGGATCTTTAAATAATGTCAAGGGTATAATAAAATAACGTCATTTTAGTGATTTATTTCGCAGATAATAGCAAAGATTTAATAATAATAATAATAATAATAATAATAAATCTTTATTTCAGAAATGTTTCCATAGTTTACAAAAAAAAATATTAAAAAGAAGAACAATAAAATTAACATAATTATCACATCACACATATCAACATACACTTTAGATTATGCGGCTATATCCAACCACTTTTTGTACATAGAACTGGCACATAACCTGCTACTAAATTCCCTAATTAACGAGTTACTACACGTATTAACGCGATCAATAAACGTAGCGATTCGATGTCTTTGAATGGCATTAAACGTGTTCAGCCTCGCCTCTGCAAACATACCTGAGGCACTACAGTATGGTGCCAAACCCATTAGGTGTCTGTATATGTTATTATACTATGACTGACCTGTTGGTCTAGTGGTTAGTGACCCTGACTGCTAAGCCGGAGGTCGTGGGTTCGATTCCCACCCAGGACAAACCTTTGTGTGATGAGCATGATTGTTTGTTCTGTGTCTGGGTGTAATTTATCTATAATATGTATGTATTTACAAAAAAAAAAAAGTATATAAGTAGTATATCAGTTGTTTAGTACCCATAACACAAGCAAATATAATTGCTTAATTTGGGGCTAAATGGCGCTGTGTGCATGTGGTAGAATATTATATTATTATTATTATACTGAAAACGAATTTCATCCAAAGACCTCTTCGTATATGTAGTCCAAAGCTGACACGTGTAGAAGCTCTGAAAGTACGTTCTGAACAGGTGCGTTTTCGTTAGTACATCAGCCTTATAAAATTTTCTAGCTAACATATTACCAACAACTGAGAGCACTCTACGCTGTCGATCGATATCGGCATCGTCTTTCATATCCGGTGTTAATATGTGACCAAGGTACTTGAACCTATCCACCACCTTAACTAACTGTCCTTCTAGCCGTACCGGTGGAATGTTTTGTGGACCCCTTCCTGACCTAAATACCATCATCTCAGTCTTCTTAGCATTATACACTAAATCATGATCTCTGGCATATCTTTCACAAATTGCTACTAGTTTTCTTAAACCCTTAATCGAAGGGCTAAGCAGGACCATGTCATCGGCATAGCTCAGGTTGTTGATATACCTATCACCAAGCCTTAGCCCTACTGGGGTCCTGCTTAGCTCCTCGATCAAGTCATTTTACGTAAACATTAAATAGGTCAGGCGAGGTCAACCCACCTTGCCTAACTCCTCTTGACAGCGTATAATTATCCGACATAGCAGCCCCCCACCTGACATTGTTAGACTGACCAGAGTACCAATATCTAATCAGTCCCACAATGCCAGGCTGTACGCCACTGTTGTCTAGCTTTTCCCATAACAAGTCGTGATTAATTGTGTCAAAGGCGCGACTTAGGTCCAAGAAACAAGCGTAAACACTTGTGCCCTGGCCGAAATACTGCGATACGACTTGCTTCAAGGAGAATATAGCCATATCAGTTGACACTTTAGCATGAAAACCAAACTGCCCAACGTCTATCTTTAAAGCGGGACTCAACTTTTTATGTATCAAGCGTTCAAGCACCCTGGCCACAATCGTTGCCAAAGAAATAGGCCTGTAATTGGACATGCTAGACACATCGCCATTTACAATTAGCATTACTTTGTTTGGTTCTAAGCTTGAGCAGTTCACAAATTGTGTGCCTACTGTTTCGTGTTTGAAAGGTAATAAAGTAAGCTAGTGAAATTGTTGTACGAGTGTACCTGTGAGAAATTTGAAATGTTTTAGAATTTAAACATGTATGAACGTTACAAACGTTATATTGCAACCATTCCGAGTCTAAAGGTTTCTCGGGTGTGTTATATGACTTTAATGCATTGGAATAAAATAGATCAAGGCTTTGAGAACAAACCTTACAAGTTGTTGCTCTCAATTTACATTTAACAACATTTTAAGAGGTTTTAATACAAAATGAAAAAAATACATTAAATTAATTAATAAATGGGGTTAAAATGATAATTAAATTAAAGCAATAGCCAATAACAACACTACCGCACACTGTGTTTAATTTAGGTTGACAGTCACGAATTCATTACTCGAGCTTATATTCCCTACAAAGTCAATAAAACCGTTGTAGACATATTTAAATTGCTATAAGACATAGTTTTTAACTTAGTTATAATGCTCTAGCTTCAACCGAGGACATTGCCAGTTCGCCCACGTTACAGCTATCCATTTATAATAATACTAGCTTCCCGCAGCGCGGTTTAACCCACTTCTTTGGTTACTGCTCTGCTCCTATCGTCAGTAGCGTGATGTTACATAGCCTATAACCTTCCTCAAGAAAGTTCCAGAGGAAGGTAAGTTTGTTTGTTGACGCGCTAATCTCTGGAACTATCATCCGACTGGTAGTTCTAGAGATTAGCGCGTTCAAACAAACAAAAAAACTCTTTCAATTTTTATAATAGTATAGATGTACCCAGTTAAAGTTTAGTAATATTAATGTGTAACTGTTTTCTACGGCACTGGCTTGAAATCCCATGCTAACGTACAGCAGCGTCGAGCAAAAGTAAACGTTATTGTCAGAATAGATGATGATGTAATAGTCATCATTCACCATCGTATCATCCAAAAGACAATTGAATCCACATCCAATTATAATAATAATCCGTTTGAAATAAATATCTGCGTCTGCGTTAACCAAGGATTACTAACATTTTCATAAAGTTTCACTTAGTAAGGGCTTAAAACTCTGTCAGACTTCGCACTGCGACTACTCATCTGATCGATCAGTTGAAGTAGCCATTTTGACATTACTGTTACAACGAACATTTGTGTAAGTCAAACATTGTTTCGAGTATGTGAGTATATTTTGTACTTTAAATTGTATGTTATTAAAGTCAATCGGTCACTTGTTCACTAAAACGGTCAATGCAAAAAATAAAAATATATACCCCAATAAGTGGTCGGTACAATGTAGCAAATAACTTACCTGTATCAGATGTATTTGTGTATTATTCATAGAAAACAAAATCAAATGATGTCGATTGTATAGAAATAACCTACATAGAATGGTTTACTATATCGGTATCTTAGATAATAATAACTGCTGTCCTACAGTTTCTAGTTCGATCCCTATAAAATAATGTGTTGTGTCAGTCAGCACATTATTTTAAGTTTAGACTTATTACCAAAAAATAATACTGCTGTTGATAGCTTGTTCTGCTTGAAATGTTACTTTCAATTTAACGGTAATAGCGTTTTCGGTAGCATTATGAAAGTATGGAGCAGTTATATGCACACTTAGGGCATACCCATAGGTGTAAAATAGTTTTATGGGATACCACATTCACTTTGGCTATCGACCGGGTCAATTAAGTCCAAATATTTTTATTATTCTGCAACGTCCGATCTAATTTGGGTAGCCATAATTAAAATATTCTAATAAAACAAGAATAACACTTAATTCTCTAGTAACTAAAAGATTCGTACTACGGTCAGATTTTATGTTACAATAGTAAGCGTGTTATAGGTAGACGTGGCAAAAAGTGACCTAAATAAATATTGCAGTTTGCCCACCGGCGCCTGTAACCTGATAACTGAACAAACATAACAAAACAATTGTGTGTAGAAGCAAGGTTCTCACATACAATGTGTGGTTTTAGTCGTAGATATATTTTTGTTTTAGAAATATATATATACTTCTGGATTCCACTGACTGCTTACCATCAGGCAGAGTGGAGTCACTTTGGTAGGCTATACTATAAAAAAAAAAAAAAAAATATAACTGTAAATACCTGGATACTGGCACGTACTGGTGTATATGAATAAAAATCATTAAATATATTGAATTTTTAATTAAATACTATTTGATATATAATATCATCAGTAGTAAGAAATAATTATTGTTTCATGACGACTATGTTAGTAACACTTGATTAATTTAATAAAAACAGAAACTAATTGTTAAACCTGAACTGTTTTGCATACACATAAACATTATTGAATAAATATGATAACAAAACGATGTTTTTTCAATTCATCAGACTACTTCTCACTTGCAACATGTTTGTGTTTCTCTAGGTCTTGAGTGTGCCATCTGAATTTAACTAATGTTTATGTGTATGTTGATAAGACATACGATTAATATGATCGATTTGTTCTCGATTCGTCCCGCAGAGTTTCGTCCCACACAATAATTCTCTTTTCGTCCTAGATTTTATTCCCATTTCGTCTCGAAAAGAATATAAATTAGTAATTTATTATTTTATTCTCGTTTAGTCCCACTTTTTCTTCCCGATTCGTCTCGTGAGGTAAATCTTGTATTTTACAACATGTTTTGTACAGACAGCATAAAAATTATAACAAATAAAATATTTTAACTAATCTTATTTTTAACAATGTACTAGCTGACTCAAAAGGCGTTGTCTTGTCTAAAATTAAATGAAAATACATTTGTACACACTTGCTATGAATCAGGGAGAATGGAAGTCGTGGAGTGAGGTCTTTGCCCAGCAGTGAGATGATTTGGACAGTAACAGAAACAATAACAGTAACATATTTTGTACTCATTTTTTAAATATGTTTGAAATGCTGTTAAAGAACAGTGAAAAAAAAAACGTGTTGTCGAATGATCAATCAAGCACACGGCCCACCTGGAGGTAAGTGACAACCGTAACCTATAGAGATGGCTGTGTTCTCCAAGCATTGCAGAAGTGGTAATGCTTAAAAAACACAATCAATCTGTTGCCGACCACGGATAAGAGGATGGGGAAGGAAAGGAAGTGGACCGAGGCGGTATATGGGCCTCCGGTACTCTCACTCACCGAACGAAATAGTAACTATGAATACTATTACGTCGATCTTCTGTGAAAGGATAGTACTTCCCCGGTCGATCCGGCCCAATCATGCTGAAACCAGCGTGGATCTACTACCGTATTATGCCTCCATGACGCATTACCCAGTCGTCAGCCAATATGTCGTTATGTCGTAATGGCCTAGTGGTTATGGTGTCTGCTTTCTATACACGAGGTTGTAGATTCGATTCGAATCCAGGCAACTAACAATGTGACTGTCTAAATCTATAATATGTACGTTTATCTTAGACATTACTGACTTTAGATGAAGGAAAAATCGTGAGAATACTTGGATGAAAGTATAAGAAATATAAAATAACGACCCTTGGACACCGTGGCAGGAAATACACAATTTAAACCTTTAAAAAATAAAAATTTATATATCGATGCCTTTATAACCATAACATGGAAATTAAAGGCACCAAATGAATTATCTCTCTAGTGTAGCTGGTATGATTAATGTATGTGACATATTTTTATTTTTGTTTAATTCATTAGAAGTACGCAAATTAAAAAAAATATTTATTTTTTGTTATATTATTGCCTACCAAAGTGACTCCACCCCGCCTGATGGTAAGCAGTCAGTGGAATCCAAAAGTGGCGGCCACTATACTAAAAGCCATCGTCTTAAACTGCTGCTATAGTGGTCTCCACTATGGCGGCTGGGAATGAGGTAAAGGGAAAGGAATGAGGGAGGTGAGGAAAGAGGAAAGGAGGAAAATTGGGCCTCCGGCGCTCTCACTCACCGAACGAAACGCAGTAGTACGGATACTACTACCCTTAAGTCGATCTTCTATGAGAGGGTAGTACTTCCCCGGACGATCCGACCCATTCATGCTGAAATCAGCGTGGATCTACTACCGTAATTGTGTAAAATTTGAAAAATTCCTAAGAGGTTCATATTTATAGTTAAAAGTTTCATGTTTATTTTAAAGTTTTATTTGCTACATGGTTAGTTGACCACATCATACTTGCTTTACTATTTTTTACAAAATTTACCAATAAAATTAAAATTTAATGAGACTCAATATAACAGTGACAACTGTCACTGTACTGAGGTAACTAGCAAGAAATTAAAGATATTATTGTTTTGTGATATGCAAACGACATTTGCTCTAAGGGTGGTAAAGCAATTTTATGGTCGACTATACATATAGCGGTCTATGTATGTTAATAATTTTAAATTATTAATAAAAGATCTGTGGGTACTTATATAATGGTAAATGAAATAGGCCTTCTTTTACATTATAAACTTCTCTCTTGACGTACTGAGATTCGAATTGTGACATATTAATAAATACTTTTATATAAAAGTTTTATCTATGCATCCATCTTAACATTTTACTGCCTCTTCCTCCAACTTGATCTTTATGCATAAACATAGACATAGATTCAAGATGATTTTACTACGTGGTGATCCGTTTATAATATGTTTCCCACAATTTTATCGTTCTACTTTTGAGACAGCCAGCCTAGGGTAAGCCATATTTTTTGATAGATTTTTGTAAATTCCTTTTTCCTTTTTTTCTGACTCTACTTATGCAACATTTTATAAAGTAGTCCGAAACGAGAGTAAAAAATAATATGAGACGAAACGAGAATTTTTAGAAATGTAGGACGAAAACTTAGGACGAAACGAGAACAAATCATATGATCAGTTCCCTATTATTGAAAACAATTTTTTTTATATAAATTGTATTTCTATTTCAGTATCCTCAATTTAAAAGTATTTCCAAAAATGTAATATAAAAAAGTGTAACCCAAATGTTTTCCCCGTATTATCCATATCGCTACATCTGCTACACTGACCCTATTTGTAATACTACTCTTGAAATCTTAATCAGAGTGAACAAAAGACAATGCATTAATCACCAAAAACCAAAATGAACACCGCTTCCGGACACCAAACAAAATCAACCACAAAAAAAAATATCGAACGCTTAAGAAGCTCAATAATTTTTATTCTGCATAGCGTCTTCTTTGGATGTGTCGTGACATACAGGCCGGGCGAATGACATACATAAATGAGGTTGGTAAGAATATTATAATACTTGTGCAAAAGTTTATTGGTTTTAAATTTATGAGGGTATACCTTATGGGTATGAAATAACGGATAAATTTATGTGTTCTTGTTAATTAATTATATATTCATTGTATTTAATGTTGAAATATAAAGTTAAAATCTAATTCAGATTTTAATGATAGCGTTTCAAATGTTCAGAAATTGAATAAAGAAATGCATACACATGTTATAAAGTGCATACAAAGATTCTACGAATAAAACGTTGATTTTGGGTCATTTGCACGGCTATTTCAACGAGACCTCCAAATGCCAAAACGTCACTCAATTTTAAGTATCCTGTCATTTAATAATAACTTTTAGTGACAGAAAGATAACTTAGAGATTGATTATTTGGGCTTTAGTGATTAGTTCACTAATATCCAAATAATCAAACCTTAAGTTATACAGCGAGTAAAAAATATTAATACGAAGTAGTATTATCATCAAGCTCCATAAAACAAATCATCGTATGTATTAACAAAATTTAATACAATGTACCTATATTATCAAAATCAGATTCAGAGCCGGAGACCAAAGCATCGCGGCATCGGTAACAGAGGGCAGGTACAAATTACTGTGGACGGGACTCGATCACTAAGATGGTGGTTGTCGATAACACAACACCGTCACATAAAGACATAATTTAGTCACCGAACAAAAAGTATAACGAACAGAACTAGATGAACGATGCTGCCTTCGCGTTTTAATTAACGATAACATGTTGCGATTGAAACGTCCTCTGCTGAAAAATATACGTGATTAGTTTTATTGTGGCTGTCTTGACTGTTTATGGATGTGGAGATTAATTTGTGCCGTGCATTAGTGGGAATATGAAACGTAAAAAAGTCCTTAACACAACAAAACCAAGGTTTGGTCTAAATGTGTGTATTATTTTTTTCTAAATTACAAGCTAATAAAAAATTACGCATTATAGAAGACTAAAAAAATCAAATATTATTTATTATGATGAGTTTCACTTCATTTTGATGAGCTAGTTGCATATATACAGTGCTTATTATATTCGTAACATTCTAACACAATTAAAAACTTAATTTTTTTTATCAGTTATCCCGTTATAAGTAGCTAGTGACTCTTGTGTAAGTCGTAATAGTAGGACACGTGCACTGTAACATCACATTATCACCTTTTCTATCAAAATAGATCAGCTATGCAATCACGACATGGCTAGTCCCTTCTTTTACATAAAACTGCATAATATACATTATAGTTTAAACCTTAAATAAAATTTTATTTTTAATAAACACCATATTTTATTAAAAATAAAATGTCTCTGTTTACGATCTCCATTATTTACATAGACTCTTTTAATTTCATCACCATTACTATCATCATCAACTTATAGATGTCTAACTACTCAACATAGATCACCTCTTAAGCCTGCCAAAGGTCAATTATATTATAATTACGTTTAATGTGTAAATTAGTACAAACTACACATGTGCTGGTATAAAGAATGTTGTAATAAAAAAAATGGAGTATTTCTGATTTGTATGTGCCTTCCAAGATGCCAGCTTTTCATCAGCAAAAGTACCTACCTAATTGGTACAAAATATATCACAATTCCCAACTTACTTTTCATACAAAATTAGGTTTCAAACCTGCAAACTTTTAACACAGTAAACACTCCAGAGGCCCTAGACAAGTGTCAAAGATTTCTAATCTGTTCATAGAATAGATACAAAAATGTATGAGATTGACATAAGCGTTGGCGTTAGCTTATGTCAATCCAATACACTTTTTAATCTATTCTATGAATAGAATAGAAATTTTTGACACTTGTCTAGGGCCTCTGATACTCTAATAAATATCATTCTGTAATTTACTTGCGACATTTTTGCATTCCGAGCATTTTTCTACGTAAAGACTTCATATTAATATAATGCAAAATTATGTTGCCCATTAGGCTGATATATTATATTGTCGGCATAACCAAAGGGTTCATATTCAATATTAACAAAACATAATACACGTGTAATGAACCATTGCTTCCTGTGCACCGATTGAATATTCGCAACCCGGATATGTCTTTGTAGAATAAAAAAATTAACACTAGAAGGGTGAAGTTAAGTTCGACAAATATACTGATTTTACGCTTACAAGACTTCTTTGTGATTTTGCTTTCTTCGGAACTGAAATATGAAGGGTGGAATCGATTAGCAGTCTTTTCGGCAAATAAATTTAAGAAATTGATTAGTTACCTATTATCTAGTCCGGTTAGTTTTTTTCAAAACTTGAAGTAAAATTTTGTGTTAATTTGTCATTATATTTTGTCTTGTTTTACAAAAATGATTATTTATTTACCTTAAAATATATAATCATTTTTTGTAAAACAATTTTATGTTAATTTGTCATTATATTTTGTCTTGTTTTACAAAAAAATATTATTTATTTTAAGGTAAATAAATAGTCAGTCGAGTTAATTAAAACTGAAAAGTACGTAGAGTGTATAAAGCGATTAATTTCAGAAATGGCCAATTCGATTAACGTAACGATATTTGATTATTTCTTTCACTGATTGCAGGCTGCGCAATACAAAGTTGCATGTATAATGTAATATTTTATCATTATCATCTCGCCATTTAATATTGTGAGTTTGAAAGTATGAGAGCCGGACTTTACATGGCCAAGTTATCGTAAAACTAGACGTCTTTTGTATTTGTGTGTTGAAATATTTTGTAGAACTTCTTGCGATAGGAACATGCAAGCACAGATGCAATTTTAAATTTTCAGTGCCATAGCCAAATCATCAATTGTAAAATTAATTGTATTTCATGTCTATTTGTATTGGTCTGAGTATTTCTATCTATAATTTATGTATGTATTTACAAAAATAAAGTATATAAGTATGTATATCCGCATTCTAGAACCCATAACACAAGCATATCGCACCTTCGGTGCAACAAAGTCACAAATAGCCAAAACTGCAAAATCGAGCTAAGTATGCCAAATCGTCTCTGAACCATGCCTATACTTGGGGCAACAAAAACATCCGCGAAAGTGTCTCAAAATTCTACTAGATGGCGCAGGTGCCTTTGTGGTTATTGGCGGTTTTACCATTCGTTTTGGGCCGACAACGTTTCATTGGACAGTAGTGCCCCCGCGCCCGCGAGTGTTTGACGTACGTTGGAGCTACAGCCACACAAAGGTATTTATGACCATTTTTATTCTCACTTATTGGAGCAACAAAAACATATCTATTTTTAAGACCTCAATTATTTTTTACAAATTACAAAAATTCTGGAGCTACAAAGGCATTTGTTATAAAAGCGTTTTTGTTGAGCCAACATTATTATATTTAACTACACAAATTGGAACTAGAAAGTCACTAACTAAAAAGTGTTTTTTTAGGTCCATTAATATTATTTTTTCAACTATTCTATTGGATCTACAAAGTCTTAAACTATAAAAATGTTGTAAAGGTCCAATATTAGTATTTAGAACGTGATAATAAAAAAACTTGTGACTTTTTAATTCCATTTTTTGTATCATAAGTACTAGCTGTTTAGTTTAAAAACAAAATTGAGACTTTGTTACTCCGTAATCATTTACTTATTAATTGTTTTTTGTCAAAGTTGCACCTAAATGTATATCTTACATCTAGGTGCAACATTGACAAAAAATTGCCACATTGTTTTTATTTAAATGCTACTTTGATGAAGATAACGATGATCAGTAATGCTATTCTCTGAAAGACTGTACGACGAGCTCGTCGCCGAAACTAGTTTGTCCTCAATGGATTTTCAACCTCCATAAAATAAAGTTGAAAATCCAATAAAGACAAACTGTCTCGAGGCCGAGGACCGAAACAGTTTGTCTTTAAAAAAATTAGTTTCGGCGTTGCCGCGGCAATGTGTCTTTAGAGAATAGCACTACTGTATTTTATCTACGGTATCTTACATGCATGACTAAAGCCACTTTGACACACCCTGGAACGAGAAACTTAATTTGAAGTTGTTATAATTCGTAATTTCTTTAATAGAGAGGCTGTTCAGCTAACCTAATTAATTAACCTTTCATACTATCCTTTCTACTGTGTTGTTTCTCACTTCAGGCGCGCGCCTCTGCATTATAAAAAAACATTGTAAATCTGATTTACAAATATTTTTTTATTTCAGAGCGCAATGGGTTCCCGAAGTAAAAAAATTATTTCTATGGTGGTTCAAGACAATAATTTAAGGGAAAACAATACATTAGTTGAAACCTGGTTAGCGAACTTTCATCCGGAAGATCAGGACAATGATCATAATTCCAATTTAGAATCTTCTCGTTTTTTAATCAATAATATCTCCAATACTTGTGATACAAAAAATGAACTGTCAGCTACTAAACTTACTGACAGGAGCACAATATGTGGTAATGACGTGGACACAGTTTTAATACCAGAAGTAAACGCTGATGCAATTTTACCAAATACTGTAATAGAGAATGTTACAACGAAAGATATTGAAAATGTAGTCATTACTACAGATAGCGAAAGATTTAACCTTTCACAAGACACCATCTCGAATGCCATTGAAATTAACCCAGATAATAATGAAGATTTTTCCGTGAGTGATGGATCTGAATATGAACCACCGCAAAAAAAGCGACAAAAGAAAGTTTTCCAGCCAATCCGTAGACCATCCAGCTCTAGCAGTGATTCCTCTAGCTCTAGCACCGACTCCTCCAGCTCAAGTAGCGGATCATCCAGCTCAAGTTCATCTAGCTCTGGCAATCGTTCCAAGCACTCCAAATCTACATCTCGTTCCAAACGTGTTTCTAATGTGTCAATTGTACATCATAATGCAGCCTCTGAAAATATTCAACCAAATACTGAACAAGCAAGTATTGTAACAAAGTCTAAAAAAAGGACCAAAAACCCAAGTCAATGGCAAAAAAACCAGAGAAAGTATTTAAAAAACACTGGTCAAGCATATACGTCAGCTAGGGGTAAAGCCATGCCAGAAAAAAGTATTCGTCCACCTTGTACGAGTACCTGCCGATTGTCTTGTTCAAATAAGTTTTCCACAGACGATAGGAATGTAATATTTAAGACATACTGGGGTCTTAATTCTTTTCAAAGACAGCGTGACTTCCTTGCTTCTTGTGTAAAGCAAGTTGAACCTGAATTCCGTACTATCAAGATTCGAAAAGGTGGAGACATGAATAGAAAATGTAGAAAACCAAACACATCCTACTTTCTTGTAAATAAAGGTAGTGAAATAAGGGTTTGTAAAACGTTTCTATTGAATACATTGGCTATAAGTAATAAACCACTACGTACTGTAACTGAAAATAAATTTGCAAGCATAAGTGTAATTCCAACAGATAAACGCGGTAAGCACGGAAAACAGTCAAAGCTGGATGCTGAAATAATTCAATCTGTACGTGACCATATTAATTCGATCCCTAGGATGGAAAGCCACTACATCAGAGCCAATTCATCAAGAGAGTATATAGATGGAGGTTTGACTGTAGCTGAACTACACCGTAACTATAGTCAAAAACGTATTTCTGACAACAAGGAACCAGCAAATTACGACGCATACCATCGGATTTTCAATACCCAATTTAATATCAGCTTTTTTATTCCTCGTAAAGACCAATGTGACGTATGTGAGGCCTTTAAGAATGCTGTAGATAAAGAACCGTTGAGGTCCAGCTATAATCTACATCAAGAGGAAAAGAGTCTTAGTAGAATAGAAAAAAAACAAGATGTAGACGAGTGTAAAAAGCCTGACAGCAATAGCATTGTGGCTATATTCGATCTTCAAGCCGTATTGCCTTGTCCTATAGGTCAATCGTCGGCATTTTTTTATAAAAGTAAACTTAATTGTTATAACTTCACAGTATCAGATATTAAGGATGAGAAAACATACTGTTTCTTTTGGCATGAGGGTCTGGGTAAACGAGGAGCCAATGAAATAGGTTCTTGTTTGTACAATTTTTTAAAAGAATGTTCTTCGACTAAACCAAATTCAGACATAACTTTTTTCTCAGATAACTGTTGTGGCCAACAAAAAAACAAATTCATTCTTAGTTTGTATTATTATGCCGTTTCAACCTTGCCAATTAGATCGATAACACACAAGTTCCTAATTCGTGGACACACGCAAAATGAAGCAGATAGCGTCCACTCGGTAATAGAGAAAAATATTCGTCGAGCAAAAAAATCTGGACCAATTTACACCCCAGATCAATATGTGACTCTAATCCGTAATGCCAAAAAGACCGGTAACAGTTTCACTGTTAATGAAATGAGTTTCAATAATTTCTACGATTTAAAGTTACTTTCTAACGATATTAACTTGAACACTGGCAAGAATATTGATGGCGAAACAATCAGAATTTCTGATGTTAAAGTCGTGAAATTCATTAAAGATTCTGATACCTATTTGTACAAAACCACGTATAAAACTGAACATTGGAACAAAGCTAAAATTAAAATTAGTCGTGCAGGCAAAAAAAATATCGCAGATATTAATTTGAGTACGGCTTATAGCTCTAAGTTGCCAATTGCGAACAATAAAAAGCAAGATATTCGACAACTAATAGCTGCTAATATAGTTCCAAAATATTATGAAAACACGTTTAACAGTTTATTTGATTAATTATTTACAAAAGCTTAAATATAATTAAAATAAAAACTAAAATAAGAAAAAGTATAAAACTTTGCAAAAGTGCGTTTTTGACTGGATACTTACCATTTTTTGATATGTATATTTTTTATTATAAATAATAATTAAAAACAAAAAAATAAAAAAAAAATAATAAATAACAAAAAAAATATAAAAATAATAAGAAGACTGTTATATTTTACTACTTATGTTTCATTATCGTTTGCTGTCTGCTAAAATGACAACAAAAAGTAAAGTCGATTACGATGGGCCTTTTTGATGGAAATATTTCCTATTTGTTTTTATATTTGATTTTTCTAAGAATTTTTTTGTTTATACTTAAGTTTAAAGATTATTATGAAACCATTTATAAGACTTATTAAAAGACTGTTAGTAAGTTCCTAAGTTCTAAAGACTGAGTATTATGTAAGTCTACTTTTCCTAGAATTTGATTACAACTCAAAGTATGAAAATGATGCCAAATAATGTTGTAGTTATAAGAATTTAATTGTTTTGAGTTACCTTTTTATTAGTAGTTGATTTTTCGAGAAGAAAATATACGATTATGTTTGATTAAGACACTTTATTTCATTTAAAACCTTATCCTAAATAATATAGCTTAAGTCATAAAACTAAATAATTCCTGGTGCAACAAAGTCACAATTCAGGACACATTTTTTTGTTATGTCTTTTATTAGGATTTTTTTGGTAATTCAATATAAGATTTTTACGTAAAACTATAGCAAACAAAATAAACAATTAATTTTATAAACATTTTAAACCTACTATAAATAGCTATCCAGAAATGAGGAAATAAATGCGAAAAAAAAATTAAAAGTCTTCTCCTGTAAAATTAAAAAATGAGCTGTTGTGACTTTGTTGCACCGAAGGTGCGATATAATAAATGCTTACTTTGGGTCTAGATGGCGTTGTGTGTATTTGTTGAAATATTATTATTATTATATCAATTCACCGGAGACCTGTGCAACAAAATAAAATAAAATAAAAAAAAAACTATACTTTATTAGTAACGTTTTATGAAAATATTAAACTAACAAAACTGCACCTAGGTATTATTATATTACTAGCTGTTGCCCGCAGCTTAGTCCACGTAAATGTCGGTTGTATCGCATCTTCTATACAAACTTTCATTCCCTTTTTTATATTTATATCCTATGTTGTTCTGTAAGGTATATTCTATCCCTGTACCAAATTTCATAAAAATCGGTTCAGTGGTTTAGACGTGAAAGCGTAAGAGACAGACAGGCAGAGTTACTTTCTCATTTATAATATTAGTATGGATTAGCAATCAATTTTATGAAACTAACAAATTAATTACAAAATACTTTATTTTAACGATATCCATTTTTATCTCACGAGATCCAAATATTTTAAACAAAACGCTATATAATAAAAACAAGAAAATATATTAATGTTTTAATATCGTAAATTACAATATATCTTAAAAGTCAGTTTGGTAGTAAACTAGCGGTATGGCGGGTTGGCGGCCACCCATAGGTGTGGACAGCCGGTCAAAGGGGTCGCGACCGACCACTAAATCAGCCAAACGTGTTATTTGTTTAGTCAAGCTTTGATACCACCGCACGCGACCTGATTTATATGGCGAGAAACTACTTTGATTTGTAGCTTATTTGTTTTAGAAGTTATGTACTAAAATTTTAGAAAGACCAAGTGCGTATGGCCGGGATGGTGTGTTTTGGTTCCTTTTAACATTTACTTTTAAACTTTCGCGTTGCATGATTTAATAGAACTAAATATACGGGAATTCACGCGATCATGCATTAGGTATTTACATACCTTATTTTGCTTGACGTTTCGACCAGGTTACACCGGCCGTGGTCACAAGCAGACTGATGTGGCGATGTCACGGCTCCGTATGCGAAGTAGATTCTAGATCTACCCTCACATTTTTGTCTTTCCACGTACTATCACAAAACACACTGACAGTGTCCTTATTCTGTATGCCGTCCGTATTTCGAGCGTTAACCGACTGCGCAAAGCGAGGTTGTGTAATTTGAATCACTGGATTCCACGTAGCCGAGAGCTTAAAGCCTTCTTCCCTATTACCTACGTGTGTGCGTATTAAACCGCATAAGGACATCGCATTTTCTCGTAGAATTCTAACAAACGCGAGTGTACGTCTCCTGAGACAGTTAATACGTAACAAACACAGTGAGCTCAATAGTATACAAAGTATACAAAGTTTGTGTTACATTTGAAGTGTAGTAGTGTTTTAACTCGTGAAGACTACGATGTGTGTGATTGGGTAACCTTTTTGCAAGCTAGTCGTACCTTCGATTTATGTAATGAATCACACGAACGAAAGTTCTCGAAGGAGTATAAACGACGGTATGCAGAGAATAAAGCGTCATCCGCAGTACCTAGCCAGCCGAAGGATACTGTTATAAACTTATCAGACGTGAGTTTAAGGGAACCTACGATGAACATCTTGGCCAAAGGTATGAATTTCGCCTTAACACCGAAGCGAATACCATACGAAAATATAATCAGCTGTGTTGAAGAAACGATTGCACGTAATAAGATACCACCTAGCAACGCCGAAACGCTGAGACAAGATGTCGCGGTTGTATTACGTAAATCGAAACTTCCTATGAGCAATATCACTACAGAAGAGCGTCAAGCATTGAAGGACATTCGGGATAACCGGGATTTATTAGTGCTTAAGGCCGACAAGGGAAACGCCACTGTTGTGATAAACACGGCTGACTATCAAAACAAAATACGTACACTGTTGTGTGATGACAAGGTATATAAACCGGTATTATACAACCCAACGGCCAGAGTAACACGAAGAATACGGGCTTTGATACATCAGGACCTTTTCACTGAAGATGAGTACGATAAGCTTTATCAGCCAAAGTCACACCAGCCACCGAGATTATATGGTTTGCCAAAAATACACAAGTCCGACGTGCCACTGCGGCCTATCGTAAGTCAAATTGCATCCCCTACTTACGACCTTGCAAAGCACGTCGCGTCAGTATTGCAGCCATTAGTGGGTAAAACACTATCTTATGTGAAGGATTCTCGCCATTTCGTACAGATTGTAAAAACCCTAATATTGGAACCTGAGGACACCATGGTGAGTTTTGATGTGGAGTCGCTTTTCACCAACGTTCCAATTAAGGAGTGTCTGGACGTCGTGAGGGACAATTTAAATGACAACGAGATGCCGTTGAACTATATTGATTTGCTGAAACACTGCCTAGAGGGCAATTACTTCCTTTTCCAAGGTCAATACTACCTCCAGATTGATGGCGTCGCTATGGGGAGTCCAGTGGCCCCGGTACTTGCTAATCTCTGGATGGAACATTTTGAAGAGAAGGCATTGAGTGGTGGACCGAAGATTATCATATTTTGGAAAAGATACGTTGATGACGTATTTAGTATAGTAACGGGCGGTAAACAGGAAGTGGATCAATATATAATATACTTAAATTCCATTCACCCAAATATAAGGTTCACTTATGAAATGGAACGGAAAGATCGTTGTCATTTTTAGATGTCAAATTGACCGCGAGAACTGATGGGTCCTTATCACACTGTGTCTACCGCAAACCAACACACACGGACAGATACCTACATGCTACGTCGCATCACCACCCTCGTCACTTGCAGTCCGTTACGACTTCATTGAAGTACAGAGCCTACGATCTGTGTGACCCTGAGCATTTAGAGCAAGAACTCGATCATGTTCAGGAGGTACTTAGTCAAAATGGATATAAAGTGAACAGGCGACGGAAGCAACCAACAAAAAGGGATAAACGTCCAGAGGTCAACCGGCAACCTGCCTTTTTGCCCTACATTAAAGGTGTGACTGATAAGATAGGAGACCTGCTTAAACAATACAGCATCAGCACAGTCTTTACACCTGGGGCCAAAGTAAACAGCATGGTAGGCACGCCAAAGGATGTTTTGCCCCTACAAACTCCGGGTGTTTATAAGATCAGCTGCAGCTGCGGTAGTTCGTACATAGGCCAGACTAAGCGGACTATTGCTGAAAGGGTCAAAGAACATATCGCCGCTGTAAAGAATCGACAGACCAGCAAATCAGCGATTGCCGAACATATTCTGCAAACGGACACCAATCACTGGATTGAATTTCATCATACGCAAGTCCTCTCCACTGATCGTACCTACTACTCTCGGGTGGTACGAGAAGCTATTGAAATTAAGAAACATACAAACTTCAATAGGGAAGACGGCTTTAAGCTCTCGGCTACGTGGAATCCAGTGATTCAAATTACACAACCTCGCTTTGCGCAGTCGGTTAACGCTCGGAATACGGACGGCATACAGAATAAGGACACTGTCAGTGTGTTTTGTGATAGTACGTGGAAAGACAAAAATGTGAGGGTAGATCTAGAATCTACTTCGCATACGGAGCCGTGACATCGCCACATCAGTCTGCTTGTGACCACGGCCGGTGTAACCTGGTCGAAACGTCAAGCAAAATAAGGTATGTAAATACCTAATGCATGATCGCGTGAATTCCCGTATATTTAGTTCCTTTTAACATTTATACAGCATAACAATAGAACTTTGCCGTAATGTAATCCTAAGTGGTGTGAATTGGAATACCTTCATTTAGCTGATTTATTGCTTGCGAGGGAGATGCATCCCTCGCGGTCAATAAAGCCTTGGTTATATTTTCTTACACCCAGTTTTATGAAAGGCTGATCAATGAATAATTACCTAACCATCTGTTAAATCTCATGTAAAGTACCTAAAAGCATGCTAAAAGCATAAATAATTAGTTTAATTTAGTCTAATTACTAACTAATTATAACAAATTAAACTAATTATTCATGCTTTTAGCAACGCAATCGGTACTTCACAAGAGATTAATCATGACATCACATGAGTTAATTTTTCGTTGATCAGTCTTTCAGAAAATGGGTGTTAGTCTGCTTTCTGAAATAGTAGGATAACACAGCCATATCTATAAGCTATCTTATCTTCTTACAATATGTATTTGCCTATTTGATAGTCTCGATAACATTTCTAATGATATTTTTAAGATTATTTAGATATACAGTTTATACACTTTTATCGTTGTGTTTGTCTTTTATCTAAATTACTTGCCGTGCATTAAGCGATATGGTCATTTGAAATTGTCAGACAATTATCAGATATTATACATATAAAATTGCTGTATAAGCTATCTATTATCATCATCCTTAATCACTAATTACAAAATACACAGTTACGTTGCGACGAATTAGAAATAATATATTATCTATAGATGCACTCGTTTCTTCATTCTTATTTACATGTATTTATGAATATTCTATTTAAGACTTAAAGAATAAAAACACAGCAAAACATTAGTACATGTGAATAAATTTACAATAACACTAAGTATGTTGTTCAATAATTCGAAGACTAGCGAAACTAGCCCGTGTTAACAGTAGAAATAAATAAATAATTCGTCTGTATCAATTGGAAAAGAAACATTCTCCCATCGAAGACAGCTCTTGTAAATCTTCGATAGCAATCTTGATGTACGAACGGATGCAAAACGGGATCGTCTCGACTTCGAAGCGGTTTGATTTAAGGAAATGTATCCTTGACGAAACGCAGTAAGTATCGCATGTAACATCGAATAATATCCAATCTGTTTGCATATCCAATTGTAATCTCAATTGTTTAGTTCAATCACTCGAACGATATGTAGATTTAACCGAATACATCGAATTTAAGCGACAGAGCTTTGTATGTAGGTATTATGTTGCCAAAATGGTAAATTTCGGCAATAAGATCACAGGCTTGCGCACCCCTATTTTGTATCGTTTTTTTTTTGCAATCTGAGACATCATGTCATATTGTGGTATTATAATGGTAATGAGATCTTATTTTTGTTTCATACACATTTTTTTTTATTACTCATTACCATTGGTGGCTTGTTTCATAGCCCATAGATGTCCACTGTTGGACGTAGGCCTTCATTAATTCGTTTTCCATAAGCACCACGGTTTTGTTGGTATCTGCTGCTTTCGTCCACGATTATTATACTCCACACCGGTCTATTCTTATTCACTGGACCCCTATCTAAACTTTGATTACCACAATTGCTCGGGGCGGTTTAGTAGTTAAACTTATATTTTTTATTAAGTGTAGCTTTTGTCACGATGATTTTTTACCGTAAGTAATATCCAAAGAAATTCAAAAGTACCTACAGATGATTTTAAAACAGGCAGTTTTCAGTGATTTTAACGCAAAATTTTTAAAGGAAAATTTCATTATGTTCTATCTGTACAAACTACTAGATTTATTATTAGTAAAATACACTTTTTTTGGATTTTTTGAATGAAGCAACACATTATTAGATATTTACGGTATAATCTAGGTAAGGAACTCTGTTTAAATTGGTATGGAAATTAGATAAAACAAAAAACATACATTAAATCATATTCGTAACATTTTGTAGATTAATCTAATTGGATATAGTTAAACACCCAGGGAGACTATTTATCAAACTATTGCCTCGGCTCATAAATAAGACTGCACGCGGTTTCGGAACGTGTGTGATAAAATTTATAGCGGTTTGTTTCCGAACGAGAGCTCTATCCAACTGTGATAGCGATCGTATCTGATAATGCAAATATTTGGGCTTTTTGTTTACCCCTACGTGTGTTATTTCACGGCAACATTACCAAGGATAGGCTTGTAACTAGCACTGTTTTAAACTTATTCATTATCAGTGGTTACGTCAAAATTTACATTAACCATCAGTTACTTCATAAAACAAAACCAGTAAAAAAGTTTTAAATTAGTGTATAATATAGAATGAAAATATACCATATTATATGAAACATCCCATATTGAAAATGAAAACACAAACAAGTGACTCCACTCTGCCTAATAGTAAGCAGTCAGTGGAAACCTGGAGTGGTAAACACTATTCTTAAAGCCATCGTGTCAAAATGGTGGTCATGTATGTATGTATGATATGGCGGCTTTATGAAATGCTTTTTATGCCTCGCATAAAATACCATGAATGAAAATTTAAAGAAAACACACTAATTACATGATTACACAGAAGCATTGTGATTTTCAAAGGGTAATTAAAAACTTTAAAGAAAGTTAAGATGGCGAATATAACCATCACATTCTTGCAATGCATACCTATAGATAAATTTAT
Source organism: Parascotia fuliginaria (assembly GCA_963082885.1). NCBI lineage: Eukaryota > Metazoa > Arthropoda > Insecta > Lepidoptera > Erebidae > Parascotia > Parascotia fuliginaria. Next base: position 6,906,289 of record OY720175.1, read on the forward strand.
TATGGCATAGATATGTACTCGTCTATTACCTAAATAAAAGAATAGCGACGGATTAGCTACTTCTTATTTTATATTTTTTCTTTCTTGTCGTTTTTGAAAGAACAAAACATTTAATAAATATTTTTCGCTACTCCGTGTTTATTAGTGTGACAGATTGATAGCGTATAAATATAACATAACAAAGGTACCTTTAGCTCAAAATATTTTGTCGTTGCTTACGACAGCTAAAACAAAGTTGGTATGGTTTATGTTTACCGAGGTTCTGCATGGACTCTCTTAATGGCATATTTTTAATTGGTTTTAAAGTAGACGGTCACAATAAAGTTACCACATTCATTAAATATTACAACCATTACCTAAGTATACCATAGGAATGTAATATCCCTGAAAAACACACGATTGTTATTGTAGAGTCTAAGTACGTTTGTACCGCAAACCGGAATGACTTACATATTTGAAAGCATTATTTTGGCTATTTTGTTTCATTGCTTCATGATATAAAATAGTAAAGCTTATAATGTATATAAGACTTACGAACAAAGACAGGAAAGTCACGATTAACTTTTAATAAACCGACTTCGTCTTGCTAGCAAGCCGTTACAATACATTACAATGCATACTATCTTGCAAACCGTACATTTTGTTTAATAACAAAAAATGAGTTGGTTGTTCGGTGCTAACACTGATTTCTATCACCACTTACAACGCGTATCAATATCGGTTTGTTAAAACTTGAAACACGTGTACCTTACAAGTTATCTGTGTGATTGAAAACACGAAAAAATAAAGCTTTTGGCACGTTCGTTAACGACCGGTCCTGTTGATTTGGCAGATGTGATTTTAGTCATTAGAGAGAAAAAATCAATTAATAACCGCCGTTTGTGTACAAAATTGATTACTGGAGGCTTCTGTAGTCAGCCGTCTGGCCGCACCCGAGGCATCCGTGTGAACTCTCCAAATCATAATTGCATACTGTCTAATCAACCATATTTTGTCCCTCTCTAATCTATAAACAATAGTCAGAGCGTGAAAGAGATAAGCCTTAGGAAGTAAATGTTGCTTCCACTCTTCATGACCACACTTTGATTGATGAACAGAGAAAACGCCTCGAGTGAGTTAATCACGCCTAAATTTAATTTAGAAGGAATATGAAAACATGAAGGCATTTGTTATGTTTTGTTTGTTTTAAAATGTTTTTTTTCCTGAAGCTTAATCTTACTTTTTGCTCATTGAAAATATGCGAAGTTTGACCCTAGAACATTTAAATTAACAAAAAAGTTTACACTATAGCGGTTGTAATTAAGGAATAAACTTTTAAAACTTTATGATACACCTTTTTTGTCAAATATTATAAGCTATAGCAAGTATAGCTATTAAGGTCGCGTCAAATGTTTCGTGGGAGACTAAAATTAAGATAAACGCTTCCCATTAGATCCATTTAATGTTGGAGCAATTCGGGACTATAAACATAATGCTTTTAATCATAGTAGGCAGATAGGCTCCAGTGTTATTTCTTACTAAAAGAATATAGAAAGGCTAAGAAACAATAGGAAACTTTAAAAAATTGTCATAATTCATTTTTTTATTTTTATAAAAACAATGGAACTGCAACTACGAGTATCTTACTATAACATAAGATGTTTACCTAATTGTGAAATATATTTTTATTAGAACATAAGAAAACGTAAACGTTTCTTTTAAGGAAACCATTTCAAATTGTAAATAGTTACATTAAGGTATTACCTTGTTACAAAACGAACACTAAAAGAAAAATCAGTACATTGTGTTTTTACCTGATTTTCTATTGAATGAAACTAAATTGTTATAAAATTTGTAAAAAAAAAATTCTATTGCCATCGCCATAGTTTTCATCGTTCGTATTTTCAATGGACATCGCTCATCATTTGTAGATAGCGCATAAATAAATAAATAATAAAGTAAATTGAAAACCTTCCCAAGTAATGGTCGGTGTGGCGAGTGAGCCTAATGGCTGTAATGACACCGGAGCCTTTGAATGGCCACGCCACTTAAATGTTTTAAACAAACAGTTTAAAGGTTCTATCCTTATAAGTGGTACAATAAAACTTAAATTTTCTCATACTTATAAAACTAGATCGTTTGAAAATTTGATTTTAATTAGGTAGATTTATGCCTGCTAAATATTGATTTTGCTATTGAACTATGAAAGATAAGGTAAATACGCTGTGTGACATAAAATTTACTCTACCATTAATATTGCTGTTGTGAAAAATTTAAAAAGATAGATTAGCCAACAATATGATACACAAGATGTGTATAGTTTCAGCCTGCCCTTATATAATATCTAAAACCATGGTGTACTTACTGTGCTTATGATTTTAGACCACTCGCAATTTTTCGTATATAAATGTTTGACAACTTTAATTAGACCTGCTTATCAGTCGTCTAGCTTTGACCTTGAAAATAAGAAAATATCAATTGAACGTACCATTTGTACACTCAAATCGCAAATATGTTCGTTTGAACTTAACATGTTAACGCTCCTTGATTTTATCAAATAGGCAGATGTATCACTTGTTATCTGAGTTGCGTGGGTGGACGGCGGCGAAGGTGTTGCCAATGAACTGATCTCAATGTGCTCATTGTTACCAACCCCTACATCGATTAGTGGCACACGACCGCCTACTGTTAACCACTTCCTTGTTTACATAAAACTTATGTATATAGCGGGTTAAACATAAATGATTATTAGATAAATATTAGATAACGTTACCAGTTTTGTAAAAGTGAAATTTGTCAAAATTTTGCTTCGTGTCTGACAGTTGCAGTGTGTTTAGTGCACGTGTTGCGTGAGGTACCGTCTTAACATTACCGTCTTGAAATATATTATGTCTACACTATGATAAATATTTGATTCATGTAATAATTGCTATAATATGTGTGTCCTAGTACGTTAGTTAATGTCTGACAACAACGTGTTTTATTTTCCAAGTCTACTTTTGATTAAAAAGTATAACTACAATAGAAAGTTTAAATTTAAATAATATTCAATTATTAATGTAATGTATGTATGTAATTTGTATAGTGCTTTACCTCATGTATGTGATACGTGTGGTAGAGCACTCTAAAATTGCTCCTGAACCTAATACAGTTCGACTAAGTAAATTCAACAAAAGGTCTTATTTAAAACATTACTATTTAGATCCAGATAGTATGTATTTGCAATTGATCTGCTGGAGAAAAGACTGTAAACTGATATATCTGAAAAACTTGCCGTTTTTCAGATATATCAGTTATCGAAAGTTTTTCAGATATAAAAATGACGGCAGAGCGACGCCGACGTAGCGGCGACTCGACGTAAAGGTTAAACCGAATATTCCAGTGCAACAGTCCATTCCTACTCGTTACGGAACGCACTGCATAAAAATACAAATATTCTATTAATGGCTTTGGATATCAAATAATATACAGCAACATGTATTATATTAATAACTACAAGAAATTATTGTACTCAATACTCAACCCATAAGCAACCATTTACATTGCATACGAACATCTGATCTATAATAATAATTTATCGACTTACCATCTTTAGGGGTGAGTGATGAATCATGATCTGTATTAAGGTAGGCACCCCTTTATAATTTAAATAATGGGTTTCAACACACATATTGGTAATTGTAATATGTATGCCTGAGGCTACATGTTTATGATGCAAAGCTGTGTTGAATCCAGCTGTTAAATATCTCGTGTGTCAATAGTACCTACAGAAGCGCATTGCGTTTTGTTGATCATGGTATAAACGGACAACTACATATCGTACGGTACCGTATCTCTGCAAATATTGCGGCCTTAACATATAGGGTCTTCTGATAAAATTGCCTCAGTGGTCATGGCAGGCAATGGCAATTGGGTTCCTTATTTTCTTTCAGTGGCTACTGTAAGAGGCGATCAATGACTTAATAAGCAATGAATAGGTAGAAAAGTTATGTATGTATACTTGGCCACTATGGCTAACTTCTCCCATATGAAGAGGCTTACGTCAGAAGCCAACGTTCTAGTCATGCACGACGTACTTGTTTATTATTATTTAATTAGTTTTTTATTAAGAGGCCTTAAGTTAACTCTTTCTGTTTCGGGTGATATGGTAAGGTAAAAACATACCGTGTGACCGAATTAATTTTTTATTAGAAATAAATCCGCGTCGCCGGCGCCAAAGGAGTTGTACGTAAAAAACAAATAAAAATAGGTTAGAACTAATGAGTGTGTAATCGCGTTAGTCTCGAGGGTGGCTCTCGGCCGGCGGTCCACCCTTACCTGGAAGGGTACATCCATCATTACTACTGCGGTATTAATCAAAGAATTTTATATCATTAATTCACAGTCTAAGTTAAAACTCTTAAAGCGCGTTCATTACCATGTCACTGTGCTGCTTTTACATATCATTGCTTCATATGTGAACTGATCAGAAACTGGAACGCACTGTTTAGCTCAAATAAGTAATTGATATACTAAAACTAGAACTACGATTGTAAGCCTAGTCAACATTATGTTATAACTTGTATCGCCCAGTTCGTGTTCACTATTCTAATCTTTCTTAGATAATTATAAATATATTTTTATTTTGTAACAATAAACCATAACAATAATACCATAATAATAATCTATAACAAATTTTCCGTGAAAAATAAAATAAAAATATTCAAATATTCCTTATTTTTTAATCTGTTACATAAAAAATATTTTTAAAAGATTATCTGTAATTACTTTATTTTATATTTATTAATAACAGACACCCAGACGCAAAAACATAGGACTTGGCGTAACTTGATGAGACTACCTGTCCACCCGTACAGTTTCGGTACTTTACTATTATAGTTCTACCGAGAATTACGCTTGTCAATTACGAGACCAGTAACGACATAAGTATAAATAACAATATTATGTTTATTATAACTCAGAAAGAATAACACAGACATTGATGAATGGTGTTCTTATCATATCTTTAAAGTGTTTTATCTCACCTTCGTGCATACTACTCAAGTCTGAAATCACTTATGATATAAATTTATCGCATCCGAGCCTTAAGCGAGTATGTCCTGTATTTAATTTCGGCGGCCCATTGCTCGAGACCTTTTGCCCTGTCCGTGTGAGCGGTCGTATTTATAGTCCGACTATGTTATTTTAAGGATAAAATTACTATATAAACAAGTAAAGCAAACTAAAAATAGATTACGAAATATCTTACAACAGCAACGCCCCTGGCATTAACCCTGAAAACTAAATTTACGGGAAGAAACATGAGGTAATATAATACAGTAAGATGATTCACACGCTGCCTTCATCACGGAGCGTAGTGCAGGCGTGCGTTTTCTTGCGTTGTTTTTAAGTATCTCTTCTTGTATACAAATAAAGCGTGGTGCAACACACTGAAAACGCATTCACGAGCGGTATAGATCTACCTTCGCCACGGACCCTGTAGCGTAGTGCGGGCTTGTGTGTAAATAGTTTTAAAATTAAAACACACAGAGACCTTATATGTAGATATGCATAATATAAAACTATATGAGTCGTGGTACAACACCGACATTTGTCCTGTTTAGTATACTATATCGTACTAGTTTTTAATCAAAGTTGTAATTAAGTATTGCTATCAAAATATCACCATAATATTTTTCTGTAAATCTACTAACTTACGCTTCCAAAGTGATAAAAATATTCACATTTAGTTAATTCACTTAATGTATCTAACTTACTGATATGAAGGCAGCAATTACTTGGTTATGAATACTGCATCTTAACATCCTTTAGTGTATTTAATTCGCTGGTCTGATAGTAATTAATAAGCTTAAGCGATACGCTGCTCGTGACCACCGAAGGGTGTCGTGACCGCGGTATCTCTGACCCTGCTCAGATTGAGATATCAAAATTCTCAATTCAATCCCAGAGTGATACATAAGTTTGTTTTATAGTTATCATTTGTGTTAGCCAACGGCAGGTCTGGTTTGGTTTGTACAGGATCATCATTAGCCAGCCTTCATGTAGCGATTAGCAATTATTGTTGCGCGAAAGATCAACGACCTCGGATACAAACTGGTGATAGTACTTACTAGTCATTTCTAAAATTACTAGGTATATTTTATAATAATATATATTTTCATGCTTCTTATGTTTATACATTATATAATTATTAATTAATCACGAGAGGCCGTAGACAAGTGTCAAAGATTTCTATTCTATTCATAGAATAGATAAGAAAATGTATGAGATTGACATAAGCGTTGGCGTTAGCTTATGTCAATCCAACACATTTCTTAATCTATTCTATGAATAGAATAGAAATCTTTGACACTTGTCTAGGGCCTCTGACTAGCCAGACCACTGATAAAGGATGCTCGTCAGTTCCTCAGACCTCACCGTTAGCTCTTATTCGGCATCGAAAATTATTGCCGTCTCTACAGCACTTATTATTAATAATAAAAATAATATTAATAATTATTATTAGTTATTGTAGCCGTCTCACTGACTGGGTTAATGGCCTACAGACGGCTTTTCACACAATTATTGATTATAGACAAAAAAAAACTAAAGAAATTGGGCAATAATTTATTTTGTGTTTTAATGAGAACATAGCAAAATCAAAGAAAAATCAAGACGAAATAAAATTTTGTTCTACACTTATAGACTATGATTAAAAAAATAAGCTAGCCAATATAAACATCCAATCTACATCAATATCAATGCAGTTTACGACTTAATCAGATAGCGCGGTAACAGATTTTATTGTTAACTCTGTTTACACTAGCTCAGTAACGTTATCTCCCATCTACGTAATGGAAAGAGCAAGTGAGCTAATTGTTTTTGTTCGTTCAAATGATTGTATCCGTTCAAAGCTCACGAGGGGCCGGCCTGCCTATATGCCCTGATTTATATTATTTTCGTTGCGTGAAGATGCATCAAGTCCTAAAGCGTTTGAGTTCGCGTGTTCATTGTTTTAGGCGATCGGTTTTAATTAAAAGGTATTTTAATTAAATATTTTTATATTAAACATGTGTTTGTGTTATCTATAAAGTTTGTGTGTTAATACTTTGCACGCACGTATCTTGTCAATGTGTTATCGCGAATTCTATACTACAAGGAACTTAACCGCTACAGTAACTACAGAGATTTGCACTTCGTAACTCTAGAATTACATTAGTATATTTAGAAAATACGATATATTTGGTAGTTATAATGTAAATAATATATAAAACTGCATTAAACAATAAACATTGAAATACGAATAATTTTTACCCAGTAATTTTCGTCTCGTCTAATAATAATTTCTGAACTACTTCTGTGCAACAAACAAACAGACACACATAATGGATATTACACGACATCATAGAGCTTATGACTGTTCATCCAAATTTCTTGAAATAATTCACAATAACATAAAATCAGTAAACTTTTAGTGTAATTGTACCAAGTTATAACAGTGAAACATTAAAACGTATCAATAAGCTAAATTGATTTTTCTAATGGTTTAATCTCGCTGTTGCTTCTTAAATTCAATTGGCCATAAGTTTCAATAAAGTTGTTAGTTACTATCATTCGGCGTTTCCAATTACTTCGGTGCACTAACATAAAGATAAACTGTGTTTGCTTTAGCCTGGAGGTCTGATTGAGCCATTTAATTTTATAAGTCGTATCTAGATAAAGTCTGTATGGCCGTGCGGTATGCCTGTTTTATTTAATGTACTTATTAATATATTTTTGTACGTATTAATTTAAGTGGAATATTAAAAGATAAACTTTTAAAAGTGGTATAATAAATACTTATCTATATTAGTATTCTTAATGTTTTTAAGCAGAAGCAGTTCTTGATGACCGTCGATTTGTTGAGAATATTAGGTAGGTCTTTTCACCATTTAATGTGAATAAAAAAGATTTACCTACTTTCGTAAATACAATCAATTTTCTACTTACACAGTATGTTTACATGGTTAATTCTAGTTAAGTACAAGCAAATAGTTTAATACGGGCAACCGATAGATGAGGGCGGCAAACGACCGACCACGGTGGCGAAAATTAGGGGAGGTCTATGTCCAGCAGTGGACGTCTTTTGGCTGATATGATAATGATGATGACATGCAAATATATTCCAAAAATATTCACACAAATAATACAGTTAAGTATAAATCAAATATGTTTTATATACATAGGTAATTATCAGGCACAAATTAATATCATATATATATAATTTCGTAATAATATACCTACATACGTACCTAGTACAGTTTTAGTGGTTCAAAGTGAACACGCAATATGCAAATCATATCAATTATCTAAATATAGAATCTGATTCGCTGACATATAAATAAGTATGTACGACAAGGAAGGAACTAACAGTTTTATAAGAATTTACATCACGCCTAAAGATATATATCACAGATTGCAAACAAAAGAAGCTTGGACAACACCTGCATTTATATAAACGATTACATTAGTGGGTTACTAATACAAAAATTTAAATTCACAAGTACGTACGCTTGGCGCCGACGACAGTTCATGCTTATCGGATATGAGAAGATTTACTCTCTGAATTATTAAAGAGATAATAGGTATTTATTAATAACAACAAAGAAAATAATTATGTTAAAAGATGCGAAGTAGTAGTGGACCACTGTGCACTGTCTTCTAAATTTTACATTACAGCACTAGGGACAAGCTTTGTGTTACAAAGTACTTTACAAACTTCCACCAAATAACAGACACAAATAAAACTTAGTATATGTTTGCCTGTCTGTTTTTTACCCTGTCACGCTTAAACCACTGACCTAATTTTAACGAAATTTGGTATAGAAATAGAATATACCTTGACGAACAACATAGGATGTCATAATTGGCAAAAGTATGAGCAACAGCTAGTATTTAGTACCTATATGTGACCTCTTGCACAGCAGTGCTGCAGTGGCTGTGCCACCGAAACAGATATGTCTCTAATGAAGTACAATGAAAAAAAATACTAAATATTTAGATAGAACCTATTTTACGAACAATATTAATAAAAGTATAGTAAGTGTATAGTATCCATTGTCAATCTGTTTACCAAGACCAATTATGCGTCTCTCAATAGTGATAAATATGGCAATATACTATGTATTGCTTGGCGAAGGATTTTGATCGTCATTTAAAGTATTTCGACTGAGCTGATAGCTAATGGCAATCAATAAATACTTAAATTAAACTTTTTTGATCACTATTGTATATTGTATGTTGCTATCAACATAAAGCGTTGATGTCTTTTGTATCCCGCAATCACTGTCTGACTGAGAGCATTGATTATGTGGTATTAGAATAACTTAAATTATATTGTAGTTGTCATGATCTTAAAAAGAAATTTTTCCTTTTTTAAAAAAATGATTAAAATTTATTTTGTAATAATTATTATATTCTGTTTAATTAAGAAGTTAAGAATTTTATCAATCACAATCATCTCTCAGAATCAGACAGATTGAATGAACATTTTTTATATGAGTAATTAATTATAAAAATCTTCGTGAAAATCACATAAATTTTTTTAAAAACAATTTATTATTAATTAATTAGCAATGTTGCTTTCTTGGTAAGTTCACAGATAAGCTCCGGTATATAAATTAATAAATAGGTATAATGTTTTAAGATAGGCTTCGAAATGAATTGTGCTTTAATAGCCTACGTAAATATTTCAAAGATGTACGTTCAAAACATTGTGAAAATAATCTCTTGTCGTTCTATAGTCATGAATTAAAAATACAACCAACAATGATAGTTTGAACAAAAGGAAAACCATTTAATAAAAGCAGTAGTTACAGGCATGTTCATGTGTCTACATTTAACTGCGTGAGTCGAGATCAGTATCGAATCTACTTCTTTACTCCGAACTAACTTAACAAAGTCTGTACTAATCAAACTGTTTCTACAATCATGACTCTTATTGCAATATAAATAAGGTTTAATAATGAGAAGTAAGTAGTTTTTGCAAGTGCGCAAGTAAGTTTGTTAGTTCACATGTTGAAACTTTTGTCATGTTATCGGGATTGAATCTGCCGCTAAGTTTTACGGTAATCGTAGTCTGTGTAGTACTTTTAAAATATTTATGTCGATCGTTTTTTTCTTGGTAGGTCTTACATTTAGTACACTCGAATACACTATACAGTATTTACATGATATACTGATAAGGATTTTAATAAGTTTTTAGTACAAGCTCTTACGGTGCAAATTATATGAAAACGTTTATTATATTTACAATCTTAGATATTGTTATAACAGCTTCTGTATATTATGAGTTTATCGCTTGCCTTACGGGTAACAGTGTAATATATTTAATGAGAAAATTAACAGCGCCTCTGATATTTACTCTGAAATATTTGCCATATTAATTTTTAACGCTGTTATGGATGTCATAAACGCACGCTAAGTGATCGTAGAGCTATTACTAGTGGTATCATGTCACGTAAGCACCATTTAGTTAGAATTACATTAAACTTGAATTGTTTTCTCACGGGCATGCATTATATCTGATGTATGGTACTATAGAACCGAGTGAATCATGACCCACCTAAGCTCATTTTGCCAATCCATCTAAATGCAAGTTAGAATATCGGTTAGAAGGCTTAAAGTTGAAACTGAGGGTTTGGAATTGAATGAAATACAGCCAAGTCATTTATTTGTTTATTTTTATTTATACATATTTCTATACTAATATTATAAATGCGAAAGTAACTCTGTCTATCTGTTCGTCTGTCTGTCAGTCTGTCTGCTAAGCTTTCACACCTAAACCACTGAGCCTATTTTGATGAAATTTTGAATAGAAATAGAATAAACCTTGGGAAAAAACATAGGCTATCTTTTAACGTGACTAAAATTAATTGGCTTGAAGGGGTTGAAATAGGAAATGACAGATTTTTTATGAAAAATCGTCAATATGTAAACAAAGACATGTTCATGATTAGTAAAAATATATTATGCGATAGCATTCACGCAGGCGGACTTGTCAATTTTTACTTTTTGTGATAGTGGCAAATAAAACGATATCAAAACAGATATAAAAAAATACAACATATTGTTATCATTTCTGGTAAACTATTATAAAATACTAAATTATTGATGCCACCTGAGTTTATAGCAAAACAGACAAACTAAAATTTAAACTAAGCAATTTAAAATTACGTATATAGATATAAAATTATAAGTAAGTTCCACATTACGCAGAAATGTAAGTACTAAAAATTCAAAACCGCTTTCTGAAAACCGTTGTCTCCGCCCAATAAGCAGCTGTGTCTCCAGGACTCACTAAGCCTCTATTATGGTTCCCTCTCGCATAAACACGCCGTAGTCCCATAAAAGCGGCCAATCGCGCCGAGCTTCAATTTATTCTTGAAATAAACCTGTCGCATACACTTAAAAACCCGCGGACGTGTGTATCGTATTTCAAATGAGATATCGCAGATTGCTATATTTCGAACTGATGAACCTTCCAAATTATCCTCATCACAATTTAAACAACTGGTTTCCAAATTTCTTAAGATTTTATGCACTTTATATGCAAAACAAATGTTTATAGCGTACCTACATCATGCATACTTAGCACCCTGTCTTTTTACACACAGAGGTTTGCAAAAGTGATATCCACGTGCCGCTATGTAATAGGTAGCAATGAGCATTTGTCAACAGAAAGCACATATAAATATTTTTGACCACGAACACCGATGTGCAGGTTGGTACATCCACCATTAAGATAGTTAGATGACCTGATAAATACGTTAAAAGCAGTGGCATCGTGCTACTTCCAATCGGCTCCTTTGGAAATCGATGAATGAGAATTTCGGTCAGCAGTTTTGGTCCACTTCTAACCAACATTTTTTAAAACTTCTTTTCATCATGTTTTCTTACTACTTAAACCCAGCAATGCCTACGGAGTTTGAAAAAGTCACAATGCTAGGTGTTTCTAGGTGCCTTCAATTATAATCCTAATGTCAATAAAATAAATTCTAACAGACAAATCGAACAAATAACTTCAGAACGTAAGCCTTACTAATTACCATAAAGTGACCGAAGCAGTATAGTATGTATAATCTAAATCAATAGTTTTTATCCGTGAAGCAGGTTCCAGATAAGCAAGTCCATCATGAAAGTATATACTTAATAATGATCTATGATCAATTACTAGAAAAAGTCTCAAGATGATAAGCGTATCGGATAGACAGGCTAATCAACTGCATAAGATTTTGCAAAGATTAAAGACCCATTTAATGAAAAATATCAACTTCATAACCGTATGACAGATATTATTTTAGAAACATAATTTATGGAATAACCATGTTGTGCTCTTGAGTATCAATTAAATTATACTTTAAATATGTTTTTCCTTTGAGTAATGTTGTTTGTTAGATAAGAAAATGGTGTATAACAACAGTTTAGTTTTAACTAAAATTAAGAATGATCTGCTTAATTTCATTCTTTGTTATCATTATTTATTATGCATTTAGAAATAAGATATTTTATGCATTTCCTTTCATTTTTTTTAAATTGTGTTTTATGTTCTATGTACGTCGTGTTTTTTACACAAATAAATGCTTTTTCTTTTCTTTCTTTCTTTCTTTCTATAATTTTATTAAATCGAGGAATTAATTTTTAAATAAAATGATTGATTTACACGATTCCTTAGAAGTAATAATGAATGTAGTAGGGAAGCATTGGCTAGTAAAGACTTGCGCAGATGTACGGTACCACCTGCGCTTGGACAATTTACACGTTTCATTATTTACTCATAATTTTCTTTGTGATTTGACATTTAAAATATACTACGGATTCTTAATTATTCATTTAGTAGAATATATTAAAGCTAGATATTAAACATACACATAACATACAATCCGACTGGTAGTTAAAAGGATAGAGCGTTCAAACAAACAAACAAACTTTTCCGCTTTAGATACGAGAATAGATTACCTACATAACATAACATGCAGAACGACATGATTGGTAGGGCAGATTTTATGTACCCAGTACTAGTTAAGTAATGTACCTAGATATCATATTCTCCATAACTCAACTTTTTAAATTCAAATTTTCTTCTAAAACTTGATAGATTCTTTCTTAGCAAGAGTTGATACACAAATCTTTGACATATCTGTTTGTTTTTAATCGACATATAAGAAACAGTAATCAATAATGACTAAGACTAAGCTACGTTAACCGCATTACATCAATATATCATTATGATGATTAATTTGTACAAATAAATAAAAAAAGCAAACAGAAATTTAATGCTCATGCCTTATCTATTTGAGAAGAGGCTATTGCACTGCAGTGGGACAATAAACAAGCTGGTATTATTTATTTATACATGTGCATTGACGGTATTTTATGATTTTCCTGCTGTCTATAGTAGAATAACGAGATTGACAGATTTCATTATTGAAGTCGACTATACACGCCCGCTAGACGTGCCAATCAACGTGCAAATTAGAAGAGTGATTTTCAACTAATCAGATTTGCAAGGCGATAGAATTTCAACTCGTCAGATTTTCAAGTCGTCATTATTAAAAAAGAGACATTTTACCAAGACAAGAAACTGAAGAACAACGAGTACCACAATCCTACGAAAAAACGAAGGAAAGCGGAAATAGAAAAAACATTATAATATACCGAATTATAGCAGATGGATTGAAGAGCAACAGCAATGTAGATAAAATAATAGATACACTGTGTAATGCTTAAGATTATTAAAAATTTCAACAGTTTTTTATGACTTTACTTCTCTGTTGTACTTTTGTGACAATTCGTGACAGTACGTAGTGTTGCACATCCGTCAAGTTGAAAAATCTGTCGAGTTGAAAATGAGGGAAACAATGTAATGAAATTATGATCAACCTCGTACTAAGAAGGAATATAAAATTTGTACCTGCTTTATATGCAAACAGATGGAATAAATCAAAATTGATTTCATTAAATTCTTGCTTGGTTTATAACATTTTCAAAAAATATTTATGTAGGTAATTAAATCGTGTAAGTTTATTAAATGAAAATAATATTTGCGTTCCAATATAATGTCTATGAATTTTATATCAGTATTAATTATATCTTAAATCTATTCACCTGTAAAAATCATGTTACAGTAAAATGTACCGTATTTCTTTAATGAAAAGACATATTTCGTTCTAAGGTTACCTTACAATTTCTGATATAATTATGGAAAAGAGGTGTGTGGAGACGACTGTACTTGTTTTTTTTTAAATTTATAATTTATTAATATTACCTATGTGAATTTAAATCATATAATATTATAAATAGTAAAAAATTAAAAAATTATCAATATATTAGTAACATCTTTACAGTGGATACAAAACCAGGTAAGTATACTTTTAATCTTTTATGTTATATTAATTTAATACTACCTAGACCTTGTCGAAAGTGTTAAATCTACTAATAAACTAAGATAAAAATAACACTTTAGAATTTTTTTTTCATTGCCAAGAGACTATGGCGAACAAACGAAAGGTCTACGGTAATCACTGCTCATGGACTTTAGTAATGCCCGGAGTTCAATATAGTCACTATTTAACATAAAGTTAGTGCTTTCCTAAAATCTCGTTCGAATAAGGTCATAATTAACAATCAAAAAATGCAAGTCTAACACCGTGTTCATGTCCTTTCTGTGACGTAGTTTTCAGTAAGCCAACGGACTCGCTGCGTGGGCAGGTGCTTGCCGCACACTTCTTTCATTAAAATTAATACCAATGTCGCGTGTGCGCATTCTTACTCGATAACGCCTCGACGTAATTAAGGTATGGGTTAAACGAGGCCCGGGCGGGCGCGCGCCAGCCACGCGCCAACGGTACTCCACGAAACGTTTAACAAGAAATTTTGTTACCATCAATATTTCTGCTTATGGTATCAGATTAACAGGTCCACTGAGATCAACTGCTTATACTTGCAGTTAATTTGTTATTAAAAAGTAACGTCTGCGTGTTTTAATGAAGATAAAAATATTGGGATGCGTTTCTTGCAAGCGCTTCCCTCTGTATCTGATTAGGCGCTGAACTTTACCGAAACAAGAAGGAAATCAGCTGAAGTCTACATTTGTTAATTATTACTGGTATCTAATCACTGTTCTGAATTTTAAATAATTTTTATCCAGTACAATATGGAAAGTGGATTATATTTTCGATTTAGATTTCTACGAGTATAAAGTTTAGACGTGAAAGCTTTACACAATAATCAATAGTAACAATAATATTACAGTAATTTAATAGTGACATCTGTTTATTTTAATAACCTCTAATTCGCCACCTTTGCTAGTTATAGACTGTTGATAATGAAAGTTTTGTGCATTGCACTTATGGATAAAAATACACGAGTGCCGTCGTGTATAACAAGAATCCATACAATTATAATAACCGCATACAATGTTTGCTTGTTTTTCGATTTGGCCGGTTTTAAAAGAACCGTGTATACATCTTTAATAATTTCATCGCTGGATAGTAATTAATGAGCATGGAGACACGGTTCAAGGACAAGGATCCAGATGAAAACGAGCACCATCAAATAAGTAGCTTTAAGCTGACCTGTAATTTCCAGCTAGCGTAATTAATTAATTCACACACTGCCCCGGATCACGGAACGTAGTGCGGGCGTGCGTGTTCTTGCGTTGTTTGTAAGTATCTCTCTTTGTATATTAATCACGCGTGGTGCAACACACTGAAAACGCATTCACACGTGGTGTAGATGTTCCTTTGCCTCGCAACCCGCAGAGTGATGCGGGGCAGTGTGTGAATCGCCTAAATGCACGCTTATTTAAGGACGACGGGCGCAATGCAAATTGCGACCAGTAATGTCGACGCGTGCGATGCAAATGCATAAGAAAATTGAGGTCTTAGAGTAAATATCTTAATTTTACTAAGCAGCCCAGATCCATTGCTGATGCCTATATTACAAGATATTTAATTATATTAGCTTATGTATTAGCTGTAACATTTTAATGTAAACTTGAAGGTGCAAATAAACATTTTTATTTTATTTATTACTTTTTATTATTTAATGGGTTGCCCGCCACTTTTATCAGATTGTCGCGACGATAAAAAAATATAATTGAAAATGTTCAAGACTGGTCTTTAATCAGCATTGGACAACTTTGCTTTGAGGTGATGATGATGTGAGTAAATATCAGAGGCACTGTTCATTTTTCCTACAATTATATAATAGTAGGAACTACAAGCCACTGCTTGCCTGTATAGACAGCCGTGAGATTCTTCAGCAGAACTAACCTCTGGCACAGTAGTCCCACGTACTCCGATGGCGCCACCGAGCCAGTCGCTAAATGACATTGATCAGATGATAAGATATGAGATTACGTTATACGAACGTAATATTCTTAATACTCCTAAAAATAATTCATTGTAAAGAAATCACAATTACAAATTTGTAGAAATTAACTCATGGCTATGCTAAACATTCACACACTAATAATTAGATTTAGCAAACGGTTCTTATCCCAGGTCTGATTCCAGTCTGAAATTGCGTACCGTAAATGGCAAATGTCTACTGTTTTCGTTTACGGCATGCGATTAATATTCAAGACAATAAAAATAAATATAAACAAATATTGATCGCTCAGGAACGCTCAGGGAATGATGTGAGTGTACCCTTATATGACAAACGTCTTTCTGCTGAAATTATGATTACGACACATTATATTCGACTGGACGAGTGGTAATCGAAAACATGTCATTCATAACATTTTGCTGACTCTGAATGGTATATAAATTATTATTCTAATACCTACACATTTTCTACAGTATTGTTAGAATGATTTCTATAGTTTTTGATTTTTGCGGCATTGCCTTTGCCGTGGAGTGTTAAATGGTACAAATATTAAACGCGCATGAAGTTTGTTTATTGGCAATCAGTATTCGAACGTTTATTTATGTTGGCCATTCATCTGCTGTTAACACTACAGCTGATGACGATCTTTAAGGCGTCTCAAATCAATAAAAATGACCGTAAAAAAGATTATACAATAGTTACAGATATAAAGAAACAATACTAATTAACTATTTAGAGGCGTCTTATCGCCGCAACTAACGAGGTATCGTAAACCTATAAACGAATTCGACAAGCCTTGTTTGTTACAAAATGAGGCAATTCCCTAAACTAGCCTTATTTATGGACACTGTGAATGTAAGGATAGATATACCTACGTGAAATATAGCGTACTAAATAATACAAGTTTCCTCATTATCAAAAAATAGAACAAGTTATGCAAGAACATTTTTATGAAGAGTTTGTAATTAGTAGTTTATGTTGACAAACAAACGCCCAATCTGTAAAATATATTATAGTATAAATATTTACCTTAATCGATATACGCGAACTACACGTGAATATATATCGGCACCATAATTATGTTGAAGAAGAACTTATAGCAAACTAGATGAACTTTCTGACTGCCTTGGTGGTTTAGTGGTACCGTGTACAGACTACCGTTCAAAGATCTTGAGTTTGATTCTGGTCTTGGGCAATGTAGTAGTAGGCTTTTCTATCGAAAGTTCTCAGAATGACAAACAATTAATCCGTGTCAACTTTTTATCCCAAAAATCAATTTGCGCGCAGGCGAACCCGCAGGGCGCAGCTAGTTAAAAAAAGACATTGATTGGATTGCTATTTATGATGCACACACAAAGGGTTTAAATTTCCCATGCATCAGCAATCTGGACCTGGATAAACAAGCAATATATCCAAAATCATTGTAACACAAATCTTTATCTCGAAATTCGACTATCAATCAATCGACATCCGATTGGTCAATGCAAAATCGAATCACAGCCGAATCGTATCTCGGTCACAATCGGTGTTGGGTTGTCGGTAAGTCGGATAAGTCTTCGTCACAGTGTCCAACGTCAAACGTCAGTCGTAGGTGGCGGTGACGGCGACACAGACCGATGCGATGTTCCGATAGCCCCCGTGTCACTGTCTTACAAACTTCAAGACATACTATTTGCATTTCGGTTGTCGTCCAACGAACGTGTGTTATCTGTCCTAGGACATGTAGGTGGTAAAACAAGTATATTCTGCCATGGATACATTTTTCAATGTCTATTAAAAAGTACTTTCTTTGAGTTTATTTTTGTTTTATTCTATTTTTATCGCCTTATTTAAATGTTACAGTTCATATATCGAACACTAAACTATTTCGTTTTATAAGTAGGTATACATTTTTATTGCAAGAATTTTGAAAGTACTGGTGTAGCATTAGCCACCACACTGAATTCGATCTCCACACGGCATAAATATTTATGTGACACAAATAAGAGTGTCCACTTTGACGAATTAAATGCCTGTATGTTTTATTTAGTTGCAATTGGCAATACCCCATAATTCTTTAGCATGCCTTATTTATGACACCACAAAAGTGTTTCCTCATTTTAAATATCTGGTGACTCAAAAAGAGTGATCTCGAAAGATCAAGAGTGATTTCTTGCAATTTTTCTCAAAACACAACTCTATTGAGCAAATTGGTTTGTATGAAAATCATTTCAATCTATTCATTTATTTATTTATTTTATTTATTTATTTATATCCACACACAAAACTTATAAAGATAGTACATAAAATAACAAGAGCACAAAGGTACTGCTTATTTCATCAGAAATTTCTTCCAGCAGACCTGCGACAGGAAAATTGATAAGAAACATAGACACATTCATTTGACATTCTACCGTTCTATTCTTAAATTACTCAAATTAATTAATGAGATAAACTTTGTATGGTTTTGAGTGTACTACGTGAGTTCGACAAATGGATGTGCGATGAACTCTTGTGCGACAGAACTTTTCAGTGTTATATGATGATGATGTTGAACTGTTACACCATACAACGCTTAAATAGTGGTAGGTATAAGTGTCTCATTGTATAACGTTAACCAGTTATTAGACATTTATGGCTATAGATACATTAGGTAGGTATGTACATCTTTACACAACAAAGAATCTACCATATTTTTCAACAATATAGAATTGATTTAAATCAAATAAACCATATACAGGGAAACCACAACTCATCGCTACAATATATCACACCTTGTTGGCGCGGAATGCCGAACTCCTCAATTGCTGTCTACGCTTGAGGTGAAATGTAAAACATTCCCTTTATTAATACTTAATACGATCACCCTTTGATTCGATGAATAGGAGTCACTCAACAAGTCGTTAATCAAACGATATTGGGTTATATCAGGTAGTTCTATTGTGTGATCGATGGCGGCTAGCTTTGCATCTATGATTTATAGACTGCGATAATTTTTAAACATTGCATTGATGAGACTTAAGCCTTTAAGATCAACTGGAAGCTACGAGCTACTAATGTAAGTTACTCTTATACTCGTTATTTAATATCGAGCATGATTAACAAAATTTTGAGAGATAAGTTAACCGATGTTTTGGTTTGATGGTTGTTTCATTATTACTTATGCTTTTGGGTGAATATGTTTTAGAGACATATATAGTATACATATATATATATAGTACAACATATATATATAGTAACATGTATATAGTACCATGTCAATAGCCTACAGTTATCATTATCACTACTCATAAAAAATCACCTATTTTTATTTTTAAAGCATAACGTTGAACATATGAATTCTCTCGAATAGTGTGAACCCAGAACTTCATATCAATAAGTAGCCATATGCATAACCACTGCGCTACCGAAGAGGTCTTAAAAATAATTATCTATATATTATGTATTGATAAAAACTTGTTCAAATATTGAGTCACAAATAGAAACTGAACATAGGGAGACTCAGTATAATAGCTTTTGGTTTTCCGGTTTTTTTTTATTCAAGACTCAAATACGATCGGCAATATTTATTTATTTATACTTCTTGCACAAAATACGAAGTAAATGTACAAAGGCGGACTTAATGCCAGAGGCATTCTCTACCAGTCAACCTTTGGGTGATGCAGAGATAAAACTTGGTAGGTGCATCATTCAGTAGTGAAAAGATAGAATAAAATATAGGTAATTATACTATTCATTTATACATACCTAAACATATTAATAAAAAAAAAACATCATACAAATCGTTATAAATACATGGCATATGAGAATATATATACATATATACCTACACAAAATAACGAGTAAGAAAGTTAAGACGATTCCGCCAGCAATTTGCTATAAAGCTGCCGCACTCTAGCCTTAAATGCGTCACGGTTAGTGGACATCCTGATTTCGAGAGATAGCTTGAATGTTAAAAGAATAGTGAACAAGAGAGGAACTATGAGGAGGACAAAGAAGTAGTAGATTGTTCGATGAGCGAAGCGTTCTATTATGACTTGAACATAGATATTGAAAGTGAGAGGTTAATTAAGAGGGTGCATTAGGAGAATTAAGAATGGAGTAAAGAGTTGGTCAACGCACGTAGGCTACGACGTTGACGTATAGGTAGCTAACCCAGTTGGGATCGATAAGTAGATACATGATCGTACTTACGAAGATTGAAAACGAATGCAATTATTGAGAAGTCGGTCGAGTTTATTGAGTAGATCTGCATTCGGGTCTAGATAGCATACATCACCATAGTCAATTATAGGAAAAATTAAGGTTTGCACGAGCATTGTTTTGGTAGACGACGGTAAAAAATTCTTCAGACGATAAAGAGATCGCAGGGTGCCCGTAACCTTCCGGCTAACATTGGTGACTTGCGCTTGCCAATTCAGTGTGGTGTCAATTTGTAACCCAAGGTCTCTGATATCGCAGCTAATAGGAATTACAGTGCCATTGAATATGACTGATGGTAGAGTCGAAACATCAAGCCTGCTAATTGTGCGAGGGCTACCAATAACGATCGCTTGGCGCTTGGCACCATGGCGTGGCGTATAAAAACAACGAGACATCTTTATCAAACCCTTCACTGTCCGTTCGTTCCTTTATTTAAAACGTAACCTGTCACTCCCACACTACTGATGCGTGACACAGCAGATGACAAAACTCCCATAATCATCACATGATGAGAAATTTCACCCTCACGTCCCACGTTGTATCTAATTGTTTTATTTGCAGTATTTGTCCAAATAACTCATTATTGTTATACAATTTCCGGTATTGTACTGGATATCTACGTATATCGAAACATAGTAGAACAATTTCATGCTATTACTAAATTTTCGAGTACACCTATATACGTGGAGTATACCTCCTAGTAGGCTCTCGTATTAATGTGTCAATCACTTTAGAGCAAGCTATGAGAAGCCTGCTCGTTGACAGTACGTGCAGAGTTGTAAAAATAAACTGAAATTAAAACCTACAAAAACACAAGGGTAATAAATTTTTATTGCTGCACCACATTAGACATTGAATTTGCCAGAAATATAGAGGTACAAATCAATTTAGGATAAACTATGATGTTAATTTATAAAATATCGAGTGCAAGAGCTGGAAACCTGATGAGGCACACCTTCGATTCCCTGTGTTACTTTATCTTCCTTCCTTCATTCTATTTCACAATCAGCAACGGCTTGATTGTATTTCTCGCATTGTCTCTACAATACTTACAGAACATATCCTTGTCCTTAGGCTATGTAGCCTTTTGCTATAATAAAACCAAAACAATTCATAACACTACAAATGTTTTAACAAACAATATTCGTGTTAATTCCAAACTGGTTTTCGTGGGTGGTGATATGAAACATGGGGTATCTACCCTCACAATAACAACACAATGACTTGAATTATCCCCGCATTCTTATTAGACATTTTACAAGACTCTTAACATGTTACTTAAGCACATTGTTAGCGACTTAACGACACAATTGAACGCTAATAAAACTATTCTTCTTTTGTTAGAGAGATATTTAATATTTATTAGTGGCCAGTGAGTTTGCCCACGGGTAATCAAAGGGCCCAGGCAAGTGGCATAGTTTTCTACTCTATTCATAGGGTAGATTAAAAAATGTTTATGCCAACGACAAAGTTGTAGTTGTAGTGGCATATGTCAATCCCATTCATTTTTAATCTATTCTATTAGCATTTATGCCACTTTTCTAGGGCCTCTGAACACGTCTGTTGCCTATAAAAGTGGCATTCGATCCATTCAACATTACGAATTTTTTTTTGTTGTCGTCTGTGGTAGACGAGCAAACAGCCCACGAGATAGTACGGGGTACTCATTGACAACTCAGAGTCTCTGGCATTGCTCTCGCAATGCTGCGAAGCCGTTGCCTACCGTGAAGGGAGTGGGATAGGTGAAGGGATTGAGGGAAGTGAGGGAAGTAAGGAAAAAGGAAAGGGGGAAAATGGGGTCTCCGGCGGTCTCACTCACCGAACGAAACGCAATAGTACGGATACTACTACTCTTATATGTATACGAAGGTTTGATATTAAATAAAAAGGCAATTAAATTAATCACAAAAATGTATTTTTTTTATATTATAGCCTACCAAAGTGACTTCACCCCGCCTGATGGTAAGCAGTCAGTGGAATCCAGAAGTGGCGGCCACTATACCAAAAGCCATCGTCTTGAACTGCTGGTATGGTGGCCTCTACTATGGCGGCTGGGAATGGGGTTAGGGGAAGGGAATGAGGGAGGTGAGGAAAGGGGGGAAATTGGGCCTCCTGCGCTCTCACTCACCGAACGAAACGCAGTAGTACGGATACCACTACTCTTAAGTCAATCATCTATGAGAGGGTAGTATTTCTCCGGACGATCCAGCCCATTCATGCTGAAATCAGCGTGGATCTACTACCGAATTGACGAGAAACTAAAATTGAAAATTTTCTAACAAAATAAATAATATTTTAGTAGTAAAAAGTAATACACCATTTATTATGACAAGTTCACTAACCTGTAATAAGCGCCAACGTTTATCCTTCGACGTGGATTATGACTTGACAGATTGTTTAGAATTAAAGAAATTAAAATAGTAGTCCTGTGTCTTAACTATTAAAGATATTTAGTTGATTTTTTTGTATCGCTTTATAATGTCACATACTATACGTAATTGCATTTAATATCATACCGTCGTATACACTCTGTATAGAAGATTGACTTCTATAAAAGGATAGTACTTCCCCGGAAGAATGATTTCTTTAATCATAATCAAACCATTCTGAATATTCAATGGTAAGTAAGTTAGATGATATTTGGTGTACAGATAACGTAGCGGCCTAATATTCCTGTAACCGCCTTTTACAAGAGCCACGAAAAGGGATCGAGTGTTTCTGCATTTTAAACCAAAGAGCGTCAGACAACTGAAAATCATTAAGCATCAAACTCAAACTCAAACTCAAAGCATTTATTTCATTTTGATCATAAAGTATGATGCTTATGAAAAGTCAAAATTACATGAAGTCAGCTAATTAACCTACAGCCAGTTCGCTGACGAGGTAGAGCTGTGAGAAGAACTGGCAAGAAACTCACGCCACTCTTTTCAATCGCCAGATAATTATACTTTTTTGTATGAGTTAGCAATTTTAACACATCAACGCAACCAAAGAACCATACAAAGTAATTATTACAAAACAACCAATTAATTTAATAACTAAGATTAAAAAAAAGAAAATAGAGCATTTCAATTATTTAGTTTCATTTAGTACGGTAATTTGACTACGTATTTTAATTAAAATCAAAAAAGTAAATGCGTCTCCCGGTCATATTGAACGACAAGGTAATACTGGATTAAGTATTAAATGTATGTCATGCCAAGATTGACCAGTCATCCCAGGTAGCACTCGTTCACAAGCATGACGCACAGACTAGCCATCATCACCTTCGCTATAATAGAGGGAAGGTGATGACCCAGCCAATACGACACCACAAGCCATGACATTTTAGTGAGCATGATAATGCAAGGCATGGGTGGTAAAAAGAACCATAATAAAATGTTATGTCTTACGAGTTAATAGTGATCATGATATGCATTTACTTCACATCAAACTTTTACTGCTATAGTCAATACATTTTTTTTAATTTTACTATAATAATCAGTATAATGTTAATCAAAGTCAATATAACATTAATTTTGCATTAAATGAGCAACTATACCCATGCTATTTTATCATTTAAATAATCATTAATATTATAAATAACCCTTTTGAATAAGTCGGTTTTTAACAGTTTGTTTGAATTTTTCTAAGGGTAGATTCGAAATGTCAATGGGTAGTAAAGCGTACACCAAGACCCGCAAATGAGTTGTTTACTTTATGTAGGCGATAGTATGTACCAACTAACTTATGTTTACCTCGAGTATTCACAGAATGCATGTCACAGTTTCTAGAATACAAGTGAATATTTTTTTTTTGATATATTGAGACGCCACTGTCAGAATACCTATCTCTTTAAACTTAATTGTAAATAGATCGCACTGCTCGTTTTTGAAGTATGAAAATTGACTCAATGTCCGCAGCCCTGCCCGAGAGCAGTAGGCAGCACGACACTATCCAGAAAACTCTGGCTGTTTTTTGTAGACTGAAGATATTTCGGTACTCTGGATGCTATAATTCAACTGAAATCTTAGAGAAATCTTGCTGTGCCCTACCCATTCTTAGAAGTTAAGTTATTATTTCTATTATTAATTTCATTGACCAATGTGAAGTAAAGATTTGATAAATACTGAATGTTTAAATATTATTCTATTTAGTTCGGAACTATTGATAGGGATTACTTTAATTCCACTGTCTTTTATTTTACCCTCTAATACGAACCCTAACGGAATAATATCGATACATCGATTACTCATAATAATCATAACAGGAAAAAAATGGTTATTTACTGAACCCATTAGCACCTCCCCGCAGGTCATATCCGGTACAAAATCAGGGGTTGAACCCCACAAGATGACTGGTCAATGAGAAGCTTGTTACTGGAGTCAATTTAAATACGATACACGATAAGTGTTTATGAGACTCTAAAAACCATATTTATCAGCCCGAACATACGTGACTGTACTGTTGAAAAAACTCCCTTTAATACATCGACACAATTTAAGACGGCCAACATTAAAACACACCTTACCTCTTTCGAGTTGAACATTTTACGACAGAAAATTTGAAAATGAGTGGACAAAAAATCTATTACGAGGACTATTAACCGCTAATACAGCATGAGGTATGTATCAACTAATGAAAACAAATGCCTATCATTGGAACAACCATATCGGTTCAATTAGTACAACTAACTATATGAAAGTTATGCAGTGCACGCAGTAGTAGCCGGTGCTTTGATCAAGGACCCGACGAATAAAACAGGAGAACTGCATAGCGGGTAAATCTAATTGATGATGGGTCCATGTAAACACCGTTGGCTGTCAGTAAGGCGGCGACTATCACACGAAAAGTATTGACATATTTTTAAATAAAAATGTACTTAAATCATTTGTGTTTGAATGTTCAAAGATGTTGTCGAAGTATTTAAAATTATCTAATAGTTTGGGGAATGTTAGACACTATCATTAATGCTATAAATTTGGGCTAAAGCTATGTCTGATAGGGGAAGTTTGAAGTGTTTTAAGACCTGTTGACGACAATAATTTTCAAATGTAAGATTAAATATGTTAAATATTTATTATAAATTAACAAGGATTCGTATCTATGGATAGGTATTAATGTGAAAGCTGACAAATTATTTATTGTTTGTAGGTAAACAGTGATAATCACTAATGAAGTATAAATTAAAGGTCAGCTGTTCTAATGTGTCAAAAGCTAAAGTTCGGGAATGCAACTCAGACTCTATTTATTTAAGTAATAGCTAAAATGTGAGCGTTATAACTACTACAACTGGGGTAGACAGAACAGACACTAATATTTTGAAGTCACGTTGGATTAAGCTTCTGCTATTCAATTAAACATGCATTCATCATATCAGCCGAAAGACGTCCACTGCTAGACATAGGCCTCCCCTAACTTTGCCGCCTTGGCCGGTCGTAAGCCGCCCTCATACATCAGTTGCCCGCCACCCTTCTAAGGTCGTCTGTCTACCTTGTAAGGGGTCTGCCCACGCTGCGTCTATATACTTGCGATATATATTAACAAAATGTTATTGCGCTATATGTATATTATAAATAAGTGGTTTTTGGTTTGAAACTAGGTAGTTTGATGTCAGCACTTTCTTAAGACAATTTTACTGTCTATAGACAATAATTATATTTACGTATAAAATAGATGTAATTTAATTATAAAAACATTAAGTATATCATTATTGAATATATTGTAAAATACTTTCCCAAACTTTACCCCCAATTCCCACAATCGGTTTCATTACAGTAAATGTTATTGTTTATCGATAAACTACCTATAAAAGTTGATACGTGAAATCTTGAGTCCATCTGTATGAGAGATCTTTAACCTCAGACACTCACTAAAATAAGGATAATACTGATGGGAGTTTCAATAATTCGTTTTACGATAGATTTATATTATATTTAAAGACATAAGTATGACAGTTGTGACAATGTCTCTTAATACTTTTAGTGCCAACGTATAACCTTTTCATTTCAATGAATAAGAATTTATCGATACTTAAAATTAAACGGTACTGTAGTACAACGATCGGTGGTCAGAAAAAACAGAAAAACTGGGCACGCGTTAGGCGATCTCCCCGCGCTCCAACCGCTTCCCAACCACGTAGCCAGGTACGGACCCGCACGTACGTAAGGGGAAGGGATGATCGAAAATAATAGGGGAAGAGAATTTTAAATTTTATATTTTTTGCAGCCGGCGCAGGTGATATAATGCGAGCGCGTGCGTCGGCCGCTCACTTGTACATGAAGCTCCACCGCCGCCGCTTGCGCTTGCCTTTTCAACCAAAAGCTCCCACGAAGCCTTACCTCCCTATCGCGCAGTGCTTTTCCGATAGCCGCGCCGACCGGTTGTGCTCTTTATCTGTCGTGAACACTCGCGTCGCGCGTACGTAAAATGTTACAAGAAATTCAACTCGTTCAAGGTCAGACGAACTATGTTGTCGTCGCGTCCGGATATCCTTCTACTACGTTAACGAAATCACCTGTTGAAAAAAGAAATATACCTATTGCACCGGCTCCTGAAAAAAATTATGTGACACATGATACGCCTCCAAATCTACAGTACAGAAAGAAGGTACACTTCAAGACGAATCCTTACACTGGACCTCAGGCAGCATCGATTGCAAGACGTAATGCCCGGGAACGTAATCGTGTTAAGCAAGTGAATGATGGATTCAATGCACTACGCCGTCACCTGCCCGCATCCGTTGTTGCTGCTTTATCAGGTGGCGCAAGACGTGGGTCTGGCAAAAAACTTAGCAAAGTAGACACACTCAGAATGGTAGTCGAATATATTAGATATCTACAGCAACTATTAGAAGAAAGTGATGCAGCTTTAGGTATTACACGTGATCAAGAAAATAGAGAAAATATTCCAAATAGAAATACATTACAACCTATGACGTCAATGGATATGGATGATGGATTTTTCTATGGAAGTGGATCTCCTTGCTCCGAGAAGCCAGACTCCCCTGCGCCCTCGGAGTGTTCATCTGGCGTTTCCTCGGCGTACTCAGCTGATCGATACGAGATCACCACATCACAACAACAGCTCGGGCCTATGGATGAGGACGAGCTACTAGATGTTATTTCATGGTGGCAGCAGAAGTAGATAATAAGTAAGTATATGACTTTAATTCTAACTTTTATTTATTAACTAAAATGTATTATCTTTTAATTAAAATTTATTTTACTGCCCTATGTTAGTAACATTTAAAACAAAAGCAACCAATAAGAAAACCATAGAAAATAATTATCAAATTTATTATCTAACTAATATTATCATATTTTTGTTCACAGGTAAAAATAGGAGTGACGATGTGAGTGAAACCCTCCGAGAACGATGACATTATTTATTTATAGTGCATTTATCGTTTATACGAAAAGACTCTTGTATATCTAGTCAAACCGGTAGTGCCTTTATTTAGATTTTAATAAACCTTAGTTACTAATAGTGGGGTAATTAATCACGTACAACCTGTGCTAAGATGGGATTTGAAATATTTGAGTATGTCAGCGTAACGTAGAAGTGTAAGTAATTATTGTGTATATAGCTGTGACATAATTTCGCTTGATTTATTAACTGAGGTGCTGAGATATTAGGTTTAAATCTTTAGTAAAGTGACTTTGGGTTGTTCTACGAAGTCATATATCTATTCAATATATTGTAGTCAGAATTGTGCTTGCATTGAATTGTGGTAAACAAATATACGGTAGACACGTACTCGTAAGTTTTCAGCATAAACGCAGAGCCACTTTCATGTTATATAAAATTGAATTTTATTGTTAATAGCTGAAATGACAGAACAATAAATAAAATGTATTTCTAATCCCATTCTTTGTTTACGGATGTTGTGACGTAGTGCTTTATACTTGTATAGACTGATTATAATTGTTTAAATTTTTGGTAATTTTGTTCGTCAATTAAATTATTATGTTCTTATAACATAAGTTAAAGATACCTAATATCTAGGCTGCAAAGTAGAAACTAAGATTATTAGACATTCAATGGTTGAGTACATGTTACCTTTTAATTATAATACCGAGGCTTTGTAATAAACGCATTTTGTATTGTCGGGACAGTCGATAATATCTTGTAAATATACCTTATCTAATTTTAAGTGATGAGGAGAAGAAATTAAAATTATTTATTGAATATAAATATTGTAATTTTATTTACCTAATAATTAATTATCTTAATTTACAGGAAAATATCGATTTTTATAAGTTACCTGAGGGCCAATGATTAATCAATGTATGTGATTGACATAAGCTAACGCCAACATTATCGTTAGCATAAATCAATCCATTCTATTCTAATCTAGTAGCATTTATGCCACTTGTCTATGCCCTCTATATTATCTTAAGAATCTATCTTTCAGCTTTGAGAAGTCCACTGATCTTAAAGAAAGGTGTTAGGTGATAGAATAATCAGGTAACGGTATTGCCCATTAGCTGATATTTTCTTGTGCTGTAGTTGTAAGGCGGACCGACCAGGTGAAGTCTGCTGTGGGTGGCGCCTTGAACGAGTGCAACAGGATAGCCACCACAGGAAAGAAATGGCGGATGATCGTGAGGCGAATAATATCTGCCTCTACTGAGGACACGACTTAATGACCACGATCGTTCTGCTAAAAGTGTCATGACGAAGAAGAAGAAGTTGGTAGATCTATGGTAGATGACGAGAAGATGGTTTGGTTACATAATATATTCAATAAGAAAAGTGATTGAGAAAAATCTTAACATTTCTAAATTCAGTAGATCTGATCTTGCTGGATGACTTTACTGACTAAGAAATTTCTATAACACTTGATCTATAAAGATGAAATTTGGTTAATATTTTATAGGTATAAAACGTAAGTTGAGAACAGATACTGCGGTAGGGTCTTATGAGGTGAGGTGTCAACGCGGGTGAAACCCGAGTCGGTCATTTGTTATAGTAGTTATTCACGAAGTATCACGTTCTTTTTCGTCGTCGTCCTAAAATACCGTAGAGGTAGACCCAGAGGGAGATGGCGGTATTAAATGGACACCTTTCGTAGTGACTGAGTCCAAATGATAATAAATCAGTTAAGAAGAAAAAACTGGTCAAAATCCTTTAGCGGAAATAGAAGAAAATCATACAAAAGCAAGTACTTACTGAATTTCAGCTCATCCAGTTCCACTTCTTGATACAATAGTTTCACTTTACAGATTTCGAGATAATAAATTTAGGAATCTTTGAGACTTCTAAGGGTCAGAACTCTATGTTTGCAATTGATTCATTGCTGATTAATCTTCACAGTCATTAATACGTTTTCAGTTTTGGTTTATACACTCAGAAAAATAAAAAACAATAACTATGAGATTTTTCTAGTTATTCTATCACGAGTAAACTAATTATTAACTAATTTTATCTAAACTCTGAAAAGAGTTTAGATAAAACTACACTTACCAATATCGTCCCATGTTCATGTACATACATACTACATACATTTTTCTCACGATGACATAAATTTGAATGAGCCCATTTAGTTATCTTAGTAAATACTAAAGGCGCTGTTTATTGACACGTACATACCAAAATTTGTACGCTTCCGCTGTCATCATCGGTGACAAATACGCATGTTAACTCGTGATACAGGCCATTTTTCATCTTGTGGTTATTAACATATTGTATAGATTAAGTTTAATACCTAATTGATATTTTAGTAATTTTTCAATGAAGGCAGTTTGTAATAGGTTGTCATGTTATCAACATTTTAATTCTGTACCTACAAACAAAATGGTGGAATGTTTTTAGAGAGTGTGTATAGAGAAAAAAGCTGGTAGCAAGTATAATTATATCGCATTTTTAACCGACTTAAAAAAAAGGAGGAGGTTTCTCAACCGTATATATATATATATATATTTTTTTTTTTTTTAATGTGTATTTTCTTTTTAATGTGTGTTCGTGGATAACTTCGTCGTTTATGAACCGATTTTGATGATTCTTTTTTTGTTAGAAGGGAGATATCTCAAGTGTGGTACCATGATAAGAAAACCAGGATCTGATGATGGAACTTTCGAAAATCATACTGACGACTAGTGCATTTGTTATTTTTTTTCGTTAAGTATTTTAAGGCACTACTATTTAGTGAAGGTTTGGGGTCAATCTGATAATGGAGCACAAAGATAGTTGAGGGAACTCCAACGACTTACAGCAATTACTTGGTGTTTGTTTGAACTTAATTTATTTTTCATGATGAGAACTTTGCACTCACGTGGGAAATAAGTGCCATTACAGGTGACTATAAACAGTCGAGGGAATTCCTCAACAGCAGTCATGTCGGGCTTACTTCATACGGTTCAATATGCCAAAATGTTTAGTGTGTACAAAAAATACCTAAGTAAGATTTATGTCTACCCATCACTAAAAATTGAGGTGCCAAGTAAATACTATAAGAACCTTACTACAATAGCAAATTAAGATTGATAATACCTTTAGGTACCTAATTATCTATTACTTGGCACCAACTTTATAAAATACTTATTCAATTATTTCTGATTAACTAAATTAAAATATGAATTACTTCATGCTATGTAAATTTATTTTTTACTTTTTAGTTTTCTTCCAGTTTGAAGACGGTTTTCTTTTTGTTAAAAATTATTTTATTTAAATATTTGGTCAGCAAGACAAATTAGCTAAAGTGATATTTTGACGTTTGATGTTTTTATTTTTGTCGGCCATAAGAAACTGCAAGCAATACTTGGTCAGCGACTAATAAAAGATTATCAGAAAATGATTAGGTTTTTTAGCTCGATAATGTTTATGTTATCAAAATAATAATGTTAACACAAAATTGTTACGTTTTTTTTTTTAAATATTTTATATTTAAAAAATACTAAACTGTTTGCTTTATTTTACGATCTAAATAAATAAAAATATTTATGTACCTCAGACTCGAACAACTAATGTGAGTTTAGTTAGATAGTGGCCTATCTGAGTTGTTCTAAATCTGTGCGTTATTTTGTTTTCATGAATTCACATTTCATCGTTCAGCTAAAAAATACTTCGAACTTTTAATCTGATTACATTTATTATTCATTTTTTGCAATTTGAAAAATTATCTGTGGCTAATACGTACATAGGTATATATTATACCTATATAGGGACGCCACGCGCAACCGCCGCGTGCCCTCATATTTGACAATATCTTAATAAAACAACACAAAATTACAGTTATTCGCGGCCACGTTCCGCGACTAATAAAAAAAAATAATACCAGTTTATCCACCCACATTGGTTATAAATTAATAGAATCTGCCCTCATCCTTGTGTCATATAATAATGGTTGATTGGGTTCGTGTGAGGTATTTTTTTATTATTTTTAGGAAATATCTCGTCGCGTCCCGCCAATTCCCTACATCTGGACAACGATGATTTATTATGTAAAGGGTAATAACAGGATTGACATCGTGTAGGATCATTTGTTTGTTATGAGCTACAGAAATTTTATGAATAGCAAACGCTATGCTATAATAAAATTATACTCATATAATATTAACCACCATTAAATTTTCAATTTTAATTTTATGATAAAATTAAGATGAAGTATGTAAAGAAGAGGCTCGTACATAATTAACATAATAGTTGGGAACCTTCCCGATCAACATACTACCTAAAATACTAATTAGCTATTTTTTTATACAACATTGGTGAAAAACAAGCATACGGCCCACCTGATGGTAAGTGGTAACCGTAACCTAAAGAGATGGCTGTGTTTTCCAAGCATCAAAAAATTAATAACCCTTTTATAACACAACTAAACGGTTGCCGATCAAGAAGGCAGTGAGGAAAGAAAAGGGAAACGAAAGAGGACCGAGAGTGTATTTGGGCTGCACGCACTCTCAATTAAGCTAAATTTCTTTGGTAGAAAATTAATATAGAGAATCTGCATAATATGAATTCACAATGCAAGTTAACTGTCCTGAGAGAAATATTGAAAGTCATAGTACTAAATTATTAATAATTATACTTTATACTCATCCTAAAACTTTATAATAAATAAACTTTATAAAACCTTAAACTTTAGTGTTCAAACCGTGTGCGGTCGGCTGTCTACCAATGTACCCATCATAGCACGCATCTGTATAAACGTAGGCGCCAAGCCATTTGGTAAGAAAGTTTGTTACATAATAATGGATCACTAAGCTCTTCATCATATTTAAACTTAGGAGCTTGTATATAATTTAAACTTTGTGCAAGACAACAAAAGTTCGAATACTTAATTCGAGCGCATGATTATTTGGTCTTAGACGGAATTTTGTAATTTTTACTTTTTTTCTTTACAAATTTTATACATATTTATACCAATTACTATTTATTAAGAAAGGCTGTGGATGATAGTGATGATTAATTATTATAAAAAGCATTGTGTTAACAAGTTGTCATCACTGATCAAGTGGTCAACTGTTTATCTGCCAGCGTTAGAATTTCAGGAAAAAGTTAAGAACTCATCGCCTAAACCTCACGTTTAGAAATTTTTTAAGAGTGTAAACATACAAATAATATTGTCAGCCTTATTCCTAGTGCACGGTGGCTGATCAGCTCACAGATCTGCCGCTTGCCAGGATGCTCTATAAAATGTATAAAAAAGAAACAGAAGCAAATAATAGGTAAATTTATATGTCTACGTAAATTATGTTTAACTTCATTGTTAGACCTTTTGACAAATTCACTTGTAGCTTCACGTGTGAGATCGACCGTGTTATCCTCTGGTCCAATAAAAAAGTTATTGTTTTGATAAAAAATGACATGCCACACAAACATCTGATAATAGACGTGGGCGGGGATATAACAAAAGAGAATTGGTTAGCACCACGAAACAACAATAGTGAATGAAGTTTTAGTTCGGGTGTAAAATTAAGTTTTCTAACATCGGCCTTCCTTTGTTTGTCTGTTGGTTTTTTTAAACGACACCCATCCTCACAATAAGACTGTTTGCTCTACTAACGATTTAACTGCAATGTAATTACTGTTTTCGATTATATTTCACCAATTTGTAGATTGACGGACTGTAATTTGGCAACATAACACAGAATCCAAAGAACTATTATTACAAAATAATAATCTTCAAGATATATTTTTTGTCTTCTTTGTATCATGGCTCATAGATAGTAAGCATTAATCAAGCCACGCACATATTATTTTATCTGAGAAACTTCCTGCATTCTCGGTTTAATAAAAGCTACTTTTAGGGTGTTTATCTTGCTAATGATGTTTTACGATGTTGCAGCACTCGACGTTATCGCCCGCCGTCGCCTACAGTAGCTGTGCACCTCGTATATCTAACAAAATCTCCTCTATGTGCACGATATAAGGTTCTATTTCAAGATAGAGAAATACAGCAAGTTGGTAGCATTCTCCCATCGGCTATGTCTTTGTCGCCTCTCATATCTATAGGTAACTTAATTAATTGACGGATTGCGGTAGCGGTCGAACTGATTAGAGCCTTTTTGTGCAACGCCCCAACTCTTTTGTTGAAGAAGTTATCTTAGTGATAATGGAATTGACTTCACGTGTTTTGCGGCTTTATGTTCTTTGAACGGCAGCACCCGAATAAAACAATGCAGTAGTCGGGTGGCGAACGTACTTACTGTGTTTGTATAACTTTCAATACAGAAGCAACGATAGGGTTCAGGCGATATTTATAAAGAACGGTAACATCACTGGAAGTAAAATTATCCACCTACTCGCAAATCTTAATTCCATTTATCAAGAGATGAGCAGATGGTTGTCAACACATAATAAAATTTTATTAAACATAAACTGTGCCATTTTCTTAAGTGTGATCCCTAAAAAATATTAAATTTTTGAATGTAGATATTTAATATTTCATAACATATTGTCTAAATCACGTCCTATAAAAAATTCTTACAAAAAGTGATAAGTATGATAGTAACATGTAACACCATAGATATTATCACTTAACTACTGCTGACGTGTAACTGCCTCTTATATTAATTTACGTGAGCACACGTGACTTGAGCAGCCATGTAGTTACTTAATAATAGCCATAAAGAGCTTCTTGAACGGTTTCCAACAGATCTACTTATGGAATAATAACCCAATTGAATATTTCGGTGCCGAGAACAAAAGCCGGCAACACGGCTGTCGGCCACATTACCGCCCTACCACAATAAATCCAGGAGGTCCGTCGCCAAAGGGCTAATTACTCTGAATATCGGTTGATATACTGTCTACTTAGGAGTCGTGATGTATGGCTGCACTCAAAGGATCGGACGCCGCGAGCCTCCGGCGCCGGCGCTGGCACGATGCTACGATTATAAATAAGCATGTTTAGGATAACGATTGTCGACAGTGCTGTTAGACTTCATAATAAAGCATAATAGAAAAATATTTTTAATAGAGCCCTGAGTTACGCCGAGTAAAGGTAAGGCCCTGAAGCTTTTTCTTATATATTATATTAAATATTTGAACTGCCTACTTTCCTAAGACAGCAAAATATGCTACACTACGTAGCCTGACTGATAGTTTACTTAAATGTCGTGTGTAAACAGTTATTTTTATGTGAGAGCATACTTTGCTTTAGTAAACACAAACTCATTAAACTCCTTTTTCATAAGAAAGTCAACTTTTTGTAAAATTTAAACCATAACAATATTTTTAAGACCAAATCTTATAGATACTATTATCTACTAGTGTTATTAATAGCCCTGAAACTTGCAACAAAGTTCTACAGAGGGCTAGATATCAAATTGCTTGGAATACAATGTACGATGTACAATCAAAGACTCACGTAACTTCTTTCATATCGACATCGAATGAGATGTCCAAGATATGCATTGTATTCGAGCAACAATAGCACACATGATCTAGATTAGTGACGCGCATTGTGTCCCCAAAGCACGACCCAAAGGGTTGCAGTGCTTTGTGTGGGAACAAACGGTGCGCCGCGAATAATGCGCCGATACCCGCAAACACCTCGACTGCAAATTCAGATTCTATGAATTTGTAAAGAAAATAAATATAACTTTGACAGCTTTTATTCATCATTTATAATATTTTTGAATGCGAATAATAACATATTACTAGAGAGAAAAAAATATATATAAAATTACAAATTTGCACAACACAAAATACATTGTATAGAATATTATTTTAGCAATATATCATATTTGAAATATGATAAAATATCCTATTAATATTATAAATGCAAAGTTTGTGCGTGTGTTTGTTACCACTCAGCGCCTAAACAGCTGAACCGATTTCGATGAAAATTGGTATGTAGATGGTTTCGGTGCCGGAAACGAACATAGGGTTTTTGATTTTTTCCCGAATAATGGTCTGGTTTCCAAGGATACAACAAAATATATTTTAGGCGCGGGCGCGAGGGCACAGCTAGTAAATTTATAGTATAAGACCGACGTTTATGAGAGAAGACGTGGATGAACGTACAAACAGCAATATTATATTAAAATGAAGACAATCACAGTAATATAGACGTGTACACAATTCTCGGGCAATACTTTTCTTATATAAGTGCTATTATTGTTTCCCTGTCTTCTGCTAACTAAAGTCAATGTTTGGAAAAGCGGCTTTGTCAGCAAAAGTCAATTTGCCTCATAGGTTTAGCTTATCGGTATCTCCTGTATCGTAGCCATTGAAGCAATGCGACACCATAAGCATAAAAAGTTAATTAAATTTTAGTGCTATAGAAAAATTCTTAGCTACGTTAATAAGAAGAAGTGTGATATGATAAATATAAATAAGTACTTTACAATATCCAATAGTTAATAGTTATACTTTTAGTGTAAGATAGATTTACTAGCTACAATACAATTTCACACTACCCCAATCTTTGTCATAACATCCACGAACAAATGTACACAACAAAATCCCAAATAAATTATAAATGTTACAGTACGCGGTAATCTTTTACCAAACACAACCACAATGCTCTCTGATAAGATCAAAACTCTTGCTTCAACAGACAAATTGTTGGTGAACAGACAATAACATTGATAATATGTTTACAAAACATGTCATTCATGAGGATTTATTTTAAATGATGGTGGTGTACCGTGAAATTGATCTACTGCTACCAAGAATTTGATGGCATATCTTATTCATCATCATGTACCTACGCTTAGTCATATATTGATTCTGAAAACAACAGATACGAAAGGTTGAATAAGAAAAAAGCCTGACTGCAATGACCTTGCTACTAAAACACGAGCTTTTAAGTATTATTTTGAAAAAGCATCACGTTTTTACCCTGATATTGTTAGGGAAAATGTCGAGGATTGTTATATTACGTCATACTTTGTAGTCTACCTCAAATTTATAATCCTAGCTTGTAGTAATTTGCGTAATAAGAAGTGTAATGAGGATTAGTCTGTGTAATGACTCTACCTGATCTGCGAACTACTGAAAAGCAAAATTGATGCAATTTTCATTAAGTTATATTAGTTTTTGCTAATTTAAAATGGGTGATCAGATGTATTATAAATGTAATCCAACCAAGCTCAAATTGACGTGGTAGAGACTAGCCTATTACCATACTGGTTTTACCATATAGTAATTTTCCCAACCCAATCCCTAAAACTCATTGTGTTATATAAAATTCAAAATTATATTTTCTGTAAAGGAACAAAATATACTTCGAAACAAAACCTAATTTTTAACTTAATTTTATTCTACAATGTGCAAAAACTGACTAAAGAAATAAATATCCTTAAGCTCAATCAACACCTTCATTTTCCTTTGTGTTAAGAGTGAAAGCTTTAGTACTCAGCACAAAATGAAGCTGTTTACGAGCATAGTTTTAATACGGGCTATGGCTAGTACATTAAGTGCGTAGGGCAGATGTTAAGGATTGTGGCAGCAAGGTGTCCGTCTTCGCTCAGGTGCCACCGGCACAAGCCACAGCTTTGTCATCGTCTTGTACTGTCGCGCGCAATGTATTTAAGTATTTCAATTATTAAATTTTAAATCGTATTTTATCTGTGGAGCTTATAATGACTTGTAGGGTGCTAACTGTTGAAAAAAATCCTTGCAGTACCT
Source organism: Parascotia fuliginaria (assembly GCA_963082885.1). NCBI lineage: Eukaryota > Metazoa > Arthropoda > Insecta > Lepidoptera > Erebidae > Parascotia > Parascotia fuliginaria. The sequence goes on from OY720175.1 coordinate 6,943,861, forward strand.
TTATGAGAAGAAGCATAGTTTGCCCAGATACCTACTTAATTACTAGATTATAGAATTATTAGATACCTTTTCTTATGTATCAATTAACAAATGCATATATCTGCATAATACACTATAGGTGTACTCTTAAAGTTTCTTGCGATGGAAGGTTATCTATTTGACCGTTTAGTATTTTAGAACTTAGTAAAGAACCACAAGCACCTTACATTCTACTATAATACAATACTAAATTCTATATACCTATTTTTGGTTAAAAGTATAATTTCAGATATTATGCGGCAGGAGTTTCAAATTTAGAATCTCTGTGAAAATATAAAAGTTTAGGTTAGTGACTTTTGTATCATAGTCAGTTATAAAAATGAATATTTTAATAGATTTTTGACTATAACTGTACAGATCATTGATTGTAATTTTTTTTAACGTCCGCTTTTATACAAACGCGAAATATAACGACAATCGGTACAATGATTATAATTTTATACATTTCCTTAGCGAGCTTTAATGTATTCCATGTCTTTACGTAGAAAGTTGTCTTTACGTTGTAATCATTATTTATTTTAACAACTTAATTTCTCTGATTAATTCATGCCGGCAGCTGAAAGTATTAAAAGTACCTAATTCAGAAATCTGTATTTTACTTTTTAGTTCTTTTTCGCTTATAATTTAGTATAAATAAAATGGCTTTGAGTATCGATAGGTAATAATGACACGTGTAGTAAGCTTGTACACTATGCAGCAATTAGTTGTAACTTGTTTTATATTATATTTTAATATGAAAAATAAAAATACGAGTACCCAATCCGTTTGAGTTCGGCAAGTATAAAACAAGATCATTCCCATCCCGTTATCACTATCGCAGTCTACATAGGTTTAATGAGACTACCAGCTGTTAGGGTTTTAATTGAGCCTATAAGATACAACACATATAAAATAGAAACCATTTTTTAGAAGATAAATTAAATTTTAGACTACATTAGAATAATTTGAGTTTCTGCCCTGCATGCCCGGAGTCATGCACGGCAGAGGATCTCATAAATGCCTCCGACACTGCTGTCCGAATTATTGGGCTAAAAAAATATACTTATAAAGGTTTAAAAAGGTGACAAGTTGTCGACACGAAAGAAAAAGGTTAGAATAAAGAAATGCAAATATATTATGCAAAAATGTATAAACATGTACCAAAGGTAGCATCCAAATTTTAACCAAACTGTATCATTAGCCATCAGGTGGTTAGTATATGCCCGGTTACCGTAGTCTATGGCCATGGCTGCGTTCTCTTAACATTGCAGAAAAAAACTAAAACACAACCAATCTATTGCTGACCAATAACTGAATAAGAAGCGAATGAGCGATATACGATTATGTCAGTAATAAGTAATCTAAGTGCAAACCAACCTTACTGTCAATATATAAACGAATAATTACACATCTCTAAGCAGATGCTCGTGTTATTGCATAAACCAAGGTGCACACCAGATGAAACCTTAAGGGCTGCCGGTGTTCTTTAGTCAAACTGTTTATTGATTACCCCGATGACAGTTTACGCAAAAACTTTCTATTTGCAATACCCCTTTCTTTGTAATATTTGTGCAACACTACTTTCTCGTTCGGTCAATATTGTACAAATTTAAGGCACATGCTAAAACCAGGTGCGGATTTAAAATCATATAGATATGATTCAGATGTGCAATTGTACATATTGGCACACTTCTATGGTTTGAATAGAAAATGTGTAAGGATTATCAAGGTGTGTTGTTAGTATAGTAAAATTTGATTGAATAAATCTGGTCCAGGTCCATCAACAATCTGATAAAGCTGCTAGACCACCGATAGCACTAAAACAAATCACAACCAGTTAAAGTGGAGAAGCTTGAAGAAGGTTAGGTGCTGTTGCATTTACCTTCTATCAACTAACAGGATATAGGTCCCGTTAGTTGATGGAAGGTAAAAGCACCAGTAATGCACAAGGAACCAGTGATGGACATATTATTAACTAATAGAATTGAGTTTTTAATGTTAGCAATAATTGACTATAAACAAAAGTCATCGAGCTATCAATTTGCCGTTTCAATTAAATTTGACGTTATTTTTTTAAATTCAGTATTTGAATTAAATTTTTCGGAAGGCACAAAGTACTCGTGGTATTGAAATTTATATTCACGGCTGTTTACAAAATGTATTAGATTGTCTTTTAATTTATTATAGCTTCATTCAAACCAAAATGGCTTTTTGTGCCTGCATGAAAATAAGATGAAAATACAGTTTTAACATCACAGTGTGTTTTCATCTTAACTACCCATCACTGGCGCAAACAATTAAAGTTTTTTATTTTTTAATAACATTAAAACCAATTGCAGTCTCCTACATTAAATACAGCAGAAATGTAGAAAAACACAGGAATTTCAATTTTCAAATTGTGTTGTATTGAAACAACAAATTTGCGCTTAAAGTGTCATTTGGTGCCTTTCGTAGTTTGATTAAAGGGATAACGATAATTATGAAGAATCTGATTAATACAGTTAGGAGAAAATATATTAAAATTTTATAGATACTAGGCAGAGGCTATAAAATTAATGGAATATAGACAGAGCAGGCAAATGCTATATTCGATAGAAAAATCGAGAATGTATTATCTGGAATCATGGTAGTATTGTCCCATGGTACTCATTTTAAAATTGCCTTCTTGTACATGTGTACTTATTTGGTGGTGTGTACAATAAATATTATTTGTTGGTATTGTATTGTAGTATTGTAATTAATAGTTATTAGTACTTACTAGGTACTACCTTTCATGGGTAAGTATAAAAGTCTTATCTTTACGCTTTCAAGCGTTCTTCAATCAACAGGCACAGAACAAGCAACAAATAAAATATGTAGGTAAGTACTAATAAGAACTTAATGAAAATTGCAAATGTTCTGCAAACGGTCTTCACCACTGGCAGTCAACAGGAGTGAGTGCTGTAAGTAAACTAAATACATGCTGTGCAATGTTTAATTAAATCATCATAAAATCGGTTTTTTAACAACATTGTAATAAACACTTTACGGATTACAAGACGTCATAAAACGCTGCTATTTGGTACTTAAAATATGATAGCGGTAGCATCGGAGTTATTAATTCGTCAAAATTTGAATGTCAATGAAGTTTGGGTAAAGCAAACAGAGGCGATGTGTATACCGGTAAGTTAGATATTTCACGCGGCGACGTTTACATCGGTGTTAACGAGGTATCCTTCTATAAAATGTTTTGTGTCCACACATAAATCTTATGGAAAGCAGAAGATTTCAGAATTCAAAGGTATAAATATTGATATATGTTTATTGCATAATAAAACGTTATGTGTATAGGAAATACACGAAGGAAAGAATATGCTCGATGATTTAGTTCTTAAATATTTATTTGAGTGCGACAGCATTACGTAGGTACTTCTAATGTTATACGTCATAGCTTAATGGTTCTCACAGTCGTAATTTTATAATTTATAGATTAATGATCACTGCTTTGCAACGCCTACGGAAGGTGATATTTATTACGTAACAACCTTAAAGTCTTTGAATGTACTGAATTATTTTTTCAGAGCCTAGATAAAATAATATCTGAAGATCGCTCAACCACAGTTAACGCGCGTTACACGTTCAAATAATTTAAATCTCAAAATAAACACTTGGGGCGCTGTTGAGTTTTAGATAAAAATTTTATACTGTTTGTGAGATACATGCACGTTAATTAATTGCCGAGCTATAGATTACTATATTAAGAATAATTTAGATCATAGGTAAAAAAATAAAAATAGACTGTGGAGATTATAACTTACTGTGTAATAGAACCTTATTAAGTGCTTTTATGATGCTATTTAACTACGTTATTCAGGCGGATTGTTAAATATATAATAAGTGATTTAATAGGCAGGTAGACTCATGTTCCATTAGTCGTCTCTTACACCCACGGAAAAAGTGAGATGGTTCCATATTCTTGACCAGAGACCACACTGCAATGAAATAAATATACAAATTAAAAATATTATTAAAGGAGCCGGTTATTCGGATTTATTAGTAATTAAATCACTTAACTGTTTTTCAATGGTATATTACTGTCCATTTATAAAATCGTTCTAAAATTAAAACCCTCGGCGTTAATTCATTCATTAAACCCATTAAAGACTTAGTGTATTACGGTGCTCCGTTATATTTATGTGTGAAAAGTGGCATAAATTATTGATTTTTGTTCAATTCATTATCATCCATTATCCCTTGATAAGTGATAATAATTTAGTCAAGATGTAAGTAATAAAAGTCAAAACACTTACACAAGGAAAACTGCTCGCAATCAATTTTAATTGTTTAATGACCAAATTAATTATTTTAAATGCCAATTAATGCCTTTAGATTCGAATAATGAATTATTTGAATTCTGACGTAGTATATATCTCATTGATTTAATTTAACGCTTTCAAAAGTGTAAAGACCGCGATAATATACACCTATAGTAATTTACTTAAGTGGTTGATAACGTGTGTAAAAAATAAAGAAAAGTTATTTTTTTTAATTAACACATTAAGGGCTGATATCTTAATCTGTTTGGCGCCAATTCTAAAAAGACTTCACCCCTTGATAACATTCTCGACTGTCTCGACGACTCTCTTTATCAGAGGTTCACAGTATATCTATGAAACGGGATAATAATGTGCAAAAAATCGACGGATTCTTTTCAAACAATAGTTTTTTTAAATATATTTTGAAAGTAGACCACCCTATGAAGAGATGGCGAAAGAATGTATTATTTTAAAAGACCGAGTTACATAATACTTTAGATTAGGCAATTCCCAACGCAACTAATTCATTTTGTGAAGTTATTAGTCATTTAAAAGTCTTTCTTAAAATAAAGATTACTAAAATGTCTCGCAGTAAATACTTTTAGGCATCGGCCTAAAACATCCTAAAGTAGCAATTGAGCTATAAGTATACAGATAATAAATATTTAAATAAATTAACTTACTGAAAATTAAATGGAAGCCTACCACCATCTAAGCAGTATTATTTTAATATTACTTTGAGTTTTGTCTTTTTCTGTTGTAGTATTAAAAACAAGAATAGAGACAAAGTAAGGTTATAATAAGATTGCTATAAGAGGTTTGTATTAAAGCCCCAGAGGCCCGAGACAAGTGTCAAAGATTTCTATTCTACTCATAGAATAGATTAAAAAATGTATTGGATTGACATAAGCTAACGCCAACGCTTATGTCATTCTCATACATTTTTTTATCTATTCTATGAATAGAATAGAAATCTTTGACACTTGTCTAGGGCCTCAGGATAGGGATAAGACACTATTCTATTCTCAGAGTTCGATGAGATAGCATTACACTATAACCGAAGAGAGATCAGACATGTGACCTACGGTTTTATCTGTAATATTATATAAAGCGGAAGTGTTTGCTTGTTTGTTTGTTTGTTTGAACGCGCTAATCTCTGGAACTGCCAGTCGGATTTGAATTATTATATTTGGCTATGTAACATCACGCTACTGACGACAGGAGCAGAGCATTAAGCAAAGACGCGGGTGAAACTGCGCCACGGTACTGCGTTACTGTTCTACAAAGCACGAAGCAAAAAGATATAAATACAACCAACTTATAGATTGGACTGTTACTGCAATTTCTTAATAAATAACTGAATAATCGGCAATAATATCTTGCAGCTAGTAGTACCTATCGACAAATCACTTCAATACCATTTTTAATACCAGCCTTATAATATTGTATACAGTAGGTACATTTTGAGCAATACACTTTAATCGGTAAACCATTCCTTTTTAACAAATTACATTTTAATAACACAATAAAATTCAAAACCTTTATAATTTTTACTCCTGTGTTTGCACACCATGTACCAAAAAATATTAATAAGTAAATGCAACTATGAATGAAGCTTTTACTCGTATAGCTATACGTTCCATAACGAAACATAACGATATAAAATTTCATAGCCACCGTGCCGAAATAAACTTCCAATAATAATTACTGACAAAGCCGACGTGGGAACAGTCCTACGGCAGCGACCATACTTTCGGCCATAAATCACACAACGTAACAACAAGATTTATATCCACTAAACGGATAATAGCAATTATATCTGAATCATTTCAGGCCGTACTTCAAACCACTTGAAACACCTTCATTAGGTGGCTTTACATAATTAACTAAAGGTGCTGCATTATCACCTCTATAAGTAAAAATTTAAATGTGCTTTACTTGACAAACAACTTTTAATAAATGTAAGCAGAAATAATCAATTAGTTCTGCTTACATTTATTAAAAGGTTATCTAAAGAACCGTTTCAAAACTAGTAAATGGAATTATCATTAACTTCATGTACTTTTATTTAGTAATATACATTATAGTAGTACATTATACCGTTAATTACTTTGTTTATGGTGAAGCAAAATCTCCAAACTCGTATGTTATTTAAAATTTGTATTAATGTCTCTTACTAAATTTAAATAATATTGTACAAATTAAACATAAGATAACGATTTAAATGACTTCAAATAGTTTGTTATTTGTTTTCATACCACTAAAGGTACTAAGATATCGTACTTAATAACTTTTGTAATAGAAATATATATCTTCTATTGCCTGAGTTTTCTAGTTCAAGGCCACTTACCAGTACTAACACATTGCTTAACCGTAGTTCTCTGAAAATTTAATTAGTACACAATGTATGAACAAAATAAGGTTATGTTTTGTCAACAAATCGACCTATGTCTTTTTAAATTTATATTTATGAAACAAACAGTATTTTAAAATGTAGTTACTTATTTTATTTACTGTATTTATTCCGAATAGGTAGGTACCTAGACATCATTGATTTGCCGTGACATTATTCAACGTCCTTTTATATTATCGGTGACAGCTTAAAATATAAATTTTATATTAATTTTATTTTTCTAAAGTTTCAAAACTAAATTAAAGGCAAAGCTGGTATTTCTAGTCCCTATAAACAAAGGTTGCGTAACCGCGTATGCGCGTACGGAATAGTATGAATAAAGTCCACAAAATTAACTAGTAGTTTTCTGTTAATGACTAACTTTAGAATTAATAATTGGCATATTTTATCAAAATCTTAAATACCAGTTTAGTTTGTAGCAATATTTCATGCGGGTAATAAACTTTTGAAATATTGAGGCAATTATAGAAAGCTAAAAGGAAAAAATAAATAAAGACAAAAGATGTATGCCTAGGGCTACGTTGCGGAGGGCCACTGTACAAACCACATTTGGAACATATTTTTTGCTACATTTTATGAGAGAAAGACGCTATCTGTAAGATCTGGTCGTCGTGATTTATAACATCTGACCGCACTAAACACCGCTTGTTAGTATTCAGCTTAGATTTACATCCAATTAGTAGAATTAAAATTTTGTTATACGTGATCTACCGTATCAAAACGGCCATTTATGGAATTTTATGTTTTTAATATTACATTCTTTTTTTACTACTCGCTTCTATCAAACGCTTTGAGCAAGTCATAATGTGAAATTGAATGTTGTTTGTGAATTATTGACTACAAAGGTAATGCTTGTTTTAATAAAAAATACGTCATACATTTATAATTACATACATTTAATAAATAATTAATATTTCACAATTTTTTATTTTATCGTCATCATCATCATTATCACCATCATTTCAACTCAGTGTTGCCACTTTGTCCAATAAGAAGTAGTGCTAATCCATTGGTCGCCACCAGGTTAATTTCAATACGTATTTGTATTCTATTGATGCAGGTATGTATTTAAAAAATGCAAAAAAATCACTGCATAAGAGGCAGAAGAAAATATTGTGCCTTCGGGTGTAAATACAATGTTTTATTTTTTTTCTGTTTTAGGAGTATAGCCAACAGTAGATATTACTGAGGTTCGTGAGCAATATTTATCACTATTAAATAAAAAAAATATTCTGTCATCTTTAATGTGATATAAACAATAGTAAATAAATAAGTACTTTTGTTATTGAGAATCGAATATCTTGAACGATTTCATTAGTTGTACACATGTAATTAAGCTGACATACAAGTAGGTACTGCAGTCGTTTGCATTAATATAAATACAAATAAACAAAAGCGAGTACTATATCGAACGGATACAACCAAGGCGAGCCGAGACTCCCACGGTAAAGCCTCTGGAAATAGAGATTGATATATTTAAATAACTTTATTACCAAACATCGATACTACAATTATATTTTAAAAATCAAATTGTTTATTACGGATAATTCACGTACAAATAAAAGTATAATATCGATTTACCATAAAGTTGTAAAGTGAAAACAAAAGAGTGAACACAATTGTTCTATACAAGTATAAATAGTGTGCAAGTATATACTTGTTCACTTAAAACACTAAAGAATGAAGAATTCACAGTCCTTCGCGGATTAACGAATGCACCCGCCGCCGACAAGGCATTACTCACGAACATATTTTTTGAAGAACGTAAGAAGTTTGTTTATTACTTTTATAAACACTCTTTGGTAAAAATGCGTGTAAATAACTTTAATTGTGGGAAAACGAAAGGTGCTTATAAATACTTTTATTTCTTCTATTCAATAAGTAGTATCTAAGTCCAAAATTATTATTTCATGTGATTCGTAAGTTATATCAATCTGATGATTATCAACGTACTCTAAATACATACTTCGTCGTAACAACGTAAAATTTGTCATACGCGTAATGAACACAAACTTTCACGCCACACATTTTCACACCACACAAATATATTAGAAAAACCTGGCCTGTCTAGAACTGACGTTCACACTTAAAGTTTAAATGGTAGTACTTAAGTAACTCATCTCTTTTGCCCACATCACCTGCAACATTTTGACCTATTACCCAAGTAGCACATTCTATACAACCGTATGTCACATAGCCCACCGCCGTAGGGTACACTCAACCGCCCAGGAAGCGCAACTCAACGCGCGAATAAGAAATAAATTCCCTGGCAAGCGTAACAAAGGTGAAGTAAAAAGGAAGCGTCCACCCCCTAGGCCATGCGCAGACGCGGGATTTATACACGTGCCTTATGGCTTCATGGGAAATGAGAAAAATTGCGAATTCACACACAATACGTAACGAATGTTTAAATCTATTCTACCAACGAGTATATATAAAGTATATAAACTTTTCTATCTATCATAGAGCTGATAACAGTAGTTATAAGTGAAAATTGCAACTTGTCAAATGTGGGATGACAGGGCCCTGGCCTGGTTGATGGACAAACTAAATAAAGAACGCAATCGGAAAGCTGATATTAAATCTTAAAAATACCAGATGAACTCTGGAGTCGTGACATAAATTATGAGATGTCTGTCTACCAATGTTTTATAATACCAATAGCATATATGACGCTTGTATTCATTAAAATGTGACAACCCAAATTACTATCATTCTGGTGGTAAGATTTCAGTAGTTGCAAATTGTGATATTAAATTAAGGATGATCATCCCAACTGAAATTATCATAGAGCTGTGCAGAAGACACTTAAAACATTAAAATGAGATTTGTATTCCCTCACCTTTGAACAACGTTACGTTAAAAGGTGAAGATAGGGGTCATGTGTTTTTTTATATTAGCCTTTAAATTATTAAAATGTAAGAACACATATGACATTGTAATAATAAGTAACACAAACCTAAAAACAACATGGTACACTTCTGACCAAACGAAGTCCAATTATGTTTGAAAAATACATCTGTGATGAATAGAACAGTGTCCTACGAGTATGTTTAGTGACAGTTGTGAATGTGGAAGATATTTATCTTATACACGCAGATAAACATCACTTCACAGTGTTCTTTCTCACCTCAACTGACCTTAACATGTATTTCGACAACGCCATAATTTTTGGAAACAGAAAACTAGGTTAGCAATTAAAATATTGGTAAAATGTTAACTCGAGAAGAACGACAAGTATGTTAAAGATATTGATTTTTCTTCTGACAAAGTCAACAAATAGACAAAAACGCGGCAGATGCTGGATGTTTTTTATGTTATTAGCCTGGGTGATGCTTTGTCACGCAATTGATCACGGATTCAATTTTCCAATTAATTAAATAAATTCTTTAGATTTGTGTGATTTAAATAGATATTAAACGTCCTTACATTTTTTTACAAGTAATGCTGCTTCAAATTATCTTTTCGCGGTTACTATCGTAGCATAAAAGCAAGCTAAGAATCCAAACTATAACTATAATATACTTACAATATCTAAACTATTTAATGGTAAGCTTGTAGTCTCTAATCGTCGCTAAAATGTAATGACGCTGTTTTGAAACTGATTACCCCAATAATGAACTAACATACATAAAAATAATGAGACCATGTAAGAAAATCCCAAATATAACATCATACTAAGCTACGTGGTGAAGGTGAATACATATACATATAGATAAATATATATATGTTGAACATAAAATCACAATAGGAAAAAAGATCTGAATATGCTCTCATGTCTTTGTACCAACTCAGTTGTTTTTAAGATAATCGTCGAAAACAAGTTTGTTATGGCATATTTTGTATTCGATTATTTAGACTTATTCTGATGATTAAATGAATTGAAACTGCCGTGATTTTATTGATAGTTATAATAAAATGTATTTATAATTTACCGTCAATTTTAGACTATGACCGATATAGATATCTATAGTAGGCTTGTTCTTCGTTGGTTTTAACTCAAAATAGTTAGCAAAACTTAAGTGCCAGTCTATTTTCTCACTTAGTAAGAGTACTTTCGAAATATAAAAAAAAATTGCCTAACCTATTTTAGTATCAGTTTATTTATGTGAGTATGAGAGTCAATATCTTAAAAAATAAAATGATTTTCCATACACCCTTACACCCTCTATTTAACCTCTTTGTAAGAGTTGTAAAAGATGTAAAATAATTTACCAAATTTCAATTTTTTTTAAATAATAAGTATTTTCTAGTAATTTGAAAACCTTACTATCAAAACTATACAAATTTCATACAAGATTTGTCACCCTTTTTTACCCCCTTAAGGGATAAATTTAGCAAAACCCCGTCTTTGTGAGCACCTACGTTCCAAAAAAGAACCTCCATGCAAATTTTGAGACTACTAGCACTTGTAGTTTCTGAAATTTCCTGATAAGTGAGTGACCTTTCGCTTTTATATATTTAGATTAAGTAGTATGGATCTTAATATTTCGAATGTAACATTTCAAACTTAATTTTACACTATAAATCGTAATATCGAAATGTACTGTTATAAAAGTCTGTAGGTTATTTATGCAAGCCATTAAAGTGATTTTGTAGGTTGGGACTAAACGATGTCCTTTGGGTATACACGTTTTTACCTTTTGAGTTTGAACAGAAATGAAACAGAGACGAAAATGTAGCTTTATGTTAAAAAATTAATGAGTCCCTTTTTTTAATAACAATTTGATTCTTAGGTATATAACTACCAATGCATAGCGTTTAATAATTGCTACAGAATGTTTATGCGATAATAATTGGAAAACATATTTAACAACTATCCAATAGCCTATAAAGCATTTAAAGTACACACACGCTCTAGTAAAATCCAATTTAATTACCTACTTTACCTATTACACTACTACAATCGAGGTAAGGCACTAGTTGATTTTCTTTTCAATACAAACCTATCTCTACTAAACACAGGCTCGGAGCCTACTTTTGTTACACGACGAAGTCGCACAATTATTGATCTGACGATAGCCTCGGAGGGTGCAGCGAAGATCACAACCGGATGGCACGTATCAAACGAAGCCTCCTGTTCTGATCACAGATGGCTTCGCTGCGACCTCCTAGCCACCATATCACCTGTCCCACCAAGGCGCAACCCGCGCAACACAGACAGGACAAAGTACAAACAAACAATCGAAGCGAAATTTAAACAAACAGGGGCATTGCGGACACCATCGGATCCCGCAGACATAGACAAACAAGTCAATGATTTCACCAAATCCGTAATTGACAGTTATCACACAGCCTGCAAAGAGACAACACCACTCCGCACACCTGGCAAACAACCATGGTGGGGGGCGGAACTGGAGCGTAAGCGCAAACAGGTAAGGACATGTCTCAACAGAGCCATGAACACAAGCAAAGACGATGACTGGTATGAATACTACTCAGCCAAATCAAAATACAAGAAATGTATTAGATTCAGACGGACCATGGGATGGAGAAACTTCTGTGGAAACGTCGAATCTTGTCAACAAGCAAACAGGGTACGTAAAATACTGTGCCACCAAAACTCATTGAATGACACAAGCATCCGTCGGCCTGATGGCACCCTAACGACCTCCCCTGAAGAGGCCAAACGCATCCTAACAGAAACTCACTTCCCGGATTGCGTCTTTACTAGGTCTCCAAGTTGGAAGGATGATACCATTATACCATCCGAGGACGTTGGAACTACGCGAATAAGGTGGTAACCATGGAGAAACTCCGATGGGCCATACAATGTTTCCACCCCTTCAAAGCGGCTGGCCCTGACGGGATTTTCCCCGCACTACTACAGTGGGGGGAGACAGCCGTCATCCCCAGACTGACTCCACTAATGAGAGCGTGCCTCGCCCTCAGATACATACCGAAAGGATGGAGGGAAGTGAAAGTAATATATATACCAAAACCAGGTAAGGGTGACTACACAAATCCTAAATCACATCGACCAATTAGCCTGACCTCCTTCCTGCTAAAGTCATTGGAAAGGCTATGCGAGAGGGAGCTGAGAGATGGAGCACTAAAAAGCATACCACTACATACAAATCAGCACGCCTACAGCTCAAGTAAGTCAACAGACTCTGCTCTTCATCTGGTAGTCAGCAGAATCGAGGAGGCACTAGAGCAAAAAGGCAGCTGTCTCGGCACCTTCATAGATATTGAAGGAGCTTTCGACAAAACACACTTTGCTAGTATACAAGCTGCGCTCCACCGACACGGAGTAAAGGCGGTTCTAGCTGAATGGATCACAAACTCACTGAGCAAACGGATAGTAAGACTTGGAGATGATGAGAATTCAGCAATGTTAGCCAGAGGCTGCCCTCAGGGAGGCGTCCTGTCCCCCCTTTTGTGGAATCTGGTAATAAATGATCTCATCACCAAACTAAACAACCATCATGACTACACCATAGGTTATGCCGATGACCTTGCCATTCTCATATCAGGTAAGGTAACAGGAACCATCTGCTACCTCATTCAACAAGCGCTATACATAGTTGAAAAATGGTGCAAGGAGTATGACCTCTCGGTAAACCCCAACAAGACGCAGCTTGTCTTGTTCACCAAGAAACGCAACCTGGGCCACTTTACATTACCCAGGATTTTCAACACCGAACTAAAACTGTCAAACGATGTCAAGTACCTTGGCGTCACCCTTGACAATAAACTAACATGGAGCAACCATATAGACAACACAATAAACAAGGCAACGATTATATTCTACCAATGTAAGAGGATGATTGGTAAGACGTGGGGACTACAACCCAAAATAATACTATGGCTCTACAACACCGTCATTAAACCCATACTCTCTTATGGGGCAGTCGTCTGGTGGCCGAGAACTAAACTAGACACTGCGGCAAACAAACTTCAACGGATACAAAGGTTAGCATGCATGGCTATTACAGGCTGCTTCAGAACTACACCGACGGCGGCACTAGAGGCTATGTTGGGCCTCCCACCGCTCCCCCTCTACATCCAACAGGAGGCAGCAATGACGGCCCTTCGCCTCAAAACACTAAACTTGTGGTACAAAGGTAAAACAAAACATATGTCTCTACTAGAGGGACTGACAAATGAATTCCCTATAATAGATGCGGCAAACGACCGCATACCCAAACAATTTGTCTTTGACAAGAAATACAAAATACAACTGCATGAGGACCAGAGTTGCGAGGGATTGCGACTAGGAGAACTCAGGATATTTACAGACGGATCAAAAACAGGCACGGGGACCGGAACCGGGATCTTCTCTGAAGATTTAAACATGCATATATCAGCACCGTTGGGGGCCGAAAACACTGTCTTCCAGGCTGAGTGTATGGGTATCTCCCTGGCAGCCTCGGCGATCCTAGCAAGAGATGTCAGGGATCATTCCATCCGCATACTCTCGGACAGCATGTCTGTCCTTCAAGCGCTAGGAAGCCATACAATAAACTCCAAACTGATATATGACTGCCACCAAAAATTATGTCAGGTAGGTACTTACAACAACATCACTATACAATGGATCAAAGGGCATAGCGGCTCCCGAGGTAACGACGCAGCCGACGTGCTTGCGAGGGAAGGCTCAGCTATGAATGCCGTGGGACCAGAACCCACTGTTGCCATTCCCTTTGGTCACCTACGCACCCTGGTAAGAAATCATACCATAGATCAACACAATACCAAATGGAAGAACCATACCGAGTGCAGGCAGGCTAAGGAAGCACTGCCAGAGCTGAATGCTCGCTTCACGAAACAGGTGCTCTGACTATCAAAACAACAACTCAGTCACAGCCGCCATCACCGGTCATGGTTCTTTCAATAAACACCTATTTGTCATGGGAATTACAGACAGCCCGCTGTGCAGAGCTTGCATGCGGGCAGACGAAACAACAGCACACATATTGCTACACTGCCCTGAGGTCGCCACATACAGGGCAAGATACTTTGGCGACCCGGATTCACTCCACGAGATCGTTGGGGACATCACAAGTCTGCTGGCCTACCTCGAGGAGCTGGGATGGATCGAGTGATCGCCGCCCACCCACACGCAAAATATGCGCACAGTCGTGGAGTTGCGGAAAACAGCCCGTTTATACCTTATACCTTATACCTTACCTATTACACTACTGAGATAATTAGTTTTCTTCCATGCCATTATTTTTTTAAAAATCAACATTAATAATTATGATCTACACAAAATATATCATTTCATTTTATGAAGTGTCATACATTAATTTTAGAAAACATGTTACCTACATTGCGTACAGCTCTGTGAATAGTCTCAACCCACACGCTTATAAAATAAAATCATTCGACTCTAACACATTTATAAGTTATCGCTCCGTTAGTCCGAGCCACAGGTTACAGAGTAATAAGCAGTTAAACACACATGAAACCGCTTTCAATATTTTTACATAATTATGAACAAAATCGTTGCACATACGTTAATGATAAGCCCAGTGCACTCTAATCATCGAGCATCTTCCTTGAACGACGTCGGTCAATCATAATTTACGATCGCGGTGAAAGCAAAAAAGGAATATTCGGAAGCCGTTTATGAAATATTTGAATCTATAGATACGCATACATTGTTGAATAAAATCTGTATACAGTGGCAATAGGAAGAAATAATATTTTCATTTCCTGTTTGGCGTTTAAGTAAAATTTTTCAAAGTTTTTGCATTGTATACGAATCCGTGGGAGCAACTACCTACCTGACACCCGCGGAGCAATAATTTCTTATAAATCGACATCGAGTGAGATATACACGGACGAGCTTCTTTTCCCGCTG
This sequence comes from Parascotia fuliginaria, assembly GCA_963082885.1. Classification (NCBI taxonomy): domain Eukaryota; kingdom Metazoa; phylum Arthropoda; class Insecta; order Lepidoptera; family Erebidae; genus Parascotia; species Parascotia fuliginaria. Next base: position 6,959,396 of record OY720175.1, read on the forward strand.
CGTTCGGTCGGTGAACGGGCGCGGGACGAGACCAACAATAACATACAATAGTGCACATGATCTAGATTAGTGACGCGCATTGTGTCCCCAAAGGGTTGCAGTGCTTTGTGCGACAAACGATGCGACCGTGCATAATGCGCCGATACCCACAAACATCTCCACAGTGAATTGGCACGTATTCTATGAATTTGTAAAGAAAATAAATATAACTTTTTGATGCTATCTTTGTTTGTCGACTGTGAATTCAATTAGTGAGAAATGAAATTAATTCGTCATCTTATAAGTAATGATCTGTTTTTAATCATTTTTAAAGACCACTAATTAAAATTATAATAAAGGTAAGTTTTTGTTATTAATTTCATTATAATACATACTTACGTAGCAATCATACTTTTAGCTAAATTAAAGTTTGGACTTGTCAAAAGAGAAAAGATAGAACATGAGTCTTCAATTTAAAAATATTCTAATAGATTTTAATAACCGTATTTTGACGAATATTAGACAACCTCTAATTATACCACTAAGTTTTTTGATACTAATGAATATTTCTATGGCATTAGTTAGGGGTTGTTCGGATTTAACCCTTCCATTTACTTTGGTATTCAAAGCTTAAGGCAATACAGTAAAAACGGCAATTATTTTCTTCGTGTCATGTTCAGTGACATGATATACCAACATTAAACTTGTACGTAAATATTGATTGCCTACGGGTGCTTATACTCTTAAACGTGTAACTCTGGAATTGGGTTAAATAATGTTTATTGGTTAGTTAGTATAGCTTGCATTTATTAAGTATTTATTGGTGCAAAAATAATTTAACTAATCTATCTATACATATAATAAAAATGTAACCGATCGCTGTCTGTACATGGAAGATATATGAGAAAAAAAATTATTGGGACCTTTATCAACGCAAATAGAACCCAAAACAATGATTGTTACAATTTTTGTCTGTTTGTCTGTTTGTCTGTTAGTCTGTTTGTCTGTTTGTCTGTGCGTTTGTTCACGCTAATCTCAGAAACGGCTTATCCGATTTGGATATGGTTTTCACTAATAATTGTGGTAAGCTTCACTTAACATTTAGTGTTTGTTTCATGTCAATCGGTTTATAAATAAAAAAGTTATGCCAATTAAAAGAATCACGTCGAACATTTGTTAATTTACTACGAAACCTGATAGAAACAGAGACTTTAACATGTTACGGAATAGCTGATATCGTTTTTATTTTTCGGATTCCTCTCATTCTAAACAATTTTCCGTTTAGTTTTAAATAAGTCCAGTTTCCAGTGAGCCTATGTTTCGCGATGACAATTAATAAAGCCCAAGGTCAGACACAACTAAAAGTTGTGGGCGTGGAACTAAGTATTAGCTGTTTTTCGCACGGTCAGCTTTATGTGGCTCTATCACGTGTTAGCATTCCTAGCAGCCTGTATGCTTTGATCCCCGATGGCTATACGTCTAATCCATACATCCATACACCCATACATATTATATAAGGCTTTGTCCTGACTGACTGACTAACAGACAACGCACAGCCTAAACTGCTGGTCGTAGTGACTTGAAATTTGGAGGGTGTGTTTGTCTAAATGTCTAGAGGTTGTACTAAGAAATTGTTTTCATCCCTTTTCACAAGGTATGTGAAAAGGGATGAAAACAATTGTATGTATCTACTTTATTTTTTAACTTATAGTTTTTAAGTTTTGCTTTGGAATAATTCTATTTAAATAAAAAATATCCTTATAATTTTATTTTAACAGGAGTGGATTTAGAGGGGTGAAATTAGGGATGAAATATTTTATACAAAGATCTTTAGCTTTTGAAAGTCAGGGAGAAGTCAGGGGAAAGCCAGGGAGAAGTGAGGTAGAAGTGAGGGGAAAGTGAGGGGAATGTTAGAGGAAAGTGAGAGGAAAGTGAGAGGAAAGTGAGGGGAAGTGAGAGGAAAGTGAGGGGAAGTGAGGGGAAAGTGACGGAGAAGTGATGGGGAAATGAAGGGGAAGTGAGGGGAAAGTGAGGGGGAGAGGGGGTAGTAAGGGGGAAGTGAGAGGGCAGTGAGGGGGAAGTGAGAGGAGAGTGAGAGGGTAGTGAGGGGGAAGTGAGAAGGAAGTGTGGAGGGGAGTGAGGGGGAAGTGAAGGGGGTGAGGGGGAGTGAGGGAGAAGTGAGGGGTGAATGAGGGGAAAATAAGAGGGAAGTGAGGGAGACGGGAGACGAAGGGAGGGGAGAGGGACGAGGAAAGGAGTTCTCGAATAGTGGGAAAAGGGAGGGAAATGGATAGGAAGCGATAGGAAGGGAGAGGAAAGGAGGAAAAGGAAAGAGAAGGAAGGGGGAAGAGAGGGGAAATCAAGGAGGCAAGGTTGAGGGAAATAGAGGAAAGAGCAAGAGATGCTGGAGGAGGGGCAAGGGATGCTGAAGGAGGTGACAAGCAGAAGGGGGAGGGGAGGAGAGGAAGGAGGAAACTGTGGAGAGTGGAGAAAAAGGGCGACAGGAAAGAAGGGGGAGGGGGCAAAGTTATTGTAGTGAAAATTTGCCTTTGTGTATTGTATATTGTTTTTACGAGGGATATCTTTAGGTAGGTGAAAGAAGATTTGTATGAATGGAAGATTAAAAATAGTATGAAAATTAGTATGTAAACAATATAAAAATGTCTATTGGAAAAAACGATATTCACGCGAGCCAAGCCGCGGGCAAAAGCTATCTATATACATAAAAGCAAAAGGTCGCTCAGTCACTCATCACGAAATCTCAGAAACAACAAGTGCAAGGAATCTCAAACTTTGCATGGTCGGTACTATTAAGATATAGGTGCTCACTTAGACGGAATTTTGCGAAATCCATCCCCTAAAGGGGTTTTAAAGAGGTAGCAAAGTTTGTATGAAACTTCTATAATTTTTATAGTAGAATTACCAAATTACTAGAAAATACTCTTTTTTTAATATTCAGAAACCACCCTTATTAAGTGGGCAAATAAGAGTTGCAAGTTTGTGTGAAAGTGGTTTGTCAGTTTTAGCGGTAGCGGGCTTAAACTGGATTCGCCATAGAGACGGGATAATACTGATATTTATTACTGATACAATGTACGATTGCCATAAAATCAGGCACGCAATATTCTCATAGAGGCACCCATCTGAATTTTCACGCGAACGAAGTCGCGGGCAACAGCTAGTGATGAAATATGTTCTCATTACTTAATATGATACAAGTTCTGAATTAATGTCAGAAGTATACGATACCGATATTAAATAACACATCTCACCTTGTTTTTAGATTAAGAATATCAACTAAGCATCTGAAAGACATTAAGAGATTTTTTTTAAAAATCTGCAAAAAAACTTTTCTTGAACAGTAACCAGGTACCGGAGCGTTTTCATTTAGTCTGTAAATAAGTTTTTTTCAATATTTTTGGGTTAACGTGAATTTAGAATCATAAACATCAATACTACTATTCCTTTACTTTATTGACAAAAATAGATCCATTTTTTATAAAAAAAAACTAACTCTGTTTATCGAGGTTAGTATTTCGTATTATTATTCAAATGATCAATAATACACTATACGCAATCCAACAAATAAAATTCCACCTGACTTTATTATAAACGTAACCTGTTCGCTATGTCTACTAAAAGAGAAGTCAAAATATTTTATGGATGTAAATGTTAACACTTTTGTCAAACGAGATCACCCACAGAAGATACAAAAGAGACCGATGTAAATCTTACCTTTTATCTACCGCTAGAATGTTTCGATGCAACGTCATAAAATATAGATATGAACAAAATACTAAATGCAATAAAACTTCTCAAAGCTTGCTCATTCATACAGTTAAAAAAACTCAGCTCTATATTTCGGAAAAACTCGTTCGATGGTTATTTTTTATATGCAACCTGACCGCTGTCATTGTTAATTGTACCTCCTGAACTAAAAAATGGATGAATGGGTCCGAATGCTGTCTCTGAGCACCCAATGGGTGACATTGTTGGAAGCGATTTGTCTTACAAGCTTAGATTCGATCTTAATATTGGATGTTCTTTTTTCGCACCTCATGTCAATTATAGTCCGTATCTTTTATCAGATTTTTTTTATAAATCGACATTTTTTATCCGAGTGCTCGTATGTTAAGGTAACTTTATAGTTTTATTGCGTTCAAGGATAGAGTACTAAGATACACAATATCAAGCTCTTTCATTCGAATGTACCCCTTTAAATCAATGCCTGACCATTCATCACGCGAGCGACATTTCTCGCGTGGAGTTGACACTCGTGAGTGAAGTTTAAAACAACCAAAACAGAACTCTAATATATAGTTAGTACAACTAGTATTCGATCGTAGTTTCTTGGTAGTTAATCTACTGAACTAAACGCAGATGCAAGCATTGTTGTGTACGCTGTATCTAATTAGATAATGTAATTAAATAAAATTCCATTCTCGCCTTTGGGTGGTAACCCTTTCGATATTCTTATCAAGGTTTTGGGAAAGTGGAAAATTTATAGTACCTTCGATTAATTAATTAGTTTTTATTTTTAGAAATTATTTACCTAGTTAAAAATCTTCAATAATCGTACATACGAAAATATAATTTTTAACAAAAAAGTAAGTAAATACATCGATTGTAATTGTAAACTTTCTATAAACTTGATCTATAACGTCATAAAAAGACTAAAAGCAATTCAAATAAAGTAACTTTTTTCCCAAAACCAAATGCAGTGCATTGAACGAACAAAAAAGCTGGCGGAAGAGGATGGGACCTACCAATATTAGTTTTATATCTGGCAGAAAAAAGCCTCGACACTCGAGAGGGATTGTCAATCAGAATAACAATAATAATGGGTATTTGAGAATATTGAACCCTTTCGGTTGCACCTGATGCGGAAGCTATTCGCACACTACGTGGGAACATGATTTTTCCAAAAGTTTGTACTTTTGAATTTGTCCTTTTGAATATAATGGTAAAATGCTTGTGAAAGTATCTGTACATTACTTTTGAACTTGTGAGAACTCACCCGATATAAATACACTCGTCATTGCTTTTTAATTGTTATGTTCATGTAAAATAAAGCAATGATAACAATCTATTTTGCTATTGAAAGATCACAAATTTAAAAACTACTTCTACTAGATACGATAAAATAATTTAATAATTACTTTAATTAAAATATTTAAGTGAGTATGATTCAAATGATTATAAGTAACAACTGGCCACCATAAAAGACCGTAAACGTCCATTAGATCTCTCAATTTTGCCATAGTCAACACCCCTAACCTAAACTGCAGGTCGGTGCTAGCAGTACGATGATCTGTAGTACATAAGTAACTCTGCTTCCTATTTTTTGATATTTACGACAGCCACGAGATGACAGATATGGACACTACAGTGGTAACAAAATATAATTTAAAGAACATATATAGGTATTTATTTCGGTATAACATAAAGTTTACCATGAAGGTTACATGCCACTACACTTATCAAGTTTGCACTCTGACGATACCTGTACTAACTGTCCGTCACGTTCTGAATATTGCTAACAATGAACTTGAGCGAATAACAAGTAGACGTGAAATAAACATGCAAAACTATACCTTATTTTATTGATATAAAGTCTATATGGAATACCGCCCGCATGTTCAAAAATACACGCGCCACTGCATTAATGATAGCATTATCTGCTACCTACACTTGACTCTTAAGTTCATATTTATCTACAAGAAATAAACGTTATTTTTTACATTGGTAACATAACATATAAGTGTACTCGTACTACGTCCTTAAATAGAAAACCATCTAATTAAAATAGATTATAATTGACTGCTTCTGTGGTTCGGTGGTACTGTGTATGGATTGCCACGCAGAGGTCGCGGGTTTCTATGTATATTATGTATTTATTTACAAAAAAAAAGTATTTAAGTATGTTTATCCGTATTCTAGAACCCTTATCACAAGCATATAATATGCTTACTTTGGGTCTAGATGTCATTGTGTGTAGTTGTTGAATTATTATTAAGTATAGGTTATGTTTGAAATTAGTTGAAAGTGCCAATGTGAATAAACTAAATTTAGGAGAGTGAGCTCTTAAACCTTAAACTAGAGGGGCAGTTGCCCGTCCTTATTAGATGATTATTTCACTGCCTTCATTTGGTAATTTAATCGCCATTATTCGGTTGTCTGATTGCGATAGTGCAGTGTATACGACCGCTATAATTGTGTAGTATTTACTTCAATTATGAGCGGTGCGATTTTAACTACTAGCGCTGCAAGATAATGTATTAAATATTAATATTAAACTAGATTCTAAAGCGCCCTTATCCACCGGTTGCCCGCTTATAATAATTGGTTCTCGTCTAAGTGTATTTTGTGTTAATTGTTTGTACTCCGGCGACAGAGCTGTGACAAATATGGGAGTAGTCTTAAAAAAAGCTAATCAAAGAAACTCGCGTGAGAATCAAATATTTAATCACAGCGTGTCACAGTTGACAATAAATGTTAATTTAGAAGGATACTATTACATCGTTACTGCTCACACTCAAGTTACGTAATATGACGGAAACGACAGGTCCCGATAATTTGAGTGCTGTCATAACAGCGGATACAAGCCACTTAAGCTTATTTCACCTAATTGAATCCTAGAACATTAAGCCTCTCAAACCTATAATCCCTTTTATGAGATTCACGCCGACATTTTAAGGATCACTTCTTTAGCTTGTCCCCTTGAGTTATTTTTTTGTTGACGCATAAATCTAGGGCAAGGTGCGTCTCATTTTAATAATTGAAATCAAAATTTTATACACAAATCGATCTTGTCTATGATGAAGATTTTAAAGGAGGAAAAATTTTATTATCATTGCTATATAAGTGATTCCATATCGTATGCATACAGTTAGAATATGATTAACTGGTCATCACTAAAGAAATTAAAATAACTGCTGCTGAAAATCAGTTTTAGCTTTTGAAAACCGTTTACTCAGCTGTGAATCTTGCGACACATATTACTGTGTTGCTGCTATAATTTGTTTGTAATGAAATGTAAATTTGTGGCATCAATAAATGGTTTACAAAAACGGCCCAATGCGAGTCGGAATCGCACACAAAGGGTTCCGTACCGTTATCTATAAAAACGCCAAAAATACCATGTCTGTTGTATGGGAGCCCCGTTAAATATTTATTTTATTCTATTTTTTCGTATTTTTGTTATAGGGACAACAGAATACATTATCTGTGAAAATTTTAACTATCTAACTATCACAGTTCATAAGATACAGCCTGGTGACAGACCGACGGACGGACAGCGAAGTCTTAGTAAAAGGGTCCCGTTTTACCCCTTGGGTTCGGAATTCTAAAAAGAAAAATAATAATAAGTACTTATACAGTTATAAAAGAGAACCTAAAACCAACCTATATTAAAGGTTAAGATTACATTATTTAAATAAGTCCAAACATAAAGTGATGTTTCTTTTTTTTATTCGGGATTTAAGCACGCACATGCGACTATGTCAATCCCATTGTATTTTTACATAATTTATAGAGTAACTTAATAAACTTACATAGTATAACACTTACTAATATTTACTTGTCTGAAATAATTGTAAATAATATTTTTGTTCGGTTTGTTTTGAACTAACATCCATTCGCAATAACTTGATTGCATTAGAATTAGCCTCGTATCACGGTACCGATCATATTCTAAAATATGTAACACATCCTCTACTGTACCACAGGCTTCGCAATTAGGGGTATTCGATTTACGCATTAAGTACGCAAACTTGTTTAGAGGAATATGTCCCGACAGCAATCGATGTGCTACAATAATTTGACGTCGACTTAGTTTAACATTAGCAAACCAGGTTATACGAGGAGTTTCACTTTGTATACTTTTATGCCTTTGAATTTGGATCTCTCGTCATAATGTTCTTTTCATTATTATAGCAATGATGTCTATATTTGTTTATATTTTCAGAACAGGATGGTAGTAGAGATGACTAAACAGTCAGACTTCTCGTTACTTTAATCTAGCGTAAGATGGTACTAACTGTATAATTAGAGATTTATTCGATTTACTAATGGAACTAATTTGATTAATGATTTTATTAGTTATGGTTAACCCTTTTAGACCAAATCTGCACTTAGTTATGTGCTGTAGGGCGCTTTTGCTATCGGTGCAGATAACTATTTTATTGACATTCAAGTCTGCTGCGTATTCTAGTACTTTAGAAAGAGAGCAAATAATTCAACTGTCAGTAAACTGGCTGAGTATTTAGGTCATTCGTTTTTCGAGGACAAAACTTAATAACTTAATAATAAAATAAGGTATGAAACCTTATATCACCTTAATTTTATCGATTTTAACACTAAACAAATTCATGAAACAATATTTTTTAGTTTTCCATAAATTTATATTTTCAAAAATTTGCAATAAGCTAATATTTTTGTGCGTTTCGTGTTAAGACATCAATTTTGTTAACAACTGGGGTCAACAGTTTTATTAGCTATCCGCTAACCCGTGAGATGTACTCGCTATACTTATGGAACAATAAAGCATTTTTAACTACTTACATAAAATCGTTTCTACAATAACATCGATAAGAATTGAATGTACAACAAAATCAATATTTCCTATTGTAAGTTATTATAGTAAAGTCACGCTGAGCACAGCGGTGTTCTATGTAAATCACTGCAATGCCTCTGTCCAGTCTGTTGCACTAACATCTTCATCCGTGTCGATGTAATGATGGGATTACTTTAATCGATTTACTTAATCATGTTGTGTACCAAATTTTGCCTATTGTCGTATTTTGCATTAGTGAAACAATCTAGTATATTGTCTTTCACTATTTTTGGTTGTTCAGTGTTAAATTCACAATACCTGTTGCTTTAAGCTCACTGTCCCCGCGCAGAAGGTTGCATAAGCTTAACATTATAAATATTTATAGTTTTATTTAGTTAAAAGTGCCTAGGCACTTTAATAAATATACGAAAAGTGTGTTAGAATTTTAACATTTAATTTTAAAATGATAATATAATTATTCAGAACTTTCCATAGATAAACATGTTCCTACAAAAATAGTATAGTAGATAATCTATTTTTTTTTAAACATTTGAAGTGAAATAGTATTGGTTATAACTCGATTCTATAGATTGTGTGTATCCCATCACTAGCTTGTATTCACATAAACACGAACACAACGACATATTTACGAATGTTACCACAGTTACCGCCTTAAATAATATGTACGTTTATAAAATACGATAGACAGTAGAAAGCCTTATGAATCTACTTATATTTATTACACGTTCCAGTAGCCGATGCTCACGAATACCACTTCAATATCTAATTAAACAGTTTTTTGGGCACTTTAGAATAATAGTCGGTACCATCCAAAAGTATTTTTTATACAAATCGTAAAATATTAAAGCCACAAAAGTGCGTGGTGAACGTTATTGTGCAATTTCAAGTACCAAATTGCAGAAAAATATTACGTTCTTGTTACATTTGAACACAAAAAACGTGAGTAATTTCGTATAAATTGAACCTCACTCCAGTATTTAAAATGGAGGAAACGTTAAAAAAATGTAGCAACTTGAGAGTTGCTTATTTGTTGTATTTCATGCGGAAATCAATCTCAAATTGCACTTCACAAAAGTGTATCTTCCGATTGCAAATGTCGAAGAGGCAGGGAGATCTTTTATTTTTTATTGCGTAGAACGTGCCATAGTGAGAAACAAAAAAGTTATATAATTTAACTTCATTGAAAAATTAAAAATGTGTTTCTAACTATTTTCAACGTATATTCACCAATATCAGATATCGGTAATAATATTTCCGTGAAACATGATACTTTACGTTTTGCGGTCAAGTGGCTACTTTTAATAATTCATAACTAACTGATAATTGTTTTCCTTAGAAACCGCTACTGGTAGACAGATGTTTTAGGAAATATAATTAAGATAAGTTTTAACATATTTGAGCATACTTCGAAGCAATAGAATCTGGTAATACGACTCTTATTGCATACGGACGATCGTAATAAATTCCAGTATCATAAAATAATTATATTCTATCACTAGTAGTATATATCAAACTTTTGGCTGACAAAGTGTGAACAGATTTGCCATCGATACAAAAAGAAGAAGAAATATATACATAGTACTCGTACTCGTATTAAACGATGCGATGTGTTTTTTATTAAAAGGTGTGTATTAGATAATCCATAGTAATCAATGATGCTAGTGGAATTGATAGATTGACCGTACGTTCGCTTATTCAACATGTTTATAATACTATTGTCTTTTGTAACATGTTCCGTTTTGTGTAAATTAGTTTTTTAAAGTAATGATAACTTACTGCCGACAAACTGCTGAGCAGTTTGGCAATTATCAAAAAATGTACATGAGGTTGAGATTTTTTGAATAAACAATAAAAATAAGATTTAGCTAAACATATTAAGAACTATTGTTTCATTCTTGCAAGCGTCCAAATGCAACTTTATCCGCTTACTGGGTATGTGGTAATCTTTTTTGAAATTTCGATGGTAGAAATAATAAATTTAGACTTATAATTACCTCCATAGTCTATTTCAGCGATTGATATAGCTAGAATACATACTTTTGTTATTGGTAACAAAATATAAATCAACGTACGTTAAAAGTAGGTACTGCAAGAAAATAAAGTTTTCAAGCGCCTTTTAACTCTCAATAAAATGAACTAATCCAATATTATTTTATATGTGCGATATTTTCTAAGTTAATTTGCGATATGGAACCCGTCGATCACATCGAAACCATCTGATTCCCGAGCGCCGAAGGAAGCCGATATCCGACAATTTATTTATAGTGCCTGTACCTGTCTCCCGCAAGCCTTATTTATTTCCGACAGCATTGCAAATAATAAAAGGATCAAAACATTAATTTATTTGACATTATTATTACATGAAAATTATCAGCTAGTATGTTGTCTGAAACCTTTAAACCTTTTTATTAATTTTCTTGCATCATTTATCCACTGAGTTATGTACCCACAATTTGCAGACGACCGCCAATAGCCATAGGGATTATTAATATATCTTTTACGCGACATTTGAACTTCTGCTGCAATAGCAAAAGTCGACTATGCTAACGTCTACGTAATATCCTAAATGATAGAAGGTCTTTCGTATATTAAGGTTAACCTGTACTTTAAATAGGATAAGCACCGATCGGTTGATAGGAAACTGTTTGTTACCCTAGTTTAATTAAATAGTTACAAAATTTGTTGCATTGTTAATATAAACTGAGCTTAATTTAAATAATAATGAAATGCATTAACAACTTTATCGAAAAGACAAATTGTTGAAAAATTTATTGAAGCTATCAATCTATAATGTTTGACAGGTTGACTAGAAGGTTGCGTCAAAACGCATGTTACCGAATATAACCAATCATTAATTTAGTACCATGTATGTCAATTATGAGTTAGAAAATGATGTTTTTATTATCTAATTACTAACATAATAAATAAGTAATTTAATGACATGATCATTATGAGTTATAAAACGATAAATAACATCTTATACTCGTTTAAGATCAAAACGCTTGCATATCATGATATACGTACCTTTGTATATAATGTAACGATACGTAATAAATCATGTGGCGGTCGGCGGGCCATAAACCATTTGCATAAGCGATGGTTCTTACTTCGTTCGTATCATTCTACCAATTAATTTTTTTACCTACTACAAGTAACTGTTTTAAGACGTTTAAAAATTATTATTATCTGCGTAATGCAATTAAAATTATTCACGAATATTCTAATGCAATCAAATCATTGAATTAATTTAGTTCTAAATTCTAAATATAGTTCAATAAATATATAAATAAAAAATCTACCGCGTTAAACGAAATAAAAGTACTGGCTGGACCAGTCTAAGCATACTCGTAATTGCGTTTACACATTGACAACCTGAATACGCAGTAGTGGCCCATGACGGATTCGACTCAAACACAGGGCAAAACTTTGTAATTTTCCATTTAGATACTTCTTTCGAGCTGTAGGTTTGTCTATGTTAATAGTATGTTTTCAAATTTCACTTAATAGTGAAAAGTGAAAGCTTTAGCACAAGTATTTAACGCAGCTAAAATTACAAATCTTAAATTAATTTCATCTATTTATATTGAAAGGTAACAATTAATTAACAACACAAAAGCAGAGAAAGTGAGAGATTTATTAAAATATAACAAATGAATGCATCTATTGAATAACATGAAAGAGATTATAGAATACTAACAATAACAATAGCTTAAACCGTTTGTACAGAAAGTTAAACGAATTACGAACAATGGAAAACACAGAACAAGAGTAACAACAGAACAAAGATTTATCTCTATCAAACACTGTTGCACTGATCCACTGAGATATTTTTGAGAATATTATTTGCCATATTTGTAAGAGCTGTTTTGCAAAATGCCGCAGGCCATTTTTGCTTATTTAACAACAAATTCAACAACCGCAATAATTGTGTAGGTATCTATATGTGTTAATAAAGTATTCAAGTGAAGTTTGAGAATATTGCAAAAATTCAGCGAGAAATTAAATCAGTTTTATTTTTATTTTATTTTAGACGAGTGAATAAGATGATTTTGTCGATCGGATCCCTGGATGGATCCTGGATCTCATCTGGTTATTATTATTCTTTAATTCCGTTCTGATCCCCTACAAATTTAGTCATTCCGGTTTTAGACTTGGCAACGTTCAAGGCATCAGTAACATGAAATATATTAAATTAGATATCTCTCGGCTGATTTATGATGATGATGATGAAATTCTCCACATTTATGAATGGTCATTTTATAAACAAGTCGTTGATAACAATGAAAAGAGAAAGGAAACACAAAAAAATCAGTAAGAGGTAGAGTAATTTTAGATCAATCCGATTCATGGTGATACCAGCAAAAATTACTAATATAAAATCGTCTGGTAGCCATACCATATTGTGTACTTTTGTACAAAAATAAGCATTTTATTAGTCATAAAACTCATAAATAATATGAGTAACTTAAGTCTCTGTCATGGTGACTGCTCACTATAGGGCATAACTTTTATCAGATCTGTCTAAAATATAGATTTGCTGATGCTCAAACAGTTAAAGTGCATCGTTTTATTAGTGGGCAAAGACCTCGTATACCTACGTACATTTCGGTCTATAGCAAAAGTAACAAAAAAATATTTCGATTATCATTTCCATAAATAATGAAATTTATAACAAAAGTAAATAAAACCACTCTCGTTTATCGTCGGATTGCCGCAAAAATCACGAACACAACAAAGCTCACGTGCCTCAGTAATAAGATTACGATACAAAACGATTTAACAGTTTCCGGAATTTGGCAAAATCATACAATTCCTTTATACAAAACGGAAGCAATGTAAAGCAAACTTTTGCTTTTTAACAAAATAATCTGTTGAAGTGAATGAAGGGACACGCATCGTTCACATTAGTTCCCACGTGCCGGCCTGTCTTGCATGTTGATCGTAAAAATATTAATCGCAATTACCTGAGTTAAAGTCTGCAGTCACTGGCATTAGTTTAATTACTCGTTAGCTTCCTCTTCTATCTGTATTTTCCATAATCGTAAACCACAATCTGCGATTGCATATAAATCTGTTTGTTTTACACACGGGCGCCGAGACACGTGAACTATTAAAAGTTTTATTAAGCCTAATGTGAATTTATGTAGGCTATAACCATTTAAATCAGAATATTTCCTAATACTACTTCATTTACCATTGCAAATGAAACTTTAATTTGCAATGGTAAATCAATTCTAGAATTATTGTTCTGAAATATATGATTAATATACACTTAGCTAATATCTATGTAGCAATATGAACTTTAAATTAATAATTTGGGAATTTATATTCTATTGTTATTATTGCATTCAATTTCAACTAATCATTTTATTGTAAATCAAATTTAGTTTAAATACACTTTAATCTATAATTATTTAGTTTATATTAATGACTGCTTCTGTGGTTCGGTGGTACTGTGTATGGACTGCCACGCAGAGGTCGCGGGTTCGATTCCCGCTCAGTGCAAATATTTGTGTGCATGAACATGTTTATTTGCATTGGTCTGGGTGTTTCTATGTATAATATGTATGTATTTACAAAAAAAAAGTATTTAAGTATGTATATCTGCATTCTAGAACCCATAACACAAGCATATAATATGCTTACTTTGGGTCTAGATGGCGTTGTGTGTAGTTGATGAAATATTATTAATATTATTATTATTATTATTATTATATATTTCAACCAGTTCACTAATATATGCAGTTAGGTATTATCAATTGTATTCACAAAAAATATTGTTATTTGATTTAACGCGTCGAAAGTAATTTATCGTGGTATGGCAATAAAAAAGCAAGTGTCTCTACTCTCTTGACTGCCATTAGTTACTTGTATCAGCATATCAGTTTATCATATATTATATCAATTCATAAGAATTTTAAACGTAGAGTAAAAGTGAAAAAATGTGTTACGAACATAAGATCTCTGTGTATCAAATATAAATGGTACCATTTTTATTCGTTGCGAGCTTCTTTGTCCCTTTATCAGTGTCGTTTTATTCGCACATGTAAATGCATTTAGCTCCCACCTCCTTATCTCGGTGAACATCATTAATCTTGTATAACAATGTACCGGAGCTGTGAGCGAGCTTCGATGGCTTAATCAAGCCTCTTGCTGTATCACTACACTTTTTTTAATCTATAAAGTTAACATTATTCTGTACGTTGTCTTTAGAGAGACTCTCGTTTACCGTTTTGTATTAAACTTATATGCCAATTCTTATTAAATAATTTACTACTACAATTTTTAAACAAAGTAAGTGTTTATCGAAGACTAAAGTGGTAATTAAACATTACAATTAATGCTAATAAAATACAACTATAAAACCGTAAGTATAAAAAACCGTAAAATGGGAATAAAAGAGGTGAAGGAAAAAAAGAAAGTTTCTTTTACATGTGAGAAACGAGCGTTGGGATGACAAAAGGTCGATTATAATTAAATACAAGTTACATACTAATAGGTGTACTTTGCGTATAATGTTAAGTTGTAAAGTTCCACGCGATACAGAGCTTGATCCTTAGGGCAGGCGAAAAAAAAAAATACCCTTCAAATATTGCCTTTAAGACCACGCGTACCCTTCAAATATTGCCTTTAAGACCACACTTAGAAGATCTGTACACCACATTACGCGTCGCGATCTAGCAATTAAGGTGATTACTTTTTCACTACCTATGTCATTCCGAAACATACGCGCACAAATATTTGTTTCAAGAGGCTTACAACATTGTGCCCGTTAATTAATTGTAATTTTTGTAAAGTCGCCCGCGATTCAGGACTATCCTCTAATTTAAAAATAATTTTTAGGTCTTTATTTATTTTATAACAATTAAGTTTAACAATATTTCATTATGTATGATGTTGTATTTACATCAATTTGCATATCATAACAATTGTAGCTCAACAACATTGTAAGCATCTGGCTATTAAAAAGCGTGGTCCGAGTTCTTTAAGATGTCTTTGGTTATGTTTTATATTTGTCAGTGCCGTTTATTCGATTAAAAAATACTTATAATAAGACTTTAATTACAAATTTATTTTCTTTGTAAATAAATTTCGACTATAACTGATTTTTTTAACGCTCCTGATTTTCTCGAGTATACAGCGAGCTTGAAAAAATTTCTTACAAAGCCTCCATGCCATGTTTGCCATGATGGTAATTGGGGTAGGGTCCACCACTTCTAGACAACCGACTGTTTACCATCAGCCAGAGTGGATTCATGTTAGTAAGCTATATATAAAACGGCGCGCTTAATTCAGCCTTAAACTTTATACTATGCAACTTTTGGGATGCAACATTTTTTTAATGAGTTTTGCTATTATATGAGCCACCCTTGTCGTTGACAAATAAGTATAATATAATTTACTATGCACCACCTAATAGTAAAGTTCTACCGAAGCTCATGGAGCTCAAAACTTCGTTTATAGTACGCAAACAGCAAGTGACTTGCAAGTAACTATTTTAGCTATTATAACATCCTAGGTCTGTACCTAATAGACAATACAGGTTAGTAAAATGATAAGCATAATAAGATAGGGTAGCAATTTTCCCTTTAGACAATAAGAACTTTACATGAGTAGCGTTCTCGTTCTCTAATACAAAACCAAGAATAAATAGTGTCACAGATAACTGAACCACTGAGCCTTTAAAAGTTGTCAAGTTAATAGTGGCATTTACCATTTGCCCTCATATTTTTACAACCTTAAGAAAATGAATAAAAAATTAAATAAAAATGGAGATATACTTACCAAATATAAACATGGCAATGTTTTCCTGAGATACTAGAGCCTTCGTTTAGTTCAAGAGACAGCTTCTTTGTTTTGAGACATATTCAGATACTATTAAAATTGTATATATTTTTATTCCTTAATTATTTATTCAGTAAGTGGTAAATGGAAGTGCTATGCTTCAGGTATTACCACCGTTGGAAATAAAAATTTATCTAAAGTAAACAATTAATTTTAGACAGAATAAAGATGTTAAACTTATTTATAAAAGTGAGAGAGGATTAAAACCACAAAGTAAATTTATATTGAAGTATATTTTAACATATATTAACATTTTTCTTCACATATTTACATACAATCTCTTATTATAAATATATTTTATACAAATATACAATCACAGCCTTTACAATATCTTACACTATATAGTTACAATGTAAACTAAGTTCATATTATTAGCATCTCGTACCGATCTATCTAAAGGATACATAACACTTATTTATTGCTTGACTAGACAGGATGCAAGAATTACATATTTTCTTACTTTTACTTTTGTTGCCACCATGTGATTGCGTCTAATAAATCGTCTTCCCCTATATGACTCACTTGCTCTTCATATGAATGATAAATGTTCGTATTACAACCGGCTGAGTATGTTGACGACACTCCAGATGAGCAATCTGATTCGACAGGAGAAGGCACTGATTCTGAGTAAGGAGAACTATCACCAAAGATGCCTTCATCTACTTCGTATGTCATCGGAGATTCCGCAGTTTGAATCGGTCGCGTAACTCCAAGACCAGCGTCGCTTTCATCAATCAAGTTTTGTAAATATTTGATATATTCCACAACCATTTTCAATGTGTCTACCTTACTGAGTTTCTTCCCAGATCCACGGCGGGCTCCACCAGATAATGCAGAAATAACAGCGGCTGGTAACCTCTTCCTCAGGGCGTTGAATCCATCGTTCACTTGTTTCACACGATTTCTTTCGCGAGCATTCCTTCTTGCAATTGATACCGCTTGAGCACCCGAATATGTGTTGTTCTTGTATGTATATTTTTTCTTATCAGTTTGTAGATTTAAGGTCAAATATTTTCTTTCAGGAGCTGGTGCGATTGACACCATTTTCGGAATGTCACTTTTTATGTAAGTGACATGATAGTCAGATGGTTTATGTTGAAATCCTTGAAGCATTTTGATAGGACGATGTTAGTCGTATGCGCACGCGATACGTAAAATTATAGAAAAACTTTTAAGAGCTTCGTCGTTCTCGGCACCGAACTCGTGAATGAGCTCTACGGTCGGATGTGCTACGTTATATGCCCGCACCTTTCCAAAAAAAATGGTTCGGGACCCTTCACTCCCTGTTATGCATGTTTTTTTTTTGGATTGTTACCTGGAATATTCTTTTAAAGGTGCACTAACACTGTGAATCTATACACGTGCCATGGAATTTTAATATTCCGACCGGGATGAGTTGATTTTCATTTGCTTTTAATGCCAGAAGTTTATATACATACATTTAAATATCATCAATGTTACATTATGATTCATTTAAATTCAATTTAACAACGTTGTAAATAAGTGAAATTGATCAAGGCTTATGAAGACTACAACCTTTTGCTTTTTATTTTTGTCTGAAATACGGAAAATGTCTATATAATGTCTATATTATTATTATTTTATTTGTTGCCATACATACTTTAGGTATGTGCAGTTCACATTAATAAACTATGTAGTGATATCAAACTACTAAACTTGCAATCGTCAATTTATATCATAATTTGCATTACGACCAATAAACGATAAAAATGCAATTTTCTAGACATACTTTCTCATAAAATAAGTAGGTAGTTGGAACTTATCTTGTGCTTAAGTAAACTAATATAGCTGCCATCTAACAATGTAAAACTTTGTTAGCTCAATAAAATTAGTTGAAGGAACTTTGAATACTGCAATGTAACAACAAAGATAGTGGCGCCTCCTTGGCTCAGCAGCTATTTTTACTGTTACGTAAATTGACAATATATTTCATTAAAGTTAAATTTAAAAGTACAAGTGGAGACCCATGTGGCTCGACGCAATTTATTAAGGTCACTAAAATAAAAAAATAAAGACAAGTTTCGTTGTATTTAGAGTAATACAATAAGCCGTAGCCAATAGAAATATCTACAACAAACCTTTTGAGGAAACATTTTAAATTAATACAAATCCTATTCTTATCATTTTAAAGTTTATTATCAGTTGTAGTTGTAGTTGTTGAAACTTAAAGCTTCGATAGACACTAGAACCTGCGCACTGGGCGGCATTACCTTTAGTGAATAACTGAAAAAAAAATTACCTTAATTTACAACGGAGCCTCAGTATTTTACTCGCTCTTGAATAGTTAAGGACTTGCTATTGTCACAGCTATTGTACTGTAAAAAGATTACACAAGGAATGTGGGCCAGGCCATTGAGACAGAAGAAGAATGAATTGTTTAGAAGCTTTCAATCATCCATTGAAGAAGGCGCTAAAGTGATTTTAATAGACTCGGCGTCGCCTCCGAGAAGTCATGTCATTTACTTTTTTTTGTATCTTGTTTTGTTTCCAATTTTGTAAATACGCTGGTCAAAGAAACCATAATATAACTTGTGTTTATTTCAATCAAAAACATTAAATATGAATATAGGGCTTTAACAAAAATATACCTACTCAATTAATTTGAAGGTTTGGAATCAATCGGATTTAAAATGTGGAAAAAAAATTGAACGGATAGATCAGACCAAATATATATACCAAGACAATGAAGTTTCGTACGTTCTAAGCACCTAGTAGTTCAAAATTTAAATCATGATTATGCAAGAATAACTTGAAACAATTCAACCCATAGCACGACGCCCAGGCCTAAAAGCAACATTTGGTATGTTGCGTTTAGGCCTCATTTCTAACTTAGCATCTGGATTCTACATTTTACATTAGCAAAAACCAAATCATCATACAAAATTACTTATTTTTATCGTTCCCCAGAGTCGAATAACTTCTCACATATGAACAAACGGGTCCCAAAATGAATGTAAAGACATCCATCATTTTATTATAAAATCTCCTTCCTGCAAGTGATTCGCAAAATATAATAAAATTGTGGGAGTGATACATCGAGACACAAAGTGCACGCACAATGTCGCCGCGGGCGTGCTCACAATACTATCGTCAAATAACATTTAGCCAGCCCACACCTTAGAAAATCGCAAAATAGAGACATCTTCCGAACACAATAAACTTTGAATGAGCATACGGAACCATAACCGATAATTACACTCTTTGTATCATTCATATTTCGAGAGTTTAAAATAAAATTAACAATAACCTGAATAGAGACCATTGTAAAAATTGCAATAGAAATACTTTTTATTTAGCGTCTCTAAACTCTTGAAACATTGTTCGACGCATTTGATAAACTCATCCACTTGTTTATCAACACGCATATATGTCGAACGTAAAGCCTTCAAAAAGTGTGCAATCTCCTTCGTTAGCATAAAGTAAAACAGTGTTTAACTTGCAAAATTAATGGACTGTTATCCTTATTGACTCGCCGTGCACTGAGTACCTATAGCGCGGACACAGGTATGTGGGCAGCACTCCAGTAATAAACTCATTCTGGGGATTATTGGAAGACAAGGAGGCATCGAATGACAGTTCCATTACTTGATCAGAGTCTAGCTAATATTTATATGGACTTGAGCCCGGTCGATGCAGATACGCGGCCCGGTGGTCCATCGTGTATTGGAAAGTCTTTGATCGATAAAGTTGTTACTTTAATTACTAAACTGGAACCGTGTTTCGCTTTAAAAGGCACCGCGCCACGCGTCGAGGACCTCCACAGAATCCGACTACTTGCTAAAGCTGCGGCAAAAATAACTACAAGTTCCAACTTATTATATATTCGCAATTTTATTGCATTTAAATCTTGTA
Organism: Parascotia fuliginaria; assembly: GCA_963082885.1. NCBI lineage: Eukaryota > Metazoa > Arthropoda > Insecta > Lepidoptera > Erebidae > Parascotia > Parascotia fuliginaria. Next base: position 6,979,668 of record OY720175.1, read on the forward strand.
TATATTATAACGCCAATTACTGTACAAACAGGCGACGATTACTCTCAATTTGTTCTTTAATGGCCGCTATTCCTTTTCTTGAAGGCGGTCCAATTTAGCCGTAGTTAGTTATCGCACACTGATAAATCATACCAAAGAACATCGACAAAGATAAATAATAATATTCACTGTAATAATAAAATATAATAGTAGTTATCTAAAAGCGCAATCGTCGATAATCAAGATAACTATTGTAATTTTCTTTCTTTATTTATAAACAAAAAATAATGTAGTAGTACCGTACCTAATTTTAAAAACATCCATTAGGTTCACTATATATTTAATGGTATTCTTATTGATTGTGTTTAATTAAAAATCATATAAGGTTATGAAAAATAAAGATGATAGTTTTGTAACAAGTACAGATGGCCAATCTTCTATCATAGAAAAGGATTGTTTGTTAAGCGAAGTGTTTGGCACAAGCCATATAGACAACGCACCTTGCGAGCATGTGTGCAATCCTTTCACATCTGCCGATCTTGCACTGATTTTTATATGAATAATATGACGAATTATGTTTGAGCTTTTATTCGAGATGCCACCTTTCCGGATGTGCTTCGGCAGAGGATGTAGACGTCATGAGTTGCAAAATATAAGAACAAAATAATTTCTGGTATACAATTTACTACATAAACTGGATTTAGAAGTTTTTTCGATCAATATCAGCTTTAATTAAAAGTGAATCTATGTAGTTTGCGACCAACATTTCTTTAATAGTAAGAAAGTTTGTGTGTGTGTATGCAATTAGTAAGAATGTAATATGATGTGACTTTACAATTATTATTAACTAGCTGTTGCCCGCGACTGCGTTCACGTGAAAATGTGAATGTGAAATCATACATTATATCAGTAACAATCAGTTTATAATATGTCTCTATGGCGAATCCCATTTAAATCCGTTTACCCACTTTGACATGATTGAGTAACAAAAATCCATACTTCCATCATACATCATCCATCCATTCATACGTCTAAGCCTTCGAGCTTTAGTTTAGCAATCGGACTAAGCATCATATTAGGTTTTATCTGCCCCCTTTAAACCCCTTAGAAGTCTACTTCCCAATAAGAAAAAAGATAAAACAATCTATTGTTTATACATGGACTTGACTCTGCATCGAATTTGTGATCTTTCGACGACGACTGTTACAATATCTTCGTCTTTTTTTCAAGCAAACGTAAGTTTAAATTCTACTAATATTATAAATTTGAAAGCTTGTGTGTGTGTTTGTTGCCACTCAGCGCCTTAACGGCTTAACCGATTTCGATGAAAATTGGTATGTAGATAGAATTGGTGCCGGAGACGGACATAGGCTACTTTTATCCGGAAATTCGGTCTGGTTCCCGAGGGAGACAAAACACATTTTATGCGCGAGCGAAGCCGTGGGGCGCAGCTAGTAACTTATAAAATCTGCTTTTTAGGTAGGCTAAGGAAATAAAACAAATTTTACTAAGTAATTGAAATGAAAGTTTGAAGTAAATTTAAAAGTAAACAAAAGTACCTACATATATAAATAGTATTTTATTTAATATTTATTTGGTGTCAGAATTTCTAAATGTAAAATTAAATTAATATTTAAACGCACAGAAATAAAATAATCAGAGAAACTGAACTTCAATCAAGTAGTAAAAAGCAGAAAAAATCCGTACATTCGATACATGCGACAACGACGCCTGCCCTCGCGTTACTGCTCGTTCGGGTAGCCTACCTAGTGACAACAGCGCGTCCTTTGCGTTCCAAGCTTCAATTTTCAAATTCAAATTCTTTACGAACAAATAGTAATTCGACGATGTAAAAGAAAAACTTCTTAAGCGCCAAATGACAAAGTGTGGGAAATGAGGTTTACTTTTTTATTATTGATTGGAAGTTATTAGTGTCTTTGGAGAATAATATGTTTAAAATTTTATCTAAATTATCAAATACAAAGCACTAACTTTACTCTATCGTTAAGAAAAAGAAACTTAAAGTTAGGCTTCAAAAAATTCTTATATCCTGTAAATCATGTAAAATAATAAATGGAAATATTGTTATTGGAAACTATTAACTCATATTTGGAAAGTAAAAAATGTTGAACAGATCTTTATTTAAAAACCTTGTAAAGAATATTGTTTTAAAAAATTGTAATGTTCACAATGCTGTTCAGAAGAAATACTTCTAATGCGTCCGTCTCATGTTATCTTCGGACTAAACTTCTTAAGAATAGTTACGAATTAATAAAAAAATTATCACTAAAGGATTTTTTATAAAAAACTATAAACAATAACTTCTTATGGCCAAAATAACATCCAGATGAAGAACAGAAAAATGCTTATATATTTACTCGAAAACAATTTGTTTCAAGAAAAATTACTTCCAAAATGCCAGACTTCTATTACAAAACCACCAGAAACATTTAGGAGGCTGAAAATTAGATGCTGCTCGTTCTGGCGACGCGGCGACGGTAAGGAAAAACTTCTAAAATGCCAAAAATATGCTCCGATCGCTACGAAAGTAGTACCAGTCGACGCAGGAAAAAAACCTATCTAAAGATCTAGATAACTCATTTTGGCCAAAATGGCACTTTAGAAGTTATTCCTTTCCACCGTCGGTATCTTTATCGTGTTTTTCCGGATCAACACGCTTGCTAAAAAAAGACGCGTGGAGATTGTTTTTATTGTAAGTATACCTGTCGAAGTCATATTAATAGAGTTTAGGTATAGTATTTCAGTTAATAAAAATGAGTATCATAAAAAAACATACCTTGTAAGATTTCTATGAATTTTAATGATCCACCATCTTTTTTGCCGAATTTTTGGTTTCCTTTTATTTTTTTTCTTTTCGTTTTATTTTTTTTTATAATAAAAGTAAGCTTAACTAAATGTTATAGCTGACAACAGCTGGACTTCTGACATTCTTGTTTCTTCAAAACACACAACAAATTTCACTCGCAAACGTGTGGATATCGCTGTTTGGACCACCTAATATATTCAAGCGTTTGTTTATGTTTATAGATTGTGCCAAGTGGCAAGCTTGTAGATCCGGCATTAAATCTGAGATGTCATTTATTTTATTCTTTGAAAATATAGCATTCTATAGAAGTTTCATACAAACTCTGCCACCCCTTTCTACACCCTTAGGGGATGAATTTCGAAAAATCCCGTCTTAGCGAGCACCTACGTCCTAAAAGGAATCACCATGCAAAATTTGAGAACCGTAATACTTGTAGTTTCTGAGATATCGTGATAGGTGAGTCAGTGAGTGACCTTTCGCTTTTATATATATAGATTTTATTAAATTTCAAACATTTCAAGAGCCGACTCTTTGTGTTTTAAATATTTTAAATAATTTGAATGAATGGCACTCATAGAATAATAAGAATATTCTAAAACCTCATTTTGCAGCCTAAAGTCGCCTCTTAGCAGTATAGTAGGCATTGTGGAGAAAATTAATGAATTTCTTTAATAATAAAGCAAATTTCCAAATAATATTTATGGTTTATTTAAACAAATGACATTATTAGTAGGTATGTTTATTTTATTAGTCCAGGGGCAATTTACGCGTGTCGTCGTCGATAATAAAATTGGTCATAAAACTTTTCCATCAACTGTTTTAACATTAAACATCCATCCGACTACACTTTGCTTGCATTTGTATGCGAAGGGACTTCATAGATTTTCTTGAACACATTTGTAGAAGCTAAATGAGCGGATTTTGAAACTTCATAATTGTGAGTAAATTGCCATACAAAGTTATTAATTCATTTATTACAAGTTTTGTAGTCATAAGTAGTACATCCTGCTAAAAATTTATAGACATCATTTATAGTACTAGCTATTGCGTCTGGGCTATTATAAGCAAAAATTAATCAAATCCGACTGGTAGTTCCAGAGATTAGCGCGTACAAACAAACAAACAAATTCTTCCACTTTGTATAACACTATAGATTTATATTATGCTAAATAAGAAACGGTTGATAATCTAAACATGTATAAGACTATGGGCTTGCTACTTTAAAATTTAAAACCCGCATTGATTTTTTGATATCATAATAGGTTGCATTACATGTAAAAACCGCAAATCCGACCCACATTAAGTCGCCAATAGAGACATACCTATCAATCCTCCACGGGGGCACGTCTTTAATAAAGTTATACGCATGACAGTACACAGAATAATGCATTGTTGTGCAACACTTCGACTTCGTATTCTATTCACATATTAGCTTTTTAACGGGCTTTTCTGCTTTTGTGTCTTCGTATACACGTGTTTACTCACACATAGACAGATTCTCTCTTTGAATTCAGCTATGACAATATTTTTTCTAGAGCTATTTTCAAATTCTTGGTGTGTGTTCCAAAATTAAATTAGAAAGTTTTTAATGTGACATGTAAATGTTTATACAGTCATTATCTGTTCCCCACGATCCGCGGCGTGTCCCACAGAGAGGCGCAAATTTAAATTCAATTAACAAACTATAATCGTAAACAGTTGTATTTAGAGAGCTCGTCATAACAGTTTCATAGCAACAGCTTAATTATTATTTTAATGGAATATTAAATCTTTAAACATAATTCATTGTATAAGAAGTGTCATTAGAGGCGAACCGCGGGATCACACCGTTTAGAGCTATTAAGAGAGTCATTTGAGTGAGGTTATTTCACTAAAAGTATTCATTTGTTTTGTTGTAGTGACAGCGTTGAAATATTATCCTAATCTTCCTCTGCCCAACCCAACTTTACGAGGTTTCGATTTAAAACGATACTAAAGTTACCCTTACGAATACTTAAAAAATTGTATAATTCTTTTTTTTATTTTTCGACGAAAGTGCTGACTTGTTTATTCTTATTAACAAATAGTTACTTATATATTATGGGCCGTGTGGTCTACGGTCTTGAATAATATTGAACCATCACATTTCTTACCGTAAGTGTAGTAAGTAAGAGGCAACTAAAAGAGTTCTAGGTAACAGGCAGCTGCTTTATCTGCGTACGTTTATGTCACCTTACTGCGATCACCAATCTATCTTCCAAGCGTGAAAGCTGCAACAAACATCTCTATGTTCATCTTACTGCCATGTAGTATAGGGCAAGTTTGTTTCCAAATACCGAAGTCAATGCCGGACTGCGGGCTGGTACTAACTATTGAATATAGCTTCAGCTTTTAATATCTTTGTCGCTGCAGTCGAAGATGCCAATTATATTTACGTGCAATACCTCGTATAAGAAGGCACCTTTGGCTTTTATAGAACCATTTCAGCCAGTCACTCAAAGTTCAGAAGCGACTTTTATTTACGAATGACGCATAACAATAGTTGGTTATTACAAGGGAGTTTACTTCAAATTACTAGGTCAGCGTAACTACTATACTCACTCGCACTTAAAAGTTTATGATTATTACTATAATTATATATATTTTTTAAAACATGCAAACACTACTATTTTAAGCCAACACAAATAATATTTTAAAATCACAGACATTACATTAAAGTTCATTGCAAACAAATATAAGGTTACTTAATTATAATAATCCTTTTAATGTCTATAATATCGTTTATGATTTCGTGATTGTAAAACATGAAATTTAATATTAAAATAGTTAAATATTAAATTTCATTGACATTAATTGTTTTTTGCTTGTTACTATGAAAGATTGTGATGATGATAAATCCCATTTTTTTTCAATAAACCTACTTTTTTATACAACTTTGTTGGCAAACAAGCATACGGTCCACCTGATGGTAAGAGGTAACCGTAACCTATAAAGAAGGCTGTGTTTTCTAAGCATCGCAGAAGTAATAATGCTTAGAAAACACAACCAAGCCGTTGCCGAAAAGGGTAACGCAAGAGGACCGAGGGGGTATTTGGGCTGCCGGAGCTCTCACTCACTGAGCGAATCACATTAGCATAAATACTAAGTAAATTACGCTGATCTTCTATGTGAAGGTAGTAGGTACTTCCCCGGTCGATCCAGTCCATTCATGCTTAAACCAGCGTGGATTACAGGCTATTTTGTACGTTTACCGTTAAATGTAGGTAATTACTACATTTAACGGTAAACGTACAAAATAGCCTGTACTTACCATTAATTTCGATCTTTTACCGAAATTCACTCGATGGTAGTAGTCCTACTTAGAGTTTATCTGTGAGAAATGGAAAATGTTGAAAATATCTGGCATTTAAAGTTTTTCTAACTTAAAATTAACAAATTAACAATTAGGTACTTTTGATTCTGTGAGGTTAGGTAAGAACTGGGATCTCCTGTTCACCTGCTCACGAGCTGAGCGAGCGAAGCAAGCAAGCTCGCCGCTGCAACGTCTGGAGTGCCAGAACAAAAAATATATGTACAAAGCCTTTCTTAAGAGCACTGGAAATTACTACTTCCTACCAACAGCATCCAACAGAAACATGTTACTTATATTCCCGGTTTCCGTAAAATTTAAACCAGAGTAGTTGTAGAACCATCGCGTTAAGCATTACAAATTAAAAGAGTTATTTATTCGAAATAAAATAATGAAGCTAAATAGATTACAAGACAAGCGGTTTACCTACATAATAATAAAATGTAATCAGGAGATAAATTGGAGAATAACAACTGTCACTTAGGGACCACCAATGCCGTGAAGTAATTAAATGCAATGAAACATGTGTACATCACCGCTTAAAGAGACGGATGATCATTACCTAATTGATTATAGAGTGTTATTAATTCAAATGAAATCTACGTCACTTTACATATTAAAGAGTGCTGCCAGGGTGGTCCAACAAGCGTTGAACTTCATTTTCTAAAATGAAGCATTAAAAATTGCTATCGTTAAGTCCAGTTCTACTGAACAGTAGGAGCATTATAATCAATGATGCGGCGTGAAAATTTATTACTAATTTGTTGTCATTTTTTAATCATGTTTGGTGTGAAGTCGTGGGATTTGAAGACGTCGTGAAATCATATTTATAACATGACTTTATTTCACGGAATATTTGTGGCGTTTATGTTATTTATAAGATGAAGTAATCATGGAGTGTAATGATATTTTTGGTTGTAATCCAAACGTGTATAAGTTTATTATAATATTTCTTTATTAGTGCAAAAGGTCTTAAGAGTCGGAATTGAAAGAAAGCTCTAATAAATATCTCTTTTTAATTGCAATATTTTTAATACCACCCAAGCGGCAAACATACGACTCACCAGATGGTAAGCGGTTACCACTTTAACAGTGGTTAGACACTAAGAGCTAAGATAATTTCACATTACTGTAGAGGTTTTATTTAACAGACATAGTCTAGTGTAGTAGTAGTAGACTGTGTTGGTTCTCAATATACTCTAAAGAGGGGTCTAAATGAAGGGTGAAGATTTCTCACAAAAGAAACAAAAATGCTTGTTAAATTAAAATAAATATTTATTGATTATAATATAAGGTATCACTTTCTCCGAAAAATTGAGCTAGCTAAACAATTCAAATTAAATATACACTTTTCTTGCCTTTTTTTTCTGCAAATCGATTTATTAACACTTTTCGGGACAGTAAACGTATTTGGCCGTGATGACAATAAAACATCTATTGTGTCTATAGTATTTATTTATTTCCAAACTTACATCTATTTTTACAGTAGTGTCCACGAAAGGGAGCTTAAGACGATAAGGTAAGGTAAGCTGAGGACGATTTAGAGAAGTGCCATAAGCATCTGAAACACAGAAACCTCAGAATCCAGTTACTTTAAATGTATTAATGTAAGACCAACTGAAATATGTTTTATAGGTCTAATACTAAAATGTTTTAAACTTAACAATTTTGAGTTTTGCACTAATATCTTCAAAACAGTGCATCCTAAAGAACAGCGTTATTCTATCGAATGGAAGCTGATAAAACTCTACAACTTTCATTTTGTGCACATTTTCCAATTTCCCAAATTATTTTTTACCTACGAAAATATCACCGTTATAGCGTATTTTTTAGACAAAGACAAATATTTTTTTTATGAAAGTATGCACATATCTATAATATAGAAATGAAACGCTGAATGTGTTGCGCAAATCTCGAGAGCAGAAACTAATTAAAGAATCGACTGTTAGGCGGTATGAAGTTCGCCGGGTCAGCTAGTTAATTTTAGTTTTGATGAATGTATAAGTGTTGTTGGTGAATATATTAAAAATCAAAGCAAATTTCGTTTATCTTATTTATTTATTTATTTATTTATTTATATGCACACACAAAACTTATAAAGATAGTTCATAAAATAACAAGAGCACAAAGGTACTGCTTATTTCATCAGAAATTTCTTCCAGCAGACCTGCGACAGGAAAATTGATAAGAAACATAGACACAGTGTGTAGATACATTAAATAAAGATAACTAAACTAGTCAAAAACCGCAAAAATAAAATTAAATATAAATACACATACATATAAACAATATATTAAATGAACGTACTTAAATAATATATATATATACATACATACATAAATATAAATGAAGATAATCACTGTAGTGTTAAAAGGTAATGTTCTTGGACCCGTTTTTTTAAAGATAGAGATGGTGTTGGAATCTCGTATGTTAGGCGGAAGTAAATTCCACAACCGAACTGCATGCACAGAAAAGGAATAGGAATAAAAATCAGTTTTATGGAAAGGGATATTAAGAAGAGTTCTAAGATGGGATCTGCAAGGAGCATCGGAAGGGCGAGCAAACGACAAACGCTCGCGCAAATACGCAGGATAGTTAGGATTGAAAAGAATGTTGAAAAGTAGACATAATATTCGAGTGTTCCTGCGAAGGCGGATAGGGAGCCACTTGAGTTCGCTGCGAAAGTGGGAAACATGGTCGTATTTTCTCAGACCAAAAACAAAACGGATGCTAAGTTTTGCAGGCGCTCAAGCTTATTTAAAATATTTATATGAGGAGTGAACCTCTGGTTTTTACTCAAAGAACATTTCTTTTTTATTTTACGCTATAACAATCAGATACGCTAACTAATATTAATCATATTACTAGTCGATAGATTCAAAGTGATAGTAAGGCGTTACAAATTTGCGTATCTTTAAAAACACTATTAATTATGTTATTTTATACCTAACGTACCTAATTGTGACAAGATGCACGTATTTCAAAATACTTGTATTGAGCCTATATCCTTAATAAATAGGTTTATTAGGTATCGAATATTAAAGTCACGATTCAAGTTCAAGTCATACCCATGTACTCGTAATATGCAAGCCTATATCACAATACCAAGTCAAGGCATAAACACACAAACCAGAACCGTCCTATATAGGTCGACATTTCGTGTGTATCGGGAAAGCGGATTGAGGAATTTTTCTGTTTCTTTTTTCTTGCTCGCAAATCATTTTATCATGAATGAGTATTTTTGTACTTCTCATAACCTCAAAACGGATAATGGTTAGAAGTGATTTATTACCCACCGTGTAAGTGCTAAATGTCATAAGTTTTAAATAAAGTATTGGTACTCTCTTAACGTCTAGTCAAAAAATTAACAAGATAATAACGTGTGTAAGTAAGGAGTTTTTTAATTTATGGTTTGGATTTTCTGCGGCAGACCAAAAACATTTAATTTGGATAAATTATTACTTAGCTAGGATAAATTACTACTCAGGAACAAGTCATTAGTATTTATTATTACTTTAAGAACGAAAATCGTAAAACTTCAAGAAATTGAAACGTAAATCTCAAAATTTATCAAATCTTTGTATTCACTGAATACAAACTTAACTGCGTCGGCTTGACCAAACAATAAGTTATTAACTTGTCAATATTCACACTCCGGTGTTTTCACACCACTTAAGCTTTCACGCGATACCGATACTAACAATCTTGTTAATCACTTGTATCCACCAATCGGTGGTGTTGGTTTTACAAAAACAGCGGTTAAATAAAAGTGTAAAATGACAGAACAATACATGGAATTAAAGGGAAGAAGTTTATGAAGATAAGTGTACATGAAAGAGTTGTTATGCTTCGAATAACTTTCAACATTGATTTAGTTGCTTTTTAGCAGTTGGAACGATATGGAGATGTGTTTTAACAAGATCCAATTTATTTTGTTCATATACGTCAGTACTTGTGTATAAACTGCAAAAGAAAAATAAAAGATAAGGATAAACATACGATGTAAAAGTTTTGGAAGGCTTTGGCCTCAAAGACAGTTTCGGCAAGAAGATAAAATGAACTTTTATTAGAAATTTAATTTCAGCAGTTCCGCGGAGCTCCTAACATTGCAGAGGTTCATGAGCGACAGTTACCACTTACCATCAGATAGGTTGTTGGCTCGTCTGCCACTGTAGGCAAAAGAACACTATTACTACTAAGCAATTGTGCATTATTATTCTTAAAAATCTTTGTATTAGACGAATATATTTAAAGTCGATCAAAATCAAAATTAAATGTCATAGTTAAAAGACATATTATATAAGATATTACATATTTATAGATTTTAAACAGTCATTGATTAACTCTTTCTTAGTACACGTCTAGACATTAAAACACCCTTCAAATTTCAAGTCCATAACTTCAAAAGAAAAGATCTTCCATACAATATTTTATCCCTAATCACACCCTTCTAGAACCAAAATGTCAAAAATATTTATGAGGGCATTTTTTTATTTAAATGGCAATCTTCTAAAACTAAATTTTAATACTGTAAGTAAAACGAAGAAAGTTCATACATTCGATTTGCTCATTTATTTCACTATTCACTTTAGGAGTTGAATTTATACAACCCTTTCAGAAGAAGTACACTTCTAGACATTACCAGACAGACCAGCGGTTTAGGCCGTGCGTTGTTTGTCAGTCAGTCAGGGGAAAGCCTTTTTTCAAGGATGTTCGTTTTTTTAATGTCAATTTCATTCTAGGAGTAAATACTAGGAGCGTGTTAATCTGTTATATAAATGTAGTCTCAGGAAAAATACTAAACACATTGTTAATTTGTCACACAAAATATTTCCTGGTACGTTTTTACTAGCTATAATATTTTCTCTTAAGCACTATGAATATTAATAATGGTATGACCGAACTTCGACCGCGGCAACCAGTCCTAATGTAGACTGGATAACATTTTTTTTAATAGCCTGTAGTCCCACTGCTGAGCAAAGGCCTCTCCCAAAAATTTCCCTTATTTTTGGTGTTCTCTTGCCAGTCACTCTGTAACGCCTCCAGATTTTCCGGCCATCTCCGTCTGACAACAATGTAGGTATAACACAGTATACACGAATATACGCATAACGTGTGCATGACTGATACTTTAACGTAGTCACCAAGGTACAGCGATGTCTCAACAGCCACCTATACACGGACTTTCTATGACAACGGGCGGCGGGTCACGTCGATGAAGGTATGAGGTATAATAGTATACAAAACATTATGAATTCTTCTACAATACTTAATATAAAAAAATACAATAATCCAAATAATCTCTTATAAACATACTCACAATCTTTACAGTTTTTGATTGATGACGTAGTCCATAAGTTATTTCACATATTCAAAGAAAAACCTTTCGTTGCAAATTCGTATTTATACACTAAAACATTAAGGAACTAATGATCGGTTTTAGTTTTACCTATTGCCTAATGCATTTTAATTATTGACTTAATAATGTATAATGAATAAACAAACCTGTGTCTTCCAGAGAACAAAATTCTTACGATTCCAATCGTTAAGTCAGGACATCATTTTAAATTTTAAAATAAATTAACAGCCGAAAACCAGTAACTAATTAAAGAACTTAAAAATGCCTGTTCGATTTCTTAAACTTTTTGTTATGTATTACAAATAATATAATGTTGTTTCGGTTAACTACTCGAAACCGTCAATTATAACAAGAGATATAAATCAAAACCTATTTGCTCAGGCTTTTAATTAAGTCCTTTATAAAATCCTGGATGCAATTGTCAGAAAATAAACAGAGCTAATTACCTTTGTATTAAATCGTTACCGTCGGGCATCAAACCGAATCTGGTTCAGAACTTTTAGTGCCCAAACATTCATTATTTCGCTTCTGGTTTCAGATTTTTAATCGAAACAATTTGTTTTGATAGCTTTATTTCAACATTTTACTACCTCTCAAATTGGACTTTGCATATTCGTATATTGTTCAAGTAAAATTATGTTTTAATCTGGTGTGTATAATTAAAATTTAAAGCAGACATGGCAATGGTGATAATTTCTACGGAAAGGACATAACCATTATGTTATAGTTAACGAGTTTTGCCTGCAGCTTGGTTCTTGTGAAATGTCAATGAAAGCCATCGTACATAACATCAGTGGAAATATTGACATTGATTTCTACTGTCAATATCATAAATATTGCGATACCAGAGCACTCACGTCTTGCTAAAACCGAGAGATTATGTTCCTAGGTTCCCTAATCCAAGAAATATCATTGATTAACTACAATTACAATAAAATAATAATTTTATTAGCAGCACAATATAAGGTACGAATCAACCTTAAGCCATTATACGACACTTGCCGGCAGTAGGTAATTCATTAAATAGCTGGTTTATAACATCTTTCATTCTAATTTTATGCCCATCGCGTCATCGTCAACCATACTTTTGCAAATTGTTATATCAGCTTTCGTATCTGTAACAGTTGTGATTTTTTGACAAAATCTTTAGGAATAAGCTCTTTAAAATACTTATAAAACTTCTATATTAACTGTTTTTTTTATTTATAGTATTCAATAGTTTTTTAAAAATAATTCAAGTCCAATGTTAGTTTTGAATAGATAAATAAAGTATGAAAATGTTTATTTTTCATAATACGAGTACTATTTGTGTGTATTCGTTTTTAAAGGGATACTTACAAATATGTAGGTACGTTCTAACAATGTAGTAATTTTTTTTTGGATTTGCCTTTACTACCTTTATTAATTTTTGTACTGACCTTTTCAGTAGTTCTATTTTGAGTCAACATAATGTTTTGTTACTTTGAAATATTTATATCCCGGGCTTCACACTTTGGCCCGCATTGGCCCTAAGAGAGCTCGTCCAAGATGTGGGTCTAAATAGCACTGGCAATCGTCCCCCAACGTTGGGGCCAAAGCTTTTTCTAGATCCACACCTTGGACTAGTGCCGTCGAAGCCAACGTATGGATCCGGCCTAACAGAACAGTGTCTTTGGTACTCACTCTGAGAACTAAATTTACGCCGAGCTAATACCAGACGCTATTGACCAACTTTAAGTTTAAAAGATTAAACCTCTACATAGTTCCCACGTACATTTACAATATTTACATCACAAGGATAAGGCTAACGAAAAGTCGATGGGTTTTATCTACAGCCGCTTAGCTTTAGGCTATTTGAATAGCAAATGATGTATCCATTTCGGGTGCGATCATCTCGCAGATAGCCGATACCAAATTAATACCCTTTACTTTGATAAAACAAACAGATATTTAAATACCGGCATGATGTATACACTTGTTTCCATTTACGTCGAAACCGACTTGATACATTTCATTAAGTAAACATTTTTAAAGCAATTCGTAGTTCAGAACAAACATTTTCATCTTTGATTCTAGCTTTCGAACATTAATTGAATAATCCAATTTCCTTGGAGCAGCCTTATCAAGGTGACAACAGAAGGGATTGTGCGTTTTAGCTAACAATGGCGAACCCCACTTCCACTAAATACGTTTGGAGAATTTTAGCCTAAATACTATGGTCAATCAATCACAGTAGCAACATTCTAAAGAAAATAATGCTGCAACCTATCATGTGTTGGATGAGTCGGTTGGCTTATTGTTGAATCGAACTGTCCATATTCGTTATACACTGTCCAACTAGAACCTGTGAACTATGACTACTTTGAACGATATACCGTGTGTTGTGTGTTTGTAATGCAGCTACATGTAAAAATGTAGATAATCATACATTCTACTTAAACAAACCACAACTTTGTACAAGATAAATTTGGCAAGTATCAAAATCTCTGACCAGTTATTTCAATCGTTTAATCCTTGGTTTATTTGTTTGCCGAAAACAACCGAGTTGTTTGGATAAGTAATAGCTTAATACCACGTTGTGTCGGTAGAGGTGGCTGGTTTCTCGGCTCCACACTGCTTTGGAGAGCCTTCGTGTAACCAAATGTATGTTATTATACAAAAAACCAAACAACTGCTTGCAACAATAGCCTTACACGGCTACAATTTCTACTTATCTATATAGCATTGTATACATAAATAGCCATTAATTTGCACTGGAACTTTACGCTGTTGCAGCTCTACCATGATTTAAAGTGCGTTTATCTAATAAAAAAATTGAAACATGAAGAGCGCTCCTAGTAATAACTCTGAGAATTAAATTTTCTCATTTATGTAGACTATAGGTAACCAGTCAGATGTTCTCATAGCTTTACTATACAATGGTTGGGAAATATTTACAAAACCTAAGAGCAAGGTCATGTGCAATGACCGTTGATGTTATTTTAACATTTCGACCTTTTACACTTTTTCAATGACGAATAGGTTTTGACGGGGCCAAGGATGCACTGCAGCTTATGACTTTATAAATAAAGGTTGTTTGTCGGGCAAACCGTATGTTTGCTTGCCACCTTAATTAATGGTTTAAGACACAAATCGGTATCTATCATAATAATTACAATTTTCTAATAAAAGACAATAAATTAAGAAATGTTTTTGAGAATAAAGAAATGTCTGCAGGAGGACTAATCAGAATACTCCAACTCTTGAAATCTGTTATGTTATAGTACCTTAAACTCAAGTAACACCTACTGAACCTGAAACCTACCTTTTACATTTTTTTAACTTCTCACTTAAAAATGCATCTAGCCCTTTGATTTTACAAGAATATCTGCATGCATTTTCACAGAATTACCTATATTGTTCCAGACAAGTTCAATGAAGCTACGGCCACCCATCTAGCGCCCCACGCGGCGTTCCTCGCCACTGTGACGGATCCAGGACACGCCCCTCATTTGTTATACAAATTTTATACTACCCTCCGAGCTAAACCATACTCTGTATCGGATATTCGCTATAATAAAAAATATGGTCTCACTCACAAAATTTAACCAACTTTAATTTAATAAAATATCATAAATTTTAATTGAAAGTTACAAATATGACAAATGTAAATTTTTAAAGCATTTTAGCCCAACAATAAAGTTAAATAAGCGGTCAAGAATTAAGAACAATCTTACGAACATTAAAGACTAAATGTCAATTTTATTATGTACTAAACTTGAGGTGTGTCGAAATGGCCCTGTGGATAAGGCACCCGATTCATAAACACGAGGTAGTGGGTTCGAATCCGGGCAAGTACCAATGTGATTTTTCAAATCATATGTACTTTCTAAGTTTATTTTGGACATTTCTGACTGACGGTGAAGGAAAACATCGTGAGGAAACCTGGACTTAAAAGTCTGAAATTGCCAATCCGCTTTGAGCAAGCGTGGTGATTAATGCTCATTCCTTCTCTTTGTGAGACCTCTTCTCCTTTGACCTTTGCCCTGCAGTGGGACAGTAAAAACAGGCTAGTATTATAAACTCGAGGTGCAGCTCACGTGATCGTAAGTAGTAATCGCCTCTGTTAATTCTCAGCAGCATAATATTATATATACGTACAGACCACAACATTATCATTTCTGCGTTTGTACCAGCTCTAGAACCTCGCTAGCAATATCTGCTGGTCTGGGTTCACAACATTAACTAGTGAAGCACAAAATATCTCTTCATTTCTTTCAGCCGCCATGGTAACTGTGTTTTATAACCAGTTAAGGCCACTAAAATTTTTAACGAGAAAAATTCAAAGCGAAGTCTGTGTGTCACGAGAAAATACTTATCTACTATAACTCATATAATATTGCTAGCATTACGCATTTAAATTAAGCGTTAATTGTTCATTTAGTATCCATATACTACATAATTAAATGAATACTAAGGCAGAAATAAGACGACACAACCTATAAGCTACGCTTTTTAAGAACATCGTCTTTTTAAATGACTACTTGCTTATCATAGTCGTAGTAAATTAGGTATGAAACTGTAATTAAAATAAAATATTATTTTGTACATAGCCCATCGTTATAATTAATTTAAGTAGGTCAATTAATACAATCGTTTTCAAATCAAATACTTGTTTTAATTTCGTTGTTTGTTTTCACGATTTTGTATTATTTATGAGCTAAAATAATGTTTGTGTGATTGCACTTCGTGCATAACATAACTACTGAACGCTAGTAACACGCAATATTATAATCCAATGAAAGCCGTGAAGAAATTTCATTAAATCCTCTATCACCCGAGGACAATCCAATTGTACGGGGGCAATCGAGATTGAGACGGAGACTATTGTATTGCACACTGCGGCCTCAGGGAGTGGTGCCGCATGCCGCTTCTTGATTAAATAAACCTTCATGTAAACGTCACGCCGCCGGCTCATGATGTCAGTCTTCGGCATATCGCACGGGCTACGTAACATCAAGTGTCATTCACTCGTTCCTTTATTATTTACCAATGAAGCCCGTGTTATTGTTTATTCATTTTAGTTCTTCACTTACCTACTCGCTCTCAAAAATAACTCCAGCCCACCGGTGTTTTGAAACATTGCAGCATTTTGATACCCTTTAAAATCATATAAAATTAATCCCTCTTTTATATTTTAAATTGTTAACCTATTTATAAAAAAGTGTGACAATGAGTTTACGTCTTTTTTATGCGTCGTTTCATTTTATAGCATCTTAAAATTAAATCGTTTCAGATTGCTTTATCAGTAGGTAGGTACCTACCGTAAATAATATGAATGGGTATGGTAATCTTACCAATGAGTAGACTAATATCTTAATTTTCAATTCTTATATGAAGCCCAGAAGCATAACATTTTGCAAAACAACTTAATTTCATATTTGTATCAATATTCATTACAAGGGGCAACGGAACATATTATTATTATGGTGATTCTTAGCAATTTGTTAAGATATGAGGTTATTTGCTACAAGTAATTACATTTATCACCCTTTGTGCGCAGTAAACTTAAATTCTAAGTTCATTTACTATTTACGACCATGATCATTCTTTCAACTGACATGTCTTTAAATTAATTATTATAAAATAGTTGCTTGTCCTTACAAAGACTAAACAGGACTTAAATAATTAAACACTAATATTAGACTTTTATAATACGAGCGGGTCGCTGACGTTTCGGACACAATATGTTCGGACACAGTGGCCGAATTGACACTTTTAAATTTCATTTTATTGTCTCTGTCGTTCCGGACACTGCCTATTCATAGTAGCTGCTTAGTACAGCCAGAAAAAAAGGTTTAAATAAAATGTGCATAAAAGTCTTTTTAAAGCGGCGTTTAAGTTGTAATAGGTATAGTAGTATATATCTATCGAGCGAGATAGACCTATGCGAATAAAAGAGATAGTGACTTTGCTATGAGTCTATTACCGCATTTGGGTTAGCTACTGCATTTGAGCAAATCATTATTCAGACCCGATTGCTAAGGCGCGTGCCTTTTTTAAGAAAAAAATATTTGTATTTTGTAGTTTTCGGTAAAATCACAACTTTTTAAAACTGCACTGACATTAATTTGACTTTGTCTTGTCACTTGTCATTTTGATTCTTGTCACTAGAGATGATTTAGACTACAGGTTATTTAAGCAGTGAATAGTCCAAGGAAAGTTCTTCATTTCTTCCATAATTGTCACGTCACAACGCGTTGTTCGGTTTTATTTTTTTCTACAAAAACACTGAAATATGTTTTATAATCAGGACAGGAAAATAAAGAAATGTATTTTTTTATCTGTATAAAATATGTCGCATGCTTAAAAATATATTAGACGGAAGAAAAAGGTTTCAACATTAAGGTATCGCTGGATGTTTTTGTCTAACCGTACAAAACAGGATATTTTATTAGTGTACGAAACGTCAGTAAAAATATTTAAAAAAAAATAATTTGTCGATTGGGTCAAAGTGTCCGAACATTTTGTGTCCGAAACGTCACCCACTCATACGAGCTTTCTGTGGCGCGGTTTCACTCGCGTCTTGGCTTATTGCTCTGCTCCAGCCGCCAGTAGCGTGATGTTACATAGCCAATAGCCTGCCTCGAAAACTAGGCTATCATACGCAGAAGAGTTTTATAAATGCGACTGGTAGTTTCAGAGATTAGCGCGTTTAAACAAACAAACAAACTTATAAAATCTGCCGCTTTATACAATATTATAGATTATGATTTTTTAGAATATCAGTTTTAGAAGTTTTCCGTATATCAGAAATAAGCAAGCCAATCAATTAAAAATACCGTTATTGATGTAATGATTCGATAAAATTATACCTGCCGCACAAATAATTATGTAAATTAAGGAATCCAATAATTATCTACACCGACGCCACTAACATTGAATTCCTAATTAAAAATATGTTAGGATTCTAAATAAAATTATGAAAGGTACGCGTCGTTTCACCTGACCAAAAATTATGACTTCATAAAATATAAGGTACATCGTAATTCATGGAGTGATAAAAGAAACTATGACGACTATGCTCCCACTTTATTATAAGTGTGGAATCTATTAGCCATGCCTAGCTGTCCACACTAATACAAAATTTATGTCGTATATAATTTAATAATATCTTCATGACAGACGAAGATTTTGTTGATCAAATTAGTCATACTGAACTGCAGAGCGGAAGGTTGTAAAATGAGTAGAGCACACTTTTTATAAATGAAAGGCACAACCAATGAATCACCATTCGTCTAATTGCAAGCCAATTAGATGCCGATATTATCGGATGACACGACTCTCGAGATCGTTTTCTAAAGACATTAATTTATTGGTCACATAAAATGAATTTCAAAATTACGCTCGTGATATTAAATAAATAAATCAATAACCAAACAATACCCTCGGTACTGTAAAGGAACTTACATAAGTCAGTTGGGTTTCCGCGGGCAAACTAATAAATTCAAAGGATTGACTTGGCGGTATGGTGAGAACTCGTCCATTTACAGAAGCCGCCATATTACGAGAGCATAAATCTAAGCGAAGTCATCCGAGTGTCGTCGGACGCCCCGCTCGCCTCGTGAATGGACGATATGAAGCATGGCCAAGGCTTTAGCCGGCCGTTGGACCATGGTCACATCTTGGCTGCAGCCTTAAGCGGGACGTTTTGACAACCGCCAATATCTGAATTGAAATATGAAAGCCACTGATACGAGTGACTCGGGTATTGATGTCACAAAATAAAATAAATGTAATATTAAGTACATTGATCCGATAAACTCACACGGAGTAATTTAAATGCTGCTACTGAATATATTAAAAGCTTTGCTGACCATATAAATGTACCTACTTCGAACAAGAGCAGTTTTGATAAGTGAAAGAGGTATTGTACAATGAATGTATAGGAACCATACTTATTATACATAAATTCATCACTCTTTAATCATTTCTTGTGAGCAGTCGACGTCAATTTGGCGGCTCTGAGCTCGAATTCAAAGCTTTAAGAAAAAACACAATGGGATTATGCAGGCCTAATGGTCGTCCGAACATGGGCATTAATCTCGTCATACAATATTGATGTATCCACAATTTATAGCCGGTGCTTAGACCTATCACAAAGTCAAAACGGCTTATTAATGTGTGAAGAAACTCACCTCCTCTGGAAACCGTTCTCATGTGACATATTTTTATAAAACTGCGGGGCATCGTTAGTAAAATATTTTGTTACCATTCGCAGAATACAATTGAATGTGGATGTCAAAAACATAAGTCATCATTTTAATAATCATATCTAATGCTCATTCGTTTTGAGGCTCGGCAAAAAGATATTGTGAATAGCACAAACACACTTTCAAAGTTAAAAAATACTTAAAATATAAATGAGACTCGAGTTTGAGTGGCGCGGAGCCATTGAAGAAGTCTCAAACTTGACTTTAATCTGCTTAAAATCAGGAGACATTCGCTTCCAAAGCACGTTCCATGATTGAATAAGATTTAATCTGTTCCCCGTACAAACAGAGATTCTCGTCTACCTCAATGAATCCTTAATCGGTGAATAATTTACTATAGCATGCATGTTCTTAAATTTAAATAAATCAATTAAGTATTGAATAATTCACAAATTTTAGGATTATGTTAAATAAATTAGGATTAGTGTTATGTAAATAATAGGCATTGTACCTTCGAACTAAGATAGACATTGTACAATTAAGAATATGAATTATACTTTTAGCCTAAGCCTAAAAATAGATGACTAGGGTTTGCCAAACTTGTAATAATATATTATGTATAGTGTTAAATACGCAGTTATATCGCTACATTTGAATTTCTGCATTTACAACTAGAACGCTACCAGTAATTATATAACTACTTAGTAATCACTACCACTCATTACTACCACGGCACTGACGAACGCCCGCAACCAAAATACAAACCATTGGAAAATACCGTCTTTGTGTTTAATATTATACTACACTACTTTAACAACCCCACATAAAATTAAACGTAAAAGGCGCTCTTTTACGTTTAATTTAAAGTCATCCAAATTTTAAAATTAATATCGTTGTGTACTGAAATATTTGGGATTAGTGAAAAGTCCATCTCAATCAGACAAGCGCAGTTCACTGCTGGACATAGGTCTGGAAATAGTGGGTATAACTATTATCTAAACCGAAACTCGGCATTTATAGCGATCGCGTACTCAAACACCATAACACTTACCTACAATCCAATCATAAATGAAGCAATAACTTTTTTACACTTGATGTTAAACTCCTTCGGCGGTATGTAGGCGTAACATTTTATTGTAATGCAAATCTGTGCTTTTCCCAGTAATAAAAGTATTTAGCTGGTAACACGTGACGACAGCAGCTTCAGGCAAGTCCGCGGACGCAAATTATGGCAATCTTGACACCTCTGAGGTGTTAACTGGACCGCACCCTGCAATTTTAGTCGACGTGCATCATACTGGTGCGACCGCTGCCGGCGCCCGTCGCAAACGCTATACGGGCACTGATTTGCTTTAATTTACGCCCATGAGGATGTTACTCTAACTATCATTATAATATTGTTTGCAACAAACGTACAGGGTTTCGGAGAAATACTGAGTTTATTGCGGTGGATCATTATGGATCCACTTACACTGCGTAAGAGCTTTTATCAGCCTATGGTATAAATAGGTACTGTCGTTTTACTTCAACGACACACTACAACGACTTTTGTTATTTAGTCCAGTAGTAGTAACATCGCTGTTGAAAAAATTTGGACAGAAAAATGTTGGTCAAAAACCCTAAAAAAATGTTGCTAATCGTGATGACTATACCTACTTGTTATGGTTACCAATACTACTTACCTTTTCATTATCAGGTTTTAATTTATTTATCGTTTTCTTCAGTACCTACTTATGATTAATTATTATCAAACATCAATGTTTAGGGTTTCATAAAATATAATTTATTAACGCATTAACCACCACGCTTGCTCAATTCAGATGGGAAACTTCAGACCTTTAAGTTCAGGTTTCTTCACAATGTTTTCCTTCACCGTCAGTCAGAAATGTCCAAAAAAAAACTTAGAAAGTACATATGATTTAAAATATCACACTTACACGGATTTCAGAAACACAAATAACACACATAGATATTATTAACTATGGTAAATACACACATATAGATACAAATCTAAGTATTAAAGATATGAAGAACAAAGCCGATCACTGATAGGATCTCGGTAACTACAAAGGCGTGTGGCGTGGCTGCCGAACGCAACCGTGTGTAATACAGTCCACCGTAGGACGGCTTCCAGCTCAGCCTTCGCACTCCCACGTCTACCGGACGCAACGAGCCGCTCACAGAAACAATAGCCTCACCAAAACGAAACAACCGATCGATTTAAAAATCACAGGCGCAATCTCTGCGCAGTGTAATCTTACAAATATTTATTATATGTCAAAACAATATGCCGAAATGGAACGCATATTGCGGTTTTTACAAATGTGTCTGGTTTGCTGCGAGCGCTCGTTAGCGTGAGGTACGACGCATTGTGGGGTACAATGGTGGGCGGGGCGCGGCCCCAGGCGCCTGCACACCGCGGGAACACATGCGCCTTAGTGTTCTACATTTAAATCAATGACGTTGTGAACTATCCAATTGCGCTTCGAAACAACGCAAATTGCTTCAATGAAATAAAATACCCACAACCATATATTTGCACATATATTTTTATAACGTTATTAAAAATTAAAAATAACTAAACCATATGGGTACTTGACTTAATAACTTTTTTTGAAAGCGGCATAACGAAATGAGAGAAACAGTGACACATTTTGAAAACATCAAATGTTATTAGGTACTATATTTTTATTGACTTATAATTTGCACGCAAAAATACTGTAAACTCTTTATAAGCTGCATTTAATCCACTTTTTATGTTTACTATAGATAAAACTCATAACAATTTGAATAATTAATAACTGTATATATATGTAAGTATGTAAGAATAACGTAACGGCCAAGCTTGGTGACTATAAAAAAAACGACTCATTCACTAAAAGATTCCAGTTTTTCTCAGTATTCTGGGTAAAAAGTTTTGACAAAATCATTACGTTAACTAAGAATTGTTGCTTATAAAATAGCACTAGGCTGCAGTGTTGTCACTACTAAATAGAGATTTTAGGGAACTCTGATAAAGCTATTTCTGTTTCACTGGTGATGCTTTTGATATTGCAAGCATCTATAAATTAAGCTGCCTTTACTAATACGCAAGTAAGAAAAACAAAAGCAGTCTATTGCTAATAAGAGATTTGGCTGTTATTGCGTGTAATACGTTTCTTACTTCTACAAGGTGAATGTTAACTTCTGATAAAATTCGTTGAGCAGTGCTAGCTTTTTCTAGTTCTTCGTCATCATGGTTTACAGGTGTTATAGTGAGATGTGGGTGGTATTGTCACGTAGTTTAAGATAAAAGACATAAAAACACTTTACGGCATTACATACTGAACTGGGATACTTCGTTCCTTCGTTTACATCTTCAACGGGTTTCACTTTAATGAACCCCATAAATAAGTAATATAATAACATCAAAATGTACCGTTGTTTTCGATAGCGTTTGTGGCGCGTGGCTTGCACAAGCGCTGCCACAAATTTACGACAAAATAATATTCTTTAATTATAATGGAGCGTCATGAAGTAAAAAGGCGATGCACGCGACATCTGTATTAAATTTTAATGGAATAAACTTGCACCTGCGCGTTCGGTTTGCGACTCGATCACTACGTTCGAATCCCGGGAATCTGTTAAGAGTATCTAATTAAAAATTAATTACCACTGTCTCCAATGCTGATCAGAATTCGCGTTGATGAGCTTTCGATTAAAGCTTAGCCGGTTTCTAGAAAAAATCCTCTAATGTGCCTAATGCTTACTCGTACCTTCATTCACGGTCATGTTTTGTTCCATGGCTTTCACTAATTAAATTCTCTTTAAAAGTTTTCAATGATCGACAAAAAAATGGTTGGTTGTGTGAAAGTAGTTCAAAACTCATCAATGTGAAAATGCAATACAATGATGTCGACAGCAATACGTCTGGTTAAAATATTAAAGAATGTAGTGAAAAAGCTAACAGCCAACATTCTTGCTTTCTTGATGGTAAGTAAGTTACACTGTGAAGAACCGACTACACTGAAAGAACCATATCGGAGCTTTCGTTAAGATTACCGAGTTAATATACCTACTAGAAACCCAAGTAACTGATGCCTATCCACAAAAGATAGGCTTATTGTCCGTCCTCTTATGAGCTATGAGTTCCAAACAACACTTTGGCTAAGCAACTCTGCGAGACGTACTTATCCACTTTCTGCTTAGAAAAGACAACTCCCGCACAGGGACAACACAATCCCTGTGTGTGGTGACTCTACAAATACACTATTAACGTATTCAAAGTACACAGAAACTCGGAATAAATTGAACCCACTACCTCGTGCACAGCAGTCGTATGGACTCCCACTATGCCACAGTGACAGTCTTTGCTTCTCCTGTGAATTTTCTCGTTTCCAATACCATTTCACAATGAGCTTCATTAAATTATTTTAATTAAGTAATATTTAGGATTATTTTGTAATGTTACCGTTGTTAACAGGCAGTTGGTGAATTTTGCATTAAATAAATGTTAAAAGCGTTATGTCTCTATAGAAATATTAAATACCAGAGGTCCGCCCGCCCTGCTTTGCTTCGGTATCAAATGTTTCATTCGATCTCACAACAAACGCCTACGAAAAATATTATAGCAATAGTGTCGTATTGCATCATTTAGATTTACGAAAGCGCTTGAAATATTGCAATTCTGAAGATGACTAAAAAATTTGCTAAACATAATAAAATATAGCCTGTGTTACCCGCTCAATTTGTTGATTTCTAAAAGGTGAAATAATTTTTAAATCGATGTAGTAGATTTTTAATTGAATCGTTGCTAACAAACAAACATACAAATAATCAAATCTTTTCTCTTTATAATATTAGTAAATATTAACTGGAACTAAGTTTAATTGACAGCAAATTAGCTAGTTGTAACGGTTAATCATTTATATTTAATTAATATTAATTTATAAATTGTTAAATAGTACACGTTGCGAGCAAGTACTTCCTGTACGCAAATAAATCATAAACTTTACGTCGTACAAGATATAATGTCAAAGGCTTGTAATTTTAATTGTCTTAAATAAATAAACGTAAAAAAAATAATTCGCACCTTAGGTACATATCCATAGTCAGTGGCTGGCTACGTCACAGATGTGCGTTGTATTAAGATTAATCTATTCGCTGGTAAATGTTGACGAGGAGATCTTTATAAGTACATTTAACATATAAATAATGTAACCTCTATCTATAAAAAACAAAAATAACTAATTGAATAGTAATAGTATAAAGTTTTATTAAATTGTGCGTATGTAGTTAAACAATATTACTTATCTAGTAGCTCCGTATAACGTATTTTTTATATTAATAAAATATAATAATGGTTAGTAATTGAGTACATTCATGATTCAATAATATAGGTAATTGCAAACTAATTGCACTCTTGCGATAATGATAAAATTTATTAGGTTGTTCATATTAATAACGCAAACTGCACTACAGCTAAAGTTGTAGTCATAACCTAAAAGAAAGACTGACTGAATGATATATTCAAGTTAGTCATTCTTTTAGGGTAAAATTTTTTTTTTTTGCTGTGATACCACAGTAGCAGTGCGCAGGATTACCCTACTACATTTATGCCAAAAGGCTCAACAGCAATGACATGTGAAATAATATAGCAGACGAAACTTGTTTACCGTGTTTTTCTTGCAATTTGTCAATGAAAGGTTCTGTTAATATATGCTTAGACCTACATGAAGAAAGAAGAAAGTAGGTAGGACCATGCCCGGTAAAGTAATTAACCTCTGTACTTAACTACAGAATAAAACAGCTGAGGTATGTACTGGTCATTATAACCGCCACAGGTCCATTCTAGTTACCATCACTTTGTATAAATTATATAAAAATAAGCACACGTGGAAAGGGATGGGTATATAATTATTTGTGTGGGTCAGAGAGTGATAGGTGAGGTGGCAAGCGCAGGTGTCACGGGACATCTGCTGGCCCTCAGACAGGCACGTGGCTCAACCCTATAAACCGACCTCTACCACTCCCTGCCAAAGGAGAAGCTAAGCAATCCTATATACCTACGTAAGGGTTTATTATAATTGAATGTATATATAAGATTGATTTTAAATTAACAATTGGTTATAAATTAATAAAACACAAAATAGCTCTTCTTTTATTGTTTATTATTATTAGGTACCTTCTTACAAGTGTAGCTTTGTATGTTTCAATATTGGTTTCGAACAGAACTGTTCATGTAATACAATATTATATTGCTTAAGTGAACTATTGTTGACGGACTATGCGACTGTACCTATACTGTTCCAGATTTTACGTGAGTGCAAGTGTTTTCTACAAAGTTTGATTTCGGATTTTAAATTTTGATGTGAGAACGTCAAAGCCACTATTATCAGCCGCTCCATGTTATCAATATGAGTGTAATCATTTTGGTAGGCAAATATTAATGAAGATCGCGATTTCAGATATAAGCTTTTTGATTTTAAAATCCGTTAACTGTAGTTACTCTACGCTTTAAATACATTAGTTACTTTATATTATTATACTACAGAAGCAAGTGTGATGTGTATTCAATTTCCGCAAACAAAAATACAACAGCGGTGAACGGAACAAGTCCAACTTTACTGGTTCTATCTTAAATTGAGATCGAGTGGAAAGCCCACCCACCTTCCAATATAAAATGTTCTTAGTTTTGCTTGCACCGAAAGTTATTACCTTTAGTCTTCTCTTCACTCACCCTCGCCATCGGCTAGATTGTATTGCGTTCGCTTGGCCTCATGTCTCCAAAACTTAGTTGGTCCGTAATTTGTAACTTGTAATAACAATTTCTTCTTTTTAGGGAATCTTAGCATGCTATTTGCACCTCGCCATGAAACAGTTCTGCAGCTTCCTTGAACAAACCTCACATAAGCACACACAGATTACTCAAATGCACGTTTTAGTAAAATTTTCGTCACTCTTTCACAGATTTACTACTTGTAAGCAATTACACCTGACACTCAGGCATTTAATTTTTTAGTTTCGGTAACAAGGTACAAGCAAAAAAATTACAAGTAAAGCACAGGTAAACAGAGAAACCATTGTTTAATTACACAGTAAATGTACAATAACGGAGTATAAAATCCAATGAATCCATTAAAATAGCTGGGACCGGCTGAAACTCGATACCCATTTACTTTTTTGTTACTCAACGGTAGCTGCGGCCTGCGCCTGTCTTCGAGAATTTTGATGCTATCAATATAATATAATATTATTTCTCTCCTTATTATTCTCCGCATAAATTTGAAGTCATTCATATAAGTAACCTTAGCTGCAGACAAGGCGGAGGAATATCTAATGATAAGTGGTAAGTAAGAACTCGAGAACCTCAGCAGCGTCAGAAACGCAATTGAAAGTGGCTCAACACTACACAATGGCATCTACGACACAATCTATCCCGCTGCTGCTAAACCCGTTTTTTAAGAGTACTGAAATTCGCAACTTTGTGTACCTTTATTCAGGACATTTATGACATACAATGAGTAATAAAACCATACTGCCCTTGTTAACTTCGAGCTCGTTCACATTAAAGTCATAACTGTAACTTAAATAATATTCTAAACAGTATCCCAAAGAACACAAGACAAATAATGTTGGCTCTGGTTTTCTGTTGATACCGTGGAGTTCTCTTTGAACCTCTTTGAGTTCAGATATCTACTTACAAAAATCCTTGTGAAAATTTAGAATACTGAAAAGATTATTATAATGCACACTGATTGACTGACTGCTAAATTCACAAATATTAAGTAGGTACTCATGAGTTCCTGCGATCTAGTGAAAAAAGAGAATCGAGGATTCATTTGATAAAAAATTATGTGCTGAGACTGGAGCTCCTATCACAGCAACAGTCTATGAGTACACAGAAGGCTTGACATCAATCATAGCTGTAATTACCACTGACTAATTTATGCTGATTTTTACACATAAATTTGCAAGTAATGACTATTAAATTGAACATGATATATTATTGATTGCAGTTTAATAAACATAACTACGCGTAAAGTGTAATCTTTTGTTAAAACGCTATCTAAATGCATGTAAGTCAAACATAAACTAAGCAAGATTGTTCTATAATGGATTGGCTATGAAACATTCATATACTTATTGAGAAGGCGATATTGTGGTAACGAAATACAACACTACGGGGTATAACTAACCCAGACTTTCAAAATACTTACTCAAAACATCGTTGTTTTTATATTTTAGTTTTTGTTTCACTTTCGAGAAATTAAAACTAAAATATAATGTGATATCAAAAACCTTTTGACATTTATTTCAAGTTTATAATCTTACATTGTTAAAATACCTAAGCAAAATATTAAATTGGATAGTATATTTTATTAATATCTTGGTTAGTCCCAAATTTCTTTACGTAAAATTTTGTTCGAAGGTCACTGTTTTAAGTTATCTATAAATAAATAGCTAAGCTAAGTGTATAGCCTCACATGAATATCGATACATTCATAAATTAAATATAATAACAAATTTAGTGTACAAGAGCGAATAATGAAGTAGCGCCTATTAAAATTATACGAGCAACTGGTATTTTAACCATTGCTATTAATATCCAGATATTGAATGTTAGTTCAAAATATTATATAACTAGTTTAATTAAATGCTGCGATTAAACTTACTATTATTGTAGTACTAGTTTGTGCTACATATTTGTTTTCACGAACTGTTTCTCAACTCGTTAATTAGTAAGAAGAAAATTATAATAAAGGCAGAGAAATGAAAGTTTCTAAAATGTAGAATTAAATTGAAAGATCAGAAATAGCGTTGTAAGAAGTACGCAACATAGAGACTAATGAAAGAAGTTACCTAATTAGTTCGGTGGAAATCTGGAAAGGACGGATGAAAATTAAAGCACATCCGAGTAACTGGAAAATTTTGCCTTGGATAATTTTGACAATTTATGGGAGTTTTTACCAAAGAGCTAATTAACTTCAAGCAGCCGTAATCGATTAACATGACATGTATCAAGAGATGAATGTTGAAGACAGAGAAATTGTTATATCACAGCCAATGAAGTTCTAAAGTCTCTGCGCAACCCTCCATTGCCATACAAGCATCAAGTGAACTCAGGTGTGTGTGTGTGTACATGTATAAACATTATACCTACTGAGGGCCGAGTGCGAGTTTGTTTTACGATAACGCGATCGACACGTTTATGACGTTCGGTGCTCCCATTGGCCCGCTCCAAGCTCTTAACCAATCAGAGAGCCAAACGCGGTAAACTTTTCGATCGCGTTAACGTAAAAACAACTCGCACTCGGCACCCTGATGGAAGGTACGGAATATCAATACCGTAGGACTAACAGGTGTATTCAGCGTATTTAGAAAGGCATTAAAAACTAAGAATCGAGATCAAAAAGCTGGACAACCGCAAAGGCGATATCTATTTTTGGACTAGAATTTTAATAGATTCCTTTAATGGGGTGACCATCATTTTAATTGCAGCTAAAAACTTCTCTTCTTCTATTTTTCTTAGGCAATTCTCGATAAGTATTGATAATGGTTTCAAACCTACTTAGCATTTATAAAAACCTATACTGGGATTTTTTTTAATAAAGCGGTTTCGCTATAGGATAGGAGTAAAATTGATTTTTTTACCAAGTATGGTCTTGCAGATAATATAGTCTGGGCGTCGCTACCAGAGCTACTCTTAGGGCTGCTCGTTAAATGCTTCTTTACCAGAATTAGAAAACGAAGCGCATTCCTGGTGGGGCCAGCCCCAACAACATTCTGGAATGCATTGCGACGAGACTCAATTGTATGTATGTGAATCGCTGCTGCAGGCTCTCCACATCTGTGATTAGCCTGTAGCAGAGGTTCGCATACTAACATTAGATATATTATTTTCGGTGTGTTATTAGAATAGGCTACTAACATATTTTAAGTAAAATTGTAACTAACATAATGAGTCTTAGTTGCTTAATAAAGATTTATTTATTATTATTATTATACGTACGTAGGGCGTACGTTCGACTTTCACTCAAGTTTTTCACTGACTGCTTACCATCAGGCAGAGTGGAATTACTTTGGTAGGCTAATATGAAAAAAAAGTCATATATTTTTGTGTTCCACAGAAATTGCTTCAGAAGTCTAGGTGTAAGGTGTGTTTTATGTGTGTGAAGCTCACCTCTATACGGAACACTACATTTTAAAAATTACTAATTATTGTGACGTTTAAAGAAGATTATTGTAAACAGCCTGCAATGACATATAAAATCAAACTGATAGAGCATAATAATGGACAATGATGATTGATGCTAAATTTCTACTGATATGTCAATGTCTTTTATCAAGCTAAAATATAGACACAACATTCTTAGACACGCGACACTAGGGCTCAAAACAGGTAACATTGACGAGTTTCCTAAATAGGAGCCATACTCACAAGAATGCTGAATTGAAAATAAAATGTAACGAAGCTTCGCATTAACATAGTACCTACTTTGACTGGACAATTAATACCTGCCTAAGTCTTTGGAGTTATTCCTTACGTTACGAATAATTTACATATTGAACATTAACAAATGTGAATAAAGTTTTTTTATACTAGTTAAAAATATTCAAGTTTATACCTCAGTGTAATCGTATACGTAAGAATACTTTATGTTAGATGTAAACATTAAAAAATAACAGCTGTAGTAAGTATTCTTGTCAAGTGTAAATTAATATGTACTATTTTCTACAAACGATACAGCACTATATAAATCTATAGTATTGATTAAAATCTTCTTACCTACTTTTTTTGATGCCACTAAGAATACAAGAATCTTGCTGACGTCTAAAGATGTTCCACGAGTACGGAGAAGAGTGGTTTTAAAATAAAAATTAAACCTCTTTATATCAGAGAATAAATAGTAATAGTAGCTTAAATTAACGTAGTATGCATTAATTTAAGCTACGTATATAAGGGCATACAGGCGATCAAGGTTTAAGCTATAATACCTACTTAGATTTATTAAATTACCTCTGAGTGAGTAATGATTGGCAATGTGCCTAAAAATCACTTTGGCAGCTATAGAGGTTGTGTAGCTATAGAGGCAGGAGAATTGTGATAAAAATAATAATCAGACGGCTTTATTATGTATTATTAGTTGTAACCTTCCTGGTTCTACTAGTACGCAAAGGTCTAAGCTATCAGTAAGTTTCTGATTTAATCGCAAGCAAGGCTAAATCTGATTGTAATTAGATACTGTAAGCCTACATGTGTAGATAGGCGTGGTTACAATGCTATGTTACAATGTCGAGGCCACAATTTGCGTCACTACGCTATGAAGAAAGTAACAAAAATAAGGCTATGCCTACCGATAAAGTACGGAGTCCCCCAGGGTAGCATACTAGGCCCAACACTATTTCTAGTATATGTAAACAACTATTTAAAGGCAAAATCATCACCTTTGCCGATAACACCAAACTTTTGTTTAAGGGTGATAATTGGGAAGAAGTCTTCTCCAATGCCCAATTGGATCTCAACAGTCTCAGCTCCTGGCTTCGGCGCAATGTATTGACCCTTAATATTGCTAAAACTAAATATGTAGCGTTCGCGTTCAGAAATAATCTTCTTCCTTCCGCATCAAACACTCTCACTGCACTTCTATGTAGGTCTGATCAGTCCGTCAGCACTTGCCCTGCTCTTCAGAGAAACGACATTATAAAGTACCTCGCCGTTGTGGTTGACCAGACTGTCAGTTTTAAACCACATATTGAGGTTTTGGTAGCTAAGAAGGTTGCGTAAATTAGTATACATTTTTAACAATCTTAGAGACTCAGCAAACCTTGCTACCATTAGAATGGTGTATTTTGCTTTGTGTCAATCACTGATCGACTACTGTATTATAACATGGGGTGAAGCTGTTAAAAACCGATCGAAGTAGAGCGGACTCAACGCGATATTTAAATTCAAATTAAATTCAAAGTATTTATTTCATTTTGATCATAAAGAATGATACTTATGCAAAGTCAAATTACATGAAGTCAGCTAATTAACCTACAGCCAGTTCCCTGACGGGGTAGAGCTGTGAGAAGAACTGGCAAGAAACTCACGCCACTCTTTTCAATCGCCAGATAATTACAATTTTTTTGTATGAATTAACAATTTTAACACATCAACGCAACCAAAGAACCATACAAGTAATTATTACAAAACAACTAATTATTAGAAACATTTTTAAAAAAAGAAAAGAAACGAAAGTAGAGGATTTCAATTATTTAGTTTCATCTAGTATGGTAGTTTGACTACGTATTTCATTTTGAAAATATGGGCTGGTCTGCCATACCGATAACCTACTAACTGTTAACCAAAGGAATGTTCTAACGGTAAGACAGACTCTGATTTTTCATACAGTTCTAAAACAACATGCCATGCTTTAATATGACCCACACACGCACACGCACACGCACAAGCACACGCACACGCACACACACACGTACATAATCACACACATTTAGTTTTCCTTTAGTTTGTTGTCCTTTATAAAATATAGTTCCTTTGTGGTTAAGAACCTCTGAGGTTTGGTGGTACTGTGTACGGACTGCCACGCAGAGTTCGCGGGATCGATTTCCGTTCAGTGCAACTATTTGTGTGCATGAAGATGGCTATTTGCATAATATGTATATATTTAAAAAAAAAGTATATAAGTATGTTTATCTGCATTCTAAAACCCATATCACAAGCTATTATTACATGCTTACTTTGGGTCTAGATGGCGTTGTGTGGTAGGGTGTTGTGGTATTATTTAATATTATTTATTACTAGCTTTCCGCGGCGCGGTTTCACCCGCTTCTTACTGCTCTGCTGTCCGTTGCCAGTAGCGATGTTAAATAGCCTATTAAATCCTTCCTAGAGAATTAGGCTATACTATGCAAAATCATTTTTTTAAATTCATCTGGTAGATCTAGAGATTAGCGTGTACAAACAAACAAACTCTTCCGCTTTATACAATAATAGAGATTTATAAATATTGCATAGTTTCTTAAAGGATCTAATCACAATATTAAAACCAAACTTTATGCAACTAACAAACATACAAGTTTGTTAGTTGCATAAAGTCAAATCAATGAAGCAATCGCGGCGGGGCCTGGTGACCTGTATTACAGGTTGTGCATTTGCACAAACCTACATCAGGCACCAGTCTTTCACAAAGTTAACTTCTGATATAAATATTATGTATTATTATTACATTACTAATCACCTGTTAAATCTCATGTAAAGTACCTAAAAGCATGCTAAAAGTATGGATAACTAGTTTTGATTTTAATTTGATCTAATTAGTTACTAATTAGATCAAATAAAACTAATTATTTATGCTTTTAGCAACCGAACTAGTACTTCACATGTTGACTTAACAGGTGATTAGTTAATTTTTCGTTGATCTGCCTTTCAGAAACTGGGGGTTAGTAAACTATTGTGATTGAGAAATAAAGATTTTATTTATTTATTTATTATTTATTTTAACCTTTCACACAATACGACAGAGCACTACACTACAAGGAACTTTGAGAACTTGAAACTTAGAACCAATTTTTCTGTTAGATTAAAGAGCGTTTATGAAGTGTAAAGACTATTGTGTTAGATACTATTTTGTTTCTAGAGTTCTATTCTACCCATTTGTAAGTTTGTATGAAAAGTGATATTTTTGTAGTAATTCTACTTCATTTGAGAACCATACTGCTTTGGTCTATGTTACTGTGACTTCGAAATATATTTTTTGTACTAACTCAATTGCGTTGCATAGGTTCTGTCTTACAGCTATTCTAATGGTTAGCAATTACCGAAACATAAAACATACATAGCCTTACATTAATTGATTCAATTAAGGTAATTATTTAAATAGCTCACATGCTATATCAATTAGGTAATTTTGACTTACTGACTCCATGGGCCTACTTAGTAATTACATAATATAATCTATTGTATTGACACCAATTCGAAGACATTAAACAATATACCGTCCTATTCCTATTGTATGTATGCTCTTGTAATTTCATATACACTTCTTCACTTTTTGTTTCGATTCCTACATCTTTTTCTTGTCCTTAACCATATCCCATTATTTGTGGTCGGCTTTGTTTCTTCAACTGCGTTGGTTCCTGCGCGATTGCGGCGTCAATATTATATTCCTTTAAGTCCTTTTGGACTGACATCAGCCAGGTGGATGGGATCCTTCCGCGTTGACGCGTTATCGTCGGTAAGTTTAGGGCAACTCGTATAATGTGGTCTTCACGGCGGATCACATGCCCATACCATCGGAGACGTCGTTCTTTGACCTTTTCGTCGATGGGAGCAATTTCGTAGCTACCTCGGATATGGATGTTGCGTACTTTATCCAGCAGTTTGACAACCGCTGACCAACGTAACATGCACATTTCTGGCACTTGCAATTGTGACAGGTGCTGTTTAGTGCATAATAATAATAATAATAATAATAATAAATTTATTTCTAAGTATATGGTACATAGAGATCTTAATGCTAAAAGTTTCACATATACTAGCGTTGCCGGTGTAGAAATATTAATTAAAGGATTAAGGATGCCCAGCATTCTGTACCGTAAAGCATAGCGGGTCTAAATGCTGTTTTGTACAGTTTGCCTTTCACTTGGATAGGTCCTATCCTTATAGCTTTTTAATTTCCATACAAGTACTGGAAATGAGAATACGTCAGCAGCTTTGTAAAATCTGCATTGTATTTTCCTGGTTTCGGCTGCTACTGCATCCAAGCAAAAAAACTTATAAAACTCTTTTTGAATAAATAGTAAAGAGGCCAAGGCCAAGCCTCAAGCATGCATTTAAGTCTAGTTTCTAATTAATATGTATTTTATACATAATTTTTATCTTTTAATAGGCATTAAAAATTAAGTACCGATACATATATTTTCTTATACGTAATCGTTATATAGTGTGCACGAAATACATTTAGTTGCTTACTTTAATTTGATAATTAAATTGATTTACAAAACGTACATATAGAAATAATTTTCATTGTTGATAAATATTCAAGTCATTTCTGAATAACATTCAAGCTAAGAAATCCAAGCTAAGTTCTTGTGTAGTTTTGCTAGAAGCTTTGAATCCACATCCATTGTCTTGTTAATAAATGTGGGTTCGAAATAATTGAACGTCAATTTCTTGTGTTTTCTATGTCTGAATTCAACTCAACGGAAAATTGTAATAAGTTTTGAACCAAGGTCAGGCTCCAAATCGTGTCGATCGCTCCCACTCATAGCAATCGTAATTGGTGTATGTAGATGAATAAGTAGAATATTCTTTATTGAACACCATATTACAAAATATGTAATTATGTAATTAAGTGCTTTATCTCACATTGGTAAACAAACATGTGTGTGAGAACTTGGACTACCCTTGTATTAGTGTTTTTGGTGAGACAATTTTATCAGCGCACACAATAGGGATCAAAACATGATTTATTAAATATTTAATTAGAAACGTTGTCGACAGGCGACATTAAAATTTAAAATTAATGATCAATAAAATCTTAACAATGGTTGTTATCTAAGATCAAAGTATGTTACTACCGATGATCTCACAGATTGCAATTTCTTTTGGCAATCAAGAATTTATAATTATTAATGAGATAATTGTTTTAATGAGTATAGAATTTTGTTAGATGCGGAGTACCTTTAAAGAAAACCCACGATCAAGAGCAGATAATATAAAAAAACATCATAATATGTTTATTCTAGTAATAATATAAGATTGTAATAATCGTTTCAAAGAGTTTTGATACTGTATAATAAGAGCTTCGTAGTACAGGGCTAAGAGATCACCACACAGGCGATTATTC
Source organism: Parascotia fuliginaria (assembly GCA_963082885.1). Classification (NCBI taxonomy): domain Eukaryota; kingdom Metazoa; phylum Arthropoda; class Insecta; order Lepidoptera; family Erebidae; genus Parascotia; species Parascotia fuliginaria. The sequence continues at coordinate 7,015,165 of OY720175.1, forward strand.
TAAGGCATAGAACATTTTTGCGTTATTCTTTACACCCGACCCTTCGTAAGTAAAGGTTGTAATAGGAATACTTTAACGTACTAACGCTATGAATTCATAAATATAACTGAAACTGTAAAGTCATTTTTAAAGAATGGCAGTAGCAAGTGACATGGGTGCCTAAGCAATTATTATCTATGATTTTCGGGAAATGCTCGTGTTAAGGTCGTATAAAGTAGATTTATTTGTTTAAAACAATGCCTCAGTCTAATTTAACGTAGATTTTAATTGGCCTAACAATAAAATTTATATAATCCATTATAAACACCTTCTAAACAAAAAATACTCAAGTACAGAGACACCAAGCAATAACAGCCTTTAAGCTAATTGTTGCAAGATAAAAATTGTGGCAGATAGATCTTTCGTCATACTGCTTTATTCAAATGAGGGTGTTATGTATTGGCATTCTAATAAAGGGTCTAAGGCACGGAAGTTTTTAGCTTTATAGAGTTAAATTGAAACCTATTACTTTATTGTTTGTGCGTTGCCCTTGCATTTATTAGTAGGCACTTACTCAAAAATCTTAACGAACAAGCTTATTTGCATTAGTGGGATAATTAAGAGTTCAAGAATCCTGTGAAAATTATAAATGCGGAAGTTTGTGTGTACTAGGTACTAACCTAGTACCTATTTGTTCGCAACCTCCTGCAACAAATACCGGTAAAACTGACAACTCAGCAATTTTCAGCTTGATACTTCCGCTAGGATCTTGATAGACAGACGGACAACCAAATGTTCCAATATTATTTTTGCTCAAAATTGTAACTTTAAAAATGACGCAACTAAACTTTTTGCAATATTTTTTTCAAAATGGTTTTAATAGCAACACACTTTTCGTTACATTTATTGCATTGTTGTTGCATTGTTTTTTATTATTACCTAATATTTATATTAGGTAATTTATTTCGTAAGTTAAATACATTAAAATTAATTTCAAAAATATATCTAGGTGCGTTTTTCCTAATCAACATTAGTGAAAGGCAATGACGCACATTGACTCTGTTCGTTGCGTACATGTACGTCAATGCAAATCATTCTATGACAAATACAACTAAAGTGATTAAGTATCTAAATGTCTCCATTCTATTATACAACGTTATCATATACGAAATAAGCATCATAGTTTGAACGTAAACCAACGCTGTAAACGAATATAGACGTAAAGTTAAAAGCTTGACTATCAAAAGTTTAAAAAAGAAGAAGATTTTAAATCATACTTTTTGCTCGAAATGAACAGGTAGTGTTTTGACGCTAAATAAATAAATAAAATGATGATATAAGACTTTCATTGATTTATTTTGCAACGTAGGTTGTAAATCCTGGTTATCCTGGTTATAGATTAAATTGGTAGAATCGACCAAATAACAATTACCCAATTATTTTTTTCATCGCACCAATATGGTCTCGTCTAACACGATGCACTTCCAGCGTTCATTTTTCATTTATTCGTGCAGGCTCTGGAACGAACTACCTACCAGTTGCGGTGTTTTCTAAGCGCAATGATATACCCCTCTTAAAAGGAGGTTTAAAACTTGGAACTCATTAGAACTAACGCATGTTTTTGTTTTGAATTGATCCTGGATGTTTTAAGCAGGGCATGAAAACTATTATTATTTTTTTTTTTTTATTGCCTACAGTGGCAGACGAGCTAACAGCCCACCTGATGGTAAGTGGTAACTGTCGCTAATAGACTTCTGCAATGCCAGAGGCTCTGCAAAGCCGCTGTCTACCGTGATTTTATATAATGCTCTCTTTAAACCTCGTTTGAAGAAGGAAATGTCATAGCGCTCGAGAAACACCGTAGCTGGTAGTTCGTTCCAGAGCCTGCAGGTATCTACGTGGGAGAAATGAACGCTGAAAATTAATATTAAATTACTACTCACAATATAGTTTAGACTAATATGCTACATTTGCCATGAAAGCAACTGGGATTTCACTACACTTTGACTGGAGTGTGACTACTTAACATCAGGTAAAGTAAAATTATTTTATCTGGCAAATATACCTATATAAATAGGTACTTTAAACCATTATTCGATTAGACCGTCATATCCAAATGATGTTCTTCCGCGTGAACTAAGTTATTCGTTCACCGTCATAAACATTAAATTATCATCTGACCAAATCCAATTTTCGAACGAAAACCGCCAGCCACATCGATTACATACATTGAAACACATGTAGCCTGCACCGTGGATAATGCAGGTAATCACCCTAATTTGAGTTATATATCACACTAAGAACTAACTAGACAAGATATCTAATTTTCTAAACGAGACTTGCTTATTTGTGCACTTAAGAAAAAATTACACCAAGAAAGTACTAAATCTATTCTATTTTAATTTATGGTATAGGTTTAATCTATTCATATTTAATATTGTGTTAAATGGCAAACAAACAAAAAAAAACGCTGATATATAAACACATTCAGAACTCTACATTAAATAGCACATTTTGAAGGGCTGCACTGGATTACTGTTATAGGGCTTTCTCTAAGATTTTTATCACAACCACTAAGCTAAACAGATGGAATGACGATTGCAGTGGCGGCATTCTAGTAATCTGCTAATTTCATAATTATAAAAATAAATCCATAAAGGCGGACTAAACGTCAGAGACACTATTTATTAGTCAAGCAGACACAGAGATTAAGTAAGATAGTATAAATATAGTTCTAAAATGTTACTAAATGTAAGAAAGTAAGACAATTTAAATAACTTTAAATAAAATACGTGCTAACCAGTTTATCTATAAATCACAGAAACAATTTAGAACAACTTAAATAAATAAGCGCAAACTTAACAATTTCAAGCAATTCATCACATAAGAATATAATTATCTATCTATTTATAAAATTTCATAGCGTTTATGTTGAAACAAAAAACAATTGTTTATTTATGAGATCATAACAAGTATGCTTAGAGTGATTTATCGCCTTTGCATCGGTAGTAAAGCAGCGAAACAAGTAAACGTACTTTCCTACATGTAGATTTGTACAGTTAATACAAAAACGAAATCTATTTTTTGTATTGTTAAATTCATTCAAATATCTTCTACTTTTATCGCTGTATACTCATAATCTAATCATAAACGAGAAGACATGTGTGTAATTAAGTGAAAAGGTTTAATACCTAAGCACTAAACCTATTATATCAAACACTAATATTTCTTAATTATAATTATCTTTAAGTTGAGCGACGCGGAACCCGGCAGTCACAATATTTGGAAAAGGTCTATGTCAACGGACATCCTTCACATTATATGATTAATAGTAATTATATAATTATCTATGTTTAACATGTCGTTCACTGATTCTAGACTTCTTCTAGATTTTTGACGTTCATAAGTGTTAATTTAATTAACCTATATGAATAAACATATTTCATTTCATTTCATTTCATTTCAGACCCTACAGAGTGTAACTGCTTACAATAAAGTTATTTTGTCGAATTTTTTTTTTCATAGTGGCATTCACATCTCTTGTGCATGAGACGTATTTGGTCAATTACGACGTTATATGAAAGTAGCACGCAGGGAAAATGTTCGGTATTTAATTTTGAAAAATGTCAGAAATTTGTTCCAAGACACCGGCGTGTCACCCCAATCGTTCGTGTCCTGAACCAAACTCTTGGCAAATATAATAATATAAACACTGTTGTCACATTTTAAAAGTCAGTACCAATCAAAGTCGATAAGCTGATTTTGTTTGTACATGTAAGAGTTTGCTATGCATAACATGATCGTAATAAATCAATAAAAAAATTAAAACGTTAGTAGCGAAGTAGAATTGGCTTAAGATGCTACCACGCCTTTAATAAGGTGTAACAAAACTCGATCTCGATAACATGCAACTAGTATGTTATGCATAGCGTTATCACACTTGATGCGTAACATCTAATTACTGTCAGTTAACTGACTATTATCTGTACGTTTTTAATACACAATACTTTGGTCAATAAAAAATAAAGATTTAATATTTTTATTTTATTTATTTATTTACAGCAATGAGTACACCACTACATAATAAAATATACAATGCTACTTAAGTCTAAGTGCTCCATTACTTAAAGTAGGGCACTGCATGTACTAAATTATGCGCTAACAAACTGATAGGTAAGTACATAGACTTATCATATAAATAGATGAAAAGGTTAAGCAATTTAATATACCAATGAATAGAATAACTGAATATTATAACTATACAATAAAAGAACTCAACCAGACAGCACAATTTTCTTATGAGCAAGCACAGATTTATGAAGTAAGTAAATTTCTGTATCGTGGTTCCTGTATGCAGTTTTATATATAATACATTCTATACAATAAATTGTGCTGCCTTAAATTGTAAAAAACATTGTACACTTTTATGAGTTAAGTAATAACGGGTGGCGCAAAAGTAAAGACCCTATTTGGTTCAGCTATAACATTTTTTCTAAATTAGAAAACTAGATTTAGATTTTTTTAAATGTATATTTGTGCCATTAAATTTCGTACCATTAGGATTTAAAGATGATGTCTTTTAAATGGTGACCTCCAGAGTTGATACACATTTGAGCCCTATTTATGACATTTTGCATAACTTGCCGTAACACTTCCTGCGATATGTTCGTTATTTCTTGACGAATGTTTTCTTTTAGAGCTGCGAGAGTCTGTGGCTTGTTCACATACACCCGAGATTTCAAAAAACCCCAAAGAAAGAAGTCTGGACTGGTCAGATCGGGTGATCTTGCAGGCCAAGGCAAATCGCCAAAACGAGAGATAACTCGGCCTGGAAAAGCGTCCCTCACTAAGTCCATAGTGTCGCGCGCTGTGTGTGCCGTAGCGCCGTCTTGTTGAAACCAGATGTGCTCCAGCTCATTCGTCCAAACTGGGTATCAAAAACTCACGTAACATGGTTCTGTAGCGTTCTCCAGTGACAGTAATCGCATTGCCTCCAGCGTCTTCGAAAAAATAGGGTCCGATCACTCTGTCAACACAGATGCCACACCATACAGTAACTTTTAGTGGGTGTAGAGGTGTTTCTTGAATAATGCGCGGATTATCAGTGCCCCAGAACCGAGTATTCTGCTTATTGACATGCCCTGAGAGATGGAAATGGAAACGCAGGAAGTGTTACGGCAAGTTATGCAAAATGTCATAAATAGGGCTCAAATGTGTATCAACTCTGAAGGTCACCATTTAAAAGACATCATCTTTAAATCCTAATGGTACGAAATTTAATGGCACAAATATACATTTAAAAAAATCTAAATCTAGTTTTCTAATTTAGAAAAAATGTTATAGCTGAACCAAATAGGGTCTTTACTTTTGCGCCACCCAGTATAAAGAGGATTTGTTTAAGAAGGCGGTCGCCCGTCAGTCAAGCGAGCGAAAGCGGGGAACTAGGTACCCACTAATAGTTCTAGTACAAGTAATCCAAACGAAACTACATCATCTTGCGTTTTAATTGCAAAACAATTCTTGTTTTCAAAAAAAAAGGTAGATAGATCGTAAAATATAGTTACATATATTTTGTCACTACACATTAGGAAAACACCGTCTTTACTTTTTATTGTTCAAAGGCTCATTAAAAGAATTTCGTTAACATGTTGGAAAATATATACGTAACCATAGCCCGCCCGAGAGGGTCAAAACTCAGCATGGTGCATGCAAATACCTCTAACGCTCTGATTGTCGGCTGCCAACCAAGTGTGAATGCGAATATATTTTCACAGGTTATTAATAGTAGAATAGTAGCTTTGATTCGATCGAGAGCTGGGCCATGCTGCAGTCTCTCCAACGGTGCCATATTGACTATCGATATATCGAAGTGCTGAAGTGTTTGTATGAAAACGCCACCATGTCAGTACGAATTAATGGTCAGAGCTCAAGGCCTATCCAGTTGCAGCGAGGAGTACGACAGGGAGATGTCATATCTCCGAAACTGTTCACCGCTGCGCTGGAGGACGTGTTCAAGCTGACCTGGAATGGACTTGGCATCCAGTACATCACTTACCTTCGATTCGCGGACGATATCGTGGTCATGGCTGAGACCGTGGAGGAGCTCAGTGCAATGCTCGATGACCTCAGTAGTCTCTCGACAAGTGGGCCTAAAAATGAACATGGACAAGACTAAAGTCATGACCAATGTCCATGTTACACCCACTCTTATTACGGTCGGAGGCTCGATGCTCGAATTCGTTGACGAGTACATTTACCTGGGACAAACAGTCCGATTAGGTAAGTCCGATTTTGAGAAAGAGGTCACTTCGAATCCAACTCGGCTGGGCACCGTTCGGGAAGCTACAACATATCTTCTCATCCGCACTACCGCAGTGTCTCAAGACCAAGGTCTTTGACCAGTGTGTGTTGCCAGTGATGACATACGGAGCAGAGACGTGGTCGTTTTTTTTCTAATTACTTACCGCCCTAGGGCTTTTCGAGCTACATTATTGACTGGCCTGTTGGTCTAGTGGTTAGTGACCCTGACTGCTAAGCCCGAAGGTCGTGGGTTCGATTCCCACCCAGGACAAATCTTTGTGTGATGAGCATGATTGTTTGTTCTGTGTCTGGATGTAATTTATCTATAATATGTATGTATTTACAAAAAAAAAAGTATATAAGTATTATATCAGTTGTTTAGTACCCATAACACAAGCAAATATAATTGCTTAATTTGGGACTAGATAGCGCTGTGTGAATGTGGTAGAATATTATTATTATTATTATTATTATTATTACCCTAGAGCGCTAATTGGTCACCTACAAGCCCCATTTGGGGGTAACAAGGACCTACTTACCGAATATGAGAGATGTAATAGTAGATTAGTAGCCAAGGGCTGTAAGGCATCAATTGCAGCCCGAGATATTTAGGCGCACAAGAGCAGCGAGGGCGCCTATAGTTCGAGGGTGCAATTGATGCTTACACCCGAGCTAACTGCTCTGCTTTACATCTCGATTGTGAGGTAAGTAGAAAAAAACCGGCATCACAAGAATAAAATATTGTTAATTGCTGCTTCAGCTTCCATTTTCATTGAATCGGGAGTGCAGCTTATATCTTCATCACGTATCTTGCAGAACTCATGTTTTTTTTCCTAATTAGCACGTAATTATAAAAATCCCCCATAAACAAACAATATTTAAAGTAAAAGTTTTCTATTCCCGCCTTTTTTCATCTTTTTTTTAAATTTTTTTTTTCAAGAACGAAATTGAGCTTCGCCGTTCGATATTTAAAATTGATGACTATTATACTCATACGAAGACAAGGCTGAATAGCGAAGCGACCTCTTTTGTCATTGGGCTGAATGCATGATGTCTATTGCCAGTATGATGGTTAGATGTACGCGAACTTTTTGAAAGAGCGAAGTGTTTTTTTTTAATCACTTACCGCCCTAGGGCTTTTCTAGCTACATTATTACTCTAGAGCGCTAATTGGTCACTTAAAAGCCCCATTTGGGGGGTAATAAGAACCTACTTACTGAATATGAGAGATGTAAAAGAATATTATGAGTTTGTATGTATATAAAAATTGTAGAAAGCTTCTACGCTTGTGTGTACGAACTGGGTTGGTTAGACTTAAACACGTTAACCTTTAAACCACATTATACCAGCCTGTACAAACGGGAAAGAAGACGGCAAAATATAAACAGGCAACAGCGTTTCTTTCGTACAAAATATTGCTTCACCGCGGTTAGCAAATATATATGGTAGACGCCTACTACATATATCTAGCAGAAGGACGGCTTTCTATAAGAAGAAGGAAGGAAGAAGAACTTCTAGCGCACGGTGGATGGTAAATCTCTCTTTTGGGAAGAGATTATGTCCAGTAGGTACCTAGTACACTAATGACGATTTTAAATAATTTATTACTGCTTAAACTGAGCTGTGTCGTCGTTTACTCTACCGCGACCAAACTTCGGACGTTTCATATGCTAATTAAATAATATTATACCTACAAATACACCCAAACGATGATTATACATGTTACTATTAAGATATTTATATTTTAACATGCGTGAAACTAACCTAATGCCTAATTATGAGGCAATAATACATTGACACACATATTACGTTCCGCCCTATGTAACAAAACGTTATGCGGAAGCCCTAAACTGTTTTTTTATTATATAATTAATCTGGCATATAATTATTTCATTTTTAAATTAATTTTGAGTGGCTTTAACATGGAAAGCAGTGTTTGGATCCAAAGTTACATAAAACGATAAAATAGTGAAAATCAACATCATCTTTTTCTAAATAAATTGGAACGGCATAATAATCTCATTGACTTAAATCACATTTCACATAAAACTATAACCTCTAATATCTCCATATTGAATATCATACTCGTATTAATTATAGTGTTGCTTCTATTTTTATGCTTCCTTTAAAAAACGTAACGTAATGATGGACTGACTTATTGAAAATATTTCTATAAAATAATTTACAGTGTCACAAAATTTTCTTAAACAGCTTTTTACGATGACATTTTAAGAAAATTTATTTATTTATTTATTCTTTCTTACAATTACAAAGAAATGTCACGTTAGCCAAGGTACTCAAAGTGCTTTGATTGGATTAGACAATACTCTACGGGTACGGTAATTACATATCGCCAGAGCGATAATTAAACAAAGTGGTAAGTGCAATACTTTTGAAATCCGCACACCGTGCATGTTTGCTACCAGGTAGAATAAAATTGATACAAAAGTATGCAAAAACATTTATTATACTAGTTTCCCGTAGCGCGATTTCACCCGCATCTTTTCTTACTTCTCTGCTCCCGTCGCCAGTAGCGTGATGTTACATAGACCTATATAACCTTCATCAAGAACTGGGCTATCATACGCAAAAAAGAATTATTCAAATTCGACTGGTAGTTCCAGAGATTAGCTCGTTCAAAACAAACAAACAAATAAAATCTTTCGCTTGATCTATTAAGAATAGATTTATAGTTGACCAAAACGACACATAAAACGAAACAACACAAATTACGTAAATCGTAATATGAGTAAAATATTGATGAATTGTTTAATTTAAAATTATAAAATTGAGAAAATTATATCATGTATATTCATCGGCTGGTCCTTGCGTCATGCTCATGAATGAGCACTAATTTAGGGTGGCTGGTCAAAATTGACATGACTAAATTACGTTCAGCAATTGAAATAATTCCGTTATAGAACTTGTGAAGAAAATACGCTTTTGTGATATTGCCCCTCACTGACTGCTTACCATCAGGCAGAGGGATGTCATTCCTGTAGGCTATAATCAACAAAATTAAAGCTATATTAATATGATATTTGCTTGTGTCCTTTCTATGTTACCCACAATATTGTAACTCTAAGCACCTAGCTATTAACCTGAATTGCTTACCAGTTCCTTTCATAGCTATACCCTTGTCAGCGAATTAGTCGGGCGTAAATTGACTAACATCTTTTGGTTTATGACGTTCGTAAGTAATAAGCATATCTAATATTATGAAATGAAATGACTTTGACTTTGAATTGATAATTTATTCATAATTTTATTCGTTTAAATCCATTAGAACTTTATAAACTTATTTTTGCCATTAGTCAATGTATAGTATGTCATCATATACGAGCATAAAGCTTATATGTTACGGATATTATTTGAATTAATGTTGTACCTACCTACTTAATCGAAGAAATAAAAAGATATTTGTTTATGTAAATTACCAAATATAGTTGATAATATATGCGAGTGGCAATGTCATAATGCTAGTACTGTTAGTATCAAAAGTTATCATTAAAGTAGTTAATAAACCTCTCGCTCATTATGTGATAAGTTGATACCGAATAGTATGAACGCTTACATTCATGCATGACTAAGCTTGAATAAAAATTTTGACATTTTGTTAAAGGACTTTGCCGTCATTGTCAAATTTAATTATCGTATCACGAATTTCTTGGACGAAACAACCTCTAACGTTTTGTCTGATTTTGAGACCTTTCTCTACAAGATAATAAGTTGCTTTAAATATTAATAAAAATAACCATTTCACTGTCAGTACAATATTTTAAACATAATAACAAAAGTATTTTTTGACTCTGGTTGTACAACAATAACCAGGCCTATGTAGCAGTAAAACCTTTGCATAAATATCACTTTTAATAAAAGAGTATAAACCGTACTTGTACTAGCAGACATGTGTCGCGTAAAATATGTACATCAATTAATTACTGTTATATCAAATTGACGTGGGATTAATTGAATTACACATCGAATATGAAACTTGTTACACGTTATCTCGAATAATTATGTTATACATCTCAGTGATATTATACTGTGTATAATTTAGTATTTCATCAAACGAAGACGATTGAAAATAGATTAAGTAAATAGGTGCTTATTATTGAACGGACCAGGCTCTCAATGACTTATCTCAATTCCACAGGATATTATCTACTACGAAAGCTTATAGTTGACATTTACCAATTCACTTGCGAATAAACCAGTCCAAAATAACATTTTCCCTGAGTCTAAAGATTTGGGAACGATAACTTAACGCACTAACAGTAGGCACCGCAGAAGACTAATTGTCACAGTAGATAATTCTAGTTCATTGAGAAGTGTAATATTGTTTCTTTATAAAAGAGAGTTCTTTTTAATCCAAGTAAAAGAAAATAGAAATTAAAGAAAAATAAAACTAAGCTTATAGTCCGCCGTTATTCAAATTATCATCTAAACACGTCCACATAATTTAAGCTGTTAAGCGTTAACGTGTTGAAAATGTAAATTAATTATGTATATTCCGTTCAGACGCTATTGCATGATGTATTGCGATTAAATATATTGTATTAGTCTAAAAACACAGTTGTATCTACTAATAAAACTATAGAAATGTACTCGTACATTCAAGCATATAGCCCACCCAATGAGAAGTGGTTATCATAACCTATAAAATTAGCTGGGTTCTTTAAATATATTAGACACAATGCTGGTCCTGTTTCACCACTAGCTGCTAAAGTGTCTGATACATATCTAACAGATAAAATATCTTTGAGTTAAATCTGTCTAATATTTTTAAAGAGTTTATTTGTCAGTTAAGGTTATCAGGCACTTGTGGAGTTGATTTTTGAGTACTATCTGTCAGTTAAGTTTTGAATAGGTTATAACGCACTAAACTTTATCAGCAAGTGGTGAAACAGGGCCTAAGAAAACTAAACCATTGCCGTATAGAATGAAAGAAAAAGAAAATGAAAAGGAATGATGACTCCAGCGCTCTCACACACTTTACGCCAATCCAAATCTCCGTTTGTTCCAGGCAATATGCATTTTCACCAAGTGACAAGGTTATAATATAAATATAATTCGGAAAGTCACGCAATAGTAAGACCTCACGTAATAACGCACGCCTGAAGCAAATAATTCTTATACTGACCTTTATGTCATGGATCAACCAGGTGTATTATTTGCTAAGTAGTAACTATAATGTATTTTAATATTACAATATATTTTCCTTTTCACTTTTTGTTTATATTTTTTTTTTAATCTAAAAAAATAATAATGAAATTTCATTTTCCTGCGTTCAAAAAATAAATCTATTTTTTTTTAACTACATTAACGCATCTTCGATTTTGAATTTGGTTGATATATTTAGCCGCCTCAGAACATAGCCAAGATTTTGATCAATATAATATGTATAGACTGTATGAGCTCATCATGTGTCATCAACCTGAAGACGTTCACTGTTAGACAGAGACTTCTTTCAAAAAGGGGTTTGTTTCGACCATTTGTTACATCTCTTTTTCGCTGTTTTTACTGTATATTTCGTCAATTACTTCTTTAGAACCACGCAACGTATTTTGGTACAGTTTTTACTATCGCGTGCATTTTTTCAGGAAAGTTTTTAATACATAATAATTATTAATACAACAGTTGAGAAAACCCGAAAGTTAAACGAATTTTAATCATGTCGTAAAAACTTATTAGTAGGTAACTACCCACGGGCGAAGCAGAGGCGGTTCGCTAGTTTTCTATAATTAGCAACTATAGTTTGAAATACGTCATAACACCCATGACACCAATCAGAACCTAACCTGAACCATACCTGTTTATGTGGTAATTTCACTTTTTATTACTATTATCAACTGTTTATCTCATGTCTTGTCTTCATGGCTACTGATTGAGTGATGTTAATGTTTTATAAATGTCATTACAATGACTTTTGATTTCACTGCTCTTGGATTGCAACCTTCTCGAAGATTTATTACCATTTTATTTTTTAGACAGTAGCTTGCCTAATGACAAGGGTCAACGACACCGCTCATAGGTCTTTGTAGCCCCAAAGGTATAGATGGCTGCTACAATACTTCTACAAACGCTGTTATTTGACGTACTCCCCTTATAGCGCGTCACTTTAAATTATTGATCCCGAAACTAATGGAAGTATTTTTAAGGGTCAATTTATTTTTCAAGTAAAGTTGCTATAAAATCCGTGAGAAACGACAAAGAAAATGAAATGACTCTCCGTACATCAGTTCAACAATTGCGTAATCTGAATCACTTAATATCGATCGTTATTTATTACAATGATACTGTTGCAACTTAATTTTACCATTTATGGCAGTTATTTAGTTGTGTAACATTTGGTTATAATTAGATAAGTGTCGTAACGTCCATCAGAACATACGTCAACAGAAGACAGTTACTACCAAATTGCAAATGGAGGCTAATGTTTATAGTATGTTAAGTGTGGGCAGTCAAATTGTAAATATATTTTATGCATATGGTGTAGCATTATTAAGTTATGTGTTATTAGGTTCTTATTTATTTTTTATACCTATGGACATTGAAAACTTGTAATTACTTTCATTGTTCGTGATAGTAACGGTGAGCTGCTTGATCAACAGCATAGGTCCAATGGGCACATTGTTTATTCAATCTTGAAGAGGGTCCAACGGAACTTTAAATGAGTAGTTTTGAGGATCGAACAGATATTTTTGTAATAGGGGTTTAATCTTGGAGGTCCAATGGGTACTCAGCCGCATTTTATTGTACGGGGTACGGTACAACTTTAAATCAAATGTTACAGATAATTTAAAATAACAGTCAATTGTCATAATCAGTGGGAATAAGGTCTTCTTATCATGGTTATTTCGTTATCGTTATCATGTAGTAGCAACATTCTCTTATTTTCATTCTTGTGTTCATCTTAATTATTGACTGAATTTTATATGATGAACGTTCAATTCAATAGTTCTATTTCTAATCATAATCATAATCACAAGTACACATTTATGTTGACATATATATAATTATAACAACTTTATGTACACTTAATAAGCAATAAACCATTTAAATTTGAAAATAGAACTCAACTAAACTCATAACTCATTAACCACCTAATACATAATTCAATCGTTTCTTAGTACCTCTTTGAATGCTTAATATTATACTTTGCTTTAAAATGTTTTGACATTGTGCCGTCTCATTAACCACGATTTTATAATACAATCAATATTTATTTTTATTTATAGCAATAAGAAAAAATTCTTCAATACATTTTATTTATAACAATAAGAACACGAAATACAAAACGAAATTGTTGCAGCAGCAGTAGGTGTACCTACGTGTAAAACAAAAATTTAACAAATCTTAATTAATTTATGTATCTAATGTGTTTATAACACCTTATTTTAATCATGATCGTAAACTTTTTACTTTATTAATGTGCCGTTTAGTTTTTTTCCAATAACTGTAAATCTCAACAATTTTTTTTAAAGATTTAAGGCAGCTCTTTGCACTCTAGTAAAAGATACATTTGCCACTCACTAAGGGCAGTTAAAAGTGCATTTTGGAGCTTGACGAGATATTTTGCATAAAAGTTAAGTTTACTTTTCTTCAGTTGGGACAAAGAACGCATGATGTTGGTATTTCGAGCCTGATGAGACTTCTGCTTGTAATAAAGTTGGTCCAGTTCTGCCGAGACAGCAGTCGCATTTGTGCAAGTCTATAGTGTTCATACTAGTTGCTTGCTTATGTGATTACAATATACTGGCACTGCCTTGGCTGTGCCTGCGTATTAAAAATCACTTTATTGCGTTGACTATGGCAAACTTTTGTCTTTGGGAGAATTTTCTTTTATTATGTAATATTTTTAAACAGTTTTAAAGTATGCACGTATGATAAATTTGAAAAGGATTATTTTTTATCTACTGTGATATATCTCGGCGATACAAATTGGCTTATAGGCATTATTACATTAGGCAACGTTAACAAACAACCTTAGGACATAAACTAGTAGAAACAGTCTACTATTACCTTTAATCACAGCAATTTTTCAATTTCACCTTCGGTTATTCTGGCCGTAGTTAGATAACCATAACTAGACTTAATAACTATCTGACTTACTTTACTAAATTAAATATTTAATTAGTGCCTCGAACTGCGTATATTTGTGTCTACTAATTGTACGTTTGCACAGTATCTGTTTAGTTTAATTATACGACTTACTTGTTTCTAACAAGTTCGAGAAAGCAGTGGTCAGAAGGATTGAATTAGCTTGGGTACGGTGATAAGCGAATTTCATCAGGGTTACATTATACCTTTACCGCAATGACTAAAGTCTAAAAACTAGATAACAAATTATGTTATACATCAATATTAATTGTTCCGCCTGTTTACGTACTTAAAGGTACATACAGATATATGTTTTAAAAATATCCTCGCGGCTCGTTACTGTGATATTTGTCATAATAAAAAAATACGGCAATAATCTATATTTCTATCTATATTTGTCTTTCTCTAATAAAATTGCTTTTTAATCAACGTGGCCATTATCTCCAATTTTTTTGACACAAATATCGATATTATAAACACAAGATTACAATTACGAAATATTTCAGTACTAGATTCTATGTGTAAGAAAAAAAAGATTCTTCGTATTGCATCGTATGCATGCAAAGGTAATTATTTAAATAAACGTTACTTATACTTAACATTAAATTGTTGTGAATATAATGCTCAAACACTTAAATTAATAATAACTGAGGCGGCAAACAATAAGTCACGCGGTAACGCGTTGGTGGAATGTTTAAATGCCCGGCTGCAGCCACTTGCATTTTTCTCATTGTTTAATATTTTGTTCTTATGTGCATATTTGTACAGCACAGCCTTATATATCCTAGAGTAAAAGAATATTATAAATTTATGGTTCCTTATCTGCCAACATTTATAAGGATAAATATTTACATCTATTATGTATGTTTGTATGTGCATGTATGTTAAATACGATGATAATATTTTGAGCATTAGGTTTTCTGGTAAATTGCCACTAGTCAACCTTCCAATCTTCAACCAACTTAATGTCTCAGACATTAGTCTAAAACATTACGTTCTTTAAAACAAAGTAACAATTGAGCAAGAAGTAAAATACAGAAAACATAACAAAGAAATAGATATAATTATTACATGTTTGATTATTTCGTTACAAACCCAATAAAATTTGGCCTTTGTTCACAATACATGTAATCACATGTGGAAATAAATATAGTATTGGCGATAAGTTACGGTTTCAATAGCCAAAATCCACAAATGTCCATGCCAACATCAACATTCGGTTGCTAGTGCATAAATCACAATTTACCTAATGCTGACCTTCTATGACGACAATAATTAATTTAAATAACGTCACAGTAATAGTCTGGCCGTATATGTAAGATTAGTAAAGTCTCATATATTTGTAACATACGATATAGTTATCCAGCCGTCATTGAAATACCACCTACCTTGAAATTAAAATCATTAGTTACAACGCGTTACATTCATTATCGTGACGTACAAGAGTGCTCATGGCAATATAAGTCAGTTCTACTTTAATTTAATTATAGAAATCGTAAGAACAAATGTGTGTTATTTATTCGAAAGATACACACACATAGCCCGCAGAATTAATAGCTGTTGAGAAAATTTTTGAGAAGATTTCGACAATCGGGCCAGAAGTTGCGGTCAATCGATGGATGAGGGCGGTTCACGACACGACCAATCAAAGTGGAGACGCTTGGTGAAGACTTATGCCCAGCTATGGACTCTTTCTGTTGAAATATCGATAATGATCATATTTTGAAAGTATATCCTGTAAGAAAAAAGTGTAGTAGTTCAAACTCGTACTTTGAGTACCGTTTCTATATTACCGCTATTATAATTTATATGAGTTTAACATTATATTAAGTAACGTGCAGTTAATACTGATAATCATGTGGGGGCGGCACTTGCAATATGACTAAGTGATACTTTACTACGTAAAGGATATATTTAATATTTAAATTGACATCCTATTACACAAACTAATATTAACAACAGTTATATTCGCTCAATAAATTAGCTTAATAAGGTACTAGTCGCTATTACTAAATATAGGTAACACGCAAGGATAAACATCGTCAACGATGAAATACATTTTTGCTTTGAGTTGTGAACTGTATTTTTAAAAGATAGACCACGAGGTGTTGCATTTAAATCAGAAAAGGCGACTGACCAGTGGCGTGCACTTCATATAGGCAGAAAGGCACTGCCTACCCTAATAATTGTCCGTTAACACATTTTTAGCAACATAATTAAATAATGCCTACCCTGTCGAAAACCTGTAATGCCTACCCTGTCAAAAATTTATAATGCCTACCCTGTCAAAAATCTCTGTGCACGCCACTGCGACTGACACATCAG
Organism: Parascotia fuliginaria; assembly: GCA_963082885.1. NCBI lineage: Eukaryota > Metazoa > Arthropoda > Insecta > Lepidoptera > Erebidae > Parascotia > Parascotia fuliginaria. The sequence continues at coordinate 7,031,872 of OY720175.1, forward strand.
CTTGATAAAGTAGGAATGACTATGGCATAGTGGTGGGTTCATTTCTGATAGATACTTACAGGTAACATTGATCCTAGTCTGGGGAAATATATTCTAAATTTTACCAAGACAGATCCAACTACAGAAGCAGACAGATTTAAAAAAAAATACACAAAGAAATTTACAACACATTAGATAAAAATATTGACAGGCCTGGACTTGTGGAAGGATTTGGAGCGACCTTTGCTCAGCATTTGCATTAGTACGGTCTACGCTAACATTGCGTCACTTTTAATACCATTACTACAGTACTATGACAAGAAATTGGCCAGATTTTACATAAGTGTACGGATTAACGAAATTATGAGGTCATATAATGTGTAATCACCTTATAAATACCAAAGAGCAATGTATCTAATAGAAAAACACGATCTTGACCTACATTCTTTCAACTACATACGTTCTTCCTGTCTTGAACCATTAATATAATGGTTATAGTTACACAAATAGTCCTATTAGCATGTTATTCAATAAAATTGTCAAATGAAATCGGGCATACTGATCTGTAGAAATGTATTAAATAATCAATTTACAATAATCTTAAAAATACTTTTATAGTTCACTAATTAGGTAGTCGACATAAGACAGGCAAATTTATGCCGACCTTTATTTAATTGCTAATGCTGACTGCCTGAGGCGCGGTCCACTTGATTTTACGTCACCAAATTAAAGAAATGGAAAATTGTGTACTTACAAGGCACGAACTTGTCGTCCTACCGCGCGCCGGCTTCTGGTCTGCCGAAGAGAGACCAAGTAAGATGTTGTATATATGAAATGTAAATAAAGATGTCATTTACAAAATTATTTTTCTTCTTTCGTTTCATAAAACTTACTTGGTTATGAATAATAACTAATTTTACCTCAACCACGTACCTACGCTACGTGGTCTAGGTAGAACCGAATATCGAGTGTAATTTGAAAGAGAATCTAAGTCGTTAAACGTTATAAAAGAACCCTGAAGAGACAGAATTTTGTATGTAATTAAATTATTTAGATGGTACGACAGTATGGTACGGCTGTTGCTTGCCACAATTGCACCCCAATTAGTGAAATAAATTAGTCTCATACACCGCTGGACTAATATATATTAAAAGGTAATAAAACTAATTACAATGAACTGCGTTACTTATTAAATTTGAGAATAAGACTACTTCTAATGACCTGATGCAACGGCTCTAATGCTAGTTGTTAATCTGTCGTGTTAGTACTAAAGTGTTTAGGAAGTTTGACCTTGAAATCCGGTTACTTTGGATATTTTAATGTCAGACTTTATCCATGTCATTTGATGGACAGTGGCTGTACTTTATCCGGATCAGATTTTGCATTTTGCATAAGCATAGTGCAGTTCAAGTCGTTTAGATTACCACAATAGATTCAGGATATTTAAAAAGGTAAGAAAGGAGAGATTGCTTGTGTACACATGTATCTTTGATTCTTTTTAAGCAATTGAATGTACGACTAGATTTATAAAGGCATTCAGGGTACTCTCTTAGAATAATATTAATAAACGAATTTTATGTAGGTAGTTGTATAGTGTGAAATGTACTTAAATCAACAACTTTATTTAAAAACATTTCTAAATTTAAAATAATTTATTATTCAAAACATTATGTAACTCCTAAAAAATATTTTACATATAATTTAACTACGTAATCTGCTACTAGCATGGAAATCAAATCAGCGGAAACAAAGAAAACACTTTAAAAACAAATAATGGCAACGCGACTTGCATCTTATCTACTACTACTAGACCACACGTGCGTTCTTGTGCAACAAACTATCACTAATTGACCATACAGTCCATACACCGTGTAACACGCAAATAAAGTAAGTACTTAATGTCAAAGTTTTTAAGGTCATACGGGTCTGTTATTTACGCCTTTTCTCTCGGAAATTCGTAGTACATTTTTTGCACACATAATTAAATAATAGGTAATTTACTATGCATAATTGCCTAAAGATAATTGAAATACCGCTACGCCCTTTCCTGTGACACCAACTATTGTATAGGATATCCTAAAGGATGTAATCATCTTTACTTCTATACAAATATTGCTTTAGTTTTCTGTTAGAAACCGTCGATCATTCCAAAACACAATTTCATTGCTCAATTTGAATAATCTTTAACCTGCCTGTAATGTAAAACGAACTACCAGAAAACTAAGAGAGCATTAATATCTTTATAGGCAGCGGCTTCGTGGAACCCAAAGGCATAATGGCATTGCAAAGACTGTTGGCTAGTCTGCCGCTGTAGGCAAGAAAAAAAATTACAATTTCTGAATAGGTACTTTCTTACGATGGCAAAGGACTGGATAGTAGTTTGGCAACTTCTATCCATGAAGCTTAACAATGATAAAGGAGGCAATCTTTCCTACAGACCTCTCTTCTTCTCAATTTTAGGAGCAAAGATCTATCTGTGCCCCTAAAATTATTAGTCTCTAGACTAATCATTAGTATGACTACTGTCTTTCCTAGTAAGTTAGTTATTTCTTACAGTTTGTAAAAAATCTGATGATAGATTTAGATTAGATACTGTGTGCCTTTAGCGTGACATGACTGTCAAAAAATGTCAAAAAGATGTTGAGAAAAAAGGTGTAATGACTGACGTCAACAACACCTTTTTTTCTCAACATCTTTTCGCATCATCATCTTTTCGCAGTCTGCTAAATACCGTGATATTAATTGTAGGTATGCATTTACAAATAAAATGCATATCCGTACCGAAATTGAGTAAAGCAAATTAAATTAATTACGTATTATGTATGTTAATGGTATAATTAATTATTAAAAATTTGTTATATACTAAATCTTTCACGCCAATTTAATTACTTTTAAAAATATTAATGTTTCAAACATAAATCTCTTTTCAAATTTTTAACGAGCGAAACGTTGTTTTTAAACGACTTCAAAAAAAGGTTTTTCAATTCGACCGTATATATTTTTTTTATGTGTGTACGCGGATAACGTCGTCGTTTATGAACCGATTTTGATGATTCTTTTTTTGTTGGAAAGGAGATATCCCAAGGGTGTTATTATGATAAGGAAACCAGGATCTGATGATGGTATCCAAGAGAAATCGAGTGGAAATTTCGAAAATCGTACTGACGACTAGTGCAATTGTTATGTTTTTCATTATGTATTTTAAGACACTACTATTTAGTGAAGGTTTGAAGTTGATCTGATGATGGAGCACAAAGCTAGTCGAGGGAACTCCTCAATGATTTACAGCAATTACTTGGTGTTTGGACTTAATTCATTTCTAATCATGAGAACTGCTCCCATATGGGTTATAAGTGCCATTCCAGGTGACCATAGACAGTTGAGGGAATTCCTCAACAGCAGTCATGTCGGGCTTACTTCATACAGTTCATAATATGCCAAAATTTTTACTGTGTATAAAAATATTACCTAAGTAAGATTTAATGCAGAACACGCTTATAGTATTGCATCACACGTATCCTATATATATCCTGCATAGCAATGTATGCTCTTAATACGAGTAGACACCGAGTCATTGATATGCAGACCAAACAATGTTGCAGAACTCAGTCTTCAATTATAGATATAAGATACGTACGTCACTTCTGCGTTCTAAAAGACCATTTAATATTCTGATAACAAGAAGTTATTATATGACTCACTTTTTGTAAGTTTATCCTAATCCTAATAATATTATAAATGCGAAAATTTGTGTGTGTGTATGTGTGTGTTAATTACCACTCAGCGTCTAAACAGCTGAACCGATTTTGATGAAAATTGGTATGTAGATAGATTCGGTGCCGGACATGGATATACTTTTTATACCGAAAATTGGTCTGATTTCCGAGGGATACAACAAAACATATTTTTCGCGCGGGCGAAGCCGTGTGGCGTAGCTAGTCTCAATATATAAATAGAAGTAGATGATGGATGAATGCAACCGTTCATAGGAACAATGCTTATAGCCCTAAGTCTGGACGTCTATTATCTTAAAAGCATGATTAAACACATTATAACACACGCCATATTTACCCGAAAGAATATGTAGAGGTGTGTTGTACGTTTCGCCAGCCATTTTGAATTACATGCAATTTGTAATATACTATAACATTTAGGTATGTAGGAGGTGACTCTGGACTCCAGGCAAATACTAAAAATTTCTTAATATTAAAATGCAATATCACACAGCAGTTCAAATTCGGGACCTCTGTATGACACAGTTCACAATACCTCTGAACTACCACAACCTCTTATAGCAACCTTATTATAACCTTACTTTGTATCTATCCTTGTTTTTAATGGTACAAAAAAAAGACAAAACACAAAGTAACATTTAAATAATACTGCTTTATGAGGTGGTGATAGACCCCCAAGTCAGTCTGTTAAACATCTTTTTGAGTCCGCTTCGATGGTAAATGTTACGTGTACCTATATTTGGCATATTTAAAAGACCTTATTTTTTATATATATTTTCTATTAAATGTAAAATATGTATGCTGTTGGTGTACTTAATAAATAAATAAAAAAAATAAAAAAAATAGTTACACATGACTAAATCTAGCCTTACAGCTATCCGGCACCGCCTTGCCTCAATTATCAGTTGATGTATCACTTACAGGATTGTATAACAACAACACAAACATTTTCTAAATGGTTTATCTACGGAAGGTTTAATAGACCTCAGTTCATTAACATACATATACGTACTTTATTCATGTTAGTTATTAAAATATCTGGAAGGTCATATTTACATCTGATCTACGTTATGAAACTAGTATTTACTCCTATTTTTTCAGTAATAAAGTTTACGAATAGTCTCGTAAATGGTAACCGATGTGTATAAAATCAGATGATGATCGCCTACAGTTTTGTCTTAAATGTCAGCTTAGTAAATAGGTACCTACAATACCCATAATCTGTCACCAAGTACTTAATTAGTAAAGGTTGCAAGGTGCATGTTTAATATTTTAATATGTCGGCAATATTATTTGATGAATGCAATGTCGTCGGTGAAAGTCTCACACGTGTCAGTGTATCAACACTACACAAATTATGTAAATGAAACGAATGTGACATTTGTAAACGTATTTATTGATTGACAATTTAATTATTGACAGTTTAAACCTAAATTAATAAACAGTATTATCAAAGTAAATTAAAAAAGGGAAAATATTTATGAAAATAAGTTACTTATGGTTTCCCATGATTATATTGCAAGCACAAAAAAGTAAGCACCTACCTTTTTTGTTGAAATTTTATTTTAAAAGTAAATATTAATATGTATAGAATTATCCTTTCGGGTAATAATAATAATAATAATATGTGGACACTATCACACACCGTCATCTACTCCCAAGCTAAGCAGAGCTTATGTTATGGGTACTAGATAACTGAAATATAATACATATACATAGTTTTTTTTTGTAAATACATACTTATAATACATAGGAAACACCCAGACTAAAGACAAATACAAATGTTCACACAAATATTTGCCTTCCGCGGGAATCGAACCCACGACACCCGGCGTCGCAGTAACCACTAACCACTAGACCGACGGTGCAGTCCTACGAGGGTAATACGAGTATATGTAGGTACGTACATTTCCATAACATAGATAGATTAAAAAGAAAATATTGCATGATCATGTAATCACAAAATCTTTGATCATACAATAAGGAAGGCGTATTATGAAAAGGTTTTCAAACATAGATAAAAGTGACAAGCACACAACCTGCGCTACAGGTTTATACGTGTTTCGGTTTAGCCTAAGATATCGACGATAAAGGGTAATGGTAATAAGACTTCTCATACAGAGAAGGAATTCTCGGAAGACCGGACTTGATATTGTTACACTAAATCAAGATTTAATTGTATTATTTTTTATATTATTGTTTCTTTTCAACAATGATAAAACATCTTAAATTCTATAGAGCCTAAAGTACTTTGAACTCAAAGGTTTTTATAACAAAAATTCTTACAAAAAATTATACAAAACTTAACATTTTTATAAATATAGAGTTAAAATTAATCAGATATGTATTAACTACACTTTACATTATTATACTTACATGTTATAAAAATTTACATTTTATTTTATACAAAATATATACTATAAATACGTTAATAGCAATAATAACAAATAACAATGCAAAACATTCCTATCGTACACATTACGTACCTTCAAGGCTTGTCGAATTAGCAAAATTCGATTGTATTTGAAATGGGACCTCATATGTAGCCGAGGTTAAAAGAGAATTGCTAAATGACTTAAGGGTAAAAATCAGAGATCGGAATTAGGAAGAGTTAATTAGGTATAATAAAAATATCTAATATATAAAATTCTCGTTATTGGACTCCTTCGAAACGGCTCGACCGATTTTCGTGAAAATTTTGTATGCATATCGGCTAGGGTTGAGAATCGGACAACATCTATTTTTCATCCCCCTAAATGTGTGTCTGAAAAGGGATGAAAACGATTGTGTGAAACTTTTTCATAGTTTTGAAATTTTGTTTTGGAATACTTCTATTAAAATAAAAAAACCTCATATTTTTTTTTAATTGGGTTGGATTTAGAGGGATGAAATCAGGGATAAAATATTATATGGAAAGATCTTTGCTTTTGAAGTTAGCGACTTGAAAATTGAAGAGAGGGTGAAGGGAGGGGGGCGAGAGAGAAGTGAGGGGGAAAGGAAGGGGAAGTGAGAGGGAAGGGAGATAGAAGGGAAGGAGAAGCGAGGTGGAAATGAGGGAGAAACCAGGGAAAGGGAGAGTGAAATGACGGGAAAATGAGAGGGGAGGGAGGGGAGAAGCGGAATGGGAGGAGTGGGGAAGAAGGGGGATGGAAGGAGTGGGGAAGAAGGGAGAGGGGAATAGGGGAAAGTAGTGAAAAGTTTACGGGGGATATCTGTAGGTAGGTGCAAGAGGGATTGTAGAATGGGAGATTACAAAAATCTATTTATATAAAAATAAATCCCTATTTCCCTTGGTCACGGCATCACGCGTGAACGACTGGACTGATTCCATTAATTCTTTTTTTGTTGTGTTTGTTATTGCCAGGAGAAGGTTTTGCGAAAAATTAGATAATAAATAAGACAGGACAACGTCTGTCGGGTCCTCCAGTAAAAATATAATAATAATAACACCAGCCTATTTACTGTCCTACTGCAGGGCAAAGGGCTCTTCTCATATAGCGAGGGTATCAGCATTAATCACCACGCTTACTCAAGGCGGATTGGCAATTTCAGACTTTTAAGTCCACGTTTCCTCACGATGTTTTCCTTCACCGTCAGTCAGAAATGTCCAAGATAAACTTAGAAAGTACATATGATTTGAAAAATCCCATTGGTACTTGCCCGGATTCGAAACCACTACCTTGTGTTTACGAAGCGGGTGCTTAAAACAAAGATAATTTACATACAATTTATATTCGTATTTACATTAATTCACAATAAGTACAAGTTATTTCAGTTCAGTCTTTAGCAAATTTTCATAGACAGATACTTGGATGACGCTTTTGAATAATTAATTGAAAAAATAAGTCTATTTTATATGCTACTTTCCAATGCGACATAGCTCGAGGTGAACAGTCGCAGTATGAGTCCAAGTAGGCATGTCTTTTACAATTTTCTTTTAGTAATTGTCTAAAATCATCAACATAAACATTTTTAGGCAATTCAAATGTCGTTAGCATTTGTTTTCTTCTGGAAATTATTACAAAAACACAAAATAGAGTTTAGTCTATTTTCGACAAAATGAATAATCACGAATGAATTTTTACTACGATTATCGCTTTCTTTGAATAATTTATTTATTTATTGAACTGCATGCACAAAAGTACAACGGCGGACTAAATGCTAAAAGCATTCTCTACCAGTAACCCAAGGTGGTGAAGAGACACTCGAAGTAGGTGCAGTCAACGAAGCAGAGTGATATTAATAGGTGTTTGTAAAAGAACACAGATTTTAATGAATAGGATTCGGAACTTAAATATATATAAATATGTAACTAAAATTTTTTTTTTTTTTTTTTTTTTTATAGTATAGCCTACCAAAGTGACTCCACCCCGCCTGATGGTAAGCAGTCAGTGGAATCCAGAAGTGGCGGCCACTATACCAAAAGCTATCGTTTTAAACTGCTGGTATGGTGGCCTCCACTATGGCGGCTGGGAATGGGGTTAGGGGAAGGAAATGAGGGACGTGAGGAAAGAGGAAAGGGGGGAAATTGGGCCTCCGGCGCTCTCACTCACCGAACGAAACGCAGTAGTACGGATACTACTACTCTTAAGTCGATCTTCTATGAGAGGGTAGTACTTCCCCGGACGGTCCGGCCCATTCATGCTGAAATCAGCGTGGATCTACTACCGTAATAATATATGATTACAAAATAAAAAAGATAAATATACATTAGTACTAACATAAAAGTAATACATTATTTATTACAGACTAATATATGATTACAATATATAAATATATATATATATATATATATATACACATACCATAGTATGGATAATCAACGAGATGATGCTAACAATTTCTCGAAGAGGAGAGCACGAACTTTCAGCTTAAATGTCAAACGGTTAGTGGACATCCTGACTTCTAGAGGAAGGTTATTCTAAAGAAGAACAGCTTGGACTATGAAAGAGGAGTGTATAAAATCTGTCGTATGTGAATGACAGGTAAGAAGAAGATTATTTGACAAGCGAAGGTTTCTGTCATGTATGGAGCACAAGTATTGGAAGTAAGGAGTTAAGTAAGATAGGGAACAAGGAGAGGTAAGAATAGAATAGAGTGTAGTGAGAGCACGCAAGCTACGGCGTTGACGAATAGGTAACCAGTTTAATTCGGAACGATAGGTAGATACATGATCATACTTACGAAGATTAAAGATGAATCGAATGCAGTTATTAAGAAATCGGTCGTATTTGTTGAGTAAGTCTGCATTCAGGTCATAATAGCACACATCACCATAGTCGACAAAGATTAGAGTCTGCACAAGCATTGTCTTTGTTTTAAAAGGTAGAAAGTTCTTCAGACGATAAAAGGCACGCAGAATTCCAGTGACTTTTTGGCTCACACTGGTAACCTGTGCACGCCAGTTAAGTGTAGTGTCTAAAAGTAGTCCAAGGTCCTTAACAGTAGCGTTGTATGGGATGTGCAGACCATTATATATAAGTGGAGAGAGTGTTTTAAGGTCTAGTACACATCATTCGATGACTGCCTATCACTATTGCTTGGCATTTTGCTGGATTCACTGACAAGGCAAATTTATCAGACCAATTCATAATTGTAGCGAGATCCTTATTTAAGCTTGAGATAGCAAGTGATATGTTTGACGTGCTTGCCTGTGAATATAACTGCAAGTCATCGGCGTAAAGATGATACGCATTCTGAAGATTGGGGGTAATGACATTGATAAAAATAGAAAATATCAATGGAGATAGAATTCCGCCTTCAGGTACACCAGAGTCGAAGCCACGCCATCAAGTTGAGGACTCATTGAGGCGAACCGACTGCTGACGCCCCTGAAGATATGTTGAGAACCATTCCAGTGCAACGGGTGAGATCATGAAATGGGAAAGGATTGCCAGAAGAATGTCGTGACTGACGGCATTGAAGGCATTAGAGAAATCAATCAAAGCCAAGACTATGACGTTCCCGTCCTCCATACCGACCCTGATGTCGCCAGTCACTTTTAGGAGAGCGGATGTGTTACTATGTCCGGGCTAAAAACCAGATTGCAGAGGACTTAGGAGGTTTTCTGATATACGAAGTGTGAGAGCTGTCTATGTACACAGGCCTCCAAAACTTTGGAAACAAAGGGAAGGATAGAGATGGGTCGAAAATGTTCAGGAAGAGAAGGATTGGCAATTTTAGGAATGGGGACAATAAAGGCTCTACGCCACGGAGAAGGGAAGGAGTTGTCGTAGAGTGAAAAGTTGATGATGTGTGTAAGGGGAGGAATAAGGAAATCTAGGATAGGTAGGATAATGCGGCGGCTGATGCCATCGGCGCCAAGCGCATTGGATTTGATGGACAGGATTATCTTCTTAATCGCACCCGGAGTGACTGGAGAAAATTTAAAAGGCTCGATGTCGGGATGGGGTAAACCAGCTATATAATCCATAGTTTGACACCTGGTTTGGTGAACGACTTGGAGATGAGTGGAAATATATTATACAACTCAGTAATAGAAAATTCAACAAATTCTTATAATTAATGATCAACAAACTTTATCTACGTCCAAAGATTAAAGTCATAAAACGACTATAAATCCGACCAAGTTTCACTTGTTACACGCTAACAGTTGCGTAGGTTAATTTATGTTTGAAAAATTGTTCCAAATTACGGTCCACTGTATTTGCGCAATAATGTTTATTTTAAACCAATGTATGATGTCTACTATTAGACATAGATAATACCATTCCCTAGCAAATGATAAGAAGAAGAAGAATCTAATAATGTATATAATAATTATGCTAAATATAACCACCTATTTTGCCTTTTACTAGCGATCTTTTAGCACTGCACAGATACCTACAAAAGGAAGCATAATTTTGAAATCAAAGTTATCTAATTTTCGTTGAAGAAACCGTTTTTGTTAAGTTCCTTTTATTCAATGTTTCATTATCGTCATTGACAGATGATACAGCAGGTGTTGTTTTAATTTAAAAATCGACGTAAGTTAAACAGGCCTTGAATAACAAACAAAACCATTGAAAGGTATTATGTATGTCCAAAAACATAAATTTTGTAAATAAATTTTAGTAGAAATTATCCCTAATATGGTAGTATGACAAAAATGGCAGTGATATAACCTTGTACCTATACAAGACAAAATATAACAAGTTAATTAATGTTCGTTTTAACCCATAAGCCACTCCTTACGTTTTCACCAAATCTTAAAGTCCAATTTAGATATTTATAATAGTCTACTCTAACAAATGGCATCCTAAAACAAATGTCTAGCATTGACACGTTTAACATAAAATATATACGATCGAATTGAGAAACTTCCTCCTTTTTTTGAAGTCGGTTAGAAATGAGCTTCGAGCGAACTTACGATATACGTTTTACCAGCGCATGTGTTCTCATTAAATTATCTGGATTTTTAAGTGGTTCGTAAAAAGCATTTCAAAACCCGCCACAGTGAAAGCCACCGTACCAGCAGTTTGAAACTATGACTTTTAGAATGATGGCCACTAGTTCTGGGTTCCATTAACTTCTTACCGTCAGGCAAAGTAACCGTAGGCTAATATAAACAAACTTTCTATTCTATAGAGTCTCCCTATAATGATAGTATTATCTCGCCTTGTGCGTAAAATCATGAGCCACTGGCTCTTTTACCACCATTGGCAATCGAGTAAAAGCTGCTTTTACATAATTATTTAGACTAAATTAAAGTTTAAACAATAAGTCTTAGTATTTATTACACGTTTTTAACTACCTACGCAAATACACCTCGAGATCTAGTTGTATGTACTCAGTCTATTTGATAAAGTGTTAGGTTAAAACTAGTACATTATTTTATTCAAGTGGGTTGCAATTATCTAAATTATCAGTCACCCATTTAATAGAAAAGTTGAGACTCGTTATTTAGTACAAATATAAGAATAATAACACAGCAACTACACAATAACACTCTATAGTCTTAAATTAAGTTTATGCTTGTGGTGTTTGTTCTAGAATGCGGTTATACATAGGTACTTCGATACTTTTTTTTAAATATATACATTATTATAAATATAAACACATAGATCAATGCAAATAGTCAAGTTCATATATAAAAATAAGTTTAACTGACTATAATACAATAGCAGTAAAAAGCGATCAGCGCACAAATGCATAGTGCTAGTGCCAACATAAGTTAAATAAAATACCTGACACGTTTAACTAAATGAAATACCTTAAGCACTTTCCTAGAGTACCTGCAGTAAATCTTCATCAATCAGAAATTTGTAAGAATGTAACGAGATTTGATGATAGTATTCTTTAGGCTCGGCAAGCTATTGAAACTACAAACGCCAATGGTCGGTACCATCAGGATAGTCTGGCGCACCTATAGATTTTTTTACGTCATTGGCCAAATCAAAAATTGTAAACCATAAGTGTATAAATGCATACTTATTACACGTTTTGAAAAAAATACGCAAATACGCCCGAGTTCTTGTTGTATAACTCAATGTGTTTGATATTGTGTTAGGTCGTGACTAGTCGTCGCGACTGGTTGAAGGCTACAAATGAGCTACCAAAAAAACCGGCGGGCGGAGAAGAACCGGCCAAATAATCACTTTCTAATTCATCTATATTCATTTTATTCAAATATAATCACAAACTCTCAATAGAATAAAAATTACCTTATGTACCTAGCACGTACAAATTACATAGAATTTTAAAGCGAATAGCATTACATACTTAATACAAATAATAAAGAAAAGTTTTAACAACTAAACACTTAACCATTTAAATAATTAATTCCTAATTAACAGAGTAAAACAGAGGATGTTGTTGTGTGTGGTGTGTGATGGTCGTATAATCACAATAATTTTAATAAGTGAGAAATTAATATTGAGGTTTTTAGGCAAAAACTAGAAATCCTTTTAGGCGTATGAAAACATATCCGTGTAATTAAATATCAACTAATTAACAAAATATGCATACAAGCATAAAACTATGCTTACGGACCTTTGCTAATATATAAAAATTCCATTTGAACACTCGTTAGACCGTTAAAAGCCTCAGTTATATGAAAATCTGTCATACGATATTGATGCAGTGCGCTCGACCAAACGGAGTTCCGCACGAAATACACCATGCTTCATAAACTCATAGAATGGACACGTTATTAATATTAACTATATTTATAATAATAAAGATCAAAATTTAGAAATTAAGTCATAACTTGATTTCTAAATTTTCATTGACCTTGGTAATACAATAAAAATGAGTTTCCTGATTATTATTTGGGCAGAATGATGTCCACTGCTGAATTGTGACCTCTTTCCATTACTGTGCATAATAATATTAATAATAATAATATTTCAACAACTCCACAAAACCATCTAGACATAAAATAAGTATATTTATATAGCTTGTGTTATGGGTTCTTGAATGCGGATATACATACTTAAATACTTATTTTTTGTAAATACATACATATTATACATAGAAAATAATAAATAAGTAATAATAAAAAATTAATAATGAATAATTACATGGACGCTTTAATTGGGCCTTGAATGGGTCCGATATGGATTAATTAACATCTGTAACCTGGCTACGTTTCGTTGATCTTTTTGGAGAAACCGAAGGTTTTGTCTGTGCTATTATGGACAAGGTTCTAATGACGAACATCTACCGGAAGTTTATCTTGAGGGATGGGACGGTTGACATTTGTCGGGCATGTCACTATCCCGGAGAATCTCTCAGACATTATAGTCACTGGTTGTTTTCGTCTTGCAAACGGCGAGTATTTACATAGATATATTATAACCAAGTGGCTATAAACGCCCACCAGCAACTAGCTCTGAAGTACAAGCTTGTAGTCTTTGAGTTACCGTACTACAAATTATGTGCCCGACCCAGTTCACGCAAATTGTCGGGCCACAATATACTGGGATCGATCTATCATCACTAATAGGACTATTGATGCCAATAAACCTGATATAGTGGTGATCAATCGATTAGAGTGCCTTACAATGATCATCGATGTCACTTTTCCACATGATGTCAATCTCGTTAAAGCAGAAAATGATAAGCAGATCAAGTATTTGGATTTGGCTCACGACGTTGTCGACATGTGGAATGTGGATTCGGCGATCATTGTTCTGGTAGTCATATCAGGTAATGTGCTGATTGCCAAAAGCCTCTATTAACATCTAAAGAGGCTCGCATTAGATGACTGGATCATGGGCCTGATGCAGAAGGCTGTGCTCCTTGGCACAGCCCGCATTATAAGGAGATTCCTGTCTTTGGAGCCCTAGCCACCGGTAGCTTGGTCCATGTACCCGATATCAGTGAATCTCCATATTTTTATATTTGTAAATGTACATTACTGTTATTTTTTTATATATATTAAAGAATGTAGTTTTGTGTGTATATAAATGAATATAGACAATAATGATAACACACGCTTTAAAGCTACTCTTTCATCTAACGCCGATTAGGACCATTATTATTTATTTTGCCCAACACATCATATTTATAAGTGCAAATATACGTTTGAAACTCAAATATACATGAATGTATAATATTTTATATTCATATTTCATACAAGACTTCCCATCATTACAGGTGGAGGGGTTTGACATAGTTATACTAAGCTTGGTGTTCACAGTAAGGTATGTGTAGTCTCTTACAACACTTACAAGAGCGCTGATTTTTTCTATATTATAAACTCGAAACCATTCGCCCAATGACGCTTATAACTTATTAAATATTTTTTATTATTCTATTTGGTTATAAAATCACGATAATATAGGTATTATAAATAATATATAAATATTTATATCTTCTAACATATAAAATTCTCGTGTCACGGTGTACGTTATTGAACTCTTCCGAAACGGCTCGACCGATTTTCGTGAAATTTTGTATGCATATCGGCTAGGGTTGAGAATTGGACAACATCTATTTTTCATCCCCTTTAATGTTAAGGGTGGTCTGAAAAGGGATGAAAACGATTGTATGAAACTTTTTCATAGTTTTATAATTTTGTTTTGGAATACTTCTAATTTTTTTTAATTGGGGTGGATTTAGAGGGACGGAATTAGGGATGAAATATTATATGGAAAGATATTTGCTGTTGAAGTTAGCGACTTGAAAATTAAAAAGAGGAGGAAGGGAGGGGGGTGAAAGAGAAGTGAGGGGTAGGGAAGAAAAAGTGAGGGGAAGTGCGGAGGAAGTGAGGGGGAAATGAGGGTAAAGCGAGGGGGAAGTGAGGGGGTAGTGAGGAGAAAATGAGAGAAAGATGAGAAGGAAGTGAGTGGGAAGTATGGGACAAGGTAGAGGAAGGGAGATGTGAGTGAGAGGTAAGCAAGGGGGAAATAAGGGAGAAGCCAGGCAAGGGCGAGTGAAATGACGGGGAAAGGAGAGGGGAGGTAGAGGGAGGGAGGAGGGAGGGAAGAAGCGGAATGGGAGGAGTGGGGAGGAAGGGAGAGGGGAATAGGGGAAAGTAGTGAAAAGTTTACGGGGGATATCTGTAGGTAGGTGAAAGAGGGTTTGTAGAATGGGAGATTAGAAATATCTATTTATATAAAAATAAATCCCTATTTCCCTTGGTCACGGCATCACGCGTGAACGACTGGATCGATTCCGTTAATTCTTTTTTTGTTGTGTTTGTTATTGTCAGGAGAAGGTTCTGCGAAAAATGAGATAATAATTAAGACAGGACAACATCTGTCGGGTCCGCTAGTAGTTTTGTAATATTACTTTCTGACGCAAATCATTGCAAATCAAAATAATACTATATTTGGGAAAATAGTTGCACGTAATAAGATGCATAAAATAAATTAAAATTTGATGCGTTATATTTTGAGTTGTCATACTTTTAAAGTAATTATTAATTTACTATTTCGTAATTTAAATAATGAAAGTCGACTTATTCACTTTTTTTCTATTTTGTATCGTTTTCAACATCAACAGTCTGCACACGGTAATGTTAAATTAA
This sequence comes from Parascotia fuliginaria, assembly GCA_963082885.1. Taxonomy (NCBI): domain Eukaryota; kingdom Metazoa; phylum Arthropoda; class Insecta; order Lepidoptera; family Erebidae; genus Parascotia; species Parascotia fuliginaria. The sequence goes on from OY720175.1 coordinate 7,047,559, forward strand.
AAAATAATGGATTAAAATTTTAGACTAATCCATTATGCTCATATTATTATATTACAAAATTTCATATCCAACTTTTAAATTTCTTTCGATTTTCTAGTATTGTATTTTCGTCTTAGTTGCGTATTATTTTCCTCAATTCATGTCATAGCTACAATAGTTTCAGAATATAAGTTAAAAATTAAAATTCATTACATACCACCTCTATAATCAATGTTGCTTTTTATCTGATATTTTGAAATAATCAAATATAATATTAATGTATGACATACGTCAACTCCTTTCAATCCTCAATCGAATGTAAACTAGGCCACAGTTGTTTCTGTATCGTAACTTTTGGATGCATAGCTCTACGCTAATTTGTACGCCGCGCGGTGTTGGTAGGACGGCCACTGACTTACTATAATAAAGTAGGGGTAGGTTGGACAGTTTCAGTCGAATACCAACTGTCGCGGTCATTGGGCACTTTTGGAAACCCACGTAGGTGTTAATATTATTTTTTAAAGTTATTTATTAAAACTGTAAAATTATGGAGTGTTAATCGATAAAAGTATTTGGTTTGCGTGTATGAGTGTAAAATATTTTTTCGTCGCAAGGAAAGATATTTTTTTTACTAAGTATATAATTTTTTAAATATTACATAAGAATTACAGTGATTAATTAGACTAATTAAAAGTGTTAAAACAGAATAATATTTTATTAAACTAATTTATCTACGTCATCAAGAAACATAAAAATCAAAATATGCGATAAAATCAGCAACAAAAGAAAACAAGCAAATTATGTGCGGCTTGGTTTTAAGTCTAATGTATTGTGCAGTAATTAAATGCAAACTTTTTATAAAACTAACACGTAATTTATATCACTCATAAAAACAGTACCAACTTAATTATAAAATCTCGTATACGAGTTCAAAGGATTCTATAGACGGTCACTATGCATACTCAAGGCAGTGCCAGTGTTTTTTATATTCTGTTGTCAATGGTGTCATACGGGTATTTTGATAAGCTGTAGGTATTAAAAATAATAAACACGGAAAAATATAAAAGTTTACCTCTTATAAAAACCAGGAAAAACCATTTTTGAAAAGAGTTATTTTCATTTATGCATAATCGATTTGACATGATGGAGATCCAGAAAAAAATATCTATCTACTATGTTTTGTCATTTGTACCGTAGTATGCATATTTGCATTTAAATTTTTCCAAATCAACTAGTGTAAACGCTTTCAGTATCGATTCAGAAAAGTCATCCAAATGGAACAAAATAACACCTAGATAAGTGCTATTTACTTAGTTCTGTAAAATAATAACCTAATAAAATATTACACATTAATCATACTAAATAATATTACGTTTCTAACAAATATTTATTTATACTAGTGGTCGCCCAGTGGTTGAAATTCGATCCTAATTAATTTAAATTAAAAGTTTATAACCGTACATACATGGTAAAGTGTGTGTGTGTCAAATACGTAGTAGTGTGTGTAATGTTTTTTATTTATTTAATTGTTTATTACGCATAATTCCGCATTATGCAAAATAACGCAAAATATTAGCATTATGCACTAAATAAACTATATTATGTGTGCGAAATTTCATACTCCTCCGTGCAATCTTTTTAAAAAGTGATTAGAAGTTTTTCCTTTACGTATTATTGTAAAGATATTGTGTGTTTTTTTCTACACTATTTAAAATATACACCATAATGTAACATGCCACTATATGACGGTCACTAGAGAGAGATGTATCTCTCTCTTATTCTGTGGTAATATTTTATACATAGGTAACTGCCTTTTCTCTGATATTGTCTTAGTCATTCTTGTTACATCCGTAGAAAGTAGGTAGGTAATTCTGTACTCTAGACCTCTATAATACGGCTCATTTAAAAGTATTAAAACATATATGTATAGCCTGATCAGAAAAGTAATAACTCTGCTCTGGAGGCGCTAAATTAACTATGATTATGGCAACATTAAGTATAGTCATACATATGCAAGTTGGTCAATGTACAACGTGTGTAATAAAGCATACAATCGCACACAACCGATAACACACTGACAGTCGACAATAATTACATCTCTTACAGAAATTTGCTATTTAAATAAATTAGTTCCAACAGTTTTCCGCAATATGGCGAGACTTTTTATTTTCCTGCTCAGTCTTTTTTAAAAACTAATCAAGTACAGGTTTAAAGTAAGCAGTCCAGACTTATTGTTAAAAACAATTTCGGAACTTGCCCAGTCGGGTTGTTGAAGTTGAGTTAAAATTGTATCTGCGACTTAACACTAAATATTATCCATTCGATGTAGCATATTAAACCACTCCACCCTATCTTTATTTCTACGAGAATCCCAAGTAACGTGCACAGCGCTACGCATTGCCTTGCAGATTCCTTTCTCACCTTGGAAGAGGCTTAGATGCAGCTATGAACTTGATTGATAGTTAGTTTTTTTATATTAAACAGTTTCAAATACTGACTGTTAATAAAAACCTTACGACCGAAACTATTTGATATTTTTAACAGTATATTCAAAGGCTGCCTGAAAATAATTTCTTTTAGCGATAAGATCATAACTAAGTTTCCCTGAGTATAAAAGTCAAAGTCAAAAAGAAGTTATCTACTTCGCTAAACACTTAAATTGTTAGGTACAATATTCATTCTGGGAAAATAAGCTATGCAAATAAATAGGTAGGCAATACATTAATGCATTATTTATTCTACCAAAATTACAAAGATAAAAATACAAATTACATAAACGAATTAATTTACCAAAAACCACTACCTACACACAATTTGTACAGCTAATATTAATTGATGCCTTACACCTTTATAACGATTGTTTTTGTTATTTGTATTTTAAGAAGTCCTTGCGGTTGTTAAAACGATTAATATATTGCAACCTTAGTTGTGGCTTCGAAAGGTTAAACGGTGTGGGTTGAATACAAGTTAAATTTAGTCTCATGTTTCTTTGTTTCTCCCTAAGAGAAGTTAAGTTACTTTTCAATACTCACACATAACGTTCTTTATTTTCTTGTCTTCAATATGCTTAGGAAAATATATGACTCATTTTAATATATAATAAAAATTGATAAACTAACCGAATGATGTCGGTTAAACCGTCATACGTAAAGCACCAGGTAAAACATCCATAACAGGATAGCAACATCTTATGGTAAGATCGATCAAGCCACTGTGATAGCCACTCTTTTTGACAGGCATGACGATTAATGTGAAAACCCCAAGTATATTAAGTGGGTCTTTGTCCAACAGTTAAATCGAAACTTTTTCCTTTACCATACGTCAGTTATTTTCTTTAAAAAGTCTCATTGGTAGTTATATTAGCATCAGTTTTGAACCATCAGTCTCGTTCATAACATATCGTAAGCATTAGGGCATCACGGAACTATGTAAGTGGAAAACTATTAATACCATTTAGTGTACGGCGTGTCTTGCATTTAAGTTTTAGATATGTATCTGATAACTTAAAGAAACTAATGCTTATATTACACGCTTAACGCACACTTCACGCCCACATACTCACACTGCACACGCACCTTTGTAACCATTACGCATGCAACTATAATACTTAAATAATTTAAATTTCTGATAATCAAAAAAGGTTTATGTGTAATTATAATTTTTCAACAGCATTACCTACGGCAAATTAAATTGTATTTTTAATGCAAATTATATGGCTTATACTAAGACGATTATTTACTTAAATAAGAGCAGCTATTAACGCCCTAACTAATTTCTTTCAAGTCACTCCATTATATCAGTTGAATAATGAAATTAAATTGATTAAAATATTAATCAGATTCAGAACACCGAATAAATTAACCATATTACTTCATTACTATAAAATAAATATAATAGTTATGTACTGGTCGAACAACTGCACATTTGATTGATTATGTTTGTCTTATCACAATCATTAGACCGAATGTGTTGTGATCAATTCCCACCGCAGATAATTACATTTATTTGAACCACAAACATTTCTGCCAAGATTCTGTGTGTGTTGTCGCAAAGTACTTTACGACATTAAAATTTCTTCCTAGTGAAAACGTTGTTAACTTTGTAAGACTGCAGTTAACAAACTGTTCGAATAGCAAAGTTAAATATAATTACAAGAGATAGAGTACAGTGAAAAGTCTGACAAAGATTTGAAGCACTTCCACTATATGTAAAACGAATCCCACAGCAACGTGCAGAAAGGTTCAAAATTTTAAGAGACAGCAAAAATATATCTTTGACTGCAGGTATACCTAGTAGAATTTTTCGACATTGTGACAAAAGTGAGTGGTTGCTGGAAGTGTACCTGTCCATCGTGTTTGACTATGACTTTCTGAGTATTTACCATTAGACAGATTGGAGTCATTTTAATAGTATATTAAACAAAAAAAAATGTAAAGTAATTCACTAAAAAAATATGACCTGCAAAAATATTCGCTAAAATGATATCAAATTATAAATTAAATGCATAATAAACTATCGCTACTGTATTGGTTGGATTAATGTGTTGGATTATTTAGATAAGAGTCGTTATCTTAAAAATCTAAATACGATTACAATCTCCAAATAGAATAACGATTAAACAATTTACATATCAGATAAGAAACAACATCTTAATCTTTTAATTTGTCAAAGTAATTAAACATAAATTAAATTTAAAATAAAAGTAATTTTTATAAATAATTATTTAGTATTTGCGTAAAAAAGACATCATCTGCCTCTACCGCCATCAGTTGTGTAAATATCAAGGTAGATTAACGACTTGATTAGGGTACGTGACAGGCAGCCAATGGATGACAGCTTGTAAAGTGGCGATACTTGAGGGAGACTTATATGCTCAGCAGTGGACATATTTTGGATGAAATGGTGATGATGAAAATAATTTGTATGACCCACAAATATTTGTCTTAACCACTCGTATGCTACAATATCAGACACAATAGAAATAACATTGTGTCTCGTTCAGATCTGCATCTAAGCATACGACGGGTTAAAAATCTTAATATTAATCTATTGGTGACTGATTTGTTTCTGTTATTTTTATGTTTGAAATATCTTCCGTTGTCTATTAAATAAATGTTGCAAATATTCAACATCGAAGCGGGATCCGTAACAGATCTCTGTTACTTAGTGCAGGTGTTGTATATTTAAATATTTATTATATTAATATATTTCCTCACAGTAAAAGATATTTCATAATGGATTTCATACATAATTATCACCATAACCAAGTAGTCTTTAAAATAGGGAGTCGTTTTCCTAATGAACTGAACTAAAAAAATCCAGAACAGACTTATTGAATTAATTTAGAAAAATAAATTACGAAATTACGATTTGAAAGTTAATTAAATTTTTAACTACTTGTTATTTCTGTATTGTTTGTATTGCCTGCATACAAACAATAAGTAGGTATACGTTTTTTTTTCATAATTGTTAAGTGTTGGTCAACGACGCCACACAAGCAATAAATCGTGTTTGCTTGTATGATATCTCAAAGCTAATTTGCCTTATTTATGTAACAGGGATTTTGAATGTTTCTTAATGCAAATCAGATTTAATACTCGTTTTTGTAGTTTGTTAGATTAGCTATTGTAGCTGCTAACACCTTTTCCGGCGACATGCAGCTAGCCTAGAGAGGGAACAGCAAGTTCCTTCATTTATCCCTCATTTGTTCTACAGACCACCAAATACCCGCCAGTTTATCCAAAAAGGAATAAGTTTAATATCTAACCTATTCGTATACCTTACAGATAGTGACAATGGCAATATACGTATTTTTACTGTTTGTCTTGGTGTCTACCGCGGCAGCCACAATCAAACTGCAAGAAGTTTTCTCATGGAATGTATTGGATTGGAACTACCCTGACGCATACTCGCGACAACTAGCGATACAGTCTGGAGCCTTTAAGCCTGAAAATGCACTCCCAGTTGGAATTGAACGTTGGAGGAACAAACTTTTCGTCAGCGTTCCCCGTTGGAAAGAGGGTAAGACTATCTACAGAATTATTATAAAAAGAAAGATGGGATTCCACTGACTGTTTACCATCAGGCAGAGTGGAGTCACTTGGGTAGGAATATAAAAAAATGTCAATTGTGTGTATTTATACACCCATCTAAAAAAATATTTTGCGATTCAAAAGGTAATTTTTACCAGACGGACAGGATTATAATTATCATGTGTTATATCTAGGACGAATTGAAAAACGTCTTAGTACGATAATATATTTATAATTTTTAAATATCCTAAAAGTATTATTTCAAATGTGTCATTTCCATTATCAGAGAAACAGAATTAATAAAAACCAACTGATCTAAGTATATGGAAGTGTGCTAGTAACTGTGACTAACGTCATAGATTTGAGAAGGGTTATATAAAAATGATAATAATTTTCCTGTCTAGAAATGACCTAACATAACGAACGGTAATAATTCAACTGCGTCCATGACGTCAATGGAATATATCATGAAATGATATAGTATAGTGACATTAATGATAAGTATAGTGAAGGTGCCCATAAATAAAACTAATGTTTCTGAAAATAATCGCCAAAATCCTTTTAAAATACTTCATTTTCAAAGTTATTGTTGAACTTAGATCAATCATATTTTACGTTTATACTAATCATCCACGAAGTTTATATTATCAAATAGTTTATCATTCTCCAAAACTTTGCCTTCCTTTTGAGAAATTTTCCATTTACAAACAACCGTAGGAGTATCGCCTAATTAATTATACTATTAAAAGTAGAACTTGATGGTGTAATGTATATAAATAACTGACTTTAACTGTCCGTTATGAAATGACATACTTTTTATCTGTAACTTTAACTTTTTTATTACGTAATTATCGGCAGAAGACACTATTACGTGAGCAGGTCAGATTTAAGAAAACGAAGAAATAGAGTTTTAGCATGCTATTATTTACCCTCAGTTACAGTAATTTACCGAAGTGAAAAATCGTGAATTAGTCGAAACGATATTAACACTATAATAAATCACCAACGTATAATAAATTACGGTGTAAAAATATTATATACATAATTATATAAAAATCTTGCTCTTACTATTTTAAATAAACCGTTTCGAACTTAAAAATGTTTAGTACCATTAGTCTCGGTTAGGTATTACCTACTGCTGCTTCAAATTTTAACTACTTATTTACATTTAGTTTGCTGTTTATTAATCAAACGACTGTGATTTATAATATTTCAGTACGTATAACCAAGCGATGATGTATCATTTCTTTCCCCGAACACTTTTGTTTACGTGTGTATTTATTTATATTGTATATATATAAATAATATTCTTCTTTTTAAAGTAGGAATAGTTGACAAAGAAAAATAATAAAATTAATTATTCAGTAAACTTATCCCGCGGGATAAATTCGAGCGGCCTCTGTTTACTAAAGAGCCAACAGTCCACTGCAGACATAGACATGCGAAAGTCTCTCCCAAAGAAGGGAGTTTGTCATAGTCACCACGCTTGGTCATATTGATGACTGCGAGAGAGAGAAGAGATATTTGAACGGTGCCGCTCGAATATGGAATCACTCTATCTCTTTTCGAGAATATTGTAAGAAGCGACGGAGCACAGAATAAAAACAAGGTTCTATACTTTATTATGTTGTAATGGCCCAGTAGTAAACCTGCTTCGTAATCACGAGGTGGGGTTCAAATCCGGGCAAGTACCAATGTGATTTTTCAAATCATATATACTTTCTAAGTTTATCTAAGCATTACTGACTGACGATGAAAGAAAACATCGTGAGGAAATCTAGACTTCTGAGGAAGTCTGAAATCGCCAATCCATCTTGAGCAAGCATGGCGATTAATGCTCATAATTTCTCTGTATGAGAAGAGGCCTTGCCGTGCAGTGGTATAATAATGGGCCGATATGATGGTACTTTATTAAGCAAGCAGTGATATTCCGCCTGCTTAACGTGGTAACTGTAACCGATCCTTCCTTTGCGAGAGACTTATATCCAGAAGAGGATGTCATGGCGATAGTTGAAAGCTGTAGGCGTATACTCAGATGTTCATAAATTTCTGTGAACTATCTTATACATACTATTTATTTTTTTAAGACGCACAAAACACATAGCAATCTAAAATACACAAATAACAAAGAAATAGAAAGTTGTGAGCTAGATTAATATAAAAATAAACTTCATTAAATTAATGAAAATCAAAGTCAAAATGAAATTTTTTTAATTCTACTTGATACCAAACTGACCTGACGCCCTAGACAAAATTAAATGGCATAGATTTCTATTCTATTCATAGAATAGATTAAAAAAATTATGAGATTGATTTAAGCTTACGACAATATTGGCGTTAGCTTATGTCAATCCCATACATTTTGTTATCTATTCTATGAATATAATAGAAAGCTTTGTCTAGAGCCTTTGAAACACTTAAGTTGTCAAAAGTTGTTTACTTTAACAAATTATGTTTTAAATCTGCATGCTCTTTAAAATCATACTGTAATTCTGTAATATAATGTAATTCTAAATTTCATAATAATATATTAACTAGTATGTATTATAAATCATACAATTGTTTTGTTTACAAATTGTTTCGATGTTACAAAATCAAAAATAGCGGAGGGACGCCGACGCTGTGTTGCATAGACTGCTTATTGCATTGCATCATTCTCACTCGCTCGATCAATGTGACAGCATTGCGTAGCTGGCGCACTCTAGATTTCTGTTGATTTGTTGATCTAATGTTGCCAACAACATAAAAATTAAATGATTTTCATCACACACAATAAAATTATTTCACATTATAATTTTTATATTTTCTTTACTTATATAGTAATATATTTTGATATCTGCATATAATATTTTACTATCCTATCCGTGAGTTCTACTGAAAACCAGCGCAGTCAGGTACCAGTAGCCGCCGTTGCTAGCACCGTACCAAATGCTGAGTGGATTCCGATTCCTGCACAGATGTGACTTGCAAACAAGCGTTATAATGGTGTTAAAAAAAACGATAATACATTATTATATTTGTTATAGTTTAATTTATAGTTTTGAATTATAATATACTTATATAATTTTTCTGTATTTTTTGTTTTGTTATTTATTCTTCTTTTTGCAAAAATACTCTTTCTTTCTTTCTTTTTTTTCTAATAAATGTTTTTATTAAATAGGGATACCAGCTACATTGAACTACATACCTCTTGACGCTACGTACGTTCCGTCGCCGAAGCTAAACCCCTACCCAAGTTTTGCTGGCAACGAGTTGGGCAATTGCGACAACGGCCTCAATACTGTCTATAGAATAAAGGTAGACAAATGCGACCGTCTTTGGGTTTTAGACGTTGGGACATATGGGATTGGTAAGTATTCATAGGAATTTTGCTATTTTATGCTATCTTCTATCTATCTATAATATTATATAAAACTGAGAAGTTTGTTTGTTTGTTTGAACGTGCTAATCTCTGAAACTACCACTTGGATTTGAAATATTCTGTTTGCGTATGATAGCCCAGTTCTCATGGAAGGATATATCCTTATAAGGATATAGCCTATAGGCTATGTAATATTACGCTGATGGCACCGGGAGCAAAACAGTAAGCAAAGACGCGGGTAAAACAGTGCCGTGCAAAGTTTTTACAAAAAAAAATTGTCAAGCCTATTAACAGGAATGAAAACTTGCAAACGTATATAACTAACTACGTACGTTAGGTAGATAGGTACCTATTTCCGTTTTATAAATATCATGGTGTTAGGCTTGCAAAAATGTATTTTTATTAACATAAAGAAAATCAATGATTACAACATTTAAAACCACATCAATTATTTACAGAAAACGTAACCCAAGTCTGCCCTTACTCACTGAATATTTTCGATTTACGCTCCGATCAACGTATTCGAAGATACGTGTTCCGCCCCGAGGATATTGTCGCATCAACATTTATCGCTAACATCGCCTTAGACGAAGGAAAAACCTGTGACGATACTTTCGCCTACTTCTCTGACGAACTCGGATATGGACTCATCGCGTACTCGTATGAGCAAAACAAGTCTTGGAGATTTAACCACGGTTACTTCATGCCTGATCCTCTCCTTGGTGATTTCAATATTGGAGGTCTCAATTTCCAATGGAGCGCTGAAGGTATTTTTGGAATCACAGCATCACCTGTAGGAGTCGATGGATACAGAACACTATTTTTCAGTCCTTTGGCCAGCAGCACCCAATTTGCGGTTTCAACACGCACATTACGCAACGAATCCAGAGTGGCGGATTCATATCATGATTTCCAAGTGGTAGGTGTACGTGGTAATAACGGACATACAACATCTAAAGTAATGGATGAACTTACTGGAATTGAACTATTCAATTTAATCGATCAAAACGCTATTGGATGTTGGAAATTAGGTCAACCTTACAAGCCCCAAAATATTGGAGTGGTCGATAAAGATGATGTTGGTCTTATATTTCCAAGTGATGTTAAAATTGACAGAGGTCGAAACGTCTGGGTAATTTCCGACCGTATGCCCGTATTCTTGGAGTCAACGCTGGATTATAGTGATATAAACTTCAGAATTTATACTGCTCCTTTAGACGCGCTTGTTCAACAGACTGTATGCGAACCTTCAGCCCAATTCGTTCCGTCAGCAAAACAAAACCTAGGCAGCAACAATATATACCCACAACAAAGGTTTGGGTTTTACGAAAATACACAAACGAATAAACTTGGTCAACCACAACCCGCTGACTATAACAGTTTTATCCCAACACCCAACAGAAACAATCAACAACAACAAATAATTGAATATTATGATAATGGTGTGGGAGTAACAGCAAATCCTGGACTTTTTGCAGTATATGGACAGGTGAATAGTCCACGGCCAATTATAGGAAGCTACACTCCGAATTACAGACCGAACTCGATTCCGTCAGTTCAGAGTTACATTGACATTCCTAAACAAACTGCTGTCCCCTACATAACTGGTCGAAAATCCAATATTGGAAACAACCGCGCTCCATGGTTGTACCAGAAGGAAAATTACCAAGTATACGAAAGTTAAATAATTACTTTTGACGAATCGCGAAGTCGCTAATTTAGATTTAGTTTTTTTATAATAATAGATATGTGTTTACCCAGCGATGGTTTATCTTGTATATCACTTCTATAGACAATATGTAACTGTATTTAAAGATACATTTTCATATTTGCAGTCCATTTATGTGGCAGAGCATTATCTATTACTGCTTAATAGTTAAATGCATCTACCTACCAACACTGCCAACCTACACCCTCAACGAACTAACAAAGAGTCTATTTTACATCAAATGGTAAACATAATCTGTTATGAGCTTGTTGTAGTATAAATTGTTCCTTTGATATATCCAAAACGCTAAGTATCTTACGACACAGCAGTGTATCTTAAGATTAAAAAAAAATAGGTTTAAAATATAACTTACTTATGACAAGAGCTTCGCTTCGCTTAAATTTAGCTTCAGCCACATATACCGGTATCCACCGTACATGTACATATACACCGATATCTTAAGATATTTAGCGTTCGTCGCATACGAGACAATACACCCCTAAAATAAAATTGTACATTTAGTGAATGTTTTGCTTGCATGTTACATTGCATGTTATAGTGTGTTTTGCCTGTGTAAAATAAAAAGCTATGTTATTAAAAGCTATGTTAGTACTATTTTGTAAAACTATTGCTTAAATATTTTGGTCTTTAACGTTATATTGTTGCTATTTAAGTGCTACTTGTTATAATGTAATACTAATACATTTTAACAGAAGTTTGTCACTTGTTATTTTTATTTATTAAAACAAAATGATCAAATAACAATGTTTTTTATTTACATGACACGAGACTCCTTTAGTCGTGACTTGGATTCGAGAAACGCGACGCTTATTCATTATATAGTGAAAGGGAAATAATTTAGAAAAAGAAAACTGGTACTAATGATTACAGTCCTGGTAATGCTCAGACATCAAACTGTAGCGCACTCCTCTCCGCCCTAGGTACGAAAGTCATTAGTAGCAACAGTATCGCACGGGGATGCGTTACTATTATTTTACGTAATGCAGATTTCATATAAACTCTGACCAAGTAACGCTAAAACCGTAGCACCACTTCACGTTCCTTTTAGTAGGTACTCTACTCATATCAAATTTAAATTTAGGCCAACACCTTAGCAAACCGGCCTCAATTTAAACGACCGACCCGCATTTGACACACCACTTCATATAAACAATTCGCACGAATAAAATTGCTTTGTTAAATAACTTATTCAAGAATGAAATAATTATCTAATATAATAACAATAATATATAATAATACAATAATATTATAATTATATATAATAATACAGTGACATATACCTATGAGAATTCTTCCTATTGTATTAATGAAAATAATTCTACATCTTGCTGCTTTACCTTACAACCAGTGAAGCTGTGTATGTAACAAGATAGTCGTCACATTTAGCCAACCAGCAAAATCAATATATTAACCTGATTATATTGGTGAACTTCAGGTTTTAATTATGGCTGTGTTTTGAAACTTCAATTAACCCTGAAGGTGTTTCTGAAAATTCTATCAACTCAAGTACAGACTAAAGCAAATTAGACTTATTCGTCAACTGGAATATAATATGACCCACTCAAAAGAGGTGAGCGATTTTATTATAACTATAATAAGCCTACATCGAAGTAAAGAATTTCTATTCTTAGCTTAATGTGTCCTTAGGAGTGTTACGAGTAGAGGACATTTCACCAATTTGAAAAATGGGAAAATAGACACACACACATAATATATTATTTATAAGGTACATCACAAACAACAAATTGAATTAAATGAATATTGCTCTAGAATAATAATCCCTACTTCGATAATAGTATTACAACTTATCAGTACCACAAGTACACTACTGCTGCTGTATTTGTTTGGGAAGACAAACTTGTAGACGTTACTTTGTGTGAAAATTAAAACTGTTTTGGAAAAAAACAAAAAGCGTTTCATCGTAGTCAATCGTCATTGTGATTTGTGAGTAAATATTTTATTAACCATTACAATTTTGTTGTGCTACAAGATTGGATGTTTGTAATGTTTTGAGACAATTATTAATTTTATTTAAATACTGGTGTGACTTTCGTTTTACTAAGTAATCAGAAACCTGCTAGATCTCAGCTTCAAAAATGACAAAAAACTACTTCACTACAATTCCGAAATTGAAATACCGTGTTCGTGGAGAGAATGAGCGACCTTTTCCTATAATATAACTAACTAGACTTCCGCCCTCGCTTCGCTTCGGTATCAAAAGTTACATTCGGTCTCATAACAAACGCCTACATAAAATTTAATTACAATATTACGTCTCCGAAATATTATTGCTAAACTGCAAAATTACTTTTGCTGTCTTCCGTATTGAAAATTTACAAATATTAAAATTCTGAAAATTACTAAAAAATAAGCTAAGCATAATAAAATAAAACCTATGTTACCCGCTTCATTTATTGATTTCTAAAGGTAAAAAAATATTTTAAAATCGGTAAACTAGATTTTTAGTTAAATCGGTACAAACAAACATACAATAAAATAAATCTTTTCTCTTCATAATATTAGTTTAGATAGGTGTAGATTCATATAATTTATACACCAAAAAATCTGACTAGCCGTAGGTACCTACCGATTCTCAGTAACTAGGTACTACAAGGTAGGTATAAAGATATAAAAATAGTTTTCAGATTGAACACTAGTGTCGTTATTCTTTTTTCTTATATAATTAATTTACGCTAACATCAGTTATCCGATTAAGTACAAAATAAACTTCACAAAAAAATTTGAATTCATAAGCTAAGTAGCTAGTTTGGTGTGGATATCTAAAACCTGAAACATAATAAAATTGACACTTTTCAATTACTTTTCACTAACTTTATTATCAAACCGACTTACTTTGAAGATTTGTATAAATTTAAATACCCTATAATTGCACTACTTCTTAACGAGGTACGTTTGGTAAGAAAGAAAATAACATGTGTTGAGAAAAGTCTTTAGAATAGTGGTAGTTGTCAACGAAGACAAAAAGACTATGAAATATAATTATGATAGGACGTATGTGCAAATGTTGTACCTGATAGAAGCTTAAAGTGGTACATAAATTTATATTGCGGTTACTACATACAAAAATAAACAGCCCGCCTCACTGCCCTTAGTTCTGTAGGCAACAAAGTAAGTCGGCGGTAGTAGATCCTCGCTGGTTTCAGCATGAATGGGTCGGATTGACCAGGGAAGTACTACTGTATCATAGAAGATAGACGTAAGAGTAGTAGTATCCATACTATTGCGTTTTGCTCAGTACGTAGAAGCGCCGAAGGCCTAGTTTTCCTCTTTCCTCAACTGCCTCATTCTCTTCACCTACCCCATTCCTAGTCGCCTTAGTGGAAGCCACCAAACCTGCAGCAGTTTGAGACAATAGCTTTTGGTATGGTGTCCACCACTTTTGGACTAACTATCAGGCAGATTGGAGTCACTTTGGTAGGCAATTTTCCTTCTTTACTTTTTCCTCACCTCCGTCAATCCATTCACCTACTCTACTCCCTTCATGGTATGCAGAGGCTTAGCAGAGTCTCTGGCATTGCTGGAGAAATGCCAGGAACTCTATGTCGTCCATAAGCGACAGTTACCACTTACCATCATGTGAGCTGTTTGCTCGTCTGCCACTGTCGACAATAAAAAAACTACTTATCACTTATAGATGATAGATGCACAATATAATACACCAAAACCTTTCTTGAGGAACGCACAATATACCAGTGAAAACTGCATCAAAATCCATTGGGCGGTTCACAAGAAGAAATTTCACACGTTCTAACTATACATTATGTAGATATAAATACGAGTGTCATACTACATATTATGTATAAATACGAGTAGATGACGAAAACGTACTGTTACATTTCAACTCATAGTTTATGGTTATGTACAATTTTAAAGAATTTTAATTTTGGGGTAATAAATAATAATTCTTTTGTAAATAACGTTTATTATCTATACTAGTTCTTTATAGCTATCTATTCTGATACTTGTTTTGTTTACACACAAAAGTGGTACCTAGTCATGCCGAACAAGTAGGTACTCTTATAATAATTTCCATTAGTCAACTCATACTACAGCATACATTACATCAATACTTAAGCCGAGAAAATTATAAATGAAGTAAATATTATATTTTTTAAACAAAGGCAAATATAATCATTTAGCAAATATTTGTAGTCAAGGCTGACATACATATTTAATTTTTTTTACGATTAAGAAGCTTATTTCCAATTATTCCAGTTAAATGAAGAGTTATATAGGTAACTAAACTAAGCCAAAGATAAACTAAAACTGACGAAAACACATTCTCAGCAGTCGTAAACGGATTAAGAAAGAGAGATAGGGACAGAGGTTTTTATTTAAAAGCATTTACACTATAATAAAAATCGCAGCTACAGCAATATTACCTAGTTCTACCGAGGAGTTATTTCAGCACACCAAAAGACTGTACTGTCAGTACTGTACTGACAGTTTTCTTTTTATATATGCTAGTACTGGTAGAACAAATTGACAGAAATACGGACATTTATTCCTGTCTTCACAGTGGGACACAACATAATTTTTACTGGTATAATTCTTTCAATGTCTAATAAACTCGCGGCTATGAACTGGTTCGTAAATATTTACAGGATCTTGACAGCAAACCAAACGCACAAAAAGTGAAATATCACTTATTTACTCACTTGAAACTGTTCATGAAGTTAAAATTTGGCAAGTGAGCACAAGTATGTTGCAAGTAGAAGACGTCAGCTATCAGGATTTTGTCTTTTAAGCTGAAGGCATAGAATAAAATAAGTAAATTTACTCGAACTAAATTACTCGAATAACATTTTTTCAAGTAGTAGTCCGGCCTCGAGTTTCTGTCAGATTTAGGATAACTATGTTATGATTAGTATAAAAACCGTGCTATCATCAAAGTAAAACAATGCGATGTATAAAACATATGCGAGTTGATGTAATTAAATCTGATGAAGGATGAAACGTTATCGCGTTATCTTGATTTAACCGAGTCTTACTTACATATAAAATACTAAAGTTCTTTATTAAGCAAACATGTTAAGTCTCTAATTATCTCATAAAATAGTTTAACAAGAACATTCATATTCTCACTCTGTATTTTATTCGACTATGTACGTTAAATAGGAAGTTAAGCGAAAAACAATATAATAAAACACATTTTAAAACAAGTATTTTATAAATTTGTAGATTTTATTCATTCAGTTCTGAATCAAATATTAAAGTGTATGCATCGTTTACTATTGAAGTGAACATTATAAAACAAAAAAAGGATTAACATGAATGGAGATATATCAAATGGAACAACTGAGAAAAAAAAGGATTACAATCCGTTCGAACATCGAGTAGTTGAAAAACCGGTTTCGTAAGTATTTTGTATGCTTATTACTGCGTTATTATAGATATTTCAGTCAGATCTACATAATAGGTGCCTGATGATAAAGCATGAATGGTGAGACAAACTAGATGTGCACCACTGAAATGAAAATTGTTTCCGAAGAATCCAGGAGTTGCCCAGCAGTATAACAGCATAAAAACTAAATACCGTGCAGCCTGAACACAAATGTCTTAAAAAAATATTACATATCAAATCAACCGAATTTCAATACGGTTTTTGGCAATGAGTTCATTCAGTACCTACTACCGAGCCTTTTAGGTCTATTAACTCCATCAGTATCTTTTTATCACTTATGTTAAAATCTGACGTGGTTTGAGATATATCTGTTTTCATTAAAATTTGCAATTCATTGTTATTGACTTTCGTCACCGGTTGTTCCGACAAATAGAGTTGTAGTGATCAAAATTATAAGTAACACCCTTTGCATTTACATCTTTTATTTTGAGCCTGAAGGCCGTTTGAGCTACATAAAATCAAACGGCAGGAATATAAACAAACAGCTTTATCTTTGAAACAGAAAAAACGCCATCACCATTTTTTAATTAATTTGTATTTAAATATCCTAAAGTAATAGCCTAAAGTTCTAAATATATCATCAAAATTTGGTAATAATATAGATTAAGACTTATTTATATTCAAACATTTTAAGGTACTCATTAATATGTATCTTCAGTGACAACTGAAAAGTGTACATTTTCGATGGCATGTTTTAGACAAAAATGTTTCAGCTTTTGCGACATTAAGTTAACAGTGATGTCACAAGGCTGTGTTTGTACGTACCTTTATGGCGATTTGATAGGTATATCTACTACAAAATATCTTGTTTTAAAATAAGATGAACTTGTGTTAAAACAATTATTCAAAAACTTAAAGATGGAGGAGGAAAGTCATATTATTTATAATACTTAAGCAAGATTACACATCCTTAAGAAATTCTTAAAATTTACAATTTTATATTTTATTTTAAATGCGATCTTAAATAAAACACATTTTATGATAATAGATATATTATTATGACAATGCTTCAGCTAATACTTTACACGTTTGACGAAACGCAACAAAGTATACAAACAGAGAGAGAAATATGATTTTTACAAATATACCTCCACCTTTTTATTGGTGTATATTATTTTCTCCATTATAGTCGTCATTGCTTCTAATAAAAACATCAATCAGTGTTTTTTATATTACATAGGTATACATACATCCTTATCTGTATAACATACCTCGTATTCCCATGTGTATAAGATACGTCGTTTTTTAACATGTTCTTGGATAATTTCGCAGTGACTTGCGTGCTGCAGCAAATATAATCAAGTCCTCCTTAGGCTCCGGGTTACTGGCTGGACCCTTAGCCTTCTCAAATTCAGGATGGGGTGTTGGATTATTCGGCACAATTCTCGTCGGTATCGTTTGTGGACACTGTATACAGATGATAGTAAGTATGCATTTTATTATAACTAAATTAAATTCATATGATCTCAAAACTAAAACGTCAGAATGGCTTCTCCAACAGGATTACCCAAAAACTGAATCTCTCCTTACGTACATCGCCTAAATTACACTCATCAACCCAATTAAATCTCACCCTTCATCATTTACAAACAAACACACTCACACTCGCATGCACAACACACTTATACACGCACACATACACACAAACACACACACACATACACACATACACGCACTTTAAAATTAGCTCATATCCTAGTTGTGTAAGTAAGCATGTCTTCAACATATTTAAATCATTTAAATCAGCATAGTGCCATTGACATCACATTTCTTTCGTATTCAATCAAATGGTAGAAGGATACAAAGTTCACTTAAGATGTAAGATCTACCTAGGTCAATCAATAGCCGAACACTGTCTCTTAAGATACAGGTTTACCCTAGTTTAAAAGACAGGGTTAATAAATTATGTATACAGATTCTTTAGTTGTTCCAGATGCCTCGTCTACCAATTATTATTATTTATTTAGTTTTCTTTTTTTATGTTACATAGATAATAGACTAAGGAAAACGAATATTGTATCAACCTGTAATCTGTAACCACTTTGTTGAAATAAAAATATTATTATTATTATTATTATTATTATTATTGAGTTTACGAATTTTAAGCTACGCAGTATGACGGTAATGGTTTATAAGGCTAATGTGTGAAAATGTCTGATATACAATAGGTTTCCACCAATAAACAGTAGCTTACGAAAATGAAGGCAATTGTTAAACGAGGTTTATGGTAAATGAAAATTTATTAAACATTACCAGCATTCTATAGCGCTTCAGGATAATTAACTTCCATTAAAGAAAGTAGTAAAGAGGTGATATGGCTAGAATAAAATTATTAAATAAAAATTGAATTTTATGAAATTTGTTTGATACTAGTGTTATTATTAAACCGTGTTAGAAATAAATAAAAGATTTAATTATTATAAATTTTAACTACAAATCTTTCTAATTTTTAAAAAAAATTGGTTGAGACGGTAAATATCCGTAATTCATAAGATTTGATAAACACTTACCATTAGAAGGGTCGTGGTTCATAATAAATGGATTAATTCATTCAAAAACCTTTGATTTTTTTAGAAGTATTGAATGTAATCTGTTTATATTTGTAGGAATATTTTTTTCACCTACTTACTACTCCACTGAAGGACTAAAAACAAGTGTTTGTAAGAGTTAATAATAAATGAAAACTACCGGCCACTTGAACAATTATCAGAAGTAAAAGTAAATCCATTCAATTACTTATTTATAATCCATGTGTTGTTTACATCAATTATTACAAGGTTACAGTAGTACAGGAATACATATTATTTACGTCAGGTCCTATCTTGTCATACTACCAATATTATCTCCTCGATCCCTCATCCAATAATCCAAACATCAAACGATACCTGTAAATTTTAGATTTAGTCCCATATCATTGTCCATCTCGCCTATTTTATCATGAAACGTGCGATTGCCTAACTCCAAACGTTATTTCGACTTATGACCTCCAGCGCTACTGCCATAAATCTTCAATCATGCAACATTCTATTGAAATAATGCCGGAGGGTAGACTATAGGTACCTCGTTTGTTTACCAAGGCAACCATACACTTTTAGATAAAATCAAGCACGTCAATAACAATTTATTTACCTGTTTGTAGAGTAGTTAGTAGTTAGAGAGTAAGATAATATGTTACATTTTTATAATACCTAATACTTATCTAGTTAAGGCAGTCACTAGTAATGCCACGTGGATCTTTGCTCGTTTACTTCACGCTATATTTTAATAAAGTTGTCATGGATCTGTCTGTCGATAACTTATAGTTGCTATGGTAACGTATGGTAACTATGGTAACTTATGATTATGACAAAGGTAATTGTTTGTCCCAATATTCGTAAGTCTTATAGTTAGTTCTCTAAAGTCTGGGTTTCTTTAAGACCCAGAATTAAGTTTCTGAAAAACACCCATGCCAGAAAGCTTGTCCACTAAACACTATCATGATGTTAATGAACTCTAAATAGCATTTTTAACAACACATTTCATACTTGCAACAACATAGGAAACGCTTAAATATTTTTATAAAAATATAAGCACCCCTAGTATATACTCTGAAAACTAAATTTTCTTGTACAAATTACGCTGTCACCGGCGCGTGTACAAACCGTGGTCGGTCGGTTTGCACTTTCTGCACGACTGGAGAAACTCTCCTACTGACTATTTGTTTGTTATAACAATAAACTCTGTCTGTTACCACCATCAGCTCTGCAACATTATTTAAATGAATCTAAAACTTTTAAGGATCTGTCCATATCTAAAATATCATGTCAGTAATGCCAAACGTAGCACCGTCAACGTCATTTCCTCGTTAGCCCTGAAACTGTAGTTCATAGTGAGCAAACACGTTTTATTGGCGTGCTTACCTTATTCTACTTTTAAGGTACTTTATAAGCTTGGTCACTCGCTTTATAAGTAAATTTTAATATTTTATATTTTTGCTATAATTCAATGACACATCTGTCACAATTTCAATTTGTTTAAATGATATAGAATTTTATAAAAGACCATTTTTTTCTGTATCTAATATTTTAAGTTATGATCTAGAAATTGTTATGAGTCTAAATATTGAATAAATTAATATATAAATACTAACTTAACACCTAGGCAGGTCACTTCATGCGTCATGACACTATTGTTAAAGTTATTAATGAGGGAAAGGTATGGAAAGAGAAGACGAGGACAACTGAGACACAGTTACGCAAAAGTGATGCAGGAACTGTTGGGATTGCAACGTACATGGAGATTGAGTAACTTGTGTACAAAAAAGTATTGAAGGAAAACTGCACCTACAATAACAAAACTCTTTTAAAGAAAAAAAAGACGTCATATTATTTACGTGAGACTGGTCCCCAGTTTCAATCTCCCAAGTCTTTTAATGCCTAAAATGCAAAATATTAATCCAAAAAGTAGAATTCTACTCGATATAACGTCAAAACAATTATAAAAAAAAAATTAGATAATTGGGAAACTTGGGTGAAGCAATTTAATAATAAACAGGTCGATTAAGTCATTTGCGCAGTACAAATTTGCAAAGACAATTTTACTTCCATTTCCGTAATCATCGATGCGGCAATGACTATACCAAAATCGTAGTATGTCAAAGTAGTGCTAAATGATCCAAAAGAAGTTTTTTACTTTATTATGTTATATATTTATATTACTAACTAAGAGCCTTAAAAAGCGATAGAGTAACTAAACATCATTATAATGTGTTTTACGTTGCAGGTTAAAACGTCCAGAGGATGTTGCATTATAGAAAATAAACCCTCATTAAACTATGCAGAAACGTGTAAATCAGCATTTATGAATGGTCCAAAACCTGTTAGAAAATTTGCTAATCTTGCTAGGTAAGTACTTCTTCATAGCAATAAAGTAGACAAACAGATCGGTAACCATTATTGCTTACATTAGTAATAGGTCTACCATGAGAAAAGTGAATCTTACACAGAGGTTACATCCAGCGCAGCGGTACATCATGGAATAATGTATTCTGTGCCTGAGTTTCTTGCCAGTTCTTCTCACGGCTCTACCTGGTCTGCGAAATGGCTGTAGTTTAATTGGCTGACTTTATGTAATTTTGACGTTCATAGTATCATATTTTAAGATCAAAATGAAATAAACTCTAGTATCCAACGCAAACAATTCTGACTGTCACTACCGAAATAAAAAAATTGGGAAACGGATATTGCTCTCCAAAATACAGCTTTTTCCCAAATGACATAATAGTGTATCGCTAAAAATATTCAACGTGGTAAAGTAGATATTACTTAAGTATGCAAGTCATAAGTACAGTATACTATATTGCCATTGGCGTTAGCTTATGTCAATCCTATACATTTTTAAATCTATTCTACAAATAGAATAGCAATCTATGCCACTTGTCTAGGGCCTCAGTTTAGTGTGTAGGTAATCAAAATTGTGCTATTTAAAATTTAGTGATCACAATTAAAAATGCATATTAAGATTTTTATGTTATTATAATATTTATGTGATAATCAACTATCTATTTATGCGCCTGTTTGCGTAATACCTCACGTGTTATAGTACAAATTATTTCATATAAAATTAGCTTGTATAACTGTACAATTATTTAACAATTCTTTTAAGTTTGGATAAAAAATTAAATATTATTACAATTTTATGTAGATCTATTTTCTTTCAGTGCAATCACAGAATTTTCTTTATTATGCTGTTATTTGGGAGTATGCTGCATATATACAGTGCTAATATCAGACTCGGTTAAACAAGTTAGTATATCTTTAAGTACTAATAAGCATTAGGTATGAAAGTCAATGTTACAATAATGAGTATTTTTGTCTACCTGAAAATGTGAACTTAGAACTTTTTGTAACACTGGTGGCTATATTATCATCAAGCATTCGTCACGCTTGGGTAACTAAAAACAACGGCAAAAATTACGAGGTATAAATAAATAAGGACTGAAATATTTATAAAAAAAAAATATATAATATATAATATTGCTAAAATAGAATTGCTAATGGTGTCGCAAGAATAGGTCACGTTTGTGGAACGAGAAAAAAAAGCAACTGCGCCTCATATTCCATACAACTAGGACCACATTTGCAATGACTATGTAAACAACAAATAGTTCTTTCGGTTCGATACACATACAGGACAAACCTTTGTGTGATGAGCATGATTGTTTGTTCTGTGTCTGGGTGTAATTTATCTATAATATGTATGTATTTACAAAAAAAAAAGTATATAAGTAGTTTAGTTGTTTAGTACCCATAACACAAGCAAATATAATTGCTTAATTTGGGGCTAGATGGCGCTGCGTGAATGTGGTAGAATATTATTATTATTATTATTATTAGTTCTTGTAGCTTAAGAATATCTCAGAAGCACTGGTTAACACAAAAACAGAAATACAGATAACAATATAAATAAAGCTGCTCACACGCTATATATATAGCGTATGTCCAGTATGGGTGTTCGAATAAAGTATGCACAGCGTAGAAGCCAAGGCAACGGGTGTGGCTCATGGCGCTACGTATAATTTGACAACATTATATTTGTTTCAACATTTAGAGCGTTATATTTTATTGAAAATAACACATATTGTTTTAAAATTAACTGAGACCCCAAAAGATGTCATATATAGTTAAGAATCCCTAAGTCTTCGAAATCTCATTGTGAGTGTGTGTTCTATGAACGCCTGCTAACACGCTATGTGAAGGAGTAGTATTATTAACACAACTCTTCTTTTTCAGTTAGTGGACCATTTCGTGCCTACAATGATATTACCAGTGGAATACTACTGCCTTATTTTTCTGGTTCCACTTATCCTGTCATGTCAAATCAGATACTTAAAGTTTCTAGCGATATTCTCAGTGCTGGCCAACATTTTATTGTTCGCAACCTATCTCTTTTGCCTATATTATATATTTGGAGGTACATTAAATTTTGCCGATAAACTGGTTGCGGGCAACCCAGCTAGATATCCAGCGTTCTTGTCGTAAGTATCCTGTTTAAGCACCATACCTAAATTTGCTACTACAATTTGATGTCTAGTAGGTAGTGAATTTACGACGTGGTTATCTCAACAGCCGCTTGTGTTAATGATATTTAGTACTTTCGATTTCTGTACTATGTTTGTAAACTCGACCATGATACAGTGAGTGTGTTGGATGTCTAACTGACAGTCTAACGAGTAAACAAAGTAAGTTGACTGGCCTGTTGGTCTAGTGGTTAGTGACCCTGACTGCTAAGCCGGAGGTCGTGGGTTCGATTCCCACCCAGGACAAATCTTTGTGTGATGAGCATGATTGTTTGTTCTGTGTCTGGGTGTAATTTATCTATAATATATATGTATTTACAAAAAAAAATGTATATTAGTAGTATATCAGTTGTTTAGTACCCATAACACAAGCAAATATAATTGCTTAATTTGGGGCTAGATGGCGTTGCGTGAATGTCGTAGAATATTATTATTATTATTATTATTATTATTATTAAACGCGGTGCTGCATTAGCAGTACCTACATCTTCAAACATACTGAATTACCATTTAATCAAGAAATCTTAAACAAACTATTCTTAAAAATCTAAAAAGTATTTGTTTACAACATTTAACATTTAAACATAATTTTTAACGATTATTTACTAGTTCCATCCTTTCGTTATCAGAGTTACTACTTACCTACCCAAATTGAATGTCTATTTTTGCATCATGTATAGAAACGATCGATACTTAACTACTCCATTTCAGGACAGTAATCTTCGCGATGGAAGGTGTAGGAGTCGTTATGCCAGTGGAAAACTCCATGAAGACACCTCAACACTTTCTCGGATGCCCTAGCGTACTTATGGTGGTTATGTCCGTGATCGTGTTCCTTTACAGCACGCTCGGCTTATTCGGGTATATTCGATACGGTGATGTACTGAAGGGATCTATCACCTTCAATTTGCCTACCGATGAGTGGTAAGTTTATTTATTAATTTTAATTTACTGGTCCAGTGTGGGCTTCGCGGTAAAGGGTCAGCCTTGCCACTATCATTACGCCTAATATTGTGGGTTCTAAGATGTAGCTATAGGTTTCTATATTTAAATATCACCCGGTTAAATAACTAGCGCCATTACGATCGCCAATCCGCCTGTCAATCGTGACGATTATGGCAAACTCCCTGTATGTAATGTTTGGGGGAAATCTTAGACATGCAATGGACGTCTTTTAGCTGACACGATGGTACGAAAGAATCATTTTTGCTGTGTGCTTTTTACCTACAATTTAATGTTTTTAAGATAATCTAACACATTTTTTGTTAATAAACAATAATTATTGATGTTTGCGCATTACATTAATATAAATATTTATCTCATGTTCTCAACCAGTATCAAATTCACCATTCATTTTATGTTGGGTGACCAACATAAAATGAATGGTGTGTTGAACCGAAATAGGTTAATACCACCATATAAATAACACAATCAGTATCTACTTACAAAATCATGGCACTGTTTGCCATACGACCAGGTTTTTTCCACTAATCTAGAGACAGCGGGTAAACAAAACTTACTTTATTAAAAGTACATAGCAAATGTTTCCCTGTCAGCTTAGTTTTAAGAAATGCCAGTTTCGGACAGCGTTAATCAAATTAATGTCTTTTAATTTTTCTTATACCATCACTAGTATTTTGCATGGAATTTTTCTGACACAATTATCTTGACACGGTAAAAGTAAAATAAAATTAAAATATGCACATCGTTTTAAAACGCCTGCGCATATTTTCAGACTTCTCTACCGAGTATAAAACTATTACACTGTTTTCTTTAGGAACTTACATCCAATATACCTAATGTAGTCCAAAAAAAATATTTTGAAACTACAAAGCAATTAAAAATGTGATGATTTGTTATCTAGGAAACCAAATAAATAGATGTTGGACATGGTACGAGTGTAATAAAACTTAAACATTGACGCTAAACGGGCTCATTGTAAAAGCATACTCAATCTAGTCCTCCAAGCAGTTCTCTGTTTTTGGTTGCTCATATACTATTAAGGCGTTTGGAAATAGCTTTGAGACCTACGGTTAATTACTGTGTAGATACTTAATAAAGCAACAACACATCATGATGGCAGCGAGATTTTTTGGCTAAAATGAAACTTTTTTCAGAGTGTAGGTATAATATACTCTTTTTATTATTTCAGGCCAGCGATATGCGCTAAATTATGTATAGCGCTATCAATTTTCTTCACGTATCCGTTACAATTCTTCGTGGTGATTGACGTATTCAACAGATACACCATGCACCATATAAAAGAGAGATATAAACAAATTACACAAGTAAGCGTGCGGACCATTGGAGTCATACTTTGCGGTACGTGTAGTATAAAAGACAGCCAGTGTATCAAAATCACGTAGTCCAGATAGCAGCCCAAAACAGTTTTCTCAGAATTCCCTGCGTACTAAAAATCATCTTACTGCTAATCCGCCTTTCAAGCGTGGGAACAATAACTAACATTGACGTTTGGGAGAGGACTATGTCTTTCAGTGAACATCTTCAGGCAAATAATGTAATGTGCTGACCCCAGGCCATCTGCGCAAACGATAGAAACAAGGGCACTTATACTTTCTTATGACAATTTGATAACATCGGAGACAGGGGCTAAAAATTGCTATACTCCTGCCATAATCACAAATGATCAACACTTGCTATGCTCCATCCACTAAATAAAACAGTCATTCAATGTTTATGATTTATAATATTTAGGAAGCACCTGATCAAATATTAGAGAATGACATTATTTGATTTATTTAATTTTATTATACAATCTATCATATAATATTATTAAGGAATAATATGTACCTACAGAAGTAGAGCAAATATATGTATTTCTCCGTGTACTTCCAATATTTAAATGATGCAGTCGTTCTTGTCTTTACAGAAATTTGTCTATAGTTCGTGCTGTCTGGTTATATTGTTTACTAATGTTAGTAGCCCTATTTGGAAATATACAAGTACTTTAATAATAATAAATGACAAAATGTATAACTAGATCCAGATATAGACGTCCCCGAACGATTCTTTTCGGAATTGAGCCGTCCATAACCATCAGTTGCCCACCATCATTTACTATGTCGTATGTCCAATTGTCCACGATAAAGGAGCGCCTCTCCATATTCGGTCTGTAAATTTATGGCCGCATCTCCAGAGCTTAAGATTAAAATTATGCAAGAATTTTGTACTAACTTCATTTATCTATTGTTATATACAGTGTGCACCTAAACAAACATATTCACTTTTTTCGAAGAATTTATTTTCGAAATTCCTATCACGTACTATGAATAAACTGATGCTTAGTAACATTTATTTTTTTCTCATTTAGTGGGAGTCGGAATGGCGTTACCATTATTGGAACAGATCATCAACATTGTCGGTGCCTTATTCTACTCTATCCTCGGCCTCATTGTTCCAGCTGTTATAGAAACAGTCTTCCGCTGGAATAACCTCGGAAGGTTTAACTGGATACTACTGAAGAATATTTTCATCGGACTCTTTGGCGTCACTTGTTTAGTATCTGGATGTACAGTGACTGTTATGGATATTTATAAGATTTTACAACAAAAAACTGAATAGGTGTAATAAATTATTGTATTTATGTACGTACTTGTTTTATTATTTTTTAAACTTAAACAGCTCATAGCATGTTCATAGCAAAATTAACAAACCACTGAACTATTTAAATTTTCGAGGTACTCAGTAGTACTCAGACAACATATACATAGTTGGTGGTGCGTCGAGACGGTATCCTGAAAGATGTGGATTTCAGTCCTACTTCGAGGGTGATACTTTTCACATTAATTTCATTAAGTACCTGATATTATACTACCTACTTAGCAATTTAAAAAAAACATCTACCGTGTCAAACACAGAGTACAATTAGGTGTTATCCATTGGCCCATACTAAGCAAGATTGTCAAAAGAACATAGAGAACCTCAAAGAATCAGCGACGCAATGCAAAAACACTGTGACGACAATGTTCGTCCAACCCTTTACTAGCATGGGCACATTTTAGTTTACAGAATCAATGATACTGGTTTGTGTTGTTGTCGCTCGTGATACTTAGGCTTACTGCAACAAAGATTTATATATCTTAAAAGAAATACCGCAAAACCAAGAAATCCCCAGTATGTATATATTTTGTCACTGAAAGTCCTATGATTACGTAAAACAAGTATTTACTTTTTATTACATTTATATTAAAGAATTATATTAAATACTAAAGAATTATACAAATTATTATACAGGCCGGATTTCGCGGAGGATTTGGCACCATAGACCACATCCACACTATCAGGCAGGTCATACAAAAGACAGAGGAATACAACCTCCCTCTCTGTCTCGCCTTCGTGGACTATAAAAAGTCTTTGACTCTGTCGAGATCTGGTCTGTCATGGAGTCCTTGCAGAGGTGCCAAGTTGACTGGCGATATATCAGTGTGCTGAAATGCTTATACAGCAATGCCACAATGTCCGTCCAAGTACAGGGTCGTCCGACAAAGCCTATCCAAAACTGCACAAAGGAGTGAGACAGGGGGATGTCATATCCCCGAAACTGTTCACAGCTGTATTGAAGGATGCTTTTAAGACAATAGACTGGAAAGGACGTGGCATAAACATAAACGGGGAACACATTTGGCACCTGAAATTTGCCGATGATATTGTCATAATGGCTGAGACCCCGCAGGAGCTCCAAGGGATGCTAAACGACTTAAATGAGTCCTCCCAACGAATGGGTCTGCGGATGAACTTGAACAAAACGAAGACCATGTTCAATGATCACGTTACGCCACAACCGATTATCGTTGATGATGTACCTCTCGAAGATGTTAAATCCTATGTCTACCTTGGACAAACACAACAACTAGGTAAAAACAACTTCGAGAGGGCAATCGACAGAAGGATTCAGTTGGGTTGGGCAGCATTTCACAAACTCTGTCAAGTCTTTATGTCGCCCATACCGCAAACCCTAAAGACCAAGGTGTTTGACCAATGCGTCCTACCTACAATGACCTATGGTGCTGAAACGTGGACACTCACAAATGGACTGGTCCATAAGTCGAAAGTCGCTCAGAGGGCTATGGAAAGAGCTATGCTTGGCGTTCGTCTGATCGACAAAATCCGTAACGAGGAGATTCGACGACAAACTAAAGTTACCGATATAGCTCTCCGAATTAGCACTCTAAAGTGGCAATGGGCTGGTCATATTTGTCGCAGATCCGACAATCGCTGGAGCCGCAAGGTTCTGGAGTGGAGAACGCGTACAGGGAAACGTAGAGTGGGACGCCCCACCGCTAGATGGAGCGACGATTTACAACGGGCGGCTGGCAGAAACTGGATGCAAACAGCCGTGAATCGGGCAAGATGGCGCGCCTTGGAAGAGGCCTATGTCCAGCAGTGGTCTGCCGTAGGCTGATGATGATGATGATACAAATTATACAGGGTGGTTTAGCATCTTGAAATAATACATTTATACACATAAATGCAGTTATTAAATGTCTGAATATGTATAAAACTTTCCTAATTTAGAAAATATGATTATGAGAAACATGGGAAACAACGAGCTACTTCTCTTGGCAGACTTCACACTTAAGAGGGAGTAGATTTGAGAAGGACCTGTTCCATATAAAATACCGCAGTTGCAGTAACATTATTGACATTATATTCAGTGTTAATTCCCATAAGAAAAGCACTGTATTGATAAGAAAAATACGCCTGCATTCGAGTTTCTGCTTTCCTGTAGAATGGTATTAACTTTAACCCAATTACCTATGGATTTTTATTTCTCGTCGAATGTGTATTATGTTGATGTTCAAAAACGGTGATCAGCCTTTTTTTCGTCTATCACTATTGGTAAATAAATAAAATATTATTTACATTTGCCTTATATTCCTCAAGTAGGTACAGTACCCAGTAGTAACTTGAACAGTCGCGGTTTCAATTCGCGGATGTGCATTTCTGAACCAATTAATCGGCATTCGAGAAATTAATTGCTATTCGAAAAATAATTTGGCCAATCTTAATGCACAGGACTCAAGTGTCATTTAGTGATCTACCAATAGTGTGGTCAATAGGATGCGCCCTGCGTCGCAACCCGCTCTCCCCTCCAAAAAGGAGTTCTGCGCTGCGTTAAGATCTTTGCCGCGTAATATACCATTTTTTTTAAATTTAATGACAGCTTTAGAACTCATCTCAAGCTGTACAACTAGGATATATAGTTAAACTCATACGTTCACTCCAGTAGTTGACTAGCGTTTTGAAGTCATTTAGATTGCATGGTAGTAACCTTATAGTATTACCTATTCGTTTAAATACTCACACTAGATAGTGTGAAAATGTTCATAATTTCTATATACGGCATATTAGCGATAAGACCACCCATTCGTACATATCTAATTAAATAAACAATGTAATAAAAATTAAATTGATAATATTTTCATTTTACTAAAACACACTGTATAGTAACATAGTGGCCTATTACGTGTGCATTATTTATTGTAGCTTATGTTATTTACAGTTACTAATATAATACAATACAAAATATTACTTTTATGGGCAGCTACTCAGTAGATCAAACAAAATCTTTCATCTTTCGAAAGCTACAAGTGTAGCTTACCAGCTACACTTGTAGCTTTAATATAGCCTATGTTACTACAATTTTTTAGCAGGTTTTACAATTTTAATATTCTTAAATTTACAATTCAGTAGACAGTAAAATGAAATTCACAATAATATTTCGCAGACAGTATTGCTATTATTTATGTAGATGTTTGCTGTAAAATATACTTTTGATAACAAAGCGCAGCGAGGGCAGGCGCCTTAGCGCATAGCGCAATCAGCAAAGTATAGGGTAAGAAAGTAGCAGCACAGGGGACGACCATCGCGTTCAAGCTGCCTGCTACGTGGTTTTGGCAAATACTTTAAATATGGGAAAGTTTGAGATGAGTGAAGAAATGGGATGAGACGTCATAGGATGAATACGAAACAAACCCAATGGATGTCTTACAGGTTACATGATGATGTTGAAGCTTAAAAAGGACAATCAAATATCTGAGGCCCTAGACAAAAAATGTATGAGATTGACATAAGCTAACGCCAACGCTTATATCAATCTCATACTTTTTTTTATCTATTCTATGAATAGAATAGAAATCTTTGACACTTGTCTAGGGCCTCAGATTACACAAGCATTGGGAACATACAATAAGATTAAGTATCGACAACTTATAAATAAATAACAATAGACAGTCTCAATAAATTATTTGTGGTATTTTTATTCCAACAAGATTGCATGTAGCCGTGGGTGTGACTCGTTTCCACCCGTTCTCGTTTCAACCCGAAAAATTATCATTAAAAATGTCGATTATTTATGTTCCCGATTCCACCCGTTTTTTGAATAAAGTACAGTCAAGTCATACTACCGAAAATATTTTTAGCAAGTGATTAATTGTGGTTAATTATTTAACAAGCTTAAATATTTATATCAAAATGAAATTAAGATTTTTTCTTTCAAATAAAAAATGATTAACCAATAAATGATTTATTATTTCTATTACTGGCAAAAACGATGGATTATTCCCATCTGTCCCTCTGGTTTGTCCCAGATTCGGATGGAGACGGTAACGGGTCGAATCGCCACGGGTGGAAACGGGAACGGGAGGAAACGAGTCACACCCGTACTTTGTACCGTAGCCGTACTTTTATTGATGAGTGTGGTCTCATTGAAACGTTTTACTTCTAATCGATGAAAGTAAGACACTTCTGACATAGAAATTTAGCATTTTATATATAAATGCTATACTTTCAAACGAAATTATATATAATATATCCGTTAATCCCGCGATAATACGAGTAAATTTTATTTGTGTATAATAATCTACATTACAGCATGAAACAATATAGTATTTTCAACGTTTTTATATGTAGGTAGAATAACTTACTACTGACCACCTGTAAGGCAGGCTTTCATTGAAAACTTACATCACGCACTAGTCTCTCACAATGGTTGATTATCTTACTATGCCATTGTAAACTGCAACTTTAAGACAACCTATTGTGAAGATAATAAACTATACAATTATAATTATTATACTTACAGGCTCATAGAATTAATTCACACTGAATGGTCATTCACCGACACTAGGTCAATTCTACTAGCCAACGCACGGTTCGGTGCGATCGGCATGCGTACTATTGTCTACTAGTTTCCCGCGGGGCGGATCCACCCGCGTCTTTGCTAACTGCTCTGCTCCCGTCAAGAACTGAGCAATCAAACGCAAAAATAATTATTAAAATACGACTGGTAGTGCCAGAGATTCAAACAAACAAACTCTTCCATTTTATAAAATAGTACTGGCTTTCCGCGACGCAGTTTCAACCGCCTCTTTGCATATTGCTCTGCTCCCGTCACACGTAGCGTGATGTTACATAGCCTATAACCTACCTCAGGAACTGGGCAATCAAACGCAAAATTAATTATTCAAATTCGACTGGTAGTTTCAGAGATTAGCGCGTTCAAATAAACAAACATACTCTTCCGCTTTATATAATAGTATAGATAGCTACGTCTAAATGTGCTGTAGCTATAAGCAGCGTGGTTTGACTCGTGTTTTATTATTACACTTTGGTTACTACTTCATTAGCATCAGTTTTATAGTGATATCATATGGCTCTATCTTCCTTAAAATGCCGCTATGACATTAAAAATGATTTTTGAATTCCGATTGGTAGTTTGCAGCCTTATTATATAATAGTGTATGGAAAACTTGTAATGACGTTGCTTATTTCTTTAAGTTATTGCCTATTGACCCACGCAACTTTTGCATCAGTTGACTAAAAGTGAGCCAACTAAAAATCTACAATCTATATTATTCTGTCGATATGTCAGAAAACGTTGCGGATCGTGGCGAAGATTCAACTAAAATAAGGCCGCTTGGGTGTACTTTACTTGACATAACGTTAGTAGTTAAGATATTCCTTTTAGCAAGTCCTTTTAATAAATGTGTATTTAATTAATATTTTTTAATTGCCTTACAAGAAGAAGTTATTATATATGTATATTATTTACCTACACGTAGTCATAAGACAAACGATTGGTTATAGATGAACTAACTCAAGAAAAATGTGGTTAAGTAACTATGTTTAGGTGAATATTTAACAATTTAATTATTACAAATAATTATTGCAAGATTAGGAATTGCGCATTCTAGTTACATACATTTAAATACATTTAGATAGAAAACGCTTAAAAATATGTGCGCCGTATGCTTGTTCTTAAACTGAAAAACATTGGACAAATACAAAAAAAAATTATACATATATCTATTCTAATAAAACACATGAGGTTCTGCTTCACTTTCCATAATCCACGGGACTTTGTTACACAGTGTAGAAAATTCTTGTGTCAGAGATAAAATATTAAATAATATAACCATTTATGTGTTAAATAAAATAAGATCATTTGTAATGAACATTAGGTATTCATTTCCATGAATCAAGTGTTTTAGCAATTGATTTAATAACGAAGTAAGTCGGTACAGAGACTGCAGTATTTAGGTGAGGCTTATAAGAGCTATGATTTAGTATCAGTTCACATTAGTAGTTGTGGTGTGTGTCCATGACCATCTCTGCATTTAGATAGTGTAAACCAAAAAACAGATTTTTATTTTTTTTCAAATGAGTAATCTATATTTATTTTTTATCACAATGAGATAATTAAGATAAATATATCTCGTTTTTGTGAAAATTTTATCTTGTTTGCAATTTATAAATTAATTACTGTCATAAAACAATACTGCGGGATGACTACAAGACAAATAAGAGAACAACCTTCAAAACTTAGTTTTATTAAATGGAATGCTTGAATCATATCTTAACTGTGGAGATTTGAAGTGGTTAACACTAGCTACTTTGCATGTCTGCTTTGCAATTACTGATATTGTATTCGTAATAATAAACGTCTTTTCTTCGTGCCATACGACCGGTTACCTGTCTACAGAAACATTGTCATTCAAATGATAAGGAGTACGTAATAGTTTTATTTGTGTGTTGGACGTAATATAACTAAGTGACCATGGTTATAAAGGAGAAAAATGAGAAAAAGGATATTGGCATTGAGGAGTACAACCCCTTCGAACATCGACAAGTTGTGAAACCAAACTCGTAAGTAATTTATTTTTAAAATATAATATTTAATCATAAAATTCTTATAGTATGTGTATATTTGTTCAAAGTTAGAATTTGTCAGTTTTGCGAGTTTTTTACTATTACCCACTGACTTCGCTAGTCCTAGTTATTATTTGGTATGATTTAGGAAGTAGGTATTTTACAAAAGAAGGCTGTAGTTAAAATTAGGTATTTTGTGGTTTTGCAAACAACAAAGATTAACGATTTACATCGTCATTACCATCACTATAACAGTCCGAAACTAGAGAACCTATAGTACCTCGCGTAATGGACGTTTTTAAAGTTGGAAACCGACTGCTTCAGGAACAGGGCTCTTAAGGACCCATCTACCAACTTTTATATATCATTAGCATCATTCATCACAACTATAACTTCATCAACATCGTTGCTGGTATATTTGACTGTAGATCCTTATGAATTATTTTATGTGCTGCAACATACAGCAACTCCTCAAAACCAAAAATATCACGGCAATTCAAACATCTTGCTTCTTTGATGTTGAATAAATTCATAATCGGAATTATAAATCCGAATATATGACGTTTATCTTATCTGTTAAACCACAAGTACAAACTCAATTAGATGTTTGTATCAGAATATGTACCTATGTATTTATGTGTACAGTGAAGAATTTTCTGAACATATTTGCTGTTTTTTTTATAATAGCCTACGAAAGTGACTCCACTCAACCTGATGGTAAGCAGTCAGTGGAATCTAGATTAAATGACTTTTACTATGGCGGCTTTGTGATATGCTTTTTCATGCCCCGCTTAAAATACGCAAAAACAAAGTTAGATGCATGTTGTCTTTGTAACCTCGAAAACTAAAAATAACTGGGTAACATGCGTGAATATTAACTAACTACGCGAACATAATTAATTATACACGTTCTCATGGCAGTGATTAGGTATATATAAGCACATAACTACTTATATGCTACATACGGCAGCGCCGAAATAGTTTTTTGAAAAGAAGCAAGATTATTGGTTTCGAGGAGTTGCTGTATGGTGCAGCACATAAAATAACTCACAAGGATCTACAGTCAAATATACCAGCAATGATGGAACGATGATGATGATGTTTGAACGTGTATAACTGACTAAAGGTTGGTAGAAGGGTTCTTCAGGGCCCTGTTCCTGAAGCAATCGGTTTCCAACTTTAAAACGCCTACTACGCGAGATACTGTAGCTACATATATACTACATACGGCAGCGCCAAAATTAGCGCGCTCTTACTACTTTATTTTCTTTCTTACACTCTCCCACACTTCCCAGTTATTTATCTCCATACCTTCAACCTTTGTGTTCATTTCATGACATAAATCTTCGCTCTTCCAATAATCTTCTTCCAGCGTTTCCCTCTCATACTTTTTTGTTTATCTCAATCTGTCATACTCTGGAATGCGGTCCCTCTTAAAGTCAGGATGGTTAAAGACCGCTTTAAGTTCAAACAAAAGGTACGAGATATTCTCTTCGACAGGTTGGCAGAGTCATCACACCAATAGCATGAGTATAATATGGTGTGTTTAAGTATATATTTATTTATGTATATAGGTAATATACATAATATCAGCTTTTGTAATTAACTTTCACCTACTTCGTTTATCTCTGCATCACCCAAAGGTTAGCTGGTAGAAAATGCCTTTGCCTTTAACCCACTATTGTATAATTTTGTGCATAAAGTTATAAAATAAATATACGAGTATAAATAACTTCGCTAGATTTTTGAGTATCTGCTACATAAGACAAAGGTAAAATAAAATATTATTATAATAATAAAATGTAGTAATATTTCAGGTTTAGTTATTTTTCACTTAAATGATTGAAATGATATAATTTGACTTAGAATAATATAAGTTGAGTTACTTTATTCTCAATCCACTGAATATACATTAAATTTGATAGCTTACTCAAGACGAATCGGCCTTATTCTGACATCTTAATATATATATTCATACTAGCTGTTGCCCGCGACTTCGTTCGCGTGAAAATTCAGATGGGTGCCTCTATGAGAATATTGCGTGCCTGATTTTATGGCAATCGTCCATTGTATCAGTATTATCCGTCTCTATGGTGAATCCAATTTAAACCCGCTAGCGCTAAAACTGACAAACCACTTTCACACAAACTTGCGGCTCTTATTTGCCCATTTAATAAGGGTGGTTTCTGAATATTAAAAAAAGAATATTTTCTAGTAATTTGGTTATCCTACTATAAAAACTATAGAAGTTTCATACAAACTTTGCCACCCCTTTATACCTTCTTAGGGGATAGATTTCGCAAAATTTCGTCTAAGTGAGCACCTATATTCTAATAGGAATGACAATGCAAAGTTTGAGATACCTAGCACTTGTTGTTTCTGAGATTTCGAGATAAGTGAGTGAGTGACCTTTTGGGCTTCGCTCGCGTGAATGTCGTTTTTTCCAATAGATATTTTGATATTGTTTAAATACTGTTTTCATACTATTTTTAATCTCCTATTCATACAAATCCTCTTTCACCTACCTAAAGACATCTCTCGTAAATCAATATACAATATACAAAGGCTAATTTTCACTACAATAACTTTCCCCTTCCCCCTCTACCCTATTGCACTTTTTCTCCACTCTCCACAGTTTCCTCCTTCCTCTCCTCTCCTCCCCCTTCTCCTCTTCACCTCCTTCAGCATCCCTTGCCCCTCCTCCAGCATCTCTTGTCCTTTCCTCCACTTCCCTCTACCTGGCCTCCTCACTTTTCCCTCTCTTCCGCCTTCCTTCTCCTCTTTTCCTTTCCCTTCCTATTGCTTTCTATCCCTTCCCTTCCCTTTTTCCACCATTCAAGAACTCCTTACTTTCCGCGTTCCTTCCCCCTCCCTTCCTCTACCGTTTCCCTCACTTCCTCCTCACTTTCCTCTCATTTTCCCCTCATTCACCCCCCACTTCCCCCTCACTCCTCCTCACTTCCCCTCACTCCCTCCCTCACTTCCGCCTCACTCCCCCTCACTCCCCCTCACTTCCCCTCACTCCCCCCTCACTTCCCTCTCACTTCCCCCTAACTGCCCCCTCAATGAGCATGATTGTTTGTTCTGTGTCTGGGTGTAATTTATCTATAATATGTATGTATTTACAAAAAAAAAAATGTATATAAGTAGTATATCAGTTGTTTAGTACCCATAACACAAGCAAATATAATTGCTTAATTTGGGGCTAGATGGCGCTGTGTGAATGTGGTAGAATATTATTATTATTATTTAATTAATATATTAATGCCCCCTCACTCTCCCTCACTTCCCCCTCAATTTCCCCTCACTTCCCCCTCACTTCCCCTCACTTTCCCGTTACTTCTCCGTCACTTTCCCTTTACTTCTCCTCACTTTCCCCTCCCTTCCCCCTCCCTTCCTCTACCGTCTCCCTCATCCCCCTCACTTCCCCTCACTTTCCCGTTACTTCTCCGTCACTTTCCCGTCACTTACCCTCACTTTCCCCTCACTTCTCCCTCACTTCTCCCTGGCTTTCCCCTTACTTCCCTCTGCCTTCTCCCTGACTTTCCCTTCAGTTCTCCCGCATTTCCCCCACACTTCCTCTTCACTTTCCCCTCACTCCCCCATCACTTTCCTCTCACTTTCCCATCACTTCCCTCTCACTTGCCCCTTCCTTCCTCCTTCTCCTCAATTCCTCCTTTTCATCCCTCCTTTCCCTCCCTCCCCCTCCCTGTAAATTTCAAGTCGCTAGCTTCAAAAGCTAAAGATCTTTGTATAGAATATTTCATCCTTAATTTCACCCCTCTAAATCCACCCCTGTTAAAATAAAATTATAAGGATATTTTTTATTTAAATAGAAGTATTCCAAAATAAAATTTCAAAACTGTAAGTTAAAAAATGAAGAAGATTCATACAATCGATTTCATCCCTTTTCACACACTTAGGAGTTAAATTTTAAAAAACTTTTTTTTAGTACAACCTCTAGACATTTAGACAAACACACCCTCCAAATTTCAAGTCACTACGACCAGCAGTTTAGGCTGTGCGTTGTCTGTTAGTCAGTCAGTCAGTCAGGACAAAGCCTTATATAATATGTATGGGTGTATGGATGTATGGATTAGACGTATAGCCATCGGGGATCAAAGCATACAGGCTGCTAGGAATGCTAACACGTGATAGAGCCACATAAAGCTGACCGCGCGAAAAACAGCTAATACTTAGATACACGCCCACAACTTTTAGTTGTGTCTGACCTTGGGCTTTATTAATTGTCATCGCGAAACAGGCTCACTGGAAACGTCCAGTTTCCAGTGAGCCTGTTTAAAACTAAACGGAAGATTGTTTAGAATGAGAGGAATCGGAAAAATAAAAACGCTATCAGCTATTCCGTAACCTGTTAAAGTCTCTTGTTTCTATCAGATTTCGTAGTAAATTAACAAATGTTCGACGTGATTCTTTAAATTGGCATAACTTTTTTATTTATGAACCGATTGACATGAAACAGACACTAAATGTTAAGTGAAGCTTACCACAATGTATTAGTGAAAACTATATCTAAATCGGATAAGCTGTTTCTGAGATTAGCGTGAACAAACGCACAGACAAACAGACAAACAGACAAAAATTGTAACAATCATTGTTTTGGGTTCTATTTGCGTTAATAAAGGCCCCAATAATTTTTTTTCTCATTTATCTTCCATGTACAGACAGCGATCGGTTACATTTTTATTATATGTATAGATAATAATATTACATATTCAGGTTTCCTACGATGTTTTCCTTCTTTGTCAGTAATGTTAAAATGTCAAATGTGTACTTTCTTCCCTGTTTCGAATTCACTACGATATTACGAATCACGATTCAGTATTTGCTGCACCAGCCTTGTACAGCAAAACGCAAGAGATCCCAAATGTGGAAGTTTACGGCCCTTTCGCGAGTATTGGCCAAATATTTGTCATCTTATTAAGAACTCTAATGGCCTTATAATATAGTTCAAAAGCAATTAATTAGAAACATACAGCTAATAGACTATTATTTTATAAATTATACTTATACTATTTCTTGTATTTAATTCTCTTGCCACGTTACTAAAGTGAAATACTCTCTTTGGTATGAAGCACTCTCGAGATATCGTAATTTGTTCGACAATCACAAAACAAATCAACGTCATATCATGTTTTTTGTTAATATTATGACACGAGTTAATAATTTTACAAGTAATACTGTATTAATAAATAATGAAGAAAACTTTTTTTTAATTATGCTGCATTACGGCTCGCCTTGCTTTCGCACAAGAGTACTGATATGTTTTGCGGCACATTTACAAGTTCTTGAAATGTCCAGTTCTTCTTTATTATTTATGCATGTATTAATATTTTAAACCCTTCGAAAGAAAGGCTCTAAACATTAGTGAAAACTGAAATAAAATCCGTTAAGTGTCTTAAAAGAAGTTAGCTTATACTATTTAAAAAAAGGATACGAATACTAAGCACATTTTATATAAAGAGAAGAGTAAAGAAAGTATTGCCTGGCAGCAGAAACTATTGTAAACAATGGTCAAATACTTATTCATTATAGTCTATTTGAACCCGTGACTGATACCGAACTATTAGTTTTAAGAAATATTTGGAATACTATAATATATTATATAATTATATATCCTACTAATATTATAATAGCGAAAGTTGGTATGTGTGTGTGTGTGTGTTTGTTTGTTACCACTCAGCGCCTAAACGGCTGAACCGATTTCGATGAAAATTGGTATGTAGATAGATACGGAGCCGGAGACAGACATAGGCAACATTTATATCCCGTCTGGTTTTCGAGGGATACAACGAAACATATTTTACGCGCGGGCGAAACCGTGAGGCGCCACTATTATAATTATACACAACGTCATTTAAACCCAAAGTAAGCATATATTACAGCTTGTGTTATGAGTTCTAGAATGCGGATTTATATACTTAAATACTTTTATTTTTATAAATACATACATATTATAAATAGAAACACCCAGACCAATGCAAATAGCCATGTTCACGCACACAAATATTTGCACTGAGCGGGAATCGAACCCGCGACCTCTGCGTAGCAATCTGTACACAGTAACACCGAACTATAGAGGCAGTCGATGTCGCAGCGATATGAATTATTATAGCATCACATCATTAGCCTAAAGGTATTAACATAGAACATAGACCCCTCCCACAAACATATGGATGTGTTTATCACCACAATGGTTTTATTACGTGAAGTAACGCTTACCAATATCCCCTTAGTCGCCTCTGACTTCGGCCACCTTCATGAAGAGATATCGTATCTCTTACTCTACTATATTTCATACTAAAGACCCGAGACCGCATGACGTAGGCATTACGTGTTATAATTTTTATTTTTTTCAGAGACATCAGATCGTTCGCGAATCTACTGAAAGCATCATTAGGATCCGGGTTGCTGGCTATGCCCTTAGCTTATTCAAATGCTGGTTGGGTAACTGGTCTCATCGGCACTGTTCTCGTTGCATTTATTTGTGGACACTGCGTATACATATTTGTAAGTAATATCATTTGTATGTGTGTGTGTGTGTGTGTGTGTGTGTATGTGTGTGTGTTTGTTAGGTACACTCAGCACCTAAACGGCTGAACCGATTTTGATGAAAATTGGTATGTAGACATAGGCTACATTTTATCCCGAAAATCGGTCTGGTTTCCAAGGGATACATCAAAACATATTTTACGCGCGGGCGAAGCCGTGGGGCACAGCTAGTTTATTATAAATTAGATTGTTTCTTTTATTTTGAGGTAATGCACATTGATCTTACTAATGACATCGTAAAATACATTTTAAAAAACAATGGACAACGCCTCTGGTATTTACTGTAAGAACTAAATGTTGACATAAATTTAGTTTTACGCTTTAAAAAGCCTACATAATATGTTTGAAACTTAGTTAAATAAATGAAGAGTTTATATAATACAAGATGTAATGAAATATTAATTATTCAAAAAATTCTTACGCAGGTTGAATAGAAAATAAATATGTAAATTTATGGTTATGGTTATGACGCACAACATTTTAACAAATAATATTAAAATATCAATGGTGTCTCACGTGCACGAAGTCAAATTTTGTATAGTTAGAGATTTTACCGACATACAATTGACGGATACTAAGAAAATTACTCAGGTCGACTGAAGCAAGGAAAATCATGTTGAGATGGGGTTTTGTAAATGGTACCACCTTGGAGTGTTTGGGTGTACCTAAAACAATGTCCTGTCTTACATCGTGCCCTGCATGCACTAACATCTGCACGCAGACGGATTCTTATTTAGAGTTGACAGCATTTGATGAAACATTTAGTTCATCACTGCGAATACATTTAATATCAATTAATGACAAAATCATTTATTCTAAATGAGAAATTCAGCACTACACTTATTTGTAATTAACACTTGTCTAGCTGCTATTCTTAAATTATAATTTTGGAAACATGGCGGCAGAACATAACGAAAAAACAAATCTGCCAGTACTTTTAATTTATAATAATTAATTGAATCAAAAAATAAAATAACACTTAAGTTGTCATTGAAACAACTTTCTTTTAAATTTTAGGTAGAAACATCACGAGGTTGTTGCCGGTTAGAACGTAAGCCCTTACTTAGTTATGCTGAAACATGTGCTGCAGCCTTTTCAAATGGTCCAAAAGTTTTTCGACCGTACGCAACTTTTGCGAAGTAAGTATTTCCATACACAGTTGTATTTACTTTTTGTAAAAAAAGCCTATGAAAAAGCGATATTTGGACCCAATACCTTTATATTTGCTTTAGTCACTGCTTTTCCATCGTGATAGCCGTATTAAACATATGAGGCAATCAATCTCCATAAAACATTTAAAAAAGCTGACACATACTAAATACAGTAAAAAATGCGTCGTCATTTATCAACAAGCTCATCTGCCTATATATGTTTAAGCGTTCATATCATTCTATATTTATCTAAAAACTAATAGCTTATTTATTTATTTTTCAGAATGTGTGCGGAGTTTTCTCTACTGTTTACATACATCGGTGTATGCTGTATATTCACTGTACTAATAGCAACTTCAATAAAACAGGTAATGTTGTTTTTGTCAGTTGTGTAACTAGTTGGTATAAAATTTTCATATCTTACTTTAATTTTATCTTCCTTAAGTATTACGTCATGATGTACGCTAAGATCTCTGTACTGGCGTCCCGAGCTCGTTTTCAGATTCTGCTATAAATTCTGCTATTCTGCAAATATATTTATTTTAAAATCTAGAAAATAGATACATAAGCAATAAAGTCCTTTATTTCACAGTTGACGAAACAAAAATGTGATGTACTTCTTACTACAGCTCTTTCAGTACGAAGGGCTGATACCATGTTATGATACTACGTGTATGATAATTCGATCATGCCGTACTAATGTATCAACATAAAAATATAACAGTGTGATAACTAGTTTATAAAAACAATGAATATAATTGATATGGCTATTAATTAGTACATATAATTTCTATGACTAGACATGTAAATATTAAAGAACTAACTTAATCAGTAGGTAAGTACAACATTTTCCTTGAACGTTTAATAGTATTGATAGGTACCTGTCTCTTAAACTATAGAAAACGGCAAATATCAATATATTTTTTTTAAAGTTTCTATATTTTAAAGAATATAATTTCTATTTTCAAAGTTTATTATTTATATTATTAAGCTCAATCCAGATTGGCGCGAATCCAAACTAGCAAAGTTTCAAATTTATGAATAGTCCAGCGAAAGGGATCGCAGTAATGGTGTCGTGTAATTGACGTCACTGCACACGTGGAAGATAACACGTGAAACTAAACGTAACAAACTTAATAATCTGAACTAAACGCATAATATCAGCCGAAAGAAGTCCATTGCTGGACTGTGCCTCCCCGAATTTTCGCCACCGTGACCGTTTGTGAGCCGCTCTCATCCAAACTGAACTCGATGATCATATTTGCATTTATGCGTACGAAGGAACCAGTGACATAGACTATATAATAACGCAGTTTACTTGAAATGCAAATGCACATTGTTTATTCTGTTTACCATACTACTTAATATGTTAATACAAGGACAATATAATCTAAGTATATTTAAAAGAATTCTAAAATTTCTTATGGATCAGGTTTTGTGCTATCGTACCTACTATTCTTACTGTATGAGCTACGCTGTACATTGACCTCGTGAGTGTAAGCCACATTGTTCTACGTCTTACTCAACACATCAATAATATAATTTTGCAACATTTACATTATACATAAAAGTTATTTAGTAGCAATAAAACCCTCTGAGGAATTGTTCGCCACTCATTTCAACAACAACAGCATCCAACAAACATTGAACACATACAAGCAACAACATCACTGTTGGGATACTGCCTCAACACTTACTATATAATATGAAAAACCGGCCAAGTGCGAGTCGGACTCGCGCATGAACGGTTCGATATCGTTATCTATAAAAATGACATAAAAAAATTATGTCTTTTGTTTGTATGGGTCCCCCTTAAATATTTAGTTTATATTAATTTAATTATTTATTTTTAAAGTGATTACTGATTAAACAACTAAATATTCTGTGAGTACTTTAAGCGTCTTCCTGTTTCCGTTATCAATATCAAGCAAAAACGAGCAAAGAAAGTCACTTTTGTTTTACGGGTCTCCCCGTAAATATTTATTTTATTTTGTGTTTTAGAATTAAATGCATCATCTGTGAAAGTTTTAACTGTCTAACTATCACGAGAGATACAGCCTGGTTTACAGACGGACAGACAAATGGACAGAGGAGCCTCAGTAATAGGGTCCCG
Source organism: Parascotia fuliginaria (assembly GCA_963082885.1). Taxonomy (NCBI): domain Eukaryota; kingdom Metazoa; phylum Arthropoda; class Insecta; order Lepidoptera; family Erebidae; genus Parascotia; species Parascotia fuliginaria. The sequence goes on from OY720175.1 coordinate 7,091,149, forward strand.
TTTTACTCTTTGTGTACAGAATCCTAAAAACAATATTTTATAAAAATAATAAATAAATTATTGTTCTTTCAGAATCATCTCCATGTAAAATTATGATTATGATATTGTAATTGGTAGTAATTTACCGTTGTAATTATTTTTATATAAAATTAATTTCGTCTTTAGAGCCTATTTGATTAAGACCAAAAAAGTTTTTTAACAATTCAATTTTATTATTGTACAAATCAAATTACTGAATTTTGATGTTTCTTCTTTTCAGCTTCTGGACACATATGTTTCTTCTGTGATCCTGCCAGTAGAATATTATTGCTTAATACTACTTGTGCCTCTAAGCCTTATGGTTCAAATCAGGCACTTGAAATGGCTTGCACCGTTTTCTTTAATGGCAAACATTTTACTCTTTGCTACTTTTGCAATTTGCCTATATTACATATTTGGAGAAGAAATAGTAATCACTGACAAAAGCGCTTTTGGGCACTGGTCAAGATTACCTGCTTTCTTATCGTAAGTATTTTTCTTTTATTAATTTCGGCAGTGTTAGATGATTTTTTTGTGCATAACCTAAAATATCTGAAACAATAACCTTCAGATAAACAACGATTCAATGAGGGCATTTTTATAGGAGACATGATTACTTATATTTAAACTGATCATAAATACTGTATATTTATTATTATAAGTAAACTAGCTTTCTAGGGCGCGGTTTCACCCGCGTCTTTGCTTACTGCTCTGCTCCCATCGCCAGTAGCGCGATGTTGTCCTATAACCTTCCTCGAGAACCCCAGTTCTCGAGGAAGGTTATAGGACAACATCGCGATTTATATTTTTGCGTATGATAGCCCACTATCATACGCAAAAATATAAATTAACGTAGCCTAAGTTACTCCTTATTACATCAGCTACCTGCCAATAAAAGTCCCGTCAAAATCGGTCTAGCCATTTCAGAGATTAACCGGAACAAACAGACAGACAGACAAAAATTGTAAAAAATGTTATTTTGGTGTATGTACCGTATATATATTCATATACATGTAGTAAAAAACGGTTATTTCAATATTACAAACAGACACTCCAATTTTATTATATGTATAGATATAATACGCGATATGGTAACTCCAGTACTAGACCTTCAAAGACCAAAAAAGACTACCTATCATATTGTTGAAATAATAGTAGAAATTATTTAATACTGTTGGTGCACAATGATGTGATGGTACCAATAAAAGATCGATTGTTTAAACAGACAAATCTCTTCCACAGAACCGTGATATTTGCAATGGAAGGTATCGGAGTGGTAATGCCGGTGGAGAATACAATGAAGAAACCGCAACATTTCTTGGGCTGTCCCAGTGTGTTAGTCCTCGCCATGACAACTGTTATGTTATTATACAGTGTTCTTGGATTGTTTGGTTACTTCAGATACGGGGACTCACTCCGAGGAACTATCACCTTGAATCTGCCAATGGATGACTGGTATTTATAACTTTTTAAATAAACTTATTTGTATTTTATAATTCAAATTCATAGAAGCCATAGTTAAAGGAACAGAACATCAATAACATAAATAATTATTGACTGGGTCACTGGTTTAGCTAAACTCTGTACGGATTGCAATGCAGAGCCTGTGAAGTGATACTGAGTTTTCTATAAAAAAACCCTCACTATTAAACAAATAATAAATGATATATTTTAGATATCATAATGCACATTACATTACAAATTAAGAAAAAACAACAGACTAAAGGACACTATAAGATAAATATTTATATAATGGTCCATTTTGACATAAATGAACAATCCATGTCCATTCTTGCTGCAATTACTGGTAGGTAGCTGTTGAAGCTTCCACGAGTAATTAACCCGAAATCTGAAAAGTTATATACTCTCTCTATTTTTCTCTCTATGCCTTGATGTGATATGATCTAAATAATATATTGATGTTGAAATAATTTAATATATCTACAGACACTTACACTTAAATAAACCCTTATTATGTACAGCACAATTAAACATAAAAAAATACCTTTGAGATACCACAACGATATTAAACAAAACTATTTTTACACTGATCCTTATATTTTGATATAGCACGGTATCTACAAACATGGAGTTAAGTTAGTGTATTTTGCACAAAATTAATAAACTGTAGGTGCTATAATAGTTATCTATTTTTTACACTAATACTGATGTTACGATGCACACTAAGGGCAAGATTCACAGACCGCACTTTGACTTTACTTTGATGCAAAGATCTACTTTGTACCAAAAATATGTTTCTTAGGCTCAGATTCACAATCGTGACTTTACTTTATAGCAAAGGCTTCGCAAAGTAAGCTTTGTATTGCCGAAAAGTACTTTCAACTTCATATTCAAACATATTTTTGGTACAAAGTAGATCTTTGCATCAAAGTAAAGTCAAAGTGCGGTCTGTGAATCTTGCCCTAAGTCATCATGACTTAAACTTGACATTGCCAATTATTAATTTAGCTTTATATCGAGTGGTTAGTGGTCAACCTAGGATCAGAATTTGTTCAAGGCGCCCATAAAAATAAAATCTTTTTAACTAAATCATAAATTATTCGACTTATCGAGTGGTTAGTGGTCAACCCAGAGTCAGAATTTGTTTAGGGCGCCCATAATAATAAAATGTAATTTTAACTTAAATGTATTTTGTTGCAGGCCAGCAATTTGTGCGAAAATATTTATTTCAGTGTCAATATTATTCACCTACCCTCTGCATTACTTCGTCGTGATCGACATAGTCACGAAGTACTCAGAGCCTTACATCAAAGAGAAGTATCGTTCAATAGCACAAGTCGGTAGCAGAGTTTTCATTGTTTGTTTTTGTGGTAAGTTCTGTTTTGTTTTCTTAAGGCGCTTATCTACTTATCGACTTATCGTACGCTAGGTTGACATAATGCTCATGCTCATGCCTTTTCTGAGTAATATGCGTAGGTATATTTGTACAAATTGTAATATCAAATACACATTTGGATTATTTTACACTAAACAAAGTTAGATTTCTCGAGTATAACTTAAATACGACTTAAAGTACATAAACTGGGGGTACGACAGTGTCCCCGCCAAGTCAAACAAAAAAAGCAGCAGGGCGCGGCCGTACCATACTTTTCTCGAAGCGGCTCGGGCCATTTTCGATCCCCTATTACTTCGTTATGCACAAAAGTAGAAGCCTGAATTTTGAGTAAGCAAGCAGGCATTGTATAAACACGGTATATTTTCAATTTCAATCAATTTGAAGCCATCGCATCAAAACACGATGTATCTCACAAGTAATAAGTAAATTAGATTGTTTAGTGCGATTGCCAAGTCAATCTATTTATTTAAAACATTTTTTTTTTATATTTATATTGTCATTTTAAGATGTTGGGTTAGCTAATTACGTAATGACTTATGACAGAAGGTCCCTTATGTAGGGGCAAAATAAATTAACCGACTTAGTATTACATGGATCTCACAACTTTTTACGGTAGAAGAAATGAGTTGCGAGACTTGGTTTTATATTTACAAGTTGTTTTTGATGCCTTAATAAATTCTACTAGCTTTCCGCGCGGTGTCATCCGCGTTTTTGCTTACTGCTCTGCTCCCGTCGCCAGTAGCATGATGTTACATAGCCCATAACCTTCCTCTAGAAATGAGCTCTAATACGCAAATTTTTGAAATCTTACTGGTAGTTTCAGAGATTAGCGCGTTTAAACAAACAAACAAACTCTGCACTACATTTCGTTTTAAGAAACCACTAACACGGTGCAGTGTACTAAGAGTACTAAACTTTATGCAGTACCTACATGAAGTAGACCAATGGGTATTGCGTTTATGGAAGGGTTAGGAACATTTAGCTAGTAACATAAATATGTGCACAAAGCTGAAAATGTGCATAAAATTTCAAAGCTAGTCTCAAATATCCGTCAAAGACAAATTTATTTTGAATTCAAATAACGCTACAGCTCGTTTTCTAGTATTTCCTTAGTTACCTCTTACCATATCAATGGGAAGGCCACACATAATTACTCTTTTTTTATACAAATTAGGTGCCAAACAAGCATACGGCCGGCCCACCTGATAGTAAGTAGTAACCGTAACCTAACCTATAGAGAACCTATAGAGATGTGCTTTCCTAGCATTGCAGAAGTAATTTGGTAAGAAAACACAACCAAGCTGTTGCCGACCACGGATACCGGGATGAGAAAGGTAAAAAGAAAAGGAAGAGGACCGAGAGGGTATATGGGCTGCCGGTGCGAGGGCGCTCTCACATACTGAGCGCAACACATTTTCAGCATGAAAACTAATTTTTTTACGTGGATCTTATAAGAAAGGGGAACTTCCCTGGTCGATCCGACCCATTCATGCTGAAACCAGTTGATCTAATATCGTCTATTAGTATTCTAAGAGTTATATGACTTGATGAATCATTTTGTTGAAATGCAGAAAAATATTATATTAATAGTTACTTTTGAGTGGTTAAAATTTTTCAATTTTTTTACATTTTTATTAAACTAATTAACTTAAACAGGTGAACCACTAAAATTGAACAAGGAAAATAACTTTCAATAATAACGTGTGTTGATTTAATTTATCATTAGATAAACAAGTTTAATTAACAGATCTGTTGAAGTAATCTAGGAATGTAAAGTCGTAATGCTCATCATTACAGTTTTCCTTATCAAGTCTCAATGATTTTACTACAGTCAAGTGTAATGTTAGTGCATAATAAAGCGTCAACAATGCTATTCATGATTATATGATAAAAGCAAAACGATTGCAAATTTAATCCCGTTAATCTTAAGGTTGCAAAGTGTACGAGTTGTTGCAACTTTGTTTTAATAAACATAATGCGAAAAAAAACAAATAAAAAAAAAACAATCTCGGAACTCAGTTCTTCTATCTTAGAAAGTTGAGATCCATGTAATTCCAAGTTTAATTTATTAACTAAGGTAGTTAATATTAAGGTTAATTTATTCAATCCCTACTTAGGAGACCTTCTGTCTTAAGTTATTAGTTTATTACGTTGGTAATTAGCGAACCTAAAGTGACCGTATCAATATGTATCTCACAATAATACATATTATATTAAATTAGATTAATTTTTGCTTTTGTACAATTTTGTTTATACAATGCCTGTTTGTTTACTGAAATTTCAGGCTTCTAATTTTATCCACAACGAAGTTATAGGGGATCGAAAATCCTCGAATTGCTGACATGCCGCTTTTTTACTCTACTTGATATACAATGGGTATAAATGCGATATGTTGTAGGTTTTCGTATAGGTAACTACTTTTTGTTTGCTGCTATTCGACCAGGCTAACAAAGGATTTTTAAATTTACTACAATATTAGAGTCGGCTTCCTGTCTAAACCGTTACGACTAAATATCAGTATGAACCTAACTGATCTCTACAATTCAAAATTTTGACCAACTTTATTATATTCAATGGTCAAATCAAAATTCAAACTTTAGCTGTAACAGATTTTCATGTTACGATCACGACGGATCTTTTAACGTTCAGACCTACAGAGAGGTCTTAATGCACATTAGTAAATGAGCACTCATCCTCTTCCCACGAACCACAAAAAGTAGTAAGCGTAAAATACTACATGCTTGTTTACTTCTTTGTCACCTTGGCGTCGGATGTTAAACGGATATTATCCATAGGGAGCCCCATTTGACAGTGCTGCTTATTTTAGTTAAATGTATTTTAAGTCATCATACAATTTGCCGGCTATAATGAATTTTCATGCATTACATGGTTCGATATTGTAGCGTAAATATTTGAAAATAGATCAACATAATGTGTAATCGTCGTCGCGTGACGTCCTACCCGCGCCGATGCCGCGTAACGCGGACACAAAATACGTCGGACAAATTTAGTTCTCAGAGTTAATACTAGAGGCGCGGCGTCGTAAATTTCATGATATTGTAAATTACTTTCATTGTAATATGTTTGCAGTATTGAAAGCCATTATGATATACTTTCAGGATAATTAATAAAAATTTATTCATCAACAGGTGGCGTGGGTATAGCCCTTCCCTATCTCGAGCAGATCATTGACTTGGTTGGTGCACTATTCTACTCCATTCTCGGACTTATTATACCGGGAATTATTGAGACTGTCTTCCGATGGGATGATCTAGGAAGATTCAACTGGGTTCTCTACAAGAACATAATAATCGTGGCCTTTGGCATGTTGAGTTTAATTAGCGGTTCCATGGTCACAATTATGGACATTATCAAATTAGCTGAAAATGAAACTGAGTAATTTTGGAACGGATCGTTCTTTTTATTGCCTATAGTGCATACAATACACCTAATGTTGGGTGGTACCGGCTACTGATGAACTTCATAGAAACACAGTTGGCTATGCTATTGGTGCATTCTCTTGCAGCCGTTTTGATGCTAACACAGTGCTTTCTTAGTTCATATATCCACTAATATTGTAAATAATAGTTTATTTATTCAATAGCACTAACATTGGCAAATCGTCGTCACTTGTACGTTTTCTATTGTTGTCAAGTAGAAAGGTTTAAACTTCTTTAATGTGGAACTTGTGTAATTTCTTGAGCAAATTGGAAAGTTACACAAGCTTCTCTTTTTAACCATTAATGGGTTGTTGAGTAGTTTTTTACCGACTTTAAAGTAACTAATAGAAGAAAGTAAGATATAACCATTTGTTGGGATATTGATAATATTTGTAGTTAACAATATTCTTTCACTTCAGGAACTATCAATTCATAGAAATTGTAGAAACCATAGATTTAGTAGGTACATTTACGTCTAAGAAATATTAAAAAGAGACTAAACTTAGTGGATAGACAGCTTAAAGACTATTATAAAGTGTTTTCAAGAAGGTTTATAAAAAAAGGTTGTTGACTAATATCACGAATATCTTTGGTATCGCAAAAGTACTCATGTAAATAGCTGTTTTATTCATGAGTAGATACGACTGTTATTTGATTTTCTAAAACATTCTATAACAAGTAAGACGAACTAGTACAGATAAATCTGTGATTTGTAAATTTTGCAATAATAGTTAAATAGTATTGGAATACTAAAAAAAAAACATACGACCCGAATTGATAACCTCCTCCTTTTTGAAGTCGGTTAAAAATGATTTTTATTTTAGTGTGTAACGATAATTAGATGTTACTTTAATGTAATTAAATCTTGTTATTAAAATCAGTATAAGTACAACGTGTCATAGAATTGTAATTAAGTGAAACACCACATCGGCCATAGACTTGTGTTGTTTTATTACGCAACTGGTAAAAGATAAGGCTAGGATCAAACCAAAATTAAAATAAATGTAACATAAGATGTGTAAGTATTTGTCTAGTAAGACTACACAAATAGTTACGTGTTTTTGTACAGTGGTGTAATGTTGACTTGATTATTAATTGATCACTCAATTTTTTTTTTCTTAAGCATCTCTGGTATGAGTTAATTGTGATTAGGATTGTCGAAACGCCTTATTACTGTTTTGGAATGCTCATCAACTCTTCAGAATTACCCATTAATGCTCAAACGTAGACAAGCCTACCGCAGAGGTAAAATGGTAAAATGTTTTTAACAATGTCGGCAACGCGCTAGTGATGCTCCTGGTGTTACAAGCGCCCATAGGCTACGGTAGCTGCTTACCATCAGGCAGGCGTATGCTTATTTGTCACCTTAGTCGTATTAAAAAAAGCCTTTGTACATCATTTCTATTTATATATATTCTTTGTATGTATCTTTCTGAGTGCAATAAATAAATAAATAAAGACCATTTTGGACTCCTTCACTGTTCTTGTTTTTATTTATTTCTATACCAACATTATTCAACTATGTATATGTACTTTTGTAATATTGTATAATAATGTCATGAATTAATGATTTTTGTTGCATTTATTCATAATTTTATTTATTTATCTTTTTTTAATATTAACCTTTTTATATAACATTTTACTTTTTGACATTATTTCATTGTAAATAGTTGAATAATATTGTTTGTATTTTATTGTTTCATCACTGCGTCTGATGGCACGTTGTAGTTTGATAATATTAATTTCGTAATAAATTAATAAAAATATTATGTAACTATTCTTATAGTTTGTTTATTCATAGAGTTCATTAGCACACTCATAAGTTGTAATTATTATATCAAAATGTTAATATTACAACTTTTACTATAAAGCATGTGGATTTAGTACTAAAAACAATACAGCAATTAATTCTCTTCTAATGGTTAATCTTCTAGTTGTAGTCCTGCATCTGATTTGTATTATAAATAACATACATAGGCAAGTACTACCTTGGAATTCCAAAGCAAAGACTTTTACCCCTGAAACTAAAACTCAAAGCATTTATTTTATATAGATCATAAAATATGATGCTTCTGAACGTCAAAATTACAAGAAGCCAGTCGTTTTGTTTTGCCTATCCTGAAAAAATCAATATCATCTGAGACGTTGTGCTTTGGTAGGTAGATTTCAAAATAGTGTGATTTGCAAGCGCCCTGATAAAAAAAGAAGATATAGACCAAATGGAGTTGATGATAGAAATGACAATAATAGCGATAATGAAATTAATTAATTGAATAAATGATGGTTAATTGAATATTCAAACATGCCCAGCTTTCCAATTAATGATAAAATTAATATTATTAATTAACCGAAAGATGGCGAAACTGAGTGTCTATTAGTGCATCTATTGGTCAATACAAGCAATGCAGCAGCCAAATGCAGTTAAGAAATCTATTTATAGATGTTATACGCTTACAGATTTATTTTTATATTTTATTAAATAATAATTATAAGAATAATTGTTACCTCTCATTTATCAATAATGGGTCTTCTAATATGAGAAGAGGCCTTTCCCTGCAGGATAATAACGGGCTTGTATGAGTGCAATTCATTATAACACTAGCTATGCCTCACGACTTCGCTCGCGCCTGAAATCTGTTTTTCTCCCTCTGCAACCAGACCAAGTTTCGGGATAGAAAGTAGCCTATAAGTACCATCTTCGGTCTTCGTATATAACACCAATTTTCATCGAAATCGGTGCAGCCGTTTAGGCACTAAGTGGTAACAAACATACACCCAAAGTTTTGCATTTATAATATTAATTAGGATTTCGATAAAAATTGGTATCTATGTCCATAGATTCGGTGTTGGAGACGGACATAGGATACTTTTTATTCTGACAACTGGTTTGGTACCTGAGTTACATTAATTAAACACATCCAATTTGCGCGCAAGCGAAGCCGCAGGGCCTAGCTAGTTTTATTGTAATTAAAGGCCAATCTACTCAAAGTAGTACATATTTGTACTGTAGAAATATGCTCTATAGTTAGTAAAATTCTTAAGATTACCTAAGACTTAGAGCAAAAATTACTTAAGCAAAGCCTTTAAAGGTTGATGGTATTCGTTAACTATAAATCGATGGAATATTACACTGTACTAGGCTTTGTTACCTAGAAGTATGTGAATTTATTAATCAATAACATTATTGTTCGCAAATATGTAGTTTACCCGTGATTTACAAAGCATATTTTTTTCATTTTGGCCCGCCGTAATGGCCTTGGTAACTAGTCTGTGAAGTCCATAAATAATAGTCAGCATCTCAAAATCAATCGTATTAAACTGACTGCCAGGAGGAACTAGTAGGAAAAGGAAGAAGACCGAGGAGGTAATTGAGCCTTCAGCGCTCTCACTCAGCAGAGGAAACGCATTTAACCAATATATGAGGAGACATTCCCGGTCGATCTGGCTAATTCATGCTGGAACTAGATCAGATCGAATATACCGTACAAGATGTTTTATATTAAACTTATCACCGAGTTAAAAACGTCGAGATATATTTCAGTTATTTTTCAGAAATATAAATTAGTGTTTGTCTCACACCCCATGCTTTCCGATGACAGCGTATAAATTTAGTTCTTAAAGTAAACACCAGAAAATAACAATAAATTAAATACAAACGCATGCTAACTTATGCAAATGTTTTTTTTTTAAGAACTAAACCAACTAATTGTGCTAGGAATAGTATAGATATTGATATTATACAGAGTACATACACATACTTGAGCTACTCGTATTATATCTTTCCACCGGTACAGACAAATTGACATTGATTGTATTTGTCATTGAGCTATAATTGACCAATGTTATTTATATAAATTTCTTAAACATCTCTCCAATTACGAAGGTGATGATGACGATGACGTTTATATGTATCGTTTAATAAATTGTAAATGAAATAATGAGTTGCACTTTGGTTTTGACTTTCGATGAAGAGGTAATTTATTTTATTGTATGCTATTTATACTCCTGTCAAAATCTGGTTAAACAGTAAAAACCCTAGCTTTTAATTCTATCAGGAGCTACTTAGCAAACGGCGTCATGCATTTGTGTAAAGTTTCAGTTACGTCGGACCCATCTGATTACCTATTTTTTAGGAAAGAATTAATTATTTTTGATCGGCGCAATAGATAGGTAATCTAAATCTCTCACTATAAGTAATAAGCATATTTTGTTGAAAAAATTTCTTTATAGCCCTCGCAACATGACTTTGGGTATAAATATGTCTTATCGTAAATTTTGTCCTAAACTTATATTTTTGGCCCAATAAGTCGCTATCCTGGTCGCACTCTCAGAGGCACTCATAAGGTCCTCTGGCGTGCATATCTTTGAGCATGTAGGACAAGTGAGCCATAATTTTTGGAAACACGGAAAACCACCACCCGTGACGGTTTTATTTACTCACTCAGAGACTTTATGGAATCTCGTTTCTGGGGGGAAGTTTTCTAAGAGCGGGACGAATGGGATTGGGAGCGTGCTCCGTGCCTGCCTGGCGTGTTGCTTCATTTATGTCAATCGATTGGTATGGCTTCAAAATAAATACATAGCTACAAGATATAAGAAAAACGAAATGTCACGGAAACACTTTGCTATGTAAATATTTTATTATTAAATGCTAGCGTCAGTTTTGAACAGTTATAACATTGATTTAATTTTAACAGAGATAAAATATTTATATTTTAATTTCAAAATATTAAAGCCAGTAGCCGCAATACTGTGATAGGATAGTATTTATATTATTCTCTTCCAATATTGACATACCATTGTTCTTTTATTGTAATTAAATAATAAATAATAAAATAAAGAAGGAATTCCAAAAACAATAATCTTAGCTCATAGCTACTGGTATGTAGCTGGGGCGCTTTATACGGGCAATTGGTAGTTGATTAAATGTTTACGCAAAAAAACAAGTCTTTCCGTTCTTCGACGAGTTACTGTCTCATTTGTAACAATCGTTACTGATATATAGAATCCGTTGTGATATCGTTGTTGGCTAGCAAATAGCTTGGTCTGATGACAGTAATACCTATTGATATTGAGGGTCAACCCACTAGACCAAAAAGTAACTGTATACCTAATCAATAATAACATCAAATAGTTATATAATAATTAATTTGAAACTAATAATTCGTTCAAAAGCATATTAACCTAGTCTACTTGACGCTTAGTCATTATTTAGTCTGCAATATTGAACCTCCATCTCTTAGGATTACAACCAATAAATAAATTAAATATTATAAATATTTTATTATCATGCAAAATATTGCTTGAAAATATGACTTTCCCTATTTTTCAAATAGGCGTTATTTTTAAGAGGTAGTAGTATTCATTCTATAATGGTGCAATATACTAGCTTTGGCGCGGTAATCCAGGAAATTAAATGTCTACCTACTGTACATTGAAACATAGTAAGTACTGCGCATTTGGCATTTGTAAGACGTCAACTTCCACGTGTAATTATTGCTTAGATACTTATTTAATATAAACTAGATCTGGAGGATCAGCCAACATCTTTTTATGTTCACCATAATTCTGAGTGTAAATGGTTTCATGGACATAAAGATATTGTTATTATGCTTTTATTATCTGTTTATACATATAAAACAAAGGAACACGTTACCGTTAAGAAACTATATCATACTAGCTGTTGCCCACAGCTCCGCCCGATTGAATGTCGGTTATATCGTATTTTCCATACAAATTTTTATCCCCTATTTCAACCCCTTCAAGCCATTTTTCGCAATAAAAGATAGCCTACGTTGTTCCCCAGGGTCTAATCTATTTCTATGCCAAATTTCATTAAAATCGGTTTAGTGGTTTAGGCGTGAAAGCGTAACAAACAGACAGACAGACAGACAGATAGACAGACAGCCAGACAGACAGAAAGAGAGACAGACAGAGCTACTTTCGCATTTATAATATTAGTATAAATCTATCATATCAATTTATAAGTCATCTCATAGATCATTCAGAGTTTGGTGGGACCTGATTCCGTATCATGAAAACCATCGAATTCTAACTCACAGTGTGTCAGTGAAATAAGTTATTTCAGTTTATTGTTTAGTAGCAGCAAATTATTTTCGATTATTTTGATGTTTAGCGTAAGGAATTATGTAAGTTTTTGACTTTGACTTTACAGCTATGTACGACAAGACTTTTTAAATTAGGAAACAAGAAGGGAAGTTATATATCACAATAAACTTTACAAACACACACGAGGATCATAAAATGTATATAAACTTAGAAACCAATATTTGTAGATCACACATAATCTATCCCAGTAAATCGAACTCGTGTAACGTAAAGAGATGATCAACCACTTGAATACACGTGCAGATAAATTAATACTCGTTAGTGAAGAAGAAACGGTTAAGTAAACAGGTTTATATTATTACGTTATTCAAAATAATCCTTGTTTGACCAGTACGATGAATTGTAAAACTTTTGTTGTAGGTATTTTTTTTTTATATTATAGCCTACCAAAGTGACTCCACCCCGCCAGATGGTAAGCAGTCAGTGGAATCCATAAGTAGCGGCCACTATACCAAAAGCCATCGTCTTAAACTACTGGTATGGTGGCCTCCACTATGGCGGCTGGGAATGGGGTTAGGGGAAGGGAATGAGGGAGGTGAGGAAAGAGGAAAGGGTCCCCCCTTTCCTCTTTCCTCACCTCCCTCATTTTTTGGGCCTTTGGCGCTCTCACTCACCGAACGAAACGCAGTAGTACGGATATTACTACTCTTAAATCCATCTTCTATGAGAGGGTAGTACTTAACCGGACGATCCGACCCATTCATGCTGAAATTAGCGTGGATCTACTACCGTAAAACTTTATACAATAACAATGAACATTGTATTTAATATGCTTACTGTTATTCCGGTCGGATCCCCAGATCTGGTTAACTTTGGTTATTATTTTGGGTCTAAATGGCATTGTGTGTGGTTGTTGTGATATTAGTCCAGTCCGACGTGGAGACCGGCATGATGATCGAGCGCTCGTTTAAACTCATCATCATCATCATCATATCAGCCAAAAGACGTTGACTGCTGGACATAGGCCTCCCCCAATTTTCGCCCCCGTGGCCGGTCGTTCGCCGCCCGGTTGCCCGTCACCTTTATAAGGTCGTCGGTCCACCTTTTGGGTCTGCCCACTCTGCGTCTTTCGGTTCGTGGTCGCCACTGTAGAACCTTTCTGCCTCAACAGCTGTGAGTTCTTCGAATTATGTGTCTGTTCAATCTATATAATTTTTATTATTATATTAAAAAATCAACAACATCCAAAAATCGCGAATATTGTCCATTGTTAAATTTTCATTTTCATTGGTCATACTTTTGATTTAGCCAAAGCATTTTAGAACCCATAAGCTATCCTACGCGTGCGTGCGTGGGTGCGTGCGTGCGTGCTTGCGTACGTGCGTGCATGCGTGCGTGCGTGCGTGCGTGCGCGCGTGTGTGTGTATGTGTGTGGTTTATTAGTTTTTGATTTTATACACATTTTCTATAGTTTAGAGTATTTATTTCGAAACATTCATAGGTATGATACAGTAAAGAAAAGCTTAGAACTTCAAAGATTTATAAAAGCATAAAAGTACTCTCGTGGTTCAACCCAATCAGTTTACCTGGTTTCCTAACCGCAAGTAAAAGACCTGGTTAATTACTGTTTGCTGTCAGAATAGAATCGAAATTGATAAGGTACTTAGTACAACAGGAATAACTATAGTACTCTTCGCTAATGATTAACAAATTCGCCAATGTGTGTGCGACAGTAAGTTCTTAATTCCTATAGACCATTGACTACATTATTTTTTGAAGCCATTTCTCAGATGACAGCTCAAAATATATGTATGGAAATATTTTGAGAAATACCACAGACACTCTGCCAACAATGGGACATTATTAACATTTTCGTATATAATCAACTAGTTTAAGCGTTGTTTATTCAGAAATAACGACAGATAACATTCTAGAAAATATGGCGCTAAAGCCAAACTAGCTATCTCTTTTCTCGGGTGTTTTGCGTCGTAGGTACATTATCAAATTTTCGTAGAAAATGACCATACTAGTTTTTTCAGCAAGAAAAATATTAAAATGTATGAGACTTGAAATGCTATGGTGAAGCAGTAGGAATGAGTGCGGCTGCTGTTCAAGCTACAACTTATACTCTAGTGTATAAGTTGCCTTTAAAATACTAAGAGATCGAACTTTCAGGACTTGTGACAATATAAATTCAAATTTAATAAATAAAAACTCGTTCTACCTGTTTTTATCTGCGCAAACAAGACATGAACAGGATAAATTTGACCATCTGTCTACTTACTATACGTACTTTAGTGGGACGTCCGATGCCCATGCATTTGGCGCAAGTCCAAACGTTTGGAAACTGAGGCGAGACATGAACTGACCATAAGTAGCAATAATAAATGAGCTTAAACTCACTAATCATTATCATATTAGACTTATGGACTTCAGCGTGTGGGCTCCAGTCTATAATATCAAAACCAATCCATCTATCTCTGTGGCTAAATAAAATCAATAACATCGTCATCCTTTATCAGCGCTAGTTGATCGTACGAAACTGCTATGTCTAAACCAATTTCATCTTTTGTAAACCAAAAAAATTATACCTAATAAATACTTAAGTAAGTATATCTACTTATTCAACCTTACGAATATACAAAATGTTATCAATTTGTTTTTTTTTTCTAAATCATGGAAGTCTGACTATAAGTATAATTCTCGTTGGCAATTACTTTCGTGTAACAGAAATTATTTGGCACAAACAACATTACGGTACAGGTGTAGGTGGCGCTAAAACTATTCCGTGTAATTAGTCAAATATGTTTTTTTTTAGTCCAAGTCACTTCTTGGCCTCGTGCTTGTAATTGTCTTTGAAGCTGTCCTTCCTTGAGTTCATGAAGGTACAATGTGTAAGACAAATATTAGTGTGTACCTATTATTTTTCTCTAAATAGTTGTATGTGTATGTTGATTTTTCTGATTGTTTCTCTGCTAACTGAACGCCGAGAGCGCCGGAGACCCAATTTTCTTCCCTTTTCTTTTTTCTCACCTTTCTCATTACCTTCACCTATCCCAATCCCGGTAGACAGCAGCTTCGCAGAGTCCCTGGCATTGCAGAAGTCCATTAGCGACAGTTGACAATTACCATTAAGTGGGCTGTTAGCACATGCCACTGGCGGCAATTGAAAAAAATTACGTCTTTTAGCCTGTCCACGCATTTTGCATGCATTTATTCTAAAATGCTGTCGTGTATAAATTATAATAGAGAAAACAGAGAATTTGAAACGTTTGTAATCATGTCGTTAACAATATTATTAGATACCCAACGTGCAAAGACGGGGCTAGTCACTAATAAATTACATAGATACAATAACAATAATTTACATCATTTTAAATATTAATATTAGAAACAAATATTCAAAATTCGTCTCCTATTGTGCTTCAAACTGCTGCTATTGTTGCTAAACCTCATTATTTACGCGGAAGTTTAAATACCCTTTCTTCATGGTTCCAACTTCTTTTTTAACCCTAAACAGGAAATATCTTAGGCTACAAATAAATCACTCAACAATCACAAACTCAAAACACTCAAAAAATGTTTAAAAGAATTTACGAGGATGCATTATTCTAATCGAACTTTGTCTACAATCACGTGCCACACTGAAGTCGGTATTCGCTATTTTTATTTCATTGTCGATTAGTTGAAATATCAAAGTTACAGTATCGCTAATATTTACTTTTACTACCTTGAATAGCTCGTTTAAGTGTTAACATGCTATCTATGTGAAGAGGGATGATCGTTAAGCCTACTTACACATGAGCGTATTGTTCTCTCAGAGCAGTGATTATAACAGTAAATGACATTGGAACTTCAAATAACAGTTATATTTAATGACAAAATGAAGAATAACGTCCGTTGAAAACTTTTGCCTTGAAGACACAGACATGACTTCCGTATACAACATCAGGAAAAAATTTTGATAGGTACTGAAATGTTCAAGTTCAGAGTCTAAAATGATTTTGTTAAATGTTAGAAAAGGACGACTGACTTGCAACGACCAAAGAAAGTAAGGCTATGATATTTCTGCGAGAGGCGTATGAGTTCCATCTTGTTTTAGGAATTTTAGCAGCACAAGGTAGACCTAATAAATAAATAAATAAATAATAGCTGATAAAATTACCAAAACAAAATTCACTGAATACAGTTTTAACACCATCATACTATCATATACTAAATAAGCTATTTCTGTTTTTTAAACGCATTTTGTTTAATATCTACAACATTATTGCTTCGTCTAGCGTGAATGTTCTGAAAATAAGTCAATGTCACTATCCAAATATGTAGGCGCATGTCTGACATCGTTTTCTTGATTATTTTTCTTAAAGATTATTTTGAACTAATACATAAATACGATTAAATATCAAATTAATTTTATTATCTAAAATATTTAGACGGCAAAAGGCCTAATTTTTTTTTTAATAACAATGTCTAACTTTTTTTTAAATAGCCGTGTCATTAATGATCTTTTATTTATTTTTTATCTATTGATTTTTTTGCTGCTGTTCGAGTTTCTTTGACATTGCTGTTTCTTTGCCCATGGCGATAGGGAAATTGCGCGTCTATTTATTTATTAATGCATGTGTCGTACGCGTCGCGTATAAGCACAGACGGCACTCAGTAACAACAACGTGTTTGAAACCATACGTACGATTGTCGGTAAGAGCGTTTTTTAATCGCTTTCATTTCATTAAGCAAGTTAAGCTGAGGTTGTTAGACTCTTAAGATTGAGCACAACATCTAGGCACCAAGACCTGTCATTTGGTGTAGTCCGCCCTTTCTTGACGACATTAACAAAACATGGACAAATCCATTCAGCGATCATGAGTTCATCGATTCCCTTCCACAGTACATAAATAATTATTTTCTATTCTGATATACTTTTAATAACATATTGAAAGGACCTAATTACAACTTTTAAACCTGTTTTTTAGAGTGTTAGGTACACTCTAAAAAAGTACATATTTACCAAATTTATCTTTGTCATTATTACATACTGTAAAGATATACTGTCAAGAACTTCAAATGCATAAGATAAAAATAAAACTGAATTATTACCTATGTAGATTAGGTAGGTACTTATATTTTTTTTCTATATTCCTCATGAATAACAAAACCTAAAAAAAAAAACGTACACTCCGAATTGATAACCTCCTCCTTTTTGAAGTCGGTTAAAAAAATAAGCGACGTTGCCAAACCGATAAGGATAATTGTCTTTTTATAAATAAACCTGTTGCCAATATACGAAATGATTTAAAATTAACCTTGACAAGGAAAACTAAATGATATAAACTACAATGTTTGGAATGCCTACCTATTTTTGTACTTAGTAATACACTTTATTTCAAACGCGCAATCTTAATCTTAACAGAGACCTATCTGTAGTATTGGTAGAATTTTTGTCCTAATTGCCAAACTTGGCGGGCGGGCGGTTCAATGACCGCAGTGGTAGCAGTTTTATCCAGGAATGGATCGTAGCCCACCTGCTTAGTTCACCTGGGATGACCACGGGCACTTTTACTTGCCGATGGTCCACCTCAGCCCACCTAGGTAGACCACGGGCAGTTTTTTTTTTCCATTCCTGGTTTTATCACAAGACGCTGCTGTATCACTTTCTTCCTGCCTTCTAATGATGATAAGTCAAAAGTCAAAGATATTTAATGAAATTCACACTTATGAACGTAAAAATTACAAAATCTCAGCCAACCAAACTATCAACCTACAGCCTGTTTGCTGACGTAGGGTAGGGCATGAAAAGAATTAGCAAGAAACTCAGGCCACTCTTTTTAATCGCCAGATAATTATAAATTACAATTTTGGTCTGAGTTACAATTTTAGCATTTGACGCAACCAAAGCACTATACAAAAATATTAATTCATCAAGACAAGAAGAATAAGGAAAAGAATTTTAATCAATTAGTTTTAATTAGTATGGTAATTTGACTTAGTATTTAAATAATGGTAAATGCACTTTGTGGTCATATGGAACGACAAGGTAATTTTGGATTATAGGTATTAGATGTATATACCATGCAAAGATTGACCAGTCATCCCAAGTAGCAGCCGTTCATGAGCATGACGCACGGACCACCCATCATCACCTTCGCCATAATAGAGGGAAGGTGATGACCCGGCCAATACGACACCACCCACAAGCGATGACATTTTAGTGAGCATGACAATGCAAGGCATGGGTGGTAAAAAACTTTAATAAAATGTAGAAAGCTTAACGAGTTCACTATGATCACAATGTGCATCCACTTTACAATATTAATTTTACTTACGATTATCATAGATGATAGTTATGATATATGATATATTATGATAGATTTACTGCAACCTTTCAGCTGACTGTGCTAAGTATCTATGTACATACCTACTTAGAGACTTATACGCATGTGCTAGTATCAATATACTTCTAGCAGGCGGTGGATCGTCACTTCCTAACACCTATAGGTACTTAGTAAACCCCAAATTTTATAATCTGCCAAACTGTTGATTACAAAGTTACAGCAGTGAATCGCCATTAAGTACCTATTTATAAATTTAATTGAGCGCATGCCAACTGTTAATAAAATATTGTAGCACTTATTACAACATTCAAATCTTTGCTTAGACTGTTGCGTTTCACTGAATATGACATCTCAGATCTAGTATCTAATATTAAAAAATCATTCAAAGTTTTTTAAGATAGGTAAGACGCAACCATATTTTTCGCTTCAAAATCTAAAAAAATGATCTCATAAAATCGCGTAAAATTATTACTAACTACAATTAGTTAGGCTTTAATATTTAAAATTATTTAATAAATTACATAAGTTTAGGTTTTACTCATCCCAACCCGTTCAAAATCGGGCACGAGGCATGGCATGAACCAATGCAAACTTTTGACATTCTGTCATTACTCATTTAAGGTAAAGGAAACCTCTACCTGTACAATGAAAAAATGCTTATCCTTAGTACTGTCTCCTCTGTATGACTAGTGGCCGTTTCTCTGCTGTGGGATCTACTACTCTAAAATATAGCCTTTTAATTTCCTCCTGTGCCCAGAAATTAAAAAAACACAAATTATAATGAATAAAATATTACATTATTATCATAAACATTTCAGCTGAAAGAATTCTACTGCTGAATATAGGCGTATACATAGACGTCCCCTAACACCACTTCGACAGATCGTTTAACCACCTTTATCCACCGATCGCCCTTTAAATCTTTCACCAAAAATAAATTCACATTTTATTATAAGCATAACTAAACTATTACAGAAACAATGGACGATGATAAATCATCACGAAATTCCAGATTCCACTGGCCCTTGAACTAAATGTCGATGCCAAGAAAAGGCCTGAAACAGTCACGCGTATTTTATATATAAAAAGATCAGCATTGCACACCAGACGTGCGATCATTGACTGTGTCGCGGTCTACGCAATATGTCGTTCGCACACAAATGCATGCGACCAAAATATTTGTACACATAAACACAATATTAGCTACTAAAGCAACCAAAAGTGCCTTTGGATAATTTTAGTAAACTAAAGGTTATTTCAAATCAGTGATAATGTCTAATAGTTATAACATGAAGGAATTCAGTTCAACGTAAGTGTTTAATTATTATAATTTTTTACTAAATTTTTCGTTACTAACTTATTTGTCGATAATAATCATATATTCTCTTATGAGATTATTGTCTTAAAAAAAATTAAAAAATTGTTAAAATAAATTAAAACGTAGTTATATCAGCAGTCTATATTTGATTAGCATTAAAGTTTAATCTCAGAGCATGATAAAATGTTTTATATCTCTTCCACCTTTAAAATCTCGTCGCCGTGGCCACACACGTAATAAAACTATTTGTAGAACAAATAATTTAAACACTACATTCCATCAATTTGTACAAAAGCTTTGTAATTCAGAATCAATCAACAACTCTAGTAACTATTTTTTATATTTAATCGATGAATCGACGTAATTTACACAATATTACACAACGTGATCTATTGTACAAATATTTAATCTCGTACCGTATAGGTAAGTTCTGTAGCTATCCATTACTGGACAAGAAATCAGTGATGGGCAAATCTTGTAGAATAAGAATAAGTTTTTAAATGTTAGCAAAATTACACTATCAGTTTTTAAATTTAATTTGGCGGAAAGCACAAAGTGCTCGTGGTATAGAAAAATTATATTCGCGGCTGTTGTTACGAATATTAATATTGAGGTAGTTAAAAGTTTGCCTTTCAAATTTATTATAGCTTTAATCAAACCAGAATATTTTTATTGTTGAGATAAGCATAAAATTAAGATGAAAACACACTGTTTTTAAATCACATTGTGTTAAAAACACAGTGTGTTGTCATCTTAACTGTCCATCACTGGTGCAAAAAATATTTATTTGCTAATAACATAAAAACCAATTGCTGTGTTCTATATTTTTAAATACAGGAGATATGTAGAAAAAACACATGACCTTAAAGTTTATATGTTATGTATTGTATTAAAACAATCACTATTATTAATGAAATTGCAAAAATATTACAAATTTGCGCTTAAAGTGTCCATTACTTGTACTTGCCTTTCCATCCATTACTGTTTTGCATGTATACTCTCATCCACGTAACTGTACACTTACATAGGTAGGTACTTAAATATTACGGTGTATAAAATACGTCACCCAGCTCCATACGAATCAATTCATTCCTAAATTGATTCAATCAATATTTGCAGCCAGCTATTTAACTTCATTAAATAAGTATTTGACAGTGATTTTAAAAATAAACTTAAATACCTACATAATTGAAGGGCAATAAATATAGCTCAGGGAACAAGTGATCGATCCCCGAACGTGTCAATAACAGTAAAAATTAATGCGTAAAAATATTAGAATAAAATATTCTTTATTGCACACCATTTATTACAAAATAAATAACAGTAAAGCGTTGCGCTTTTCTGTTAATTGTTTTCAACCGACTTCAAAATGGAGGAGGTTATCAATTCGGGTCGTAGGTATTTTTTTTTTTGTATTATACACGAAAATTTGTTAACAAAAATAATCTCACAGATTACCTCTGTTCGAACAAGAGCACATATTTAATTATATATTTCGTTTAATTAAAGGTACAATGCCACGGATACACAGCCGACTATGTTTTCAAAACATTTGACATCGTGCTGAACAAATTATAGTAAACTAGCTTAAAAATGCGGTGAAAACAATAATATTATCAGGAAAAACTAATTAAAATTCACGACCCTATTGATAAATAGAATTGTATAATGCGCCAAAGTGTTATTTCAGCACACTTTTCTGTCAACATCGTCTTTTTCCTATATTTTCATGAGATAAATATAACAACATTCATTAAAAACAACTACCTACGCTTTTTACGTATATGGCAGTCTTACACGTGCCTGTTAACCGTTGTCATTGATAGTGATATCCTTGGAAAATTTCCTAACGAGGTTTACGCTTTACGAGGGGTGAAGTAGTCGTGTTGTCTATACATCAATATACTTTACAGCTTGGAAGAAAACTAGCTGTACGGTTACTAACGAGTACTTAGTATATTCTGAACTAATCAATATTAATATAATCAGTTTTCCAATATCATTTGCAGCAATATGAATGAATATTGTGAATAAATTAAATACATACATTATTTATGTATATAATTAAATAATACCTTTTAGGTAATATGTAATAATTTTCATCGTTATGAAGGGAATTTGTATGGTTTTCTTTGTAAACATCTGCATCATTTGCATCTTATTAGTTACTTGTGAGCCATTTCAATTATTGCAGATTTCAAGTAGTAGGTCGGTTCTTTTTTCTAAGACGAATGTGTCAAAGATTTCTTTACTGCACGTTTATATGTACTTTTGCGCTTTTGTCATTCTTTTGCAAGTATAATCACAATGTAATTACTGCTAATACTATCTTACAAGACTATATTTTCTTCAGCTTCTGATTCTGTACAACTATAGGTATAATTTCCATATTCTGTAAGAACATATCAAATAGAAATCAGAATATCGATCATTGATATACTTAATTGATTACTAAGATAATGAGTTCCCTTAGTGCAGAGTAAGTATAGACTAACCTAATAGACTGTGGTCATAGTTCTAACAAGTAATTAGGAGATAGATGAGTATTAAACACACTCAGAAGTTATTTGATGTAACCTCATAAAACCTAAAGATATCTTAAATCCAAAAATGTATGTCTCATATTCATAAGCGTAATGATAAAGTTTTTTATTATTTGTGTTAAAACCAGTACCTATTTATATCTATGCATACACCTAGAAGTGTACCCAGTCATTAACAGTTGGATTGGAGAGCTTAAGACTAGGGACATTCGAATTTGCTTGTAAATCAAATAATTTTATATGAAAAGTTGACCGGAAAGTACTAAGAAAAATCGGGTCGGTAGGAAAGTGACTAGAACGCAAAATGTCCACTTGGCATAAACGACGACATCGCAGAATGCACACAGTTCGATTTGTAAAATTGCGAGGTCGTAATAAGCCTTACTCGCAAAATGACTACATCGCGAAAATGCCTTGATTAATATGTTTGCATATATATATTTTATTCTATTTTCTTATATTTTCTTGGTCTGCCCTTTTAACCCTTTCATGGACACTGCTGTAGGCGATATTGACATTCTGCGATGTCGTCGTTTGTCATAAGTAGACATTTTGCGTTCTAGTCACTTTCCGACCGACCCAAAAAATCTTTGGCTTTGAATATAACTGTAAACACATAAATGTGTTTCAAATTTACGAAACAAGTTTTGTGATGTTTAATACTAATTTATAATGTCAGAATAGATTCGAGACGTTGCATTGACCAAAGTAAATACCTACACAAGAACTACATGAAAATCCAAAATATTTTCGCTCGCTACACGTTTTGGGAAATTGTTAGTAGGACATTGTTCAATCACGGCTTATCAACCAACTCTAGGATATCATATTTATAGTACCTACATGTATTAACAAAGGCTGATTGATAAAAATATATGAAAGTCTGAATTGTGTCATTTATTATATAATTAGAAGGGTTAATATGATAACCGTTTACTTCGACCGATTGTGGAATCAGAGTGAACGTTCTAAAGCGGTAATGGGCCAGACACAATTCGCAGAATTGATGGGCGTTGATGTGGGCAAAATCTACATTACTGCTCAGAAAGATGCCGTTTCAGTAGAATCTGTGTGAACCGACGACCTGATAAATGTGACGCTTAACGGATGCGATGGTTCAAGACCACTCAAAGTGTAAATGCTTGGGGTAGGTCTATGTTTTAGACTAGACATCTTTCACGAATCAACTATAATGTATTAAAATGATTGCGAAATAAAAACGTCTGTCTGTTCGATTTATTAAATTATTACATGTTAGTATCGGTCAGAAGATTCATTCATGTGTAGACCGTCGATTATTGCCAATTTGGACTCATTTCGGTTTGACTGATTATGATTTAACTTCGTAACCTTGAAATAATAAAAAGACACAAGTAGTAACAGACAAATCTTTCCGTTTAATGAACTATCTTGCGGAACAAGTTAAACAGGTTATATTTTTTAAATTTCTATGACATCATCAAAAATCTTGTCTTATGAATCAATCCGTAAACGTAGACCACAAACTAAAAAAACATGTAAATTATGTTGGTGGTGATGAAATCAGAAAGAAAGTGAGTCACTGCAAAAAACTTGAAATATGCTATTTATTTATTATAATAGAAATGTTAGCGGTAGCGATTGTTCAAACTAAAGCAATCAAAAATTAAATATTAATTAGTGTTTTTAAAGATTCTAATGCAATTGTGTCTTATATAGGTAGTTTTTTAAGTCCATCCAAAGGTTGTCTGGAAGAGATCACTTTTAGTGATAAAACCGTCCATTGTAATTACCTAATGTTATGTTTTATTATTTGTTTTATAATATGTGGTGTGCAATAAAGAATATTCTATTCTATTCTATATAGTTTGTTGCTCGCAGTTCATCTGATTTATACAACTCAGAAGATAAATAAAAAATATCATAACAGTAAATATTGAATCTGAATTTAACAAGTTTAAAGTTTATCAAGGATGTTCATTGACTGAACACCATTATTATCAATATTATCATACATAATAGTTAAATAATTCGTTACATTGGCGATTTAGAAGAAGTTAGCGACGTAACAGACATAAGAAAACAATGACTTCGGTGTAAACTATTTTAAGAAGCTAAGAAAAAATACTACTAACAACAATAAATACAAAAATAAATAAAAACCGAACTAAATATTATCTTCACACAATTGAGT
This sequence comes from Parascotia fuliginaria, assembly GCA_963082885.1. Classification (NCBI taxonomy): domain Eukaryota; kingdom Metazoa; phylum Arthropoda; class Insecta; order Lepidoptera; family Erebidae; genus Parascotia; species Parascotia fuliginaria. Next base: position 7,115,902 of record OY720175.1, read on the forward strand.
AAAAATAACATAGCAATAGAAATGTGGTTACGTTGCGGTTGAAAAGGGAATGACTATGAAACTTTATTGTGATGTAGACAGATTGTACGGCGCTTTAACGTAGGTTCGCACTCCACACAAGGTTTTACTAAATTACCAAGCACACAATATATTTACTAGTACAATTAAAAAGGATTATACAGATTTAAATTCTAGATTGTATGAATAATTAAGATCATGCCATGCATATAAAATGTTTATTATATTTGAATAAGACTTTTATGATGCGTCAATTTTAGTCACGTGTTTCAGATAAGGAGAATCGGCCAAATTCTTATATTTACCAATTTTCTTGAAATCATTTCATCAGTATGATAGCGCTTTAAAATGATGTTAGATGAACAAAGTTAAACCTGCAAAGGAGGGCCTTTTATGAAGTTATGAGTTCGATTTGACCAGTCTGTAAAATACTTAATAACACGAACATTAGGTATAGTTGTCTAACTTCATAAGATATTTTTGCAAGAGAAGTATCTAGCTCAAATATCATAAATTTAATGCACATAAATTATGTGCTATATGTGATGATTATGTGACATAATCTAAACTTTAACTGATGGGAAATAAAATATCCCTGTGAGCATTTTAAGCCATTAGGTCTCGTACCTATTAAACACACACCTATATTAATCGTCAATATCCGTAAAAAAATTTGCCTCTCACAAGTTTCTAGAAATTACCAGATGCAACAAATTATAGCTGGGAAACGACTCGAAGAATGACTAAATGAGAAATAAGTGAGAATACATTTGATACAACCAACTAATTACAATTTAAAACAATCAGAGACGTAAAGGACATTAACAGTATTTTTATACCTAAGTACCTACTGCATAGCACTTTATGATAAAATCATGCACATTTATAATACGATACGTTTTTTAACTTAGTCTCAAGATTATTTTGCATAACTGTTATCAAAATTATATACATAGTAACCGTTTTGTTCTCTTTGGAAAAACATCTACTTCTACAATTCAAACATTCAAAAGATTTCAACAATTCTATTAATTAGAATTTTAAGTACCTAGTAGTAGATAGTACACTGCTGTTTTTATAAATAATGTGTACTGTATCTATTGCACTTTATTTGTTTATTTCTTTATTGATTCTTTCTGCTGTGAAATCAAATAAGTCAAGTAACTTATCTTAGTAACTTGACTGGCCTGTTGGTCTAGTGGTTAGTGACCCTGACTGCTAAGCCGGAGGTTGTGGGTTCGATTCCCACCCAGGACAAACCTTTGTGTGATGAGCATGATTGTTTGTTCTGTGTCTGGGTGTAATTTATCTATAATACGTATGTATTTACAAAAAGAAATGTATATAAGTAGTATATCAGTTGTTTAGTACCCATAACACAAGCAAATATAATTGCTTAATTTGGGGTTAGATGGCGCTGTGTGAATGTGATAGAATATTATTATTATTAACTTTAATGGTCGTATTGTAAGTACCTAGGTTTAGTAGAAAAAGACTTAAGACTAGATACGACTAAGTATTACCTACAAATTTTCATCTTAAACTTAACACAAAGTTGATACATATTACCATGCATTTTCGTCACTGAATACGCTTTAAGTAGGTAATATAATATTGATCATACAACGCATTATGACGGTCAAGGAAAACCACAACCTCGGTAGTGTCATAAATAAGGAATTGTGGTTTATAGGTAATGTAATGACTGCAATAGATGTATCTATTATGTCACCTGACAATGAGTTAACATGATTGAGTACCTTTTCGTTATTTGTTTATTATCAATATATACAATATATCGATATACATATAGCACAAATAAACCACTAAGGTTTGTCCAAGCTACGGAACCTATACTTACTACATACAACTTAGTAGGGTACTATTATGCTCTCACGCATTTTATCGAATGGGAAATGTAGGTATCATACACACACGTTTTTTTATGCTATGTCTTCAGTAATATATTACTATGCTAATGACACTGGGTACCTGCAATTATAGCCGAGTTCACATTACTCGATAAAAGTTTATGACATTTACTTTCAGACCGGTCAGCCAGACTCCGAATTTTAGTTTATCTGTAGTAGACACAACTTCCATATAAAACTGTCAATATTAGTGGTGGAAATGACCCCGAAAACACACACATTAATATGTTTTTACGCGTAGGTAGGTACCTCTTCCTACGAACTAAAGGTATAAATAGACGACCGCTTAGTGTAAACTACCGTACTACCGCATATTGTGCGACTTCATCTTATGTGGGATGTGAGACGGTGTGGTCGCAGCATGTTGGTAGTCAAACCATACCGAACGATTTGGTGTAGCCAAACCATACGATGGTACGGTACGGTACGGTACCATTGAATATGCGGTCGTCTGTTTATTATACTAGCTAGGCTAGCTGCTTTACCAAACAGTTTAGTTTTGTAAACAGCCAGTTATGGTTAGGGCAGATTGTTGTAGCAACAAATTCAACAATACTGCGGTTAACGTTCAAAATAATATAATGTCATTTCAAACAAGCAAAATATATTATTAAAAAACAAAAAGCTTGTTTGCATGAAACCAACTAAAAATACGACAGGGGTACGACAGGGAGATGTCATATTTCCGAAACTGTTCACCGCTGCACTGGAGGACGTGTTCAAGCTTCTGACCTGGAATGGACTTGGCATCAACATAAATGGCGAGTACATCACTCACCTTCGATTCGCGGACGATATCGTGGTCATGGCTGAGACCGTGGAGGAGCTCAGTGCAATGCTCGATGACCTCAGTAGAGTCTCTCGACAAGTGGGCCTAAAAATGAACATGGACAGACTAAAGTCATGACCAATGTCCATGTTACACCCACTCCTATTACGGTCGGAGGCTTGATGCTCGAATTCGTTGACGAGTACATATACCTGGAACAAATAGCCCGATTAGATAAGTCCTATTTCGAGAAAGAGGTCACTCGTCGAATCCAACTCGGCTGGGCAGCGTTCGGGAAGCTACAACATATCTTCTCGTCCACACTACCGCAGTGTCTCAAGACCAAGGTCTTTGACCAGTGTGTGTTGCCAGTGATGACATACGGAGCAGAGACGTGGTTGCTAACTATGGGTCTTATCCGAAGGCTCAAAGTCGCTCAGAGGGCGATGGAGCGGGCTATGCTAGGCGTCTCCCTGCGCAATCGTTTGAGAAACGAAGGAATCCGCAGGCGAACCAAAGTAACTGACGTAGCTCGCAGAGTTGCTTCTCTGAAATGGCAATGGGCAGGACACCTAGCTCGCAGAACTGACGGCCGCTGGGGCAAAAAGGTTCTAGAGTGGCGACCACGAACCGGAAGACGCAGCGTGGGCAGACCCCTCACAAGGTGGACCGTCGACCTTATAAGGGTGGCGGGCAACCGATGGATGAGGGCGGTGAACGATCGGCCACGGTGGCGAAAATCGGAGGAGGCCTATGTCCAGCAGTGGACGTCTTTTGGCTGATATAATGATGATGATGAACTGAAAATAAAGAAACTCATTTTTTTCTCGGGCTGACGCTACATTAAAATATTATTATGCACCCTATGTTACTTTCACAATCAATACAAATCCAAAGACACCTTATAATATGTTTAGGCTGTAGAGCGTGCCAAAGAAATAGTCATACATACTCACATACATACAAATGTAGGTATGTTAACTGTTTTAAATATTAAAATAATAATAATGCCTATACCTATATTATAATGATAAATATTTGCATGCCTAATACAGGCAAAATATAATGCACTTTGCACCATTGTTATACTTACCTGGTATCACCTGTATTCTACGCAAATAAATGATTCTTTCTTTCTTTCTTGGTATAAAAGCGAAAGGTCACTCACTCTTACTCATCATAAAATCTCAGAAACTATAACTGCTAGAAGTCTCATATTTAGCATGGGGGTTCCTTTTAACACATAGGTGCTCACTAAGACGGGATTTTGCGAAATTCATTCCCTGAAGGGGTATAAAGGACAAAGTTTGTATAAAAATTTTTTTGGTTTTTATGGTAGGATTTTCAAATTACTAGAAAATACACATTAATATTTTAAAACTACCCTTATTATGTGGTAAAATAGGAATCGCAAGATTGTGTGAAATTTCATCAGATTTTGGTGGTAGCGGATGAATAGATTTAAATGGGATTTGCCATAGAGGCGGATTATACTAATATTTATTACTGATACAATGTAAGTATGCCATAAGATCATTCAAAAAAGATCGTTCAGCGATTCACCCCACGCGCCAAATATTTCGTGGTGTGAAAGAGGAACGACCTGATCAGGCAGGGAATATTCTTATTGAAGCACACATCTAATTTTCACACGAACGAAGTCGCGTGCAACAGCTAGTACATACCTACTTATATACATACATACATTATATGCTCGTAAATAATACCCTTCTTGTCTTCGGCAGTCGGGCGAAAATAAGAATAAAATCTTTTGAGAATGAATTTTTTGAACTAAAAAAGATATGTCGTTGTTAAGCTGTGGTTAACGAATTTTACATTTTCGAAGCCGTTGCCTTTTAAACCCTAACTAGCAATTTTATAGATCTGGACCAACAATTTGGCTCCGGCGTAGCAATAAGTACAACCGTGTCATCGCCTATATAACATTATAAGTCGTAACTTTAACCAAAACCTATCAATATCAAATTTTAGTAGGTATCTTAAAATAAAATATCATAATTTGCCTTAATCTAGTGCACAGAGTGAAGTAATATATATTCAAAATCTTCTTTAGTGGGTACTCGTAGTTGTTGTACCAAAGTAATATAGTAATAAAAAGTAAAATGTAAATAAAAAGTAATTTAAAAGTAATATAGTAGGCGTAAACGAGTGCTCTTGAAATGTTTAGATATTTTTTAGTGTCATGACGTTGCTCTGTACCAGATACAAATCGGTTATACGATCTTACTTCAACGTCATAAATATTTAAAAAAATGTACTTAGTACAAAAAATATTATTTATTTCTTTAATAATGACCCGCAGTTGGCAATTTACACGTTCCATAGATACGACAGTCTACAGACGCAAGTAATAAGTCTGTCTGAAAATAAACCGTGTTGGCGTCAAAATACTTGACGAAATATGCATTTGCGAAGCAGCCAAAATTATACATGCATTCTTTCCGTTCGGATATTTCGGATACACAAACTATTAATAAAATTTGTGTCCTTCAGTAATTTACCTCAATACAGATATTTAGATGATTCAACCTAGGTATTTTGAAAACAATCTTATTTCGACAGCTATCGCTTGGCACGCAAATCTATTGTAATTTTACAATCAACTACCAGAATAATACAAAGCTTTAGTAATCGCTTTAACAACAGACAATAATAATATTGAAACATAATTGAAACAAGGGTGTACTAAATGCAGCTATGTTTATACATACTTACGTAATTATTTAAGACCTAAATATGTTCAACTCATAATGATCACGAATTTTTAATATATCTAATTGTATTTTCTTTTCAGAGCTATCATAACAGAAAATGGAATATATCCGTCTACAATATCCATTAACACAATCAACACAAAATGTAAACAGAATGACTTGGAAATAAACGCCTATGATCCGTTTCAAAACAGAAAATTAGAACATCCAAACTCGTAAGTATGCTAGATTGTTATATTTTCCTACATCCTATTAAGGTGCCAACATTAGAGAGCAACAGGAAAAAACTTAGACCGACTGATAGACGATACATCCACAAGATTAAGGGCTCTTTATAGATCAGCACCGGTGGACGCTTGCTACACTTTAGTTACTATAGCCACAGTAACTGCTTACCATTACGCGGCCCTAGATGTAGAACATAATGTAGGTATCTCCGTTTAGCTATATATATAATACAAAAGTCATGGTTAGGAACAATATTGTATCGTATTGAATTCTGTATAGTCTTTACAACCTTGATCACCTTAAATAAAGTTCCAGTTCAGTTCCACATTCACATAAAAATCTAAACGTAGGCAGTAAGTAAGTAGTAGTAGATCCACGCTGGTTTCAGCATGAATGGGTCGGATCGACCGGGGAAGTACTACCCTCTCATAGAAGATCGACGTAAGAGTAATGGTATTCGTACTATTGCGTTCCGCTCGGTGAGTGAGAGTGCCGGAGGCCCAACTGATGCAAAGATGGCAATCCTCGCAGCATGTGTGGGACCAGCTGAGTATCCGCGGAGTCATTGTGTGGGTGGTGTGGGTCGACCCGCCGGCCAGGGAGACCCGTAGAAACGGTGGTGCCGCTGGCCGCCCGCGGCATAGTACAGGGGCCCAACTAGGCCTAACCACCCTAGGAGGCTGCCCCACCAGGTCGCGCATAATCCCGGAGTGGTTCGTCGTGCCGGTTGGTGACCGGATGGTGGGACCCGGCGACCATTTCCGAGAGGGTACGGGGGCCCTTCCGTCCGGCGGATCGGCTACCACCATGCCACACAGTTAAATGACGAAGCAATACTCGGCACCTTGTCTAGCCTTGCTGCGAGGGCAGTCATCTTTTCCACGCCCCTTCCTTCACCCTCCAACATGGCAGCACGCAAAAAAGCAGCAGGTCAAACAGCGGCATCTTCCTCCCCCACCAACCCGCTATTTGAGGTGGAGTTCACTAACATCCGTGGACTCCATTCAAACCTCAACGCCGTCCACCAACACCTCGAGACGGCACGGCCGGCTTTGCTTTTCCTAACGGAGACACAAATACGCCGCCCTGACGACACGGCATACCTGCACTACCCCGGCTATGTGCTCGAGGAGCGCTTTCGCGCTAAGGCCGGAGTATGCGCATTCGTCAGGGCGGATGTTTGCGTTCGCCGTCTGCGCTGCCTAGAGGACCCATCCTACCCCATCCTTTGGCTTCACGTTGATCTTGGTTCTCTGAGCCGGGTCTACGCGTGCCTTTACCGTTCCCACTCCGGAGATTTGGAGACAACTCGACTCTTTGACCATCTGAGTCAGGCGGCAGACTTAGCGCAGGAGCGGTTTCCGAACGCGGAACTGGTGTTTCTGGGAGACTTTAACGCCCACCACGAGACCTGGTTGGGTTCTCTCAGAACAGACCATGCGGGACGAGCCGCCCATGCATTCGCTCTCACGCATGACCTGACGCAACTGGTAATCCATCCCACCAGGATACCAGATATTCCAGGTCAAGCGCCCTCTTTGCTAGACCTACTGCTGACGAGTCACCCAGACCAATACAGTGTTTCGGTCCACGCCCCACTGGGTAATTCCGACCACTGTTTGGTCTGCGCCTCAGTGCCTCTTGTTGCTCCCCCACGACGTGCGGAGGTAAAGCGACGACTATGGCACTACTCGTCAGCAGACTGGGATGGTATGCGGGAGTACTTTGCTTCCGTCCCATGGGCATTACGCTGCTTTAAAAACAGGGATCCGTCGCAAAGTGCTACTGCTGTCGCTGGTGAAATCTTGTTAGGTATGGAATATTACATTCCATCCTCAGATGTCACCAGTACCGGCAAAACGCGTCCCTGGTTCAACCGTGAGTGCGCCGATACTGTTAAACAAAAAGAATCGGCGTACCGCGCTTGGATCAGGGCCCGAGCACGGCGCGACCCTAGCTTGGATCGCCTAAAAGCAGCGTACAATAAAGCCACTAGGGAATGCAAGAGGGCTTACATCAGAGCGGATGCCCAGCGCATTGCACGGATTGGGCAAGAACTGATTTCGCATCCTACGGGTAGCCGTAGCTACTGGCGACTAGCCAAGGCCGTGCAATCCAACTTCTGCAAGCCTTCGCTGCCCCCCTTGAAATGTCCTGATGGATCGCTGGCCCACGAGCCGCAAGAGAAAGCAAACTTGCTTGTAGAACTCTTTGCGGCTAACTCCCGAATCGACGACCGTGACTTGCACCCGCCGACTATATCTGGCTGCGACTCCGTTATGCCTAATATCCGTATTAGGCATCGTGATGTCCGTGCGGAACTAAGGTCGCTCGATGTCCGGAAAGCCAGCGGACCGGATGGTATTCCAGCGGTGGTTCTCAAGAAATGCGCAGCGGAGTTGTCTCCTGCATTGACGCGCCTATACCGCCTATCTTATTCCTCGGGAATTGTGCCGGAGGCTTGGAGAGAGGCGAATGTTCAACCGATTCCCAAAAAAGGGGATAGGTCCGAGCCAGGCAACTATCGACCCATAGCTGTCACCTCAGTTCTCTGCAAGGTGCTTGAGCGGATAATAAACGCCCAACTAGTCCGCTACCTAGAGGGTCACTCGTTAATTAGTGACCGACAATATGGCTTCAGGTCAAAACGGTCTACGGGTGACCTTCTAGCATATATCACGCACCAATTGGGTGAAGCTATGGACAGGCATGGAGAGTCCTTGGCCATCAGCCTTGACATAACCAAAGCCTTCGATAGAGTCTGGCACCGTTCGCTTCTGTCCAAGCTTCCAGCATATGGTCTGCCACCCCAGCTGTGCAACTGGATTGCCGCATTCCTGCGTGAGCGCCGCATTAGAGTCCTTTGTGACGGATCGGCCTCCGATTATTTGCAGGTCAACGCTGGGGTGCCTCAGGGGTCCGTCCTGTCGCCCACCCTGTATCTTCTGCATGTCAATGACATGTTGTCCCTTGGCAACATTCATTGCTATGCAGATGATAGTACAGTGCATGGGCGATATCTCGGACATCCTGCGGCTAAACAGACTGACATCGAGGCAAAACGCCTAGAACTTGTCGCTGAGCTCGACCAAGTATTATACCGCATTTCTAAATGGGGTTGTGAGAATTTGGTCGAGTTCAATGCCAAGAAAACACAGGTGTGCGCGTTCTCTGCAAAAAAATCTCCGTTCCTTCCCCTTCCCTCTCTTCAGAACACAGTGTTACCACTACAGGATAGCCTAAGTATCCTGGGTATGGACATCAGCCGAGATCTCAACCCCAAGAACTACATCGAGTGCGTCATTAAAACCGCCTCCTGTAAACTCGGTGTCCTGAACAGGGTGAGGCGGTACTTCACGCCCGAGCAGCTCTGTCTTCTTTATAAGACACAGGTTCGTTCCTGCGTGGAGTACTGCTCTCATCTTTGGGATGGCTCCGCACAGTACTTACTGGATGCACTCGATAGGTTGCAGCGGCGAGCAGTCCGTATCATCGGAAGCCCGGAGGCTACTAAGACCCTTGAGCCTTTACAGCTGCGAAGAGACATCGCCTCAATGGCCGTCTTCTATCGCCTTTACCATGGAGAGTGTTCTGAAGAGCTCTTTGAATTAATCCCACCCTCTCCCTTTTTATCCAGAACGACACGTGCGGGACTAAAGTGCCACCCTTTCACAGTGGAATCTAAAGGGTCTCGAACCAAACGGTTCAGCACTTCATACTTTTGTCGCTCAATTAAAGCCTGGAACTCTTTGCCAGCGCATGTGTTCCCATCTAATTTTGATCCTGGGTCTTTTAAGCGGGGCGTGAAAAAGCATCTCACTAAGCCGCCATAGTGGAGGCCACCATACCAGTAGTTTGGCTTTTGGAATGGTGTCCGCCACTTCTGTATTCCACTTACTGCTTACCATCAGGCAAAGTGGAGTCACTTTGGTAGGCTAATATAAAAAAAAAAAAAAAAAAAAAGTAATGAAAACATAATATTTCATTCAGAAATTCAACGACTTGATAAATGACTAAGTGTTGACCTAATTATTAAATTTGTTACGTGAGATCCTGAAATAAGACTTATTTTAAATTCCAACGCTCAAAGTATTGTGCTCAAAACTTTTTAACTAGGACTGTAATTAATTACAATTTGTATGGATTACTGTAATGAATAAGATATTTTAGTAAGGTAAGAAAAAATAAGTACGTCTAACCTAGCTCCTAACAAATTATTTTAACAATACTAATAGATTAACAGTAAATAAAGAAAGAAAAGTAAGAAAGAAAAAACATTTAATACTTACTTAAAATTAAAATGTAGGTGTCATTATCCAAATTAGTCTGTCGTGTTTAATTTAAATCGCCTGCCTTAAGGTCAAATAACTCTTCAAGTAGGTAAATAGGTCATGCAGAAATTATCGTAATTGGAATTCTGTATTTAAATAATACCTACCTATAAAGTACACATACTTAAAAATTAAAATAACACGCTCGTTTTTGTTTTATTGATTTTACTTTTTTTTAGAGCCTTATAAACTTTAGCGTGATGGTATTTTAGTGAACCTAATAATCAAAACTTTTTTGTTATTTACAGAGATGTGAGATCGTTTGCAAATCTTCTAAAATCCTCCCTTGGTTCCGGTATTCTGGCTATGCCAGCCGCATTTAAAAATGCCGGTACAGTTGTCGGTATTTTCGGAACCATCATACTAGGCTACATTTGTACACATTGCGTTTATTTATTGGTAAGTTGAAAGAATTTCGATTCTCGTGTATATTAAGAGCAAAAAAATTACTTATTACGCAAGACGCACTAATAAAATAAATATGAACATGTTATTATAATAAAAAATAAAATATATTACCAATTTTATGCTCTGCAAAACTATCTGATTAATTAATTATATCTAATTGTAACAATTAAATTATTTTTCTAACTCAACAAACTTTTTCTTTTTATATTTAAATTGGTTTATCATTGCTAACACAAAAGTTAATTAGATACCAATTTTTTAGTTAAAAGTGATTCACTAGTTTATGAGGACCGCCTCATGAACCCATGAGGCGGTTTCCTCCTAGTCTTTTGTTCAGATTGAAGATATGGTTAGAAGTGTATGTCAAATAATATACTTAACTTTAAATTTCAGGTCAAAACTTCACAAGATGTTTCAAGAGTATCTAAAGTTCCATCGTTAGGATATGCTGAAACGGTTGAAGCAGTATTTGCGACCGGTCCTCAAAGGCTAAGGAAAATGTCAAGATCAGCTCGGTATGTATCTTTGTGCAATCTACAATAGTTCATCTCCATTTATAAATGTTTCAATTGCAGGCTCGGTTACCGGTTAGCATGTGATAATACCATTGGCATACCTAGCTTATCAAAATTTTTCCGGAGGCTCTTCTGTGGCCAAATGCGATTTCTATACCCAGAAGTTCTGAATTTAAATGGACTTTACGCAAGACTGATTAACGATTTCAAAGTTGAGGTTTCCGCACAATGGTTTTCCTTCATTGTAAGTAAATCATTTCCAAAACAAAAAAGTTCTATAATGTAGACTTCAATTAAAATTTCCTGACAAGACTTTTTTAGAGGAGGCGTAAATGAATCAGATACTTGTTATCTGATTCATTTACGCCTCCTCTAAAAAAGTCTTGTTCATTTGCTAAATATAAATAGTATGTCACTTTATGGGATATAATTACGAAACAAGAGATCACGTTCTACAATCGTGGTATATGTCGACATCAATGACTATGTCTCTAGTTGTTCAAATGCCGACCAAATAACATATTGTCTACCAATAAAATAATTGTTAATAAATCGTCACGTGCTTACTGAGTCTGAGTTTATTGACTAGTCTAGTTTGATATTTATAACTTTTTATTTCAATTTTGTAAACTGGATGAATTTAATTTAAAAATAAGTCGATCCGATCATGGTCATTCCAAGGAATGAAACTTATTAAACACGATTTATTTAAATTTAATTAATTTAATTTATATCACAGCCGTAAATCTAAAAACCGGGGCGTCTTGGGAGAGGCATAATAATGTCCAGCAATGGACTGCCGTAGGCTGATGACAACTTTATTTCATTTTTGTTATAGTCTAATCAAGGGTTTTTTCCTTTTAATGCCTTATATGAAAATTACTAATTTGAAATTTATCCGGTTGTGTAAATTCTTTCACTCATACAAAGGATTGCTCGACGAACATGCTAACTTTTATCGACACATTATATGATACGTTAACAAAATTGGCTATGAGCCCATTCGACCCCTGGAATAACAGCAGCACCTATTCGTGCCTTTTCGCGAGTACATCTATATAATGTACAGACGGCATAAAAATCTTTATAAAGTTATTTAAAAAAGGCACTCAGCAATAAAACCAAAAATAATAATATTATTTTATGTTTTATTGCTGAGTGCCTTTTTTTATATTAACTGGTTTATTCAAAACAACTTCTATATAATTATTAAAATCATATATTTTTTTCAGATATCAGTCTTATAAATAACTTAAAGTTATAAATTACAAGTTAACAACATTAACTTACATATATATTACGTAAATGTATTTATATATTTATCTATATTATAGTGTGTACTAAGTAAATATATATGTATAGTGTTGTATTATCATTAGGTATGTAGTATAAGTATATTTTATTTATGTATGTATTTTTTTTATTGTAGTTAGTATACCTACTTCTTTTAGTTGTATAGTTAAATGTGCCTACTACGTTCATCTCTGCATCACCCAAAAATTGGCTGGTAGAAAATGCCATCTGGCATTAAGCCCTCCCATGTGTACCTAATCAGTGCATAAAGTTAAAAAAAATAAATTAGAAAAATTTTATTTCAAAAATAATTGATTATTGATTGACTTATTTTGTGTTATGTATACACACTATTTTCACCATAATCACTCTACGACATCACACACTTGTGAAGAAGCACTTGAAATATGCAATGATAAAATGATGTCTGCTAAAGTGACGCTTAAAATTAACCAATCACAAGCTGTCGCCGATGCTAACAATATTTTTTTATTTGTTGGCTACCCCAACAAATAAAAAAATATTGTTTTAGAATTAAATTTACCTATATATTATTTTATTTTACCTACTTATATAAAATAATTTGTGAAATTATAAAATTTAACAATATATCAAAGTTTTTCTTTCAAGAAAAACTCTTTATGAGTATAATCCATAACCTCGGCTTACTCAACATTCTTAGAGGTGATCGAATTCTATGTATTAATGATTATGTATATATTATATTAATGAGCGATTGTACTGCTTTCCTTCTAAAATAGTAGAAAACACAGTGAGGTACTTATGGGCTCTAAAAATATATTAATTAATTTTTTTCTGGATTCGTACCTAAAATAGGTACGAATGGGCCCTCAAAAAAGGGTGGAGTCTACAATTTTTAATGGGCTCGTAGCCACAAAATTGTAGGTAGTGTCTACTTTTATTCTTCATTATTATCGCTATAAAAAGTAGTGTATGATCTACTTAACTAAATATTTGTAAGCATCGGCAATAACGAGATTTGTTTTTAAAATTGATTCAAACAGCAAAATTGTAATCGACCTAAGAACTTAATCCCACTAATAGGTATATAGCTAGTACTGATACAATTCTGTTGTAGATACTATTTATAACAAAAAATCACCGTACCTATTGATTTGATGAACTTTATTTTACTGTTTATAACAACAAATAACTTGGACGTTGTTGCTGACAAACATCATTGTTTATGTTTTCCAGAATATTTATAGACTGGGCCATGGCTTTCACAATTCTTGGCGCCTGTGCGGTCTATGTCATCCTACTCGTGCAGTCTGTAAAGCAGGTTGGTATTTTGGACGTTTGACAATTAATTATTATCCTAAACAATACTTACAAAAAGAAACATAGTAAGTAAATTTGTAATAAAAAAATTGTGTACCCCAAATGCTGAAACGTCACACAACTTCAATTGCTTGAGATTTGGGCGATCTAGTTGTTTGAAATTTAGCACATGCGTCCATTGGTTAAGTTGACACCAAGTAAGTTATATGAAGGTCCAGTGGTTAAGGGAGCCGAGACAACCTAGTAAATGATTCGGTTCTCCCCGAAATATTTGTGTAACCTATAATTATTTCTTTTAAGATTTTGTGTGCATCTACTCTGTGTGGAACTAAAAGTATTTTTGTAAAATTCGCTAACAAGCGACATAAGCGCGATAGCCGTATGCTCAACTGGATCAACAAAACCAACCGACCAATCTCCTCAGGTGTAACTGTTTTATTTATATTTTCAATTGTTATAAAATTTTAACATCCGTTTTTAAAACAATGAGACATACGAACATCTGGATATTCTCGCATAAATAATCGCAAAACATGTTGTAACAATGAAACAAATTGTCCAAATATTACTCAGTTATTTTATTGAAGTACTTACTTACAAATTTTAGCTGAATACTTTTTATTATCAGTGATGGCAGAGGAGTTTAGGTCACTACGACCATAATTGGAAGTCCCTCTAGGATCTCTACCTGCCACCACCTTACTGCCTTAAGTTACGAATATTTACCTATACCTATCCATCACTAAGTATAATTCGAGAAACTCTATCCAAAGCCCGCAGAATCTAACATAGTCATTGAATATCGATCGCCATTTTTATGCTCTACCGTTTGTAAAATTTTCGCCTGTGTGTTTGATGACTGATTCGAATGTCGATATTCGTTTCGAGATATAGATACGATAAAATTATTCACAGATCTTATCAAAAACTCATAAGGATTTCTTTTCGGATAGTACTATCAAATGTTGCAGATTTAGGGTTTAAGTACCGCTATACTATTATTTCATCATCGTCTTATCACCCCATCCTACTGCATCTGCATCAAACTGCATGCATTCAGTCATCCTAATGTAAGAAAAGGCCTCTTCTCATATAGAGAAGGCATAAGAGCATTGATCGCCACGCTTGCTCAATGCGTATTGGCAATACTATTATTTATTTTTCTCGAATATAGAAATTTCTAGATTTTCGACAATTGATAATGAGGCAGATCAGACAGTTACTCCACTTTAAACATGTTTGTCAACATGCATTTACCTTTAATTTCAGATAGTTGACTACTATTATGTGGACAATGGAATCAGCGTGACCATGTACTGCCTTATGTTCTGCGTTCCAATTGTTATATTCACACAAATCAAGAACTTGAAATACCTCGCACCATTCTCTGGATTTGCCAACGTTCTCCTAGTTCTAACATTCCTCATCTGCTTATACTATATCTTCTCGGATTTCCAGCCTATTGATTCAAGACCTATGTCTGTCGATATTGGAAAATTGCCTCTTTTTATTGGGTAAGAGAATTGTTTTATTTGTTTTCTACCAACATAGTTATACTTACTATCTCTTACTAAAATTCATCCGATGTGATCAATCGTAAGAAGATACCTTAGCCTGCAACATTTCGCTTGATGCTGTTAATATCCACTTCAACATTGGAACTTTTCTGGGGAGTAAAATAATTATTTACTGACGAAAGAAACATTTTTAGAATCTCATTTTATCAGTAGGTACTCTGGCCCTCACCGGGGCAAGAAGCAAACGTATTACTACAACTTTTACATGATTTAAATGTTAGAGTTAACAGGCAGTGTCTACTTTTGTTCATAAAATACAGTAAATTCACTTGATTCACATTTATTCCAGTACAGTTATATTTGCAATGGAAGGCATCGGCGTGGTACTTCCAGTGGAGAATACTATGGCTAAGCCACAGCACTTCTTAGGCTGTCCCGGGGTACTAAACATCACTATGTCTGTAGTAGTGCTACTGTACATGTTCATGGGTTTCCTTGGCTACGTGCGGTATGGTGATGAAGCAATGGGCAGCATAACTCTGAATTTGTCTACAGGCGAAATGTAAGTATTAACTTAATTAGGTACCTCGAATATAATCTATTACATACATAAATAGCATCACGCTGTAACAGAAGCGGTAGACAGAGGTGTAAATTTAATGTCTACCTTGAGAAATCCATATCTTGACAGTTGACACAAACGCTAATAAAACATTGAAAATTAAATGAATTTTTGCTTATGCGTTAAAAAGTTCTCATGCTAACTGGATCTACTGAATAGTCATTAATTACTCTGTACCTCTCCTTTTAAACAAAAATTGAGTCTAAATTCCTGCATCTCAATTGAATTCCCGGCACAAGCTTGACCAAGGCAACAAAATACAAAAACAACCCTATTTCAGCCCCGCGCTGATAGCGAAAGTATTCATCGTGTTTGCCATTTTCTTCACGTATACACTGCAGTTCTACGTGCCGATGGAGATAGTGTGGCGGAATACGAAGCAATATGTCACTCAGAAGTACCATAACATGGCACAGGCCATTATGCGAGCTGTGTTCGCTGTCCTTACTGGTTAGTTTTATTTGTTTTGCAATATTGGGTACCTACCTACTTGGCAATCTTTCAATTGGCCGGGGTATTGTAAACAAAAATCTATCTACATATTTACTATCAATATCTACCTTGAAACATTAATGATTCGAAATAAAAACGTTTTCAACAACAAAATTGTTTTGAATGCTCAAACTCGTGGCATAGCCATGAGATATGAAAAAATTACTAGCAAAATAGCAAAACCACGTCATTCTTCACTTGATGCCGTCCGTCCATCAGTCAGTTTGTCACAGCTAACTGTTCCAGAAATTACTAGAACAAACGTACCTACAACAATCATGCTATATGACATTCATTTGCCAGGGAGTTGGAAGTTTGGAAGAAAACCGCAGGCAGGCTTGGTCCACCCAGGTGAACTAAGCAGGTGGACCACGACCCATTCCTGGGTTTTATTTTGCAATGAGACTGTGAACAAAATACTATATAGGATATCGCTATTACCCACGAAACAGTTCGGGCTTACAACGATTCACTTAATGCCTCTGCGGATCAATACAAAATTTATTTTAGGTAGGTACCTAACCTTAATTTCTGCTTTTTTTTACAGTGGCAGCAGCAGCAATTTTTCCACGACTGGAACAAATTATTGGTCTAGAAGGAGCGTTCTTCTACTCATTTCTAGGCCTCATCGCACCTTCTATTCTTGACCTCATATTCAAATGGGAAAGAGGCCTCGGAAGGTTCAACTATATTCTGATCAAGGACATCGTATTAATATTGTTCGGCTCTTTTGTGTTGGTAGCAGGAGTGACACAAAGTATCAGAGAAATTGTTAGGACTAGTAACTGATTGTGATACTAAAACGTGTTGTGTAAAATATTAATATGTAAATATAGATAGGTGAATTATTTTTTTACTAAATAAATAAGTATTTAAGACATAAATTATTTTAAATAGTGATACCTACTGAGTGTTTACAAGTAAATAAACATTGTCGGCTGTATTTTGTTCAAACATTTAGATATGCTTCAGCCGTTGACTAATGCTAAAACAGGATGAGAACATAATACCTAAATTATTACAAAAATAAAATAAAACTATTTTTACACTTTTAACTTCCGTCTTTTTATTTTTAAATAATTTAATTTTAAGTAAGTAAATCTATTAAACCTCACTTCTATTAGTTTAATAGAGACCAAGTCAATCAAACTGAAACTGAAGACATATAATTACTTATTCTAAACAAAATTAAAAACTACGTAAGAAGAAACATACCTACTTAGTTCAAAGCCTCAAACAAAATATCTATCTAAGTCTCACCATTAGGTCACACTAGAAATTAGGCCAAACCCATTACTAATATTGCTAGCCTGCATCTTCTCTCTGCCTAGCAAAGCAAAGCACCTTCAATTATTATTAGAATTAATAATAATAACCTAGATATTGCTCAGATCTGTTGCGAATAACTACTCGTACCCACCTATAGGATTAATGGTATACCATTAATCATGCGAATAGAGGAGAACAAAGCGCTCAGAAACTTATTTGATAACATTTAAAATGACTGCTATAAAACTGTAAACATACGCAGTGGTGTTAGAAATAAAAGCTAGTTATCAGAGCCAAAGAATAAGGTTAAGAGATTACAATATATGAAATATAGAAATTAAACATATAAAATATTAACTAAAAGCAGCAATGAATATTGCAGGCAATGTATTGATAATTGTAATATTTTATACAGTTATACAGTAGTAGATCCACGCTGGCTCAGCACGCGCGCTGGTTTCAGCATAAAACGGCCGGATCGACCGGGGAAGTACTACCTACCTTCACATAGAAGATGGATGTAAAAGTAGTAGTATCCATACTATTGTGTTTCGTTCGATGAGTGAGAGCGCCAGAGGCCCAAGTTCCTTACTTTCCTTTTTCCTCACCTCCTTCAATCCCTTCGCCTACCCCACTCTTTTCACGGTAGGCAGTGGCTTCGCAGATTTCCTGGCATTTTAAAGCAACGCCAGAGACTAAGTCTTAATATAATTATGTACCTAAAGAAAAACATTAACAATATGAATGTAAACAAATCACCTGAAAATGATCTAATATGAATGTCCGATATAAAATTAGTTAGTGACAAAATTAGCCCAGTGGTCACCAAGTTGATAAATTTATCTGTTGAACAGAAAAATTCTCGAACGTCTTATTTATAAAAAAGGTGATCGTAAATCATACAATAACTATACAAAATTATGGATAATTTAAAACAACTTAGTAACTACTTACAAAAAAAATGTATCTTAAATAGATCACAACACGGATTCGCAAAAAAAAGCATTAATACTTTGCTACATAACTTTACAGATGAAATAAACTCGTATTTGAATGATAAAAAAAAAAAAAAAAAAAAACTTTATTGGCAATAAAAACAGCAAACCTTAATAAATTTTAACAATCCTGTGACATACAATAAGCGGTTGTTTGATCTTGATTCACGCTGACCTCCGTACTAGTGAATACTGTATCACGGTAGGTCAGTTTTCCTCCTTCACAAACATTTTAACACATTCTAATATTTATAGTAGGCAAGTAATTAATTTAGTATATCTCTATTTAAACAATAAATTGCGAGATAATAACATATATTGTATTATTTGATGCAAGTCATTCGTTAACAATTTTATGTGAGGGTGATTGAAAAATAGTTTGTTATTGCTGAGTTTTTGGTTTTTTTTTTTGAAAAGCATTTGAGACATTACAGACGAATGCATTACTAAATGCGATAGAAAAGTGTAGAGAGTATACGCCCCTGAATGAATGGTTGAGAGAGACTACTTAACTTCACGTTCTTACCAGGTTAAAGTCGGTGACACGCTAAGGGACGTGACGAAGGTACGTTGTGGGGCACCGCGGAGGTCAGGGTACGGACCTGAGTGCTACTTAATGCATGAAAATAGCCTGTGTGGAGTACTGCAGCATAGTTCAGCACATATGTTCGCGGATGACCTGTGCGTGCTGCGCGCCAGCAACGACCTGCGTGAAGCTTGCCGTCTTGTCCAATAAGATGACATGTAAACGCAGTAGTTAAATGGTCATATAATATCGGCATTGTCATAAATTCCAACAAAACACAGTTTTTTTAATACATTCTCCGTATTTGCCTTTGAAAGAAAGTTCAACTCCATTATATACTCACTCATTTGACTGTTTACATACTTAATAACTATACTTACCAAATGTATAATATGTATAAACCTATACAGAGAGTTAAGTGCGCAAATTACCTAGGAATTGAAATCGATGAGCATTTTTCGTGGGTTGAGCACAGAGACTTCGTCTATCTATATCTATACTATTATATAAAGCGGAAGAGTTTGTTTGTCTTTTTGTTTGTTTGATATAGGCTATTTAACATCACACTACTGGCGACGGTACCAGAGCAGTAACCAAAGACGCGGGTGAAAACGCGCTGCGGGTAGCTAGTTTGTAATAAACTGAGGATAACACTTGGTAAATTCCATCATTTCAGCTACAGGGCACATTGGCACGCAAAATGTACTGTATCATTCCTTAGTTTAGTCAATTTTGGAATATGCACTCGATTGCTATGGGCTCACATCACATATTATAAGTCGTAGGTATAGACAAACTAGAAAACATTCAGATAAGATTTCTAAAATTACTTGTAGACAAAAAAAAACTAAAAATAAACTAAAATGAATTACATACTATAAATTATTTGGAATAATTAAGTAAAATACTACTAGATAAACATAATTATACGCAACTCACAACAATAGTAATGGGAGGCATGATTTATCATTGACGAGAGTACGCAACGACTACAACACTAGGGCGGTAACCTCGGGCAAATATGTGGTGACGTACCGAAAGTTATCCAATGTGTATGAAACGCGTATGAAGCGAATTCCATATACTTAGGTTATTAAATAACTAGTTTACCCATAGAAATTAGAAAAAAGTCTTACAATGTAAAAAGATATATATATACCTTACCTTAACTTTATTATAGTACGAGTGGTTTATTGTGTAAATATTATTATTATTTTATTTTATTTTTATTTTATATTATTATTTCATAAGTTTGTTTATACATCATTATTTCTAAAAAAGTTATTGGTATTATAATTATTTTAAAGATTAAGGTTTATTTATTCCAATGTAGAACTGCGATCTCACAGTGAGAGTTTACGCCTGAGTTGCCAGTGTTGCCTCATATGTGGCAACACTGGCAACGTCGCAATTTAGTGTCATATTTTGTGAATTTCAATTTTTATCATTTTAATCTTACCTACTTATAATTTAAAAATATGTTCTGCTAACATGCTAGAATTAGGTCAAAGCTAAATATAAAGTAAGTAACCATTGCGTACACTTACTTTTTATTCAGATTTCATACATGAATACAGATTTCATGAAATATGACACTAAATTGCGACGTTGCCTCTCATGAGGCGTAAAGCCTCGTAAACTATTTATGTACCTACAGTATTGTGAGACTAGTCTCATTAAATCATATTTCATACCATACAACATATTTTTTATTTACATAAATAAAAATTTTGTTGCATAGTTCTATCTCAAAATATTCATCATCATTATATTATCAACCAAAATACGTCAATTGCTGTACATAGGCCTCCCCCAATTTTCGTTGTCTTGGCCGTTCGGCAGCCGCCCTCATCCATCGGTTGCCCGCCACCCTTGTATGGTCGTCAGTACACCTTGTGAGGTGTCAGCACACGCTGCGTCTATCTCGTAATAGTTTCTACTCGTATTTTGAAATTATGACTGTGAATCAATAGGTTACCTAAAGCGTCTGCTTTCTAAATTTTATTATCTGTGTAGGTAGTAGGTAGGTACCTATTATTTTTTGAATACGCACGTAGATACTTATCAGATTATGTAGGTACTTATCAAGATGAACCTGACAAATGATAAAATAAACGCTTAGAACAAGAGTACAATATGGTTGTGGTATGAACGCCCATCAAGGTTTCCAAAGTGATCACAAAATAGGGTCCTTTAGGGAAAAAATTGCAGAGCTGGGAAAGCATAATAGTAAATACATTCAGCAAAAACTACTAGTTCTGCAAGCTTCTAGCTAAGGTAACTGCTACCCATTAGGCGAATCGCAGCTTGTTTGTCAACGTAGTTGTATAAAAAATGCCTTAATTATGTAGGTAAGTACCTATCTAGATCCTATTAACTAAGTAGGTAAGTATATTTAGTTTTATACAGATTATTCACTTAACGTTATTTTTCTTTCTTCTTCTTAGCAATGCTGCAATAAGGTTTAGAATGATATTAGGGTAAATGCTATCATGATGGCCCGCGTGGATTGATACAAGTGTTTTATCCAATAAATCTTTATTTTTAACCGACTTCAAAAAGAAGGGGTTATCAATTCGGGTCGTGTTTCTTTTTTTTTTGTATGTTTGTTACCTCATATCTCGGCAGTTTATGAACTGATTTGAAAAATTCTTTTTTATTTGAAAGGGTATACTCTGAAATTGGTCCCATTTTTTTATTATAAAAAAAGGTTCAGTAGTTGTATGTTTGTTACAACAGAACTCGGTCATTTATGAACCAATTAGGAAAATTCTTTTTTATTTGAAAGGATATACTCTGAAATCGGTATCCATATTTTTTTATAAATCATGGTTCAGTAGTTGTATGTTTGTTACAACAGAACTCGGTCATTTATGAACCAATTTGGAAAATTCTTTTTTTATTTCAAAGGGTATACTCTGAAATCGCAATTTTTTTCATAAAAAAACTGCTTCAGTAATTTGGCTTTAATTTTATATTTTTATTTTTATTTTCGTATGCCAGGAGTGAAAATGTGTAAAGCAACGTGCCGATATTTTATACGACGAATTTTCTGACATTATCATGTCCATGCTAAAATTGTGAACCGATTTCCAAAATTCTTTTTTTATTAGAAACAACGTGGCCGTGGATGGGTGACCATTTTTGTCATTTTATTTTGAGCGTCTTCATGCTTTAGAAGCAGTGGACTCTGGTAATCACTATAATTCAGTAATCGTTAAGCCAAGTTGGAGGCCTTATGGTCGTGAGAAATTCCAACAGCAGCGGGCGGCCATAAACCTGCCTTTACAACATTACACAACTATTTTTTTTTTGTATATCTGTTACGCTCCGTCAGTAAAATTATGATTTTTGATGATTCTTTATTGTTGGTAGGTCATCACTGTTTTGTTTTGATTTGTGGTTTCCGGGATTCAGTGTTCAGTGATCAGCAAAAGTGTTGATAAGGATTTTATATCTCTATATTTACAATCTTTCCTCTCGTCACTACTTTCTTCCAAACGGCGCTGTCTCATTTACGCAGCACGTTTAGTAGGCCTGGCCTACTTATATTATTTAAATAAACAATACACAATTACTTCCCACTAAAAGTTTTAAAATAAAATGATTTTAAAAAAAAAAAAACGAAAACCGACTTCAAAACAGAACCTACGTGTTCAATCCTTAGCTATAAAGTAGAAAATAATAAATATTCTAATTACTTCATAGCTAAGAACATTAAAGGGGAATTAACGCAATCATTGATACCTATAATACTTTACTATTTACAATTTATAATCAGTTATTTGGAGTCGGTGCCGTCGGTTGTTATAACAACATAGAATTTTTTTGTGCAATTTTAATGAATTAACTTAATAATTATTAGCTATTTATATTAATATCTTTAAAATAAAAAATATTACCATAAAAAATAAAAAACAAAACTTCCAAAATTACAGTGATTGCCCAGCTGGCTAATTTCTGATACAGCTATTGCCCACATGTCAGTCTTCGAGTGAACGACCTTACTCTAATTAAACTTTATTTGGAACCAACTCCTGCTTAGATTCAGGCTTATAATGATGAAGCCAGGTTAAATTCCTAGTAACAATCCGGCAAACAAATTCGTCATTTTTATCAGCACAGAAACCGGTGTTAAAACTCGTGGCAACACACAACTCGCCCCTGTTTTAATGAGGCGTGAGCATTTTGCAAGCGCGGATCCACCGTTGTGGGCACGATGGGCATGCCCACAACCTTAATAGATTTGTGACGTCACACATTTACGGTCTACTAATAGGATCGATATTTGGGAGTTCTTCTACCTAATCTAAATGTTAGTTTCAGGGACTGGAATATCGATATCGAGACAGTGAAAGTGAAAAACTGATCTAGACGTAGGCACCGCCTTTTCATTAACGATAGTGAATCAACTATTATAAATGAATACCGACTCTGGATGACCAAATGGAAAAGAGAATGTTAGAACAATTCGGCCATACCAGACTCGGTAGCTCATCTCATTGAAGCATGTGACGCATGCTTGCCTTACATAAAAATTTTCTTGCAAATACTGGCAACTCTTCTGGTCAGCGTAGCTGCCGCAGAGAGATCGTTTTCTACTCTCTGCAGAATAAAATCTTGATGCGTGTCTCAATGGCCCAGTCAAGATTATTCGGGCTAGCTCTCTTTAAATAAAACACAAAGATGTGAACCTGGATATAGATGATTATCAAAGTTTTCGTGAAAAATAAACTTATGATTCAATTTGTAATTTTAGTAATAGTCCAGTCAACGAATGGCTAAAAAGGGGGTGTAAGGTGCGTGAGCGAGTAATTCAGAAACATGTTTAGGGTGATCAGGGAGTGAACATATTAAAAGTCCCCTTTCCTAGTAGGTGAGCTGGGGAAGCGGGAGTTCTAAAGTACCCATTTTCCGGTTTTTCACTAATATCTCAAAAAAAAATATCCTATAGTAAAATGTTTTTTTTCTATGAATGAAAGCTTATAAAATTCTCTACAACTTATATCTTGTGCATATTTTCCAATGTCCAATAGTTTTTGAGCCACACGCTCTAAAAATAGAAATAAACAAAACCGCTTGTGACATAAAATTATACGAGGATAATTTTAAATTCGTAGAATGGGCGGGCAGAAGGTAAAATATTAACCCAAATACATTTTTATTTTTTTAAATATTAACTACAACACTAATGCCTACATTCATCGGATCGATTAATTAATATGTTTACACTTTCATAAAAAAATATTTGTCTTTGTCTAAAAAATACGTTGAAACGCTGTTCTGCATTTCTTCGTAGGTCATAAATTTCATCCTTTCATCATTTTTTTTAAAGTATACACAAATTAATTAATCGTTCTGATGCATGTGTAAGTATTGTATGTGAAAATATTTAGAAAACTCAGCTCTGAGTTAAGCTTGCCTTTGTACATCATTTCTATATCTGTATCTTCTTGCCTATGTATATTTCTGAGTCTGTGCAATAAATAAATAAACAAAATAAATACAAATAAATTGGCTTAATATTTTAACTCCTTTCCGCCAATTAAAAGGTACCTAAGGGCAGGGGTACCCTTTAGTTCGTATAATCTTATGCCAAAAGCGGTGATTTTGTTCATTACTATTTTTTTAGAGCATGTAGCTCAAAAACTAATGCAAATTAAAAATGTGCACAGTTTGAAAGTTGTAGAAAAATTTATCAGATTCCATTTCATAGAAGAACACTATTCTCTAAAATGCACCGTTTTAAGATATTAGTGAAAATCTCAACATTGGGAACTTTAAATCCCCGTCTCCCCTCCGGCTCACCTTCTAGGGGAGGGGACTTTTAGTATGTTCACTACCTGATCACCCTAAACATGTTTGTGAAGGAATTTCTAAGTTACACGCTCACGCACTCTACGCCCCATTTTTAACCATTCGTTGACTGGACTATGACATGAGGCATGCATTATTGTTTATGAGCGAGTTCATACTCCGACGCGAACTTGGCTGATTTTGGGTGGCTTCTGGATTTCACTAACTGCTTATCATCAGGCAGAGTATAGTCACTTCGAAAGGCTAATAAAAAAAGCTGTGACCACAACCTGAATCCGCGTCTGGATCCGCGCCTGGCATTTTGGGGACTAATCCTGCAGGATATTCAAACTGGTCGTATTTGATACTCCAATCAATTCTGCAAGCTGTTTTTTTTTATTGAACGGGAATCTTACAATAATATTTTTTACAAATTTATCGACATTTGGCGCAGTTGTTGTCTCGACAGGTCGTCCTTACCTAAGGCCATCTTCTAGTAAATCTCCTCTAGCTTGCTTGGTATGGCTGTGCCACTTATAAACCATAGTTTTACCAGGGCAAGAGTGTCTTCCAAAATAGTCTGAGGAGGTTTTTCTTGCTTGGTAAGGAACTTGACGACAGTGCGGAACTCGATTTCTACATGCTTCTAATTTCTTGCCGGATTAGCTTCTTTGTTTACCGATAACTCAAAAAATAATGTCTTGATTTGTATGAAACTTGGTACCTATTGGTACTCTTACTTAGTCACGCAGAGCAGGTAATAAAATTACCCCCACCCCAATGCAACTCCCAATGCAACACCCCTATTCTGCTAACTTTTGGACCACCCCTCGTACATTACATAAATCGCGACTGTTTAATAATCACTTATCATAAAACAGTGATCTTCTTTGACTCGAAAAAGCCAATACCAGAGTAGAAACAAACTATTGACATCTTGCAAATTAATTTTTATCTACTTCGTACGAAAGTAATGAATAAAAATCCTATAATTAGATAAAACATAACAAAATTCTCAATAATGTAATGCGTAAGTAGGTAATTTTTAGAAGCCGTTCTTAGATGGCGCTTATCATTTTTGAGAAAAGGTTATTAATTCAATGAGTTTTAATGTTTAATGTTTTTGATCTTGTTAAGCCATGGTTAGCACTAACGCTACTAACTCTAGCGCCGATACTACAAAACTTATCTTCTAGCTTCCCGCGGCGTGGTTTCACCCGAGTCTTTGCTTACTGCTCTGCTCCCGTCGTCAATAGCGTGATGTTAGGTTAGCATAGAACTTACCCCAAGAACTGGGCTATCATAATACGCAAAAATAATTATTCAAATCAAAAGAGTATAACGAAATGAAAAAACAGGTCGAAATGGTCCAGTGGATAAGGCACCCGCTTCGTAAACACGAGGTAGTGGGTTCAAATCCGGGCAAGTACCAATGTGATTTTTCAAACCATATGTACTTTTTAAGTTTATCTTGGACATTTCTGACTGACAGTGAAGGAAAAACATCGTGAGGAAACCTGGAATTAAAAATTCTGAAATTGCCAATCCGCCTCAAGAGAAGGTATGAGCATTAATCACCACGCTTACTTGAGTAAGCGTGGTGATTAATGCTCATACCTTCTCTAGAGAAGAGTCCTTTGCCCTGTAGTGGGACAGTAAACAGGCTGGTATTATTATTATATAAAGAGTATAACAATATAAGGGGAAAGCTGTATAAAAAGTAAGTAACCATAATGCGTAAAGTTATTTTACTATAAAAATTACGCAACTTAAGTTTCAAATGTATTATTTGCAATTATATTTTTTGCATATTTATAGAACTGTAAACGCAATGATTTCTTACTTTTTATACAGCTTTCACCTAATTCTAGCTTAAAGACAGAACATAATAATATTTGTAAAATATAGCCCCGTATAAATGATAAAAATTGGAAACCACGAAATATGACACTAAATTGCGACGTTGCCACTCAGGCGTAAACGCTAGAGGAAGTTAGGTTCAGAACCTACAATATGTAATGTAGTAACCACTAATAATGTAACCACTAATAAAGTAAACACTAATAATGTACCTACGATCCTAATAATATCTATTCTATAATATTTTTTACGTTACGATCCCATACCTACACCTATTATACTTCAGTTCACGTGTATTTCAGCAGCTGCGGACTATTTCAGGATCATTGTCATCTCCGCAAACAGTTAAGGTCATTACACCTTTGCTATACCAACCAACAAATCATTTTAAACTTGAGCTACCTACTAAAATAAAATTCCTCTCTCCAGAACGCCGGCCGCTGCTATTTACTACTTTCCATTTAATACAACAGTTAATAGAGTGGTGCGCAAGACATAAATTTACACTTACTTAAATACTTATTGCAAAAATAGGATGTTTTGATCTATAGAACATCATCACTATTTTTAATTGGTTCGAAAACTCCAAATATGATGAACACTAAATATTATGTAAGTACCTACCTATCTACTTCAACGGTGATTAAAGTAGTCTGCTGCTTTATTTATTTACCTTCCTACTTTTGAGGTTATGTAGCAGAGCAAAGCAAATACTTCGCGACAATGTGATGGTGATAATAAGATAACATAAGTACCTACGTGATAAACACAATCAATTTGATAAATTATTCATGTTCGCTTTCATCAAAACCAATTATTTAGTATTACATAGCACTCGGCAGAAACATGGCACTGAGTCTGGTTAGTATTTACGGTTGTAAAATTACCCTTACGCTGTCGTTTTTCGTTAATGTAAATTTTATTTTCTGCCAATCATCATTGAAGATTGAAGTTCATTAGTTAGTTAAGTACTTGTATTACGTTCTATCTGTCGTTATTTGAACATCGGACGTGATTCTGTAATCTTAATTTGTAAGTATATTAAAATGATAATAATGGGATCTTTCACGATTACAAGTGGGTTCAAGGTTTAATGAATGAAGCAATCGTTTTCGTAGTGTAGATATGTAATGTCAAAAGTGTAATCGTGTTGTCCTGACGTCAAATTTTCTTTTGTACATTCAAGTGAATAAATAAAATAAGATTTTTTATATGTAATAATAAGTTTATCCATAATTCGAGCTTAAACTTACATAAAAACATTGACGCAATGAGCAACATAAAGGTGGCTGTCACAGACTTTTTAGAACATGTTCAAGTAAGTTTGTTTAAAATGTTTTGAAAGTTAAAAATTTTATTATTTCAATTACATATCAAAAATCTATTAGCTACCTACTTTAATATACAGTACCTACTCATAATTGAAGATGTAAAAACTTATAAGGTAGCAACCTAAATAGTTTTAATACTTAATTTAATTAATGTTTTAAATTTTATGTGTGTATGTACCCTGCTATATTTATCATTGTTATGATTTCCATTTTATCATTTAGTTATGCCTACCTTTCGATACCCAAGTGCAAATTTTAGTATTTGTGTGGCCACTAACTAGCAAAGTAAAGTAAATTATTAGACCATGCCATTGCCAAAGAAATTCCACATTTGTATGGTAAAGAACTGCAAATTTAGTTTCAACTTAATTAAAAGTTATTGTACTTCTGTTAATTCTACTTTTTATTCATTACTTACATTATTATTTATAATTATGTACTATGTATTTAAACTGAACGGTGTTATGTTGGTATAGTGTATGATAGTGCACAGTCCATTTAGGTCAAACAGATCATTCCAGGCAACAATATGCCTAAATCTATCTGCGCCCAGTTGGCTGTTAAATCTCTGTTCTTAATCAATATATATAATTATATGTACTGCTGTTTTTATACACAATGACAAGCAATTAGTCCTAACTAGTTCGATCAACATAGTAACTTCTTTGTTTGCAGGTTCTCCCAATTTTCTTTGGAGTTGGTGGTGCAGTAATATTAGTTTCTGTACTAGCACATTTTGTGTGGGGTAGAAAGAAGAAGGAGGAGGCACCTAGCGAAAAGTCAAGACCAGTAGCATTAGTGGACCCAAACACAAAGTATGCACTGCCCCTCATAGAGAGAGAGGAACTCAGTCATGATACTAGAAGGTTCCGGTTTGGATTACCCACTCCAGAACATGTGTTAGGTAAGTTATTGTTCATTTGTTACACAATCAAAGAGTAAGCATGATTTTTAAGATTTTGCTACTTTGTATCTTATACTAATTCTAATTTTACTTCTTTGCTGTAATTCTTGTGATATGATAATACTATCAGGATGTTCCCACACTAAGTTACTGAAGGGAACTGTATAAGGTGATTAGAATAGTCAGTGTGAAGTTGAGAATTACAAGCTATCAATGTGCAATGTCTGTAAGAATTGTGTCATGTCATCATGGTCATGAAATGAACACAAATTTTATACATTACAGATTTTGTACTATTTGCCTTGCATTTTTTCTAGGTATTTTAAAATAAAGACTACATATAAAAAGATAAATCTGAGTTAGAATATTTACAATAATAATAATAATATTTCAACAACTACACACAACACTATCTAGACCCAAAGTCAGCATATTGTTATTATATTATAGCTTGTGATACAGGATAGAATGTGGATATAAATACTTAAATACTTTTTTTTGTAAATACATACATGACATATTATACAATGCAAGTGTTGTGCAAGTTTAGCAATTAATTGTAGATTGTAGTGATTAATTAATGCTATTAATCAAAAACAAATTAGATACACAACAAATTTAAGTTTCACATGAAATTAGAGCAGCTTTTTACTTGTCATGTCATCCAACAAAAGTAACTGTGGTATCTTTCTATTTTTCATTTACTTTGGTGGATTTTTTTTTAAATAAAATATATAGTGTTAGTCTGGATACATGCCAATCTGTGGTGCCAATTTTAGTATTGTGGCAAATTTTATTCAGCAATGTTGCCATACAAAGATGAGTGATGCTGATGGTAGAATATGGTTATTATTGCCATTCATAAAACAAAATGCAATTAATGTTCTTTTTTTTTCTGTATTAAGTGAGTAATCATCATCATCATCATACCAGCCCATTATTATTCCACTGCAGGGAAAGCCCTCTTTTTATACAAACAAGGCATGAGCATTGATCACCACACTTACATGGTAGAATGATCTTTTAAGGCACACAATAATAGTTATCTATCATTATCTCTTTTTATTCAATTTGTGACAAAGACAAAGTGAATAATTTTTCAACTCTTTTGTATAACTTTTATAAATTTTTACTTACCTTTTACTTACCTGATATTAGTGTTGTATTGTTTGAAACCCTACTAATATAAAAAAATTCGAAAGTGTGTGTGTATGTTTGTTACCACTCAGCGCCTATATGGCTGAACCGATTTCGATAAAAAATTGTATGTAAATAGTTTTGGTGCTGGAGACGGACATAAGCTACGTTTCTATTCCGAAAATCAGTCTGGTTCCCGAGGAAATCAAGACCATTGTTGGCTCGGGCGAAGCCGTTGGGGTGCAGCTAATATAACATATTATGGGCAAACGTTATATTAACATATAGGTACCTTTATATATTTATATCATCAGTCATCACACCATTTTAAAGAAAGTTATGTTAGAGATATAAAACATATCCCGGACACAATTCTTCTCAAGGATTAATGTATTTTTCAACGATAAATATCAATATTAGATTATTATGTAAGTGTTTAGTATATTATTATAATTTGTTATTATATCTTATAGTTAGGTTTTTTATAGGGAAATACATAATACACATTAAAATACCATGTTTATCTTAATCTGCCAATTAAATTTTTGGTGATAAGGGCTATTAAATAGAGCTGTGTTGTAGTTAATGAAATTATATAAGATATAATAACAATTAACAAACAATCATCAAAAAAGGCAATAACTAGGTAATTTTGCATATAATTTAGGTATTTACCATGATGTAATCATTGCTAGCCCAGCTGGTTTTCATTTACTCGCTTGCGACATTCCCGTGTAGCTATGGCTGTCTATTCTCAACCAGAGACCAGTTAACTTATTATCAACCGCTCTTAAAGATTCAAGTGCAGATTGACTATCCGAAAGATTTGAAAACCCCGCTTACAGTTCTTAAAGGAAGCTATGGATGCGTTTCGAATAGAGATTTAAAATGTTTTAAAATATCGGAATAAATTTTAACAAAAAAAAACGGACTTTAAATAGAAAGGAAACTAAAAAGTAAAAAATAAATTTAGGTAGCACAAAGTAATTCGTATTTTGATTTAGTTAATCGGAAATTATTGAATAAGTATTATATAATTTTGAAGTTGGTGCCAAGTAAAACAATAACTAGGTACCTTTAGGTATTATAATAATAATAATAATAATATGTGGACACTATCACACACTGTCGTCTAGTCCCAAGCTAAGCAGAGCTTGTGTTATGGGTACTAGATAACTGAAATATAATACATATACATACTTTTTTTTTTGTAAATACATACTTATAATACATAGGAAACACCCAGACTAAAGACAAATACAAATGTTCATCACACAAATATTTGCCTTCCGCGGGAATCGAACCCACGACACCCGGCGTCGCAGTCAGTTACACTAACCACTAGACCAACGGTGCAGTCAAAATCAATATCAATCTTAATTTGCTAGTCTACCTACCTAGTAAGGTTCTTATAGTATTTACTAGGCATCTTTTTGTTAAAAACTATTTTATTTTACAATTTTTAGTGATGGGTAGACCTAAATTTTACTTAGGTATTATTTTTGTACACACTAAACATTTTGGCACATTGAACCGTATGAAGTAAGCCCGACATGACTGCTGTTAAGGAATTCCCTCGACTGTTTGTGGTCACCTGTAATGGCACTTATAACCCATACGGGTGCAAAGTTCTCATCATTAGAAATGAATTAAGTATAAACACCAACTTATTGCTGTAAATCGTTAAGGAGTTCCCTCGACTGTCTTTGTGCTCCATTGTCAGATCAACTCCAAATTTTCACTAAATAGTAGTGCCTTAAAATACTTAATGAAAAACATAACAAATGCACTAGTTGTCAGTACGATTTTCTAAAGTTCCACTCGATTTCTCTGCGATGCCATCATCAGATCCTGGTTTCCTTATCATGGTACCACCCTTGGGATATCTCCTTTCCAACAGAAAAAGAATCATCAAAATTGGTTCATAAACGACGGAGTTATCCGCGAACACACACAAAAAAATATATATATACGGTCGAATTGAAAAACCTCCTCCTTTTTTTTGAAGTCGGTTAAAAATAGCCTTTATCCATCCAAGGCGTAAACTGTCGTCTCGAATTTAAAAAGGGCCGTTTCCGACGGTTACTAAAAGAGCAGCAGAGGGCCACCACTCGAAATTAAACACGACTAAGATATATACATATTCCAACATTATTACAGCCTATTGTTTTTTATCTGTTGTCATCAGGTTTGCCTATTGGTCAGCACATCCACTTATCTGTCAAGATCGATGATGATCTCATCATCAGGGCATACACTCCAGTGTCAAGCGATGAGGACAAGGGCTATGTTGACCTCGTTATTAAGGTAAGGAGTATCTATACTTATATGTTTGTAACTCTCGCCATGACTTACCTATTTAATTCTGAAGGAACTCTTATATGGTGAATCGACGAAGGAATAAAGGTGGCAGAAAACCGATGGACGAAGGCGGTTTACGATTGAGCGAAGTAGAGGTGCTTAAGGCTTAAGCAGCAGTGGACGCCTCTTGCTTCAAATGATGATGATTAAATTGCCTTGAGTACGTAATGCAATATTGACTAGAAAGGAATCTTCCCAGTGTCTTTCACTGTAAGTATTTACATGGGAGCTAAGTAGCTTGAATACTGAGTAGTACTTACATTTCTGCTTACTACTTTTATTCTGATGAATATAGAATATACATTCTTTGTATATTTACAAAATGGTGTATTAAGTTTTATTTTAATCCGTAGTGTAATGATTAGGTAAATACACAAGATGTGACTCGACTCTAAATTACTTCAATGGCCATGAGATTTATAAAAGAACAGGTTTTTTACATTGATATTATATCTACCTACTACGAGTATGATGACTTTGCCACTTTTAAACAGATTTGTGTTGTTACAGTGTCGTAGACTGAATTGCTAGGGCAGTTTATTTAGACCAATATATGCATTCGAACGGTTTTTCAAAATGTATGTCAAGTAGTTAGTTCGTTCATAGTTACTACAGTATAACGTTTACATTGAAGACGGTCGTTTTGAAATTGTTCAATCCTCACAACTTGTGGCCGATTTAAAAGTATACACCATAGTGGCCTCGAATTTCATAACTTATTCGAAATTTATAACTTTAACAATGAACACACTAAATTTACTAAATTTACATACTTACTGGTTACTTATTCTAAAGGAGTATCAAGCGTATCTATTATTTTTTCAAAATATAAAAAAAATACGGTAATCACACAATGTGCCTAGTCAGCGAATATGAGAGCCTAAAAACATAATATTTTTTGTGTTATTATTTGACATTATTATAAAATATACGAACAAACTGGAGCCCTACCACAACCTCGAGCAATCTTATTATAACCGTACCTTGTTTTTAATGGTATAAAAGAAAAGACAAGACACAAAGTAATATTAAAATAATTGTGCATATGGTGGTGGTAGGCACCCTGAACATAAGCATCTGTCAACAAGTGCCCTCAATGCAAAACAATCACAAGATGAAAGATTAGGTACACGATGCAAATTTAAACTTTATGCCGATTAAATAAATATGAGAATTATCGCATTGACATAATATCTGGTTTTACGACCTTTTTGCACTGTGGATAACAAGTAACAGACACTGCTGTCTCATTATTATCATCAGAGTAACCGAATGACGTCCACTGCAGGACAAACGCAATTTTAGCCTTCTTGGCCGGCCGTAAGCTGCCTTTTTCCATTGGTTGCCCGCCATCCTTATAAGGCCGTCGCTTCGGTCCACCTTATGAGTGGTCTGCCCACGCTGCGTCTTCCGTTTCGTGGTCGCCACTCTGGATCTTTCTGCCATCAGTTCTGCGAGCTATGTGTCTTGCCTATTATTATTTCTGTAACGTAACTCTGCGGGTTATAAAAGTTATTGCTAGCTTAATAAATCATTATAAACAATTTTCAGGTATACTTTAAAAATGTGCACCCTAAATTCCCGGAGGGCGGCAAGATGTCCCAATATCTGGAAAACATGAAAATAAACGATACTATTGATGTTCGAGGACCGTCTGGTAGACTTCAATACGCCGGTAATGGATTAGTATTGATCAAGAAACTGAGGAAAGACCCGCCTGTCAAAGTTCAGGTTAAGAAGCTCAACATGATTGCAGGTATGTTAATATCTTCGCAAATAAACGTATTGGAAGACTAAAAAAGCCCATTATAGGCCTAGTCTTACTTATATCGACAAAATTATGAATCATGTTAATTGAGCTTGATGTGTTGATGAAATAGAAAATATAAATGAAAACTAAAATGCCACGAGCATTTCATCCTAAAATTGTGACAGTCGGTTCTTAGTTAGCTAAACGCCATACTCGCTCAGCTGGTGTACGACCGCAACTATGAATGCAAAATGTTATATAGAAAAGTGAAAGAAGTTGGTATTATTTCAGGAATCGATTATCGATTTATTTTACTTCCACCCAGAAGTAATCTCTGTGATTATAAAGTGTTTAATACATTGATACCTTACGTGCAATGCTTATACGAACGATAAGTACACAGTTCAAAGATATGGAAAAGGCGACAAAGATCACGTAGTAATTTAGTGACTAATATAAAGCTCCGACGCCACATGAACGTGTTTTATTGGTGCTATTTAGTCGAAAATGCGATTTTGTAAGGACCTATTTGCCCTTGGGAGTAGATACTTCCTCGATGCTGTCAAGTTGATTTTATCGCAAAAATACCTTATTTCTATATAAGTACATTATATCTTATCAGTTCAAAGTAATAAACTCCGAGACTGCTGTTTATCTATGATAAAATACGCTGTGTATTCAATAATTACGGTAACGCTGCGTCTTCATTTTGTGATCATTAGATAGGTTCGCGTGGCTGGGCGTGTGCAATTCTAAATTAAAAACGTTTTTATCAACGATTGAGATTCAGTTTTACGTCTTATAGATTTTCGCACAGCTAAGTCAATAATTAAACATGAATTAATTAGGCATACAGATTAATATCTAAGTATTGACACTTCATACGTAGAGTTGCCTGATACTATATAAAATACTTAGATTGTATGACGTTTGGTCTTTCAATGTATATAAACTGAATTATCTTGCTAAATCTCACAACCCCACCTTTGTGAGCTACTACGGTACCAAACGTATGGTTTAATTTAAATGATATGAGTGTGACTTTGACTGAACCCTGACAAAAATTCAGACCAAAATTATAACTAGTATCGTTGTCGACGATCGACTTGACGATTTTGTTACGAAAATTATCAGTGAGGTAGGTAGAAGTTTGTCCTGAAATTTATTATAGCTTTATTCAAACCAGAATAACTTTTTGTGCTTGGCTTAGGTTAAGCATGAAATTAAGATAAAAGTGTTTTTATCTTATCTGTCCATCACTGCTGCAAAAATTTAAGTTTTAAATTAAAACCAATTGCAGTGTAATACATTAAATACATCAGAAATGTAGAAAAAACACAGGACCTTCTATTTTCAATGTATTGTATTGAAATAATCACTAATACCGATGAAATTGCAAAAATACTAAAAATTTGCGCATTGAGTGTGTCAATTTCTGGTGCCTTTCCTATGTATTCCGTCTGTCTAAATCTGTCTTTCTCAGCAATGCGTATAGATTTAACGCGCATATTGAGGCGCGGCCGGTTTACAAAATTTACTATATTACGGCATTGTAACGCTTGCACGTCTATCAATAAAGTTAATATTCGCATAGGTTTAATTATTACTTCAGCAAGGTAGCGAACGCGAAATCATTACAAATTACGTACACTTTACTTCATATTTTTACTGTACGATTCATTACAAATCTAACCGGTTATTGTGTTAAAGCAATAAATGAGCATCCTTATTGCAAAAAATCATATCACTGTCGTTGAAAGTTACGAAATTGAGAACATTTTAGTTATCTTTAATTGGTGATATTTAGGATTTTTTTACACAGGTTACGAAGTCATTTTTTAATTTTCGGTTCGGTTATTGTGTTTTTTTGTTTATTTTTCAATCTACTGTATTTTTTGTGTAGACGAATACTAATTAACTTTAAACTGAAAGCTCAAACATACATCTTCTTGTCAACTTCGTGAACGCACCTCGCCTTAATATCAAATTGGGCTTCTAACAATTTTAGCACACATGAAAAGAACTTAACGACAATAATAAGAGTTAACATAGTTTTGAGATAACAAGTGATATAAAACGATATGTGATCACCACTTTAGTTGCCATCTTTAAGAGTTATAAGTACTGTAAGATTATGCTGCTGATAATATAGTACGTGACCTAGATATCAGCCATACAATATCATTATTTTGTTATATCTATAGGTAAATATTTAAATTACTAGCGCAGTTTCATTTGCGTCTTTGCTCTGCTCCCGTCGCCAATTGCGTAATGTTACATAGTCTACCTTCCTCAGTAACAGGGCTATCATACGCAAAAAGAATTATGTATTCAAATCCGACTGGTTGTTTCAGAGATTAACACGTTCAAACAAACAAACAAACTCTTCCGCTTTATATGTAGGTATAATTAGTATATAGATAAAGCAAAGTCACTGTTTTCTTTCGTCTGTTTCGCTAACTTCTTCTAATACGGTTTTTCTTATCGTTTAGAGAATTTCAGCCGAAAGATTTATATTTTATGTATTAGGTACTAGCTGCTCCACACGGCTTCGCCCGCGCGTAAATATGTTTTGTATCCCTTCCAGACCGATTTTCAGGATAATTAGTAGCCTATGTTCGGCTCCGGCACTGAATCTATCTATATACTTACTAATTTTCATCGCAATCAGTTCAGCCGTTTAAGCGCTGACGGGTAACAAACACACACACATACGTATACAGGCACTTTCGCATTTATAATATTAATAGGATAGTAGGTAGATAAAAGCCGACAATTTCATCAAATTGTAAAATTGTCGTGATAAACATAATTATTGAAGCAGCGGCGGGTCGCCAGTAATATTTTAAGCCACTACAACTAAATTACAAGTGATTAGTTTCAAACCATTAGTTTAGCCATGAGACAATTGCTTCTAATAGCATCAATGACATTAAAATAAATATTCAGAAATACAGTTTAATTTAATCATCATTATCGTTTATAGATCTACATCTACATGAATTAGAAAGCAATTTTTAAAAGTTTAGGGAACACATCTATTGCTTTTCATAAACCACTTAGTAAATGCTTACAAATTACGTGTGACGCGTGTGACGCGGGGGACTCAAACATACAATTAACGGACAGATCATACACCCAGACCCAGACTATAAACAAATATTTGTAGATCACACAACGTTTTGTCCCGTAGGGCGATCGAACCCACAACCTCGTGCACAGCAGTCGCTTGCGCACTCACTGCACCAAGGAGGCAGTCATCTGTATCTAAAAGCTTTATTTCAATATGCTGTTTTACCTAAAATCGTAAGCGTCTAACTGCAGAGGCATTTAGTCTTTTGATAGACTTCTTGATTTTCGACTGCAAGTATATTGTAGCTGTACATAATAAATATACCTATAATAATTTTTAGCTGATCAAGTGATCACTGTCAGCGAAAATTGCTTACATTTTACGACATCTTGTTTTGCTTGATTTTATTTCAAAGGAGAGACAAGGCATAGGTTTTTCGCAGTTACGACTTACCTACTACGTATAGTAGGTAATTCGTAGCTGCGAAAAACAGTTGATACATAATTTACCGTTTACAATTTAACCACCAAGAAGTTTTGTGGGTTCTCGAAACAAACATTTGTGTGATCCAAAAATTGTTTCCTCGGGTTCCGATGTAATTAAATTTTGTATCCGTGACTGTTATGTTTGCAAATCTTCAAAAGATTTACTGCGAAATACGCTGGTTTCGCATTTCGACCAGTCATGTTTTATGTTCGTTATTAAATCCACTCAACATTTATTTTAATAACAATAGATTTAGTGTAATGTTCTGATAATTACAGTTTTGTAATAATTATGATTTATTCAACCAGGTGGCACTGGGATCACTCCAATGCTTCAACTTGTTAGACACATATGCAACGATCCTACTGACTCCACGGAACTACGTCTGTTGTTTGCCAATCAAACGGAGGAAGATATCTTACTAAGAAACGAGCTCGAAAGATACCAAGCTGAATATCCCCAACAGTTCAAAGTTTGGTATACTATCGATAGGGCTAATGAAGGTAAATATCTTTTCATATTTGTATTTAGTTTGTAAAGACTTATTTGGGATTTCGCGTAGTTTTTGTGGTGATCAATCTGTACGATGGATATGGATCCATGACAGACTTTTCCATTACTGTTTTTTTAAGGATATTTTTCGTACTATCAGTTCATAGAACTTTGAAATTCAGTATGTCATTCGTAAATAACTATAAGTACTTACGTAAGAGTATATGGTACAGATAATTAGTAGCTTGTAGTCAATTTAAATGCCACTTGTGCATTAACACAAACCAAAGTTGTTCCTGCAACATAGTGACGAAAGTTCCACTTGCTGTTAATGCAAATATTTATTACCTACGAACTTTAATACAAATAGATTGCCTCACAATATAAATTTATAATATGTGACATTTGTTATTTACAGGATGGAAATATAGCGTGGGTTTTATAAACGATGAAATGATTCGCGAGCACTTATTCCCTCCATCAGATGACTGTTTGGTACTAATGTGCGGACCGCCTCCAATGATCAACTTCGCTTGCAACCCGGCACTTGAAAAACTTGGCTTCCAAGAAAACCAACGTTTTGCTTATTAGAAATGCCTTCATAATTCCTACGTTTTACAGTGAGGCCGATCACAGTTAGGAAAAAATATTTTTATACTTTTTGGTTGCTGTTCTTTTGTTTAATATCACTATTTGTTTGTAGTATGATAGCAGCAAATTCATGTAGTAAAAAAAAAACTTTTTTCGTGGCGCAGTAAATGCATGCAACTGCTGTCCAAAAAGTTTGCAATGATTAACGATTTGGTTCTCTCAGAACAAAACTTTAATTTATTGTTCTCTATAGCTGAAGTCGTTAAAAAATCACTTCGACGCAGAAATATGTAAAACAGCTTATCTAAAAATATTCGATGTTCTAAAAAATAGTAGATCCATTACTAATGGTGCTATTTGCATATTTAAACATGTCATTACTCCGTACATATACTGTACAGGTTCCGTTATAAGTTCATTGATATTTACGTCTACTTACGACTAAAGTGCTTTATTAGGAAATAAATTATTTAATGGAAAATTGTGATTAGTTTAGTTAAATTTTAATCTGAAGTGTTAATGTTAGTTTAGTGAGTGTTTCTAAACAATTACTTCTTTACTATTGACACAAAAGATTGTAATAATGCAGGCAGAAAATATGATTGGAAGGATAAATTTTAATATGTAGGAAGAACACCTTTAAAGCAATAAGCCGTAGATATGTATATACTGTAACTTTAGCGCTTGTTCATTCCTTGAGAGACGCAGCTCTCCATTATAGCTAGCAATAACACAAAGTACAGACTCGCGTCTCTCGAGCGAACGACACAGGATTATCGGAAATGGCTCAAATTTGATAGACAATAAGGCTCAAATTATATTGAACCGTTAATGAACATAGTTCTGCCTTAGCAAAGTAGGATTCATAAACTCCGAACTTATTTTGATACAGTTTTATAGTACAATAATACTTACGTGTTTTATATATTTATCTTGTTATACATTTCGCATTTAATGTTATATAGTTGCTTTATACTGTATGGGAGAGCAATGCTCAAGGAAAACTAAAGACTTAACAAACTTTTCGTATGCTGCGAAGGCTTGATAATGTTGATGTAGTTTCATGATTAGGTAGTAACTGTTTAAATTTATGTTACGAATTCCACCATCATTTTATATTTTTATTTAAGAGCGTATACCTTCCACACAGTTAAGAGGTGTAGGACATAAATAACTATATTTTCTGTTTTACAAATTATGCCACTTAGTCAATCGGAGTAGGGATAAATGTTTAGTATATAGAAATTGACTGTAGTTACACTTTCTTACTATTGTGATAAATATAATGCAAAGCAAGAAATAAAATACACAACGTTTTACAATACTATTATTTTTAATTGACCTTATCTTCACCATATAATTATTATTATTAATTTATATAGTAAATTGAATCAAAACTACAACATTAGTAGTTATTATAACTATCAACTTAAAAGGCAGAGATTTATTTAAGACAAAAATTCCGTAAACTGAAAACTCAGGTTGCAAGAATTCTATTGTATAAAATATATCCTTAGCTGCCTTTAGTTTCGGTCCTGAAAAGTTAATAAAATCTAATTACTTCATCATCACACACTACACTGCTACGTAAGTACTCAGAAGAAATTTATTTTTTAATGATATTTCTATTCGATCTTGCCTATTCATGCCGAAACGACTAGAATCTACTAGTTATCTACCGGTGAATTTCGTATTTTATGGATTTGTATGCTAATGAAACCACTGATAAAGACGGCCGGTAGATGCAAAAGAGGCTTGCCTAAGCAAAAGAACTTGTCGGATTAGGTCCCTACCAAATACATTGATTATCAAAGTGAACAATGAATTTAATTGAAAATTACCTTCAAAATGACGTGACATCACGTAAATGCAGTACAGCTTTGTTTGTTTCGCTTCTTGAATGAAAATGTCGCTAATTATCGCCAACGATGTAAGTAGTACGAAGTAGTAAACTATCCAGACACTAGTGATGCCGATGTCTAAGTGGGAATACTACAAATAAACAAAGTAAAATAACTTATAAAGACGCAATCGTTAACTGCTTATTGATCATGTGATTTTAAAATATAAGATAAGGGTTTCTAAGTTCAGTTCAGGTTTATAGGTTCATAGTAGCTGGAGGTTAATTGACTGTCATTTTGTTACTGTTATTTCGACGTTCATATGTGTCACCGCTGTGGTCTTTATGCAATAAATTGTTCTATTCGATTATAATACATACCCGTTCATGTAAAGCGTCAGCCACTGCCTCGATTGTTATCAACGTCCATACAAATACAGTTGCAATCATGTTGAATACCTAAAAAATAACAAGTTGATCTTCTGCCTTCGTAGCTCACACTGTCAAATGTGGGTAATTAAAATAAATGAAACGTACCGTAAATCGAAACACTTCTGTGATCATTTTGTACGACATTAAAATCTCTCTAAGACTCAACACAAATTTACCCAAATCTAAATTCATATTGTCGTCCGCCGAAATAATTACATCTTCCACTATTATTCCAGAAATTGAGGCCACTCTGTTTTCCCAACAACCGAGATCTTTTAAAGAAAGATTGCATCTTATAATTTTATTTAGATATTTCAACCGTATTGTTAGATAATAGATCAAACTTCCAATTTGAAATACTTCTATGTAAGTAATTAGTAAACCCATTGCCCAAAAAATAGTAAAAATGGGGTACTCTAATGACAGAACAATGTAAAAGATAAAGCCACATTCAAATGTCCCTATTATTATTATCAAAATAAAAATATTCCAATAATATTGATTATACATTAATTTCTTAAATTCTTTCAACGGTAGGAGAGCGTCAATTTTCTTAATCATCAGATACAATTCAATCAAAGAAGCATTTTGACAACATTTAACATGAATCATGCAGGAGAAGTACGAAACATATTGTATTATACACCCAATAGTATTGGTAATGTAAAGTATAGTATCCTTAGCGTAATACTTTTTGTAGAAATGCAACTCAAAGTAGCAAAATGTAAAAGTAAAGCAAATAATCCAAATAAATGCATAAAGTTTTTGAGTTATCGTTGATGACGAAACTAAGTTCTTTGACACATTTATTCGAGTTGACGCTAGTAACGCCTGTAGCAAGTGAATAGGAGCGAAACACCTCACAAAAGACTCGTCTAGTAAAACCTCCGACATATGGGCAGGTTTTTACACATTTGGGGCCTATAAGTAACGACTAACACAAAACTGTGGTCTACAACTAAGGCCAAAATGAAAAAAGAAAACAGTATCACGAGTGGTAGAAGAATTACTAATGTAGATCTTTCCATTAGGTGCTGAAATTACATCGCATTATGACAATTATGTAGATAGATAATGTACCTAGGTAATTTGTTAATAGAAATAAATTATAGAGATACCTATTAGGTACTTCCACATGAGTAGAGCTAAACAACAGCAGTGCAACATATTACCTACGAGCGGCCC
The DNA here is from genome assembly GCA_963082885.1 of Parascotia fuliginaria. Lineage (NCBI taxonomy): Eukaryota > Metazoa > Arthropoda > Insecta > Lepidoptera > Erebidae > Parascotia > Parascotia fuliginaria. Next base: position 7,158,091 of record OY720175.1, read on the forward strand.
GCCTCGACTTCGCTCGGGTGGACATTTTTGTAAACATTTTGGGATAAATAAGGATACTTTTGTATGAGAATATAGAAAAGTGTTTTTATTTTCATGCAATTTTTTAAATTTTTCATTCCGTAAGAACCATTCTCGTACCTACTTTAAAAATATAAAAAAAGAATTAGCGAAATCGGTTCAGCTACTCTCGCTATTTGCGCTTAGCAACACATTCAGCGTTTCATTTTTATATTACAGATGTATATTGTATATATCTATCACGGCGTTGTGTGTAGTTGTTGAAATATTATTATTATTATAGGTATTAGTGGGTAGGTAGATAGGTAATTACCTAAGTAGTAAATATTATTTTTTATTTCTTCTGGTGGCAAACGAACCAACGCATGGTAGGTGTCTACACCACAGATATAGTTATGTAAATCTATATCTGTAATAAGCATAGGTACTTAAATACAGTTAACAGTACCTTACTGTAAGGACAGCATAGCGCATAAGAAACATCACAGCGGAGAGGTAGTTCATTCAGAGCTTAGGTACCTAGCTAACCTTACTACGAGTAAAAATAGGTACCTACCTAAGTACATGTTCAATAAAATAAAGTAGTATCATTTGGTTTTATTTCTCCCTAGGGTGTCTTTAGTCACTATAAACTCAATGTTCCAAACACATTCAAATCAGTTCTGCCGCATCGATCAGAGTGTCGTTATCTAATTCTCAATTATATAAAAAAGAATATGTACAAAAATGTATACAAACAAAATATTATTGAAGCTCTACCAGCGGATATATTAAATGATGATTTCATTCGAATATTTCGACCGATATTTTTAATGCAACGCATCCTCGGATTGCTTCGTGTTGACATTAAGTACAGATATCCTACAAGCCCACCTGGCTCTTATTTCTGCTATAGTGTTACACTGTGGACAGTAAATACTGCATGCATCATTTACTACGTGTTAAATGGCAGCTGCAAGAACAGCTACGACTCTATTTATGTTAATTATACCCTAATATTCGGCATTCTAATGAATGGAACGATCGGCATTATCATCGTAATACGAAATAATCTTTATGGAAACAATACAATTTGTCAATTGTATGTGAAATTACAAAAAATAGACCGTTATCTTAATATGAAAAATACCGAACGAGCGAATAAATTGTTAGCTAATTCTTTATTTGCGATAACTGTAGGTATTTGTACCGCATATGTTGCATGGGTAACTTTATTCAATGCAGTTTATATGCGAAATATCTGTGTTGTTATATTAGTCCCATTTGTAACAAGTATGGGCATCTACTTGGATATAGCACAAGTCTATTTTATAATTGCTTTTATTCTAACAAGACTAGACTACATAAATGATTTACTACAACGGAGAAAATCTAAACCAGATCTAAACCATTCATTCAGTGAAAATGAGGAAGTGTTTTCAATGTCATATTCTGACGAAAACTCCGATATTAAATCGTCTTACAATATCGTATGTGGAATGCATAGTGTATTAGATACGTTGTCCGACTTTAAAAAACATTACCAATTCTCGGTAAGTGGATAAAACTAATTAAGCTCGCCCAATACAATTTTCTTTTTCTTTTTGACGTGGAGAATATTTGAAGGCAGAGAATACAAGAATGTGTTTTTCTACTTCATCGTGCACCTTCCAAGTTCCTGCACTTGAAAAGTATTTTAATCAGTTTTTTTTTTCAATTATTTATCCATGTTAGAACGTTTACTTTAGGCCTTAGGGCTTTAGGCCTCACAATACCTAGACGAATCAATTCCTAGGATGATATTGTGTGAATATGGTCTTAAATATTTTTATGGAGAGTATTGTAATAAACGTCATACATAACTCTGAACCATACTAATTTAATTTACAGATATTTTCATTTATCAGCCAAGTCTTAGTCTGGACTTTAGCATCAGTACAAAACTTTGTAAGTTCAATGAAAGATCAGGTAAGATTTCAACCGCCAAGCAATGATTAGTAAATCGTCGCTCATCGTCATCACGAAGCTCATTTCTTTGCGATATAGGTAATCTCTTCAGTGCAGTCTTACGTTTGGCGTCGTTTTGCTTTGAAAGAACGCAACGAACTTAACTAAAGGAATGACGAACTCACTGTACCTACATACATAGCTTCACGCCTTTTTTTCTCCATAGGGTAAGCAGAGGTGTCTAACAACCACGTTTCGCCACTTATGTTGCATCACATGTAACAGGAGACGAACCTGTTGCCATTTTACAGAAAAATCTTAGCTGTATGTAGGTACTTACTTACCTAATACAAATCACGCGCTCTCAGGCGCTTTCATGTCTCATCTCTTTCTCTCATTTCTACTCTTTCAAAAAAATTTATACCTAACAATTACTTACAGAAAACTGTGGATTTCTCTTTAATCTTCAGTATAATTCCCATACTAATCCTCATAGTGACCTTAACTTTATTATTATGCTTGAAAGGTCAGGCTTTATCATCAAAACTAGAACGATCAAGGAAACTTTGCATCGATATCTTGGCAGTACAAACTAATGGTAAGTAATTATCAAAATTTACTTGGTTCAAGAGTACCAATTATGGCCATTAATACTTTCGATATCAACTAACAATTTAGAGCCACTTCAATTATATTTCTGTATCATTTATGCTTGTAAGCAATTAAAAATCTTAATAATTCAGAATGTAGGTGTATTTGTTTGTAAGCAAAGTATTGTTCGTTTACTTATATAATTATTTAATTAATTATGTGCCATTAAACAACTAAGGATAACAATAAATTAAGTCTGGCTCTATAATTATACTTCATCTACCTATTAAAGTGTGAGATATTAATTTCTTATCGTACTTTATTTTACTGGCAGGCATCGCCCGGCAACGTGCTAAGCAAGTTATATTACTAGTGGAAGGAAGAAATAGTATCACTATCTACAATGTCTACACATTAGGAACTCGTTTGCCATTACACCTGCTGGCCATCACAGCCAGTTACACCATTGTGTTACTACAGTTCGCATTGCTATAATTTAATATTTTCACTCAAATTTAAGATAAAAATGTTACAAAAGAAACAAAAGATTGAATATCTTTCCAAAGATATTCTTGATAAACAGTTCATTAAATCTTTAAGACCTATGTACATATTTCAATTAATATTAGCTTCTAGTCGAGTAAATATTAAAGATCGGTTCGTAACATCGCCATCGCTGCTACAAAAATTACATACCATCATCACTGTGATAGGAATCATAATCTTAGACGTTTTAACAATTTTAAAACATAATTTGATACTTGTAGATAATTCCACAATATATTTCTTGAGCATATGTGTAATAATATTACAGACGTTTACATTCATATGCAATGCAATCAATGTACGATTTGTAAAGGGCAGTGACAATGCAGATTTTTTTGTTAAACTCCAACAAATTGATAGATGTATGAAGATTGATCATAATAAAATCTTAACAGGAATGATGTTCAAAGGAAATATATTTTCTATTTTATGTGTATTGATTATATTTAGTACATTCTTGGCAGCAGCAAGCACAAATCCAAATATTTCAATGTTGGCACTACTAGGTATCATTTATACGCAAATAAATTTAATCACAGAAATATCTTTGTGTTCTAATATTTTTGTGTACTTCATAGTACGTGCTCGGTTTATGAACAGCATCTTGTTTAATTATGCACACAATATGCAAGCTGAACATGTTTTATATTTAAAGAATCCGTGTAGAACAATGTTTCCTACCCAAAAGTTTTTGAGACAACTGGCTGCTGAAACACATACTTTTATGTCCAGCGAAACAGATGTGTATTTGAAAGAAATTTTAAATGGATTTGCAATGTTTCAAACTGCTTTTAGATTTCAGGTAAGTAAAATGTACTTAGTAGGTACATATTATTAATAGGTAGTTCATTAGTTTTGTTCAAAAAGGATTTTTAGTAAGTGATATGTCCCTGCAGCAACTATCTACAGCAGACTTGTAGATTGCCTAAATGATACAAGAGTTAATGTTATTAGCTTTCTTAAATTATGTTATAATACATAAAAAGTATAGATACTCTAATTAACTTATTACATAGATATTATGTATTTTATTTTCACATAATAAAAATAATTACAGATTTTTATATTTTGCGTCAAGCTGGTGGCGTCGTGTCTGTTAACATTCGAATTTGTACTGTTTGCCGCACAAAACGATGTAAGTAAAAATAAATCTCGTCTCGATAAGTAGGATGTATTTCCTTAAAGTACTTAGGTACCTAAGTAGGTTCCTATTGGATTTTAGTCTCTGTGTTCAGATATTTTGGTTGAATAGGTACAGTAATTTTATTATTAAACCATGATAGGTAGGTAGATAAATACCTACCTACACAACGTTCACGTCTTTGTCGTATGATAGAAGACGAACGAAGCCTACTTAGGCCTACCTTAAGTAAATGTAGTTACGTTTCTTTACAGACCGTAGAGCTCGCCGATAGCTTAACTCCGGCAGTTTTCACACTAATTGACATCATAGTCGCCCTAATTCTAATCATCCGCAGTGAGATATTCCTCAGAGAGATAAAAAGGACTAAACATTTGGCTATCACCATTATGTCCTTCCATTTCGACGGTAAACCTTTTTACTTAAATTTGAAAATGCACTGTACGCCAACTGTATAAAAACGGGCCAAGTGCGTATCGGACTCGTACACAAACTGAAGGTAGGTAGAGAAAATTAAAGCCCACAACTGTTAAGTAAAAAGTTTAAAATGTAAACTGAATAGCATGTTGTTACTTTTTAAGTTTATGGTTACTTGTATCCTAAGGTTTAGGCAACGTATCTATCTATCTATACTTAGTCCATTTTACTGTCGTTTAGTTAAATAACCTTGTCGTTTTATTTTATTTTAGGACGTCTAAGAGAAAAAGCAAAGAAGATGTTGAAGATGATTGAAGAAATGCCTCCACGCTTATCAGTGTATGCAATGTGGGAGTTAGACGCACACGTTCTACTTCAAATGTTCATGTTAATCACCGGCCTTATTGTAACCCAGCTACAATTTGTGTTTTTGTAATTACTAGCGCTCAGACTCGCTTCGCATCGGTACTAAAAGTTGTTGCTCGTTTTCCGCTTGATGCGTTTAGTCAGTAGGTATTCAGTCAGTACCTTTTATCTCAGGCTAGCGATGCCGACATAATATAACTGCTTATTTACTCGGCAGAGGTGGTTTAGGCACATACACCCAAAAAAAATTGTGCACATAATAGGTATGATCAATCGTTTATTTTTAATGATCATAATGTGAATAATAATAATACATTTTATGCTTTAAATCTTTATTCAAATGCCTATTCTGTGTTTTAATAAACTATTACAATAGGTAAGTATGTTAAATTACCTCAACTTCAACAATACAAGAAATGTAACTACAGTCTTTAATGAAAAACATTGTTGAAACAGGCACTTTTATGCGCCCTGATAAAGATCAAATTTGTTTGATAAATGTGTTGGTCAAACTTCGTTTTCATCAAACTACAGCTTAAACGATCAAACCAAAGATCAAACAGATTTGTTAACTTGCCCTTACATTAAGTTTTCTCATTTTGTGATTTTATTCGTGAAACAAAGATTTTGTTTGACAAACACCCCAGTTCACGTTCAACTTGTTTGTCAAGCACAATCAAACACGCCATCAATCAAGGTTTCAAAGTAAACACGTAGAATATTTAACAAACGCCTCAAATACAGCTACACACTATCAAATAATTTGACAAACACGTAAATTTGTCAAGCAAATTTGACCGTTTACAGGGCGCTTTATAAACACTTATAAACTAAAAAATTATACAGTTACTGGACGGATACCTATAATTAAATCTATAGTTTACATATTGCTGTGTAATATAAATATAAAATGGTAAAAACTTTTATATGAGGACATTATTTTGCCATATTCAAAACTACCATACCATAGCTAAAAGTTATAAATTTTTCATAGGCATTGCCTAAGTCTGCCCACCAGAGACTAAAGAGCAGTAACAGCCCTTTTGTGATTTTTCGTTTTATTAGTGATTCTGAAAGCGGGTTTCTTAAGCTTTCTATTGAATTAACTTACTTATTTCTAAGACTATTAGAATGGTTTTTATTTAACAGTTTTCACTTACTGCAAACGAAAAAAATTAACAATTTGGCGTGATTTCCCAACTAAAATACAGTATAAATTATACTGCAGATTAAATTTTAAGGTTTCATAACTAAAATGCAGTAAGCAATATAATTTTACAGTTCTTTAGATAGTTTTATATTTCTGGAAAAAAATTAAAAAAAAAATTAATACGCAGTAAAATTTACCGCCATACAAGCTATTTTTACTGCAAATTAAGAAAATACAATTTATTGTCACGAACTCCCAACTAAAATGCAGTAAAATCAAAGCTTGTCGCATTTTAGTTGTGAATACTTAACATTCTTTTATCATTATAAACTGACTAACACGCAGTAAAATACAGCATTACTGCAGATTAGTTTGGATAGCATAATGACACAGATATGATTATTCCTAGCTAAAGTGCAGTTAATGTTTTAAATAATAAGAAATAAACGGTCTTTAAAATGTGAACTAGCTATTTTTCTTACTGCACTAGTAAATTGAACACTTTTTTCTTAAAAAACTAACTAAAATGCAGTATTTTTTTGACCTTACTGCATGTTAGTTGGGTTTCTTGACAAAATAACTGATCCAAACGCAGTAATAGGGCTTTTTGCTGCATTTTACTAAGTTTAAAATGGTATTTTTTACAAAAAAGGCTATGCAGTAATAGGCACCAAAAAGAATAAATGGCCATAATAAATTCAGTTATTAAGATATATTTTTTTTTATTGCTTTAACGTGTGAACCTATGCCTTTACAACCTTTCTGCATTCAAATTTTTTTGCTTATACATTCTGTTGATTTTTTAAAATCAATTCTTAACTTTAAATGCGTTTTACTCGAAATCGTGATTTTGCTGTTACTGCACTTTAGTGTATGGTGGGCAGAAGTGATGTGCTCAACAGGCAAATACTTAAATCAATCGCTTGTTTTCCAAGTAATGCCGACACAATCGTGGTCACAAGCATAAGTACAATACAGTCTCGGCGAACCGCGAATTTCAATAAATATCATATTTTGTAATATCTGTGTGTGAACTCCAGATCTTAAATGAAAATATTTACACTGGTATTGTACCATCATCAAACCACACTCTTTCTAAATGCTGCATAGAACCTGACCCCATAAAATTATGTGAAGAGGCTTTAACTCACAATAATTAATTAATTTTATTGTTGTCGCCCAATAATAGTTAGACTACTAAAAATACTGGAGGGGTTATTTTTACGCACAGGCGTTTATTTATTACTATTTATTTTTATTTCTACTTTTTTTGTAAATAAACTGATTTCATTTTCTACTTAATAATAGAATTAGAAAAATTACTTATAGGTAGTGCTCTTTTTGAAAAGTTCTTATTTTAAAATATTTTTGTTTCATATGAGAAGAGGCCTTTCCCTTCCGTTGGAATAAAATGAGCCATACTGATGAGTTATTTATGTTATAAATTCATCAGAATACAAAACTTGCACCTTAGTATACAATAAATCCATGATTATAATGCTTAAAGTATGTCATCTGATCCACAATAATTACAATACATGTTTTCTAAAAATCATATACTTGAAATATAAAAATGTATAATAGTAAATATATAATAATATATAATATCACAACAACTACACACTACGCCATCTAGACCTAAAGTAAGCATATTTATAGTTTGTGTTATGGGTTCTAAAAAGTGGATATACATACTTATTTTTCTTTGTAAATACATACATACATATTATACATAGAAACACCCAGACCAATGCAAATAGACATGTTCATACACACAAATATTTGCACTGAGCGGGAATCGAACCCGCGACCTCTGCGTGGCAGTCCGTACACAGTACCACCAAACCATAGAGGTTGTCAAATGTTACTGGGTTGCATAAAAATCAATGAACAATCATGAATCTAGATGCGTCGTAAGGCTATTTTGTATTGTCATATTGTAAGTAATAATGAAGAATTTGAACAAACATGACTCTTGATATTATGACACAATAGATGTCCGGCCGGCCTAGTATGCGCGCAACTAGAAAAAATTCTATCTCAATGTCTATCAACTCTATCATGGACAATTAAGTGTTTATTTAACTCTAGCATAATAAGGCGAAAATGTTAGGAAAAACGTGATATAAGTAAATCGGTATTCACAACTTCTCTGTATGAAAAGAGGTCTTGTGACAGTAACAGACACACAGGATTAATAACAAATTTTCGTCTCTTGTGCGTGTGGTACATAAGTCGATTGCTAGACCCGCTGTTGTATCTAAAATTAGTGTTATTGAATATTTTAAGATAACAAACAGGCTTTATAATGATGGTCAAATATTAATAAGTTTGAGATTCTAATTAGAGATTGTCATTCTCGACATGAAACAAATGTCTAGTTTTTTAATTCACTTATTTAACTATAGCTTATTTGTAACTGAGTGGCCCTTTTATTTAATACACATTGCCAAATCCTATTTCATTATTGTGTAATTGCCAAGCTTTCTGCCAAGCATCTGAGCAAGATGACCTTTATTGCATCACAAAATATAAAATTCTGCTTAAATCTTATTTGAACATTTTGTATTGCGATTCGGCATGTGGTCTATAGTGGGCCATAAAATTGCTAATATGCTTGGCCAAATCGTCATTTTTGTAAGCCGAGAATGCATGCACCAAGACTTATAAATGCTAGGTACAAATACGATTTTATAAAATAGTAAATTTTTTTAATATACCTACCATCATCTACCCAGATAATTTTTCAGAGATTCATCAATTTAGGAAGCCTTGCACTATGTAAAGACTACATATTATATCACTCAGTTTTTGGTAAATGTGGCCTTGAGTGAGGGGACATCAAAACAACAAATATATAAGTCCATACACACATGAAGGAATTAGTAACGCCATTGTGGTTGATATGCTTGACGCAGCGTTACAGCGGTGGTCAAGGAAACAGAAACACCATGTAGTTTGATCATACCAATCTCTGAAATACAAAAAAGAGGACATGTAGTTTCTTTGGTTTTATTTTGTTAATTATAATCCACATTATAAAGAAAGCTCACAACTGCTACAGAACATTAAGTCTTGAGTTACAGAGCAGGTTGCAAATCTACCATCACTACATAGTATAAAACAAAGTCGCTTCTCGCTGTCTCTCCCTATGTATGCTTAGATCTGTAAAACTACGCAACGGATTTCGATGCAGTTTTTTTTAATAGATAGAGTGATTCAAGAGGAAGGTTTATATGTATAATTCGTGCAAAATATAATAGAAAAACACTAGTAATTTTAGAGGTTTCTAATGTAATGCAGGGACATAGCGGTTGCGGCAGTACCGGCCGGGGGCCGCCACCCTCTAAAGAAAACAATGACCATGTTTGTATTATCTTAACGACGAAAAAGCTGTGAACGTTGTTTAAAAAGACATTCTGTAGTATATTTAGTATCAGCATAATACCTGTACGACGCCGGGGCGGGTCGCTAGTTAGGTAATTTAATTATGTTTGTTTCTATATGTAGATACAGAAACAAACATTTCTGGATTACACCATTTACACCCACAGTTGAACAATTGACAATATATGTAGTGTTGAAGCAACCATCCCTACTGCTGTCATGCAATCAACGTATATAAGATTTCTAAAATGTTTAATGTTACTACTACTCTTTATATAAAGAATAATTACATTAATATAACAATATTTACCTCTTTATATCAAGTTCTTTGATGGTATTATTAACATAGTTAGCTAAATTGACATCTCTGGCAGCTGGACGGCAACCCTCATAAGTGTCCGCTGGAATATCTGTGCGGAATGCTCTGAAGTTACTCAGGCAATCTCTTGTTATTACTGTTTGTGCTGGAATAGAATGCAATCACATGTGAATAAAAAAAATTAAATAAACTAATATAGTATTTTCTTTGAAATATGGTTTGAATATAGGCCATTTGGTATTTGTGGCCTAGTAAGTTATATAACAAAACAGAATATAACAAAACAGAATAGAACAAAACAGAACAAATACCAGAAGTCCTGGTTTAAAATTTTTCTCTAAAAATCATGCCAAAAATAAATGGTAAGTATAATAATTTTAAACAATAAATAAAGGGTATTATTTTAGTAACAAGCTGTGGAAACAAGGTAAAAGATAGGCATACTTAGGCTCTTCTAGTCTATTGTGCTTACATACATAGTAATTGCTATTTAATAAAATATACATTTTGCAATAATATACCTATGTCCCAGATACAATACTATTGGAGCTTTTCTGTAGGTATGTGAAACATGTATTAAGATTGGTAATGTATTAATATTATTTTAACAATAGGTAATATGTAATATACCTCCTTTCCTCTCAATAAGTTTGACACAGATGTCTTCAGTATCAGGGCAAGGGTTACCTAGATATCCTACACCACGCCAGTTAAAAGGCTCCATACATCCTGGAGTGGCTGCAGTACACTGATAGCACCATAACGCTAAGCCTATAAAAAGTCGATTGAAGTTTAACAATTTTACAAATTTTATCAAAATACAGTGCTATTGTATAATTATATTTGTATACAGTAAACAAGCTGTATTCAATAAATACACAACAAAATAATAGCCGATAAGCGAACTAACAATAAAATTCAGAAGGATAACCACACCCATTGCACTACAAGCATGAAATGAATTATTAAAACTTGTTTTTATACTTACAGTCATTCAAACACGCCATAAAACTTACTAACAAAATATATTGCTTCATGTTTAAAATAATTTTCCTTATTTTGAGTTACAAATAATTGTAGTTTACAAACAGTAAACAATGTAACTTCTGCATCTAGTTTCACTGACCGACCGACCGCAGTTGACCGCACCGCGGAATGCTTATAATGCAGAATGTTATAGGGAAGGATAGGGAATGGTTGCTACGAATCTACGATGATCGATTATCATCAATCGATGTTGAACTAACATCGATGTTGATAGAAGAAATATAATTCATCATCATCATCATCATCATCATATCAGCCAAAAGACGTCCACTGCTAGACATAGGCCTCCCCCAATTTTCGCCATCGTACCTGGTCGTTCGCCGCCCTCATCCATCGGTTGCCCGCCACCCTTATAAAGTCGTCGGTCCACCTTGTGAGGGGTCTGCCCACGCTGCGTCTTCCGGTTCGTGGGCGCCACTCTAGAACCTTTCTGCCCCAGCGGCCGTCAGTTCTGCGAGCTATGTGTCCTGCCCATTGCCACTTCAGAGAAGCAACTCTGCGAGCCACGTCAGTCACTTTGGTTCGCCTGCGGATTTCTTCGTTTCTCAAACGATCGCGCAGGGAGACGCCTAACATAGCCCGCTCCATCGCCCTCTGAGCGACTTTGAGCCTTCGGATAAGACCCATAGTTAGCGACCACGTCTCTGCTCCGTATGTCATCACTGGCAACACACACTGGTCAAAGACCTTGGTCTTAAGACACTGCGGTAGTGCGGACGAGAAGATATGTTGTAGCTTTCCGAACGCTGCCCAGCCGAGCTGGATTCGACGAGTGACCTCTTTCTCGAAATCGGACTTACCTAATCGGACTGTTTGTCCCAGGTATGTGTACTCGTCAACGAGTTCGAGCATCGAGCCTCCGACCGTAATAGGAGTGGGTGTAACATGGACATTGGTCATGACTTTAGTCTTGCCCATGTTCATTTTTAGGCCCACTTGTCGAGAGACTCTACTGAGGTCATCGAGCATTGCACTGAGCTCCTCCACGGTCTCAGCCATGACCACGATATCGTCCGCGAATCGAAGGTGAGTGATGTACTCGCCGTTTATGTTGATGCCAAGTCCATTCCAGGTCAGAAGCTTGAACACGTCCTCCAGTGCAGCGGTGAACAGTTTCGGAGATATGACATCTCCCTGTCGTACTCCTCGCTGCAACTGGATAGGCCTTGAGCTCTGACCATTAATTCGTACTGACATGGTGGCGTTTTCATACAAACACATATCTATGTTATCGTGATCTATATAGATAAATTCTTTGATCTCGATGTTAACTCACGACACGAACAAAGCAACCTGGTATAATATTCTGGTCCCATAAAATTATGTCCAACAAAAAAGAAAATATCTTGAGAAACAGTTTTTAACACATTTGCAAATACCAGATATCAATATTTTTTAAGTTAAATTCAAATATTATGTCACTTTTTCACACTTACTTTATTAAACTGCTTTCGAAAGAATTTCGTCCAATATAATTGGCACTTTAAGTGTATATCTGTCTTTTTTTATTGCTGATAGTGGCCGACCACCAAACAGTCTACCTGATGGTAAGTGGTAACTGTCGCTCATGGACGACTCAGAGCCCCTGGCATTGCTCCTGCACTCTGGCTCTGACTTTGCGATGCCGCTGCCTACCTACCGTGAAGAGAGTGGGGTAGGTGAAGGGATTGAATGTGGTGAGAAAAAGAAAAGGGGAGGACATTGGATCTTTATTTATTTTATGATTTCAAAAGAAAACAACGATGTTATTCAACATCGGTGTTTTCTTTGTGAGAAATATTAAAAATCGATGTGCAACGATGTTGACATCAATGTCAACATCGATAAATTTATCGGCATCCCTTGAATGTTGTGCAGTTGACAGTTTTGACATTTGACAGTACTACGACATTACAAATGTCAAATGTGTTTTGAGACGGTTCAACCAAATTGAATGAATTCAATTCCATTGAAAAGCATTCATTATTACTGCACATTACCATTATTGTAAATCATGGAAATGTCCATTCCATTCAATGTTCATTTAACGCAATACTTTTGTGCGATGTCGTCGCGTCAACAATAAAATTACATACTCATACTCATTTCAAAAAAGGTCGAAATTTTTTAATGGCTAAATTTATAAAAATCGTTAAACATCGAATAAAATAGGTACCCGTATATTCAACCATGTTCAATATTGTCACCATTGCTTGCATTGAAAGCGTTGAGTTCAATAGAGCTTTCAATGAGGTTGCGCAATCGCATTGAAATACTGAATTAATGTAATTGAAAGCAATATTGAACAGATCAATGTAATATCGGCTTAATCTTGTCAATATTACTCATCACCTCAATAAAACTAGATAAAGATAATAATATTATATTTATTTGCAAAAAATATTAAACAAGAGTGATTATCTATACTTACATATAATAAAATTGGAGTGTCTGTTTGTGATATTGAAATAACCGTTTTTTACTACATGTATATGAATAATATATATATATACGGTACTTATACCAAAATAACATTTTTTACAATTTTTGTCTGTCTGTCTGTTTGTTCCGGCTAATCTCTGATCTATTAGCAGGTAGCTGATGTAATAAGGAGTAACATAGGCTACGTTTGTTTTAGAAAAATCTTTTATTTTAGAAAAATAAAGTAATCTTGATCGACTGTTAGGAAACGAAGTTCGCCGGGTCAGCTAGTTTATAATAATGTAATGCCATATTTTGTCAAACGACATGCATTTTTTTTCTAAAATAATACTTACCCAGTGCTTACAAAATAATAAGTAGGTAAGTAAGTAGATATAATTAGCCACTAAATTTAGTAGTGTAGGTAAGTAAGTAGATATAATTAGCCACTTAATTATGCTGATAATATAAACAATCTTGCTCCTCTACGCAATTTTTTTAATAACATTTAACAATAAAACTATAATTTATTCGATCACTATGAAATATCCAATATGTATTTTTTTTAATAAGGGTTTAGGGTTTTGCAGTCATAGAAAGGAGTCACAGTGCCGTGCTTTTTTACCACACAGCTGACAGCAGCACACTGTGCATAGGCCAAGGTGCAAGGAGATGCACTTTTATCCGTCGAAAAAAAAGTACTAAGTACAAAAAAGAGTAAGAATGTCTACAAATTTACTAATATGTCTATAATGTAAACTTCTACAGGTTGCGTCCAAAATTTGTTGTCCAGCCTAGTTAATAAATTTATTGTCGTCCAACTTACATAGGTACTAATATTTTTTTATGAAGACTGTGCATAACGCATATAAAACGCAGTATAGAAACACAGAGATGTAGGTAACCCTCTGAAAGTAATTCAGGCAGCGCGCTCGTATCTATGAGTAGGTACCTCAGTAGGTACTTACCGCAAAAAACAAACATCCAGCCAACCTAGAATTTGTACGAAACATAATTTTATCGGTTTTATCAGTAGGTACTTTTGCGTTTCATTCACTAAGTAGAAGCTGTTGCGGTCTTAAGTACCTTACCTCTTGGGTTGTCTTCCTTTTTTTTCCTCCTTGATCTCTTTCTTCCTCTGAGCCAAAGCGTGTTTTTAGCATTGTTTACACAACCATGTCTATAATATGCTTTAAGATGAATTAAACGGGCAGCTGAAGAGCGTTGCTAATTTCGTAAAATAGGTAGGTAGAGATCTAAGTATCTCTACCTACCTATTTAGGTAGGTAGTCACTAGTTTTTATCCATTTGTAAGTATTACAGTATTGTACACCTTAAAAAGGTTACAGTTATTTATTAAGTACCTCCTGTTAACTGTAAAACTCACTTACTAAACAATAAGTTGCATTCGAAAAGTCATAACACCTGCAACTATTAAACCTGGGTTTTCCCAAAATAGTGAATTGACTGATAGTGATAACGTACGTTATCAAAAAGATTGAATGCCCAGAAAAGCTACCGAGCTCTCGATGTACAATTGTACATTATCATGACAAATCACACTAAAAAAGTAGGAGTCGCGTGTCTCCATGGCCAAACAATTTCCAATGAAAAAGGATATTGGTATTGGTATATACGGGCTGTTTTCCGCAACTCCACGACAGTGCGCGTATTTTGCGTGTGGGTGGGCGGCGATCACTCGATCCATCCCAGCTCCTCGAGGAAGGCCAGCAGACTTCTGATGTCCCCGGCGATCTCGTGGAGTGAATCCGGGTCGCCAAAGTATCTTTAAGTGGCGACCTCAGGGCAGCGTAGCAGTATGTGTGCTGTTGTTTCGTCTGCCCGCATGCAAGCTCTGCACAGCGGGCTGTCTGTAATTCCCATTAAAAATTAGGTGTTTATTGAAAGAACCATGACCGGTGAATAGTGAGCGCGGCTGTGACTGTGCGAAGTTGCTGTTTCGACAGCCGGAGCACCTGTTTTGTGAAACGAGCATTTAGCTCTGGCAGTTAAAAAAGGATAATTTATCAGGCAAATTTCTTGTCATTCATACATTAAAAGCTGTTTAAAAAGTAAGTAACCATAATGCTATTTCGTATTTAAGAACGTTTCAATACCTGTTAACTACTTTTTGAATTGTTAAAATTGGACATTCTATTCAAAAGATATTACATATTTATTAAAAATGTCAATATTAACAAAAATATACACCCCGCGAGCGCAGTGAGCAACGCGGCGTAAGAGAGGGCGAGCATCGAAAGTGCGGGCCAGGCCAGTTCCATATCTATGTAATTTCAAAGTAATGAAAGTTTTAATTAGCATACCTATAAGTTAAATTATCTTTATTTATCCCAAGATGTTTAAAAAAATGTCCACCCGATGTGTGTCCCAATGTGCGAAGCCGGGGAGGAAACCGCTATCTTGAATGTTCTTCTTCTTATCTTGTCGACACAGGCGAGTTAAATCTGTGATGACCAGTACGCTGCCACTAACAGTGCGTTGTCTGTAGCGTTGTACAAGTCCATGCGTGTACAGGTGATAGGGCACGCAGAGCTGGATAATAAATGTGCCATGGTCTGGTGAGAGACACCACACAAGCAAGCAGTTTTCGAGCTATAGCCCCAACTGTGCATGTTCTCCTTACTTCGGTCGACTACTTGAGAGACTGTTCAAAGACTTCTATGTTAGGTAAGAAAAAGAAGAAGTTAAACAGTTTTAAATAAGAATTCTGATAAAACATTATATTTGTATCTAATACTTAAACATACATACATGGAATAGTCTGTATACATCTTCTATATGTATAAAAGCGAAAGGTCACTCACTCACTCATCACGAAATCTCAGAAACTACAAGTGCTAGGAATATTAGAAAAATATAATATGTATTTTTCCTAAGATACAGACAGGTTTCCTGCCTAGTTTGGGAAGGAGGATCCTAGACCTAGTTTCATTTTGTTGTACTGGTTTTTGTTTTAACATCTTAGAATTTAAGTCAACTCTGTATGTACAAATTACTTATTATTGAATAAAAATTATTATTATTATTATTATTATATTATTATTAAATTTTGCATGTGGGTTCCTTTTAGAACGTAGGTACTCACTAAGACGAGATTTTGTGAAATTCATTCTGTAGGAGGGTAAACAGGGGTTGCAAAGTTTGTACCTATGAAACTTCTATAGTTTTGATAGTAGGGTTTCCAAATTACTAGAAAATACTAATTATTTAATTAAGTTAATTAATTTTCTAACCAACCCTTACAAAGGGGTGAAATAGGGGGTATTAGTTTGTATGGAAAATCTTTTATTTTTAAAGCTATCGACTCCAAACTCATATAAATACTCTTTACTGAAATTAGTGAGGCATCATCTATTCATAGTATAAACGGAAGTCGCTAGAAAGCGTCTGTCTCTCCGTTTGAACACGCTAATCACGAGAACTACCCAATGGATTTGGATGTGGTTTTCACTATTATATTGTGGATTACTCAGACTTTCACTATCAATATAGATGCACTATACATCAAAAGATACATCAACCAATCACAGCCAAGCCAGTAACGATAATATTAAACCGAAAAAGTTACCCGCCAGCACCCTATTATGCGATGTGTTTATATCTAACGGGCCCCCCTTAGCTAGAGCGATGAAAGTGATGAGAGCGGTTAGCTTGTTCAATGTACCTACCTACCAAATGTAATGAAGTGGTCCAATGTACCTCCGTTGTATCCACAGAAATGACCTCTGAAGTCGATTTCCATCCAGCGGGGCCCTCCGTCGTTATCAGGCCGAGATACCTAAAAATGGTGTCAGATGAAACTTGGCCCAATGTACCTTCCTAGTCATGTATTTGTTATAAACATTTTTGATGATAAAATAATAAATACGTTATGTTCCTAACAGTTTTTTCTGTTTACATACCATTACTACCGATGTACAAAATAATAATTAATTTTGAATTTGCGGACCATACTTTTGTGGCTGCCCCGTGTTCTACAAACAGACTATTTTGTATGAAAAGTACCTTTTTTTTGTTTAGGTAGAAAAACCGTGAAAAATTTGGTAAATAGTGAATAACTGTGAGGTACATTGGGAAGACATAAGAATGGACAAAGGGCACTGCTGGCTAGACAAAACTTTGAAACTTAATTTCTGGTATACCATCAACTTTCATCGCTCTAGCTAAGGGGGGCCCGCTAGATATAAACACATCATAGTACGTTGTACTAATGTGGCAAGTTCAAAGTATTTTTAACCCAATACAAAAATTTAAACCTAATCAAAGTAATATCACTAATTATTAGAACCGTTTCACATAAATAAAAATGACCAATGAAATGATGATATAAATCTGACGTATACTTACCTTAAAATATATCAAAAAGTATGTAAAAACGTAATTAATTTGTAATTTTCTTATACTAAAAACGCACAAGCAGAAACAACATTATTTTAATTCATTTGGTACGAATTTGCTCGAGGGCATAATGTCACACAGCGGATACAAGATATGCGATGATATTTTTTTTTAAATAGTCACTTAGAAAGCGACAGAGCAGGCTATGTTAGAAGAAAGGACTTCTATAAATTTCATTTAAGATCAATGTTTAATCTCAATATGACAGATAGCTGTAAACCTTACTTTAAACAGTATAAAATATTGACTTTGCCGTCTTTATACATCTTAGAAGTTCTGATGTTTGTGAAGTCAAATCCTGATTTGTTTCCAAGACTGGCAGATGTTGTACCTCGAAGCAGACGTGATAAAGATAGATTATGTCTACATCCTGCTAAAACTGCACTTATGCGCAAGAGTGTTATATGCATGGCACCAACAATATTTAATAAAATTCCTAAGGGTTGGAAAGAACTTACAAATGTGGCTTTTAAAAGCAAGCTTAAATTAGTATTAATTGATAAAGCATATTATAACATTACAGAATTTTTAAATGATAAATTGTAATTCATAATTATTAATACAAATAATATTATATTTTAAACGTAGTCATCAAATTTATAAAAATGTAAAATTGTGATTGAATTAATGTCATGAATAATTACCTGTTAACATTTGCACGCCATTGTATAATGACAAACATGTCGGATCAAAACAAACTGTAACATCTTGCATGCAATTATATGTACACACATGTTTAAGCAAATAAAATTATCTTATCTTATCTTATCTTATCTTATCTTATCTTATCTTATCTTATCAACTTATAACTTATATTTATATAATAACGTTAATTTTATTTATATAATAACGGTTAAGTAAGTTGAAAGAAGATCCTGATATCATAAGGACAAAAGAACAATAACAATATATGTAACAATTATTTTGTTTCACCTTGTGAATTTAAAAATATTATTTTTTAAGTTTATAATTCAATATACCTACTTTATTTAATGCATACTGAATTAAAAATAATCAATCATATTTAAGTACTTTCCTCGTTTTACTACCTATTTTTATCGGCATTATTTTTGTATTCGTAAAAATTCCGATAGTTTAAGGCTGACGTTGTTGAAGCCCAATCGTAGGCGCTTGGGAGCTTGTCTTATTGAAACTATGCCTGGCGCGAAATTTATGAATAAGGTACTGGCGGCCCACCCTTGGACCTAACAGTTACGGCAGTACCGGCCGGGTGCCGACATTCTGTAGTAAATATGCTTCAGAATGTCTTTAAACCGTTCACAGCTTTTTTTACCAGGGCGAGTCACTGGTTTGCATATAAATAGAACTCTAAACGCAATGATTTCTTATTTTTATACAGCTTGTATAAAACATATTTTAAAATATAGCTTCGATTATACAATAAAAATTAAAAACTACGGAATATGACACTAAATTGCGACGTTGCCACTGATGACGCGTAAACGCTCCAATAATAATTACTTAGTCTTTAAATAGGTACGTTTGCCTGTAAAATACAAATGATGCTTTCTACCTGTCACTATATTTTAGGTAGGTTTTTATTTCAATATTACCAAAACAGAAAACAATTTTTTTTGCCAGAAATTCCACATAAACATAATAGTCTAAGTACCTACCTTCAGTAAGGTTCAGCGAAAGATTCTTGAGATTAGTAAGTTGAGATCTGCTATCTAAGGTTGTCAAAATAGATAGTCTGTACTTTACTGAGGAAATATATATTTATGAAATAAAAAATCTAAGCATTTAACAATGTAAAGAGTATCTGGCTAGTACTTATTTCACAATTTCGTTTCAAAATAATTATGATACAATTAAAAACCCTCATCTTCAACTGCAGGTTTTTCGGGCGGAAACAATTGGTTTCTGAGCATTATTATATCATCGGTATTCAAGTCGACGCACATAGTTCCGACGACGTCCTCTATACCAATAGTACCATCATTTGTGATATCTACTTCTTTTATAAGATATTCCAGTTGTTTCGGTGGCATCCGATGACCCATTGTACTCAGAACTTCTTTAAAATATTCCCGGTTCATCATATTTGTTTTGTCTGGATCGAGAACTTGTAAACCCGCGCGCAGCTCCTCCTCTATAGGAAACTCTTTTTGTCTGAGCGTAACCATTTTGAGAAATTGGTCGTATGTAATATGTCCTTCTGGATGTGGCGGCCTAACACAATATTCTATTAGCTCTTGCAACTGTTCCGGAGTATAGGTCATGAGCATCAGTGCTTTTAACATGTATATCAATTCCTTTTCAGTAATATAATTTTTTATATCAGAATACGCTGGAGTATAATTTTGATATTCCTCCCAAAGCTGTTCCACTTCGGCTATTTGATCTGGCCGCAGCTCAAAACGTGGTTTTAACCTTTCTAGGGAGTCACTAAAATTATACGGTGCAGCTGGATCTGGCGGCGGTTCCTCAACGTAAACTTCTTCTTCTTCAACCACATCCACAACCGCCTCTTCTTTTTTTACTTCTCCTTCTCCCGCAACTTGCTCTTCTTCACCGCCTTCAAGTATTATTTCTTCTCCTTCCCCTAGATCTTTTTCTTCACCATCGCTAAGTTCAGTCTGGTCAGCGTCAGTATGCTCACCTGTGACATGTGCACTTTCAGCTTGTTCACCTTCAATATGTTCGCCCTTTACGGTTTTAGTTTGCTCTCCCTCTATATGTTCTACTTCTACTTGTTCTCCTTCTGCATGTTTATCTTCTGTATGTTCTGTTTCTGCACTTTCTTCAGCATCTGCCTTTTCTTGGTCATCCGGTTTTCCTTCCGAAATATCTTCCCTAGGAACAGTATTACCTTCAATTATTGGCTCTGCTACTGGCTCTTCCGCAACATCCATAGTGCTTCGTTTCAGTTACAGTAATTTAAAGTACCTAGTACATTTTAATATTTAAATCAGACTGAAAAATTATCACCACATCGAGGCATGCGGAAATTTGTCCGAAGTATAGTAATCAAGTTATACGTTATTTTATTATATAAATTAAGACTTTGTAATGATATATTATCTAAAATATAAATAAATTCTTCAAATAATTCATTTCTAACATGATCTAATAAATTATACATTTATTTAAAAAAATAAAAACAAATATGACATCAGAAGACGAAGTGTTTATCTGTATGATTCGTCAATGTCAAATAAAATTCATAAGACAATTTTATAAATGTACAAGTACTCTTTGGTCACAGGTATTTAATATTTATATGTGTAGTACTCGTCCCAAAAATTGTAACAGTTTATTAAAGGATAGATTTTATGTTTAGGTACCTACCTTTAATTTAAGTAAGTATAGGTATAGGCACCTATTTTGTTATCTTAGGACAAAATATTAAGTACTGATTTTATACCTACTTTACAACATAGGTACAGGTAAGGGCTAGGTACTCACTCATTATTTTGCAGCAGACATGGCATGGGTGCCGTACCGTCAGGATTACTTTCAGGAGGATAAGTACATCTGCATTTTATTAAGCAAACTGTCCATTCCCAGTGCTCATAAAAATAAAGGTATAAGTAGGAGGCCAATAAATGAGGGTTTTCTAACATGAAGTGCACGAGGTGGCAGCACTGAGACGTCGGGTCCAGGCACCTGTCAAAGCGCTTTTAATTAACCAATCAACGATGAATTATTCTATTGATTTCAACTATAAATTTTAAATTTTTGTGAATGGAAGACCCTTCATTCAAGTGGCACCAACTAGTGGCAAAAAATTTCCATAACACCCTCATTTATTGACAAGGTTGATTATCAAATTTGGACAGCAACCTACAGGCACTTCAATACAAAGTCTACAGTAAAAATTTATAAAATTCTTTACCATTAAAAATATTTTTTTGCAATTTGCACCCCGCGCTGCACCTTCTCGAATGATTTCCGGTACCAAAAAATTTTAAAGGTAAAAAAAAAATAACGATATAGCCCAACCTTTATTTAAAAAGGTATCGGTATAGGTCAACCTTTATCTTAAATCGGTACTATTATATTTTTGAGGTAATTTAACCTCTTACCGTAACCGCTTTCAGTCCCTGGTACTAGGTATTTAATAACAGAGAATTTAAAAATTAAACACGGGTAGGTAGCGTAGCAGGAACGTTTATGAGGGGCGCCAATCCAGCACATAAATAAAATAGATCCAAATTGTTTATTAGGAAGATATATTAGTTTTAGCAGAGTACAACTAACGATATTGAAAACACTTCTAAATACTTTACCTAACAAATGACGTTCAAAAATTAAGCAATTGTTCTTGATTATAGATTGCAGCTAATATTGGATGTATATTAGCCATCTGAGAACGCAACAATAACCAAACGGTCACGGTAGACGTAATCGGCATTCTTGCGATGTAATTCACAAGTGTCAACTGACAACACGTGACGGCCTAGCGAGGCATTTCTTCTCTCGAGGTTGTAGATTCGAAACCGGACGATTATCAATGTGACTTTTTAACTTTATTGTATTTTCTAAGTTTACATTAGTCATTATTGACTTACTGACATTTGAGTAAAAATCGTGAGCAAGTCTATACCTAGGTACTTACTTAAAATTTTAATATACCTGAGTAAGTACTTATGTCTGATATTAACCCGCCTTTACCAAGCGTGGTGAACTATGCTGAATGAGAAATGAACTGTACGAGAAGAGACCTAATAGTCTGAGGCAATAATTATGTAACGGTAATTCAATTCAATGACAAAATAAGTAAAAGTAACTGTACTGTGATTGTTCTTAATAATGAAACTGTTAAAACATTGCCTCAAACAATTTTAATGTTTACCAATTTGTTTTCAGTTTCTTAGCTCAAACTATTTATAGGTGCCTACAGTTTAAACTTCGAATCTGACTTATTTTTTTAGGGTTCCGTAAAACCATAAAACCCAAACGTAACCCTATTATTTCCGTCTGTCTGTCTGTATGTCTGTATGTCCATCTGTCACCAGGCTGTATCTCATGAACCGTGCAAACGTGATTTTTTACCGTTTTTCGATAGTGATACACTGCCCACCAGAGACTAAAGAGCAGTAACAGCCCTTTTGTGATTTTTCGTTTTATTAGTGATTCTGAAAGCGGGTTTCTTAAGCTTTCTATTGAATTAACTTACTTATTTCTAAGACTATTAGAATGGTTTTTATTTAACAGTTTTCACTTACTGCAAACAAAAAAAATTAACAATTTGGCGTGATTTCCCAACTAAAATACAGTATAAATTATACTGCAGATTAAATTTTAAGGTTTCATAACTAAAATGCAGTAAGCAATATAATTTTACAGTTCTTTAGATAGTTTTATATTTCTGGAAAAAATTAAAAAAAAAATTAATACGCAGTAAAATTTACCGCCATACAAGCTATTTTTACTGCAAATTAAGAAAATACAATTTATTGTCACGAACTCCCAACTAAAATGCAGTAAAATCAAAGCTTGTCGCATTTTAGTTGTGAATACTTAACATTCTTTTATCATTATAAACTGACTAACACGCAGTAAAATACAGCATTACTGCAGATTAGTTTGGATAGCATAATGACACAGATATGATTATTCCTAGCTAAAGTGCAGTTAATGTTTTATGTAAAATAAAATGTGAACTAGCTATTTTTCTTACTGCACTAGTAAATTGAACACTTTTTTCTTAAAAAACTAACTAAAATGCAGTATTTTTTTGACCTTACTGCATGTTAGTTGGGTTTCTTGACAAAATAACTGATCCAAACGCAGTAATAGGGCTTTTTGCTGCATTTTACTAAGTTTAAAATGGTATTTTTTACAAAAAAGGCTATGCAGTAATAGGCACCAAAAAGAATAAATGGCCATAATAAATTCAGTTATTAAGATATATTTTTTTTTATTGCTTTAACGTGTGAACCTATGCCTTTACAACCTTTCTGCATTCAAATTTTTTTGCTTATACATTCTGTTGATTTTTTAAAATCAATTCTTAACTTTAAATGCGTTTTACTCGAAATCGTGATTTTGCTGTTACTGCACTTTAGTGTATGGTGGGCAGTACACCAGGCCGTATCTCATGAACCGTGATAGTTAGACAGTTTATATTTTCACAGATGATGTAAGTATTTCTGTTGCCGCTATAACATCAACTACTAAAAAATTTAATAAAATAATAAAGGGGGCTCCCATACAACAAACGGAATTTCTTTCTGTCAACTGGTATAAAAGCTTGAAATATTCACAGAATATTCAGTTATAATAATATATTCACTTAAAAGAATAAATAATTAAATTAAAATAAAACAAATATTTGAAGGGGATCCCAAACAACAAA
Organism: Parascotia fuliginaria; assembly: GCA_963082885.1. Taxonomy (NCBI): domain Eukaryota; kingdom Metazoa; phylum Arthropoda; class Insecta; order Lepidoptera; family Erebidae; genus Parascotia; species Parascotia fuliginaria. Next base: position 7,182,143 of record OY720175.1, read on the forward strand.
CGTGTTTTTTTTATAGATAATGGCATGGAACCATTCGTGCGCGAATCCGACTCGCATTTTAAATACGCCGGTTTTTTTAAATATTTACATACTATTGGTAAGGACGAAACATTACCCTCCTTGACTGCGACATTCGGGCAAAATTCGGACTTCTGTCAACAGCATTCTATTTGTTTATTTTTATAAGGTTTAGGTACACTACTTAAATTCATTCGTTCCGCACTAACAATTCTATCCTCAAAGAACTTCGCATTCAAGAAAGACTTTCGTCGATTGTGCAGCTGCGGATACTGAAGTTCTTTGGGCACATCTCGAGGAAAGAAGACTCGATGGAAAAACTCGTTGTGCAGGGTCATGTAGAAGGCAGGCGAGCACGTGGTCAGTCACCAACTCGCTGGACAGACTCCATCACCAAAGCCACGCAATTCACCATCACGCAATGTGCTCGCAATGCACTTACTTAAAATTCAGTAGTAAGTAAGTAGTATGCATCAGTCAGCATAGTCAGGCTAAATCAAGAGTTCTTACTTTACAGCCATAACAAAATAATAAGTGTAGGTGTAGATACTTACCTACCTTTATCTATTAAGTGACCAGTGCGGTGACCTATTGGTACAGTAGGTACATGCCTACTGCGCTGTGCAGCATGCTAATTTTTATTCTGTGACTAATATATGAGAAAAAAAATTGATGCATGACCGTTGACCGCAACAACACTAAGTAGGTTCTAGGTACTTAGGATCTATTGAATAATAACAATGCAAGTGCATAACTTTCCGCGCCCATCTCCACTCTAGTCACGCGGTCGTACACTTTCTGTGATAAACTAGACCAGTTAAACATGACCTAGATGGCATCTTTCACTCCTCGTAGCAAGGTGTAGATATAAGAGACAGTTCAACGGTTAGTAAAAGCCTAGTATATGCAGGTGCAAAATTGTATCTAACCTTCCACGGCCATCACTTTCATAAGGCGTATTACGTACCTACCTTGATTCTCCCAGGAGAAACGTTTGGTCGGTGAACGGTTGTAAACGCCTAGAGTGAGCACAAGTCTCAACGCGTGGTTATGTCGGCATGCGTACCTCACCTATGAATTTTGGCGGAAACCGAACGTAAATTTAAAAAAAATATTTTATGATATAAAGTGCTTGTGTCTGGTTATAAAATTTACATTTTCCATACTGCGCATCTTTTTTGTGAGGTAAGTAAATAAATTACTTAGAAATAATAATTATACTTATGAGATAATATTTACTTTAGGTAGAGTACCTATATATACCTAGTACCTACCTACCTGCTTTTATTATTTTTATTTATAGGTATGTACCTACCTATAAATAAGTTAATAACCTAAGTAATTACTGAGTACATTACATATTCATTCAATTAATAAAAAATAAGTTATAAATAGGTGCTTACTTAAAAAATAATCTTCTATTCTCGTATAGATAATATTTACATTTTGCAAAAATGCATTTAAGTAGAAATAAAAAAATAAAAGAATATAACTGGTTATCAGTAGACGCTTTATTCTATGCATAAGTTAATACATATTTAAAAAACCCGGCCAAGTGCGAGTCGAATTCGCACTTGGCCGGGTTTCGTGCAAGTATCTAAAAAAGAAACACATTTGTTGTATGTGAGCCCTTTACCAAAATATTTCTTTTATTTCAATTTAATTATTTATTTTAAAGTGAATATATAATAATAATAATAATATAATAATATTCTACCACATTCACACAGCGCCATCTAGCCCAAAATAAGCAATTATATTTGCTTGTGTTATGGATACTAAACAACGGATAAACTACATATATACATTTTTTTTTTGTAAATACATACATATTATAGATAAATTACACCCAGACACAGAACAAACAATCATATAGGAACATATGTAAATATTCTGTGAAAATTTCAAGCTTTTCCGTTATCAATATCGATCAAAAACTAACAAAATAATCATGGTAGCCTCCTTAAATGTTTATTTTATTGATTTTTAGTATCTAATTGTTGTAAAGCGGCAACAGAAATACATCCTCTGTGAAAATTTCAACTGTCTGACTATCACTGTTCATGAGATACAGCCTGGTGACAGACAGACAGACAGACAGACAGACAGACGGACAGCGGAGCCTTAGTAATAGGTTCTTGTTTTACCATTTGGGTACGGAACCCTAAAAATAAAACTTTTATTAACATAAAGTTCAAAGCATGTGAAATAAAATCACACAACAAACGAAACAATCATAGTTTAAACATAGTTTATTGTAGCAATTTTCCTGGGTTACCGAGTGTAACAAAATTTTGGGAGCAGACTATTTTCTCTGTTTCAAAGATTAAGCAAAGAGTTGTACGCTAACGTATTTAATTATTATTATAAGTATACCTACCTAGCTATAATGATAGGTACATTTTGTTATTATAGAAATATTGTTAAAAATATCTAGTAGCGCAGTACGTAGGTACCTTAGGTGGCTACTGCTCCTTCCTCCTACCTCGTATTTAGTTGTTGCTAACGTGGTTAAAGTAACTATATTAATATAACTTGATTATGTTCATAATTATTAATTTGAAACTTGAAACATTAAATTAAATATATCCTTTAGCAGATTTCAGAAGTAGTATAAACACCCGCTTCGTAAACACGAATTTCTGAGTTCGAAACTGGACAAGTACCAATGCGAGTTTTTCAAACTGATATACCTACTCACAATGTACTTTCTAAGTTTATCTTGGACATTAGGACATTACTGACTTACGATGAAAGAATACAACGTAAGTAACAAGGAAACCTGGAGTTTGGACTTACAATAATACTTACTTTTGAGAAAGAGAAAAATAATTTATTAAGTATTAAAAAAAAGTCTAAAATCGCTAATCTGTATTGAGCAAGCGTGACGATAAAATGCTCATGCCTTCTATATTTGAGTAGACATCTTCCCCTGCAGTGAGATAGTAATGGGACAGTATGATGGATGACTGATGAGCGAATTTTTGGGGATTGTCCTCCAGCATAAACTTAGTAATCGGAACCACACAAATCTTCTATTTTACTCTAAAACACAAGTGTTAAAATAACAGCTTACATAAGTAAGGTGTGAACATATTGGAACACCTACTCCTAATGCGTACCGGTAATAATCTGTATCTTCTCACGTTTGCATCTCATGAACCCCATAAACCTCTCCAAAACGAAGTGCGTACGAAGGTCTGTATGTAAAATTTAAACCCGTAGTAATCTATAATGTTGCTTAAAAATAAAGTTTTACTTACATAATTTTGTAGACTATAAAACGAAGTAGGTTTAGGTAGTATTGGGATAAGAGTTTTCTATTTTTGAAATTGCTCTTTTCATTTTTGGTAACATATTTTTTTTCCGTATTCGAGAGCTTTTTTCAGTTACGTAATATTGTGTAAAAGAATCGTTTATCTTCAAATAATGTAGAAATTTAGAACAACTACCTACTGAGTGCAGGTTTCTTCGCAGTTTCGAACGAGTTTCTCGTTTAGGTAAATGTTGAGGTAGTCTTTAGATAGGTACCTATACAATAACATTATGTTAGATACTCGTATGTTCAATAATATTACAACACCAACGCATATTTAGAACAACGAGGAGTTTTAGCCTATGCTGAGTAGAAGGAAGACGTTATTGATTACGAGATCTGGTTGGCAATAGTACCTACCTACTTACCGTAAGTACCCGTAGGTACTATTACTAACAAATAATACGATTTCTAACAAACTACATAGTCTTATCTTAGTCTTATCTAGTCATAATCTTATTTCAAAGTGCGTTGCATTCTATACTTTCATGTTATGTAAAAACATAAAAACGTGTCATAAATTAAACGCTTTATCACCAACAACCAACAAGTCAACGGACGCCGCGCTGGCTATAACAGTTACGAATATTTAGATATGAAGGTACTAAGAAGAAAGGCACATAATAACATTAAACTTAAATATGTAAGAACATACATTTCCTTAACTCAACTCATTTGTGATGACAAAAATGTAAATAATAAATAGTACCTAATCAACTACTCGACGCGACGACGTCTAGAGTTGGACATAGACCTCTCCCAAGTTTTACCACTTTGACCGGTCGCCCTCATTCATCGATTGCCTCTATCTATTTCTTTTTTAAAGTGATCTGCTTACACTACATCTTCCGTTTCGCACTAAATATTATTAATAAAAACATTTATACCGAACAAAATACAACAGGTTTTCATATTAAGTACCTTTATAAAAGGGCTTTATGTACGAACTACTTACGAACATTTTAAAACAACAAACCAATCGATGTCAAGTGTCGTCCAGCTGTCTGACGTAACTTAGCTACATCATAATATTAATATTGCTAATTGGACCGCAAACAGTTTGCCTACAAATCGAACGTATAACAAAGAAAACATAGAAATGCAATTAAAATGATTAAGGCCATAGGCGCGTCTGACCAATATTTGTTAATATATCAAGCACAAAAATTCCTTTGCACCTATTTTTACACCTCTAAGGTATGTGTTGTGCCTATTGAGTCAACTACTTGACGGACCTCTAAAATTGTTTACTCATACTCTACATCATGGCTCTACATAGTAATAGTCTGCCAGGTTCACGCGTTCAAGTTCCGAGATCTTGAGAGTCAGCAATGACAATATCATTGCGATAAAATGCCATCACCTATTCTGTCATGTTTTCCTGGCATAAATCATTTACTAAGTTAAGTAATCAAACTCAAAATATTTATTTGCATATGGGTATATACATAAGTTGTTACATTATAGTTGTGCAGTGATCCAAGTATCCATTTTCAGAGTTGTATGCTTTCGTGGCAAGAAAGAAATGTAAGTTTTTTTAAGAGTAGGACTTTGTTCTCATTTCTGAGCTCTGTTGGCAGGGCCACGGTTGAATACTAGCGATTTATCTTTAAAGTCACCGTAAATCACGATCAAACATTTTGAATGATAAAGTAATTTTGTTATACTATTACAATATTTTCACGACTTAGCACTTCACCTTGTATTTTTATAGATACATGCCTGTTAAAGAAGCTTAAGTATCGATTTAAAACTAATAGAGTAGATCTAATTGCACAATCGTAAAATATAAAATCGATGAGTTTGGAGTTAGAACTGGCCATAAATAAAAAATACATCCTTATTTTACCATAAAATAGCTGACGACTTCAAATTGGTCTCGGTACGTGTACCCAACCTATATCGTGATCTGCCCGGTAAGATCATAAATGTAACAACAAATACAATTAATACTATTATAATGTCTGCCAAATTCCTTCGACACGCACATCGTGAGGATCCTTGAATGGATATCATTCTCATTTAAACAGCCTTGTCAATAAACTGTATTTGATGATCTAAGAGCTTCTCATATTTAGTTAAGACGAACGTGGTAGATACGTTGTATAAAGCAGCTGAAGTCTGATGAATTTTTAATAAATGAAATAATATGATACACTCAAACAAAGATAGGATACGTTACAATAATATAGGCTTTAAAAGAAACACGTTACGTATACATTGAGATATAGGTAATAATAAATAAGAATCCTAGGAACATCTTAGACTGATGCCGAAATGTAAATTTTGCTAAGTTAAACTTATTTTCATCGATAGTTAGATTTCAGTTGGTTGAAATTGTTCCTAAAATTAGACACACAACTAAATTAGAACAAAAATATATACGTGTAGCTACCGGCAAAACCTTATCTAAAAAGCTCTCTCTTAATAAATTTGTAACATTACCAAGTATCAAAGGTATTTTACTATGGTTTTAGCCGGTGTAGTCCTATTTATGTCTTCTTTAATTGCAGGTTTATGTGCAACTTCATAAAGAAATATAGATCTTCTCTGATGATAATCTCTCTACTGATAATAAATAAATCATGCGTCATATCTTACACACTCAATGCCTAAATAATTATGAATCATGACTCATACTTCATGAGTCATGTCATGTCATAATACTCATGATTCAAATATTCATACGATTTATTTCACTATTTCTCCTAAATCATATCAGCAGCATATTTAATCGTCTTTAATCATATTTGTTTAAAGATCGTGATTTCCTGCGCTTGGTTTAAAATGGAATGGTAACTTAATTATCAATGGGTATGTAAATTTAAAGTAAAGTATTAATTAAAGCGTTTTAATAATGCATGTTTCATTAAACATAACTTAAATACAATATAGAACAGGATAAGACGTTGGCGTCGTAGTGAAGGTCGTTTTGCGCAATAAATCGAACCGCATCTGGCAATATAGTTTCCATTGTGGATCAGTGACGTAGGTCACGATTGCTATTGCTCCACTTCCTCAGGTTTCTTAGCCACTAGATTTTACGAGGTCCCTTTTACTGCTAATAAAGCTTAGACCTTCTCTTTTGGTTACAGGCTTCATTTAATCCTACATCCACAACTAGGTGAAGGCGTTTGTCGTTTATCAGTACAATGACACGTAACTGATGCAACTATTTTTTTAAAACCTATTGTCAAAGGTAGGCAATCGGCATTAACTTTAAAATAAGAGGCATAATTTGACATAGGTACTTACCCTCAGTTTCTGAAAAGCTGATCAACGAAAAATTAACTAATCACCTGTTAAATCTCATGGGGGTTAAACATGTTCATAAAACATAATCGTAAGTACTTAGAAAAAGGGGTAAATAAAAATAAAGTGTAGTATTTCCAGCAGGAAATCTTCTGTGGAGTGGACTTACCCAGTTTTTCCAGTTTCATTTCCCAATAGCGCAATAATAGTGCACAGTGTTTAGGAAAAAATTCTATAAAAAATCCTCAGCACTATCCCTCTGAGGCCTTATTGTTTTCAATCCTTTGCCACAGATAAGATAATCTCTTTGCTTTGTGCATTGCATTAGACGCTTTTATTATATTAGGACTCTAGATATTTTCTCTGCCCTGGATTTCGCGAACTTCCATTTTTTACATAAGAATATCTCTAAAACCCTAAACAGGCAAAGGTGGGCAGTCGTCATTCCTATTTCGTAAGGCGCTCATGTGACTGTCTACTTAAAATTCATATAACTAAGTAGATAGTATAAATACCTATTCTTTGTTTAAAATATATGTATTGAGACTGACGCAAAATCTAGTTTTCTCACAACACAGCCATTATGTTGAGAAACTTCATAATAAATGTTGATGTTTCAGAACAGATTAAGCTAATGATATTTGTAAGGCATTGATCGTGCAGGCGTTTGTATGGATACAAAATGTTCAATTATTTTATTAAGTAAGTATGTATGTATTCAATAGTAGAAGCTGGGCAAACAATCTTGCTTGTACATGTCTTCTGTATTTATTTTGTCGATGTGTGTCGAATATAAAAAGTAACTTTCGCCTGATATGACGTCAAATCGATAATCAAGCGGAACAATATCCGCTGTTGTTGTACAGCTGTGCTCAAGTCAAGGGTTACGTGTTTGCTGTTTGTCATCACCGTGTTTTAATAACATGTTAAGTAAGACCTTTCCTTTTGATAGGGTACATTAGTAGAACTTTTGAAGGTAAGTATATACGTAAGTTAGAGTTGTGAGTAGGTACTGGCTAAAATATGAGTATTGCGCGTGATTTTACTAGCATAGATGTACAAGAGTAGGTAGCTCCCCCTGTTTTAACTGCTATTTCTTTATTTAAGTTTTCGCATCATTTAAAAAAGCATTATGTAGGTTCTCTCTATAACGCTTTTCGTTCGGTGAGTGCCGGATTCTTAAAACCAGATTCACCCCCTTCTTTTTCTCTTCATTCACTCCTCTCTTCGATCGACAACGACCTTGGTGTTTTTTTATTTATTGATTCTGCAAAGTCATATCTGGTTACTTACTTCTTCTTTTCTACTTACTTCTTTTTTTCGGCTATGCTTTTTCCTTGTATAAAAACATTTTTAACTTCAACCAATTACCTTATGGTGGTTAAATAATTTCATTTGTCATAAAACATGTAGGAAAAAATAAAAGTAGGTATCCACAGAGCTTATGTAAGAGTAAAATCCTTTCCAACTTTATTATTTAGCGGTTTATTTAAAAACAAATATTAGCCTAGTAAGAAACAATAAATGCAAAACTTTGTGTGTGTGCGTATCACTCAGCGCCTATACGGCTAAACGAATTTCGATGAAAATTGGTATGTGAATAGATTCGGTGCCGGAAACGGATAGAGGAAACTTTTTATATCGAAAATTGATCTGATTGTCAAGTTACATTAATTAATCACAATACCATTTTCCACGCGGTCGAAGCCGCAGGGCGCAGCTAATAAATTAGGTAATTTACTATGGTACTTTGATAATGTAGTCCAATAGAACCAAATGTCGTAACGGTAAACGTGTCTACAGAATTTACCTAAATTTGGACACAGTTCCAGTAAAACTGTGTAAATATCAATGTACCTATCTCAGATTTCTTTTATTTAGATAACCTGATATTTTACCGATTAAAATTGATATTATACTCTAACTAGATAGTAAGTAGCAGTTGCATCCACTTCTATGCCTAAAGGAGGTTGTGTGGGAGGTGCGGTGTTTATAATTTGGTAGCATTATTTATTTTATAAATTTGCCAATACCTAAATTGTCTGCGAATTTGCTAATATGTTTTGCAAGCCCCCAGTATGTATCTACCTATTTGCATCATATCTAACAAAATTAATATTAGGGACGACACAGATATATTTTTTATTACACATGAGACCCCACAGAAAATCAAAATGTTCCTTCCAAAACCTATTAATTATGAACAGAGTCAATAAAGCATAAAGCTAAACATATTACAGCACAGCAGTGGCGTGCACTTCATATAGGCAGAAAGGCACTGCCTACCTTAAAAATTGCTTGAAATCACAATTTTAGCAACATAATTAAATAATGCCTACCCTGTTAAAAATCTATAATGCCTACCCTTTCAAAAAAATCTCTGTGCACGCTACTGCAGCACAGGTATAGGTACATTTTATCTAGGCATATTGCGGTAGTTTCATACCTTAGGCATGTATATTGCAGTAATTTTATACATTATTATTACCTAGTAGGCTGTAAACAGGAGCGCCGAGTCCTCTGTGATGGCGCAGGCTTCAAGTTTGTGCAGTTTAACACTGGTGTGCCCCAAGGATCCTTTTTAGGGCCCATCCTGTTTCTTTTGCATATCAATGATATTGTTCTCCAACATGTATTGGTCTTATCTCGGACATCTTGTGGTTGAACCAGCAGAAACGGTGAAAAAGACAGGAATTTATCGCTGAACTCAACCGGATCGTATTAAGTTTGTGACAACTTCGTCAAGTGGCTATGTGGCTCGATATTATAATATTTATTAATTGGAGCTGGTAGTAATTCAAGGTCAGAGACGGCGATGATCTTTAGAAGTCAAGGACAGGTTTGTTATTTATTAACTAGGTATGTTAGTAAGACCGGCGTTTACCTATTTTATGGGTGATTCTAGAAACTATACCTAATTACCTACCATTGATACAGTAGGTACTTAAGCTTTCTTTTATTTGGCTTCAGTCTGACACTTAAGATCGAGTGAGTTTTTCGAAAACAAAGTTCCCAGCACATACCTTTTAAAAATGTGGAGATACAAGTGCGCTCACGAAGTTCAATATGTTGTCAAATACGGAGAGATACTTAGTACCCACCTACCTTGTATATTGAAAATGAATAGTGAACAATACATCGCTCCATAAAAGAATTCACTTGACTCGTTTTGAATAAGTCTTTCATTAGAACCATCTGTTAGACCATTTATCTGCAAGCTGAACCTAAAACCTAGTAGGTAAGTACCTATTCTAGGCAAGAATAAAGCTTGTCGAGTTTTACATAGTAGCTTCGAGAAACGTGAGGCGTCATTTACCTTAATATTCATTTTGTCTCCTGAAAATTGTTCGTATAATTACCTGAGATATACAAATAATATCACAAAACGGTGATCCGTTTTGGAAAAATAATTACAAATATTTCAACCACACCCGATCCATGAAGTTACCCACCTACAATACAATAGACAATAGTAGAATAAATAGTTAAGAACAAAATTTATTGACGTAAATACTGTTTAGGTACTTACCTACTTAAGAAACATATTTTACTACTTAACTAATACCACTTTCATTAAATTTAAAGACCAAAATTATTGCCGACTAAGTAATAAATTTAGCGGATACAAGCATAATTTTGTTACTCAAAAACATAATAAATATGAAGACACAATAAATAGTGAGATCATCGCATTGGTTTGACCATTCACAAGCAATTTGCAGCGAGTGTACCGACTAGCGTCCACTCGTTCCACTCTCTATTACTTCCAGACAAGAATGCAACCCATCCACATTAGAAACTTGACATTTAAACATTGTCCTCTAGTGTGATAAAAGTTTTACTGCTATTTTAGATCGGTATTATCATATTTCTGTGGTATTAGGTATCTGTATGAGAGAGGTGCTTCCATAGTAATATTTTATTTATACTGAAACCAGCGAAGACAGACACCACCGCGGCACCGCACCATAAAAAATAAAACGGGGCGTACATTTTTTTGCCAAATTTCACCCTGTTTATTAACTTCTAATGATGGCAGAAGAGTAAGAGAGGCGGCTCCATCGGATGGTAAGTCGTCACCACTGTGATGTAACTACCAAATATAAGAAAATTGTGAAGGAAAAAAAACCTACAATTGGCAGTGCCAATTTGCTTTCCATATAAGCTTTGAAAACTACCAATCGCGAGCAGTATCACAATACTGCTTCGGTAGTTCCTTTGCTAACCAGGTTGCTCTAATTCCTTAGTTTGATATCCCGTATCCCGGCATAGCATCTTTATAATCGCACGCATCTCATGAACACATGACTGACTCTCTTGTTGGATAATTGCGTGCAGTTTTAGACTACTTCATGATAATTTACTAAACAATACATTATTTTCTAAATGTAGGTTTAACTGAAAGTAAATATCTAAGTAGGTAGGTCCATAAGTATGAAGTAACCGATGTAACGCATGAGTAGGTAAACCTATGTACGTAAATTACATGATGGATATATCGATGGTGGTATTATTTAGTACCAATAGGGGTCTGTGAACGATGATTGAAGTACTTAACTACTGAGTAAGTATAGGTATACTAATGTAAGTTAATAGCCTACTTTAAGTAGATCCCTACCTTATTTAATTTACCAGGGGCAAGTGTGTTATAAGTAGTATCTCCTAGTATATCAAACTTATTAAACTTAGGTACCTATTTTCGTTACAAATTTAAAATTTTAGTATTCTGTAATAAACTTTTTAAATGCTTTTTAATCTATACATATAATAAAAATGTAACCGATCGCTGTCTGTACATGGAAGATATATGAGAAAAAAAATTATTAGGGCCTTTATCAACGCAAATAGAACCCAAAACAATGATTGTTACAATTTTTGTCTGTTTGTCTGTTAGTCTGTTTGTCTGTTTGTCTGTGCGTTTGTTCACGCTAATCTCAGAAACGGCTTATCCGATTTAGATATGGTTTTCACTAATACATTGTGGTAAGCTTCACTTAACATTTAGTGTTTGTTTCATGTCAATCGGTTCATAAATAAAAAAGTTATGCCAATTTAAAGAATCACGTCGAACATTTGTTAATTTACTACGAAATCTGATGGAAACAGAGACTTTAACAGGTTACGGAATAGCTGATAGCGTTTTTATTTTTCGGATTCCGCTCATTCTAAACAATCTTCCGTTTAGTTTTAAATGAGTCCAGTTTCCAGTGAGCCTATGTTTCGCGATGACAATTAATAAAGCCCAAGGTCAGACACAACTAAAAGTTGTGGGCGTGGATCTAAGTATTAGCTGTTTTTCGCACGGTCAGCTTTATGTGGCATTCCTAGCAGCCTGTATGCTTTGATCCCCGATGGCTATACGTCTAATCCATACATCCATACACCCATACATATAATCTCAGAAACAACAAGTGCTAGGAATTTTGCGAAATCCATCCCCTAAGGGGGTATAAAGGGGTGGCAAAGTTTGTATGAAACTTCTATAGTTTTTATAGTAGGATTACCAAATTACTAGAAAATACTCTTTTTTTAATATTCAGAAACCACCCTTATTAAATGGGCAAATAAGAGTCGCAAGTTTGTGTGAAAGTGGTCTGTCAGTTTTAGTTTTGGTAGCGGGTTTAAACTGGATTCGCCATAGAGACGGATGATACTGATACAATGTACGATTGCCATAAAATCAGGCACGCAATATTCTCATAGAGGCACCCATCTGAATTTTCACGCGAACGAAGTCGCGGGCAACAGCTATAACTTATATGTACCCACTTAAGTATATTGGATTACGTAGATATTTTATATGTTTCTCACGTTTGAAAACAGATATAGGATAAGTCAGGATTATTTTATATTATTTTTATTTTCTTTCGTAGCACAAATAATATTTCACGTGAGACACCTACATCTGTTCAAGTTCAAGATAGGTAGGTACCTACTGTAGTTAGGTACCTACTAAGTTACAGTAGGTACGGAATACATCATGAACAACACGATGTGACCTGACCATATAAAGCTTTTTAGTCCATAAAACACAAAAAGTGAATCAGATTAAGTATTGCACTGCAATATTCAACAAAGCTTTAAGCTTAATATTCTTAGCAACCACGTGATTCAGTCTCGTGATTGTAGTTCGGTCGACAGCCTGTAGATAAACTCGTATGACAATCACTTTACAAGTTACCTACCAGTTGCTTCACTTCGTAAAATAACAAAGTAACAAAATACAGGGAGGGAACTTAGTCTATTAGTCCTTACCTACATCTTAATACAGAGAACAACATTTTGTAATCCTGACGATAGTAAATAAACCGGTGAATCGATAATTTAGAACACGCTTTGTCTGAAGTCACGTTCTTCGAGCGCTACTCTTACAATTGATAGATTGATTGTTCTTTCGAGCAACTAAATGCTCGAATTCAATAGCGTACACCAATTACTTACACAAGTTTTTGTTTAAATAAATAATTATACCACTTTAACTGCCAACAGTTAACGATTAATAATATAATTATCGTACCTACCTATAAATAAGCGTAAGTATAGAAGTACGGGCAGTATCTATATCTATCTACTGGGTGAGATAGAAGTTGGTTTAATGCTTTACGGATGGAAGGGAAACGTTCTCTAGAAAGTTAGTGGTGGTACTAAAAATTAGATAGAATAGGTACGCGAGGTTATTGATAGTGTGATTATGTACGACTTCCGCTGACGCGTGACCTTGACACCTGCTTAATTTTGAATTTCCAAATCTAAAGCTGAGTTATTCTGGAATCAGAAGCTTTCTTATCCTCGCAGTAAATTAGCCCATAGGATACCTACCTACCGATGCTGGGGTTGACTTTCCAAGTCGTCATCTGTGTATTTTTTTAGTCCTTGCTATTTTTTTGACAACAACTGAATCTATTCCAATGAAATGTATATTGGTCCACCTCTGAAAAATATCCTACCTAACAAAAAAAACCGACCAAGTGCGTATCGGACTACGCGCAGTTTAGGGTTCTGTAGTAGTGTAGTTGCGCAATAGGCAGGGTACTTAAACGGACTCACAACATGCCACCCACCTTCAATGATTTTCCTGTAATAGGTATAGATACAGGTAGCAGCTGACTTATTGATAAAAATAAGTACTTATGTTCAAAATGTGCCTAAATACTTACTTACCTATTTATATACCATGAACGAAAATATCGTAGGAAAATCATAACACCGCGATTTAGAAAATCGATCAACGCCATATTATAGTGGTGCGATCGGAACTAAGCCATTAGTGGACAGCTTCGTTAATTGGTCAAATGCAATGATACTCTATTTAAATAGAATATCATTTGTCAAGTGGAAAGAAGAAAGAAAACTATCACGGCTAAGTGATAGGGTACAGTACAGGTGTAAAGTCTTATTAGCTGTGATAGTATTCCTTTTAAATTAATGATATAAATGGACTATTATTTTAATTTTTTTGACATTTCCAAACAACTATTGCGCTGGTAGGAGGGGTGGCTACGTACTTGACTTGACGCCATACTTTAGTAGTCGTTTATGAGTAAGCATTCATCAGGAAAGAAAACTTGCAATAGTTCTTTAAAAACTGTTAAAATTTTAACTTTTAGATTTCGTATATTTAACGTTTATTACATCCGCGAAGTAGATACTACGTCAATATTAAGCGTGGAAGAAATCAGTCGAATATGCGTGTAACACAAGAGCGTCACAACGCATCCTTAATTTATTTCTGTAACTTTTTTTCATTATAAAATTGTAAATATTCGAAATCCGTGTTACTTATGTTGTATTGTTAGATTGTTACGTCTTACCTTGTTTAGCATCATTATATCATTTGATTCGATTTGTATCTTCGTCTGTTACGACTACCCACGATGACAGATCTATTTTTATCCTGTAGGTCATGGTCTTAATAAGCCGCTGTTGTCATATGTAGGTACTCACAATACGCGCTCGTTATTGTACTCTAAAAATTAGAGCATTGTCTGCATAAGGCATTAACGTGATGCATGTCTCTCACGACTTCAAAGAGATTAGGGCAATGCACTTCATGTGTTCAATCGCTCGCTAGTAATGGTAATTTACGAGTAGGTACATACAAAGATAACTAAAGCTTTTTGATAGAGTCTGGCACCGTGCTTCTGTCCAAGCTTCCAGCATACGGTCTGCCACCCCAGTTATGCAATTGCCGTATTCCAGCATGAGCGCCGCATTGGAGTCCTATATGATCCCTCGCTCTCCAATTTTTTAAAGGTCAACAACGCTGGAGTGCCTCAGGGATCCTTCCTGTCGCCCACCTTGTGTCTTCTGCGTATTAAAGATATATTGTCGTTGGGCAACATACATTGCTATTGCTATGCAGATGACAGTAAAGTGCGTAGGTGATATCTCGGACATCCTGCGGGTAAACGACCTTTACCAGAGCATTTTTTATCATTTAATTTTGATCCTGGCCCTTTTATGCGGGTCGTGCAAAAGGATTTTACGAAGTGTCATAGTGCATCAGAACCTACTTTAGTAGGTTCGTAAAAAAAGAGTTTGAAAAAGAAGTCAAATGACTGATCGACAGCTTCATTCATAGGTATGTACTCGTACCTATTCTCCTACGGGTATAAATATTTGGGGTCGTTATATGGATGCTTCCCAATTCTACAGATTTCCACTACAGATTGCCAACTCTACAGATTCCTAGTTTAACAGATACTTAATTCTACAGGATCCCAGTTTAACAGATTCCAAGTTTCACAGATTACTAACATTACGGATTTCCAATATGTACAGATTCCTAACATATATTTAATTTCTAAACATGTGGGTGACTATGGGATCATTAGAATTCGGAAATCTGTACCTACCTTTAAAAATCTGTAGAAATATGATTATGTTGAAAAGAAAATGTGTAGAAATGGGATTCTGTAGATGTAGACATGAACATCAGAAAAATGAGATTCTGTTGAAATGAAAATCTGCAGAAAAAAAAACCGGAGACATGGGCAAAAAGCGTTATATAGTTACAAACATTTATGTATTGTACTATTGTATAAGTAGGTAGGAACGTAATCTATACATATAATAAAAATACATACGTCTGTACATGGAAGATATATGAGAAAAAATACTATTGAGACCTATATCAACGCAAATAGAACCCAAAACAATGATTTTTAAAATTTTTGTCTGTTTGTCTGTTTGTCTGTTTGTTTTTTTGTCTGTTTGTCTGTGCGTTTGTGCACGCTAATCTCAGAAACGGCTTATCGGCTTATCCGATTTAAATATGGTTTTCACTAATATATTGTGGTAAGCTTCACTTAACATTTAGTGTTTGTTTCATGTCAATCGGTTCATAAATAAAAAAGTTATGCCAATTTAAAGAATCACATCGAACATTAGTTAATTTACTACGAAATCTTATAGAAGCAGATATTTTAACAGGTTGCGGAATAGCTGATAGTGTTTTTATTCCTCGGATTCCTGTCATTCTAAACAGTCTTTCATTTAGTTTTAAACGAGTCCAGTTTCCAGTGAGCCTATGTTTTCCGATGACTAATTAAAGTAATTAATTAATTAAGTAATTAAAGTAAAGGTAAGACACTAAAAGTTGTGGGTGTGGATCTAAGTATTAGCTGTTTTTCGGTCAGCTTTATGTGGCTCTATTACGTGTTAGCATTACTAGCAGCCTGTATGCTTTGATCCCTGATGGATATACGTCTAATCCATACATCCATATATATTATAAAAGGCTTTGTCCTGACTGACTGACTGACTGACAGACAACGTAAAGCCTAAACCGCTGGTCGTAGCGACTTGAAATTTGGAGGGTGTGTTTGTCTTAATGTCTAGAAGTGTACAAAGAAAGGGTTATTAAAAATTCAACCCTTAAGTGTATGAAAAGGGATGAAATCGATTGTATGAAATGTCTTCATTTTTTAAGTTACAGCTTTGAAATTTTGTTTTGGAATACTTTTATTTAAATAAAAAATACGCTCATAATTTTTTTTTTACTAGGGTGGGTTTATAGGAGTGAAATAAGGGATGAAATATTGTATGGAAAAATCTTTGCTTTTGAAGTTGGCGACTTGAAATTTGGAGGGAGGGGGAAGGGAGAGGGAGGAAGAGGAAAGGAAGAGAGAAGTGAGGGGAAAGTGCGGGGGTAGTGAGGGAGAAGTCAGGGGAAAGGGAGGGTAAAGTCAGCGGGAAATCGACTGCCTCTGTATTTCGGTGGTACTGTGTATGGACTGTGAGGTCGCGGGTTCGATTCCCGCTCAGTGCAAATATTTGTAGCATGAACATGCCTATTTGCATTGGTCTGGGTGTTTATATGTATAATATATATCTATTTACAAATATAAAAGTATTTAAGTATGTTTATCCGTATTCTAGAACCCATAATACAAGCATATAATATGCTTACTTTGGGTCTAGATGGCGTTGTGTAAAAATAAAAAAGGAAGAGGGAACTTAGGGGGTGTGAGGAGGCAGTGAAGGGCAAGTGAGGGGCAAGTGAAGGGCAAGTGAAGGAGACGTAAGGGAAAGTGAGGGAAGTGAGGGAAAGTGAGGACTCAGAAGTGGTGGTGAGTGAGTAGGAAGTGAGGGAAAGTGAGGGAGATGGGAGGGAGACGGGAGGGGAAGGAAGGGGAGGGGAGGGGAAGGGAGGGGAAGGGGAAAGTTATTGTAGTGAAAATTTGCCTTTGTGTATTGTATGTTGTTTTACGGGGGATATCTTTAGGTAGGTGAAAGAGGGTTTTTACGAATGGTGATGATGATGAGATTAGAAATAGTATGCAAAACAGTATTTAAACAATATGTCTATTGAAAAACGATATTCATGCGAGCGAAGCCGCGGGCAAAAGCTATACATATATAAAAACGAAAGGTCACTCACTCACTCACTCATCTCATCACGAAATCTCAAAAACTACAAGTGCTAGGAGTTTCAAATTTTGGAAATAGGTGCTCTCTAAGACGGGATTTTGCGAAATTTATTTCCCTGGAGTATAAAGGGGAACAAAATTTGTATGGAGCTTCTATAGTTTTTGAAAATAGGAGTGCCAAGTTTCGTTAAATATCGCAAAATTTCGTCTGTTTTAGGGGTAGCGGGTGAATAGATTTAAATCGGATTCGCCTTAGAGACGGATTATACTGATATTTATTACTAATATACAATGTACGATTGCCGTAAGATTGGGTAAGAAATATTCTCATACAGGCACACATCTGAATTTTCACGCGAACGAAGTCGCGGGCAACAGCTATATATAATAAAACTGTAACCGGTCGCTGTCTGTACATGGAAGATATATGAGAAAAATATTATTGAGACCTTTATCAACGCAAATAGAACCCAAAACAATGATTGTTACAATTTTTGTCTGTTTGTCTGTTTGTCTGTGCGTTTGTTCACGCTAATTTCAAAAACGGCTTATCAGATTTAAATATGGTTTTCGCTGATACATTGTGGTCAGCATCACTTAACATTAAGTGTTTGTTTCATGTCAATCGGTTTATAAATAAAAAAGTTATGCTAATTTAAATAATCACGTCACAAATGTGGTATGTATTTAGCTTAGCTTAGTTTGTTTTTAAGTTAGGTTAACACGTCTTATTTCTTTATTAAAATGTAAATTAAAATGTAAATACTTTATTAGTTAAAATGTAAATACAAGTTAGATTTATATTTTCTGGATTTATTTTATTTTTTATTTTTTGTGATAAATACATGTTTGTTAACACGTTTTATTACGGATTTACGGAATAGGTGGAATTGAAGTGAATTACGAAATAGTAGTAGTCGATTTACGCTGGTTTCAACATGAATGGGTCGGATCGACCAGGGATGTACTACCCTCTCATAGTTTTCGACGTAAGAGTAATAGTATCCATATTATTGGGTTTCGTTCGGTAAGCGCGAGAGCCGGTGGTCCAACTGATGCAGAGATGACAATCCTCGCAGCATGTGTGGGACCAGCTGAGTATCCGCGGAGTCATTGTGTGGGTGGTGTGGGTCAACCCGCCGACCAGGGAGACCCGTATAAACGGTGGTGCCGCTGGCCGCCCGCGGCATTGTACAAGGGCCCAATTAGACCTAACCAAAAAAAAAGAGACTGCCCCACCAGGTTGCGCATAATCTCGGAGTGGTTCGTCGTGCAGGTTGGTGACCGGATAGTGGAACCCGGCGACCATTTTCGAGACGGTACGGCCTTTTGCGAGCAGTCCGTATCATGGAAGCCCGGAGGCCTAAGACCCTTGAGCCTTTACAGCTGCGAAGAGACATCACCTCCTCAACGGCCGTCTTCTATCGCCTTTACCACGGAGAGTCTTCTCAACAGCTCTTTAAATTAAGTCTTCCCTCTTCCTTTTTATCCATAACGACACGTGTGGGACTGAAGTGCTACCCTTTCACAGTGCAATCTAAAGGGTCTCGAACCAAACGGTTCAGCACTTTATACTTTTGTCGCTCAATTATAGCCTGGAACTCTTTACCAGCGCATGTGTTCCCACCTAACTTTCATCCTGGGACTTTTAAGCGAGGCGTGAAGAAGCATCTCACTAAGCCGCCATAGTGGAGGCCACCATACCAGTAGTTCGGCTTTTGGAATGGTGTCCACTACTTCTGAATTCCACTGACTGCTTACCATCAGCCAGAGTAGAGGCACTTTGGCAGGCTAATATAAAAAAAAAACTTACAGCGTTTTTATTCCTCGGATTCCTTTCATTCCAAACAATTTCCTGTTTAGTTTTAAACGAGTTCAGTTTCCAGTGAGCCTATGTTTCGCGATGACAATTAATGAGTGTGGATCTAAATATTAACTGTTTTTCGCATGGTCAGCTTTATGTGGATTTGCCACGTGTAAGTAATCCTAGCAGCCTGTATGGTTTTGATCCGCGATGGCTATACGTCTAATATCGTAGATAGAGAAGCATTTACTGTAAAGATTTTTCTTATTCACCTAAACGAAGATGTTTATAATTCAAAACAAACCAAAAGATATATCCAAAAAATGCTGCCCAAAATCACTATTCCACGCGGACGAAGTCGCGGGCACAGCTAGTTATCTTATAAACTTACAGGTAAATAGCATGATGACTATAACAATTGATACAGTTGCTTTTCGTGTATTAAATTGTCCATGAACAACTTTATAAACGATGAATCATAGCGGAACTACTTACTAAGATACCTAAGTACTTACTTAATTGGTCTTTTCGGAAAATCAAAATTATTTTAATAGGTTTTTAACTGCGGCCACAAATGATTCAAGTAAATTTTAAATAAGTGCTTAGGTATAGTTGGTTTGTCATATTTTAGAAAGTAAAAGTAATTTTAAATTCTGCCGCTGTGGTTCGGTGGTAATACTGTGTACCTACAGATTACCATGCAGAGGTCGCGGGTTCGATACCCGGGTCGGGTAAAGTGATATTGGGGTTTTCTGTCGAAAAATTCTCAGTCCAGAGTCTGGAATTGTTTGAAATTCGTATATATATATTATTAATATCAATATTATTATACATAGAAACACCAGACTAATGCAAATATTCATGTTCATGCACACAAATATTTGCACTGAGCGGAAATCAAACCCGCGACCTCTGCCCCTGTTAGGTACATGGGAGCCAAAACAAAAATTGCGAAACGTAGGTGGTTAAACACCTCTGCCTATTCTTTTGGGGATAAAAGGCATGAAGGTATGTAAAAGTAATAAATAGGTAAGCTATCTATTTAGAACAATATGCTTATCGCTGTTTATTTGTATCACTAGCTAGAAATAAGTAAAATTAGGTATGAAGTTTCTTCTAAGTAGGTAATTATACCTAATTACCTATATAGGTAAGCAAGTCTGATTCCGCAATCAGAAAAGTACACTCAAAATTCTGGATTCTGTTCGTTAAGGCAAAAGCCTTGCCCGCTGTTACCTAGGACCTAAGATAGGTAATTTGAAGTACCTAGGTAAGAACTTAGCTAAACAAATTTGTATGCTGCCTGAAAATTGTATGCTAAAGAAATTTGTGATAATGCTAAACTTCTGAGGTCTTCAATGAGAAGTTGTTCATAGCAAACAATTCTCTTAGATAAAGAGTTTATTGTTTTCTCTCACATAGAAAAGATACATACAGCGGTAAAAATACAATAGTTGGTGAATACATGTAATAAAACAATCGGGATAGATTAGATAAATATGAGATTTCTGGCTTAGATAAATTGGAGCAAGTCCATTAAAGAAGAAGCTTTAGCAATCGACCTTATCTTATTGTCATAACGAATACCTACCTTGATTCCTTGCCACCAAACCACCTACCTAATAACCTAGACCAGCAGGTCTCAGCAGATGAAATGCTTGAGCGTGTCATTTCGTCACCGCACTACGGCAGGTCCAATTCAGACGACAATCATTGTGTCGCAACCGCGCCCGCGTGCTCTCACGCCGTGTACGACTAAATACACCGAGGGTAATCTAAATTTTACTATAATATACCATTGTTGGCAGCACTCATCATTGCAGAGCTTGGCATAGTGTACAAATTACACAGTTTTACTTACCTACAATAACTTTTAGACACGATTATCTCATGAATCCTACAGACTAGTTATTATTAATTTACTTACCTACATTTAACATAGTTGAACTTAATTCTAAATTCTATTACTTGCTTACCTACCTAAATGAATAGGTAGAATCATCGTTTTGGTTATTCTTGAAATTTGATATTGGTCAATAACATTTTGAAAATTTAAGGATTTACAGTTTACGGGATATGATGGTTTACGCACGCGTCATGAGTGGCAACGTCGCAATTTAGTGTCTTAATTCGTGGTTTTCAATTTAAATCATATAATCGGGGCTGTATTTTAAAAATATGTTCTGTCTTTATGCTAGAATTACGCTTAAGCTGTTTATAAAGTAAGTACTTAACCATAATGCTTACAATTATTTTACTATAAAAAAAACGCAACTTAAGTTACAAATGTACCTATTGTTTGCATAAAAATAAAACTGTAAACGCAAGGATTTCTTACTTTTTAAACAGTTTATACAGTTCTTCTTCTTCTTTTTTTTTGGCAACAGAGCCGACGATTGTGTTAGCTATTTCTGCCAGCGTCAGTTTATAGAGTTCTTCTTCTTCTTCTCCTTTTTTTTGGCAACAGAGCCTACGATTGTGTCAGCTATTTCTGCCAGCGTCAAGTGTAGAATTATATTCTTGTTGATGGTAATAATGGTATATTACAATGATAAAATAGAAAAATGTGGATGAAATTAAATGACGACCATCTTCCGTAAAAACAAAAAAAGCAGTTTATACAGTTACCTAATATCAAAATAAAAAATACTCTCATCAATATTTTTGACAGAAATGTAGAACTGAAATTTTTGACAGATGAAAAGTTGTAAAAGATCTTTGTTTTAGAAGTTATCGACTTGAAATTTGAAGGGTGTTTCTTCTTCTCCTTTTTTTTGGCAATAGTACCGACGATTGTGTCAGCTATTTCTGCCAGCGTCAAGTTTAGAATAATATTCTTGTTGATGATATTAATGGTATATATTAAAATGATAAAAAATAGAAAAAATGTGGATGAAATTAAATGACAACCATCTTCCGTGAAAACAAAAGATGGACTCCAAAAGGGTGTGTGTTTGTCTTAATCTTAATGTCTAGACGTTTATTAAGAAAGGGTTTTTAAAAAATCTCTAGTGTGAAGGTGGGTGAAAACAATCGTATTTATAAAACTTCTGTTTTTAATTTATAGGTACTATAATAATAATAATAATAATATGTGGACACTATCACACACTGTCGTCTAGTCCCAAGCTAAGCAGAGCTTGTGTTATGGGTACTAGATAACTGAAATATAATACATATACATACTTTTTTTTTTTTTGTAAATACATACTTATAATACATAGGAAACACCCAGACTAAAGACAAATACAAATGTTCATCACACAAATATTTGCCTTCCGTACTGCGTTTTGGGATACTACTATAAAAGTTAAAAATACTCATATCCAAGAGTTTTGATGGATTTTGGGGTTGAAAAGTTGTAAGTATGGCAATATCGTTGCTTTTGAAGTAGGTAATTGTCGTGCAGCTAGTTTGCACGACAATTACTATTGAGATACTTACTTAAAAATGCAGTTTTCTTTTTTAAATGGTTAGGTTTAGGGGTTAAAAATTAAATAGACCGTTCTTTGTTTTTCAAGTTTAGGTTGACAAAATTTATATAGGTATTTCATGCTTTAACCAAAACTGTATGTATTCTAATGATTTTAAACATAAAGCATGAATCCTGAACCTGTTCCTAATGTGTGCTTGCTTATGTGTCCTTAACACATACGAAAGAAAGAAAGAAAACAAAGATTAGGTACGTTTTGGAAGGTTAAATGAAAATATTTGCAATTGAAAATTACTTTTATTATTGTTTACCTGCACAACATGATTATTTTACCAAAACAAAAACATAACATATCAACTATGATTAACAAAAACAACTCTAAAGTTGATAAGACACTATTATTTTGTTTTATGTAATGCATTTAACCTTTCAAAACGTAGGTAATCTTTCGATTTAGTCACTAGTATTGTCAAACCATGCATAAATAAGCTGTCGACGAATCCTCATTTGGTGAAAGATTCTGTCGTCGATTACCAAACTCATGAATTACTTAATCGTTCTGTCGGCGAAACGTCGGTAAACCTTTCGTAATTGAAAGGTTCTGTCGTTGAACAACTCATAGACGAAATATTTTGACGGCGGCTCATTCTGTAGAAAAACGTTTGTCGGAGATTTATGTTTCTTCGCCCACGGATATCCGCGGAAACGGATCTCCGGCACTCTGCATACTAAGGTACCTGTTTTATGGAAAGAGCCTACCCGGCCTACCTAATCATTTTAAAAATATCTATATTTTGTGGCCTACTTAAGTTAGGTACCTACACATTATTTTACATACATAATCTATGATGTAATCTTATGTTAAAATACTGCAGTCATCCTTTTAATTGACATAGCAATAATGCACAGTGGCTATGCCCAGCTACTTATTAGGTACTACATAGGTACCTAAGTACCTTCCTATTATTTTTCTTCATAATTTAAAACATTTTTTTGTATAGAATTTAAAATAGGTATAGGTATTCTTGCCTACTTAAAATTAAATAACAAAGAAAAGTTGAAATATCAACCTACCTTCTTACCTAGTAGATACCTAGGTATGTATTTCAACTTTCCTTTGCTCAACCTACCCAGTGTTAAGTCTTATTTAGACTAAAGTCATAGGACACCCATACCTGATGGACAGACACATTTTGTTCTAGAGACCGAGATCTAAAGTGCTCACGTCAAGGCAGTTCTGACATTTTCTAATATACTTATTTCAGATGGCACCGAGCAAATTAGTCAAGAGTGTGATCAGTTTATTGCTGTTCGTGGTACAGTTGGTAAGCCAAGTGACAGCTGCCACCCAGTTCTCATCTCACGTAAGCGTGAACACACCTGCTAGAAGCTTTACACATGGCGTTGGCGATCCACTTCCATTCCCGGGCACAAGAAACTACAATAGACGGAATTCTTTTCGAAGTTTGCCAAGTAAGGTGGCTAGGTTTAAATCAAAAGCTAACGTAGCTCTAATCGGCTGTTAAATAAAAGCATAATGTTTCTGTTCCAGTTCCAACGCAAATCCGCGGTTATCCACGAGAGAGGCCAGCCATACCATTTACTAGTGAAGACATAAGAGCTCGGGACAACACTCTAAGAGTATCGCCCTGGCAATACAACAATTATATGGGTAAGCCTAAAAATGTATCATCTACCTTAGCAAATAAGAATACTTAGTCTTCGTAGGTAGGAACCTACATCAAGGCATGTTTAGTGCCTATTGCGTAAACCATCTCTGCCTCTTTTTCCTTACTGTGAAAAGACTGTATCATAGTTTTTTTTTATTTTACAGACGTTGATATCGCAGTATTGCCACCATCACCCTATAAGGTAGACTCTGCAGATCCTGAATCCTTATGGCCCCAAGGTTTATTGCTACCTTCATACAAGCCTCCCCGCCATTTTATTGGCAGCAACCGTCGCAGTGACGTATTGTCAGGTAAAACTAATACTTATTTATAAATAAATATAAGCCGGATTTTATTAGACCTACCTACTAGGAACAAGAATCTATGACCATGGTTTAATTTGGATCAATTAGCGCCATCAACGAGGCTAGATAAATCTTAATGACGACAAAACAAAAGCTGTCTTTCCGGTTTATTTCCGTTATAACATTAGCCAAGTGTAAAAAAAATTAGCCAAGAAATGTCTTTCATCGCATGCGCTGCGGCAAGTATTGATGATAATCACCTATATAAAGAATTTTATCTATATATTAAAAATTAATAAGGTAAAACATCCGTAAATGATCTGCCAAGAAAATAACGGATACAGATACGAATCTTTCTTAACCCACGGATATCTGCGGATACGGATCTTCGGCACATCACTAGTATTTATACCTAATCATAGTATTGTTATATTCCCAGAAGCCGAACCCCTTGACCCTTACTTACTAGAAGGATCAGAAGCAATAATAGCTGTCAAGAGAGCCACCAAACACGGCCTTCTATACTTCCACGACATTCCTCACATTGAATCACTACTCGCCAACCAACAATTCAGGATAAAGAACAATCTAAAACCTCATCGAGTCGCCAGCATACGATACACGTGGCCTTTCAACCGACCTTAGCACTCTCACGATCAACAAATAAAACAAAGCGAATATTGCAGTTATATATCTATATATACACATGTAAAAATACTCAATAAAAGTCATTAATATTATACACAAGTAAGTACATGTTGTTTTCATTTACAAAAATCTTAAACCTATTTTTTTTACAATCTATAGACAACACCATTTTGGACGGAGAGCATAAATCAGTGGGCCTACCATGAAACTTAATTACGAAGTTTCGGATCGAAGTTATGTGCAATTCTTACCATGCAACACATTTGTTTAACTGATAATCGAATAATGTAGTATTCGCTGGATGCGAAATAAAAGGTGGGAGAATCGATTGCAGCACGCACCATAGCCAGAAAATTATCTTTTGGCAGACTGTTGCTTTTGTACTAGCAAAATGCTTCACTAAACCTGTTGCGGTAGTTAATTGCAAAAATAATGGCAAAAACAGTGATCACAAATTCTATAAATTAAACTTAAATTCGCGTTACTATTATTTTGTTTACTTACTTTTTGATAATGACAGCCAGCCTTTTGTCATTTCAAAGTCCGCCGTAATTCTATCCACTAGTTGGCGCTGTCATCGCGCACCCAGCGAAAAGGGAGTATTATTACCGTGATTATTACCACAAAACTGGCTCTAACAATTATATGGTAGGTACTTAAAATTAGAATATAGATTTCAACACAATATTGGTGAGAGAGAGAGAGAGTGGTATGTAAACACATAGATATTTCATTTAAATGATGAAGTCAGATAGTTAGTAATAAGGTAGATAGATACATACAATTAGTGGGGAATTTGAAATATTTGTATTCCTTAAGGGCGTTCCGTCACATATGACCTTGAGCGTTTCGCTTCCTCACCACCCCGCGCCTCACCCGAAAAAAACATTGCGTGCGAGTCCGCCCTCTAGCGTCAAGTAGCAGTAGCACAACTATAAGACAATGACCTTACTTGTCCGAAACCGCAGAGCTAAAATCTGATAGACGCGAAAATAATGAATTATTTTTTTAGTATCTTTTATTATTTCGTTTAGTAAGTATCTATATTTTTTAGTATATATTATTTATATATTTATTATTTATATAGTAGCGAAAGCAAAGATGAGTGTTTAGGTGTTCATGACGTTTGTTAAATATGTAGTAGAAATAAAAATAACTACTGTGGGTTAAACCAATAAACTCAAAATCCAGCTCTACCGTGGTATAACTAAAATGCCGTTAACTGCCAAAGTCGAGTTTTGAGTAAACACTCAAAAAACGCGGCAAAAATTGAAACCGTTGTCACTTACAAATGACAACAATTATTTGAGATTTAAAGGTACCAAGATATAGATCA
Source organism: Parascotia fuliginaria (assembly GCA_963082885.1). NCBI lineage: Eukaryota > Metazoa > Arthropoda > Insecta > Lepidoptera > Erebidae > Parascotia > Parascotia fuliginaria. Next base: position 7,208,796 of record OY720175.1, read on the forward strand.
AATGAAATACTTTCAATTTATTCTCCTGTCAGTTTGTAAATATAATTAAATTTTATAATAAAACGTTTTTTTGCGTTTTAGTATACCATTGGTGTTACAAAAATCTAATAGATCAGCGGCTAAAATGCCACTACGCTTAGCGTAACGGCATTTTAGTGTCTCTATTTCATAAAAAATATTGTTTGTTAAAAACCTAAAAAACAAAAGAACTTAATTGTAACTAAAATGTCGGTATAGCACATAATGTCAATTTAGCTTATCATTAATACTTGTGGAACTACCTCATGTTAAACGTGGTTAACGTCCGTTCACTGCTTGTAAGTCTGGTAGTCTATAAATGTGTTTAAATAAGAGTACAAAACTTGATTCATTGTTACGCTTAAACGCGGTTAAACTTAAAACCTTATAGTTTAACGGCATTTTAACGCAACAGAATTATAAAGTATTAGATCATTATCGATCAAACTGAAGTTAAAAGTTATTAAAATACACTCATTTTTTAAACTTACAACTAACACAAAACTTTCCTTAAAACAAGATTATAGGTATCGCATCAATTATTATAAATTTAAAACATGGTTTTTATAAAATTTAAATTGACTTACAAACCACTTTATAATAAAAACAAATGTAGATACTAATAATAAAAATCACAAGTAAGTTTAACTTACACTTTAAACTAATAAGCATAAAAAAACAATTGGACCTACTTATGCAAAAAGGAACCAATCCACACATATGCCAAAATTGAGATAATTAAACAAAAAGCATAAAATGCACCTTATAACTATAATATAATAATAATATTCTACCACATTCACACAGAGCCATCTTAGCCCCAAATTACGCAATTATATTTGCTTGTGTTATGGGTACTAAACAACTGATATACTACTTATATACTTTTTTTTTTTGTAAATACATACATATTATAGACTAGCTGTTGCCCGCGACTTCGTTCGCGTGAAAATTCAGATGGGTGCCAGATTTTACGGCAACCGTACATTGTATCAGTAATAAGTATCAGTATTATCCATCTCTATGGCGAATCTCATTTAAACCCGCTACCGCTAAAACTGATGAACCACTTTCACACAAACTTCGACTCTTATTTGCTCACTTAATAAGGGTAGTTTCTGAATATTAAAAAAAGAATATTTTCTAGTAATTTGGTAATCCTACTATAAAAACTATAGAAGTTTCATACAAACTTTGTCACCCCTTTATACACCCATAGAGGATGGATTTTGCAAAATCCCGTCTAAGTGAGCACCTATATCCTAATAGGAACGATCATGCAAAGTCTGAGATTCCTAGCACTTGTTGTTTCTGAGATTTCGTGATGAGTGAGTGAGTGACCTTTTGCTTTTATGTATATAGATAGCTTTTGCCCGCGGCTTCGCTCGCGTGAATATTGATTTTTCCAATAGACATTTTTATATTGTTTAAACACTGTTTTCCATAGTATTTTTAATCTCCCATTCATACAAACCCTCTTTTACCTACCTAAAGATATCCCTCGTAAAAAAAAAATACAATACACAAAGGCAAATATTCACTACAATAACTTTTCCCTTCCCCTCATTCCCTATCGCCCTTTTTCTCCACTCTCCACAGTTTCCGCTTTTCTCCTCACCTCCCTCTTCTCCTCTTCACCTCCTTCAGCATCCCTTGCCTCTCCTCGAGCATCTCTTGCCCTTTCCTCCACTTCTCTCTACCTTGCCTCCTCGCTTTCTCCTCTCTTCTCTAGCACTTCCCCATTTCTTCTCCTTCGTTCCCCTCATTTTCTTCTCCCTTCTTATCACTTCTTATCCCTTTCCCTGCATTCGAGAGCTCCTGCCTTCCCCCTTCCCCCTCCCTTCCTCTCCCATCTCCCTTACTTCCCCTTCACTTTCCTCTCACTTCCTCCTCATTTACTCCTCACTTTTCCCTCACTCCTCACTTCCTCCTCACTTCCCCCTCACTTTCCCTTCACTTCCACTCACTTCCCCTCACTTCCACTCACTTCCCCTCACTTCTAACTTCCCCTAACTTCCCCCTCACTTCTCCCGCACTTCCACCTCACTTCTCCCTCACTTCCCCTAACTTCCCCGTCACTTTCCTCACTTTCCTCTCACTTGCCTTTCACTTTCCTCTCACATTCCCCTCACTTTCTCTTCACTTCTCCCTTGCTTCTCCCTGGCTTTCCCTTGACTCCTCTTGACTTCTCCCTGACTTTTCGTACTTTTGTAGCAATATGCAAATTGAGGCAGCAATGTTTGTTGTAAAGCACGCATTTTACTTTTTATTTTTTCTTTGCAACATAGAAAGCTGTAAGTATTTAATTACCTATAGAGTCAAGTGTATTGCCTGTGTCACTTTGCATGCTACTTGAAACTGTAACTTACAAAAATTGTAATAACCTGGCGATTAAAATGAGTGGCTTGAGTTTCTTGCCAGTTCTTCTCATGGCTCTACTTTGTCAGCGAACTGGTTGTAGGTTAATTTGCTGACATTTTGTAAACTTTGACGTTCATAAGTGTTAATTTAATTAACCTATATGAATTAACATATTTTCATTTTCCTTATTTATTTTCGGTTCAACTGGATATCACAAATATAACTTCAGTAAATCGTTCTGTATATTGTATAGCTAGCAAAAATTTTACGGAAGTAGATCTTTTAGAATAAGCGGGACGGTTTGGCTGGAGATGTACATAACGACGTAAAGTGTAAGTTTTGTCTGAAAGTCAGTGGTCCGAAGGCATAGTTACCTCCTCGGTCCTCTTTATTTCCTTTTTCTCCCACAGTATCTTTACTCTGTATGGCCACCACTGCACTGAATTTGAAACAGCACCATTCACCAGCAAAACTGAATTCAAATGACGGAGCTGATAAGGATTTTCAGTTACACATGCTTTAAACAAAGCGTCATCATTCCTATGTGTATATCATTATTTCTATAGAAATTGATATTTTTCAATGTACCCTATCAAAATTCAAGGATGTTGCACAAAAATGTATAGTATTGGATAAGTAGATATATTTATTTAGTAATTAGTGTTTTTAATTTTAGGTTTTTTATGATATCGTATTGGGTTTTTATCTGTAATGATATTGTAAATACTTTTTTAATAAATAAATAAATGTTGATTATCTTCTAGTAAGTGCCCGTACGTAAGGTACACAATATCATGTACCCTTAGCAAAATAAGTAACACGAACAATTGCCAAAGTAGACGCATTGTACCCACTGTTTGAGTGATTTGGATGTACCGTGAAAATTACCTCGCTAGAGATTCATTATAAGTATAGATTACTTCAATATGTACATACAAATATATGTGTACATACATATATTTGTATGTACGTACATATTGTAGTATTGTAAATGTATAATATAATGCAAAATCGGTAAAGTAGAACTAATGTAATATTATCGCTAAGTAACGGATCCATGCGGACGACGTCACGGGGTAGTTTTACAGTACATACACTTATAATATAATATAATAAAGATACATACATACATACATACATACATAGAGTGCTAAACCATAATTCTTTTGCCTTTACCTAGTTAGGTAAAGACTGTACAAAAAAGAGTAGAATTCTTTATACTGTGCCACCGTGCCGGGTCTATTACTTTCTACATACACCTATTACTCGAAAAATACGGTATTAGTTTTGTTATGTCCAGTAGGCACTCAACAATATATTATTTAATTTTAGGATTAAAAATTCATATAGTACGATAATAAAGGAACAGAGAGTAGGATTTTTAATTTACCTAATTGTGATAATTTCAGTCTTCAAATATTTTAGTTTGGTTAGAGACTAAGACGTTTTGTAAAGCCTTTTTTCTTCCTTTCTTGCAATCAAATAAATAAATCAAAATAAGATGCATTGAAAGTAGAAGGGTAGGTATTTACTTTAGCCTAGTATCTTATCACTGATTTTATCAGCTCATGAAAAAAAATCTAACCAGGTAAATACTTGAATATTTTATCGGTATTACTTACCGATAGAATATTCAAGTACACACCGTATGTATATATAGAATGTATAGGTATTTATGCTCGTGCAAGATAACGTAGATAGTTAGGTAGCTAACAGCAGCGTGTATGGTTGTTTTGTGTAGGTACCTAACTAGGTCGCAAACCGACGCATGTCACGTATAATCATTGTAATTTGAGTTCTATGCTAGTTGTACGACCGACGCCGACGTTCGTGTTCCGACCGAAGCACCTCGTACCTACGCCGGCGTCGCCGTCGTCGCGTCGCGTCGGTCGGAATCGGAAAGCGCCCTTGCCACATGAGTAAATATCCAAGTTAGATATTTTACTCATGTGCCCACCTACCACACACCTAGTTCGAAATGATAGTAGACATAGACAATATTGTAGCAAGCTCATATTCATACCCCTAGGGTATATAACAGCAGGAATTTACTGATTCTTGAGGCCTGGTGTTGCCTTGATCTTATCACGAGCGACAATAGGCTCACCACCTGCTACCTAGTTTACGTGGAACTAAACATAATTAAAGGATATCCTAGGTAAGTATCTCAAAGAAGGTATTTTACTAAAAATATGAAGGTAGGTATATACCTACTTACAGGATATTCTATTATTGAATCCTTTGCATTTGTATTTGTTTCAGTCGTGAAATTTTAGTCATTTTGATGAAAAATAATAATAAATGTAGGTAAATACCTACGTATTTAATACACAAAAAAAATCTAAATAACTAATCTAATTTATTTGCAACACTAAATCTATCCACACAATATTTTTTTTGATATTATTTATTTGCAATTATTGAATTACGTAAATAATTTTTAAAAAAACCGCATACGTCCGTCCGTCAGAAGGGCTTGCGCCGCTCTGCCGTTCTGCCTCCCGTCGCCCGCGCAGAGCCCCTGCGACGCTGATTCAGCCAAATTATCAATAACTATTGAAACATTATCCTAATAAATGAAATAAACCTACAGAGTTGACATTTGGTTTATTCCGGTTGATTCAATATAACTTTTATATTTATAACTATAGTAATTACAAAGTAATATTTCGAAATAAGTGAAATCACGTTGTTTTAATATCGTTGGTATAAGTTATATAATCAATTATTGTAAATAATTCTTCTACTATTCTAAAGTTCATGAATCAAAGTATATTGTTGGCAAAAAAAAAAAGAATAAATAGCATTAGAATCTACTCAATTATCGAGATGAAAGTAGCGGATTTCGTCGAAATTTCGTCGGAACCACCTTAAAAATGTAACTTTGTCTGTATTCTGAATACCTAGACAAGAGCACAACAATAATACATATAAGTACATACCTACCTATTTACTTATTTGTGCATGTAAGTACTTATTTCTTTGATGTTAGGTAAGTTGAATCTTTTTGATAAATTTACTGTAAAATGTTTTAAATCGTCCAACTATAAATCTTCAATTAACAAATTGATCTACTGTTATTTACATTTTTTATCAATTTCACGACGAAATCTAGTTTTTATAATGGATGGAATAATTATTACTAACATTAATAATCAATTACAAAAACTTAACTGTTCTACAAACCACAGAAACTTTTACAACATTAAGCAAATACTTATGTTTTTCTAATATTCAAAGCAATACAGACAGACAGATAGAAATAATAACTTAGAAATTCTCTACTTATATATAATAGTTGTAATTGTCATCATTCACAAAGACGTGACTCTTATCTGTATTCACATAAGGTTCAGATTTAAACATTTGATACCCATTTTTACATGATCTCGAGTTCATTAATGATAATGACATAACTAAGTACTTATAATGCATGTTTTTTATAATACTTATCAGACATTTGAGGCAGTGATAGATTCATATGAAATACTTAAAGAAAATAAAAAATAGCAACATTAAAATTAACTTTTGTAAAATACTTAACCAAGGTCTCATACAATATAATATTCAAGTAAAATATTAGAATGTGTCAATTATTAAAATGCTACTAAAGCATGTATGTAGAAAACATCACATAATTACAATTTAATTAAATTAATTTAACAAAGTGGACTGTAATTTATTTGTATTTCTTGTTTAGCAGCTCTACTTTATTAGTGTAAAAAGACTTACCACATACCTTATGTCTTTTTACACTAACACCTTTTCTAATATAGTATACATAGTTAAAAGCTATAATCCTATAAAAAATATAAAAATTAAATGTTTCTCTTACTCAGGGCAGAAAGCAAATTTATTCCAAATTTTATTTGAAATAGAACCTTCTCAATCAAAGTATACTTAATATAAAGTTTTGTAAAGTTGTATAAATATTATTATTACAAAAATATATATAATAAGGCCAAAAGTCTTCATAAATGTTTAGGTACATAATAAATTGTTCACAAAGTGTAAATATGAGCATTTATTTTACATATCACATCATTACTTATAAATTCTGCATCAAAATTCTACTATCCATATGAAAAGTTCAGTAACTGATGATAAAACCAGTTTTTACTCACATTCAAAATAGGAACATGCACAGGAACAGTATTTACATGGCTGTGTGTGATGTTAAATTAAATTTATCTGTGCCTGGGTGACCTCACATGACATTTTCGGAAATAACTTTAAACACTTGGCATACAGAAGTTAAAGAAATAACTAGAATAATGACATCAATCATACCATTGAAACCACATTAAACTTGTTCACAAGTTTGAATGGTTTCTTCATAAAATTATTTTTTAACTTGAAGACCACAAAATTACACTTATGCTATTTTTTTTTTATTTTTCTAAAATCAGAAGATGCAATAGTTACTGAACTTAACATTAAGGGAGCAGCATTTAGGCGATCTACACACTGCCCCGCATTTTGCAGCTTGGCGCGGGCTAGCGTTGTTTGTAAGTATCTCTCATTGTATAGAAATAACGCGTGGGCAAGACACTGAAAATGCATTGACGCGCAGTGTAAATGTTACTTCGTCACGCACCCAGCAGCATAGTGAGGGGCAGTGTGTGGACTGCTTAGGTACAAAATTTAAATATAAAAATTGTATATACACATAAGTGCTGTTAAACTAAGTATAAGAGGATACAATGAGATCGTACTAGCTGCATTGCAAAGATCACCATTACAGAAGCACATATATACCTTCTTGCGGTTCCACATAGTGTAAGCACATCTTTCTTCATAGTCACTTGGTGGCCGTTGTAAGCACATTCTTTCTGTTGCAGTACCATAGTCTGTGAAAAGAATATATATTTTTTTTAATTTGAATTTGATAAGTCCATGAATTAGGGCGTAATATTCTACTGTAATGTTATGTAGGTGAGTCCAGCTGTCTGAAAGTGTAAATATGAGTCTCATCATTATGACTTTAAAACCCAGTTTATTAGTTGTATATTATTTAAGCTTTCTAAAATATTAAATGTTAGAATAAAAGTTTTAAATTATTTTAAACATATGCTCCAGCCACATCTTTGAGTATTATAAAACAAGACACTAAATATTCATCAGTCATCTATATTATCTTGAGAGTAATAAACTCTGCTACTCTCAACATTAATAGGCCAGATCAAAACACAGCCATACCTATAGATTATAGTAACCATTTACCATTATGTAGGCCTTACAAATGTTTGCCACAAGTTAACAAAATATCTATTACAAACTGTTGCTCTCTCTTTGTTTAAAAGCTTTAGCATGGCTAAAAGATCTGTTTCTTACCATCCTGTCTAAAAGCCCCCACACTGCCTTCATTTAGTTTTCCACACCAGCCTGATGGACAGGCCACCACATGAAGACCTGTGGTCACATCAGTCTCCGTCACATTAATTGGAAAGGGATCTCCACAAGTGCCAAGTTCTCCTCGTGATCGACATCTTATGCAGCGCTTCTGCAAACCTGCCAAAGATATTATTTATAACTAATAAAAAAAAAATACGAAAGAAGTAAGTACCACTGCAAGTAAGTAATTTGCTACGACATATTATTATTTTTTAGATATATATAATTATTTTTTTCTTAATAGTAAGTACTACGAAAAACTTAAAACATTATTATAATCTTACAAAAGTATTCTAGTAATATCCATGGTATGTAACCAGCACTTAAAAGTTAACTCTCACTTCACCTTGATAACTCGTGTCAAGCATTAATAAAGTGAAAACTTACTTTGCACTTCCTGTATTAAGAGAATTGTTAAACACAAAAATACAACTCTACAATTCATTGTGTGTACGGTCTGGTAACAACAATGATAATAAATTAAGTTAAATAACTCAACTTCTCATTTTATTCGTAAATGTAAACTAACTTTCGCTGAAAGTTATGACATGTCAAGTCAACATCTGATCCTGATCAAAGTGATGTCAAATGTCAAGTCAACCAACTGTCATGTTTGATGCTTGCTTGGTTGCTGTCAACTAGTGTTGTTGATAAATTGAATGAAATACGTAATGTAGGGACGTAACTAAATATACATCGTATTGTACTTACATAAATCAGTAAGAGATAATAATGTATGTTATACTTCCTAATTGTCGAATGGCGAAGTCGATGATTCGTTCCAAATTCTTAATTTAAACGACTAGTTATTAGACAAACAAAATAAATGTTGGCGACTTATATGAAATATTTTTAATTAATAATACTTAAACAATGTTCTTTTAAATACAAAACTTAAAACTTATCTAAACAGGAAATAAATATAGTTTCCATGTGCACGCCGTCATTATGAGGCGATGTAGCGTTTTTTAATCGCCGCGCCGCCAGCAATGGAAATAGTGGAAGACCCTGTCCCAGCATTTCCATCAATGGAAATACATAATGGAAATAGTGGAATCTAGCGGGTGTGACCACTTGACTTAACTAATTTTAAATAAATAAACTTAATTTTCGTTAACTACCAGTACCTTATGAACAGATTAGGTGCAATAAGGTTTTAGTACCGTTCTTCTTCTTCTTATCGACTGGTTAGTGGTAAACCTAGTGTCAGGATTTGTTCAGGTCGCCCATAGAGGCATCCGACTTTTTCGTTTCTTTCCGGGTACTAGCAGTTTTTTGCCGCAATGGAAATAATGGGATATAATTTGTATAAAACGGTTGTCCCACTTTTTCATATTTAGCATTTCCATGGAAATAGTGGAATACACCCTTCACACCACCAGTGTGTCACTCGAGAATATAATTCTTCACATCAACGTCATAACCAGCCGAAAGATGTTTACTGCTAGACATAGGCCGATACATTAATCATGCATGAAAAAGATATGATAGTCTCTTAAAAAAGCCCATCTGAAACTGAATAAAGTAGTACTCTGGGCATAAAATATATTCCGAAATAAACTGAAGAATTTTTACAGTAGTAGATTCTGGCTGGTTTGAGCGTGAATGTGCCGAATCAACCGGTGAAGTACTATCCTCTCATAAAAGATCGACGTAAGAGTAGCAGTATCCATACCATTGCGTTTCGTTCGGTGAGTGAGAGCGCTGGAGGCCAAATTACCCCTTTCCTTTTGCCGCACCTTAATCATTCCCTTCACTTACCCCACTCCCTTCATTGCAGAAGGCCATGAGTGATAGACTTTACCACTTGCCACCGGTAGGCTGTTGGCTTGTCTGCCACTGTCAGCAATCTATCTTTAATATTATATAAAGCGGCAGAGTTTGTTTGTTTGTTTGAACGCCCTGGGACTACTAGTCGGATTTGAAAAATACTTCTTGTGTATGATAACCCAGTTCTCGAGGAAGATTATAGGCTATGTAACATTACGCTTCTGGTGACGGGAGCAGAGCAGTAGCTAAAGACGCGGGTGAAACTGAGCCGCGGGAAGCTAGTAAAAATAAAAAAGCTAAAGAAAATAATTATTGTTATAGTAAAGTATTAGACAAAATAAATAAATTCAAATCCAGATTAAGGTTTAGAACTGAATTATATTGACATGTTAGAAATAATACAGTTATATATTTAGTAGGTACTTACGTTACTTAGGAACTTATTGACTACTAGCTGGTTGCCCGCAGCTTCGCTCGCGTAAATGTCGGTTACATCGCGTATTAATATTATATATAAAATAATTTTCTAAAATAAACGTAGCCTAAGTTACTCCTTATTACATCAGCTACGGTCCAGCCATTTCAGAGATTAGCCGAAACAAAAATACAGACAGACAGACAGACAAAAATTGTAAAAAATGTTATTTTGGTGTATGTGTTTGCTATATATATTAAAGTAAAGTAAATAAATAAATAATAAATAAAATAAATATATTCTTATACATGTAGTAAAAAACGGTTATTTCAACATTACAAACAGACACTACAAATTGTTTTATATGTATAGAAATGTAAACAATTTTTCTATCAGTTTAAGACACATATATTATTAGATATAATGTGCGTTTGTAGCATGTAAAAGTTCAACTTGTAAAATTTACCACTCTATGATTTAGGATTACTGAAAGCTACTACAGCACCGAAGAAAACTTAAAACCTAAGTAGAGTTACCGTGACTCCTTTCACCCCGACGAGCTGCTATAACTAGAGTGAGCAGTTTGATATGAGAAATCACACTATTCTTAGCGTTTATATAAAGAATAATTATACTACTTTCATAGAAATAGAAAAAAACAGACAATCCTGTCAGTTTTGTTATCTGCAACATCAAATTAACCCAATAACTTTTCTTGTTCAGGTTTATGGCAACAAGGTTTCTTTTTGTAAATATTTAGTGGGTCGGCAAAAGATGCTCTTCTGTGCCAAGCAACACATACTCCTGTGCAGTAACATGTCATTGTCAAAGATAACACAAAACCCAAGTAAATTGAGTAACGAATAAATTCTGTAACAGACAAACATTATTTATATTTACTACTTTCCTCATACATTTTTCATCTACTTCATATTATTTCATATTTGCGGGTGGTACCCATAAAATATTTACCTTCATTTAACAAATTTGATTTAGTTACAACTTTTATTTCAAACTGTTTTACTTTTTTACCATTAACTGAACAGGCGTAGACACCTTCTTCATTTTTACTGACGCGCATTAGATGCAGTGAATTGTTAGTGTCTAGTGATATATGAGAAGCATCTTCTCTTTTATTGACATTATTTCTGTTAAAAAAGTTATTTTAAAATTTGAGACTATTGTAAAATTTTGGAATTTACAATATGTATCTATACAGATAAATCATTAATTGATTCCATAAGTGTATAAAAAAATAATGAATACCCATACAGAGATTTCAGCAATTTCTTGTCTTTGAACCATTTTATATCTGATTTGTAAACTTCAGAACAGTTTAGTGTCACATGACTGTTTTCCATAACTTGCTGCACAGTTTTGAGCACACCTTTTTCTTTAATTTTCTTATGCTTTACTAAAAAATCAATTCGTTTACCAAAGTATTCAATTTAGATTTTATATGTAGTAAATCTATACTATTATATAAAACGGAAGAGTTTGTTTGTTTGTATGAACGCGCTAATCTCTGGAACTATCAGTCAGATTTACATCATTCTTTTTGTATATTATAGCCCAGTTCTTGAGGAACCTTCCTTAAGAACTAGGATATAATCTTATAGGCTATGCAATATTATATTACGCTACTGGCGCGGGAGCAGAGCAGTAGCTAAAGACGCAGGTGAAACCGCGCTGCGGAAAGCTAGTAAAATAATGAAACAGTCGTTTGACTAAAATTAAATGAAGTCGGTCTCTAATTTAAATTGGTTAAGTAATATATTCATTGTTGGAAATACACACAATTGATTTTATACAATACCGGTGACAGATATAACAGCAGGCTGAGTAGCCTAGAGCTGAAAATTTTAAGAGGCTGCAAATGTGGCCCAAATTTTTTCTAGTAAGTATTACAGAAACGAAACATAAAACATTATTATAAACACGGAGAAAACAGGCTTCGACAATATAAGAGCGTATGCGTCATGAGTGGCAACGTCGCAATTTAGTGTCATGTCATATTTCGTGGTTTTCAATTTTTATCATTTAATCTTGGCCGTATTTTAAAAATACGTTCTAAGCATGCGAGAATTAGGTGAAAGCTGTATTGTCTGTAGGTATATGAAAAATTACTAAACGCTTTGTAAAATATTGTTTTGTGATTATAAATTTTAAAAATATTTTAAGTGTTTAAATATAAAAATTTTCATCGTTTTTTTTACCTATTAAAAAATATAAATTTTACTAACTGGCGGCAAATGTGTAAATCCGCCACTGTATACATATACATATTACAATAATACACACCAGGTTCCAGAAAAATAGGACACGTTTCCTCCATCTCAAATTCAGGAATATTGCCAATAATTTTACTTATTTTAGGAAGAGTTTTGTTAAGTTTTACTGAACGGCAAGGGATATCAAATCCATCAGTCAAATATGAAATAATGATATTGGTTGAACTATTTTTCTTTAAATGCTGTAACACAAGAATTTTAATAATAATAGCACAACAACTCTATGTAGATCCAAAGAAAGCATTTATTATAACTTGTGATATGGGTTCTAGAATACGGATAAACATAGGTACATATATACTGTTTTTTTTTAATCCATACGTAGTTTAAGTAAGTATATTTTATAAATAGAAACAAGAAACACCCAGATAAATGGAAATAGCCATATTCATACACACAAATATTTGCACTGAGCGGGAATCGAACTCGCAACCTCTGCGTGGCAGTCCGTACCTACACAGTACGACCGAACCACAGAGGACGTCGGGAATACAAAATGATGAAGCAACAATATAAAGGTTGGATGACAACATGTTGTCCTATGTCCTATCTACTGGCTTGCATAAAGTTGTCTACAACAATGAGTTACTGAATTATCATGTCATAATAAAAAATGTGTAAAGAATATCTTAAAATACAGCTTAAAATGTTCTTAAAACAAACCTTGAACGTATTATTTACCACAGGACTTATACGACATCTACCAAACCTTTTACGTATACCTCTATTATCGCCGTAAGACTCTATACATTCACTCCAATTATCCCAAACAGTATGCACATTTAGACTAATACCATATTTTTTTCTTAATACATTGTATGGTACTTTCTCGGATAGTTTAAATTTTGTATTTATAGAATCGATATACGTGCGGTTATATTCTTGATATTGTTTTAATCGTCCAATCTTCGGCGTGATATCAACAGTAAAGACTTCTAATTATTAAAAAAAGGATAAAATTAAAACATATTTTAAGAATATTTCAAGTCTGTGTTAAAATATTTCTTTAACATTTACCATCTAAGATATAGGTGAAAACATTCCCAGTTTGATATCCGTAACTTTTGCACGTATAAATGCCAGAATTATTTGTCGAGAAACTATGTATATTTAATGTATGCGAGAGGGTAATAGATAGTCCATTATCATTTGTTTCAATTTCTTTCGAAATTGGTTTCTGAAAATGCCTTCTAGGTTCATAAAACCAAAGTTTAGAATAAAAGTGTTCTTTTTCATTGCTAAAAATATAACAGGTTAATACATATAAATAACTAACTTCCCGCATGGCGGCTTCATCCGCGGTAATTTACATCTTTGGTTCCTGCTCTGCTATCGTCGCCAATAGCGTGATGTTATATAGCGTATAACCTTCCTCAAGATCTGGGCTATCAAACGCAAAAATAATTATTTAAATCCGATTGGTAGTTCTAGAGATAAGCGGATTCAAAAAAAACAAACTCCTCCGCTTTATTTATTAGTATAGATTTTGAAACACTACCGTATTCAACAAAATAAAAAACGATAACCAAGATGGTTACACATTCCGAATTATTATTATCATAGCACTAACTATCGTAAAATTGACCAATATAGTATAGTAAGTAGCTACAGATCAGATTTTTTTTTTTTTTTTTTTTTTTATAGTATAGCCTACCAAAGTGACTCCACCCCGCCTGATGGTAAGCAGTCAGTGGAATCCAGAAGTGGCGGCCACCATACCAAAAGCTATCGTTTTAAACTGCTGGTATGGTGGCCTCCACTATGGCGGCTGGGAATGGGGTTAGGGGAAGGAAATGAGGGACGTGAGGAAAGAGGAAAGGGGGGAAATTGGGCCTCCGGCGCTCTCACTCACCGAACGAAACGCAGTAGTACGGATACTACTACTCTTAAGTCGATCTTCTATGAGAGGGTAGTACTTCCCCGGACGATCCGGCCCATTCATGCTGAAATCAGCGTGGATCTACTACCGTACAAATATTCTAACTTGGCAGTTATGTAGTTAGTATATGTGCGTAGACCGATCCCGTGACCTCTTATCTCTTAACCATTTAGCTCCTCACACGTTTTATTGCGACGGCACTAGCCACTAACTATACTACGTTTAATAATAAATAGCATACCAATAACGACACCACATATGTACGGTCATCCCAGCTACAACTCCAAACACTTTTGGTTTATCAATCTGCTTCGATAGTAAAGAAGAACTTTCGTAGCACACCGTCACTTCAAATGGTGCCATTTGAGGTGTTACTTTTTTTAAAGTATTCAATACAATGATTATTTGAAATAATCTAATTAGTCTTGACATTAACATGTTCTGAAAAGTAAGCAAATATGCACGCACGACGCACTTACAAGTAATCAATTAATAGTAATCGATTCAACACATGATAATTATGAAAGTAACTTAACTAGTACTTATTATTTTTAGTTATTCCTCTACGGGTAAGAAATACTCGATACCAATATTACTGTTACATTTGATACAACACTGGCGTATTGAACTTATCGATGAAAAATAGAATCGGTGGATCGCAAAAAGTAATAGGCGTTCTACAGGGAGGTAATCATGACTTCCATCAGAGGTGACCTTGGAGAAATAATAGGTAATCTACACGGAGGTTATCATGCCTTCCATCAAAGGTAGGGCACCTTTGATGAAGGGATAATAATCCAAGGACCATGGTTTTTAATGTAATTTGGATTGTATCGGCCGTCTACACGGATGGCATCAAACAAGGTCACCTCTGACGGAAGGCTTAATTACATTTGTGTAAAACGCGTTTAAAAGTTGAATCGAAAATCAACTTTCTATATGGTTTGAGTCAAAATAAATGTACAGAAAAAAATATTGTGTCCATCACAAATTCACAATAACGTGATGATGATAACAATAACGTGATCTATATTTCTAGGGTTAAAACATGTTTCAATTATTTTGTTAATTGCTATGGTATATAAACATACTTGTTTCAAGATTCATATTCACTCTGACATGTACTTTAGCATTATTACAAAATGTTTTTGTGAAAAACCCTGTTTTTTGACTGTCCCTCGAACTTATTTTATTTTTTTATTAAGTGTGATAACTGATTATTTGTAAATGCAAAGTGAATACGCATTAAAATTTATTATTGTTTTAATTTAGAACACAAGATTTTATTTATATACTAAGTATGTTATTAAAATTAAATCATTTTGTTCCTTCCCCAATTCTACCCGAACAAATATTTTTTTTGTGAGAAAGGTCACCTTTTTTAATTTTATCCTGAATATAATTATTCAATTCATAAATACATATGTTGTAAATGTAAAACAGTACAGTAATTTGGAATAAAAATTAAAATTAGGTTATGTCCAAAATATTGAACTTCCCGGAACATTCAGTTTTGTTATCCGATTTTTCTAAAATTAAAAGAAGCGGTAAAATATGGGTGTGCTGTATTGGTAGCACCTAAGCACCATAGTATCGCTTTTTAACAAACCAGTTTGTAGAGCTGACGTTAACAGTAAGGCTCGTGTAATTGCCCATATTTTTCACATGACAGTTGCTCAAAGTATTGTACCTACATATTTAATTTATTTTATTCATTTTCTTTACATTTCAGATAAATCGAGTGAAGACGATTGCCCAACACCGGTTGCGGAAAAATCAAAAGTTGATTTTTCCGCAACCGGTGATCTTATTATTATGTATTCAAGTGATCTTATTATTATGCTTTGTTTTTTTTGCTATAATAAATACAATACCACATAGTGTTTTTCTTACCTGTTCAACTGAATAATTTCCCATATTTTTATTCAAGAGTAAAACAGTTCGGTAGGTACGCATCTTTGTGAGAAATGTGAGAAACGTTTCTCACAAGAGATCTGTGAAAATGTACTTTTATTTTGGCTTAAACCCTAATGCCGTCTATTAAAAATAAAAACAATGAATATATATTATGACGACATATTAAATTATTCAGGCATTTTCATCTCTTTAAACGAACAATCAATACAAATAATAATAATAATACATAAATAAATCTTTATTAAGCAACTAAGACTAATTTGTTAGTAGGTATGTTAGTAAAAAATTTTCTTAAAATATGTTAGTATATTCTAATGATACATCGATACAATATATCTAATGTTGGTATGTGAACCTCTGCTACAGGCTGGCTGATCAGATCACAGATGTGGAGAGCCTGCAGCAGCAATTCACATAGATACAGTCAAGTCTCGTCGCTGTGCATTCCAGAATGTTGTTGGGGCTGGCCCGCACACGGCGCACCAGGGATGCGCTTCGTTTCCTTATTGTGGTAGAAAAGCAATCAACACGTGCTTCTGCAAACTTCCCTGATGCGCTGCAATACTAAGGCAGCCCCATCAACACCCGGAACCCATTGTTGTACTGTACTTGAAGGCCACTGTACGCTTTCTAGGTATAACTGGCCCAAAGGTTACACGTGTAAAGGTTGTACAATATACACGAAATAAAGTTATTTTAACTTGTCTAGAACAACGTGTAAACCTTCGAGCAACCATATTAGCCCTAACTACCTGACAATGCCCTTCTTTCTCTTTATAAATCGTCATCGTCTTTGAGGGCGGTTGTCAATACATAACCAAAGTATTCAAAATTGTGCGCAAAGACGATAAATTTTTTAATATTTTAATTAATTATAAGTTATTAAGACTGCACCATTGGTCTAGTGGTTAGTGTAACTGACTGCGACGCCGGGTGTCGTGGGTTCGATTACCGCGGAAGGCAAAATACTTGTGTGATGAACATTTGTATTTGCCTTCAGGTGTTTTCTATGTATTATAAGTATGTATTTACAAAAAAAAAATATATATATGTATTATATTTCAGTTATCTAGTACCCATAACACAAGCTCTGCTTAGCTTGGAGCCAGATGACGGTGTGTAATAGTGTCCACATATTATTATTATTATTAAATAAATTTAATTTATAATATTTTATAATATATATATATAATATATAGGTATGTATACTAGCGGCCCACCCCGGCTTCGCACGGGTGGACATTTTTTTAAACATTTTGGGATAAAAAATGTCATTTTATATGGGAATACAGAAATAGATTTTTTTTCTTTTTTCCTAGGCAATTTTTAAATTTTCTCTCCGTAAGAATCATCCTCGTACTTCAAGGAATATTATAAAAAAAGAATGAGCGAAATCGGTTAAGCTGCTCTCGAGATTTGCGCTTAGCAACACATTCTGCAATTCATTTTTATATTATATATATATATATAAACTGAGGGACTCATAAACTGCATCAAAGTTCAGGATTACTTTAAAATGTTTTTTTTTAATAAGTATGCAACTTTTTAGATTAAATTATATAAATATGGAGAGACTGGCTCTTAATCTTAAGAAAAAGCAAAAATAAAAAATAGAACTGCAGTAAAACAAATAAATATAGCCGGGAAAAGAAAATTTACTCGTAGTATCAGATTTGCGTGTTATTTAAAGCAAAGTTTTAAATTGATTCGCATTGATTTTTTATTCTTATGTCAATTGAATTATTGTTACCAGCAGAATTGTTGGGTTAGTTTTTTAACTCATCGAGAGTTTTTGAACCATAATATGGATACTTCGTCCGAACAAGTGGCTCAAATTGTAGCACTGGTGCGGGAGGGCTTGGATCAACGAACGATTGGTAGAAATTTAAATTTAAACCAGTCTACGGTTTCTAGAATATACAGAAGGTTTGTGGAGACAGGTTCTTACAGAAGGAGACGTGGTACAGGCAGGACTCGAGCAACCACCGGTCGTGATGACCGATTTATTGTTACGACTTCCCTGCGAAATCGTTTCCTCATGTCAGTTAACATCAAAACAGAGCTTAATAAAGTGCGTGGAGTATATGTGAGTGCACGAACAATAAGAAGAAGGTTAAAGGAACCGGATATCACCCCTTTTAGACCACCAAAAACCCTTGCATAAAGTTTGTGTCTATTGTTAAAATCATTTTTTTTATTAAACCAATTTGTTTTTTCTTCAAAAAAGTCATAAGGTCCTTTCCAGTACACAAACTTAAACTTAAGGATATGACCCTACGCTGTTTTAAAGTTCACGAACCAATCTAGAGGTTTCAATTTTAATCTGTATAGAAAGTTTGCTTACTTGGTTAAAATATTTATTTTAAAGTCTTCTATTACTTTGATGCAATTTATGAGTCCATCAGTGTATATATATATGTATATATATATACAGAGTGTATACGACAGTATGATATTAAATGTAATTACGCATAGTATGTGACATTTGATAGCGAGACAAAAAAAATCAACTAAATATCTTCAATAGTTTAGACACAGGACCACCTCCTCCTTTTTAAAGTTGGTTAAAAAATGAGCCTCATCATTAAACAAAATTATTATATTATTATTATTTCCTTTATTTAAATCAATTCTCAAAATTACATTTTTTTTTTTTTTTTTTTTATATATTTATTAGCCTACCAAAGTGACTCCACCCCGCCTGATGGTAAGCAGTCAGTGGAATCCAGAAGTGGCGGCCACTATACCAAAAGCTATCGTTTTAAACTGCTGGTATGGTGGCCTCCACTATGGCGGCTGGGAATGGGGTTAGGGGAAGGAAATGAGGGACGTGAGGAAAGAGGAAAGGGGGGAAATTGGGCCTCCGGCGCTCTCACTCACCGAACGAAACGCAGTAGTACGGATACTACTACTCTTAAGTCGATCTTCTATGAGAGGGTAGTACTTCCCCGGACGGTCCGGCCCATTCATGCTGAAATCAGCGTGGATCTACTACCGTAAAATTTTTAAATATAAGTATATAAAAAAAAACACATACATTTAAAAATATAAAAATTGGGAGACCCACCAGCATCGGGTACAGGGACCAAGCTACCGGCGGTTAGGGCTTCAGAGATAGGAACCTCCTCACAATGCGGGCCGTGTCAAGCAACACCGCCTTCTGTATCTGGCCCTTGACCCAACCAGCTAACGCGAGCAAATATTAAATAATAAAATTAGCAATAAGTCCATTCACTGTAACCACTATCGGAACAATGATCGCCGAATCCAAATCCCACATGTCAACAACCTCGTGAGCTAAATCCAAATACTTGATTTGTTTGTCTTTTTCAGCTTTCACGAGATTATCATCATGAGGGATGGTGACGTCGATGATCATTACAAGGCGCTCTAATCGATCTATCACCACTATGTCAGGCTTATTGGCATACCACCCGGCGGTCTTCGACGCCAAGCACTACAGGCTTGTGCCAGTTCTGCTTAGCCAAGGCAAGCGGGGTCAGTCCTTTGTCCACTGCGACAACATCACGATGCAGAGCCCCGTTCGCTTTAAGAAAATAATCTCTAAGGTTGCATATCTCGCGATTATGAAGGGTTTTGGCATTTAAAAGACCGCGACCACCACACTTTCGCGGGATATACAACCACATGACAGACGAACGTGGATGATGCATTCGGTATGAAGTCAACAATGTACGGACTCTCCTGTCCAGGGCATCTAACTCAGTCTGAGTCCACCTAAGTATGCCGAAAGAGTACATAAGGAGTGGCATGATCCAACCATTACAGGCCCGTATTTTGTTGCCGCCAGATAATAAACTATTTAGTACTTTTTTAAGGCGGCCTATAAAACGTTCCTGTAATGATTATTTCATTGCCTCTTCCTTTATACCTAAAGCTTGCGACATACCTAGGTACTTATAGGTGTCAGTAACTAGAAGCGATCTAAGCTGAATAGAATCAGAGAGTTGAATGCCCTCAGATTCTACTATCCCACCACGCTTTACATGCATGACTGCACATTTGTCTACACCGAACTCCATTCTGATCGAGTTACTAAAGTTTTCTGTTACCTTTAGTAAATCTCTCAGCTGGATATCAGTAGGCGCAATTAGTTTCAGATCATCCATGTACAGCAGGTGGGATATGACTTGACCACCTCTACGTAACCTGTAACCTAATTCTGAACCCTCTAGCAATGTACTGAGAGGATTCAGAGCCAGGCAAAACCATAGGGGACTCAGGCTGTCACCCTGAAATATGCCCCGCCTAATCCATATTGGTTCACCGTTACCCCGGACATGTCGGCATCCTGGATAGGTAAGAACTGTTCCCCATTGCCGCATACATGCCTCCAAAAAGGTGCGTACAGTAGCATCTACTTTATAGAGTTCTAGCACCCTTAGGAGCCATGAATGCGGCACGGAATCGAATGCCTTTTTATAATCTATCCAGCATGCCGACAAGTTCTTTCGGTTTCGGCGTACCTGTTGGCTAATGGCCGTATCGATTAGGAGGTGCTCCTTAGTACCACGGGCTCCTCCCTTACATCCATTCTGAGAGATAGACATTATCGAATTTTGTTCAATGTGGTTATTAATTTTGACTCTCAGGATAGACGTAAGCAATTTGTAGACCGATGGTAAGCATGTGATCGGTCTATAATTATTGGGATCCGTGGTGGTACCGGTCTTATGGAGCAGGTGAGTAATTCCAGTTGTTACAAACTCGGGTAGCGTTCCAGATTCTAAAGCGGACTGAAACTGAGATGCCAAACGAACATGTGAGCTTCGTAGCCATCTCAACCAGAAATTATGCAGTCCGTCAGGTCCTGGAGATTTCCAATTAGTCATGGAACGGACTGCATTTGTCACATCATCGGCTGTGATGACTACGTGAGCCATGTCTGTAATTTTCTCACATGCTCGATTAACATCCCGCATCCAGTCCCTCTCGACATGATCAACGGGCACCGCCCAGATGCTACTCCAGAATTCTTTTGTGGCAGTAGTGCCCGGCAGTTGACCGTTAGACCCGCCGTTGATCGGTCGCTCCCAGTTTCTGTATACCCACCTTTGATCGTTCTGGAACATGCGATTTACGGTATATCGGTCCACGCGTTTTCGATATCTGCTGATTCGGTTTGCCCATGCACAGATCTTCTGCTTTAGGAAGTCAATGCGCTCTGTGACCCTAGACAAATAATCACTACGGTTAATACCCATCCCAGAGAATGCCCGGTTCACAAAGCGCATCACTTTCGGGCGAGTATTGCCCGTCCTAAAGCAGATTAGCTTGCCGATAAGCACCCTTGCCTCAGCGATGCGCCGAGGCATATTTTACTAATAGTGAATCAAGGGTACTTACCAGCGCCATATTTTTTCTGTGCATAGGTAAACGAGGCAGACGTGGCCTAAATTCTAAAGGTGTATACCGATAGTCCGCAATCGCCCGTTCCAGAGCATCATTAACCTCCTCATTGCACTGTGTTCACTATAGGAGTCCGGTCACCCTCATCAACATTTATGTCATCAAGTAATTGAGGCTGTGGTATTGATTAAGACAGTTGGTAAATTTCTTACGTCATTGGGGGTGACAGGACTAATGTGCACACACTCTGAGCGAAGCCTATCAAGTACGGTGTTATCCAGCATCCTACAGCGCTGGATAGCCCGCACCTGATCCGATAGTCGTTGAGCTGAAACGTTAACGGTTGGTTCAAGTCCCTGAAAAAGAGCAAGCATGCGACTACAGTACGCAGTGAGGTTAGTTCCCCCCTCTGTCGCCGCAAAATATGCGCGCATGACGTTCTCATTCATTGTCGACGTCCACCGCATGCGCTGCACATTACCACCGGTAGCGAGGGCCCTATTCGAAGCCGGTGGGCCTCGGGACCCCAAGCATGCCGGCGGCCGGCCTCTCCCTCGCCGACGTAATGGTGTTGGCGACGTCGCAGGGGAGAAAAACTCGTCGCTCGAAGTGGAGCTCGACGCCTCAGCAGGAACCGATGTTATTATCACAGGGTCTGGCTGCTGCGAGGCGGAGCTGAGCGACGAGTCCGGAGGTGTTATTTGTGCGTGTTTCTTCGATCTTGTCAGCATACCTTCGTGTTTTCATATTTTTCGGATATTTTCGATTTTTTCATTGTGACATCTGTCATTTGTAATAATAAATTGTTGTACGGTATTTATTTTTAATTTATGTTGGTTTTTAAGGATGAATTGTATTATTTATTGTTGTTGAGATAGTAAAACTATTAAATAATGTTATGAAAACTTGTAGATAAACATAAAAATAAATTAATTCAGAAGGAGGAGTAAAACGTGGTATGTTGATGGTGTTGCCAGATCGAGATTAAGTTTAATTATTATTATTATTATTATTATTATTATTCTCCTTTTTTCGTCAAGTTTAGAATTTTATTCTTGTTGATGATATTAATGGTATACAGTATCGACCAAATCCATTTTCGGACAATGTAAACAAACAGTTTTTTCAATATTTTTCTATCAAAAACTCCATATACGATGACACATGGGTTTATACACATTCTGTTCACTATACACTTCATTTTGCAACTATTTCTACTAATGATTAATAATCAAATCTAGTTTATTTAATAAAATTACGAATTACTTTTTGCGGTCGAATTAAGACGTCAAAATGATTGACAGTTTTATTTTTTCTGTACTCTATATTGTCTTTGAAAACCAATGTTGTAATTTATCAGAAAAAATAAGTTTAACCAATACATATCATAGGTACATAATATTTTGTCATTTGCCCTCGCAAGTCTGAGTTCATTTGTTTTATTGTAATATAGTATAATAAAATCGTAACATACATACAAATTACATATAATCAATATTTCACTATTTTTTATCAGGCGGGAAAATATATAAAAGTATCCCAGTATTCCATTTCAGTCCGTGGTCAAATAGTTGTAATTAGAGGTCAATGCTTAATTAAAATTACATTTATTTATTAATTAGGTATGTAAATTGTTTGTCTTGTTATCTTATAGTTTATAAGTCAACGGTTACAATAAAATACAATACCATATTTAACATAAATACAAGTATTTGGAGTAATAAAAATAACAAATCAAATAGAATTAATCGATTACGCAAATAGAGTATTAGTAAACGTAATATTATTTAAAAATGTTAGAAACAAAGAATGAGAAATTATTATTTAATTATGTATGATGATTAATTTTATTTTTATCATCCTTTTCCCCATCACTAGTAAATTCATGAAACCATAGACAATGGCAATATGGAGGATTGTTTACATTGTCCGAAATTAGATTTGGAATGGACTGTAGTACAATGATAAAAAAAAATAGAAAAAATGTGAATGAAATTAAATGACAACCATCTTCCGTGAAAACAAAAGATGGACCTCGGAGCACTTGTCGATCCATTGTGAAAAAATGGCAATTTGCAAAACGTACAATAACGCCTACCGCCAAATGTCAAATTGGCAATCACTAGAAACAGTGTTGCCGATTTAAAAAACAAACCTCTAAAAAAAACACCCGTTATAAGTTTTTGAATGTAGACTAGTTTTACAGTTTTATTTCAGTCATATAACAAACAAAATATAAAAATCAGTCGTTTTGGATTAAGTTTTTTTGAGATTAGTACATTATACGATGTTAACATGTACACTGTGAAGGCCGAACTACACATTGGGCCAATATAAGGTAAAATTTTCGAAGAATCCAAGGTCGTTGTTTACATGTTGTCGTACTGATAATTCTGCATTGGCGCTTTAAGTTTAATTATATTGTAAGTCAGGAACGTAAATTTCAACCACATGCAACACTACTAAAAAAGTAGTGCGAAAGTAGCGTAATTTTCATGTATATTTCATTTATATTCATTTATATTTTATTTATATTCGGTTTCATGTTATTCATAATAACATGAAACCGAATAAGACGCCAACGTGTTAACACTGTTGGCGCAGCGTGCCAAAATCCTTTGATGTTGATGTGATGAAAAACCCGACACTATTTGGTTGGCCCACCAGCGTTGACGCCAACTACCAACATACTGCCAAGTAATAGGTACTGTACACGTTGGACCAACATGCAGGCCTAGCACGTTGGCCCAATGTGTAGAGTGGTCTTGACATTTACTATTTAGACGAGACAAAATCGCACAATGCCATGTTGAGAATATCTTTTTTTAGTTTAAAAATATACCGTATCATCATTTATTTGCTAGTTATAATACTAAACTTTGGATACATGATTTTCGTTTCTCACATTTAATATTATATTCAGTCTTCTGTCTGTACGCAGATGATATCCGAACGCATTCGTTCTTGGCGCTCTCATCTTCAAATTAAATCAAATTTATTACATCAACATGGCGGATAAATCAGAAAGTAAGTTTTGTTTATTTTGCCATTATTATATTTGTTACAGCGTTTTCATAAGTTAATTGATAGAGAAACAAAAGCTTTTGTAACTGTACACATACCAGTGCCTGCTTGAACGGTTTTTATGTGTCCTTGTCGAGAGTACTGATTGTAATGTGATTCGCTTGATTCAAAATTTGAAAAAATTCAAATTTTGAGCCGAAATGTCAGCCAGTTTATCGCCGAATTTTTATTGATGACTGATAAATACTTTGGTTGTATCATATAAAATTGTTTACATCAAGAAATTATTGACAAATCTAACTTCGGACCTTGTGAATAAAGCGTTATAATTTCTTTCAGGGGATCAAGATGATGATGATTTCTCTCCAAGATCACAGTATCGTGTTAAAGAGGAACCGATGGATACGGATTTTCCCGACGAAGAGGAAGAGCCACCAGCATTCGGACCTGCGGCGCTTGGTCTTCACAGAGTTGGTACTAAGTTACCGCCAAAACCTGCTCCAAGTGAACCTGTCCAAAAGCTAAACGCACGGGGAATGCCAGCACGCATTAGAAAGAAGAATAGATTTATATTTGTTGACGATTTTGTGAATACCTCTCCTCCACGCCAATCGCCCAAACGAAATGCTAAGATTATTCTTAAAACTCCCAATAAGCAATCAAGTGCTAAGAAACAGAAATCACCATTAAAAGTTCAAAGAACAAATGACAAAATATATGATGAGAAAATAGAACCTATTGGAACTCAATCACCAGATACAAAATCAGGTCATAGAATAGGCATGAGGTTAAGAAATTTATTGAAATTACCAAAGGCACATAAATGGGTGTGTTTTGAATATTTCTATAGTAATATAGACAAAGTTCTTTTTGACGGGGAAAATGATTTTATGATATGTTTAAGAGAGTCATTTCCTCAGCTCACAAACCGTAAACTAACTCAAGTTCAGTGGTCTAAAATTAGACGTATGATGGGAAAACCTAGAAGGTGCTCACAAGCATTTTTTGATGAAGAACGTAAGGAACTTGAAAGAAAACGAAAATTGATAAGATTTATCCAGCAAAGAAAAGCAGCTGACATAAGTGTAAAGGATTTGCCAAATGAAATACCAATGCAATTAGTTGTGGGTACCAAAGTGACAGCAAGGTTGCGCAAACCTCAAGATGGTTTATTTACAGGATGCATTGATGCTGTTGATACATCTAATAACACATATAGAATAACATTTGAGCGTCCTAAATTAGGCACACATTCTGTGCCAGATTATGAAGTTTTATCGAATGAACCTCCAGATACAATCAGCCTCTCAAGTATTGCAAAAAAATTCAGGCCTAGATATGTTCTGCAAGATATATTTAGTTTATATGAACCCACAAACAACAATGCTCCAGGTGACCCTTTAATAGGTTGTGCAGATATAGCTAAACACATGGATGCTATTGGCAGTTATCCATTTGCTCTTTTAGAACTTATTGTAAAATTAAGAAGGATATTGAACGCGAAAAAAGATAAAATTAACTTACTAAAAGAATATAATTGTGATGCAGAAAAAAGGAAATCATTTGGTCAAAAAATGCCTGAGGATTTTGAAAGAAAATATGCTGCTGTGGTAATTGATTTAGAGAGAATGAACATGGACTTACAGGATTATATAAATGAAGTTCAGCAATATTGTCAGCAGATTGCACCAGAGCCTAGCTTAGCTGCTATGTTGGTTCCATCACATTTGAGAGAAATATGCCGTGAAAAGGCTTCATTGTTAGTAGAGAAAAATAATAATGGAACAGTAAAAGATGCTCATTTAATTGATCTTATTACAGATTTAGTTGCACTAATGTTGCAAGTGAAAAGCTTATCTGATTCTGATCAGAATGCATATGAGTTAACTGTATTGCAAGGTACTATGGAACAAATCAAAATGAAATTGGAGCCACAACATCAAAAACTATTTCAAAATAATATAGAGATTCATATGCACCGAATTCAAATGGGTTTAGGTCAGATGACACCTAACAGTTATGTAGCTGGTACTTAGTGTGCAATAAATACTTATGTATTAAATTTATAAATTGTGACATTACATACTGGTTGTTAAATACTTTTATCTATTAGATAAATTTAAAGACTTCAATCAGCTACATGGTGCATATTTAATGATTTATAGTTAAGTGGGCAAAATATATGATAGAAATCTTTTTGTAAGGTAAGAAATTTATCTTAAATATTTAATTTATTATAAATTGGTTACATGGGCTTAGTGCCATGAATAAAATAAATACTTTACGTATTTTATTGTTTATTATAGCTTAGAAATAAAAGCATAATGTGTAAGTAAATTGGTTTTTATTTTATGGTACCTTTAAGTATTATAATTAATAAGGGTGCGTTTCCAGTGTCGCGGAGCTGGGTGAAGTGGACAATAGCGGACCGTAAATTGGCTAATCACAGCATTTTCACTGACCAGAATGGAGATTTCGAGCATTGTGATTGGCCAACTTACATTTCGCTCCTCTCATTCCGCCCACCTCCGCGTCAATGGCAACAATGTAAGCGGCGCTGAGCAGACTTTCAAATAAAATAATGTAAATAAGCGGCCCCGCGCTGGACAGGACGGAGTCGAGCGGATTGTGGTGCCCCTAGTTTGGCCACGAGGAAATGCGATTCCTCGTGGCCAAACTCTCTAGTATTTAAACGTGGAAATGGTTCCTCTTGAAGAGTTTTAGTAGGTACCTGAATATAATAAATCAAAGGGCCATTGTTTCAAACACTTGAAATATTATTCAGAGTTTGACCACTAGGAAAGTTAATTTCTCGTAGCCAAACCAGGAGGTCGATCATAAAAACCTACAACCTTCTGCTAGCCTAGTACTATTTCTACAAAATCAGGAGGGAAAGAAACGAAATAATAAACTTTTTAAAAAAAGTATTCGGATCATAACAACCTCCTACAAGCTTCTGCTAGCCTAGTAGGTACTATTTCTACAAAATCAGGAGGGTAAGAACCGTAATAAGACTATAAAAAAAAATTACAAAGTATTTCGATCATACAAACCTACAACCTTCTGCTAGCAGCCTAGTACTATTGGTACTATTTGATTTCTTGATCCATACCCAAGGGGATCGAAAAGTACTTGCTACTAGAGGACTACTCTACGATCCCTCAAGTTTGTCCGCAAGGAAATAGAATTCCTCGTAGCCGAGTCAGTTTGGCCACGAGGAAACGGCAACAACTGGAAATAAGCCCCGACGCGTCACTACGCTTAGTTGGCAGTTGTCTATATTTTAAAAAAAGGGTAGGTAATAATATAAGTAGTACATAATTACACCTACGCTTAGATGGGTTAAATAAATAAATTATTTACTATTATTGCTTGAGAAAGGTTTTATTTTAGTCTAATCACTTATTATTATGCAATTTAAAACATAATTAAATTACATTTGCACAAAATAGAATTAATTCATAAGCTGACACAAATAATCATTAAATAGATATTGATATAAATGTAACAGGTAGATGTCTTAAATGTGGGTATCTGGCACTACCTGGTGTGGTTGTTTCAAAATTAGATACAAGAACAATAATGTTTGGACTTGTGGTTACAAAAAAGAGAAAATAATAAAATACATTTAACTCATATTCTGGGTCTTATTAACTGTTGATTTTTTTGTCACGTAGGTACATTATTTTTATTAAATAAAGTAAATGATGTATAGAAACTACTATATTTATACAAGATACAGTTTATGTTTTGTATTTATCCAATGTGGCTAACAATTCATCAGCTTCTTCTGAAGTCTTCACTCTGACTAGGATTGGTGTTGGTGGCGGCTTTGCATCTGGGGTTGGTATACAAACCATCATTACATTATTTTTGCCCATCCTTTGTGTAGGTATGCCTGACATCAATATTAAATTAACTAAAATAGTGCCCAAGTTAGTATTAGCTCGTACTAATAATTGATGTTTGTCACTCTCTTCTACTTTCTTGATATAAAGTGTCCCAACACCTTTGTCTACAAAATTACCATCTTTCTTCACAAATATTTTGCATTTCTTATCATAAACACTATCCTTTTCAACAATTGGTGTAAAGTCCACTTTAGGTGGTGTGTCTTCATCTTCTTTATTAGCTTCTTCAGATGTTTCATTTGTGTTTTGTTTAATGTTTGATGAGTTGAAGCTAAAAGTTTTACCAATTCCAAAAGAAAATGGTGCAGCAGATCCATTGGGAGCTGTTGTTGTGCTTGTGTTAGTAGCAAAAGAGAAAGGAGAAGATGATATAGTACCAGTGGCGAAAGATGATCCAGTAGTACTTGTTTCATTTGATGTGGCAGCTACACCAAAAGTGAATCCAGATGTACTAGTTTTAGTGATACTTGAAGTACCACTTGGTGGATTTATGCCAAAGGGAAATGTGGCTGGTTCTTTTGCCGGTGTGTTGTTTTGAGGAGCAAAAAGAGACTTAGAATTTGGAGATACACCAAACAATGATGATCCTGTAGTACTATTACTATTTGTAGCAGCACCTGCAGGTTTAGTGTTGAAACCTCCAAAGTCAGACTTTGTTTCAGTAGTAGTTTTGACATCTGTCTTTTTATTTCCTTTCTTGTCTGATTCTTGATATTCATCTTCAATTTCTTTTAGGTACTTCTCATAGTCTTTAAATATTGGTGTAAGTATGCAAAGGGGTGTTTGTTCCACATGTTTTTTGATCCAATCTGATACTGATTCATTAAGACCTTTCAGTTTAGAGTAATACTTCATTTTTGACTCATTTTTTATATCATCTAAGTTATTTTCTGATTTGGTTGAATTTGATTCAGATTTAGTTATCATACCAAAGTTACTTTGTACTGTGTTAGTCACTGGTTGAATTCCAAATGGCGACGAATTGGGAGTACTTGGTAGCAATGTATTGCTGGTGTTTGGAATGTTAACTTTTGTTGAAGCTGAAGTGGTAGTTGATTTAATAGGACTTGTAGTATTATCTGTGGAACTTGTCACAACTTGTAGTTTGAAAGGAGAGTCACCAACTGTTGAGTCAGCTTTTGACATAGTAAACATGTTTGAAGCATTAGTAGCATTTGAAGATGAAACTCCAAACAATGAACTTCCTCCCGTGATAGTAGATGGTGATCCAAATGGTGATTTTGTTGGTGTAGTGGTGTTAGTCTGAAGGGAGAACAATCCAGTGCCAGGACTTGTTGACAGTGGTTTGCTTGTAAATAAATTGGATGTCATTGATGAATCTGCTTTACTGGTTGAATTACTGTTTTCATTGTTACCATTTGTAAGTTTGGATAAAAAGTCAAAAGATGCAGGTTGTGTTTTGTTGAATCCACCAAATCCACTGAAGACGCTTTTAGTGGGCTGAAATATTAAATGAATAACAAATGATTAAATATGTACTTTGCAGCATATTATATTAAATAAAAGGTTCTGTATGTAGTCTTTCAGGAATAATATAGGTTATAGACCTAGAAAATCCTGCAAGTAGTCCCTGAGATAGATTGACCATTCACAAATTGGTTCTTACATTAGCATAGATATGCTTTTTAAGTACATAAAATATAGTTAAAAGGCCAAATTAAAGAAATATTATGTGAATTTCCTTCTTTTATAGATATAGTTTTTATTGACTAAATGCATACCACAGCTAGCAGATATTCAATCAACAACATGGGCACTAGTCTTGTGTTTAAAATGCACACAGACTCTGAACAAATATTTATAACAATAATAATAGTAATGCACTCACTCCCACTTTGTTACCTTAACATTCAAGACAGAGTATAGTACCAATTCAACACTTTACAGAAAAGACGGAACTAGGCCTATTTGTCATAGTTGTGAGCACACAATACTGTTTTAGAATTACTTAGGTACTACTTGTGATGCTGTTTTATCTTGTGCAAATTTGTGTCAAATCTATAAAAATTACCTTACATAACAAATACCTGAGTATTGCAATCTCAGGTGGCAATGCTACCAGAGATGGGTCTATTGTTTTCTTTACTTTTCATCCTATTTTCAATTTGAGCAATTTTTCAAATCTAATATGGTATAATTAATTAAATTCTTAATTTACATTATTTATAAGTGTTAAAATGTACCTACAGTGTAAAATAATATTCCAACAATAGTGTAATTTTGCAATGAAGTAAGTATCATTACATTGCATTTGGAACCATATTTTGAAGTTTAGTTAAGAGTAGACAGAGAATAAGAATTTTAACTACTATTATTAGATATTTTAATAATTACCTCATCACCGGTCGCTTGAGAACGTCTTTTAGCCGTCCTGATAACACGTTTCTCAAGAATGTCTTTAGAAGCAATTTTGAAACTGCCCACTTCCTCATGATCGGCAGGATCGTCTTGATCCCAGTTATCATGGTTTAGTTCAGTAGTAGCTTGGCGTTTTACCGACATTTTCGGTTTTTGGTGCGTTTTATGCAGTTTAAAATCAAATGCGGCCAATCTTTTGATATGGCGCCAATCACCATGTAGATTGTAGATTTCAGTATGAATGAATTGTCATTATTTGCGCGTAAGATTTCTTTGAAACCATGACAGTTTCCAATGTTCTGACTGCTTTCTATCACACTACATATATTAGGTATTTGTTAAATTTAACTGTTTGCTAATTCAGTAAATGATTTTTAAATTACGTTTCTTTTCTTCATATGAAAATGAATTGTGTCCTACCGAATTAAGGGCGACCACACACTGCCTCGCGATGTGTTTATTTTACCGCACGGTAGAATAAACGCCGACCGCCGGGACCGAGCACTGGCACTGTGGCGAAATCGGCCTCAGTCAGTATGTAAAATGTACTCTGTGAAATCGGCGAAATAAACACAGACTAAATATAGAACAAGTTAAAAGTTAATAAACGAACGTTTTGTTGTCATTCGAACTCCAACTGCTAAGGGCGACCGCGCATTGCCATAAACGCATTCACGGGACCGCACACTGCGGTGAAACAAATGCATGTTTTAAGTTTTTTGTCATTCGAACCACGAACTCCGACTGTGGTGCCAACACGTCGCTATGATTATCAAACAAGAGTCGCTATTTACGTATATTTATTATTGCATAAAAAAGGGTACCCAAACGTTATTTGGTACATCCTTTGACGGCCTTAACACCTATAAAGGGCTTTTTTTCTGATAATTATACTTACCTACGTTCATATCCAAAAAAGCTTTTTGGATATTGCATTACTAGCATCCGGTTTCACCCGCGTCTTTGCTTACTGCTCTGCTCTGCCAGTAGCGTTATGACTAAAAGATCAGAAAATCCAGAACATATTTACTGAAACTTGGAAGGAGGAAGGGTGACACCTAAAGTGGATAATACTACCTCTAAAATACCGGCATGCCGGTTGTAATACAGTAGGCATGAGTAACTCCGGACACACCTATATCCTTGGATATAGGTGTATCCGGGACTGGATATGCCACGACTCCTTCCCTTTCCAAAATATTAATATATCCGACATATCCATGTATCCACGCAACTCCGGACTGAAACTGAGAAACTTAGAGCGATGACCGTACACGCAACTGGATATGCCACGACTCCTTCCCTTTCCAAAATATTAATATATCCAACATATCCATGTATCCACGCAACTCCGGACTGAGACTGAGAAACTTATAGCGATGACCATACACGCAACTGGATATGCCACGACTCCTGCCCTTTCCAAAATATTAATATATCCAACATATCCATGTATCCACGCAACTCCGGACTGAGACTGAGAAACTTATAGCGATGACCGAACATGATTCTAAAACAAAAGCAGCCGCCATTTTGAACTTTGCTATTTTTGAACCGTTTGCCTTCAATATCGTTATCAGAATGTTCCAACGATGACTAAACACTAATCTTAAGTCAAATTTAAGAAAAGCAGCCACCATTTTAAACTTTGTTGTTTTTGGACCGATTGCTTTTAAAATCGATATCTGAGAGTCCTAGCGATAAAAAAACCCAAATTTTAACTCAAAGTTTATTAAATCAGCCGCGATTTTAAACTTTGTTATTTTTAAACCGATTGCACTCAAAAACGATATCTGAGTGTCCCAGCGATCATCAAACACGAATCTTAAGTCAAATTTAATTAAAGCAGCCGCCATTTTGAACTTTGCTGATTTTGAACCTATTCCTTTCAAATTCAATATCTGAGTGTCCCAGCGATGACTAAACCCAAATCTTATGTCAAAATTATTAAAAGCAGCCGCCATTCTGAACTTTGTCATTTTTAAACCGATTGCATTCAAAATCGATATCTGAGTGTCCCAGAAATCACCAAACACGAATCTTAAGTCAAATTTAATTAAAGCAGCCGCTCATTTTGAACTTTGCTGTTTTTGAACCTATTCCTTTCAAAATCGATACTCGAGTCTCCCAGCGATGACCAAACACGAATCTTAAGTCAAATTTAATTAAAGCAGCCACCATTTTGCTGTTTTTGAACCTATTCCTTTCAAAATCGATATCTGAGTAAGCGAGAATAAGTCCGCGGAGTTATGGATATACTAAGCGCATATGGATATGTTAATCGAATATATCGCCCTACTTGGAAGGCTACACGACATATCCAATCTTTTACCGAAGTCACTAATCCCATGCCTATAATACAGGGATTTAAAAATCATAAATTATTAATGGATTTTATAGAAGCCCATACTAATATTATAAATGCTAAAGTAACTGTCTGTCTGTCTGTCAGTTATGCTTTCACCCCTAAACCACTGAACCGATTTTGATAAAATTTGGTATAGGGATAGAATATTTGATTGCGAAAAAATGGTTTAAAATAGGGGATAACATTTTGTATGGAAAATGCGATATTACTGATATTCACGCGGGCCGAGCTGCGGGCAACAGCTAGTAATATTTAGGTACAAAATATTGATTTGAAAATATTTACGTAAAATAAATCTAAGTTGGTTTTGTTTAAGTACTATTTTAGTATTACTACTACAACTACTACTACTACAACTTTAGTATTTTAGAGGTGGTATTATCCACTCTATGTTACGTCCTTCCTCGAAGTTTAGATAAGCACTGTATTATCCGATCTGTGTGATGTTAGTAACATCACAACGTAACGTAATGAACGATTAAGAATAAGTTCAATAGTAGCTTTTCGATTAAAATTAACTTCATCGTAATCAGAATTTGATGACGATTAACAATCGTAATCCTTATCGTTAATCACGATTAAAAATTAATGATTAGGTACTATGCTATGCTTCTCCGACATGCTGAAGTGATCTGGTCTACTTCAGTGACTGCTATTGGAACCAGCTGACTAGTAGTGCTGGGTATAAAGATTATGGGCTCGTTTGGTTATTTATGTTAAGACCTTACCACCGGACATGATGGAGTGACTTGAAGGTCTACCTCTGTGACTGCTACTGAAACTAGCTGATAAGTAGAGCTGGGTGTGCCGAGTATGGGCGGGTTTAATCAGTTATGACGAGAACTTACCACCCGACATGATAGTGATAATGACCTGAAGGTCTACTTCAGTGACTGCTGCTAAAACTAGCTGATTAGTAGTGCTGGGTCTACCGAGTATGGGCTCGTTTTGTTAGTTGTTAATGTAGTGACGCAATTCAATACCTTCTATGAATTTTGAAAGAGCGTCCCTAATACATTACCTTCCATTTTAAAAAATCAAGCAGTTATAGTAGATACATAAATTGTTGTAAGTAGGTACAACATGAATAATTATTATTTGAATGATTATACTCAATCAAATCAGATCAATAATCCCAGAAATTTCGGGTATTTAATATACGCTAGGTAACGACATTCCTTTAACATGTCTCTACCGCAACTGAGCGACCTTGCGTTTTTAAACCGCAGTGCGCGGCGCCTCATAGATCTCTATGCGATACAAAAATATGTGCGGTCTCACCGCAAGTTTGTAACGAGAGGCCAAAACGCATGCGTTTATTTCACCGCAGTACGCGGACCTGTATGACATTCTATACTTCACAGATTATGCGTTTTGAAAACACAAGGCAGTGCGCGTTCGCCCTAACTGTGTAGTGCTCGCTAAAGACATGAGCGTTAAAAACATAGTAGCACTAGCAAATAGCAAATCTTCTGGATGTAAAAATGCCTAACTTTATTAACATTAACGCTAAATGCCTAGGTAGATAGACACCCACATGCCCTATCTATCATAACAACTTCATTTTGTAGTCTTATCAAATTTATAAATAAATTATATTTTATGAAAAAAAAAGAGTGTGTGTACTCATGTACGCACTATTCACTATTCTTTAGCGTAACAATCCAAAAATACCAAATAATAACACAACGCATACATACATAAATATTTGAATTGATATAAACGTCAATATATTTTTTATTTATTCACACTGATTATTTGTACTGATACGACACACAAAGATCCGCAACTAACTTCAGGGTGTAAAAGGTTCGCAACTAACTTCAGGGTGTTGATTTTTTCTGTCGGTGTGCGCGCGCTTCGTAAAAATTCACTCATCATTTTTCCCAATCGCGCCAAAAGAAGTATAACTTAAAAAAAATATATATATAAGAGACTGATGATAATGGTAAAATCAAAAAGGGGCATGTGCCCAACCTAAAAGACCATTCAGACTTTATTTTCCAGGTGTTTTTATTACTATCTCAATCTGCGTTTATGTCATCTAACTAATTAGACTTCTAGTTATTAAGGTTCGATAATAATACAAACTGTTAGAAATTCCAGGCGTTTTTCTACTTGCTCATTCTGCGTGTCTGATTGATTATACTCAATCAAATCAGATCAATAATCCCAGAAATCCCGTGGTATATACACCATGATGTAACGACCATGGACGTAATTTATATTATGTCCAATGACATTCCTGTATCGCGTCCAATATTACTTTCCTCTGTGATTATGTCTCAACCACAACTGAGTGACCGTGCGTTTTTCCATCGCAGTGCGCGGCGCCTCTTATATCTCTATGCGATACAAAAATATGTGTGGTACGACTCACCGCAAATTAGCAGCGAGAGGTCAAAACGCATGCGTTTATTTGACCGCTGTGCGCAGACCTAAATATGACTAGATTATGCGTTTAAAAAACAAGAAAGTCCGTGGTCGTCCTAAGGTAAACCGTCAGCGGTTAGGGTAAAGATTTCATGAAGAATGAATCCATGTTAGTCGGTGTCACAGATTCCTACAATTCTATGCGCCATAGAGCAAGCGCGTATTCCATCTGACTAAATTCAGACATCAATGATTTGATGAGTTGAATGAATTTAGTAAGATGGAATACACACTTTAGAAATATTCATTATTGTTTTGTTTCGTAGACTTTAAAATGAGAATAAAACTTTGTAACACCAACTCCACCATTAAAATATAATAAGCTTTCAAACTTTGCTTCGTTAACCTACGTTAGCCAGCTAGAAAAACTGACAGGCGTTTTAGGACAAAAAATATTTAGAGCTATCACGTCGTCTAGACTATAATCAGTTTTCGTTTTGTTTTGAGTGTTTTGACACGACATGAGTTTTATGAGGACCATGCATAAGTAGTCAACGTCTTTTCATGTTTAATATACTAGCTGTTGCCCGCAGCTCCGCCTGCGTGAATGTCGGTTATGTCGCATTTTCTATAAAAACTTTTAATCCCTATTTCAATCCCTTCAAGTCATTTTTCCGCGATAAAAGATAGCCTATGTTGTTCCCAAGGTCTATTCTATCTTTATACCAAATTTCATTCAAATTGGTTCATAAGTATACGGCGTGAAAGCTTAACAGACAAACTGACAGACGGACAGTTATACAGACAGACAGAGTTACTTTTGCATTTGTAATAATTTATGGTATTGACCTCCAATGATGTTTTACCTTTAACGAAATTTACTTGCTAAAATAACCCCCAGTTTTTACTGATAAATATAGCTACTTAACATAAACATATTAATTATTTCCATATATTTTTATTAGTATTATATTTTTAGGTACGTGTGTCGTGTAATGAGGATTTATTTTTTAAACAGCAATATTGTCCATGTGTGATGAATATTTTAATTTAATGGTGCGGTGTGTGTGGGTGTTTGTGTGTGTAACGTATTACAACAACATACACTATAGTCACTATGTATTATTTGTAGCCAAATGTATGTACAGTATATAAGTACGTTACGTTACGTTTTAGTGTGTTTATTTCATTCCATTCAATTCAATTGAACTTAAAATATGTACTCAAGTCACTTCGTTTGAGAAGACGTTTGAGTTCATTTTCTGTGTGAAGAAGTTGTCGAGTACTTTTTTTTTAATAAAATTAAAAGTACATTTGTATAGTCCAATTTTAGAGCGATGTAAATAAATCGACTCTCCGTAAACTGTGTAAAGTTTCTGAAAGAATAATAGATTAACTATGTTACCATGTTTAATGCTAATTTATCAAGATTTGTTTCTTGGAAAGCATACTATTTTATTCTTTGAATTTCTTTAAAAGTACAGTAGATAAACACAAAAAAGTTAATTAAAGTCATATGTGTAGCATAATAGTGTAATAAATATGGAAGTATCCAATGAAATAAAGGAAGATATACGCAAAACGCAGTCGGAATTGAAAAATGCGATACGAATCCATCAGGTTGGTGTTAGGACTTAGTTATTTTTACTTTCAACGCAGTTGGAAACAAATTTTGATGAAATTTAATGAATTTGTACTTTGCAGGTTTGGGTTGCGCGCCTACAGGAAGATGAAAACGTAAGAAATGTTATTTATGTTTGTAAGGTGAGTACATCGATTATCATTTTATTAAAATTGTTTTATTTCTTTGTTCTCAGAACATTCACATAAAGACGAAAGTTAAAGAAGCTGAAAAAGAAATAATTGCCATTGGGCAAACTCAAGTAAGTTTTGTATAATAATTATTTTTAACTAACCTTGTAGTCATGTAATAAAGTTGCTATTCATAAATAAATATTTGGATACATTCACTGTTTCGTTGCAAGAAATACATATTTGTTTTCTTATAATTATGTTGTTTATTGTTTTTGATTATTGCACACAACAATAATAAACCCCACAATAATGGCACCATTGTTGTATGCACTACTCAGTTTTGGGTGCAACTAACTTTTGTTCATATTATTTATCTTTAAATACTATTTACTTATATAGTAATTGATATAAACTTATTTTTCCAGAAACTGGTAGTAGACAGACTGAGGAGAGAGCTTGAGTTATATCAGAAGCGTTTGAAACAACGCAACAAACATATAAATATTGAAAATGATCACAAATATGTTGCACAACAATTAAGGGACCACCAAATACAATATCGTAGTAGAAATAGAACCGTATCATTGTTAAAACCTTCAGTGTTAAATGAAATACATATAAAAAGTGAAAATAATAGTGATGAAGCGAAAGAAAATAATATATCTGATTCAGAAAATGAAATCAAATCAGGAAATGAAAAGGAAAACTCAAATCACAGTGAGAATGAAGAGAAATATAAGTATGAAAGAAATTATTCACAGATGGCCAACACAGTTCATGATAGCAGAAATAATTTTGTTAATGCCTTGAATAAAGTAAAGGAAGCTTTCAGGTAATAATATTATTTTTTCTATTAATTATAACTTTATGTGGAAATTATTGAGCCTCTCAATGATTCATGTGCCTTACACAGGGATAACATAGATTACTAAATAGTTATAGTAACTTGGATAAAGGATAGCAATTTATAAATTAAATCTGTGTTGCCTGTAGAAATTGTTTTATAGAGGTCAATATGTTTAATTAGTATAATGCAGATCAAACTCAAACTCAAACTCAAAGCATTTATTTCATTTTGACCATAAAGTATGATGCATATGAAAAGTCAAAATTACATCAAGTCAGCTAATTAACCTACAGCCAGTTCACCAACGAGGTAGAGCTGTGAAAGAACTGGCAAGAAACTCACGCCACTCTTTTCAATCGCCAGATAATTACAGTTTTTTTATGATTTACAACTGTAACACATCAACGCAACCAAGGAACTATACAAAGTAATTATTACAAATCAACCAATGCTTAAAGCTAGACTTACTACAACAGGTAACAAGGACTTTTTTATATTTATTTTCAGGGATTTATCATCTTGGTATAAAACATCCAGAATTCTACTACAAAATTTAACATTTTTGCTCTACAAAACAACTACACTTTAAATTATTGATTATCAGTTTAAAAGGAGTAGAGTTGTACATAACAGGGCTGAGGTAGCTCTCTCTGAGTTTTAAAAAATATTAAAAATGTACCTATTGATTGAAAACAAAATCTTGAAAATAACGTGACGTCAGCGAATTTTGCGACAGAACCGAATTAGGCTGTATATATCTCGTTCTATTACTTCCTAAATTAAAATTTTAATAAGGTTATGATTAATGTATTTTTATTATTAATATGAAGATATTTTTGTTTTAGTGGAACAAAATTGCCACATCCACATCAGCATACCATTGAGTGGCAGGAACAGAAGTCTGATTCGGACTCTTCAAGTCGTGCGGATCCTTCGCCTACACCATCACCGCCGCCGTTGCCAATATCTGGTGAACCTGTTCCTAAGGAGACTTTTTTAAGGTAAAGTCTTATTAAGATTATTATTCATACATAAGATAAAAAAAAATAACAAAAATCTAGGCATTAAATAAAGTATTTAAAGATAGTAAAAAAAACTAATAATTTGTGTCTATTTTGTTTCAGACTCATAGGCTTGGTGACACTGTCTCAAAAAGATATATTGGAAAAGAAGAGAAATGAGCGACGCAAGAGATCAACGACAAGTACAACTCGAAATGATTTCCTTTATGGAAGCTACGAAATGATGCCTGTAAGTATTGTGACAGAGGTAAACTACTAGATATTATATTTATATTTTCTTCAGTTTCCCGTTACCTCGGGCTCTAGCTACCTAATTTGACCCTAATTTGATTAATTTCAGAAAAAGAAAAAGTACAACCAGTATCCATATCTACAAACACACAATGACCCACCACAGACTAGATCTGCGAAGTTACGCAAGCAACAAGGTGAAAAGGGTCAAAAGGTATAAAAAGTCAGGATAAAGAATAAAATGTCCTCCTTTTTTCCAGATTTATTTAATTTTTGAATGTCCTCTTTACAGCCATCTCAAAATCAGAGTAAAACATCACGTGAAGGCTCTCCCTCGGGATCTTCGACGGAAAACAAAGGTAAGTACCAAACTAAAAAGTTGTTAAGTACAACTTTTTTTCTAGACCGTATGCATACCCCTCCATTCCAAATCGAGTCATGCTAGCTGTTGCTCCGTGACGTGCAGTTCAGAAGTGCGATCACATTAAAAGTAGCAAAATTAGTACAAACTGCGCACACTGGATATTGTTCGTTTACGTCGGAGGCCGAGAGCGAACTAAGGTTTCATATGAATTTTTGTGACCATAATAATTCCTTATCCGTATACGTCGTCGTATACGTAATCCGTATACGTATGTAGACTAATCCAAAAAGAGCAAAATTGAAATGTATTTTTTTTTGTCACATTTGCAAATGTGATCTTTATTTTGTACTAGCTTTCCGCAGCGCGGTTTCACCCGCATCTTTGGTTACTGCTCTGATTCCGTCGCCAATAGCGTGATGTTACATAGTCCTTCTCAGGAACTCGGCTATAATACGCAAAAATAATTATTCAAATCCGAATGGTAGTTCCAGAGATTAGCGCGTTCAAACAAACAAACAAACTCTTTCGCTTTATATCTAATTATTTTGTATTCTCATTTGGTAGGTTGGACAAATGGCAAGCCCGCGTGGGTTGCAACTCTGCCGGCTAGTTTAACAGTGGAGCCCGTGTACGCGAATCACAACCATAAAAAAGTTTGCCATGTGTGCGGAAGAAATGGTGAGCATTTTTCGGGTTGCAATCTGGACACGCTAGGCTCTTACACGCGAGCAGCACTATGGCAGAGGTAACTGCAGCCGTCGGCAACAACCGTCAGCGGCAGCCGTCGATGAGTCGGTAGCTGCGCAGCCGTAGATAGATGTGCCGCGCGAAAGTCAACGGTTACTGCCGACGCGTCGACGGCTGCCGCTGACCCGTGTCGACGGGTGCAGTTACCTCTGCCGTTGGCAACATACCGCTCGTGTGTAAGATCTCGCTGACAGGCGTGCGACTGAACATAACTTTTGGTACGGTCCACAGACGTGGCATCGTTGTTGGTGTGGTGCGTGGCGTGTTGCGTGTGGCAGCACACGGGCTGCGGGGCGGCGGCGGCGGGCGCCGCGCGCTGCGCCGCCTGCGCCGCGCCGCTCGCCGAGCCCGCGCCCGCCGCGCCGCACGAGCCCGACCCCGACCCTGACCTCGCTCACCACGCGCTCTTGTACAGAGGTACTACCTACTACTTACTATATTGTGTAACATATTGTGCGCGGTGTGGTGCTGTAGTGTATTTTATTTTTAGAGTTTTTTCGATCA
Organism: Parascotia fuliginaria; assembly: GCA_963082885.1. Lineage (NCBI taxonomy): Eukaryota > Metazoa > Arthropoda > Insecta > Lepidoptera > Erebidae > Parascotia > Parascotia fuliginaria. Next base: position 7,249,736 of record OY720175.1, read on the forward strand.
AATTTAATTAGAATGATGGAAGCCAAAAGAGGCTCAAGAGCAGTTGACCAGATTCTCAATTCACCAGTTTCGCAACTCACCAGATTCGCAATTAACCAAAAGTATAATCAAAAACAAATTTAATTTAAATAGTATGTACCTACCTATATTTTTAAGTACCAAAAGAAAAAATATTAATTAAAAAAAAATGAAATAGATAACGTGAAACAAGGGAGTATCGCTTTCGGTAATATTTTGGTACGCGATGTCGAAAAACTATCTAGTGCAAGCAATTTGAACCTTATCGACACTTATAAATTATCTGTTATTTTTAATATGATATTAATGATTAAAACCACGTTTTTAGTAATTAGTCAAAAAGGACGAAAATTTAGATTTTACAACTGTCTTTTGTTTTTTTGATAACTTAATATTCTCTTCACTATGTTTTGTTTTCTAACCGGTGTTAATTTGTTTTTATTAACTGCGTTAGGTATTACGAGTACTTATTTATTCCCATAATAAAAGTATTTTTTTTTATGTTTACTAGACTTTGCATCGACAGTACTAAGTAACAGAACAGGTGGGATAGTTGAGACATGTCCGGTGTAAAGCATAGTCTTATAAGGCACAGAAGTAATGGAAAAAAAATTACCAGTAGTTCTGCCAATAGAACTACTCAACAGAGCAGGTGGGAATAGACGGCAAAATCTACAATTGTTGTTTATCATAGTAATTAATACACATTTTCTGTTTTGATAGTATAAAATCTGATTAATTGCGAATCTGGTAAGTTGAGAATCTAGTGAATTGCCAGCTCCTAAGCAGAAAAAGATACCTTTGTCATAACCCTGTTGTGCGCATTGCTTTCTAGTGCACCTAGGGGCGCTCAGAGAAGAGCGAAATTCGAATGACGACGTAGTACAGATGAGCGACAGTTGGTCGAAGACGTAGTCAGACGAGATCATAGCCAAGTCGACAAGCGCGAACGATCTACGGCTGTCGTAGACTTATGTTGACGGCAGTTAGGAACGCAGTAGCGACTTAGCTACTTACTTCTGTCCCAAGTTGATTTTGATTTTCAATCACGATGTAGAAAACTATAACTCTTATGTTAATGGGCAAGGATACTCTTTGTGTATCCTCCGTTGGCCGGAACTATATTGGGTTCGGCTTTTAGTGTTATCGGTTTTCACTGAGTACTTAAGATGTAAATAGATGTAAAATGTTGACTTCCCGTGATGCTTGTCATAAATGTTGATATGACAACCGGAGTCGATGTTTTTTCTTGCTCGCCGAGACTTCAATGTATCGGAGTGACTGTAGATTTATCGTATTAGTTCTCCAGTGTGTGTATCAATAGAAAAAGGACAAAATCATTATTACGTAGACGTTTATTCATTTTCAGACAAATTAGCGGAGCGAAAAAGTCTTCAGGAAAAGAATATAAAATTGTGTGTGGAACTGCGTAAACTAGAAGCGAGAGCGGCGACGTTAAAAGAGAACTTGGACGAACATAATGCAGAGAAGCGACAATTGTTGTCTGACCAGATCAAAACGCAGAGAAACTTGCAGAAACTTCTAGATTTTATCAGCCAATTTAAAGAGACGTCCATAAGCATTCGTTCGACCTCCGTCAGCGAGTCCGGTAGTGAAATAAGTAAAAGTAATGAGGAATGAAGGTGGTAAGTATTTACTTATTCGTATTTTAGAAGTAAACTTGGTGATGATTTATTGTTTTTACGACTAATAATTTTATTATACTCGTAAAAACATTTTTTTGTGCTAAGCGTGGTATTTTGAGACTGGACAGCAAGTTTTAGTTAGCATATCGGTATAGCATTTATTTTAGAAAAAAGGTTATAATTCATTTTCATTTATTGAGAGAAAAAGATTCAATCTCCACTTGCTAAATGCATTTGTCTGTCTTCATCTATACTCATAAATGTTTGAAACAGGGTTATGAAATTTTATGACAGATGTAATCTATACATATAATAAAATTGAAGTGTCTGTTTGTAATATTGAAATAACCGCTTTTTACTACATAATGTATAATTATGAATATATATACGGTACATACGCCAAAATATCATTTTACAATTTTTGTCTGCCTGTTTCTTTGTACCGGCTAATCTCTGAAATGGCTGGACCGATTTTGACGGGACTTTTATTGCCAGGTAGCTGATGTAATAAGGAGTAACTTAGGCTACATTTATATTAGAAAATATCTTTTATAAATAATAATAATATGCGATGTAACCGACATTTACGCGGGCGGAGCTGCGGGTGGAGCTGCGGGCAACAGCTAGGAAAATATATAAAAATCATCTATATCAAATTGGATACCAAATGATCGGGATACTGGCTTCGCTAACTATGAAATATACTGTCCAAAACCCTGCTCTTAAGTTCTAATTTTCAAGGATAAGAAAAGATGTTATCCGATCCACTCGTATCATCATGCCGTTAGAAAACATTAATTACCAATTTTATTTCCACCCCAATATTATACGCTGGCTCTTATTACATATCGTTATTTTTATTGTTTCAGGTAGATCTGATTGGTGTATCTCTGTGTCAATTGTAGTTCGAGTGAATTGTTCTTATATGAATATTAGATAGAACAGTTGATGGTTGTTCGTCAAAGAATGAAGTTCTGTAGCTCAAAATTTAGATTTAGTCAATAATTTTAATGACCAAAAAACAAGAGGGATTTTAAGTGCTTTAGTATTTGATTGTGTTGTTTATTTTAATCAAATTGTACATTAGAAGGGAGTATCTTATTATTTTATGTTATAAGAACGATCAAATAGTTCAAATTAACTGCAGATTAAATGTTTCAAATGTCTATTTTTGTCAATATGGAACTTTAAATGAATGATTATACAGTCGTGTGTATTGATCAGAAGAAGATAAATAAAATATATTAAATGAAATCAAATGATTAGCCAAAAGCAAAGTGTTCAGTATTTGATTACTAATTTAGGGTAGATGAAGTTGTTATCATTATTTACGAAGGAACTTTGTTTGAGGTTTTACGGGTGGAAAAAGATTCAGCGTACAGTATTTGTGAGCCATGAGTTAGTTGTTTATCGAGTAGCCGCCCTGATTTATAGAGAAAGAATTACTTCTATTAACTGTCGTACTAAAATTATAATGCAGTTATTTAGTTACTTTGATAGCTAGCGTTTTTATTCATTTTTACAAAGAGTTAGCATCAGTCGTATAAGATCTAGCTACTACGCCTGAGACACGAGGTTCGTTAGTAACAGCCACCATTTAGGCCTCTTTTCCGGGAGCCGCCGGCCTGTTTGCCAAAATGTAAATAACATGTTATATTTTCTTCATTGACAGATAACAACACTAAAAATTTTAATATTTAAGTTTTATTCTTCACATACTGTGAATAATTCTTTTTTTTGATAATTTTATTATATTTGTCTCTCAAATATTTTACATCTTTTTTGTACCACCGTGTACCACCGAAGTATTTACTTCTAAGTTCCGCGTAATATTAAGCGTTACTTTATTTTTAGTACCTAGTTATGTTCGGAGAAACCAAAAGTCCGTCCTTTTCGACCACAAATTTTGAAGTAGAAAAGGAAGGCTATGTTTTTATGTAAGGAGTAGTTATGATATGTATGGAGAAACTTAAGGATTAAGTTATTTTAAGGTAAAGGCACGGTAATGTACAAACGCAATAATGACAGATTATGTCTTTGGATAAACCTCGATGTATTATAGTGATTTTTTTTAAATTAAGCAGCGAAATCAGTTTGGCGAAATAGTTTGGCTACGAGAAAAAGCTGCATGTCTGCGGCCTTCTCGCTTTATTAAATTGTTGTTTAATACTTTAGTGTAACTCCATACATAATAATTTTAAAACAAAGTGGGATACTGCCCATAAGTTTAATATATCTTAATTATTCTCTGTGATATGATTATTTCAACTTAGGTTGTTGAACGGTACATAGATACCTTGTAAAACGTGATTGTAAAAACCTTGTGTAAATAAATATTCATAAATTGATAATCATTATTTGATTTATTGTTTTATCTTAGTACATTATATTGACAGACAACATTATACATAATTAAAGTTATGGAATGTAGGTAGTGGATCGGTGAAGTTAAGAACAGTAATGGAGTTATGCAGATTCTAAAATTTTCTTTCCCTGCATCACGTCTTTACGTATTTGTTCAATACTCATTTCTAATAGATGACATTCATATTTAGATAGATCGGGATACATCTGCATTTCTTTAACACCGTCCTGATTTAGATGAACCAATCCAGAGAAGTATTCAGTCCCAAAATCGTTATTTTCGATATAAGCATTGACGGTGGCTGGTTTACCGTCTAAAGCGGCGAGCACACTGCGAGTAAACAGAAGCGCACTAAACGCAATAGACAGCACTGGCGAATACCCTTTCTTTGCATTAATTATACGATCTTGAATATTTCGAAACTTTGTAGTAAACTCACGCACTTGAGCTTCATTCATTTCCGACGTTGGTTGCACTTGCGATAGCAGAGGTATGCTTGTCGTACTTGAATGACCTCCTATAACAGGGATGAAAATTGTACGAGGGTCCAATTTACGTTCAGCTGCGTACAATGTCTGTGCGCGCAACGTGTCTATGTAAGTAATTCCAAACAATTTCTTTGGGTCATATTCGCCGTAGTTCCTCATAACTTCGGCAGCCATCGGGATGAGATTGTTTATGGGATTGGTGACTATTCCAAAAAATGGCAACTTTTTTAATCGTGATATGCTTTTAGCCAAATATTGAATATAGCCGCTGTTTGTTGCTAACCACACGTTATCAGTAATGCCAGGTTTGTGTATCATTCCACCGGCGCCAATAACGATTTCGGCATTCTCCAAGGCACTGGCTAATGTATCTTCGCCCACGTAACCTCTCACGCTGGCATTTGTAGGCACATGTGATAAATCTAATATAACGCCCTGTGTTTGTTGCTGGGTATCGTGAAGGACCAATTTCGTAATATTAGGTTGTGCGCGTAACAATAAGCAAATAGTTTGACCGATATCGGTCGCCCCTCCAACAACAGTAACTTGATGACTCCTCGTATATATATAGCTCGGGTTTGCGATGTTCTTCAATAATGCAATTTTCCTAAACATTTTGCAGTATTCTGGTGCCTTGTTGTATAAAATTGATTTTTGCAACTGTATTTTTAATTGATTTTGTAAAACGTAAAATTTAACTAAGAATAAAATTTATCATGGTTGTGTTGTGTCAAAAAGCACATTATGGTCCAAGTCTTTTCAAGTATTTCAGTTGTCTATGATTAAATCATGAATTGGTTGTCTTTGTCTATTATCACAAGAATAATTATACAGCCTTACTTGCCTCCCTAGTTTTAAATAATTAAAAATTAACAAAATGTTGACTACTCTACTTCTCTCTTCGTACTCTTCGTTTAGAATATAGGTACATACATACCTAGAGCCACTCGCCGAACTGCCAAGTGCAAACAGCAGCAGTAGCTGCGTTACTAGCACATGTCAAGCATGGTGTGAAGCTTCGATGGAAAAGATGAGACTGTAGATCTTGACAGGTTACATCTCAGAACAAGGACTTATTCTGAGGGTTAGACAGTAAGGCAAGGTCAATAGCCGCCTTCAAAGGCCTAGAGAGAATAGGTGGGCCAGACATATAACCCACCAGTTCCTCGTTGTCGTAGTAGTTCATCACTGCAGAACGCCCCAAATATATATTAATGTGCAACAAAGTCATATTTAGCCAATGTACTATACACTTTGTAAATATGAATCTGTTACACCGAGAAGATGCGTGAATTGAAGGAGTACACTGAAATATGTTCGTGTTTTATTTACTCTTAATACAATTATGTACTGTCTTTGTTGGCGATCCTTAAATATAAATGAATAAATACATAGACTTGGTATCTATTTATACTAATGTATATTATAAAGCGGAAGAGTTTGTTCATTTGTTTGTTTGAACGCGCTAATCTCTGGCCTAAACTACCAGTTAGATTAGAAAATTATTTTTGCGTTTGATAGCCCAGTTAAGTAATTTATTATAGCCCAGTTAATTATTAGGCTATGTAGTTATGTATGTATGCATGTAAAGCAGTGCCGTGCACAGAGATTTTAGACAAGGTAGGCATTATAGATTTTAACAGGGTAGGCATTATTTAATTATGTTCCTAAAATTGCGATTTCAAGCCATTATTAACACTTTTCGGGACAGTAAACGTATATGGCCGTGATGACAATAAAACATTTATTGTGTCTACAGTAGTGTCCATGAAAGGGTTAAGGTAGGCAGTGCCTTTCTGTCTATATGGAGTGCACGCCACTGATGTAAAGTATGTTCCACCACACTACTGGCGACGAGAGCAGAGCAGTAACCAAATGTGCACTGACGAGAGCAGAGCAGTAACCAGTACTGCGGATGAAACCGCGCTGCGGGAAGCTAGTCTATTTAATATCTACTATAGGGTTATTTTATTTATTTATTTATTTATTAATAGGACAACTTACAAAACATACACTTAGGAAATGATTAAGTATTACAAATTTTGTTTTGTGGCTCAAGCAATAGTGCTGTTTCAATTACAAGTTGCCACGGCATGCATTACAGTTTACAATGAGCAAACAAGTAGTTAGTAGTTATTGTTTTTTTTTTTTTTTTATCACAAACTTTCAATTATTTAATACATAAAACTAAGGCTATAAATACATCGTTATATAGTCAAACGTTTTACATCGTTTTGCTTAGAAAAATATACAATGCATCGCGGAAACAACTTAACATAACAGTAAGTTAGATGGTAAACAATAACATTTTTAGTGTTTAATATATTAATGAATTTATTTTTTAGGTAAACAGAAAATGAACAAAATTTAGTAGCATTAATAATTGTGGCATACCTACTTACAGCTAGAAAACAAGAATGCATAATAAGTTTAGAGAACTCTCTTTAATTCTGTTTTATATCTTACAAGATTGTGCATAAACAAATCACTGTCTTTGTTAATCGAGATGGTGTTGTAAGCTTTTTGTAGTCTAATTATTGCAGAGTTAAGGCCCAGGTTGCTGTGTGTGCGTGGAGGAGCGAAAAGGTGAAATCTTTTTTTACGCGGTAATTTGAAAGGAGTATTGAATCTTAATTTGGTTAGTAATTGTGGACAGTCAACCACATTATTAGCTATCTTATACAACAAAAGTTGATCAAAAAATTCTCTCCTCTTTTTAAGGCTGTTCATTTGATAAAATTTTAGGCGGTCATTATAAGATGATAGCTTTTTTGCCTTTTGACTTTGGTATGCAAGGTGATAAATGAACCGCTTTTGTACACGCTCGACCGTATTAGAATGCACTTCGTAATGTGGTGACCATACGGAACTGCAATACTCAAGACCTGACCTTACTATACTGTTAAAAATATTTATTTTCGTTGATGCATTTTTAAAATCCTTGCAGTTTCTTACAACAAATCCGAGAAGTTTATACCCTTTTGAAGTTATGTTGTTAATATGTGTATCGAATTTTAAATGTTTATCAAAGGTGATTCCTAAATCTAATATATCTATCCTTAAATATAAATGAATAAATACATAGACTTGGTATCTATTTATACTAATGTATATTATAAAGCGGAAGAGTTTGTTCATTTGTTTGTTTGAACGCGCTAATCTCTGGCCTAAACTACCAGTTAGATTAGAAAATTATTTTTGCGTTTGATAGCCCAGTTAAGTAATTTATTATAGCCCAGTTAATTATTAGGCTATGTAGTTATGTATGTATGCATGTAAAGCAGTGCCGTGCACAGAGATTTTAGACAGGGTAGGCATTATAGATTTTAACAGGGTAGGCATTATTTAATTATGTTTCTAAAATTGCGATTTCAAGCCATTATTAACACTTTTCGGGACAGTAAACGTATATGGCCGTGATGACAATAAAACATCGATTGTGTCTACAGTAGTGTCCATGAAAGGGTTAAGGTAGGCAGTGCCTTTCTGCCTATATGGAGTGCACGCCACTGATGTAAAGTATGTTCCACCACACTACTGGCGACGAGAGCAGAGCAGTAACCAAAGATGTAACCTACTGCGGATGAAACCGCGCTGCGGGAAGCTAGTCTATTTAATATCTACTATAGGGTTAAATAAAATATTTTATTGCGGCCGCAGCAGCGAGTAGGTATTCTAGCAAGTCATAGGTGATAATGCCTCTCATGCACTACCAAGGCGCAAGGAACTTGCTATGATCCGTCTTCACTTGCCATTGCTACCACATAAAATAAGACAAAAAAAAGAAGTTACAACCGCAGGCACAATTTCTACTTCTGCAAATATAAATAGATTCTTTAGGAGCACAGGGAATCAATAGGTAGTCATCTGATCTGCACGAGTACACTACTACTTATGTACTATCTACATATTTATGGTAGGTAAAGGGGCGCATTTCCACTGAAGCGGAGCTGGGCGGAGTGGAGAGGAGAAGAGTAGTGAAAAGTGGCAAGTGTTTCCATTAACACGGAGCTGGGCGGAGTGGAGAGGAGAAGAGCAGTGATAAGTATTGTAGTGGAGTGAGCGCACCACAGTCCGCTTGGCTCCGCTCAAATCCGCTCGATTCAGTTCTGTCCAGCTCGGAGCCGCGTATTAACATAATTTGTTTGAAAGTCTGCTCAGCTCCGGTCGGCTCCACTTCTATGTTTCCACTGACGCGGAGTGGCGATTTCGAGCATATTGTGATTGGCCAATTCACGGTCTGCTCCGCCCAGCTCAGCTTCAGTGGAAACGCACCCTAAATAGGTAGCCTGGATCTTTTTTTTTGTCACAAATATGAATAAAAAGTCTTAAGTCACTACATAGGTAATATGTTGTCTCTACATATTTTGTCACTATAAAAACTTATTAGTTTAATATTTTCGTTGATGAATCCTGCTTTCAGGTCCTAAACAGAGAGTAAGTTTGTTACTTTTTTATCATGCCCTAAACGTCAAAATATAATTCTATTCAGCTTTGCCATCCTACCACTTCAAAATTCCAAAAAGATGTAAATTGCTAAAATTTTATAAAAAATCAAGTTTAACAGCTAAAATGATTAGCCACAAATTATTGATGAGAACCGTTTTATTTGCTAAATATCAAAATGTATTCAAGATCGTCTCATATTCAAACCTGCACAAATATATACAGGTGTCTATAATAGGCGCAACAAATGATGTAGGTTCAAATTTAGCACTTTTACTAAAACAGACAGACAAAATAGACAAGTTAATATTATACGACGATGACGTGAAGGTGAAAGGAATTGAGATCGAGCTGAGTCACATACCTGGAGGACCCCAAATGCAGTCATATGCTGGAGACACTTCATTAGAAGCAGCTGTTCGTGGTTCTGATATAATAGTAATGGTACATAGAATACCTCGTAAACCAGGCTGTTCAAGAGAGCAAATGATTGCTGCAAACGCGCCCGCAGTACAGAAACTTTGTCGAGCTGTGGCTAATCAAAATGCTGAAGCTTTTCTCGCCATTGCTACCAATCCTGTGAATTCCATGGTACCTTTTGCGAGTACTCTAATGTATAAGTATGGCTGCTACAATCCTTTTAAAATATTTGGCATAACTCAAATCGATATAGCAAGATCTCGCATGCTCACCGCAAGCGCTTTCAAGATTAACCCGATCGATGTATCGTTGCCCGTTATAGGAGGACATTCAGACGATACAATAGTGCCTTTATTCTCAAATATGCAGCCCACTGAAACTGTTGTGGATCCGCATAAAGCAGCCACATTGACTCGACTTATAAGGAAAGCCGGTACAGACGTCGTGTACCAGAAGCACGGTAAAGAGTCCGCAACTTTAGCGATGGCGACAGCAGTTTACGAATTTATTGATTTAATAGTAGATGCAATCAAAGGAGATGAAGTTACAGTGAATTGTTATACTGCAAACCCAAATTTCGGCACTAGATTTTTCTCTGGTCCTACAAAAGTTGGTTCATATGGAGTAATTAGAGCATGCCATAGTTTTCAATATAGTGACTATGAATCATTTCTTTTAAATTCGTGTGTACCGATATTAAATCGAGATGTGGAGCTGGGAGAAGGATACGTACGATTTATCGAAATGATCGGCAGATATTAAAACTTAAGAGATTGTATGCTTCATGCTGGCCAAAACTTCTAACCGTTCGCGTCCGTAACTTGTCGATTGTATAGTGCTCTTAATACGTATTTTAAAGTGATTTAATTTCTAAACTCAACACAATTTAATAACGTTGTAAACTTATTTTTCCATTAAATAGTAACATTTTGTACAGGTACTTTATTATATTTATTCTAGTACGTATCTACTTACTACTATTATTATTATATAAAGCGGAAGAGTTTGTTTGTTTGTTTAAACCGCGCCTTATCTCTGGAACTCGGCTTCAGAATTTTTTTTGTACCATTGTTGGTACAATTAGTACTGTTTATGTCGGTGGGTCACTTAAACATAAACATGCAACACTAGTAGGTACCTATCTACTACCTATTCAAAGCTGTTCCACATGTCCTACTTCCATCCCACGTTTTTTGCTAAAGCGGAGTTTAGCAAAAGAAAAACAAAACAAAAACTTGAACATTTATAATAATCAACTAGCTTTCCGCGGCGTGGTTTCAACCGCGTCTTTGCTTACTGCTCTGCTCCCGTCACCTGTAGCGTGATGTAACATAGCCTATAACCTTCCTTAAGGACTGGGCTATCATACGCAAAAAGAATTATTTAAATCCGACTGGTCGTTCCAGAGATTAGCGCGTTCAAACAAACAAACAAACTCTTCCGCTTTATAATAATAATAATAATATTCTACCACATTCATACAGCGCTATCTAGCCCCAAATTAAGCAATTATATTTGCTTGTGTTATGGGTACTAAACAACTGATATACTACTTAAATATTTATTTTTTTTATTGTAAATACATACATATTATATATAAATTACGCCCAGACACAGAACAAACAATCATGCTCATCACACAAAGATTTGTCCTGGGTGGGCGACCTCCGGCTTAGCAGTCAGGGTAACTAACCACTAGACCAACAGGCCAGTCAATATATAGTTATATAATAGTATAGATTACAGACAGAAGATGTATATATATATAGTCAAAACCAAAGTTGCCAAAAACCAGATACATATAGGTTGTTAACAGTTGATTATATTAAATTTCATTGCAATACCTTAGACCAATCTTCTACCTGTACCCATTAAACTAGTGAACGGTGTGTCAGTAAATGCTGAGTAAATGAACTTTTATAGCGCATTGAGAACAAAGCTATAGGAACAGCGTCTGGTGTAATCGAAGCTGACGTGTGCATCGTTCGGTAGTAACGGTCCAATATCGCACAAATGGCTAGGTGGAGACGCAAAGCGGCCATCCGAGTCGCATCTCATTCGTAGAACATTGTAACTGCTACGAGGACTCTTACTAAACTACCACTAACTACAGACTAACTGTAGAACTGCGTTCACATTGAAACTTAAACACAAAATAAAACTTATGAGCTTATTTATTTTTATGACTACATATTTTTAATTTTAATTAATTTCATCAAAATATAGTAGTAGTATAGCTACAAGTAATATTAAATTATAATGATGTCTAACACTAAAATAATATTCATCACATTTATTCTTTGAGAGATTAACACCTATCTAGCAACAATGGTCGCACATGCGATGGTGCAAATTAATTACTGCAATACATGTTACCTACCTACAGTCACAGATTTCGGGGTTCAGGACAGTGAGTGCGTTACCCTAGCAGGAAAGTGTCTCCTAGAGTGATATGAGTAGCACGAATACTTAGTGCCTAATTTGCTGTAAATGTGCGTCGCATAAATAGTTTGTGCGTGTTATTGTTTTGATATAATACGTAAAAAACGATTCCTGCTAAGGTAACGTTTTTCTAGCAGGAGAATTCTAAACGAATGATCGGAGAGAGAAAAAATTTACTTAGGCAGAGAGCTTATATTTGTGCTTAAATGTGCGCCGAAAATATAATTTGTGCGTCTTTAGGTTTTCGAGATATTCCACTTCCAGCTGGAGTAACGTTTTGCAGAATCGCGTATCTCAAAAACCATTATATGTGCGACTGTAGAATAAATGTACTTCGAGTAGCCCTTCGTACATACGAATAGGCACATGCCTATTTGTGCAGAATTAGATTTAAGAAAATATCTATAGTTTTGAAGAAATCGCGCTTTCTAGAATAACCACAAAAAGTTTCAGAAGTGTAAGTACATGATCTATTGAATAATAATACTAAAACTCAAAATGACGGTGGCAGAACTTTGACGTCAACATACAAGAAACTGGCTCAACCCAAAAGGTGTGGATTCAAACCAAAAGTTTGTGCATTTATCCAATTAATATATTGCAAAGTTTCAGCTTGAAATGCTTTGTATTTAGAAAGATATAAACAAAAAGCAAAACTTGTAAACAACTGCTGGTTAACCGACCGAATTCGAATGAATACAAAAAAGCGACGGTTTCATACATATTGATGACCTTAATTTAACGTATTACACCTGAGTTGTAGCTCGTACAGTCGCGATCAAACGTTTGTTTGCAATTTATGCTTATATAGTGACTTAATTTTAGGGGCTAATTGTGACCATATCAAATGAAAGAGGTTATTGATGTGAAAATTATTATCTTTATTCTTAAAGTAATTATGGTATCATATCACAAATCAAATTACCTACCTATAAATCTTAGAACACTAATAGTGTAATCAAATTATTTGTACTTATTGTGTAGTCATTATTACGTACATACTTTTTTTTAAATGTTTAACATTTATTTAGGGGTTTTTATCCAAGCGGACATGTCAACCCCAATCACAGATTAACAATTTTCTTAAAATAATAAAATAGTATAAAAATATCTCGAAAACCTAAAGACGCACAAATTATATTTTCGGCGCACATTTAAGCACAAATATAAGCTCTCTGCCGAAGTAAAACTTTTCTCTCTCCGATCATTCTTTTAGAATTTTCCTGCTAGAAAAACGTTACCCTAGCAGGAATCGTTTTTTACGTATTATATCCAAACAACAACACGCACAAACTTTTTATGCGACGCACATTTACAGCAAATTAGGCACTAAGTATTCGTACTACTCATATCACTCTAGGAGACACTTTCCTGCTAGGTTATCGCACACCAGGACAGTCGGGCTGATGAAGTTAAGCGTTAAATTCTAAACAGACAAGTCCATTAGTTTACTTCTAGAAGCAGTCGGATGCATTACCATTACTCCAATATGGCCCGACAACTTGTTCCGTATTGGATATTAAAAAGCTTTAATTCAAAATACACACAATTTAATAACAATCTTTGAACATGATACAAAATAGAATTTGGTACTTACATAAATACATATAATAATTCCTTTTCAGAACTTAGGTTAAAACAAGTATGAAACTGTACCAATAGCAGCATTCACCAGATGTCTTCGAAAGTTAAATAAACTGCCCAATATATTTTCATGTGATCCTAACTTAACAGGGGAACGTTCTCAGCTCGGTGCAACCGCAAATAAGGATCGTAACGACAGGGTTAACTCTTAAGATAATCGCTGAGCGGCCATACGGGTCTGCCGCGGCGTTACATTGAGTTTAATGTCTTTCGGTCTTGACGACTCCCGCGTCTGACGGTGTTAACTTGAGCGAGGGTTAAGGGCCACCGGACCGGTGATTACAACACACTAAAGAGCATTTATTGTCACTACACTGTTTCTGATTGCGTATGTGGCGCGTTAACATTTAGCATTATATTACGTAGTTGTAAAGTCATTCGTGGTTATGAATGGGTTGCCCGCAGTAAACTGTATTATCTGCTCTCACATGATAGATGTATTATAGTAAATAATTATGAAGGGAACGTGCCATTATCGGCATTTCAATATCTAGGCATTAGTGTAGGTATCTACTGCGTAGCGGAAGTATCTTTTTAAAAATAATATTTAATGATCTTATTTTATAATACCTGAGTAGGTAGGTATAGGCATACCTACTGGAGAGATTAACTACCCACATATATATAATTTGCACGAAGCATTAGTTATTCTGGTTAATTGATTGATCTATGTATTTAACTGTACTCACTTTGTCTATATTGAAACGAGTTTGGCCACAAGGAAATGGAATTCCTCGTAGCAGAATCAGTTTAGCGAAATAAGTACTTTGGCCACGAGGAAAAACCGATTTTATCTTAAGTTCCAAGTTCTTCCAGACAACTTGAAAATATGTTGGTGTCTACCACATTTTTCCGTTTTCATTATTTTTAAGAACAAATAAATGTTTTGAATTAAATACCCTAAGTTTAAATATGACCACACTGTTACTAGCACCTTAACTAACATAAAGTTAATACTACCTATATTATTTGGCAGATAAGATCGCAAAATATTGGCAAATCTCTCAGAGGCTCTACGGGCAAGTTCGGAAAACTCGCTGAAGACTCCCATGGGTGTCGTCTGTCGACACTTTCAGAGAAGAAATTGGGACCGAGTGAACAACTGTAGATATATGTAAGCCGGTTTCTAATGGGAGAATTGGCGTAAATAATAATACGTATCAGGCGTGAATGTTGTATTAGCTTTATGCGGCTGTTTTATAACTTGAAAATTAAACTAACAAATTAATAGTAGATAATATATAATAATATTAATAAATTTTTCTCACCAAAATAATCATAGAATAATCAAATAAAACAGATGACCACGTAGTCAAAAAGGCACTGATTCCCAAGAAACCAAAAAAGGAAGAGAACATTCTCCTGCGATAGGTGGGCCAGCATGGCTCGACTTGTTAAGAGGGAAAATCAACCCGAACCGAGACAACCCAAGATAGACTGACTTGGCGCCAAAATATTAGAAGAGCCGATCCCACCTAAAGTGGGAAGAGGAAAGAGAAAGTTGAAGATTTTGTTTCTGATTAGGTAACTATTTATGTTCATATCTATCTAGATTAAAGCTCATATCATTCTAGAACCTAAGACAAACCACCAAATTAAATACTAAAACTTTTCTGAATCCGTCACCGCCACCGCCAAGTCGTTATCCAAGTTGTTTGCTAAGCTCACCACGTCAACAATTGCAAATGGCTATAATTCTAACTACGCCGATAAATCACTTACACCCCGTTCAAGTTTTTTCCCTCGAGGGTGCCTTTCCACCATTGTTAGTGATGGATCGCGCCTTTGCTGTACTTAAACTTTCAAAACGTTCAAGAACATATGTTACGAAGTTTCGACAAGTTATCGACGCTAATATATTCAGTTTGATGACAAATTTTGTAAATAATTTAATTGATAATTCATTTGAATCTCAGTGAATAGCATATAGGTAGGGGGCACTAGATATAAGAGATTCTTTGTAAAATACTTAAATGCGGAAAAAATCCACCTTGATTATTTCGTGCAAATGTAAAAACGTAGGTAAAAACAAACATCAGTTTATTTCACGTATAAGGGTCATAGCTCATTAGGCCCACCCGGCACCCGACCAGCACCGCCTCGCCTCCAGCGGTTAGTATTCTTTGTATGAAATACTATGGGTATACGCTCACTACATCAAATCCGCCTCACCACGCGCCTCAGCTGCGGGCTGAGGGCGCGTGAGTCACTCGTTGTCTGCACGCTTGCCTTGCGTTACCAACGCGAAGATCTCGAATGGATTGATGGCCTTCCCGAGACGTCCACGTGCTGTCCACGAGTGATTTAATCGCGGACTATGCGGACCAAGTGACGATCTCTGTTAAACTACTTAACTATTCGCGGATTAGGCAATGTCCGCTCGATAACCACGCGACGGCCACCCACCAGTCGTCAACGAGTGGACACCGAGCGACGAGGCGGGGCTGGTCGGGTACCCGGCGGGACTAATGAGCTATGATGATGAAATAATTCCTTGTAGTTTGGTTGTAGTTGCAGTAGGTAGAGTAGAGTACGAGTAGTCATGATACTCGTAACTTTGGTAAGAAACTCAGAATTACTTTTAATTTGCCATTTTCATCTTTGATGAGTACATATTTTGACTATATATATTGGTATTTATTTTGAAAGATTGAGAAAGAAATTATAAGGTGAAAAAGTTCACGTAATAATACAAAAATACACCTATTATTCATTTGCATTAATTAGTCCGTCGTGAAGCGAATAAAAGCGGTCACAATAGCGTAATTAAAACTATTTATAGCAAATATAAAATTAAATCTGTTACGGGTCATAAAACAAAACTTGTAAGTTTCATTTCGATCTCAAAGTGAAGGCACATAGAAACATTAAAAGAAAGCATAAAAATATTTAACATATATTGCACCATTATTTGTAATATCACTGTGGTTGACAGATAGAAAATACCTATGGGATTATGTCCGTTTTATAAGCTTATAAATAAATTGATACTACATTAAATATACTATGTAAATACATATATATGTCATAACTCGTAGGGATAATGAGAATCCCAGGTAACGGCCAGTAGCGGTATTTGTATTCACCTGTGATGGCTAATACAGTTTGACAGAAGCATTATCCTGCAGTAGGCATTTCTAGACTATCCATATGATGATCATATAATATAGTCATACCTACCCAATATACCTACCTATATGAAAAGTAATATATATACAGATATCTATGTAAAGAAAAAGTAAGAATCGATAGATGATGCCTCTATTTCTAACGTAATGAACAGTAATAGAGCTAAATGATGGAATGCTAAGAAAAACGATAAATTAAACGTCGATGACACCCCTGGGAGCCAGTAGCTGATGTTGGCAATTTATAGCCAAAGCTAATTGTCCCCAATTTATACTGGCTACGTATTAAGACTATAACTAACTATGTATTTATATGAGTGGAATGATTTTAGTATATGAGTGTCCGAAACAGATAGATTTTTACCGGCGGCACTTCAATTATGATGAATGTTTAGAGACCTAAATGTCACGTGTAGGTGTGTTTAGCTAGATAAGTGTACAATTTGAGTAGGTACTACTCCTTGACAACAGTATCTTACGTAGTGGCGCAATATAAAGTCCAGTAGGTCATGAAAGATAAAAAAGCTAATTAATAAAGCAAGCTAAGCAAAGTCTAAAGCCTGACGCATTTATAAATGACATCTAAAAAAATATTCCGAAAGCATCTTATACAGATTTTTTAAAAGACTAACTGGCTGACCTGAAGCTAAGAACGTTTGCAACATCAGGTCTACCCTTAGAGCATTAAATTAATGCTCTAAGGGTCTACCACAAGCTCTTTGTGCACCTTTAACAAGCAAACAAGTTCTACTAAAATAATTCTCCTATGTATCACTTTAGGTAAAAATTAAAAACTAGCAGTAACTGAATACTACCGAGGCGCAAGGCAGCGTTAAAAATTGCTTGATATCTTTTGTAAGATAGAGGAGTGAAGTTGCTTAATTTCTGATGGATTGATACCTATATATACCTATATATATACAATACACAATTCAAATTCTTTATAATAATATAGCTTTTATTAGCTTTATTGACATAATTTTTGTACAATATCTTAAAGTATAAGCCCGTCTCTGGCGCTAGTTTAAAACTGTATTACAAGAGACAGTGCCTTCTTCATAAGCTTTATACACAAGTTTTATGTCGTGTGCGATAAAAAAGAAATAAAACTAAAAAAAGAAAAAAAAAAGGTAAAATAGCAAAAACATAAATGAACGTAAGTTTACAATTTGTGATAGTTATTCAGTGGGTATTAATACAAATTATAACGTGGTATAACTAAGATAATTCTAAGCAAGTTTTAAACAAATCAGATTTTATAAGTTGTGAGGGTAAGTACGTAAAAACTTTTAACAAAAGAACTTTAAGTTAAAAAATAATAACTACCTATTAATTGTGTTAGTGTGTGTTGTACATAATATATTATGTAACACAAGTATATAAGGGTGTTGGTGTGTATGTGTGATGTGATGAGTAGTGCGTGATGTAAGTGTTGAGTTTGTTGGTGAGTATTGTCTGTGATGGACGGTGTTTGGCGTAAGTCTTTATGATGTGTGGTGTGTGGTACAAGTTGTGAGTGTCAGGCGTGAGGTGTCTTTGAACATGTTTTGCACAGAATAATTCAACTTTACATAACGTGTCTCTTTTAACAACAGCTTACTTCCCAAGCGTAACTGTTTTTAACCGACTTCAAAAAGGAGGAGGTTATCAATTCGGGTCGTAGGTTTTTTTTTTTTTTTTTTGTATGTTTGTTACCTCATATCTCGGTCATTTATGAACCGATTTGAAAAATTTTTTTTTATTTGAGAGGGTATACTCTGAAATTGGTCCCATTTTTTTATTATAAGAAATGGTTCAGTGGTTGTATGTTTGTTACAACTTAACTCCGTCATTTATAAACCAATTTGGAAAATTCTTCTTTTATTTGAAAGGGTATACTCCGAAATGGGGTCCCATGTTTTTTTTATAAAGAATAATTTAGTAGTTTGGCTTCAATTTAATATTTTGTAACAAATCGTTTGCAAGAAGTGAAGACGTGTAAAGCAACACGTCGATGTCTTTTGCGACGAATTATCTGACATTGACATGTCCATGCTACAAGTGCGAAGTGATTTTCAAAATTCATTTTTTGTTAGAAACGAAGTAGCCCTGGATGAGTGACCATATGCATTTTTTGTATATCTGAGCGATTGCTCGGTCAGTTAAATTATGATTTTTGATGATTCTTTATTGTTGGTAGATCATCACTTTTTTGTTTTGATTTGTGGTTTCTGGGATTTAGGGTCGCGTCAAATTTTTTATGTATATCTGAACACAACTATCAATGACGTCTGCGTTCACGAGTATGACCGCGTTCGGGTAGTGCACTCAGGCATATCCCCCACGCGTGCAATTACCGCCCCGTGCACTACAAAAGTTGGTTGCAAAGACAGAATTAAAGATCCTTCTTGGCTGGCACCGACTCCAAAATAACTGATTAAAAACTATAAATAGTAAAGTATTATAGGTATCAAGGACTGCGTTGATTCCCCTTTAATGTTCTTTGCTATGAAGTAATTAAAATATTATTTTCTACTTTTTAGTTAAGGATTGAACATGTAGGTGTTGTTTGAAGTCGGTTTTCATTTTTTTTCTAAAAATATTTTTTTTACGACAATTAAGGAAGCATAATAATACATCTATATCTATATCAATACCTTTCATCATTCATACTTGATAGTTCTTAAGTTTTAATTAAATTGCAGCTTTTCTTAAAACGGTTTTGATATAATAATTATTGAAAGCATAATCCAATATTCTAACAAGAGTAGCGACGTGTTGCTTCCCAAGTATAGTAACAATTGTAACGGTTCACCCCTCAACTCGGGTTTTAATAATCGATTTAATTAAGCCAATGAACAATTTAATTAAAATTCTAAAGACACAGCGCACGCCCCGTGGGATGCGGCGCGACACGGATGTTGCAGTCATGTTCACATTTCAAGACATTCACTACTTAGTTTTAATATTTGGATAATAAATAGATACATAGACTTATCGGATTAGACGCTCATGATACATTAGACCATAATACATTTGACTATGACAGATGTTCACGATGTACAGTATTTTTCAGTATACAGTATCATATCAAGCAATAAAAAATAAATTACATGTAGACATATAGGTCCTAGGTACCTAGAGCCATATTTTTATGTCTCACTCTTTGATTTTTTTTGAGTTTGTAGAGTAGCAATTTGATTGTAATTTGTAAATAAAAAGTAATTGTTTAAAAAAAACTTGAGAGTTAATCGATGTCGAAACTTATGAAGTTTCAAGCTAACATTTAGTATATATTCTAGATAATATGGACTTTTCTCTCATAGTCTGATTTGCAATAAGTGCCTGGAGCTTATATAAAAATATGCGATTATTAAAATGTCGGCTGTACAAATGAGCGGCGTGGCGCGCGGGGTATGCAGGTATTTACGGTACGGGTTATTGGAGATCTGACGAGAACAATGACGATGTCTCTCTTTAAATACACTTCATACTCAAATATTTTATTGTTTGTTTCATAAGTTTTATAATTAATATATTCTGTTTACATTAGAAAGATCACAAGCATGTGCATAGTGGTAACAATCCTGACTGCAATTAATGTGAGAGTGTTTGTTTGCTTAATTTTTTTTAAAAATGCGCTTTTTATATCGTTCTTTCTATGCCACTACAAATTTAAGTTGATATTAAACACATATTTACGGTAGTAGTATTAAAGTGAGATGTATCATTACAAAGACAGTCGTTATATCGACTGCATTTGTAATCATTAAATACTTTTAAAAATAAAATTTTATAACTTCACATTAGAGTGTTTAAACAAAGAACACTCATAAAGAGGATAAACAGATACTTACTGTAACTTTTTTAGACATAGATGCATTGCAGACGAAGTTTGTATCAAAAGCTTTGAAGCGTAGATGTATACCTAGAGCGGAAACCGAAATCCACTTTTAAGTCTTAAGAAAAACTAAAAAGGTATGAATTCTTTACAACTTGAACACTTTTGTACTAGTTATTGTGCACAATGTATGCGTTATTAATTGCATACGAAATCGTTATGACCCTCGGAGAGTGCAGAAGTGTCATGCGCACGCGTAAAGAGTAAAGATAAACCATGATCTCAATGTCGCGTGGCAGCGCGTGCGGCCATTTCCTATATTCGCAGATCTACCAATATATAGACGTGCTAAGTAATAGAGTGTTATTTTATATTAAATTCTACAAAATTTTACGACTGTAGACTATACTTGTCATGTTTTTTGCAGATACTATTTTGGTTTTGAATAGATACGTTTCTAGAAATATTTTTGTTGCACTACGTTGTCTCATTTCAAAGCAAAGCTCCGAATACTTCTCTATATTATATATTCTTATCTGATGGTTAATCCATTCAATCTCCAGCAAGTCCCCGCCAGATTAAGGACATCATTACTAGTAATAAGTACATTTACGTGCTAATCTATCCGAAGATTATTATGTAGGTATAGACACTACACGTTACAAAATACGCTACGAATGCTACGCAGTGTCCGACGACGGCGCCAACTTCTGGTCCCCAGCCTCTTTAAAAAAAAGGACTGTATTTTTACATTATGGATTGAATTCCTTCCTTTAATATGTTATGTTAGTTAATTTAGCTGTTATGTAATGAATAGTTAATAAATAAATAACGTAACATTCGCAACTATTACTACACTATTCTACGACATACCAACTCTGCGTATGCGAATGGTGTGGCCGCGAATGTCTGAACGCGATCATTTGGCACGCGTCGCGTTATCTTCAATCTGTGGGCACAGCTCACAGCCTCACAGCGCGGCGCAATCAGCCCGCAAACAGCCGCAAACCGGTGCAAATCCCGTATAATGTGCCTCATGAACGACAACAAGCAGCTTTTGAAAATAAGTGCCTTGTGTACTAAACCTCATAAGAGCTTTTATGTCCTATTGATCTCTAATTGATGCAGCGCGTAAAGTTTTGTTTGGCGTTTGCTTTATTCAGAAGTAAGACAAGTCTGTACTAGTACCTATACTAAGTAAAGCTTATTACCTCTTTTGATGTAGCCATGCGGGTTCAGTTTGGGAATAAAGCTTAAGTAAGGGTTGATATAGGTAATTATACCTTAGAAACTAAAGCTATATTTAATTGATAACTATCCCATCCCAGTCATCGCCAAACCATCAGCTTATTTTTCAAATATTATTTTTATACATCATCCAGCTTCACACATACACTACATCACAAATTGTTACAAATTGTACCCAAAAGTTGTTACTAATTGTATTGTGAGGAGAAATAAAGATTATAAAGATTATTACTATTTGCGGCCAGTAGTCGGGAGAGCTAGTCAGGGGACTATAATAATATGGCAATAGGTGAAACGTATTGTCGTGTAGGTAATTATAAAAAGTATAAATATTTATATCATCCAGTATTTATACGAGGACGTGTATGACTCAACAGCTTAGAAGTTATGATTAGAAGAAGAAATATGGCTCTACATTACTTACATTGTTTGGAATTTCAGAGATAGTGTTTTCAGTCTATTTCTTTATTAAGTATATAGTTATGATTTCAAATTATATTTTTTATATAATCCCATACCACCCACAGTTCATTTTTGTTTTTAGTAATTTAATTAGATTTTTTTTAATTTACAAATTTTTACTATTATCCGGACTAAATCTTTAACGATACCGTACAATACGATAACTTATAATTTTAATAAATCGTATTTATCCAACGGTATTAACTACTAGAGCTGTTAATATGACGTAACGGTTTCCTATCGACCCTTAATCTCTATTCTGGTGTTAATGTGTTCAGGATTACACACCATTAAGTTCGGCTTTCGAGTCCGTGGCCACAAAATAAATAAAGATGATTATAACTGCCGATTGAGTGTCGTGAGAAATGTTTTAAATAATAGCTTCAATAGCGTGTGTGGGGAAATATCAATGGTTATTTACTTATTTAGCTTGTCATCGTTCATCTGTATTTCATATTTTATAAGCAAGGAAAAAGAAGCATAAATTAACTTTTCAGCAGACGACATCACTTTTTAATTTATAAAAGAATCTTGATACAAATTGGAGACGCGGCGTTAGGAACATATTATTATATCTTATCTACCTAATTATATTGTAGAAGGCAAGCAAAAATGTTCTAGGTTTGATGCTGTGAGAAGCGCTATACCTACTATCAAGAGAAGAGTCGCCAGTAGTTGATTTATTGTGGTTGATTTGGTTGACTAGGTGTATTTTGGATAACAAACGAACCGAACAATTGACCATAATTAAGAACTTTGACCTATATTCCTATTCATCAAAATATTAAGAATTTTAATCATGATCTCTTTAGTACAGTACATTAATCTAAGATCGCACTTATCATTTAATTAGATCCACGTCGAGTGCCCTTGCGGCTTCAATTTTATTTTATAACGTCATACACACGTCTCTCCCTTGCTAACTATGCACACAACAATAAATATTCCCTTCATACATTTAATAATAAACTCAATTAACATTCTTATTTCTGTATAATAAAGTTGAAAATGGTGCAGCAAATTGTTTAGGAAACAGTAAAATGATAAGTGTTTCAATAGCTGGCGTGCGTCCCTACTGTTACGGTGGTCGTATTCTGTTCGCTACTGGCCAGTTGATACGGCAAATTAATAGGGTTGATGCCGTGTTAGTTAAAAATTATAATTTGTATTTATTAAATAATTTAGACGTGCAATGAAATAATATCTGTTTAAAAGGTATTCGTATTTATTATCTATGTACCTGTTTTCATCTCCGTTGCCTGCATCTGAAAGGGTTTAATAGGTCTGAGGCTAATATAATATACATAATAATAATATCTCAACAACTACACACAACGCCATCTAAACCCAAAGTAAGCATATATTGTGTTATGTACGACTTTTAAAATGCAGATATACATATTGAAATACTTTTTTTTTGTAAATACGTACCTATATAATATACATAGCAACATAGAGACCTCATGTGGGTTTGCGAGGTATGAACTTAAAATAGATGTCTACATGTTTATTTAAATTAAAACTCATATATTATGTAGGAATCTGTTTAATAAATAATCATGACATTTATTAAAAATCAACAATGTCGCAAGATGCCCAGTCAATAAAACAATGGCTCCTTTGCTAACATCTTATCAATGATAAATGAATGAATTAATAAAAAAATAATAAAACATTTATTTTTATACACATGCATGCAGCTAGTTGGTTAAGTTACTCGTAATTTAATAGTATTATTGTAGGTTAAGTTTCCTGCGTTGCGATGGATTGCTGCTGATGCTAAATGAAACACTTCGATAAGCCGTTATGTATACGTTTATTACCGTAAAAGTCGATAATTTATGCTAAAATGATAGATGAATGATATGTGCAATGCTAACGATTACGAATACACCCAGTTAGCTATCTGACTAGCACTAAAGTCACCGCGCACTCGAGGCGACCGTATTATGTTGCTAGATCAGCAAAAGATGTTCGACTGTAATTATTGCATCAAACAATTATTAAATAGGCTGGCAAGATGATTCCAAATTCAAGCCATCTATTACATGCACGATAGAGTGGATCGAATGAAATTAATCTATTGGCTGTCTACTAAGAGACAGAATGAAAAAACAATTGTTATGAATCATAAATATGTGATACAGGGTACAGTGTATGAGGTACAGGGGAACTTTTTTTTGTGTGGTGACACGATACTAAAGCGGTGACGAGCGTAATGTTTTTTAGCAAGTATTATTTTAAGAATAATAAATTAGTTTTATTCATCTCCACAAATTACACAATCATGCTCGTGCCTAATATCTAGGTTGACGAAAGTATTGCTTAATTTGCAGTTTATGGGAGATCTGGAGTCTAAACTAAGCCTTAGCCTGTATTTTAGAACTCTAGGCCCCCAATATCGATGTTACAGTAATATTGTTAACATGATGTGTTTAAGTGTGGATCATATAATTATGTACAGACATGTGCGTGCGTGTGTGTGTATGTGTATATGTATGTGTAAAAAATATATGAAATGAGTACATGAGTGTATGTGTGTTTGCGTGCGTGCGTGTGTGATGTTTTTCCTATATCACGCGTGTGACAACCCTACAGTATATGTGCATTATGTCTTGCGTATCCCTGGCGGATATTAAGCCCCAAACTTAATCACGTCCCTCTTTTACAATATTAAACAGACATTTTTTTGTTCGACTCATTACACCGGTCTATTCCCACGAATTTATTTTTTAAGATACGCTATATTTTTTACAATTAGTTTAGTGAAATAATGTGTTCATGCTGCATAATTGTACGACACATTAGAAAGGTTTTTGAATGAATGAATACGTGTTCACACAATGAACGCGACGTGCACTTAATTTGGCATATTTTTAATAGTCAGTGTGCTTGGATAATATGAAAGGGCCTTTGAATCCGATATATTAAGAGGAAGTCATGTCAGTCAGGAAGGTTTTCAGACAATTGACAATAAATAATCACGATGATGATGGATCACAGAAAGCACTATTAATAATTCCTGTTCAACTTGTACTAGCCCTTAACATTTTTGGGCATAGAACATTTTCAGTATATAATTTTTAATCTTTTCTCTACAATGTTTTATTTTTTTTAAATACAAAATGATTGAAGTAAGAGGGCGCGAACTAAAAAGTTAAGTAAAACTGTTTTAAATTTCCATTAGGGGTGGTCGTGGTTGCTATGCAGATGAGTGACACCACGTGTGCTGCACGTTACGTCACCAAAGTCATCTGTCTTTTAAACTGCACTTATTCACAAATAATTAAGATCGTCTTTTTTAATTTCTAAGAACGTTTTTATTATTAAAATCTCATACTTGTTAAAAGAAATGTTTGATTAAGGTCCATTTATTTATTATTTATTATTCGCATGCACAAAACAAATTAATTATTATATATTGTATAAGTACAATATTTTCGGAAATACAATATTTTGAACGGGATCACAACGCGACAAATAATTATGTGCACATAATAATACACAATAACTACATTATGATTAGTGTTACAAACATCACATCAGATTTTACTATTAGCTCTTTCTTATTTGATATTTAAACTTAAAAAATAGATAAATAAATTAAAATGTTTAAAAATAATTTTTAACAAAAAGAAAACCGACTTCAAACAGGAAGAAAACTAAAAAGAAAAAATAAATTTACATAGGATAAAGTAATTCGTATTTTGATTAGTTAATCAGATATAATTAAATAAGTATTTCATAATTTTGAAGTTGGTGCCAAGTAAACACTAAATAACTAAATACTCTATAAACCTTACTACAATAGCAAATTAAGATTGATATCACCTATAGGTACCTCGTTATTGTTTTAAATACTATATGAACCTTTCTAAAATAGCAAATTAAGATTGATAATCCCTATAAGTATCTAGTTATTGCTTTAAAAAATATATTTTATTTTTCTATTTTTAGTGATGGGTAGACACCTAAATCTTACTTAGGTATTTTTTTTGTACACACTAAACATTTTGGCATATTGAACCGTATGAAGTAAGCCCGACATGACTGCTGTTGAGGAATTGCCTCGACTGTCAATGGTCACCTGTAATAGCACTTATAACCCATATGGGAGCAAAGTTCTCATCATTAGAAATGAATTATGTCCAAACACCAAGTAATTACTGTAAATCGTTGAGGAGTTCCCTCGACTGTCTTTGTGCTCCATCATCAAATCGACTCCAAACCTCCATTAAATAGTAGTGCCTTAAAATACTTAATGAAAAACGTAACAAATGCATTAGTCGTCAGCACGATTTTCGAAAGTGCCTCTCGATTTCTTTGAGATGCCATCATCAGATCCTGGTTTACTTATCATGGTACCACACTTGAGTTATCTCCTTTCCAACAAAAAAAGAATCATCAAAATCGGTTCATAAACGACGAATTTTTCCGCGAACACATAAAAAAAATATATGTATACCGTCGAATTGAAAAACCTCCTCCTTTTTTTGAAGCCGGTTTAAAATTAGATTCGTCTCGATTCGGTTAGCTCGCCAAAAGAAAAAACCAGACAATTTTTATAGCCACGGTCAATTTGCTGATAATGGTAGAGTTATGAGGAGAACAAAAGCCTTTTTTTACCGACTTCGCAATAAGGAGGAGGTTTCTCAATTCGACCGTATATATATTTTAACCGTTAATACCTTGTTATAAATTGGTATGAGTTTTAACTAAAAATCAAATCATAAAGTATATATACGAGTATGTTAAATAATGAAGCAACTCATTACACCGTCTATATTATTCTTTCCTATGGCAGAAGCTTATATCCTGCAGTAAACGTCTTCAGGCTGATGATATGATGATGAGGTTGTAAAATGTTAATTTGTAAAGTTTTCCGTCACAGGATGTCTTCCTTTGTGCAAGAGTTGTCTTTATCAACAAGAATAAATATTGCTATTAAATTTGCTAAAACAATATCTAAAATAGTTATTTACTAACCGTTAGTATATTTCCAGTAGATTTGCAGGCCTGTTGGGTTATACGACAGGGAGTTAAATACGTGGGCCGTGTCCAAAGCCGGTGTATTTGTCAATGTGAGGCAACGCAATCTTAAAATCAATTTTCATTTATTCGCGGCTTAGCTTCACTAGCTTGGTGTGCGCCTTATGAAGTCCACAGAGCTCAGAATTTCGTAGACTGTTTGTAGATTTTGTATTTCATTTTGATATTAGAACTTAATTTAAAGATAAAGATAGATCTTCAATTTAAAACAGACTGGCTAGTGGTGTATTCGCATTACTGCTTAGATGGCCAATAAGCATACATGCCACCACACCACCTGATGTTACACGATAACATGTATGACATGACTGTGTTTTAAATAGGTATTGTTGGAACAATGCACGGAAAAAGTAATTAGGCCGTTGCCAGCCGTGTAGGAGAAGGAATTGAGGAAGAAGAAAGGAAAATAAAGTGGACTGAGCTTGAGTCCCGGCGCTCTCACTCACCAAATAAAATGCAATAGCTTGGATACTATTACTTGACATCGAGATTATGATTCTATGAGATCTGCAATATTATCGTAAGGGGTACCTAGATATTGTATATGGTATGGGTGAGTATCGGTTTCCTGTGCTTTGTGAAACCACTGATAACTTTTAAATGAAACACTAATTGTGTGATTGCTAGTTCGTCTATCATCATTGCTAATAAGTAAATCTGCTGAATTGAAGTCCAGCACTCAACCTTCAGGTCGGGTAAATGCAGTATCAATCCGAAGTTTGACAAGGCGAGCCTATTTATAATGCAACACGTGGGTGTAAATATATGATATACTTCTTCATACTAACTATTACTTTAAATAAATGGTAACTGTCTTCTTTTCAATATTCACGAGTCCATACAAACGTATGGCCACTACTCTAGCGTTTAGTCGTTCGGCGTGGACCGGCAAAATCTTTACAAATGTGGGCCGTTATCGTGCAGGCCGATTGACCGGCGAGCGCCCTTCCACCCGCACATTTCTCACACTGAAAAATAACGGATTTATTTAATTTTATGGCCACGCCGCGTGCTGAATGGACGATTGGGCAGCGGTGACGCGGACCCTTCCCCCTCGTCTACCCCTGTGACTTCATTTGTTATTTTTTCACGTCTTCTGTTTTTGTGTTTACAGACTGTGGTTTTGATTGAATTTGTTTAGTAGTGTACTGCGGGTCGATAGTACGTTTGCGGTCTAGAAATTAATATTTTTACGTAAATAATTAGGTTGACATTTTGTGTCCTGTGAATAAAAATATTAAACTGTATTTTAGAGATTATCAACGTTATGATAATCAAAAAGAGATTACCTAACATTTCTAAGCAAACAAACATGTTTGCAATGCATGAGGCATGGAACGTAACTACGTTTCATGCCCTTTTCCATTGTAGGTAAAGTCTAAAGGAGTTTGTCATACTAATCATCGGTTTATGAACTAATTTGCTTTTCTATTCCTTTTTCTCCCACATTCTTTTCTAGCTTATGAATGACATCGGCTTCGACTTGGAATGTATATATTGCCTTATTTCTGTTATCCGTAGAGTATTCATTCATTCCCATAGGCTACGGTGTCTACTTACCGCCATACATGTACTCTTGTTTGTCATCAAGTTGTATAAAAATTATAAAACTGATGCAACAATGAAGAGCTAATCTTAGAACGTCCGTAATCGTGGTTTAGTTTTACGACGGTCTGTTTATCAACTAATTTGTAGATTAGCGTAAGTATAATGCCCCCATCGCAGAGTGTTTACATTTCCCATGGCATCCGTGACTCAACTGTGGGGTAACACCGATCTCATTATTTAAATCCCCGTACATAATTTTTAGATTTGTCACGTTGGTGGTATAGATAGATTCGATTTGCAACAAATTTTAGGGATGTTTAAATTTTTTATTGCTATAAAATGACAAGCTTTGTTGTTGTGCGCTGAAAATTAATAGCCAATTGTATCAAAAGATGGATTAATGCTTTCTTAAATTAGTTACATTAGGTAGCTATATTATAAATAGTTAGGATTTACCACACCTAATGGGTAGCATAGAGAGTAGCTGTAAATGTAGGGACCATCGCTTTACAAAAGGCTGCGGCAATAGCAACTCTACTTTGGTAGTCTTATAATTGTGCTAGTGCATACAAAACTACGTTTAACTTTGTTTTATATCCATCTAGACCATTAGCTGTATTCTCGCTGCAAGATGAAGGGTTTCTTACACAGAGCAGGCAAAAGCGTTGATTACCACCAATAAAATAACTTTATTTTTCATTCATGTTCGGGCCAAGTGAAGGAGTTCGTGCCCTTCCTGTGGTAAGTTAACGGTTATTTTTATAACATTTAATCTTTTCAGCCACAGAATATGGAAAGACTAGCAAACAACCACTTGACAAGCGGTTGCTAAGTGGTTATAGAAAATTGTGGATACTAACAGTATACAAATAATATTAATACCAGCCTTATTTACCAGTTTATTTTCCCATTGCAGGGCAAAGACCTCTTTTCATATAGAGAAGGTATGAGTATTAATCACCACGCTTACTCAAGGCGGATTGGCAATTTCCGACGTTTTTTAAGTCCAGGTTTCCTCACGATGTTTTTCTTCACTATTAGTCTGAAAGATAAAGTTAGAAAGTACATATGATTTGAAAAATTACATTGGTACTTACGTGCCCGGATTCGAACCATTATCCACTGGGCCATTTCGACCTTTACTTTCAAAATATTATACATATAACCATCAAATGTAGAAAATAATGGAACTATCACGACTCTGAGACATAAAGCCTCACTAGTCTCACAAACCCAGTAAACTCACAAATCAGTGTCCTTGAAATAGTTGAATAATACAGGTTTTACTTTTTTCATTAAAAATCTTTATTATTATGACGAAAAAGATTTATTTTTGTCAATAGGCTGTTGACAATCATAGTGTCACGGCTAGTGAACGCGTATTCAACATGCAATAGTATTTCTTGCGCTCGCTAGATCGCAATTCTTAAAAAAAAACATCTATACTTAAACTAACCGTTTTATTACCTTTAAGGTTATCTGTGACCTTATTTTTTAATTGTCAACAGTTTTTATTTATTTATTTGTAATTAGATATCACAAATCGAGATCACGGTAACGGAGTGGTTTCTTTAGATTGTGTTTTGCAATTGGTAATTGACTTTTTTCACAATTACAATAAAGTATTTTTAAATTAGAGTTTTGTTATAATTAACTGTGTAGACAATAATGAAGTTTAACCTGTCGTATGCTTAGGAGCAGATCTGCACGAGACACAATGTTATTTCTATTGTGTCTGATATTGTAGCATACGAGTGGTTAAGATATCTTTAATATTATTTTTAATAGCACCGTGTATTGTGTTTTCGTCATGCGACTAAAATCTATAAACTAAATTACCTAAATTCTAAAACATCTCTTTATTGCTCAAGGTATAACTTATTTGTCAACATGAGCCTCTGAGTATCTATCTAAATGCCGTGTAAATTAAATTAAATACTTAATATTCAAACAACTTTACTAAACAAAGTTGCAATAATATGCGAAGTAGGCGCAGCTTGGACGCTTAGGAGAACTTTACTTAGGGTATTATCATACTAAGTAATATTGTGAAGACGAAAGTTCAGTTTGTTTAGATTTGCATGGCTTATACAGTTGGAGGCAACTGTTAAGATAGGAGGTCTTAGGGCCCTTACACAATATGGCGTTGTGAAAACTCTGAACTACTATCAGAAGAAACAGTCGGAGATTCTTCAGTTTTTCTTTTTTGTGTTGCCTAGTGGTATTAGACAATTTAGAGATTTATCTGATATTGAGTGGTATCTGGTAATCGTTGTCGATGGAGTACGGAAGCGTCGAAAGTAATGATGGCTAAGCTCTTAGAGCTATTCTGTTTATTGTTGCTTGAGAGAAGAATCGCTCTGCCTAGCACTCTATGTTACACGCGGGTTTTCAGACTTCTCACTTTATTGTTTAAATTTAGTGTTATAATGCCAAGCTATGTGTTGACCAGCTGCACATATTTTAATTTAATAAAAATCTTTAAATTCGTGTTTGAAAACGTTTACAAGATACCTATAATTTCGTCAAAAATAATTAAAAGGTTTGTAACACGACTCACAGTTAATTCGTGAGTTCGTCACGTGATACGGAATCAGGTCGCGTGAGCGGCTTGAGCCGTCATTAGCGCAGTCCGTAAACTGGCAAAAGGTGCTTTCGTTTAATTTATGTAAATTCCAGTTTTGTTGTTTTCTTAGCAAAGAGCCGCTAAGCGCCGCATAATGGATGTGAGCTTCTTTCGAACTCCTAAGCTTGCGATGTTTTTGGAGACGCAAAGCATTTTGTCCCTGTCTTAAACTCTTAATACATGATGCTGAGTTTGAGAAGCTACAGATGAGGATTTTCTATCTTGAGTTAATTTATATAGGTATAGTACTTGTAGATCTTAGCTTTATTAGGTTGTGTTTTGCTGCTCTATGCGACTTTTCGAAAAAATATATCTTTACTTAAAAATACAATCCTCATCTATCATAAATACTTTCCGAACATTGGTATTGTGAAAATCGGACCCATAACGGGTCGCAAAAGTAATTAGGATAATAATTAAAAATAAGACATCGGCTTAAATTTTTCATCAATTGAGTAGATATTTAATAATAAAATTAATAAGTATTTCAATTCTTTAAATTCATTCTTACCACGTAACAATAAACTTCCTTAAACTAAAGCGTAATCGTCGATCAAGATGGTGCGGTCGAAGGCGTCATCAGTTTCCATTACAATAGTTCACAACAATAGACGAAATCGATTCACAAAACGCCACAATAGTAGCCCCGTTTACCCCAACAACAGCTCAATGGTCAGCCGACGATCCCTTTGTCGAAAAACTCCAAGGAAACAACCTGATAAGAGTGATTAATTGGTTTAAGTCGAATTCAATAAAAGCCGCCAACACGATCGTTTTTTGTACGCCGGATAAGCTTATTATTAAGGGCGTGATCCATTGATGTACTGGCTATATCTTACTCGCGAGTTTCTTTACGGTTGACTCAGTTAGGCATTCAACAGTTCATTGCGCTTCATTCAGTAACATATGCATTGTCATCACGGATGCAGCTTTTGGTTTGCGAGAAGAAGAGCAAATCAGGCACTTCACCTTTTTAGGTGATGTTTATGTACAGTTTCTGAAAGAAGAGGTAGGTTTTACGGTAGTAGATCCACGCTGATTTCAGCATGAATGGGCTGGATCGTCCGGGGAAGTACTACCCTCTCATAGAAGATCGACTTAAGAGTAGTAGTATCCGTACTACTGCGTTTCGTTCGGTGAGTGAGAGCGCCGGAGACCCGATTTCCCCCCTTTCCTCTTTCCTCACCTCCCTCATTCCCTTCCCCTAATCCCATTCCCAGCCGCCATAGTGGAGGCCACCATACCAGCAGTTTAAGACGATGGGTTTTGGTATTATAGTGGCGGCCACTTTTGGATTCCGCTGACTGCTTACCATCAGGCGGGGTGGAGTCACTTTGGTAGGCTATAATATAAAAAAAAAAGGGGACAAAACTTGGAATATAGTAAGATAATATTTAGGTACCTATATAATTATTTATTGTTTCTGTTTCATTATTCGTTTTGTAATACCAGCCCGTTAGTATCCCACGGTAGGAAAAGGCCTCGTTTAATGCAGACAAGGCATAAGGTTTGATCCGGACTAGCCATCAGATCAGGCGATTTTTTGTAAGCCCAGGTTTTCCTTCACCGTATGTCCAAAAGAAAGAAAGTACATATAAATTTAAAAAGAAACAATGGTACTTGCCCAGATTCGAGTCCAGTACTCGTGCATTAAGATGTGGGTGTTTTAGACCACTAGGACTTAGACTTAGTTGAATAAATATAAAAAATCAGGAGACTGATACAAAATGTATTGTGTAATCTATTGTTAACGATTATATATCTGTCTGTTGATGAAACTACAGGGTTTTATGTGTGTTAAAGGTATAGGGAAATATCAGCTCATAGTTATTCCAACGGTCGAAGTGTTGTTATTAAGAACACACACATTCATATGAGACGTTACAAGATATAAAAATGTTTTATAAATATTACGAAATGATATAATTAATAACATAATACAGCAAGTTTTATGAAAGTCGTTTATCCAACACATAGTAGGAATAAACACATAGTGTTTCAAACAAAATATAATAACACACACAATAAATAGAAACAAGTTCCGTTTGTCTAATTCTACTTAATAGAAATGGAAATTATGTTCTATTCATCAAGCAAGTAGCTTACAGGGGGACTGTCGAAACTACGTCATTCAACATAGATCTTATGAAAGAGCATTATAAGACTTGAACCTTCTAAGATTTAACTTTTTGTTGATTCATAAAGGGCCTTGTACAATAACCCTTGCTTGGTTAGAACGGGTGCTTCCGAGTGAGCGGCTCACAAAACACCGCTGAAAACGCGTAAAATCTCAGTTGATTTGTGAGCCTATATGTCTCGAGTTACTCGGCAATAAATTAAATGTGTATAGAAAATGAATGCGTCAATATGCTCCCCAACCCTGTTCGAAAGCTCGTAGTGATGTCACTAAGATTTATCGATAGCTTTTGTATTAAACAAGTTTCATATTCTACTTGTTAGTTTGACGTTCACAACGTTTAATTGACGTGCGCTTGTATTTTGTAGTTAAGTTCTAATGATATATGCGTTTAGTTGTCAGTCATGGTACATAATAACGTAACGTGTGTAATTAAAAATTCTTTGTATTATCATGTTCATAAACATTGTAAGGGACATGGACATTTTAAGATGATAACACGCAAAAAAACGAATTATTGGATGACAACTGTAGAGGGCTGGAGATAGAGAGGAAGGTTGATATATTATGTGAAATTGTATTAAGTAACTGATAAAAATTAAAACAGTTTTCTCACTTCTATTTATTTTGTTGTTCATCAAACTTAGGATCCATAACAAAATTATAAAGTAATTCGTGCTTCAGTAAGCGCGATTCACTTTATTCTTGTTATATAGTTATACGTGATTATATCGTAGAAATATTGTCATTTATTTTTAAATATGAATAAGCAACGTTTTATTCGCACTTAACAGCACCTAAAACGTTTATTTTAAATAAAAATGCAGCGTTGTTGATATAATCACGTGTTGCTTTATAGCAAAAAAAAATAGCATTCATTCTAATTGTATATATATTAAAGTTTTAGACTATTTCCCTCTTCATAAAGAAATGTCATACATTGTTTGCTCGTACCGTCAGCCGTATCACGCAGTGTACGCATAAATATCGATACGGGTGTCGACGCAACATTTCACACCCTTGATTTTTGTGGGACGTGCACTGAATGGATCGCAAATTGACGCAGAACGCAAGGCGTTCCTTTCGATTTGTTTGTACGCAATTTAAACGTATTCACCTAAGTGCTAACTTGTATTATCAATTGCGAAACATTGAAAAGCCTATTATTGAGATATAACACGTTTTTGGAGACGCAAGGATGAAGTTGAATATTGAAATTGGCTTTTTATTCACACATATTTTTAGAGCTTCTTGACCGAATTTATATTTTATTTTATCTAGGACAATTATTGATATACAGTGAAAAAAATGTCATAAGAAAACTCGTAGCTCTACTATCGGTGTACCTGCGTTTGGCTTGCCGGGTGGTGACGTAGACCATACCGCTAAGGACTTATAACTGTATGTTATAAGTTCCAGTCCAGCGGTATTAGGTAATAGGTAGAGCTCTTAAAATAGAGCTATTGTAGGTACTAACTATACCAATATTATAAAGAAGAAAGATTAGATTTTCTAGAAACGGTTCTAAAAAAATTTTCACCATCATAAATCTAAAATAGTAGGGGGTAACAGGCTATATTTTTTGTGGTATACCTACCCATGCCGACCAAGCCGCCTGACAACATCCAGTATTAAAATATAGCATAAAAGATTCAAATCGTTGCCTGCTCGTGTCTAAAACATACAAGTAAAATGTAGAGAAACATGTTTTATTTTATTATTTAAAACTGGATATACACACATTATACGGAACAATTTAATTTAAAGTATATAAAGTTAGTTATGGTATTAGTCTTATTCCATCTTTTAAAATTAAACATACACATGTCATTCCTGTGAAACAATAGTGTGCAAATTATATTTGAATGAATAATGCAAGTAGACAGTCTAGGTATTACTCTATCAATAACTGAATATACTCTTCCTAACGGTGTAATGTTTGATATAAAATTGCCTTCCTACTGACCACATCATATCTATACATTATTACCATAAAGATTCAAGTATAAATAACACACATCTCGGTAAACCGCAATGAGTTTAATACCTCCAGGAGAATTTGTACTGAGACACGTTTATAGCATCGTATTAACATATTTCCACACACTTATAATACCCTCTTGAAATATAATTAAAAACTATTATGGTACAATATAATAAATCATTCTTTATTGCACCCCTTCTACGTAGGCTTAATTGATTCAATGGAGAAGTGCCACCATAAAATGATAACAAGGTACCGGTCTAAGTGTAGAATAATGCTTAATAACTGTTTTTTGTAATATAGCTATTTACCGGCGTGCCTCGCTGTATAATAGCTCAGTAATGCTTTAATTTTATATGTCTTTTTGTGAGTAGCTACACGTTATCAGGAATATCGTTGTATTATTTATGACTGGGATAGCTAGAGACAGTGTTGTCTCAGATCTGCTACAAACCGGTATGGTCGTTATGCAAACGATTTATTTTGCTCTGTGATTATATCAAATAAAACATGAATATACTCTAATTGTCAGGTTTGTATGATTTATTTTATTGTACTTTATAAATCTTGTTGCAATTATTACAATCAACGTTAAGAATGGCAGAATAGTTTTAGCTGTTAATTTATCATTTGACACCTGTGGGTGTGATGCGATTTCGAGACCAATTTGATTTACCTCACTTGTATATAACATTAAATTTGTCTTAAGGTTGGAGCTCTCGGATGCCAGACACTTCAATCCTATCGCTTTTTGTGTTTTATTTGTAAGTACAGTTTAGGTTTGGGTACAATGTTAGTAGGCATATTCTGTTCTGCTGCCAATTTAGCGCTTTCTTTAACATCACCGAAACTGCTACTCTGCAGCAGGGACAACTCTACCTACATACTAATGCTAGGATATCATTCTGCTATGGAGTGAAGTTATTTGCTCAGAGCGATTGTTTTTAGTGAACCTATTTTAGATTTAAATATCCTAAACTAAGCTCCGATATATCTAAATGAGTGAATTTATTTGACCAATTTTACAAATAAATGTCTTAAAGCATGCCCCTATATATATAACTTCTGACTGAATGCCGAATGACAACACTAGGTCTAATCAAGTTTAGAAATGACTACAAGCAATGAAAAGTTATATTTTTATTGCCATAAAGATAAATTTTCAATAAACTGCTATTAAAGTTATTATAGTAATTATTATTTATTAAGATACGCCAACAACTACCGCTATAATTCTATACACATATTTCCATCCAAAGGTTGCCTGGAAGAAATCGCTCTTAGCGATAAGGCCGCCCATTGTACTATGTATTGTATAAGATCTTTACCATATTTGTAAGTTTGGTGTATGTACAATAAAGTGTAAATAAATAAATAAATAAATAAATTGACTATTATTGTAATTATGTTGACTATTGTAGTAAAAGTTTAATGTGAAGTGGGTCTATATCATGATCATTATGAGTTCGTAAGGCATAATACATTTAATTATGGTTCTTTTACCACCCATGCCCTGCATTGTCATGCTCACTAAAATGTCATTGCTTGTGGTGTCGTATTGGCCGGGTCATCACCTTCCCTCTAATATGGCGAGGGTGATGATGGCTGGCCCGGGCGTCATGCTCTTGAACGGGTGCTGCTTAGGATGACTGGTCAATCTTGGCATGGCATACATTTAACATTTAATATTCAATCCAGTATTACCTTGTCGTGCAATGTGATCAGGAGGTGCATTACCAGTTTAACTAAAATACGAATCAAATTACCATACTAGATGTAACTAAATAATTGAAATCCTCTTTTTTCTTTCTTTAATATTAGTAATTACATTATAATTGGTTAATTTGTAATAATTATTTTGTATGGTTCTTTGGTTGCGTTATATGTTTAAATTTTAACTTAGACAAATAACAGTAATTATCTGGCGATTGAAAAGAGTGGCGTGAGTTTGTTGCCAGTTCTTCTTACAGCTCTTACCTCGTCAGCGAACTGGCTGTAGGTCAATTGGCTGACTTCATGTAATGTTGACTTTTCATAAGCATCATACTTTATGATCAAAATGAAATAAATGCTTTGACTTTAACTTTGACTTTAAAATAATTATGATCGCAAACCAAATGGTCATTCATCATTGATAAAACTGCACGGTGACATCTAATTCATTTCATTGTATTTTAGTTTTGACCCCGTCGCAAGACAGCGTTGCAATCCAAGTTAATTCTGTACTATAATGATTAAATATGGAATGAATAGTCCTTTGTATGTGGACTTAAGGATGAATTTCAATGTCAATGCATGAGGCTTTTGGTATTACAATGTGTTCTTAGAAAAGAGTATCAGTTTTGACTTGGAGGGAACTGTCTATCTATCTAGCTAGCAGTGGACCGCATTACGCTGATTATAATTATTATGGTAAGGGTGAAAAAATATATATAATAATATAGGATAATTATCCAACTGCTAGGTTTTACTCTGTGTTTTTTTTTCAACTGCTTGATGGAAATCTGTTAGTTAAACTTTTCTAAGAACACATTGTACATAATACCAGAAGCATCGTGCGTCGACTAATGCATCTCGCATTCTCAGAGGAGGTAGTTAATAAATAGGTAATTGATATGTAGTTATGCTTTTTAAAATATTAAATCTCTCACACATTAATAAAAAAAATAATTTCATTTACATCAATCACTTAACATCGGAATTATCTTATAGAATAATAATTTTTGAGTGTATTCGTAACATTAGAAATAACCAAATACGTAACCATCTTGCAATATTAGCATGATGAAAACTATACGTTTATGTTTATAATATAATTGAATAAATTCTACATAGTAGAGAAATTGACCGATTGTAATTTAATTCAGTATCGTTTTTATTTAGGCCTAAATGCGATACCGCGCAAAATCTGCCCACTTACAGAGTTAAGCGTCGTTTCAAGCGTAGAAGGGCGTAAGCGGCGAGCTAGCTTTGTGCGAAAAGCTCCACAAGTGCGTAGCTTTCGTACGGGAAAAGGAAGGGCATCATACCCCGCCTTGCACAGGCAGTGGCACTGGCTGTGTGTGTGACGGCTTCCTCCCGCTACAATCAAAGCATTCGCTCCGTGGCGGCCGAGGCGAACGCACGTCGTCGTCCTACTTACCGACAACACACCGACACGCGTTCGCGGAAAACTTTTCAGTGTTGTGAAAAACATTTTTTTCGTTTTCTCGAAAATGAACACGATATCTGTGTGCTGTGATTTTTTCTAACAGTGTAAAGACTGGTCGAGCGTAAGAGTGTTTTGAAGAGGCTAATTACGAGTTGCGAGGCTAATTGGCTGGGCCGGCGTTTCATGAAGGTGAGCCGACTTTTATTTCCGTTCGGCAATCCCTCTAATTGCGTCAATTAGTGTAATGCGGCGACAGATTTGAAGAGTCGCCTAATGGTCTCTACCACCGGACTCGTACGCTTTGAAAATCTATTATGTCCATGAAGTAGAGGCACGCACCGGCTTTACCGCATCGATCTAATTACTAATTAGTTTATTGTATGGATTCCGAGTTACGGCGCTTATCTCGATGGTTCATCTTTTAGGTTAATAATAGAAATGAAAAAAATAATTTATTTAAGTTTGCTGCCGCAGGTGAGCATTTAATAATTTAAAATTAATAACTTTACTTGTTTTCATGTATAATAATAGTAATGTGCATTAATTTAATTCAAAATCGTTACCTATATATTCATATTTTTAAAAGTAATTTTTCTGTGTTAATTTTAAAAAAATAAACATGTTGCATATAAAACTAGATAAGTACTGTAACTACGTACCCATCTTATAATATTTATTAATTAAAATGTCCTTTTAAAATTGAATATTTAAATATCTAGCTTAATGTTTAATGTATTTATATTGTATTCAATGTTTTCATCGCTATTTTTAAAAAGTGCAGCAGGCGTTGTGTTAACGTTTGATAAGGCGGATGTCATATTTTGTAACTTATTCCTCGTTTCCGGGGCCGGACTATGTCAATAAAACCTTGATAACAGCTGATCTAACTTTCCCCGTTCAGTCAAGAAGTCAAGAGTTTTACAAAACTCGTTTTACTCTAGCACTAATTGAATTTGAATAAATAGAAAGAAAGATAAATTTTACAGCAAAAACTAAATTTAAAATGAATTAATACATTTATGAAAAGAAAATTTTATTTTAATTAACTGTTTTTATAAATTTAATTATGATAATTATTTTTTGCTTCTAAAATAGATAAGTAATTTAATTATTATACGTAATGACTGTTACCAACACGATCAGATAGGTATCTAATTAGTTTTGTGATTGAAAGTGATACTAATTGGCTTGCACTGTGTTTGGAATAAACAATAAACACGAATGTCATGCCACTTATATTATTCTATATCAAAGGCATTCCAAATCAATCAATGCATTTTTAAAAAGATAACAGTTGGTTACTTGAGAACACAAAATAAAAGTCTTGAATAAAACAAAAAAGAAGTAAATTGTAAGAGTGGAAAGATTGCACCTATACATTTTATATTAAATCAGCAGATAGATATTAATTTTGTTATTATGTATGTTAAATAATATTATTCATAAAATTAAATTAACATGTTTTAATTAATTTTGATATTTGCATTTATTAATACAAATTTGACAAAATGTTGTGTATGTGTACTTAATAAAATACTCTAAAATACCTACTATTAAAAGAAAGGTTTATTTGCATGAGATTAATGCAATTAATAAACCTATATCGGATAAAATGTCTGATCGCACAAAACTTGAGATAAAAATATTACTTTAAAAGGCTGAATGAATTTTTAACTTCAGTTTAGTTAGTATCGTTATCTCGGACGCTAATTACTACTCGAGTAATATTTGTTGGCAATTAATAAGAAAATACTCTAAAGTAGTTTCTATTAAGATTTTTTTAATGATATATTATGTGCGTTTATGGAGACTATTTAACATATTGCATATTCAATATAGGTAGGTAAAGTTTTAATATTAAAACGGTCATTATTTAAAGTTATTATTACACATGTTGGATTACCATACTTAATAGTCTCGAGTTAACTAGAATAGATAAAAACAAAATGTAAGGCCTGTTCAAAGCTCGTCCAAAGATTTTTTTGTTACGGAGCTCCAAAAACAAGAAAGTAACCTTTTGCTATAAAAAGACGGAGCGGTTGTGGCGCTGAGCGCGACATGCTTGTCCCAAAAGCCAATTAGAATCCCGTATCCGGCTTGTTTATTCTCTAATTAGCAAGTTGCTCATTAGAGCTACATCACTAGACCAGCCAGTGTAGCAATGCTTCATTCGTTTTAATTATAAACACTGCCTCCTTCTGTTCATATAATTACCGTGCACAATTAATGGACAACATTTTATTGCTTATCTTACCTATAATTAATGTTTATATAAAATGGATTAACGACGCTCTACTAGTTCATCGGCATTATGTATTTTTTTTAAATCTACTGTGCATAAATGTTTGTAGGTATTACGTTAAATCTTTAGTATGGTTCTATGTTTGTGTTATTTATTACAATACTCAAACGAACTGATTTTAACAGATTATTATGTATTTTGTTATAAAAGTTTAATTGGTAGGCTCCTAGCGAACTACAGTAAATTTAAAGTTCCTAAAAAATACATATTTTCAATTTATTATTTTTATATTTTATTTATTTATGGTAATTAGATTTTATTAACTTGAAGCTAAGTAGTCTAAAAAATTATTAATAAAAGCACAAATTATAATTTCTGTTTAATTCACTAGCAATGATAATAGGTGTTTTTGTAGCCGTCATTTGGCTTGAAAAAAAAATAACGCGGTAAGTATTAAAATTATAAAAATCAAAATATTTTTATTGGTGGTGATATAATAAAAGTATTAACAAGGTATTATGTTAGACTATTGTTGTCCAAGCTATTCTACTACGATGATTATTTTTTTTAATTACTTAATAAAGATTTACAATATGGCGTGCTATTTTTGATAGTGTGCAAAATGTCACACGAATTCATGTCAATCATCGTTGTTTTTTTCGACACATCAACTTTAATAAATACAAAATATTGTCTGTACAAGTGATCTGGAAGTGGAGGACCTGCTACTACGGTTATTACCTCTTGTGAATGATATAAAACATGTGACAGATAGAAAACAATACGTAAAGGACACAAAGCTTCAAGCGGCAATTATCTTGCTCGTCCTGACTGATGTATCAACGTTCAGTCCAAACCGCTAAATGTAGCAAGCAAAATTTGTAACATATTTTTATTTTTGGAAATGTATCCTCTAAGGGTGTGAGAGGATTAAAACGATTACATGAAACTTTTTTGTTTCGGTTTTACTTGAAACTTGGT
Organism: Parascotia fuliginaria; assembly: GCA_963082885.1. Classification (NCBI taxonomy): domain Eukaryota; kingdom Metazoa; phylum Arthropoda; class Insecta; order Lepidoptera; family Erebidae; genus Parascotia; species Parascotia fuliginaria. Next base: position 7,291,581 of record OY720175.1, read on the forward strand.
TATATAATATTCCATGGTAAATAAACGAATTTCTTATTCAGCATTTTTAGAAAATCAACATTTGAAAGGGTGAAATAGGTTTGCTAAGTTTGTATGAGAAATTTATTTACGGTCAGATGCAATTGGTCTTAATCTTCTTCAAAATTAATTAACCGAATATGTACGTCTTACAGCATTTTTTTTTTGTAGGGGTGAAATAGATAAGTACTTATGCAAAGTGAGAGTGAGCCGCTAGTCTTTCTTGAAAATATAAAATACTTACACACCATGCTTTGCACGATGATGTGTGTTTTCCCGGCAAGACGTTTGCCTCATCTGTTTTAGTCCATGGGTTTCATACAAGGTGATTAAGAATAATTACCGTGTTAGAGAAAATACATTAATACGTTGAAATTTTACTCGAGTTATGACAATAGCGTATATAAAATGAATCAAAAAGCATCTTTGCCTAAACCTATCGAGAAAACGGCATAATGATTGCCGCTATATCTACTAATATTGATTTTAATAATCTTCCTGACAACACAGTTTCAATTACAAAACTCTATACAAAAGAAAACTTCAAATATCGAACGCATGTGGAGCTTTGGTTAGAAATAATCAAACTGCTCTAATGTTAAGGACAGATAGCAAAGTAAAAAAAAATTACCAATGCACGATAATAATTATGAAACGCGAAATTGATGTAAACAATAACCTGATATAATGTGGCCGTATAATAAATTAAAACCATTTTAATGTTCAATTAGCTATGTCAAAATTATATTTCCGTACAATGTGATAGTGCATTTCCATTAATTAATTTTCGTTAATTAATAAACCAGCTTTAATAAGCGTGGGTGTTAGAATAAATTAATCTGCACTGATTGGTCGACGTGATCAACATCACGCCTATTACATTTTCACTGGTTTTTATAGTAAGCGACTTTCCTCTCAGGATTGTCATACAAAAGATTACGCAATATCAAACTAGGGTTCTGAAAATTTCTCATCATACTGAAATTTAATCCGAGTATTGAAATTAAACTACACCCAACCGGCCTCTCCTATTTATTTCTGTTTTAAGTACCTAATCGCGTTCACGTTAACCAAGCTTTAAATACTAATTAGTCGACTAGTTATGGCACCGACAAATATATTTTAAAAACTCACGTTCATGACGCTCGTAACTTATTTTTTTATTTGTTTCATTAAAATAATTAAAGTGACATGTGACCCCTCGCGCTAGGGTTGTCATTAACGGGTCCTCGGCGCGGGACGTAGGGTCACCACGCGCACTAATTGGTCTGACTCCAGCTTCCTACTCTTCGTACTCGTACAAGAAACAAATTAGCTAAAGAAACGGATGTTGGCACTGTGATAGGGTTATCCACTTTTTTATTTCAGAAATTCTACCAGATCGTGATGACAAATTTCCTTATTTTAATGGTAATGGTCACTTCATAGCTTCATGGCAATGTGTTTAAGTAAGAATTTTTCTGAGCACCGGTATTTATTTTATCTTAATGTGTAGAAAAGTACTTAGAATAAAGAAATTTATCCTACGTACTTTATCTCTGTTACGTGAAAAACTATTGATATTGATTGTGAACGCGTAATTAAAAACTCTGGTCAATTTGATATCCATGTAACTGCACCTGAATTAAATAAATAAATTGATTATTGAGCTGCAAAACTAATCGCAGAACGGAGCTCATACAACAATGTACGCTTCGTACCAATAACGTAATTGACAAAAAACGCTTTAAACTGTTTCACTCACTAGTACGGCTTAATTTGCAAATCCAATTTTTTTCCAATAAAGTACCTGTCAGTGATATCTATTTAATTTTGACGATGTTATTTCGATCGTAAAAAAAGTAACGTATTTTATACGATCGAGTTGGTGGTAACCCTATTCGAAGGTCACCAGTAGTTAGGTTGTTGGTGTGGCTTATGTTTTTCAGCAACGGTGGCGGGACTTCCTCTTGTTACTTATTTAATTAGGGCTGCGACACGGTTGTCTCGTGTTCGTCAGCTACCATTAAGTCTTGCTTCTAAGGTAACGTGACGTTTTGTCTTTTAAGAACGTGGGAATCCGTGGTTGATTCCAAATAACCTGTATTGTTTATGATCTTGTGAATGATGGGGATTGAGGTAATAAGACGGATACTGTTATAAGTAGGGGTGTGTCTCAGCGGTCTTAGCCATGAAGATAAGCTTTATTGTTGTAACACCGTGATGTGTTAATAAAGGTATTTACAAGTATTTGTCACCTTTCTTATGTTTTGTATTTATTCCGTTGTATGTATAGAAGGAAGTTACTTAGGCGTACTATATCTTTAAATAGGTGAACGAATTGCGAATCTAATCTCAAAAGTTTCTGAAACGCTGATTAACGAAAAATTAACTGATTACCTGTTATATCGCATGTGAAGTACCCATTGGGTTGCTAAAAGCATGAGTAATCAGTTTAAATTGATCTAATTAGTAACTAATTAGATAAAATTAAACTAATTAATATCCATGCTTTTAGGCCTTTGAGAAACTAAGGATAAATGTCAATGAAATAATTATAGTTAACGAAATTACCGACCAGAAAATAATATAAGTGTGCATATCTGCATTACTTACATACATTTTACGTCAAAAAATGAATAAGTTCTAAAAGTAACTAAGTGAGGCATAAAATCTGTTTTGTAGTTTTTCAATACATAGAAATAAAAAAAAATCATTGAAAACTGTTTAAAACATGTTTTCATTATATAAGTGTGCATATCTGCATTACTTACATACATTTTACGTCAAAAAATGAATAAGTTCTAAAAGTAACTTAAGTGAGGCATAAAATCTGTTTTGTAGTTTTTCAATAAGTACATAGAAATAAAAAAAAAGCATTGAAAACTGTTTAAAACATGTTTTCATTATAGTAACTATTACTTTTAATTAATATACTTATATATCATTAAATATTGACTTACAGTAGGTAAATTTAATAGTTCTTTACTTATTTTGTAAATCTTCTCATTCTTTATTAATTGTCAGTATTATACTTATCAGGCTGTAGCATTTTATACCGTGATTACTTTATAATTGGTAGCTTGAAATTGTATCTATCAATTTAATAAATTGATAATTTAAATGTAGGTACTGGGCTCTATTATCTACGGCGCTTGTTGACATTTTCTTTCCCACTAGTATTCTTGAAGTGAAACCTGGGTGAACTACAGCAGTAAAATTGAATTATTAGAATTTGTACCTAATTAATTTAAAAATATCCTCTGAAAATAGATAACCAAAGCGTACAAGGGCTCTGGAAAACGAAATTTTACTTTTCTACATTTAGAAAGTACTTGGTAATGGCCTGTATACAGTGTCAGCTAAAACAATTAGTGACTATAATGTAACTAGTTCTATAATTAGAACATTAAAAAAATGCAATAAAAATCAAATAAATCGTCATCAAGTATCGCCATGTTATAAAAGTCATACATTTATTTCTTAAGCATTGAAGAGACATCCCTAAATACTTACTAAATGAAGTCACCTATCGCGTTTGTTTACCTGATATTTAGATAAGGCTTTAAAGCAACCGCCATCAACGAGAACAATGTTTAAGGAAGAATCAGAATCATTACGTTTGACTAGATCAGTTGTGTCGGCTCGCTAACAAGATAAAAAAATAAGTCATTATAGAAAAATTGTTTAAATCAGTTTTATTTTATATACTAGGCGCAGTGGTTTAAGTCCTGGCATGACTTTTCAATATATAGCAGCGCTATGACTATGCGTAGGTTTTAAATCCATATCAGGAGGCTATTCAATATGGTTACTTATATGGTATAGGTTATACAATTAATATATGTTTTTGCGGATTTTTGTGTATATAGTTATTTTATCTCGGTGATGTAACTGGTGGTAAAACAATTCTATGAGAATAAGTTTCTTCTTTCGAAGAAAAGATGAAGATAGAAATAGTGAGCCCTTGCGAAGTTTAAAAGTTAATTTCCCTTTCTTGGGACAGTCACGTAGAGACATGGTTTGAAGCTACAAGTCTATTTTTGGCATCGTCATTACCTAGTCATTAACTAACATACATATGTTTATAAAGTGCGTGTGTAATTAGAAAGTAGTCTTAACCCTCAGTCCCTCATTAAAGCGACTTCGTGGGCTCGAGATAACCCCGAACGTGGCGTGACAAGTGACGCATATAACTTGACTTACGTACGTACAAACGTAATTATTTGTACACACAACATTACAAATATTTTTCTTGGTTATCAAAGCAATTAATATCTTAATTATTGAATATATTATCTTGTAAATTGATAGTTTTCCTTACTGGTGCGCTTAGTTAATTATTTTTGTTACGCAATATCCGAACTACAAAAATAATTGCATAAACTGATACGCCGAATTCAAATGCGTATTTTTTTCGTCTTGTTATTTCCTGCACGAAGTGAATAAATAAAAATACTTTTTTTGTTTCATTTACATAAAAGAATTTTATCCTAGATTTGTTTTGTCGACTGCAACGCATTTCGTGGCGAAACGTATAAATCTGGCAACTTCTTTGGGCAAAAGTCATAATGAGGCATTATGCTACCTTGTTTAAAAAGGAAATGGCGATACTAAAAAAGTAGAGCTCAGAGCTAATAGACGTTTTGCACATTGTGTAACACGCTAATTAAATGTTCCGTCAGTATAGAATTTCCATTAAAATGCATTGAGTAGGTGTTACACTCAAGTAAGGAGAACTAGTGTAGCGGAATGAATCTAGTATAGACGGTAGATGAGCGTAAAAAAGTTAACCCTCTAGTATTTCTAGAACACGTTACCATAAAATCTTCGGTTTTTCAACTAATAATAAGTACACGAGTAAATAATATTTTCTATCGATCTAGTCGACTCCGTAATTGGCTTGAATGCAAATACTCTGTTATTAGGCAGGTTAATTAAAGAGTTATCGGTCGTAATTAACTCGTTTCGGTACAGTACGTGTGCCTATGGTTCGTTCGAAACACTACTAATTAAGAAATTCCTCCTTCATTAGCTCAATTAGATTTATTCACGTCAGAAACTTCATACGATACATATGTATATTATATTAACACGCACAAACTTTTTATGTAGTCACGCCGCGTTGTTGGAACGAACATTACTAATATTTTGTTAATCTCAAAAGTGTTTTTAAATATATGAAACAGGTAATATTTTATGCTTTGTGAGGTTAATAGCATTTTATGTAAACAAAACTGTAGAACATCGTTTAAGTTAAAATCACTTGAAGAATCAGGTTTAAAGAAAGAAAGAGAGAAATTTAAATGGAAAAATTTGAGTAGATTATATTTGGGATGTGGCATTTCCAGTTCCAGTTCCTTTGAGTTAGTGCAGTTTTATGGTAGTACCTAGATTCATGGTAGCTTTGGTATAAAAAAGCGGTATGAACCACAGAAATTTCTACACTACAATATGGTTGTGAGTACCGGAAGCTCAACTACCTAGAGTTTAGATTCATTCCAGTATCTGCTTCTCTTTCATTCCCTACTTTTTAAGCTGCTTCTTGTTTGTGTTGTTACCGCCGTTTATCGACTTAAAGATCACATTCATAAGTTTAGGTCAATAAGTTACCATTTAGTTAACCGTATGCTAGTTCGTTTCCTATGAGAGCTGATACCTCATTGGTTTTTGTAGCACGTGACATCGAATAACTGTTCCTTTCAATATATTCGTGTATCTTGGTACATTCTTAGCAATCAAAGGGCATTTTTATAAACTTCCTGGCATTATTATTGTTTTACATTTTTGTCCGCGTTTAGAGAATAAACCGCAGTGCGAACGAAACACTGTCCACTCGATCGGAAGTCGCGACCGAGGGTTATCACTAATTAAGAATATGTCTGTTGACGTCAATAAGCGTCATTATCGACCAGTTGTACTTAAGTTACTATTACTAATAATTGGTTAAACAATTTTATTTAACTGGCACAGTGTTTACCGAATTCAACTATAATACCTATTATTGATTTATTTTGTTCAAAAATTAGGATAATTAAAGTAGACATATATTTTTTTTACAAGGACTTGAAATAAATACATTAGTTTATACACTACTATCAATTCGCTGAGTTCGCGAATCCACACTCCACAAGCAAAAATAGTGCGGCCAACAGATAATTAGTACCGTGTCTGATTGAACAGTGATCAGTGCTCCTTGATTTCAATGTTGGCGAAAGCTAGTTTATTGGTGTTGTAGAATTCTTCTAAAATAAAAAAAATAACAATAAAAAAAATTGCTATCTTGATAACACACACATTTTGTTCTATATCGAATAGCTACATAATCAATATAATCGTCGTTCTTATTTTACAAAACGTATTCTTGTTTATCTATATCTTATTCTTATTTTGGAGTCTGTATGACGTAATAAATTAATCGAGATAACCCTAATAATGACACCCTTATCTCTTGAGACTTCAAGTCTTTACCGAATGCACTGCAGGTTTTTATAACCAACCAACATAAATATGAAAAAAGTTTGACCTTTTCATTCTTTTAAAAGATAAGTTTCAGTAAATGGCATTCCTTTAATGAACACGAAATGACAAGCGATTAAAAAATCAAGCTTTTAATTTTGTTGAGCTTTAAAACATTGAACTTTGACGTTTACTTGATAAAAAAAAGCTTAATTTGTACGTAAAATCGGGCAGTCGGGCACTACCAAGTAAGGGTCGCTCGTTTATAGCTCATTTCGATTTTAGTGCTTTATAAGTACAGTCAAAAGTTTGTAACTGTGGCTTTTGTCGACAGATTTTATGCAAATTTGCGCACGATGACATTAAGTAGGGTCCCAAACTGTACCCTGTTTTACTTCTTTTTTAGGTCTGTTGTATGAAGCTTGTTACTCCAACAAAGTTAATATACAGAAAATGTAGTACAGTTTCTGTAAGGTATTTCTCTATTTTTGTACATAAATGCATTTGAATAGGAGACAAGTAAATAGTCGTTAGTGACTTTATCAGCTAAGATTCCATTACGGCCCTTTAACGATCCATCTGGATATATCAACACGAAAGGTCTCAAAGCTGTAGATCACCAGTTACAAAGATCTATCTCTATAATGGAAATCGTGGTGTAATCGAGGGTTTATAAGTAAGTGACATGTCACAGATGGCTGGTCGGTCGATATTGTAGTGACGACATAAGAGCTCAATTAGGCCGTTTTGTTTGCCAACTGAACGCGGGACAGCTTGGCTTTTACAAATAAATTGCGTCAGACAAAATTCATGACTTCATCGAAGATTTGTCTATAAGGTTAATTAATGCCAATTAGTTTACGATAGATCAGATAATCAAGTCGTATTTTCCTATGCCACAGACCACACAACTTACTATCAAAATTAGAGATGAAATAATTTGATGCAAGTTGAATTTAGGTAACGTTAAAGTTAACCCTTTAAGAGCAAGTATTATTTGTGATCTGTTTATCTATCTATACTATTATATAAAGCGGAAGAGTTTATTTGTTTCTTTGAACGCGCTAATCTCTGCAATTACCAGTCTGATTTGAAAATTCTTTTTGCGTGTGATAGCCCAGTTCTCGAGGAAGGTTTCAAGCTATGTAACATCACGCTACTGGCGACGGGAGCAAAGCAGTAAGCAAAGACGCGGGTGAAACCGCACTGCGGAAAGCTAGTATTGATGATAAAATCTGATGAATGTTGAATATTGATATACTTTATCAAATATATTTTTATTTCTGTAATTTTAGTAGTTTTTATTAGTTTTTACTTCTATTGCCTTTTCTTGGTAGACTTTATCAAGCAATGTTATGTTTGTCTTTATACATGAGTTTTACAAGAAGCTTTAATACAAACTACAGTAACAATAGGTAGAAGCGTTATGCAACAAAGTCGTCAGCCGTTCATAGAAATCATTCATTTCCTGATGTTGTAGTTCACTTGATTCGTGGAGTAGCAAAGCTCGGAACGGTAACGAACGGGCAGGAACGCGCACCACGCTACGGCAATTTGAACGTTCAGTGGGCCGGCTCATATCAACAGTCCTCGAAATTACTACAGCTCCATACTTAGTGCTTATACTAGTTGTTTTCAGTGCCCACTTGATTAAGGATTACACAGGAAATGATTTGAATAAGCCATTGTTGATTGTGAAAGGTAACGGCTGTTAGTTTTTATTATTCTATGTTTGCTCGATTTTGTTTAGTTAGGATTTGAAAAAAAACGGATTAAAAGCTACACTCGTCATTATTAAGAATAGCCTTTCTATCTTTAAACATTCTTTATATCTAAATTAATTATATAAAAATATAATATATTCATCATCATCATCATCATATCAGCCAAAAGACGTCCACTGCTGGACATAGGCCTCCCCCAATTTTCGCCACCGTGGCCGGTCGTTCGCCGCCCTCATCCATCGGTTGCCCGCCACCTTTATAAGGTCGTCGGTCCACCTTGTGAGGGGTCTGCCCACGCTACGTCTTCCGGTTCGTGGTCGCCACTCTAGAACCTTTCTGCCCCAGCGGCCGTCAGTTCTGCGAGCTATGTGTCCTGCCTATTGCCACTTCAGAGAAGCAACTCTGCGAGCCACGTCAGTTACTTTGGTTCGCCTGCGGATTTCTTCGTTTCTCAAACGATATATTACTACAACACATTTGTACTGCATAAGGTATGTAGGTAGGTATCACGTATGTTGTATAAACAGTTTTCCAATACTGACTATTAAAAAACATGATATTCACAATACAGAGAACCGTTGAATATATTACCTACATAACACGATAGAATTTCAAAACGTCACAGTATGCAATTTAAACTGGACTAAATCGGAGTTGAAGTCAACAACGCGACAGCAACGGCCAACTCGGATCGGCTTTCAATTTTGCAGAATTAATAACTGCACAAATACTGGTGTACTGCTAACTGCAGAGCCTCGTCTCGGTGATCACTCATACGCGCAAACGACACCTAACACGTTTCATATCGATGTGACATTTTTGTCGCATGGACATGAGTTTTCGCTAACACTAATTAGTCTCTTATTGCACTGAAAATGCATCGCTATCCTAGTATTATTTATAGCTAGGATAGTATTAATTAGTTCCTTTTTTATTAGGCAAACAAACATATAAACAACATTGAGCATCCTTTTTGCATGACAAACAACTTCGACGTCTTAAATCTGTGTAGTTTTGTGATTCTATAATTATTTATTTTAAAATATTATGTTTCATGCAATTAGTTTTTTTTTTAAATATTAGCCTACCAAAGTGACTCCACCCCGCCTAATGGTAAGCAGTCAGTGGAATCCAGAAGTGGTGGCCACAATACCAAAAGCCATCGTTTTAAACTGCTGGTATGGTGGCCTCCACTATGGCGGCTGGGAGTGGGGTTAGGAGAAGGGAGTGAAGGAGGTGAGGAAAGAGGAAAGGGGGCAATTGGGGAGAAATTAGTTTTATTTTACACAATTTTGATATAAAAAAATTGTGATTGTTACATTATTAAGTTATATTTTGATATTTATTAGTTTGGCAACACTTTTGAATACCGCATGTGACGTGTACGGCCGTTATTTTGTGGTGGGGTTACGATGTGGAAATGTGTGAGTCAGTCGTTATTTGGCAGTGACAGTTTAAAGAGCTGTGAGTTTTAAAATAAAGAAAAGTGTACTGAGGCCCTAGACAACTGTCAAAGATTTCTATTCTATTCATAGAATAGATTAAAAAATATATTGGATCGACATAAGCTAACGCCAACGCTTATGTCAATCTCATACATTTTTTATCTATTCTATGAATAGAATAGAAATCTTTGACACTTGTCTAGGGCCTCTGGTGTTCTACGTGTTTCATTATAGTTGTATCTCAACTTCGAGACGAGGCAGGTAGCTTTAATTATTTCTTGATAAAATAAAGTGCATTATGTTTGAATGTTATAAACGTATTTACCTAAGCTGTATAAGTTAGTTATGGTGGTTTCAGTATAACATAGTAGTTTACAGTTAGAAACGTTGTTTGTCATTTGCTTGGACCATTCGTCAAACATCGTCGGGAGGTGGACTGGGCGGCTGGGCTTCCAATTAGAACGTTAAGCTGAGCGTGGCTGACTACCAACTTGCGTCGAGTAAAAGCACCTCTAATCATTATTGATAGGAGCTGTACGCTCATTCCCTCGAGTTTACCGTACATCTGAATTTCTCTAACATGCACGTTGCATGTTATTATTATCGACAGTGCAGTGTTCTCTACACAAAATTCAGTAATTAGTGTCATAACATCCGAGAGTTCTTGGTATTTATAATATCTAACTAAATCTTTAAACTAAATGTTCTAGGAATAATCTAATAGATGTTAATAATAAAATTTAAGTAAAAAAGTAAGTAAATTGGGCTCTATTATGTTGCTATTTCAGAGCTCTATTAGAGCGTCTATAGATAGCACTATTGGTGCAATAATAGCCGTAATAGCGGTTATTAGTTTATTTCTAAAAGCAACATATTCATAAATTATTTATGCAGATTAAATGCCTTGCCTATCTTTTACGCTTGTGCAGTGATCACAAAGCATGAGCATAATAAGTTATACGTTTTTTGAAAAAAAAAACGTAGAGAATGTAAATGCATTACGATTTTAAGAATAGAGGCGCGTCGCATATCTGTTTTTAGTCTTATAAACAATCTGTGTATGTTAAATTCATGAGCAAACGTTTAGTCAAACGAATGCCAATTTGTATTGAGGTCTTTCGTAACCGCTTACCGTTATATGGTCTGATGCTTATTGGATTTTATCATTGCAAAACACAAAGAATTTTTCTTTCTGTAAAGATGAATGACCATGGGTCGAAGTGTTGACATCCCACATCTTAAGATAAGATATAGATATCTAATAACTAAGTTTATAAATTAATAGGTCTACAAAGTTAAGCGTCATTCTGTGAGTGCTGTTTTCTAAATCCTTGATACTTTCTACATATCTATGCGAACACGTTAAGGTGCTCCCTCGCCGCGGGTATTGTACATTAGTCTCATTTTCCATTCACATTTCACCAAATACGAATCGACAATGTGACGAATGTACAAAAATCCCTCACCGCGAACATTCATCCGTATTGTAATGTTTTTTTGTAACATTTGACTTGATTTTAAGTAATCATCATCATATCAGTCAAAAGACGTCCACTGCTGGACATAGGTCTCCCCCAATTTTCGCCACCGTGGCCGGTCGTTCGCCGCCCTCATCCATCGGTTGCCCGCCACCCTTATAAGGTCGTCGGTCCACCTTGTGAGGGGTCTGCCCACGCTGCGTCTTCCGGTTCGTGGTCGCCACTCTAGAACCTTTCTGCCCCAGCGGCCGTCAGTTCTGCGAGCTATGTGTTCTGTCCATTGGCACTTCAGAGAAGCAACTCTGCGAGCCACGTCAGTTACTTGGTTCACTTGCGGATTTCTTTGTTTTTCAAACGATCGCGCAGGGAGACGCTAGCCCGCTTCATCGCCCTCTGAGCGACTTCGAGCCTTTGGATAAGATCCATATTTAGCGACCACGTCTCTGCTCCGTATGTCATCACTGGCAACACACACTGGTCAAAGACCTTGGCCTTGAGACACTGCGGTAGTGCGGACGAGAAGATATGTTGTAGCTGGCCGGTTATACTCTGTAGACTTATGTATAACCTGCCGCAGCGTGTGTATGTGGTCTATGGTACTAAAACCTTTTTGGAAACCGGCTTGTTCGGGAGGCTGCAAGTCATCGAACCTGTTTGCGAGACGATTAGTGATGACTCTCGAGAACAGCTTATAGACGTGACTCAGGAGTGTGATAGGTCTGTAATTCTTCAGAAAGGTTCTATCGCCCTTCTTGAAGAACAGCTCCACCACACCCCTGTGCCATGCCTATGGCGTTTTGCCTTCGAGGACGGCACTAAAGAGCCTCTGAAGGGCCTTCAGGACAGGATTTCCGCCTGCCCAGTAGCTTGGCTGTGATTCCATTCTCACCCGGCGTCTTGTTGTCCTTGAGCTGTCTGAGGGCCATACCAATCTCGCACAGACTGACCTCTGGGATATCTTCGGTGTAATGTCGAGTTAACCTAGCTCTTGGATCTGATGCTAGGGAGCGCTAACAGGTGCATGTTGTGTCGTGTTTAACTGTCCGTAGAATCTCTCGACTTCCTCTAAAACCTCTGGCTTAGACGAGATGAGCCTGCCGTCCCCAGTCTTCAGCTTGACAAGTCGGCTCTGCCCGACAGACCGATCTCGTGCGAACACTTTCAAGTCTTTGTTGCGCTCTATACCCTCTTTAACACGTTGTGTGTTAAATTGGCGTAGGTCGCGAGTCAAAGACTTGGAGATCCGTCTGTTGAGCCGCCGATAGTCACTCGCTTCCTCTGGGGACCGGGAAAGGGCAGTACCATCCTGCGCCTTTCGTCCATAAGTTTGATGGTCTGGTCGGTGATCTTTCTCGGTCCTTTACTGCGGTGGGCTTTAAAGATGTTAGACCCTACCGAACGGACAGTTTCCACGAACCTGTTGCTGTATTCGTCCACGTCTACGCAAATGCCGAGGCTTTCGCGGTTAAGAAGTTCGAGTTGGAAGCTCTCAGAGCTTTGAATTTGAATCGGTGCAGGTCGGAGCGCAGACTTCATCAGTCGAGACCAGTCCAGCTTAGGGTTGATATTTAATGTACTTCGTACCATCCGGTGATCGCTTCCGGTTTTCACCGCATTGATCACTGAGACATCATTAAATATTTGCCGCCTGGTCGACATGATGCAGTCGATCTCATTTTTTGTGACACCATCAGGACTAATCCAGGTCCATTTGCGGCTATCGCACTTCTTGAAGAAGGAGTTCATCATAAAGAGGCCTTCCCTCACCATGAAGTCAGCCAGCATTTGGCCCCGGAGATTTCTGGATCCAAATCCAAATCTCAACTCGTTACCGCTTTTTCTACCCAGCTTCGAGTTGAAGTCCTCCATGACAACAGTGTATTGGGTCCTAGAGGCATGTATAACTCTGGAAATGTCCTCATACATAGCCTCGACTTCATCGTCGGAGAATGTCGAAGTGGGAGCATAAACCTGTATGACCTTCAGCGAATACCGTTTGGTGATTCTGAGTATAAGGTATGCTACCCTTGTCGACACACTCTCGATTTTCACCACGTTGTTCACGAGGGACTTGTGAACGATAAACCCGACACCACCTTGGGACAGTTGGTCGCCCTCCCGGAAATAGAGCAGGTTACCGGACTTAAGGGTTGTCGTGTCCTCCCCCTGTCTTCGGACTTCTGACAATCCCACTACGTCCCATCGTAGCCTGCTCAATTCTTCCTCCAGTTCAACAATCTTTTCGTCTACGGCAGTGTGCGCACGTTGTATGTTGCCAGGGCCAAAGGTCGTCGGTTTGGGTAACCTGGCCGCACCCGGGGATTCTTTGCACCCCCTATCCTACCGTTACCATGGCCGCTAACGTAGCCAGGAATAGTGGGATGACCGGGGACTAGGGGTCATTTCTTTTCTTGTTGCTCCATTGGGGGGATATTGCCATAATCGCCACGCTTGGCAGGCGGGTTGGCGATCACAGTGGTGGTAGCTTTATCACAGGATGCTGCTGCCCGTCCTGTGTTATGCTTATTTTCTACCACCCGTTTTCGTATCGGTTTAACCGCTGTTATTCGGTAGACTGTTGTACTGTCATATTCATCATTTTCACGGGGGCTTTTGAGTATTAAATTACAATAGATATTATTTTGAATTTGACATGTTACATTACAAGCAAATGTCACATTGAGTGGTCTGAAACCGAATATCGGCAATGTCCAGTGATTGGGTTGTATTGGTTAGTTAAAACGATTTGTGATTACCAATAATTTGATTAACATAATATACTGTTACAGGTACTAATACAAAAGATCAGAGTTATCTATGAATTCAGTACATTCATTAATATAGAAAAGATTCACTAAATCTATAGACGTTTTATATCAAATGTACAATGTTCAATTATAGAAAATTCCCCGCAAACTGAACTCAAATATCCTATACTGCATGATTTCGCAATAATTCAATTTACTACAAGCTTTTCAGGAGGATCAATTGTCAGAACTGTAATATGTTTTACTGCTCGGTTTTGACGCTTCTACTTATTGCAAGTAATGAAAGTAAGTACTCAAAAGAAAATAATTGTGAACATATTCTCCGAATATTATTCTTTGATACGAAAATATGTATTTGAAGAGATGACACAAAAAAAATGATTAAGAAGTTTTGTTGGTTTTGAATAAACACTTTTATACTATTAAAGTAGTAACCGAACTAACGGTACTGATAAAGTTGGTTAAAACTAGACGTGCTAGGAGCGAATTAGTAAACTCTTCTGCCGCCGAAAAAAAGTAATAACGATCTTCAAGCCTACAAGAATAACCTAAACCATAAGGATAAGGTTCTATACCGTCTATGCAATAAGCAGCTGCTGATTTCTATAAATATCCCTTTATTTATATCATTCCTCTCTGTCTTATTCGTTTGACAAATAATAGAATAAAAGGTCGTAATATGAACTCAAAATTTGTGCACTTTATTGAATTCTTCAATAATATTGTCACATTGGGTTTTCATATGACACCATGCTTATAATTTTTCAACTTAAAATTGATGGCATAATAAAATGAGCACGACATGGTAATGGTTTCTGAGAAACTCAGTAAGGTCTGCTAAATTGAATTTCCTCGTAACTATTTACAGAAGGTATTGGTATCACAGAATGCATAATGGGCGAAAAAATGTCAAGCGTAAGTGTATTAAAGTTGGGACCGTAACCGCTGCGTGCCGCGGCTGATGTATGGTGGCGACGGACAAATTGAAAACAGTAGCAAATGGCCCGATCGGAGCCCCGTTCATCGCGCCACAATAGGCGCACTGTGTTTATTCTATTTCTTTTAAATTAAACAAATCCCTGCATTTCTCTGTTTATAGTATCGTCTCCTAATGAAGCAATTTTGTTCAAACTTCGCGGAAAAATGGTTTAAAATATAATATAATTGCTTCTCTTCTTAGAAAATTTAATTGGTTAGTGTTTCTGTAGAGTGAAGTGAGATAATATAAGAACCTCATTAGATGTCTTTTCAGTGTTGTGTTAGAAATAAGGGTTATATTTATATTTATTAGTTAATGCCATTTTATTTAAACTGTTTTTTATCAATGAAAATAATTTTATATGTTATGCTTGCCTTTTTAACAACTTTTTTCCGAAACAAATGAAACTCTTAGAAAAAAACGGATAGAATTAGTTACTATTCATAGTATCCGAAGGTTAGTTATTTATAAGTTCGGAGTGTACAATGTGGAAGGTGTTTTCTGTTAGAATTGAATTCAATATAGAGTTTCGTTCGCGCAGAAAATGGTTGCAGGACGCGTGAACGGTGTGGCTGCCTTGGCTCCCTAGTGCGACGAGCCTACTGTCGTATCCTCCCTCTATTAGTGATTCAGTATACAGAACAGATTAGAAATCAGCGCTTATACATTTTAAACAGATAATTTTCACTATAGAAATTAAAGTGTCATTCCTAGACTCTACTGAAATCACTAAGGTGCCGCTGAAGACTTTAACAAACGAAGCCATTTAATCTAGTAATTACATATTTGTTGCGAGATGACTATTGGTAAAACTATTGATTCAAATACTTTTGATAAAATGCTACCATAAACGATTCTTATAACATTTTTTAAGTTCTTCCAAAACTCAAAATTTTTATATTTAAAGTCAAAACATTGACTTTGCAAAATATCTAAGCATTTTTAAATTATTTTCTGGTAGTATGAAATAAAAGAAAAAAAGGAATTCTCACTTTAAACACGCGTTACTTGTTAAAACTAACCCTAAAGGAATACCATAAAGGGTGTTTGTCCCTTGCAAATAGTTAGATTATATAAATAAGGCGGTCGGAATAGTTTGACCGATAGCGATCTGCGGCCGGCCCTCGACGAAACCGTCTCACAAATTGAGTGGGTTTTACGTAGATTTCTTTACTCATCTTATTATGTTACGTAAACTTTGAAAGGGCAGTTAAACAGACTATTCTTTTGATAAATAATATACATACTTGTGTATAAAATTATAATACCGTATATGTTGTTTGTTTTTTAGTCATTGAATTGTATTATTATGATTTTATGGCTAACTTTATGTCTGATCCGGCCGTAGTTACGAGGCGTGATCAAGATACAAACATCCGCCCAATCAATAAAGTTATTGAGTATTCGCTATTAATAGTTATAATAAACATTTAATACTGTAAAGTAATATGTGTATAACATTATGATTTTGATGGTTAATGTAATGTATATTCTGCGACGTGGTTAGCGTATGCAGTGGTAAGTTGATAGTTCGGAGACGCCTCACTAGTTACGGCTTCATTGGTTCCAGTTACCTATCTAGCTGTTTAGTGATACGTTACAAATAGAAACACTCGCATTGCTTGTTTTTCAAAATTGTAATATTAAAATTTAATCATCAGTTACTATGTGTCTGGGTGTAATTTATCTATAATATGTATGTATTTACAAAAAAAAATGTATATAAGTAGTATATCAGTTGTTTAGTACCCATAACACAAGCAAATATAAATTGCTTAATTTGGGGCTAGATGGCGTTGTGTGAATGTGGTAGAATATTATTATTATTATTATTATTATTATAGTTACGCTTCTTATTATGTTGTCCATCTACATAAATTAATACACAATTATAGTTTCTTAAATCCATTGACAATCCATTAGCATGTAAAACAATGCCTCTTCATTTTCTCCACAAATAGAGCGGCACTTGTAATTGCTGCAAATTAAAAGTATTGTTTTAATTAAGATTTATACAATAATTGGCCTTGCTGTAGCAATAGATTCACTTCTTGGATTCGATTGCTTGTAACAATGTTGTAGCAAAAAGTACAGAATACGGCTACCAAATTTCGGCTAAGAAAATAAGAAATGCAATCTTGTAGTAGAATCAGACAAATAACGGAATATCTGCAGTGACCAATTCAAATTGTAGGAACTATCGGGCTCCGCGCACGACTCGGGGATGGAATCCAATCAGCGAAACTAGTTCTACTGATGCCTATCACTAAACTTTCACATTCAAAGATTTGTTTCTCTAGATTAAATCAAAGGCGAATTACAGTAGCGGCGAAAAAGAAATATGGCGAGTCCGGCCCCGCGTGAGGGCGGGGGTGTCCTGCTGAAATTGCTTTTCAATCCCTCGGACTTTGGACTTGTAAAGAAGTTATTACCTTCCAAGGAGATAGCGGCGGGTCCGGCGATACGGATATATGTCTTTTTCATATGTAATATTCCTTTTTCGCGTTTTATTAATGGAAAATGTTTCGTGGGACAGTTCGGCCAGCTCTCGCCTTCGATATTAAAAAAGACACTGTCGACTTTGTGCGGCTTTTTTTATGAGCTTGTCGTAAAGTAGTTTATGTTTCGCGACCACTCATGCGTCTTACGCCTAATATGTGTTATCATTCGTTGGGCCAGTTTTTCACAGTTGTGTACTTTAAAAAATGTAAATATTAAAAATTGTTAATAGGTTTATCAATATAGATAATATAAGCAAATATTAATTTTGCTTATATACAACTATAAGCAAATATTAATTTTCCATCGCGTGCCATCTACTCTGTGTAGATGTAGTTGTAGCTACCTGTGTGTTGCTCGTTTGATAATGTTGCCTACTCTAATTAAGTCCACTACACCAATGTTTGGAATTAATTAGTGTATTGTTTAATTGGCATCTCTTGTTATCTGTTTGTTTGGTTTATTTATTCATTAGTGGTGTTTGTGACAGCTGCTGCTGAGCCAGACGCCATTAAGACAGATTGTATTACCGTATGGAGTTACTTATACTTCTGGGACAATTTAACGTTATTGCTTTCTTTGACTAATTAGTGTTTTTACAAAGATATCGTGATTTTTCTTAAATAAAAGTTAATATTTGGACATGATATTAGTGTGTCCATTGCTAGACGACATTGATCTTCGTCAAGTATCTACACTATGTCTTGTCCTGAGTCATTGATTGTAGAGAAAGTAGAGGATCTTTGCCAACCCGTCATGATGTAAGAGTTGTCCAGCCACATCCACTACCGTTAAGCAATTTTGTGACCTATTGTATTGCAGCTATTTTAGGTTTGCCTTTTCTTTACCTCTTTTTTATTTGATAAAGTAGAACACTTACAGGATAGTTTAAGAAATAACGAAGAGTGGCAGATAAAGTAAAATTTGCTACACCAACAGGTGGCACACTTAACTAAAGTCCGAATGTAGAACTCTTTTTAAAAATAAACTTTGTAGTGGAATTAAAAATACTTTATGAACCCTGTACTAAGCTATAGTTTAGTCACCCCATTTTACTAAGCTATATTGATTTTAAATCAGATTTCTGTGTCAGCAATAGGTAACATGCAGTGAATACGTCACTACCATAGGACTGGTTCTCATAATTTACTCACACGATTTTATATTTTTCGACGGATCTTTAAAGTTAGTCGTAGGGTTTAAAGACAAAATTAGCTATTCTCGATAGAATGACGAACTTGACTGTCTATTATAGTAATAACTAATGGTATATCATTGCATGGAATATCATTTGGAGTATCTACGTGCGCAGTATATGCAGCAGAGTTAAAGTGACCGGTCTCGCCCACGGATTGATTACACCTGTCTGTCACGATTAATAGAATATTGTGTGTGATTCAAATTGAATTACCCGCCTATTGTCGAATTAACCGTGTATGTTTCGTACGGACTATTGGTTTTGAATATTTAGTAGCCAATTTAGAACGTGTTAGTATTGTGATTTGCGAATCATGTTAATGATGAGAATGAATTTTGTATTGTGTTTAGTTTGTGGTATACTATTTATTATGTAGAGAGCTTATCTTAGATCCACATATGTAAATTGTGGGTAAATGTGTGATATATCGATTTTAGCCTATGAATTGATGTAGCAATATTATGTTTAGCAGTAAAATAATTATAGGTATTGATATACCTACAATTTATAATCTATAACGCAAACCAATTTTGAATAGTAAATTAGAGGTCTCCAACATGGCTTACCGATCTTTTCTGTCCACTGCCATGTTTTCAAAGCAGATAACCAGGTCATCATGCTACTACTGTTTTATAAAGCTTAACTCATTGGCGAAATTTGAGGAGGTACAATAAAATTAAATTTTAAATGAATAAGATTAAATTGTCTTTAGTGCCAAAAATGGCATTAATCTGTGAATTATAAAATTAAGTTAACAATCATCGATTCTTTGCGCTAGGAATGGGCGTAATTGTCAGGCATGCGTACTACAGAGGATGTGTCATGGTTAATCAGCGTGAAAAATATTCGTGAGAATTTCAAATTTTCATCAAAAACCGGTTCTATCCGGACTCCCGGTTTGACAGTCAATAACCCTCGTGGTTTTCCAACCAATTGACCACGAATGTACCGCGTCGTTCAATATTTACTTAGAACATTAAAAGTACTGATGGTAAAGCGGTGTTTAGCCAGCTGTCTGTTTGCTTGTTCCGTTGCTCTAATAGCGAGCATTTAAAACTTTTTCATGTAATTTGGGATGGATTGTTTTGTTTGGAATTATTTCACGCTTGTTTTGATAACGTAAATGTTTGCCATTGATATCAATTTTTTTATTAAGAGAAGAATAGGCGAACAATTGTTAATGTTTTGTTATCTGTTTCAGGTAATATTTCACAGAGCAGTCAATGGAAGCACGTGCTCGAGCCGTAAGTTAATTTGTAGTTTATGCAGTAGCAATAATTATAAACAAAAGAGTTACTCAGAAATTTTCTTCGCTTGTGGGATTTCCCAAACTGCGAGAATTTCCTCGTAGTGTCATTATGACAAGATATGACGTAAGCTTGAATGCTCCAGTTACTTGAATCTACATAATACACACACGTGTAATATAGTGGTTGATGTGGTCACCTTGTTTTTGATACCTTGCAATTTTATTTATTGTCTGGAATTCCAAAAAAAGTTATAGGATTATACGCTATAGAGCGACAGAAGAACTTTGTACAAATAATAAAAAAAAATAAAGGAATTTGTCATTTGTTTTCTCCATATTCTTTTCATTCATGTCTTTGTTATCATATAGTACATAATGCACATTTCAAAGTTATACATTCAATCACAGTCATTAACGTGATGTAAGAAAATAAAATTGTTCTTACCTTTGGGCCAAACATTTTTTATTCGATAGATGTAATATTAAAATGACGTATGTGTACCTATATGTATGTGTAGCTAAATACACATTTTCCAACGTAAACACAAAGGAAGTTGCAGGATCATGTAACAGTATACGGCTGTTAGACTAATTTAGGTAGAAGATCATCCACGTAATTAATCCACTTAGCAAGATCCCACGCGCGGCGGATCGACGCTTTGAAACTAGATGCTCAAGTTCCTCAGTTGCTTTGCTCCTTAGTTCCTATGTTGCAACTCAGCTAGGGTTGTCCTCTTCTAATTTATGTTAAAAGGGTAAAGCAATAGATCAAGTTAATCACACGTGGATATTTTCAAGCACACTCGAGAATCAACTGTACTTCAAATTGGAAATTAATTCTTGGAATGCTATGTATGTATATGCTATCTAAGCCCTAGGTATGTGCGTCCTAGATTGAATGGTATAAAACTGTTGAATGTTATGTTTTTTTAAAACTAGCTTTCTGTAATGTAGATTATCAACAGATAATGAAGATTGAAATGTATTTATTTATATTAAAATATGATGTTTGTGTATATTATCTATATATTAACATTAATTTCATATTAAGCGTGGGTAGAATATCCATGTCTCTTCCACAGAAAAATCCATATTTCTATTAAAAATAGTAAATCCATATAAAATATCTACTACAATCATACCAATTAACAGGGTAATCTGAAGTATTATCTGTTCAATATACTTCGACTTTAGCCGTTCTAGTAACCTTTTATTGTTGTTTGTTATTCTAAATGAACTGAGTAGGAACGATGGTTGGCGATTAGAGTCTGTGACATTTAAACATCAAGTTCTTAAAAATTTAAATAGGTACAGTAAGATCGAACTTTCCAGTTACTGCGCTCGATTAATTGATTCACGGTTATTACATTGATTGTGAAGTTCGATCCTTAGGAATAATCGATATTATTCAACCATTCACACATTATATTTATGTCATAATTTCTTTTGTAGTGCTATTCTCGCTTGCGTGAACTATAAAACACGCGGTATTTGAATCTCGCCTTTATACTGCTCATATTAAAGTTGGAAATGTTTTTGAGGCACTCTGCAATCAGAACCATTCACATAATAAAATGTCAATAATGCAATAGCACTGTCACACAATGAGCTATTGTATGAGTCATTCCCTCTTCGAAATAAGCGTTTAATTAAAAACATACGACGATCATTTTTTTTATTGCGACACTTGAGCATTGAGTGCGTTCGACCCGTTTGGGGACGCGGCTGAATATCAATTGATTATATTCATTCATCATTGAGAATTCTGAATTAGGTGAATACTCACTGATGAATTGATGACGCCTATAGAGTTTTTTGTTCGTCATTAGCAGTGATAGAGCTGCTTAAATTGCATTATTGATTTTGTTGTTAATGAATTCTATTTATATGTTAGAAGATAGTTCAAATTTGAGAACCTTAGTCACCATGTACCGGTCAGTATTTAAAAGATTCTTACTAATAGAAGGTCTGTTGATGATGACAGTTAAATGGGCTGATGTTATAATATCCAAATTATGTTGAATTTACTAGACATAAATTGCTACCAGTTGCAAATGTTGCATTTAAATATTTGGCTATAAGCTAGTCGCCATACATAGGTACAATGTATGCAAATTGTATAATAGTCATAGGAAATGAAATTAATTTAGTAACTAATTGGCTCGATCAAATCAGGGCAGTAACATACCTCCGTCTAGCTGGTACGCATCGATTTAATCAAACGTCCGTCAGTGATCCAATATCGGATGCAAATTGTGTTTTAATTATAATTGACCGGATAATTCTATGAAACACATATTACTGTGATGTTCACGTATTTAATTACAAATGGCTGGGCGTATTTACATTTGTGTTGCTATAAAAGTTAATATTACGAGTATGTTGTGTAATTTTAGTCGTGTAGACTTCAGCAGTAGCTATGAGAATATACATATAATTTTGATGTCATAAAAAATAATTTGTCTAAATAATTTAACAAGCTTTTAACTATTTCCGTGAGATACATTAGGTATGCTAGTTCTCTGCTGCATTTAAAACGTAATGTATGTTTAAGTTATGTAAATTTAATAGCTAAATACAATATCATCTGACTTCACTATTCTTTTAATACTTAGAAAGAAAAGAAGAAAAACATTCATTGTGCTATAAACCCGACGAAAATAGGTACACAATAAAAAGTACTTATTTTTTAATTTTACTTCGATTCTTTTTTATTCTGCCTACTAGGGTCGGTGCTATATACCTACTTTTTATTTAGTCCCTTACTGGTATCACTTCACCTAACGTAAAATGTAAGTAGGTACTTACATTTGAAATATCCCAACATTCACGTCCCTGCTACATGCACTTGTCTTTCATCCATCTTCCGTTTTCCAACATGATAGTTATATTAATAAGACTAATCCGATCGTTTAGTGGAAACCTGTTGCAAGTCTTTACTTACTATTAAGTGAAAATTGTTCCGTAGTTCTCACGTTTTACTGTTTCTCGTTTGCATTGAATGTACCAACATTGTCAACCGGTTATCACTCAATTCGAGATTAAATTAATTATATTGGAAACATAAACATGTAGGTTGCTATCTATTGATACATTTACCTAATTAATTAGTTCATTAAACAATTTGCTGATTAGTTTGACATTTTTATCCATATGATGTTTTGTCATAAGTGTGTGATATTTTTAATGTTGTTGTTTTCTTTATATTGATGGAATAATACTGATTGGTTGATTGCATCGATACTTTCACCTTTCTGCGAAATCTCACACACCTGTGTACGCGAAATGTGCTTCAATGATGCTCTTTAAAGTTTTGTTACGTAGGTATAATTAAAATATACAAATATGTATTTTATTAGACTAAAATGATTTTTATTGACCTGTAACTTATGTTATTAAATAAATGAATATGAATAAGAGGTTTAAAGTTCTCTAAAACAAGATCGTGGAGGCGAGTGGGTTATATAACAAATTAACTATTTAGCTGCCAGTAAATCGATAATAATAGTAAAAATAATGTCTCCTAAAAAGTGTACGAGACCACAAAGTACTTTCTAGAATCTATAT
The DNA here is from genome assembly GCA_963082885.1 of Parascotia fuliginaria. Taxonomy (NCBI): domain Eukaryota; kingdom Metazoa; phylum Arthropoda; class Insecta; order Lepidoptera; family Erebidae; genus Parascotia; species Parascotia fuliginaria. The sequence goes on from OY720175.1 coordinate 7,314,944, forward strand.
ACATTTTAAAAGAATCAACTTACGCTTATAAAGTCCACCCACTTAATATGAGGTTTAAAACACCCCAGTGACATTTAACTTCTAATTTTTTTCATGGATGATGCGATATCCCCTCTATGTGTTAAAATAGTGTTACTTGGTAATCACAGAATTGTTCTTTTTCCTTTTTCTCTACATTTTCTTTAAATAGCGTAACAATACGATGTTTTATATCATTATCTTCGTTTCTTTGGTGACGTGGTTACTTTAGTGACGGTGGACTGCCTACAACACTCGTGCTGCGGTCAATCGTTGAAATTGTTATTGTCTCGTGTTGTTGAGATCCCTAATTAGGTACGTCCCACACTCGATCGTCATAACATTATCGGAGATTACCCATAACCTTTAAGCTACACAAATAGATCAAATATTAATTAGGTTCTTATTTGTTATTGTTATCAATTACTCCTAATAGGTTAACAAAGTGATCCGTTAAATTAAAGATTCTGTGAGAAACGAACCTTCCGTTTTTACTCACTTATTTATTTTTCATACAAATATTTCATGTCAATAGTGCGAAAAACGCACATTAACTCTTACAGTCATGATAATAGGTTTTATTTTTTATTATCAAGATCAAAGTCGGACATATTATATACCTACCAATACCAATGAGATCTAGTATGAGCTTATGTTGACGATTATTGATAAACGTAAATAAAATCGTCGTAAAGAAACATAAACAAACCGAATAGGTAGATCACAGGCATCAAACTGCTATAATTAAAAACAGCCTTAAAATAAAGATTTATATAATAATATAAATAATAATAAATATATTATTAAATTATGACCAATGATCAAATACCTATGGACCATAATGAACATATTTTATCCAAATGAATGCAAACCTGGCTTGCTAGCATATGTCATTCGATCAATAAACGTCACATTAGGTATATAGGTTGGCATTACTGACTGATTAGCCGTGTCAGTAACGCGTGTTATGCACTCAATTAGCGAATATTACGTATTAAAGCATTTAACCAATTCTAGATTAAGCATTCGTTATTTGTTGACTCAGTAAATATAGAACGGAAAATAGATTGGATGTAGTTTTTGAGAATAATAATAAACCGAACCCACAACACATCTACATCCTAACTCACCACACACTGCATTTACTTGACTGGTGACCGTAAATGTAGTTAAAACCAGCTTGACAGCTGAGGAAAAAAAAACCAGATGGTAATAATAATAATAATAATAATTGAATTTAAAGTTTTTTCATGTGTACTCACAAGGACATCCGTACAAGAAAACGAGCTCAATGTCACAGGTTATTTCACCAACATTCAAATACCGATCAAAAAGTACACTCATCATCATCAGTAAAATCAAGAGACTAAGATCCTCCTACTATCAGACGCGCTATGCTCACTTTACTCATCATCAGCTACATAACACTACTCAGGTTATTCCAGTATCTTATAGTAGGAGTTATTTTTAGAAGATCAGAGGCCTTAGACAAGTGTCAAAGGTTTCTATTCTATTCATAGAATAGATAAAAAATTTATGAGATTGGCATAAGCGTTGGCGTTAGCTTATGTCAATCCCATACATTTCTTAATCTATTCTATAAATAGAATAGAAATCTTTGCCACTTGTCTAAGGCCTCAGAGCTCTTTCATTTATTGTATACTTGAAGCTTTATTTAAGTAAGAAACATCATGTTCTACCTGTGTTCTGTGAACCTATCTAACCTTTCTAAGTATTACCTACTACTTAATACAACTTTCATATTTTAATAGTATTCATTAATTATTCTCACGCCGCCTGTCATTCATTATTTCGTACATTTATTCATAATACGGACAAGCGTATAGAGATATAAATATGAATACGGTGTGGGCTTTTCCTTTGGATGTTATTGTGTTAAACTAATAAAATAAAAGACAATCTGCGCTCAGTAATTGACATCGCCTAAAGAAATATACATAAAATCACAACTATTATATATCACCTGTTATAATATTAGTGAAACCAGGTATTTTTATTGTTCTAAACTACAATAAAAAAAAATATATTATGACTAGAAAACCTGTGCCGCTATAATCATATTACTAGCAATCTTTATTAATTAAAGCTTTGTATATCATAACGTGTATAGCATAATTCCTGAGGCATTCTACCAGTTTATTTTTAGGGTGATGAACTGATGAGAGATAACAAAGTAGGTTTATTTAAAGTTACACAATTAAAACAAGTACATAGTAGAATAGAACAGAATATGCTTATGATATATGATGTTAACACATAACAAGTATAAAAATAATACTAGTTAAAAATAACTTAGTTCATGATATTAATTAGACTGAGACAGCACTGTTTTCTTGTGACGTAACAAAGGCCCTAGACAAGTGTCAAAGGTTTCTATTCTATTCATAGAATAGATAAAAAAATGTATGAGATTGACATAAGCGTTGGCTTTAGCTTATGTCAATCCAATACATTTTTTAACCTATTCTATGAATAGAATAGAAATCTTTGCCACTTGTCTAGGGCCTCAGGTCGGTTATACCACTTTTCTTATATTAGAGACACGTTGATATGTAAAACGTACTAATTGTAAACAGAGATAATGATAAATAATAGTCGCTGTTATATATATAATCTTTGAATATCTTGATATGTTTAACAACACGTAACAAATTGATTGATTTTCAAACGAGTAGATTTTTGCAGTGTCCTTGGCTTTGTACAAATTAATAGCTACGTTTCAAAACTTAGGCAATATGCAATAAATAATAATTTAATGTCTAATTAACACATACTTTTAAAATTCCATTAGTTGGTTTGCAAGAGAAAGCAATATAAACTTAATACATACTTAACAGAATAGCAATTCTTAATCAGATTTTATTAACCATTACTCATATTGCATATTGTAGAAAATAACACGCGAATATTGGAAAATATAATTGAAACGCAAATGAATAATATCGAGTATGAATCACTACGTTATCTACGGCGCAACACTAATCGTTGTAACCGCGTCGCTTAGGCATTGCACCAATAATACGCTCAATTAATTAGTGAGAGACTGACGCGTTCCACGTACTTACCTAATTAATGTCCCAGAACTGAGCCCACAATATCTCCGATATTATAATACCGCTAACTACTGCTGATTGGGTTACCTAACTTAAACAATGAACGCTAATATCACCACAATACGTTTTGATTAGGTGACCAACTTGTTCTAGACGTAACAAATATTTGATAAGTATAGTCAAAGTCAAAGTCAAAGCATTTATTTCATTTTGATCATAAAGTATGATGCTTATGAAAAGTCAAAACTACATGAAGTCAGCTAATTAACCTACAGCCTGTTCGCTGACGAGGTAGAGCTGTGAGAAGAACTGGCAAGAAACTCGCGCCACTCTTTTCAATCGCCAGATAATTACAGTTTTTAGTATGAGTTAACAATTTTAACACATCAACGCAACCAAAGACCCATACAAAGTAATTATTACAAAACAACCAATTAATTTAATAACTAAGATTAAAAAAAAAAGAAAAGAAATTAGAGGATTTCAATTATTTAGTTTCATCTAGTATGGTAATTTGACTAAGTATTTTAATTAACATCAAAAAAAAATATATTAATATATATGAATCCCTACTACCTAAATATTATAAATACGAAAGTAACTCTGTCTGTCTGTCGGTTACGCTTTCACGCCTAAACCACGACCCGATTTTGTTGAAATTTGGTAAAGAAATAGATTAGACCTCGGGGAACAACATAGGCTATCGTATATCTTTTATCGCGAAAAAATAGCTTAAAGGGGTTAAAATAGGGGATGAAGGTTTGTATGAAAAATTGTCGATGAAAAGACAGAGATATAATCGATATTCACCCGGGCGGAGCTGCGGGCAACAACAACAACAAGTACTTAATATTATTTGTCTGATCGGCAGTCACAACGGATAATCTCCACAAAGAAAAATAATAAGCGTAAGCGTAATCATACGTACAATCTCTATTTCTACCCACACTTAGTACAATAGAACGGCAATTCAACACGATCAGAATGAGAGAGAGATCAGGCGTAACTGTAACGGCTTATTCTATTTTTCTATGCCCTGAATCTGTATTTTGGAATGTTGTTACAAAAAGTTATTCTTAGGCAACAGCCATCCGATCTGCATTCATATTAGTTATTAGGCTAACTACGCAACTGATACGACAACAGTATCATATTGATGAAATTTAATTCTTAACGCAACAACTAAAGAACGCGACTGTGTTTCCCTCCTTCGTGTTTACACGTCTAAAGGGGTGCTGTGAAGTAGACAACAAAAAAAGGTTTGAGTGAACCAAATGCAACTTCGTGAAGTCTAATCAAAGCTTACATTTCAACCGTACAGCATTAGCCGGATTTAATTAGGATTTCTTTGCCACGTAAATTACCACTAGGGTATTTCGTGTTGTTTCTTTCATTTCATTCGTTAAAATAAAACGAAATTACACATCATTGGGTTTTATACCAAAATTTTCCAATGTGCCAGTCTTTTACAAATTTGTGGTCACACGATGATTTATTAATCTTGTGCATTCTCGAATATGACCCCTCGCGCAAACGTTCTGTACAATTTAATTAAATTAATATCGTAATGCATTGTCGAATTATGTACGTATAATATTATTACGAGTACAATATAACGTCAATAAGTCACCTTCGAGCCACGAAATCCGAGGGGTGCGGGGAACAATTTAGCAGCAATTTTAATAATAAGTCCCTGGTATTTCTATTATAGCTGGCAGGCGATCAGGTGGGTTGCCGCGAGGGGTTTAATAACTCACGATTAGCCTATTGGAATAGCTCTGAATGTTTGCTATTTTTTCTATATTGCATGTACGAGCGCTTAACTGAACTGAAATTAAAAATTGTTGTAGTTATTAAATAACTGTTGTCTAAACTGCCTCAAGTGCTTTGTTTCATTATAATATAGTAGGTATTTGTTTTCCATTGGTATTTGAATTTTATGCTCGTATAAAATATTGATAGCGATAAATAAGTTTTTATTTTCAAATTATGTTACAAACATTTAACATATCTTCTCAGTCGATGGACCTAATAAGTAAATAGGTACTTACCTACTCTATTCCAAGTACATAAATATTTTCATTTCATCTGTCCTTAAGGCATCATTGCATCAGACACTTAGTGGCGGGCATCGGTTGTCCGCCAACTAAGTCGTCGTTTCATGTTACACTTGTGTATTTAAAAAAAAATAAAAACGGTAATTTAAAAAACTAAAAACCCTAATTGCGTTTCTGTGTAATTTAAAAGTGGAAAACCCTAAAACAAGAAAATGTAAAATTGTAGCAGTTGGGACCCATTCTAGAAATTAAGAGCTAGTATTACATTGCAGATTCCTCCAACCTACTGACTAGAAGGCTGACTTTAGGTCCCGACAATTACAATTACAATTTTACAATTTCTTGTTTTAGGATTTTTTCATTTCCAAATTACACAAAAACGCAGTCGGGTTTCTTTTTTTTAGTTTTATTATGGAATGAGTTCGTATAGACCATTTTGTTTTTTTTTAAATTTGATATAGGTACCATTCTCACTGATCAGTAAATACGAATCTAACGACACTCCTCAAGCTAAAATCCATCGAGCCTTTCAGGCCGCAGAGAGTGTCAAACAACTATACATACCTAAATATACGTACATACATACATACTCTCGAAAAACATAACCCTCCTTCTGGCGCAGTTAATAAGTAGATATCTAAGTATGTAAATTTAATCGTAAAATAATTACTTTTAATACGCGTCAATCAGCGTGGATCTACGGTAGTAGATCCACGCTGATTTCAGCATGAATGGGCCGGATCGTTCGGGGAAGTACTACCCTCTCATAGAAGATCAACTTAAGAGTAGTGGTATCCGTACTGCTGCGTTTCGTTCGGTGAGTGAGAGCGCCGGAGGCCCAATTTCCCCTTTTCCACTTTGCTCACCTCCCTCATTTCCTTCCCCTAACCCAATTCCCTTCATTTTGACTGGCCTGTTGGTCTAGTGGTTAGTGACCCTGACTGCTAAGCCGGAGGTCGTGGGTTCGATTCCCACCTAGGACAAACCTTTGTGTGATGAGCATGATTGTTTGTTCTGTGTCTGGGTGTAATTTATCTATAATATGTATGTATTTACAAAAAAAAATGTATATAAGTAGTATATCAGTTGTTTAGTACCCATAACACAAGCAAATATAATTGCTTAATTTGGGGCTAAATGGCGCTGTGTGAGAAAAAAAAAAAAAAAAAAAAAAAAAAAAAAAAAAAAAAAAAAAAAATCCCAGCCGCCATAGTGAAGGCCACCATACCAGCAGTTTATGATGATGGCTTTTAGTATAGTGGCCGCCACTTCTGGATGCCACTGATTACTTACTTAGTCACTTTGGTAGGCTATAATATAAAAAAAAAAAAAAATAAATCAACTTGATTTGAAAAATTGTTTTACTGAACTCAGTATACCTGACTCTTCTTCGGCCTACACTAGTTCGACGTTCCTTGGTTCCGAAGTCGGCACAAAATGTTTTTTACGTTCATTCTCTTCTATCAGCCCTTCAGTCATCTTTCACGCAATCCGTCCATTTTTATTTGGCCTTTCTCTAATTGACTATCCTCACTTCTTAACACGCATATCTTTTATCATCTCCTCATCATCACATGTCATCAACACAAACGATTTACCTAACAATGAATCGCAGTAGCATGGACTATTTCTATTAGGTAACATACTAAACTGCTGAAGTTTCTGCCAGTAGGGATTATTATTATTATATTATTATAACCATATGTTTCAGACCCATCAGACTACAAACTTCGAAATTTATCTCTATTATAGTTAGTAGTGAAAGAATTTTAATTAAAAACGATAACATGTAATGTGCAGTGTGTAAGCTCCCTTCATGGTTAGGGTGATTTTTAATTATTAAAATTCTACACTGCCGGCGGTGTCTGCCGATATTGCTTTGATATGAGGCCTGGCGAGGTGCTACTACTTATTACCACAGAATAACTAATATTAGGAGCTATTACTTGCATGCACTGCACTAATTGTGATAACTATTATTGTGGGCCAAGGATGTTTTGTTACTGGAAATGAACTTACATAGCGTGATTATGGGGACTAATGAGAGCATGTGTTGAAGAAAAATCTTGTTAAAATATGTGTTACCTTATTATTTTTTTTAAACACAACGTTATTGTCATAACGTTGAGTTTATAACGTTATCGTGTTATTTTGTTTATTATTGTGTATTACCTATTTTGTTATAACTATGTGTGTCATGTAACCATGTGACGTTTTTACCCTACTAAAAGTAGACGCCGCCTTGTTACTAGCTTGTGGGAAACTAAAATAACCGATATTATGATTTATTATATACTTATTTTTTTAATCAAAATTAGAATTCATACCAAATTGTAACTATCTGGCATTATAGGACGAACTTGAGTTTCTTGATAAATCTCGTAGCTCTACCTTTAGCCTTTATTAAGCAAATTCACTAATCTTCCTGCGGTCATCGTATTATTGATTTCGACAAACAAAAATGATTGTTACCATTATTGTGACTCAGAATGAAATAGATACTTCAAAAATATCAGCGTGACTCACAGAGAGGTATCCGACTTGACTGTAATTTGTATGCTTCATTAATTTTTGCTACGAGTAGGTACGTTCCTTGCGACATATTTATACTCTGAGATAGATCACTACAAAATCTAAAAACAATGTGTGCTAAACTGCATTGTGTTGCTATTTTATCGCGTTCTTAAACTTGTTACTGTAACATTTATACACACATTTACGAATAATTTGACATAAAAGCTTGCCAATAATTTTAATATCACTCTGTTTATTATCTTTCGCTTTCGATGCCGCGTGCCAGTACACAAAACGGTTAATATTAAATTCTCATAAAATGACTGCGGGACTGTTTTTCCAAAAAAAGATATGCTGCAGAAGAAGTTGCGAAGAATAATTATTGCGTGGTTGTCTTGTATCGTTCCTCTAATCGGAATATCGAGACTACATGTTAAATACTTCCGCCATCAGTCACTTAAATATGGACAGACATTCCTATTAGCAAATTTAATCATTGATTCTCATAAGTTTTTAAATGACAAAAGATTTCTACAAGAAATTGTGTCCAAAAATATTATTTTTCCATATGAAATTTCTAGGGTATCTACATTAGGGGCGGTTACGATTTTCCGCAATTATAAACAATTTACTTCAAATAAAGAGTTCATTTTAAATCACGAACTGAATCTATTTATTGAAAAAGTAAAAACAAAACTGAAAAAGGGTTTTTTTATTAGACATTTGTGCACGATTGTACATTTACTTTACAAAAGCTCAATAGTTGTAAGTATTTGAACATTTTTTGTTGTACAGTCCCGTACGGTCGGTATCACTGCGTTATATGGAACTCGTGAAATGAAAATAATAACGGAATGTTTTAATTTCCCTGCGAGTGACAGGTCACGTGCCCCCGCCGCCCGCACACCCCTCACCCCGACTGTCATCGTCACTGCTCTGGACAATTAGCCTGCTCATGAGATTAAACAAATAAAGTGCGCATGTTTCCTACATTTTTTATACAACCGGTTTGCATCGCCCGCAGTACCCTTGTCATGTTAGACGCAAATGGCTGGCTCTAGTGAATACTATGATAGATATGACAAGCATGAGTAATGTATCCAGTTCATATCACCAATGTGAACAATGAGCTAATAAGCATGGATTTATTTATAATAGGTCTTGCGATTTCATACGTTTGTATCAATCGATTTCCATCATGTTTTCTGCTGTGTCGCTAAAAAATAGGTACAAGTAATAGGTATTTTAACAATCAAACTGTTGCGCAAAATTAAAATAATAAGATCTAATCATGAAAATAAGTACAAATTTAATGGAAAATATATTAAATAAGTACCTACCTGTATTGTAGGTACAAGTTATTTGTTATGACTGATTGTTTGTTTAAAACGTCAATAAATGTGAGCATTTGTTTATTTATTTCGCCGTACAAATGAACAAATCCTTTAATTAATTCATAACATGTACGAATGAGATTTCTTCACGTTTCAATTTAGAGAGGTGATTACCAATAAAGGCACACGAGCGGAAAATTAAATGCGATTGTTGCAAGTGTTAGATATTCGTGAGTAGCCCTCCGAACAAAACGAGGATTACTTTTACTGAATACATTCACACACAGACTTGCGCTAAAATATAAAGAACGCAGTAAGAACATATTAAATTTTGGCTATTCATAAAGTTATTATTAAAATAGTCCATTTTACAATTTATGGTAAGGTTTTGACTGGTTTACAAGGCTGTTATTAGAAACTAAGAAATGATGTATTTTGAAAATACAAGGCTTGGATATTTATAATTGCTTTATAGTTTTTGTAGGAAAATTACGTAAACTGTGATAGCGATATGAAACTTGTAAAAAAAATAATCTTCATAAATTAGGGTAAAGTTGAGAAATGTCTCCCGTTTATTACATTCTTTTATTCTTAAATTATTGTGTAAAATAGGCAATTAAAATAAAACTTAAGTTCTCAGAAAAGCTAATAGCAAGCTAGATGACAAAAAATAAGACAATATTATTTATTTTCATATAATTAACATGCGCTTTTATTAATTAGTTGAAACATTTGGCAGATGTTCTTTAGATGAATGATTTAGATTGTATACACACAAAGACATCAAGAAGCGTATAATATGTAAACGAACCGGAGGGGCCAAAAGTCGCGCATAATAGACGTGTTGCAATTCGGTCCAATTAAAATTAATTAGGTACAGAACACTGTGTGCAGACCGAAGTAACAAATCAACGAAAGATACAACTTCGGATAGCGCTGTTCATGGATAGAGACACAAAACCTGCTTTATAAGAACTCAATCTAAAAGTAAACTCTTAGTTCATCGGCTTATGATCTTATTTTAAGTTTTTGTTACTTCAATATTGTGCACATTTTTCAACTAAAGTTAATATAGTGTCCGTCACATAATAATTACGTTAGTTGAAGAACAGTCGACTTAAGTTTTTGGATAAACGGAGCATCTCGAATTTTAATTAAAGATGTGGTGGAAGGTTTATTGCAAATTCTTTATGTATTTAATAAATTTAATCTTTTACCGGATGAGTCTTTTTTTTTTTTATTTTGGCAATTGATTAAATAGCAATCTCGACTAAATGAGACAGGCTATAACTAAACACAGCTGTAACTTTGGCACGTTACATACAAGACTTTTTGTCCGATCTTATCTGAAACCTCAGCGTAGCTGTCGTACGCACTACCACTTCTCTACTAACGTACTCTATCGTGTAACACGTTCTTTCATATTAGCTATGAAAAATAATTATTTTAGAAGTATACTTTTATCCTAAGTACCTATATTATGATTAAAGACAATTACAAGCAAAAAAAAATATAAAGCTTCTGTCCACAGTTTCTCATGTAGAATGTGTCAATTTAAAAATAACATCATGCACTTTCTGACTAATTAATTGTCTCTGGGAAAAGACTACGATAATACTCTTTAAGGTACGTCTTATAACATAATAATTGGCTTTGCTTTATATTAATAATTAGTAAGAAAAAGTATTGATCGGAGTCGATTGTATGATACATCAAATTGTACAAACTTGGGGCGTACGACAGACATTGCAGTAAAAAAGGCACTTTAGTTTTATTTATTTCATAAAATATTTATTAGCTCAATAATAATATGTGATCGGAACGGGATACATTATCTTTATTAACAACTTTGTTAGTACCTACCTATCAAATAGATAATAATTTCACTTAAAATAAATTGACATATCTATACGCCTAGTGGTGTATAAATTGGAACTGTTATAAAATAACAGTTATTTTCGTAGTTAATTTATCATTGTGCCACGCGGGAGGAGACGCTGTTAATCATAACTGTTACGATTGCCAAAATAACTTGTATTCCTTGTGAGCGATGATTTATGATGGGTGCATGTTAATTACTATCTTGCTTACCAACTTTAGGCTAATGATATTGATATTCTTTTTGTCTAGTATTAATTAGCCATTACTAAAAGTGACTACAGTTTGCAAAAACATAATTAATAATTATAAAATACTATAGTATGTATAGGTAACTGGTAAATTGGTTACGATGAAAGATATTATGTAGGTAATTTAAAATACAAATATTACATTAAAACAATGTACTAACTATAATGCAATAATAAAATTTATATTGTTGTGTTGTTTAGCAAATATAACGACATAATATACCATTAATAAACTCCTCAGGTGTTGTTACGTATAAAAATCCCAGCAATTCAATTAGCGCGAAAGCAGGGCGCAGGGTGCGGAGGGCGGGGTCTAATAAACATAATATAAATAATCTGTGGCGATAAATCTGCAGCGCTTTATGGCAGGAGTGGGTTGTCACTCCGTCTAATTAGCGCTAGTGCTGCTGTAAGCGATTTAGCGGTGAAGCGCTGCTCCTTGCCGAGTGAGAAATGATTAACGCGGGGGTTAATCATGTATAGTTTTTTATGATATTCTTGCAGTATGAACACGTTGTACATAGCTAGTTTAATGTCAGATTCACGTTTAGAGTCAAAGATTGAGGAGCCTCTTGTATATTTAAGTAGTAAACTTGTTTATATGTCTTTGGCACAGTACATCAAATTTAGATGGATTTATCGTAAAATTTACTCTGTAAAATTTCTATTATGGACGATATGTGACATTGGTATGTCACATATCGTCCATAATCGATTGCAATAAAATTCAAATTAAAACGTAACTTTATTGTAAGTAGTTTTCAAATAACAATTCGATAGTTAGATAAAGATTATAAATCAGGTGTATAACACTTTTAGACACTACTAACTCACAATCAGGCTGAGTAAATTCATTAAATACTCAAATATCTGTAAAATATTAAATAGAGAAGGAAAGCGCTGTAGCGGCTGTATTACCATGACATTCGTCAAAGCACTCTTCATCAGGCTTAGTTAATTATGAGGACATATCAGCTTTATTATAATTACTCATTTTAATGTCGCTGCGCCTAGCGACACGATGTTGACGTTGCGTCGACCGAGTCCGCCACCTACTAAGTGTCATTCTAATACAGCATTTATATTAAGAGCTATAATTGCTCTTATAACTCGTTCGCTACACTCCAAGACTCAAATTCTAGAACTAATACATTTTAAAAGCCATTAATGATCCCAATTACAGTATAAACGCTAATTGGAAAACGGGTATCCATTAAGAGGTTTAATAATATACGGACGGTAATTGTTACTGTACGGTCGAAAGTTTGTATTACCGAGTACGTATTATTCTCTTGCATGATTCGTTTTAATTGCTCGTTATTATTGTTCGACATCTCATTAGCTACGACTTGAAGTGGTTATAAAATAATTGCGCACTGTATAAAATATTAAATTTATTATAAATACACGCGTATCATATATGTACCTACCTGTTATTATTATTCTTAGGATATTGAGAGCAAGTGAAATTATATCATGCTTTTAATGGAAGCTCTATAAATTTAATGGAAAAAAAATTCCCGTCAATGTAATCGCGGATAATTAACACGTCATGCTTTTAGTCAATTAATGTCTTATGACAAAATTTTATGTTTAAAAAAGTACAGTTTGGGGCTGAATTTCGTGGCGTTAATGCTGCCAATTTGTGATGCCAACTTGTACGGCTTACAAGGCGATACTGTAAGTTGGTCGATAGAAGGATAGTGCAGTAGTGCTACGAGGTGTTGTTACACATGCACAATTGTTAGCTTGTTGTCAGAATCGTCCCGTGGCCACCGCCCGGTCGGTATCACTTGCACGCACCATTACCTCCATAATTTAATTAGTTTCGAGTGATCATTTCATTAATAGAGGCGATATTTGGCGAGCGAGAGCGCTCGCCCGCGGCTTTGTCAATTTTAATTAAAGCTCGATAGGTGGACCGAAATGTTGGAATTCTTCATTAATTAGCCCGGCTCGAGATTTCTAATAATTTAATTAATGAAGGGAGTTAATAAGCCCTCCATCCTGTCGGTATTCGTGTAACGTGTTGCCTTGTATGTATTAACATTCTATTTGTTTCGAGTAGGTATTTGTACCTAAATGTCACACAGTGCCATGCCACATACCGATTAATATAATACTGTTACATAATCACATCGTTTCAGCTTTATACAATGAGTGTATTGGTAATACGAGCATACCTGAATTATCAAAAGGATCTGCTCTGATTTTTGTATCAATGTATTTGATGCATTAAAAAATTTACAGTGAGACTTAGTACTACTGACTATAGAATATGGATGAGACTTTTAATTGACAACTATTTTTCCCATAGTAATTGAAACTAAATTATTAAGTTGAATACCTTTGTTCTCGGACAGTATCTTAACAAAAGGCTCAACACCAGTCTGTGGTCTAGAGCAGAGAGGGATAAGAGTATCCCTCAGCTGAGACCGCTGGCTAGATTTGTTTCTCAAAGCACGTAGAGACGTGCTTTGAGAAACAAATCTAGCCAGCGGTCTCAGCTGTCATCATAAACTTATAATAAAGTCGTAACAGGAAGCTACCTCCAATTTAAGGGTAAGCCATTCAAAGTTCATATCAAATGAACCATCGGTTTTCTTAAACAATTTTTACAGTAGATTAGGTAGGAAAGTAAATAATTTAGTTTTAATGGTATAATATAACATCACAGTTTTCCCCTAAAGGGGTCTTCACATCGCAGGTGTACTCACTTCACAAGTTTACATGCGAAAGGCTGTGAGTCTATTGTTGGCAGGTACAATTCTAGGTACCGTGTTAGTATAGAACGAAAAATTTTCTAAAATTCAATATGTTTAATTTTTAGGGTTACGTACTCAAGGTAGCTGTAAGGCTGTATCTCATGAATAGGGATGTTGGGCAGTAAGATTACTTATTTTGCGTAAAAATTGGTAATTTTTATTAAAATACTTTTAAAAAGTGTTATACAAATTAAGATCATAAATGCGGCAATTTATTATGTTTATGTGTCTGTTACTATTCACAGTTTAACGAATAAATTCTATACAGTGACATTTGACAAAATGTTAGAGTTATCAGAATTATTAAAATAACAAATAAATACGCTTTGTGTGCAATGCTAACAATTTCTTAAACTTAAGTCTCAAACCAGGATATGAATTATACCGTTTCATTGATTAAAATAATATTACTGTTAGGTGCAGAGAACAGTAAAAATTGTAAAAAAAACATGTTAATTAGAGTAATCATTCCTCACAATACGGTATAGTGTACAGACAGTACAAAACACATTTAAAAATCTTACTTCAGTATTATAAAATTACAAAAAAACAAATATTTATCTGCATACCTAATCATAATAAAGCTTTAATTCTTTGTTCGATTTTTCATTTTAAATATGGATATTATAAACTATTACATAGTTATGATAAAGGATCTACCAGTACATCTCCATGTGATTCTTCATCTTTAGTGTCAAAATCAATCGTCTTCAACACGCGCGAGATTTAAAACAACTTAAAATTTTAAACGTTTAAGGTCGCCGCTAATTTTACCGTAATTTATATAAATGACCGTAAAATACACGTATTTTGCCACTGTTTTTGGTAATATTACGTAATTTCGCATCTCTACTCATGGACCATGATAGTGAGACGGTTGAAATTGACACAGTATAACAACAAATTCTAAAAAATAAAATTAAATAAATATTTATTATAGATAATGGTACGGAACCCTTTGTGCACGAGTCTGAGTCGCACTTGGCCAATTTTTATTAGATATTATGTTACGGCCGATTTAGGAATCAACACCACATTACCACTTTTAACATATTTCAATATATATATGTGCGTGCTTACGACGTTTTCTTATTCCGTTAATCTGTAATGTCCATGGTAAGTAGCTACCTGCTGCTAACTAGATACTAACTTTATTAGATGATAATAGCTAATGATAACCTAATATTCTCATATCAAATTACCATCCTGTGTAATATTTTTTTTACCTACGAGTAACTTACCTAACCGGTAGTTGACACTGGATAATTTCTAAGAAACAGTAGCATGTTATTGTAATATCACTAACATTGATATCATGTTTCTGAGATCATCCACGTAGACGAGTGTTCAATCAACTAATATGACATCATGGAGAAATGCTTTGAATGTCCTGTCATATCGACTTTGTTCTTAGTATATTATTTAAAAACATGAGATCAGATATGTTGCTAGTACTTTCTAATATAAGAACATGAATGGATGAATAGATGTGCGTATTTTTTTAATTCTAAACTGGTGAACCCATCGCGAACCGGGGTTCACGATGGGTTCTCCCTCAGCCTCTTAAGACATACACTACTTGCCATAAGCCTTTTCATCTCTCAAGACAAAAAGTTTTCCGTACTCAGCGGTATTGCTGACCGCAGTAAGGTGATATTTATTATATATACAGGTAACGCCGCTGTTACCTGATAATTTCTGAGCCTAGTTGATAAGTTCTGGTATTGTAAGGGCCAAAATCTGCCTACTGAAACCGATAAAGACGAGCCTCGCGTCACCTCGTCGCGTCGTCGGTCAAATCCCTGGGAACATTACTTTTGGGTGGGTAGTACAATAATACGGGACTCTAGCGTTATAAAGGTCATAAAGACACATTGAATAATACTGATATAATAATAATACTAATACTTTTCTAAAATTCATGATCGGCGGTTACTACTTACCATCAGAAGGGTTGGTGGGCTATTTGCTTATTTACCACATTAGGCTATAAAAAAACCTTGAAAAGTTACCTTCGAAACTGTTACCAAAAACGTCTGTGTAGAAATTAATGAAACATAGTTAGATAATATTTGTCCATAACGTACTCTTAACAGAAGACACCGAACTCAAATATTAGCACATATTATTAGCCCAGGCGTTTACGTAGAGCTTCCTTTGAGCTACTTTGACGACGCCTGCGGCCGTTTTCATAGATGAAGGGTATAAAGGGCTACCGGACGTCGTAGCTAATATTGTACCTAAATGTGTACCTACTTTAGTTTTCTGTGATCTTTGCTTACACAGGACGTCGGGTTATCTTAATAGTTAAATACTCTTGTATTGTATATACTGCTAAATGTTAGTTTCAATTACAATTTATACATTTTGAAAATGCATGAATGTTTTCTTTTAAAGTGTATATTTTAAATTATTGTCTATCTTCTATCTACCGAAACACTAAATACTATAATTTCTATTTCTTAGAATAGCAGTTGACTATACTAAAGTCAACCATACAAAGATAATACAATAGACTCCGCCTCTCATATATTATTTGTAAAGCATAACATAAAAGAGTACAAGAAGCGAACGTCCCTACGACAAGCGATAGAATTATTCGATATTTACAATACAAATTATAGAACAAAAGTCGGTAATTTGCCTGACATTATACTTCAAAAGGGCTCTTCGACAATTGTATGTCATTTGTAGGGAAACTCATGGTACAGTCAATACCGCATGTTTTGCTATATTGTGGTGCAATTTGTTAGACAAAGGTAGTGCAACATTTATGTGATTCACTACTACTCGTACTTTATTATTGAAATCTCATGAATCATTCTATGACGGATGTTTATGTTTGTTGACTGCTAGAGTTGTTAACATTGTAGCAGCTTGTAATTTTATGTAATTAACTTAGTATTAAATTAAAAAAATAATTAGATTGAAGTTTTTTATAGACCACATAGTTTTCGGTCTGGAGTATTATTAACTCTCTTGACTCTGATTGAATCTTAGCGTATTTAAGCATTAATGCCTTTAATTAAATCCTGCTTTAATTTTATAATTGGTTTGTGGCGGTTAAATGACACTTGCTCTTACTTGCGGGACAGTAACTTTACAAACTCTACCTTTCACTTCACTTCGTCGTAGTAATACAGCTGTTAAGTAGATTAAGACAAGCAATAATATCAAGATTTAAATTTTTATAAAGAACGACTGCCTCTGTGGTTCGGTGGTACTGAAGTACGGATTACTACGCAGAGGTCTCGGGTTCGATCCCCGGGTAGAGTAAAGTGATATTGGATTTTTCTATTAAAAATTCTCAGTATTAGCCCGGAGTCTGGCATTGTGCCTGATATATGGCAACAGGCTCGCTCCCTGTTACATGAGACCAAAAATGAAAAAAATGCGAAACGTGGGTGGTTAAACACCACTTCGGGGATAAAAGGCGTGAATATATGTACGAATGTACATATTACATAGAAAGAACGAAAAATGTGTTATTCGTTTACCGCTATTATTCGATACAGCTACAGATCATAGGCTCTACAAATACGAAATTTTTGCGATAAAAAGTTAACCAATGTGATCGTATTTGTAAATATTAAAAAACTAGGTTATTCATCGATAGTGTAGTTGTTTCGCATCCTAATCCTACGGCGGACGCGGTGGGAAAATGGCGGAAATTGAAAATAAACATTTCATCTGCGCCCTGGCACGCACTGCCCAAATTGACAATACAACCAATTTGCCGCCGCACACCGACCACTTTTGTATGGGAATTGAAAAATAATATTACTCTTTTTCTACCACTGCACGTGGGCAATCTCAAAAATAAACTATGATTCTTCAACTTCGTTGTTCCTCCGTTATTTGGTTCTTGTTAAAAAAAATAAACAAACGCTAGAGAATTGTTTAAAATTAGTTTTTTACATGAACGTTTATTAAATGACAGGAAACCATTTCCGGAGTGATGGAATTGTGTGAAAGTACATTTAAAATTACAAGACTTTCTGAACGGAAGTTTTCATTAGCAATTATAGCGGTGTGGTAAAAACACTTACCTATATCGATGGTAAAATACGCAACAATCATTATGACGGTATTAAATGTGTGATCACAATAATTAGGTAAAGTGGGTACAATAGCAACAGACGTCTCATTAAGCGGTGCGGGGTGTTATCACAGCCGGCAGGAAGCACTCCGATAGAGTGCCGCTCATTCATTCAGTATTAAAAACGAGTGCGTTTTGTAAACACGCGTCCCGATTCCAACTACAAACTCCTATCTCTACTTCTCACGTGCTTCGGCAAGAACATCGTCTCATTAATCATAATGAATGTATTAATATTACTTATAACTTACTAACTCCCTAATTATAATGTGAAGAATGTTTTTGTTTTAATTAGTACTGTTTAGTGTGCGGTGAGTGCTACAAAATTATGTTTATTAGCGGCGATACGAAAGTACAATTGTTTACAGCGCTGGGGCTCTGCCTCTAAACATCTCAACACTTTTTAATTAAGTGTAATAAGTATTATAAGTGCTGTGAACTTGTTCAGACGCTCTGTGAATCTAGCTTTGACGCCAATTAATGTGGAGCTTATTGGAACTTTCCATCTTCATCTTAGAGCTTACTTCATTAAGGAATATTTATATTTTACTTATATATAAAAAGATTGGTTTTACAATCCAAATTATTTTAAATGTTTCTCATGAGTATTTTGCAATTAATTAAGACTTATATGGTCGTAGGTAGCTACGTAATTCATTAATTAAGATCATAAACTAATAAAGATTATTTAAGGAAATTGTGGGCTTCCTTCAAGTGAACATTTAAACATAATAATATAATTAAACAAACTAAATTATTTATAAAGTGAGCATAGTTAATTTAATTTAGATTGAGTTCTTTAATAACCCTAATTGACCGATTTAATTACGCACTGTAGCGTTGTGTAGTAGGTTAGTTAGTTAACGAATTGACCACTAATTATAGCCACCTATGTATATCTCACATGGGAATAGAAAACTATTCGTCATATCGTTCAATGAACGGTACTTTTTAAACGTTAATATCGGAAATGGAGTAATAACTCAGACAAATTGTTTAATTTGGGACATTAGTTGTAATATCGTCAAATAATTTGAAAAGAGTCAATTAAGCTGCGAGTGTAGTTACGCACTGTCAAATATACTTAAAATTTGTTTTGCAAGCAAATTAAGCAAGCCTGATTTTTTACTCGGAAAATTGTCTTGTACATAAGTCCTAAGTCCCGTTGTTATTCACTGTACGAAGTGCATACGGGTGGAATCATGTTTTTAGAATATTTTTCAATAGACGCCGTGGTGCCTAAACATAAAAGCATGTATGAATACGTAATACTAAAGTTTTCACTAGGCGACGTTTGTCTTGCGGTGCTTTTACACTAAAAATACTTTAATAATATTTCACGCTACGTCACAGAGACAGAGAGCATGTTGCTAATCGACTGTAGCTCTGCGAGCGTCGACACGAGCCCTATGTTTCTTGATCGGAAAGATTTGCTTATTAAAGACTTGGTAGTGTGGCCAAGGCAAATGGACAGCGAATTTGTTTAAAGATACGTGCAGAGCGGTATGTCCACCATTAAATGTGGCATAGTAGTTGATTTTTTGGTATTTAACTTTTTTTTTTTTTTTTTTTTTTTTTATATTATAGCCTACCAAAGTGACTCCACCCCGCCTGATGGTAAGCAGTCAGTGGAATCCAGAAGTGGCGGCCACTATACCAAAAGCCATCGTCTTAAACTGCTGGTATAGTGGCCTCCACTATGGCGGCTGGGAATAGGGTTAGGGGAAGGGAATGAGGGAGGTGAGGAAAGAGGATAGGGGGGAAATTGGGCCTCCGGCGCTCTCTAACTAACGACATTATGACATGATAATATGATAATATGAAAATTTAATTTTTTTAACTAGCGGTTCATAAAAATGGCGCAGCGAGACGCTCGCGCATGCAACACATCTAGTAATTATTAAACGCCCAGTCCAAATTATAATTAAAGGTAATGGACGTCATTCGATGGCCCACAAATGAATGAATGTTTAATTGAATGTCTCCCCACAAATAAAAGCAATTTTCTTACAGCCCTGCCCTTAGCTAACGTAATTTAATTAATGGGTCGCATAACTCTGATTAAATAATATCTGGGTTTGGGAAATGCGATCAGTTTTGCCCACAGCTAAGTTTAAATTGCTTTAGCAAAATAGCAGCTTTCTTTAACAATGCAGAAAGAGTACAATTTTAATAAATTAGATATCGATGCCTGAAATCGCCAATCCGCCTTGAGCAAGCGTGGCGATTAATGCTCATGCCTTTTCTATATGAGATGAGGCCTTTTCCTGCAGTGGTATAATAACGGACTGGTATGATCATGATGAGTTACCGATGAAGGCGGCTCACGACTGGTCAAACTGAATACTTAGGAAAGGCGTATGTCCGGCAGTAGACGTGTTTCGGCTACTATGATGATACCTACATTCATAGCATAACACTGTTTATTCCAAAAGTTAACCAGGTAGATGTATGTTACACCTACGTCAGCAATATTAGGTCCTGTATTAAGTAGTCGTCGCGGGCACAATTTCACAAAATTAGTGTATTTTCCAAAGATTCTTGATCATTTTGTAACTAACCCATAGACTTTACCATCAAAACTTCAGTGTGTCCCTAGCTATATTATTATCAATAAATTCGCGGTTTATAAAAAAAATACACTACAGTGGCTGTTCTGTCAAACGCTCGGTTTCGTTGATAATTTATTAATGACAACCTGCGACACTTGAGAAATTTTCGACAACCGATAAATTTTGCACATCTTTTGTAAAAATAAAAAAGATCTAATTATTAACATAATGATATTCACCTTTATAATTTACCTAACAGTAATTTCGTATTGGCTAGTTTAAAGCTACGACAAATATTCGTAGGTTATAAGCTCCGTAAGTGGTCTCAGGTTACGTGGCAGCTAATCATATAATTTTCACATAATTGCTTAGTTGCTTACCTAGCACTTTCTCTATTTGAGATTTAATACTTTGCAAAGATTAACCCCAGACCAATTTTATTTTTAAATAACAATAGTCTTTGTATGCAATTTTATTAAATTATATGAAATACATAGAGAAATGCCTGGTTTTTCTACTTGAAAATAGATAAAAAGTGCTCGTACTAATAATATACTAGTGAGAAAAGGTACCGTCTGAAAATGTTCTATTTCCTAACACGAACAATAATACCAGACACTCAAGCTGCTTAAAACATAACAGAGAGAAACTAGCAATCGAATAAAAGATCATAAATAAAACATGAACAACGGTTCGATAGCTTTTGTCTAATCTAATAAATGTTTAATAAGAATTAGGTAAAAGTAGCACTCCCTAGCAAGCATTGGAAATTTTCATTGCATTAGGGGTCTGCATTATGTCAGCATTGACACTATTATAATTGTTGAACGCCATCCGTTGCGCATAGTCGTGCGGGTCGTGCGACTATCAACTAATATTCTTTAATGGATCCTATTTTAATATAATGAACATTTTTGCTACTGGCTGCCATTGTAGATATAAAATAAGGATAAGAAACCGACGACGCGTCCCTAGCGATGTCATAAAGCGGACCAGAACGTGTTGATGATTTAATCGACGAGATAAAGTAGAACTAAGTAAGCGATATTTCCACTTAATGTTCGTATGTAAGCAACACTTATCTAGAAAACAATTTTATTCAATTATATCTGCCAGAAAAACTGGTTCTTTAATAGATAGATTTACATCTCGATTGAATTTTAATTGAGCCAACGAGCGAGTGCACTCCAATAACGGAGTAAGTTAATTATAAAAGGCAATTGATTTAAAAGGAGCCGTGTCGTGGCCGCGGTATGAGTAACAGAAAAAGTTTTCAATTTCACTAAAAGGGACTGGTTTGTGTCTCAGAAGTCTCGTCTGGTTATCGGCTTGTAATGTATGAAGTTCCTCGCCGCGGCTTTATTTTATAACTCACTTCACGTAATAGGCTCCAAGTTGCTTTAATTCACTTTGCCCTTCGTCGCGCGAACCGTTTACTAATTTAGCTTTACAACTCATCTCGAAAAAAGTATATTTACACCGGTGGAAATGATGACGTTAATCACGGGATATACGCTTGTGAATACGCCATATTAATTACGAATACGAAGGACAGACAGATATCCTCATAAATTCATCTATAAACATGCTTCATAAATTATCATGACAACGATTTGGAACGTTTTACAACGGCTATCAAAGATACTTTACGATCAATAAGGATGTGACTGCATCTCAACTCATAATTAATACGAGACGTTTGTTTTATCATCTAATAAAAAATCAGCAAAATTCGGCATAAGTAACGTTACAAAAGTGTCGTTAGACAAGCTACTTTATAACACGTCTTGTTCGTTTAAGTATTCATTAAATGCTTTCGATTTTACGAGTATTATGTCAAATATCTAAACACAGTTAAGGAACTGGTTCCCCTCGTTTAATCTGTTTGATGTTAATTTGAAACTGTATCTTGGTCAAACCTCTTAGTCGAGTCCCAATGAATACGTCAACAAATGTGTAAGGTAGTCGGTACACATAACATTAACTTATTTTTAAATAATATACCTAATCAAGTCGCATAACGATTAAAATTCAAATTTGATCTGATTAGATATCAGGAACTGTAATGAGATGTGGTATTAAACAAAAGATTGTGTCGGAGCTAGTGCGAGATATAAAAGACAAGTTCGCCGATCTAAATTGAGTCCGACATTTCAAATAGATAAAGCGATATCTACCCGTTATAAAGCAAACTTTATAGTTTTGTTTTTGGCAGTTTTGACACAGCTTCTATCTACTTATTTGTTCCTTCAACTGCATCGAACTGAGGTGAAACTTTTAACTTCCCGACGTATATTCCACCTGAGTATCACTTACTTCGACTGCCACGGGACTTTGTTTATTATCCGCAATTGGGTTTTGTTATTCTATTGTTGGTCAGATTAAGTTTTCTTATGATGCCTCTGTTCAGTTATTGGATAGTGTCATGAACAGATTTTGAAGTAATTTAACTGAAGTAACAATTATGGTGTTTTGTTTGGGAAATGTTACTGACGTTCACGGTAACATTTTACGAGATTCAGATAAGGCATTGGCATTGTGCTCTTCCTTGAGGACGTCGGGGTGACAGGAGACACCTGAAAACAATAAACACGAAATTGCGACAATAATCGGCCCTCATGATCGGCACAACGACTGTCAGACAATGGGGCAGATTACGCGATAGGGGTTTAACCGAATAGCAGCTAACTCGATTATGCGGCCATCCGTGATTGTGTTTGAGCCTATTAATGTTTGAATTTCGTTATATTATTGCGGCGGTCGGGTGCCTCAGCTAATCCAATATGGTTTGGTATTAACGAAATTCCGAGTCGAGTTCGCGGGTGCCGTTCTGCGGCGCGCGACTGATAATACTCCTCACATTCGGGTTCTAATTGCCCATCGTCTACTGTTCAGCTCGTTGACAACCTTTTATTGCTCTTAAGATAAGGAATAATACGCTCATTTTGATTCACATTCAAAGAGAGGCTTTATACATATCAAAGTGACTTATAGTAATTTGTATTGTTTGAAACTTTGAAAGTAGATATCAAAACAATTTTAAAATGGTGGAACAATATTCTTAGAATAGTGCAACACATGTGCGATTGTAGGAACTTAATATCAAAGTGCGTGTGAATGTGCTTTGTGTAGCAGCGCCATCACCGGATGTGATGTAGGAGGGTGTGAAAAACAGCGCGGCCGACGAGCGGCCATACCTAGATTAAAGCACAACTTAAAGGAAAGCAATCTGCTAAATAAGTACTTGTGCTCTCACTACGCTGGGAATGATGCTCTACCTTGTAATGATAGTTTAAATAAAATAGAAACATTAGGTGTGTTGTTAAGTTTTAAGTCTAATTTCAAGCATCGGTGTTTCGGTTTTATGAAAAGCGTATGCTTGTTAGTTTCAGTCTATTTAATTTTTACAGTTCATGAAGTTCAAGAAATTATATTTTTTACTTTTTTTTTACATTTCACTTGTCTTATTATCATGAATTACCATTAACGCAAAAGAATAATAGCGTCTTTATTTTAAGTTACTTTTTTTAAATAATATAAATCTTTTATATTATTTCTGTTTCTTTCATTTCAAGGTAATTAACAATTAAATTACTCATGTTCCGCACATTAATGTACGAAAAAAAAAGATAGTGGAGCAGTGTTCGGAGCAGTACTAGTTGGTTGAATTATTTAGCTTCTCGTCTCGTTACTTTGCGTCGTTTCCGCAGGTGTGGCAATCATATTGTCTCTCCGTCTCATCCGAACAGCGGGCTGCGGGGAGACGGGAGCCTACCGTAGCCCTGTGTCCCCCTTATCGCGTCGCTTATTCTTTAATCTCGCTGATGAATTATGATTAGCGGAGTGCACTCAATCCTATTAGTGTTGTCTGTCTCGAATAATTTTCTGAGAGATTTGTTTTCTTTTACGACAAGTTTTATTAATTCCAATTCAAAACTTCAAATATTATTAATCAGGAAAACGACAAAAACTAATATCTTATATAAAATTTAAATGGAAAAATGTGAAATGTGATACAATTATTTAGTGCAATGCAGTTACCTGACCAAAATGCATTCGAAACGTACATTAAAATTTGCTGGAAGCCTAACAAAAACCTTTATGGCCCGTACAGAGCCACGTAATAGCTCGCCGTGGGACCACAAACTCCGATTATCCAAACACTGAGCTCCCGAAACAGCGCTGTGAAATTTTAACGTGTAATTGATTATGAAGTTGGCCACTAATGGGCGAAAATAGTTTCTAATTTGGAGTGTGGTGGCAGCGCATAATTGGTCTCGGACCGCGTCTGTGTTAATCATTTACGTCGGTACAGAGCGCCGGATGCGGCTCCCTCGTGGCCCACGCTGGCTATCCTTCAATTTCTACCCGGCTGCATCACCGCCAACGGTCGCACCAAATCACCGTTTATTTCCTTTAATAACTGAACAATTAACCGTTGACTGTCAGGTAGAGTTTCGTTTGCATAGTTTTTTCTACCCTTTGGATGGCTGACACCCGTTAAATCCTAATCCGTGCGTATTGACGTTTGGAAAGCCACCGTTAATGGAGGCGTGAGCTTTTTTTGCTTTGACTGCGTCTAATCTCGGCTGGTTGCATTCGCCATGGGTTGTTTTCGAGTGGCGTAGCATGTTGCTGTCACCGCCCGGTTGGTAATTATTCACGAAGGCTCGCTTCACAGTCTGACTACTTGGCAAAAAATGTCGCATCGATGTTTCGGTCGTGCATTACCATTCTATTATACGTATGTATATACCTCACTATTATGTACCTCAAGCGTGTTTAATGAATTTGACTTGAACCTTATTGTTGAGACGGTGACTGACTTTTATTTAGGTTAAGTATAATAGTAATAAATTGGATGTATAATCTGAAAAAAGGCTCTAACTTATACTATTTCTTAAAGATAATTTGAAGCACCATATAAACAAATCATAACTGTTTGTCATTTTGTTTTGTTTTCTTTCGGCGTAACCGTCGCGTCGCTTAGCTTATACCTATCTATTATGTTTTTCCTCATAGAAGTGAATGTGTATATTCTTTTTGAGTGAAATAAATATCTTAAACCATAACCATAATTAATTTTCCTCGCTGATATAAATATTATTCTTATTGAGCTCAAAATTTAAAACTTTTAAAATAAGATTCCATAACTAAATCAATATATTAAACCGATGTGCTTGTAATTATTATTGAATACAAAGGCACCTGGGCATTATTGTCATTAGTACTAATTAGTTACTTCATACATTTGTACTGCGATTCGTGATACTAGCACTAAAGTGGCTATACTACGTGTGAGTAGGCTTTATTTCATATTCAATGCATTGGTACTAGAGCAATAAGCCATTGTTATAATATATATGCAATTAAACGATTTGCCACACTTGATTACGTATACGTATTTAATCGCTACTCAAAGTTCAACTGACTCATACAGTTGATTAACTTCCTCTGTAGATTAAACAAACAGTCAATGACACTATTTGTCGTAGTGTGCATGATTCCGGTCGATATCCGTACACTATTATTTATAGCCGGCGATCGGGCGCACTCTCGAAAACACACAAAAATAAGAGCCACGGCCCATTCGTCACGGACCTTACAATAGCCAGCATTGTTTCAGGCACGTTGGGTCATAAGACCCGAATCCACTGTACTAGAAAACAAGTTTATGCGTGGATAAAAACGTGGAAAGGTCGCTTAGTTGTAACTGCTCGAGATTTTCGCGACAAAATAGTGCGAGGCTGCACCACTTGCCAAATATAATTGAATTGTATTTAAAATATTAATTAACCGTGACTACGCCTCGGTCCGTGCCTGAGTTTATTGCCGCTTTTTTCGGCGACACGATCTCAATTACAGTTTTTTTGTTATTTGTATTTATTCGATATTTTAGGGTACATCATTTGATATAGTTCAGAAACGCCGATTCGTGTTTCACGTTCTCATTAATCGCTTGAGTAATTGTGCTAATTTTTTTGAGAAATATTACGAGCGATAAATTTCATGGCTCTGGAGTTTATGCTGTAACATAAAATGGCCTGAATGAGTTGTTCTGAGTCGATTATGTATCGTGACTTATGATTCAATATGAATGGACTTCAATTCGACTGAATTTGATTTGTTGCTAAGGAGCTTATGACTATAACTCATACAGGAAAATTCTTTCGTGACGTTTCGGATTGATTTAGGTTTTATTATTTACTGTAATAAGTATGTTATCTAATATCAGTGTGTAGGTTTTCAAGTACTTCGGCAATTATTTAATCAATTTCTTGATTCTGGAGTAGCTAAGTGCCACTGATTTTTCTTATAAATTAGTTAATTATTCTTTCATTGTAGTGCAAAGGCCTTTACTCATACAGAGAAGGCATGAGCGTTGATCATTACGCTTGCTGACACGCTAAGAAGAAGAAGATTGCCTACAATTGCTTAAGGCAGCTTGATTTTCAGACTTATATTAAGTAAAATCAATATAAAAACTTTTCATTTCTTGTATTGTCCAGGCAAATCTTAGGTAAATTACATAGGCAATCGTAAATTTCAGCCTATCATATGAAGTGTAACTTATCTGTCTTTTTGTCATCAGTGCGAGAGGCGAACGCCGCAACAGGCGAGCGGCGGCAGTCCCACCCTGGACTCGCACATGCTCGCCATGGACGTTACAAAGGAGGCGCGTGCTTCTCCCCTGCCCGCGCCTGCACAGCAATCAGGAACTGCGGGAGCACAACAACCACCACAACCACAGGTAACAACACTTTAATTTCACTAAATTTTATCTTCTTGCAAAATTCTTTTAGAAATTAGAGAGCAAAAATATGACTAAATTGTTTTTACTTACTAAAACCCAAAAACAATTCAAGTCACAATTCTGTTGTTGAAATTCTATTTTAAAGACTAATATTACTACGAGACTATTGGGTGACTAACGGCGCAATGCGTGCTTTTCTTACATACAATCCTCACAAACAGGTGTGTTCGTCTTCACCGTCTGCTCACTGTAATATTATAATCTTTTACTCAATACGCTCAGTCATCCATCTTCTTAATTATCATCATCATTATTCTTACGATGCTTATTGCAACTGATTGTATGTTTCCCAAGAACTTCTACAAATACTGACCTTAAGCGATCTACATCTCTCTAAGTATTGTACGAGTACAACAGTTCGGTATCCCTCAGTATTTTTTGTTATTCTTTTTCATTACTTCATATTTTAAAATAAAATAGCATCGATTGTTGTCATGGTTTTCACTATAAAGTAATGTTTTTATTTGTTATTGATGTTTTTTGTTATAGATTTGCGCTGGATGCAGCAAGGTCATAACAGAGCGGTACTTATTGAAGGCTCTGGACCAGCTGTGGCATGAAGATTGTCTCAAATGCGGGTGTTGCGACTGCCGGCTTGGTGAGGTGGGCCATACGCTCTACACTCGGGCTAACCTCATTCTCTGCAAAAGGGATTATTTGAGGTAAGCATTGTGACGTTAATGACTTTTATACCGCGTCCAATAGATTATCATCTCGAAACTGAATACTTTAGGCAATCAGTAAGGCAATACTGGAAATACAGAGGCGATAATGCTGAGCATAGAGAAGAATACCATAGAGAGCGTAGCGTTCTTAAAGGATCTCTGATCTTGAAGGTGCTCTGATCAAGCTGGGACAGCCCCTAAGATGACATGTGCAATGAATGGGCAAATTTATTTACAAAGTTCATAGGCATGACTAAAATTTTAATGAAGGTGATAGAGGTGATTCTTCAGTTCGGTCTAGTTCTAGCTCCGGTCCAGCATTAGTCTGAATTGTACACACAAAACAGCAACAGGTTTGCCCTCTGATACAATAATTTCAAGGTATAGGTATTGATATTATTGTATAATAATAAACAATTCCATATTCCATATTGTACACAGGTTATTCGGCAACACCGGCTATTGTGCGGCTTGCAACAAGGTGATACCTGCGTTTGAGATGGTGATGCGAGCTCGTAGCAATGTTTACCACCTAGAGTGCTTCGCTTGCCAACAGTGCAATCATAGGTTAGTACTTTATGATTTTTACATACGTCATCATGAAACCTTTAGGTACTCTCATTCTGATTCTTTGCAGTATGCAGTCAATAGTATAAAAGATTAAAACATATCTAAAAAGTCGTGATGGCCTATTGAATTGGGGTCGAATCCGAGCAAATACCAATGTCACTTTTTTAAATCATATTACATTGTAATATACCATTAATATCATGAACAAGAATATTATTCTACACTTGACGCTGGCAGAAATAGCTGACACAATTGTCGACTCTGTTGCCAAAAAAAGGAGAAGAAAGAGAAATAGGATCATACTCAACACACTAGCACATACTTATACCGTCATATGTTCTTCATTTAAAAATGACTTACACATCTTTGATCATATTTCTATGATAGTCTAATAGCGGCCTTACACATCTTTGATCATATTTCTCTGATAGTCTAATAGCGGCCTAAGTAAATAGAATGTGCTAGTGTATTGCTATGATCCTACTTGTACGCTAACTGTCAAAAAGGATCCCATAACTAGACTGTGACACTAGCATAAACGTAGCACCCATAGCAACGGCAAACACGTCTTGATGGTATATGACATTTATATGATCAATAAGTGTAATATGTCAAAATGAAGACCCTCATCATATAACTATGATCATAGAATTGATGAATGAAAGATATGAACTCATATTTATATAATTTGAATATGATAATGTAATACCGGCCTAAGTTTATCTTCTAGACATTACTGACTTCAAAAGTCTAAAATTGCAAATCCGCATTGAGCAATGGTGGCTATCAATGCTCATGCCTTCTCTAGATGAGAAGATCCCTTTTCCTGCAGTGTAACTATAACCAGCCGATATGACTATCAAGTATAAAGTATACTTTATCGACCCATCGCCACTTAAAAGTTCATAGTGGATAAAAGGTTAAAGACCTACTAGTTTTACCTACTAGTTTTATTTATTTATTTATTGCCATAAAATGGTACATACAATAATACATAGTTCAAATTAATTTACAATATAAAGATTAACATAGCAGTTAGTTTTTACTTAGTCTTCATTATAAAAGAGATTTCTAATAATAAAATACTAAGGTTAAATACATATAAGCTACGCAGAAGATACACCTACATCGATATAGTGCAATAGGAAATTAAAAAAAAACTAAAATATATTATTGAGATAGCTTAGGCAAAAAGCAGTCCGAAAACTTTAATTTTAGTTATTAAAATAGCAATTTGTACGGTAGTAGATCCACGCTGATTTCAGCATGAATGGGCCGGACCGTCCGGAGAAGTACTACCCTCTCATAGAAGATCGACTTAAGAGTAGTAGTATCCGTACTACTGCGTTTCGTTCGGTGAGTGAGAGCGCCGGAGGCCCAATTTCCCCCTTTCCTCTTTCCTCACGTCCCTCATTTCCTTCCCCTAACCCCATTCCCAGCCGCCATAGTGGAGGCCACCATACCAGCAGTTTAAAACGATAGCTTTTGGTACAGTGGTCGCCACTTCTGGATTCCACTGACTGCTTACCATCAGGCGGGGTGGAGTCACATTGGTAGGCTATAATATAAAAAAAAAAAAAAAAAAAGCAAACTAAATTTTTAAATACAATTCAAAGGTTTCAGCTTTATTAATCTGTTTCATAACACCATTAAATACGATTAAATAGTAGTCACCATGTTATTACGTCATAAGGCTATAAAAAGTATGTAAACTTATAAGTGTAATATGTGTTTTTACAAAGCCAACTGACGTCATGACCACAAAGCAATATGGCGTCCACTGCGTCCAGCGTTTTCGTCAAATTACGCGCAAAATTAAAAGATGCAAAACTTTTATGCATTTTTATAGCACTTAACGATTAAATAAAAAAAAACATTTTTTTTAGTAGTTCATTATGACTAATCTAATTGAGACACTTGAAAACTGGGTGTAAATATCCTATTGACAATGACAATTTTGAATATGCGATGTATAGTCGACCACATATTTGCTTTACCATTATTGACAAAAAATTCCATCCAAATTAAAATTCAATAAGACTCAATATGACAGTGACAACTGTTACCATACTCAGGCAAGTTGCAAGCAAAAATAGACATTATTGT
Source organism: Parascotia fuliginaria (assembly GCA_963082885.1). Taxonomy (NCBI): domain Eukaryota; kingdom Metazoa; phylum Arthropoda; class Insecta; order Lepidoptera; family Erebidae; genus Parascotia; species Parascotia fuliginaria. The sequence continues at coordinate 7,345,641 of OY720175.1, forward strand.
TTTGTGATATGCCAACGACATTTACTCCAAGGGTGATGAAACAATTTTATGGTGGACTGTACTTACAATTAATTTTAAAAAATGCGGTAACTTTTGAAATTTGCTTTTTAAATCGCCCAAAATGTTTTCGAGTAGAAGATACGAACTTGAGCCGTGCGAGTGAAAAAGCTATAACGCACCAGCAGTTTGAATTGTTTATTCCACTCACGGATACTGTGAAAAGAACGCGATTAAATTTTCCGCTACATAATAAAGTCAAACGCAAAAAAGACAACGATCCTATACGCCGCTGTGTGAACGTTTAATATCTACTGACTATAAATTCCAAAGCTTATTTTACTTATCTTCACGCTTTCATACTTTACAGTGTGAGTAGAATGTGTTGTGAATTGGATGCAATCGATTGTGGTTTTACTAAGATATGGTTCAACAAATTTAACGTAGATATTTATGTGTACAATAACGAATATTGTTACAGAATTAAAAAGAGGATGCGCAGAATAAAATTTGGTATAACAATAAAACAAAATACAGAGTTAAAAAAATGCAATAAGAATATAATATAAATATATTATGTTTTGAAATTTTAGCAGAAATAATTACTGGTACAATATTTATTAGAGCACATAATTAGTTTATTTCATACCCTACTAGCAAACAAAGTCTAGAACAAGTACTTAGATAGATTTTTATTAATATTTGGTATGACCAAAAAGGCAATAAATCAAAGATTATTGTATTACATATTTGTACGTATTGATAGTGTAAGCTAATTTTCAGACACTTCTTTGGAACACAAACAGTTTTGTTTAAGCATCAAAAAGTACAACTCGGATTATACAATAATTTAAACGTGAATAAATTACAGAATTAAGTTTTATTTATTTTATAATATATTTTTAAAAAATGGTTGTCCTTTTTAATAATCTGCCAATGTGTATACTGGACCGCAATTTTATTTAAAAAGTTGTAGGAAATTACTAGATCAATTTACAGGACCTAATTTCAATATAAAACATAGTGACAGACTTAAAAAGTCTTATAATAAAGAGATAATCGGCGCATTTGAGAAGTACAAATACATAGGTGCCAATTATGTAATATTACTTGAAACTTGTGCTACATTTTCGTCACAAATAATTTATCTATATTTATTTCTACTCACATACGTAATTTATTTAAAGAAACCCTATAATATGGTATATATATATAAGAAGAGCTTGAATAATTCTCCGAAGCAGCATAGTCCCAGCGAAGAGATTTCTTTACTAATCAAAACATATGAATACTGTTCGACTGTTTTATTCAATTCAATTGTACGGTGCACGATGTTGTCAGCCGCCTCAGATATTTCGCGCCGTATTCTGTACTGGACTATTCTACTCGGTTTCACGATACGGGAATACAACAGATAGATTTATTTTGTTGGTATTGCTCCAGGAAATTTGAAGATAAAGCTAGTACGTGGCTTAGCTCGACGATATCATTGCCAGAGTTTTTCTGTTCGAATTTTAATTCCTAGATTATTAAGGAACTGCACTAGCGAGAGGACAAGATTACATCTATGTTCACATTTAATTAATTACAGTGAACATGCTGTGTATGCGAACCGGCTTTAAAAGAAAGAAAAACACCAATAACAATTTGAAGGTAGTTTCTAACACTTGATAACAAATATTTGCAACTACAGAGTAGCTCACCTCAACGTTGTTCGTCCATAAAATGTCGTGAAAAGTTCAGAGTAGGGGTGCAGGCGCTAAAACGGCAATTTTCGCTGGACTGCGTCCGTTTAAATAATAGAAAGGTCGCGAAGATTGGAGCCGCTCTGAATGGTTTATATGTCACTTGTGAACCTTTCTCGTGTTAGTAGATCTTGCGCGACATTCTCAACGAATTATATATTCATTCGACTGCCTTTGGAGTTCAGATTCAACAGTTGGCTTCGTATTATGGAGAGGATTTTGTATAGAAAATGTTACAAATTTGCAAGTACTGGTAAACTGTATTGTAATTAATTAGCTCATATGTTCGCTCAAAATGCAGGCATTCCACTAATTAGCCGTATTATGCTTGTTATACATTGATCGACAAGAGTGTGGCGTTGCAAACTATTAAATATCACGTACAAATCAATTTCCATGCCGGGCTGAAATCTGAATCCAATTTGTGGGCTGTCCGATCGGAGCGGACGGTAGATATCACGGTCGAATATCGCTAAACGGCTAAATAATTTAGTAGCAATCTGACGGCGAGCGGCGGCGGCGGTGGAGCGCCCGCGGCGGAAACCGCGTGCTGCGGATCACACGCTCTACGACACGTCACCCACACACTCCACGTGTGCTACTACTATCTTTATGTTGTTATGATATTCATATTTCGAGTCGATAATTTGTATATTGCAGCAATATTCGCATCCATCTTTATTATTTATATTTGCGAGTATTTTGGTACCTACCCATAACAAGTTGAATCTTAACTTGGATGGTAGACTTCGCCGAATTTGTGTTTTATCCTTTGTCAGCACACAGTGTATACCTAGATTCTATTGTTTTCTATTGTATACCTAGAATTTTAGAAATGCATAGGTATTGTTATCTGATTCTCTTGTTTAGTCACCTCCTCGTGACTCTACTAAAAGCTATTGCGCTTTCTTTTTCTGGCTGGGGACAGTACAGGACTATTGGTATTAGTAGTAAGCCCCCTTCATTCATTTGAAACAATTTTCTGAATATTTTGTTTAGAAAGTACGTTGGTTCTGATAAATTTTCGGTATCGAGTAAAATCTTAGTATTTACGGTTTCGAAATTATAAAGAGGTAAAGGAAATAAATAACTTAACAAAAGCATGTTGCTTACATGAAGCGATTAATAAGTAGGTATAGTGACATTCGAAATGTTTAGATTGGTACGATCTGGACATCTCCTGGGTGCTATTGTTTCTAGAGCGAAGCAGCCACTGTGCACGTCCGATTTACGTAAAAGCGTCAAACTTGGCTCGGGTGCCGTCGCGACACAATGGCGCGTCGAACAAAGCTTAACTTGCACCCAGTCATTAAAATTTCGTTTTCCATCTTTTCCATTACGCAGCTGCAGACAAAAAATAGTGAAATAAAAAACGACGAGCTCAAAACAAAAGTCGGGAACGAAGAGAACAGGAAATAAAGTTAATTAAGAGCGGCGAAATCGACTGAGTTGCGGTGGAAATTGGCCCCTTAAAAAAGAGACATTTGTAGCGGAGCTATTGCGCTTAATTTTTGTGACAAGTGAAACAAAAGAGTTGGCAGGGTGGCGGAGACGCGGGCGGCGAGGCAGGAGGGGAGATAAGGTCGGCGTTATCACCAGCGGTTCCGGGCGGCCACTGGCGAGTCGAAGGCGATACCTTTTGTTTTGCCACATTGAGGGATGCTCGGTTGCGTGACGTTATCGCGGCTCCTTGCTCCACGTTGACCTTTCCACTCATGATAGTAAATTTTATTTCTTAGACGTTTTATGCTGGTAGCTTTTAGGGTTTCTTTTCATCAAACTAATGATTTTTGAGATTAGATGTTTGGCTTGAAATAAATTGTTTTGTGTAAGTATATTTAAAATAACGGAGACTAAAGCCTCCATGGCATTTGTAATATGAACTTATGTTAGACCTCAACATTCAGGGTTTTAGGTTAGTTACTTAGGTCGGTAGGTTACCGTTATTGTGATATTCGATTCAAAGTTGACAAAACCGTACCCTTTTTGAATCTTTAACTTTGTAGGTAAGCAGCATCAGGATATAATAACCGTTTACAATTAGGTATGCCTTTCACAGTGGTTTCAATGTAAGAGGTCTTAAACAAATGATTCAATACTTCATACGTACGAGAATGTCGCTCAATAAAACCTGGAACTCTTTGGTATAAATTAAATAGAACACATTTACTAGTGCGCATGTGTTTCTTTTAAATCTCGAGTCTTAGCGCGGCTTGAAAAAACTACAAAAGCGCCATAATGTGGGTCAGCATGGCAGTAGGTTGCTCTGATAGTTTTGATAAGGTACCCATCACTTCTGGACTCTTTTGACTGCTTACTAGCAGGAATAGAATTTTAGTAAACTTATTTGATAACCCAATTGGAAAAATTAAGGTTTCCAACTGCTTGTGATAATATGCAGGCAATACACAATGAAAACCTTTTTCAAATTAGCGCGAACAGCAGTTGTCTTTAGTGGTTGGTGCGAAGCAAATACTATAAGAACCTTACTACAACAGCAAATTAGGATTGATAATACCTATAGGTACCTAGTTATTGTTTTACTTGGCACCAACTTCAAAATTATAAAATACTTATTTAATCATTTCTGATTAACTAAATCAAAATACGACTTATTTTCTGCTAAGTAAACTTATTTTTTAACTTTTTATACCAAGTTATACACACATAAATATATATATACCGACGAATTGAAAAACCTACTCCTTTTTTTTAAAATCGGTTAAAAACTATAATAATATTAAAATTTTACTTATAGCATGTAGTTGGATTAACAACTTTGATAATTTGTCGTAGGTTCTGCGTCGGCGACCGGTTCTACCTGTGCGACAACAAGATACTGTGTGAATACGACTATGAGGAGCGGCTGGTATTTGCTAACATGGCGTACAATCCACCGCCACTTGCGCACCTAAAACGACAGACCACTCACCTGCCGCCGCCACCGGTAAGTTGCTCCTGGGATCTTATATTAACAACAATCTAAGTGATCAATTAGAATGACAGTTTAAGTCCTCCAATTCAGGAAGAAAATTTAAACAAATCGAAGTAGTTAACTAAAATAACAAATGATTTGACCATTATTTAATCTGTGTCGATTAACGTTTCGAAAATCGACTGTGAATGTTGATAATCAAGTTTAACTTGCTTTAGCTCATTCGTTGAGGGTTGTAAATGTGATTCACAAAATTAAGTTGATAGTGAGACTGACTGAGATTTTTTTTGTGAAGCGCCTTAATTAGTAAAATAATTTCAAACATCTTTTAGTATCTTCCGAAATTTATCATTTAATTAAGAAATGCTAAACTCAAGATAATGGAGTCTTGAAGTTTAAAAATAAAATTAGCGGCGTGTAAGATGTCGATCAAGTTAATACCTAACTCATTAGTGTAATGAATTCAAAACTTAATTAAATGAATGTTCAACAGACAAGCAATGCCATGAGCGGTTTGATGAACGGCTCGAGCCGCTCCGGTGATCTGAACAACAACATGTCGGGCTCGTCGCCGGCGCCTTTCGCACCCCCTCCGCACCTCAAGCCGCTGGGCCTCTCGGCGTCCAGCTGAGATTATAGTGCATGAGACGTGGCCCACCCCTACGCAAAGTATCATAACTGAACATGCGTGCTTATAATATGAACCGGACTGAACAAAGCAGGTTGACGTTTCATACAAACTTTTCAGTGTTTAAACGCAGCTTAATAAAGGACAATCTAATTGGAATTGAACTTGACTCTTGAAGTACTTGATGTACTAAGTGTATCATAATAAAATAAAAGCAAAGCAAAATGCCAAACAGTAGTTAAAGTTTCTCATTGTTTATAATATACATAGCACATAATTAATAATTCTACGTTTTCATATTTTTCTCAAATAAAATATGATATTATTATGTTACTAGAATAAGTAAGTATAAAAGAGAATTGTTTTAGTTTGTTAAAATCTCATAATTTGATCTCAGACGTAATTTTGCTAAATTAGAATAAAGAGTTAAAATATAATTGAATCTCTGTTTTGTATAAATATGTTAAAACTTGCATTATCATGTCTGTACTTTTCTCTTTAATGTATAAGGTGGAGCGAGTATGAACTACGGTGCATCTTGAAGGAAGGATACATTTCAGCAGTTCAGATGTTTCTTCTAGTCAATTTGTCCAGAGCTGCTCTGAATGTCATTAGTGTTACGTATAATAATTGCTATACTAGTATATTGACACATTTTAAAGAGATTCGGCATCGAGAATGGTTAATGTTGGCGGCTGAACCGCTGAATGTGTATCCAGCCTAAAGTTAGAACCTTAACTAGAGCGGGTTTTGAGACTGCCGAATTGTCGTATTTGAGGGATGAAATGTAGGTACTTTAGAATATAATTATAAGTGTTAATGTAAATACTATAATCATTTATATGTACTTATTATAGTACATTTAAACAAGTTTAAAATTATTTAGCTAACTTTAACGATCAAAATAATTATAATTTTGACTTAAAGTTTAATTTGGCTAAGCCGTGAAGCAAAATTTATTTTAATAGACTTTTAATTCGAATAAATTGATTGTTTTTTTTTGTATGTATGTATATTAATTGTTAAGTTTATTATAGACATTGTTATAATGTTTGTATTATTTATGTAAATATGTCACTAAAAAGTATATTATTGTATCTATTATACAATGATAAATACCTATTAAAAATATTTGAATTAATTAGTGAAATGTGAATGTATGTGTTAACTAAAACATAATTGAAAATAGTTCAAATTAGTTTGATTAGTAATATTTTAAATGAATATTGTGTCTGCGAATGGTTTTTGATTGTTTGCATTTATTTGTGTAAAGACGCAAGTAATATATAAAATTATAGCGAACGTACGTATGTATATGCATTTTAAAGTTCGTGTGCAATGTTAATTAATTATTGTGTAACAAATGTTTGTAAGCAGTCGCAAGTAGAGCAGTTTCGTAAACTTTCATCTATTCAGATGTGTAAACAATATAGTGTTATTAGTTATTTTGATGACTGTACAACCTCATGCATTCCTGTAGTTAAGAGATACACGTTAGTATCATAAACGATCATTCACATTTGTATAAATACGAATGTGTCAGGTTATTTTCTAACCAATGATGCGACCAAAGATGTAGTACATTAAACTTTGTTCAAGAATAACATTGCCTTTTATTACTAAGCATTATTTTCATCATCATGCTTGCTATGTCAACACACAATTACCAACTTCTTATTTGTTATAAACATCATAAGATGTCCTCGTGAGGACTAGACTTCTGGCATTAGAAGTAAGATATATTAATCCAGGAGTTGAATACTTTTTGATTCTACCTACTACAAAAAAAAATACATTTACGAGAATTGAATTGTTAGATACAAGACATTTTTAGGTCGAATTGTGACAGGTTGTCTACGGGAACTCCCGTCACCTACTCACTCGTCACTACAAAAGTATCCTCTACCTAGTAAGTATTGTGTGCCTTCTGGTAAGACGAGTTTCTAGTCCTACCTTAAATAGTTCAAATTGCGACAGTGGTAGATGCTAGCACAAGAGAATTTTGACCTAGTTAACACTTTCCATTAGACAAAAAGCTTGCTCAACAATAAAAATTCACAGATTTCGTGCCTCACACGAATATTGAGCACATTGGAAATGAATCTACAGAATTCGAAAAAATATTGTCGCTGAGCGACGATAAAGACTGGATAAGGAAAAGGTTACAAATAAAATCTCAACGTTGAATGATAATTATTTTATTCTTAGATTCACATAATGTATCCTCGACATAACGCTTGTGAACAAACAAAATGCAAAATTTCCACACGCGTATCGAAATTTGATGTTAAAAATGACATTCTGACTTTTTTCAAAAGGTTAGGCTACAGGGCAAACTCTTAACCCAATCGTCTTTGTTTTAGGCTCAAATTGTAGCTAACTAAATTGTACAAGGGAGATTTTTAAAAATGTTGGATATCATTCTCCTTTTCTAAAATATCGAGCACCGAAACCGAAAATTCAGAAAGAAAAGATTTTATGTTCACTATTTCAGCCATAACTTTTTTCACTTTTGACTTTCTCGAATAATTCTTTTTGCACCCACAGCTCTCGTAAATACGCGTCTTTTGAGCTATTTTTTGAAAATCATATCTTCTCAACTCTCAGAGGAGATCAAACTTTTTCGTGAAATCAGAGCCTAAACTGGAGCAAACGAAAAGACATTTCGAAAGTCACAAAAATACTACACGACACGTCCTGCTTGCATTTTTTATACTTTGTTTCTTCCGGTGGCAAGAGTACATAAACTTCTTTATAGGAATTTACATTGCTGAAGAAACTAGAAGGTATGGATATAATACTAATAATTAATATTGAGATAATAGCTTGTCTAGACACAATCAGATAAACGAGTGTTCGATTCTCAATTAATTCTTTTTAATTGTTCAGGCATCAAAAGGCATCAACTGTGTAAAACTCAAAAATGTTAGTAGATATTATTCTATCAATCACCATAAAATGAACAATAAACAGCCAATGAAAAAGAAAATGTTATCAGCTGTTGAAGTGCCGAAAATTCGAAAAGGTGGTCCTTTATTGAACGAAAATGGAGAGCAAAGCGGTCTCATATCGGGGGCATAAAAATGTCGATCGCACCTCTACTGTAGTACTTACTGATATCACCTGAGTATAGACAGCAGAATAAAACGGCGAGTATTATTTATATTTTAAACGAGTATTATAATCATTTGAAATCAATCATCACGTCATAGTCATTTATTGTGCAAAGAGCTACAAGATAATATATTTATTAAATAAAAACATAACTATCAAATTAAATCTAAAATAATAAAACAGTAACAGCGGATACAGGTTACAAAATTAAGGTAATAGAGCCTTGCAACGTCACAGGCTGTATGTTTTATCGGGACCTAGTGATTAAAGACATTCCACATTGTGTATCAAGTGTTTGCGACTGGGACATTTGGTCCCTTCCAGAAACAAGGTGGTAGATATTAGCGAGATATAGAACGATAGGTCTCTGCATGCCTGGAATGGTGGAGCAGAAATCGGCCGCGGCATTATTTGCCCACTCAAAGAATATCCACGATGAGTATATTGAGAGCACCGCTAATTGTCCCCCAAGTTCAATTTCTTTTCCTTCTGCTCATTTTGTTCCTTCATTCCGTTTCTCTGCAGCTAGCAACGACTTTATTGTAATTCCTAAACATCGTTTCAGTGATGCTGAGAGACTTTTATCGTGCCTCTAAGTTACGCTTACGCTAACCACTTACCATAAGTTGTATCTAAAATATAAACTCGGGATTATACGGACATTATTTTAGCGGTTACATAATAATAAAATTACAAAATCCCCTATTATTTATTTGGCTTTGTTGCATATTCGAGTAAGAACTAACAAGGCCAAATTATGGAGTTAAGTTCAGGTAGCCTTTGTTTTGTCCTTTTCTTTTGTACCATTAAAAACAATGATAGGGAGAATGTAAGGTGTAAGGATTAGGTAAATTATCAATAAAAATAAAAGTACTGTTATTAAACAAAAGTCAAATATTCTACATTGTTTTACATTTTTTTGGTAACGCTACTGCTTGAGGCAACTGCGCAAAGTGGAGAAAAATCACCCCAATTTCCCGACTCCCTCGAACTCATTGTCGGACAAAACAGTCTGATAGAATTGTTATCGATGCCATCTTTAATTTCTGTACTATAAACAACTAGAGACATAACGATAACATTAGAAAATCAATAATTATGCAAAATATACTTAATACTTACAATTGTATAAAATTGGGTTCTAGAGGTTCACTTTTAAAAACACAAGTTCACATGTAACCAAATGGGCTAGAGAAGTGGCGTAGATACTAATAGATTAGAATAGAATGAAAAATGTATGGGATTGAAATAAGCTAACGACAATATTGGCTCTAGCTTGCCACTTATCTAGGCCCTCAAGATTGTGTCTAGTCACACAATTATTTTGGGCACCGTAGGGAATGGATCCATAACACTCGGTCTCGTTTACTCTACACTTGTGCAAGTAATCTGATGTATAGAGTCAATCAATATTCAAATAGCGTAACTAATAAATTAAAATATAACAATAAATACGAAAGTAATTTAGCTGTTTGAACAAACAATAAATACATAGAAAACCTAGATAACGAAGTTGAAAAGTTAAAAACAAATGAAGTGTGTGCATTGCATGAGAGACCTTGGTATTCCAAATCGGCGAAAACTAACTACGAGTGACACTGTGGACTACAAATCAAAACCGAAACGGTATAGAGAAAAATGAAAATAAGAATATAACATAATAGCATGCCTGGCGTACACCACTGATGGCTTCTTGCAATAATTTCCGTTTTCAATGAACGCGTTTTCTTTTTCTTATCACCGCACGAACTAGGATGGTTGGGAATAAATTGAAATACGAAATTGATTGTTGACTTTTCCCGGCTGCTTTATTACTGTCACAAATAGGAAACAGATTGAAAATTGCTAGAGAGCACGATGCCTGATTTGATGTGTACATAACACTATAATGTGTTTACATCGTTTGTTTTCTACAAAGCAAATTAAGTTAAAAATTAAGAATTAAAATTAAAAAAATACACTTGTTGCGGATGCATTTACAAAGTTTAAAAAGGGAGTTCAAGTGTTAGACCGAGATGTCCACAGTCTGGTGGACGATTTATTAAGTTGTTGGCTGTTATTCTGCCAATGGATATTATCATTATAATCTAATCTAGCTAATAGATTCTGCCATGCATAGAGTTCCCCATACGTGCCTATAATTTTTCGTAGTAAGTAGGGTAATTCAATTATTATCGGTGTTACTACTAGTAGTAAGATTGGTAGTAACACGGGCAAAAAAGGAATTTTTCATGGGTAATTTGATTAGTGATATTTTTCATCTTCGCCCTTTTTTATACTAAAGTGATATGTATGTATGTCAATGTTACAGCTTGATCTCTAACAAATCATGAAAAATTAATTAAAATAGTATCTTTATAAATCAGTGTAGTTAACAGTATTTTTATATAATAAAAAAATAGCATTTACTACTGAGTAAAAATAGCAGGCATTGGATATAGCATTTAGAATTATGTAATTTAGCATTATGCAGGGGTCACGGGTTCGATGCCCGCTCAGTGCAAATATATGTGTGCATGAACATGGCTATTGGCAGCTCTGGGTGTTTCTATATATTTATAAATAAAAAAGTGTTTAAGTATGTTTATCCGCATTCTAGAACCCATATCACAAGCTAATATGTGCTTAATATATTATACGCTTACTTTGGTTCTAGATGGAGTTGTGAGATTGTTGTGGTATTATTTATTTATTTAATTTATTTATAGGTAGGTACCCCAACATAATTATGTTTATGACAACCCAATGCAGGTAAGTTAAGGTGAAAAATAAAACAAAATGTGCCTATTTTTTATGCTTATCGTGATAAATAGTCGAGCTATTATTTTTATGAGCTATTCCCTGTTTACACTCCTTAATGCCCGGTCAGGATGAGTTAACGACAGTTGTCAGTTCTTTTACCCTTCGGCTAGGGATTTATATAGGAAAATGGTTCTACAGAGCATCCATTTAAGTAGACCCCTCGATTTACATTAAAATACGTCTGAAGTTCCACCTTTATATCCTCGAGAAAGGGACACGGTGGGTCCTATTAAAATAGACATTTTATACCCCCGATGCTCCCATTTTTATTTGAGTTTTAATTATTAAAAGTTTTATGAACTGCTTATTTCTTTTTACGAGATTGTTGAATTAATTTCTTTTGTTTGTTAACTCAGCCCTCTCTGTATTATCAAATGGTAAAAGTTACGTTGGTTTTGCAATAATTAATGTGCGAAATTAAATTTTTAACCATGTATTTGTGTAAACGGTCACAGAGAATGTTGCTATTACATATCGATTAGGCGTTATACAATGCGAACTCAAAGTAAAGTTGATAACAAGCTTACGCAATAAAATATAATAAGATAATCTATCCACGTCTTTCTCGGACGATAAATTCAGATGAATATATTTGATATTCATTTCGATTGAGTGGTTTATTCACAAATTTCCCGTTATCACGTCCACTGAATATCATAAAACATTTTAAAGTTCGCAAAGAGATATTGAAGTGATCTTCATTCGGTGCCGTGGGTCCGATGTAAGTAAATTTAACTTTAAAATATGCATAACAGTTTTCCAATGCGATCCCGTTTAGAATTTAAACACATCGAATCGTATTATGATACATTTCGATTCAGTGCACTCAGGAAGTTAGGAAGAAAATGCTATTTAGTTTGAAGATGATGCCATTTAGTACATTTTACTGGTAAGCATGTTACCTATAGTTTTGAAATTTTTGCTGAGAGAATTGTTTGCTTCGACGTCCTGCGTGAGCGATCTAGACGCGAACGTGAAGCGGCGCGGCGCGGCGCGAAAACAACAAACAGTCGAAACCTATTGAAGTAGCCTACGTGACCAAACGCACGTGAGGTGCAGTGCGAAGCGGCGCGAAATGAAGCGAACGCGATCAGTTGGTTTAATATTTTCGCGCGAACTGGATGCGGTGCCGTCGTGTTTTTGTTTGGTTATGATGCTGTGCGAGACGATTCGCGTGCACGTAGGACATAGCCGCCGCGTCGCACCGCTTCGCATTTAATTCAGGTGCCACCGCTTTATAACCGCGTTCGCTTTAAACTGCCTATGTAGGATAGGATGTAGCTTTACCATCCGGTAAAAAAAGTATATTAATAAAAAACAAAAAAAAAAATATATTAATAAAAAATAGAGTTAATAAAATGTCATGTTGTTTTAGGAGAGTATACTCCTTTCACGCTAATATTCGTCTACCTGAATAAATTCAGCTGTAAGACCTAAAACAAAGTTGCTTTTCCATCATATGCATATAGAAAATACTTAGGCAAATGCACGAAGTATGGTGGTGCGGGCATTTGAGACGATTTGCGAAGGTTTGTAGCCGTATAAAGTTAGACTACTAACAACTGCGGCGAATGAAAATGAGGAACTCCAGTCGCAAAAGGTCTAAGGGATATTATAGTGACGGAGTCTTTGCCAGATATGGTAGGTTTTTAGTTTGAGAAGATGCTGACATTATTGTTTTTAAATGTAAATGTTAGAAATGCCCTATGACAGTGGTTTCACGTGTAGGTAATTAAGATATTCAGCGTGTGACACCATCGAGTGTTAGAGATACACAGTAGCTTTGTTATTAACAATAATTAAATTTAATTATGTAAAAGTCGTAATAGGTAAAACTTTCAGTAACGGATTATAAAAAAAGGCACGAATTAAATGGACGTCAATATTCACCAAACAGTTCCTACATTCAATAATGAAGGATGAACAGACAAGCACTGTTGCTGTTACGACTGGTTCTCTATAACTAAGTAAATAAAATATCTTTAATAAGAAATATCACATCGTTTAAAAATACTAGTTTTCGTTCCTAAAAACAGGGAACTAATTAAAATTTCATACATTATAATAAATTCCTTCAATAGGTACGGTCTGGAAACTTGTTAATGCTATTAGAGCAAGCTGCAGAGGCGTTAAGCCTGCAACCTTACTTAATTCTACTTATTCTCAAAACTTCGACACCCAACGCTGGCAGATGCTTCTGAATCAGCGCATCACTTTATGCTTAGTTAAGGGATGGCGCGAAACAGTTTCATTTAATTTAGATCACAGACGATGGTAGATATTCATCCAAAATATTTTTTGTTTTAATTTTTTTTATATTATAGCCCACCAAAGTGACTCCACCCCGCCTGATGGTAAGCAGTCAGTGGAATCCTGAAGTGGCGGCTACTATACCAAAAGCCATGGTCTTAAACTGCTGGTATGGTGGCCTCCACTATGGCGGCTGAGAATGGGGTTAGGGGAAGGGAATGAAAGAGGTGAGGAAAAGGAAAAAGGGGGAAATTGGGCCTCCGGCGCTCTCACTCACCAAACGAAACGCAGTAAGACGGATACTACTACACTTAAGTCGATCTTCTATGAGAGGGTAGTACTTTCCCGGACGATCCGGCCCATTCATGCTGAAATCAGCGTGGATCTACTACCGTGAAAATATAAAGCGGTAAATATATAGCGGTGAGAAAAAGTAATTAACGTTTTACGTAACTATGAAATGTCAACTATCCTGTGTGTTACTAGGGTTTCATTTTTGTTAGGCAAACTTGGTGTGTACCCTCATTTGAATATAGAAACAATTATGTGAGACATTCAGAAAAATAAAAGTTTATTTTATTTTCAAACAATATTGACGTAAATGAACATTAAATCAAACGAGCGAAAATAAAGTATCCAAAGATAATACAGTGGTTTAGTACATTGATATCACCGCCATTGTGGGAACGATGTTTAGGTATGGTTTTTTGTAGTTGGGCTTCCACTTTTGGCTGTCTAATAGCGGTGTCTAAACTTTCTTGTTGTTCCAGTGATTTACGAGAGTTTGAGTATTTTTCACGTGGCCAAGATTTTGTTGTATTCGTGTCATCTCCTGTTACAGAGGTCGAATATTCTTTCAAAAGTTGCTCTAAAGTGGATGGCTCAGTAGTAGACCTCTCTGTAGTCAGTTGCTCTGTAGTCAGTACTTCTGACGACGATTGAAATACATCGGTAATATGAGGGGTCAAGTCAGTCTCAGGTGACAACGTAGTCGCTAATGTCTGTCTTTCTTCTTTACTATGAGGTTCAATTGAGGTATCACTGTTTGCTGTAAGGGCAACTGGCAATTTTATCGTGTCAACTTCTTTTATTGTTGTTGTTTCGTTGATACTTGCGTCATAAGGGTCTTTATGTGTTACGTCACAAATCTTAGAGCACTGCTCTTCTTGGCACTTGTCTTCGGTTCCACAGGAGATAAAATTGTCCCAAGCCGGTAACATTTGATATAAATGTGGCTGCTTGCAGTCGTTATCTATGTAAGTCTGGATTCCAATCACGTCGCCCTCACATATCAACGGCCCTCCACGGTTTCCCTATGATAATTGAAAATAAAATATTAAAAAATCAGTAATATAGCAAAACTAGTCTCAGGTCAATATAATTGACACTGATGAATGAGAAAGCCTAAGAGATAGTAATTTATACGATACTGGTAAGAGATGGCTGGGTGGGCCTCTGGCATTACAAAAGTTAACAACCGAGGCTGCCAATTACCTACAATCGTATTCACCACCTGCAGAAAACAAGAATATTGTCCAAGAGTTTATGAAGCTAATTTGACAATTAAAGGAGAATGCCCAAATATGGGCCCATTTTATGCAAGCGCAACAAATTCAATAAATTATAAAATTACGCTTTATTATTTTATGTTTACTAGTGATTTATTACCATTTTTTTACCCTGGTATTAAAATATCAAATAATTAAATAATTAACTAAATTATAATATCCGTCAATCAATATTTGTTAGGAAGACTGTTGCCAGATGTCAAATTTGTTTCAATTTAGCGATATTATATTAAATCGATTCTGATTTTATTTGAAGGTTTATTTTAGGAATCAAACAAAAATATGCAAAAAAAAAGTTACATAAAAAAGATTGAGTGTCAATGTCAACGCTTTTTCTTAAAAAATATTTTCATTTTCATTTTCAATGTGATAAACTTTCGACCTGTTGTCAGTCAGTCTAGTTTAAAAGATTTTGTAAATTATTGGACACATAAAACAGGAAATGTCAAACACAATAAATCCCACCATTATGCAACTGAAATTGTAATTGTCTTGTACGACATCACTGTATCGCACATTAGGTTGATAAGTAAGTACCTATCTACGCTTAGAGCAAGGTTACACGCTCAGCTTGGCGTCAGTTTGTTCCATCAGTCTGGATTGACTCGACTGAAACTAGAATGATGGATGATTTTCACGGTTACACGGTCAATCTAGACTGACAGCATACTGATGAAAAGTATATCAGAGGCCGTTAGACTTTAGGCCTTCTGCATTGCGTCGCTGACGGGAGTGACCTGAGCGTATAACCTTGCTCTTAGGCACCTAAGGTCTTTTAACAAATATCATTTTTCATGTTAAATATAAGATATCTTCTTACTGAGGACCTAAAGGTTTTTAATATCACTAACCATGATTTCCAAAATGAATTCCCAAATAATCGAAATCGATTTGATGGATGTATCGCTATTTTAAATCGTTTACAATTATATTTAAACAAATCTGACACCTGACAACATTCCTCCAAACAAATGTGGAATGGCGGATATTATGATTTAGTACATATTTATTTGTAATTTCGAAGCTAGTGTAAAAAAAATGGTAATAAATCACAAGTAAACATAAAAAATGAAACTAATTTTTTTAATATATTAAATTTACAAATTGTAAGTGAAAATTAATTTGGAAGAAGTCAAATCGTATTTTATACCCTCAATTTCAACAACAAAATAATTGATTTCTCTTTAACCTCCATAAATAATTAAGAATTATTTGTACAATATAAAACAGTACCTATTTTTTAGTCTATGAAGTGAAATTAAAATCACTAAGACGCAGCATTTTTTTATGTGGGTCCAAAGCTCATAGGATTGTGGGCATTCTCCTTTTCAGGTAATAAACTCTACCAAGAAAAGTAGTTATGTAAAGAACTTTGCAGGAAAAGGGTTGCACAAGCTCATAACATGACATACTATTTGCAGTGCCATAAATTGGTAAATTATGTAAATTTTAACCACATATTGTTAAATTTACTTCACTTTTATGAATATGGCACATTATATTCACAAGTAATTTAGTTAAAGATAATAGAAAATGGAAGAATAAGAATATAAAGAAGTTATTCACTTTTGGTTCCAAAATAATAAATATATATAATAATTGTTATAATAAGGAAAATAAATACAAACTCACTTGACAGTAATTCGCGTCGTAGATGATGCTTTTATTGTCGTCGCTATCTGCGGCGCAAGTCATAGTCTTCTCAACGAAGTGCGGACCACAGTTAGCAAGAGAAGGTGGCAACAGTTCAACAGACAGTTGCATCAGATTCCTGTCTTCCGTCCAGTTACCTTCCTTTTTCTGTAAAATATTAGGTATTATGGAAAATAATTGAACAAAAACTACGTAGTTCAAGACACCGGGGTAAGGTAAGTAAGGTTAAGTATGCTTGTCACAGCCAGTCCATATCTTTACTGTAATCTAAAATTAATCAATCACATCAAGATGAACTTGATGCTGTGGCGACCACGAAAAGCGGTTTATTTTGATTGTATTACAATTATCCACGACAATCGCAGCAAGTCATCAAAAAGCCTGAGAAGTCTACTATTGACGTAACCAATAGCATATCGGTACAGTGATAACTGCTGGACTGTAATGGAACCCAAAGAAATTGTTCAACTCTACTGAGGTTTAAAACTTCTGTTGCGGATACAATATTGCAAATGAGATTCTGGATGCAATTACAGGCACCAGAGGCATATCTTGCTTTGCTACTGATGTTTCTGAAGTTTACGACTACGATAATCGACTTTAAAAACCTCATATTAGAGTAATAAAAAAAGAATTCTTACAGCATAAACAAGTACAGCGCAAGTTTTCTCAAGGTATTCCATTTTGTTAACCAGCATGGTGACAGAGACAGCAGACGTCATGTTAAATGGTTGCAAAGTTTTCATCAGGGCAATATCGGTGAACCACCACTGCGTCGCACTGTGGTTGTACGGACGGACAATTTGTATTATCTGAAAATGTGATCAAATCAAAACAACGAAACAGGAAAAATAAGCTATGCTAATAAATCTAGATTAAATACATATTACAAAATTTTTATTTCTTTATGTTTATATATAAAAAGCTTTTATTAGGTCTATAGGGCTTAAATGTGTATGTTTTGTACCACTCAACCAGTAATCCATGACGATCAGTTTTATAAAATTATAGTTAAATTGGCCTAAGATCGACCAATACAACTTCACGATTGAATGATCGATGAGAAACGCCATATTAACTGATAGTAAAACAACAAGGCTAACGGTGAAGGAAAACATCATGAGGAAACCTGGACTTCTAAGGATGTTTGAAATCGCCAAATCGCCTTAAGAAAGCGTGGCGAACAATGCTCATGCCTTCTCTGTATGAGAAGAGGCCTTTACCTGCAGTGGTATATTTTTTTTCAACCTAGTGTCAGGATTTGTTCAAGTCGCCCGACTTGACCTAACGACTTTTATTAACTTGGTAACAACTGGGACTGACTTTTTAACGTGCTCTCCGAAGCACTGAGGCGCTCAGATCAAATACCACTATGCGGTCACCCATCAATGCGGCAGTCGCACTATGTTGCTTAACCCGCTAATCGTTTACCGATCAGTAAGCGCAACGAGCTATGAGCGCCACAGTAGGATAATAATGGGCCGATATGATGAAAACAACAAGTATCTTTACCTCACGTTCCTGTTCATCCTCATCTTCATTCAGTGTGAAATTGGCGTCAATAGTAACAGCACCAGCTCTGGCCAGAAGAGTCTTTTGTGGAAAACCGTTAGAGTTATTCTCTGTAGTACTGTGCCCTACTGCAGAAGTGACCAGCCAGTCAGCTTGGATCAGCACAGCCCCACGAAGAAATCTAGCTCCTGTTGCATCTACCACTGACTCGTCAGGGTAATATAAGAATGCCTGATAACAATACTTTGAATTAGACTAAAGAAGTGTATAGTAAATTTATCTGGAACTCAACTTCGAACTTAACCTTTAGCATTGTAGACATACAGCAACTGAATTAAAAAGAATCCAGTATAATAACTAAATGACCTTTGCATCGCGATGATCACCTGTGGACTCAGTTGAGCCACAGTTTTATTTAGTACTGTGTACCTGACGAAAATTGGGGGAGGCCTATGTCTAGCAATGAAAGTATTTCGGATGATATAATAATGTACCGTGCAAGATTCTTACCCACACCTTCTCAAACAGTGATTCAGTAGTGAAAATAATCTGCAAACTATTACTAAACTTTACTTATTTTTATTATTACTTTTAATAATATTCAAGAGTACATTTACCATAAAAGGATATGCTCCTCTTTTAACTTCTTGTTCGCTGTCAGCATTTACTTCAACATAAAAAGACAAAGCTGAAAATAATCAAAAAGTTATTTACAAATGGGCTTAAAATAAATATTATTATTATGCTAGCTTTTATAATTACCAAAACACAGTGTAATTACAAATTTAGTTTCCATGTCTGTAGAAAACAGTTAAACATTTATAAGAAAACTAAATGACACTTCCTCGTCAAGTACTATTATTCTGACACTAGAAATTTCAAAAGAAGAATTAATATTTTTTTCTTCACACGGCCAGGTAAAATGGAATAAAATAGATCATCAACTTAGCGTATTTAAATCTTATTTTTTTTACGTAAACGTAAACTTTTTAACTGTCTCTGCCGTAAAAATCAAATTAGTCGAGTCACGTCCCTTTATTTTTCTCAGCTATCTTTGACAAAGTTACGGCAACTCGAGTTAAAGACATTAATCAGAATCTCATCCGAGCCAAGATGTATTATCCTCAATAAAGCGAAAAGAATGACTTCACGAATTCAAAACGCGTGTTTCGAAGATAAGGATAGAGGATAAATCCGGGGAACACCTAATTATTCATGTTAAGGGTGTTTAAGAGTGCGCATTAAACGCTTGAAGCGACGTCGACTTTTGAAAAATATGTTAAGAACATAAAAAGTGCAGTTATTTAAAATACCGTTTAGTGAAACATGGCTTGGGCGGGCAACGCACTGAATGTAACGCGGCAGCACTGTTTGTGTTGTTATTACAGATTGGATATAGGTAGGTATGTATAAATAGGTAAATAGATACTATTAAATCCATTTACGTTGTATGTATAATGGTATAGATTTATTCAGAAAAGAAGAATTTGCGAATTTTATAATTATTTACCATATTAAAATTTAAAAGAGACGATGAATTTAAATACTTATTTTACGGGCAGCTGAATAACTTAATTCTGGATCATTATTTTCTAATTTTTAATGGAGGTAATCAGTGGGTACCTACTTTACTTTTTATTACATAATATGTACTTGATTTATATTTGTGCGTGTGCATTTTGTGTCGACGCCAATCAGATTGTCAGCTGAGAACTCAGCTTACAAATTTATGATCAGCAGAAGCGCCGATCAATTTCCGCAAGGTGCAGGAACATAACTTGTATCTAATTTTACCAATTTAAAAGCAATTAACTAACAATATATATTATTAAAAAACAAAAAGCCCGTCTGCCTTAAATAAAGTGAAAGAAAGAAATACATATTTTCTCGTGCTGACGCTACATTAATATATTTTGTACCCTATGTCACTCGAACAATTAATACGTATCTAATGACACCTCTTATATTAAAGTCTATTAAAGAATTTAGGCTGTAGAGCGTGCCAAAGAAATATACATAAATACCCATATACGTACATATACTATAGGTACATACATACGCTTGAAAAACATTACCCTCTTGACTTCGGCTGTTGGGTAAAAAGAGTGATCTTAATTTTTAATCAGTTCTTTTCATGTTCTACCCACATGTATCACGTACAAAAGATGTGAGAGAATTTATATACGACAATTTCGTAGAGATCTCTGGTTATGTCATATATATATATCATACAAAAGAAATAAATAATAAAATTAAATGACCACCAACATTTAGTTTTTTTGTTCCGTGGTTTAAACACTAAAGTTCCTAGACTGTATCTTTAATGAGCCAGGATATCGTATCTAAGCTGCTGACGGAGCTACAAGTACGTCAATAGCACTCATTCGGACGATTAACACTAGTCCAAAATACAAAGACCTATTCCACTGACATAGTGTTCTTCTTTGCTAGGGCTTACTAAGAGAAGGCAGTGTCAAATTACGTTGGTATTTTTCAAATGGTTCGAATGAACGAGCTACATGTTTTGGCGGCTTGCCACAGTTGCACAACGTTTTTTATTTTGGTAACAATATAACTAAGTAATGGTAAAAAAATAATTTACAGAATGTACCTACTGATTTTTTCCAAAATAAGCATTATAGTTAAACATGTAGTTAATTTAAAGCAATATGCTTGAAAATAATCAAGCCAATATGAACTCAAATAAATTATATTACAAACAGTTTGGATGACAGATGGTGATTTGTAAAACCTTCACTGTAAGTACGAATAAAAATACAGTGACACGTTTTTTATTAAAGGTAGATACGTGCATCATTATGTTACCAGTTGCGTGAACTCTCAAGTAATCGAAGGATAGAGGTAGAAAATTACTATTATTAATTACTAGCTTTCCGCGGCACGGATTCACCCGCGCGTAAAATATGATTTGTTGTATCCATCGGGAACCAGACCGATTTTCGGGATAAAAAGTAGCCTATGTCCGTCTCCGGCACCGAATCTATCTACATACTAATTTTCATCGTAATCGGTTCAGCCGTTTAGGCGCTGAGTGGTAACAAACACACACACACACACACACACACACACACACATACACACATATAAACTTTCGCATTTATAATACCTATTAATAGGACTACTGTTATCTACTGTTACACGTAGAAGCCATGTTGCAAATAAAAACGTACTACATAAATATTGGCCAATGACTTTTATATAATTTCAGAGGTTTTGCTATTGAATAGCTGTATTGATTTTGTGAATAAATAATTAAGAATATTTAAGGATTCACCGTTACTCACTTCTTGATTTCATTTTTGTGATCTAGAATATTAAAGTGGTACTATGTAAGGTCAATGTCCGTTATTTATCACATGATATTATCTGATGAGCCACTTGCTTAGGCGATAGTGGACAAGACAAACGAAAACTTTTGTTCTGTTTGATTTAATTCATCTGATTATGATAAATCTTCTGTGTATTGTTACACGACTCATAAATTCGTATTTATTGAAATTGTCAAATAATAACATTATATTTAAAGCATTGTCAAGTTCAGCGAATAGTACAGGTAATACATTAGTAAACGACCCTAGTAAGTAAGGGGGTCTAAGTACTTAATTGACAGCTTAGGTGCTTTTCCATTAAAATTCCTGCGTGTTGGACTTGTCTTCACGTATATTTTTCAAAGCTATAAAACAATAACGTAAATAATACAAAATATAGTGCTGTAGATACTATATTATATAGAATGCGCCTAACTCGTATCTGCAATGTGGGTATGTACCCACATTGCAGATACGAGTTAGGCGAACTTTTCGACAACTTGCAAACTGTAACTCGCAAATGGTGATATGAATATTAAACGCTTCAAGAATTAGGAGATTTATACGACAATTCGAAAGTTGGGCGGTCTTTGCGCACTTAAATGAATGTTTAACATTATCTACTGAGTTTTAAAGAAGTTGAGCCTCTTAAACAACTTGTGAAGAAACTTTAATAGAGAGAGGCTCTCGGGCGATTAATTCAGAAACGTGGAAAGGTGGACGGGAATTCGTAATGTGAAGGGGTAACAGTACCTACTCAATCAGTTCATTTAATTGAGGAAATATAACCCTTCTGAATTAAATTATTTTGTCGACTTAGAAGTTTGTTTATGATGCAGCTGTTGTATTTAGTCATGTGTATATTTTGCTATATGAACACAATACACAAGACTTCAAAACTAATCGCTCACTAACAACAATTCTTGAATCACAGAAGGTCTTACTAATATGCAAATTACAATGGCATGTACACTAACCAATATTTACAGATCACATAAAGTTTAGTCTCGTGTTTGGAATAAACTTTGATGGATTTGAATTTACAATCTCACTACATCCCGCTGTCACAGTCAATCCTTTTTAGATATGCTTTCTTTGATACTTTATGCATTGTACACAGTCAAATGCATTTATCTATTTATTTATTGCTTCACAAAACAAGATAAAAACGTAAAGAAACAAAGTAAATATATAAAATAGAAAGCTAGTTTGTAATTCTACGTGTGTGTGCACAGATGCTCCAATTATTAAATTAGTTGTGACAATACAAAATTGAAACTGCTGATACATAGAATCCGTCTAATTTTACTATTGAATTTACTGAGACTACTAATAAATCTAAGGTAGAATGTCGAGACACTATGTCATTGTATAATCGGCACATTCTGGTTACAGGGTTATAGAAAAAGGTATTATTCTTGTAAGCTTGCAGAGCAAATAATCTTGGGGAGTGATTGCGAGGTTTATATTGGGTGATGAAGTTAAGAGTGAGGAGTAAATCAGGGCAATCTATGTGTGAATAAATGATTTTATATAAGCAGAATAACTCGCTATATTGACGAGAGGAGAGGGCTAGTTTAAATTTATGCAATTTGCCAGCGTTCTGTACTGTCGACCTAAAGGCCGTATTAATAAACCGAACTCAATCTCAGTCTCAAGCACGATATCAGCTGATACGCTCTCAAGATGAGATCAGCGTCCTAAGATCGCTGCTATTTAATAAAAACGTATCAACAGCATTTCAAATAATATCGACATCAAGACTAGACCCTCAAAATACGTCATTTTGAGAGTCTGATTGGTCTGATCTTGATAGTGGGTTACGTCACACTGAACGAATATTATATTACTAGTGATAACATTTGGTCGACGTTTTGTTATTTTTGGTTGAAAATATCGCTTACTCCTTGATATTAATATGAACTTAATGAAATAACATAGTAGAGTTGAATTTTAACAGATACTGTCAAAATAATTTTGTATAAGTATGTATTATTTTTTTCAGGAATAATTAAATAAATAATAACATAATAATAACACAACAACAGTTACTATATACCGCTATCTAGACCCAAAGTACGAGTAGGCCTATATTATAGCTTGTATATGGGTTCCAGAATGTGGATAAACACGTACCTACTATACCTAATTCTCTTTGTAAATACGTATATATTAAACATAGAAATACCCAGACTAATATAAATAGTCATGATCTTGAACACAAATATTTGCACTGAGCGGGAATCGAACCCCCGACCTCTGCATAGCAGTCCGTACACAGGACCACCAAACAAACCACAGAGACAGTCAAATTAGGTGCGTTTATAATTTATACGTATAATGTAGACTGTAGATTTTAGTAAAATACATACGAGTAAAAGCTTGCCTGAAAGGACGCAACTACATTAGGTATGCCTTAGAGTTAATAAAACAGCTATTTCTGGAGAGACTGGAAGACCCGTGTGACAACAAAGCCCTTCTACTTTTTTTTTATAGTAAGTAGGTAATACATATATAAAATACCTACTGAGTTTTGGCTAAACCTGTGTAGGTAACGTGTTCCAAAGTTTTCTTGCGGTAAATAGATTTATGGCAACTCTTTTTTATATATATTTAGTAAGTAAAGTGTAAAATATCGTTGTATTAGTTAAATACATCGTGGTAGACGATTTCAACAATAATATCTTCAAAATCCATATTGCTTGCTAACAATATCACGTTCTAATGTCAGGAATCGACTGTACTCAGAAAACGGCATCTCAAACCAAACCTCAAGAACGACCTCGAGTGCTCAATGGCATCTTAAGATTTTTTTATTATATAGTTCAGCATATTGTGTGTTTACATAAGAGCGAATATGAAACTAAGATCAGTTTATTAATACGGCCCAGTGTAATCTGTAAGAAAGAATATTTAAAATCTTTTTGTTCAAAATCTTTCAAAACAAATAAAACAAATGTGTAACCGTTGTCTATTGTGCTGAATTTCATAGTTAATACGAGGTTGATGGTAACAAACATGATATTGTTTAAATAGTAAAGCCATATCTGTAACCCGTGACAATATAAATTGGTCAGTCCAGCGTGAGAGCGATGAACCATTGTCCGCACCGTCATTTTCCGATGTCCCGTCCCGTTCTATTGTAGTGCATTTTATTGAATTTGATTTACGCGCCAATTTTTGTAGGCTTCGGTTTTTATTAACTGACCTCGGTGCCGATGTAAACTTAATTGAATCCGCCAACAAAAGGTATCGAATGAAAAGAGCGTCCAGTGGTGTGCGATGCCGATTATAATAGGCATTGCCGAATTTGCATTGGTTATAAAGTTACTTGATATTCGATATTTTTATGGCGGTTGAACTATTGTAATTGGTACTTTGTTTGTTTTATTCAAGTCAAGTTTTTTTTAAATAGAAATAAATGCGATGATATGCGCATGGACAGCTTGCATTTTTTTTTTGCTGTTCGATATTTTTAAATTGGTTTTGAAAAAGTAAAGTGATAATCTCAAAAATCAAATCAAAACCTCCACTTTAAACTCACTGAAGAGTGAGTTTAAAGTGGAGGTTTTGAAACCTCTGTCTTTAAAAAATCTTACAGTGCCATGTAGGGTATTTCATTCATTTTCATTAAGAACATGGTATAATTTGTACGTTGATTTAAATTGTATTTCGCTAGCTTTTCTTCAAACTTTCTGCAACAAAAGCGAATTATTTGTTGAAAGACCGTAATCTGAGTTAATTATCTGAAATTCGGTCGTATTTAACGTCGTTTCAAAACGAGTTTTCACAATTGTAGTCAAGTCAAAAGAGCCTTCTAAAGGAATCGCAAACACAATTAGGGGCAAGTTGTTGTTTGTAGAAATTGTCATGGAAAGAGTGTACATGACATGCGACCCGAGGTGCATATGAACGTTACTATTCCTTCTACATTATTTTATTAGTGGATTAAAAATTATTGCAATAGGTATTAAATCAATACTGTTATATAAAGCTGAAGGGGTTGTCTGTTTAAACGCGCTAATCTCTAGAACTACTAGTCGGGTTTGATAAAATATTCTTGCGTATGATAGACCAGTTCTTAAAGGGAGGTTATAGGCTATGTACCATTACACTACTGGTGACGGGAGCAGAGCAGTAACCAAAGACGCGTGTGAAACGCTGCGGAAAGCTAGTGAATAATATGCAGGCAATGATTTTAGTGGAAGTTCGGTTCTTAATATGTTAATCAGTGAACTGCTTCAAGGTGATAATGGTTACAAATTTATAAAGAAATTTAAACTAAAGGTTTTAATTGTTGCATTGATAAGTGAATATTGTAACCCCATGGAATTGGAGTCTTCTAGAAATGAAAGTGTTAGTGATGCCTTGGGTGTTTTAAGGTTCAATTAGTATTTTTCTTTTTTAAGAACAACTTGCGCACTAGGGAACAACCTGTGTCGCGGAGGAAACAAACCTTACAAACATACATTAACGGACACAAAGACACCCAGACTTGGAACAAATATTAGACTTGGAACAAAGTTTTGTCCCGTGTGGGGATCGAACACACAACCTCGTGCACAGCAGTCGCTTGCGCTACCACTGCACAGCGGCAGTCAAATTGAGGAATTGGATTCTTCTAGAAATGAAAGTGATAGTGATGCCTAGGATGTTTTGAGGTCCAATTTGTAATGATAATTGCTCTGTTAGATGGCAACAAACCTGTAAAATGTGGCAACAGAAATAGTTAAACATTTAAATCTATTGTTGTATTAACTATATAACACTAAGTAAGTTACCGTTTTTAATGTTTTGAGATTGGATTTTAAAAAATACAGGTTCTGCTTTTACGGGGTTGTGCAAATCGGGCGTCGAGGCCGCTATACTCGTTATTACGATTGTGCCCTATAGAGAGATATAGAATCAAATCAGTCGCAACAATGGCGGTGCAATTAAACCCGCGAGGGGAAACGTCTTGTAACACCCGTGAGCGCTGATGGGTAGACCAGTTTTTTGATCTATACATGGCACAGTGAATTTAATGCAGTGATAATAGTTCAGTTATACTGATGGTAATAGCAGAACGGTTCCAGTAAATGCTTTTTTGTGCTTATTGGTCATTGATATACTTATAGTGGTTTTATTATTTACTAGCTGTTGCCCGCGACTTCGTTCGCGTGAAAATTCAGATGGGTGCCTCTATGAGAATATTGCGTGCCTGATTTTATGGCAATCGTACATTGTATCAGTATTATCCGTCTCTATGGCAAATCCAGTTTAAACCCGCTACCGCTAAAACTGACAAACCACTTTCACACAAACTTGCGACTCTTATTTGCCCTTTTAATAAGGGTGGTTTCTGAATATTAAAAAAAGAGTATTTTCTAGTAATTTGGTAATCCTACTATAAAAACTATAGAAGTTTCATACAAACTTTGCCACCCCTTTATACCCCCTTAGGGGATGGATTTCGCAAAATTCCGTCTAAGTGAGCACCTATATTCTAATAGGAATGACAATGCAAAGTTTGAGATTCCTAGCACTTGTTGTTTCTGAGATTTCGTGATAAGTGAGTGAGTGACCTTTTGGGCTTCGCTCCCGTGAATGTCGTTTTTTCCAATAGACATTTTTATATTGTTTAAATACTGTTTTTCATACTATTTTTATCTCCCCCTCACTTCCCCCTCACTTCCCCTCACTTCCCCGTTACTTCTCCGTCACTTTCCTCTCACTTCCCCTCACTTTCCCCTCACTTCTCCCTGGCTTTCCCCTTACTTCCCTCTGACTTCTCCCTGACTTTCCCTTCACTTCTCCCGCATTTCCCCCACACTTCCTCTTCACTTCCCCCTCACTTACCCATCACTTTCCTCTCACTTCCCCTTCACTTCCCCCTCACTTCCCCATCACTTTCCTCTCACTTCCCCATCACTTCCCTCTCGCTTTCCCCTCCCTTCCTCCTTCTCCTCAGTTCCTCCTTTTCCTCCCTCCTTTCTCTCCCTCCCCCTCCCTGTAAATTTCGAGTCGCTAGCTTCAGAAGCTAAAGATCTTTGTATAGAATATTTCATCCCTAATTTCACCCCTCTAAATCTACCCCTGTTAAAATAAAATTATAAGGATATTTTTTATTTAAATAGAAGTATTCCAAAATAAAATTTCAAAACTGTAAGTTAAAAAATGAAGAAGATTCATATAATCGATTTCATCCCTTTTCACACACTTAGGAATTAAATTTTATAAAACCCTTTTTTAGTACAACCTCTAAACATTTAGACAAACACACCCTCCAAATTTGAAGTCGCTACGACCAGCAGTTTAGGCTGTGCGTTGTCTGTTATTCAGTCAGTCAGTCAGGACAAAGCCTTATATAATATGTATGGGTGTATGGATGTATGGATTAGACGTATAGCCATCGGGGATCAAAGCATACAGGCTGCTAGGAATGCTAACACGTGATGAGCCACATAAAGCTGACCGTGCGAAAAACAGCTAATACTTAGATCCACGCCCACAACTTTTAGTTGTGTCTGACCTTGGGCTTTATTAATTGTCATCGCGAAACATAGGCTCACTGGAAACTGGACTCATTTAAAACTAAACGGAAGATTGTTTAGAATGAGCGGAATCCGAAAAATAAAAACGCTATCAGCTAATTCCGTAACCTGATATAGTCTCTGTTTCTATCAGATTTCGTAGTAAATTAACAAATGTTCGACGTGATTCTTTAAATTGGCATAACTTTTTTATTTATGAACCGATTGACATGAAACAAACACTAAATGTTAAGTGAAGCTTACCAAAATGTATTAGTGAAAACCATATCTAAATCGGATAAGCCGTTTCTGAGATTAGCGTGAACAAACGCACAGACAAACAGACAAACAGACAAACAGACAAACAGACTAACAGACAAACAGACAAACAGACAAAAATTGTAACAATCATTGTTTTGGGTTCTATTTGCGTTGATAAAGGCCCCAATAATTTTTTTTCTCATATATCTTCCATGTACAGACAGCGATCGGTTACATTTTTATTATATGTATAATTTTTATTATATGTATAGATATAGATGTATCCATGTGTAAACGCATCGCGTCATCTCTGTTCTGTTTGTCAAGGACCTAAGACAAGGTAAACCAATAATCTGATAACGGTGAGTAACTGAGGATCAAAATTAAATGACATTTTGGTCGAAGTAATGATAATCGTGTGGCACGAAATTTGTATTTTGAATTTTTTGTCATTCAAACTCAAATTCAAATTCAAAAACTTTATTGCTGAACACAGTACATTAGATACATCGCTAGGTGCTAGGTGAATGTGTAGTTCACAATGTTCTACCATTAAGGCATGCAAAATTAACAACTAAGATTATAAATTACAATAATTATACAAAATAGAACCATACGATGTTACATTATTATTAAAAACAATTCATTAAAATTCATAATAATCAATAATTACATTTCTTATTCATTATTTACATTATCCATATTATATATACGTGTCAATTAGGTAGTCATTTATCGCATAGTATGTTCTGTTTATTAGTAGTTCTTTGAGTTGGATTTTAAATACATTTATATCATTATTTTCTAATATTGACTTTGGTAATTTATTATAAATTCGTGGTGCCATTCCTAAGAATTTTTTATTAAATGTAGCTTTTTTATCAATGTCATCAATTTTTAACTACAATCCATATAAATATTTTATAATGAAGCAGTTCCTTAGCAAACCAAAATCAACATCGTAACATAATTAAAGTCAAACTCTCATTGTGAGCACTAATGCAAATCCGCGTCTGAATACAGTCTGTTTACTTCTTTGGCCCCTTTGTTTCAGCCGTAACGAGCAGAAAAAGGGCCCATTCAGAGCATCCGAACCTAATTACCCTACCCTCGGTTACAAAAGAGGGTTTCTAATTAACGATATTATGTCAAATAATTTGTTTGAACCGACGCGACGTCTTACTCGGTTGAATCGCTGGTTGGATTAAGTTTGTTCATGGCATATTCTTCAAAAGTAAACGTAGTGAACGTTTACTTTTGAAGAAAAGCCGGAGATGTTGAAAGAACGTTATTGTAAAGCTTGGTTTGGTTTAGTTCGTTATACACGGTGTTCCAAATGTAGCTTATTTTAGTAATATTAATTAGTTTTCACCTATTATTTAAATATGTCATTGCATACTATAACATTTCAGATTACTTCTTTTATTCTAGCTCTTTAATGAGTTAAAAAAATATATACGGTCGAATTGTAAAACCTCCTCCTTTTTTTAAATCGGTTAAAATTTAATAAGATGCATTAGTTGTATCGTATTTAAATCAAGTTCTAATTAGATATTTAAGTTTCTTTAAGTTACCTTTAATTGTATTTCATTAATGTAACAAAAAGTATGAATGAAAATGAATATAATATGTATTAATTCATTTAGGTTAAATAAATTAACACTTATGAACGTTAAAAATTAAAAAATGCCAGGCAATTAACCTACACCCAGTTTGCCGACGTAGAAGAAGAAGAACATGAGAATAACTGGCAAGAAACTCAGGCCACTCATTCAGTTTATTAGAATTTTTGTACGCTAAAATTTAAAGTAGCATGCAAAGTGACCAGGCAATACACTTAACTCTATAGGTAAGTAATTAGAGCTTTCTATGTTGAAAAGAAAAAATAAATAGTGTAATTATTAAAAAAAGTAAGTAGGTATGATGACATAGCTGACTTCATTCTAGTTAAATTAAATTAATACCGTTACCGATATAATGTAGTCTTTCATGAAATAATGAATATGTTAAGTGGTTCCGGAGATTACTCACAACGTTCCTAAATTACACTTTATGATTAGTATCTTTATTATTACAATTAGTATACATTGTCAGTTTCGGGTCTGACATGAATGTAAACAGTATCCAAACATGTCATGTTAAATGTTCCACATCAGACGAACATTCGCTTTCGCATCGTCAGCTGCGTATTAGCAATCTGTCATTGCTACCCTGCATTTGTCATATCGGGCAACATTAATTGGATTAATGTCATTAGCTGACCCTCCACTTTGTCTTACTGAGATATGCAAATGATACGCAACACGTAAGTGTAAGATTAACTTAAGGCTTGGAGCAAACCTTATTCTGTTTACTCGATTGTGATAAAAATAAATTGTAAATAAGCGTGGGACGAGTTCGTCGAATGTTTATAGTATATTTTATTGCAAATTATAAGTGATCAATACGCATCCGATAATAAAATAATATCTGCTACTCAAGAATTCATCGAATCCTTACGCCATTGCCAACCGCTACCTACGAATACTGCCAAATAAAAATTACATAGAAAATGCCAATGTCTTATTTCACCAACTGTTTCTTTGATTGCTAAACTTTTACTAGAACACTATACACTGTAAATATAAAAGAAAACAGTGTATCCGAATGGACTATTTACAAACGAGCCGCTGTTCTCGTGTGTCCATACGTAACATCGTCAGTTCTAGGATACCAAAGGGGTAGGATTAACAGACATTTGAATGCAGAGCCCGCGTCTCTGCACTAATTGAGTTAATATTTGGTTATCGGTGGCGCGCACTCGCCCTCCGCGACTAATCCTGCCGAATTAATGACGTGAATTTATCATTATTAATGCGAACGTGATCCCTGGCCGCACCTGATTTTACGCTGCGTTCATACATACAATTCATAATTCTATTCATACGATATTGGTTTATAATTCAGCGGGTTACGTAGAGTGACATGAGGCCCTAGACAAGTGGCATAGATTTCTATTCTATATAAAGAATAGATTCAAATATGTATAGGATTGACATAAGCTAACGCCAAAGCTAATATCAATCTCATACATTTTTTATCTATTCTATGAATAGAATAGAAATCTATGCCACTTGTCTAGGGCCTCTGGTGTGTTGTAGGTTCGATCTACAAAAGTTGTTCCGAGCTGGGTGTGGTTTTGGTTTTTTCTTATTGAAGCAGTCAAATTTATAATTGTGTTTACTGTATTTAATAATAATAATTAGACTAAATTAGTTTCAATAAGCTAACCTGAAGAGAACTTGTTGCAAGTCTCAAGTTCTCGACTGATATACCACAAAATGTTTGTAAAGCGCCTGCGTTTCGGGAATTGGTTGCCTGTCGCAAAATATGTCCTCAGCCTATCAGCTAAGTCCGTACAAATCTGTATTTGCAACAGGATTTGG
Organism: Parascotia fuliginaria; assembly: GCA_963082885.1. Classification (NCBI taxonomy): domain Eukaryota; kingdom Metazoa; phylum Arthropoda; class Insecta; order Lepidoptera; family Erebidae; genus Parascotia; species Parascotia fuliginaria. The sequence continues at coordinate 7,377,372 of OY720175.1, forward strand.
CAAATACCTAAATATATAGATAGGCCAGGTTTCTTGTCAAATTTGTAAACGTTTAATTAGGTTTATTATTTTCCTACTTCCTTATTATACTACCAAGAAGTTGTCTATTGTGTATTATAGACAATATTCAAATTTCAGGTATAATAAATTACAATTAAAGAACTGGTTTGTTAATTTTAACAGTTTAAAGAAAAATTTAACTGATATACGCACTTGTAAATTTTTTCAGTCTATTTGTTCACAAAGGAAAGAAAATCTATTGTCTTGTTCACGTGTGAACACTGCCCGGTCAACTGCATCGTCCATTCAATTCGACACTTTTACGACCGAAGCCCCGTTTATACGCACGTTTTGCTTCGTTATGGCTTTATTACAATTTTTTATAGCTCTACTAGTTCATATTTTCAGTAGAGTTAAGGGATTAAGGAAGTGGAGATTAATATACAATATATATCGATTCGATATATACGGCGTAGGTTAAATAATAATAATAATAATAATAATAATAAATCTTTATTTCAGAAATGCTTCCATAGTTTACAAAAAAAAAAAAAAAATCTTTTGTATTGCAAGCATCTGTAAGCTAGCTAGGTAATCAGATCAAATAAATCTTTAAAATATAACTAGAGTCAACACAATAATTTCAATCAAAAATTACACTTAATTTTGTTTCCTTCCAATTCTGCCGCTCGGCCAAATTCCGAAGAAAAATAACGAGCCATCATCGGCCACTTGGTTTGAACAAGTGCTTTGCAGAAAAAAACAAGTGTAGATACTAGTGAACTGGACAAATGACACGACCAAATGTTACATAGTGATCCATTCAGAGACTTTATGATACAGTATTGGCATTTGAACGTGTCATAGATTTATGGCGTGATTTCGTGAGGAAAACAAACGATTCTAAAAACATCAAATTTGATTGTTGCTATTTGTAACGTGACTTCTGATAAATGTTATAAAATAATAGTTTGTTTGTTCACAAATAGTAGGGACTCAGCAAAGATAACACATGCTGATTGTGTGTAAAACCTCTAAGTTGGCGTGTGATTATTTTGTTGGTAGGTACAGCATTGCGCACTCCATACAAAGCTGTAAATTCATCATATCAGCCGAAAGACGTTCACTGCTGGACATAGGCCTTTCCTAATTTTCACCAGTTTGGCCGGTCGCATTACGCTGCATATTCCGGTTAGTGGTCACCACTTCAGAACCTAAAAACTAACCTACGAACTGTGATATTCAGGACTTAGGAGAGTACGCAATAACACAACAGCTTCTTGTTACAGCATTTATTCCGGACTGAGGAGCGATTCAAAGCTTTGACATAGAACACAAGTACAGATCATATATCATCATAGTTGTACCATAGATATTATAATATTTGCGACCTATGTGTTCTGCCCATTGCCACTTCAGAGAAGCAACTCTACGACCCACATTGGTTATCTTGGTTCTCCTACGGATTTCTTCGTTTCTTAAACGATCGTGCAGGGAGACGCCTAACATAGCCCGCTCTATCGCTCTCTGAGCGAATTTGTGCTTCTGATAAGACCCATTGTTAGCGACCAAGTCACTGCTCCGTATGTCATCAGATTATCACTGGCAGCACATACTGGTTTCACAGACAGAGGTTTGTGGTCACACAGACCTTGGACTTGAAACACTACCGTAGTGCAGACGAGAAAGAACAGAGATATGTTGTAGCTTCCCGAGCGCTGCCCAGCTGAGTTGGATTCGACGAGTGAGCTCTTTCTCAAAATCGGATTTACTTAATCGGACTGTTTGTCCCAGGTATATGTACTCGTCAACAAATTCAAGCATTGAGCCTCCGACCGTAATAGGAATGAGTGTAACATCATGACTTTAATCTTGTCCATGTTCATTTTCAGATGCGCTTGTCGAGAGACTCTACCGAGATAATCGAGCACTAAATCATCAGCAATTCAAAGGTAAGTGATGTACTCGCTGTTTATGTTGATGCCAAGTCCATTCCAGGTCAGAAGCTTGAACACGTCCTCCAGCGCAGCGGTGAACAGTTTCGGTGATATAATATCTCCCTGTCGTACTCCTCGCTGCAGCTGGATAGGTCTTAAGCTCTGATAATTAATTCGTATTGACATGGTGGCGTTTTCATACAAACACTTTAGCACTTGAATGTATCGATAATCAATATGGCACTGTTGGAGAGACTGCAGCACAGCCCAGGTCTCGATCAAATTAAAGGCTTTCTCATAGTCCACAAAGTCAGTTATACTCTGCGGACTGCGGCATATCATGTTCTCTAAATAAATACTAGTAGCGGGTACATAGTTTATTACCAAACAAGTACTTTACGCTGGCACTGGGGCGACAAACACACGATAGGTGATTGAACTCATGAAATTTACGAATATACGTATTGCCATTGACGTATTATCATTATTATAAATAGTAGTTTTATACAAAGTTGTACATTAGCCTAGAAATTAAATTAGTCAACAATTCTAGAACAAAGCAAATCTCACAGATAATTAGACGTGAGACAAATTAGATGAAGTCGCACATGACAGTGGATTATTGATTACGAGGACGGTGGTCGCATAATGACGTCGGCCCACCCGGTTATTAACGTCTGATTAACCTACAATTAGCGCACTGATCAACGATAACACATGTTGGTGGAATCCGAGAACGTACAACAATGCTAATATAACCTGATTACTAAGATAACTGAACCAAGATACCTAACTTAGGTTACTTAAACACAAACGTAGAATTATCTAGACGTCAGTTTCTAAATTATTGAATTTAATTTATTATTATAAATATACATTGCTGTTCATTTATACATCGATGCACGAACACACATTAAATTGGCAAAAAGGTGATATTGATACCATTTTTCTTTCAGTCTTAAACATAAAATAAATTTCATTCGATAATTATAAAATTTTACTCATGTTTTCATGCGCTGATTTAATGAAATATCTTTCGGTACTTATTCAAAATATGTATGTAAAATTGAATTTATATGAATGTGTTGGATAATTATCCGCGTCTGTATTGTATTTGGTATAAAGTAGGCATTAATTAATTTCAGGACAACAGATGGATTACGGGTGAGACGGGCCGTGTGAATTTGTTTATCGCACGGCACAGACCTAATGTCGTCACACGACTCGCTGAACATTCGCTTATTTCTTGAATTAGACAAATTAGCTACTGTTTGGAATATTGTTATTTGTTTATCCTATTTTGTGATTGTTTTGACAGAGTTGTAGCTACATGACATCCACTCGGATTAATATATTATAGATTATAGAAACAAAGTCGCTGTAATCTATACATATAATAAAAATGTAACCGATCGCTGTCTGTACATGGAAGATATATGAGAAAAAAATTATTGGGGCCTTTATCAACGCAAATAGAACCCAAAACAATGATTGTTATAATTTTTGTCTGTTTGTCTGTTTGTCTGTTAGTCTGTTTGTCTGTTTGTCTGTTTGTCTGTGCGTTTGTTCACGCTAATCTCAGAAACGGCTTATCCGATTTAGATATGGTTTTCACTAATACATTGTGGTAAGCTTCACTTAACGTTTAGTGTTTGTTTCATGTCAATCGGTTCATAAATAAAAAAGTTATGCCAATTTAAAGAATCACGTCGAACATTTGTTAATTTACTACGAAATCTGATAGAAACAGAGACTTTAACAGGTTACGGAATTAGCTGATAGCGTTTTTATTTTTCGGATTCCGCTCATTCTAAACAATCTTCCGTTTAGTTTTAAATGAGTCCAGTTTCCAGTGAGTCTATGTTTCGCGGTGACAATTAATAAAGCCCAAGGTCAGACACAACTAAAAGTTGTGGGCGTGGATCTAAGTATTAGCTGTTTTTCGCACGGTCAGCTTTATGTGGCTCTATCACGTGTTAGCATTCCTAGCAGCCTGTATGCTTTGATCCCCGGTGGCTATACGTCTAATCCATACATCCATACACCCATACATATTATATAAGGCTTTGTCCTGACTGACTGACTAACTAACAGACAACGCACAGCCTAAACTGCTGGTCTTAGTGACTTGAAATTTGGAGGGTGTGTTTGTCTAAATGTCTAGAGGTTGTACTAAAAAAGGGTTTATTAAAATTTAATTCCTAAGTGTGTGAAAAGGGATGAAATCGATTGTATGAATCTTCTTCATTTTTAACTTACAGTTTTGAAATTTTATTTTGGAATACTTCTATTTAAATAAAAAATATCCTTATAATTTTATTTTAACAGGGGTGGATTTATTGAGTTAAAATTAGGGATGAAATATTCTATACAAAGATCTTTAGCTTTTGAAGCTAGCGACTTGAAATTTACAGGGAGGGGAGGGAGGGAAAGGAGGGAGGAAGGAATTGAGGAGAAGGAGGAAGGGAGGGGAAAGTGAGAGGGAAGTGAGGGGGAAGTGAAGAGGAAGTGTGGGGGAAATGTGGGAGAAGTAAAGGGAAAGTCAGGGAGAAGTCAGAGGGAAGTAAGGGGAAAGCCAGGGAGAAGTGAGGGAGAAGTGAGAGGAAAGTGAGGGGAATGTTAGAGGAAAGTAAGAGAAAAGTGAAGGGAAGTGAGGGGAAAGTGAGGGAGAAGTAACGGAGAAGTGAGGGGGAAGTGAGAAGAAATTGAGGGGGAAGTGAGGGGGAGTGAGGGGGTAGTGAGGGGGAAGTGAGAGGGAAGTGAGGGGGGAGTGAGGGGAAGTGAGGAGGAGTGAGGCGGAAGTGAGGGAAGAAGTTAGGGGAAGTGAAGGATGAATGAGGGGAAAATGAGAGGAAAGTGAGGAGGAAGTGAGGGAGACGGTAGAGGAAGGGAGGGGGAAGGAACGCGGAAAGAAAGGAGTTCTCGAATGGTAGAAAAAGGGAGGGGAAGGGATAGGAAGCGATAGGAAGGGAGAGGAAAAGAGGGAAAGGAAGGAGAAGGAAGGTGGAAGAGAGGGGAAAGCGAGGAGGCAAGGTAGAGGGAAGTGGAGGAAAGGGCAAGAGATGCTGGAGGAGGGGCAAGGGATGCTGATGGAGGTGAAGAGGAGAAGAGGGAGGGGAGGAGAAGAAGGAGGAAACTGTGGAGAGTGGAGGAAAGGTGCAATAGGGAAGAAGGTGAAGGGGAAAGTTATTGTAGTGAAAATTTGCCTTTGTGTATTGTATATTGATTTACGAGGGATATCTTTAGGTAGGTGAAAGAGGATTTGTATGAATAGAAGATTAAAAATAGTATGAAAAACAGTATTTAAACAATATAAAAATGTCTATTGGAAAAAACGACATTCACGCGAGCGAAGCCCAAAAGGTCACTCACTCACTTATCACGAAATCTCAGAAACAACAAGTGCTAGGAATCTCAAACTTTGCATTGTCATTCCTATTAGAATATAGGTGCTCACTTAGACGGAATTTTGCGAAATCCATCCCCTAAGGGGGTATAAAGGGGTGGCAAAGTTTGTATGAAACTTCTATAGTTTTTATAGTAGGATTACCAAATTACTAGAAAATACTCTTTTTTTAATATTCAGAAACCACCCTTATTAAATGGGCAAATAAGAGTCGCAAGTTTGTGTGAAAGTGGTATGTCAGTTTTAGCGGTAGCGGGTTTAAACTGGATTCGCCATAGGGACGCATAATACTGATACAATGTACGATTGCCATAAAATCAGGCACGCAATATTCTCATAGAGGCACCCATCTGAATTTTCACGCGAACGAAGTCGCGGGCAACAGCTAGTGTTTTAATATGTTTGCTATAGTCAAACTGTGAATACAGTTAGAGTAATCGTTTTCTATTTAAGTATCGATTGTCATAAGAAATCGAGGATAATAAGGACAGGTAACTATTAGTATCCAAGCATCTATCGAAGCTACCATCCTATGGAATCTCCGAGGGACTCTGCAGATGGATCGCCAGCTTCCTGGATGGTCGGAGCATTAAGGTCGTTGTTGATGGTGCTTGCTCCGATACCATGATGGTTAATGCTGGCGTACCACAAGGCTCAGTGCTCACCCCAACGCTGTTTATTCTGCATATCAATGACATGTTAACCATTGATAACATGCATTGCTATGCAGATGACAGCACGGGTGACGCGCGGTACACTAGCCAACAGAATGTCCCTCGGAGCTCCGTGCATGAGAGACGGTTACAACTTGTGTCTGAAGTTGAGGGCTCTCTCGGGCGGGCTCTCGAATGGGGTAAGAAGAACTTAGTTCATTTTAACCCCACGAAGACACAAGTATGCGCGTTCACTGCGAAGAAGGACCCTTTTGTTATGGCGCCTCAGTTCCAAGGAGTTTCTCTCCGTATCTCCGATGACATTGGGGTCCTCGGCTTTCAAATATCCAGCAAGGTCTAATTTGGGAGTCATTTGGAAGACAAAGCCAAACTGGCGAGCAAAAAGCTGGGCGTCCTGAATAGAGCCAGACGGTACTTTACGTCATCTCAACGGCTCGTGCTATACAAAGCACAAGTCCGACCGCACGTGGAGTACTGTTCTCACCTGTGGGCAGGAGCCCCCAAATACCAGCTCTACCCACTTGACTCCCTCCAACGGCGAGCTGTTCGAATTGTCGACGATCCCAATCTAACTGACAAATTGGAGTCACTGGAGCAGCGGAGGGACCTTGGCTCTCTATGCGTGCTCTATCGTATGTTTAACGGAGAGTGCTCTGAGGAACTGTTTGACTTGGTGCCATCGTCTCCTTTCTATCATCGCATCACTCGACATCGCAGCAAAGTTCATCCATACTACCTGGACACGATCTCGTCTAGCACGGTTCGTTTTCAGAGTTCATTTCTCCCACGTACGTGCAGGCTCTGGAACGAACTACCAGCTGCGGTGTTTCCCGAGCGCTATGACATGTCCTTCTTCAAACGAGGTTTAAAGAGAGCATTAATATCACGGTAGGCAGCGGCTTCGCGGAGCCCCTGGCATTGCAGAAGTGTATGAGCGACAGTTACCACTTACCATCAGGTGGGCTATTGGCTCGTCTACCACTGTAGGCAATAAAAAAAAATAAAAAAAAAACTGTAAATAATTAAGACAGAATTTCAGTGACAAGATTTCTTCATTCATCAATAAGTCTGAGAAGATGGAGTAGGTATTAATTTATATTTTCGTTAAAGTACTTCAGTTTATAACTAACACCTTTTTTTTGAGAAGAAAATACTACTTAGGTATAGTTACTTTCCACTTACTGTTGCAATTGCCATTCTTCTTACTGCTCCTACTAAACTTAGGTTTGCAATTGAAAAACTTATACATTCTACGTATCTTATACAATTCAGAATAAATAAGCCTAAATGAAACACAGTGACAGAAATTAAATAATCACTTACTTGGAGCGGCATATCGGAGAGTATTCTAATTTAAATAGGCACACATATTTTAAATGTTAATCTATTGATGCATTGATTGGATGGATGGCACATACTTTTGCCAGCACAGGGCTATTCATAGATATTTTTAGTGCAATTTTGAGAGGAAAAGGTGGGCCGATAAGCCTGTGCCATATATCAGCCGCTGTCGGTGTAGCTAATTGTTGTGACAGCTACCTAGTGCCCGGGAAAATTCGCTAAAGGCTTATTCTCTTTGCATAGTCTGATTAATTGCAATCGACAGCGCAGCCGGATCTATTTTTGTTATAAAAAAAACTACCGTGTGAAAGCATTATACGCAAATCATAAGGAATACTTAGGCCTTAGCCAAATTATTATAAAAGAGTGAGGTATTTTCTAACTTAAAAAAGTGGTTCACACACTTCAAAAATTTCATTGTAGTAAATAAAGAAACTTTTGATTTTGATTTGATATTAATCCAGCTTGCAACTCACTAAGCTTAGTTTTTAAGAAGACCCTTTCCTTGTCTGGCAATATATATTTACAATAAAAGGGCCTGTTTTTATTTTTAATTCAAAAACAGTGGTAAAATGCGGAAATTTAATTCTACATCAAGCCCAAAAATTTTATATTCAATGTTTTTTGGCTTAGATTATAGAAACAAAGTCGCTGTAATCTATACATATAATAAAATGTAACCGATCGCTGTCTGTACATGGAAGATACTTAAGAAAAAAAATTATTGGGGCCTTTATCAACGCAAATAGAACCCAAAACAATGATTGTTACAATTTTTGTCTGTTTGTCTGTTTGTCTGTTAGTTTGTGCGTTTGTTCACGCTAATCTTAGAAACGGCTTATCCGATTTAGATATGGTTTTCACTAATACATTGTGGTAAGCTTCACTTAACATTTAGTGTTTGTTTCATGTCAATCGGTTTATAAATAAAAAAGTTATGCCAATTTAAAGAATCACGTCGAACATTTGTTAATTTACTACGAAACCTGATAGAAACAGAGACTTTAACAGGTTACGGAATAACAGATAGCGTTTTTATTTTTCGGATTCTAAACAATCTTCCGTTTAGTTTTAAATGAGTCCAGTTTCCAGTGAGCCATGTTTCGCGATGACAATTAATAAAGCCCAAGGTCAGACAACTAAAAGTTGTGGGTGTGGATCTAAGTATTAGCGGTTTTTCGCACTGTCAGCTTTATGTGGCTCTATCACGTGTTAGCATTCCTAACAGCCTGTATGCTTTGATCCCCGATGGCTATACGTCTAATCCATACATCCATACACCCATACATATTATATAAGATTTTGTCGTGACTGACTGCCTGACTAACAGACAACGCACAGCCTAAACTGCTGGTCGTAGTGACTTGAAATTTGGAGGGTGTGTTTGTCTAAATGTCTAGAGGTTGTACTAAGAAAGGGTTTTTTTAAAATTTAATTCCTAAGTATGTGAAAAGGGATGAAAACGATTGTATGAATCTTCTTCATTTTTTAACTTACAGTTTTGAAATTTTGTTTTGAAATACTTCTATTTAAATAAAATATATCCTTATAATTTTATTTTAACAGTGTAGGATTTAGAGGGGTGAAATTAGGGATGACATATTCTATACAAAGATCTTTAGCTTTTGAAGCTAGCGACTTGAAATTTGCAGGGAGGGGGAGGGAGGGAAAGAAGGGAGGAAAAGGAGGAATTAAGGGGAAGGAGGAAGGGAGGGGAAAGTGAGAGGGAAGTGATGGATAAGTGAGAGGAAAGTGATAGAGAAGTGAGGGGGAAGTGAAGAGGAAGTGTGGGGAGAGTGAGGGGGTAGTGTGAGGTAAGTGTGGGGGGAGTGAGGGGAAGTGAGAGGGAGTGAGGGAGAAGTGAGGGGTGAGTGAGGGAAAAGTAAGAGGGAAGTGAGGGAGACGGGAGAGGAAGGGAGGGGGAAGGGACGAGGCAAAGAAGTTCTCGAATGGTGGAAAAAGGGAAGGGAAGGGATAGAAAGCGATAGGAAGGAAGAGGAAAGGGGAAAAGGAAGGAGAAGGAAGGGGGAAGAGAAGGGAAAGCGAGGAGGCAAGGTAGAGGGAAGTGAGGGAAAGGGCAAGAGATGCTGGAGGAGGGGCAAGGGATGCTGAAGGAGGTGAAGAGCAGAAGGGGGAGGGGAGGAGAGGAAAGAGGAAACTGTGGAGAGTGGAGAAAAAGGGCGACAGGGAAGAAGGGGAAGGGGAAAGTTATTGTAGTGAAAATTTGCCTTTGTGTATTGTATATTGTTTTTACGAGGGATATCTTTAGGTAGGTGAAAGAGGATTTGTATGAATGGGAGATTAAAAATAGTATGAAAAACAGTATTTAAACAATATAAAAATGTCTATTGGAAAAAACGATATTCACGCGAGTGAAGCCGCAGGCAAAAGCTATCTATATACATAAAAGCAAAAGGTCACTCACTCATCACTAAATCTCAGAAACAACAAGTGCTAGGAATCTCAAACTTTGCATGGTCGTTCCTATTAGGATATAGGTGCTCACTTAGACGGAATTTTGCGAAATCCATCCCCTAAGGGGGTATAAAGGGGTGGCAAAGTATGTATGGAACTTCTATACTGTTTATAGTAGAATTACCAAATTACTAGAAAATACTCTTTTTTTAATATTCAAAAACCACCCTTATTAAGTGGGCAAATAAGAGTCGCAAGTTTGTGTGAAAGTGGTTTGTCAGTTTTAGCGGTAGCGGGTTTAATCTGGATTCGCCACAGAGACGGATAATACTGATATTTATTACTGTTACTGTTATTATAAAATCAGGCACGCAATATTCTCATAGAGGCACCCATCAGAATTTTAACGCGGACGAAGTCGCGGGCAACAGCTAGTAATATATATTTTTAAAACGACTTGTGCAATTCGAGCAATTCGATTCGATTTGATTTGTACACTTTTGATATTTCATTAGATACTATTTTTTCAAGATCATAATATTAAGTTTTAATGGTATTCTATTTTCCTATATTGCTCTCAAGATGTTCACTGTTGTTCTGCGGCTAACTGTACGTTTGTAAACCCTATGAATATAATTGCAAAGAGGGAACATACTAACGCAACTTATCAAATTACTGAATTATTTATATTAGCTACATCAAAGGCTTTGCATTTTATTATTAGAAAGCATTTCATAATTGTCAGACAAATGACACCCTGCTGTATATGGTAAGAGTACGCTTGAAATTAATTTAAATAATAGCTAAATTGTATTTGCAAAACTAAAGCTGGTTGTTTATTACGATGTCAATACATTATTTTTTTATATAGATAAAATTAAAAGCCAAATATACAGCCCGTCTGATGTTAATCTGTTATGATATTTTTAAACATTTGCAATATCAGGGTTACAACACTCACGCCTAAGAATAACACATAATAATAACAGAATTGCATGGCTTGTAAAAAACTATTGTGGTTGAAAATTATCTGGCATTGTACCAAACTTAATAAGGCCTTGCAAATAAAGCGCATCATTTGACGCTATATCTCGCTTTTTTACGGCTCTGTTTATTTCATTATCATCATCATTATATTAGACGAAAGACATACATAGGTAGGTACATACATAATATAGATCCATACGCACGCTTCAAAAACATTATACTCTCTAAGATTTTTAAATTATTATTTTTTTAAATTAAATTATTATTTACTTTTAGATAATGTTTATTTGCTAGATTTATCTACGTTTTCGAAAATTATTGTCGCTATGACTTACCATAGCACTCCCGCAGTGTTAGTAAAGGCAGTTATTCGGGGAGGCGCGTCTATGTTGATAATTTTCTCAAAGACATTCCCATCATAGTCGCGCAGCAACGCTTTGTTAACTCTTTAAGATGTTTAACATTCCGTAAATTACTTCTTTGACACGTTTTAAGGGCTTCTTACAAAAATATTTTAATAAATTCATTGTTAGCGATACTTAACACGACAAGACTTAAACGACAGAATAAGTTAATATTTTCATTTTGCTAAGAATATTTGCGACATATAAAAAGAGAGTCATTTTTGTTTCGTGTCGACGCTACATTGATATATATATCCTATGTCATTTCTACAATTGGTGCGAATCTATTGACACCTCATATGCTAAAATCCGTTCAGCTATTTAGGCTGTAGAACGTGCTAAAAAATGGACATACATACTTATACATACGCTTGAAAAACTTATTATAAAGTTAATAAGGTAATCAGTAGAAACACTCCTGAGTGCATAACCATAGGCAAAGATAATTACTTCAAAACTTATAGTTACTAGTATAGACGATAATGCTTTGATTACCGCAATGCATACGAGCATACATACGAGCAAGTCGAATGGTCCAGTGGATAAGGTACCCGTTTCGTAAACACGAGGTAGTGGGTTCGAATCCGGGCAAATATCAATGTGACTTTTCAAATCATATGTACTTTCTAAGTTTATCTTGAACATTTCTCAATGACGGTGAAAGAAAACATCGTGAGGAAACCTGGGCTTAAAAGTCTGAAATTGCCAATCCGCCTTGAGCAAGCGTGGTGATTAATGCTCATGCCTTCTCTATATGAGAAGAGGCCTTTGCCCTGCAGTGGGACAGTAAACAGGCTGGTATTATTATTATTATTATTATTATACGAGCATAACATTGTACGAACGATTTTAGATAAGTAGATTTTATCTACTTTACCTACAGTCCTTCATGAACGAATATCTTGAGAAATGAATACCGTATGTTCATGTATGTTTGCTCATCACTGACTACACGTTTAGAAATGAACATAATACCTATGATACCACGTTTATTCCAAACAATCCTAATAATAGTTCGATACACTTACACCGACGAATTACACCGACCGTGGTCACGGGCTGACTCAGTCAGTCACCTTATGATAATTTCTAACACGAGTAGACCCGTTTAACAAATAAAGTTACTAACGATGAATGTGCACAATCTCTTAAAAAAAGACTCATGCTACATTAAATACAACGTCTTTGCTATATTTAGGCTTGTAGTCAAAATCTCACTGTAACTCAATAGCCAGTTTTTATTGGCCGTAAGAGTTTGTGAAACACTAGAACATTTCAAGATAAAAGCCATATTGACGGACGCTAATCATGATGCTCTTAAGTATCCTAATAGCAAACAGTAGGAAATGTATAGGTGATTAAAGCGATAAGTATTAAGCTTTTTTTGTGCATTGTAGATAGATTGACAGTTTTCTATTGAGATTGTCGAGTTAATGTGCGACTTATTTCAGGAATAGGTACACGTGTTACTGCCTCAAACAAGTCGAATAGGTCATTACGAAGATGCAGTGAAAGCAATCCCGTCGGATAGTCTCTGTTTGTATTTGTACTTAATTATTTATTATTATATAAACTCTCATCATTTTTTTAGCACATGGGCCATGTGATGAGTCTTCCAAGCATACAATCAAAATAAGAACATAAAGTCATAAAGAAATACGTAAGGTTGTATCATATTCATATCATGGTCAAATATTGTAACTGTCGAATTTCGACCAGAGGCGTTACGAGTAATAAGTAATTTCTATTAGTTAAAACTCTTTATTAGGCTAGAATTGTTCAACATCTTCGAGTCCTTTGTATTGTCTTTTTAACCGACTTAAAAATAAGGAGGAGGTTTCTCAATTCGACCGTATATATATATTTTTTTATGTGTGTTCGCGGATAACTCCGTCATTTATGAACCGATTTTGATGATTCTTTTTCTATTGGAAAGGAGATATCCCAAGGGTGGTACCATAATAAGGAAACCAGGATCTGATGATGGCATCCCAGAGAAATCGAGGGCAACTTTCAAAAATCGTACTGACAACTAGTGCATTTGTTATGTTTTTCATTAAGTATTTTAAGGCACTACAATTTAGTGAAGGTTTGGAGTCAATCTGATAATGGAGCACAAAGACAGTCAAGGGAACTCCTTAACTATTTACAGCAATTAGTTGGTGTTTGAACTTGATTCATTTCTAATAATGAGAACTTTGCACCCGTATGGGTTTTAAGTGCCATTACAGGTGACCATAGATAGTCGAGAGAATTCCTTAACAGCAGTCATGTCGGGCTTACTCCATACAGTTCAATGTGCCAAAATGTTTAGTGTGTACAAAAATAATACCTAAGTAAGATTTAGGTCTACTCATCACTAAAAGTAGGTACTTACGTAGTAAACACTGATGTTTTTATCACAATGTTTTCCGTCCCCATATGGCAATAGTATCAACGATAAGCTTGTATGGTTGATAGTATTTATGTTTAATTAAAGTAATATTTGAAATTGTCCATTTAGTACCATAATTTAATATAATATTGAATGTGCCCTTTCAAAGTCATACTTAATTATTAATGCAAAAAACCCACAGAAAATTAACACCAATGTTAACTTAGGCTAGACAAATAAATTTGAAGTTCGCATCGATGGTAACAAATTACTTGATATAGTATCCTTAACGACGATACTTCAGTACGCCCACCTGCCACGATTTTTTGGCTAGGGAGGCGGGTTTGCGTGTAGGCGGGGCGGGATGTGGGCGGTTATACGCCTACTATAGTGCCCCGCCCACTGGCTGACACTTCAGTCGCCAGCGAAGCGTCGTCCGCGATGATACTGTTGAAGGCTGTCATGTCTCAATGTATAGGGTAGCTTTTAGGTTAGAGCAATACGTTTGGTACTTTAGTCCTATGCCAGTACTTAATACGTATAATACGACGTACTGGCTGGTACTACGTATTTAGTAAAATTATGAATAAACTAATTATATTAGTACTTTATTAATTACTTAGCAATTTTTGTTTATTAGTCTTATATGACTAGTTAAATAAAATATGGAAATTACTTTAAAGATATTTGAAGTCGTATCAATATCATATCAGCCGAAAGATGTCCACTGCTGGACATAGTACAATAAAGTAGGTAAATAGTAGATAAATATCATTTTATCAAAACATTCAAAGCAAGTTGTACGTATTCGTTTGATTTTTAATTAGACTTATACCCAAACTATTATGTGGACGAGTTTAAGTCGGCTTTGAAACACCTACAAAGTTTACTTTAATATTGCACTTGCAATTTAAAAACAATTAGGCATTATTATTTTTATCTCGCCAATGCCAAGTGTAAGGCTCATCGATAATTGACTGCAATATTTTATATAATTGAATACACGAGACGTCAATCATTTGATGAAATTCTGAGACTTGTTCTTAAATATTAGGTAATCTTGTTTAGGTTAAACATGAACGACACTAAGTAGTTTACAAAACTATATTTTAATGTAAATGAGTTTGCAAATTAACATACGCTTTAACTCATAGCTAGTGGTCACTATAACATTAGAAGATTTTATTTATTTTAAGCACTGCTTAGAAAAATTCCGTTGCTGAACGCTAGGTAGAAGAAAATGTGGCAAAAGTAGTTAAATTATTCTATCTTTCTTTTTTCAGGAATACACTACTTTCACACTTTTAGCCGTACCTACCTTCTATCGTTGATATGTATGCTGGAAGATTTTTTTTGAGTTAAGCTTGTTTTTAAATATAATATTTACATTGTCATGTAATTTTAATGAATTTATATTCCTCATTATGCAAAATAAAGGTCAAAGGTAAGTACCAAATAAAACATATCAATGCCTTCTGTAACGTGTTATCGAAAAGAAATCACACAACGTACCTACATATTTTTTACGTATAATATTAATACATCACACTGACAAAGAATTAGCAAAACTAATTACCTAGTTAAAGTACATATTTTGATTAAAATAATGGTTTAAACTTTAGTTTAGGCATTGCTAAGTTAAAACAACAAGGAAAATAGTAGATATTTACATCAAGTTATTGTTTTGAAATTAAAATTTATAACTAACGCGGCATCTGTTCTGTAAAATTAATTAAAAATGTCTTATTAAAAAACCAAGACTGAAGAAAATGGATGATTATTACGTATAATGCAGTTGGTTGCGTTTTTCCTCGGTTATCAGGCCCGTATTTCACGTTTAATCTGCAATGATTAATTAAAATGTCAGCCGAGGGCGAACCTTCTCTTTATATATCATAATATTGTCTTAGAGACACTTTATTTTTATACAGGGAGGGATTTCAATTGAAAAAAACTAAAGACAAAGAGATTTAATTGAATCATAATTTTCTTACAGGAAAAGATGCCATGGGCATAGATGTAAAAGCACCTACGTGAGGAAGACCAAAAAAAGACGAATGGATAATGTGAAAGAAGACATAAAAAAAAAGTGTTCAGATACAGCGGTTAAAAGAGAATAGAAGGAAAAAAACGACAGTGCGTTTTTTACGTAAGCTCTGATCAACGATGAGTAGTCTATGACTAAAGTGACAGAAGAAGAACGTGTTTGTTATTAAATAACTATTATAGAATATTGACTGGCCTGTTGATGTAGTGGTTAGTGACCCTGACTGCTAAGCTGGAGGTTGTGGGTTCGATTCCCACCCAGGACAAACCTTTGTGTGATGAGCATGATTGTTTGTTCTGTGTCTGGGTGTAATTTATCTATAATATGTATGTATTTACAAAAAAAAAAATGTATATAAGTAGTATATCAGTTGTTTAGTACCCATGACACAAGCAAATATAATTGCTTAATTTGGGGCTAAATGGCGCTGTGTGCATGTGGTTAGTGGTAGTGGTAGTGGTGGTGGTAGAACTTTGGAAATAGTAGCAGTTTACAATTAAATAAGTAGAAAAAGTAACCAACTTTATATTTATGGTGGGTTTGCCATAGCATCAAGTAAATAAAAAAGCGCCTCACAGCTACCGATAGTAAGTACTACTTTTAATTTCATTTTAGTAACTCTACCATTTATAATGTGACACGTAATAAACAAAGATAATTATCTACAGATCTTTATACTTGGTGATAGACAATTTATAGTAATTATTGTGATTTAGTGCTCCAATCATTTAACTTCTCACTTTGTAACTATAAATACCTACGTAGGTAGCACAAACTTCGGTCCCTTTCCTATTATTTCTGATCCCTATTGTCATTTTATTTCCTCGTCGACTTCGCTTTTAACGGATTAGACATGTTTCTAAAATATTTAGAGAACACAGCATTGTTCATAAGCTACGGTAATCAAATCACATAACGACGTAACAAGTCTAATACCTACTTGTATAAGATTTACGTACTTATACAAGTAGGTATTGGTATTATTACGTACGTAGGTATTTTGCATAAAACGTATCTAAATACGTCCCTAGACAGAAATTAGCAAAAGTAATTCATTAAGCATTCGCAAAGATTGCGCTAAGTCCTTTATTTCAGTGCGGGCTTGCAGCGAGTGCGGCGAATATTTTTTAATTCCGCGGCATTATCATTGTCTACTGTTGATTTATGCCCGGCAAGTCGACGCTACGCAAATAAACCGAGATAATGGCCCTTTTTAACACCTTCATTAAAATGTACTACAGTTAATTGATGTGGATAATTATGTGTCTTCATTTTGTGAATTGTGGATTTTTAGGCTTTTTAATTTAAGCTGAGCTGAAATTTAAGCTGTGTCTTGTTAAGACATCAAGTTAATTATAATCGAAAGAGTTGGCAGAGTTATGTCACACAATAGTTTAGTCGGCTATAATATGTACGTATTTTATACTTTTGCGAGGGGCGATTAAATGGATTTTATCAACGTTCCATCTTAAAATAAAGTTGCCTTTACTCTATTTTGGTGTATTTTACACAACACATTGTTCGCATAGACAAGTGACCGTCTTTGTATTTACAACTAGGCGATCTGTTGAAGCTACATACAACTTTCCACTCTAAAAGCTTTAGAGATAAAAATAATTATTTGCGAATTTTCTCTCTCTCTCTCTCACTCTCACTCTTTAATGTTTATAAAGCTTCAGATATTATGTATGATCAACCACCTACTTAACCCAAATAGCAAACAATGTTTTGATAATTTTCGTAGCGATTGAATAATATACCTACACAAATAATACGAGTTTTTATTCTTATAAGAATTTTTTACAAAGAATATAACAATCGCTTTTACACCTTACTTTGAACTACAACCCCACATGTTATTTCCCGAATATCAATGCTTTAAGATAACCTGTTTCTATTGGCAGTTGGGTAGTTCCGGTGAGTTAATGGTGCCGATATAAGGTCGGGCAGGACCCATCTCTTTCATCCTTATCAGTGAGATGTCTTGGTCGCGAAATTGTCGCTTAAAGACACTTGAGTAGTTTTATTTATTTGTAGTAATTATAAGTTCAGAAAAACATTTTTGATTCAAAATGCTAACAGCTTACCATGAGGTTGCCCGTAATTTAGACAAAAAGGATGGTTTTTCAACATGAGATCTATGTATACAGTAGGTATTAAATACTATTAATTATTATTATTATCTATTCATAAAATTGAACTATGAACTCTAGAAGTTTATTTATAAAATCGTTAAGTTATTAAATGTCTGTTAATATTTTCAACTTTTCTTTAACTACTTAAACAGCGTGCAGCAAATTCAATAAATAAAAAAATTAAGCTTTATTTTTTATTTTACTTGTGACTTAATGCCATTTTTGTTACCCTAGCATTAAAATTCCAAATAAATACCTATTGAACTAAAATCACAATATCCGTCAGTCAACATTTGCTTGGAAGAATGTTGCCAGATGTCAGATTAATTTCAATTAAATAATTGTAAACGATTTAAAATAGCGATTTATCGAATCGATTCTGATTGTTTAATGTATTGTTTTTTGGAATCACGGTTTCTAGAATTTGTAATAAGTAAATATGCATGCTTTTGCTAAGATTAAATACTAAGATGAGTATTTCCAGTAAAAAGCACGAACAAGTAGATATACACAAAGTTCTAACGAATGTTTTTTAAAGATGCGTCAAAATCAAAAGAATTTTGAACTTGATAAAATTATTTTACTACTCAACCAAGCGAAGTAAAATCCGTGTTAAATATGTTTTTATTTTTTTAGTTATTAAAAAAAGTTAAATAAAAACAAAAACGGTTACCGTATTATACATTTACTTAATTGTAAACAAAAATGCTTATTTCTGATTTAACATTCATTGAATTAGTTTAATCTAGTAAAACATACAACAGTGACAGAGATAGCCGTCTTTGAAAACGAAAACAGATCAGTATGAAACTAATGATGAATAATGTTACGTTTCAACTTTGATTTCTTGTACAGCCATAAGGTAAATTATACTTCAATCATTATACCTAAAGATACAGTACAGCAATACTAACAGCAGTGTTTCGCCTATGCAACTGGAATTGTAATTGTCTTGTACGACATTCGCTAGTATCGCACATTAGCCACATTAGGTTGATAAATAAGTACCTACCTACTCTTAGGCACCTAACGGAAAATATAAAAATTTTTTAAATCGGTTCATAAATGACCGAGATATGAGGTAACAAACATACAAAAAAAAAAAACATACGACCTGAATTGATAACCTCCTCCTTTTTGAAGTCGGTTAAAAATATAGCTTATTTTTTAAATATATTGAATTTACAAATCGTAAATGAAAATTAATTTGGAAGGAGTCAAATCGTATATAACCGCAATTTAAACAACAATAAATTTGATTTCTCTTAAACTTGCATAAATATTTGTGAATTATTTGTAGAATGCAAAACAGTATTTTTTTTGTCTAAGAAATGAAATTAAAATCACTAAGACACAGTAATTTTGATATGGGCCCAAAGCTCATAGAATTGTGGGCATTCTCCTTTAAAATGAAAAAGAATTTTATAATTCCTGAAAATTTACTATAATTTATTATAGTGTTTATTGCTAATAAGGTTATTTATATGTATATATTTATAGTATAGTTATATATTATAGTGAGTAATAAGTATATATGTATGGTATAATATATGAATACAAATTTATTTATGTATGTTTATTTTATACTCTTTGTAATTGTTTGGTTAAACGTGCACCTACCACAATCATCTCTGCATCACCTATAGGTTGGCTGGTAGTGAAAGCCATTTGGCATTAAGCCCTCCTACGTACACGTAGTGCATAAAGTTTAAATAAATAAATAAATAAATAATTCATATTAACAACTCACCCAATCACAGTATTCAGTTTCAGTGCAAACCTGTGTTCATCGAAGTCAGCCCTCAGCATTGTTTAATTACATTGTTGAAAACGCTAATTTAACACTAATTAATTAGTTAACAAATAACGTCGGTCTGAATCTACGTCGACATCGTTATTGAATGCTCGTAAATAACAGAATACATGACACAGCTTTGAATTTTTTATCGGATATGACCTACCTTTCGTGTATTTCGGATTAATGTAATACTAGCTACGTTATGAGAACTATTTGTTTGTATGAGTAGAACTAGCTTGCCTTGCTCACTGCTCTGCTCCCATCGCCAGTAGCGTGATGTTACATAGTCTATAACCTTCATCGAGAACAAGGCTATCATACGCAAAAAGACTTTTTTTAATCCGACCGGTAGTTTCAGATATTAGCGCGTTCAAACAAACAAACAAACTTTTCCGTTTTATATAATAGTATAGATAGGCGAGATAGCTGTATTATATGACGTAGTTGTAATATAGAACACGCGACGTCGCATCGCCGTCCTGTTCCACTCGCTGGAACGAGACAATTTTGATCCTACATATCTCTTTAGACCGAACTATATGATCCCTAATCCGGTAAGTTTCTTTGTTTTTCTATTTGAAATGTGTTTTATTTCTGGAAGGAGAATGACGGCCACGAACCGAAAATGGCAGTAGAAAAGTCAATAAAAAGATAAAAATAAATATCTATCATCATCATCTTTGTTGTCAAGAAATGCGCTTTGTATTTTATAAACACAGAGACATTCCCCTCGAATCAAAACTTTCGTCATCAATTCACAGTCGCAGCGAGTTTCATTTATATCCCAACGAATTAATTGCCAGAGCAAGGGCTTTTAGCTCCAGCCCCATCGACATACAGTTTAGCAAACACGTGAGCTCTCGAGAGCTTGTGTGCTAAAACTGCATCCTAATTATGGTGCATTCAAAGTGGGCCGCCAATTTGCCGCAGGTTGAACTCTGAGTGTGCAAAAACTCTAATTAAGGTAAATAATGTTTATAATTAAAATAACACTCGTCTCTGTACGAATCATAGCGGGGTTTCGAACAGGCGACGCGTGTAATCCGACCACTTCGCCTTGTGACTATTTTTTTGTGTGCACCAGGGTGTCTTCTTTGCTTTTTGTAGCGGGGTCTCTATGCTTTTTATTGTTTAGAAAGTTAAAGCAGAATTTATGATTTTGAATTAGCTGCTTAAATTTAAAACACGTATCAGTATAAGCTATATTTGAATTTTTTGTCTTATTTATGTAGTTATGGTGTGGTTACCGTTGGTTAATAGTGTCTGGGGGTTTGAATTACAATTCAAAGAAATTATATTGCATGAAATACAATGCACAAATAAAACAAAAAAAAAAAACTGAAATTTTGCACTCATTTAAGCGCCACGCGTACAATGGAAAACCTTTTGTTTGTTTAACGGAGACCGATGGTGAGACAAACAGTACTAGTTACAACCAGAAGTGGATACATTAAAGAAATATACAGATAAAGCAAAGAACTTTAAAATAACTAGTTCTAAGTATGTCGTCAAATCCACGTGCTACACAGTCAGTATCAAGCACATTATCATTTTGAAAATTAAATTGAGCCTATAATTTTTTACTTCTAGCAAAAATGTACTTGTGAATAGTTTTATTATGTTTCGATATTACGCTTTTTAAACATATGTGAGTAAATAGGTAAATTGAGGATAAGCATTACGTATCCTAAGTTTTGTAGGCAACCATTAATGGCTTCTTCACCTTGTGCTTTGCTAACCCTTCCAGTTTTTCTTTTTTAATTAACGAATCCGTGCAAAGAGTTTTAAAATAAACATGTAGGTACTAACAAAATAAATTATCCTCATCCAAAATACATTCAAGTAAGTCTGAAATCACTTAACTAACAATAATTAACTTTATTTACATTTTGCCTTCTGCAATTGCGAAACCCTTGCTAAGGATGGCGACACATTCAGTATTTTTTTGGTTTTCTTTTAACGGTAGCTTTGACTACAATATTAGGTACGAATTTACAATTTTCGTAGCCAAAACAATTCCTTTTATAATTTTTAGAATTGTTTTGGCTACGAAAAAATTCAAACTTCACAGAAGATGAGATCCGCAGTGCCAAGGAGCATACATCGTTCAACATGAGCGACCGAATGCCATCTCGTCGGAGAGATGAAAAAGGGGCGCAGAGTCTTTAGGACATATTCAACTTGCTGAAGGTGACCGACCCGATGACGTGCCGACTTTCGTGGCTAAGGAGATGAGGAGACTGCCCCCTGTCACGTTCGGCCACGTCGATGTCACCAAACTCTTGGAGGACATAACGTCGCTGAAAGCAAGTCTGGCCGATGTGATGCTGAAGTTTGAAGCCTCACAAGCAACCATCGCTGATCTACGTAACGAAGTTAAAGAGTTACGAAATACTATATTGGTATTTAGGTCAGCCGAGGCTTCAAACGTAAATAGGAAACGCAGAGCATTTGTGTGTTCACCGGCAGCAAATTTCGCATCAGTGATATCTGAAACGTCGCCGTCCGTAGTCGCGACTGCGTGCAGTGACCCCGTTGTCCCCGCGCGCCTCGTCGTCGCCGCGCGCTCCGTCGTCCCCGCTGCGCCCGCTGCACGTGTCAGCGTTTCGTCATCTCCTCGACGTGACTATGCGCGCGCCGTGACTGCACTCGCCGCAGTAGAAAATCAGGGTGCCAAAACGGGGAACAATAAAGAAGAGGACTCCACACCCATCGCCACTCGAAGCTGTGTTCCGGATGATGATGGATTTGTGAAATTCCAAAAGAAACGTAGGAGTCCAACCTGCAGAAATAAGTGTGGTACAGCACCCACAGGGCCCAACTTCCTGTTGAAACCTGCAGTACCCACTATTTTACTGTATGTCTCACACCCACATCACTCCACAACGACTCAGAACTTCGTGGAGTATATCAAGGTCAAGACCACTTACATCGTGAGGGTGGAGCCTTTGGATTCACGTCACAGCGTGAACTTCAAATCGTTCGTGGCGCGTGTGCCGACAAAGGCCTTGAAACCTTCACCATAGAAGATTCTGGCCGAAAGACGTGGTGTTCCGGCGGTTCCGGGGCAGGCTGCGAGACAACGGAACCAAAACCGACCGACAGGCACAATGAAAAGATATCATTGATTTAAGTTATATTCAATATATATATTTTAGGTTAAGGTATTTATTAATTAATTTTAATTTAAATAGTGTGTAGTATACTTATATTATAATGTATGTATGATAGTCTGTAAGTAAAATAAAAAATTATACTATACCTATTGAAAAATTGTAATCCCGATGGTACCCAAGATACAAGCACTAGCTTAGTTTGGGACCAAAGGGAAACTACTTATTTGTAATAAAATGTAATTTATATTTATGAAATAAATTGAATTGAATTGAATTGAATTTTATAATATAGGCGCAACGGTAATTCCTTTGGCATCTTTTAAAACTCTATTATGAGTAGATAATAGTGAACATTCATACCTATATTCGCTTTAGCCCCATGTTAGTATCAAACATATTACAATATGTTTGGCAAGATATTATGATGAACCGTATTAGGTATTTTAAGCCTCTAATTTTTTCTGGTTCACATTGTCCAAAAAACTCATCACATACATAATAACTACTTAAGTTCACATAAAAAACAGCTCACCTCAAGAGCTAAAACATTTCTCATATTAAAATAATTCTATTACAAAAGTGCACTTTAATAGCCAGTCTCCATTGTGTACCAAACTCAACGGAGTGGTTCCAGCGGACGTGTAATTAAAACCATCCTTTACTGATTTATCGCGTCCACAATTTATTCCTTTATCTTTGTTCGGACCACTAATATATCTTTATTCAGCTTTGTAGATAAAATTAGCGAATTTGTTCGTTAGGTACTCTGCTCCTTGCCTTTTGCTTCCCTCCTTTGCGTTTCAGTAAAGGGTTGCCGCAGATAATATTTTTAGGGAAATTTATGTTCGGAGATCTAGTCGGTTTTAATTTAGTTATGTTTACAGAAAGATATATAATTGTTTTGTGGAATATGGAACAGAAATGTTTCTGAATAATAAAGCTGGAGACAGTATTAGTGAATGCTAATTAAACCTCGGTCCTGAAGAAATTGTTCTTTATATATTACTGTATTCTACCTTTAATTAGGTTTTACTAATGGAATGTAACACTTCGGAAAAAACAGACATTCGGATTGTTAATCTATTTTATCCCAAATGTCTTTTAACCTTAATTTCATTACACAACTGTGATAAGCCCTTAAAAAAATACTTAAACTGTCGACTTTTAAAAGTAAAGAGAATAAATCAAAATTAATCACAAACGTCAAGGCTAGTTTATCAACTATTAAAAGAACGTTAAACATTCACATTCAGGCTTTATCAACATTAATCCAAAGCACGGCTATTGCATGAAATATGCCGCAATAAATCTAAAGGGCGATTTATTAAATTTTTCATGAAGTTGGCCATGTTTAGTACTCGATAAGGAGATTAATAATTCACAAGTTTACGGTGTTTAGCGAGGCTTTGTTGCATGGCGGCGCTTTATCGTTGCGATCTCGCAGCGAAATGGCACCCTGGAAAATGCATCTACAGCCTAGATTTGACAAAGTTGGATAAGGGTTTTTAAATTACATTTAATCTGATACTACATCTGTAATAAAGATTGACTATAAAGAATTTTGAAATACATTAAAGCGATAGAAATTTTATGTTTGAACTTGCCAATCTTGAAAACCAAATTAGTGATTTTAAAGTTTCTTTAATTTTTTTTATTGTCGATAGTGGCAGACTAGCAAACAGCTCACGTGATTGTAAGTGGTAACTTTCGCTCATGGACGACTGAACAATGCCAGAGTGAAACCGCTGCCTACCGTGAAGGGTGTGGGGTACGTTAAAGGATTGAGGGAAGTGAGGAAAAAGGGAAAAGTAAGAAATTGGAACTCCGGCACTCTCACTCACCGAACGAAACACAATAGTACGAATAGTACCTACTAGTCTTACGTCGATCTTTTATGAGAGAGTAGTAGGAATTGCCCGGATCGACGGGCCAGTACTCCCCGGTCGATCCGGGCAATTCATGCTGAAACTAGCGTGGATCTACTACAGTAAAAATATATATTTATTTATCGAAAATATTTTTTTATTTCTATTTTTTTACGGTCAAAATGAAGTTTAGAGTTATTTTCCTTTAATCAAGATCTTAATAAAACGTAACGTTAAGATATGGAACCTTTTTTGTAAACAGGAGACCTAACATTGATTGGGCAAACCTGAAAACAAATGAGTTTCGTAATAATAGTTTCTACAAAATTGACAAGGACTAATAGTTGCAATTATTCTAAGAAACAGCCCTAGTAAAGATATCATAAATTTTACGATAATATTGTTGTTAATATTTTTATACATTTCAAAGATTTACAAAAGTTATTCCAGTATATGATAGTCCAAGCGTCAGGTTGAAGGTTGCAGCCGGCAACAATGTTATGACACCTAATATACTCGAAGCACGCGATCCATGCTCCCTTCACTACTGCTTAATGGTTGCTGAAACGGTTGAGCGTGTTGAATGGCCGATTTGCGATTGATGCTATTAATCTACGGCAAAAAGTAATGCAATCGTACTGTAACAAGCCATTTTCTGCCTTTTGTTGAGGTTTAATTTACTTGTGTTGATTGTGTGAAAGATATGGACATGAGTGAAATGACGTTAAAGTTTCTGTGATGGTAGACTTTAAACTAAACTTTTTTGTAGGTTTAATTTATTTAATGTTTATATTTATTTAATGTTTATATTTATATTATAGTCCAATAATAAACTGCTAGATAAATTCGTTAATTAAACATTAGAAACACACGCACGCCCAACAAACCCAAGGGAAATAAATCTAAAAGTAGTAGATGGTAATGGTAATGGTAATGGTAATGGCTAATAAAAATATAAAATTTCTTAAAATAAATTCATTATTGATTATATATCCCATTTTTTAGAACATATATGGATCCGTCATTTTTCTTTGCACTCCGTTAGTTTACATTTAAAAGATGATAGTTTTTAAACAACGCCGCAATCTGATCTGTAGCCACAACAATAAATGTACCAGTGTTAATTAGTTTACAGTTCGTGACAATTCAAAAGTTGTTAATTTCCATCGTCTACTGAATGTCCGCAGGGCAGAATGTCCACCGACAAATATAACAAACATTTCATTAAAAGCCAACTGCAATTACGACAATACTTTGATACTGTCGCAACATATGTTTATGGGACTATAAACATATGTGCGACTATAAATATTCGTATTTGTATAGGTATTCATGTACACATTTATATTGTCACATTTTCTCAAATGTAATTATTCCTACAGTTGTTTTTTTTGTTGCCTACCAAAGTGTGTCCACTCTGCCTGTTGGTAAGCAGTTAGTGACATCCAGAAAATATGGACACCATTCCAAAAGCGTCCGAAACTGCTGGTATGGTAGCCTTCACTATGGCGGCTTAGTAAGATGCTTCACGCCCCGCAGAGAGGACCCAATAATTAATTGAAATTAATAAAGACTCATTATTATTTATTTATTTTACTACAAGAGTTTTAGAAGTCAGTAAAAGTGAGTTACAGACAGGTGATATTCTTCGAAGCCTTTTAAAATGCGCAAGGAATACCTTTGACAATCACTGCTAAAAGTAGTTAGACGCCTGAGAAGACTATCTGCAAGTGTAATGTATACTGTCGTGATTTTAAACTGACTGGACTAAATATTTACTCGCCTGGAAAAGCAGAGAAAATATAAGACATAAGAATATGTAATGGTAGTTTCTTATTGCATATGTAGCTACGAGAGTGTAGCTTATGACCTACGACGTAGAGTTAATGCTACGCAGCTGCAACACAACAGCAACAAGGATTTCATTATAGTTACTATTATATACTTACTTGATACTTACTATCTTGAGAACATAACAATTAAACCCATTAGTGTACAAAATTTTGTGTTACTTTCTTCTTTAGAAAAGTATAAAGCATTTTACGCAACTGCTATATCCGTCTGGTAGCGCCAACACTGGTACTCATTGGATACATATTTGTCCAACAACAGAACAACGCACGGTCCATTAATCAATTTTTGCATTTTTAATTCGCCTCTCATTATGTGCCTGTGAATTTCATTTCTGTATTGTTCCACCATTTTAAATGTAAGCCGGTTGGCCCTCCAAAACGCACATTTCCAAGTAATTTACAATTTATCATGTTGGCCTGCAAATGAGCAAATATTTTTCGTTTGTTAAGCCACTTGTAATTAATATATGTTAATTTTTTATTAAACTGCAGCTTGTTCAGTAATGGTGAAAGCTTTGGCTTTATTATTAATTAGTGCTTTATTAGTACGTAGTAAGAGTAGGTAATAACAGTTGTAGGGATTGTACTGAAAAGTACCTACTATTATAAAAAGTCATAATTATGAGCATAGTTTGATCTCTTCCGACCATTAAAAACTCTTAGTCTGTATACGTATACTTACAGACTACTTATTCATTTTATGAAAGAGCATTCTACATTCAATTCTAAATATGCCTGCACGTTATAATTTTAAATATAGTTCAACAATTAGGATATGTGAAAACTAACAGAACTAAGAGTCAAATAATTTCCAACTTTAAAGCGTTTTAGAAATGTACAATAATATGCGTTTTAAAAGTAGACGCTAACTTAAAATATAATGTAAATTAATATAATAAAGACAGCAAATTTCTTTAGCAGTTACAGCGAGAATTAACTGACTGCAAAAGACTTAATGATGGTTTAAAAATGAAACTGAACTAGTTAATAACTATGAAGGTGGGATTTCTTGTTATAGCTTCTCGTTGTGTGGGACGCAGATTTTAAAGCTGTTTGCAATGAGAGTAGTACGTTACGGCCTTTCATTTGTAATATACAAGTCGGTAGTCTATTAATATAATAATAATATAATAATAATAGTTTATTTTCATTTTCTTACGAGCTAGTTTACATAAATTAATGGGGTGCTCCTTTTAAGTAACAAAATACTTGTGTTAGGAGACCCCGCTCTTCACATTACTATTCTATTAAAAGTTAATAATTGTTGTTGATATTAAAATAACACTCATCCAGTATTATATTGGGTCTAGATGGCGTTGTGTGTAGTTGTTGAAATATTATTATTATTATATTATTAAATGAAGAACATAATTAGATGTTTTGCTTCTAAAGTCAATAGCTACAAGTATGAGTATTGCGCCAATATGTTCTTTTAATATTCACAATATGTTATAGTACATGTTTTTATTCTTTATGTTTGCTGCGTATGTCTTCCGAAAGATAATTAAATAATTATTAAATCATTCCAGCATTCAATACGTACTTAATAATCAGGAGTAGAGTAGAAACTTCTTAGGTATTATTTAAAAATCGGTTTTCTTTTTTTTTTTTAATTTTTTTTTTGATTTAGCTTTTTCCATGAATATCTTTGTTGCCTTTGTAAAACATAAAGAGGATAATTTTAAATACTAATGTTTGAATGTACTATCGAACCAACTAAATCATGAACCATTTTGCTGATAGTTCGCTTAAAACTGTCAAACTAGTAAGATCTACTGTGTTTAATGCACTTAGGACGTATTTTATTCTAACATAACAACAGTTTACTCAATAAAATGACTTGTCTAAATGATAACAAGCTCAACGTTGCCAAGGAAATCGATCTCGCATTTAGATGGATTGGCCAAATGAGTTTTTGATGGGTCATGATTCACTTATTTCGATAGTACAAAACATATATTCTCAACGTAACTTAAACGTCATTGTCAAAGCTATCAAACATGGTTTTACGATGAAATAATATACTTAATTACCCTTTTCACTGACATGCTTACAAAACTGGCATCAACTTAATTATAAAACAATTATAAATCTTGTACTAAAAGCGAATCTAAAATCAAATACAATATTTTTTTATTTTTCAACTCATAAGGGAGGTTGTGCTGCATAGCGCCGCGACAACGTTCCACGCAGTTAAAACATTTAATAAAATGTGACTCCACTCTGTTTTGCCACTTGTAAACATCAGAACTCAAGTGTCATTCACAATTTTGTATTGAAGCTCTGTGTTAACGTACATGTACTGTATTATGTATGTTCGTCGTATTATAATAAAAAAATATTTATGGGCAATAGTTTTATCCAGTCTACAACACGAAACCATTCCATATCTTCCCATTGATGTCGTAAGAAGTGACTTTGGGAATCCCAGATACTGTGCAGTAGCGCTTACCCATGTACTAAATCAATGCGCCCACTCATCAGCCTGCCAAGCTAAACCTCTCTTTGGGAGAGGCCTATGTCTTTGTAGTGAACATCTTCAGGCTAATGACGTACAAACTCTGTGACAGCGGTAACCACTGCTGCTATTCCGTAGAAACCACTTGCTTGACTGGACTTGACTGTGCCCTTGATGCCCTTGCTTGCTCATAGTAGTGTAATTTTTTATTCGTCCGGTGAGTGATACCGCCAATTACTTCCTCATCCTCTGCACGACGCTTCGTTGTGTTACTTGTGTTTTCTTAGCATTGTTTCTACAAAGAACACAACAGAGCGATGTTGTTAGATTACGGTTGCCACTTACAATAAGGTAAGCCATTGTTTGCCGCTGAAATTGCATAATAAATATATATTTCACGCATGTAAATGGGTTGCACGTTAATGCGGCATACATGCCACCGTAACGTTATAAGTTAGTTCATTTTTCATTAATTAAATTCACTTTATAGTAGTTAATTTTTATGAGCGTAAGATGTATTTAGTGGGATTGGAAAATGAAACTTTAATCGAAATCTTTTATTCCGAGACTAAATTGTTTATACTTATTTTACCTCGTCTATAAAAACGTTTCAATATTTTGCGATCAAATAACTAGAAAAAATATTGCAACATTCTAGTTTAAATCCATTCAGTTGCATAAAATTAATAACATTGTAAAGCGCGTAAGTCGTTCACTAAATATTAAATGGTTGTCCAAAATGAATTTTACTTTACATTTTTTGAAGCGGCTTCTCTTTGTAATTGATAAAGGCAGACGGCCACTACCCATGACATGTTGTATTTATGCGAATTTAAAAGCTTCCGACTCGTGGAGCTTAAATCTGAATTAATACCGCGTTTTTTGATCACCCCTATCGAAAATTTAATGGTCGTTATTTAATAATCAATTTGGAATAAATTTTACGTGCAGTCGAGATATATGTATGTGCTTTTACGAACTGTACTTGTAATTAACATGGTAGGTATTAACATTTACAATAATGTAGTCTGCGGCTTGGCTGGACTAAAATTTACTTGTCAATTACATTACATGTAGACGTTAAGGTTAAGGCCTAAACGCTTAATTCATCTTTAAATGAGGAAATGAACAACTTGTAGTGAAAGAAAACATCATGAGGAATTCTGGACCCACCAAGTAGGTAGACAAAAAGGAGCAAGAATAGCCAATCCATGCAAATTAAAAACTCATCTTTACCTTATTGCGGTTATTTCATATTTCTACTTCATGTTTCTGCACTAAAAACTGCAGTTAACAATTCATAAACCATACAGAAGCTACAGACTCAGTAAGAAAAAGTTAGTAAGTTCATTCCATGAGGCGATTACCACAGATAATAAAGTTGGGAGTTAACTCTCGAAGTCAGGAGCGGAGCGGCCAACTTTCCAACAATCTTTTACAAGTTAGCTGCATATGATTATTGTTTATCTCAAGGGATGTGGTTGTAATGCTTTTGCTTAGTATAGGTAGTAAATATTTGCGTAGTAATGCAAGGATAGGATATTATATATATATATATATAGTCTACTAAAAGACATCACGCTATCTAATGGTAAGCAGCTAATGGAGTCAATGAGTGGTAGTCACAATTCCTGTTGCTATCATAAAAAATAGTTTGAAGGTCTTTGCTTTCTCAGTGTGTCTAATCACAATTAGTCATTTTCCAAAGATACCAATAAAAATAAAAAATATTTTTTTTTGTTTTTATTCAATAGGTAGGTACTAATTTTAACTGGATAGATTTGTAGTCAAGTTGGTAATAACAAACGACATATAACTACAATACTTATAGATTTTAATTTCAATACTGTAGATAATAATATATAAGTATATTTGTAGTTTAATGTTGCCCAACATTTGCATGTCTACAAAATTATGCGTACGTGTTCTGTTCTGATATGTTCGCCAAGTAATCATTTGCCAACTCTAACTCGGCGCTAAACACCTTAATAATCATGACAACTTGTTTCAACGTGGGTACAATGCTAACTAGTCAGACGCAACTTTAACAAAACGCCAACATAATTATGACATTGAAGACATAGTAGCTATTGAAAATTTACTCATATTTCTTTAACAGTAAGAGTCATGCTATTTGGGATGAATTGTAAGGAGAAGTTTGCACACATGTACCCAAACTTAAGCTAACTTGGAGCTGTCAAATTTGTTTAGCGGTGAGGGAGGGCCGCTTAAGTTGCGAACCAGCGCCGCTAGCGTATAACTAAGTGCTTACTTACCTACAACTAAATTGTAACATTTGAGTTGTAAAATTAATGCTGCGATTTATGTGAGCCGACAAAGTTATTATTGGTTTGGTACATAACACAACTCCCCTATTCTCGTAATATTATTAAACTATTGAACGTTTTGTTTGCTGAAGGAAACCTCTCAGTAATAGTTGGTTTGTTTACGAGTGCTAGCCTACGATCGCGTAACATAATAAGCATTGCTCAGGATTCCCTGGTCAGAGTTCGAGAGAAGCCACGCAGGTGTGCTCGAGGGCTAATTACAGTAAGTTAAAAAACAAACGGTAATTCGAGACGTTCTATTTTTAATATTCAAAGTTCTAAACATTGGGCAATAATTTTAAATTTAATCAAAATGACTTTCTCAATTAATTAATTGGCCCCTATGTTTGAAAAAGAAATTACACATAATTTAGACAAAGAAATGAAAACATAGAAATAATGGCCACAAAGTACACACAGAACAGAATAGAATAGAACGCCAATCTAGGAACAAACTTTTGTGAATTACCAAATATTTCTCTTAGTTGGAATCTAACATACTCTACGTAACGGTGCGGAGGTGGCATGAAAGCTACCAAAACATGAAGTCTACCTAATGTCCTATACATCGCTGTATATAGGAGGTATTAAATTCTACAAGGTGTAACTGGTGCATGAACCATTATACTTTCGTGTCGATGATTATAGCCTCGCTTCTCGTCGAACCCTTTCCTAATAAAAAGCTATGATAAGCTGGTAGCACCTGCGCTACTACGTATATAAAAGTGTAAACGTATTTTTGTCCTAAGTACAAGCATATAACTTTTATAGACTTATATTACAGTACTAAGTACGAAATCTTGATGTTCTTACCCTATAATGGTATAGGGTAAGAACATCAAGATTTCTTGTAGGTTATTTCTCGTTCAAGTTGATGGGCAAGTAACAGCATCGGGTACTGAAGCCATGAAAAAATTATCTGGGTAGGTACAAACCTATAAGTATATAATAGGTACCTGACACCTGTTTTTGCTTGCAGTAGTTTTCTTTATGTGACAGTAGTCCATAGTTGTCTAAGACAGATATATCGCCCATACACCTATTCTTTGTAATTATTAGTATCAACATTAATTTATATCGCGTATTAATCACAGCAGCGTATTATGTATGTGTTGTATCGTTACTATATAGGTGTATAGATTTCAAATCATATGATGATCCAACACTTTTAACTATTAGTTGAATTTAAAACAACAAACTCAACTTAAAGTTTGTAGTAGAACATAAAACAAAATCAACAAGCCTATAAGGGTCGTTTCACGCTGCGTCATATTTCACAAAGTGCCCTAAGTTCAGCAGTTAACTCACACGGTTATGGCGCTGTTAACACGTGTTCGCTCTATATTGTTTGTGGAACTCATATAACTAAATCATCGACAAGAAAAAATGGCGCAAGAAAAGTTACTTTTGTTGTCATAAATTATTTTCTTATACATGCGAATATTCGACATTCGATTGGCAGACATTGGAGATCCTTTGACAAACGTTTGTATGCAATAGTAGACTTCTTTAAGCTGATGATGATGATTATGATGAAACACTTTTGTTTTTGATATTAAGCTGGCGTTTAACACGAATGGGTGAGTACTGAATGTGACTGTTTTCATCTTTTTTAACAGCCCATTATATTTCTACTACAAGAACAAGGCCTAATGAGGTAGAGAGAGTTTGGGCATAAATTAATCAATCAAATCGTGGTGCTCTAGAAAATACCTCGCAAGCAGTCAAAGATAGGTTAAGTACATTTGACGGAGGTGCAATGGGAATGTGTTTCAATGCTGGAAGAGAGGTAGTGATTTAGATTCCTAAACGATAAAATATAAGAAAATGTATAAATGAGGTACATAACAACTGCAATTGTATATAACGCGTAGCTGTTATCTAAGATTCCATTTAACAATGTGGCAAACAAAACCAGACTTAAAATTAATTCCAAAGAGGAAAATGCTCAAATCTCCGCCATCATTACAAAAGAATAAAAAAGTGAGTCTATATTTTCCGGTGAACTCGGGCACGAGCCAAACCGTATTTATGGGAGGCAAAAGAAAAACTTATGGTTTACTGTGGTTGGTTCCGTGGAATAAATGCTTTCATTGATCGCGGAAAGGTGATAACAGGTAAATTTTATAGGCACTTATTTAACGTTATGGTTAATCAATTTTAAGTGATATTAAAATTAAATGAAGATATCGTAAATGATCTAATAGATGTCGAATAATAAGATTTTTTAACGTATAATATTTTTTTTATTTTCTAGGACAAAGTGGCCGCAGTTGTTGTAATTATAACCTAAGTAGATACATAATTTTTTTGGGCCTTCGGGAGAATCAGGTAGGTAAGGTATATTTTGCATTCCAGCTTGATTTTGTGTGGTAAAATAAACACTATACCTATATTATTATTGTAAGTTTTTGTTCTGGAATAAAAAAGTTTTTATTAATTTTACTTTGTGTTTGATTTAAAATTTTAGATCTCAAGATCTCAACATCATTCCTCAATCGAGCGAGGAATAATTAATGTTGACTTTTTTTCCATAAAAACATATCCGATACTTATAATTGGGCAGTCTCTGTTTGTGCAAATCTTTTTACACATAAATTAAATATATTACAATATAATTTAATTTGCCATCTGCCTCTACATATGGTATAAACATGAGTACCTATCCTTTTTCAATTACTTGCTACTATATCAAAGACTTGTAAGTTTTGTGAACATTCATAAGAGGTAGAGTAAAACGTCACCCGGGGCGACGTGTCTCCTCTTCAGATCACTTTGTACTTAAACGGACCTTTATCGAAACGGGACTCACTGCGCACCGGACAAGGGTACTGTTATACAACGTAACTGAACGTATTTCAACTGAACTTTCACGTGTTAGCAGTGGATTAGGAATATTTTTAGAAAGTAAAATAATGCTTCTTCTCTCAATTATAGATACATTCTCGATTAAAGAATATTTAAATTGTTTATTTTATAAGAAAAATAAGGGTTTAACATTTTATAGACAGGCCAAAGCAGATCGCACTATGTAGTGAATTATCACTTACGAGTACAACAAAATATGTACAATTATAATTTCTGAAAGACGGAGACGGGAAGAGGCTCATTTTCAGCATTGGAATGCTGGAAATGAGCCTCTTCCCGTCTCAACTCTACTTTGAGTGGTCCAGAATTGCATCGGAGTCATACCTCTTCTCTGACCTTTACTTCCAGTTTGTGCAACGGGTATGAGCTCTGTAAGTGTGTCCTGCCCATAAAAAATTATATAAACTATCAAATGAAACCGGACGTTACAGGCTGCAAAGGCAGGTAATAGGTAACAGTGGCTGTGATTACACATCAAGACTACATTGGTAGTCAAATATTTAGGTATAAATCACACTGTTCTGCAAATCAACGCGGAGCACGTACCCGCAGGTGTACCATTGTATGCAAATAGTCCAATATTTCATTCGTAATTGGCGACGACGCTTCGTACGCTTCGATGCTGGTCAAAAGATACTATTGTACAACGTTTTTATTTTAAAACGTTACGCACAAAGTTACGTAGTAAGCCGTCCAGTGAAGACGTCTCAGACTTAGAGTCTCTGTCATTATGAATGGATGAAATGAAGCATGAACATCTTGACAGTATCAGTTCTAAACGAGCCGTTGGACAACAGAGTGGACGCCAAATGAAAATAGATTGGACATTTTTCATTTAATTCAAAAGCCTATATAATAAAATTTTGTAAATGTAATAAATATAACTTTTATTATAAATTCGAACATATTTTATTGTATAAAGCATATATAAAATGAAACACAAAGCTCAATTAGCAAAAATAATTCGATCGAATGCAACAGAAAGGGAAATAAGAGCTTCAATTATTTAATAAAGTAATATTTTCACCACGTACATATTTATATTAACAGAATTTGTGCGATATTTATTTTGTAGGCTTAAAAGGATTTCTTTATAATAATTAAGGATGCGAAAATTTAATATGATTTATAATTGCGTTAAGTCAAGGTAATTGACAAAAGCAAAGAAAAATATTTTTTACAGTCCAGAATTTACGTCACATAAGTCTCAATTACAACATATACCTACTGTTTTATCTGTCCTTCATACGTGTACCTAACACGTATGATACAAAGAAAAACAGTAACTTTAAAACCTAAAACTTGTGATTGAACTTTTAATATAGCCATCGACCTAATACTGCAATTGAAGCAATGCAACTAGTCACTGACCACGATTCTATGCAGTTAACCAAATTATTCACTAATAGTGCTAAAATGTAAACACTAATATAAAGAAATAAAATATTTATTAATTATTTTAATTTTATATTTAAGCATTTTAATGTGCGCTTGTTGCTCATAATGTAAAAGTAGGCCCAGTGGATAAGGCATCTGGTGCCTGGTGGATCTGGTAGTGAGTTCGAATCCTTACCAATGTACTTTCTAAGTTTATCCTGGGTACTTCTGACTTACAGTGAAGGAAAAACATTGTAAAGAAACCTGGACTCAAAATCTGAAATTGCTTAGCGGCCTTGAGCAAGCGTGGTGATAAATTCTCTTTACGAGAAGAGGCATTTGCCCCGCAGTAGAACAGTAAACAGGCTGGTAGTATTATTATTATTGTTGCTCCTCTTCGTATTGCGCTATAGAAACAGTAATCACGAATGCTACCACAATGTTTTGATTTCAAACGCGTTTCGCTACCCGTCAAGATCTGTTAAGTTAGGTATATAAATACACGAAGAATTTGATAAAAATATAAAAGTACGTATTTAAATATGAGATATGTGAAATGGTATTTTCTACTTTTTGCATAAAATTCCATGCATACCTTACGTATTCACTACAAAGGAAATTGTCGTACAAAATAAAATGAGTAAAAGTTGGGCGATTTCTGTGTTCACATAGAGACATGAGGACGATTCCTGAAATGTGTTTACAATGAGGAACGGACGGTGCGCGGCGGACACTCGCGACATATTTCATTATTGCAAAGAAATGTCCAGTAACTCCATAAAAATGGATCGACACAAAACTGTACAGTCATGAACAACGATTTATACGTAACAACAGTATACTGTTCGTACTTTTAACTTACGTATGTACTTTTAAAAACTGTGATATATAAGTCTTAGCTATAGCCAAGACTTATATATTACAGTTTTAAAAGTACATACGTAGTGTCTCATCCCCAGTTGCCGAAAGGCTGATCAATGAGAAATTAACTAATAGCCTGTTAAATCTCATGTGAAACTAGTCTATAGTAAAATAATGATAATAATAGAGTCTTGCATATAAGAGAGATACAGAACAGATTTCTCGCTCATGATGAAATAGTCGGGGAAATACTTGTTCTCTCTGGTTAGTGTTATATTTTTCATGCAATTCCTGTGCTAACTAGAGTTGCTGTGTTAGCAATGGAGGGCAAGTTGCTTAATGTTTTTACTTGATATTTAGTAAGCTGGTAACGCTGCTACCTACTTCCTGATATTCCCTCTCATTCTATTCCCGTGGATGGGTAGGTTTCAAATTTTTAACCTTAGAACATACATTACTTTTTATAGTTGAAAATATGAACACTTGAATAGACAAGTGTACTGTTCCGCGATACCGGACCGCGCGGCGCTCGGATGGACGTCCGTCCTCCACCCTCCGGTTCCGGTCACTATATAATAAAGTTATTCTCGTTCTTTCGATAAACTTCACTTTGTCCGCCGATAAATTACCCGGTCACATTCGCGGAAGTTGTCCCGGCATCGCCAAATATTGGCTTAACTTGAAGAATGGGATAAATCCTAGTCCCGGGATTTGATACAAATTATATTTTATTTGTGATGGCAGATAAACAAACGTTTTGATAATGTTATTTTTTATATCATAATGTTTTGACAAAGACAAGAATAGACGTTAGATATTTATACTGCAGATTTACTTACAAAGTTTTATGTGTAACATATTTTCTAGTCATTTTCAAAATTTCAATATTTTAAGCGCCTTTAATGATGCGATACCTCACTACTGTTATGATATTTTCATAGGCGTTTGTTGTAAGACCGAATGAAACTTTTGATACCAAAGCGAAGCGAAGGCGGAAGTCTAGTAAATAATAAATAGCTAATTCTCAAATTACACCTCGCTACCAAAACACTTATTTACGTTCGTTGTGTACAAATCACGGTATAAAAGATTCAAACTGTGTCGTTGATATTATTTCGTTTTTTTGCTGCGGTATTCTACGCTAAATTGGCCGGGCTACGCGGAGTGTGTAAGACCGCGTAGCGGTTTGGCGTAGACACTGCTACGCCATCCACAGCAGTTACGTAGAGCTACGAAAAATATGCTACAGTTACAAATAAAATAGTAGTTATATAGTTTTTTTATTTAAATTCAATAAAATAAAGTTTAAAAATCATGTAACATGTAAAAAATTAATGTTAACAATAGCAGTGGTAATACTATAGTTTTATGAACTGTTATGATTTAAGTACAAATATTTTAGTATGGACATAAATTATCACACTGAACAACAATATTTTATCGCCTTCATATTTCGTGTAGTATACGTTAAATTTATAACATCGTAAACATTGAAACGGCATAACTATATACTCTTAAACATTGTCTTATTTGGATCCACCTTCAATCCAATCAAATCCAATATCTGAAAATTTAAATTTCCGAAAAGGGACCTCACTAAGCTAAGATGTGAATTGTGTAAAAGTGTTCTTCATAAAAAAACAGTTATTTAATGTGTATAAAAGTTTACAATCTTATTTTGCAGACGATCAGAAGGTTACTATTACCATTTTTTAAATTAAGGCTAAAATCGTGGTTGATTGAAAAATGCTACTATACAGTTAAGGAATATTTTGGCACATGAAATTATTGATTTATTAAATTAATTAATTACTAGCTTTCCGCGGAGCAGTTACACCCGCGTTAAGTTACATCTTTGGTTACTGCTCGGCTCCCGTCGTCAACAGCGTGATGTTACATACAGCCTATAAACTTCCAACCATGTTTATTCGCAAATAAATTTTTATTTCATTTCATTTCGATTTAAAAAAATATTGGTGTAAACCAAAGCGACATTAATCAAATTCCTCAAATGACTATTTAATTGGAAAATCACTCTATATCCTTTGTTAAAAAACCACTATTCTGCTAGAGAAACATGAACCTCGCACTACATAAAAGCATGTGATTGTATATTTGCGTTGTTTCGTAACAGTTGTGCAACAGATTTACCTCGTCTATCCATTCGTACGTGAATTGTTTGCGGGAGATATCCCTGGATCTGATGGCGCGGCACTAATGCCGTATGAATGAAATTTACTGTCAATATCTGAGGCCCGCATGTGGCTTTGTGACGCAAAACTGTCCTTTTATACCAACCATTATTCCTCTTTTATTTTTCCTTTTGCATTTTTCAGTGTATTTATTTATGAGTCCGCCGCTCTTTATTTTATAGATCCGGTTTCATTGGCCATTTGGATTGTTTGTAGAGCATAAATTATTTGTAGTTTTGTTTTTGTTAGTATATTTAGTTCCCCATAATAATTTGTAAGTCGTTAAAATAATTTTCGTGTTTAAAAAATGTTTATTTTAAATATTCCTGCTGTTTTAGTTATTATTAATATTATAAATGCGAAATTTTGTATGTGTGTGTTTGTTGCCACTCAGCGCCTAAACAGCTGAACCGATTTCGATGAAAATTAGTATGTAGATAAATTCGATACCGGAAACGGACATAGCCTTTTATTCCGAAGATCGGTCTGGTTCTCGAGGGATACAAAAAACATATT
The DNA here is from genome assembly GCA_963082885.1 of Parascotia fuliginaria. Lineage (NCBI taxonomy): Eukaryota > Metazoa > Arthropoda > Insecta > Lepidoptera > Erebidae > Parascotia > Parascotia fuliginaria. The sequence goes on from OY720175.1 coordinate 7,416,323, forward strand.
TTACGGGTGAAACCGCTCCGCGGCAAGCTAATATGCAATATTAATGCTTCATGTTTCATTCAAAATATTTTAAACCATGCTATTTACTGAATTTATTTTGATTGTTTCTTGCTAAAGGGGTAAAGAAAAGGCATGCATTTCAAAAGATTTTTCTCATGGTTTTTTGTTAATTAGTTATATAAAAAAGTTAATGTACTTTATTTCTTTAAGAATTCTCTTTGGACACTTTCGTATAAATACGAGTCAAACTAGATCTGCCCTCACACGACCACCAATTCTTATATTTAATCATTACACTAAAATAATTTGGATATGACGAAACTAATTTGATATAATGAAACGATCGAAAATTATTATTATTTCCTGAAAAAATATCACAATATGTAAACATACCTTAGATAAAGGTGTAGGTAACAAAAACGGTTACTTATATTTCTATAAGTAAAACCTTTATCTGAAACAAAGCTTACCTCAACTGACTGTTAAATAATGATCCCGAAACCCCCAGTAATAAGCACCCCTATAATTTGTCCGGGATTATCGTGAGACGGCGACGTGAATCCCGGCGATTAGTCACAAGTATCGCGGGATGAATTCACAGGCGACGCGATCCCGGGCTTATCTTTAGTACAACCTCTTGCGAATACTGATTCCCTGGTACCTCTTTATGTATTCAGGTGAAGACGTAAGTATTCAAATTGCGTATTAATGTTTTTGAAGGTGTACTTAAAAATGTTTATTTTGTATAGGTATGTTATATTTTAACCTAATAAAACTTAAGTAAATTTAGCATCTTGGAATATGAATTCGTCCTATTTGTTCCCGTAGGCGTGGGTAACACGCGTTAAGTCATATTTTTTTCTATATTGGTATTATACTTGTAAGTATTGCCGCATTTTCCTTGCTACTCGCCATTAGCAACTTATATCAATTTACAGGTTCCTTAAATAAAGACCAATTCAACGTTCAAACATTCTACAAAAAGTATCATAGTAATATGATTAAATTAAATTAATAGAATTACGCTGTTTTTCACAGCTGTCATTTTCAATCTTAAAGTAAGAGTTGTGGTCCGGAGCTATAAAAAAATTAAACAAGATATCGTAACAAAAATAATAAACATGAAGACATTTATAAACATTGAAATTAATGTAACTCTCCTCTGTCTTAGTTTTAACCTAACGAAATACTATTTAAAAACTAGCAATTAATTTTACTAATAAAAACTAACAAAGTAGGTACCGCATAAAAATTAAAATAACTTTCAAAATATAAGCACCAACGAATTCTGAGTTATGCACCTGAAATCCGGTTTAGCTTCTAATTAGAATATCAACAGTAAAATTTCCTCGGCGGTAATTCGAGGTAAAACAAGTGTGCAGAGGGTTGAGCAATTAATTCTGTCGCAGCTTCGTCGTCGGGCGCAGGTCGGTTGCGGTTCGAGGCTCACGACGACCCCTGTCTTTACCGCATGTCGCATTTGCTCCAACGCATCTTGTTACGGTTTTACTTTGATACAATTAGATTATGTTATCTAAGTTGATATTATAATTGGTATAATTTTATTTGAATTTATAAGCATTATTAAATATTATAAACTGCTATGCAAAAAAATTTGCTGCACTAAAATTTTAATAGTGTTTTTACATATAAAACTGTCAAGTATAGAAAGTTATCGATTATTGACAATTTTATAAATTCGGCATATTATAATCTTGAACTTTGGGAAAGAATAAAGACTAAATTTAACTGTTACATTTTTTTGGTAGAGCGATATTATACATGCATTAGACAAACTCGTGAACCACTAACCTAAATTTTGCGCAACTTGCATTTAAATCTTCAAAAAATGATCAATAAAAATCTTATATTAATTGATTATTGTACCTACTATCGGGTAGTCGTCCACAGGCACGATAATTATGGCCCACCTCAGACGCGTGCCGCAATTAATGCTATGTCCTCCGTCCAATGCCGACCGGAATGTCTGAAAATTACGTCTGCAAGTGTATCCGTAGGTGCTGTTGCTGCACGGATATTGATGAATAATGTATAATAATAATCTTTAAACAATTACTTTATTTTGAAAGAAATTAAAGTCGTAATGGACCAGTGGTAAAGGCACCAGCTTCGTAAGCACGAGGTCGGGGATTCGAATCCTGGCAAGTACCAATATGATTTTTCAAATCATATGTACTTTCTAAGTTTATCTGGATATTACTGATTGACGGTAAAGGAAAACATCGTGAGGAAACCTAGACTTCTGAGGTAGTCTGAAATCGCCAATCCGCCTTGAGCAAGCGTGGCAATCAATGCTCATACCTTCTCTGTATGTGAAAAGGTCTTTCCCTGCAGTGATATGATGATATGATGAAAGAAATTTCTCTATGCATTTCGCTTCATTGAAGAAAAACCTCTTATTTTGAATCACCGCATCTCTTCAGACAAATGTAATCAATTAGCACTAAAATAAAATAAATAAAATTTAAATGAAAATTCGATAAAATTAAAATGGCAATAATTCAAAATTAATTTAATAAGAAACGAAAATAAATCAATCCTTACTCTTTCGAAAATTAATTAACGATCCAATCGTTACGACTTAGAACTACATGTGTGCCCAAAATATCAATTAGCCGGGTCCCAACACCGCGAACAAAAGATATAGCATCCCTAATGAATTCGTAATCTCCGTAATCTGTTCAATGAGAAATGGCGTTTTCCAAATAGCGGAGCGGCAAACAAATTAAACCTTCGCAGCTTCGGCCAAAAATGAATTTATCACGTAGGACGGTGCGAGGCGGACGCTTTGCTTAACTATCTGTTTATACCTCATGTTTGAACAACGGGTGCGTGCCTGTATCGACAATTTTATTATCATCAGCATCAGTTTAGTCAATATTTATGCAAACTATTCTATTTTATTGACAGTTTTATGTAGTTAAACATGAACTAAAATTAATATTTAATTTTTAAAATTTTATTATATAATTAATATTCACAAAATTCTATGTGAATTTTCGTTTTAAATAATGATAAAAGATTTATAGTTTCGATAAGATAATTATAACATTTAACATAATTATAGTCAAAGTTTAATTCATTGATTCATTTAAACTATATTATAGTTAGCAATTTGTTTACGACCAATGCACTGACAAAGTTGAAGCCGTGTGAAAAACTGTCAGAAAACTAAAGAAAATTACAATTCTAGTAAATGTTGTAATTTATGTTAACATGGAAGTGGTAAACCAAATAAGTACACTAGTAACGTCAAGGGAGTGTAACTCGTATAAGATGCAAATTGACAAACATATTGCCGCCATTGTCAATCAAATGACGCCACTTAAAAAGAAAACATCAAGAAAATCACACAATACAGGATGGGTAATCGACAATTCTGTTAAAAGCCTGTGGCCACTGTTATCTTTCATGGTCCCGCCAAGCGTGATATAATTAGAGCAAAGCTAGTCAAATACAGCAATGATTATATCTATTATTCGGCACGATAAAGGGTTATTAAACCATTTTAATATAACAAACCTAAAATTTTATGACTACCAAAACTTTAATATTAATTACAAATATTAAAATTAAAGTGACCACAAGGAATCCCGAGCTACAATTAGCACCAAATGTTACATGTTTGTCGGTCCGAAGTCCCGAGTCCGAATATTTTAATATAAGCGTAGTCCTGTAAGCTGGCGGCAGATGGCGCCTTCCTGTGATTAATATGCACGATGGACACTGTCGAACCATACAGAATGGACAATGTTATTTTCCTACGCTTTTATAAACGCTTGTTTAGGAAAAGCTTGGTGCAAACAAAAGGTATAAGATATGGCAAAAAAATGTTAATTTAAATTACTAAAATGTTTATGAATATACTAGTAACAGATAATGACCTAAGCCAGCATAGGTTAATCAGAGAAAACCCTAGCTAAATAACATTATATACATAGGTAATGTTTTCTTACTTCAGGTCAATACGGTCTGCGCAGTATTTATGTGCTATTCTAGAAACAGAGACATTGATAGCGTGTTCGCTGTCAATGTGCAAATCAAGCTTCTGAAGTAATAGCAAGCGGTCTTAGTTCATGTAAGGAAATACATAAAATCGTTACGAGAAGTCAAAACGTTAGAAGTTTGATTTATCTCAGATGCGATACTTTAGACTGTTGAGTTAGGACATATAGAGCATTTAAGAGGCTTGTAGTGAGTTTGAACTCAAACAATAAAATAATATTTTAACTATGAATGTTTTCTTTCGTGATAATAATTAACAATAAAGTTACCTTTTTATTATTAAGAAACCAACAATCATTTATACAACTAAGTGCAAATTGCCAAACTCTCCACAAAATGTAATATTTAGTGAAATTAAAATTAAAAGTGCAACGTCTCCCCGAGTTTAAACTAAAGCTGGAAGAAGCTCGTTACTCCTTGTGTAATTTATTTAATTGCTCTGTGGCGGTAATTATTCATGAAATTACGGCAATTATGTCTGTGGAAACAATTATTTATTGTACAAACTTGAGTCTTAACTCACATTTTATTCCATAATGCATCATCAGATAACCGGGTGGACGGAACAGTATCGTTACCATCAAATATAACTGTTACAATGTTACTAACGTCTTGTGTTTTTCAGCTTTTTTTATTATTGTTTTTGTTTTATATTTTATTTTAATCTTACTTACATTTTAATTGAGATATTTTTTTGGGATGTTTGTATCATAATCACGTCAAAAATACTCGAATTGCAAAGATTTGTTCTGATCATTGAATAGGTACTAGGTACAAGATAAAATTAGGATAGAAAGACATACTTAGATGACGTTTTGTAGAGATAATCGATAACTTTATTTTATGATTTATAAAATTAAAATGTTTGAAAAGCCAGTAATTTATTTCTTGAAACCTTTTATACTTAACTAGCTCCGCCTGCTTAAATGTCGGTTATCGCATAATATATTTTTACTAATCATGAACATGTCTCTGTTTATACACTGATGATTTTTTATACAAATTTCATCTCTTATTTTAACCGCTTCGTGCCATTTTTCGAAATAAAATATCTATGTTGTTTCTTAAGGTCTATTCTATCTTTATATTAAATTTCATCAAAATCGGTTTAGTGGTTTAGGCGTAAAAGCGTAACAGACAGACAGAGGTACTTTCGTAATATATTTTTATTTATTCATTTTTTAATAGTATAAATTTGTTGCAGTCCAGGGTTTCCTCGCAGTGTTTTCCTTTTCCATAATATACAAGTATGTCAGTTCTCAAGATAAACTTGAAATGTGTTTATGTCGTTGAGTAGATTACATTTCTTGCAAATCACTTGCCAGTGCAGATTAACCCATGCAAATAATTTCGCCAGTAAACATTTTTGTAAACTTACGAACACGCAAGTTACATCGGTTAGAGAAGCAATCGTGTGAACGAAATATAAATTGCATCATGTTTTATCTCACGACAATATTTTGACGTTGCAACCTAAACACGTAACCGCAAATTGTAGCGCCAAACGCGGCCGGCCTGAAAATTTTAAAAAGAGAATCAAGGCTGTCATAGACGCGATATGGCTCGCTTCCAAGTACCGAGCTGAGAGGGGTAAAGGTCAGGCGGGAGGGGTACGAGAGCGTCCCCACATGGCCAGTTAGTTACGCCGCGAATTATAGGGGCCATTACGATTCATTAAGGCCAGTTAGGCTTAAACCGGTGTTTACCCACGCACACATGCCCACTCACTCACACAAGCCACCGTTCGCAACAGTTGGCATTGTTTTAAGTGCGCTAGAAAGAGATGGAAGATGTGAGAGGGTTGCAATTTGAAATTTTAAGCTACAGAAATGTGCGTGTAATTAGTGGCGAACGTAACGAGCTCAGGGGTCTTGGCTACTGAAGTGTGAATTTTTGATTTCGGACAACTTAAGTACATGAGACTTCACGTGGGTAAAGTGTAAAGCAAGTAACCAGTACATCAAAGCAACATGCGCATTGTAATTTGTGTGTTCACATTGGCATTTATTCTCACAGTTAAATTGTCTATAATAAGAATAATTGGTAATAATTTCGATACTTAGAGAATACTAAATTATGTAGATTTACTGTTACCACGTACCACATAAGTTGTATGCTCGTTTACCACCGAAAGGCTATCCCTGAAAATCGTCTAATTGAGTTTCAATTTTTCGCTGTGCAAAGTTATCCAATTTTTGATATTACACCAGCAATATGTGTGTCAGGTTTCAAAAAGCTGTAAAAAATAACTTCAGCACAGGTCCACCATGCAGTTCGTAAAGTGGCAGTTGATATTGCATGTGATCAAAATAGAGCAAAAAAGTTACGTGAATCAATTGTTTTTTAATATTTGCAAACATCTAAATTTAACCTTATAAAATTATGATACGCAATATGTTTAAAACTCTTAAAAAATTTTCTAAAGGTTTATTGAAAAACTTTAGTCTTAGAAAAATAGCATCTTTTATCTAACAAATACTGATCAGCGAAGTTTTAAAAAAGTTTATATATGCCATACTGCACCTACGAAGCGGTAATGCTACCATTATAATATTTTATTCATCGTTGGCTATCAGCCGGCGAGTTCATATGTAAATAGAGGCTATAACCAAGTTCATGGCTGGAGGCTTGCCAGCATTGACACTATCGGTTATCTGTGCTACGAGCCACTACGCCGTAGCCGTAGCCAATATCGCTACAATATTTAGTGTTATTTGGCACATCAAAAGTTGACTGGTATTTGGAAAATAAATTGTTTCATGCTACTGCTATTTTAAAATCAAGGCTTGTTAAGAATTTAAAGTAAAAGGACAAAAAAATATCAGAAAGTAAGTAATAAGTTTTATTGCCAAGTTTCATCACATAGGTTAACTAAATATATAATTAAGACTGTGCTCAATGATTTATATATATATTCCGTTTAAAATCTGAGATTTTTTGGATAGAAAAAATGTATGTATACCATTTTGACAACCCGATAGAACCCGAAACCTCTGTGTGCAACAACTGCACTATTAAATAGTAACCTTTGCATAAATATGTTTATTAATAATATACAGTTCTGTTTTATAAAAACGAAAGCAATTAGATATTATTATTAAGTAGAACTAAAAATATATTGACATTTTAAACATTATGAATAAAAGAATACTTTTTTAGCAAAAAAGCTTGTAAAAGTTTTGTCTCAACATTATATCATATTATTCATCATAACAGAATAATCCTGTAACGTTGTAATTTACTATTATAACGCGATCATGTTAAAATCAAATGGACCGTTTAACCTAATCCATCTCGAACGTTTTATAACTAAGCAAAAATAAACCTTATATCCTTGATATAAGAGTTGCTATAGGTAAAAATAGGTTGTACCTGGCAATTTGTAGCTGGCTGCATGTCGTAGGTAAATACCGTTGCTCCTCGTTTGCCATTGCTTTTGACAGTCACAAGTATTGTGCAAATATGATCCGGTGTTTGTACGCGTACTTTTTTATTCACGGCGCTTTTTTTGTGTGATTTGTTTATTGGTGTTATTGCTAATTTAATGACTTGGAAATCAGTAATATTATAATTATTGCTTATTGATTTTCTCGCTATCATTTGTATTTCATGAATTTATTTTATAGATAATAATTGTTTTTGTTACGAAAATATTTGTAGATTTTTAAGTCTACCTGATTCCCATGTTTAAGTAGGATAAGGAAGGAACCTTATTGCAAAAACAAAAATAATATCGAACTGGCCGTGGGCGTCGTAAGAGGTGACTGCAAGAAATTGGGCAGCAACTTTACCTCTGTACTAAATATCACCCAACCCTTGACTATATAAGCTTACTAGCTGCGCCCCACGGCTTTGCCCGCGTCTAAAATGTGTTTTGGTGTCCCTCAAGAACTTTTTATCAGACTGATTTTCTGGATAAAAAGTAGCCTATCTTCGTCTCCGGCACACACACACACACACACACACAAACTTTCGCATTGATAGTCTTAGTAGAATCTCTGGATTCTGATGATGATGATACACAAGCAGAGTCTATATTTTGTGTCTGATAATATATATAGCTATAGACTAACTATGTGACTATGGTTTACCTCTGACTTTCCTTTGCACCAAAAGAACCTTACGCCGCGTTACCCAATTTCAAATCACACAGCCCAAAATGTACATAGAAGTAAATGAATACGTTTAAATAAAAAATCTGAAACAAAGACAAAGTTAAACGTTAATTTCTCCTTTACATAACCAACTCTCCATAATTGTCCGAAGCAATTTATTTTAAAAGCCAGACGCATTAACAAAAACCGTCGGACGAATGAAGTACGAAAAAAACGAACATAATCCCGGCCCAACTAAGCCCAGGGGCTATCTAATAACATTTATTACTCGGCTTCCGGTCCCCAGTGTCCACTTCCGGTGGCTGATAAACGGTCGCCATTTTTGCCGCCATATTTATTTATAGGTGTTTGTCGGGCGATAATGTCAATGTGCCTATAAGTTACGTTGAGTCGGAACGCATCGGACCATTTGCATGCCCATAACACATCATCATTAAATTAACTATGAATTGCAATTTAAATATATATTGCAATTGCATTTAATGCCAGTTCTACATTATTGGCGGTTATGTTAAAATATGACACGCGATTAACGTTTAGTGATTTAGCTAAATGGAACTACATATTTATTCACATATATTTTAGTTTCAATATTTATCTAATTCATAATATGTAGATAAATTTGGTATCTGTTTTAAATCTATACTGTTACATACTAATGTTAGAATTGTGTTTTTCTGTTTGTCCTTCTTTTACGTCGGAGCGGAGTGACGGATTGATACGAGTATAGTTTTTTGTATAAGTTCTTTTCTATGGCGAAGGAAGTAACGACTAGTCATTGTACCACACTCATGAAAGGGTGCGTATGGTAACTGGTCACCCTTGACCAAGTTATTTTTGATAATGATAATAAATTAGTGTAGTTGAGTACAAACGGCACTACATCTTTATAGTTTCAATTTCAGTGTTTAAAGAACAAAGCCATGACCATAATCATCTTTTTACATTAAAATTGCCAATAAATACAAATAAATGAGCCGTATCCTTGTTTGCCAACAGTATAAAAATATTAACATTCGTAATAACAGCTATTACATTGATGCACATTTAATTAACAAATATTTTCCAGCTAGTTTTCATCATAATAACAGCTCATCGAGACAATATAATCATAACCCAATCTAGTCGAGTCAATGGTCCGAAAACGTCTATTAATTATATCGATGGGAACTAGCAAGTGTCGGCACGATTTATATGATCACAACTTTTGTGCGGACCGTACACTGTGCAACTAATGACGTCGATCAGGGATATAAATGATCACGTCTCATTCGTGTGTTTGTGTAGTTGCAGTAAGATAAAATATGATTGAGTACGGATTACTGTATTTATACATACTTATATGCTACCTTGTAAATAATACCACTCAATTTATCTACGAATATAAAAACAGTAATCCATCTACATAATTATATATACGATGTACAAACTCACCTGAGGGCTTAGACAAGTGGCATATATTTCTATTCTATTCATAGAATAGATTTTAGAAATGTATGGGATTGACATAAGCTAACGACAATGTTGGCGTTAGCTTATGTCAATCCCAATCCAATGTAATCATTCTCACGCAAAATGTTAAACATTTAATCTAATTGATTAAATGTTTTACATTTTTATCTCATTACATTATTAGTCAGTAATTTAAAAAAATCTATTAAAGTTTGAGAAATATATTATTCATATACATTTTCATGTATAAGAAATGTGTAATTTAACTACGAAGCAAAATGTTTTACATATGAAAAGAAGTAATAAATACTCTCGTTAAACACATTTCATAACAACTACTAAATAAACAAATAATTCGCTATATAAGCTAAAGCGTGTTATTCACAACGTAACTAACTCACATTACGAGGAACATGTTGTTTATTTGAAGTGGCCGGTGGAATCCCGGGCATAAATCGTGAAGATCCTTGCCTAAACAAGGAGTTTGCCCGGGGGAGACAGTGGCGCATACATCATGCTCCTTGAGACAAAACCCTACTAGTTCGGATGACAATCTTGTGAGTAGCAATGCGGATTTTAATTAAGACATTCTTGCGAGTAAGCATATAATGTAATATGCGAATAATATGAAATGCCATAGATGAAAGGTGTTTAAATTATAGGTATCTGGTTCATAATAAATAGTATATATAAATATATTACATTCACATTTTATAAGTAGTTTATTTCAGGTATGTCTTTATATCTTTAGGTTTCTCACAAAATAGCTAAGAATAAATATACTGATAAAAAGATAAATTGTATTTTTTTCCCGTTATAGCAATAGATAAGTAATTAAGTGTGCGAGCAATATACACTTATATCTATGTAGGTATTGCTCTAACAACGATACTGTCCTGTCCTGTCCTGGACCAAGACTGCAGACTGCCAAAGAACAGCACAGTATCGGTGTATTTTTATTTTAAAAACCGATCAGTGCTGACTTCTTAGCCTAACTTGGCTTCATCAACCTATCGATTCATAGAAGGTTAATTAATAGGAAGCATCTCTATCTATACTAATAAATAAAGCGGAAGAGTTTGTTTATTTGTTTGTTTGTTTGAATGCGCTAAGAACGCGGAACTACCAGTCGGATAATTGAACAATTCTTTTTGCATAATATGATCGCCCACTTCTCAAGGAAAGTTATAGGTTATGTAATCACGCTACTGGCGACGGGAGCAGAGCAGTAAGCAAAGACGCGAGTAAAACGATGCCGCGGAAAGCTTTTATATAACTGAGGTTTACTAATTTAGATCACTTCTGTTTACCATTTTATATAGTAGTCCATTCTATAGCAATTAACCTTACTATAGAGGTTACCTGAAGATTTACGGCGCTCAGCCAGGTGCATAGTCTCTCGGAGGGACAGCCCCATCTATCCTACGGCCGCAGCGGCCCGGGCCATCCATCGTCCGCCCAACAACTGGCCCTTGGCGGACATTAGCCGGCCCTTGTCTTTGCCACTTTGATTTACGTGCCGCGAAAGAGATCAATCGCTTGAGGGCAGATATAAGATGTTTGGGCTTCAGTTACTGATTTGTTTGTTTTGAGTTTACTTTTTACATGCTTGGGATGAATCGTTTAAGTATAAAATATAAGTAGCATTTGACATGTTATTGGTCTGGCGTATTTGAATTTGTAATTATTAAAACATTTTTAGTGATTTTGAATTTGAATTTATGTTTGAATTTTGCCACTTTCTTATAACAACTAAATAAAACTCAAAAGTGTTCTCGATTTGATTCCTATTTACAGTTAATAGTGGAACAAAAACGATGCATATTTTATTATAATCTATTTATAAATAAAGTCCCGAAGTGGCGGCTTGTCTCGCTCAATTTATAAACGTCGGAGCGTTGTCGTGAAACCCCCTGATTCATAATTAATGATAATATCCGCCAGATAGCGATTTTTCAATGAAAAATATCTAGTCAGAAAAATCTACGGTAAGTTCTTAGTCATTTATGATAAAATAGACAATGGCCAGTAATGAGTTTGCTAATAGAATAGTATGTTTGTACCTCTAATTAAAATGATGACTTTGTTAGGTCACAGATAACAGAGACTAATGAGACTTCGCTTTTGTTATATGGATCCTAAAAAAACGTCTAGCTTAAAAAAAAGTCTGTTGCATATTATGTAATGTAAAAAAAATACAATGTACTGAAAAGATCAACTCGTACATCTCGTGGGAAGGTTTACATAAATATTAATGAACATAAAACACATCCAGCTTTTTTTGCTAATAAATTCGAAGGAAATTTCTCTTTAAACCTACATCATCATCATTCACAGAGAAGGCTTAAATACTATTGAATAATTCAAATCAGAGTCATGTCCAATCCCGCGTGACATCGGCTTCTGTGCCAAAACGGAAATACAATCTCTAAAAAAAGGAAAGCTTGCAACCGGAAGCGACGGGCAGGAAGACGCCGACGACAGCGCCGCATCGCCCGCCGACCGAATTAAAAATTAAACGAGGATCCGTTTTCGGATATCGTGACGTTTGTTGTATTTTTTATCGGTTATGATAAACTGCTCAGTTATTTAGATAAAATATTTAAAGGCAGATAACGATCTAGGATACCTATAAATAAACTCGCTCGTTACCTGTGGCAGTAAGTTTACTTTTTTTTATATTTGCGTACCAAAATGAATCTGGTTTGCCAAATGGTAAGCAGCCTAGTAAATTGGTATCGTAGTGTCATTATTAGCGGCTTTCTCCATTAAAACAGTACCTTCGCATTAAAGCACAACATATAGCTATAGCACAGAATTGTACAGCTAGAGATAGACTTTTTTTAAGAACTAAAACATAACAGCGTTCCGTTCATAGTATTCTAACTAAAACTGAAAAAAAACGTTATGAAACCATTATGTGAAAGCTCTTGAAGATTTTTGTTATTTTTTGTTACAGTATATAGTCTGTGGTAATATAAATTCTGAAAATAAATAAAAGATAAAGATAAAAACTGTTCAAAGGTTTACAATGATCTGGTTTTCTTATAATAAGCAGTCTGTACTATAAAGATAAGTAGACGTTTCCATTCAGCGAGAAGGAGCTCTAAAAAGCATGTAGACAGTATGGATAACACATTTCGCTGTTACTCCTGTGCAACGTGTTGTGCGTTAAAATGGTTTTTACAAGTTTGGGTGTATCTGTGCACTCTGGGAATAAATAATATAACCATCATCCGCGATATTTTTTTTTGTCTCTTTTGTTGATAAGTATCTTATACTCTTTAGTATGTTTTGTTGTGTATGAACAAGTAAATGTCAATCATCATGTGTTCAAGCGTTCACTTGAGAAACCTGGTATTGATTATCCTATAAGTTCTGACTGTAAATGGAAATATCAACAATGGCTTAAATCCGTATTTTATAACCCATAATACAAGGTATAACATATGCTTACTTTGGATTCAAACAGCGCTGTGTATTTGATGTGTTATTATGTTAAAATAAATATACTTGGGGAAGGTCTATGTCCAACAGTGGACGTCTTTCGGCTAATAGTATCATGATAATACAATAAATTAAGTTTCATACGTGCCACCAGAGAAATCATAGTTGTTTATCTACCATCAATACATTGCTTTGTCTTTTATTGTTTCGCTTGAGAGCAACGATCCACTGCTAAACGCGCACATAATAGTGACTGCCTCACGTTTTTGACAAAAAGGGCTTTCAGTTTAACTTACAGATATGCAAAAGCTAAAGCAGAGGCATTTGGCATTCTTTCTAAATATACTTACGCTTAATCAGTGCTTCAAGAATTTTATAGGTAAGGTCATGAAATGAACATGAAGGTTAAATAATTCCGCACACATAACATTTAGTTTTATACTACACATACACTCTAGGGGAGACAGTACCCACTAGCATTTTGCATCTATGTACATACGATTCTTAATTATTGTAGGACGAAAATTAGGTACCTATCGTAGCAGTTGCTCCTTATTTCTAAGAGTAAAAACAAATAAATGTTAAAGAATTGTATTTACCTAATTTAGACCCAGTATAATCGCTTAAGCGTATAACATATCCTCTAGAGAGCACGTTATTGATCGCAGGCCCGATTTTACCTCCCACGCTTATCTCAAATTTACCTCTATGTATACATAACCCAGTAAATACCGCTTCACTAGTGTGTGTGCCGAACACCTTTACATATCCAAGATGAAAACTTTGTAGATGTAATTCTAAAGGACTGTATTTGTGTGTGTGAATAGTTGCTGTCTGGCCACTTATAATAAGTACTGGCGCACACAGACGCTCATCTGTATACATGGCGTATACTCACAGCTTCATTTATATTATACTGAAACTGAAGAAATGTCTCACTCTGGTCCTTTAAAGAGAGGATCTTTGTGGGCGTGCCATGCAGTGGGCGGGGCCTAAGACGGACACTCCTTGAAATCCTCTTTTTTGTTGCTTAGCGTGGTATCTAGGCAGCGATGTCCAATCTAACAAGATCCCTGACACTTTATCTAATGATGTTTTTCTTCGTGAGTTTTGAACATAGCGCCAGTCATGGCAGATCACGGTTGTCTGGTCGTGTTTATGTAAGCGGAGAAACAAAGCACCGAACAACTTTAGTCGTTATCGCGTTTATAAAGTTCTCGAGACAATTCAGTTTTATGGGGTGTTTTGCTTGAGATAAAATGTTATTTCTTTTTGTCTAGATGGTTTTTGTTTGAAGTAGATAAATATTACTTGGTAATATAAAATGATATACCAAAATATTTCAATAGAATGATCTTTTTCTTTAAGTTTTCTGACGAGAAATGCTTTGTTTTGTGCACCTGAGTAGCGTTCTCGTAATTCAGAGGGTAGCCTATGAAAAATGAGCAATAGTCTGCAAATGTCCCCTTTAACTTTAACAAAAAATATTGAACCTTATATTTAAGGAGAGATACCGTCTTTGTTATTTCAAATGATTTACATAAGATATTTTTTTGGAAATTATCTTTTTCTAAAAGTGTGTAATTTTTTTAATAGTACGAAAAAGTAAGAAGTATAATGTGGTCAAACAAATAAACGATGTATCATTATGTCTTGGATATTATTCATTCCAAGCTTTTATAATAGATCGGTCCTCTTACGATTGTGTTGGTCGTAGAAATGAACACTTTACTTCAACGGCAGCAACTATATAATTATATGTTAGCATCGTGTGGCATTACTATAATAATATTAATAATAATAATAATATTCTACCACATTCACACAGCGCCATCTAGCCCCAAATTAAGCAATTATATTTGCTTGTGTTATGGGTACTAAACAACTGATATACTACTTATATATATTTTTGTTTTGTAAATACTTACATATTATAGATAAATTACACCCAGACACAGAACAAACAATCATGCTCATCACACAAAGGTTTGTCCTGGGTGGGAATAGAACCCACGACCTCCGGCTTAGCAGTCAGGGTCACTAACCACTAGACCAACAGGTCAGTCAAATGAATATGAATATATACTATGAATAGGTACTTTACTGGTTACAGATCAACTTACGACAAGTCTTAATTTCATCTTCAGTAAAACATTAATAATTTTTCAATTTGAGTTTTTCCTGCTTCAAAGTTTTACTATTATTGCCTTAACTTATAAATTGTATTAATATACTAATCTGCTTTTTCAGTTTGTGCAAAACTGAAAAAAATATTATCTATTTTTTTACCGACTTCAAAAAAAGGAGGTGGTTATAAGCACTACTATTTAGTGAAGGTTTGGAATCGATCTGATGATGAAAGACAGTCGAGGAAATTCCTCAAAGATTTACAGCAATTACTTGGTGTTTGGACTTAATTCATTTCTAATAATGAGAACTTTGCACCCATAAGGGTTATAATGGCCATTACAGGAGACCATAGACAGTCGAGAGAATTACTCAACAGCAGTCATGTCGGGCTTACTTCATATAATAGTTCAATATGCCAAAATGTTCACTTCGTATTAAAATAATACATAAGTAAGATTTGGATCTACCCATCACTAAAAATCGTAAAACATTTTTTAACAAAAAAAACCGCCTTCAAACAGGAAGGAAACTAAAAGTAAAGAATAAATTTACTTAGCACAAAGTAATTCGTATTTTGATTTAGAGTTTGTGCCAAGTAGGTAAATACTATAAGAACCTTACTAGTATAGCAAATTAAGATTGATAATACCTATAGCTAGTTATTGTTTAACTTGGCACCAACTTCGGAATCATAAAATACTTATTTAATCATTATTGATTATCTAAATCAAAATTATATTTATTACTTTTTAGTTGGCTTCCTGTTTAATTTTTTTTTTGTTATTTTTTTAAAAATAATCTAACGAATTTTGCATATTTGTTCATCATATGTAAATATTATACCTAATGAGTACAATAGTTGCTATTTTGAATGTTCTTAATGTTGGAGCCGTACAGTCTGGTCTTTGGTTTAGAATAAAGAGAGCTCTTAGCTCTTCTCGTGGGCGTTGTAAAATGCTACTAAGGGTATATCAGTGAACGTGATCAGAGTTATCTGCATACTATAGACTAGCACCTCACAACGGTTACCAGCCCATCTGATCATGGTGAATATGGCAAAATACTGTCTATGATAGAGGGCTATTGTTAATAAAACATATCTGCGGTTTATGCAAAACAATCCTTTTAATAAATCCTTGTTTCGTATACAAAATAATTAACTATAAACACACACATATTAAATGCTTAAGCGGTAACGTGCGTTCATAAGCGGTAAACAAGGAGCCAAAGGCCTTATCTGTTGCCACTTCCTTTGAGGGGCAATTGTGTGAACACGAAAATGTACAGCAACCCGACAGACGCCGAGCCCGCCTGATGAAGATGCGACTAAATAAAAAAAGATCTATAATATACACGAATTAGGTGAGTCTATCTGTTAATAAGCAGTATAGTTATTAAGTAGTTAATTTTTAAAACGTGCGATTTAAGCAAGGTATGTCATTTATGTATGTATAACGTGTATAAGGTAGGTTTTTTAGTTAATTCTGTTACTGCACTGAAACGATTAAAGAGGTAAACGATAAATAAGTTCTTTTTTACGACCGACGGAGTATATTTAGTGTATCGTTACGACGTATATTTAGTGCTACAGTATAGATACTGTAGCACTAAATATACTAATTAAAATATTACTTTTATTAAGTTAATTATAAATTACTGTCTTGAAATCCGTAACGATACAATCAAAGGCAAAATGGACGAACTGAAGAAAAATATATCCACTTGCCATTGGAACAAAGTGAGACAGACCATAAATCTGTATCTGTACTTTAACAAAAGATTTGTGATGCCTTATTTAACTCACAATATTCTCTTTAAAATTATATTTTGTTAAAGTTCTGAAATATTATGTACAGATCTTCACATTATGTTCGTATTTATCCAGATGATACATGCAAACTGTTTAACGTCCCATCATTATAGTTTGAGAATAGATATTCAATGTTGAATCTAGGCCTTTCTTAAGTTGAGGTTTGCCACATTTACCAATCACAGGCAGATTGCACAAAGGCCGCAAATATTCTGATATGAAAATTATAACATATTGTACTACTTATAAGTCTATGTCTAAAGCTATGTGGATCATCTGATATTTGCCTTCATAAATAAACCCAGCGATATAATCATATTATTATATAGTTATTTAGATGGTAATGATGAATTCACGTAGATGACAATAGGCATAGGTACAACGACAACTAAGCGATACCAGGTCATGTCACATGTCACCATTCCTTTACTCGTATCTGAACACATTCAATTTAGCACTTACATGCCATTACAACAAATTATCGATGTCACCTACATTACATTGTGAACTCAACCCCACAACAGCTAGTTAGGGCGTGTTTGTGTGTGTGACGAGTATATGTCGACACTGACGTGTGTGTGCGTTATCTGAAAGATTCCACTTCATTTCCCTCGACCCGCGCATGACATCACATGCTATATAATGTGCTACATTCTATAAATTATGCGTATGTAAAGCATACCAAACCAAAATGCCGTATCATTTTTATACTCACATTTAAAATGGTAAAATTTAATGTGTTGTGAAGCCAAAATTCAAACGTTTGCATAAAAACGTCGACGGTTTTTTCGTTTAGGAAATGAGACTCAGCTGTTTTATCTAAATGATAGTATGGGGACGTAAAAATGACGTAAAACCTCCGATCGACACAATAAATAATGAAATAAAACGTTATGTTTACAACCGTATATTATTATTATTCTAACTGTACTATTAGGGAATCAATTTAGTACCACGTTAAATGATACATTCATATCGTACTTACTGTTAGTTACTTAGTGTTTGCGCATGTGAATGCAGAAAAAACATAAAAATACCATAGTGAAATATCTGTAAAATGTAAAATATATAAAACAGCTGTGGCAAACTGTGTGGCCTCCAGTTTATAACATACCACCTCCCTATCTGCTCCAGTAACAATCAAAATATATTAATTAAAAAACAAAAATCCGTCTAAAACAAACTGAAAAGGAAAAAACCTATTTTTTTTCATGCCGACGCTACATGGAAATATTATATACCTACCCTATTCCACTCCCACAATCAATACGAATCTAATGACACCTCATTATGTTAAAACCCATTAATTATTTAGACTGTAGAGCGTGTCAAAGAAATATACATACATACCCACATACATAAATATACATACATACAAACATGCGGCAGTCGGGCAATAATACTTGAATTCAAGTGCGTGGCAAGGCATACGACAACGGCTTTCGTCTGACCACCACAAATCTATCTATGTTAGAGAGAATATTTTCTTGTTTTGTACTTTTAAGAGCACATTCCTCGCCAAGGTTGGGTTTTGGTTTTTAAAAAAAAAAAATATTTGAATTACTTTGAGTGCTAATTTCGCGACAAAATAAGAAAACTGCAAACAAAGTAGTGAGTGAAAGCTATTAATGTAGATTTAATTAAAATCACTGAATTAAAACCTTTCATTTAATACCCATCACGATATATTTCAAACATTTTTTTTAATTAAGTACTTTATGTCCTCCAGAGGGCGCCATATTAAATTTAGCTAGGCGCAAAATGGCATATAACTAGCGGATGCTCAAAACGTTTCTAATGAACCTCATTTGTCAAACTATGATGGCTAGCTTAAAAGATACGAGGGAACAGATGAACATACATAGCCCGTCAAATTCATAACCCTCCGTTTGGCTTCGCCGTAGTCGGGTAAAACGTATTTAGTCCTAACGCTTACTTTTAAATTACATTTGGCAAAACGCGAAATTGATAGACTGCGCTATAGGTACTCAGCGACTAAAGGATTTTGGCTGGCGCACCAGCCGCCTGAATAAGTTGAAAAATCAGAAATAAAGAAGCCTCAAAATACAATTAACTAAAAATAATTATACAATACACAATAAACAGAAACGAGGAAAACAAGTGTATAAAAAGAAAATATCACAATAGCGGACGGCAACGCGCAACCTTCTCCGTGTAATGAAGCCGTATCTTTAATAGCCGCGATAAGGGCGCTAAATGTTTGCGCACACGCCAAATAATAAGCGCTTCGATCATTTGCGAGGGGAGACTGACGAGAAAAAAGAATTCGAGCCTTTTGATAGCTCCCTTATCGGCGAGGGAATTGAATAAGGTCGTGTTGTGGCCGGATTTTCATTTTTCTGTACATGATCATGTGTGTAATCTTGTATTCGTTAATGTTAGGTCGTACGGTACATATACACCCATTATAATGGTGTTTATAAATGTACTAGCTTTTCGCGGTGCGGTTTCACCCGCGTTTTTGCTTACTGCGCTGCTCCCGTCGTCCGTCCGACGTCCCTGTAGCGTGATGTTACATAGCCTATAACCTTCCTTGAAAACTGGGCTATCATAAGAATTTTTCACATCCAACTGGTAGTTCCAAGGAGATTAGCGCGTTCAAACAAACAAACTGTTCCGCTTTATATAATAGTATAGATTTGTCTTGTGAATAAACTGAAATCCTTGCATATGTACATACCTACATTAATATTAGGTACCTATATCATTTAGGTATGAAAAGGCTTAGGTATATTTCTGTTTGTTAATTTTATATACCTAGGTAGACTTTACCTTTTTATAATTAAAACTACTTATACAATTTACCTTTTTTTTAAGAAGTGTGTACTACACGTGCTGAAAATAGTATCCGATCAACAAGAGCAAGTTAACTGACTGTATATTCTACAGTCACTTAACAACACTTAATAAATATTAATAACTCAACAACTATTCTACGCTATCTAGACCCAAAGTAAGCATATTTTATATTTGGAAGACACCTACATATTATTTATTACTAAGTTTTGGTTCGTCCCAGTTTCAAAAAAGAATTATAAAGCTTATAAGAATATCTTAAGCATATAAAAGGTGAAAACAATCAATGCATGAGAGCGGGTCAGTATATCGTTCTATGCTGAATATTTAGAGCATCATACGTGTACTAATTACTTAATAATTTTACTACCCTGAGAAAATATAATAAGTGAGTGGACATTATTTACCATGATTCCAGCTGTTATACTTTTACCTAAATAGTCGGTAATATAATTTTCCTACACTATCACACAAAAATAAACCCAAAACCTGTTATTTAACGAGAATTAGTTAATCGTGATATTGGTAACATTTTTACATAGCCGTCGGCATCGTCTGATTGGCGATTAACTTTCCCGGAGATAAAGGCAGATGGGCTCGTATCGTTCAACAGATATCGGCTATCGTTCGCTAAACTTCGTACTTTATGGTTATTCCCCCATAAAGAGAACTTTAAGTAAAAACAACTTTACAACCATCGTTTTATGTGAACTTTTATGTTACGCGGTTATTTTTACTGCTATTACCGATCATCATAATGTAATTGTTTTATCTAACATCTTTCAAAGTTGTTTATACTAAAACTGGTATAACATTGTATGGTACCAGTATTTTAATATAAAAATGCAAAATAATACACCCAAAACCTCATTTTGATTGTCGGTTTTTAAACAGATGATATTATTTAAGAAATAATCCGTTATTCGTTTCTTGTGCAAATTTACGAATTGTCCCTAACCTGACTCAAAAACCACTTGCGGGTCAGGTGAGGAACGAGCAAAAAAAATATATTTATTCCTAAAGTAACCCTCTTCCTAACTTGACCCGACGCATCGTTCCTAATGTAACCCGAGCTGCTATTTATATAGTTAAGTTTTTACCGATAAGAACTCTTGATCCATTGATTTATCCTTAAAAAAACATAAGAATATCGGGAAAAGAAAAGACAGTCGTAAAAGATGATATTACCGATTTTGTTTAAAAAATTGGTGCACGCGATTATGAACATGACACACACTTTTTTGCTTGTTTATTTTTAATACGTGATGTATTACGTTACATGTATGTAGAAAAATAAAAATATAATAATAAATTACGTACAATTAGTTTAATAATTAGAGGTTCATAATATTTATAGTATTTGTTATTTATATTGTGATATATAAGCGCCATATTTTCTAAGCTGTAAACAGTTACAACTCTTATTTGTTTATCTTTTTGAATATTACTGTTTTTTTACACATTTCTAATGTTAAGTAGATATAAGTAACTAGTAGGTTTATTATGTATTAACACTAAATGATCTCGTTTTATAATTTAGATATCGTTAAATAGATAGATTTTTTATTCTGTATTTAGTTTAAACTGTCTATGTTTAACTTTTCTTGTATGTTTTAAAGTAGCCAAAACTATAGCTTCTGTGTATATTTTTGCATACCATAATAATGCGGTAAGACATGCTGTACTGTATACAACCTGTAAACATCATGTTCCCATGTTTTGAGCAAAATAACTATTCTATATGAATAAAATATTTTTTTTTATGAGAAGCCAAATAAGGTTAAAAATCGCGTGCACCCATTTTTTAACATCATTAAAATGATTTTTAAAACTGTCTTTAATTGCCCGATATTCTGTTGTTTTTTTAAATACAAATCAACGGGATAAACTGCTCTTAACAGGAAAAACCTATCTATATTGAAGTTCGGGTTACGTTAGGAACACATTTTAGGAAGAGGGTTACGTTAGGAATAAAAATTATTATTTTTGCTCGTTCCTAATCTTAACCCACAACCGGGTTAGGTTTTCGGGTCAGGTTAAAAATGATCCAAATTTACTCCATCTACCTTCTCCATCTGTCTGCCTAATTAGTAAAAAAATCAAAGATTACATAAGGATCGTGATCAGTTTGAGTCGACACTCGGATAAGGGACAAAATTATTATGATTAATAAAATAAAACCGCGCCTACCAATTTCACTATTACATAAATGTAAAGCTAATTTGAAGCCAGCAATAGAAGTAAGTGTAAGCAACACCCGCCACTTATCGTCATGGGTGTTATCAAAACTAAATTTGGGCAACGAGTCGCAATCCCACGTCAAATAATGGGAGGAATGACGAACAGAACAAACTTCACACATCCCCGCAGACATAAAGATGTACTGTCGATTTGTTACGCTGACAAGAAGGCTGACTTGTTGGTCGTAACACATTTATGAATTATGTAATGATTAATTTAAATACATTAAACTTTTTAATTTCACTGGTTTATTGTTCTTTCTTGCAATGTATAGATATCTAATAATAGTAATAATAAATAAAGTTTTATATTATAACGATTATATCTCATGAATTTAACAATCAAGAAGCCAGACGCATGCACGAAGAAGTATAATATTTTCCATATCATATAAATACCTATGTAGATATAGCCAATATACATCAAACGCAATAATGAGTGAACTCGAAGCGTTATGACTTCGAAATTTTAATACCAAACAGAATAAAGTTCAATGATAAAGATTGCAATGGTATCATCGCACTAACTAATCATACCTATCTATTACAAGTTGGATGAGACAAACTTATAGTCAGTGTGTAAATAGCGTAAATCGCCAGATGAATATTGTTTCAAACGGAATTAAGCACGCGCCGCAGGGACGGGGATCACTTATAATTGTTATTTTATTCATAGAAACAACAGTCCTTTGGGACAGAGAATAGGTGAACAAATATTTTAGCTCGTCGAGTGCCTTTTAGCAAATGGCGGGTGACGCTAGTATTTTGAATTGCGTTTAGCAGAGAACTCCACTCTTGACTCTGAAAAAGGCCACGTATACTTTGGTATATGTGACGTAAATGCCTTAATGATGTGTATTTTTACCCGACTACGTCAAAGCCAAACGACAACGGCTTACCTCTAACCACCACAAATATATCTATGTTAGAGAAAAATATTTGCTTGTTTTGTTTCTTTAAGAACACATTTCTCGCCGGAGTTGGGTTTTAGTTTTTAAACTTACTTTTAATGTATCAAATACTCATTGTCATTTTTGAACAGCAAAAACGAACTGTTTTTAATAGGTAACGAATTATATAAGCAGAATTATTTACGACCCAAGGCATAATATACTAAAGACGCGATTTTATTTATTTAACATTTTCGAAGGAATAGGCAGAAGTGTTTACTGTTTACATAATATCCACATTTCGCCAGCTTTGTTGATTTTATGTAACAAGGGGCAAGCATGTAATTATTCCTTCAACCCTGACACAATTCCTAACTCCAGGATAATACTGACAATTTCTCGACAAAAAACCTAATATTACTTTACTCGATCGAACCCGAGATGGAACTCGTAAACAGTACAACTGAACCACCGATACAATCAGTTTGGTACCTACATTTACGAGTAATACTTGTAAGCGACAGAATAATACTGCATTACGATAAACGGTCCTCACAGTATTCCAATCTCCAATTTATTTATCATTGTAATTATGTAAGGCCGTTTATATTTACTATTCTGCTAACTAATACTGTATTCAAACCTACATAATGTTTATGAGATAGGTACACCAACACCCTCTTCGGTCCTATACAAGTTTGCTCGGATACGAAGTCCCATCGAATGAGCAATCTGTCTACTTATAAGTCTATACTTATTTTAACAATAATATAAACTTCGGCGGTAAGCTCAGTTTACCATGTCACCTGTACCCTCCACAACCAAAGAGATAACCACGAACTGTGTGGTTTAGTCAGTATACCGCGCAATCATCCTGCAAATCCGCTATCATTAAGTATCGCTAAGAAAGCGATTCGCGGACCATTACCATGTTAATAACATGGGGGAAACGGTGATTAATCAACTTGACGTTTAGCTAGATCCCCGACGTAACTAACCTCAGTGGCATTCGCAATTTATGCATTGGTTTACAAAAGGTCTTCTCTGAGATCTCGAGTATTGCATTCGTTAAAATGTTGATTGAGAACCACAATGGAGGAAGGGTTGTGATTCCTGTGGCTATAATGAAATATGGTTCAAAATCTATTTACTGTGTTCAAATTTTTAAAATACATACATTGAGCCTGGGCTTCAGCTTTACGCCATTTACCGACTAGGTTCATTAAATTTTAAGTTAAATAAGATCTGAAATGGGTCTATTTCCCAGAGCGCATTTGATTGATTTGATGCAAAATTTCAAACGCCCGTGCCGGACCGACACAGCGTATATCTCAATCGTCTCCGTTGACGTACAATCCTTTATTCTAATAAATGATATAAAGTGAAATGTCTAAGAACAACTTTCTACAAGGTGGTACTAGGTACACCTAATGGTGTATCTCAGCAGTACACTTATTATAGTTGAAAAATACATTAATTTCAGTTAAATTGAATTTACGGTCCACGAATCGAGGATTCTAATAAAGACTAGTAAATTTTTACAATCGATATTAAAAATAAACCTGTTTTTAAATGTCCACATAAAACAAGCGTAGTGTTTTAAGTATTTAGGTACCTCCTGCCGCTCATTTAAATCCTGGAACACATTTATATACAACATAACATTATGAATAATCCGGCGGCTCTGGGCGACGGTCAAAAGCTGATATTTCTCCTTTTAATCCCTGTCAGATTATTTAAATTCCCACCTGCGAGTCCTACTCACCATTTGCCGGTGCTTTTTTATTTTTAACAAAAATAAAATATAAAATATTCTCGTATTTGTTTTGGACGGACGGAATCCTTTAATTTTCGGCACGGCTGCGTGACGCGAACGCGAACGGGTCGCTCACCGTCCGCTCATACCTACTGCTTGCTTTGAGAAAAAAATGTTTTCATATATATTCATATATTTCATATATAATATGAAATGTTTACCGGTTTTAAATATTTTATTTTATTGTCAAAACAATGTTTGTAAAAATATTGTTATGAACTGCTAACTTTTGTATACCGTTAGTTGTCACACAAAAAAAGAATTTTTTTTGTTATACAACAGTTAACTAAAAAACTTTTCTGTTGACAATAGTACAAGTAATATATGTATTAGCATTATAACCACATCTAATAAGTAGTCGTACAAAAGCTTATTTTTTGTCAACAATGCTCCCGAGGCGACTGAACTCGTATAACAAAAGAAAAACTAGGAGTTAGTTGT
Source organism: Parascotia fuliginaria (assembly GCA_963082885.1). Lineage (NCBI taxonomy): Eukaryota > Metazoa > Arthropoda > Insecta > Lepidoptera > Erebidae > Parascotia > Parascotia fuliginaria. The sequence goes on from OY720175.1 coordinate 7,441,507, forward strand.
CCAAAGCTTTGCCAACTCAGATGGGCGTTCTACATTGATAAAATAATTAATGGGATTTATGATTTACATCAAAATTTTGCTACGTATTGTAATTTTTTAGTTTGGAAAATAAATAACTGTCTACATATATTCAGTAATAACAAGTGACATACGTTCTTGTTATGTTACGTAATTCAATTTTCTTACTTTACAATCCTTAAAATGTATGTACCTAATTAATTGCTTGTGCGTGACTTGAAAAATCTCTTCTTTTTTAATGTTTAGTGTTGTAATATAGAATAATACATTTCTCTATATTCAATGCGTGCAGGTATGAACGGCAATCAACTCCAAAATATTCATTAAGTCAAAAAAATAAGTTTTCTAAATAGACTATCTAAACAAAAATACCGAATAAAACCCGTGAACATGACTATAATCATCACATACTATGCGTCAACTATTATCCATAGTTGACGCATAGTAATGTGATGATTATAGCACCACCGCTAAGCGCAGGACAAAGTCGTCGCAAACCGTTTCGAGGCTGGAATGTAGCAATTGTTGCCGCGAGCCTTGTCCCGCGACTGTCGCGATTCATTTTATTTGCTGTACTATATTTTGAATTCTGTCCCTGACTGGTGGTGCTTTATACCAGTTGTTCACACACGTTCACTCGCAGCTCGACTAATAAAAACTTTTTGAATTAACGTACATAATATTCGATGCAGTTTTCTCTACCCGGCTTTGTATTGAAAATAACTTCTCTTTAATTAAAGTTGAATTTAAAAACTCGCTTTAAAATCATTTCCCGTATTTATATTACGTTTGTTTTGTTACGTAGTCGAGTTAGAATGTAGCGATACAATTTTTAATAACTGTTCCATTGCGACGGCGGCGTATCTCTGCCAAATATTTGTAATCTAATACTTTTATTATTTAGATGTAAACTATACGAAATACTGTTACACAGATGCAATATTAAATAAATTTATATTATAGTATAAAAACTAACTCCATCGGTCTTTACATGGAAACAGGCGAGCCGATTGTGGCCGACACACCTCTATTGAACGAGCCCGCTCAAAACCGAGACCGCAACAAGGCAACCGATAAATCACACGCCAACTTCAAATAGAAATGTCATATTATTTCCACAAAAGATTTAACTCCAAAATAAATTATATTTTCCCCCTTTTTCGTGCTATTGTTCACCGACGTGTGGAAGCCGCGCCGCACTCGGCGGTATTTAAAAAACCATTAACTGCACGCTTTTGTATAGAAAAATGGTATGAACAGTAACAGACTAGTATGCTCAGATGTTCCTCTGTTTGAATAGCTAATTTGATTAGCACAATATGTACTAACACTAAGCAAACAAAAAACTTGATGGACATATTCATTATAATCGGTATCCTAAATGTTATATCCATTGCGTAGTAAATTAAAGCACATTTATTTTTACTTGATACAAGCTGCAAACTTGCCGAAAATTTAGAACCCAATAGATGAAGTATCTAGTAGAAGTATCTAAGTACATAATGATACGCCAATGACTTCCTTATCGAATACTACCAAATCTATGTACATACCAATTTTGATTGAAATCGGTTCAGCCGTTTAGGCGCTGAGTGGTAACAAACACACACACACAAACATTCACATTTATTATATTAGTAGGGTTACAAGACAGGTCATTCTAAAATTTCTTTTGTCTAGTGTCAGTTTGTACAGTAAACAATGCTACCACTAGCATTTTTGGAGGCCTGTTCCAGCACAGTTACTCAACGCAGACCCTCATTGCGTGGACATCTTTTCTTTTCATTTACATAATGGTAAGGATATTAGTTGTTTGTTGCATTCGAAAGCGCAAAGTCCCACCTATTACCAAATTAATGATTCTGTATGAGCTTTATACACAGATGAAACATTGTAATTATACATCTACAGAATATTTTACTACTAGTAGATGTGGTTTTTATTCTGAACACTTAGGTAATGCATGTTAGCATCCAGCTTACGTTTACTACAAAAAAATATTGTTTTTTTCATTTGTCGATATTATCCAGGGGCACGTACTTAGCACCGGTGTAGAGGCTTGCCATAAATCCAAAGCTATGCTGATTTACCGCTGGCTAAATGTTTGATTTGTGCTCGTAAATCGAGATGAGCGCTGTCATCCGCACAGATGATGCTATTTTTGTTTTTGTGCGTATCTTCAGTACCTATATCTACATAATACATATCTATTAGGTATATATTACTTTTAGCTAATAAAGTATCAAAAAGCTTGTACGGTTTAAGAACAGATTCTAAATTATTTTTCTTCGTAAATTGTCAAAAGAAAAGAAGTAAATATTTTTAATCTACACACAAAGCCTCCCTCCAATTAACGGGGTAAGCACTAAGCAGTGATTACAGAACACCATTCCCTACGATTCAAACATATTATACTCTTATACATATTATAATAATTTGCTTCTTCGATAATCATTTTTTTTTTGTTTTAATTTGTGGACAACTATCACACACCGTCATCTAGTCCTAAGCAGAGCTAAGCAGAGCTTGTGTTATGGACACTAGGTGACTGAAATATAATACATAGGTACATACCTTTTTTTGTAAATACATAGGAAACACCCAGTCAGAAGACAAATACAAATGTTCATCAAAAATATATTTGCCTTCCGCGGGAATCGAACCCATGATACTCGGCGTCGCAGTCAGTTACAATAACCACTAGACCAACGGTGCTGTCAAATTATTAACCAATATCTAGTAAAATAATTTATTCACTCTTCACTTTTCAAGTTTTTAAAATGATGCACAGTAAAAGCTATATCTGATTACAAATGTGAACTTTATCTACAGACAGCAGCTGCAGCATTTATTCTTATAATGGTAGTTGTTCATAAGTGTGAGACTTAATTAACAGCTTAATTCGCTACCGAAACTTGGTGAAACTTGTTCTACAATATTTCCAACCGCACCCTTTTGAATAATGTCAGCGAACGATAACGTTCAGGAATATACATATTCTCACATTTATAGTGTACATATGGCGAACAATACGAGTAATGTAACATAACATACCCTAGTGAGAAAGCGAACTGACGACCTACCTATATGTATATAGGTATATAGTTTGTCAATGTTGCTTGTGTTTGCTCTCGTGTTATGAATGTCTGTACCAGTAGAAAGTGACTAATATTGGTCGTGGAACTAGTTTATCCTTATAAATACACTTATAGACAGACATTCACACATATCTACTGCACAAAGTTGTCCAGCATGCTTCCTTTCGCCATAATGATCATGATGATTATTACACGAAACATTGTTTTATAAGTACCTTCTATTTTTGAAAATGTATAACATAAATACATGTCTATTTTGGTGCTATCTACCATATAAACTGACGGACTCATAAACTGCATCAAAGTTCAGGATTACTTTTAAATTATTTTTTTTAATAAGTATGCAGACTTTTTAGATTAAATTATATAAATATGGAGAGACTGGCTCTTTATCTTAAAAAAAAAGCAAAATTTAAAAATGGAACTGCAGTAAAACAAATGAATATAGCCTGGAAAAGAAAATACTTTACTCGTATTATCAGATTTGCGTGTTATTTAAAGCAAAGTTTTAAATTGATTCGCATTGATTTTTTATTCTATTGTCAATTGAATTATTGTTACCAGCAGAATTGTTGGGTTAGTTTTTTAACTCATCGAGAGTTTTTGAACCATAATATGGATACTTCGTCCGAACAAGCGGCTCAAATTGTAGCACTGGTGCGGGAGGGCTTGGATCAACGAACGATTGGTAGAAATTTAAATTTAAACCAGTCTACGGTTTCTAGAATATACAGAAGGTTTGTGGAGACAGGTTCTTACAGAAGGAGACGTGGTACAGGCAGGACTCGAGCAACCACCGGTCGTGATGACCGATTTATTGTTACAACTTCCCTGCGAAATCGTTTCCTCACGTCAGTTAACATCAAAACAGAGCTTAATGAAGTGCGTGGAGTAAATGAGAGTACACGAACAATAAGAAGAAGGTTAAAGGAAGCAGATATCACCCCTTTTAGACTAGCAAATGGTCCAAAGTTGTCTGTAGCTCACAGACAAGCTCGCTTAAGATTTGCGCGTGATCACCTAAATTGGACAGAAGAGCAATGGGCCTCCGTATTGTTCACGGACGAGTGTAGGACATGTTTATATGGTGCAGATGGTCGCAGAAGAGTCTATCGTCGACGTGGGGAGCAATATGCTCAAAGTTGCATTGAGGAGCGTGTTCCTTTTGGAGGCGGTTTGTGTATGGTCTGGGGTGGCATATCGATGAACGGGCGAACAGAACTTGTGTTCATAGACATGGTCCGTCAAAACGGTAATAGAGGGGGTTTAAGTGCACATCGCTACATAACAGAGATCTTAGAAGATCACGTGGTGCCTTACATGGGATTCATGGGCGAAAATTTTACTTTAATGCAGGATAATGCCCGGCCGCACGCTGCTGCACAAGTTCGACAATATTGCGAAGAGGTTAGGATACGTACAATGAATTGGCCAGCACGCAGCCCGGATCTTAATCCCATTGAGCATGTTTGGGACAATTTAAAAAGAGCTGTATATGCGAGAAATCCTGTGCCCACGACAGTGGCAGCACTAAGAACAGCACTTTCAGAAGAATGGGACAATATTCCGCAAGATCATTTAATAACCCTAATAAAATCTATGCGGAACCGATTAGAATCCGTAATAAGGGCACGTGGAGGTAATACACCTTATTAAAACATAAATAAACCCTTGCATAAAGTTTGTGTCTATTGATAAAACCATTTTTTTTATTAAACCAATTTTCCTTAAATTTCTGTTTTTTCTTCAAAAAAGTCGGTCCTTTCCAGTACACAAACTTAAACTTAAGGATATGACCCCACGCTGTTTTAAAGTTCACGAACCAATCTAGAGGTTTCAATTTTAATCTGTATAGAAAGTTAAGCATACTTGGTTAAAATATTTATTTCAAAGTCGTCTATTACTTTGATGCAGTTTATGAGTCCGTCAGTGTATATTAACAGACCTGTCTTGACTTTGGCCTAGAAACTACGAGTATTAAGAAATAAGGTTTAACCAAGCCTACTAAGAATCGAACAAAACTTACTATATCAAACAATTCAATGCATTAAATATTAACAACTCTAAGTAACAGCTACAGAAAGTTGAACCTTATTATAATAAAAGCCAATACAAAAATTAAAAATTGCTAAAGCGATACTTATCGAGTTGTTACACTTACATTTAGCAGCTTAAAATTCTAGTGCAAACTGCATGTTATAATTCGCAGGCAGTCGCGATCGTACCTACTTACACGAATAAATTCGCGAAATGCGCTCGTGTTGTACTGCAATGTCGTTAATTTGCCGATTTAAATCGGAAATACGCGATAAATTTGCCATTTAGCCCTTTTGTATTTGAATTTTGAACACTAATTGTGGCAGCAAGTACCATTTGCAGTTTAATTTTCGAATAGGCATTTTGGTGCCTTTGAATCTAAATTGTTACTAAATTTATGACTGTTTATAATAATACCCCTTATTAGTAGTCAGGTTTAACCAAACTGATGACCTACTATTATATACTAATAAAAAAATTATGGACTGCATAAAGAATGTCATGTAAGAGTTTGTGCTCAGATGACGAGCATAGAAGAGAATGGAAGAGCAAAACATTAAACGTCGGCTTCTAATCAAATGGGACCAGGACAGACAGAAAACAATGAAGGAAACTATCGTAAGGTAACCTAGATAGGACTAAAGAGTAAAATTTTAAAGGATCGAACTGCTCTTGCCTACTAAGAATCGCTAATACTCGAATATCGAATATCGATAGTAGAATTTTTTTTTAGCGTAATCTTACCCATTATATTCTTGTATTAAAACGTAACTTAACTTCGTAATAAATACTTTTACTTCGTTCTGACACTTGAATCGAAACGCAGACAACAATATAAGCCTAATATTATATTGATAGGTTTGATTTGGCGCCCCTAGCCTTTTTGTTCGTTATTTATGACGCGCAAGATACAGATAGAGCCCGCGGCGATATCATGAAATATTAAACGCATTACAAGTGGCATATACGACGGAAGATGAGGTACGAAAAAAACGTTCGTTTTCATTTGTGTATGTATACATTTTATGGATGTTAAGCCTAGTAAAAAATAATAATTTGTTTATTAAATTTAGATAAATTTAAAAATATATTTTATTATACATCCACGAGAATTTTTGCTATACAATTTATCACGTATTTTTAAGCCATTTTTGCTTATCTCCACCGCTGCACAATGTCTAAAAGTCTTTGTTCGGCAGTGAACGTCTTTCGGGTAACGATGATGATGGTAAAACAAATGAGTGACTTACCTGTATATAGATAATGGTAAGTAGTCACCGTGACTTATAACAATAGTAAACATTTTTGACTTTAATAGAATAAATATACGCGTAAAATATTTTCACGAATATATCTGTCAGTCTATTTCAATAAAAAAAAAGTGTGTGTACTCATGTACGCAAGTAAGAAGTTATACTTCTTTGGCGTAACAATCCAAAAATATCAAATAATAACACAACGCATACATACATAAATATACATATTAACCTCAAATCTATAAATGCACTTAAAACAGTATATTAAAACCACTTTTACCACTAATATTTAAAATAAATATTTTTACTGATAAATGATCAATAAAAATATCTATCACCGTCATAAATATAATTGAATTGATATAAACGCCAATATATTTTTTATTTATTCACACTGATTATTTGTACTGATATGACACACAAAGGTTCGCAACTAACTTCAGGGTGTAAAAGGTTCGCAACTAACTTCAGGGTGTTGCTTTTTTCTGTCGATGTGTAAAAATTCACTCTCATCATTTTTCCCAATCGCACCAAAAGAAGTAGGTATAACTTCAAAAAGGTATACCCACTTTATTCTTTCTCTGTATAGTTTGGCAGCAAAGTTGGCCGCAGTAGTATCACGCTTAGGAATCACACACAAGTTTATTCGTTCGCTTTATCAAGAATCTGGAGGCGCGTTAGCGAAAATGATTTATACGATTTATCATAAATAACTTATACAGACTCCATTTAGAAAACTATTGTTGAGATTACCCTGTTTAGTGTATGTGAGTTCTTCTTACCACATGACTTTGATATGTAGTGCAAGTTTTAAAATAAACCTATTAAAATAAAAAATAAAAAGAGGCTAATCTCAAAAACAGGATCATAAATATAATTAGCCGTCATAGTAGGTATTTGTTTACCGCGTATTCATTCCTTAGTGTTATTATTACTATTGAATACATGAACAGCATCACACTGTTGCCCTAAAGAAAAGGGCATAGCTATGTCGCACTTATTTTTATCAGTTTTTATTATATTTATTTATTATTAACATCATTCCAAATTTTGGGCTGACTTGGACCATTTTTACAGTCAATCCTTAATAACCTCGGTACGCAATCTAAGACCATACTTGCAATCGTGTGAACTTTTAGTACCCCTCTGAAACACTTCATAACTGTGAAAAATTCAAACACTTTTTTTTCCTTTAACAATACCCAAACGAGTTATTGGCAAACATGTAATAAAGTATCGACAGGTCCCTCACAATATTTCTAATATCATTGTAATCTACATATTATTCCAATAAGTGGGTTTTCCTTCGGCAATATTGCGTCGGAGTGAAGTGGCCGACCCTCGCGGTAAGTTTTTACCTTTTATTGTTTTATTTATAACTTTGTGATTGATGACGGCTGAGAACTTGGCTTCATAAATATTGAGAGAACTCACGCTGCGAAATAGTTTCGCAACAATCTTTTGCTACCGTTTCCAAGTTTTACTGTCTGCTTTATTTGGATACGTTTGTACGAGTGTCAGACTTAGGGAGGATTGCAAAGCAATGCTTTTAAGAAATATTTTATTAAATATAAATTTATGAAGGAAATAGTTTTTGACAGCATATATCTAGTCAAGCAGTTATGGTGGTCGCCTTGTCACAGAATTTACTTACGGCTAATCAGACGTAAACTACACTCTACAACTACAATCGCATGCATGAAAAATAAATATGATTCATGAATATTTTATTTACGCTTTTATTTATACAACCTTCTGCACGGTAGTGGCAGACACTCTCTGTGCCTACTGTTTCGGCAGCACATTAAAAGTATTTATATGGAGAGTGCGAGGCAATTCTGTCTCTGATTTAAAACACGATATCAACTCTCAGCTGAAGGAAATTATCCTAGGTACCAAAACAATCAAACGTGATGATCAAAACCGATAAATATTTATCCAACTCCCAAATATTGGTCAGGCATATACAAATTGGTTGGCAAACCACAGCGCACACGTAACGTTTATTTCCCTTTTTAAAATTCAACCGACCACAATAACTGCGGCCGAACGGATGCTCCCTACGAAATGGTGCCGCGATTAGGCCTCGCTATGTATCTACTACACAATATGTTGTTTGTTTTAATATCTATACTGAAATCGTTGACAAAGAGAAAAACTATGATCATTTTACCTCACTTTTTAATGAATTGGAAGTTTTGAATATCAGAAGCGATTTTGGTAGACTGAATTGAAATGGTAGTTTTCTTTTCGTAGGTGTTGTATTTTATAATCTTTTATGTTGTGTAGGTATATTGTGATAATTAATCCTTTTTTTTTTATAAAAGAAGGGGAAAAAATGGCGAGAAACGATTGTACAACTTTATTCAAATCTAAAATTTTAAGAATAGGTAAAGAAAAAGGCACTCACAGAGTGCCTTTAATGAGTATAAAATAAATAATGTTTCGATTAGCATAATAGCTGCTTGAGCCCTATACCTATAGTAGGTATAGATACTATTAGATACTTACGGTTAGATAACCATTACCAGGTTAGACTAAATCTCTACTTGGTTTACCACAACTCTGTGTAGTTTATTTGGTTACGAATATATTGTACTCATATTACATATATTAGTATTTTATCACGATAGAATTTCTACTACAGACGATACTAAAATGTGTAAAGTGATATCATATTCATATATTTTAAAACACAAGTAATCTATGATGCCTTCATTCTATTTTATATACCTCTACAAGTAACACAAAAGTACTTGTATTGAAGTAGGCTATCACCATAAAGGTGGCATGACAATAGCGTTTGAAGACACGGTAGGGTGGCGGCGTATCTCTCGAATAGCCTCCATAAAGTGGCATTCACAAAGAGACGTCCGTGCGGTCCGCCGGGCCATATCACAATGCGGCAAACGACGACGGCGCTTCCTGTTCCGGCCGCGGCGCCACCGTCGCTCAGATTTATGCCCGTCGCTTCCTCCCGCCATATGCGTGGCAAGCCGACTACCCTCCCATTCATTTACACAAAACTCGACTTTTTCAAGCACCTGTGTTACACGAATGACGAAGCGGATGCAAAGTTTTTGCTGTTTAACGGTCGCGTGAATACTTAAGCCCTTTTTAAATACATTACAAAATTTAAGAATTTAAATGTAAAGTAAGATAATACGTAGGTATACTTTATAAAGGTATACTTTATTCTTGTTTAAACATTGAATAGCTTAGACATAGAGTTATATTTTAACTGGATGTTTTGTTGCACTATAAACCAGTCTAATGTGTTTACAGAACTGGTTATAAATAAAGCAGTAACATAACATACGACTGCTTCGCTAGATCCTGGGAGATCTCGTTACTAAGTAACGAGATCTCCAGATTTTTTGTTAAATACTGCGTTACAGCTCATAGTCTTTATTGCAATTTTCCGAAAAGGATCTGAGTTAGATTTATACGTTTTGACGGATTATACAGACAACAGAAGAGATAACCAGCCTCGTGGATTACGAAAAGGCTATACATTAGGGATATTGCCAGTATTTGGTTGGTAGTAGATGCACGCTGGTTTCAGCATGAATGGGCTGGATCGACCGGGAAAGTACTACCTTCTCATATAAGATCGACGTAAGAGTAGTAGTATCCGTACTACTGCGTTTCGTTCGGTGAATAAGAGCGCGGAAGACCCAATTTACCCCCTTTCCTCTTTCTTCACTTCCCTCTTTCTTTTCCCCAACCCCATTTCCAGCCGCTATAACGGAGGCCACCATACCAGCTGTTTAAGACGATGACTTTTGTTATGGAGGCCACCACTTCTGGATTCAACTGACTTACACTTACTGTGGAGTCACTTTGGTAGTCTTTCCTAGTTATTGCATCAACTATAGATACATTGCCATTTTAAAACAAGTATTTGTATACACAACACAAAATACACGAGAAAACTGAAAACTGTTAACCGTTGTATTCAAGATGATTTTAATCTTCTGGCGTGAAAGCGATAAAGCCATAACGTAAATGGCTAAAAGATAATCGAAAAGATGTAGCTACTGGACGAACATAGCTAAAATATAGGCCAAGTGCAATGCAATGATCATAATTGTTGGGAACGCTTACTGTTGAATATAAAATTAACAAAATACTATAAACACTTAGCCTACTTTATTCATATATATTCTACTGTAGCGCCCACTCTGCGTACAATTTTAACATTTGCATTTTAAATGCATTTTACAAAGTTTTTAAAACCCTTATAAATAAAAACGACACATGAAGAAAAAAAACTCAAAACAACATATGTACGTACACGTAATAATTAAAATTTTATGTAATTAAAAACTCCACCGTACAGCGAACACGAAGTAACGAAGTTAATAAAACCCGTTTACGTTAATAAAATATGAGTAGACTGCGCGAAAAGGTGCTCAAAAGTTAAACCTAAAGAGTTAAACCGCTATGATGTTATGAGCTTAGATTATAAGGTGAATTTGAAATTGAAATCTTTTCATACGTAATCTTGGCTAAGCCTTGACGTACCTACTTAAAGTCGTTTTGATCTTTAGTCTTATTAGGACTTAGTGCAACTACGTTTGTCTCACTATTGACAGCGTAAAATATTTTCAATTTTGTTCTGAAACAAACTTCATTGTTTACGAATTCATAAATAAAATACACAACGTAATTAGTTTTTCTATATCTAATACTTAGAACCAGAGTTATTATAATTTGGTAGCTATGTACTTATTTCCCAAAGCAAGTATCGTAAAAGCTGTTTTGTAAAAAAACAAAGACAGAGGTACTTGTTTTCCAAAACAAGTAGGAATCATAAAAGTTGTTTTGAAAAAAAATAGGCTACACGTAATTACCTTGCAACTCGGGTAAAAGATGCTTTAATAGAAAATTTATGCCTCCCTTACTCGGCATTAAACTTTTATACCCACTTTCAAATTGCATACATCAACGAATGATCAGTTCTTTACACGTCTCATTAAATATTGATAATATTGTGAGATAATTAGTCAGTAAACACACGTCAGGGGTGTGAGAAAAGGATGAAGGAACAAAAAGGTAATAGTTCGTACATAATGGAGCGGCGGCCGCGAACTCTGCGTCTCGGAATATCTTAGCAGTTGTGCTGCTATCACGTCACTCTTGTCAGTTACCGTCTCGCTACGACGAATTTGATTTAACTATTTGCTTAGCGAAAATATCATTGGCTTTATTGCTCTATTTACGTAGCACTTCACATAGGTATAAAAAATATGGCTACGGCAGAAGTTATACATTACTAACTAACTAAAATCGCTAAGCTATATCATCTATAATGTCATATTAATCAATCAAATGCTTATTAAAAACTTTTAAATAAATAAATAAATGGAGATAATTATTTTATATATAGATTTTGTGATAATGGATAAACATCTTTACACTACCGCGTTAACAACAATAGAAATTAATTTTGTCTTGAATTACGAAATTCGTCGCACTAAACCCGTACGCTTTACAGTTCGGAAGCAAAGTTTCATATAAATTTTGTACAACAAACCTTAGCTGACGTTAACTTCGTATCTTTGTCTGATCCTCACGTGGAGGCAGGTGGGTGAGGAGGCTACGAGGAAGGGAGAGGGATGAACTAGTGAAATTCCAACTAGCTTTGTGAATCAATCAGGAATTAATTGCGGCCCCTTCATCTCTAGTGCAGTTGATTTCTACTTGTGAACTCAATGTTGCATATCGTATTACTTTTTAGTTGGGAATGAAAGGTTTATGCAATTGAGACATGTTACAAACAGGATTGTGTAACCAATAGTTTGGGCGCTCTCTGGTGTAGTCTACATAGTTTGTAATATAGGAACATTACAGTTTTAAAGAATAGGTACTCGTCCGAATAGTATTATTAAACACAATATCTACTCCGAATAAAAATTGTAACAATCTAGTAATCTGACTGCACATTAAAAATAGACAAACATACAAATGTATGTTTTTTACATACAAACATATGTTTGTAATCTTCCGCGACACAGAGCTAGTTTCCTAGTGCGAAAGAAGATAATGAAAAAATTAACTATAAATAAATCACTGTTATTATTTCGGAGATAAAATAAGTTGTTTTTATAAATGTTTAAGTTAAGAAAATGACCGTAATTTTAGTCAATATTTTTATTATCATATTCTAGTCACTTAAATTGCATTTTCAAAAATTATATTCATATCTAATTTTGATAATTTATGTAGTTATTTTATACCTACTTGAGTTTAATGCTACCAATCGTATAGGTACATAATATTAGCAGGAAGTTTTAGCTAACCTGTTAAAGTTTGAATAATTAAAGTAACTATTATAAACAACTATACATATTTATATACATTACTCTTATGGATAGTTACACCAACAAATAACACGAAATATAAACCTCAAAACAATAGTTAAACTTGTTGTATGAGGTAAACTACACGTTAATCAGAGTTTAGCTAAAACTAAGACTGCAGAACATATTTATCGTGTAAGTGAAGCCGAACAAGTTGAAGTTAGAGTGTTCTAACTTTGCGCTGCGATTGTTTAAATTCAAGTTACAGGCCCACCGATCTCAAAGTAAAACTTTCAAGTCGTGCACATTGAACAGTTGTTCGGTATACCGTTATTTTGGAAAGAAACATTTTATTTAAAATTTGATGTCCTAGTGTAAACAAATTGTAATGTTGTCATGTTAGTACTAGCCTTTAAAGCACTAAAATTTGAAGCACAGCAAAAAATAATATTGTGGAGAATCTTGGACTATAACAAATATAATAACATACTAGCTTCTCGCAGTATATGCTTACTGCTCTTCTCCTATTGTCAGTAGCGTAATATTACATATCTATATATGTAATATATATATCTATAACTTTCCCCAAGAACTGAGCTATCATAAGCAAGAATTATTTTAATCAGACTAGTAGTTCCGTTCAAACAAACAAACTATTCCGCTTTATATATAATAATAATAATAAGAATAATAATAATAATAATGTAGCCAATGCAGTCCGTTCGTTACCAAATTGGAAGTCAGCCGGTCCGGATGGATTGCACAATTTCTGGTTAAAATGGTTCCACAGCTCACATGCTCGCTTGGCGTCGCAATTCCAGGCGTCTTTGGAGTCAGGCTCTATTCCCGAGTTTATGACAACCGGTGTTACCCACCTTCTCTACAAGTCTGGCAGCACCGCGGATCCCAAGAATTATAGACCGATAACTTGCCTACCTACGGTCTATAAACTTCTTACATCTATTTTGAGAGCAAAAATTTCAAAACACATTACTGAAAACAACATCATATCTGTCTCTCAAAATGGATGTAGGAATGGGGCCCGTGGTACGAAAGAGCTCCTGATCATTGACATGACCATTAACCAACAGGTGCACCGTAACCGAAAGGATTTGTCGACATGCTGGATAGACTATAAGAAGGCGTATGACTCGGTGCCGCATACATGGCTCTTGAGAGTGCTGGAGTTGTATAAAATTGATGCAACTCTATGCACCTTCTTGAAGACGTGTATGCGGCAATGGAAGACCGTCCTCCGCTATCCTGGGTGTCGACGGTTTTTGGGCAACGGTCTACCGGTAACGATCAAGCGGGGCATATTTCAGGGTGACAGCCTGAGTCCTTTATGGTTTTGTCTGGCACTGAACCCTCTCAGTACTATACTGGAGAGTTCAGGGCTAGGCTATCGGTTGAGGAGAGAAGGTCAGGTCTTGTCCCATCTGCTTTACATGGATGATTTAAAATTGTTTGCTTCTACTGATCGCCAATTAATGGGGTTACTTAGGGTCACGGAAACCTTTAGTAATTCTATTAAGATGGAGTTTGGTATAGATAAATGTGCAGTCATGCATGTAAAGCGGGGTGGGATTGTGGAATCTGACGGGATACAACTGTCTGATTCTACGCGACTTAGACCTCTATCTGCAACCGAAACATATAAATATCTGGGTATGTCACAGGCGTTGGGTATATCTAACAGAGACATGAAACAGGTGTTACAGGAACGTTTCTTTGGCCGCCTGAAAAAAGTTCTTAAAAGTCTTTTATCGGGTGGTAACAAGGTGCGGGCCTTTAACAGCTGGGTCATGCCCGTTCTAACCTATTCCTTTGGCATAGTCAGATGGACTCAGAATGAACTGGACGCTCTTGATAGGAGAGTCCGTACGCAGTTGACGACATTCCGTATGCATCATCCACGATCATCGGTGATGAGGTTGTACATCCCACGGAAGTGTGGAGGTCGTGGCTTTCTATCTGTCAAGACTCTCCACAACCGTGAGGTGTGCAACCTCAGAGAATATTTTATAAAATCAAATTCATATATGCATAGGAATGTTGTCGTTGTAGATAACGGCCTCACCCCGCTGGGTCTGGCTAAAGAGAACTGGCGCAAACCTGTTGTGCTTAGTATAGCGGAGCGCAAGGAAGTATGGAAAAGCAAGGAATTACATGGACGCTTTTATCGGGCCTTAAACGGGCCCGATGTCGACTCATTAACATCTGTATCCTGGCTACGATTCGGTGATCTCTTTGGAGAAACCGAAGGTTTTGTCTGTGCAATTATGGACGAGGTTCTAATGACGAACAACTACCGGAGGTTTATCTTAAAGGATGGGACGGTAGACATTTGTCGGGCATGTCACTACCCCGGAGAATCCATAAGACATATTGTCTCTGGTTGTTCTCGTCTTGCGAACGGCGAGTATTTGCATAGACATAACCAAGTAGCTAGGATCGTCCACCAGCAACTTGCTCTGAAGTACAACCTTGTAGTCTCTGAGGTACCGTACTACAGATATGTGCCCGACCAAGTTCTCGCAAATGGTCGTGCCACAATATACTGGGATCGATCTATCATCACTGATAGGACTGTTGTTGCCAATAAACCTGATATAGTGGTGATCGATCGATTAGAGCGCCTTGCAATGATCATCGATATCACCATTCCACATGATGACAATCTCGTGAAAGCAGAAAAAGATAAACAGATAAAGTATTTGGATTTGGCTCGCGAGGTTGTCGACATATGGGATGTGGATTCGGCGATCATTGTTCCGATAGTCATATCAGTTAATGGACTGATTCCTAAGAGCCTCCATCATCATCTCGCGTGGCTCGCGTTAGGTAGCTGGATCGTGGGCCTGATGCAAAAGGATGTGCTCCTTGATACGGCCCGCATTGTGAGGCGGTTCCTATCTCTGGAGCCCTAACCACCGGTAGCTTGGTCCCTGTACCCGATATCGGTGGGTCTCCATATTTTTATATTTTTAAATGTATATTTCTATTATTTTTTATATATATTTAAAAATGTAATTTTGTGTGTATATAGTTAAATAAAGAGAATAATAATAATAATAATAATAATAATATTCTACCACATTCACACAGCGCCATCTAGCCCCAAATTAAGCAATTATATTTGCTTGTGTTATGGGTACTATACAACTGATATACTACTTATATACATTTTTTTTTTGTAAATACATACACATTATAGATAAATTACACCCAGACACAGAACAAACAATCATGCTCATCACACAAAGGTTTGA
Source organism: Parascotia fuliginaria (assembly GCA_963082885.1). Classification (NCBI taxonomy): domain Eukaryota; kingdom Metazoa; phylum Arthropoda; class Insecta; order Lepidoptera; family Erebidae; genus Parascotia; species Parascotia fuliginaria. The sequence continues at coordinate 7,457,493 of OY720175.1, forward strand.
CCTGGGTGGGAATCGAACCCACGACCTCCGGCTTAGCAGTCAGGGTCACTAACCACTAGACCAACAGGCCAGTCATATAATAGTATAGATATCTTCAAGCGGCTAACAAGTATCCGGTAACGAGAATTATCTAGTGGTGAGGCATTACCAATCTTTAAATATTGGAGAAATAATGCTAAGAAAACGCAATCAAGTCGCATTCTTGACGGATTCGTATATAGGGCAGGGAAAGAGGACTGAGAGGGTAATTGAAACTCCAAACCCGGTTTTATTTTTTGAGTAGAGATCACTCAGCCAATTTCGATGTATAAGAAAGAAAAATGAGCAGTTATAAATTTATTACATTTTCTAAGGACTCCATCCGCTCTAGAGTCTGTAGTACCTTGCGCCACGGGGTTGCCAAACCCCGTACTCAAGTACTAAGGAAACGAAACACCTGTACTCGAAGCCCGATAATTTTTTACAAATTAGAAACTTTTGTTCTGTGTGGAAATCGAACCCAAACCTTCTTTGTGTCGTTAATGTAGTCGAGAAAAAGAATACAGATGAGTTTTTATATCTAAAGGCAACTGCACCAAAAATAAATCGGTTACATAGGCAATGGCAGTAAACTTGTTCAAAAGGCCACTCTCTTAAAAAAAATTTCGACTACCGATCGCATGGTTATTCAATTTTCGTAGCGCTAACCAACTACGCTTTTTTAGCTAATAAAAAGCTTTTATAATTGAAAATCGTAAAATGAAAGTAAAGGCAACAGAAATTTTTCATAACATTTTTCCATTATTACTACTAAACGACATCAAGTGATTTAAATGTGAGTGGCATTTTAAGAATCCAATTTCTAAGGTGACATGCAAAATTATATGAACATTAATATTGAGTTTGAGAATATTAACAACTAATTAATTAATTTTCAATTTATCAGCAACTTTTATGTTTTATTTGTTTAATTGAACTTATATTTTACCTTAATTAAAATAACCTATGTCTTTTAACGTAATAAGGTACTTAGTTAATGATTAATTTAAATAAGCTTAGTAATTATGCAATACCTAACCACTTCAGTCCTGCTATTGTTTACTCCTCTGTTTGAATTCACAAGTTTAATAGGAACTAACATCTTATAGCATTCCTCGCCGCCACTAAACCTTTGATAAACAAACCCGCTATTCGAGAATATCCATTTCTGAAGTACGTCCAAATTCCTGGTTAGAGTGGCTCTTGTTCACCTGTCCAGAGTTTACTCAACTAGACACAAAGCGTGCCTTCAGTTTAGCGGATCGCGAATTGGACTCGTGGCCACTCGTAGCACTACTGTTTAAAACACATTTTGGTATATATTCTAGTACTTGTATATCATGATGACAAACATTTTGACAAATGTTTGTTAAAATCAAAATAGAGCATGTGCTCGGTTTGAAAAAATTAATACTTATGGCCTTGTGGCTATAGGTAAATATTACTTTAGGATTCGTCTGTCCGTCCGCGGCCTAGCTCAAAGACTCTTGGTACTACGACGAAGTAATACCATAAAAATAAAAAAAAAAATTTTTTGGCGTAGCTCCCGTAGGTACACCTAAGATGGGGATGTTATTTTTTTTTCATGTTGCCCCATCATGAGTGATGTAGTTAAATAGGTTTTTGTAAAATATTTCGGGTTTATAAAAACCATTTTGCTATTTAGAATCCGTTTGCAAAATATTAATGTTTAAGGTTTTTGTTATAATCAGCGGTCTTATCGCTGAAAACAATTTCTTCTAGCAACCTTTAGATAGTCAGTAATACTTCATGCGTAGGTAGTTTCGTTGATCAAATTACAGTAATCATAAGAACAAAAGACAATTATCTCTAAAAAGGGAACGCCAAGAATGTCAAGTCAGTATGTCTGCTAGAGTATGTAGTTTTCGGTAGTAAGCACGCCTCTATCTTGCCATAGATAATTGCTTAAGTGGGATCTCAAGCCCTCTGGCCATAGTTGCCCTTTCGTGAAACTCCACCAGATAAGGGTAGTTTGTTGTTTAGACGAATCTGTTTTAGCATAAGATAACATGAGATTAACATCTTTGGTGTTTAGTGCCTTGAGGATGGCATAAGGATTTTGTGATTAGCTGTTACTTATGTAATAAATAGTATTGGCATATGGACTACCAATAAATTAGGATAATTTATATAGCAATTTTTTCTCGGTTTTCAAAATGAGCCTTTTACTTTTATCGTATCTACCTAATGAATGAATAAATGAATGAGTTTAGTGCATTTACTTACATATTAGATACAAATAATTTAATATCTTAAATTTTTTAATTAATTCATTTGGAAAAATAAAATAATCTGCAATTTATTAGAGAGATTAGGTAACGTGCCGTAACGTGCGTATGCGTATGCGTTTATGCAAAACGTATAAAATCATTTTTAACCAAATAAAAACCGACTTTAAACAGGAAACTGAAAAGTAAAAAAAAATTACTCAGCACAAAATAATTTGTATTTTAATTTAGTTAATCAATAAAATAATTTTATTTAAAAAAAACCGACTTCAAACGGGAAGGAAACTAAAAAGTTAAAAATAAGTTTACTCAAAAAGTAGGTAAGTAGTATTTTGATTTAGTTATTCAGAATTTTAAAGTTGGTGCTAAGTAAAGCAATAACTAGGTACTAATCTAGGTATAATCAATCCTAATTTGCTATTGCAGTACGGTTCTTATTGTATTTGCACCAACTTCAAAATTCTGATCAACTAAATCAAAATATGAATTACTTTTTGCTAAATAAACTTATTTTTAACTTTTTAGTTTAATTCCCGTTTGAAGTCGGTTTTTTTTTTGTTTAAAATTATTTTATTTCACGATTTTTAGTGATGGGTAGACCTAAAGCTTAGGTATTATTTTTGTATACACTAAACATTTTGACATATTGAACCGTATGAAGTGAGCCCGACATGACTGCTGTTAAGAAATTCCCTGGACTGTCTATGGTCACCTGTAATGGTACTTAAAACCCATATGGGTGCAAAGTTCTCATCATTACAAATGAATTAAGTCCAAACACCAAGTAATTGCTGTAAATCGTTGTCGAGTCCCCTTGACTGTCTTTCGGCTTCATCATCAGATCGACTCCAAATCTTCACTAAACAGTAGTTTTTTTTTTTATATTGTAGCCTACCAAAGTGACTCCACCCCGCCTGATGGTAAGCAGTCAGTGGAATCCAGAAGTGGCGACCACTATACCAAAAGCCATCGTCTTAAACTGCTGGTATGGTGGCCTCCACTATGGCGGCTGGGAATGGGGTTAGGGAAAGGGAATGAGGGAGGTGAGGAGAGAGAAAAGGGGGGAAATTGGACCTCCGGCGCTCTCACTCACCGAACGAAACGCAGTAGTACGGATACTACTACTCAGTCGATCTTCTATGAGAGGGTAGTACTTCTCCGGACGATCCGGCCCATTCATGCTGAAATCAGCGTGGATCTACTACCGTGCCTTAAAATACTTAATAAAATAATATGAAATGCACTAGTCGCCAGTTCGATTTTCAAAAGTTCATATCGATTTCTCCTGGATGCCATCATCAGATCCTGATTTCCTTATCATGGTACCACACTTGAAATATCTCCTTTCCAACAAAAAAAGAATCATCGAAATCGGTTCATAAACGACGAAGTTATCCTCGTACACACATAAAAAAATATAATAATTTATATATATGCGGCCGAATTGAACAACCTCCTCCTTTTTTTGAAGTCGGTTAAAAAAGGAACCTCAACGCCTCTGATAATATTAAATTTTTGGTGTCATCGTCAGAAAAACTCACGTTATCTGGTAGAGCCACTAAAGATGGCACGTTAAATTCGAATATAGGTAGGTATATATAAATAATTAATATACGTCTGTGTTCTACTAGTCACTTATAATAATTCATAGCACGGCTCGGCTAACGGAATATCCGAAGCCAATCCGCAATAATTTTCACTCAAATCTGACGTAAACATGACCGATATTCTCCTTCCAATTTGCATGTCCGTTGCCTCTCTGAATAAATTAGAAGCACCTGCCCTAAGATGGTTTGTACCACCTCGAACCACCTCTATGAATATGTAAGACAATGGCTTTCAAATCTTAGACTCCAATTAGAAGGGAGGTCATTAAACCCTTAGTTAATTACATCTGCCCGTAACAGAGACGAATTGCGAATATATGCGCCCCTCAGATTACGCGGGTATTGAGTATGAAATTTAATACCTCCAAACGGCTATTTGAATAGACACGCTATATTGCCTTGGTAACTGTTTTGAATGAAATACGAGTGGATGTTAAGTTAATAATAAATTAGAATAACGCCATCTATATCTACATGAGGTTAGGACCGAAACGGAGCTAGTACCAATGTATACCAATGTGACTTTGTCCAAAACCCGACATCAATGACCCACTATATTCACCTTCACCGAAATTTTGAGGAAACATAGTGATCAATTTCTTTGTATGAGAAAAGGTCTTTACTCTGCTCTCAGTAGGAATGCTACGAAAATTAATTCAATATTTTTTTTTTATATTTTGTAGACATAAAAAGTAGTTTATTTTCATTTTCTGCAAGAATAAGTACACTTACAATTCGTTAATTGCTGTTCATTAAATAAAAAATAAATGTGCTTGTATTTATATCATTTGCATGTTGTTTATCTTTTGTAACAAAAATATTCATAACTTATATACGTTTTCAATTCACAAATTGTACCACGTTAATTATATTACTCAAACTCTAAAGCTGTTTTTATAAGGTAAGTATTTAAATAAACTAAAATATCTCATAAATATTTTAAGCTTGTTACTGCAGCACGAAGAAAGGGTTTCAAGTCGGTAATTCATTCCTTCCGTAGCATTCAAATAAAAACCATACAGTCAATCAGATTGACTTCAAATCCAACGTGACAACAAAGGTACGATGAATTGTAATTTTATTTTGTAATAATATTTTACCATGGCCTAAAAACCCAGTTGGTTATCGACACCAACAAAACATTAAAAAATATTGTTTCCTTATTCAAATAAGTATCCCATTTCTCTGTATAACTATATATATGTCATATTATATGTACAGAGATTATCGAGTGTCCAGTTTAGTGGCAGCCGACTGGCACTTAGCCGGCGGTCACTATATAATCCGGTTATAGCGTTTAATCGACTCCTGCCATCACGTCCACGCCGATACGACTACGACTTTGACAGATATCTAGTTATATAGAATTTTCTGTAAACGAATAACCACGGGGGTCGACGCAAAAATGCGTCACTTTAAAATGGTTTTAACTTTGTTTACAATTTGAATATTATATCAATAAGAAAAGTTCTTTTCCGCGAATGGAGTAAACAGTGATGAATTATTTTGGTTTACGTTTTTTGTTCTCAAGAACATATCAGATCTTAATAAATAAACATCCAAAAAAAAGATTTCTGTCACGTTATCAGATGAGCTAGTGGCTCACGTACAGTTAGTTACCTAAGTTTTGTAGTAACTCAGCCATGATTTATCCAAGCGCGAAAAATTTGTATTGTAAGAAGACATAAATGGTTATTATTTTTATATAGAGTGAACAAATACTTTTTGTTTCCTTTAACTTTCCGATTCTTGAATTGCACCCCGTAGTTTGTACAAAGTAAAACGCACTTTAGTGGCGTAGTTTTCAGTGTCAGTCCGGTGCCTGATAATTTCCTCATTTTATGGTATTGAATCACGCCGAACATTTTAATAAGTAAGTTAAGTACAGTACGATCACTTTCAGAAGTGCCTGAGATAAGATAATGACGTATCAAGCATTTTATAACGAGCTAATTATTCGAGCGTGTGAGCACGTCGAGTGGCAGTACCATAAATATCAAACGCAAACACGGTATTAGCAGCGGTCACGCTGCACCTTGTTTGAATACGGCCTAAAACAACATGCGTTTGCCGCCGGTCGACTAAATTTGTTACTACCGGTCACTCGCTGACTCAGAGCTCGCGACTGTACATGTACATGCAAAAACCTTACGGCACTTGCTGACTTTCTTTTAATGATTTAAAATTTATATATTTGTTTCAGTTACAAAACAAACTTAAATCTTATACTAAGGTAGACCTTTGCTGAAAGTACTATTCTCTTACAGAATATCGGCGTAATTTGTTTTCATTCTGATGCTGTCCTTCGTACAGTGAAGGCTAATAGGGGCTTAATTTATAGTTATTTACACTTTTAGTATAAGTAATAATTTTACAGGTTATTTCATTTCATGAACATTATCAACAATAGAGGTCTATTAATCCAATCCACTCACAATATCTGAATATTGCTCTGGTACTTCCCCTCTCTCCAAAATGTTTACTCTGTATCATCTCTGCTGTTTTTTTTATTTGCATTAACAAGTTTGTAACTGATTGTACTCATACGTGACTAAGCCTAAACAGAACGAAAAGCTGAAATACTTTTTATTTAAAATAATATTTTATTTGACAATTAATTTGAACATAATAATTTTATTCGTATAAAGATATTATTTTTGGAGATGCTAATCTACGTGAGTTTATTTTTATAGGATTACTTTTATTGTTTAAGTAAATATTATGTAAAACATTAATTTCATTTATTTGTTTGTGTCCGGAGCTCTATTGTTATTCATAGGATAATTAAGCAAAACAGTTGTGATGCTATTGATTAAATGGAACTATAGGTTGTGTTGCTGGAATTTTGTTGCTTAATAGAATTATATATAAACTGATTGTACTAACAGGTGAATGATTAACTAAGGTTATTAGGCCATATATTATTAATGTCAAACTAATTCATGGTTATCTATAGGTAGTAGGAATGTTGACACACGCCTAACTAGTTATGATCAAATAGATAAAATAGGTTCTAAATAAATTTATAATGCCCAATAGGCTTCATAAAATTAAACGGTATAAATATCGGTTATTTGAACAAATAATTTAAAGCAAATATTCGAAAATAAATCTATCATTGGACACAACAAACATGACAGATGAATTAACTAACAAATATGTCAATATCTAACACGCATTTGAACACGAATCACGCAAAACTTGTAATTCAAAGCGTCAGACGATTTTAGCTAATACTCGTGATGTCAACATATTGTTTGTTAGAAGCGTGGACACGGCCTAAACAAACAGTCATTACTCCTGACGCTGGCTGCCGGGCGCGGACGATTGCACGTGGACGTGATCGCCGCCCTCAACAATTATATCGAACCGTATCTCGTCACGCGTGGCCTATCACTGTTTGAGCATTAGCGGTCATTTGTAATAATCGCACATCATGAGAGTTTGACATCCCTGAGTGATATTTTAGATCTGGTTTACACTGTGTTATTTCTTGTTGTACGGTTGAATAGTTATATACCTAGTTAATTTTAAGTTTATCTTAAACTTAGAAATGGCCAATCTGTCTTCAGAGATCAGAGATCGCTGACAAAAAGAAACATTTGCTCTACAGTTAGACAGTGAAGTCTACTGAACTTTATTTTGAACATCATTATATATATTACCTACAGAACCACAATATTGTTCCTGTTGCTACTATCACCAATAAGAGTCGTTCACAAATCTACAATTTTTACATAGTGTAGTTACAGAGGCTTTTGATGATTTTAATCCACTTTCGCTCTTATTGAGTGTTGTACTAAACAAGGCAACATTTTGTGGTACGCAATACAACATGTAACAAATGCTAAAAGCAAAAGAGTATCTACCATAAATCTAACACGAGGTTAACACCACGTCATGTCATCTAAGATTATTGAAACTGCAACGAGAAAACAATATCGTGTGCAGAAGTTTAGAATGCAAGGAGAAGCCGGTGGCGATCGTTCGCAGTTGCAGCGATCTGTACGGAGCCGTGTGCGACATTACGCGACGCGAACCGAATGACTGATTGTCTGAACGTGCTTAGATGCAAACCCTGCTACAGCAGAATAAAATATTCTGTAACAGTATCTGACTGTTAAAAAATACTTTATCTCGGTTATACTTATATGTTTACCATTTGAACTTAGTAGAAGACGAAAAGAGGCCTAAGAGGCCTTTTAAACTTGATTGTTTCCGTATCACTGAAGCGACAATATTTTTATTCTTAATTTAAATTATTATAAAGTTAGTAATTAATATCCTTATCTGTGCTCTACCAAGAATTAATGTGCGTTTTTCTTTCCACGTCATTAAATACAAGTCAGTTTCTTTCCTACCCGACCACCATACCTACCACAAATTGTAGTTTCAACAACAGTCAGTCACCAGTGGGAATAGTTTCCAAGTTTTTGATAGTTCGTGTATTTACTGGTTTAGTTTTAGGGTCAGTTTGAACAACTTATACCGATCTCAAGGGAGAACGTTGACCGCAGGCTCCTCGGCACTCCTCGTAGCTTTGACAATATTATAGTTTTTAGTTTGTTTATTTAACTACATGGTGATCCTAATAAATCATTATTAAGGTTTAGCTTTCACGATTCGTATTTAATTTACTTATTAGATGCACACTAAATGCTTATTATACAAAACGCAAATTCCTTATACCTCGTAAATAGACTAAAAGCCAATTCATAAAAAATATGGACAGAACGTTACTATGAAGTATTTACTACGACAATATTATGCAGGTCAGTTTATAAGATAACCTCATATTTTCACAAAACATTAAAATGTAGCTAACGGTAGTATTATTACGCACACATAAATAATACTGTTATAAATATTATCTGAGTTTATTTTATTACTATTGAAACAATTCAAATCTAAACAGTTAAAACGGAGCCTGTATCTCCAGACAAACCTTGCTTTAGAAGACTTAGTTGCAAACTTAACCGTGATTTAATTTTAAAGCCAACTTCGCCCTCGGCATTTAGGAATAGCCTCTTAATAAATCTGCTACTTACCCAACGTCCGGAGTTCGATTCCCAGTGGGGCTACGCTACGAATTTACTAGTTGGCCTTTCGAGTACTGACCAACGGAAGTTAGGCTAACTTTGTAATTGGCGGGAATTTATTACTGATATCTTGAGAATACTCATATATTTTGACGGCTACTCAGTGGCTTTATTATTCTGAAAGGGCTTTACTTACTAGGGTTATTGTATTGTATAGAGGTAAGTCGAAATGGTCCAGTGGATAAGGCACCCGCTTCGTAAACACGAGGTAGTGGGTTCGAATCCGGGCAAGTACCAATGTGATTTTTCAAATCATATGTACTTTCTAAGTTTATCTTGGACATTTCTGACAGACGGTGAAGGAAAACATCGTGATGAAACCTGGACTTAAAAGTCTGAAATTGCCAATCCGCCTTGAGCAAGCGTGGTGATTAAGCTCATACCTTCTCTATTCATATAGAGAAGGTATAAGCATTAATCACCACTCTCTTCTCATGAAGAGGCCTTTGCCCTGCAGTGGGACAGTAAACAGGCTGGTATTATTAAGTTGTTGAAGAATTCATGTATTTGATTTTGATTGGGGAATTCGATACTGTTCGATGTACATTTATATTATTTTCTTAACAATTTACATTTTTAACCATAGTTGAAAGAGATAATATTTCTACGAGTTTTGTGCACATCGCTTTTGGACTTTTAATTTTTTTTTGAATTCTAATCGCACGAATAAATGACTGACAAAATTTGCCATTTCGTGTGCCACAGTTTTCAATTATGTAACCCACAATAATGTGAAAAATAAAAATAAATTAAAATTTTAATACACTATTCCCTACGTACAATAAGGTAAGAGTCCAATAATTATAACAAGATATTGAAAGGCTGTTACCCGAAACAGTCACGTCTGGTCCGCAGGTCGTCAAAGGGGAACTAATCCCAACTATGATTAATTGAATTTAGAAGTGGCTCGTGCAATACCAACATAGCCGACTCGAATCTGTTACTTCAGACAGCGTCTGTGATACAGTTCGAATGTAACTTTCAAATCTGTTCAACTTTGCTTAGATATACAGGCTATAAATTTACCCATGCTTACTTGGTTCGCAGGTAAACTTCAAAGCTAGCAAAGGCAATCGTTTATGAAATTTTCCATTCAAAAATCTTAATTAATTGATTAAAGTTAAGATTTTTAAATAGAGAAAACGGCTTCTCTAACATTGGACACACAACAATATTACTTCTAAAATTGGTTTATCGCGGGTCTTAAAAGGCCACTCAATCACATTCAGTAAAAACTTGCAATACTTTTTTTAGATTCTGCCATAATTTGGTCAACTGACTTTCCTTAAGTTAACACTCGCATCTAACACGACACAAAACGTTTGTCGTTAGTCATATTCGGTACTAGAAGCTGCAGATGACATCATGAAACTGGTAGTGTGATTATAACGTAAAGTATCTTAAAAGTAATATTATATTTGTATCTTTTAATTTGAAATGATTTCTCTTTATAAATAAAACTTGGTGAAAATACTAGTCTTGAGCGCAAAATAATTCGGCATACAAGCCGTAAAAATTCTCTCTAAATTACCGCAAATAAAATAAAATTTCAGAAAAATTAACATAAAGGACATTAGACGGCTTCGTTACCGTATAAAATACAAAAAAGTTGTTAAAAGTATTTTGAAAAGCCAACCCTTTTATAGCAGACTTACAAATCAAAAGGCTAATAAAGAAACGCGAACAACTTAGTAAGTACCAAGTATTTCTTTCATCGAAGTCAAAGTTGCGAGTCGGAATTTCCTGAACGGCGAACGAGGAAAGAAGACTGGGGGAGAGGAAATGCCAACGACTTCCTTTACTCCGTGTAACTGCATTCAGACAAACGGGTTTGTCATGCACTCTTTGTGCACCTACTAGCTTTTTTCTTCTTTAATTGCATTCGCAGTAAGAAGAAAAACAAATAAAGTCGCGCTACATGCATTGTGTAGACTGTAGTGATTCCGTTTGAAATTAATTTCATTTATTGGCCGTGGTTTTCTTTACATATAATCTTTTATTTAGTCTTATATTATCCTTGTTGTCGTAAGGTATTACTATGGTAGTACTTTCTTGCTAATATTATGTCGGGGACGCTAGTTTGATTTACACACGAAAAAGTATTCGTGTGTAAAACAAATCGATTCTTATATCTTAAATCGATTCTTTAACAATTAGATGTTGTTTATGTAAGTTAACTGAGGATTTGTTAAAGCGTATCTCGCTTTTATAATTTTCATTATTTTCATTTTTTATTTATTAAGAAAAGAAACAAACAATATTTTACTAAAAATACTTAAGATTAGATTATCTATAGTTGTAGACCTAAAGTTTCCTGTATTTTAGTTGACAAAGCGTGCATTAACAATTTATTTTAATAGACTTGTCAATGTCAATTGTCATATTATGGTCACAAATCTAAAGAGACGATAATAATACTCTGTTGCCAAAAAAAAGGAGAAGAAGAAGAAGAATATATTTTCTAAACATACATATATACATAAACATACATACATTTAAACTGCACAAACAACATTAAGAGTTAACGAAATAATGTAACATCTAAGTATACACAAAATTAGTTTGTCTTAAACGAAGCAAAACTACAACAATAAGTTATAACAAGCTAGCAACATTGCATAAACAATCCTTGTTCAATATTGATTTCACTTTACCCAACAATATAATCTACAGTAATTTGTCCAAAGTTTCAAGTAGGAGTAACAAATTTATTTGAATTAAATTGTTTGGTGGCTATCTTAACATTTATAGATTTAGCCCATCGTACTTTACGCAGGGTTAGTTTAGTAGGCAAATTTATATATTAAATAAAAAAAAACAGTATTTTTGTGACTGATAAGTTCGAAAATACGGCCACCTCTATAGTCCATTCCAATTCTAATTTCGGACAATGTAAACAATCCTCCATATTGCCATTGTCTATGGTTTCATGAATTTACTAGTGACGGGGAAAAGAATGATAAAAATAAAATTAATGTCATCATACATAATTAAATAATAATTTTTCATTCTTTTTTTTAACATTTTTAAATAATAATACGTTTACTAATACTCTATTTGCGTAATCGATTAATTCTATTTGATTTGTTATTTTTATTACTCCAAAAAAAATACATAAATAAAACTAAATACAAATTTATGTTAAATATGATATAGTATTTTATTGTAACCGTTGACTTATAAACTTTAAGATAATAAGACAAACAATTTACCTAATGTATAAATAAATGTAATTTAAATTAAGTGTTGACCTCTAATTACAACTATTTGACCACGGACTGAAATGGAATACTGGGATGCTTTTGAATATTTTCCCGCCTGATAAAAAATTGTGAAATATTGATTATATGGAATTTGTATGTATGTTACGATTTTATTATACTATATTACAATAAAACAAATGAACTCAGACTAGCGAGGGCAAATGACAAAATATTAAGTACCTATGATATGTATTGGTTAAACTTATTTCTTCTAATAAATTACAACATTGGTTTTCAAAGACAATATAGAGTACAGAAAAAATAAAACTGTTAATCATTTTGACGTCTTAATTCGACCGCAAAAAGTAATTCGTAATTTTATTAAATAAACTAGATTTGATTATTAATCATTAGTAGAAATAGTTGCAAAATGAAGTATATAGTGAACAGAATGTGTATAAACCCATGTGTCATCGTCTACGGAGTTTTTGATAGAAAAATATTGAAAAGACTGTTTGTTTACATTGTCCGAAAATGGATTTGGTCGATACTGTAGATATAATGACTGTCTCAGTACACATACGCCTGCTGTTCAGGCAGTTTAAAGATTTATACACGGAACAAACCTTTGTTTTATTTACAAGTATTTGTGTAAGACTAAAAGTTTTTTGACCATCAAACAAACCAACAAACCATTTTGACAAACCAACTCCGATACGCTTCTGCCTTAGTGAATATATAAATAGATTTTACGCGTGTTATTATTGTAAAACACATACATACAATGTTATATTAAACCCATACAATTATTAAATATATAAATAATTAACATTTTGACATAGATAGTGTAGTCATTTGAACAGTGACGGTATTTAAGACAATGGTAGAAACAGTGCGACTTGTTATCTCAATATTAATTTCCTGTGAGTATATTTCAATGAGCTGTCTTTAATACTTGTTGACGTGAATGCAGATGTTATCTAACAAACTATGTTTGTACACATACTAAACAAACAAATAGTATACATAGAATTATAGATATACAGCATAAAAGGGAAATATACCTAAATAAAAGCTGAAGGTAGTGTTGAGACTGAACACTGGCAATAGAAAATCATCACTACGTGGTATAAAACAAAGTCGCTTCTTGCTGTCTGTCCCTATGTATGCTTAGATCTTTAAAACTACGCAACGAATTTTGATTTTTAATAGAGTGATTCGAGAGGAAGGTTTATATATATAATACGTGCAAAATATAGTAGAGAAACACTGGTAATTTTAGAGATTTCTAATGTCATGCAGTAACACAGCGGTTGCGACATTACCGGCCGGAGGCCGAAAAATCTGTGTACTGTTATATACCCAATATGTACATAGAAATGCCAACCGCGACTTGCTCATTATCGCAAGTCAGCATATTGTAGTCTTTATTATACAGTGAAGACCAAGAGAACCTCAGTCTGCGCTGAACTCTTGAACCGTGTCGTAACGCTTGCGGTCTGACCCTAGTTTCTGTAATTATCGTAATAAACGTCCTTCAAATCTAAAAAGTGTTTTTTAAAAAGTCTTTTGAAAGGGTCCCTATAACATTTGGTGGCAGCGGTGGGATACGAAAATCCCCAGTGCTAATACGCGGTGTGAAAGTGTTTCCTATATAATAACCGAAACCTCGCTGTATCCAGAATTCTCGTGTTTTATTAAAGCTTTCGCCGCGCAGTGCAGACTCATTTACCTGAAAGAATAGAAACAAAATCGTTATACTTACCTGTGAAGTGCTAAAAGTGTACTTACCGTTCATCATCCAACTGCAAGCATCCATACGTATCGACTAGTGTATCTCGCCAATCATCGTATCCGAATTCCTAAATCCAGTCCGGGTGCCTAAAATCAGGCAGCCTTGGGCTACTCGCAGCCGTCGCGCCGCCCGTTTCCTGTGTCGCAGACGTGCTTATCGCATTGGAATGTATTCTCCGCTCGGACTCGCCGTTATCGTCTTCGCCTACGCAACTTTGTGAGTCTTTGGTCATTGTTTAAGAACAACAGGCATTATATTAAATCTTTGCATTGTTCATTATACTATTCGATTCCCTTTTTAAAGAACTACTAAACCACATCATATTTAATCTAACGCCTGTAATATTTTATGAATTGAATGTCAACTTAACTATAACTTATCCTACTGTTTATTTAGATTCTTTGTACTGTGTGTGTAATAATACTTTACTCTTGAATATTTTGTACTGATCGTGGTAACATTTAAACAATCATGTCTAAATCCGAAACCAAAATAAATGTCGATATACCTATAACAAGCGATAAAAATCCATCGCCTAATGTTGCCCAATCAGATCCTAAGCCAAATAAAGCCAAACAAGGGGTGTCAGAAACCCCGGTGTTCGAAATCAACACCCTTCTAAAATTTGTAAAACCATATAACGGCGATAGGGAAACCCTGAACGCCTTTATAGTTAACTGTAATAATGCTTATGAGATGGCAACCGAATTTCAAAAACCTATGATATTTAAATATATTTTATGCCAGTTACAAGGAAAAGCCGAAACCGCCTGCTCTATTAAAGATTTTAATAACTGGGAACAATTAAAAGAATTCCTTAAAACGCAATTCAGTGAGAGGAAACATTACTCACATTTACTTACCGAATTACAAGAGAGCAAACAAGGTTCCACTGAGAGCGTCGCCCAATACGCCTTACGCGTGGAGACGTCTCTATCGCAACTTTTAGTAGAAATCTCGATATCCAATACCAAACAGAAAGAATTAGCCGGTCGCATTGCAGCCATAGAAGACTTGGCCATGCACCATTTCCTTATGGGGTTAACCCCAAGAATTTCTAATATAGTTAGATGTAAATCGCTTAAGAACCTTAACGATGCTATCAACACAGCCGTATCAGAAGAACGTATCCAACAAAGTTTATATAGGCGCAATCCAAACCCTGAATATAAGGGTAAATCAGCTAATAACATACAAAGGTATTCTCAAAAATCTCCTCAGACTGTCCGACTACAAGTAAATGCCGACAGTACTATTTGCAGATACTGCAAGGCATACGGACACGACATCCGCGATTGTAAGAAACGCGAATATAATAATAATCGTTTCCAAAAATCTAATAATAACTCTTCAAAATCCGGTAATACTAGTTCCAAGCATGCCCAACCACGCGTCAACTTCGCTTTCGAAAGCCCATCCGCATCTGAAGGACGCGATGAAGTAGACGCTAATCAACTAAACGACGATCACGATTTAAACAACCAAACGTCTTGTCAGGGTGTCGCACGAGACGTCTGTTAAAAGCCGACACCAAAACCACTGTTTCCGCTGTATCCGTTTCTGAGAGGATTACACGACAGGATAACCAGCCCCAAAAGGGAACTTCCTTCAGAACCACTGTTTCCGCTGTATCCATTCCTAAAGGAATTACACAACAGGGTAACCAGCCCCAAAAAGGAAATTCCTCTAGAACCACTGTTTCCGCTGCATCCATTCATCAAGGAATTACACAACAGGGTAACCAGCCCCAAAAAGGAAATTCCTCTAGAACCACTGTTTCCGCTGCATCCATTCCTCAAGGAATTACACAACAGGGTAACCAGCCCCAAAAAGGAAATTCCTCCAGAACCACTGTTTCCGCTGTATCCAATCCTAAAGGAATTACACAACATGGTAACCAGCCCCAAAAAAGAAATTCCTTCAGAACCACTTTTTCCGCTGTATCCAATCCTAAAGGAATTAAACAACAGAGTAACCAGCCTCAAAAGGAAAATTCTTTCAGAGCCACTGTTTCCGCTGTATCCAATCCCAAAGGAATTACACAACAGGGTAACCAGTCCCAAAACGGAAATTCCTTTAGTACCTCTGTTTCCACCACTGTTCCCACTGTGTCGAAAATACAAACTCCTAAACCCAATCTTGATAACTTAGAAGTTTACGAAATCTCTATCGAACTAACCAGGTCACTCCCGCATATTGCCCTGAAAACCTCTGTATCTAATATTCCTCTAACCTTCCTTATTGATTCCGGTTCTGCTATATCGCTGCTCAAACAATCCTCTATTCAGATCCCTCCAAATATAACCAAGAAACCTGTAAACCTTAAAGGAATCGATGCTAGTGATCAACTAACACCAACCATAGGTCATTTCGAATTAAAATTAATACTACACAAACGTGAAGCAATAGCTCATAAATTTCATGTAGTTCAAAATATTAGCTTACCGTATGATGGTATCATAGGCTCCGACCTTCTTACGGCCTTTGGTTGCAATATCGATTATAATTCAGACACACTGAAGATAGGTACCTTGACGTTAGAACTTAGCTTCATGGATCCCTTCTATGTCATTCCACCTCGAACCGAAACGGTCATCGAATCGACAGTACAGAATCCCGAAATAAAAGAAGGTATAATAGTCGATCAACATATTTCTGATCAAGTTTTCGTTGCTAACTGCATCACTGCAGTCAAAGATAATAAACGTATCAATATTACTGTCGTGAACACATCAGAAAGCCCTATTACTATAAATTCTAATCTCCGGTTAAAAATTGAACCAATAGATATCAAGACGTGTATCTCTGAATCTATAATCTCACGTAACTCTTCAGACCGTACTAGAGAAGTACTAAATCAACTCAGGACTTCCCATTTAAACGATGAAGAGAAATCTGCCCTCTTTGAAATCTGTTCTAAGTATTCAGATATCTTCTACCTCCCGGGCGACAATCTTTCCTTTACAAATGCAATACAACATGAAATTCGTACAACAAGCTCTGTTCCTATACATACTAAGTCCTATCGATTCCCAGAATGCCACAAAAAGGAAGTGGATTCGCAAATCAATAAGATGATTGATCAGGGAATCATTGAACCCTCTGTCTCTCCCTGGTCAGCACCCATTTGGATAGTACCTAAGAAAATCGACGCCTCAGGGCAACGCAAATGGCGCATCGTAATAGACTATCGTAAATTAAACGATATTACAATCGGCGAAGTCTATCCTATCCCACAGATATCAGAAATTCTAGACCAATTAGGAAAAAGTAAATATTTCTCAACCCTCGATTTGACTTCAGGGTTCCACCAAGTAAGGGTAGCTCCTCAAGACGCAGAGAAAACTGCATTTTCCGTGCCTCAAGGCCATTTCCAATTTACACGTATGCCGTTCGGCCTAAAAAATGCGCCTTCCACATTTCAAAAATTAATGAATACCTGCCTGTCTGGACTGCAAGGTATACGCTGTTTTGTTTATTTAGACGATATTGTCTGTTATTCCGTGGACGTTCCCGGGCATGTTAATAGCCTCACTTCTATTTTCCAGAGACTTAGGTCTTTTAACCTCAAATTACAACCCGATAAATGCGAGTTTTTCCGCAAAGAAGTCGGCTATCTTGGGCACATCATAAGTGAAGAAGGGGTCAAACCAAACCCAGAAAAACTTAAAGCGGTGTCAGATTTTCCTATTCCTAAATCCGCCAAAGATATAAAATCTTTCTTAGGACTTGTCTCATACTATAGACGATTTATCCCTAACTTCTCCAAATTAGCCAAACCTCTAACGAGTCTCCTAAAGAAAGATACACAATTCCTCTGGCAAAACGAACAGCAATTTGCATTTGATTCTCTTAAAGAAAAACTAATCACAGCTCCTGTTCTAATTTACCCTGACTTCTCACAACCATTCGTCTTAACCTGCGACGCTTCTAACTATGCTATCTCTGCAATCCTTTCCCAAGGCGTTATAGGACAAGATCGTCCTATTGCATTCGCTTCCCGTACTCTGAACAAGGCAGAGTGCAATTACAGCGTTACCGAAAAAGAATGCCTTGCCATTATTTTCGGTACCAAAGCTTTCCGACCGTACTTGTACGGCTACCGTTTCAAAATCGTAACTGATCATAAGCCATTGCAATGGCTTTTCAATTGCAAAGACCCTGGTTCCAGACTCGTCCGATGGCGATTAAAACTCGAGGAATTTGACTATGAAATTCAATATAAAAAGGGCAAAACAAATGTCAACGCCGATGCCTTAATGCGTTTTCCTGTCAACCCTATCCAAAGAACAAATGTACCCAATAATCCGGGTACTGTCCCTTATCAAAACCCTAGTCCATACAATGTTGATAGAGACCTGATGGACCTTTTTAACTCACCATCATCTTTCAACCTTAACGAGATCGAACCATTCAATCCTGACGACGACGACTCTGAAACCGAATCACAGCCAATTCCTTCGAACTTACCTTTCGAGATAACTGAACTACCACTAGGTGAAGGCTCTGCTCCTCCTGTAAATGAAAATGATTACTTACCTCTTGATCCTCCAACTGACCCACTAACCAACCTTAGTCCCAATCCTGGATCGCCGTCTAGTGACTACACCATATTCCTGAAATCAATTGCAAATAAAAATACAACTTACGATACCATAATTATAGAGCATAACGAAAGCTTACTTAAGTCTACTTCTAAAATAATCATCGTACCTACATCAATTGATCTTGATGAATCTAACCCTTATGTCCAAGAAATCGTTAGTAACATTGAGAACACCACTGACATACTCAATAAAGAAAGAGAATTACATACCTCCCAACGAATCATGTCAGGTAACAAAGTCTATTATCTCCTGTTCACAAAAGTAAACCACTTCGATGAAGCAACTTATCCCGAAATTTTCAAGACATTAACAAGTGTTAAAAATGAAATCCTAGTCATCGAAAACAGTAACGAAGTTGCAATTTCCGACTTTAAAAACCCATTTGAAAAACATTCCTTTATTAAAATATATAACATGCTTACCTTTCTATTTCATGGAACATCTATAAAAATTAATGTATATCATAATAAAATAATATACCCTTCTCCCACTGAAATCAAAAATATCCTGCATGACAATCATGATATCCCAATTGCAGGACATCTAGGATCTACTCGTATGTATAATAGGATCAAGGAATCTTATTATTGGAAAGGGATGCGCAGTGACATAGAATCCTATGTAAAACAGTGTAAAGCCTGTCAAGAAAACAAAGCCTTAAGAAAGGTCAATCGTAGTCCTATGCAAATAACAAGTACGTCTACTGCTCCCTGTCAACGCATTGCCATGGATATCGTAGGACCTCTTCCAGAAGCCGGCAATGCCAAACTAAAATATATCCTTACCATACAAGATGACCTTACCAAATTTTCCACTGGTTATCCTCTCAGAACTATTACAGCAGAAGAAACAAGTGAATGCTTAATACACTTCATATCCATCTTTGGCATTCCTAAAACTATACTTACGGATCAAGGTACAAACTTTACCGCCGAATTATTTAAGAAAACATGTGAATTCCTTAAAATCAAACAGTTGTGGTCCTCTCCTTATCATCCCCAAACTCAAGGTGCTCTTGAAAGAAGCCACTCGACCTTGAAGGAATATCTTAAATCATACGTCAATGAAGACCAGACTAACTGGCCTCGATATGTTTATACCGCTATGTTGGCATATAACTGTTCAATTCACTGCACCACACATTATTCTCCTTACGAACTTATGTTTGGTCACAAACCATATATACCAAATTCAGTATTCAATGAAAATACTAGTGTTACATATCCCGAATATGTCAAAATGCTCCAGAACCGTCTGAAACACACTCAAGAGAAGGCTCTGGAATACATTCAACAATCCAAAGTCAATTCAAAGAACTATTATGACACTCGTAGTCGAGTAGTACAGTACAAAACTGGTGACTATGTCTATCTTAAAAATCACCTCAGATCACGTAAAGCTCTATCACCAATTTGGAAAGGACCTTACAAGGTGGTGAAAGTGCATGGTAACAATACGCTATCTTTACTTATTAATAGACGTCACGTTCGACACCACTTTGACGAGGTCAAACTAGCCGAACAGCATAACGAAGCTTAAAATATAGATATAAAATATTAAGTACTTATGTACAAATCATAATCTACATAATATATGTAGGTATACCTTAGGCATAAGAATTAGAGATAGGACAACGTTAGATTAGTATTATTAATAGTATAGATAAATACAACAGGAGACATAAATAGGTAATATTAACAGAACTTCGTAATTACTTACAGCGCTATTACAAGAAGTCAAGCAACCTATGTAAAACCCATCCCAATGAGCTCAGGCCTTTACTTTGACCACTTGGGAGAACTAAAAATTTACCGTAGCCAGCTGGACGTGCTGATGCCATTGGATATCTCGAACTTTGGTACCCATATTCAAAACATTGAATCTACAATAACTAAGTCCAAGGACTTGTTTGAAAAATCACCCATATTAGACAGATCAGCACCAGAACACATGTTAGAACCCCTAATTGCTCGACACCGTGACGTTAAAAAGGAATACGCATCCATTTCTTACCTAATAGAGAATAGATCCAAACGCAGTGCTTGGATAGGTGGTATGGGCACTGTGTTAAAGACAATTTTTGGAACTCTAGACGAAGATGACGGATTGAGGTATGATGAAGCCTTAGAATCAGTACAGAATAACCAAGTGAAGTTAGCTTCGTTGATGAAAGAAAACATTCTTGTGTTAACCTCTACTATTGTATCATATAATAACACGCTAAACAAAATTAAATCCAATGAAAACTTGTTATCAAAGGCCATCGACAACCTTTCGGTAGAATTACAGAATATCTCGTCCTCAATGAACGAACTACACTTACAAACATTTACTAATATAATTTTAGACAGATTATCAACCTCAATATTTACTTTATCATGCCAATTAGAAGACATCACAAACGCTATCTTGTTTAGCAGTCAAAATATTCTGCATCCTGCTGTTATAACACCATTTGAACTCTACCGAGAACTTGTCGACAACCATAGACACTTACCTAATGATATCGAATTACCTATACCATTGGAACTGAATCATATGCACAATTTACTTAATGTTTCCAAATTAGTTTGTTATTTTTCCAATGGAAAAATAATATTTGTGTTACAAATTCCATTAGTTCATGTTAACGAGCTCACTCTGTTTCATGTATTCGCTTTACCTATACCGCATAATGTTAAGAAACCAGATTCCTTCAGTTTTATTGTACCAGACACTAAATATATTGCAATGACCAAAGACAAAACTCAATATTGTATTTTACAAGACTTAAAACTATGTCAAACAGTATCTTCCGAAACGTTCATATGTGAAATAACAAGTGTTTTCAACAGTGACGCGAAACCAACCTGTGAAAGTGAATTAATTTCAAAAGTTATTAACGAAGTTCCAAAACAGTGTAAAACTATGCTAGTTTATGGTAATTTAGATATATGGAAAATTATATCCAATAATCAGTGGCTTTTTATACAATCAGAACCTACAAAAGTATCGTTGGACTGCCCGAATTTAGGGTCATCTGAAATTAATATAAATGGTACAGGAATATTAACTATTCCAACTGGTTGTACGGGCTACTGTAAATCCACTATCCTGAATTCAAGGAATAATGTAATCAACATAACAGCTCCAATAGTAATGTCAGAATTTAGTCTCATAAATGATTCCTGTTGTAACATAGATGTATTCAATAAGTATAAAAATAATGTATCTCCTGTTTATCTCCAAAACATCGATTTAGATAACATAAATACAAATAAAGATATCTTAACCAATTCCATTAATAAATTAGACAAAATTATAGAAACACCGCACATAGTTAAATATGGGATACATTACTCTAGCTTAAGTTTATTTACTATTTTTATTGTCATAACTTTAATTGCTTGTAATCTCTATTATTATTGTAAATCAGACAGCAAGCGCATACAATCATTATTTTGTAAAACTCAATCGGCAACTAGCAATGTCAATAATATTGAATTAGGTGAAATCTCAGTATCTAGCTCTGATATAATGGAGGAAACCCCACAACCAAATATTAGAAGTCAGTTCTAAAATATAGTTTTCAAATGAACTTAGATTCTTTATAAAACGCTAAGTTCATTCTTAAAGGGGGAGGTGTTATATACCCAATATGTACATAGAAATGCCAACCGCGACTTGCTCATTATCGCAAGTCAGCATATTGTAGTCTTTATTATACAGTGAAGACCAAGAGAACCTCAGTCTGCGCTGAACTCTTGAACCGTGTCGTAACGCTTGCGGTCTGACCCTAGTTTCTGTAATTATCGTAATAAACGTCCTTCAAATCTAAAAAGTGTTTTTTAAAAAGTCTTTTGAAAGGGTCCCTATAACAGTACGTTGTTTAAAAAGACATTCTGTAGTATATTTAGTATCAGCATAATACCTATGCGAAGCCGCGGCGGCTCGCTAGTATTATGTAAGAAAGAAAAAGTAAATAATTTATTAGCGTACAACAAACACAAATTTAATAAGTAAGCATTTAACTTAAGAGCTAGAAGTACAAACATTTATTCAAATTGAAACACTACCTTACACATTACTTACATTATTTTTATTACTTATAAAAATTACAATAATATTAGGTTTAAATTTATAGTATATATTGTGTACCTGACGCAATTTAATAATAGTAGATATCGTAAGATTGATGCAACATCTAATGGACTTGACTTGAGATCTGTATAGAGCCAGACTCTCTAAGATCAAGATCAAATTTCTCTTCAATATGATTTCACTGTAAACTGGCATACACTCAATGTAATTGTCAATACTGTTCAAACATTTTAAACCTTATGTTCACCTTCATAAAATAAAATTTTCAAAACTAACTTGTTTACATTTTAAGCTTTATTTGTATGCGATTTTATTTCATCAATTGTCATATTATACATAGTTTATATTTTTGTTATATATTATTTATTCAAAATGGCAATTAAATTTTGAAATGTCATTCTATAGCCTCTGCTTAATTTAATGGGAGACAAGAGTGAATTTATGTTTGTATGTATGTATGGAATATAACAAAACCTTAAACTGTTTTGATTTTAAGTTAAAATAAATATATTTAATTTACATCTACATCTCAAATTTGAATAAATCTACCTATTGTTTACCTTTGCTTAATTCGTTATATTGCGTATTACAAATAGTTATTAAATTTTTATTAAGTTTATTTTCATGGTTATCATTTTTGTTAATCTCTATTTCTTCAAGATGATTTTATTAATTTCTGATAGTGTATAGATCATAGCATATAATCTATGCATGCTAATAGCAATGACACTTGATAATATATGCCCTTGCAACACAAATTGATGTAAGCAATGCGAAACGTGATTTGGCCTAATGAAAATCATACGTCCACGACACGCATATATTTAGATACTGCAACACTCGAATGATTAATGCCACTTGAAACAGGAGATATATTCTAGAATACTGCAAGCATTAACATAGATACAGTAGTTCCACTGTGAGATAAAGATTCAAATATTATTATTTATTGCAAATATTCGTAAGAGACCATTTTTGTTCGAACAGAGAGCACTAGAGGCCCTGAGGCCCGAGACAAGTGTCAAAGATTTCTATTCTATTCATAGAATAGATTAAAAAGTGTATTGGATTGACATAAGCTAACGCCAACGCTTATGTCAATCTCATACATTTTTTTATCTATTCTATGAATAGAATAGAAATCTTTGACACTTGTCTCGGGCCTCTGTTTAGTTATCGTGTTGCTAATTGTAACAAAATAATGCTACTCAATATAAATTTATTATAAATAAAATAAAATTAATGTATATAATTTATTATATATGGCGTTGTGAGATTCTCGTCATGAGGGACGGTAATATCGACTATCATTGCAAGGCTTTTGGAACGATCCACCACTACGATATCAGGCTTGTTCGCTATAATGGTCCTGTATGTGATGATGGAGCAATCCCAGTATAATGTCGCACGACCATTCTCGAGAACCGGCTGAGGGTTATATATGTAGTACGGCACTTCGATGTCCACAAGTTTGTATCGCAAAGCAAGTTGCTGGTGATAATCCTGGCCGCTTGGTTATTCTGTGCAAGTACTCTCCATTAGCAAGACGCGAACAGCCGGAAATAATATGCCTGAGAGACTATTTTATTGCAACAAGTTTAACGGCTCTTAAACAGCATACGGAATAGGCGTACAACACACATTTTCAATATACTCTACTCTCAATATATTGAGGCCTAAATAGGTATTAGCAGTCCTATGTCTGAAATTGCCAGATTACATAATAATCTATGACCTAGTCTGTCAATGGCGTTACAAATATAAGACAAGATGTTTCAATACACAACATTAGGTACAGTTATAAAACAGGAAAATTAAGCGACTTTGAACTCAGATCGTATATTACCATACGAGTACATTACACATGTGCAAATTAAAAATAGACGGGATTTCCATCGTAAAACTTACATTTCATAAAATCATTTGCGCCATTTTAGGTCGATTTTTGTATTTTAACTCAAAGTTAATATTTCAATATAGCATGTAGATGGAATCGTAAAATTCGCCAATATCGTTCACTTTATAACACTGTAAAAGGGAATACACACTCGACGTATAATCAAATACGCCCAACGTCAGAGAGTCGAGTTGAAATAGAATTTTTTCGCTCTTAAAAATTGCGATCACGTTTCTAATATAGTGAAAACAATATTCTAGTGACCGGGTGATTTCTGCACAGATGCTTGCCCTACCAATATTATGTAGGTGGGGCAAACTTTTTCATAGCTTTGATATATGAGTGTCCCGTAAAATATGAGAAAGTAGTTTTAGATTCGCACAAATGTAAACTAATAAACGTTATGTTATGCCTTATAGCTTATTATAGATCTCTGCCAAAAGAAGGTACCTCTTTGCTATAGACATATCGCTTGGCAGACAAATTGGTGATCGCAGTAAGGTGACAATAATACGCAGGTAATCCTGCTGATCGATACCTAGTATTTATTACTTCGTCGTCTCTTACCTACGGGAACAGATAGTTCATTATTCTACCCCGGAGACCACGAACAATCTTTTTATTACAACTCATTTCATTTATGCTATTAAAATTGCATATATATTCGATTTTGCCTTTTTCCGATAACGTTATTTGTATCGTAATTTGAAATCGTGTATATCGGCCGCATTCGTGGTTTTAATACGTGAAGGGGTCGTTAGAAAAACGTCATATCGATCGAACGATATAAAAAGCAACATTAATCTACACTTATCTCGACAATATTATTTAATGACGCGTCATTTCGCGGTTATTTGTAACTTTTATGGAGGGAATAGATCGTGTTTGGAGATGCATTTTAGATAAGATACTTTATGACGAATATTATATTATGCGTAAGTGAAATTTCATTATGTACCTTAACCGTAATCATTTTTGCTGGTGTTTTATGTACCTCTTCATAGGTACACAGGTTTTAATAGATTTCGCCGTATATCGCATTACACGCAACTACTGTGATTCACCTATAACTTTAAACGCGGACCGATATATATAATGTGATATCCATAAAAGTTTTAAAGACAAGTTAAAATGTCTCACCAATTTTTTGCTGAGTTAAAAGTTTACTAAGAGACCAATAATCTAAAATTAAACAATAGATAAGAAATTATTTCATTCCACTCGTATACTACATAGATATGTACCAAAATATTTGCGAAGGTTCCTCAAGGAGCATAAAGTAGGCAACAAATATCGTTTATCACTTTACGCGATTATTCTACAGCGGTCGGCGGGGAGGTCGATTTGCATGAAATATAAAGGTGACCGCACACATAGTTTCCGTTGTTTATAGCGGTCAGCGAACGTGGTCGTTTTGTTCACTCGCCCCCTTTTGCATTCCTGTCTTCGTACCTTTATTGTCTTACTTTCCGCTCATGACATTGGAATAATATATTTATGAAATAGATAAACAAAGGGACGGCTTTCAAAATGAAATTGTACTGTAATGCAATTGTCTCGGCAAACTTTTAAGTATAGAACGTTCGAATGTATTTTAGCTATTTTAGTGTTATTTTAGTAAGCATGAATTATATAAGTGTTTTATTTAGAGTTAGCTCCTGAGTATGAGTATCTTAATGTTTGTGTCCATTCTTGATTTCATTCTCTGAAATTCTTTATGCTATATTTTTGCTATAGTCCAGGTTTCCTGAAAATGTTTTCCTGCACTATATGACCACATGACTGTATGACGATAAAGTGAACTTTGTATACCAATAACAAAACATAAAGAGTCTGTAAAATCTACTATCTTTGGATTTAGTTTGTATAATAAGAAGAATTTCATAAGTTAAACTTTGCTAGCATAAAAATTGTTCTTTAACTGAGTGATTAGTTCAACTTTGCTTTAAATCAACAAAAACAAATTAGAGTTATTCGGTAATAGTCAGACCATTTATTTGAAACCTTAATGTTGTAAAACCAACTTTCTTCCATTATGTCGCAATAAATTTATTTGGATAGAACACTACCGCACGTTAGCGTACCAAATTAAGAATGCAGTTTTATTGAGAAGTCACAAAACACATACACACAGAAGACTTCTTACTTGAAAAATACTATAGAGACACAATAGAGAGACTATTAAAGCGGCAAGCAAAAATACTCATAAATAAGTTGAAATTAAAGGTTACATAAGGAGGTAAAAGGTGGTTATTACGTACAAAAAAAATGATGTCAATATATATTGGATGCATGGATGACGAAATGATTTAAGTGGTCACCTAGCCATGCGTGTATAGTGGTTTCATCCCCACAATTACACGAGATAAAAAATTGTGCCAGCCGTAAATCATTGGTTCTAATTATATATCTGAAGTATAAAATAAATATAATTTCTTGACTTGTAAAATTTCGTGCGATGCAAATGCTTTTAACTGAAATAGTAAAAAGAAATTTTCTGAAACCTAAAAGTCGTACGTCATACGCTAAATAATGCTGTGTCAAAAGCATCGACCATCGACACGTCAAAACTTCTAAATGTATTATTTTAAACAATAATACTTTTTAATATTTGAAATGTCCGTCTGGAGCAGCTTCAAGTTACAACGTCACAAACAAATTATTCACACATTGTTTAATATTCTCTCTGCATTCTTCTTTTTACATTACCTACTTCAATGACACCTTTTGTCTCCATTTTCATTATTCGATTTTATCATCGAAAACTGTCAATTGACTGTCATATTTCGAACAATTGTACTCGATCACACTCCAAGTTCTAATGAGGGATGGAATATTGAAGTCCGAAGTGGAATTATTAAAAAACCATTAGATGTGGGGCAAAGAGCGTGATGGATGGACTCTCGAATCCGATCCATTTCAATTTCCACAGGCCGATGTCTCTGTATAAAGGGTGAACATCCCTTGAGTATGATAATATGTTTTAAGTCAACCATGGTCGGCATCATTCCAGTTTGTTGATAAAATAATATAGGAAACATTAGACGCCAAATGAAATATATAGAGATATATTATGACGTTTATAATGTTGCAATAACGGGTGGTACGTTACTCACACCTAAACAAGAGTGATGAGCTGATATATCATATCTAGACGCCGATTTATATCGCAATAAACGAGGAGGGATTGCGGCAGTAAATAAAAAGTACTAGCAACTCTTTATGACGTTTTATATTTATTGACTATTTAACATACCTACTTTGTATTTAGTGGAAGTTTTGAATCGTGGAAAAAGAGTACAGGTGAACCAATGTATCGAACCTTGAATGAAGCTGGACTCTAAATAAAAAAAAATGTGTAGAATTAAATCCAACGTTCACATAATATTTATGACTGCCTTAGTAACGCAGCAGTTCTTAATAAATAAAGAAAGAAAAGAAAATACATAGGTACGTCTGTACGATGAGGTGCTTGACTCTTAAAGGGTTTTTTCTATTTATCTGTATAGAAAGAAACGCTCTATACCAAACCTGGTAAATTTAATTAGCTATTTGACAGTTTTCGGAAAAGATATTTTTAAGTTTATTTTATACCTTTTACAATTATTTTTACCTCGAAACAGCGTTAATATTTTTTTTTCCTTCAGAAATTTGAAATTTGCGCGAAAACAGCCGATCACGTGCCATTTGTGGCTGTGACGCCTTTAAAAACGAAGTAAAGTTAACTACGATGCTCCAACTTTTAAACATATTTTGATTGGAAAGTTTGTAGCTTTTCCACTGCAAATAACAGGCTTAAATATATTTTATGAAAATGGCAAGCTACAAAAAGTGTGCCGTGCCTTTGTTCAAAAGTACTACAGTTAAATATTTTGACAAATTGTTTTTACATGTTCCTAAATGTCCCAAACGTTGAAAGCAGTGGTTACTATTAGCACGCCGGGACCTGGATTCTATATCTGATAAATCTGCGATTTCTTTTTTGTGAAGACCACTTTATTTAAAAGCAATCAACTTAGGCTTTGATCTACCAAAATTAAATTAATCTACCCTAGCATTTTCTATAACGTAAAAAATGGCATAAACATAAAATATTATTATATTTGTGTCATTTTAAGGATGCCTAATCACATGGAAAATTACATCCAATACACTGTGATGGCTGTCGGCAAAATAAGACTGTTTGCCAAGATTACATGCAAAAAAAATTGCAACCATAAATGAGTATATTTAGGGCAGATTTGCACTATCAGCATTTATGTAGCCTGGCTCCATTTCATGAGAATTCTCTATGCACAAATTAAATATTCTAAAGTACAGCCAACGATGTATCACCATTGCGAGTAATGTGACGTCTCAAAAAACATGGCCGCTAGCGTTTCAGTTTTTGTAATCCAGAGACCATTCACAGTAAAAAAATCTGCAATAATTTTAATAAAAAAGAAACATATTGTATAATTATTAAGACCCAAGCTACTCTATCTAACATTTTAAATATTTCATCGTTACGACTGTTAAATAGCCTATTGCAACCTACAGAAAGCACAATCGTCACAGAACAGTAACGGTTTTTTTTATGTTTTATGATAATAATAATAAAATATATGTAGGCCCTAGTACAACATACCTACGTATAAAACTGTTACTGTTCTAACACTTTTTGTTAAAATATTTTAGTATTTTATTGTAGAAACAAGAAAATGAGGATATAAATATATGTTTGTCGCATTACAATACAG
The DNA here is from genome assembly GCA_963082885.1 of Parascotia fuliginaria. Taxonomy (NCBI): domain Eukaryota; kingdom Metazoa; phylum Arthropoda; class Insecta; order Lepidoptera; family Erebidae; genus Parascotia; species Parascotia fuliginaria. The sequence goes on from OY720175.1 coordinate 7,486,787, forward strand.
CGCGGTTTGGTAAAGCGAGTTATTCCGGTCTGATCCCCCAGATCTGATCACCTGAGATTATTATTATTATTTAATTCCGTTCTGATCCCCTGTATATTTAGTCATTCCGGTCTGATCCCCTGAGTCTTTTTGACAGGTAAGTACAGTCAAGAGAAAAGCAGTTTATGTAATATATTCTTAAAAAAATAAGAATAAAAAACGCAGTTGTACAATCTCTGCTTACTCCATTAATGGGAAACAAGCATGAAGTTGTATGTAAACGCAGTAAACATTACCCTAAAATAAATATTTCACAAAAATTGTACTAGGCTAGCAGAAGGTTGTAGGAGGTTGTTTGATCGAAATATTTCTTTTTGATAAATAAATATTTTTTTTTCTATAAGTTTAAAATAATTGAATATGTTAAAAAAATAGTACTAGGCTAGCAGAAGATTGTAGGAAGCATGTATGATCGAAACAGGTATTTTTATTTAATTACCACTATATTATAATAAGATACTATTTTTCAAAAAAAAAGTACTAGGCTAGCAGAACGTTGTAGCAGGTTTGTGTTGTTTATTCTCAATTTAACCTTCCGATGGTCGCGCGCGGTCTCCGAGACCGCAGCAAACTTATTTTGTTAATCCTCCGTGATATCCTCAAAGGCGTGAGGTACTGTCTCTTGGTAGCCCTATGACATTCATTGCATGCGCCTTTGCTGTATTATTGTTAGACCAAGCACGTGTACTGAATCAATTAATAGAATAAAATTAAAAATACAATATACTAGCTATCCGCGGCGCGGATTCAGTTCGGTTAATCTACCTACATACCAACTTTTATCGAAATCAGTTAAGCCGTTTAGGCGATGAGTGGTAACAAACTCATACACACACACTACTACACCTCAAATTTACTTTTGCTATCTTCCGTATTGCAAATTTACAAATACTGAAATTGTAATAATTGTTAAAAATATGGTAAACATAATAAAATATAGCCTATGATACCCGCTCCATTTATTGATTTCTAGAACTGAAAACATTTCTTAAATTGGTAACGTAGATTAAATCAGTACAAACAAACATACAAAAAATTAAATCTTTTCTCTTTATAATATTAGTTTAGATTTAATTTTTTTTTTTTTTTTTTTTATATTAGCCTACCAAAGTGACTCCACTCTGCCTGATGGTAAGCAGTAAGTGGAATCCAGAAGTGGCGGACACCATTCCAAAAGCCAAACTACTGGTATGGTGGCCTCCACTATGGCGGCTTAGTGAGATGCTTTTTCACGCCCCGCTTAAAAGACCCAGGATCAAAATTAGATGGGAACACATGCGCTGGCAAAGAGTTCCAGGCTTTAATAGAGCGACAAAAGTATGAAGTGCTGAACCGTTTGGTTCAAGACCCTTTAGATTCCACTGTGAAAGGGTAGCACTTTAGTCCCGCACGTGTTGTTCTGGACAAAAAGGGAGAGGGTGGGATTAATTCAAAGAGCTCTTCAGAACACTCTCCATGGTAAAGGCGATAGAAGACGGCCATTGAGGCGATGTCTCTTCGCAGCTGTAAAGGCTCAAGGGTCTTAGTAGCCTCCGGGCTTCCGATGATACGGACTGCTCGCCGCTGCAACCTATCGAGTGCATCCAGTAAGTACTGTGCGGAGCCATCCCAAAGATGAGAGCAGTACTCCACGCAGGAACGAACCTGTGTCTTATAAAGAAGACAGAGCTGCTCGGGCGTGAAGTACCGCCTCACCCTGTTCAGGACACCGAGTTTACAGGAGGCGGTTTTAATGACGCACTCGATGTAGTTCTTGGGGTTGAGATCTCGGCTGATGTCCATACCCAGGATACTTAGGCTATCCTGTAGTGGTAACGCTGTGTTCTGAAGAGAGGGAAGGGGAAGGAACGGAGATTTTTTTGCAGAGAACGCGCACACCTGTGTTTTCTTGGCATTGAACTCGACCAAATTCTCACAACCCCATTTAGAAATGCGGTATAATACTTGGTCGAGCTCAGCGACAAGTTCTAGGCGTTTTGCCTCGATGTCAGTCTGTTTAGCCGCAGGATGTCCGAGGTATCGCCCATGCACTGTACTATCATCTGCATAGCAATGAATGTTGCCAAGGGACAACATGTCATTGACATGCAGAAGATACAGAGTGGGCGACAGGACGGACCCCTGAGGCACCCCAGCGTTGACCTGCAAATAATTGGAGGCCGATCCGTCACAAAGGACTCTAATGCGGCGCTCACGCAGGAATGCGGCAATCCAGTTGCACAGCTGGGGTGGCAGACCATATGCTGGAAGCTTGGACAGAAGCGAACGGTGCCAGACTCTATCGAAGGCTTTGGTTATGTCAAGGCCGATGGCCAAGGACTCGCCATGCCTGTCCATAGCTTCACCCCATTGGTGCGTGATATACGCTAGAAGGTCACCCGTAGACCGTTTTGACCTAAAGCCATATTGTCGGTCACTAATTAACGAGTAACCCTCTAGGTAGCGGACTAGTTGGGAGTTTATTATCCGCTCAAGCACCTTGCAGAGAACTGAGGTGACAGCTATGGGTCGATAGTTGCCTGGCTCGGACCTATCCCCTTTTTTGGGAATGGGTTGAACATTCGCCTCTCTCCAAGCCTCCGGCACAATTCCCGAGGAATAAGATAGGCGGAATAGGCGCGTCAATGCAGGAGACAACTCCGCTGCCCATTTTTTAAGAACCACCGCTGGAATACCATCCGGTCCGCTGGCTTTCCGAACATCGAGCGACCTTAGTTCCGCACGGACATCACGATGCCTAATACGAATATTAGGCATAACGGAGTCGCAGCCAGATATAGTCGGCGGGTGCAAGCCACGGTCGTCGATTCGGGAGTTAGCTGCAAAGAGTTCTACAAGCAAGTTTGCTTTCTCTTGCGGCTCGTGGGCCAGCGATCCATCAGGACATTTCAAGGGGGGCAGCGAAGGCTTGCAGAAGTTGGATTGCACGGCCTTGGCTAGTCGCCAGTAGCTACGGCTACCCGTAGGATGCGAAATGAGTTCTTGCCCAATCCGTGCAATGCGCTGGGCATCCGCTCTGATGTAAGCCCTCTTGCATTCCCTAGTGGCTTTGTTGTACGCTGCTTTTAGGCGATCCAAGCTAGGGTCGCGCCGTGCTCGGGCCCTAATCCAAGCGCGGTACGCCGATTCTTTTTGTTTAACAGTGTCGGCGCACTCACGGTTGAACCAGGGACGCGTTTTGCCGGCACTGGTGACATCTGAGGATGGAATGTAATATTCCATACCTAACAAGATCTCACCAGCGATACTTAATATCTCTCATACCGTCCCAGTCTGCTGACGAGTAGTGCCATAGTCGTCGCTTTACCTCCGAACGTCGTGGGGGAGCAACAAGAGGCACTGAGGCGCAGACCAAACAGTGGTCGGAATTACCCAGTGGGGCGTGGACCGAAACACTGTATTGGTCTGGGTGACTCGTCAGCAGTAGGTCTAGCAAAGAGGGCGCTTGACCTGGAATATCTGGTATCCTGGTGGGATGGATTACCAGTTGCGTCAGGTCATGCGTGAGAGCGAATGCATGGGCGGCTCGTCCCGCATGGTCTGTTCTGAGAGAACCCAACCAGGTCTCGTGGTGGGCGTTAAAGTCTCCCAGAAACACCAATTCCGCGTTCGGAAACCGCTCTTGCGCTAAGTCTGCCGCCTGACTCAGATGGTCAAAGAGTCGAGTTGTCTCCAAATCTCCGGAGTGGGAACGGTAAAGGCACGCGTAGACCCGGCTCAGAGAACCATGATCAACGTGAAGCCAAAGGATGGGGTAGGATGGGTCCTCTAGGCAGCGCAGACGGCGAACGCAAACATCCGCCCTGACGAATGCGCATACTCCGGCCTTAGCGCGAAAGCGCTCCTCGAGCACATAGCCCGGGTAGTGCAGGTATGCCGTGTCGTAAGGGCGGCGTATTTGTGTCTCCGTTAGGAAAAGCAAAGCCGGCCGTGCCGTCTCGAGGTGTTGGTGGACGGCGTTGAGGTTTGAATGGAGTCCACGGATGTTAGTGAACTCCACCTCAAATAGCGGGTTGGTGGGGGAGGAAGATGCCGCTGTTAGACCTGCTGCTTTTTTGTGTGCTGCCATGTTGGAGGGTGAAGGGAGGGGCGTGGAAAAGATGACTGCCCTCGCAGCAAGGATAGACAAGGTGCCGAGTATTGCTTCGTCATTTAACTGTGTGGCATGGTGGTAGCCGATCCGCCGGACGGAAGGGCCCCCGTACCCTCTCGGAAATGGTCGCCGGGTCCCACCATCCGGTCACCAACCGGCACGACGAACCACTCCGGGATTATGCGCGACCTGGTGGGGCAGCCTCCTAGGGTGGTTAGGCCTAGTTGGGCCCCTGTACTATGCCGCGGGCGGCCAGCGGCACCACCGTTTCTACAGGTCTCCCTGGCCGGCGGTTCGACCCACACCACCCACACAATGACTCCGCGGATACTCAGCTGGTCCCACACATGCTGCGAGGATTGCCATCTTTGCATCAGTTGGGCCTCCGGCACTCTCACTCACCGAGCGAAACGCAATAGTACGAATACCATTACTCTTACGTCGATCTTCTATGAGAGGGAAAGAATTTTCAAATAAAATACTTTCTAAAATATTTTGTTATTGTTTTGTTTTATGTTATTACAAAAAATGAAAAAATAATCCTATTAATCCTATTAATATCATAAATGCGAAAGTTAGCGTGTGTGTATGTGTGTGCGTGCATGTGTGTTTGTTACCACTCAGCGCTAAAACGGCTGAACCCATTTTTGATGAAAATTGGTAGAAAATCGGTCTGGTTCCCAATCGGTCTGGTTCCCTAAACTCATTTCACGTGCGGGCGAAGCCGTGAGGCGCAGCTAGTAAAAAATAAATCTAAACTATACAATATAATAATTTATAACGAGAAAAATTCAATCTTTTGTATGTTTGTTTGTTTGCAATAATTTAACTAAAAATCTACGTTACCGATTTGAAAATTCTTTCACCTTTAGAAATCAATAATTGAAGCGGGTAATATATTTTCGGAATTTCAATAGGTATTTGTAAATTTACAATACAGAAGACAGCAAAAGTAAATTTGCAGTACAGCAATAATATTTCGCAGACGTAGGTAATATTGCAATCATATTTTTGCAAGCGTTTGTTGTGGACTCACAGACCACACGCGACCACTCGTGTTCCTCGCCAGGTTGCTGCCACTAGAGGGTTAATTAAAAGTCATACATTCGCCTGACAACTCTTCTTTTTCATCTTCGAATAAAATGCTACCGGCCAGCTCGAATTTAATATCTCAATCAATTAAAGGTCAACTAGAGCATACCGCAAAAATAGGTTACATACATATTTGAATATTTTTTTAGAAATAGTACTAGGCTAGAAGAAGGTTGTAAGAGTAGTTTGCAGAATAGAAATTTTTTATATAAATAAAGTCTTTTATCTAGTTACCGGTACTATACTTCTAAAAATTTTACACCTCTACTTCCTACTAGCCTAGTACATTTTTGAAAAATAGGCATAATATATATCAAATATATAGGTTTGTAGGGCATGTAGTTTCAGTTGTATTTAACCTATTTTCCAGTACGCTCTTGTTGACCTTTAATTAATTCAAGTTATTAAATTCGAGCTGGCCGATAGCATTTTATTCGAAGATGAAAAAGAAGAGCTGTCAGATGGACTTTTAATTTTTGATTAGATTGAGAACGACGTAAAATGGTGAATTTCATCCACATTTTTCATATTTATATCATTGTATTATACCATTAAATCATAAACGAGAAGATTATATTACAGTTGACGCTGGCAGAAATAGCTGAAATATTTGTTATTTCAGTCGCCATAACAAACGGAGGAAGAATAAACATATTAACAATACTTTCTAGCAATAAAAGCAAAGCTTTGCACGGAAAAGTTAAAAACGCAGCCCTGATAAAATATGTGATTGATAAAATCAAAGACGATTAATTCAGTAAGGTTATTATTTATAGTGTCTTTAAAATTAAGGATTTCGCAAGAAGTTACGAGGTCTATTAGTGAATTTAAAGAGTTACATTCACAGCCAACTCCTTCTATTTTTTTTTAAGAAAGCTTAATATTGAGAGCATAAAGAAAGACAGACTGATAAACAGAATATTATGTTGAGTATTTACAATCTAAGATTAAGAAGGTAAATAGTTAATTGTTTAAAGATAAGAGTAAAAGACGACGACATTATAAAGATTATCTAAGAATAAAACATACAAGAGTAAACGAAAGAAGACGAGAACTACGAGAAAAAGCGAATAAATCTAGAAGAAAAATACAAGAAGAAAACATTAAAAGCTAATCAATGGTCAGTTTATAACTTAATGAAATAGATATTTTATTTTCTGAAGTCTGAAAAAGTGTATTATTATAAGCGAATTATACGTTTTAAATGCAATTCTTTGTTTTTTTTTTATTTCATAACTGAACTATGCCTTATATGGCAATCAATATTTTGAATTTGATACATAAGAATTATTCGCATTGACCATATGTTGATTATTTTAATTTTAAGATATCATAATTTCCAGATTGCTAATTGAGCTTATTTTTGGCGATATTTATTTGAAACACCTACATTAGCTTTTTTAAGCCATATCACAGCTTATTACATTTTGGGTCCATTACGTTCTCCTTTTATACCTCGTATCTCCTATAACCTTCTGCTAGCCTAGTACGTTTTTAAAAATAGTCTCGTTGCTTTTGTATAGAACCTATTTTTTTGTTCAGCTGTAATTGAATTGACCTTTAATTTATTGAGTTATTAAATTCGAACTGGCCGTTAGCATTTTATTGGAATTTTAAAAAGAAGAGTTGTTGTGAGAATAAACGTCACAAACCTCCTACAATATTCTGCAAGCCTAGTACTATTTTTGAAAAATAGTATTAATTAGAGCAGTAATTTAATAAATATAATTATACCTATTTCGATCATACAAACCTCCTACAACCTTCTGCTAGCCTAGTACTATTACTAAAAAACATTGAAATAAGACTTTATAATAAAAATTACAAAATATTTCGATCATACATACACACCTCTTACAACCTTCTGCTAGCCTAGTACTATTGATTCACTGATCTCCTATTTCCATACCCCAGGGGATCGAAAAGCACTTCCTATTAGAGGGATACTCTGCGATTCTTCAGAGGATTCTTATGCACTTATTCTTATGATCAAATCGTTCATTCGCTCGTATAATATAAATTGGTGATATTTGCTACAGGTGAGGCAAAGGAGGTATGTTTGGAACGCAGCAAATGGCGTTCAATACTCTCTGCTTACCCCATTAAAGGAAGGCAGGCGTGAAGTTATTGTATGTATTTTGTTGATAACTGTCTCAAAAATCTGTCAAAGATATCTAGGGGATCAGACCGGAATAAAATATTTATATAAATATCTCTTTTGTTTCTGATCCCCTGTACGGGGGATCAGAACGGAATAGAAAATAAAAATAAAATAAACCGATCCCCCAGGGGATCAGATCTGGGGGATCAGACCGGAATAACTCGGTAAAGCTTACCACTGCAGTCTACGGTCCGTAGCTCGTCTACGATAATGCTACGAACGCTCTAAAAACCCAGGCCGTTAACTCGACTTCACTGTATAATATAACCATCTGGGGAAACCGCCGCTTATCCTTTAGAAAAACTCTCTTAGTGAGGATAACTCGCTCTACACCCCTCTTATGATATGTTTATGTACTTTCAGATTTTATGTGGACGTTCCAACGCCGAGCACGAATTTTATTGGGTTTATAGAATTTTATGACGCCATATTCCATACAGTGGCCGCTGTTTTTCATTGTCTATTGATTTTGATGTGAATAGTATGGCGATTTAGTTAAACTGTCGTTGTTTTACAACAAAGAGAATTATTTGTTGTTCAAGTGATATATATGTTAGCCTTAACTGGAGTACAAGCGGAATGTGGAAAGAAAGTGTCAAACAAATATTACCTAACATTTCGGTGGCGTGCGGTAATCTGAGCTCAAAACTATGTTTGAAGCGAGCTTTAACAGTTTGACGGCACACTTAATGTATTTATACCGGCCACCGGGCAGCGGCATCTGTGGCTAATGATATCGCTGGACCAACGCTAACCCCCTCTCGCCTCACCCCACACTAGAATCCCACTGTACTCCCAATAGGCCCCCATGACTCGGTCATTAGTTAAATACGCACAGCCGCCCGCATGTCGCAAGTTTATCTTTGGCTAAACTGTAGGTATGTGGACTCGATTAGCCCTTTGATCAAATAATCCAGCGATAAAATAGGGTTTCAGGAAATTAAATAACATTAAATGTCATTGTTCGGGTGTTCTGGCTGTGAAATGGTTTTGTGTGTGCCGATAGCTTGACGTGTTTGTACAGTCGTAAAGTGTCTCGAGGGATGAGTGTAGGGTTACATTAGTAATAAATAAACACTTATGGAATCAAATTGTTGTCTGTTTTACTTAGGTTGTTTTATTTTAAATTAGGCCATTAAGTCTTGATAATTCCCCAGACATATTGAGCCTATTATTAGCAAAGTATATACAAGTTAGTAATGGTTTCCACTTTATTGTATAATCAATTCAAATGATCACGACCAAATGTGAAGGAAGACTACCGGAAAATTATCCAAAGCAGGGCGAGTAGCAAGCAACCCCTGTGACAAGACTTTTACTTTTATGCATATACTACATGCTAGTTTAATTTGCGATCAGATCTAGTTTTTAACCGACTTCAAAAAGGAAGAGGTTATCAATTCGAGTCGTATGTTTTTTTTTTTTATAGGAAACGTTAAATATACTGAAGTTTTGGTATTCAATGTTTTTGGAGCATTTATTTAAACGTCAGATAAAGAGGGTAAAAGTAAAGCTTATCTACACGTTAAATATTTTCATGAAAAATTATAAATATGAAGGTAAAAATTACATAAGAAGTGATATGTTTCCATGAAAATTAGGACTTGAGCGCATTAAAACAAGGTATTTAACAATCTTTGTAACGTCCTTTTTAAATTGAAAGTGTGTTGTGATGTCTAAATCGATGAGATTATAAAATTTTATTTAAACCTAATTAATCGATGAGATTAGGAAATCTCATCGATTAAGTTAGGTTTAAATAAAACTCCATAATGAACCAGATTATAACAAATTGTTGATTTGCATGCGTGTTGATAGTGACGTAAGCAAAGCCAAAAAAAGACTATTCTAGCCTTAGAGCATTAAACCATTCTAGCCCTTTATGACGTACCTACTGTAAAAATTTAAACAAAAGTATGTATTATTAATAATTTTAACAAAAAAACCGACTTCAAACAGGAAGGAAACTAAAAATATATTTACTTAGCACAAAGTAATTCGTATTTTTAACCGACTTAAAAAAAAGCAGGAGGTTTCTCAATTCGCCTTTCGATTTTATAATTATTGAGGTTGGTGCCAAGCAATACTATAAGAACCTTACTACAATAGCAAATTAAGATTGATATATAGGTACCTAGTTATTGTTTTACTTGGCACCAACTTCAATTATAAAATACTTATTTAATCATTTCTGATTAACTAAATTAAAATACGAATTACTTTATGCTAAGTAAATATATTTTTTACTTTTTAGTTTCCTTCATGGTTAAAGTCGGTTTTCTTTTTGTTAAAAATTACTTATTTTATGATTTAGTTATTTAGAAATGATGAAATAAGTATTTTATAATTATAAAGTATATTTTAAAAATATTATCAGAATACTTTAATAGTGTTCTGTATTCATTTAATTATGTACAAGTTTAAAAGTAACAAAGAATAAAAACTAAAACAAGGATTAAATCGCGTCGAAGTACTCCTCCGCATCGCTGTCATCTAGTTGATGTCAAGTAAAACAATAACTAGGTACCTATAGGTATTATCAGTCTTAATTTGCTATTTAAGTTTGGTTCTTATAGTAATCGATTTTTAGTGATGGGTAGACTTAAATCTTACTTAGGCATTATTTTTGTACGAACAAAACATTTTGGTATATTGAACTGTATGAAGTACCTAATCCCGATATGACTACTGTTGAGGAATTCCCTCGACTATCTATGGTCACCTGTAATGGCACAATAACCCAATATAGGTGCGGTGCAAAGTTCTCAGCATTAGAAATGAATTAAGTCCAAACATCAAGTAATTGCTGTACAGCGGATCAATTACAATACCCAAAATCTAACCGATAATAATAAGGTCAAGCATTCGGGTAATTAACCCGTTGACATCTACTCGTACTAAGGATTAGACTGAGAATGAAACCTACCAATTTTTATAGTAAATCTCACCCCTCCCGCGATGCTGAAAATAAAGCAAATATGTAAATTAATATAAGCAACTGAATACCTATTATTTTTTTTTATTTTTTACATATCAACGTTCTCTGCTAATTCATCCTTTGTGTATGTATAGGCAGGTTGTCGTGAGTAAAGGCTAATAATTTCTTCCTAGAACACATCGTTTATCGGCAATAATAAAGCATTCAACTACTGTCTCTGTAGACCTCATTATCGTGTTACGAGCGCCAATAGAATGCGTTCAGCTTCAAAATTCCACTGATATTTTACCACTTGCATGTTTAATAAAGGGTGACAATACTATTTATTCATTTTTTAAACTAAAGATATCAACACGAAACATTCTTGGTAACCCGAACAGGGCAAGCGTGCGGTGGTCACTCGATTAATGCTAACATTAATCTCAAACACCGCACCAAGGGGACTTTAATTTATGCCGTCGTTTTGACAATTGATGAGGGAGGACATCATGTAGATATTTTAAACGCAACTGAAGTTCACAATTTACTTCGTTTTGTGTAAGTTTGTTTGAGGCTTTGTTTGATCTGATTACAGCCCTTCTTAGTATTCTCACAATAGTAACTAAAGTTAGGCAACTATGCATAATTTATTTATTTATTTATTTATTTATTTATTATTGGAAAACCAACAGCTGTTCAAATTTAACAAACAGATAGGATAGGAAACATAAAGCCAATTACAGGTTTTCACGTATAGACATAGAATAAGCACGCTTACACTAATTTACATCGAAATTTAAAAATAAATAAATATTAATTTAATAAATTTACACAAATTATAATTTGAAAAAGTTACGGTTTAGCTCATTGCGCACCACAGAGCTTTTAGTATTGAAAGGGTCAAAGGAATATTCCTTACATAAGTTATTAAAATCGCTACTCGCTCGCACAATATATGAATTCTGCCTATAATTGGATGATGAAAAAGGCACAGATATCGGTGGGTAGTATCTTACAGATCTACTAGGGACTTTAAAGTGAAGTTTTTGCAAAAGGTCAGGGCAATCAATTTCATTAGATATTATTTTTAACAAAAAGGAACAGTCGGCTAATCGACGTCTATTTACAAGAGGCTGGATGTGAAATTTTTGACAAAGGTTAATGTAGTTTTTTGGATTATATGGTATTTTCAGACGAAAACACATAAATCTCATGAAACGCTTTTGAATATTTTCAATACGGTCAATGTAAATATTATACCGCGGGTTCCAAATTTGCGAAGCGTATTCGAGGTGACTTCTAACAAACGTACAGTAAAGGATCTTGAATGTTTTTGCCTTTTCAAAACACTTAGACATTCTCAATACAAAACCCAATGCTTTCGAAGCTTTTGAAACCATTTGTTCGATATGTACATTGAAAAGTAGCTTTGAATCATGGTAAACACCAAGATCACGCATCCCATCACTTCTTGGCAGTACTTGCCCTTTAAGTTTGTAAGATGTTGGCAAGGGAAAACGTTTCCTACTAAATGTAACTACGGAGCACTTAGAGGGGTTGAGATCTAATTTATTCCTTATGCAATAATCATCAAGTCGGCCAAGATCAGACTGAAGAGCCTCGATATCCTTCACTGATGATATACTTGAATAAATCTTCATATCATCGGCAAAACAGAGAAGGTTAGAACTGCGGAAGCAAGAGTCGATATCATTCACATATAGGATAAATAGCAAAGGGCCCATCAAAGATCCTTGGGGCACACCACTTGGAATCGAAACCCAGCTCGAAATGTAGTTGCTAATAACAACAGCCTGTGACCTATTTTCTAAATAAGAAGAAAACCACCGGAGTAGATCTCCTCTTATTCCATTGCTAAACAACTTCATTTTTAGGATATTATGATCAATTTTGTCAAATGCTTTGCTATAATCCGTGTAAATGACATCGACCTGTGCACCACTGTCCATTTCCTTTGTTACATAGTCATTTAATATTATTAAATTGGAAGTCGTAGATCGGCCTTTTAAAAAACCATGTTGAGAAGCACTAAAGGAATTATTAAGTGCAGCGTAAGTCTGATCGTAAACAACTCTTTCGAAAACTTTAGCCAAAATGCATAACTTCGAAATAGGCCTATAATTTATTATTTCATTCCGTGAGCCCTTTTTGTATACGGGAGTTATATACGCAGACTTCCAGATATGGGGAACGGTACAAGTGATTATTGATTTCTTAAAAAGAAGACATATCGGCAGGGCTATTGTTTTAAAACTTCCTATGATAAATCTGTAAATAAAAAATTCCTATGATAATATCGCTAGGTGAACCTGCACTAACACCTAAAATAATCTAGGCGTTTATATAGGATTATTTTAATATAATTAATTATTGACAAAACATTTTGCAAGTACATAAATCTGTGAAATATAGTTTAATATAATATAACTGTAAAATATAGATCACACAAAGTTTTGTCCCGTGTAGGAATCGAACCCACAATCTCTTGTAACAGTCGCGTCGGAAAGGCTGTCGAAATACTCTATTATACCAAATCTGTTAATTTACAACTGTGCCTAATTCGTCCGAACCAAAATTTAATTAAAGTTGGTAACATTTCAGCGTACTATGGGCAGCCATCCCTAATGAGTGGTGTTGAGCGTTGGGCCGGCCGGCACGAGCGCAAGGCATGCGTGAATGCGTCCGCTGCGCTTGACGTCGACGTCACGACCCACCGCGAATATTAATTCACTGACTGCCGCATCTACCGACATCACTCGCACTCACTGAACACAACACCTAATTGTTGTTACTTAGTATCTCAGGTTTCAAGAAACAATATAAAAATTTTGATATTTTCTTTTAATGTACAGTTAGCAACAAACAGACGAGCTAACAATGCCGCTATTAACACATAGGTTTTCGAAAAGACACTCATAAACTAAGGCCCGATAAACATAGTCTAAACAATTTTATGTCTGGTACTTAACTGATTTCTCTGAAGTGATCTGACTCAGTCACATAATGATGACTCACGACGCGGAAGTCATATTTATCTATACTTAAAAAGCACAAAACACAAGTAATAACAATTTTACTAACTAAAAATTTATAGTTAAATATCTATATGAAAATATTGAAAACATAATTAAACTAATAATGAAATTATTAATTAGCCTTCGCCACAAATAGGTTTTGTTCAATACAAGTCTAATTATTTATAGTTTTATGTGATCCACTTTATTTGAACTGCAGTAATAGCTGCGGGCAAACAATTATCATCAAAAACTAATTAAAGTCTATATTAATTTTACGTTTGAAATTATAAATTCATCACTAACACAGAGGACCCGCAAAACTGATATGGAATAAATTTTCAACTTAATTTAACTAGACAAACAACGAACGAAAGGGACCGACTTAATTTCAGTATTGAGGTGGAAACTAATGATAAGCTAGTTTGTTCACTATGGACGTGGATGTATGTAAACTTCTATATCATATGGAAATTGGTACCTACTGCATTTACTAGATACAGTTAACAACTACAAATGACTAGTTGCATCTTTTAAAATTATATTTTTAATAGATAAGGTTTTTATAATATCTAGGCATTCTTTCGTTAGTTTTAATAATAATGATATCCAATTAGGATCTTGTACTGACTAGGTAAAACTGACAATAGATAAACAATATCAAATATAAAAATTTACTATTTTTAAAGGATCGCGAACTTGTTCTTGATAATGTACACCATATAGGCAACTGTCTACCATTTGCAAAATTGCAACGGCTTGTTACGGCAGCAGCAGCTTAGGAATAAGTAGAAATAATAATATTTTATTACATTTGCAGGCACATAAAAATAGCAAACCAAAACAGCAGTCGTAGATATATAGATAGATAGTATATTCTTTTTTATACACCAATTAAAAACTTTACAAAACATGATACATTCATATATTATAGTAGCTGTACAATGGGCGGTCTTAACGCAGTCGTAGTTATCAAATAAGCAATATTATATAGTCATTATGCTGTATCCAATTTAACATTCGTTCAGTTGAGTACCACTCGTCCGCGAACCCCTGGCGCAGTAGCGATTTTGCGCTCCACCATACATGCACAGCTGTCGTAGATCACTCAGAAACTACACAATTAAAATGTGTTTATCTTTTTTTAAATAAGATTATTAATTTCGTATAACTGAAGATTTGAATATATATATATTATAACGTAATTGCTTGCTCTAAATGCGAAAATTAGGTACACGCGAGTAAAAATGATAGATGCCTGCCAGAACGGTATTTTCCTAACCGACTGATAACAAAACATCATTTAATAATTTTCTAGCTTTATGGGAAACGGGTTAGTCAGATGGTTCACGAGCTCTCCTACTATTTTAAAAAGGGGGAATAAATCAAAGGACAACAATCATTGTAAAAACAAAAGACGAAATCCCATCTCCACTTTGACAGTTTGGATTAAGACTACTTAATAAAATTAATAAAAGCTTTATTTTACACAGTTCTTTTAACACTTTTATTACAGTTTTAATCCATTAATCCGTACGCTTATTGATAAATCAAACAGGTGCTCGTACAGTCAAAGGTCATAATTTAATCAACGTGCAATACAGTGGTCCGTCTGTGCATCTGATCGTCGTAGTTATTAAACCGCAGACTGTCATGTTCAATTTACAACGTAACCCCATGGAAAATGTTGTGATTGTATACGTATCTGTGTTTTGTACAGCACGTACCGATTTTGCGGTTAAACGTTAATAATACACCAATTAACCGTGTATGAATTGATGCATTTATTTTTTGGGCTGACTCCATTTTATTGCATTGGATGATGCAATATCTAAGAATATTGTACTTATATCGATAGTAGAATCCCAAAGAAACTGAAAATTAGAAAGCTATTATTGGATTAACACTAATTGGAATCCGTCGCAAGTTTAATAAGAGAAACTATTTCATTAGCCTTCATATAAGCTTAGAAATGAATATCTAGCGCACGGATTTTCACTTCATTAGACACTACCGGGAATAGCCGGAGTTTTGTTCCACCATACATTTTCATTCGGCAATAACAAGCCCCGAGTCGTAATTAATATGATTAGTTGTTGTTCTCCGGTTACTTGTCTGTGAAGAGCTCGACTGCGGATTATTTAATGAATGTATGTTGGTTGGTACATTCAAGTCTTATTATTGCAAGATGTGAATTATTTCTTTGTATAACTACTTGATGGGGCATAAGAAGGTCAACTTTAGGAAGGATTTTGTAAGTAAGGTGACTTTATTTTTTTAAATTAAAACTAAAGTATACACATTAATGTGGCTATGATTATAATTTTGTATAACATCAGCTTTTATATGGGCCTATCAAAATCATGGAGTCAGTTAATAAACTAATTAAGACTTAAAAGTGAGACTACAAATAATAAAAATAATAATAATAATATAATAATATTCTACCACATTAACACAGCGCCATCTAGCCCCAAATTAAGCAATTATATTTACTTATATACATTTTTTTTTTGTAAATACATACATATTATAGATAAATTACACCCAGACACAGGACAAACAATCATGCTCATCACACAAAGGTTTATCCTGGGTGGGAATCGAACCCACGACCTCCGGCTTAGCAGTCAGGGTCACTAACCACTAGACCAACAGGCCAGTTGTAAATGGTGAGTATTAGTGACGTATGGCGACAGAACAATAACTAGATCTACTTTGAAGGTTACAGGTCGCTTCTGATTGGTCTTATAGACGTTTTAGGGATAACAAATAATCGGGAAACATTTTTTTACTAGATTGCTATTTTAACTATGTATTATGTTTGTGCTGGTGCTGGTGGTTCATCGTCTGACCCGGAACTATTTGTCTATTTTACTTTATGAGTATAGCTTGTTATAAAAGACATCTTTTACAACCTTTGCAAATATTGTCTGGAAAGGTACCCTATCAAACTTTGCGATAACTTGACAAACTCAGGCATTAGTAGTTCGCTTGTCTCCTGAGTGTCATAGCTCACACGACACCCTTCACACATAATAACTGAATGCAAATATAGACAATACTTATCTAAGTAACCACTCTTTCTATGTACCAATTACTTAGTACAGTAACCTATCTCACAAGTTTGTTAGTACTTAGAACATTTTTTTACGTTTTGGGTTTAAATATCAATTTGTAAATTTATTATAAATATTACAAATTTATTTTAAATGCTTTGGTGAGTAAGCCATCACTAGCCGGAATTATTTATTACATCTGTACTTGTTTGCGGAAAAGAGCATATTTTATTTGTTTCAATTTAAAAGGTTTGACCGTATTTATTTTAACCTAGTTTCATTTATTCATGATATTATTGGAAATAATTCTATTATGATACTAAAATAGATTTTGACATTAGGAAATAATAACCGTTTTTAAATCGTAAGATAACGTGCTCAACATGTTTGAACATTTTATACATATTTTTTATGTATTTCATTATTATTCTGTCAAATTAAATAAATAGTAAGGTGGTATACCAACTAATAATGGTTATTGTAATTGCCTGTTTAATTGGTGACTTGAAGTTTTATATATCTATAAAAATTTAATAAATAAAGTGGTGTTTACATTAGAGTTATTTTATTTAGCTTCATTTTATGTTCAATAAATTATCAAACACTAAATTATACGACAACCAAAATAGCGAAATCACGTAGTACAAACTATATATCATGAACTAAGACTAGTTTGGGAATTAAGCTACAATTAAATGGCCGTAAATTCCAAGTTTGGGTCACTTTAGGGAGCGTGGTGGCGATTTATCAATTATTTACGCCACTTGGTCCCAGTGCAGGCTGCTGTCACCTACCGTGGACCGGTCGAGCGATCTGTTGATTGACGCCGAGAGTAACGTAAATAAACTTCTAGATTCAGTTTTTTTTTGGATTTTAGAACAAAGAATGGTGTTTGATATTACGTCTTTCGTATATTGTCGCTACTTTGAACTTGTATCGAATTTAACAGCAGCCCTTTTGACTCCTACGGAGTGGATATGAAAATCGGTACATATTGACAACCTGAAAAATAAAAATGTACAAAGGTAAGCCTACGTGGTATGCAGTTTAAATTCATTACAGTGTTACGCGTTAAATTATTAATGACTAATATTCTTTTATTAAATATAAAACTGAATACCTCTGTGCTCTACATTAGATCTGTCACTATCTAAAATTTAAATTTTACATTTTAAATATCATAACATCAAGTCCAATATGCAGGCCAATATGCAGTAGGTAACCATACTAATTAGAGAATTATTAATTATTCTGATAATGTATCAATAATCTGGGGACACGGCAGTAGCAAACGTAGAAGCTTCAAACTAAGAATACACTTAGTGTTTAGTGTATAATTCAAGGGAAAACTTTTAAACATAAAAGATTTTAATATTGATATGGTCACTTTAAGATGTTGTTAGGTTAGCTAATTACGTAGGTATTGGCTTAAGACAGAATGTCCCTTAAGTAGGGGTTAATAAATGAACTGACTTGGCATTACATGGATTTCACAACTTTTTACGGTAGAAGAAATAAGTTGCGAGACTTGGTTTTTTCACAAGATGTTTTTGATGGCATCATTATCATCTGTATTTAAAATGCTTTGTCCTGAATGACTGACTGACGGATCAACGCACAGTCTAAACCGCTGATCGTAGAGACCATAAACTTGGAGGGTGTGTTCTTTGTATGACGTAGGCATCCGATAAGAAAGGATTTGCCGAAATTCGACCTTTAAGGAGGTGAAAAAGGGTGGCAAATTTTGTATAGGACAATGTGATTACGTGGTCCAATCTACTTCAAATTTTGCATGAACATTCTTTAACAGAATTGATGGAAGATGTGTTTTGTATTTTATTGAAATTCATTGTCTAACGGGGTTAAAAAGGGGTAGAAAGTTACTTTGTAGATCATTTGCTTTGAAGTTGATATTATTATTTATTTTTTTATTTAAAACTTTATACACATACATGTAAAGGCGGACTTAATGCCTGAGGCATTATCTACCAGTCTACCATTGGGTGATGCAGAGACAATCAAGTAGGTGCAAAGTACTTAGGTTAAAGGATAGGATATACATATATAATATATATATAAATAAATATACATATATATAGTATTATATAATAATATATATAAATATAATAAAATAATCCATTTAAAGATGGAAAATAATACATAATTACTTATATATGTGTGATGAATGAAACTGCCTTATTATTTGGATAATAATAACTCCCGGACTTTAACTTTAAACACATAACGGTTAGTGGACTTCCTGATTTCGATAGGAAGCGCATTCCAAAGAAGGATAGATTGAATAGGAAAAAAAGAGTGAACAAAATCTGTTGTATGAGAGAAACAAGTTAAGAGAAGATTATTAGCGGAGCGAAGATTTCTATCATGGATAGAACTAAGGTACTGAAAATAAGGAGTCAAGTAAGGAGGAGGGTTAGGGGAAGTTAGAATTGAATATAGAGTGGTTAGCGCACGCAAACTTCGGCGTTGAAAAATAGTTAGCCATTTTAGCTGGGAACGATAAGTGGACACATTTTTTTTATTTTTTTTTATTTTTCTTTATTGGGACAAAAAACAGTTACACGTTATTTATTACTATACATAACTAAACAACTAAAATAAGGTAAACGTATAACCCACACCATTGTCCACAGAGTAAGTAATGGAAAGTTAATTTAGTGCGCAAAATGAAGCTAAATTTAAGTAAATTTTGAATTTAAGTATTAGATGTAATAAGAATCTCAATAGCCAATGATTTAAATTTTACCTTAGACAAAACAAAAATATCAAGATCCGTAAAGTGTGTGTTATATGCCTGAACCATGCGTCGCAGAGGTGCCCGCTCACCAGCATTCGTTTTACAGGTAGCAGTGTGAAACAACCTCTTCTCGCACACACCGCGGCGCATGGTTCGTGGTACAATATAGCTTAGCTGATTTGTAATATCAGTGCAGTCAAACCTATTATTACATATACCATGCAAAGTCATGGACATCAGAAGGATACGTCTGGACTCCAAGCTCAACAATTTATACTTGTCCAGTAAATCGGTGTAATGCAGTTTCGGTGGTCGACATTTATATTGCATAGTGCGTAAATACTTTTTTTGTACCATTTCAAGTTTGATTGAGTATTTACTATAAAATGGACTCCAAATTTGTACCCCATACTCCAATTGGGAACGAACAAGTGTAAAATATAATAATAATAAAGTATATGGTTTCTTAAAGTCATTTGATGACCTCATTATGAAACCATACAGTCTATATGCCTTGCTTATAATGTTGTCAATATGTAAATCAAATTGAAGTTTTGAATCAATTAGAACACCTAAGTCACGAATAAAATCTACTTTTGTTAGAGTTAGGTTGTGCAAACTATAATTAAATGAAATAATGTTCTTATTTTTAGTGAATGATATAGTATTACATTTAGACAAATTAAGTTGAAGTTTATTAACGATACAATATTCTGAAAGACGATCTAAATCACTTTGTAAAAGTAAAGAGTCTTGGATGTTTTTACATGTTTTATAAATTTTTTTTTTTTTTATAAATTTTTTTTTTTTCACATGGTCATACTTACGAAGGTTAAAAGTAAATCGAATGCAGTTATTGAGAAGACGGTCGAGTTTATTGAGAAGCTCTGCATTCAGGTCAAAGTAGCACACATCACCATAGTCGATTAAAGGAAAAATTAAAGCCTGCACCAGCATTGCCTTAGTCCTCCATGGAAGAAAATTTTTTAGTCGGTATAGAGCACGCAGGGTACCAGTGACTTTTTGACTAACTTGAGCCACTTGAGCTCGCCAATACCGATATTAATACTCCATAGTGTTTCTATTTTTAAAAACATTTTATTTTGGCACATGTCATGTTTGACTCAATTAAAATACGTCAAATGAAGTTGCTGTTGGTATTATTGGACGTCAATTTTTTAAGTGGGTTATTGTAAATTGAGAGTTATGATAGCACAATTATAGCATCGAATATGTGAAATCAATCACTCATACGATGATTACAGTACCCACATTTGTTTTGCTACGGCGAGGATGGGTACTTCATTTCTACACCCCAGTGCGATTCTAAGACCAAACAACCGCTTAAAAAAATGGTATCTGCTGCAAGATATTATTCTTACCGTTACCGTATACTGATTAGGAAAGGAGAAGATAATCATCTACTATATTTACATTCGTTGTTTAGACAGTTTTTTAGTCGACGTGTTTGCGAAAAGAAATCGAGACGGAAAGTTTGAATTATATTAGGAACAATCAGGAGCAGCTTAGAGCGAACAGTTATATATAGGTATGATTGCAGGTTGCGATGGAGACACAGGACGCTGATCAGCTTGGTCAAAAGGTGGTGCTGCCTTCTTCTTCAAATGGGGGGAGGCACGTAATGAAAACAAGAGTAATAGTGTTAGGTACTTTTCAAGTCTTTTTTTCTTATTGGGTAACAGTGTTACACATTCTGATGTGACTCAACGGGAATAAAAAGAATAAGCGGACACAAGTCACTACGGCGAAATTGAGACGTGGCGCGCAAAAACAAAATACCCAATATTGGGTAAGGGCCCGTGATCCTAGCAATTTATCCTACAGGTAATTTGTTTAGTGGCACTAGGGTATACCACTAAATAGTGGTACGGGTACGGGTACATACCCGTGGTCCTACTGGGCTAGGAGCGGATTAATATATCGATATTAAACATTTACATCTCAACACTATAATAAAGATTGTTATGTAATAAGTATTCAAACATTCAAACATAATAATTTACATGTTACTAGCTGCGCCCCACGACTTCGCCCGCGCGTAAAATATGTTTTGTTGTATCCCACGGGAACCAGTCCGATTTTCGGGATAAAAGTAGCCTATCTATTCTATAGTCCGTCTTTGGCATCGAATCTATCTACATTGGTACCAAATTTCATCGAAATCGGTTCCGCCGTTTAGACGCTGAGTGTTAACAAACACACACACACACACACACATACATACATACACGCAAACTTTCGCATTTATAATATTAATAGGATGATAGGATAATAACAAAAATTAATAACGTAGGTAAAACAATTAAAAATCTTATTAGATCCATTTTCGACTTCTACGCGGACGAAGTCGTGGGCAAAAGCTAGTAATGAGATAATTTTCTCCAGAGACAGTTGTAGAAAATTTAGTTCTCACAGTAAATACCAAGAGCACTGTTCATTTCTTAAACAAATATACGCTGTCAACGGTGAGACAAACGCACGCTAACTGAGAATACCTACAAGCAGTAATTTTACTGTTATTAAATACTACTTGTGTGCCATGCAAGCACAGCATTAATTATAATTGAATAAGTAAATAAAAACTGTACAGGTGACTGTTTTCTCTAGGATGTAATCACTTATTATCACGTTTGCCATCAATATGCATCAAAAAATTATACAGTAAACAAAATACATTATCAAATATACATTACTAAAATAACAAAGGCATCTGTGTTCCGGGGTCTGCAATCCGTTACTTAACCTTGTCCCGTACCCACACTGAGGACGGTATTCGTGGTTGTCACATCGATCTATGTCAACCACAGTTTGGTTACTTCGCTCAAGAGTCCTAATTCTAAGATGTTGCAGATGTTTTTGGTAAATACACATATATATTGTCACTACTTGAATAAATCGTAGATAATGTTCGTCTTGCAAGAGAAAGGTGTCGTCTTGTAATGATGTAAAATAGATTGTTTTAAATAAAATTGGATCTGAGTTAAAAAACTATATGAACAAAAATGCACTTCATAAACCTATTCAAATAATTGTTTTGAAGCGATATGGGTTCTTTTTAGTGTGTAAAGTAGATTTCCCGGTCTAGTCTACGTCTAAGTCTACCTCATACCTCATACCTCGGTCATCATCATTATCATATTGTAACAGCCTGTTATTAAACCGCTGCAGAACTTATCCTGCTTCAAATGAAGTCTAAATAAATATTTACAAGAACAGTAAGCTTCACCTTTACGATCGTAAGATTGCTTTTTAACTAATAGTTACCTAATTTTGCCGGTTGGCTCAAAATAAATAATATATTTTGTAATATAATTTGTTTTAAAAAAGTTTAACGTATTTTTTTTAATTTCACGGAAATAGATATAAACACCCCCGAAAAGGTACATTAGTTATACAAAGTTTACACAAAAACTCACATTACTTATATTTAATTGCTTCGTATGCAAAGTTCCACAATGGGTGCAACACAACAGATTACAAATGGTGTGCGTAAATCACGGTAACACTTGCAGTTAAGGAGATATTGCCCATTCAGGGTCTGTGTCTTAATTAACTTATCCCATAAACAATAGCAAATATACTCCTAAATCCACTAGCTCGGTTGACTTAACATCAACAGTAAATAAGTAACTTACTAAAGACAGCTTATAATTAGATGAATGCACAAATGTGATCAAAATTATCTACAAAAATTACGTTTTAGATTTAATAAAAGAAATTCACGAAAAATTTATACAATACTGGCTTTCCGCGGCGCAGTTTCACCGGCGCGTAAAATATTTTTCGGGATAAATAGTAGCAATATGTCCGTGTCCGGCACCGAATCTATCTACATACCAATTTTCATCGAAATCGGTTCAGCTGTTTAGGCGCTGAATGGTAACACACACACACACACACGCACGCACGCACGCACGCACGCACGCACGCACGCACGCACACACGCGATTTTAAGGGCATCATTTTCAACATCACTTTTTTATTAGTCCTACTTATACCTAATCCTATTACCGAAATCTTTTTGTAATTGCATTAGGTATAAGCAACGCAAAAAGAGACGTACATTTATTTTGAACGTTTTATTTGCTTCTGCCTTGTTTTTCATTTCGTTGATTAATATGTTTCTTCGCTCATAATTTCCGCAGTAAAAAGTTATAGCTAGTTTCATATTATTTTCAACAGCAATCATCCTGTTGATGTCGATATAAAACTGGTCGTCAATATTGACCGTATTCAATCCCAACTTTATTAAATTCAAAGGGGATAGGTACGTTCATCCTGTGATTTATTATATTTCTATACATCATTATATTTATTTAGTAGTATAGCAATTTAATTAACCAGTACTGTGTATTTATATCAAACCAGCCACAAACATTATTGATAAATATTGTGGTATTATTTCAATCATGATTTACTGAATTATTAAAAAAATGCCTGCAAATTTGTATTTATTATTATACATATACTTACTCGTATAATACATTTTATTAAATATTTTGAATTTTGCTGTAATTAAATTGTAACTAAATGTATTGAATACATTAAATTACAGCAAAATTTTAGTTTAAAACACGCAACCATTATCATTTCAAAATACAAACATTTGAAGTAATTATATTATATACTAATACATAGTATCGCTTCAAAGTATGTACACATTTTTAAACAACACTTCTGAAACAGATTTGATCTGTAAACGACGTGCCCGTCAGCTGTAAGCCGACATCTTTTATACGGATCGTTCAAACAAAGGAGAGGCGTCAGAGCTAACTTAAGCCTTTTGTTCGTTAATTCCTTAGATGAACAGCGACCTTCCTTCGGTTGTTGTACGTTAGAACCTACTAAAAACTTTTCATATTATTTATATTAAATATTATGTATTATTTTATGTTTGTAAAATTGATCCCAATACAGGGTTTATTTAAGGTGCGAACTTTAACTTAGGAAAATTTTCTTTCTTATAAAAAAATTCTATCATCCGTGGTACAAAAAAATTAATAATAGATTGTTAGTACTAACGACTGGTTCACCCATAATTGAACAATTTGGTTGACGCTGTCAAAGACCATACTGAAAAAGATTCAATAGTGTTTTATTCAATAGTGTTTCAATAGTTTTTTATACGGAAGTAGATCCACGCTGATTTCAGCATGAATGGGCCGGATCGTCCGGGGAAGTACTTCCCTCTCATAGAAGATCGACTTAAGAGTAGTAGTACCCGTACTACTGCGTTTCGTTCGGTGAGTGAGAGCGCCGGAGGCCCAATTTCCCCCCTTTCCTCATTCCTCACCTCCCTCATTCCCTTCCCCTAACCCCATTCCCAGCCGCCATGGTGGAGGCCACCATACCAGCAGTTTAAGACGATGGCTTTTGGTACAGTGGCCGCCACTTCTGGATTCCACTGACTGCTTAACATCAGGCGGGGTGGAGTCACTTTGGTAGGCTATAATGTAAAAAAAAAAAAAAAAAAAAATAGAAATACAAATAACTATAAAGTGAAATTAACCTGTCAGATAGAGGAAGGAATAGCGTGATAAGAGAAGAATGTGAATTGAATGATGATATAGTGATTAAAATCGAAAGGAGTATCTTACGCGGACATAATACGCTTACCAATTAAGTAATGTATCGACAAAGGGCACAATTACAAGCACTCGTAACCAACGTGTGTGTATGAAAAGATTAGTGAATGTTGAAGAGGCAAAGGAGCTATCTTTGCATCACAGAAAATTACGTTCTATAGTCTCTGCTTACCCCATTAATGGGAAACAGGCGTGAAGCTATGTATGTAAAGCGTATGGTGGTATAATCGTGAGCAGTATACGTACACCATAAGAGCCCCGTATTGTCTTGACGTCATAATGACGAGAAGCGAAAATGTAACAATACCAGATTAACAGTTGACGCTTTATAAATATTCATTCTGGCTGCATTAAATTCGAGAGCCTTTTGAAACAAACGTCATGTTTGTGCGACAGATGTGTCCGGACAAAAGTGTTTGGGTTCAAATTTATCCCAAGTTGTGTACTTACTTGAATTATGTAATTAAATTCAGTTTAGTATCAATTTTAAATCTGACAAGTTCTTTATTAATTATTTTCTGTTATTGTGTGCTTATTTATACATTGTTTTATATGTGTCGTGTACGTTTTAATGAGTTTTCTTTCTTACTTTCTTTCTTTATGTGTCTATAAATTTTAAACCTTCATGGCCCTTTAAAGTGGCCTTATAAAATGACATTTGATCGGCTTTTTCTTTGATGCTAGTTTTCGATTTTCAACAAAACGTTTACTTCTTTAAAACCCTAAAAAAAACTACAATAATCATAATAGAGTAATTTTAATTTATAACGCGGCAACACCGTCCGTCCTTTGTTCTTGTAATGTTGGAATAGATGCATACGTTATATAAGCAGTTCGTGATTTTATTTATCTTCATACTGAAACCAGCAAATCAATTAACACAGTCTACTGCCATCAACAAACAAAAGCTAATGATAGCTGACAAAAATTGCGTAGTTGACTATATCATTTACCTTTCACTGCTACCATATTCAAAAAAATAAAAACGTATTTTTTGCACAAACCACAATCTCTAGTGCTCCCACCTGAAATTCCCATCTCAATGATAATTACGATTTACCTCATACTATCAGCATAGCAAAGAAACTATGTAAACTATGTTTAACTCTCTTTGACCGTAAAGATCAATGAATTTAATGCTCAAACTATCAACACTAATTGGTGGGTTACCAGTCAATCGACTTAGTGTTAACTTGTTTCAGCCAATATACAAAGCTGAATGGTAGCTTTTAATTATGAATTTAACATGAATCTAAAACGGAATTTACTCCTATCTAAGACAGTTTATTTTATGTACTAATCAAAATTATTTATTTTTAATTTTATATAGAAATCCCTGAATACAGATTAATATAAAGCAAACTAAACATTTTAACTGTCTGTTTCTTCTCTACCTTCTTCTAAACCAAGCTACAGATTTTGATTCGGTATTCACTGTCGTTTAGAACTTTTCTTTCGGCAGGTTTATAAGTATATATAAAATATATTATATATAATAATAATAATATTATTATTATATTATTATTATATAGTAGTATATTGACTGCCTCTGTGGTTCGGTGGTACTGTGTATGGACTGCCACGCAGAGGTCGCGGGTTCGATTCCCGCTCAGTGCAAATATTTGTGTGCATGAACATGTCTATTTGCATTGGTCTGGGTGTTTCTATGTATAATATGTATGTATTTACAAAAAAAAAAATGTATTTAAGTATGTATATCCGCATTCTAGAACCATAGCACAAGCATATAATATGCTTACTTTGGGTCTAGATGGCGTTGTGTGTAGTTGTTGAAATATTATTATTATATAATACATCTATACTATTATGTAAAGCGAAAGAGTTTGTTAATTTTTTTATTTGTTTGAATGCGCTAATCTCTAGAACTATCGGTCGGATTTAAATATTTCTTTTCGCGTATGATATCCCAGTTCTTTAGGAAGGTTAAAGGCTTACATCACGCTACTGGCGACAGGAGCAAAACAGTAACGGGTGAAACCGCGCTGTGATTTTATTCGATTTTTTTAAATTTTGAACTTTTTAGGCACAATTCCCAAATATTTTAATACTTTCTCTCAAACATTACAGAATAAACTATCAACCGTTGAAATGCATCATTACGAGGAGTAAGCATATTAGATAGCTTCGACTAGCGGGACTAGCCCTGTATAGAGAGGTGATAGAGTATAGAGAGGAGCGCACTATCGCGGTATCTTTACGCTTCGTCGAGCGGAAGCCTTCTGCTTCATCACACGCGTCGATCACTTACGCACTTCAAGCTGCCACACTATTATTGATTTTTAAACGCACTATTATTAAATTACTAATATAAAGCAGAAAAATTTTGTTTGTTTGTTTAAACGCGCTAATCTCTGGAACTACGGATTTTAAAAAAAATTGTGTATGATACTCTAGTTCTCGAGGTAACATCATCCTACTGGCGACGTGAGATTTGCAGTAAGCAAAGACAGTAGGTGAAACCACGCGGCGGATAGCTAGTATATTCATATTTTGAATTTATTTAAAGGTAAAAATTAATACAAGCTAATAGAAACAAGTATATACACAGAGTTTTTGTAACCCTTAAATAATATAATGAATAATTAAATAACCGTTTCGTGACGAGTAGCTCTATTAAGAGAGAGACAGGGTATTTAAAAAAAATAGGCGTTACGTCACACAAAAGGGAGCAAGTATAAACATTTTATTCATTGTATCTTTAACAGTAGTTCGCAACAAAAATACCCACCTCTGTCACCGACATTAGTTAATGATCGGTGACAGTGGTATGGTATAACGATACTTATTACAGTAGCGGAGCAATTCATCTTTGCCTTTATGATCAACTAAATTAAATATATTAGGTACTAAACTGACTATCAACATAACTTCAGACTGCGAACATTTATAACGGATATTGTGTCAACATGCATTTGTAACTCAATAGATTCCCTGATAAATGATCCTGACTAATTAAGCCAATTAATATATTACTAGCCGTTCATCGCAGACATATTGTATATCATTAATGCGATAATGCGCTTTAGTAATACTATCATTGACTAATATCAATATTGAATCAAGCTTCTACGTCAAAAGCAAGCCATTTATGAGCGTACACGACCTCCGGTATTGTAAACAAATAATTAATTGTCGAATGCAACTGCGGCTGTTGATATTGGCGTAATAAATGCTATGCCATATTCCATCTACATAAATAAATATATTTCCAACAGCCAAATACTTGTCAAACTAAATTTCACTTTATACATTTTATTATAGAGATCAAAATAAAACATACATATTTGATACAAGTGCACTGTAACAAGGTAACAGACAGTTTCGAACGGTCGTATATGGCGAATTCAAAAAGGAATTAATTTTATTCATTGGGAAATAGAGAATATATTGGCTTGGATTAGTTAAACGATCTTGTATGCTGTAAAACGGCAGAATTGTAGCACAAAATTATTTAATATTGTGTTTTAACGGTGTAAAGATAAAGTTTAATTTTGTATGCAGAATTTTGTCCTTACGTGTGACATGAGTGAGTGTATGTAGGGGGTGACACAGGGTGGAGGATTCGGTGCAACGCGTGTCCGTGAATAATGCGTCGCTAACGGGCGATTAATGTCCAGTTTGTCCGATCGGAAGTTTTTACTATGCTTACGTACGATTAAGTTTCATAACCAGGCAATATTTACGGTTTTGTCTGTGTATGGTGATCCACAAAACTGTAAGTTTGTAATATGCATCACTGCTAGCGCGAGCAGTAAGTACACTGAGACCTCAAAACGTCAAAACGTCAAACATATATATATTTTTTTAATTCAAAATTATGTATGAGATCTCATCTAGCCTGTCTAGTTTTCACATTAATATTAGTCAATAAGATGATATATCGCAAGTATAATTTAGATAAAATTAATTAATACGTATAATTAGTCACATCAAATCCATATTAGCGACAGTATATTGGCTTAGGATTAAAGTAGATGCCAAACTGTAAATCAATGAAGCTTGTCTAGTCAGGTTAATCAAACGTAGCCACTGAAGCTTAGGAGTATGCGCTAGGTACACTCAGCGATATTGTATTTGGTAGAATGTCAGTTTCGGTTTTTATTGGCCTTACTGAAAATGTAAAATATGGCTAATTTGTATAATTATCAAAATAGGTCATGATAGGAGACGCCCACTACAGAAAGAAAATACTAAGCCAAAGTTCACCACTCTACAAGCATCGCATATTTAATGAAATACAAGGCTGTGTAACAGATTTTTGTTCACGATACAGAAATACTTATTAACTAATAAATAGAAGTACTATTGCTTATAGAATGGTTTTAAAGCTTGATCGAGAAACTTGTATATTAGGAATTTATCGCCCCCCCCAGTTACACAAATACAGGTAGATTTATAGACTCACTGGACTCACTCCTCACTAGCTTGAAAAGCTTTAAAAATATATTTCTCTGCGGCGATATAAATATCAATATAATTCCCAACAGTCCTGATAAAAGATCTTATGATTACTTAAACGTCTTAGCCAGTCATGGTATGCTTCCTGGTCACAGTTTACCGACACATGGTCTTACCTGCCTTGACCACATGATGATTAAGACCAAAATGGACTCTTTGTGTTTCATTTTTGAAACATCCGTCACTGACCATGAGAGTGTAGCGTTGAGCTGTAGTATCAAATCACAAACAACATTCATCAATAAGACTTATACCACACTAGACTTAGGAAATTTAGACCTCACTATACCTAATCTAGATTTTTGCCCTATCTACGAGTGCCAAGATCCTAATATCGCAACTGATTTTCTAGTATCTAGCTTATCTTCGGCAATTCAACGTCATTCCATAATAGTTCAAACACCCAAAAGGAAATTTATTTCTAAGCCATGGATAACAAAAGGACTTTTACGCTGCATGAAAAACCGTGATAACTTATATAAAAAACTAAAAAGATATCCTAAAAATGAGAGTATTAAGACAACATACAAACGTTACCGTAATTTTTGCAACAATTTGATAAAAAGAGTGAAAAGAAGTTATGAAAAACAGGAAATAGAAAAGGCTAAGGGTAATAAAAAACAGCTGTGGAACGTAATAAGAAGAATTAGTGGCACGGATAAGAAAACAGATTCCGCATTATCCCTCTTGTCTTCCACTTGTCCCGACGAGGACATCAACGAGGTTAACACTTTCTTTGCTAATGTTGGAGCAAACCTGGCCCAAAAAATCAAATGTAACCAAACTTCTTCTGCAGAGGTCAACGACAGTCTTACTAGAACACCCTGCAACTCGTTCGTCATGTTTCCTACCGATGAAGTTGAAATTTTCAATCTTATTAATAGCCTAAAAGATAGCAACGTTACTGGAACCGATTTAGTCAGCAGCAAAATCTTAAAGAGATATGCGAACATTCTCACTCCACCGATAACCCATATATGCAACTTGGCAATATCCAATGGGGTATTTCCGAGAGCCTTCAAAGTGGCATTAATTAAGCCCATCCACAAGACCGGCAAAAAAGACTGTATGAATAATTACCGACCAATCTCTATTCTACCAACGCTCTCCAAGGTCTTAGAACGCTTAATTAATACGCGTCTTATAAAATACTTAGAGTTGAACAAACTACTATCACCTTCACAATTCGGTTTCCGGCCTGGAAAATCTACTTCAGATGCGGTTCACCAGCTAGTAAACTCTATTATAACCAACCTAGTTAACAGATATAAGTGCTTGACGATCTTCCTCGACCTTGCGAAGGCATTTGATACAGTCTCTATTCCGCACCTTATCACAAAGTTGGATCAAATAGGCATAAGAGGAACCCCCCTCAAGCTATTAGAGGTCTATCTTACAGATAGGAAACAACAGGTTTGCATAGAAAACAGACTTAGCAACAAGTTACCCGTCAACTTTGGTGTTCCTCAGGGGAGTATAATCTCTCCTACGCTATTTCTGGTCTATGTTAACGACCTTTGCCAGCTACCTCTTCACAAGGGGCAAACACTCACTTTCGCAGATGACACAGCCCTATTCTTTCATGGCGATAGTTGGGAGGAGGTCTTTTATGCTGCACAATTAGGGATTTCTAAAGTGAGTAATTGGCTGCAACAGAATATACTGACGCTGAATGTGTCTAAATCAAAGTACATAACATTTACACATAGATCTAATTTACTGCCACCGCCCTCACTAACAATCTCTGTACATGACTGTGATTCCGCCACCACATGCTCATGCCCCTGCTTGGAAAGAGTTGAGAATATTAGATACCTCGGGGTGACCATAGATCAACATTTAAACTTTAAACCACACATAGAGGTTCTAGTAACCAGACTTCGAAAACTTATTTTCGTCTTTAAATCCCTAAAATTCTCTGCAGATCGGACAACTATGAAGATGATATTCCACGCATTATGTCAATCATTAATCGAATACTGCATAACATCGTGGGGAGGTGCTGCCAAGACTCACCTTATTGAGGTAGAGAGAGCGCAGCGCGCTATTCTTAAAGTGGGCGCCGGCTTGCCGTTTAGATTCCCTACTTCAGATCTTTACAGAATATGGGATCTCCTCACGGTTAGGCAAACATTCATATTGCGCACTGTTTTAAAAAAACACTCCCAATTAAAATATGACGCTAATCTAATTAAAGATAAGCGTCGAAAAGACAAAGTATGTGGTATTACTAAATTTAACACCTCCCTCTCCCACAAGTTTTTTATGTTTCCTTGGGCAACACCTATATAATAAACTTAATAAGGCTCTAAACGTCTATCCTAAAACTAAATCAGGGTGCTGTATGTTATTAAAAAAATATCTAAAGTCTTTAAACTACGAAACAACTGAGGCTCTTCTTACAGTTCCAAAATAATCCCAATTACATTATAAATATCGTCCACAGGTGTTTCACTCTTCATTTTCGCTTTATCACATGCTCACCATACAACTCACCCTTTCTTTAATTCAAACCACACGCACATACTCAACACATTTCAGTCACACTCATACACATACCTTTTACTACTGACACTCTAAACTTACCCCTGCAATCACCATGATCTTGCTCTGGTTGACATCCCTATCATTTTTTGTTAGTTTTTAGTTATATTTTATATAAAATCTTAGTTATATTAGTTTTAGTTCATGGTCTAATACTGTGTGTCCGCGGGTGGAGCACTGGTGACCTGTGTCACAGGTTTATTTTAAACCTATTTCAGGCACCAGTCCCTCACAATGTGGAAGCTACTTACATGGCCATACCTTAGTGTTAAATAATGTAAGATAACATTGTGTTGGAAAATAACGTTTATTTCATTCATTCATTCATTCATAGAATGTCGGCATATTAGTTTACTTAACAAGTGAAAACGCGACGGAGACCCAATTAACCCCTCGTTCTCCAAATTTTTCTTATTTATCCCCTTCTCTCTTTTAAAGGCGCTATAATGGAAGCCATTATTTTGGCAGATTGATACGACGGCTTTTTGTATGGTGTCCACCACTTCTGGGTGTATGTGAAGAAGAGTGTGAGTGCACCTATCAACGCTAGCGGTCACACACAAAACATAGAACATCTACGGCCAACTAAGCCATAAAAGGTACCTTAAAAATAAGAAATTGGGATCGAATTAATAAACGATAGATTTAAAACATCTGCGCTACTAAGTAGTAAATATGTGCATGATCTACTAAAAATTTAATAGATTTAGTACAAAATCTAAGACTTGTGTACTCGACTGTAATATGTAATTCACCGCCATGTGAGTACATTCCTGGCATAGCACGCCGTCAGAATAATTCAGAC
The DNA here is from genome assembly GCA_963082885.1 of Parascotia fuliginaria. Taxonomy (NCBI): domain Eukaryota; kingdom Metazoa; phylum Arthropoda; class Insecta; order Lepidoptera; family Erebidae; genus Parascotia; species Parascotia fuliginaria. Next base: position 7,519,375 of record OY720175.1, read on the forward strand.
GGCTCATTGTACAGGCTTAATACACCATCGAGCAGTGACTATCTGAACAGTTTAGGGGATAGGACATGTAATCAGTACATATTATTAACTTTTTCGTAATATAAATTAGTTATTTTACGTATAAGTAAGTGTCTAATTTTCTTAACTCAAGTTAATATAATTTTTTGAAGCTCTATTCTAGTATCTAATTTATAGGTATAATGAAAAGCATTTATAAGTTTAAATGAAATCGTTTAATTTGAAATGTTTTTGCCTGATGATAAAGGGGGCTTGAAAAATAAAAGACATTTTATCATGTAGACACAATAGCCCCATAAAGAGACATCCCGTCGACAGTGAAAAATGACACTCATCATTTCAACACCATTTTTATGAGCACAATTTCTTTCACATAAAAATAAAAATCGGTGCGTCTTTATAAAAACATCTCTTCAATTGTCATTCATGGCGGCGATGCGTATATTTGTCACCGCCATGTCGGTCGCGGGTCGCGTTCCAAATATAAAAATGCAATTTTAAACAAAAATCCAGCCGCCGTATTCGAACCCTCACAATAAAAAATAAATGCGTACCAAACGTAGGAACATGCGGCAAACTTTTATTTGGCCAGATATTTTTTCAACTTTTGTCATGGAATGTCCAAAAGAATTGTTTGTAGTGTGGTCATAGCCTTGTACTTAGGTAATATTTATATTCTGCATTTGTTTTTAAAATAAAGAATATTGTTTTTGGTTTGATGAATGGACTATGTTACTGTCAGAATGCATGTCATAAAATCGTGATGAAATTTTGATGATTCATTACAATTATGTTAATTTATTAATTGATAGGAGTTTCCTTATGGTCTTTAATTAGGGGGCTTCATATTTTGATAATTTACACGGATTCTTTTTTTTATATACCACTTTGGCAGCAAAGAAGCATACGGCATACCTAATGGTAAGTGGTAACTGTAACCTATAGAGATGGCTGTGTTTTCCAAGCATCACAGAATTAATAATGCTTATAAAACATAACCAAGCCTTTACCGACCATGGAAAAAGGGGTGAGGAAGGAAAAGGGAAACGGAGAAGGAACGAGGGGGTCTTTGCGCTGCCGGAGCTCTCACTCACCGAGCGAAACACATTAGTATGAAAACTACTATTCTTACGTCGACCTTCTATGAGAGGGTAGTACCTACTTACCCGGTCGATCCAGCCCATTCATGCTGAAACCAGCGTGAATCTACTACCGTAAATACAGAATTTAGAACACATCTTCAACGAAAGCCAAATATAAGTAGCTGCCACAATAAAATAAACTTTATGACGTAATTTAAAAAAACACTGATATCAAATACAAATACAATCGTCAATAAATTTGATTCGCGATACAAAAGCGAGTTTGTCTCACGGGAGGGCGTTGTATGAATTTTGTATTCACTGCGTCGTCAAGAAGACATCAGAGGCAAAGTAGCAAAATATTATAATAGCATAATGGTGTCAGGTGGTGTTCTATAGGGAGGTTGTACAAACACGGAGGAATTCAGAGATGTTACACGTATCGATAAAAATAATTATATTTGTTTTTGTAGCCTAACCTTTTTGAAAAAAGTTATAATGACATTTTTCACATCAAACTTCGGCACGCGTTGAAAATTTTCAATTTGATTTTTGGCGTTATGTCAAAGATACTTAAGTTAATCTAAGAATAAAATATTTATCTTTCAACTTTTCAAGTTTTATTTTATAACCTTTTCTCCTGACTTTTTCGGCACTCAATGACAATATTTTTTTGAATACCGTAGATTCATTTCCCATGTGCTCAATAGTCGTGTGAGGCAATACTGTGATTTTTTTTATTAGCTACAAAACAACTTCATCTTGCACAAAAAGCTAAAACTTTTATACCGACATCATAATTATTATATGCGTTGATTACAATAAAACAAAACACTTTATATATCACAAAATGAAAACTTATGTAAGTACGCATATGATAAAATTTTGCAAACAATAAAATAAACGATTAATTAATCGCAGGTAAATATCGATACAGAAGTGTAACAACAAAAGCAATGCTACTATGCCGTCGCCGCGTCGCTCGTGTCGCCGCCGACGCGACTCGCGTCGCGGCAGAAACATCACACAGGGCACACACTAAACGGGGTTTAGGCTCGTGATATGAAAGCGAAGTGACGTCACAACCCAGCCACTCTTCTCCAACCAAAACATCCACACAAGTATGTACGAGATCAACTCCAGTTTTATTGTCCTGTACTTAGTTTTATAGCACTCCCGATGTTTAGATACTACTGCGGTGTGAATGCCAAACAGCAAACAGCTACGAATATTCATGTAACGAAAATCAACGCGAAACCCCAAAGCAAAAGCTTTTTATTACTGTTTGGAAACTATCAAGCTCCACCGTTATCTACATAATGTACTCAAACCTTTAAAACTACAGACAATATTATTATTTAGATTAATTCATATATACCCCAACATGTTTACTCGAATAATGGTGATTAGGTAAACGGTAGGTAGGAAAACGGCTATTAAGAATGAAAAATGATCATTATGCCCGTTTATAATTAAAAGCACCCGTCATGTATTCATATGGTACGTACTAGTCTGTTTCGACTTTGATTAATTTTGACCGTGACAGCCCACAACCATTGAAGGTGTAACGAAATGATCATTAATTTAAGAGTGTTCTATTACTTTTAGAATAATTAAACAATTTCATGCTATGACGACATTGTTAGCATCCAATATTAATTTGACAGTTTATTTTTAAAGTGGCACATAGACTTCTGTCAAACAGAGCGATTAAAAATCACCTTCCTGCTAAACTATATTAACTAAGATATTGGTTAGTTAATAAAGTTTAGCAGGAAGGTGATTTTTGCTAAATTTATTTCTTCCTTTATTTGCCATACAACTTGTGAAAATTAGTCTTCTTCTTTGTTTTACAGATATTCGATGTAGAAAACGTGGATGTTTTTAAAGTTTGTAAAGAAGAATTTCTACCCTAGGACATGAGTGGTATTTTGAAGAAAAAGGCAATAAATTATAAACATCGAAAACAATTTATGTAAAACGCCTGTTTTATCGAGATAAAAAAATACAAATACGGTAGTAATATACACACAAGATTAACCCATCGCAATGGATATGGATAATCCATATCAGTCAAGTTTAAATCGGAGCGCCAAACGAAAGTGTCAACTTGTAATCTATGTAATTAAATCAATGTCAAGTGGGTTTGCAACAGGGCTGTCCCACGACAAATTTTGATAACAAGGCAAGGTAATGTGTTACTGTTTATGAAAAATAGAAGAAAAATTAAATAAAAATGTTTATTAATAATGACTACAAAATAGGAGCAATTTTCAAAACCTTTTTTATATACGGATAACTTTCTTTATTAAACACTAGCTTTCCGCGGCACGGTTTCACCCGCGCATAATATGGTTTGTTGTATCCCTCGGGAACCAGACCGATTTTCGGGATAAAAAGTAGCCTATGTTCATCTCCGACACCGAATCTATCTACATACCAATTTTCATCGAAATCGGTTAAGCCGTTTAGGCACTGAGTAGTAATAAACACACACACGCACACACATACACATACACACATACAAACTTTCGCGTTTATAATATTAGTAGGATTTCTTAATAGCTGACCATTGTTGAAACGAAGTAAAAAGTTAACAACAGCATGATTTTCTGGACAATGTATTTGTGTGTGCATACTATATTTTTAACGCAGCAACGGAAAAGAATATATCTATTATTTAAAACCCATGTTCATTACAGTCATTTAAATTTTACTTTTTGACAACCCTAACGTAGAACATCGCTTCATGTCGTCTCGTCATGAAACATGATTATGATACAAACATTGTGTAAGTGCGTGAGACATAACAGCCAACATTAATTCTACTCATATGGGCACATTTAATTGATTAAGACTGAACCTCGAAACAACGCCTTTACTTGCAGCTCTACAAACATTATAATCAAAGATGTACTCTCTATGTATGTAGGTAAAATTTCTATATTATTATGTCTCTCTGAGTTGCAGAGACTAACGCGGACAGAAGATCAGAGGCCCTAGACAAATGACAAACATTTCTATTCTATTCATAGAATAGATAAAAAAATGTATGAGATTGACATAAGCGTTGGCGTTAGCTTATATCAATTCAATACATTTTTTAATCTATTCTATGAATAGAATAGAAATCTTTGCCACTTGTTTAGGGCCTCAGAACGGGTTATTTTTAGCAGCTAGGTGCAGTGTCGACAGCATTGATCCCGAGTCTAATCACTCCATTTATGACATCACCACAGAAGACATTAGAAACATTTTCAATAGGGCAATACTGGCACTTAAAGAGCCTAGCCGATGAGTAAAACAGAAACATATAATATGTCCCTTTAAATTATTCTAGTGTCAATTTACATTGTTTGTGTGGTGTACCTCGAACGATGTCCCACCTTACATCTAACTGTACTAACACTAAACTTGCAGAAACGCTAAGGAGAAGATCCATAAAGGATCGTAAGGGGCCGAAGCCAGCCCCAGTTTAAAGATAAAATAAGACGAAACTGTAGCTTGATAAGTATGTATCTCTTACATTAGGTACACATATTATGGCACTTAAATGTATTTAGTAATATTAAAACCTGACACAATAAAATAAAGAAATAAATCTAAATACACATCCTGAGACAAAACCACAAGACTGTTTAAACGTAAATCTATTTAAATATGACGTGTGATGTCACCTCTGGATTTACGTCGCGCGTCGCGAACTTGTCGAATTAATTCTTACTAAATGAATTATTCCTTCCCGCCGAGGTGGCGCCCTCTATTGACGGAGCAAACTCGCTAAATAGTTTCGTTCCCGCTGCTATTATTGTTCAGAAACTGTCGCATAAGTTAGATGTTGAGTGTGTCTGCTGACACAATAGTTTAACAGTTGGCTCAATATTCCCTGGTGAAATCTTTACAGCTCTTTCGTTTGCCAATATATGGAGTCTTTTAGGTAGTTAAATAGAATTTGTTTGCTATTTAGTACCCATGTTCTTTAAATTTAATCTAGTGTTAGACAGGATAACTACACCTGATACAATAAATTAAAAAATTACTCTTTTATACTTATTTATTTGTGAATTTTTACAGGTTCCGAAAATAGTTGACCTGGTGGATACATTTGCGTTGGATAGATAGTATTGGCATCAGATAGAGATGGATATAATACTCGTATCTTGGAGAATATTGACCAGTGTTTGACAGTATTAATTTCATTAAAGTGAGAGTCTTTTTAAAAGAATGAACGCCTTTGACTAGTGATCACCATGTGTATGATCATGCGAACCATGTCCATGTAAATCATATAACTAAGCCAGAATCTCACGGGTTTAAAAGTCTTGTCGACTTGCTATGTCTTGTTTTATTATATTAATATTCAAGGATATGGATATAATGTTCTAATTATAATTATTTCACAAACCTGTGATTACCATTAATACTTTATTGATATTAGTTTTTGAAAATTTAAATAGGAACTTAATGACCAGCTAAATAAATATTAATACTGATACAATACTCAAGGTTTATGTCAATTGCTCTTCGGTATTATAAAACAATTCATAATATTTGGCAGTAGGCATAGGTAGGTACCTATAGCTAGTAGACACGCGAATTTGAAACTCATCTGATGAACAATGGTGATGCAGCTCATATATTGGTCAGTTTTACCTGCTGCCATGTGAAAAGACAAAAAATACGCTATATAAAAACACAATACGAGTAGTTCAATTTCACAAATACTAGGCTATCACGACTATTAAATAATGTACTTAGTCTCAAATCTTCATATTTATAACCTGCCTTCGAGAAATAAATGGCCATTTTACGGCCTTTACGTTCACTTACAAATTATTTACGAACTTAAGTACAGTTCATAAATCTTAACATTAATTAAAATTATTTAGAATAGTTTTCAACTAGGTACCTATAGTACGAAGTCGTGTCATAATAATAAAGCGGATTTGCCTCTAGGATCTCTAACGTTCCTAAAACCCGAATACTCAATTAATATGCAAATATTATGGAGAATTTGACAAGGGTGCACTGCAAGGTGCAGTAAAATCTAACTCGTGTTGAAATAGCACTGTCTTGAACGTAGACAGAAAATCTATGTCACTATTTAAACAGATATTGTGATTTTAAACTCTGTGTATATTCGATGCCAAAGGTAGGTTACAGTATATTTTTCAACTGTGTTGCCATAAACAGTAACCGCCTGATATTAAATCAAATTTTTGATTTTGGCGCTGGATATTTCGAAAACGATGAGTGATATCAAAAACTTGAGAAAATCTCTTCTGGACAATTTAGTCAGCTACAATTTGAGCCTAACGCTAGGCGTACACCAAAACCGTCATCGGTCGAGATCTGCTCGGGCGACGACAGCCCAACTCAGAGGATTGAATCAAACACTTGTACTTTTTGAGAGCGGTACACAAATACGATCGACATCGGACAATGTAGGTCGTGTTTTTGTACGCACCTGATTTGTAACTCAAGATTGGTAACGGTACGTACCTATGGACAGAACCACGAAAAAGTTGTCTTGCACAAAACTATACTTTTCATACATCAATAAAGTCATGCCATACAGCAAAGTGACTCTACTCTGCCTGATGGTAAGCAGTCAGTGTGATCATAAAGTAGTAGCCGCCATCCCAAAGATCATCGTTTGAAACTGGTGGCTATGTGGCCTCCACTATGGCGGCTCTGTCAGATGCTTTTCCCGTCCCACTTATAAACTCAAGATCAAAATTAGAAGGACATATGCCATGGTAGAGAAGTCGAATATCTGCTCGCGCGCTGAGAACTATCAAGTAAACATTGTTAACTTTGTGTTCTGTAGAATTATAGATTTTTGGCAGAAAACGCGCAAACCTGTGTTTTTTTAGCATTAAACTCAAACAAGTTCTCACAACTCCATCTAGAAATGAAATGTCAGAAGAGCCGGTCAAGCTTAGTGACAAGTTCTAGAAGTTTAACATCAATTTCTTTAAGGATCTAGAAGAATCTAATTACTATCCAGTTGATAAGTGAGAGAGATGAGTATGTGACATTATAAAGCGAGACAAAAAAAATCAACTAAATATCTTCATAAGTTTAGACACAGGACTACTTTTTTAATTTCTTTAAGTTTAGGCACTATGTAAGTATACCAAACGGTCACTGATTTAAGTCATAATCCACGTCGAAGAACAAACGTTGCCGCTCATATTAGGCATACATTATAAAATGTATGGGATTGAAGTAGGCTAACGCTAAAGCTTATGTCAATCCTATACATTTTTTTATTTATTATATGAATTGAATAGAAATTTTCACAACTTGTCTAGGTCGACGGTCAGTGAAGTTTTCATAATAAATGGTGTATTACTTTGTTACTACTAAAATATTACTTATTTTGTTAAAAAAAAATTAAATTTTTGTTTTTCGTCAAATCGTTTTTGTGATTAATTTGAAATTATACAGACTAGTGTTAGCTGCCTTTTCATTTAATATCAAACCGTCGTATACACTCTGTGCCAAGCAAATACTATATGATCCTTACTACAAATAAATAGCAAATTAAGATTGATAATACCTATAGAAACCTAGATATTGTTTACTTGGCACCAACTTCAAAATTATAAAATACTTATTTAATCATTTCTGATTAACTAAATTAAAATACGAATGACATTTATTTTTTACTTTTTAGTTTAAAAAAAATATATATTGACCATTGTTTCCCTTCTTAGATGGAACAGTAACTACAAATTCAAATGGAGAAAACCATATTTTATTTAGCACGTCCCGCGTCGAACATATTTTCTTTTTTTGTTTGTTACCTGCCAGGATTACAAACTGTAATCTGATTTATTCTTCTTTTTATTAGAGCTTAGCTTTGCACCAGCTACATTAACAATTTCTATCTCAAAAATCTTTTAATATCCGTCGTACATTTTGAATACATTTTGAACTGCATTAATTTACTTAGATTAAAACTACTTACGCAACAACCTACCAACGTCACAGAGCGAGGTTACAAAACGTACGCAGGTTAACACTGTCCACCGCCGTCTTGCGCTTGGAATGCGAAGTAGAGCACCTTTCACCTTGCAAATTACTTAATACTTTGCTTTATGGTAGACTATTTTAAACGTATCTATATACCTTCGATAGCTCAGTTGGTAGAGCGGTGGACTGTAGTTGGTAAACGATTGATATCCATAGGTCGCTGGTTCAAATCCGGCTCGAAGGAATTTTTGTACTTATATTTTTTTTGCTAGCAATAACTTAATTTTTTCTGCAAAGTTTGCATGTCATTGACTATAAATATAGTGTATGCAGAGTGGAGACCGCGATTTGGCAAACGGAAGGTAGAACACCCTCCGGTCAGGTGGACAGACGATCTGAAGAAGGTTGCGGGTGTAGACTGGATGTGGAAGGCGAAGGACCGAGTGTAATGGCGTAAATTTGGAGGCCAGCAGTGGACTGCGTTAAGCTGATGGTGATTATGTGGTTGTGATAGTATATGCTACGAGTATGTGCACTTATAATATACATTAATCAATAGAAGCATAGGTCTTATTGTGTCCTATTCTGTCGTATGTTTAAGAATATGTTTACATTTATCATAAGTTATGAAGTTGAGGCTATTTTCAATAGGCTTGATGCTCCTTTGGAGGAGGCCAACGTCCTCAATATGGACTGAAGTCTTCGGGATTATGTGTGATTCTAATAAAGAAGTAAATAAAACCATGAAACGTGTAATGCAAAAATGCACTCGTAACATCTGCCCGTGATGTAACCTGTATTTTTTTTTACAAGCTAATATTTTATTCACATCCCCTCTATTAATGTTGTATATTTTGCAATAATTTAATGTATTGGTACATCTTGGCATTAGCTAATGTGCCTTTGATAGCTCAGTTGTAACAGCGATGGGCTGACATCTTGTAAATTAATCAATATCCACTATTGAGTTTATCTGTAGCAGCTGGGTAGCTCGATATAGAAAGAACTGTAGCTGGCTTATGACAGTCATCCAATCGTCCTAGCCCGTTATCCTCTAACAAGTTGAAGATCTCATTTAGAGAATACATCTGCATTATTTGCTATGACTGCACAAAGGGATTCCAGACTTTTTTTGAGTATGAGATCGTGATCCTTTTTTTCATAAGTTAGTAATATCATCGGTAAAGTTGGAAAGTACTTTGAAAAATCCTTTATTATTTGACGAAGTTGTTTAGTAGATGACCTTAGCCACTACGCCACCACGATTATTTCTCTCAATAGCCTACTCCATCCAAAGTCATCTAATACTCATAGGTTCAACAAAGACAAGAAGTCAACAATCATTTATCTTTACCGTGGTAGCCGATTCAGCAAGAAATTCAACATTGTTTCGGGGTTTTCTGAGATCCTTAAGCAGTGCTGTTATTATTTTAATAGTAGGTGTGTCGCTTGCTAGTCTAAATATATTCTCAGGATCCCCTCCATTATTGCGTAAGGACGTTTTACTTTCTAAATAGTTTAATATGCTGTATATTTTTATATGGCTTCATGTGCCTTCGATAGCTCAGTTGGTAGAGCGGTGGACTGTAGTTGTATATAAATTGATATCCATAGGTCGCTGGTTCAAATCCGGCTCGAAGGAATATTTTGTTTTACTTTAATTTACATTGTTTTTCATAATAGTGTAATATTAATATGTTAAGACTAATAAGCCTTCGATAGCTCAGTTGGTAGAGCGGTTGACTGTAGTTGGTAGATGATTGTTATCCATAGGTCGCTGGTTCAAATCCGGCTCGAAGGATTTTTTGTTCCTATATATTTTTAATATAGTTTAATGCCTGTATAGCTTCTATAGAATACAATTAATGTAGCCTAAAATACAACCGCGGCGATTATGGCAAAATTCTTCAAATTTTATGTTTCGGGTGGAGGCTTTGTCCAGCAGCGAGCACATTGACTGAAAAATGAAAATATGTTTATTCATATTTTCATATAGGTTAATTAAATTAACACTTATGAACGTCAAAGTTTACAAAGTGTCAGCAAATTAACCTACAGCCAGTTTGCTGACGAAGTAGAGCCATGAGAAGAACTGGCAAGAAACTCAGGCCACTCTTTTTAATCGCCAGGTTATTAAAAATTTTGGCGGGCTAGAACCAGCGTCCTATGGATATCAATTTATACATCTTCTTATCAGTCACCTCGCTCTTGGCTCTTGGTCGTGGTCGTTATGTAGTGTTTGGTGAGAAGGCGTGCTTCATAACGTTTCGCCAGTTCTCTCTGTTGGAAGTCATCTTACTGCACTCATTCACCAAACTACCCACTGCAGCTTTAATTTGGTCGGTCCATCGCGTAGGTCACCTCCCACGTGGTCCAGTGCCCTTTACCTTTACCTAGACGACAAAGCGCTCTATAGACTGACTATCGCGCCAGTATGCGAGATTGTAAGGTACCAAACAGATGCTGCTTGATACCGAGTTTTTGGAGTATTGAGACATTTTTGCGGAACTCAGTCTACGATACTCCAAGCATTCTTCTCCAGCACCACATCTTTAGAGCGTCTATTTTCTTCCTTTACGTCTCTCGCAACGTCCTTGTTTCCGCAACGTACAGAAATATGCGAAAGATAAGAGTTCGTACGAGTCTGGTCTTTGTGAACTTAATGATATTCTTGTTTCTCCATATTTTCTAACCTGTCCGTCAATGCAGTCGCCCGTATTTGAGATTAAACTTTCAAGATATACGTATGGTTGGACTACGTCACAGTTTGCGACGTGGTTAAATCCTGGAAAGTTACTGTTTGCGCGGTCGACAATAATCGTCTTGGTCTTGCTACGGCTTATTCCCAATCCAAACTTAGAGCTCACTCGTTTCATCTTGAGAAGCAGTAGAGATGTGATGCAGTGTGAGATTTGCTGGTTGCAAATAAGGTGGTGTCATCTGTATAACGCAAATTTGCAATCTTGTAGTCACCAATTGTAACACCGTCTGACCAGCGCTCTAAGGTGATTCGCATGATAAATTCAGTGTAGACATTAAACAGGAGTGGCGATATAATACATCCTTGACTAAGTCTAGCATTTGGTGGCAATTGCCAGATAAAACATTATCTGTATAGGCGTCTTAGAAGATGTACAAGATGCTTTGGTGTGCCCATTTTCAGAAAAATGTTCCACAGAATTGTCAATTTAACAGAGTCAAATGCTTTGGAGAGGTCAATAAAGCAAATGTACATACATTTAGTTTGATAAATGCCCGTGATTTCTCTATTATCTAGCGTATAACTAAATGCTCGTTATAACGAGCATTTAGTTCCCGTGTGACCTTCTCTTTCACAAATCCGGCTTGTTCTGGATCTATTGCATTGGATTTCCAATCGCTCATTGAGAATATGTAACAGAACTAGCAAGTGAAATAAGTGCAATCAGGTGATAATTGTTACATTTTTTGCTAGAGTCTTTTCTGTGAAAAGGAGTGAAAATTGTGTATGTCCATTCAGCTGGCCACTGAACAGTATATATATACATATATTCAACTACAGTCCACCTCTCTAACAACTGAGCTACCTATCGAAGACTTATTAGCCTTAATATAATAATAGTACATTAATATTAAAAACAAAGTAAATGAAATTAAAATAAAATACTCCTTCGAGCCGGATTTGAACCAGCGACCTATGGATACCAACTTATGAATATACAACTACAATCCACCGCTCTACCAACTGAGCTATCGAAGGCACATGATTTCATACTAACATGTGCAGCATATTTTACTATTTAGAAAGTAATAGGTACAAATAGAGGGGATTCTAATGTAATTAAAAACTAGCTGTTAGAATATTTTAATGACTTTATTAAAGAGTCCTAACTGACTAGAATATTGCTTTGGGTGGATTTGGATAGTGTTAAATTAATATAATCCCCATAACTTAGCAATACTAAGCATCTATATGCAAGATCTACCTTTCTAATTATTGATTTTTTTCATTTTTCAATTTCACTATACCTAATTACATTATTTGCAATCTTTATTGTAACTATTTTTTGTCAGCACAGCAAATTTGCTGATAAGGATTGAATCATGACAGAAGTCATGGTTCAATCCATATCAGCAAATTGGCGGTTAGTACATTGGATAACATTCTAAACGTTGTAAGTGTGAATGTAAAAAATAATAAATATAGAACATTTAAAAAAGTACACAGGCCTATTTATTCACCTATCATTTTCATCTCCTTCCTCATTGCCTTCTTCCTCAAGGTCAGCAATTTTTTTTGCCTTCTCTTATTACTGTCCTGAAGACTGATTGATACTTTAGTTGTTTAAGAACATACTCGTTATCAAAAAGTGCAATGCACATGCTGATAATAACTTTAAAAATAGCCAATGGTTAGCATACCACTTATCTTTTGCAAGTTCATCAAAAAGTTCATGATCTATTTAATGAAGTATATTGATACATATTACGCCGTCATGATTACCGAAACATAAAAACAATCATTTTTATAAAATCGGACATCACAAAACTTTGTTTATTAAGTAGGTAAGATCACAAACTGAGGCAGGAAGGAGTCTTTTAATCGATTGGTTAGGAAAGGAAGGTAATGTGATTCGAGTTCGAATATTATTATGTATGTCCAATCGAAAGTCTTCAGAATTTAAATTGGTAAAATCTCACAATCATAATTTGTGACTTTAAAATGTAATAATGTTAACCTGCCAAATGCCTTTTTTCAAGAGAGACCTGTGTTCTGCAGTGAAGTTCTCGTTATAAAGGAGTCAATATACCTGCCTTTAGTTAAAGATAATAACAACAAAACCCTAGTTTGTTCTACATACCTATAGACAATATGATAGCACGCATTTGAACGACGACGCGACGTCCGGAAACAGTGACGTGTCGTCTACTACTTAGACATGCCTTCTACTCATAACGCAACCCCAATACCACAAAATCAAAAACAGTAATATAACATCCATGGACATATTAACACTTTTATACATAAAACCACTATGAGTATAAACCGCAATGTAATCGCAACAAAAGGTAAATAGTGTGGTTATCAGAGGGTTGTGGGTACCTATGTAATTTGAATAGATACTGTCGCAGACTTGCGATAGTCGTTGTTTCCGACCCGTTCCATATCGGACAAAACGAACCATATCAAGTTAACCAAGAATTTTGACCGTTAGTTACAATACTTACTCACGTAAATGATTACACACTCAGGGCAATAAATAATCGTTGAACATAACAATAATACATTTGTTAAGCTTTGTTCGATGTGTTAGCTATATTAGTCTATTTCCTACTTTTTTATCATCTAGCCCACGCCCAGAAAAGTCAGTAAACCAATCCGTCGTGATAAACAAGCGTGGTAATCAATGCTTTTGCCTTCCTGCCTTTCCAGAAGATACCTTTACAAATCATACATATTTTACAAAGTTCTTAGGAATGTACTTTCTAACTTTATCTTGAAAATTTCTGACTGACGGTAAAGGAAAACATCGTAAGGAAACCTGGACTTAAAAGTCTGAAATTGCTAATCCGCCTTAAGCAAGCGTGGTTATTGATGCTCATGCCTTCCCTATATGAGAAGAGTGCTTTGCTCTGCAGTGAAAAAATAAACAGGCTGATATTATTATTATAATAGACCTTTACCCCGCAAAAGAATATACTTAATGAGTTAGGAAAATTTATTTGTTACTCAACTACTACTAAGTAACTCTACTGTTATTTTGATGAAAAAAATAAAATAAATCTCACTACGTGCCTGTGTAAACTATCTGTTATCATACGTTTCAACAAATATTAATAACTGTTACATAATTTAATTACGTTGCGCAGTTGTGAAAGTTGCGCTACGCATCGTGACGCAAATGCCTTATATACGTTTTACTTTATATTTATATTGTACGGTTCATTTAGACTTTTACATAAGCCTTCGATAGCTCAGTTGGTAGAGCGGTGGACTGTAGCTGGTATATAATGGTCATCCATAGGTCGCTGGTTCAAATCCGGCTCGAAGGAATACTATTTTAGTTGAAAGTGTAATTTTTTTTAAATAATTTGTTAGTTAACAAAACATCATCTATGTAGGTTTGAAACTAAGCTACTAGCACAGATGAACATGCTTTAAATAATATTATTTGTTTCTGCTTTACCAACAATGCTACCTTTGTTATGGTACGAGACACAAACAACACATATCACTCACAAGCAAGTCAAAATCTATACTATTATATAAAGCGGAAGAGTTTGTTTGTTTGAACGCGCTAATCTCTGGAACTACCAGTCGGAATTGAAAATTCTTTTTAGGTATGATAGCTCAATTCTCGAGGAAGGTTATAGACTATGTAACATCACGCTACTGGCGATGGGAGCAGAGCAGTAAGCAAAGACGCGGGTGAAACCGCGCCGCGGAAAGCTAATCACAACATAGTATAAAAAAAGTCGCTTCTCGCTGCCTGTCTGTATGTATGCTTAGATGTTTAAAACTATGCAACGGATTTTGATGCGGTTTTTTTAAGAGATAGAGTGATTCAAGAGGAAGGGTTATATGTATAATACGTGCAAAATATAGTAGAGAAACACTGGTAATTTTAGAGGTTTCTAATGTAATGCAGGGACATAGCGGTTGCGGCGGTACATACCAGCTGAGAGCCGCCGGCCTCTAAAGAAAACATGTTTGTATTGTCTAATGACAAAAAAGCTGTGAACGAAAAGACATTCTGTAATATATTTAGTATCAGCATAATACCTGTGCGAAGCTGGGGCGGGTCGCTAGTATTGAATAAAATAAAAACAAAAAGCAAAATGTACAAGTTATGTTATATACTAGAGACAAAAGGACAGTATCTTTTGTGGCCAATGTACCTACTTTATTTCTCTACTATTATTTTTGAGCAATAGTAAATACTTAAGAAAAGTGAAAATCTTAAAGATCATAAAATTGCAATTTATGTTTTGGAATACTAAACAGTTTTATTCAAAGAATTTAAAGTAGATACATTAGGTGCACCTGCGACGCTAATGAGTCCCTCTGCATAAAATAACTTATCTGCATAAACATGGAAATGAATTGCTATTTATTATAGACAAGGCATAAGCAAAATATAATCCAATTAGGTGTTTTTTATAATCTTGAGTACTGCTAATAGTAGCAGTACTCGAATAGAGAGTACGAATACTAGAACTACTTACCTTTGCCGTAGAGTTCACATGTTTTTTATAAAATTTCGGTGACAAATAAATAGGTATTCGAGCGATCTGATATTGTGTTGTTACCGTAGAAAAGCATTGCAGAAACAATCAAAGCAAAGAAAATACAACAAAGAAGAAAATAATTATCTTCATGGTCCCCTTAACTGAATACCCAAACAGTGTATGTTGTGCCTGTGTCACTTTGCATTGGAATTGTAACTTACAAAAATTTTGTAACCTGGCGATAAAAAGAGTGGCCTGAGTTTCTTGCCAGTTCTTCTCATGCCCTACCCTACGTCAGCGAACTGGATGACATTTTGTAATTTTTAACGTTCCTAGGTGTATAAATAAATACATTTTCATTTTCATTATCATGAACGGTTTTGCTGCTATTTCTAGAAGGGTTTGTTAAACCAGTAATACACAAATCGATACTATTTAGCCATTTACTACTTCTAACATTTATTTAAGAATCCACAAAATAGTAATTGTTTCATACCAGTATTCCCTATATCTTGAAGAAAATTACCACGAGACACACAACATACAATTTAAAATGCTTATCAAATTATCTATTTCAAAAATAAAGCTATAAAATTTTATATCAGTCACAAGATACTTCGAATCGCCCTTCATGTCATGTTACCGTCAGCCACTCATACAACAAATTGAAGTAATTTGACAGGAATCATCTAAAGGGCAGCCCGTAAAGATCAAACAGGCATTTGTCAAATAATTCAGGAGGTACACTTAGCATAAGGTCAAACTGACATTTGATAGAACGTTCAACTCGGTAATATCAGAGGTACCGTCACGCTAACAATTTAGGGACGTAGCTAGTTTATATCAGCTCGTTACATTTATAATGAAATATTCCAGTTTCTGAAAGGCTGATCAAAGAAAAAATAACTAATCACCTGTTAAATCTCATGTGTAAAAAAAAGATAGTGTACTTGTACAAAGTTTTTATTCCTTTCTATTTTAAATGCATAAAATAAACTCTTTACTTATTTCTTTATTCTTACTCTGTAGCGAAATGAAGGAATAAAAGCGTAATTTTAGGCAAAAGATACATACGTATGCCTAGGCAAATGTATTTGTTACTTTTGATCTACAACATGTAGGTTGTACGAATTTACGAATGGATTAATGCCATTTTTACCTAACAATAAGCTAAAGCCAATAGAGATAACCTTTGTAATCCAGAATCGTTCCGAAATGTTAAATATACAGTCTGTTTAGCAATTTTCATCGTGTTCTCACTGTCTAAAAATTTCAAATTCACTTCTTTTCATTAAAATTATTACTATATAATATATAATATAAACAACAAGCAAAATGAAACCACGTAAACATTGTGCCATATTTTAAGGTACATCCCTAACTCGGCCACCTTTTAGCATAAATATAAGCAAAAGGGCGATACCTCAGTAAGTACTCAAGGCGGAATTGCCCTGTCAAAGCTTTGCTTAAATTATTAATACGGCACATTGAAAAGAATGCTGATTTAATTACTGGAATAACTGCTGTTTAACACGAAAAGTGTTTAAAAACGTGATAACTATTGCGTTTAGTGAGGTCAATTGTATTTTTATCGGTTTTTTGAATTAAGCACGTCTGCGACAAATTTATTTTTTGATACAGTTAGTATAATTCACCTTAAAAAGTCACTTTGTTATGGATTATTGCTTTGTTATAAACTTGGATTTTAGGTCAACGAAATTAATGTTTGTAGAACAATAACACTGAGGCTTTAAAACAAAATTTACTCTTTTAACACCTAGAGGTACCTACGTAATTCATTTTTTAGATTTTTAGTGCAGTGATAGAAATCGTTATAAGTACTACTTCTATGATTGCAGCTAAATTTGCATGTCATTTTAATAAAAAGTGAGATTATGACTTGTATAAACCTAATAGGTTCTCGATCACTATTTTTGTTAATTTATGTGTGATACAAAGGTACAAGAAATCTTGTCGTAGAACGTAGACGAAGACTCAAGCAAATTAGCAACAGAGTGAACGTATCCACCGTAAACTTACAAATCTATTTAAGACGTATCAATCAAAAATACTTGAGCTAATTTACGGCGATACCTAATTAAGTCAATCTTCCATTAAATCCCCCTTTCTTAGCAACTCGTCTCAACTCGAGTCGCATAAAACGCGCGAAAACCTAATGCCATTTCACGCCGGAGTAAACCTTTCTCTCGGAGTTAACGTCTATTTAAACTCGGCTTAACTTAATCGATAGAGAAGGCTCTTAATTACGGCTTTATCTTAGAAGCAATAGGATCGAAGCGGCGGATTTGAATTATCTTAAATTAGTAGACAATAGAATGAGCGACAAAGAAGTGACAAATTTGTTTACTTGACGTTGTTTGTTAGAGTATTTATAAAGCTATCATCTTCATTTTCGCCGATAGAAGCGTGGCGATTATTTAAAAACCGCTGAATAGATTTATGTAAAGCAGTGTAGACCATTTTTACAACTATATTGATAGTAGCAATGTAGGTTCAAAGACAAAAATAAAGTGGCAACATTGTGTTTCAAAAAACGGTCACGCATCCTTGGATTAATCTCGACAAGTGCTTGACCACGTATATTCTACGTTAAAAATCTACAGCTTAAACTACACCAAACTAAAATATACGAGTACTAAAGGCACATCCAGTAAGATTAATACCTGTACTGCAAGTCTTGTGCTGAGAGGTTTGTCTATCCGAATTAACGTTAAACCGCTAACCTGCAGTGTCACCGCCATATTAATATTCATAATCGTCACTCCTACCCTTTACGTTCATACGTGCAGCTATCACGCCAGATATGTTAATTCAATATGACTTTCTTGAGTGAAATTGAAGTACTTACGTATTAATTTATATAGTACGTGTTTTGGTGTAAATTATGAGGTTTACAACTAAGTATAAGTATTAATTTCACGTATCGTTTTACTACAGAGATAACTTGGGTATAAGAATAAAATTTTAAATTAGTCCACTTGAAATCGTTTTAGTTCTTCTCTGTAACTGCTGTTAGTTTAATAAAATAGTGTCTACAGTGAATAAGTACGAGTATAACCTGCAAGTCAACCAGTTCATCCGACAACCGGTAGATATTATTATGAGGCCGAAGTCCTCATACAACTTATCCATTTAATTCAATTTCATCATTGTGCTAAAATTTATATTTAACACAGCTAAATATCGCAAAAATAAACTGCAATGAAGAAAAACGATTCACCCAACACCAATTTCCACACTTCGTATGACTTGCTTATTTCTGGCGCTGCGAGGGCTACCCGCCGGGACCACAAACCCTAATTATGTCTGAAACAATACTCCGCCTTATTTTTATCCATTTTATGCTCAATCATAATTACCACCTTCCTCAGGGAAATATTATTGCGGAAAATCATCGCCGAAGCTTCCACTCGTTTTATTGTGATGGAAATAATATACGTCCGAGGTTTCCTTAAAATTACGTTTGCATTAGCATGAATTGCCAAAAAACAGAAGTCTAAATACATAAAGGTTGTATGAATGATTGATCTAGGAACCTTATACTTTATTCTGAACTTACTTGAGTTTCTTACTAACTACCTATATACACTACATTGTTTTAGTTTCCTAAATGTCTTATTATTTACCCACCTCATTTACCTACCTGTGCCGAGCCCTTTAAACGCAGCAGTACTTCATACGAGCTTATTATTGCGCAATCACAAAGACCGTATCACAGAATTCCAATAAACTGCGTTCATTTGAGAGTTCGATTGTCGAGTCAATACGTAAATACGGGCAATAAATGTTGTACACAATAAAAAGCCTTTGAAATCAAACAACAGCTCAATAAAAACGTACGCAATTACCTGCGTCTCGCATATTTATCTTTTTCCACGATATAAATGCTTTGTGTACCTGAACAATAGCTGCAGGGCGGTAACCGCGGGAAGCTTTATAATTTTTTAATTAATACCGTCAAAATATCAAAGTCATTGGACGTCCTGCCTACTAGTAGGAAATGCTATTAAATTTTGATAAACTTTTTTCATGAACCATAAAGCGTTCCACTCTTTTAGGGTGCACCTCGACTACCCTATTGTCAAATAATATATCTACGTACCCTTTATGTTAATGAAAATCAAGCCTTATACGTTTCAAATTAAAATGTTCAGTTATTTGCTTATTTATATTATATTTAATTATAAATGAACTGATCAAAATAACCGCAATTTTGCATTGCAAACACGAAATTTCATTAAATATTTATGGAGTTTAATATTATAGAAAACTGAACTTAGCTACTTTGTACATGTGAGTAGGTGTACGTATTTTTCAGTACATTACATAACACATAATGATAAGCCCTTAAACGATCAAAAATAGCTACGCTGTTGCTAATGACCGTCATAGACCGTCTACGGTTAGCACCTGAATCGATATAGTATAAAGTAGTAGGTATCTATAGCATTTATTTTTCGCTATATCTAAGTATATAGCTCTGATCTTTACACTGTATTTTCTATCAATTATAAAAAATCGACTTATTTATGACTTTGAAAATGTCACTTTAGCACTTGCCGGGTTTGAAACCCTCAAACTCGTGCATAAGAAGTTAGTAAAATAACTTTTAAAATATCACGACAAATGTATTCTAATGCAAATGTTAAAGATGACTATACATGCATGCAACTGCAAAGGTAAAAAAATACAAAAAATATAAATAAAAACTAATAAAATAACTACACAAAATCAATCGTACTTAAATATATTTTTATTGTTAATTATATCAAAAGCACTAATATTGCATCACAAAACAGACGTAAGACAAAATAAA
Source organism: Parascotia fuliginaria (assembly GCA_963082885.1). Classification (NCBI taxonomy): domain Eukaryota; kingdom Metazoa; phylum Arthropoda; class Insecta; order Lepidoptera; family Erebidae; genus Parascotia; species Parascotia fuliginaria. The sequence continues at coordinate 7,539,502 of OY720175.1, forward strand.
TCTGTTTAGTAGGTTCAACATTTTTTAAGTCTATAAGCGCCACGTCGGTACCCGGTGACCGAGAACTATAGATTTTCTATTGTGTCTGGTTGCATGGCGTTCAAAGTTTTAATTATAATAATAATAAAATAATTTTAACAAAAAGAAAACCGACTTCAAACAGGAAGGAAACTAAAAGTAAAAAATAAATTTACTTAGCACAAAGTAATTCGTATTTTGATTTAGTTAATCAGAAATTATTAAATAAGTATTATACAGGGTGAGTTTTTTATTCATTAGCATCCTTTTAACCTGTGATTCTATACATAGTACCAAGTACTTATGGCCTATAAAATTGTAAATTAATGTTATGAAAATTATAATTGAAAAAAACGCTTTAAAACATTATATCTACGTAAATAAAGTCTAAAACAAACAAATAAAAAATTAAAACATACTAAAAAATAGTTATATATTATTGCGCGCAAATCAACTACGTGTGGCTACTTTAAACCAACAAGATGATAGTATTAACTACGCGCGGCATTCATTGATTAACCTATTATTGAATAAATGCACCGCGCGAGCCGTGTAGCGGCGCGCGGCACCTCAGATGTAGGCTACTTCGCAGTTCTATTGAAATGAAATAAATACCGCCAGGGGCGCTCCTGCTTCCTGATAGATTGCGCCGGCGACTCGGCGACCCGAGGCGTAGATATGTGCGTGCGGGGTTGCGGGTCAGGGTGCAAATTTTTATTTTCTATCAGTTTGGTGCAAATTTTACTACTGGACAAATTTGGCCAGTTATTGGTTCCATAAGTATCTCTTCCACAAAAAATCAATTGTCAGTGTCAACATAAATTTTTATGGTAGGTATTTATTGGATTCCATCTTTTGTTTTCACGGAAGATGGATGTCATTTAATTTCATCTACATTTTTTTCTATTTTATCATTGTAATATACCATTATTATCATCAACAAGAATATTATTCTACACTTGACGCTGGCAGAAATAGCTGACACAAATCGTCGGCTCTGTTGCCAAAAAAAAGGAGAAGGTATTTATTATATTAATTTAGCGTGTTATTTTCAAAATATCTTTTCGGTGATGTGCGGAGTGCCAGTTTATAGGTACATACCAATATGTACCTACCAAAAATAATAATGAGATAGATGGTTATCTTCTGGGCGACAGTGCCTATCCTTGTGGGAAGTATATGATGACACCATTCTTAAATTCAGTTTATAAAAATGCAGAAAAACACTATAATGAGACACAAATTGACTAGAAACACAGTCAAAAGAACATTTGGTGTCTGGAAAAGAAGATTTACATGCCTTTCTCAACGGTTACCTTTGAAACTAAATCATACATTTGCCGTTATTGTCGCAATAGCTGTGTTATTATAGCTGTGCAGCAAAATGTTCTAGAAGTAATTGACTTTTTACACCTGAAGAATATAATGTAACACATAAGAAAACCATCAACCACTCTCTGAAGGAAATTATTTTCGTAGGTGGAACAGTATAAGGTTTGTATAATTTTATTTTCGTTAATGTATCTGAACTGACTTTATATAGCATCATCTAGCCGATCATGAATAATATAATACAAGTTGAAAATAAAACAGAGTAGTTAAAAACGTAAGTATATATTATTTCATATATATATTTTTTTTTGTTTCAGTTAAACACAACTTTCTTCGTTTTCAACTGGTGTATCTTGAGTTTGAAAAGATTCTTCAATATCTGTAATCAATAAATTGTAAAATTTAAACCAGTGTTTGATTTATATGTACTGACATAGGACATGATATGCAGATAGGTAGGTAACTATGAAATGACTGATGAATATGATATGAAACTACAACAACAACAACATTACATACTTACCTACAACTCAATTGGAACACTTATTACAATTATTTTTCTGTTACGTTTTTGCACTATTCCTGTAACACACGAGGAGAACTACATATAAAATAAATAACAGAGATACAACCAACCTTATCATCACTCAATTTTTGACAGCTCTAGCAAATACAAATTTCGTAAACGAATCTATAACAACTAGTACATATGTTTTACCTTTCCTTGTTCTAACAAATGGGCCTAGGTGATCGGCGTGCAGAGTATGCATAGGTAAATTTATTTTTTCGATCGGAAATAACTGTCCTTGTTTTTTACCATATTCAGATTTGCCATAAGCACAATTTAAACATGATTTAATATATTTTCTGATGAAACGCGTCATTGCAGGTAACCAGAACAGTGTTTTTATAGTTTTCTCGCATCTTTCGAAACCGGGGTGTCCTATTTGGTCATGATATTTATGCAAGAGACCATATTTCGCAAGTTTTGGTATAACAATATAAATAAAGTTATGCAAAATGTCATAAATAGGGCTCAAATGTGTATCAACTCTGGAGGTCACCATTTAAAAGACATCATCTTTAAATCCTAATGGTACGAAATTTAATGGCACAAATATACATTTAAAAAAATCTAAATCTAGTTTTCTAATTTAGAAAAAATGTTATAGCTGAACCAAATAGGGTCTTTACTTTTGCGCCACCCGTTATATATATATATACGACTAGCTGTGCCCGCGACTTCGTCCGCGTGGAATAGTGATTTTGGGCAGCATTTTTTGGATATATCTTTTGGTTTGTTTTGAATTATAAACATCTTCGTTTAGCTGAATAAGAAAAATCTTTACAGTAAATGCTTCTCTATCTACGATATTAGACGTATAGCCATCGCGGATCAAAGCCATACAGGCTGCTACGATTACTTACACGTGGCAAATCCACATAAAGCTGACCATGCGAAAAAAAGTTAATATTTAGATCCACACTCATTTATTCCACATCAATTATTGTCATCGCGAAACATAGGCTCACTGGAAACTGAACTCGTTTAAAACTAAACGGGAAATTGTTTGGAATGAAAGGAATCCGAGGAATAAAAACGCTATAAGTTTTTTTTTTTATATTAGCCTGCCAAGGTGCCTCTACTCTGGCTGATGGTAAGCAGTCAGTGGATTTCAGAAGCAGTGGACACCATTTCAAAAGCCAAACTACTGGTATGGTGGCCTCCACTATGGCGGCTTAGTGAGATGCTTCTTCACGCCTCGCTTAAAAGTCCCAGGATGAAAGTTAGGTGGGAACACATGCGCTGGTAAAGAGTTCCAGGCTTTAATTGAGCGACAAAAGTATAAAGTGCTGAACCGTTTGGTTCGAGACCCTTTAGATTCCACTGTGAAAGGGTGGCACTTCAGTCCCGCACGTGTCGTTCTGGATAAAAAGGGAGAGGGTAGAATTAATTTAAAGAGCTGTTGAGAAGACTCTCCGTGGTAAAGGCGATAGAAGACGGCCGTTGAGGAGGCGATGTCTCTTCGCAGCTGTAAAGGCTCAAGGGTCTTAGGCCTCCGAGCTTTCATGATACGGACTGCTCGCAAAAGGCCGCCGTACCGTCTCGAAAATGGTCGCCGGGTCCCACTATCCGGTCACCAACCTGCACGACGAACCACTCCGAGATTATGCGCAACCTGGTGGGGCAGTCTCTTTTTTTTGGTTAGGTCTAATTGGGCCTTTGTACAATGCCGCGGGCGGCCAGCGGCACCACCGTTTATACTGGTCTCCCTGGCCGGCGGGTTGACCCACACCACCCACACAATGACTCCGCGGATACTCAGCTGGTCCCACACATGCTGCGAGGTCAACGCCTTCTAGATCCAAAGTAAGCATATTATATGCTTGTATTATGGGTTCTAGAATACGGATAAACATACTTAAATACTTTTATTTTTGTAAATAGATACATATTATACATATAAACACCCAGACCAATGCAAATAGACATGTTCATGCTACAAATATTTGCACTGAGCGGGAATCGAACCCGCGACCTCACAGTCCATACACAGTACCACAAAAATACAGAGGCAGTCGATTTCCCCCTGACTTTCCCCTCCCTTTCCCCTGACTGCTCCCTAACTACCCCCGCACTTTCCCCTCACTTCTCACTTCTCCCTTCCTTTCCTCTTCCTCCCCCTCCCTTCCCCCTCCCTCCAAATTTCAAGTCGCCAACTTCAAAAGCAAAGATCTTTCCATACAATATTTCATTCCTTATTTCACTCCTATAAATCCACCCCAGTAAAAAAAAAATTATAAGGGTTGAATTTTTAATAACCCTTTCTTTGTACACTTCTAGACATTAAGACAAACACACCCTCCAAATTTCAAGTCGCTACGACCGGCGGTTTTGGCTTTACGTTGTCTGTCAGTCAGTCAGTCAGTCAGGACAAAGCCTTATATAATATGTATGGGTGTATGGATGTATGGATTAGACGTATAGCCATCAGGGATCAAAGCATACAGGCTGCTAGTAATGCTAACACGTGATAGAGCCACAAAAGCTGACCGAAAAACAGCTAATACTTAGATCCACACCCACAACTTTTAGTGTCTTACCTTTACTTTAATTACTTAATTAATTAATTACTTTAATTAGTCATCGCAAAACATAGGCTCACTGGAAACTGGACTCGTTTAAAACTAAATGAAAGACTGTTTAGAATGACAGGAATCCGAGGAATAAAAACACTATCAGCTATTCCGCAACCTGTTAAAATATCTGCTTCTATAAGATTTCGTAGTAAATTAACGAATTGTTCGATGTGATTCTTTAAATTGGCTTAACTTTTTTATTTATGAACCGATTGACATGAAACAAACACTAAATGTTAAGTGAAGCTTACCACAATATATTAGTGAAAACCATATTTAAATCGGATAAGCCGTTTCTGAGATTAGCGTGCACAAACGCACAGACAAACAGACAAACAGACAAACAGACAAAAATTTTAAAAATCATTGTTTTGGGTTCTATTTGCGTTGATATAGGTCCCAATAGTATTTTTTCTCATATATCTTCCATGTACAGACAGCGATCGGTTACATTTTTATTATATGTATAGATATACTATACGAGGAATTAGGTCTTTTTTAACCAAAGTGGTTCGCAAAGCCGCGCAATCGGTAATTACTTTAACTGGAATACCTGTTAAATAAATGCGAAAACGTTTAAGTGATTTTACGACAGCTAAGGTTTCAAGTTCATAACTATGGTAAAACTGTAATTCTGTAACCGCTTTACCGTCGTAGATAGCAAGAACCGGTCTCTCAGTTAATTTAAGTTTTAGTGTCTGAAATGCTTTTTCATGTTCCTGATGCCAACACCAACTTTCGTCCTTTTTTGTGAGCTTTGTTAATGGAAGAGCAATTTTGGCAAAACTACGAATGAATTTTCTAAAGTAGGAAATTAGGCCTATAAATTGTCGAATCTCGTGGACGTGGTCGTGGGTAATCTTTGACGGAATTAATTTTGGCTTGACCAGGCCGAATAGTACCTTCAGCAATTTCATGCCCTATGTATTCAGCGCTTGTTTTAAGAAAAGAGCATTTTTTTAAATTTAATTTTAGTTTTGCTTGTTGCAAAAGTTCTAAGACCCGCTCTAATAACTGTATTCCTGCTTCTACCGTTACTGACGGCAACATTACGTAATCGATATAAGTGCCAACGTCATTCATGACGTCATTTAAAGCTAGACGTATTAATCGGGAAAATACCGCGGGGGCGTTAGCCAAACCAAAGGGCATTTCAAGAAATTCGTACTGTCCAGTAGGCATTGAGAATTGAGTTTTCAGAAATTTTCAATTGGTAGTATCCTTGAGCTAAATCTAATGTCGTAAAATAACGTTTTCCTGCTAATTTAGAAACTTGATCCTCAATATGTGGCAAAGAATACCGGTCTTTTACTGTTTGTGAATTTAGTGCCCTGTAGTCTATACGTAGTCTATAATCTCCGTCTTTCTTTCTCACTAATATGACCGGACTTGCGTATTCAGACATCGACTCGCGTACTATTCCAGCTTCAATCAAATCTTGTACCTTTTCCGAACGATTTCATTTTCCTTATGAGACAATCTGAATGGCTTAAAGTGTACCGGCTTTTCTGTCGTTGTCTGAATGTGCATTTCCATAAGGTCTATGCATCCTAAATCTTTCGAGTCTTTAGCAAAAAGATGACTTTATCTATCTAGCAAGGTCAATAATTTCTCAAGTTCCATATTGTTTAATTCTCCCACATCTATTTCGCCTATATTCGACAATTCAGAGTATCTAGCAGACCGCGAAACAAAATCGAGAGTCATTACGTCTTGTACTATGTTAGGGGTAATAGTAATTAATTCTGCGCGCACTATTAATTTATGGGCTGGAAAAGAAACCGATACATCACCTATATTAATAAATTTCAGACGCATTCAATGCAGATTACTCCTCCAGGAATAGCATAACATAATTTACCCAATTGTACATAAACAGAATTGGTTAAGAAGTGTAAATTATTCTTGCATTCATAATCAACAAACACATTAATTAATGTAACACTTTGTGCAGGTATAGTTCCTTCACTTTTTAAATACACATTACATTTTAAAGAGAAAAGATTTGATATTTTGACTGATTTAACTAAAAATCTATGTTACCAATTTAAAAAATGTTTTCAGTTTTAGAAATCAATAAATTTTAGCGGGTATCATAGACTATATTTTATTGTGTTTACAATATTTTTTATCAATTATTAGTATTTCAGTATTCGTAAATTTGCAATACGGAAGACAGCAAAAGTAAATTTACAGTGTAGTAATAATATTTCGCAGACGTATATAATAATATTAATTAATATTACCTATTAATATTATAAATGCGAAAGTTTGTATGTGTGTTTGTGTGTGTGTGTGCGCGTGTGAGTGTGTGTATATAATTTTCAATTTTATTCTATTGATTAATCCAGTACACGAGCGTGGTCGAACAATAATACAGCAAAGGCGCATGCGATGAATATCAGGCTACCAGTAGACAGTATCTCACGCCTTTGAGGATATCACGGAAGATTAACAAAATAAGTTTGCTGCGGTCTCCGAGACCGCGCGCGACCACCGGAAGGTTTAATTGAGAATAAACAACACAAACCTGCTACAACCTTCTGCTAGCCTAGTACTTTTTTTGAAAAAAAAAGTACCGTCGGTAATTAAATAAAAATACGTGTTTCGATCATACACGTTTCCTACAACCTTCTGCTAGCCTAGTACTATTTTGTAACATATTCAATTATATTAGACTTGATAAAAATTAAAAATATTTATAAAGAAGAAATATTTCGATCAAACAACCTCCTTCAACCTTCTGCTAGCCTAGTACTATTTTTTAATCAAAGGACGGACGGGACTTCGGTAGACGCAAAGAAACAAGCTTGGATGGCGCTGACAAATAAATATAATGCTGTCTTCAAAAACAGTGTTTAGGACTGAGAAAAAGTTTTACATGCACTGTGCAACAATCTGAAGAAAAAGCTAGAAAAATATGAGTAATGATAAAGTTGATGTATCTCTGTTATTTATTTTATAATATATGTAGTTCTCATGTGTTACAGGAATAGTGTAAAAACGTAACAGAAAAATAATTGTAATAAGTGTTCCAATTGAGTTTTAATATACCTACCTAGTTAAGTTATGCAGGTATGTATGTAATGTAGTTGTTGTTGTAGTTTCATATCATATTCATCAGTCATTTCGTAGTTACTACCTATCTGCTTATCTTGTCTTATGTCAGTACATATAAATCAAACACTGCACTGGTTAAAATTTTACAATTTAATGATTACAGATATTGAAGAATCTTCTCAAACTCAAGATACACCAGTTAAAAACGAAGAAAGTTGTGTATAACTGAAACAAAAAAATTTTTAAGAAACAAAATATAAGTATACTTACGTATATAACTACTCTGTTTTATTTTCAACTTGTATTCCTATTATTCATGATCAGCTCGATGATGCTTTAAAAAGTCAGTTCAGATACACTAGGTATAAGAAAATAAAATTATACAAACATACTGTTCCACCTACGAAAATAATTTCCTTCAGACGGTGGTTGGTGGTTTTCTTATGTGTTACATTATATTCTTCAGGTGTAAAGTCAATTACCTCAAGAATATTTTGCTGCACAGCTATACTTAATACATACTTAACACAGCTATTGCGACAATAACGGCTAATGTATGATATAGTTTCAAAGGTAACCGTTAAGAAAGGCATATAAATCTTCTTTTCCAGACACCAAAATGTTCTTTCGACTGTGATTCTAGTAAGAAAAACACTATAATGAGGCACAACCTCATTATAGTGTTTTTCTGCATTTGAAACTGGATTTAAGAATGGGTGTCATCATATACTTCCCACAAGGATAGGCACTGGCGCCCAGAAGATAACCATCTATCTATTTATTATTTTCACTAGGTACATATTGGTCTCCTCTATAAATTGGCACTCTGCACATCACCGAAAAGATATTTTCAAAATAACGCGCTAAAATAATTCGATAAATACCTACCATAAAAATTTTATGTTGACACTAGTATTTGATTTTTTGTGGAAGAGATACTTATGGAGCCAATAACTGGCCAAATTTGGCCAGTTAATGCCCAGTTTCTGAGGTTACCAGTTAACTTTTATACTGGACTGTTGGTCTAGTGGTTAGTGACCCTGACTGCTAAGCCGGAGGTCGTGGGTTCGATTCCCACCCAGGACAAATCTTTGTGTGATGAGCATGAATGTTTGTTCTGTGTCTGGGTGTAATTTATCTACAATATGTATGTATTTACAAAAAAAAATGTATATAAGTAGTATATCAGTTGTTTAGTACCCATAACACAAGCAAATAGAATTGCTTAATTTGGGGCTAGATGGCGCTGTGTGAATGTGGTAGAATATTATTATATTATATTATTATTATTATAACTTTTCAATAGTTATTGATTCGATAAAGTTATGTATAGGATAAACGTAGGTTAACTGTGACTGCGTTTCAGGAAGCCTACTCCGAAAATCGAACGTCGAAGTTTCGAATCGAAACGTAGTAAAGCCGAACGTCGAACGATAACCCTACTACCAAGTTACTTCGGATACGACTATTGCGTTCGGCCGTCGTTTCGAATCTATAGACAACCAATTGAATGAACATAGTTTGAAACACTATTAAATGTCAAATTGGGTCTTTTATTAAAGGCAAATATAAAACCGGTAAAAAGCCGACAAACCAATAATATTATGTTTTTTTTAATAAGAAAGCTATTGGTGTATCTTAAATTAAATGTTTTGTTATTATTCTAATAATTTATACGTAAAACTAATTAATCTGCTTGAAAATGAGACTTATTTTAAAGTGATGACATTAAAAAAACCTTACATCGTTGCTTTATTATTATTCTGTGGCAGTATTTCAAAATCGTGGATTCGCGGCTCGCGGACAAGTTTAAAGTCTTAGAAATTTCAAAAAAGGATATAATTTCATTTCGTAAGTATAAAGATCTTTATTGTATTAGCCCTTGTATCTTTTGTATAATATATTCGTCATGTATTTATTCTGTAGTTTGTTTCGTATTCTTGATATGAACAATCTGTAATTTTACGACTTTCTGATTAATGCAATTTCGTTTTCTCACAGTAAAATGACGGCCACAGGTACATAAGTGAAGGCTGTATTACAATTTATGTCTGAGCATTCAGACCTAGCCCGTGGCCTCATTTATACACAGCATAGAGGGGCAGGCAACAGCAAAAAGACTGTTGGAATCCCTGGCTGCGCAGTTAAACAGCATTGGGGGTGCTGTTAAAACGGTGCAACAGTCGAATAAGGTATGTATTATTATACTAATGATTTCTCATAATATTCCTTAACTAATGTTCACCTTTTACTTCAAGATAGTATAGCAAGTAAGTACTTATATTATTCCAACTACATATAGAAAGTTTAGAGATCTCTGTTGAAAAATATATAGCGGATTTACAAAAATGTATTGATCTAATTCCAATCACTGTCTTACCCTAATTTGTAACAGGCTCTTGTACAGCAATGGTTCTAGGCTTATTTTTTTGTTGTGTGGTGTGGGTTGTTAGCCTCTGATGGCTTTCACAACCTTACGCGGACTGTCGGTGAGCAGAAGGCTCTCAACCATCATAGGCTTATATATTAACATATAATTATGTATAGGATGGCTATAATAAATTAAGTGCTGTCCCTAATTGTGTTTCTAATTTGTGTCTCTAATTTTCTATTTTAATTTAACAGCCTTGAGGCGAATTCGACGACGTTTGCGTGCTGCGCAAACAAACCTCCGTAATCGAGTGATTCGCCTCGAGGAGGAGAAGAAAGAAGTGCTGCTGGTCATCTTCGGCCAGCTTCATAAATTAACCTTAAATAAACTTATTTATAAATTTTAAAAAGTGTTTATTATTAAAAAATTAAAAAAAAATCCCAACACAAGTTATCTGAAACAAACATATATGTAGGTAATTAAATTCACGCCTCCGACAGCGTTCTTGTCTTTCTTCGTCTAAAACCTCCTCATAGAGCCAAAACGTGCCATTTTCGTTCATAAAATTAAACGCAAAATCTTTTTACGATAGTGAAACGAAAGCTAAGTTGTTATCGTAAAATTAGAGGTTAAATTCACGATCAAAGTATTGTCAAACAACGATAGTTACACGTCAAAAATCATTTCGTAGTAGCGTCAACGAAAGCCAAAACGTCAATTCGCGATCTTCGATTCGATCTTCGGATTCGAAACATTTCGTGGTAGGTAGGTGTACGATCCGTCAGTCGAAAGTTCGACGTTCGATTTTCGGAGTAAGCCCCCTGAAGACGATTCGTGTGGTTCTTTTCTTTCGCTAGATGGTGTAGAAATTTATTACCAGTTTTTCATTCTTCCGCTAGATGGTGATGTTTGAAGTGTAGAAATTTGCAATATATTTTATCGTTATTATTTGTAATTAAAATTAGTTTTGCTTTTAATATTTTTTTTTGCATTAATGCTAAGTTATCTAAACATGATTTCAATAAAAAAATTAAATAATTGGCTATTTATCCTTTGGCAGTATGTACGATACCATTGTCTATTCTGATCTATTTCTAAAAAAAGGAAACGTCAAATATTTAATAATAAATAAAATAATGTTTAAAATAAAATAATCTGCAAAACTGACTTTTACTGAAAGAGAGAAGATGCTTCTTATTGAAGTAGCTAAGGAATTTGTGTCTATATTCGACAATCAAAGGACGGACGGGACTTTGGTAGACGCAAAGAAACAAGCTTGGATGGCGCTGACAAATAAATATAATGCTGTCTTCAGAAACAGTGTTCAGGACTGAGAAACAGTTACATGCACTGTACAACAATCTGAAGAAAAAGCTAGAAAATTCATCCGTTTTCAGTATAGCTTGCACAACCTCTTTTGGCAGATGTCGTCTGTTCCTGCGAATGGTGCCACAAAAATCCGTGCTTCGCTCTTTAAGATATCTTGCTAATGATACACTGGTGTAATAATTGTCAGTTATAAAAATTCTCCCTTCATTTAGTAAATTCTGTCCTAATTGTACTACTAACAAACCAGGTTTATCAAGACAAGCTGTGACTTCATTATCTCCTGCAAAATCCTTATAATTCCATGTGTACCCTTTGTCTGTACACAATTTATAAATTCGCATACTGTATTTAACGGATTTGTTTGGATTATATGTTGTAAAAGTCAGTCTTTCTCTGAATTGCACTACAGATTCGTCAACTGCACTAATTTTGATCCTGGGTCTTTTAAGCGGGGCGTGAAAAAGCATCTCACTAAGCCGCCATAGTGGAGGCCACCATACCAGTAGTTTGGCTTTTGGAATGGTGTCCGCCACTTCTGGATTCCACTTACTGCTTACCATCAGGCAGAGTGGAGTCACATTGGTAGGCAAATATAAAAAAAAAAAAAAAAAAAACCAACTACTGCTCCTGGTATATATATCCTTTTAAAATTTGAAATGATTTTGTCAATTAATGGCTGTATTTTAAAAAGACGTCCTTCATTATGATTCTTGTTATCAACGAAATGCCAGCATCTCAAAATTAGACAAAACCTATTATAAGACATGTGTATATTGTGAAATAATGGATGATAGTAGATTTTTTTATTTTTCCAATATGATTCTATTGTAGGGAACGGAATCAAACCAGTTAATAATATAATGCCCAAATATGATCTCATTTCGGTCCTAGTCACCGGCGTCCATCTTTTTATACGCGAATAAGTTGAAAGATTTGCTTGTTGCAAAAGTTGTCTCGCATACGTATTTGTTTCCGCTATCATGAAATCGATTATATCATCTGTCAAGATTTGAAAAAAAAAAACAGTCCACAAATCGGAATCGGCATTGAAATGATTAAATTTTCGTTTATTCAAATAGCCTGTGAAGCATTCTCTTTCTAAAGGTAGTATATTCATGTTCCAAGTAGAAGACGCCGCGAAATTATTTTCATTTATGAATTCATTAATGGCTTCAATAGTTTCTTCAGGTCCATATATTTGCAAATTCTCTAATCGTTGTAGTACCTCATCTTCACCATCACTATCTTCTAAAATACGCACTAAATCATCGCCTGATACAATCCGAGTCATGGTTGATAAAATGAAGCCAAGACCAATAATAGATAATATTATAACTATTCACCAATAAACACACAATCAAAAACAAAATGACGTTGTCAATGTCATGTCTATGCAATTTACTTATCTATTATGGTACATAATTATCTCTTTCGTTTTCCTCGTAGAGGTTTATCAATGAAACAGTCCGCCAAAATATACATGAGATCAACGGTTTGACCATGTTTGTTACCTTATACATTGATCGTGTTTCGACGTACTTGGACAACACTATTGGTCGGCGGTTGAAGTTCATACGTCCATGCATTGTATATAACGCACTATTGGACGTGCAATAATTGTATTGATGATTGTCTTAGGACAGTGTAAGTGTTAAGCCAGGCAGTGACCACTTTATTACAATTATATCGCGTAAGTAAGTGAGTAAATGTTGATCTCTCTGTTTATCTTGTTGTACAAGTAACTGTCCAGAAAACTGTCTTCCATCGCACAGTTAAAGTTTCACAAATATGATGCTTTCGACGCTTGTTTGAGAGAGTAGTTGGGTCAAAAACAATTGTGGCATGCTGCTTTAGAACGATCCCTAGCACAAATAGTTGTCTCACTGTCAGGACGTCAGTAAGTTGGTACAGGTCTATGGTTGGAAAAAGGAATGGCAACGACCGACTCTCTAGTTTAATCAGGTGACACAATAACTTAGAACTGATTGGCAGAGGGCCAAGTAAATCATCGATCACCTGTGCGTCCGCTATGTGCCGTAAGTTTTTAAAGACGAACATCAACTTCCGAGTTCTGGAGGACAGTAGATCCAGATGGTGACTGAAACTCAGCGAGTCGTCTAATACCACTCCCAAGTACTTGACGCTGGAAGCCACGTTAAGCTGAGTGTAAGAACAGGAGCGAATAGGTGAGCATGTATGATATACTATACCATGGTTGTCATTTACGGGTGGACGTTTGGCTTTGATTGAGAATGCTGTATAATTTGCTTTACCAACGCCGTTATGAGTAAATACTACTATCTTATTTTCATATTGTAATATTTTTAGAAAAATAAATTATGTGGAGCAATGAAAATCACAAAATCAGTCTTTTGTCTGTGAATACAATTTTAAAACTTGAACAAAGTTTAGAAAGTTAGCTTGTATACTTTTTTGATAATTAATTTTTTTTCGTGACATACGCAATATTACATTAATATATGTATTAGAACTTTGTAAACTTTGTTAAACAGATATATTACTTACCACTGGATGTCTAAAAATATTATTTCAAACATTTTAAAATTTTATTTACATACAGATAACTGATTTTGAGATTTTCTTTGTTCCACATAGTTTATCTTTCTAAAAAATTTACAAGACAATTCCTATTATGAAACACTTAACATTTCAACTTTTAATTCTATATACTTTACGTTATACGAATTATTACAAAATACCAAAATCATAGCTAAAGCACCGTCATAAAACTTCTAACTTTTTTTAAATAGCTCTCAATGCACATAATCTATAAATTCTGCAAAAATGAAAACTTTTAGTATAATCAAAATTTTATTAAGGAATTTAATATACTACGACGCGACTATACATGTTACCTACTGTTCCTAAGTTTTCCAAATCACCTAACACAGTATCGAAAAAAAATATTTTCAAGACATGGACAGTTTATAGAACGTATTTATTCATTCTCTCTCTCTCTCTCTCAAACACACACACACACGCACGCACGCACGCACGCACGCACGCACGCACGCACGCACACAAACACACACACACACACACACACACCCTAAGCAAGTGCTTATAACCACTTATTTTTATACAATTTAACTATTTCTCGCAAATTCCTTACTTTTTAGTACATATTTGTCAAATTTTTGCACACGTGGTGATAGATTTCTGGCACCTGCTTTTCATCTTAAGCACATTGCCGTTGCATTATTCGTACTATCTGCATTATTTAGGTATAAGTAGTTTTTTTTTTCATACTTTTTACGAGTTTAGTAAATACCTATTTAACGACAATCAATGCACATCTGTTTGCTACACGCGTTAAAGTTCACGGCTTAGTAAAACCAGTTTGCATTCTTTCTTATAATATTATTTTATTAATTGCCATCTGTCAGTTTGCATCGCTGACCTACTTTTATTGTGTTCAAACTAGTTTCATTCTATACAATATCTATACATTATCTATTATAAACGGCTATTACTTTGTTTTGTACATATGAGTGAGCACTTTGAAGACTTAGAAACTTTTAAAATGAAACGTAGTGCATTAAAAGCCAAGCTTACGATTTTTAAAAACTAAATAAACCTTTTAAGCAGTGCCTCCTGCTTGTCCGATTTGCAACGTCACGAGTTGGAAGGACGTTATGAGCGCTTCCAAGCACTATATAGTGATTTTGACGCGTTACAGACCGAGATCGAGATCCTATTAGACGCCCCCGAGGACGAATTTAAGACCCGCAGCGATTTCGAGGGACAGTACCACCCGGCTGCCGCGTTAGCACGAAGCCTTCTAGCAACTTTTACTGCTAAACCTAGCTCAGGAGACGGGTCAGGTAAGGCACACACAAATGTTCGTTTACCAAAGATAGATTTACTACATTTCGATGGCAGTGTTCAGAGTTGGCTTGAGTTTAACCTACATTTCCTTAATTCATAATAATAAATGCAATGACAATATTATGAAATTCCATTACCTTCGGTCTTGCTTACAGGGTAGTGCCGCCTTAGTTATTAAAAACATAGATTTTACAAGCGATAATTATATAAACGCTTGGGAGTTGTTATGTACTCGTTACGATAACGACCAGTTGCTTATACATTATCCATGTGCAGGCCCTATTTAATGTTCAGCCGTGTTTTAAGGAGTCTAGTAAAAGTTTACGATACATTGTCGATGTCACTAATAAGAACATCCGGGCACTTAAGACGTTAAAGCAGCCGACTGAATACTGGGACACTCTTATAATATTTATGATGTCTCAGAAATTAGATAGCAGCACAAGTCGTTACTGGGAGGAACATCGTAACACTTTATCCAAACCCCCATCACTATGTCAATTTATTAAATTCATAGAAAATCAAATTAATTTATTAGAAAAATTAGAAGAGAATAGTACAATCAATCTTTTATTTATTTATTTATTTATTTATTTTATTCAGAAAACCAACAGCGTATACAAAATATCTTAATAGTTAATACATAACTGTAGATATGGCCAATAACAGGTTTCCCCTACATTTATTTACATGAAATGTTGCTGGTACTTAACTAATTTAGCAACTCTTAGAAAGATACTTATATTTTTAATATAATATCGGTATTAGATATGCACAAATTTGATATGAATTGCACAAACAACATATTAATCACATTCACAGCGATAATACACATACAAACACATAAGTATACCAACATACACATATAATAACATAGAACACATATATATTATAACGAAAATACAAACGGACAAATTATTGTCACACCGATTCACTCAACAATCTTGAAATTTCAGACTTGAATTTAGGTTTAGAGTTAGCAAAAAGATCGATATTGTTAAAGAATGCGTTGTACATACGAATGATTCGCAATAAGACTGAGTTCCGTAGATAATTAGTGTGGAATTGCGAAGTTTGAAATAGGGGTGTGTTGCGAGTACGATATTTGGGAGTATTAAAACATATTCTAGACAAAAGAGGCGGGCAGTCAACTCCGTTGTTCACTATATCATGGAGAAACCCCATATCTAATATCTTACGCCTCTGTTCCAAGCGCAAGATCTTGTGTTCTGCACAACCGTCTTCGTAAGTTTTAAAAACCTTACGGCAGCGAAAGTTAAGATGGTTAACAAAAATGTATTGTATACGCTCAAGCTGATCCTTGTATGTGATATATTGGGGAGACCATATAGGACAAGCGTATTCCAAAATGCTTCTCACGTATGCGTAGTATACTATTTTTACTACTGATATTTCCGAGAATGGTCTACAAATGCGGAGAACAAAACCCAAATTTTGATAGGCTTTTGCGATTATCTCTTCGATATGGTCTGAGAAGGTCATTTTGTGGTCCAGTCGGATACCTAAGTCTCTAATGTTTTGTTTCCTGCTCAATAAAACTCCATTTAGATAATATTTATGCAAGATGGGTTTTGGCTTTCTTGTAAATGTGATGCACTCACACTTATTTGTGTTTACAGTAATATTATTCCTGTTGTAATAAGCATTTAAGCGGTCTAAATCCATTTGCAAATATGTACAATCCTGTGAATCTTAAAAGCTAAAACATCAGAAAACATAAATAATCATAATACTAAATCTAAATCTTTCATTGCAGCATCTAATAATCAACACACTAAAACAACACAACAACACAAACAACAACAATAACATTTTAAATGTCCGTTATGTTCAGAAAACCACATGCTTTACACCTGTGAAACATTCAGGAGCTTACCCATTGAAACACGCATTGAAAAAGCAAAGCTACTCAAGGTTTGCATGAACTGTCTTCGCTCAGGTCATTCTCATAAATCATGCAGGCTGTCACATTGTAAATATTGCAAATCACGCCATAACACGCTTTTGCATCTTGAGCCTGAACGTAGTACAACTTCCAATCCCATGCCAAATCAGGACAATGCAGTTTTTTCTGCTAATTTTGAACATAACGATTCACCTACCTTTGCATTACTTTCCACAGCTTTGGTGAGAGTGCGGGCTGCCGATGGCACTGAGCATTCCGCCCGAGTCTTGCTGGACAACGGTAGTACCGCCAACTTCATTACGCAATCCTTATCTTGTAAGCTGGGCTTGTCTCGACAGGGTACTAACCCAACAACAGTCACAGGTATCAACAATCAGACCTCTTATAGTACACAGTCTTGTCATCTAACGCTAGCGTCTTATTATACTGAGTATACGGTCAACTTAGATTGTCTTATCCTACCTGAGATAACAAAAATCTTGCCATCGCGTTTCATTAACGTCAATCATGTCCCTCTTCCATCGGGATTGCGATCAGCTGATCCTACCTTCAATATTCCAGCAGTCATAGACATTCTGGTTGGGGCTGAAATATTTTGGAACGTCTTAAGGCACAATACAATAGACTTAGGCAGAAATCTACCTAAGCTTCACGAAACCAAGCTAGGTTGGATTGTTTCTGATCACATAGCACAGTCACCAAATTATCAATCTTGTCTCATTTTTGCAATCTGGCAAAGGACGAAATGAACATAGAACGCTTTTGGGAACTGGACTCAGTCTCGGCCAAGCATTCGTTAACTGCAGAAGAAAATGCGTGTGAACATCACTTCTCTCAAAACACTTTTCGCGATAATGATGGCCGGTTTGTAGTTATGATGCCTCTTAAAATGGACCCCAAGGTATTAGGTGCGTCTCTTCAAATGGCAATAAGTCGATTCTTGTCTTTAGAGCGACGTTTTCAACGTGACTTACTTTTTAAAAACCGTTATCTCGATTTCATGCGCGAATACGTACAATTAGGACATATGACTGAAGAGACTACTGTTCAAAAATTTTCTTTATCTTCTTCTGTTGACCAAATTAATTATTTTTTACCCCATCACGGAGTCCTTCGGGAGTCTAGCATAACCACTAAGTTGAGAACGGTCTTCGATGCATCCGCTGTTACCACTTCAGGTGTCTCACTAAACGCAATACAAATGGTCGACCCCGTAGTTCAAGATGATCTTCTTTCAATATTGTTGCGCTTCCGACAACATAAATATGTTATATCGGGCGACATAGAGAAGATGTATAGAGCCATCAGGATACATCCCAGTCAACGATCACTTCTACGCATTGTCTTCCGTGCTGATCCTAAGGAACCGCTTATGGTATACACGCTAAATACGGTGACATATGGTACAGCTTCAGCGCCATATTTAGCTACCAAATGTATCATCAGCCTGGCCTCCTTAGCGGCTTCTGAAAACGTCAAACGTGCGATAGAGCACGATCACTACGTCGATGATTTTTTGAGTGGATCTGACTCTATAAACAGCACCGTAGAGCTGTGTAGAGACGTTATGAATATGCTTTCATCGGCAAAGTTTAATTTGCGTAAATTTAAATCGAATAACGCTACAATATTGTCACAAATAACTGATGGTGCTGATATTTCCATTTTAAATAGTTCGTTAGACTTCAACAGCGATAACATCAATGCTGCTTCTAAAACATTAGGTATTTATTGGTTGTGCGATTCAGACTCTTTATCATATACCATTAATATTGACCATAGTATGAAGGATATCACAAAACGAAAAATATTATCTGTTATAAATCAGATTTTCGACCCATTGGGCCTGGTTGGTCCGTGCGTTGTCGAAGCAAAGTTAATTATGCAACGGCTTTGGGTTGAAAAATTTAACTGGGATGACTCAGTTACTCAGGAGATTAGGGATCTTTGGTCTTCATTTTGTGAGTACTTTATCTCGTCTTAATCAGCTAAAGATACCTCGATTTATTTCCTGTAGCAACTCTATTAGGAACGAAATTCACGTCTTTGCCGACGCTTCTGAAAAAGCATACGGTGCGTGCCTCTATATACGTTCTATTGACATTTCAGGTTATGTCCACGTTCAACTCTTTGCCTCTAAAAATCGTGTAGCGCCTATCAAGTCTACTACAATCCCACGGCTTGAACTATGCGGGGCGTTATTAGCTACAAGACTGTGTACTAAAGTACGTGAGTCTGTTACAATAAAAATTGAAAATATTTATCTGTGGTCCGATTCCACCATTGTACTGTCGTGGCTATCCACGCCACCTAATCAACTCAAACCCTTTGTGCGTAACAAAGTCAATGAAATTCTAGAAGGTACAGTTGGCTGTTTCTAGCAATGTGCCGTCGAAAGATAACCCAGCGGATTTTGTTTCCCGAGGGCTGAAGGCTGATGCTATCAGCACCAGTTCCTTGTGGGCCCCTATTATTTGTTAAAAAGTCTCAGAATGACTGGCCACAACCACCTAATAATGTCGCGAAGCAAAATCTACCTGACGTAGTTAGTCATGTAGTTAGTAGCAATAGAAATGAGCTTAATAGTAACCAAAATCTTGGTAGTTCTTTAATTCATACTCTTATTACAAAATATTCTAATTTTCACTATTTACAGCGAGTAGTTGCTTACATACTAAGAGCTAGTCAAAAAGTAAAAGTCAGTAAAAGTCTTTATGTTTAGTTAGTTTATTTTTTAAGTTGTAAATACAACTTAAAAAATAAACTAACTAAACATAAAGACTTTTTATCAACAGAGGAACTACAAACTTCATTAAATTGCATTTTACATAATGCTCAACTTCAAATGTTCCCTGATGAGTATTTTATTATAAAATCTGGAAAGTCCCTACCGCGTAGCAACCGTCTTATCTCGTTAACTCCATTTATAGATTCAAACGGTATTCTTCGCGTCGGCGGTAGGCTTGACAATTCCCCGTATGATTACAATATTAAACATCCCATACTTCTTTGCAGTAAACACCCTTTAACTAAATTATTATTTGAATGTGAGCACCTAAAGCTTCTTCATGCAGGTCCACAGCTTTTACTATCCACTATTAGACAACGGTACTGGCCTATAGGAGGCAGATGTTTGTCTAAGGCCATTGTCAAGAAATGCTTGAAATGCTTTCGATTTAAGGCAAAAAATGTTCAGCCCATCATGGGTCAACTACCTCCTTCCCGTACCGACCTTCAATTTCCTTTCCTCAAGTGTAGTGTCGATTACGCTGGGCCAATTTTGATCGCTGATCGGAAGGGACGTGGCTGTAGACTCATAAAATCATATTTATGCATTTTTGTGTGCCTTGCATTTAAAGCTGTTCACCTCGAACTCGTGACGGCATTAACTAAAGAAGCCTATATAGCTGCTCTTAGACGGTTTGTATAACGCCGAGGCAAGCCTCACACTATCTGGTCCGATAATGGGACAAATTTTATAGGTGCCAGCAACGAGTTGGATAGCTTTCTTTCCAATTCGAACGTTGCTTCGGACATAGCACAGGAAGGTATTCAATTTCATTTTTCTCCCCCTTATTCCCCTCACTTCAACGGCATCGCCGAGGCAGCCGCCAAAGCCGCTAGAAGCCATCTTAAAAAGCTCCTCACACTTACGTATCTTACTTATGAAGAAATGGCGACTTACCTTACCCAAATTGAGGCTATACTTAATTCTCGTCCACTTACACCTACATCCTCTGATCCACTTGATTTTTCCGCTCTTACACCTGCCCATTTTCTCATTGGACGACCACTCATGTCTGTTCCGCACCCACGGGTCACCGACCAGAGCATCACGCACTTAGAGCGCTATCGGCGAGTGGAGTACATCAGGCAGCACTTTTGGAAGCGTTTTAATAACGAGTATATTTCTCTGCTGCAGCAAAGAACCAAATGGGTGACTTCCACAGGCAGACTGGAGCTGGGGACCCTAGCCCTTGTTAAAGACAAGACACTGCCGCCTCTCTTGTGGCTTTTGGGCCGCGTCATCAAGGTCTACCCAGGCAGCGACGGCACAACTAGGGTCGTTGAAATTAAAATGAAGACAGGGACCGTGGTACGAGGCTTCAACTCAATTTGCCCCTTGCCAGTCAATTGAAGTACCCAGATTACTTCAACCCGGGCAGTATGTCGGAGCAACATCGTCATCGGCATCGTCATCGGGGGAGGACGAGAGAAGGAGGGCGCGGGGCAACGGAACGGGTCGCCGACCTCTCACTCTTCCGACAGACACACCACCCGCGACACGCGCCTTCTAATAGTTTAAATTTTATCTTGTACTTAACTTAATTATACATTTATATTATACACATTTTAATACAGTCCACTCTTTTATTACTCGTCAACAATCAATCTAGTACAAACTAAAACAACTATCTTATTTTTATATTGTAATATTTTTAGAAAAATAAATTATGTGGAGCAACGAAAATCACAAAATCAGTCTTTTGTCTGTGAATACAATTTTAAAATGTCTGATATAATGTTTTAAGTCTTTCAGTGGTTAGTAATATACCTGTTTAACAAAGTTTAGAAAGTTAGCTTGTATACTTTTTTGATAATTATTTTTTTTTTCGTAACATACGCAATATTAAATTAATATGTATAAGAACTTTGTAAACTTTATTAAACAGGGATATTACTAACCACTGGATGTCTAAAAATATTATTTCAAACATTTTAAAATTTTATTTACATACAGATAACTGATTTTGAGATTTTCTTTTTTCCACATAGTTTATCTTTCTAAAAAATTTACAAGACAATTCCTATTATGAAACACTTAACATTTGAAATTTTAATTCTATATACTTTACGTTATACGAATTATTACAAAATACCAAAATCATAGCTAAAGCAGCGTCATAAAACTTCTAACTTTTTGAAAATAGCTCTCAATGCACATAATCTATAAATTCTGCAAAAATGAAAACTTTTAGTATTATCAAAACTTTTATTAAGGAATTTAATATACTACGACGCGACTATACATGTAGTTGAACTGACAACGTCATAAACAATTTACCTACTGTTCCTAAGTTTTCCAAATCACCTAACACAGTATCGAAAAAAAATATTTTTAAGATATGGACAGTTCATAGAACGTATTTATTCATTCTCTCTCTCACACACACACACACACACACACACACACACACACACGCACGCACGCATGCACGCACGCACGCACGCACGCACGCAGACACACAGACACACAGACACACAGACACAAATACGTCACAATAATTCACATTGTGTGTAGTTGTTGAAATATTATTATTATTCCCTTTATTTACATCATTTCATATTATTTAAATTTTTAAATACATATTTATAAAAAGTGAAAAATATACATTTATAAATATAAAAAATAGTTTACCACCGGTATCGAGACTAGAGTCCAAGCTACCGGCGGTTAGGTTTCCAGAGATAGGAACCTCCTCACAATACGTGCCGTGTCAAGCAGCACTGCCTTCTGAATCTGGCTCTTGTTATTATTATTGTTATGATTTGGGAAATTAAACGATTGTAAAAAGAAAATATTTATTTATTGCCATATCTGTGAGTTCATAGGTCTGTGATTTTGTTACTTTTGTTACTACTCAAGAGTTGTAATGCGTTGGTCGTTCGTATCATATTGGATAGATGGCGGCAGTAGTATTTGACAATCTTTTGCTCAGGGTAGTGCCTTAACGACGTCCCGCAATAGGAGGAATTGGTGGTATTGGTGGAATTGGTGGAAATGGTGGAATAATTGGCGCTGGCTTGGGTGACGAAGGCATAGCTGTCTTAGGTGACGAAGGCGTAGATGTCTCAGGTCCACCTGTGTAATATACATATAATATCAAATATGTTCTCGCCTATGACAGGGCAGTTTACTGACCGACGTACAGTGCTGTCTGTTATAGATAAGTAACCACGGGAGACAAAAAGCAATTGTATCAATTGCTGTCTATATACCATCCTTAATCCGATATTCTTTTAAAAAAATATGCAATGGATCGTTCAGCGCTAAATCGCTTTTACAATAAAACGAAAAGGGCAAATACTGTCTACGAAATATTAATTGTTATACTACAATTACTTTACTTTTGCCGTCTATACTGTATTATAAAATTACAATTATTGAAACTGAAAAAAATATGTTTAACATAATAAAATATAGGGTATGTTACCGCTACATTTATTGTTTTCTAAAGGTGAAAGAATTTTTCAAATCCTTAACGTAGATTTTTAGTTAAACAAACATATAAAAAATAAATCATCAATCAATTATTATAATATTAGTTTTGAAAAAAGATATAAGTAGCCACAAAATCAAGGGTGTAATAACCGTTGTGGCCTTTGAGGGTTACAGTATCTCGGATTAAAGATTGTATATACCACTGGAAGTACCATTACAGTTTTGTTTGAAAACTGATGTCGCCAAACTAACACCTTCAGTAATATAAATCTATGTTTCCGATGATAGAATGGTACGAGATCCCTAAAAATGACAGTTACGAATTATTTATTATTTATGTATTAAAATTTACAGTTTTTTTATGTTACGAATACATTATGACTTTTATGTACATACTAGCTTTCCGTGATGTGGTTTCACCCGCGTCTTTGCTTATTGCTCTGCTCCTGTAGCCAGTAGCGTGATGTTACAGAGCCTATAACCTTCCTCAAGAACTGGGCAAACATCATAGACACAGAGAACTTTTGAACTCTGACTAACTGGTAGTTCCAGAGATTAGCGCGTTCAAACGAACAAACATAAAAACAAACTGTTCCGCTTTATTTAATAGTATAGATTTACTTACTTGTTGACTGAGACCGCACATTCTGAAATAATAAAATAATAAGGTTTTGATTAAAATAATTTTACTTATCAGCTGCTTTTTTGGTATCTAGAATGATAATTTTAATTTACTTTGCAATTTTACAGGTTGAAAGGTCGCCGATGAAAGTTATTTTGAATATATGCACAATTTTTTTTTTGTCTTCAGTGAGAGACGGTCTGATGAAGTTACACTGTAACGGTTCCTGTTTTAGGCATTTTGGAATTTAATCTTGTAAATAAAATATTTGCAGGGATAGTGTTGCTGATTGCTCACGCAATTGTTAAGTAAACTGTAGGTACTTAAATTCTGATACATCATTCAAGTCTTGCAATGCGACTTTGTTGGCACCAGTGCACAAGACGGTGGCAGTATAGGAGACCAGTGAGTTCTGACCCAAATCTAAGTTAATCATTAAAAAACCGCGATGTGGTGATGAACACTTACCACGTTTATTAAAAGCGTAACAGCTACGAGAAAACCCAGAAAGATCTTAATTTTTTCTAACCTTTAGTTATGCTTAAAATGTACAAAGCAACACTAATAGTTTTTCTACGTGTTACCCTCATATATATAGGAGGTATTTCTGTTAGTGAATTGAATCAAAAACAACTGTACACATAATTAGCTACGTAAATTTGAACAAGTTTTTCAATAAATTATTATTCATATCACTAATTTAGCCTAAACAATAGATAACTTTTGTTAACAATTCAGTAAATGTCTGTTTTTTAACTATACCTACCTCATATTAGCTACTGATTTTGACTATATCGCCTGGTACATAATGTTGCAGAATATTTTCTAAAACAGACTTTGTTCTTTGACACAAATTGTCGTCTTTTATCCAAATCTAACTCTCAACCCTCAGAAGTAACTGCATACACCCTTTGCACAAGCACAATTTATGGTTCTTTGAATAATATCTACTCACAACGTAGAACGCTAAGCAAAATCTGTTTCATGAGTCGCTAGCAATACCCTTTGATTGCCTGAATGGGAACCACGCGTCTGAACAGTCACCCTTCTATGAGGCTCAATATTTTCAAAGGATGTGAATCTACCTTCTTTAAAAATTTAGAACTAATCTAAAGTGGGTAGTTCATTTGAACTGTCTTCGGAAACCTTTATGAGCCTTTTTACGTTTTATGCAAAATTTCAAGTATTTGAGCGCCTAATTTACCATATTAGATAATGCTTTGTAACTGTTAAATACATGGTAAAGAAAAGCCAATTGTTCGTATTGTTCTTTAATAGAACACAATTACAAAATCTCGTTTAGGTACTTGTTTTGTGGTGAAAAAAAAGCTGATCAACGAAATATTAACTAATCACCTAACAAAAGCACCTAGTAAACTAGTAACTAGTAGAAATATTATAAAAAATTGGCTAAGTACACGAATTACGAGATTCTGCTTGACTGTACAAAACATAGAATACTAAGCTGCTGATTTGCGAAGTTTACCCTGTAAGGCGCGGTCGCTTTTACGTAGCCTATACAATTTAGTCGGCCTAAAGAGGTATTCTGACATATTCTAGTTATTGATATAACATTCTTATTAGTCGCAATTTAATGCTGAAATTAACAGGTAGATAGTTGATGAACCATTTCAGTTTGTTTATAGTATACCATGTTCCGTTGCTTTATAGGAACTGTGTTTTTGATCACTTAAATACAGGCATTAAAATTTCATCAAATTTCTCTTATATCTTCATAATGAGTAAAGTAACAGAATCCAAATTTACTGTGTTTATATAGGTATACCAAAGGTACATGTTACAGTTTTTTATTTAATTTTAAGTGTACTAGTTTACTTGCAAATTCATTTTTGCTAATTTTCGAAAACATTTATTTACGTTGGTGTTTATTAAACAAATGGAAAACTTTTGATTAAACAAATTAAGATCTATTAGTGGTATCTTGACAAACTTTAAAACCACAACACACGCAAATTTTGCTATAGTCAAACAATTTATAATGCGACAAAAGCTACCTATTCGTTTAATTGGATCTGGGTAAATCGATAATATCAAAAAAAACATTTTGCTGGGGTAATGTTTCAAACGTTACCCCACCAAAATCTGTTTTTCTCGAATAACTTTAAAACTATAATGCAAACAAGTTTTGCTATAGGCAAACAAATTACTCCTTCGGACGCACTAATGATCTGTTATACTCTCACGTCTCATAAGCACAATTTTTATCAACATTTTGCTGGGGTAACGCACTCTAATTTTTCCTTGATCAGCCTTTTAGAAACCGGGTGTCAGTGATATAAACAATCGGAGATGTGAGCGAAAATATTCCCACTTCTCCTACCAATCAGAGTTCCGATCGGAGGACAGGGAGAACCCGTTAATATCATACCAGCATGTTACTGTCCTACTGCATGGCAAAGGACTTTTCCCATACAAAGAAAAAATGACCGTTGGTTACCATTGGTAGGTAATTCAGAGAGTGATAGTATAATAGGTAACAACTAGGTAGTAATTTGTCTAGAAATCTTCACAAGAATTTTATTCAGCGTATCACACCTTTAGGTTTAGTTTTGTAGAACCTCATCGCAGTCTCCAATTTTTCTTATAGTAACTGGCACTGACCTCTAAAATATAATCTTATAGGTTTAAGATAAAACTTTTACTTTTTAACCTTTACATTTTTTAAGTCGGTTTTAACCTGCCTTTGGAAAAGCGCGGGAAATTTCGGTTTGGGCAGGTGTATTTTTTACGGCAATTTAGGTAATAATGGGTTGAGCCTGTCAATTGAAAAGAGTATAGTGGTAGTTTTTTCACGAAAAAGGAATGTTCCTTCTTTTGTAGTATCATATTGATCCTCACTGGCAAACATCACTTTGATTTTGTGGTTGAAAAATGTGAGCGCCAATTGAACATTATGCGGTGTCTTTCAGGAGTCTGGTGAGGGGCTCACCGCTATAATTAGAAGCATTCTTGACTATGGAACTTTTCTCTTGGAAGGGTGTAATAAAAAGGGCCTTCAAAAGTTAAATAATATACAATCCAAAGCTCTACGAATTATCGCGAGCCTCTTTTATATCTAAGGCGGCAGTATTTATCTGATCGCTTTTTATTTAAGACTATGCAATTTTCTAATCATCCACTACATTCAAAATTAGAAAAACTTGATAATCTCATCCAAACTTCAACTTTCTGGCGTCACAAGGATACCCCATGTTTAATTAAAAGTTACCGGCAATTTCACTCAATTACGTCTCGTTTGCATCGATCGCTGACTCTCCCTTTATTTGGCATCAATAGTTTTGAATCTTTTCTTACTTCACCAGTAATTCAGTATAACCTTGGCATAAAAAAAAGTGATGTGGCAACTAATATAAAGTTCAACTCTGCCTTTGCTGAAAAATGGTCTGATTGGCATCATATTATTACCGATTGTTCAAAATCCTCTTCTAATTCTAATAAAGTTGGAGTTGGTATAATTCATGCCGAGTACAATATTTTTCAAATGATAAGGCTTCCTCCAGAAACCTCAGTTTTCACTGGAGAATGCTTTGGTATTTTTAGGGCAATAGAATATGCTAAAATAGCTAAACTTAAAAAGGTAGTAATATTTTTTGACTCAAAAAGTGCGTTACAAGCAATAGAAAAACTTCCATTTAAAATTAAACCTTCTTACTTTATTATTTTTGATATTAGAAAACAGCTTTATGAATGTAAATTAAAGGATTATATCATAGAGTTTGTTTGGGTCTTTAGCCATTGTGGAATTCGTGGTAATGAGAAAGCGGACCAATTAGCTAAAGAAGCTGTGCAGAGTGGTGACATGTTTCCATACAAATATTTCTGTCATGATCTTTTAAGTCTTCCCAAAGAATTCCTTCAGAAATCCTGAAATCTGCAATGTAAAGAAAGTTCTCAGATGATAGAAAAAGCATATTTTAAATTTCAGCCTTCCATTCCTGTAAAACCTTGGTTTTTTAAATTAAAATGTTCTAAATCGGTTACAAGCATGATAATACGTATGCGTTTGGGGCATATTTGTACTCCTGTCCACCTGGCCAGACTACACATAGTGGATAATGATATGTGTGATTGTGGGGCTGATGTGGGCACGTTGAATCACATATTTTTCTCCTGTTTCCGTCATGATCGCTCCGCCTTCCTCCGTTCTCTTGTTTCTTTTAACGTTCGCCTTCCTACTTGCTTATCTTGTAATGAATCCTATAGAATACTAGCTTTTTCCCGTTCGCTCGCTCTTTCACCTGCCTACATATCATATATGTATATCCCCGTAAACTTTTCACTACTTTCCTCTATTCCCCTCTCCCTTCTACCCCACTCCTCCCATTCCGCTTCTTTCCTAACTCCCCCTCCCCCTACCTCCCCTCTCCTTTCCCCGTCATTTCACTCTCCCTTTCCCTGGCTTCTCCCTCATTTCCCCCTTGCTTACCCCTCATTTATATCTCCCTTCCCCTACCTTGTCCCATACTTCCCACTCACCTCCTTCTCATCTTTCTCTCATTTTCCCCTCACTACCCCCTCACTTTCACCGCACTTTCCCTCACTTCTTCTTCCCTACCTCTCACTTCTCTTTAAATTTAGGTAACAGATGGCAGTATCGTGCAGATAAGCGTAAATAAAGAATGAAAGCAGTGTTGAGATGGATGAAACAACCTTGTTTCATCATTTTCATTTTCATCTCAGTGAATAAGAACAATTTATTCTAAACTAGTAAAATGAAATAAATAACAATTGTGATAACAATTAACCCGCCATTGGTGACGTCAATTTGACTTACATCGTTGGTGACGCCGTTTTCACGGACCAGAATTTCCAACCTAAGAATTTGCAATTACTATTTATGCTACTTGTAATCGGATAAGTTTTAATTATATATATATATATATATATATATATATAATTAAAACTAATATATATATATATATATATATATATATATTTAACAATAAAATATAAAGATTTAATAATAAACCACAAATAATAACCCACAAACCGTTTATAAGACATTGTCCCATAGAATTTAAAAATAAAGACAAATATCATACTTTTATAACTTAAATTAGCCTTTAACAAACATACGACATTAAGAACTCTTGTAAAATTACACCGTGACACGAGAATTTTATATATTAGATTACGACATAATTTCTTCTTTCCTTTTAAAAAATGATATAAATATTTAGATATTATTATAATTATGTTTGTATTTATTTAATAATATGTATATTACAATTTATTCTTCTTCCTTTCCTGAACCATACAAAATTTCTATAACTTTCCGTAATTATTTATTTTATAATTTCCCTACCTTTTTACCTGAAATTGGCACAAAATCCAACTAGTGCCACACTGTAAAAAAAAACCTGCCTTTGGTATGTCTGTAAGGCCGTGTGATTTGAAAATATTGAAAAACTTTGTTACCCGTCATAATGTGATTTTGAGTAGTTGCCTCAGTGCACGTAACTCACTGGTACAGCCAGTGGCAGCACCACGGGCGTACACCCTAGAGATTTTGCGCCAATCCGGTCTGTGAGATCAGCGTCACCGAATGGCGTCAGAGAATATAAAATAATTACCTAGAAAAATTTTGATTGCTAACATGGACATTGCTGACATGGATTGGCATTTGATAATTTTAATAATATATAAAAGTTATTTAACTTATTTATTAGGTATATTAATTTTAGCTAATGAGTTTGTTGAAATAAATTGGACTTAGTAAAAAAACTACACATGGACAACGGCATCTTGAAGCTATTCTAGAAGATAGAATAGCTGACCGGATAGATCTGTTTTCATGTGCACTGAACGAATTTACTAAGACTGCTTATTGCATCTGCAGTACTTAGGTTAGTTTTAATCATGTATTAGGATGTAGAAATAAATATAGTTATAAACTAGATAAAAAGCTCAACTTCTCTGTCGCATTAGGCTTGCCTGTAAAGATAGATGTAAGTTTAAGAGTAATAAATAAATAAAAAAATAAATAAGATAGGAACTGCTGGTTTTATATGTAACAGTCGATGCTATGAGTGTGGGTGGTAACAAACAGTTAAACTATATATTCTTGTTACAGATATAATAAATATTGAGGGCCTTGAGTGCCTTGTTGCATCAGCTGTTCGACCGCTCAAGAATAAAAGTTTATGAGGACTTCTGGATTCCACTGACTGCTTACCATCAGGCGGGGTGGAGTCACATAGTAGTAAACAAAAAAAATTACCACCCTAAGATGCTGTCCCACCAGGTTGCGCATAACCCCGGAGTGGTTCGTCGTGCAGGTTGGTGACCGGATAGTGGGACCCGGTAACCATTTTCGAGAGAGTACGGGGCCCTTTGCGAGCAGTCGGTATCATCGGAAGCCCGGAGGCCACTTGAGCATTTACAGCTGCGTAGAGACATCGCCTCCTCAATGGCCGTCTTCTATCGCCTTTACCACGGAGAGTCTTCTCAAGAGCTCTTTAAATTAATCCTACCCCCTCCCTTTTTATCCAGAACGACATGTGCGGGACTGAAGTGCTACTCTTTCACAGTGCAATCTAAAGGGTCTCGAACCAAACGGTTGAGCACTTCATACCTTTGTCGCTCAATTAAAGCCTATAACTCTTTGCCAGCGCATGAGTTTCCATCTAACTTTGATCCTGAGTCTTTAAAGCGGGGCGTGAAAAAGCATCTCACTAAGCCGCCATAGTGGAGGCCACCATACCAGTACCAGGCTTTTGGAATGGTGTCCACCACTTCTGGATTCCACTGACTGCTTACCATCAGGCAGAGTAGAGTCACTTTGGCAAGCTAATATATAAAAAAAAACCTTATAGCGTTTTTATTCCTCGGATTCCTCTCATTCCAAACAATTTCCCGTTTAGTTTTAAACGAGTTCAGTTTCCAGTGAGCCTATGTTTCGCGATGACAATTAATAAAGCCTAGACACTAAATGTTGTGAGTTTGGATCTAAATATTGGCTGTTTTTCGCATGGTCAGCTTTATGTGGATTTGTCACGTGTAAGTAATCCTAGCAGCCTGGATGGCTTTGATCCCCGATGGCTATACGTCTAATATCGTATATGGAGAAGCTTTTACTGTAAAGATTTTTTTTATTTACCTAAACAAAGATGTTTATAAATCAAAACAAACCAAAAGATATATCCAAAAAATGCTGCCCAAAATCACTATTCCACGCGGACGAAGTCGCGGGCACAGCTAGTTTTTAATAATTTTACAAGAGTTCTTAATGTCGTATGTTTGATAAAGGCTAATTTAAGTTATAAAAGTATGATATTTGTCTTTATTTTTAAATTCTATGGAACAATGTCTTATAAACGGTTTGTGGTTTATTATTCGTGATTTATTATTAAATCTTTATATTTTATTGTTAAATATATATAGGTATATATATAATTAAAACTTATCCGATTACAAGTAGCATAAATAGTAATTAATTGCAAATTCTTAGGTTGGAAATTCTGGTCCGTGAAAAGGGCGTCACCAACGATGTAAGTCAAATTGACGTCACCAATGGCGGGTTAATTGTTATTTATTTCATTTTTAACCGACTTCAAAAAGGAGGAGGTTATCAATTCGAGTCGTATGTTTTTTTTTTTTTTTTGTATGTTAGTTACCTCATATCTCAGTCATTTCTGAACCGATTTGAAAATTTTTTTTTTTATTTGAAAGGGTATACTCTGAAATTGGTCCCATTTTTTTATTATAAGAAATGATTCAGTGGTTGTATGTTTGTTACAACAGAACTCGGTCATTTATAAACCAATTTTGAAAATTCTTCTTTTATTTGAAAGGGTATACTCTGAAATGGGGTCCCATGTTTTTTTATAAAGAATGGTTTAGTGGTTTGGCTTCAATTTTATATTTTGTAACAAAACGTATGCAAGAAGTGAAGATGTATAAACCAACACGTCGATGTCTTTTAGGACGAATTTTCTGACATTGACATGTCCATGCTACATGTGCGAAGTGATTTTTTTTCATTTTTTGTTAGAAACGAAGTGGCCCTGGATGAGTGACCATTTGTGTCGTTTCATTTTCAGCGTCCTCATTCTTTAGAAGCAGTAGACTATGGTTATAACTATAATTAGGTAGTCGTTAAGCCAAGTTGGAGGTCTTAGGGTCGTGAGAAATTACAACAGCAACGAGCGGCCTTAAACCTGGCGGCCTTTACAGCACCACTGTTTATTTTTTGTATATCTGTTAAGCGATTGCTCGGTCAGTTAAATTATGATTTTTGATGATTCTTTATTGTTGGTAGATCATCACTTTTTTGTTTTGGTTTGTGGTTTCTGGGATTTAGGGTTTAGCGATCGAGAAAGTGTTGACAAGGACCTTATATATCTATTTACAAGCTTACCTCTCGTCTCTACTTTCTTTCAAACGGCGCGGCGCTGTCTGATTTGCGCAGCACGTTTAGTAGGTCTACCCATATTGAATACATTTATACACAATTAATTCCCACTAAAAGTTTAAAATAAAATTATTTTTGGAAAAAAAAAATGAAAACCGACTTCAAAAACACCTACATGTTCAATCCTTAACTAAAAAGTAGAAAATAATATTTTAATTACTTCATAGCAAAGAACATTAAAGGGGACTCAACGCAATCCTTGATACCTATAATACTTTACTATTTATAGTTTTTAATCAGTTATTTTGGAGTCGGTGCCAGGTTGTTTCATCCATCTCAACACTGCTTTTAAACTAATCTAACAAGAAATTTTTGGGAAATGGCTCATAACTCCCTCTACTTGCGAGTTTCTGGATCGAGCTTAGACGGCATATTATGTAGATATAATTATGATGTCCCAGGGGCATCAGATATATATATATATATATATATCTGATGCCCCAGGGGATCGGTTTATTTTAATTTTATTTTCTATTCCGTTCTGATCCCCCGTGCAGGGGATCAGAAAAAAAAGAGAAATTCATATAAATAGCCGGAATAAAAATATTTTATTCCGGTCTGATCCCCTAGACATCTTTGACAGATATTTGAGACAGTTATCAACAAAATACATACAATAACTTCAAGCCTGCCTTCCATTATTGGGGTAAGCAGAGTTCCAAACATACCTCCTTTGCCTCACCTGTAGCAAATATCGCCAATTTACACTAAACGAGCGAATGAACGATTTGATTACCGAGTGAATAAGAATCCTCTGAAGAATTGCAAACTATCCCTCTAATAGGAAGTGCTTTCCGATCCCCTGGGGTATAAAAATAGGGATCAGTGGATCAATAGTACTAGGCTAGCAGAAGGTTGTAAGAGGTCTGTATGATCGAAATATTTTGTAATTTTTATTATGAAGTCCATATTTTTTAGAAATAGTACTAGGCTAGCAGAAGGTTGTAGGAGGCTTGTATGATCAAAATAGGTATAATTTAATATATTAAATTACCGCTCTAATTATACTATTTTTTAAAATAGTACTAGGCTAGCAGAATATTGTAGGAGGTATGTGACGTTTATTCTCTCAACAATTTTTTTTTTCATATTCCAATAAAATGCCAACGGCCAGCTCGAATTTAATAGCTCAATAAATTAAAGGTCAATTCAATTACAGCTGACCAAGAAAATAGGTTCCATACAACAGAAACCAAGACTTATTTTTATAATGTACCTACTAGGCTAGCAGAAGTTTGTAGGAGATAGAGGTTTCAAAGTAGATTTCATATTAAATAACGTGACAAAACTTCTTTTAAATATTAATTTTCAATTATTTAAGCAACAGTTAATTACACCAAAGTGGAAGGCCTATACACAACGCAAGGGACCGAAAATGTAATAAGCTGTGATATGGCTTAAAAAAGCTAATGTAGGTATTTCTAATAAATATCGCTCAAAATAAGCTGAATTAGCAATCTGGAAATTATATATATATGATATCTTAAAATTAAATTAATCAACACATAGTCAATGCGAATAATTCTTATGTATCGATTACAAACTATCGGTTGCCATTGTATGCCTCTCATAGAAGATCGACATAAGAGTAGTAGTATCCTTACTACAGCGTTTCGTTCGGTGAGTGAGAGTGCCGGAGGCCCAATTGCCCCCTTTCCTCTTTCCTTACCTCCCTCATTCTTTAAGACGATAGCTTTTGGTATGGTGGCCACCACTTCTGGATTCCACTGACTGCTTACCATCAGGCGGGGTAGAGTCACTTTGGTAGGCTAATATATATAAAAAAAAATGGCATAATTCAGTTATGAAATAAAAAAAACAACAAATTGAATTCAAAATGTATAATTCGTTTATAATAAATACACTTTTCCAGATTTCAGAAAACAAAATATCCATTTCACAAAGTAATAAACTGACCATCGATTAGCTGTTAATGTTTTCTTCTTGTATTTTTCTTCTAGATTCCTTCGCTTTTTCTCGTTGTTCTCGTCTTCTTTCGTTTACTCTTGTATGTTTTATTCTTAGATAATCTTCATAATGTCGTCGTCTTTTACTCTTATTTTTAAGCAAATAACTATTTACCTTCTTAATCTTAGTTTGTAAATACTCAACATAATATTCTGTTTATCAGTTCTTGCGTCGTTGCTAAATCAAAATGACCTCTCTTTCTTCTAGCTTTCAATATTAAGCATTAGGTTTTCTTAAAAAAAATTGAAGAGGAGTTGGCTGTGAATGTAACTTCTTAAATCCACTATAGACTTCGTAACTTCTTGCGAAATTCCTTAATTAATTTTAATGGCACCATAAATAATAACCTTATTGAATTAATCGTTTTTGATTCCATCAATCACGTATTTTATCAGGGCTGCGTCTTTAACTTTTCCATGCAAAACATTTAACTTTTCCATGCAAAACATTTAACTTTTCCATGCAAAACATTTATTTTATTGCTAGGAAGTATTGTTGGTATGTTTATGTTGGTATGTATATATTATGTTCTTCGAATAAAATGCTACTGGCCAGCTCGAATTTAATAACTAGAATCAATTAAAGGTCAACTAGAGCGTACTGGAAAATAGGTTAAATACATCTGAAACTACACGCACGCCCCACAAACCTATAAGTTTATTGTCTATTTTGTAAAAATGTACTAGGCTAGTAGGAGGTAGAGGTAGATAGATAGATAGATAGACAGTAGAGGTATAAAATTTTAAAAAGTATGATACCCGGTAATTGGAGAAAAGACTAGACATTATAAAAAAAATTTATTCATAAAAAAATGTCTATTCTACCAACTACTCCTACAACCTTCTGCTAGCCTAGTACTATTTCTATAAAATATTCAAATATGTATGTAACCTATTTTTGCGGTATGCTCTAGTTGACCTTTAATTGATTGAGATATTAAATTCGAGCTGGCCGGCCGGTAGCATTTTATTCAAGGATGAAAAAGAAGAGTTGTCAGACGGATGTATGACTTTTGATTAACCCTCTAGTGGTAGCAACCTGGCAAGGAACACGAGTCGTCGTGTGTGGTCTGTTAGTCCGTAACTTTAAGGGTCTAGTTTTGACAACAAACGCCTTTGTCTCACAACAAACGCTTGCATAAAATATGATTGCAATATTACCTACGTCTGCGAAATATTATTGCTATACTGCAAATTTACTTTTGCTGTCTTCTGTATTGTAAATTTACAAATGAAATTCTAATAATTGTTAAAAAATATGGTAAACATAATACAATATAGCATAAGATACTCGCTCCATTTATTGATTTCTAAAACTGGAAAACATTTTTTAAATTCATAACGTAGATTTTTAGTGAAATCAGTACAAACAAACATTCTCTTTATAATATTAGTTTAGATTTAAATAAAATACTTTCCAAATTATTATGTTATTGTTCTGTTTTGTTATTACAAAAAATGAAAAAAGAAAAATCCTATTAATATTATAAATACGAAAGTTTGCGTGCGTGCGTGCGTTGTGTGTGTGTGTGTGTGTGTGTGTGTGTGTGTGTGTGTGTGTGTGTGTGTGTGTGTGTGTGCCTGCGTGCGTGCGTGCGTGCGTGCGTGCGTGCGTGCGTGCGTGCGTGCGTGCGTGCGTGCGTGCGTGCGTGCGTGTGTGTGTGTGTGTGTGTATTTATTACCACTAAGCGCGTAAGCGACTGAACCGATTTCAATGAAAATTGGTATGTACGTAGATTCGGCACCACGGAAAGCTAGTATATTGTAATTTTCAACTTTATTCTATTGATTGATCCAGTACACGAGCGTGGTCTAACAATAATACAGCTAAGGCGAATGCGATGAATGTCATAGGGCTACTAAGAGACAGTACCTCACACCTTTGAGGATATCACGCAGGATTAACAAAATAAGTTTGAGTCAGAGACGGAGCGCGACCACCGGAAGGTTAAATTGAGAATTAACAACACTAACCTGCTACAATCTTCTGCTAGCCTAGTACTATTTCTTTTTAACATATTCAATTATTAGACTATATAAAAAATAAATATAAAAAAGAAATATTTCGATCAAACAACCTCCTACAACCTTCTGCTAGCCTAGTACAATTTTTGTGAAATATTTAATTTTAGGGTATATATTTACTGCGTTTACATACATAACTTCATGCCTATCTCCCATTAATGGAGTAAGCAGAGATTGTACAACTGCGTTTTTTAATTCTTTTTTTTTAATTATAAATACTTAAACTGCTTTTCTCTTGACTGTACTTACTTGTCAAAAATACTCAGGGGATCAGACCGGAATTACTAAACATGCAGGGGATCAGAACGGAATTAAAGAATAATAATAATCTCAGGGGCTCAGATCTGGTGGATCAAACCGGAATAACTCATATTTATTAATGCTCTCCAAATTTATCATTGTGACATGGCATTAGTAAGTTGTCGTTTTTCCACACAAAATCCAACCTAGTTGTGTTTGTTGAGCAATAGGCGTTTGCTCTTTCAGGACTCCGTCTAAGATTATTGCCGGTAAATCTCGGCTTCAAAGAGTAGGTCAATGGGACCCGAGATATTGTAGTTAGGATCCGCGAGTTTCAGATTGTAAAGGTGTGGCCAGTCGACCTTATCAAATGTGAAGTTAGGTAGATCGTTCGTCAATTTGTTTATTATTAGTGCTTGAGTGTCAAAAACGAACTCGGAATGTATGGAATGGCAGTTAAGTTGAAGACGTCCTTTGCAGTTACCGGATACGAACCCAATACCGGAAACTGTGGCATTCAGTTTGGTTCTAGGCAGGCGTAGTAGTTGAGCGGCATTCTCGGTGATTAGATTTACTTGCAACCCCTGGTCTAAAAGAGCTCGAAGTATTTTTAAGGTGCCATCCAAACTTCTTACTCTCACTTGAACAGTAGTTAAGAGGACTTCCATCGACACGTTTGATAAGTGATGCGAAGCTTGATTAGAGGTCGAAGATTGGTTACTCGAGGTCACTTGGTTCAAATATCTACCGTTTTTAGTTGTATTATTTTTGTACAATAATGTGTGGTGTTTTTTATTGCATTGTTTGCATGTTTTGCTTGATGTGCACTCTAATTTACCGTGGCTAAATAAACAGTTTTTACACACTTTGAGTTTTGCAACTGTGGCATTCCGTTGTTCAATGTCTGAGCCCAAGAAACTAGGGCACTGCATTAGGACGTGCTCGTTTTCGCATAGTGGACATTTAGCGAATTACGCATGGAAAGTTTTTGTAGTTTCTTTGTTATTAGCCTTTTCGTTATAATTCTTACCGCGCTTGGATCAGGGCCCGAGCACGGCGCGACCCTAGCTTGGATCGCCTAAAAGCAGCGTACAACAAAGCCACTAGGGAATGCAAGAGGGCTTACATCAGAACGGATGACCAGCGCATTGCACGGATTGGGCAAGAACTCATTTCGCATCCTACGGGTAGCCGTAGCTACTGGCGACTAGCCAAAGCCGTGCAATCCAACTTCTGCAAGCCTTCGCTGCCCTCCTTGAAATGTCCTGATGGGTCGCTGGCCCACGAGCCGCAAGAGAAAGTAAAACTTGCTTGTAGAACTCTTTGCGGCTAACTCCCGAATCGACGACCGTGGCTTGCACCCGCCGACTATATCTGGCTGCGACTCCGTTATGCCTAATATCCGTACTAGGCATCGTGATGTCCGTGCGGAACTAAGGTCGCTCGATGTTCGGAAAGCCAGCGGACCGGATGGTATTCCAGGGGTGGTTCTCAAGAAATGCGCAGCGGAGTTGCTCCTGGATTGACGCGCCTATTGGTATTGGTTTTGGTATTAACGGGCTGTTTTCCGCAACTCCATGACTGTGCGCGTATTTTGCGTGTGGGTGGAGGGCGATCACTCGATTCATCCCAGCTCCTCGAGGAAGGCCAGCAGACTTTTGATGTCCCCGACGATCTCTTGGAGTGAATTCGGGTCGCCAAAGTATCTTGCCCTGTATGTGGCGACCTCAGGGCAGTGTAGCAGTATGTGTGCTGTTGTTTTGTCTGCCCGCATGCAGGCTCTGCAAAGCGGGCTGTCTGTAATTCTCATGACAAATAGGTGTTTATTGAACGAGCCATGACCGGTGATGGCAGCTGTGACTGTGCGAAGTTGTTGTTTTGACAGTCGGAGCACCTGTTTCGTGATGCGAGCATTCAGCTCTGGCAGTGCTTCCTTAGCCTTCCTGCACTCGGTATGGTTCTTCCATGTGTTTTTGTGTTGATCTATGGTGTGATTTCTTACCAGGGTGCGTAGGTGACCAAAAGGGATGGCAACCGTGGGTTCTGGTCCCACGGCATTCATAGCTGAGCCTTCCCTCGCAAGCACGTCGGCTGCGTCGTTACCTCGGGAGCCGCTATGCCCTTTGATCCATTGTATAGTGATGTTGTTATTGTTACCTACCTTACATAGTTTTTGGTGGCAGTCATATATTAGTTTGGAATTTATTGTATGGCTTCCTAGCGCTTGAAGAACAGACATGCTGTCCGAGAG
Organism: Parascotia fuliginaria; assembly: GCA_963082885.1. Classification (NCBI taxonomy): domain Eukaryota; kingdom Metazoa; phylum Arthropoda; class Insecta; order Lepidoptera; family Erebidae; genus Parascotia; species Parascotia fuliginaria. The sequence continues at coordinate 7,578,291 of OY720175.1, forward strand.
TATGTGGATGGAATGATCCCTGACCTCTCTTGCTAGGATCACCGAGGCTGCCAGGGAGATACCCATACACTCAGCTTGGAAGACAGTGTTTTCGGCCCCCAACGGTGCTGATATGTGCATGTTTAAATCTTAGGAGAAGAGCCCGGTTCCGGTCCCTGTGCCTGATTTTGATCCGTCTGTAAATATCCTGAGTTCCCCTAGTCGCAATCCCTCGCAACTCTGGTCCTAATGCAGTTGTATTTTGTTTTTCTTGTCAAAGACAAATTGTTTCGGTATGCGGTCGTTTACCGCATTGATTATAAGAAATTCATTTGTCAGTCTCTCAAGTAGAGACATATGTTTTGTTTTACCTTTGTACCACAAGTTTAGTGTTTTGAGGCGTAGGGCCGCCATTGCTGCCTCCTGTTGGATGTAGAGGGGAAGCGGTGGGAGACCCAACATAGCCTCTAAAGCCGCCGTCGGTGTGGTTCTGAAGCAGCCTGTAATAGCCATGCATGCTAACCTTTGTATCCGTTGAAGTTTGTTTGCCATAGTGTCCAGTTTAGTTCTCGGCCACCAGACTACTGCCCCATAAGAGAGTATGGGTTTGATGACGGTGTTGTAGAGCCATAGTATTATTTTGGGTTGTAGTCCCCACGTCTTACCAATCATCTTCTTGCATTGGTAGAATAAAATCGTTGCCTTTTTTATTGTGTTGCCTACATAGTTGTTCCATGTTAGTTTACTGTCAAGGGTGACGCCAAGGTACTTGACATCATTTGACAGTTTTAGTTCGGTGTTGAAAATCCTGGGTAATGTATAGTGACCCAGGCTGCGTTTCTTTTTGAACAAAACAAGCTGCGTCTTGTTGGGGTTTACCGAGAGGTCATACTCCTTGCACCATTTTTCAACTATATATAGCGCTTGTTGCGTGAGGTTGCAAATGGTTCCTGTTACCTTACCTGGTATGAGAATGGCAAGGTCATCGGCATAACCTATTGTGTAGTCATGATGGTTGTTTAGTTTGGTGATGAGGTCATTTATTACCAGATTTCACACAAGGGGGGACAGGACACCTCCTGAGGGCAGCCTCTAGCTAGCATTGCTGAGTTCTCATCATCTCCAAGTCGTACTATCCGTTTGCTCAGTGAGTTTGTGATCCACTCTACAAGTACCGCCTTTACTCCGTGTCGGTGGAGCGCAGCTTGTATACTTGCAAAGTGTGTTTTGTCGAAAGCTCCTTCAATGTCTATGAAGGTGCCGAGACAACTGCCTTTTTGTTATTTATTATTTATTATTTATTTATTATGGTCACACCAACAGTACACATATACAACATTGGAAAACAAAATACAGTATTACATAATAGTTCTTATATGTATACCGGTAAAAGGCATGCACAGCTTACACCAAAATAGTGACATTATTAAAGTTATGACTATTTGTTAAAATCAGACATAATAAATTTTACTAAAAGGATTTTAAATTAACAATAATATCAACATCTCAGTGCAGAAACCTGCAACAAAGTGATGACGAAGATTATGCGAATGATTTCAATATTTTATTTTTGTAGCTTATAAACGAATCGTGAAAGATATCTAACTGGTCGAGTATAACATTTAACCTGTTGTATTCGTTGCACGCACGTATTAAGGGTGAATTTAGTCCGAGATTAGTTCTCACAGATGAATGGCAAAAAGACTTAGTTATAGGATGACGTGGTGGCTTGCTAGGTACTGCCAGCAATAAACGGTTGAATACATCAGTACAGTTAATGCTATTGTTAATTATTTTATGAAGAAAGAGCAGATCGTGAAGCTTACGTCGATTAGATAACGAGGACATTTTAAAATATTTGAGTCGTTGGTCATAGCTAGCTCTGTGCGTGATACCTTTGGAAACAAAAGCCAAGTGTCTTGTAAACGCACGTTGTATACCTTCAATACGCTGTGAATGTGTAATATAAAAGGGATTCCAGATTTGGCACCCGTATTCTAAATGGCTACGTACCAAAGCATTATATAGTGTTATATGTGTGTGTGCGTGTCTAAAGCCCCTTGTGTTACGCTTTAAAAAACCAAGCATTTGAGCTGCTTTGCCTACGATCGCATTGATGTGGGAAGTAAAATTAAGCTCTTTATCGATTATAACCCCAAGGTCCCTGATCTCGGACACTGTTTGTAGTTCGGCAACTCCAATCCTATAATTAGATAATAGTGAGTTTTTCTTTTTGGTAAACTTAAGATGGTAACATTTGTCTACATTAAGTAGCATATGATTAAGACTACACCTGTTCTAGTGCCTCCTCGATTCTGCTGACTACCAGATGAAGAGCCGAGTCTGTTGACTTACCTGAACTGTAGGCGTGTTGATTCGTATGTAGTGGTATGCTTTTTAGTGCTCCATCTCTCAGCTCCCTCTCGCATTCATCTCGCGAGCCAGGCAACTATCGACCCATAGCTGTCACCTCAGTTCTCTGCAAGGTGCTTGAGCGGATAATAAACTCCCAACTAGTCCGCTACCTAGAAGGTTACTCGTTAATTAGTGACCGACAATATGGCTTCAGGTCAAAACGGTCTACGGGTGACCTTCTAGCGTATATCACGCACCAATGGGAAGCTATGGACAGGCATGGAAAGTCCTTGGCCATCAGCCTTGACATAACCAAAGCCTTCGATAGAGTCGTGCCAGACTCTATCGAAGGCTTTGGTTATGTCAAGGCTTAGGCTTAGGCATACGCTTCTGTCCAAGCTTCCAGCATATGGTCTGCCACCAAGCCCAAGCAGCTCTGTCTTCTTTATAAGACACAGGTTCGTTCCTGTGTGGAGTACTGCTCTCATCTTTGGGATGGCTCCGCACAGTACTTACTGGATGCACTTGATAGGTTGCAGCGGCGAGCAGTCCGTATCATCGGAAGCCCGGAGGCTACTAAGACTCTTGAGCCTTTACAGCTGCGAAGAGACATCGCAATGGCCGTCTTCTATCGCCTTTACCATGGAGAGTGTTCTGAAGAGCTCTTTGAATTAATCCCACCCTCTCCCTTTTTATCCAGAACGACACGTGCGGGACTAAAGTGCCACCCTTTCACAGTGGAATCTAAAGGGTCTCGTACCAAACGGTTCAGCACTTCATACTTTTGTCGTTCAATTAAAGCCTGGAACTCTTTGCCAGCGCATATGTACCCATCTTATTTTGATCCTGGGTCTTTTAAGCGGGGCGTGAAAAAGCATCTCACTAAGCCGCCATAGTGGAGGCCACCATACCAGTAGTTTGGCTTTTGGAATGGTGTTCGCCACTTTTGGATTCCACTTACTGCTTACCATCAGGCAGAGTGGAGTCACTTTGGTAGGCTAATATATAAAAAAAAAAGAAAAATGCCTGCGACCTAGACACGTACCCCGCGTCACGTCAACGCGTCACGTCAAAAGCGTCAGACGAATTTCCTCAAACATTGGCTTCTTCCTAGTTTAATGCTTTTAATAAGCAATCGTGTACAATAAATAGCACTCATGTCTTTTTTGTATATATCTTTCTAATTTACCTCTTGCGTCGTACATTTATCGTTCCACGTGTGCACAAGTTGTATGTGTGTTGTGTTGTTGTTGTGTATGGAATATAGTGAAGGGACCGCAGTTGTGCGTTTTCTTTAGTGTACCGAACTGCGATAGTTCGACATACGTCATGCCCATGTCTTGTTCGTCTGTTTGTGTGATGTAACCGTCAACTAATGGTTCTAGCTCCGCAGTAGGAGGCGCCTGTAGGATCTCTGATAGAGATGGCAGGAACAATCTAAAAAAAATGTGTCAAAAAAAGTATTGTAAAAAAATATTTTATAAGATTATTTATGAGAAATATTAAAATGATTGTTCTTTTACACGTGCTAATAAGTCATCTATGGCCTTCAAATTATACTTTCAAATTAAATATTAAATAGAGTAAATATTTCAAAAGTAATCTGTAAAATTACAATGCTTTGTTAACTGGTGTGTACCCAACTGTGTAAATAATGATAATACGTGGACGTGAAGGCCATTCGCTATTGCGCACTACTTAGTCCACTAATTTTTAAAAACAATTTCAGTTTTTGAACTGTTGGAAATCAATGTTCTAAACTTACCTACTTGGTAAAAATTATAACCATCTCGCTGCTATCATTTAAAAAAAATACTAACGAAGAAACAGAAACACAATATCAACAGCTGTCAATATAATCTCTTACGAGCACTAGAAATCAAACTTAAAACTTACCGATTCTTTGCATACTGTAGAAACGCTTTAAGATCAGTCTTCGATATACCTCCTATGAGGTTGATATCGGCACTGGAGCAATCATACTTTGTTATATAATCTACATTCGAAGAACCAAGCACAAGTAAACCGCCCGGCTTTCCTCGCACCCATAACATTAGTTGTGCGAATAAGTAAGATAGCACCATTCGGAGGCGAGCCTACAAATGAATAAAGAAAATAAAATTGGTTTACCTTTATCTAAGCTGTGCTAAGAACGGATATAAGACGACTTCTTATTTATAATATATCTGTTCTGAAAAACAAAATAAACAAAAGTACGGTAGTAGATCCACGCTGGATTCAGCATGAATGGGCTGGATAGTGCCGGGGTAGTACTACCCTCTCATAGAAGATCGATGTAAGAATATTAGTTTTCATGCTGTGTTTCGTTCGGTGAGTGAGAGCCCCGGCAGCCCAAACAGCCTCTCGGTCCTGATCCTTTTCTCTTTTCCTTCCTCATCCTCTCCGTGGTCGGCAACGATTTGTGTGTTTTCTAAGCATTACTACTTTCGTAATGCTTGGATAACACAGCCATCTCTATAGGTTACGATTGCCACTTACCATCAGGCCGTATGCTTGTTTGCCACCGACTGCTTTTAGAAATTTTAGTTAAATTTTGCTTAAAGTTGAATATTTCTTCCACTCCAGTTCCAAAAACGGTCAGCAGACTATTAGTGTTAAAGAGTACCTGGATCATCGACAAAATTAGGTTTGGACTAAATACTGTTTTCCGTACAGTTGTTAGTGAAATAGTGAACGCAGCGGAGGCAATTTGATTAGACTGCTGCTCATTACTGTTACTGCTTATGTCGCCATACTGTTGTCTGTGACTATATTTATTTTTATTATAATTATGTTTTAATACTAATATACCAACCTGTACATTTTGTAAAGCTAAATTCTGCCTAAGACATCCACCTTTGCTTCTAAACTTGGGTACCAAACCCGTAGCCGAAGTAAATATACCGATAACAGCGCTCACAGCCGAATCGATTACAATCGGAAAGTGATAGCTACCGATCTCACTGGCTAGCTGAAATGTTAATTTCAATTTCAAAAACAATCGGATACTTTACCAAAAATAGATGGACATTACGGCTGCTAAGTATTTTTACAAGAATATTGAAATGCGAGTAATAAAAGTACAAATTTTAGTCTCCATAGATACCTGTTTACCGCGTAACGACTACTAACTACTTTTGAAATTAATTGATTTTCTATCTGTTTCGTGTGCTTTACTAATATATCTTCTGCTTGCTTTTCAGGGTCAGAGCGCGGACGACGTGGGGTGATCATCAGTGATTCAAGTGCAAAATGTTCCTTCAACAGTGCGTCTATGCTTTTATTAACAGATGACATCTGATTCACGAAGTGTACGGTGTGTCCCAGTGTTCTAGTGGACGTGCCGTGTAGTACGATAAGTATCTTTGGTACGCCCGTACCAAAGATAGATAGAAGATAGAAGATAGAATTCTTTATATCTGCCAAGTGTTTGCAGTCCAACAGGTCACGTTCACTGACTGTTTGTGGTAACAGGTGTAAGCTTGGGTACGTGCGTGCACACAGCGGCGTCTCTCTGTTTTCTGTGTTCTTCAAGGTAACGTTTATTCTTCTAGCACTTGATATAACCATCGCCGTATCGCCAATCGTTCGAATCGTTAGTGGATCAGATGTGCCTTCTGCACCGATTTCTTTCGCTATATCTTCATCTATAAGTGACACGGTGGATCCATCGTCTAGCAGCGCGAACGTAGACGCTTCTCCCGCCGGTCCAACTACGTGCACGGGAACTATTTTCAAAAAGGCTTGAGTCTTCTCACAGACGCTTGAGCTGGCAACTGTCTCCTGTTTTGCTTCTCCTTGCACGTTCCTCTTCTCATAGTGCAGAAGATGATGATTCTTTGACTTGCATATGTGTCCTATGTAGCGCGGGCGAAGGCAGCCGAAGCACTAGCTGTCTTCGCTAGTTCCTACCTTCTGTTCACGTCGGCAGACTTGAAAGCGTTGCATTCTGATGCGTGGTGACCATCTTTTTCACATTCTCTGCACTTCTGCGAGGAGGCACGATCAGACGTACGCTTCTCTGTCGCTGTATGCGTTCGCTGTACTGTTCGCCGCGTTGGTTGCTGTTCGCTGATATTCTCCGCTGGGGAAAAAGCACTGCAGAACCTTGCATATTCTTTCACAAATTCACTGAAGCGGCTGAGATCCGGCAGAGATTCGTACTTTTCTGTGTACGTCCGGTACCACGTCACACGCAGAGAGTTCGGCAGCTTTTCAGTAAGCACTCGCAGTAATTCAGGGTTCACTAGATAATGTTCTTTCTTGAATGCTTGCAGTGTAATAACACTACTTCTTATCTTGCTGGCGAAAGCGCAAATATCTTTAGGTGCTTCAGTGCAGCGTGGCAATGTCTTCAGCTTGTCTGTCTCTGCCTGCGCTATGGAGTCTGGCCTTCCAAATTGCAATTCTAGTTCCTTCATAATTTCGTCCGGTCTTGCATTTCCTATTAACTCTGAGCTGACTGCTTCCAGAGCTCGACCCTTTAAGCTTCTTCTTAGTCTTGCTGTATTTTCTATATCGTTGAAATATCTTCTTGTGGTGTCGTACAGCGCACGAAACGATAGCCATTCTGTATGTGCGCCGCTGAACGTTGGTAAAGTCATAATGACTTTAGAAACCGCCGGTTGTGGAGACACTATCGATGTATCAAGAGGCTTCCTATCGGCGAGTGCCGCTATAGCGGAGGTAAGTCCCGTGATGAGTGGTATCATCAGGTCCCTTCCTTGGTGATGAGTTTCCTTCTTCTGAGGAGCTTCATCTTCTGTACTGTTTTCTATTCTATTCTGTTGATGAGTGTCCTTCCTCGGAGTTTCTTCATCATGTTCTATTCTATTCTGTTGATGAATATCCTTCCGTGGAGGCGCTTCATCCTGTTCTATTCTGTTCTGTGGACGAATTTCCTTTCTTGCAGGTTCTTCATCATGTTCTATTCTGTTCTGTGGACGAATTCCCTTTCTTGCAGGTTCTTCATCATGTTCTATTCTTTTCTATGGACGAATTCCCTTTATTGCAGGTTCTTCATCATTTTCTATACTATGTGCCATCCTAATTAACGGCTCTGGTGCCTCTTCAAGCCACGACTTGACGTATTCTATTTTAGAGTGTCCGTCTTCTTCATAGTCAGAGTCGGAGTCCTCCTCTTGGGCCCTCTGAAGAGCAAACTGCGCTAACTGTAATTTATCTTCAACATTTCTTCCCGGGCCTTCAGCACCTTCCTTTTCGAGCGGCTGGTAGTAGCGGAGCGTCCGTCTTGTTCTTTTGCCGCACTACATTCCTGGCTGGCTGTTCTTGATCGTGTCTGTTGCGATGGGCGTACTGTGTCACTAGAGCCCTCTTCCGTGGCTGCTTGCATCGTAACAGGTGGTGTTCCCCCCCGCGCGGGAAGCGGGGAGAGGGGCGACGGCAGCGGCAGCGGCGCGTTGTCGCTTGTAGACGGCGAACGTGGCTGCGTCTGGTGTCAAAGCACAGGCGTACTTGTAGACGCACCCGCGTCAGTGTCCCGCTTCCAGGTTTCAGGAGCTCTTCCCTTTGAACGTGTGACCGGCATCTTCAGTTCTTCAGTATGATGTCTTCAAATTTCAGTTCTGCAATCTGGCTCGAAGGACCAGCAAATGTGCCGGACGGGCGGCAATCGAACCCGAGTGTGTTGTGTAGATCTGTGAACGACCCGCTGTCGTCCTACACCTATAGGTTCCGGATACAGCGCTGATCTTCGAAGACGTCGTGTAGAGCTGCACTATAGGGGCATACTGAAGTAAAACAAACGGTCTTGGTTCAATGCTTGAGGTGTTCTGCTTAGGCCATTAGGTGTTGAGGCTTGAAGAGTCTTCTATGGGTTACTGATTAACAGTGAACGTTCTGTGCCTACGCGCGCGCATTTATATACCATTTGCCTCGATTGGTGCCGTGTGCAAAACACCTCGTACAAGCTTTATTTTTACTATCAAAACATTACATTTTTGGCTATAACTACATCACTTTTAACAATACAGTAATTATCTAGGTACCGTAAGATGGGTATCGATGATACCTAACATGAAATGTCTATACTATAATCTAAACTTTACGATTACCTAGATATCGTAGCATAAACCTAGAATTTTAGTGAATTTTATTGGTTAATTTGTAATAATTACTTTGTATGGTTCTTTGGTTGCGTTGAGTGTTTAAATTGTAACTCATTCAAATAACTGTAATTATCTGGCGATTGAAAAGAGTGGCGTGAGTTTCTTGCCTGTTCTTCTCACAGCTCTACCTCGTCAGCGAACAGGCTGTAGGTCAATTGGCTGACAAAATGTAATGTTGACTTTTCATAAGCATCATACTTTATGATCAAAATGAAATAAATGCTTTGACTTTGACTTTAAAGAATCAAAGAATCGATTTTTCCATTTCTCAGTAACACACAATTATTTTTTAAGTGTGTATTTTGACAAAGTGCTTATTAATAAGCCATGCGAGCCATAGCGTTTGTTACATACATTATTTACATAAGAAGTATAAATACCGTACTAACACTACAAAGTATCAGGACACTTGCGCGAATCCACTTGCACGAAAGACTTATGCGCCAATGGACATTTGCGCGAAAGGCATTTGTGCAAATCGTCATTTGCGCGAAAGACTTGCGCGAGTGGACATTTGCGCGAAACTTGTTTTGTACCTACTTCTTTCAAAATCGACATCTGGGTAGGTACCCATAGGTAGGTACCTATCCCAGCAATGACCAAACACGAAATTAAATATTCTTTAATTAAATTTGACTTAAGATTCGTGTTTGGTCATCGCTAGGATACACAGTTAACGATTTTGAAAGAACTCGGTTCAATAACAGCAAAATATCGCAGAAGTGTCTGTTCACGCAAGTGTCCCAAATCCACACTACAACACATTTGCGCGGAAAATATACAATATGTACCTAATTACTTGCATTATTTTATTTTAATAATAGTAAATATACAATGCCTAATTCCTTGTATTATTTTTATTCATTAATCGAAAAACGAATGAAAGAATTTATTCTTAATTCGAATGGATTTTCTTTGAATAAAGCAAATTATTTATTATCTGTGAATAACAAATAAAACAACTTATTTATTTATTAATCGTCATTCAAATAAATTTTGCCCATCTCAACACGAGGAGACACGAACAGGATCAGACAGGATCGACGCGGCAACTTCGATTCGATGGTCCGCGTCTCACGGTCTAATTAAATGTAACTTTGTTTGTAATTTTCTAACGTCGAATTCCTAGAACTGGCTTTAAAGTACAATTAATCAGTCGACTCGTAAACATCTAATAATACGTCTACATTAGGTTTATTAATTTACTAGTACCTATGAATTTGCAAACAAACTCAAAATAACTTACCGCTCGTCCCGTGGAAATCGATGAAATTTTAAATCTTTATTAAATCTTGATTCAGATTTACAGTTAAACACAGAACAAATCCTATAGACCATTATGGACAGCTGGTATTATACTCGTTACACTTGGAGAACTCAAACTAAATGAGATTGCGCTCGTCGACGCTGCCACTCCCTTCCCCTTGCTTGTCCCCTTCATCGTTGCCCCGCGCAAGTACATCAGTCGGTTGACTGTTAGTAATAATAAGACTGTGCTACTAGTAAGTAAAATTATTTTATAATCTTACCTTTCAGAGTTTCCAGAGGCCCTAGTCAAGCGGCATAGATATCTATTCTATTCATAGAATAGATAACAAAATATATGGGATTGACATAAGCTAACGCTAAGATTGTCGTAAGCTTATGACAATCCCATACATTTTTTATCTATTCTATGAATAGAATAGAAATCTATGTCACTTGTCTAGGGCCTCAGGTAATCTAATAAAAGTTATCTCTGGATACGTTATTCACGAATTTATGCAACCAAAAACAGCACAATATATCCTACTCTTCATATTTAATATGTACTTGAACTTATTTTTAGTGAAAAATCGCGCGATTATTGTTAAAAAAACAACACGCCGCACTATGGGACCAAACAGTGTTTTTCATCTCAAAAATCGATAACTGTGGTGTTTTGTGATTTTACTCCTTGAAAATTTTTCACGTATTAATGAATATCTAGGCAATAAAAGAAATCAAACATCATCATTTTAAAAATTATATATTTTTCGTAAAAAAAAGACAAAGATAAAGTTATACGACATTACATACAAAAAATTATACAGTTATAATAAAATAGCAATAAAAGTTACACTTTTGCTTAAAATAAGTTTAAAACTAAATTTTTATTATTATTAAACAGACATGCTATAAAATTACATGATAAAAAATTTAAAAAAATAGCGGTTATCCTATTCATCACTTTATATTTCCAACAATTCTTTAGCTTCGTCAAACAATTCTTAGCCAGATATATAAGGATCAGATATATATAACAAAATATGCAGAACGTCTTCGTTTGTTGCTGATCTGGAACACTTCCTAGCGTGATGTAACCTATATTTCTTGTAATCTTTATTTCGGACTTCCTGGGCATCTTCGGATAATTGTCCTATAGGCAAAACTGCGTAATGCTCTATTATTTTAGCACCATGTATAAGTACTTTATACATGTATAAGAACGAATTTGATTACCGCACAAAACCAACTACAACGTCTACAAAGAGTGGCATGCCTAGCCACCACAGCCTGCATGTCCACAACGCCTACAGCCGCCCTTGAAACGATGCTGGACCTCCCACCACTCCACCTATTCATACAGCAAGAGGCAGCCACTACAGCCATTAGATTGAATAAACTCTCCCTATGGACACACGACACGAGGGTGTCGCACACCAACGCGGTGGAAGAGGCCAAAAACGACCAACCACTCCTAATGGCCCCTTGTGACATCATACCAAAACAGTATGTTTTCGATAAACGATACAGGATAGAACTTAAGGAAAAGAGAACAGATACATCCAGTACAAAGGAGGTGAGGATATACACGGACGGATCCAAAATGAGAACAGGAACAGGTGCCGGCACCTACTCCGCTGACTTAAATATTAATATATCAACAGCACTGGGCATGCACAACACAATTTTCCAGGCAGAATGCGTCGGTATAATACAGGCCGCAGACGCGGTGGCTGCAAGAAAAATAGAGAACCAAGGCATTCGTATCCAAACGGACAGCGCTGCAGTACTGCACGCTCTACGTAGCAACACAGTAAAATCAGGACTAGTCCTAGAGTGCCACAGGAAATTGGAGGGTATATGTGAGTCAAACGCGATTACACTCCAATGGATCAAAGGACACAGCGGATCCCTAGGCAACGACGCGGCCGATGAACTGGCCAGAAGGGGATCCGAAACAGAGACCTACAGGGTGGAACCCGTAATACCAGTATCGGCAAATCAGCAAAGGTACTGGCTGCAACATAGAACAAGATAACTACACGCCGAACTGTGGGCGAAGACCACGGAATGTCGTCAATCAAGAGAGGCAATGCCATCTCTAGACAGACGACTCTCTAAAAAACTGCTGCGCTTAAATAGGGCGGACCTACGGTATGTAGTAGGGACCATAACAAGGCACAGTAATCTTAACAATCATTTGTATGTTATAGGTGTAACGGACAGCCCACTATGCCGAGCGTGCATGAGGACTGACGAAACACCGGCCCACGTAGTCATGAACTGCAGCGAGGTCGTGGAGCAACGGGCGCAACACCTGGGAACACCAAGCACACTCCGAGAGGCCTGCAGCAGACCCAGCAACCTGGCCGCTTTCTGGAAGGAGCTTGGATGGTTGCAGTAGGGCAGTGGGTACACAAACCACACCATCACGCAAAAAGGCCCAACTACGAAGGGACGACATGCGGAAAACGAACCCGCGAAAAGAAGAAAAAGTACTTTAAGGACCGAAGATGTCATGTAGTACCAGTTATATTTGCTTGCGCAGTTATCAATGTATACTGGCCGAATTTTTCTGCGTTTATAGGGAATCCCGATGACATAGTTTGAAGAATTACATATAATCTCTTGATTAATTCTTCATCAATTCCGGTTATTCCTGCAGAACATTGGTAATTTTGGAAAAATTGGTAATTTTACGGTAGTAGATCCACGCTGATTTCAGCATGAATGGGCCGGATCGTCCGGGGAAGTACTACCCTCTCATAGAAGATCGACTTAAGAGTAGTAGTATCCGTACTACTGCGTTTCGTTCGGTGAGTGAGAGCGCCGGAGGCCCAATTTCCCCCCTATCCTCTTTCCTCACCTCCCTCATTCCCTTCCCCTAACCCTATTCCCAGCCGCCATAGTGGAGGCCACTATACCAGCAGTTTAAGACGATGGTATAGTGGCCGCCACTTCTGGATTCCACTGACTGCTTACTATCAGGCGGGGTGGAGTCACTTTGGTAGGCTATAATATAAAAAAAAAAAAAAAAAAAAAAAAAAAAAATCACCTTGCCGTATTTCCATCATTGCTATTACCGGAACCTTGACGTGGTTTATCAATGTGCAAACAAACCAAGCACTTCTCGGAATCGTTTTTGGACATACTTTTTCTTGTCTTCTTTAGGTTGCTTGTTTTCTGGAGTTGTTGCTGAACACTTCTCAAAACCTAAATTGTAAGAAATATGGAGGATCATCTCCATAAACCTTATCCATGCATGTAGTGTCGACTATCCGTATTTAAAAGCATCTTCAATTTCAACTTCGTTGTTCGTTTCAACTTTTGAATCATTCTTTTGTCTGGGAGTTGCGCCACAAACAGTGCAGGTAGCACTGGATGATGTGTTCGTTAACACTTGAGCAACTTTCCCATCAATCATTGTCATAAAAAGTTCATGTTTAATTTCGATGACTTTGTCGCCTATTGCCACAAGAGTTGGAATCAATTGATTAATTTTGGCTTCAATTTCACTGACAACCTCTGTAGTTTTTTCAGGTGTTTCTTTTGTAAATTCTAATGAAATTGGTCTGCAATATCTAACAGATGAGCAAGTGGGATTCTGCCATACAACTGCAGAAGTTTCTTCGTCTACTAGTCGCAGTGGTACAAGGGACACTATAAACAAATTAGCATCCGATATTTGTTGGTTTTCTTCCGATAGAGTTTGTTTATATTCACTTTGCCCAGAGGATCCATCACATCCCTATTTAGTGAACAGCTTAAGACGATTGTGATTTGTCGATCCTGACTTTATCTTTATAATACGGCAGACTGTATGGTCTAAGAGATCTTGCAGATTGATTTTTGCGCTTATATTTGTCACCGTTATGCTGGATGCTGGCGGATAGCAAGCCTTTTTTGCTTCATTTCGTACTTGATACGAAGGCAATACAGCACTTAAATTCTTATTAACAAGCCTTTTTCTTAGGTACGCATATTGGGCTTTGGTTAGATCTGTTTCAATACACATACTCAATGCCTCCTCCTTTATAAAGGAAAGTGCATTATCTGGATTGAGTATGTTTTGTAGAATTCCTTTTTCTCTTCTTTTTCCTTATTTCTGATAATAGTCACAATCGATGCTTCGTCATTTTCACCCATGGATCGTAAACCTTGCACATAGGCGTTACGGAATGTCCCATTCCATACTCCTGGACCAGATCCATTTTTTTTTCTTTTTTTTGTGTTTTCCGAACACTCTTCATATGGTTTTGTTGGTCTACCACGATCACCAGAAGTATTCAAGCCAGAGTTTTCAGATGTTGAGGTACTGCAAGAATTCAATGGTACTTTAAACTCACCATAAATGGTGAGTTTAAAGTACCAAAAACCAATTTGAGTATAGACTCTCGAACCAGTCTGACTTTCTTTGAGCTTTCGTCCATTTCTGGTTGCAACTTGATGTTAGATTTTTTTGAAGGTTTATTCCACAAATCCCCCCTGAGCAAATCCCCCTTAGGAGGGAAAACTGAACTTTAATGTAAAGTTAGTCCAAAAATCTCCCTTGTCATTTTCGATTATTCCATTTATCCCCCCTGACTGAATTCCGCTAAGGGGGAAAACTGAACTCTAATATAAAATTAATCCAGAATTCCCCCTTATCATTTTTGGATCATTCCATTTATCCCCCCTGTATGAGAATAAATGTACCTACCTATGCATTTGCTCTTTTGTTAAATAACAAAAATATTTAGATAAAGTATGTTGGTTACGTAATAAACTGAACTGAATATGGTGTAGCTATAAAAAACTAAATATATCTAAGTATAATCAGACTTTATTTTTAACAGATTTCAAAGGCAATAGTGATACAGATTTGGAAATAAATCCAATTGAATACTAATGTGAAATTACTTGTATTTTTTTTACACAGTAAATATTTAACTAAAACATTGAATGTGGTACAAAAAACATTTATCGGTGTATCATTATCTAGTTATTAGAACGTTTACTAATTAATCAATTTTAGCAGTTTGCGAAAACTAAAAATCAAGTATGGGTATAAGTAAAAACTTAAAAAAAAAAAAAAAAAAACAATACATTTTGTACAGCAATTGACGAGGTTGATCAGTTAGTTAAAGTTCAGCAATTTAAAGTGCAAAGTTAAATTAAGTATAAAATATAACAAAAACAATCACTTTTATACAACAAATCACGTTCAACAATTTTCTGAAAGTTTAATTCTAGTATGTTTATATGAAGCTTATTAAATCACTACATAGCATAAAATAAAGTCGCTTACCGTCTGTCTGTCTGTCCCTATGTTTGCTTAGATTTTAAAACTACGCAATGAATTTTGATGCGGGTTTTTTAGTAGATAGGGTAATTCAAGAGAACGGTTTATATCCTATATAACATGCACAATATAGTAGAGAAATAATGATAATTTTAGAGGTTTCTAAAATGATGTCGTAAATAAACACTTTTTTTTGCGCTTACATTGTAAACGCAGGCTGAACCCTACAAGATAGATCAAAATAATGTATAATGTAATTAGCTTAAAAAGGTCTACAAAAAGTCCACATGGTATATGTCTATCTCTTAGGGATAAGCCACAATAAATATTTTTATCCTTTACTTTTTACGAGAAATAATGGCTTATTTACGCATGGATTTTAAGCAATACAGCATTAATCCTTATTCAATTAAGTACATTACTTAAATAAATTAAGCACTTAATATAGATCAATATGGCCCTTTATGGCATGTAATTTAAATGAATATTTTCGAAGATAATAAAGATTTAAAATGCGGGGACATAGCGATTGAGGCGGTGCCGGCCGGGGGCCGACATTCTGTAGTAAATAAGTGGGTCCGGGGCAGTGGTCCAACTGCTCTGTCCAACTAGTTGGACCATGGGTCTTTACTAGGGGCAGTTGTCCAACTTTCAAAATAGTTGGACTACAACACCTTTTGAGAGTTCCGTGGTCCAATTCATTTAAGAAATAACTTGTTAACTCCAAAAACCTCAACTGCTTCTTTATGTGTGTATGGTACCTATTCGTTTACGGTTATATTGAACCTCTTTGAAGTAAATAACAAAATTACTTTGAAATGTCTATTCTGAACAGCATTAAAGAATTTTGTATGACAGTTAAATTTGTAGGCTGTAATACATTGTGACCAATGATAATATTGGTCACAATGTATTTGGAGAAAAGCCAATAAATTAGGTATCTCAAAAACTAAATCAAAAAGAGTCAAAAGAACTATTTTATTATGCTCATGCTTTTGCCACTATTGCAGAGTGTTAAATTTGTAGAAGGCTGGGATTACATAAAAAAAGAAAGTGGTGTTGAAGTTAACAAACTGATTCAATATATAGAGCGTTATTGAATTAAACGAAATTTTGATGAATTTTCTCAGCTTATAAGTGTATTTAGCCAGAGGCATAGAACTAATATAACATTTCAGAAAGCTTACATGCAGAACTAAACCGGCGCATTAATGCAAAAAATGTTACAATGTTACGTCTATTAAATGTTTTAGAAAATTTTACAACTTTATCAAGCGAAATCACACACAAAAATCGTAAGGTCCATATTGATAATGACGATTATATACGAGAAATTCAGCTACAACCTTAGAGCATTAAACCAACCGGAGAGGCCACTGACAGGCGTACCCCTCTGCCAAAGGTACCAGACCACCGGTCATACCCGTTATATAAAACTAGTTGACGCGCGTTCCGCATCATAAGTCACATATCAGTGCATGCGTAATAGCGTCTCAATAGAAATGCCGAATTGCAGTGTATTTTGGTGTAAAAAGCGTTCAGCGACATCAAGTCTACAAAAGGATAATATTACATTCCACCTGTAAGTATTATTTTATTCTAATATTATTAAATAAGGCATTAAATTAGCAATTTAACCAAATAAAATGCTAATCAACAAGTGTTGCCAGGCTTATCATCAATACTCCAATCTGGGGTAATATTTTAAGTTGAATTAACATAAAAACTAACCTTTCCTTTTTTATATCTCGCCTTGTTGACATATCTAATAAGTTTCATTTTGGATGTACATTATTGTGTCACCGTTCCCATATTTATTTATTTTTAATTAAAACCAATGTTTTTTTACCAAGTAATGCACAAAATAATATTAAATGAACAAGTAAAATGAGATTATAAATCCAAATATACAAGATTAGTGCACTTTATTCCGAAAGATAATTGCTCATTTCTTACAAAAATAAGCGTATTTATTTTTAAGAAACTGGTCACACTTTAACATAATTAGAGATGAGACAGTTTAATCACAAATATCGATATTGGTTTTCCAGTATTAAATTAATTTTTTTTTGTTTGTTTTAGATTTTCAAAAGAAGCAGCGCCTCGAGTCGCTTGGGTCCAATATTGTAGGAACCATATAAGTGGGTTCCTAAGCGTACAAGTATCTGACTAACAGCTTAAAAGACAAAGCCTTCTGTGCTGCCAGCACTGCTATCTCCTCCCTACCCCCCAAGCGGCGGAGAGCTCATTTTTTAGCAAGTACCTCCTCTTATTGCATTACCTAGGATTAGTTAAACTAGATTTATAAGGTTAATTTAAATTGCACAGTTTTTCAGTATTTTATTATACCTTCTTAAATAAAGACTTTCTGAAATATATTCTGTTGTTTTTTTGTTATCTGAACAGATAAAATATCTCTCTAATAAAAATCTACTCATACATTCTCATGTCAGTGTCTTGTTACTATGTAATCAGAACAAAATCCTCCAATTACAAGCTCTGCTTAGTTGGAACGAAATTTAATAGCAACAGACAATTAATTCAAAGTATTATTTGGTTTGAATATACATACATACTTAGGAGTAATACACGTAAAATTGACACGTAATAATTAATTACAATCTTTAATCCACACTAGAACAGATTTCAACAGGTGGTGGTTATTGAACATACATCCTTGTGCGCAGTAGTAAAATAAAAAAAAAGAGTGGGTACCCATGTACGCACGTAAGAAGTTATACTTCTTTGGCATAACAATCCAAAAATACCAAATAATAATACAACGCATACATACATAAATATTTGAATTGATATAAACGCTAATATATTATTTATTTATTCACACAGATTATTTGTACTGATACGACACACAAAGATCCGCAACTAACTTCAGTGTGTAAAAGGTTCGCAACTAACTTCAGGGTGTTGCTTTTTTCTGTCGGTGTGCGCGCGCATCGTAAAAATTCACTCTCATCATTTTTCCCAATCGCGCCAAAAAAACTTCAAAAAAAAACGGCTAAATGCCAGTAGGACTCGCGCGCCGAGGGTTCCGTACTATCAGGGATCGGAAGTATTGAATAAACATTAGTAAACATAGTAGGAGAGCCCGACCGCATAACCAGATTTGTTTGTCGAACAATGTTTAACAAATAAATTTAGCCCGACCGTATGACGGGCTTTTTTGATAATAATTACGAAAAAGTGTGCTAGTTAGAAACACTGATTTATTCTTCCTGTAATATTGACATAAACATGAATCAACAGAATTACTTCTAGTTAATTCATGTTTATGAACTATTTACTTTACTTTCATCTATTTCAAAGTGCTTAAATATAAAAAAAACCTTAAAATTATAATAGATTATTATTACCTAAAACTGTTCTATATAATATAAGATAATGCTCATTTTAATAAGCAAACATAATAATCATGAAAATAATTAAATCTTTCGCGTACTTATATGAAATCCTAAACATCGATACTAAATATCGACAGAGTCAAGCTCTAACTGTTCTACGCTAAGGAAGCGTAAACTAATAGATGTCCCTGTGTGTGAATGTGATTGTGTGTGTTTAGTTTAAGCTAGTGTGTAATAATTTTATTGTGTGCGTGTATAACGACGCGATTTAAAAATGCATTAGTAGTTAACATTGTAATTAGTGTGCGTTGCTCGCGTTACCCCGTCCCCCGCCGAAAGTGGCAGACTTTTGCGCAAGGGAAATAGAGCGCGTGTCCACTCCTGTTGGTTTAATGCTCTAAGGCTACAACTGATTTCGGGTGATATTACTGTAGGTCATGCTTTAGATCAATTTTGTTGAATGTCGTAAAACATTGTAAAAAATAAAGTTTAAAAATTAGTCACCCGACTTTAATTTTGTTATTTTACTGCAAAGAGGTTCAATATAACCGTAAACGAATAGGTACCATACACACATTAAGAAGCAGTTGAGGTTTTTAGAGTTGGCAAGTTATTTCTTAAATGAATGGAATCACGGAACTCTCAAAAGGTGCTGTGGTCTAACTATTTTGAAAGTTGAATAACTGCCCCTAGTAAAGATCCATGGTCCAACTACTTGGACAGAGCAGTTGGACCACTGCCCCGGACTCAAATAAGTATACTACAGAATGTATAATAATATAATATATAATAGACAATGTGCAACGTTTACCGCTTTTTTCTTCGCACAGGTGCAATGCTAATGCTTTATTTAATACTAGCTGTTGACCGCAGTTCCGCCCGCGTAAATGTCGGTTACATCGCATATTATTATTATTTATAAAAGAATTATTCTAAAATAAACGTAACCTAAGTTACTCCTTATTACATCAGCTACCTGCCAATAAGAGTCCTATCAAAATCGGTCCAGCCATTTCAGAGATTAGCCGGAACAAACAGACAGACAAAAATTGAAAAAAATGTTATTTTGGTGTATGTATATATTCATATAGTTGTAGTAAAAAACGGTTTTTCAATATTACAAACAGATACTCCAATTTTATTATACCTATGTATACATAGATCAGCATTGCACCCGTGCGAAGCCGGGGCGGGTCACTAGTATAATATAAAACAAAACACAATCACATAAATACAACGATTGACTAGTATTTGGGATTTGACTAAAAGGTATCTTAAAAATGAGGTGATCGATTTAACCCGTTCTTACTTTATTAGTACAAAATATAAGAATAATACATTCATGTAAGTACCTACCTTTAATATTGGTGAATTGGTTTAGCCGTGATAGTGGAACAAACTCTTTCAACATCATCATCATCATCATATCAGCTGAAAGACGTCCACTGCTGGACATAGGCCTAACCTAAAGTTCGCCACCTTTGCCGAACTAACTCTTTGCTTTTATAAAATTCGTATGATACTTATCTAAGAAATAAACAACATGCCACCATTCAAGCCCATAAAACACTTCGGCTTATGTGTTTATTACCTGAAGGGGGATTTATGAACGTTTACTTTTTAGAATCCAGTTTTCCCCCCTAAGGGGGATTATCTAGGGGGGATTTCTACTCTTTTTTTTCATTCCATTTTTTCTCCTACAGGTGGATTTCAAGGGGGATAAGTGGAATAGTATATTTTTCAATTCCAGTATTCCCCTTAAGGGGGATTCCTAAGGGGGATTTCTAGACTCTTGTAATTGGATTCCAGTTTTCTCCCTTAGGGGGGATTTTCAGGAGGGATTTGTGGAATAAGCCTTTTTTAAATACTCTCTATTACAGTATTAACGTCAGTTTCCGATAATTGAAAGTTGTCCAACAAATATTGTCTGAGGTCTGAATTACTTTTCCCTCTTATTATTTGATCACAAAGATCGCGTCGAACACAAACTCAATTCTTAATTCACTCATTGTTAGATAATATATATGTTTTTGACTGTTAATTGTTATTGAAAAGAAGTATCTGAACACTTTGATGAATAGTATGCTGAAAACACGGGTATATAAAGGACCAATATTTTGGTGCCTTGTGCAAAAACCATGGGACAATTGATTATGATAGTTCTCATCGAAATAGTGTAAATAGTACTGATTGTAATAAATTACCACAACAGATAAATAGAACTTCCGCAGCAATATAGTTTATCATACTTGTGGTTAAGGTGATCACCGCTAACAAAAGTGCCATGGGAAGATTCTTGTATTCTATTAATTTGTTTGCTTATATCATAGAAAGGAAAAAAAAAACAAGATAGATATCAAAATATAATATTTCATAATAAAAAAGAAGAACCGTAACTTTCGGGGATTTTTTTTATTTTCCCTCGATTGACATATTGCTTATAAATCACCTCTTGCGCAAAAAACGCGCAAGTTTTTTTTAATCCTCATATTACTGAATATGTAAGGTCTCTAATAGAGTGATTAACTTGACACCGGCAGCCTTCGGCAACAAGGAAAACTCCAATTGAAATAAACAAAAACGAAATTTTCTTTACTTCACTAAATTTCTTTTTTAAATACAACAATATTTTTTTTACAAAAACTGAACGTGGTTGTAAATTGTACATTCTAAGCTATTTATTGATGTATAACACTAACATACTTCCTTAAAAAACTTACGAATAATTTTGTGTTGAACTTCCTTAACGGTAATTTAATTGGCATGAAAATATTTATGCCCAATGTTTGAGGTTTATTTTATATACGTAAAACTAAGTTATTTAATTTTTTTTTGTAATTAATTCGTAAGTTCCATCCTTTGAGAGTATAAAACCATAAAGGGATGGATTTACGACTTTCGTCAAAACCATTTTTGAGATGGAAAATACTGTTTGGTCCCATAATGCGCCGTCCGTTCGTCACTGCGGCTGTCGCGACTGTCTGCACGCCGAGTGCATGCCGAGATCGAGGCGCGTAGGCATAGCTCGCGCTTCGTCCGTTTGCATGAAGTTGGAATACTGTATAATATTACCGTGATTTAGGCTACTTCGCAGTTTTATTGAAATGAAACAAATACCGCCAGGCGCGCTCCTGCTTCCTGATAGGTTGCGCCGGCGACTCGGCGACCCGAGGCGCGGCTGCGGTGTGCGTGTGCCTCAGGTGTGTGCGTGCGGGGGCAAGGTCAGGCTGCAAATTTTTATTTTCAATCAGTTACGAATTTCACTACTTTCAAGTGTGACGTAAAATTCATCTCTCCGTAGACTTTCAAACCGTGACGCTCGTGGTTGGATTCAGTGACCACAGAGTAGTAAGCCGTACAGAGGCAAAGCTTCCTAAGAAAGTGCAGAATTGTTAGGGTTGTCACAATAGGTTAATACAAACAAAAAATTTGTTAAATAGTTTATATATGGAGTTATTCCGGTCCGATCCCCCAAATTTGATTCCCTAGGGTTATAATTATTCTTTAATTCCGTTTTGATTCCCTGCAAATTTAGTCATTTCGGTCTGATCCACTCAGTTTTTTTGATAGGTAAGTACATTCAAGAGAAAAGCAGTTTATGTAACAAGTAATAAAAAAACATAAGTTGTACAGTCTCTGCTTACCCCATTAATGGAAGGCAGGCGTAAAGTTATTGTATATATTTTCTCGAAAATCTGTCAAAGATAACTTGAAGATACGACTGGAATAAATTATTTAAATATATTTAAGTTTTGTTTCTAATCTCCTACGTGATCAGAACTGAATAGAAAATAACAAAAAGTGAAGCGATCCCCTGTGTATGAGATTCAGGGGATCAGACCGGAATACACTGACGGACTCATAAATTGCATCAAAGTAATAGACGACTTTGAAATAAATATTTTAACCAAGTATGCAAACTTTCTATACAGATTAAAATTGAAATCTCTAGATTGTTTCGTGAACTTTAAAACAGCGTAGGGTCATCCTTAAGTTTAAGTTTGTGTACTGGAAAGGACCTCAAGACGTTTTTGAAGAAAAAACAGAAATTTAAGGAAAATTGGTTTAATAAAAAAAATGGTTTTAACAATAGACACAAACTTTATGCAAGGGTTTATTTATGTTTTAATAAGGTGTATTACCTCCACGTGCCCTTATTACGGATTCTAATCGGTTCCGCATAGATTTTATTAGGGTTATTAAAAGATCTTGTGGAATATTGTCCCATTCTTCTGAAAGTGCTGTTCTCAGTGCTGCCACTGTCGTGGGCACAGGATTTTTCGCATATACAGCTCTTTTTAAATTGTCCCAAACATGCTCAATGGGATTAAGATCCGGGCTGCGTGCTGGCCAATTCATTGTACGTATCCTAACAATATTGCGAAGACGCAATATTGTCGAACTTGTGCAGCAGCGTGCGGCCGGGCATTATCCTGCATTAAAGTAAAATTTTCGCCTATGAATCCCATGTAAGGCACCACGTGATCTTCTAAGATCTCTGTTATGTAGCGATGTGCAGTCAAACCCCCTCTATTACCGTTTTGACGGACCATGTCTATGAACACAAGTTCTGTTCACCCGTTCATCGATATGCCACCCCAGACCATACACGAACTGCCTCCAAAAGGAACACGCTCCTCAATGCAACTTTGAGCATATCGCTCTCCACGTCGACGATAGACTTTTCTGTGACCATCTGCACAATATCATGTTCTACACTCGTCCGTGAACAAAAAATACGGAGGCTCATTGCTCTTCTGTCCAATTTAAGTGATCCCGCGCAAATCTTAAGCGAGCTTGTCTGTGAGCTACAGACAACTTTGGACCATTTGCTGGTCTAAAAGGGGTGATATCCGCTTCCTTTAACCTTCTTCCTGTTGTTCGTGCACTCACATTTACTCCACGCACTTCATTAAGCTCTGTTTTGATGTTAACTGACGTGAGGAAACGATTTCGCAGGGAAGTTGTAACAATAAATCGGTCATCACGACCGGTGGTTGCTCGAGTCCTGACTGTACCACGTCTCCTTCTGTAAGAACCTGTCTCCACAAACCTTCTGTATAATCTAGAAACCGTAGACTGGTTTAAATTTAAATTTCTACCAATCGTTCGTTGAACCAAGCCCTCCCGCACCAGTGCTACAATTTGAGCCGCTTGTTCGGACGAAGTATTCGTATTATGGTTCAAAAACTCTAGATGAGTTAAAAAACTAACCCAACAATTCTGCTGGTAACAATAATTCAATTGACAAAAGATAAAAAAATCAATGCGAATCAATATAAAACTTTGCTTTAATTTTCTTTTACCGGCTATATTCATTTGTTTTACGGCAGTTCTATTTTTAAATTTTGCTTTTTTTTAAGATTAAGAGCCAGTCTCTCCATATTTATATAATTTAATCTAAAGAGTTTGCATACTTATTAAAAAAAAACATTTCAAAGTAATCCTGAACTTTGATGCAGTTTATGAGTCCGTCAGTTTATATAATGTACTGATTTTGATATCTCATTTAAACGAATAGGATTAACATGGTGAATAGTAAAACATCTGTCGTTTTGCCTTTTTAGGTAGCTAAATTCGATATATTTTAGTGTTTTAGGCTGAAATGAAATATATGTTTATTCATTTAAGTTAATTAAATTAACACTTATGAACGTCAAAGTTTACAAAATGTCAGCAAATTTACCTACAGCCAGTTCGCTGACGAAGTAGAGCCATGAGAAGAACTGGCAAGAAACTCAGGCCACTCTTTTTAATCGCCAGGTTATTACAATTTTTGTAAGTTACAGTTTCAAGTAACATGCAAAGTGACGCAGGCAATACACTTAACTCTATAGATACTTAATTACTTACAGCTTTCTATGTTGTAAAGAAAAATTAAAAAGTAAAATGTGTGCTTTACAGGCTGCCTCAATTTGCATATTGCTACAAAAGGTAAAGGCAACATGTGAACTGTGATAAATGTTTCTATGTAGATATTATATAAACTGTTAATTTTTGGTATAAGTATAAAGTAAGATGAACTTAATTTACCACAGGAGTTCAAATTGTACCTCTATTTCACAAATCACAAAGTAAAAAAATTTAACAATACATACTAAGTATACAATTTCAACAAAACAATACAAAATGTGTACTTAACTGTTCAAATATGGCTCCGGCATCATGTCATTTAAAATTAATACAAAAAAAAATCATTTTATAAATTATGTCAAAATGTATCAATAAATTAATGTCAAAAAATTATTTGATAAAGTCATTCATAATAATCATAAAAAATGTCATTCATACAATAATTAACAAAAATATGTCCTTAAAAGTATAATGTCATTAAAATTAATTTACTCCTTCGTCAAGCGAGCATCCCATGACTTTAATATGACTGATAATATTATAAAAGTTTTGTTGCCAATGTGATTTTATAAACATTGTCATTCGTGTATTTTTCAATTAAGTAGGTACAAACCTAAACCTACCTACAAACTTTGAAAGAATTTGATGAAACTGTTAAAATATGAAGGTAAGTTCACTGAGGTAAACTTATAACGCGTTAAAATAAACAATAATTCTTAAATATTGATATGAAAAGTTTAATTAAAGTTAAATAATGTTAATTATTTAACTTTAATTAAACTTTTCATGAATATAAATATTAACATATTTATTATAGTTTCAACCATTAAAATTAACCGATAAAATAATTAACAATTAACTTTAACGTGCACGTACGTAGCACTGACCGAGAGAAAGAAAATTTATCGTAGTATCAGATTTGCGTGTTATTTAAAGCAAAGTTTTAAATTGATTCGCATTGATTTTTTTATCTTTTGTCAATTGAATTATTGTTACCAGCAGAATTGTTGGGTTAGTTTTTTAACTCATCGAGAGTTTTTGATCCATAAAATGGATACTTCGTCCGAACAAGCGGCTCAAATTGTAGCACTGGTGCGGGAGGGCTTGGATCAACGAACGATTGGTAGAAATTTAAATTTAAACCAGTCTACGGTTTCTAGAATATATAGAAGGTTTGTGGAGACAGGTTCTTACAGAAGGAGACGTGGTACAGGCAGGACTCGAGCAACCACCGGTCGTGATGACCGATTTATTGTTACGACTTCCCTGCGAAATCGTTTCCTCATGTCAGTTAACATCAAAACAGAGCTTAATGAAGTGCGTGGAGTAAATGAGAGTACACGAACAATAAGAAGAAGGTTAAAGGAAGCAGATATCACCCCTTTTAGACCAGCAAATGGTCCAAAGTTGTCTGTAGCTCACAGACAAGCTCGCTTAAGATTTGCACGTGATCAACTAAATTGGACAGAAGAGCAATGGGCCTCCGTATTGTTCATGGACGAGTGTAGGACATGTTTATATGGTGCAGATGGTCGCAGAAGAGTCTATCATCGACGTGGGGAGCGATATGCTCAAAGTTGCATTGAGGAGCGTGTTCCTTTTGGAGGCGGTTCGTGTATGGTCTGGGGTGGCGTATCGATGAACGGGCGAACAGAACTTGTGTTCATAGACATGGTCCGTCAAAACGGTAATAGAGGGGATTTGACTGCACATCGCTACATTACAGAAATCTTAGAAGATCACGTGGTGCCTTACATGGGATTCATAGGCGAAAATTTTACTTTAATGCAGGATAATTCACGCTGCTGCACAAGTTCGACAATATTGCGAAGACGTTGGGATACGTACAGCGATTTGTCTTACAGCGCGTAAAACATAATCACCAACGCCGTGCTGAACTCTGCGTGCAAAGAGGAAGTG
Organism: Parascotia fuliginaria; assembly: GCA_963082885.1. Lineage (NCBI taxonomy): Eukaryota > Metazoa > Arthropoda > Insecta > Lepidoptera > Erebidae > Parascotia > Parascotia fuliginaria. The sequence goes on from OY720175.1 coordinate 7,604,411, forward strand.
ATCACCTCCTCTTTGCACGCAGTTTTAACATCTTCTCAAGTACATCTAGGTAAGCACATAACAACATAAAGTAGGTACTTAGATACAAATTATTTCTTACTTTCATTAGGTAGGTACCTAGGTACCTACGTTATCGAATAATCCTTACGCGCGCTATCTTTATTCTATTACTGTCTAATACGTCTAGTAGGTACCTACCTGTCTAGCTTACAACTGAATTAAATTTAATCTAATCTAAGTAATTATTTCTGTTTAAGATAGTTCAAGAAAAACAACCAATTATTAGAGCAACAAACTAACGCAACAAATTCATAACATAAAACTTTATTTCGATAATAATAATAAAAACTCTCTTAACGTCTAACTAGTAAATAAGTACCTAAGTGTGTAAAATATCAATAATAGGTAGGTACTAGGTAGGTACCTATTAAATCTACCAGCTACGCTCTTATTATTACTGATAAAAGTATCCCCTAGTTAGTTACGTTTTAACACTCGATATGATCTTCTAAATGTTCTAACAACACACATAATTACATTATTTTTCTCTAATACCTACATCGTTATGTTGGTTACAAAACACAGTTACCTACCATGGCGACCGAAAGTAGTAATTGGGTAGGTAGGTACTGATCTTTTATTAATACTTACACCAAATTAATATGTAAATAATAATAAAAGCCCTGTAGAATCCCACAAACTGGATGTACTTAGTAATTTTAAATATCTTCTAAAGTACACTTAATATATAATACCTACCTAACAACACAATACCCACATGCTTACTTAATTAACATTGCTATCGAATTGTTCGTTGTCTTACTTAAGTAGTTATGTTTATAATAACGAAAAAAATTATTACTGCGCTGTCTAACCTGCAACTAAATACCCTACATATTTGCGCACAAAACTCAGGTAAATACGTACTCAGTGCACCCATTATTGCACAAGCACTGACAAAGTAATAAATTTAATAATACATCAAATTCATTATACATAAGAGCCATTTCACGTCTTTATGCGAAATTTTAAGTTTTTGAGCGCCTAATTTACCATATTAGATAATTCTTTGTAACTGTTAAATACATGGAAAAGAAAGTCCAATTGTTCGTATTGTTCTTTAATAGAACACATTTACAAAATCGCCTTTACTTGCTTTGTGGTGATCAATCTCCCACATCTAGTTTACAGAAAAATCCTTGCAGAGTCAATTTCGGAGTCCTAAATCTCACATTAATATGAATATATTTGACTAAATTAGATACAATAAACATTAGTTATATACTTTCCTTGATTAATAATAGAATAAATTTTTAATTATTAATAATTTTAATTGACTTTTAAACTTTCGCGTTGCATGATTTAATAGAACTAAATATACGGGAATTCACGCGATCATGCATTAGGTATTTACATACCTTATTTTGCTTGACGTTTCGACCAGGTTGCACCGGCCGTGGTCACAAGCAGACTGATGTGGCGATGTCACGGCTCCGTATGCGAAGTAGATTCTAGATCTACCCTCACATTTTTGTCTTTCCACGTAGTATCACAAAACACACTGACAGTGTCCTTATTCTGTATGCCGTCCGTATTCCGAGCGTTAACCGACTGCGCAAAGCGAGGTTGTGTAATTTGAATCACTGGATTCCACGTAGCCGAGAGCTTAAAGCCGTCTTCCCTATTGAAGTTTGTATGTTTCTTAATTTCAATAGCTTCTCGTACCACCCGAGAGTAGTAGGTACGATCAGTGGAGAGGACTTGCGTATGATGAAATTCAATCCAATGATTGGTGTCCGTTTGCAGAATATGTTCGGCAATCGCTGATTTGCTGGTCTGTCGATTCTTTACAGCGGCGATATGTTCTTTGACCCTTTCAGCAATAGTCCGCTTAGTCTGGCCTATGTACGAACTACCGCAGCTGCAGCTGATCTTATAAACGCCCGGAGTTTGTAGGGGCAAAACATCCTTTGGCGTGCCTACCATGCTGTTTACTTTGGCCCCAGGTGTAAAGACTGTGCTGATGCTGTATTGTTTGAGCAGGTCTCCTATCTTATCAGTCACACCTTTAATGTAGGGCAAAAAGGCAGGTTGCCGGTTGACCTCTGGACGTTTATCCCTTTTTGTTGGTTGCTTCCGTCGCCTGTTCACTTTATATCCATTTTGACTAAGTACCTCCTGAACATGATCGAGTTCTTGCTCTAAATGCTCAGGGTCACACAGATCGTAGGCTCTGTTCTTCAATGAAGTCGTAACGGACTGCAAGTGACGAGGGTGGTGATGCGACGTAGCATGTAGGTATCTGTCCGTGTGTGTTGGTTTGCGGTAGACACAGTGTGATAAGGACCCATCAGTTCTCACGCTCAATTGAAAGACAAAAATGTGAGGGTAGATCTAGAATCTACTTCGCATACGGAGCCGTGACATCGCCACATCAGTCTGCTTGTGACCACGGCCGGTGTAACCTGGTCGAAACGTCAAGCAAAATAAGGTATGTAAATACCTAATGCATGATCGCGTGAATTCCCGTATATTTAGTTCTATTAAATTTTAATTGATGATTAAAGAAAAGACATACCAATTTTTACGTTTTATGTTGCAACTTTATTGCAGGTTCTCGTTTAAACAAAGCGAATTACTATAAAAAATATATATCAACATACTCTTTGTTCTATAAAGAACCTTATTTTTTCAATTTTATTGAAATTCACTTCATTTAGTTAGATATAAAATGATTGCTAACCTCACTCTAAATGACTTGAAATGACTATAAATTGCGATGCAGAAGCCGGCGGCCATTAGTACGGCGAGAAGCCGCTTCGAAGCAGGGTCTATGTAATTTTTTTCCGCATTCTAATTACGAAAATATACGAAATAAACGCAATAATATACTGCGACCAAAACTTCTTGGGATATCCCTCAAATGCACTAATTTTGAAACGCACTAAATAATGTATCTTACATGGTACTGTTACTAACATAGATAATTGTTACAAACACATGGTTATGGGTGCTTTTCCGACATAAACGTTATTTCATTTATTTATTATTATTTTTATTGGTGACCTCTAAAATAAAGTCTTATAGGTTTAAGATAAAACTTTTTTGAAGTTGTTTTAACGTGTCTGTCACTATGTCTGCCAGCCCGTGTGATTTGAAAAGATCGAATAACTTTTTTACCCGTCAGAAACCCGCTTTGTAATTTTGAGAAGCTGCCTCATTGCACGTAGCCCACCGTGAAGTACAGCCAGTGGCAGCATCACAAGCGTACATTCCAGCAACTTAGCACCAATCCGGTCTATGAGACCACTGAACGGCGTCAGAGAATATAAAATAATGTTTATGTTTAACAGTAAAAATTTTACTAGGTATTGTAATTTGCTAATTTTACTAATATATAAGGGTTATTTAACTTATTTATTAGGTATATTAATTTTAGCTAATGAGTTCATTGAAATTAATTGGGCTTAGTAAAAAAACTACACATGGTCAACGGCATCAAGAAGCTCTACTAGAAGATAGGAACTGCTGATTTTATATAACGGTCTATGCTATGTATTTGACTGGCCTAGTGGTAAGTGACTTTGACTGCTAAGCCGGAGGTCGTGGGTTTGATTCCCACCCAGGACAAACCTTTGTGTGATGAGCATGATTGTTTGTTCTGTGTCTGGGTGTAATTTATCTATAATATGTATGTATTTACAAAAAAAAATGTATATAAGTAGTATATCAGTGGATTAGTACCCATAACACAAGCAAATATAATTGCTTAATTTTGGACTAGAGGGCGCTGTGTGAATATGATAAAAAATTATGTGTGTGAGTACCACCCACACTCATAATTGTACTTCATAATAAAAAAAACAGGAAAACTAAATATTCTTGTTACAAATATAATAAATATTGAGAGCCTTGAGTGCCTTGTTGTAGGAGCTGTTCGACCGCTCAAGAATAAAAAAACTTTGAGGAGCAATTTTTATTGCATTTTGTAATAACGATATATATTTTTGATAATTTTACAAGAGTTTCTAATGGCAAGTTTGATAAAGGCAAATTTGAGTCATGAAATGATATTTGTTTTTTTTTAATTCTAGGATGAATCTAAAAAATCATGTTTACTTTGAGTGTTCTAAATGTAATCAAACAATGTCTTTCAATCGGTTTGTGGTTTATGAAACGGATATATATATATATATAATTAAAACTCCGTTTAAGTACAAGTAGCACTATTAGTTAATTACTTGCAAATTCTTAGGATGGAAATCCTGGTCCGTGAAAACGGCATCACCAATGATGTAAGTCAAATTGACGTCACCGATGGCGGGTTAATTGTTATTTTTTTCATTTTACTAGTTTAGAATAAACTGTTCTTATTCACTGAGATGAGTAAATTTAATAAACTGCCATATTATTATATTTACGCACATCTGCACGATGCTGCCATCTATTACCTAAATTTGAACTAATCGAACAAGAAAATTCTGTGAACTGGCTCTTAAGGACGCGTTCTCAAAAATCATAGGTATCGAATCGCACCAATACATAAACAAATTTCACACACACATACATAGGTCAGCCTAACTAAGGCGATTATATGAAAATAAACTCACGTTGATACTTTAGAAATAAATTTTTATTTTGTTTAATTGGAATGACTTGTATTTGAAATTTCTAATTATGTTTTTTATTTTGTACTTAGAATTAGTTTTGGTGGGCATGGAGTCACACATTGCGTGAATGGACATTTGCGAGAAAGACACTCGCGCGAAACTTTTGCGTTGAACTTTGCTGTTTTTGAACCTATTGTTTTCAAAATCGATATCTGAGTGTCCCAGCGATGACCAAACAAGAATTTTAAGTCAAATTTAATTAAAGCAGTCGCCATTTTGAACTTCGTTGTCTTTGAACCGATTGTTTTCAAAATCGATATCTGAGTGTCCCAGCGATGACTGAACACGAATCTTTAGTAAAATTTAATTAAAACAGCCGCCTTTTTGAACTTTGCTGTTATAGAACCAATTTCATTCAAAATCGATATCTGAGTGTCCTAGCGATGACCAAACACAAATCTCAAGTCAAATATAAATAAAGCAGTCGCCATTTTGAACTTTGTTGTTTTTAAACCGATTGCTTTCAAAATCGATATCTGAGTGGCCCAGCGATGACTGAACACGAATCTTTAGTCAAAATGAATGGATCAGCCCCCACTTTGAACTTTGCAATTTTTTAACTGTTTGCTTTCAAAATGTATTTAGTGAGTATCCCAGCGATTTTAAAAGCAATCTGTTTAAAAACAGCCAAGCCCAAAATGGCGGTTGCTTTAATTAAATTTGACTTAAGATTCGTGTTTGGTTATCGCAAGGACACAGAAATATCAATTTTGAAAGAAATCGGTTCTCTAACCACAAGGTTCAAATTACTAGCTGCTTTTATTAAATTCGGCTTAAGATTTGTGTTCAGTTATCGCTGGGACACTCAGATGACGATTTTGAAAGCAATCGGTTCAAAAACAGCAAAAGTTAAAAATGGCGGCTGCTTCAACAAAATTTGACTTAAGATTCTTGTTTGGTCTTCGCTGGGACAGTCAGATATCGATTTTGTAAGCCATATGTTCAAAAACAGCGAAGTTCAAAATGGCGGCTGCTTTTATTAAATTTGACTTAAGATTTATGTTCGGTCATCGCTGGGACACTCAGGTATCGATTTTGAAATCAATAGGTACAAAAACAGCAAAGTTCAAAATGGCGGCTGCTTTTATTAAATTTGACTTAAAATTCGTGTTCGGTCATCGCTGGGACACTCGGGTATCGTTTTTGAAAGCAATAGGTACAAAATCAGCAAAGTTCAAAATGGCGGCTGCTTTTATTAAATTTGACTTAAGAATCTTGTTTTATCATATTTCACGCAAATGTTTTCGTGCCAATTTCTTTCTCGCAAATGTCCATTCACGCAAAAGTCTTTCGCGCAATGCGCAAATGTCTTTTGCGCAAGTGGATTCGCGTAAGTGTCCTGATACCACTTCGGTGACTTCTACTGGAACTAGCTGATTAGAAGAGCTGGGTATAACGATTATGGGCTCGTTAGGTTAATTATGATGAGACCTTACCACCGGACATGATGGAGTGACCAGAAGGCACATTCAGCTTTACTAATCAGCTACTTCCAATAGCAGTCACTGAAGTAAACTTTCAGGACACTAACATGTCCGGTGGTAAGGTCTCATTATAACTAATAAAACGAGCGTATACTCGGTACACCCAGCTCTACTAATCAGCTAGTTCCAGTAGCAGTTACTGAAGTAGACCTTCAGGTCACTCCATCTTGTCCGGTGGTAAGGTCTCATCATACCTAACAAAACGAGCCCATACTCGGTATGCCTAGCTCTACTCTTTAGCTAGTTTCAGTAGCAGTCACCGAAGTAGACCTTCAGGTCACTTCATCATGTTCGGTGGTAAGGTCTCATCATACCTAACAAAACGAGCCCATACTCGGTATGCCTAGCTCTACTCGTTAGCTAGTTCCAGTAGCAGTCACCGAAGTAGACCTTCAGGTCACTTCATCATGTTTGGTGGTAAGGTCTCATCATAACTAACAAAACGAGCCCATACTCGGTACACCTAGCTCTACTCGTTAGCTAGTCCCAATAGCAGTCACCGAAGTAGACATTCAGATTTCTCAGCATGTCCGAAACGCAACTAATAATAATAGCTACTTAGGTACTTATAGCAAAAACAATAATACCTTGGCAACTATTTCGTATAAAATGCTTGCAACTCTTGTAAGTATCAAATCTAGTATTGTCAACTACATTGTGTTTATACAACGAAATTTACGAGTCGAGCAGCTTCCGATAAGCGACACAGGTCCACTCACGACGGGCGCCGAGCGCGGACTATTCTTGTTCACAAAGCTCTGTTCAATGCGATGAAAACAACTACCAAACAAAATAAGTCTTATTACAATGCATCAAGATTCACGCTGCATAGCAAAATGTATGGAAAACGACGATATTATTTTTTATTGATTTTCGTGTTAATTTGTAAAATATTGAAAAAAATAGTCTGATATTTTATGAATTGAAGATATTTGCTAACTTTTGGTACTTTTAAATTTAGAATATTTTGAATATAATAAGAAAAACACAGGTCTCGAAATCAACACGATTTCGTTCGGTTTTTACTACATTAAAAATGAATATTATTACGAAAAAAACCGGTCCCGTCACAAGATAAAGAACCATTCTATTTGTAGTATCTGCTAGATATGTAAAATTGTTTATTGTTTTGGCGCAAAGTGAACCGAAAAATGGGTTATTTTTGATAGAATTGTAAACGCGTCCTTAAGACGGGCAGTAAGTACCTACTTACATGCCTGTAATAAGTATTAAGTGTACAAGAAATTATTAGCACAAATAATCTATCATGATCGGAATTGCATGTAGGTAAGTAGGTAGGTACAATAAAATAAGCTAATAATATGAGTACCTAATACGTCTCTCCTGCCTGCTACCTCGGTCGCCTAGTCATCAATAACACTAAGTTAATGGGAATAGAAAGGTAGGTACCGAAATTGTCAGGGCAGTACGGCTGCTTATCACATTACTTATTCCGTGATTAATTCTTACTGGAAAAACAGTTGTTCACGTTGCACCGTAGTTATACACGTGCGTTCTGTGTAGAGATATTGATTGAACCCATGGCACGACACGGCTCAGTCGGTAGAGCATATGACTCTTATTCTCGGAGTCGTAGGTTCGAGCCCACGTTAGGCACAAATCCCTTTTTGGATGTCGATTTAAAAATTCCAACAAATGTGTACAATTTTATTACCATTGTACACACTAAACATTTTGGCATATTGAACCGTATGAAGTAAGCCCGTCATGACTGCTGTTGAGGAATTCCCTCGACTGTCTATGGCCACCTGTAATGGCACTTATAACCCATATGGGTGCCAATTTCTCATCATTAGAAATGAATTAAGTTCAAACACCAAGTAATTGCTGTAAACTAGTAAAAACTGTGTCTCGGCAACCAGCGTCTTCTCCCAATTATTTGCTTAACTTATGTCATCAATTTAGAACAAACCTAAAATATGTGAACAAAAAAAATTAAAAAAAGAAAAAAATATGTAGAAAATATTAATAAATGAACTTAATTACATCATTATTTTATTACTTGTATGTTTGCGAGCTATTGTGGGTGTGTGTGTGTGTGTGTGTGTGTGTGTGTGTGAGTGAGTGCGCGCGTGTGTGTGTGTGTGTGTATGTTTGTGTGTGTGTGTGTGTGTGTCTGTGTGTGTGTGTGCGTGTGCGTGTGCGTGTGCGCGTGCGTGTGCGTGTGCGTGTGCGTGAGCGTGTGTGTGTGTGTGTGTTTGTGTGTGTGTATGTGAGTGTATGTGTGTCAGTGAGTGTGTTGTGTGTGCGTTGCTGTGTGCATGCGGGTTAGTGTATGTGTGTGTATATACGCTTGGGTGTATAAATACTGTACCTATACATATTCTATATTCTTTGTACCAAACTTTCAACACTCTCATTCTAATGTTTTAAGCCAGGTAAGTATAACATTTTGAATTTATTATTTACTTTGTTGTACAGGTGTGGAGCTATTGCATCAAAATTATTTTCAGTAAATTTGCTACGGACTCGAGGCACCGGGCAGCGGTCTACTCTTTTATTCGTGGCAGGTAGGTACGGAACTATGCGTTATCTTCTTGTAACTTGATATATATAAAGCTTTCTTACAGAGAGGACTTGAGCTTTTTCATATACATTCAACTTACACACTTTTGCCATTTAGTATGCGATATTAGGTATCTCAACCTTAAATCATTACAACCGACATTATTTCACCTCCGAAAACGTGACCTCAATCGAAAAATGTAACAATTAAGAGAAGATGTGGGGCGCACCCTTTAAACTGGTATTTTCCTGTGGGTTTTCCCAATGAGTGATTTTGTCGGTGACAACACGACAAAGCTAACAACTCACCCCACCAATGATGTGAACTTCCAACTCAATAACTTCATTAAACACAAAACAACCAAATAATGTTTGTTCTATTTTCATCTTCATAATAATATCTAATGATAGATACCTTGAATGTTGTTTAATTGTCAATTTAGCAGTGGCGAAGCGTCCATATAACACGATTCCTGCCGGATTCCCTTTTAAAATATGTCCCGACCACCTTATACCTATCACTGCTTGCGTGTCTACTCAAAGACTAACTGGTCTTCCGAAACTCAAAATATTTTAGTCCCATCGACTTCCCTCCTCGGAAAAGTGACTCTTCGCTACTGCAATTTAGAATTTATTTCTGTTATCCTAAATTACATTTAATTGTACATATATCCATCTAATGCTCCAACAGCAAAACCTCTAGGCAAAAATACAGAATTTATATCCAGATATAGGAACCAGCATTAAAATAACTAATAGTGGTTACGATCATTATCACTTCGTTGAAAATATGGCATGAATAAACAGATACTTCAGATTGAACCTAACCTAAATTTCTTTAAACCAGAAGGCTCTTACCTCATCGTAGCACGCCACTGTGAGTCTCTTGCTACAAGTAGGTACTCTCTGCAACGTCTGTTAGACGTAACATTTTTAATAAAGATCTAAATAAACATATTTTTTATTAAACTATAAAGAATAACACAATAACCCTGAATAAGACTATCAACGATTGTTTTAATACTAAACATTAGAGACGCTTTAATCTTATATATATAAAATCGAAAGGTCACTCACTCACTGACTCACCAATCACGATATGTCAGAAACTACAAGTACTACGGGTGTCAAATTATCCATAAGGATTCCTTTTAGAACGTAGCTCACTAAGACGGGATTTTGCGAAATTCATTCCCTAAGGGTGTAAAAAGGGGTGGCAGAGTTTGTATGAAACTTCTATAGAATGCTATATTTTTAAAGAATAAAATAAATGAAATCTCAGATTTAATGCCGGATCCACAAGCTTGCCCTTTGGCACAAACTATAAACATAAACAAATGCTTAAATATATTAGGTGGTCCAAACAGCGATATCTACACGTTTACGAGCGTAATGTGTTGTGTGTTTTGAAGTAACAAGAATGTCGGCAGTCCAGCTGTTGTCAGCTATAACATGTAGTTTAGCTTACTTTTATTATAAAAAAAAACTAAACGAAAAGAGAGAAAATAAAAGGAAATGAAAGATTCGGCAAAAAATGATGGTGGATCATTCAAATTCATAGAAACCTTACAAGGTATGTTTTTTTTTATGATACTCATTTTTATTAACTGAAATTCTATACGTAGGTATACCTAAACTCTATTAATATGACTTCGACAAGTATACTTACAATAAAAACAATCTTCACGCGTCTTTTTTTGGCAAGCGTGTTGATCGAAAAGCACGAAAAAATATACCGACGGTGGAAAGGAATAACTTCTAAAGTGCCATTTTGGCCAAAATGAGTTATCTAGATCTTTAGATAGGGTTTTTTTTCTGCGTCGACTGGTACTACTTTCATAGCGATCGAAGCATATTTTTGGCGTTTTAGAAGTTTTTCCTTACCGTCGCCAATACGAGCAGCATCTATTTTCAGCCTCCTAAATGACGTATTTCTGGTGATTTTGTAATAGAAGTCTGGCATTTTGAAAGTATTTTTTCTTGAAACAAATTGTTATCGAGTAAATATTATAAGCGTTTTTTCTTTTCTTCATCTGGATGTTATTTTGGATATAAGAAGTTTTTGTTTATAGCTTTTTATACAAATATCATATATGGATATTTTTTTTTATTAAGTCATAACTATTCGTAAGAAGTCCGAAGACAGCATGAGACGGACGCATTAGAAGTATTTCTTCTGAACAGCATTGAGAACATAACGATTTTTAAAAACAATATTCTTTACAAGGTTTTTAAATTAAGATCTGTTCAACATTTTTTACTTTCCAAATATGAGTTAGTAATAGTAGTAGTAGTAATAGTTAGTATAGTTATATAGTTATAGTTAGTTCTAATAAGAATATTCCCATTTATTATTTTACATGATTTACAGGAGATAAGAATTTTTTGCTGACTAACTTTAAAGTTTCTTTTTCTTAATCGCCAACTTCCTTGCGATAGAGTAAAATTAGGTACTTGCTTTATATTTGATAATTTAGATAAAATTTTAAACATATTATTCTCCAAAGACACCAATAACTTCCAATCAATAATAATAAAGTAAACCTCATTTCCCACACTTTGCCATTTGGCGCTTAAGAAGTTTTTCTTTTCCACCGTCGAATTACTATTTGTTCCAAAAGAAATTCTATCTACATACCAATTTTCATCGAAATCGTTTAAGCCGTTTAGGCGCTGAGTGGCAAAATACACACACACATACATACACAAGCTTTCAAATTTATAATATTAGTAGGATTTAAACTTACGTTTGCTTAAAATAGATCGAGATATTGTAACAGTCGTCGTCGAAGGATTACAAATTCGATGCAGAGTCAAGTCCATGTATAAACAATAGATTGTTTTATTCTTTATTCTTTAATTCTTTATTGTACACACAAAAAAATATTCACAGAATGTTTTCAAATTGTTGATGTACTTACAAAGGCGAGCTAAACTCAGTAATGAGTTTTCTACCAGCAAACCCAGAGTGTAGAGGAAAAATATTATAGTGAAAACGAGTGAAGTGTAGGTACAACAGAAATAGATAGATTGTTTTATCTTTTATCTTACTGGGAAGTAGACCTCTAAGGGGTTTAAGGAGGGCAGATAAAAGCTAATATGATGCTTAGTCCGATTGCTAAACTAAAGCTATAGGTACATAAACTCGAAGGTTTAGACGTATGAATGGATGGATGATGTATGATGTATGATGGAAGTATGGATTTTTGTTACTCAATCATGTCAAAATGGGTAAACGGATTTAAATGGGATTCGCCATAGAGACATATTATATACTGATTGTTACTGATATGATGTATGATTTCACATTCACATTTTCACGCGAACGAAGTCGCGGGCAACAGCTAGTATAATTATATATTAGGAACTTACCTTTAAATGTACATTGGTAATATCTATATTACCGCTATTAATGTCGCTTACACCCCTGTTAGGTTGACCGTACAATTCAAAAGGGGAAATCGACGTTGATAACATTTTATTACACGTCCTATACAAATGAAATTAGCGTCATTGGTTCACGTTCATTCAAAATGCTTCTCCTATATGTATGTAAAAGATAATCGTTTTCTTTGTCATCTACTAATGATCGACATTTTGAAATCGCCACATTGTTATTCTGTTAATAAAACATCGCCGTTAGTATAACGTAGTGGTGCAACCGACTATTTGTGGTACTGAGCCTTACTAGTTTTAAGATGAATGAAATATCGACCGAAAAAGCACTATTACTAGTAGGTACTAGTTTTACAGAAGATAGACGAAAAAAATAGTTTTCATACTATTGCGTTTCTTTCTTTAAACGCCAGAATTATGTCTACCAATGTCCATCTTCATGCTGATTGCAAAAACTGACTGGTAAGTAGTGTGCACCAGAAAATATACAAAATAGTTGCAAATTTCAATTAAATAATATAAACAGTTGCAAATTTTAAATGTTATCAAAGGTGCCGGCTAGTTTAAAATAAACCATGTAGTTACAAGTGAGGTATAATTATTGCAAGTACAATTATCGTTGCAGGCAATACTTAGAAATGACGTGCCAGGAAACTGCAAACGAATAGTTAAAACTTATAATCCGTAATATAGCAGTCTAACAGTTTCGTGTGGTCCGCCTTTAAGCACCGTTAAATATAGCAAACGATTGTTGTTGCAGAACTGTAAGAAAATGTTCTTTAATTATTTCGTATGCGAACAGGGTTACCAGATTTCGAAAATACATAGGATTGTCAAACTGAGATATTAATTTAATTTTTTTTAATTTTATTTCTCAAATAGTGCAAAGTACTTAGTAATTAGTAATAATACTTATATTTAGAATTAAGTACCAAATTTACATTACAAAATTAACAATAGGAACTCTACAATTACAAACACTACAACATTTTTATCTTTAACGTAAATATTCTTACAATTTTATCTTGTAAGAACCACCATTTAAAAAATTAATCAGTACTTACAATAGTATGTTTTAACATTTTATTGAAATCGCACACTCACCTGCAAAAGTTATAAAATCTCAGATATAGGTGGTAACCCTATCAGCGCAACTTAATGGTGTCTGGAAAATTATGATTACGGTAGAACGGTGACAGGTATACTTTCGTTTATAAAGACATTATATTTTAATTTAAATAGGTACTGTAAACATAGCGATGTTGCGGTTACCGGATGTCGTGGGTAACTTCTGACTTGGCATAGCACAGAATAATAATAATAATAAATAATAAATAATATGTGGACACTATCACACATCGTCATCTAGTCCCAAGCTAAGCAGAGCTTGTGTTATGGGTACTAGATAATTGAAATATAATACATATACGTACTTTTTTTTGTAAATACATACTTAATATACATAGAAAACATCCAAACTGAAGAAAAATACAAATGTTCATCACACAAATATTTGCCTTCCGCGGGAATCGAACCCACGACACCCGGCGTCGCAGTCAGTTACACTAACCACTAGACCAACGGTGCAGTCAATAATAGTCAGAATCAGCGTAAGTGGGATTCACAAGAAAGGCAGTACCCACAGTGAGTACTTTTGTGTTGTCAGGTTGCGGACGATGATGATGAGCGATGAATCGCGCAGGACGGCACATGCACGACAGCAGGACGGAGAACGTCCTGCACGCTTAGTGCACAGTACGACAACTGCACTGCTAACGCAGCAGCAATCCGACACTAAACGCCTAGTTTGAAAGACCCGTTAGTCTTCTCTCTGCGTAGGCTTAGTCTTTTAGTGGACGTCTTTAGGCTGATAAATAGATAGGAATGGGGTATAATGATGTCTTTATACAAAACTGATAGTCATTTAAATAATTTGTAATAGCGGTGTCACCGTTGCCAGTTGGAGTAGAATATCTCAGGTAAGTTTTCCAGTGCCTTATTTTGTACGAGTACACTTGATTAAGATGTTCTTTCTTAAAAGCACAAAGTGACTTTTCTTTTGTAGAATTTCACATCATGGCATGGGTCCAAACGGCTACGCGCTATGTAACTTTGTATTTAAATAACTTATATATTTTTGGTAATCTTATTGAACAGAAGGTGAAAGTCTCCACTCGAAACTTAAAACAATAAAATTATTATTTATATATAATAAAATAGGTATACGTATTTTTTATAGTACAGTCACGTCTCAATCACATATCTAACTTAGTTGATCCCGCCGAGTTATTCGGTGGAAGTGCGTGCAAATCTCCGACCAACTAAATTATTCAAAATATTTGAGCGTGTTTACAATAGTAAATGTTTGAGAAAATCCGAATCAAACTAACCCCTTTTTTTCTTGTAGCCTAATATACTTTGTCTCAACGAGCACGTGCCATTAGTCGTGATAATAACTTTTAAAAGTCTGTATCTTACCTTTATAGTGTGTCTCGTATTACTTCTTAGGTAATGTCATTGGCAGTGTCCCCACACAGTCCAAATATATAACCCGTTTTCCCACACGAATACCCAGTCTATATCATAGTCACGTAAACAAAGAGCAAAATTTGTATTCAACTACAACACTAAAACAAACTTTATAACTAGCGTGTATGTTTTCTTAATCTACAAAGCCCAAAGTGACACAAGCGACAAAAGCGCGTTATGACAGAATTGCTTCAACAAAAGGGTTGTTACATTTTATTGCGTGCAATCGGCGCCAGTAAACCTCCAGAGTACTCCAGCCAACAATTAAAGGGAGAAGATAAAGCCAACGGATTTTCACGACTCCTTCGTTTTGTATAAATATATAAAGATATCCAATTAATGTAGGTAAGTGTAACAGTATTATCACTCCTTAGATCTTTTAATAGCGCTGTGATATACACACCTATACACTTTTGGTGGAACCTCAATATATGCCGAGATAAGCACAACCCTATATGGTATTGAGATTTGCATTGGTCTGGGTGTTTCTATGTATAATATCATGTATGTATTTACAAATAATAGTATTTAAGTATGTATAATCGCATTTCTAGAACCCTTAACACAAGCTATAATATATGCTTACTTTGTCTAGATGGCGTTGTGTGTAATTGGTGTGATATTATTATTATTTCGATATATAAAATTACTACCGATATGTTACATGTGTATAACGCATAATATACAATTTTGAAAATCGGTCTTGTTCCCGAGTTACATTATTAAAATTTTAACACATACTTGCAATTTGCCGCACGGATCAAGCCGAAGGGCGCAGCTAGTTCTTAAAATAGTAGATAGATGTATTTGTCGGCAACTCGACACTCGATTTTTTACAACATGCTTATAATACTTTTTACGCTGATTCATAGACTGTCCATTTTATAAATTCATGTTACGTTAGAAATAGAGGGAATTTCAAGCGTATAGGTGTCGATTTGATAGGGCTTTGTGAAAAAATCTCCCGCTCTATATGCGGAACGCACCGCAATCTGATATGAAGCGTGCTTCACACAGTTGCGAATAGGGATGATTTATTTTTTTAAACAACATCGATTCATTCTATTTTATTCATATTTAAATAGGTAATTTACAGGTCTTTATTGACTGCGTCAGTAGCGTTATAAAAATATTTTATTGTCTGTTAAGCTGGTTTGCGACGCATAATTAGACAATTGTAGTTATGTTTGTCAATATAATAAGAGCATCTCTCTAGCTCAGATTTCTTTTTTAATGTCACACGTCGGGTAATATCTGTAAAATAGGTGTAATTTTGAGTTGATTACACTTTCAATTGTCATTTTCATTTGTCTTTTAAAATGAAGGCCAAACACCTGGTTTTTGCCCGACTGCCGAAGTTAAGAAGGGCAATGTTTTATTATATCTATTTACTAGACGCCCGCCCTCGCTTAGCTTGAGTATCAAAAGTTTTATTCGGTCTCACAACGCCTAAGCCTCAAATCTTTTCTCTTGAAAATATTAGTTTAGATAGTTCAGAAAATATTTATTTATGTACGTGGGTATGTATGTCTATTTCTTTGGCACACTCTATATCCTAAATGGCTTGATGGCTTTTAACCTATGAGGCGTCATTAGATTCGTATTGATTGTGAGAGTGACATACGGTTTATAAAATTTCAATAAAGCGTCGGACGGAAAAAAAAAGTTCTTTGTTTTCGGTTTGTTTTAGGCAAACCGGCTTTTTGTTTTTTAATAATATATTTTGCTTGATAGAAATCATAGTGTCGATAAAGTAACATAATAAAGGCATCTCTAGCGCGAATAAAATTGAATAGAATGAATGAATAGCGAGGATTGGTATTTGCACTGCGAACAGAGTTGCTTCTGCGTGAACGGTCACATGGTCGCATCCAACCGTCTCCCGCTGTCAACACGCGACACGTACAGTGTATTTCATATTTTTGTACAGAACCCATAGTTTTATATGACGAAACTACTGCTTAATACTAGGTATATTAAAATATATCTAATACTTTAAATTTTCATCATAACAAACACGTGCTTTTTACTTTCATAACCTTCCTCATAATGTAGATGTCGTTAAAAATATTATTATATTACTATTATATATTATTATACTTTACAATATTGAGTTTCCCTTTTTAACTCCAATGATAGCTAACAGTTGAGCCATCGGTCGCTCTAATAGCAAGTGATACATAATAGCTGCTTGCTTATGCTCTACCTGCCGTTAGCAACTAGTAGCTTTTAATAATATCAGTATAAAGTAATAATAAAAATTTTGTTATTTAAGATTATACCTACCTACCCTATACTTTAATAACTTGCTAAAATAGCTACAGCAATTTATTGCTATAGTTAAGAAGAAATGTTTTGCTTCTACGACTGTAGATAACGTGCACCTTTCGAGGTATCGGCAATTACATTGCACATTAGTCTCTGCCCGCAAAACACATGAACATTCAACAAAAACAAACGCGAGGATTGCCACTGAGCGGTGATAATTTGTCAGGTGCTACGTGCTCAAAGATCAAAACAGCTAATACAAAGATACGACACTTATGACGTTTTCTTTATTTTTTTCTATGCTATTCATGCCACTTGAATTACACCTATTTGATTGTATTAATTTTTAAAGCTTTCTTATTATTTTAGTGACATACATCAGTATAAGCATAAGGACAAGAATTTTAGAGATCTCCAAATTTTCGCTTTTTCAAGAAGTTTTCTTAAAACTGAAGAATAGTTTCTTATTTAAAGAGTAGATACGTTGGTACCACCGCAACACTTGAGATTCTTGTGTAGGTATGGTAAGTATTGTATGCTATAGCAAATAACTACTGCTAAATGGTAACAAGATATCGTAATTTGCCACAAAAGTATTCAATTAATAGCAGTGTATTGGTAGGCATAAAAGTGGTGTTACGTTTTCTATGGCATGCTGCGTGGGAACAATCCACACCGGTGTGGCGTGCCGTCGGCTCCGCTAACGTCTTCTTCAAGGGGGATGAAATATCTAAACGCGAGTCTCTTAATGACTCTCATTTATTTCTCTCCCGAATCTCGTACTGAACGTTCGTAATTATTGCGTTTCCAGTAGGGTTATTAAGTTTTGCTTCGGTTAAAATGAGAAATGGCCGCATTTATTTGATGTTCTACTTGATACCTTTTGCTGAAGGGCTGAAAATTTAATTTTAGATGATGTTATTATGACGTAATTATTTTAATTGTGGTACGCCGAGTAGCGGTGACATTTAAATTCTGTCGTGAAATTAAAATTTTATTATAATGTCACTTTTTGGCATCAGCCCATTTGTTCAACTACCAACGTCTTGCTCAGGGAGAATGTGAACATAGACCACGACACGACCTACTCACCTATATTTCGTGTAAGATCTGGTTTCCTCAAGATGTTTTTCCTAACAATCATGTACTTAGTACACAATGACTGAAAATTCATATTGTTTTGCCGGTTTCGAACCTCACGATACTCGTGAATAAGCTTTACAATTTATTAGTAGGTAGATGATAATGATTTGGTTTTACTCTGGTCGGTGGAATAACTGGAGATAAATTTGCTAATACCTTTGTAAATGTTGTGCCTGATATTACTTAAATTGTATAAAAAAGTTTATTTAATAAAGCCACAATAAACTCAGCACACTACATAATTATTATCATCCAGCTGACGATACATTTGGACATTTAACATAAATAAAACGACGCTTATAAAGTTGCTTAGACGATTAGTTTCAGAGAAACAAATAGCTCTAACTTAGCGAGATTAGATCGATCGAGGAGAGCATCTAATTGTCCGCCCCTAATCCGATCAACAATCTATCAGTTTCTTTTTGTGTACCTCCCCTAAACAGAATTGTTTCACCAAGTAATTGAGTTTACTTAAAATTGATGACAGATAATACCAAGGTATCGCTCATGAAATGGGGAAAGATAACAATAACATCTATTCTCCAAACGTCGCGTA
This sequence comes from Parascotia fuliginaria, assembly GCA_963082885.1. Classification (NCBI taxonomy): domain Eukaryota; kingdom Metazoa; phylum Arthropoda; class Insecta; order Lepidoptera; family Erebidae; genus Parascotia; species Parascotia fuliginaria. The sequence continues at coordinate 7,622,983 of OY720175.1, forward strand.
TTTAAAAATTACAACAATATTTTTTTAAAGAATACCTTTATATGTAATAAGATTTTTGAAACACAACTAGGTACCTACTTATTTGATCAGGATTTAGCCGCGTTCTTAACCTAGTTCTTCAAGCTTTTTGTACACATCACTTAAGCAACAATTATTCATGCTAATATAGCACACTTACTTAATCATCAAGATAAATCTGGTAGTCAAGTGACCTACAGTTTCATTTTATAATAATATTCCTGTGAATTTCGTAAATAAATAAACTGTTACTCGAAACGTTCACTTTTTTTAACAATTAATATTAGGTAGGTACCTGCTAATAATTAGCACAATTAATTATACTGTGGTTAGTAGTCAGTACCCCTGTTTTCTCGTAGTCCCAGGATTTTGTTCAGTAACATATTTATAAAATAAACCTATATTAAACCTAAATGCAATCATGCCAAAGAACAAACGAAGCTTTGGATTTTTGTTAACTATATAAATTAAGTGTGTACTTATACCGTGTTGTGAGCATAATCATATTAGTATTAGCTTGTCAGTCGTTCAAAGTTTCAAAGAGCTCTCATAATGTGCAAAAGGCTCGGGGCTAAATTGTAAACTTTGTAGAGATAACAGGGCTTCGCTAAGCCTACCGTACTAAGCTCCTCCTTCAAGCCTCCAGTGTTTACTAACCGTGTTGTTGTTTGTAAGCATTCAATATTTTATTACACCTTCGAGGTTCGGTTGGTACACAAACATAACTGTGTATGTAAAGCGTCTTATAGGGTTGGCATTCTAAGAATCTTTCAATATTTTATTAGGGCAATTCATAAGAATCATTAAACATTCGTGTATAGGTAATATATCCACCGCCCTGGATCTCAATAGCTGGCTTACTATCGGACCGAGAAGACTTATGTAGGTAAGTAATATTATGAAAAAAGTATATTTAAACTTTGAGTTTAGATTCTCATGTAGGTATACCTAACCTAATTGAGTTATTTTTTTACATTGTTTTTGGTAATGTCAAAACAATAAATAGATTTAAAAGTATTTTCAAAATTACTTACAGAGGATCTTATTATTAAAATAAATGTTGAAATTTTAGAACAGTGGCAGTTAATATATTATACAGACTCCCACCTAAATAGTTAAACTTAGCTTCTGTATACTAGTTTGCTATTTATTATACTTAGTGTGTAGGTATGTACCGACATCACGCCGCCAGTTATCCAAGGCAGTCGTGCGATTTGCGCCTGGCTCAAGCTATGCGTCGCACGGCATACACGTTGCAACCAAATTTCTTAACCACTTGTTAGTTGCTCTACTTATTTAATCTAATTATTATTCTTTTACAGAACCAAAGCCTCTTCTCTAGTAGTGCCGAAAGTTTCGGCTCGTAGGGAGAGCATGAACGTTGATGGCATCGGACGGATGAGGGCGACTCACGACCGGTCAAAGTAGTGAAACTTGAGTGAAAGAAACCTGTGGCCAGAAGTGGACGTCTTTCGTTGAAATGTTGATAAAGAATAGTTTGTTATAAATCCATGTTTCTTCAAGATGTTTTCCTTTACCATGTATCAATACCTAATGGCCAAGGAAAACTTATAAAATACAGAAGTATGATTTTAAAAGTCGTAATGGTGCTTGCCCGAGTTCAAACCTACAATCTCATAAAAACCTATAGAACCACTATTACGACTCGCAAGTGATATCAATTCATATCCATTGTAGGTATCTATATAAAAGCGTTACATTTCACCATCTACGTATTTTCAGTTGCTATAATTCAAAGTAGAGCATCTTTCTATCACCCGCACTACTCACCTCTAGTGGTCTCAACTCCAAATGCCCGAAGGCCGCCTTGAGGCACGAATGCCAAGACAAACCGAAATCTTATCAAACGCCTGCCATGTTGGTCTCGTTAATAAGCAAAACTACACACAGGGGCCGCCATAACTTACCTGAAGGCTGTTTGTGGTACCTACATATTGCTACGCCATTGGCAAACAATAGCTATAGTAGTAGTAAGTTATGAACTACTCCAGACGTTTGTGGCGCCAATTGTAAACAATGAAGATTTATTCAACGGTTTTATTATCGTACGGTAAGTCCAGTTGGTAAAGTTCATTGATTTGTCATTATTAAGACTAGGTACTCTAAAAGTATGGGTGCGAAATAATACTACTTGTTTTACCTGTTTTAAGTTCAAAATTATATTGCACTCATTATTTATGGCCAGCTACGTTACATTCCCTGTAACTATGAGCGGGCTGATATAGGCTATTATAGTTACTTACTGAGCAGAGTTTCAGATGACAACGGCTTGAAACTGAGCACAATTATGACATTACACGCCCAGAGATGGGATCTTAGCACGTCGCTGAACAATTTCACCACCAAGCCATACATTAAATTTTAGGTATATTTGTTCTACATTATCTAAATAATTAAGTTTAGTCCTCTAAATAGGTACCTATTGTTGTAACGCATTGTTATACGACTAAGTACCTAACCTGTAGGCCGTAACCGTAGTGATTTTCATTCATTTAGGTAAATAGACACACAATCATTAGCCACGTTTAAAACCTTAGAGATATAATTTTTTATCAATTAATCAAAATTTAAAATAAATATACAATAAGAAACCCATAAAGTGTCTTGTAAAAGAAAAGGGAATTAAAATATACTTTGAGGTAATTTCATCCTTGTTCTTACATTTTCCTTCAACTCATACCTTTGCGTATCATTTGAGAGTAAAAATTGGCGTTTCAACCGTCATAAATTATGTTTAACAAAGCGTAATGTTTAATTGGATGTTGAGAATTGTGACAATTCATCCCGCAGCCGACACTTTGTGCAGAAAATTTCGATTAAAACAAAATCGGGGCTAAATCCCACGGGAGCGGTTCATTTTATAGCAATTAGTTAGCTACAGGCAGTGGATTCGTCACGAGTGAATGAATACCCCTTTAGATGCAACTACTTACACGTTACGATCCGATTTTTAAATCCTTTTAATTGAGTAAATACTTTACGTAGACTGGGTATGGTATTGGGTGTGAAGGTTAGTCGGTCGTGGATTTTTCTAGACCCAGTGTCTAGAAAAATCCACGACCGACTAACCTTCAATAATTTCTGCAAAGAAGGTTCGTGTAATTATTTTATCTATATCGGTGAGGTGCGCTTTAGTCCTTGTTCTGAGGGTGCGACTGAAATTTAAAACTTACCTACTTAACACATAATTTAGTACCTACGGTATTTATTTCTTTGGGTACATAGGTTCGATATTTAGAATTATCAATAAAGTTTGTTATTTTCAGCTACAATTTTCAGCTGCTAAACTAACATATATAATTATCCTTCATTAGGCAATGACCTACAATCTATTACATTTTGAGAAGTTTTATTGCATTATAAAACCTGTGCACTACCGTGTACGTTTTGAAAACATCTTAAATCTGCTACAATGTAAATTAATAAAAAGCCAAAAGAAAGAAAAATTATAAGTAGGTAGGTAGGTACCTACAGTTAAAAAGTCGGAATACCAATCGTATAACATAAAAGTCACCGCGTTATTCTAACTTGCTCATCTAAACCGAGCCGGGGAATCGGCAACAAAACGTCTATCCAACCAACTTCAGACAATAAACAGTCGCAGATAACGGAGTTGTGGCGCTTATTGTTGAGACAAGTTCGCGGTCGAACGAGCTGACTGCTTGGAAAATAACTTGTCCTACCATCTCTCAAGTACCTATATTGTACGAATCAAGTGGGAATATTACTACTGTTGGATACAGTGCTTTTCATATGTGGGTACTTATAGTTCCTTGTTATATTTAGATACTATGTTGATTGTAATGTTTATATTTTTTGCACCGAGAGTGCATGCGACTGCTGTGCACAATTCGGGGGTGGATTCGATTTTCGCACAGGACAAATTTTGTGCGATGCGATGGATAAATATTTGTTCCGAGTCTTCTTTGTTTGGTCCCTAGTGCGGGACAAAACAAAGAAAACTTATCTACTAATTTAAAAAAGACAAGTCGTTCATTAGGAATCAAGACTCGTTCCCTAGTCTTTTCAAAATTAGATAAAAATGTAACACATTACGTATAAGAATTATAAACCTTTTTTTAGAAGGTACGTATATAGCAAGCAGCCAACTTTGTATGCAATTATACAAAGCTAAGCTCCATCTGATCAAAACTAACTAGAAAATTCGGAACCCCATCCCATTGTGGACCATCGAAAGTTCGTTAAAGTAATGTCACTCTATCTCGCCAGTCCCCTCACGAGACAAATGAGACAACATTATTTTTATTAACGAGTTAGAGAGGGAAAGAGACTACTAGATAATACCCTATAATCACAGTTTTGTTTTCCAATCGCTGCTAACGATTATTGGCGTGTTATTCGGGTGCCATTTTGAAATTGCTTTAGTGTCTACAAGTCGTTCGCAAGTACAATAAAATGTAAGGGCACAGTGATTAGTTTCGAGGTAATCGTTCACTGTGGGCGCAGACACTTTTGGTAACTAACTTTCTTCATCTTTTCCAAGATATAACATTTCAGTCCTTAGACTGGTAGACTTGGGCTTTCTCCAAGTACAGAGTTATCAAAAGTGCTTCCAAAGAGACTCTTAATACTTACTTAAAGATACAGCTTCTCTGTTATACCAAATATTTGTGCTAATCTAAGGCAGTTCCTTAAAATCATGATAACAGGTACCAACCTTTGTTTTTATTATATTACGTAATAGATTAATGGTCATCTTATCGGTCTGTCTGTTATTATCCACATATATATTTATACGGTAGTAGATCCACGCTGATTTCAGCATGAATGGGCCGGATCGTCCGGGGAAGTACTACCCTCTCATAGAAGATCGACTTAAGAGTAGTAGTATCCGTACTACTGCGTTTCGTTCGGTGAGTGAGAGTGCCGGAGGCCCAATTTTCCCCCTTTCCTCTTTCCTCACCTCCCGCATTTCCTTCCCCTAACCATAGTGGAGGCTACCATACCAGCAGTTTAAGACGATGGCTTTTGGTATAGTGGCCGCCACTTCTGGATTCCACTAACTGCTTACCATCAGGTGGGGTGGAGTCACTTTGGTGGGCTAGAATATAAAAAAAAAAAAACCAACTACAGACAAAGGCCTCTTCTTATAGGTACAGAGAAGGCATGAGCAACGCATGCTCAGACGCACAGCATGCACACGCAATGCATGATTTCAGACTTTTTTTATTATAAGTTCAGGTTCCCTCACGTTGTCCTTTACTTTAATCAGTAATGTTAAGATAAATTTCGAAACAGAGTTGGAAAGGTCACATTGGTATTTGCTCGGTATTGAACCCCCGACCTCGTGTTTACGAAGTTGGTGCCTTCACCACTGAGGCATTACGACTACTGATTTATAGATTAATGATGTACCTACTTAATTAGGCAAGTAGTACGTAACTACTTTAACAACAGAAGTTAGGTATTCGTCAAAAAATAATAGCTTCATAATTAGTAATATAATTTCGTAACTTATTTTAGTTTATTATTACTCCTACTAAATATCTCGCGACAGTTTTGTCTATTTACAATTGAAACTAACAAAGCTCGGTTGTCAAAAAGGAATTAAATTATTTAAAGCAAGCGCTCTCTTAATTAATTCAACGAGGCGAGATAAACTAAATTCAGAGACTATTCATTTTCAACACAAAGTAAAACGAGCGGATTGTTATTTTTTAAATTGCAGATTGGCTGCTAATATGCATAGCTTTCATAAATCCACTTATGATTTACTCGAATTAATTACCCAGACTCAAACAAAACTGTATTAAATATGAACATTGGTATGTAGGAGGTTGTACCTACATATTCAAAAGACTATACTATGAATAATGTAATGTATAATTTATGAACCTATTACATACCTTCGTAATACACAGATAAATATGTTAAATATCTATTTAATAACATGCTTACCGCATTACAGTAACATTTCTGAAAAATTTCAATCCTAAATCGTTTCCGTGCATTTAAAATTTAAATTTGCTGCGCTGTATTCTACTACCCACAGCATACCGCTATTCATAATTAACCTATTTTGCAAAACAACAGAGTTATCTCTTTTAAAAAATAAAAACAAACATCTCTTTATTTCGAATGCGCGCTGTTCTAATCCAATTTTAAAATGTTGCCCAGACCATACATATTATAAAACGAGACTTTGTCCGGAGCTTAACGTTTAAATTAGTTTAAACCCCTAAAGCGTAACCGCGACTAAGGGTTGCAAAATTTAAATTACAAATAAAAGCACTGAAAAATATCTATGAGTGGGTAGTGGCTCAATAACGATGTCTTAATTAAAGCGGAAGGGGTAATAAAAAGCCTTAATTCAGGAACTTGATTGCAGAACTTAATAGAGAAAGATTTTAGTGAATTTATAACGGGTCACGAAAGCACTGTGCTGAATAACTTGTGACGTCGAGACATCAGCATATATTTGCAATATCATTATTAATTTATATTACTATAGTGTTGAGGCCCTAAATCTATTGCAAGAAGAATCTCCTAACTTTTCTTCTCTTCAAGATCTAATGAATACGTCTAACTTGCTAACATTTCGGTTTCGAAATTATTATAAGTAAAGAGCGGTAAATAAGGTACCTAACTACATATTTTTCAGTTACATTTTTGTATAGGCGTTTCTTTATTCTATGAAACATATACCTGCCTACCTACAACGTTGTTACCCGTGACACCGATTTAGCACGCTCTTGGTATCGTCACGGTCGAAAGCTCTGCCCACTCAGTTGTGACACATGTAGCATATTGAAATACGGGCGCCCGGCTGGTCACCCGACCGTCACGTAGCAACTGCCCGAAGGAATCTTCCCTTCAAAGTATTAGGTACCTATTTGCCTTCCACGCCTCACTGGGAATCAGTCAATACCCATATTTAATATCCGCATACCTATCTCGATTTTATTTTAGCTATAAATATATGAAACTAGCTGTTGCCCGCAGCTCTGGCCGCGTGAATGTCGGTTATCGCATAAAATTTTATTTTCTTTTTCATGATTCTATCAGGTTTAGGCGTGAAATCGTAGCGGACAGACAGACAGAGTTACCTTTCCATTTAATATTAGCATGAATTCAGTTCTGTAACCCTCAATAGGAACAAGGCAATAAGGATCAGGCAACCAGATAAAAATGTATATAAAAATCGAATAGCCGTGAAAAGATTTTGGTGGTGCTGTTGAGTGTACAGTCTACTTGGTTGTTTTTCCTATATGTAGGTACATGTTTTGTTCTTGGACGCTTTTTGTATCACGATTAATCGTGCTCGTGAAAAATTTACGATTTTGTGTAGGTATGGTATTTTTATACTGTCATACTAAACACATTAACATGGTAGAGATAATGTCAATTTATTGGATGTTGGGTTATTGCGTTGTGGCTTTGCTCAACATAGTTGCTGCTTACCGCGGAATTAATGTCCACTTTAAATCTGGTTTAAAAAAAGCCTGTCTTAATGACCGGGAAATATCGCAGTGATAGTTCGTTCCTAAGCTTACACTACACGTAGGTACTTAGAAAACAATCGCGATAGAACGAAGCGAACCGTGCTAAATGTTTTTTTTAAGTTGTTAAGTTATTTAGAAAAAAATATATATTATTATATACATTTCAACTTCTTTATTTACGTATTAACTAACCTTCTCAAAAAAGTAACCAAACGTAAAAGAGCTTTTACAACATCAAGTATAAATATTTTAATTTACCCACCACCAATCCCAATATCAACTACGTAAAACGTTGTCGATGCATCTATCAATTTATTATACATTCCAACAATAAACTATTTAATAAATACCTATTTTATTAATCAAAGGTCAATCCGAGCGGATAGCAGATATTGGCAATTTACTACATACAACACTGGTATAATATGTAAGTAGGTGTGTAAACTAGCAAGTATCTACAGACCAACGCTAAACATTTTATCCACACAGGTAATTAATACCTACTTTAGAAAATACAGTAATGCCTACTTTTTACTCTAAATATTACAAATAAAATAAAATTAATAGAATCTACTATTACATTAAGATTAATGTATCTAACGTCTTTGATACCCAAAATCTCAAATTTCGCTTCGTACGTGAGTATTTATAGCAAGCTTCCTGTTACATTCACTGTCTTCTATAGTTGTAAACCAATCGATTAATTTTGCTAGATTCTACGCCTCCTTCTCGGGTTGCAGGTACGTTATAATACGTATCGTCGTAACTAGCGTATCGATGACTACTCGGCTTGTATTCCAGTTGTAGGTAATCTCCCTCCTCACGTCTCAATTGACCTTTATCCTTACCATCGTATCTCGGATCTTCGTATATAGTTATAGTCTGTTTTCTATGTGCAACCACTGGTGCGTTTTTAGGTATTTCAGCAACCGGATTAACTTGAGATTCGCCGTAACCATAACCGTAACCGTGATTAGGACCATATCCGTATCCACCATCGTGACGATAGCCTTTATCATCATAATAACCAGGACCACTATAATCTCTTTCCCAACCCGAATCTCTTTGCCAGTTAGGCTCTCTCTCCCAACCATTACCTCTCTGCCAACCAGCTTCTCTTTCCCAACCCGGATCTCTTTGCCATCCTGGGTCTGCCTGCCAACCAGGATCCCGTTGCCAACCAGGGTCCCTCTGCCATCCAGGTTGTTCCCAGCGTCGCTTATCTTCCCATTTTTGCCAGTCCCATCCATGTTCAGGTGGAGGTGGAGGAGCATGTGGAACATGATACTCGTGATGGCTCCTGATATTATCTCTGTCGTAGTTATTTCTAGTATTGTGATACTTATTATGGTCCAATGTATCATCTAAGTGATACTTCTTTCCGTAGTTTTGTTGATCTAAGTGTTTGACACCAGTGTCACCGTATTTATTATAGCCACCGCCGCGATAATTGTCCCGCAAATATTCTTGGCCCTTATTATGAGACCCTTGATAGGTCCTTCCACCCTGATTATCATGTGAATTCAATCTACTGTTGTATGCAGCTTGGTCGCCTTCATCATTAAAATCATCGAAAAAGGTACTCTTATTGGATGATTCATCTTTATGGTACGAATTTTGAAATCCTTGCTTGTGATGACCTTTCTTGTGACCTCGCTTGAATCCTTTCGCTTCACTATCCTCAGCTTTGTCTTGGTTAGCATTGTACCCTTTATACGCGTCACTTTCTGATGCTGTATTAGTATCGTGCTCTTTCTTAACGTATTTCACCTCGTCATTAGCTTTAGAGTATTGATTTTTGTGAATGTCATTAACTAGATTCTGCTCTTGGAGAACCTTTTCACCTTTATGTTTATCATGCTTGATAGACTCGGCACCTTCGTCGTGTGCAATATCCTTCAAATGTTCTTCTAAGGCATCTTTTATAACCGATCCACTAAGTTCCGATATTAATAAGATCACTGATATTAATAAACTGAAGAAATGTTTGTAACGAGGAATCATTTCATCACAATTATGCGATAGATGTTGTCAGTAAACCGTTAAAACTGATAATAGGCGGGCGTTGAAAGACTCAAACAGTTTTATATCGATGAGAATCGTGTTGGACTTCATGGCAAATTAGGGCACAATGACAGGAACCACAGAAGCTGTGGTGGAAACAATGAGTTTAACAAGTGGCCGGTGTCCATGACATGACATTATCGAGCTAGAAGCACGCGGATATACTGTAGGACAAACCGATCGAGGTCAATGGAATCCGAACGGGAACATTGACGGTCATTGAATCACCCCAACTGTAGTAGGTAGATACCGACTCGTAGCGTTTTATTATTCCTAAAGTCACTGGCACTGAAAGCAATCCCGCAATAACGGTACCTACTGTTGCCGTTTGACGGCGAATGCGACTACTAAACTCAGTAGGTACAGAGCAAAAAAAAAACTACACATAAACGCACCGAATCACATAAAACACTGCCAGCTGGAGACACACATTTATAGGAACACGTAGTCATGTTCCTGTTTAAAAAGCACGTGCCCTTATGTCATTGTGTTAACGAGACAATTTAAAGATGTGAGTAGAATAAGAGCGTTAAACGCGTCATGAGTGGCAACGTCGTATAATAGTGTTATATTTCGTAGTTTTTAATTTTTATTACATAATCGGAGCTTTATTTTAAAAATAAGTTCTGTGTATATGCTAAAAAATTATACATTTGAAACTTAAGTTGCGTTATTTTCATAGTAAAATAACTGTAAGCATTATACTTACTTTTTATACAGCTTTCTCAGCTTTCACCTAATTCTAACATTTTGAACAGAACATAATTTTAAAATAGGTAACCACAAAATGTGAATTGCGACGTTGCAACTCATGACGCGTAAACCCTCATACAGCTACATATGAATTCTGGAAATAAGAAAGGGCAGTAGAAGATAACAAATATTAAAACCGATTAAAGTAATTAAGATGCCATATCTCTACCTATCTAGTCTACAAGTAGCTATAGCACGAGACCATTAACCTAGCTATTATTATTTCCAACCTGTACATCAAGATGTGAGTTGAATTTAAGAGAATACAAAAGCGTTTGTTTTTTAATTTTAGACAAAATTTGCTCACAATATTCACTTGTCTTTAAAATTAATAGCAATGTTAGTAGCTGGAACAAGTATTTGTTGGGCAAAAATACTATTATACCATTAGACCCTTTTCTTATTAGCCTACCAAAGTGACTGCACTCTGCGTGATGGTAAGCAGTCAGTTGAATCCAGAAATGGTGGACACCATGGTATGGCGGCTTAGTGAGATGCTTTTTCACTCCCCGCTTAAAGGACCTAGGATTATAATTAGGTGGGAACAAATGCGCTGACAAAGAGTTTCAGGCCTTCATTGAGCGACAAAAGTGTAAAGTGCTGAACCGTTTGGTTCGAGACCCTTTAGATTCCACTGTGAAAGGGTGATACTTCAGTCCCGCACGTGTCGTTCTGGATAAAAAGGGAGAAGGTAGGATTAATTCAAAGAGCTCTTCAGAACACTCTCAGTAAGGGCGATAGAAGACGGCCATTGAGGCGACGTCTCTACGCAGCTGTAAAGGTTCAAGGGTCTTATTGGCCTTTGGGCTTCCGATGATACGGACTGCTCGCCGCTGCAACCTATCGAGTGCATCTAGTAAGTACTGTGCGGAGCCATCCCAAAGATGAGAGCAGTACTCCACGCAGGAATGAACCTGTGTCTTATAAAGGAGACAGAGCTGCTCGGGCGTGAAGTACCACCTCACCCTGTCCAGGACTCTCGAGTTTACCGAAGACGGATGTAATGGACGCACTCCCGACCCGGGATAGGAAATAGAATAAAAATCTTTTATGTGTAATATCAAGTTTATTTTAATAATAACTTACCTCACATATACAAAAATCTGTAGATTAAATAACGCCCAATTATAACACAAAAATACCAACAACAGATATTCTGATTATTACTACAATAAATTACTACGGAAAGTTATTATAACTATAGCTAGCTTATCAATCATTAATTTGTATATAAATAATATATGTAAGTTATTTTAATTTAGAAAAATGCAATACTAATTTTTCACAATCTAGTGTGATACTACTTGTCTAAGTAAGTACCTATATTTAATTTAAGGTTTAGATTTTATTACATAAACTGTTTTGATTGTTTTGGCAGCCCTATTGAATAGTAATAACTACATCTGTAAGATAGGTCTTTTAGTGTTACTCGTAGCTTTTACAAAAGGTATAAATACCTTAGATGATATTAAAAGGTCTAGTTTATCTGTTCGTCATGGAATCTATCAGTGGCATTCGGATTTGTGAACACACCACGAAACATACTTTTTAAAATATTAGTTAAGTCCTACTTATTATTGAAATGATGTATGTCTGTTATTATTTTTGTAACGATTTTACTAAAAAACTACGTATCCGATTTATAAAATTCTTTCGCTTTTAGAAAGCTTCAAGACTGGTAACATAAGCTATAATTTTATAATGTTCAACATATTTTTAGCAATTTTCAGTATTTCAATATTTGTAAATTTGCAATACTTTAGACACCAAAAACACAAGTAAATTTGCAGTAGAGCAATAATATTGTCCAAACAATACTGCTTTCGTATTTATATAGGCGTTTGTTGTAAAAGATACTTTTGATACCGATGCGAAGCGAGGGCGGGCGGCTAGTTTTTAATAAAACAGTTTTTTAAAGACTTGATCTAACTTAGAAAAACGTAACAACTGAACTTACTTCAAAAGTCTATATTATTCTTTGAAAACAATGTTGTTTTACATTTAAAATTGAAATCTGTATAATATACATGTCTTAATTTTAACACTATTTTTTCTATGTACCTACACATAATAATATTATGTGTGGGACATGATAAAAGAAGATTGTTAGAAGAGCGAAGTTTCTCTCGTGTAATGAATGTAAATACATATTGGATGTGGAAAATGTTTGTTTGTTTGTTAACTACGCAAAATCTAAGTAACTACTACTAGTACTAATCTAACAACAGCTTTTTTAAACTAAACAGTGATAGCAGAGATGGTGATTCATATTTTTATTATTACACATTAAATGCACCAACTTAGATTATGCGTATACAAATGCGAAGTTTTGTGAGGCAGTTCTCTTGTATCCATAAATTCGTATAATCTATTAAATGAAATATCCAACGTTAAATAGACTCACAGCTTTTACACTTTTGTAACGTTTAAAGCAGTTATTCTAGCTTTAAGTTCTTCTACAAGGTTTTCTCTGGGCACTTCGTCTTCTTGTCTAGTTGTTATGTTCCGTACTTTGACTACACCACGTTTGAGCTCAGATTCACCTAGAACGACGGCCAAAGGAATGCCGTTTTCTTCACAGTGTTGTAACTGTGTCAGCATTTTAGGATTCTTCTTATATGATTGTTCAGTCTGTAATGATAAAACGAGATAAAATTAGCTAATAATTATTATTTGATAAATATAAACATGTTGCCAGATAAATATAGATTCTATCAATTTTAAAGAATTTGTTATTCATTTTTAATTGTGTGTCTAGACAAGCGTAAATAACTGACACTCATGTTATTGTATTGATATTGTATTAGACATTTTTAACTGTTAAAAAAAGGGTAATTTTTGATTATTTATTTATTATATTATAAAACATTTCACAGTATGTTACGGAGTCGCATACTTAAACCACTAAGGTTTGTAATGACGCAACCCGAGTCGATTATATTACATTTACTATTTACAACTGTATAAATAGATAGAACTGTAGGAATACTCATAAAACTATAATTATGTATGTAATACAAAAAAAGAGTACACAATACAATATAAAGAAAACATAATATAAACCTAAGACTTGAGTAAATGCACATCCAATCTTATAAGATTAAGTAGATACTTACATAATGTCTAATAACCGTTATGGTTTATAACTCATAGATTACCTCTCTTTACTTTTACTCTCTCTTTTAAAATACTATAATAAATTAAAGCAAATACAGAACAAACAAAATTCATAAAACTCTATTGAAAACATTGTTAGATTGTCTAACATTTAGTTTTAATAATCTGTGGTGTAGCAGATATGCTATTTTTTATATTTGTAACTGTGACGTTGGTGTTCGGTTCCGGTTCCCTTTTTTCCTTGTTGGTTCGTTGCAATAAACGTGTGTGTATCGCCTCTCGAGTTTTTATTTTAATACAGTCCACTAAGAACTCTTTCAAAGATAGAATTCGAAAAAAAAATACCTTAATCCCAGCATTCCACAAATCAGTGCATATTTTAATTCTCTCTTCTAGGAAGTTTTTCTGTGCGGACGCAACGTACACGTCTACTTCGTTCGTACGTACACTAATAACGCCGGCGGCCAGTTTAGCTTCCAACACTGAGAATATACGCTCCACACCGATACTCACGCCTACACAGGGAACCTAAACAAAATATAATGATATTGTAGTTTATGTAAGTGTGATTACAAAGATAATTAATTGCCTAGGTTAATGCCTAAACTTGATATCGTAGTTGGTAAGTGCACGAAGCATCAATATCTTGTCTAAATTTTGACTGCCTCTGTGACGCAGTGGGAGTGCAAGCTATTGCTGTGTACAAGGTTGTGGGTTTGATCGCCACATGGGACAAAACTTTGTGTGATCCATAAATATTTGTTCTGAGTATGGGTGTACTTTGTGTTCGTTAATTGTATGTTCGTAAAGTCCCTCGCAACACAGGACTGATTCCCTAGTGCAGATGTCTTAAAAAAAATTAAAAAAAGTTCAAAATTTTATAACAAATATTTTGCCATAGGTAGTATAGCAACAGTACCTATGTGTGCTCAAAGTAGGTAGTCAATACACAGACAAATTACTGACTAATCATAGTTCAATATGTTTTCTATAAACATTACTTTACTTACTTAACCATAACAGAACTTGATTACTCAATAATTAAGTGATGATAATTTTTAATTTATCACACCACATTATTGCTCCAGTGAACATAATTATCTACTCAATAATTCATAAACTTTAATCATAGTTGCGGTGAATAACATCGTGGCTAGCTCTAATTTTTTTTTAAAAAGACCACTCTCGTTTTAAAGAACGAACCCTGTGTCGCGGAGGCTTTTACAAACATACATTTTACGGACACAAAGTACACCCAGACTCGGAACAAATATTTATGGATTTCACAAGTTTTGACCCGTGTTGGGATAGAACCCACAACCTCGTACACATCAGTCGCTTGGGCTCCCACTGCACCACGGAGGTACTCATTATGAATTATGATCTATTTATTGATAGTGCGAGTGTGTTCACGATAATATTATATTTACATACCTATTTACAAATAACTTACGTCTCCAACATCCATTGTTAGAGCCTATAGGACATAATAATATGTCCATCTGAAATAATGAACCTTTCAAATCGTGAAAGAGTCTATCAAATAGGTAGTGGTGCCGAAGATTATCCGAAAAACTGACAAGTAGTTTGCACTCATATATTAGTCCACACTTAAGATGAAAATAATCCTGTTTCCAGGCACTAAAGCATTCTAGCAATACCTGCTGTCATTTTTAGTCTAATTCTAGTTTTGAAAGACAACACTAAGCACTAGAAGCAAGCTCTAAATCGCGCCTGTTTGTACTTTTACTATAAAGTCAGTTTCGATATTCTTGAGTTATATTCGGTCATACTAATAAATCCATACTTCCATACTAATATTATAAATGCGAAAGTAACTCTGTCTGTCTACGCTTTTACGATTAAACCACGGCACTTGGTATAGAGATAGAATAGGCCTTGGGGAACAACATAGGCTATCTTATATCGCAAAAAAAAATGGCTTGAAGGGGTTGAAATTGGAGATGAAAGTTTTTATGAAATGTGCGATAACCGACATTCACGCGGACAGAGCTGCGGGCAACAGCTAGTAGATAGATAGGTAGTACTGTTGATATTTATACTAATAATACCTTACCTGTTTATTTTTGGAGTCAAACATTCCAACGAGGTTATCGTATCTACCACCGCCCGCGATTGATCCAACAGTTTGGTCTTCATTGCCGATTTTAATTGGCTCTGGAAGGAAACACAGAGAGAGATATATAAGATTAGATAGAATATAAGGTTATTGTAAATTCATGTTACATGGCTTTAATATAGCAGATGATCAACAATTTTATTTGCATGACCCTGAAATTCTGAAGACTCAAGGATAAATACAAAGTATGTGTACCTACCTCTGCACTGTTATTTTCCTTTCGCAATAATTTTGCCTTTTAAAAGCAAAGCAAGCACTATTTACTTTGTGTCGACGCTTCGGTAACGCAGCATAGAAGCTACGAGAAACAAAATATCAACGCGGGTCACGTTGTATTGCCGAACTTGACTAGAGTCTAGTGTGGAGGCAGTTTTAGAAAGTAAAAAAGACCCTTTGTACATTTAGGGAACTACTTACATAAAACTAAATTACCTATATAAAAATGTTAACTTACGTGTCAGCACAGCTTCATAAATAACACCGGTGTAATAATCCAATCCTCTTGCAAGGCTAACATCAAAGAGTATTTTATCTTTAATACCAAACAGTTCACAGTACTGCAATAGCAATTTGATACCCTGTAGACCTTCTACAGCAGCTTTAGTTTTAGAAAGTTTTTCATCTTGAAGTAATTGGTCGGCTAATTCTAAGCCACCGTTCAAACGAACGTATTCGCCTATTCTGTCAGCCGCGTCAGGGGTGATACCCTTTTCGTTTATCATTTCAGTTCTTACTTCATCCCATGGCGACTGTAATTTTAAATTTCTAGATAAATAAATATAAAAGTAATTTGGACTTATAGAATACTGGTTCTTTTGTAACTCTGAAGTCAATCAGCACGAAAATATATGAGTAAGTATAACAGTAAAGAAATAAATGCTGGAAGAACTACAAACACAGGGTTAGAACCAGAGAAAAGCAACCAACTGGACAAGACTGCAGTGAAAAGTAAAAGTAATCACTGCATGCAAATTTACACGATTTTTATCTCAACTTAACATTAATAACAACAATATAAAACTATTTCTAACCTTATCTAATTTATCAACAGTGGAACATGTGGTCCGGAACTTATCGGCCGGTACACCGCAAGCTTCAAACATACCATCCAACAGTCTTCTGTGATTAACCTTCAAAACATACTGTCCAATTTCTAGAGAATCTAAAATCTCTGCCACTACCTTTAAACATTCTGCATCTGGTACCATGGGGTCATATTGACCAGCTATATCAAAATCCTGAAATATTTACATAAAAATATCCAATAAATAGTTTTGTCATAAAATGATTGTCTTTTTTTCTTTATTGCCTACAGTGGCAGACGAGCCAACAGCCCACCTGATGGTAAGTGGTAACTGTCTGGTCTCATTATATAGATTAGTAGCTTAAACATGCAAAGGGAGCAATTCAGTTAAACAATTTTTCATCTCATCTTATTTATAAACCAGATTTTGCGTAAAAATTTAGATTAATTATTTTAAATGATTAACAATTAAGTCCAAATTCAGTTTAATTGGTACATTCATATTATATGATGGCAATTCATACTACTAGTAATAATTAAATACTACAATCTCTTGATGGCAACTAACACTAAGAGAAACTACCATTGCAAGCCAAGTAAGAGTCATTTGTAACCAGTTGGGAAAATAATTGCCATTGAAAGCAACAATCAATTATATGTAACACTCAAATCATAAAACTTACACATTGATAAAACTCCCTATATCGGCCCCTAGTCATAGCAGGGTTATCACGTCGATACACCTTGGCGATGTGATAGCGTTTCAGAGTGTTTATCTTATTCATCGCCAAATAACGAGCCAATGGTACAGTCAGGTCATATCTCAGGGATAAAATTTCACCGCCTTGGTCCTTCAAGTCATAGATTAATTTTGAATCTTCTCCATACTTGCCCGTTAAGACTTCCTGCAATACAAAATTTAATGTTACAGTTTAATAAGAAATCTCTGCTTGAATGAAAATGATAAAATCACCCAAACCAAAATAATAAATACTTAATACCAAATATCTATTTTATTTTTATTTTCAACTGCAATTTCCAAATAGGAGTAAAACTGACACTCATTTTCTGAACTCTTTGAAACCTTCTAACTTAATATAATTGAAAATTTAGGCAGAGTTATGTATGTCCTATAAAATCATAAAATTTTATGCATATTTAAATCACGCAAACTTTTTCTTTATAAATTAAAATTGCAGTGTCTATTAGCAGTGTGCTAACAGCAAATCTAACCAAAGAAGATATTGTAGTAAATACTTAAGGCTTATTTAAATAACAACATATTAAACCTTCAACTCAAACACAGGTGTGTCAATACATTCTGCTCCATGTCTCTTGAAAACTGCTATAATTTTCTGTAGTACACCATTCCTAATGGTCATTTGTTGAGGATTGTAGTCTCTAGTGCCCTTAGGGGTCTTAAGGGTGAACTTTTGAGGACCAGCATCTTCAGTAGTGATCTGTGCTTTCAATGCTAACAACTTTGCTACTTCCTCTTGAATCTAAAAAGAAAAACAACATATATATTAAAATATGAATGAATAAATGTTTCTTTTACAAAATGTTTTCAATACAAATATTATCATTCACAATGTCAACTAAGATATTTTTTTAATCTTCATACAACTACAAAAACCATATAACCAGAATTTAATACTTGCAAAAAAGCAGTAAAATGAAGACTACTATTAAACAATAATTAACTACACTGAAACAAAAATAAGCAGAAAGTAGGCCAATACCTTGCACTGAGATGATGTTGCAATACATTTAGTGAAATAGACAGTGTTGCGTAATTGCACCACAGTAGCACGGTTCTTTAAGAACCGCAACAATTTGTAAGACATGCTTCACTACTTCTAACTCTTCAAATATTTAACAATATGATACCTCGCCACCACAGCATTACTATTTTTTAACCGGAAACAAAAATAACAGCGTCAAACATAAAATAAATTGTAATGGGTTATACATATAAAATAAACATACACAGAGGTTGTGGTGACGAAATAACAATATGTAGAGGTTCAACTACTATTTAGAACAGAGGGGCGTACCAATAACCACAAATAAATAATCAGCATATGTAAAGAACAGATTATATGCCAATATGTGAACACCAACACACCTGATCATTAAGTTTACTATCATCTTTTATATTCTTCCATTCTTGAGGAGGTTCCAATTTAGGAAATAATGATATTTCAGACTCGCTAAAACTCTGCATATGGTACCACCACCTCTTGAGATGTTTATACTTTCTTAAATTAATTTTTTTAAGACTCCTCATCAAGTCTATGTCACAGTAACAAGGAGAAAAACGGCAAACATAACTGTACTGACTGAAATGTTTGTCTATTGCTGCTAAATCATACTTAACACTATTCCTCTTGCCCTATAATAAGAATTTTGGTTTACTGAACAATATGATGCAATGTTGATACAATTTAACAATATGGTACTGCCAATAAATGGATTATTACAATAGAACACTTACCTTTTCATTAGATTCTTTCGCAGCTTTCAATTTTCGTACAAGATCACCCTGCTCTTTAATTTTTAAAAGCAATGCTTCTTGGTTATCTGCCATAATTTAAACTTTAACCTAAACTGCTTAAAAATGTGTACCTCTACTAAAGGAGCTTCCAAGTAAGAGTGATTAAAGTAAGCGCATAGAAATAATTACAGGCCTTGTGGCTTAGTACATAGTTCCTTTCATTTTTGATTTGAAGCAGCAAATCGCGGACAAGTAATTTTTTTACACAGTTTTGACATTTTACCTTCACATTTTACTACAGGCAGGCATGTCGATTTAAAATCGATTAATCGAAAAATCGATTATATTAAATGATATAATCGATTTTTCAGATCGTTCGAAGAAGACTCCAGACACACCTATTTCATCGGATATATATCCGGGACTGGATATGCCACTACTCCTTCCCTTTCCAAAATATTAATATATCCGACATATCCATATATCCACGCAACTCAAGACTGAGACTGAGAAACTTAGAGCGATGATCGAACACGCAACTGGATATGCCACGACTCCTCCCCTTTCCAAAATATTAATATATCCGACATAACCATGTATCCACGCAACTCCGGACTGAGACTGAGAAACATATAGCGATGACCGATCACGATTCTTTAACAAAAGCAAAAGCAAAAGCCGCCATTTTGAACTTTGTTATTTTTGAACAGTTTGCCTTCAATGTCGATAATACGCATCAGACTTTATAAGTTCGATCAACGGACGAGGGGATAACAGAGTGTTCCAACGATGACTAAACACGAATCCTAAGTCAAATTTAACAAAAGCAGCCACCATTTTAAACTTTGCTGTTTTTGGGCTGATTGTTTTCAAAATCGATATCTGAGTGTTCCAGCGATAAACAAACCCAAATCTTAAGTAAAATTTTATTAAAGCAGCCGCCATTTTGTACTTTGTTATTTTTAAACCGATTGCATTCAAAAACGATATCTGAGTGTCCCAGCGATCATCAAACTCGAATCTTAAGTCAAATTTAATTATAGCAGCCGCCATTTAAAACTTTGCTGTTTTAAACTTATTTCGTTCAAAATCGATATCTGAGCGTCCCAGCGATGACCAAACACGAATCTTAAGTCAAATTTAATTAAAGCAGGCGCCATTCTGAACTGTGTCATTTTTAAACCGATTGCATTCAAAAACGATATCTGAGTGTCCCAGCAATTACCAAACACGAATCTTAAGTCAAATCTAATTAAAGCAGCCGCCATTTTAAACTTTGCTGTATTTGAACCTATTCCTTTTAAAATCGATATCTGAGTGATTAAGCAAGAATAAGTCAGCGGAATTATAGATATACTAAGCGGATATGGATATGTTAATCGGATATATCTCCCTACTTGGAAGCATATACGACATATCCAATCTTTTACCGGAGTTACTAATCCCATGTCTAGATCGAATCGATCCATAAACGAATCGGACCGATCAATTATTTTTTTGCTGATACCGGACGCAAAAGCAACTAGTAGTACTTGGTCGATAATTTGAACGCATTATAGAGTACATTTTTATGAACGCTTACAAAGGTGAAGTTACTTAAAACGCAACGATATTCAAAAAACATTTTATTTTTCCGGGCGCGTCTCTAAACGTCAAACACGCAAACCTAACATGAAAGTGAAGGACAAGGCCTAAAAGACGAATTGAAACATTATTTAACACAGCCTGTCATCCACTTTAAAACGACGGCTCCTATTACATATCGGTATCACAAAAGAAATTCCTTGTACAGCTCAATAACACCGATTGCCAACAAATACTTCTGCATAGTTGGAACATCTGTTCCTTGTGAAAGGCTTTTTTCTATTGCGGGAAATATTGCGACTGACGACAGGAGTCATTTCGATCCTGAGCGATTAAATAAGTTAATATTTTTAAAGTCACTCGACTTAAAATACTGGAAAATGTAATTCCTTGTTAAATTTGTATTTAACTTTAATAAAATATTATAAACTTAAAATTTGATTAATTTATTGACTGAATTACTTAGGTGAGACTAGAAATTTAAACTGCCACATTAGTTTAGTGGTTGCAAGCACTACTGCTGCTGAGCAAAAGATCCTGGATTCGATCCCCACCTCTACCTATTCTTTCGGAGGAATATAGACGTGATATTATGTTTATTAATATAATAATTTCTATCCAATTAGTTGTATTTGCGATAAATGGTCATCAATAATGTCCTGTATATTAGGAATGTTTGAAATTGGCGCGATTAATCGAAAGTCGATCTTTTAATTCTCGATTTGAACAAGAATCGATTCTAGTATGCTCGATTCGAATCGAATCGGAGATCGATTTTTTGTAAAGAGAATCGACATGCCTAGGTTAAATCAAACCTCACTGAAAACCGAATAAGGTGTGGTAGCATTTGATTTTTATCCCTCTTTATCTTCAATCAAAACTGTATTCTCTCACTCGTTCGCACAGCTGGTATTATGATAAATTTTTGAATTCGTAAAAAGCATCAAGTTTTACTTCGATACCATCCACTTCATCGATTTTATATCAATCGATTTTTCTTCAACATGAGAACAGTTTATAGTTTATTATTGTTACCTACAAATTTTTACCTTTCTAACTGACTATACAGTCAGTCTATTTATGGCTTCAATCAAAATAATTATGGAATTATATGTGGAAAGCCTGGTGATATACCTAAATGCTTAGAGCATTAAACCAACAGGAGTGGACACGCGCTCTATTTCCCTTGCGAAAAAGTCTGCCACTTTCGGCGGGGGACGGGGTAACGCGAGCAACGCACACTAATTACAATGCAATGTTAACTACTAATGCATTTTTAAATCGCGTCGTTATACACGCACAGAATAAAATTATTACACACTAGTTTAAACTAAACACACACAATCACATTCACACACAGGGACATCTATCAGTTTACGCTTCCTTAGCGTAAAAAAGTTAGAGCTTGACTCTGTCGATATTTAGTATCGATGTTTAGGATTTCATTTATGTACGCGAAAGATTTAATTATTTTCATTATTATTAAGTTTGCTTATTAAAATGAGCATTATCTTATATTATATAGAACTGTTTTAGGTAATAATAATCAATTATAATTTTGAAGTTTTTTTTTTATTTAAGCACTTTGAAATAGATAAAACTAAAGTTCTTAAACATGAATTACCTAGAAGTAATTCTGTTAATCCATGTTTATATCAATATTGCAGGAAAAATAAAACAAGCGTTTCTAACTAGCACACTTTTTGTTATTATTAAAAAAAGTCCGTCATACGGTCGGGCTTAATTTATTTCTTAAACATTGTTCATCAAACAAATCTGGTTATGCGGTCGGGCTCTCCTACTATGTTTACTAATGTTTATTCAATACTTCCGATTCCTGATAGTACAGAACCCTCGGCGCGCGAGTCCTACTGGCATTTAGCCGTTTTTTTTATTTTACTTTACTACTGCGCACAAGGATGTAGGTTCAATAACCACCACCTGTTGAAATTTGTTCTAGTGTGGATTAAAGATAGTAATTAATTATTACGTGTCAATTTTACGTGTATTATTCCTAAATATGTATGTATATTCAAACCAAATAATACTTTGATTTAATTGTCTATTGCTATTAAATTTCGTTCCAACTAAGCAGAGCTTGTATTTGGAAGATTTTGTTCTGATTACATAGTAACAAGCAGTGGCGTGCAGAGATTTTTGACTGGATAGGCATTAAGTATAGATTTTTGACAGGGTAGGCAGTATTTAATTATGTTGATACAATTATGATTTTAGGCAATTATTAAGGTAGGCAGTGCTTTTCTGCCTTTATGGAATGCACGCCACTGGTAACAAGACGGTGACATGAGAATGTATGAGTAGATTTTTATTAGAGAGATATTTTATCTGTACAGATAAGAAAAAACAACAGAATATATTTCAGAAAGTCTTTATTTAAGTAGGTATAATAAAATACTAAAAAGAACTGTGCAATTTAAATTAGCCTAATAAATCTAGTTTAACTAATCCTAGGTAATGCAATAAGAGGAGGTAGCGCACAGCGAGTTTACTTGCTAAAAACTGAGCTGCCCACCGCTTCGGGGGTAGGGAGGAGGTAGCTGTGCTGGCAGCACAGAAAACTTTGTCTTTTAAGCTACTAGTCAGATACTTGTACGCTTAGGAACCCACTTATATTGTTCCTACAATATTGGAACCAAGTGACTCGAGGCGCTGCTTCTTTTGGAAATCTAAAACAAACAAAAAAAAATGTAATACTGGAAAACCAATATCGATATTTGTGATTAAACTGTCTCATCTCTAATTATGTTAAAGTGTGACCAGTTTCTTGAAAATAAATACGCTTATTTTTGTAAGAAATGAGCAACTATCTTTCGGAATATAGTGCACTAATCTTGTATATTTGGATTTATAGTTTCATTTTACTTGTTCGTTTAATATTATTTTGTGCATTACTTGGTAAAAAAACATTGGGTATAATTAAAAATAAATAAATATGGGAACGGTGACACAACAATTTACATCCAAAATGAAACATAGTAGATATGTCAACAAGGCGTTATAAAAAATATTTATGGTTAGTTTATAAGTACATTCAACCTAAAATATTACCCCAGATTAGAGTATTGATGATAAATCTGGCAACACATGTGATTAGTATTTTATTTGGTTAATTTGCTAATTTAATGCATTATTTAATAATATTCGAGCAAAATAATACTTACAGATGGAATGTAATGTTATCCTTTTGTAGATTTGATGTTTCTGATCGCTTTAACACCAAAATACATTGCAATTCGGCGTTTTTATTGAGACGATATTACGCACGCACTGATAGGTGACGTATGATGATGAGGGACGCGTGTCAACTAGTTTTTTAGCGGCTATGACCGGTGGGCTGGTACCTTTGGCAGAGGGGTACGCCTGTAAGTGGCCTCTCCGGTTGGTTTAATGCTCTAAGCAGTCTAAGCCTAAATGCCTTGTATGCTTATCACTTTATTTATATTAAGTATTCTGCTTATATAAGAAGAAAATGACTTTGATTCTTCTAAGTTTACAAAAACCTATGAGATGAAACAGGCTAATCGTGAGCTTGTGTTTTATTTATAACATCGACTAGAACATTATAATTATTTTGTATTTCTTTAGCTCAAGGATCTACCAATGTCTGTTGTCCGTTGTCAATGTCACGTCAGTCAATATTTAGTCACTGTCAGTTTGCTGTCAGTTCTGTCTGTCAAAGTGAGATGTGATGTGAGGTCATCTTCTAAAAATTTTAGATCTACATTTATTTTTAACTTTAAAACTTCCTTAAAGCTATATAAATGAAATTATAATAAAATGGATAGATTTGAATACATAGAGGCGCGTTTATTCGAAGGTGAAGACTACCTTAAACGTGATAAAAATGTTAAAATTTACGACGGAGATGATAAGGTTGTGTTTGTAATTTCGTCTCCTAATCTTAGATTTTAGTTTTAAATTTACTCTTACATACATTGACTGAATACTTCAATATCTATGTATATTATACGTTAAAAGTGATTACATTAATATACCCTTTTTAGACGCAGTACACTGATGGGGAAGTTGTGTTGACGACTCATAGAATTTTATGGGGAAAGCCTGGTGATATACCTAAAGGCCTTGTATGCTTATCACTTTATTTATATTACGTATTCTGCATAGAAGAAGAAAATGGTGGAGTGTTTGGATTTGGTGGGCCTAAAAGAATTATTTTACATTTAGGCCCTGCACTGCCTGGTAATGTATTATTATTATTTAAATTTAGGTTAATGTTATTTTACTTCTTCAAAATATGCATTTACTTACCACCTTCTATTATCAAGCAGTGTCCACACAAGTGTGGCTTAGACATGCATAGTCAGAAATTTCTTTACACTAATAAGTGTGTATGTGTAATATATGTGTGAAGAGTGTGCCCTTCAATACAGCAGCTTTTCAATGCATCAGGTCTTTGATCCAACTACGTAATGTAACCATCATAAGCTGTTGTTTTGAAGCTCTTAGCTATTATGCCATTCACTATTACAACTATCAGTATTAATATATAATATTTTTTAACTTCTTTAGTTTTTATTATGTTATTCATTATTTCAGGTAAAAGACCAGGCCCAGCAGTAGTTAGCCCATACCATTTTATTAAGTTTTCCTTTAAAGATGGTATTGATCAAGAGTTTTACAAAGCACTGAACAATGCTGTGGCTGCCAAGTTTTGGGAGAGACCTACAACTCTTTCATCACCTGTTAGCTCAAATAGCCCTAAGACATCTAAGCCATCAGTACAACCTGTCAATTCAAAAATAAGATCTGGTATAGTTGGCATTGAAAGAAGTATAGAAGAACAGCACAGACAAACTGATGAAAGTATTACAGTAGCATTCCAAGACTTGAGGAAGCTTATGGAAAAAGCAAAAGACATGGTTGCTATTTCCAAAAATATATCTACCAAAATTAGGGTAAGAATGATATATGTTGAGGTTTTTCTTATACTTAAATTTGATGCCTTCACTGCTCCATTTTAGAATAAGAATAAGAAAGTATTAATTTCTTGAAAATGGGGTCTCTCAATCCATCCTAAAAGATTAATATATTTTGATTTATATTACAGGAAAAGCAAGGTGATATTTCTGAAGATGATACAATACGATTTAAATCCTACCTCATGAGTTTAGGTATAGATGATCCAGTCACTAGAGATGCATTTAGATCAGATTCTGATTATCATTTAGGACTTGCTCAAGAAATATCTGATATGATGGTTGCAGTTCTAATGGTGAGATGTGTTATACATCATGTATTATTTTAAATGTACAGTTAATTTGTAGTATATCACAGAACAGTGTTTTATTGCTGTTTCAAAAATACATTTGCAGTTGGTAATTTTACTCTACCCAAATCCCTTTATTTTCAGAATTATTTTTTTAAAATTATGTTGATAAACAAAATCTAAGTTAAGTCTAAGTTCTATGAAAAGAGGTTTTTATTGCCTCAGTGTTGTGGTAAGGAAAAGACTTCCTATTTTTCACACTAGTGTGACGGTTAAGAAAAAAAATTACTAACTTTCACACACTGTTCATATAGCAGTGTGACACAGCGGTGTGAAAGTTAGTCAGTTGTGCGAACCCTACGTGTGATTTAATTAGGCATTCACTAAATCAACTCATCATTTTTAAAATGAAAAATAAATGTAAGTATACATTTAAAATTGTATTTGCTTCATTACTTATTACAGGACTGTGGTGGAATAATGTCACTAGCTGATGTGTGGTGTAGAGTAAACAGAGCAAGAGGTTTGGAACTCATTTCTCCTGAAGATCTCTTAAATGCTTGCAAGTTAGTACTTCTTCTATACAAGATATTTGGATTTAGCAACTTCATTTATCTTTAACAGTTTTTCATCAAAGAGTAAATTTTTTTGGTTCTCAAAGGCTTTATATAAGTACATTTTATAACAATATGGCATCACTCACATTATACTGCCGTTGCAACTGTGTTTTAATCGATAACACTTGCTTCTGCGCCACTTACCCGCAAAAGTGATGCTATGTTTGCAACAAGTGACTAATGTACCTACCATACCCAGGAGGAGTCGGAGTCCCACAAGATAGTTTGCTCAGTCCTCTCCTCTTTCTAATTTACGCCAACGAACTCTGTCAATTATGTCTCCCCTCCACAAAAATAATAGCCTACGCAGATGACACGGCAATTCTATCTTATGGCCGTGATTGGAAGTTAGCTAAAGATACTGCTGAAAAAGGACTTAGCAAAGTAATGGTATGGCTGGAACAAAATAATATCACACTAAATGTTACGAAAACTAACTTCGTCACATTCGGCTCAAGAATATCCAACTTACCCCAAGATGGTTCACTATTTATCAAAGCCCACAAATGTGCCAACCTCACCCCGCACTGTTCATGTCCCGATGTAACTAGAACTCCAATAATAAGATATCTCGGTCTACAATTAGATGGCTGTTTATCCTGGAAACCACACTTACAGTCAGTGCCTGCTCGGATCCGGAAGCTTATTTTTCTATTTAAGAAACTGAGGGTAACCGCAAATAGTGAAATACTAAAAATAGTTTACTCGTCACTAGGCGAATCAGTATATTATTGCATCACTACATGGGGAGTCGCCGCAAAGACTGAATTTATTGAAGTAGAACGAGCCCAGAGAGCGGTTATAAAAGTAATCCTAAGATCTTTCAGATTCCCAACGCGACCACTATACATGGACTTTAAAACATTAACGGTTCGACAACTATATATATTCCGCACAGTCATGCGGAAACACGCGACTCTCCCATACAGTGTAATTAACAGCCCGACAGTAAGAAGAAGACCCAAACCACCTTGTGTCTCAATACATACAGAAACTACGTTTGCTAAACGTCACTACTCCCACCTAAGTTCCCTTCTTTACAACAAACTACATAAAAAATTAAGCATACATACATTAAATACACATATGTGTAAAAGGATAACCAAGGAATTTCTTCTCACTCTAGATTATGATGAAACAGAAGCATTTATGAAAACTACATACAAAATAGGAATAAATTGTTAATAAAAGGTAATTGTTAGGATCACGCATATACACACTCTCAAACACCTAAACAACACATACAAATACATTGCCACATGTACACTCTCCCTCCCTTCCCCTCTTCCCCACATCACACACATCATACGCACTACACCTACACCACATCACATTACAAGCACATATTAATATACAATACATCTCTCACGCTTACTCACACACTACAGCTGCTGCTACACGTTTGATTGTTATCCTAATTATTAAGAAAAACCGTATCGGACGAATGGATGTCCCCTATAACACAGGATTTTCCTAGCATCGAGGCCATTATTCACAAATGGAAACTAATGCACATGTAATACCCAAGTGTAACATGCTATGTATTTTTTCTTTTTAACAAATAAATATTATTATTATTATACCGTACCATAACACATCCTGTTTGTTCGTTATGTTCATATATTTCTAGGTTGCTGCAGTCCATTGGTGCTCCAATGTCTCTCCGAAAGTTTCCAAGTGGTGCTTGTGTTCTCCAATTAAATAGTCATAGAGATGAAGAAGTTGCAAAAACTACTAGTGAGCTGGTAAGTACCTACCAATGTATTAAATTTTTTTGAGAACCCTTATTATAAATAAATAGGTACACAAAGAATCATATTGTGTGGTCTGCAAATATTTGTTTGTTGAATCTAGGTGTAATTGTTAGCCGTACTTCTAGTTAGCCGCGATGCCGACATAGTTTATTAGACATTTTTTGATGACCTGCTGTATTAAAACTAGAGACAATAGTAGTTTTTCGTAGTATTTTTGAAAATTTACTATGGCGGCCGTATATACTCGCCGAGATACCCTGAGCCTGGCCTAGCGCGAGTATGTACTGTCCTTTTGTCCCGTCTCGCTCCCTTGTCCTCAACTCGGTCACTTGTTGGTTTTTGGGTCCGAATCATAAGAAATCAAGGCAGTTCAAATGTCAGAACGAGTGTGTACAACCGCTATTTTAAAAGTCTCGACGAGAAACTCGTGTGCCGCATTCTAGGCCGGCAGATTGTGCCAGTCTTCTATATTTTTTGACACCAAATACACATTAATTCTATTTTCAGCTTGAAGAAAATGGTTACCTCACTCCAGTAAAATTATCGCAGCTTGCAAATATGTCCGTCCTATTAGCTCGGGAACGTCTGTTCACGACCGAGCGCCTCGGCTTGGCCTGCCGAGACGAATCCATTGAAGGCCTGGCGTTCTACCCAAACCTGTTTCTAAGAGAGGCTTCTTAGAAGTTGTTAAATGCTGTTAATTATGTTAAGAATTTATTATAGGTATTTTAAATATTTTGTTTTATTCAATAAACACTGATCAGACATACCGTGATACAGTAGCGAACTCCGAAAAGGAGCTGAAGCACCTCCTCCCTCCTTACCCTTTCGTAGACTTAATTCACCTAGGTGAATTAAGTCTACAAACCTGTTTCTAAGAGAGGCTTCTTAGAAGTTGTTAAATGCTGTTAATTATGTTAAGAATTTATTATAGGTATTTTAAATATTTTGTTTTATTCAATAAACACTGATCAGACATACCGTGATACAGTAGCGAACTCCGAAAAGGAGCTGAAGCACCTCCTCCCTCCTTACCCTTTCGTAGACTTAATTCACCTAGGTGCATAAAGTCAACCAAATAGTGTACCTTATTCACCCAGGTGAATTAAGTTCACTTATTTTATTAGCATCTTTAATTCGACTCGTTCCTCGTGGTTCACCCAGTTGTTACCCCAGGTTAACTACAAGGAAGACCATATTCCTGCTGGTTCACCTACGTAGAGAATCAGTTATCGATGGGGATTGAATCAGATTGATATTCATAATGTTATTCTGTTCTCTGAATGCTGACAAAACAAGTGAACGTCGACAAAACAAAAGATTAGGAAAAGTAATAAGACACCGATCGTGCTTATAACAAACTTAATTACCTACATAGGTACTGTGGCCTACGCTAGTATACAAACTCCTTTCTTTGTTAAGCTGGGAATATGTAGAATTGGGAAGCATCCTAATGCACAAGTGCTGGACAATATTTACGATCCATAGAATGTTCTTTTTTTGAGCTAAGTCTCGAAAATGCGATTTCGAAAAGTAATGTTTGTCAAAGGGATAAGCCCTTTGACAAACATTACTTTTCATCGTCGTTTTGTAAGGGTCGCGCAATCGTCGAGATCGTCGTATCAGCCAAAAGAAGTCTACTGACTGGTCTCGCCCAATTTTCGTTACCTTGACTGGGCCGTGAGCCGCCCTCAATCGGTTGCACGTCACCCATATCAGGTCGTCAACACTCGAGATAATGTGTTAATTATTTTTCTACCTTATTTCAACGCACACAAAGACGATAACGCTTTGGCAGTATTAAATGTTCTGCACTGCGCTTTGATATGTGCGCTGGCCCTTACAGTCCAAAAAGAAAATTCACACAACACTTCAAGTTGATTTATTCACTTTGAAAACCTAAGGAAATTTTAATAAATAAAATAACAATATTCAAGCACATACAGGTTTTATTAAAGTTTAGCTTGGCTTGTACTACACAAAAGCTGGCTTCTTGAAAATTATTATCGAATTACTTTTACCACATACATCATATTATCAATCCGTATCTGTAAACCATCTCTCAAAATATTCTTCAATCTTACATCAAAAATAAATAGTTCTGTTAGTTACTATATGAGATATGATGAAAAATTAATTCATAAATTAGACCTTACATATAATATACACCCATTAAATAGTTATTCTGAGGTGACAAAGCTTTAGCATTACATCATCAGATAAATACATAAAAAAACCTAATTTATGAAGCTATTTAGACACTGATTGAATAATCACAGATACAACAGTGAAGCAGTTTATTGTGATGAAAGTTCCTTTAAACACTATTAAGTAAAATGAAGCAGAATAAGTACTTTTCCTTATAATAAATTTTGTTCAACCTCTACATACAATATTACGTAATATTAATACTGTTATTAGACTACTAAAGCCAAAATTAGCATGAAACCATAAGTGCCAGAAAAAAAAAATTAATCTATACTTGTGACCAACTAATATTATGCTTGGTGTTCTAAGTAGTTATAACTAGTGGACTAATATCCCACTGGCAGATTTAGTTTTTTTTGTTAGTAAGAACAAAATATTGTTTGGCCACTATACTCTATTTTTTCACAGAAATACAATGGAATGTCTATTTTGAATAGTATCTTAATACTCAATTGCACTTTTAAAATCCTTTGGTACTTGATTGTGCTTGCCACATAATTCCCAAGCTTTGAAGTCATCACAAGCACGCAGATTCTCCACATAGCATTCAACACCTCTTACAAATGGTAACAACATCTCTTCATTGATCATTTCTGATAGTCGATGCAGAAAAGCCACATTCTTAGCAAGGCTATCCTTTATTTCAGTTGATAGTGGACGCTGAGTATACTGGACAAAATCCAGCTGTAAAGAAACATGTATAAAACATAAAAATAAAACAATACCTACATTAGATATTCAATGCCATTAGAAGCTTATGTAGAGGAAATGTTGTTTTTAAGGTCTTCAGCTCTGTGAAGTTTTCTATATTGTAACATATAAATTAAATAAAAGCAGAACAATAACAAAACAGCAGTTTTTTAGGATACAAAAATTTCTCTTACTTTTTCATCAACAGCTGACATTTGTAGACCAAGGTAAAGATTTAAACATTCTGGCAAACTTTTAACCTTGTCAGGTAGACAACCTCTTTTATTTCTTGTGATGAGAAGATCTCCAACCTAAAAGCAATCAAGTTTTGTTATCACCAGAGATTGGAATAGGTAGAGTATTTTTGCCTAAAGTTCAAGGAAGAAAGTATAGAGTTGATAATATTTCCTCTAAAATCCTGGAATCATAAACAAGAAAAAGAGTTAGTTCTTTATACCACAATAAGAAGAAACATTAGTGAGCGCCGCAACGCCGCGCAGCTATAATAATATAATATAATAAAATTGACGGATAATCTATACATATAAAAAAATTGGGAGTGTCTGTTTGTAATATTGAAATAACCGTTCTTTACTATGTATACAAATACAGTACATACACCAAAATAACATTTTTTACAATTTTTGTCTGTCTGTCTGTTTGTTCTGCCTAATTTTTGAAATGGCTGGACCGATTTTGACGGGACTTTTATGGGTAGGTAGCTGATGTAATAAGGAGTAACTTAGGCTATGTTTATTATAGAAAAATTCTTTTATAAATGTAACCGACATTTACGTGGGCGGAGCTGCAGGCAACAGCTAGTATTAACTAAATTGTACAACAAAATCTATTTAAGGCTTAATAAAAATGTATCTATCTAATATATTACTATGGAACCCTTAAAATGAAAATGTGATTCTTCAAATCAATAATTTGTAACTATACTCAAAATCCAGTTCGTTTTTATAATCCTGGTTTTAATTTTCATAATTATGGTTTCGGGATTTTAAATGAGGTATTATCAACTCTATTTTACTTCCTTCCGCGGCACGGTTTCACCCGCGTCTTTGTTTAGTTCTGCTCCCTTTGCTAGTAGCGTGATGTTACATAGCCTATATACTTCCTCGAGAACTGGGCTATCATATGCAAAAAGAATTTATAAAATTCGATTGGTAGTTCTAAAAATTAGCGTGTTCAAACAAACAAACAAACTCCTCCGCTTTATATAATAGTTTTGATGTAGGCACAACTAATGTGTTTTTACTATAGAGCTTGCTAAAACTTATTACCTGGGTATCAAATACAGAATTCAACTTTACATTGTGTTTGTGATACAAACAATCAGATATTTTTCTTGAATCATGGATTATTTTTTTTGGTGATTCAGATTCCAGAAGTTTCTTTAGGCCTGCATCAAATGCATGATACTGCATAACTTGAGTGTCAAATATATAAATCTGTTCAGGGGTAGACAGAACTATAAAAGGCATTTTACTTTTTCGGCCCATACTGGCACCATCTGTACTCACACCAATATAGCTATACTGGAACAAATCTTCCAAAGCATCATGGTAGCTATTATCTACCTGGTTGATATACACATATTTTTTAGAGATTTTAATTATTTTTTCACATTCCTTTTCTGATATTTTTAAATGCTTCTGTTCATTTGGTTCTTTCAGTTTCACAATGTCCCTTATTTCAGAGTCATAGTAATGGAAAACACCATCACTTGGATTACCTTGAGGTAATTCCTTGACATTATACAACGATATTTTAGATTTATCATTGGCTATGCCATAAAAGCGGCCTTCAAATATTTCACTGTTCTTGGTATGTACTTGCAGCAGTTCACCTTTCATATATAAGTTGTCCATTTTCGAAGAAGTAAATTTTGTGTTTATGTAGTCTTATTAGTCCTTTTTAACGGGTTTGGTAGGTTTGTCAACTTCACTATTATAGGCCCTGTAGATGTACAGACCTAATGTGGCATGGAGTACGATAACCGCAATTACTGCGGAGTAAACGCTACTCGTAATAGGTTCCAATCGAAGAATTCCATCGAATACAATACTCTTTGCAGTAAAGAATGAGAGCACTGGTACAACAATAATAATCAGGCAGTATTTAATTACCGTCTGAAAGACTTGAAAATCGGGTAGTTCCTGCAAATAGGTTAAAAAAAAATTGTAGTTAAGTACTAAAATAAACGTATTTAAGACAAAATGAGGTAATGTTTTTATAGGCTAATGATCTTTACTTACATTTGCACGTCCTTCAATCATCATATTCATAAAATAAAAAGAAAAGAAAAGATTATCCTGACTTAAAATAGCGACAGTCACAAGTTTTATCCGAATAAAAATCACAGTCACACACAGAATGGGGTTGGCGTTGGCAAATTACAATCAGTAGTCTCGAACGTCAAAATGCAAAATCGGTAGAACTGCCCATAAATATCAGTAGAGTCGCATCCAAAATCGGTCTAAGAACAAAACAATTAAATTTTTAGACAAAAACAAAAACCTACTTAAAAACTATAGTCACAAAAGACATCAACGCGTTCTTTTTCATCTCTTTACTCCAAACATTAAACCAACAGAAGTGGACACATGCTCTATTGCTCTTGCGCAAAAGTCTGTCACTTTCGGCGGGGGACGAGGCAACGCGAGCAACGCACACTAATTACAATGTTAACTACTAATGCATTTTAAATCGCGTCGTTATACACGCACACAATAAAATTATTCACATTCACATATCATATGGACATCTATCAGTTTACGCTTCCTTAGCGTAAAACAGTTAGAACTTGACTCTATCAATATTTAGTATCGATGTTTAGGATTTCATATGTACGCGAAAGATTTAATTATTTTCATTATTATTATGTTTGCTTATATTTATATATATTATATAAAACAATTTTAGATAATAATAATCTATTATAATTTTTGAGGTTTTTTTTATTTAAGCACTTTGAAATAAATAAAAGTAAAATAATAGTTCATAAATATGAATTAACTAGAAGTAATTCTGTTAATTCATGTTTATGTCAATATTTCAAGAAGAATAAAACAGTGTTTCTAACTAGCACACTTTTTTGTAATTATTATCAAAAAAGCCCGTCATACGGTTGGGCTAAATTTATTTGTTAAACATTGTTCGATAAACAAATCTGGTTATGCGGTCGGGCTCTACTACTATGTTTACTAATGTTTAGTCAATACTTCCGATATAGGAGTGGACACGCGCTCTATTTCCCTTGCGCAAAAGTCTGCCACTTTCGGCGGGGGACGGGGTAACGCGAGCAACGCACACTAATTACAATGTTAACTACTAATGCATTTTTAAATCGCGTCGTTATACACGCACACAATAAAATTATTACACACTAGCTTAAACTAAACACACACAATCACATTCACACACAGGGACATCTATCAGTTTACGCTTCCTTAGCGTAAAACAGTTAGAGCTTGACTCTGTCGACATTTAGTATCGATGTTTAGGATTTCATATAAGTACGCGAAAGATTTAATTATTTTCATGATTACGTATTATGTTTGCTTATTAAAATGAGCATTATCTTATATTATATAGAACAGTTTTAGGTAATAATAATCTATTATAATTTTAAGGTTTTTTTTTATTTAAGCACTTTGAAATAGATGAAAGTAAATTAAATAGTTCATAAACATGAATTAACTAGAAGTAATTCTGTTAATTCATGTTTATGTCAATATTACAGGAAGAATAAAACAGTGTTTCTAACTAGCACACTTTTTTGTAATTATTATCAAAAAAGCCCGTCATACGGTCGGGCTAAATTTATTTGTTAAACATTGTTCGACAAACAAATCTGGTTATGCGGTCGGGCTCTCCTACTATGTTTACTAATGTTTATTCAATACTTCCGATCCCTGATAGTACGGAACCCTCGGCGGGCGAGTCCTACTGGCATTTAGCCGTTTTTTTTGAAGTTATACTTTTTTTAAAAATGATGAGAGTGAATTTTTACGATGCGCGCGCACACCGACAGAAAAAAGCAACACCCTGAAGTTAGTTGCGAACCTTTTACACACTGAAGTTAGTTGCGGATCTTTGTGTGTCGTATCAGTACAAATAATCTGTGTGAATAAATAAAAAATATATTGGCGTTTATATCAATTCAAATATTTATGTATGTATGCGTTGTATTATTATTTGGTATTTTTGGATTGTTATGCCAAAGAAGTATAACTTCTTACGTGCGTACATGGGTACCCACTCTTTTTTTTTATTTTACTACTGCGCACAAAGATGTATGTTCAATAACCACCACCTCTTGAAATTTGTTCTAGTGTGGATTAAAGATTGTAATTAATTATTACGTGTCAATTTTACGTGTATTATTCCTAAGTATGTATGTATATTCAAACCAAATAATACTTTGAATTAATTGTCTGTTGCTATTAAATTTCGTTCCAACTAAGCAAAGCTTGTAATTGGAGGATTTTGTTCTGATTACATAGTAACAAGACACTGACATGAGAATGTATGAGTAGATTTTTATTAGAGAGATATTTTATCTGTTCAGATAACAAAAAAACAACAGAATATATTTCAGAAAGTCTTTATTTAAGTAGGGATAATAAAATACTGAAAAACTGTGCAATTTAAATTAACCTTATAAATCTAGTTTAACTAATCCTAGGTAATGCAATAAGAGGAGGTAGCGCACAGCGAGTTTACTTGCTAAAAACTGAGCTCTCCGCCGCTTGGGGGGTAGGGAGGAGGTAGCAGTGCTGGCAGCACAGAAGGCTTTGTCTTTTAAGCTGTTAGTCAGATACTTGTACGCTTAGGAACCCACATATATGGTTCCTACAATATTGGACCCAAGCGACTCGAGGCGCTGCTTCTTTTGGAAATCTAAAACAAACAAAATAAAATAATTTAATACTGGAAAACCAATATCGATATTTGTGATTAAACTGTCTCATCTCTAATTATGTTAAAGTGTGACCAGTTTCTTAAAAATAAATACGCTTATTTTTGTAAGAAATGAGCAATTATCTTTCGGAATAAAGTGCACTAATCTTGTATATTTGGATTTATAATCTCATTTTACTTGTTCATTTAATATTATTTTGTGCATTACTTGGTAAAAAATACATTGGTTTTAATTAAAAATAAATAAATATGGGAACGGTGACACAATAATGTACATCCAAAATGAAACTTATTAGATATGTCAACAAGGCGAGATATAAAAAAGGAAAGGTTAGTTTTTATGTTAATTCAACTTAAAATATTACCCCAGATTGGAGTATTGATGATAAGCCTGGCAACACTTGTTGATTAGCATTTTAATTGGATATATTGCTAATTTAATGCCTTATTTAATAATATTAGAACAAAATAATACTTACAGGTGGAATGTAATATTATCCTTTTGTAGACTTGATGTCGCTGAACGCTTTTTACACCAAAATACACTGCAATTCGGCATTTCTATTGAGACGCTATTACGCATGCACTGATAAGTGACTTATGATGCGGAACGCGCGTCAACTAGTTTTATATAACGGGTATGACCGGTGGGCTGGTACCTTTGGCAGAGGGGTACGCCTGTCAGTGGCCTCTCCGGTTGGTTTAATGCTCTAAGACTGGGATACTTTTGAATATTTTCCCGCCTGATAAAAAATAGTGAAATATTGATTTTGGAATTAGTATGTATGTTACGATTTTATTATACTATATTACAATAAAACAAATAAACTCAGACTTGCGAGGGCAAATGACAAAATATTATGTACCTATGATATGTATTGGTTAAACTTATTTCTTCTGATAAATTACAACATTGGTTTTCAAAGACACTATAGAGTACAGAAAAAATAAAACTGTCTATCATTTTGACGTCTTAATTCGACCGCAAAAAGTAATTCGTAATTTTATTAAACTAGATTTGATTATTAATCATTAGTAGAAATAGTTGCAAAATGAAGTGTATAGTGAACAGAATGTGTATAAACCCATGTGTCATCGTACATGGAGTTTTTGATAGAAAAATATTGAAAAAACTGTTTGTTTACATTGTCCGAAAATGGATTTGGTCGTTTAATGTACGTCAAATTGGTTACCTTTGGATGTCGAAGCGAACTAATGTCAAATGTTCCAACTTGTCAAGGCCCTTGTTCTGAGGTCAAGGCCCCTACCCCTAGACAATTTAGTCGGAAGCGGTGGGTTGTAGCGGCTTTTTTGAATAACGAAACGAAACTGTCTATCGAATATCAATAGCGGCTTTTGAAACACTCTATTTTAATAGCAGTTTCAATAGAGTGTTTCTCGAACGTAGCGAATGAAACGATGACCGTTTCACGAGAAAACTTGATTAGCTTGTTTGGAGCTTGCAATTTCGTTAAGATTACTGATACATATTGAGATTTTAGTATTATTTCACTAAGTTATTTACACTAACCAATTACTGTACAATTATTATTATTATTAACACTTAAATGTATATACAGTTATACACAATATTGTTATCTTTCTACAAATATTATTATTGCACAAAAAAACTAATCGCGCCTAAAAATAAACAGTATCATCAAACACGGGACGAATTTAGACTGGGTCAATGGGTGATCGTGAATCGTGTGAGTGTGAAACTATCTATTGTAAATAGATAGTTTCGTCGGACTGCAATAACCCGCTAACCGCTATTGTATGAATAAATAGTTTCATTAACTGGTTACGTTTCGTAACGACCACTCCTCGGAATAGTCGGGTTAAACCGCCGCTCGTAATTTTCATTGTTGTCTACCCGTTTTGTGAAATGTATGTTATTTAATAATTACATATTGCTACTGTGAAGTAAAATTAAGCCCATTGGATAAGCAATGTCCTGCGTTATTTTAGGTTAATTACATTCTTCTCGCAAAGAAAATCAAGCTAAAATCGTCAACTTCCATCGGTGAATTAAGCCCATTGGATAAGCAATGTCCTGCATTATTGTAGGTTGTAAATTACATTCTTCTCGCAAAGAAAATTAAGCTAAAATCGTCAACTTCCATCGGTGAGTAGATAACAAACCAATAATATTATATACTAAAAACCTATACATAGGTGCAAAACACCTAAGTGATTTATACCTTACTATAGGTACTACAATCATATTAAAATCGTCTGTTTGCCATTCGATTCAGTAATATTTAAGTATTTTATTTTACATTTTACCAATTTTCGTAGTCATGTTAATAGTGACTTGTGCTACATATTTTATCGATGACAAAAATATTACTATAATTTGTATACAAATTATACAAAATCAGTAACTACCTTTGTAACTTTCATAGTGTTTCATACATTGTTTTTCTCTCTGCTCTCTGCCATTCTGGTGAGGTGTTAAACGACCCTTTGTTTCTTGTAATTCGTTTACGAGAGCTTTTATGCATCCAGACAGACCTCATTTGATTTTAGCTTTAGCATGTCTGTTAATTTACTATAGCCCATAGATAAATTTCATCTATCGATATCGATAAACTTTTAGAAGGAATCGCAACACTATTAAACTTCTATTTGTCTCTGAAAAAACGTGCCGAGTGAGAGATGTTAGTACAGAGGCCATGAGTCCCTTTCTAATAGGGTGGCAATAAGAATTTTACAAAGTGAGACAAATTTACAATAGTTCATGCTATAGTTTGCATTGGTCTGGGTTTTACTTTAAGTAATGTATGTATTTTATATCCGTAAAGTCTGGTAAGAAAGAGAAACGTCGTGGTATTTGAGGGCGCAACTGTGCCTCATTACCTATTTTGTTTAGTGGGCAATACTATAAGTGCGTCTGCTCCGTTACTAATTATTATTACCTTAATAATTTACTTAATGAATAATTAATATAATAATAATAAATAATAATTTGCTTAGGTAATAATCGGACCGTTAGTTCACAATTTGGCCACGGCGGTTCTCTTTTTGAACAGACTCTACCCATATCATAAGCTTTATTATTGTTACTAAGCTTGTTTTAAATCCAGTGAAACTGGGGGTTTAAAGATTCTGTAGATATATTTTGCATCACATGCTGCCAGAACCGTTTAGTTGTAACTCAATAAGCAGAAAATAATTTTTGTAACTAGGTACTAGATTGGTAGTTCAGTTTGTATTTAATTTTTATTGATGTTACGACCTCAACTGTTTTTGAACTGACTCAACAAATTGGGAGGTGCGAGCCTGTAGACCCCTCAAGTTTGACCTCTTGTAAAGCTAGAAGAATGATATGCACCTCGTTCATCGCCTGTGAACGGTTGCCTACGTGTATAATAAGTTTATCAACCGATCAATTCAGTGCGTGACATAAGATTAAACATCTTGCACACTTTAAACGTGTATGAACACTAATATACGAATATTTGTTTGTCTATGATATCACTTACTTTGCTGTTAAGGTTGATAAACACATGATTTGACTCGGCTTACAATCATGGATAGTATCGATAGTCTTATGGCACTCTAATGAGATATAACTCATCCTCATGATCTCTATCGACGTCGTTCCTCCCTACACATAATGATAATGAGACATGAACATTCAGCATTACTGAACGGAACGGAACCATGTGTTCCGAGATAATGTTGAATTACGGGTACACACTAACGTTTCTTATAGTTATATTATATTTACCACAATCACACAGCGCCATCTACCCCAAGTTAAGCAATTATATTTGCTTGTGTTGGGTACTAAACAACTGATATACTACATATATACTTTTTTTTTTTTACAGCCAGACAGAACAAATAATCATGCTCGTCACATTAAGATTTGTCCTGGGTGGGAATCGAACCCACCTTAGTCTGTGGAACCCACGACCTCCAGCTTAGCAGTCAGGGTCACTAACCACTAGGCCAACAGGCATAGTTGTTTAGCCTTTATAGTTTCTCAGAAAAAATAAAAGCTTTACTGGATGGATACTTATATGTTTAAATACTTTTTCATAAATATCATTCTTCTTTTTTTATCTTTCTTCAAACCGAGGTCGAAATGCTATTCTAGGAAACAGCTACAATAGGTAATCTAATTAATCAGAGTTAGTTTTATAGTTGGGGCATAAGAAAAGAGACGATTATCTCACAACAATATGCAGACAGGCAGACAGGTTAAGTACTTAGTTCAACCGATAGATAGAATGTTTTATTTATGTGTGTTATCATCAGAGATCGAAATAGGTAGAGCTTTTTCGGTGTATTGACCGCAAACATATATGTTAATATGGACATACCCCGACATTTCGTATTCTAAAAGAATGAAGGAAACGTTATAGTTTGTTTTACGTAAACCATTGCACACGCGACGTTGCCAGAGTTATATCAACGACATCAGAAGTCCGCAGTTGTAAAAGTCGAATGCGCACTCGCGCGTTGTTGGCGTCCTTGCAGGATGCAAATCACAGCTTGTGGAAACAAAAGAGAACAATAGCGGGTATGCGGGACACTCTTTGCCTAACGAAAAGTATATATTATGTCGTCTCTTTCTAACGTAATACAATTTTTAAATTTAATTTTATTAATATATTTTTAATGCCGGCACGTTAGGCATGTTCGTATTCTTTTTATTGCCGACGGCGATGGTGTCAAATGAGTCAGCAGCCCACCTGATGGTAAGTAATAACTGTCGCTCATGAACTTCTTCAATGCCAGGCACCCTGCGAAGCCTCTGCCTACCGGAAAGGCAGTGGGTAGGTAAAAGAAATGGGGGAAGTGAAGAAATTTAGTCGCCGGCGCTCTCACTCGCTGAATGGAACGCAATAGCATAATACTACCTACTACTTTTACGTCGATCTTCTATGAGAGGGTAGTACTTCTCCGGTGGATCCAGCCCAGCAGAGTGTATTTTCTAAGTTGCTAGGTGGTAACACACAATGTAGGTACACGTTTAATTTACGTATGTCGTATCAGATAATAATTATGCTATAGACATTTATGTATTCGTCGTTATTAACACTTTCGCTGCTTCACGGTATTTGCACCTGAAAGGATGCATTTTACAATGATAAAGTACATACTTAGTATGATTAAAAATATTAGAGCATATAAATACGTGTTGGTCACATGTAATATTCTCATTTTATCAAAATATTTCGATCATTCAAAACACTCATGGAGAGTTATTTATGTACTTAAATAAATTGCTATGTTACTGTTTTAGCATTAATAATTTGTTCATTATTTTAACAATATGTTTAATTTTCGGTCTAGTATTTTATTATTAATATTATTTGTAAGTATACTGAGAACTGTATTTCATACTTACTGAATTACTTAACTGTTGATAGTGACGACGCATTTAACAGTTTACGTTCATCCAACAGATCGGATCAAATTGTACTTTACTTGATTTTAACGAAGTTCAAAAAAATATTTTACAATGGAAGAACCAGAATTTACTCAATTTTAGCGAGGTGTGAGTTTATAAATACATGCCTAATATAACTGTTATTATGAAAATGAGTGGTTAGCTATTGATGTGTTCAACAGATTGGAGTAGCCCCTAATGGAGTTTTCGACTTTAGTGACGTGAAAAATAAAATATTACAATGGAAAACCCAAAAGTTTGCTGCACTTTGTCCATCTAATGGGTAAGAGATTTGTTTTTCTAACTTGTAAGCTATAAGTTGGTGCATATATGTAATTAGCTGTATTATTAATTTACAGCGCACAACTTCAAAATTTATTAAATCTTGTATGTAGCACTTCACAACCAACTAATGTAACGCTGAGAGATTCATGCATAACTTGTTTTTCACGGGTAACTTCGATGCCCGAGGTAGGTGCATCTACAATAAATTGATAGGAATATATTTAACTTGTTAACTTTCGTCATTCTGTTGAATCACATTACCCACGTATCATACTATTTCACAGGGACCTCAAGAGTTAAATGCACTTAGTGTTTGTGCAGTCCAGTATTTTACAGGAAATTATGTGGCCTGCGGTACGGCCCTTATGGTATGTTTAATAAGAAAAATATTGTAGGTAGGGATTTGTACTATTTAGAATATCTAGTGTACTTTAATTATATTTTTTTAGGCATTATCGACGTCAGCTTTAAACGTACAACCTTCAGGTTGTTTTATGGGCTATTGTGATTTTGTACGCTGTCTACGAAGTGCTAATTCTCAGAATTTGGTAACTACTTATAATAATATACTTAAATAATTATCTTAGTTAACAACACTTAGTAGGTACATACAAGTCTACCTAAAGTTAACTTCACCTATGTCTGCACTTACCTTTCAGATTACACAATGTACTCGAGAAGCAAGGACAGGCATCAATATAAACGTTGATGCCGACAACGTAAAATTTTACAAAAATGTTACATCTTGCATTTTGGCAAAAGCAAGATGTGGTACTTTTAACCCAATAACTGGGGACCCACAAACTCCTGGTTACTTAGCATCAGGAGCTAGAGTCAGTAATACTCTTCAGTTTTCAGATACAGGAGAACTAAGGGTTTTAGCCTTTTCTGCTAATACTCCCGTTAGCAATGCATTTTGTTCCACATCTTCGAACTTAACGCAATCAAGTTGGCTTACAAATGTTTGTTAATATTTCTTTTATTTTCTAAGTAGGTAAAATATATATACTTACCTTGATAAATGTTTTTTATTAAATACATTTTCTTGATGATAAGGCCCGATTTCTTCTCTTTCCTCACCTTTAATTTCCTTTACCTGCACACTCCCTTCCGGTAGGCAGCGGCTTCGCAGAACCCTGGCATTGAAGATGTTCATGAGTGCCAGTCATCACTTACCAGCAGGTGGGCTGTTCACTCTTCTGCCACCGTCCGCGTCGTCGGCATGAAAAAAAAAAGAGTGTGTGTACTCATGTACGCACGTAAGAAGTTATACTTCTTTAGCGTAACAATCCAAAAATACCAAATAATAACACAACGCATACATACATAAATATACATATTAACCTCAAATCTATAAATGCACTTAAAACAGTATATTAAAACCACTTTTACCACTAATATTTAAAATAAATATTTTTACTGATAAATGATCAATAAAAAATATCTATCACCGTCATAAATATAAT
Source organism: Parascotia fuliginaria (assembly GCA_963082885.1). Taxonomy (NCBI): domain Eukaryota; kingdom Metazoa; phylum Arthropoda; class Insecta; order Lepidoptera; family Erebidae; genus Parascotia; species Parascotia fuliginaria. The sequence goes on from OY720175.1 coordinate 7,666,271, forward strand.
TGAATTGATATAAACGCCAATATATTTTTTATTTATTCACACTGATTATTTGTACTGATACGACACACAAAGGTTCGCAACTAACTTCAGGGTGAAAAAGGTTCGCAACTAACTTCAGGGTTTTGCTTTTTTCTGTCAATGTGCGCGCGCATCGTAAAAATTCACTCTCATCTTTTTTCCTAATCGCGCCAAAAGAAGTATAACTTCAAAAAACCATTTGATTGATGAATAGTTATATTATTATTGCATTTAGCATGAAACTTCACATAATTATGCCGTATACAAGTAATTTATAGTTATAGTATACAAATATTTATAATTTATAGGTATTGTTGTTTGTTGTAAGCAATATTTTTTGTTATTATGACGGAATTCTAAAAGCATTTACTATTAAATATTCTTGTCGGTAGTAGATCCACGCTGGTTTCAGCAGAATGGACCGGATCGTCCGGGGCAGTACTACCCGGGGAAGATCGACGTAGGAGTACTGCGTTTCGTTCGATGAGTGAAAGTGCCGGAGGCCAAATTTCCCACTTTTCTCTCTCCTCACCTCCCTTATTCCGTTCCCCTAACCCAATTCCCAGCTGCCATGTGCCACCATACCAGCAGTTTAAGACGATGGCTTTTAGGAAGGTGGCCAAAACTTCTGGATTCCACTGACTGTCCATCAGGCGGGGTGAAGTCACTTTAGTAGGGTAGTATAAAAAAAAATATATACCCAATCAGAGATTCAGACAGTTTGAGTTTAGAATCTCCGGTTGGTTATAATTTAGATAAACTGGAACACGAGTTGTTTAGAGTGTGACGGTTGTTCACTTAGACAGCATATATAGTGGTTGGTTAGGCGCTCTAATTGATTAATTTAAAATACGTAGTACCGTTTAGTGGGAATATTACGAGGGTGGACATAAACCAAAATACATGTTTGGTGAATTTACTCTCAGACTAAGTAGAGAACAAGATACTCTGGTTGTGGTTAATACAGATTGTCTTCTTTGCCTATTTTTGTATGTCAAACATACTTAAACGCATTCTACACGGATGTAATCAAGGCTCCGTAACAGGTGACCTTGCTTGGTGCCATCCGAGAAGACAACCGATCTAATCTTGGAATATCCCTCCAAGATCACCGATGGAAAGCGTATCTCCGCCCGACTGTCAAGTCAAGTGTCACACTCACAATTGTTATGTCAACTTCAAATCTTCAACTGGTTGTCAATTCTTGAAGAAGTTCAAAAAGATTTTTTAATTTGTATATTCTTTAATTTGTAAATAAAAGTGCAGTTGAAAGTTAGTATACTGTAGAAGCACATACTATACGGTAAGTTTTTCATAAAAAAATATCACATAACACTGGCAAGTAAGTATATTTCTCAATAAATAAGATCATAAAGTACCTATTTTTTTTGTAAACTGAGCAAACTCCCGTGCAGTGGTGAGTGATACTGATTAGGGTTAACTTCTTATGTATTGATCTTAAAACAAATAGTGGTTTCCTATTTTGCAGTCATTAATTTATAGTAAATAATGTAACTTTACGTTGACATAGTAGTAGTTTAAAATTATTCTATTGATCCTAAAACTTAAGTAAATTATTACTTATAGTAATTATAATAATCCCAGACACTTGGTCCTTAACTAGCTGCGGTCTTTCATAAGTTTAAGAAGTAATTTGAAAAGTCAGTTATCAGAGATCGGCACCGAATGGGTCTGGTTCTCCAGGGAGACAAAAGTCATTTTAAAAGCGGGCGCAGCCGTGAGGCACTGCTAGTTTTTTTATATCTTATATTATGTATGAGAACTTATAGTAACTATAAAACATTCTCAAAGGTTTAAGTTTATGTGACTCTTAAATTTTTTATTTTGTATTAGAAGTAGAAGACAGTGAGTTTTCTCACTGAAATTGGAGCAGACTACTATGTCAATGTAGCTACTATGTGACCTTTTAAAAGGTGAAGCACCTTAGGGTTGCAGTCATAGCAGTAATATCAGTTTAGAGTTCTGCTTCTGTTTGTAAGGTGTGAAATCAATGGTAAAGTACATAAGCTAGAATGGCAGCCGAATACTGTTTCAGCTGTAAATACAGCATTTCACGGTAAAACATGTAGGCACTAGTGTCACTGGTAACTTAGCCTTTGATATTTTAAAAGGCAATACACTGCAATTGCCTCTTATCAATAATTAGGTTGCTGGCTTATTTTCCATCATTAGCAATAATAAAACAATTGAAACATTATTATGTAAGGCTTAGATAATATTGACTGTGTCATGTGTAAACTAACAACAAGTAGATATTTATCTTGATAAGTAATAATCAACTCAAAAATAAGATATAAATAAGAAATGGCCTTTGTAAGTGTGCAGTAAGGTTCAAATTTGTTTGGCAACCAGGGCATAATAACAACACAGCTTTTGCTAATCTTACAGTGATCTTTAAGGTACAAATACACTAAAATTATTACGTTATTGTTTGCTGCAATCAAAACAGGAAGAGTATTTTTTATCTTGTAATAAGTATTCTGGTAGATACCTAATCTTGTTTTGTATTTATTTTAAGATTTTTCAAATAATCTAAATCACATATATCTTTGAGGTAAAATTGCCACACTCTCACTTTCCACAACTACACAAATTGCTCCAGTTTATGTCACATAAAAAGGTAAGTGTATGTTAATTGTGACTTTCTTTATTTATTTATTAAAAATTCATACATTGTTAGACGGATTTAATGCCCTTGGCAAGCTTTAATATACAACATTTACATAAACTTTTTTTATCTCATATATTTACATTTATGTCCACAAATAATATTGAGCAGGCACCCAACATTATATCCACTATATATAATTCGCGGAAGAGTTTGTTTCTTTGAGCGTGCTAATTTCTGGAACTACCAGTCAGATTTGAAAATTCTTATTGCGTATAATAGCCTAGTTTTCGAGGAAGGTGTAATAGGCTATGTAACATCACGCTACTGGCGACGGGAGCAGAGCAGTCAAAGACGCGTGTGAAACCGCGCCGCGGAAAGCTAGTCTTCTATAATATTATGCATTAAATGTTATTTAATTTATGGGCTTTCAAGCAGTTTATTTTTAAATAGCATTATATATGAATAATAATAAAATTGTGTAACTAGTGATATTTTTTGAAGGTGATCTTAGAATACCAAAATAATAATTTTATTAGGGTCGCCTATGACACCCAGGTTGATCAAAGTGGAATTGACCTTTTCAAGTGGGGCATGGAAAGCATCCTATAAAGCTGCCACTGTAGAGACCACCATGCCAGCAGTTTGAGACAGTGGCTTTTAAGATGATGGTCACCACTCATAGATGCAACTGACTGCTTACCATCAGGCAGAGTCGTGTTACTTTAGTTGATTAATATTTAAAAGAAAACCAAATAATTAAATTTTTATTTTATTCTCAGAAAAAGTCTTACAAAACTTAGCTTTTGTTGTTTTATTTTTCGTTTTTTTATTTGATTGGATAGAATTGTCTGAGTCAGAGTTGTCTGACATAATATTTGCTTTGGTATTAGATTTCTTTGGTTGAACAACAGTTGTTAAAATGGCACCTTTTTTTAAACGGGACTTGCCCTGTCTGGTTTCCAGACTTGGTTTCTGAACTTGTGTATTGCGTGGAATATCAGTAAAACTTGTATTATTTTGGTATGGGGAGCTCTCGGATTTTGCATGTTTTAATCTGTAAAATAAAATACAATGAAAATCACTATGTTGTATAATTACTAACATTGTTTTAAAAAATCTTTTTTGCACAAATTTTGCAACTTAATGTGAAGATGATCTCATCTTAATTGAAATATGAAATATGAGATAGCAAAACAGATTCTCATATTTCATATTCTTAAATTACATTCAATTTGCTATACTTTTTTTGTTATAATATTGTTGGTTTCTTTATGTGTACCTACTTACTTTCCTTTTTTCTTCCAAGTTTTAGACAATTTGTTGAGTGGTTCTAAGTTGTCATTAGTAGAATTTGGCACTTTTAGTGTTAGTTTTTTGGTCTTTGTTTTCTTCTTCTTTTTTTCATCCTTCAGTTTCTGATGTTCTCCTTCTAATTCTTCTAATTTTTGAGAACACGACCTATATAAAAACACATGTTAGCTTGTTTTACTATTCACACTTAGGATATCTAGGGGCACGGAAGTGCCACCGCCAAGTCGAGCAAAAAGCGGCGCGGTCGTACCATCTTTTTCTATGACTATTTTCGATTTCCTATAACTTCGTTGTGAATAAAACTGAAAGCCTGAATTTTCAGTAACCAAGTAGACATTCAAACACGGTTTATTTTAAAGTTCATTTGGGTTTAGCAATTATAAAACGAGCCAAAGTTACGTAATTTTGTCACTCACTGACTGACTGATCATCAAAACTCTAAGGCACTTCTAGCAAACATAGAAGCATCAAATTTAGAATGCAATTAGTGTTCAGTGTATAAATTAAGGGCAAACAAAATATTTGGCAATTTCAGTCCAGTTTTCTAGATACTACTACACTTACTGCATAAATAACTTTGTAATCCCATATAAATATATTAGGATTACAAAGTTACAAAGTAATATAAATTTATAGGATTAGGTAAAAGTTAGTAAGTATAGAAAGGATGATCAACGAAAAATTAACCAATCACCTGTTAAATCTCATGTCAAGTTCTAATTAGGTTGCTAAAAACATGGCTAATTATTTTAATTTGATCATTGGGTTTATGTCAACTAACAAGATCTTTATACGTTTACGTATAACTTTTGACGGTAGTAGATCCACGCTGGTTTCAGCATGAATGGGCCGGATCGTCTGGGGAAGTACTACCCTTTCATAGAAGATCGACTTAAGAGTAGTAGTATCCTTACTACTGCGTTTCGTTCGGTGAGTGAGAGTGCCGGAAGCCCAATTTCCCCCCTTTCCTCTTTTCTCACCTCCCTCATTCCTTTTTCCTAACCCCATTCCCAGCCGCCATAGTGGAGGCCACCATACCAGCAGTTTAAGACGATAGCTTTTGGTATGGTGGCCACCACTTCTGGATTCCACTGACTGCTTACCATCAGGCGGGGTGGAGTCACTTTGGTAGGCTAATATATATAAAAAAAAAACCTAGCGTGCGATAGTTTATAATTAATCAAATGTAGGTACTAAAGTGATGTAGGAAGATTTTTGTTTTGCGACGTGAATCGGCTGCTTCGGTTATCAGTCTAGTTGGAAAAAGGTTTGACGTTTTTTATCACTGTAGCCTTCACTTATCATGCTTCCTTTAACATTAGCAAGTGATCACAAGAGACCTTGACTAGAGCTATCTTAACAAGTTTAAACTCGAATTTGACCCCGGTCACTACTCTTTCGTTAAACCTCGGCAGGAACTCGTTTTAGTATTTACAGATACATTAGGATCCTTGTGTAGAATAGAATATTACCTAAGTAACGCTTCACTGTCGGTGAAATATGAATTCATAGAAAAACTTGATATGCCCCATGAAAGCGGTCCTTTCTCCTCAGTTTGTACACCTGTCCAAATATTCCTTTTAAGGGAACTCAGTTTTACTTGTAATTCGGATGGTTGCGTACTTCTGCTTTTCACATCTGACAAGCATCTAAAAACAACTTCAGTATTAATATTATATTTTACCAATTTTGCATAAACATAATGAGTACTCGTACTATATCACCAATTGAAAAACTCGCGCGTGATAGAGTGATAAAAATCAATGTAATCAAGCCAATACATACTTTGGTGGTGGCAAACATCTAAATTGATGCCATGAAGCGGGATTCAGTCTCGATTTCTCTGTGGTTGTGTCGTTAAACATTGACACACTTCTTGGTCTTCTGCATTTCACGGCCTTTCTCTCATGGTCTGAATGGTATGGAGAATCACTTGTCTAAAATTGTAAAATAAGTGGATGAATTTCTTGTCCGTACTGAGGCTAGAACACGTATTATTTCTATGAGTATTAGCAAAACGGTAAACTTTCATTGGTAAGCTTAGGTTGCGTGTTATCGCCAATATTCCTATCCAAAAACCACTTAATTATTTCGACGTGAATATGGAATAAACGCTAATATTTAATAGACCCAAGATGAATATACTAGGCAAAATAATTACCGGTGCTCGTATAATCTTTAATTCAGGCGGCATTTTCTTTTTTCGTCTGGGCTTGACTTTTGCGGTATGTAATAATTTTTGAACGCGTCTCATTGGGCTATGGTTTCCTTCCGATTCGGCATCCGATGACATATCTGTCATGGCATCTGATGTTAAATCAATTGTAGGTCGCGATATCTGTAGGTCGATAAAACCAGTTATAAATAACTGATAGCTTTACCTAAGACTGAAATTCAAAACCGAGTTACTTGATGATGCGTTTCTAATGTTTCTAGCCACGATACTGCAAATATTGTAGTACTGCCTTGACGTCATAATAAAAATGCATCTTGGAAATGACGTAGTGTCAACAAATCGTTGATTTAATAGTACGATATCGCGTTCTGTGGGCCTACCATGAAACTTAATTACGAAGTTTCGTGCAATTTTTACCATGAAACAAAATTTGTTTCATGGTAAAAATTGTGCAATTCAACTACTATGTACCACATAATTTCTACGTGCAATTTTTAGTAGGTACATAGGTTTTCTTACCAACAAAATTTGTTTTATGGTAAAATTTGCGAGCCGAAACTTCGTAATTAAGTTTCATGGTAGGCCCCTGGCATTGAGTTTCGATTCGACCTCAATAGTTAGTCAATTAATGTCGCTGTAATTACAGAGAGGCATGTTTTCCACATACTAGAGAAAAATAGAGATGATACAAGACTGGTTTTCTACTTTTATTATAAAAAGCCACTAGTCACATTTTTATGAGATTTTGTTTCGAAATTACCTGTAAAGTTTCGCGCTTCATATTTTTTTTTTCAATTCTTTTCATCTTTTCTAATTTAGGACGTAGCTTTTTTGGTTTCTGTAATAACGAACGTTTTAGTACATATATTTTCTTACCATCATATTCATAAATGGCATTTTGCAGTAAAATATACCTCGTTTGAAGTTTTGTTAATATCTGGAAATATTGGTGACGGTGGTGGAGCGGGATGTTTTGTTATTCTTCTAGAGCCAGCTTCTGAACTACTGCTTGAAGTGTCCCCCTCATCACTGAAAACCAATAATAACAAATATATATTGTATAATTATAATATTATAAATATAATATTATAACACTTATTTTGTTATCATGATGAGATAATACCTGGAATAATCAGAAAGGTCAATATTTGTTGGTTCATCTGCATTAGATCCTTCTTTTAATAATCTAGTAACTATTTTTGTTCGCAGTCTTTCTTTGCTAGGATCTTCATCATAAAAGTCCAATAAAGTTTCACAAAATGTTCGGCCTAGACTTTCATAATCTTGAACTGAAAAATGGGTTGACATTCTGCTTCCTAATTCCGATCCACCAAAAGAAGCCTCCATTGTATAACTGTTTGCAACTCCTAACATCCACACTACTACTCTTCCAGTACCTTCTTTACTACGTTGTATTCTAAACTTACAATTTTCAAAAGAGAACTGCAAAAATGCAAGTGATTTTATATAAAACTTTCACATATCATAGTAATGCAATCATTTATGTTACTTTAATACCTTGTCGGCAGCATTTTTGTGAAGCATCAGAGGAAAGACTTGTTCTTGTAACCGTTTGTCAGAAGTTTTTCTGCTTTCACATCCATAAATGAATATGTTATGTTTTCGAGAGTGAGCATGAAGATCTACGTACATTGCAACTCCACATTCCTCCTGCAGTCTGACACATAATGTGATTAAAACGTTGTTTCCATATATTTTTTTGTAAAATTGCTATGTATTATCTGGGTCACTAACCTCCGTATCATTACTTTAGTATGCCACACCGGTGGGTACGTTTCCCTTATTACTGTTCGATATTGTCTATTTAGGTCCTTTCCAGTCAACGAGCACCTATTGTTACCAACAATTACCTGTAACGACGTAAAAACATGCACGTATATTATTCTGTAACAATGTCCATTTTAGTTATAATAAGCGAATATTCGAGCTACTCACACCATCTGGATTCAGCATGGGTACCAGTTTGAATATAAATTTTTCTCTTAATTCACGGGCTTGATTCGAGTCACCTGTCAGATAATCCATGAAGCCTTTCATCATCCATGAAGAAGGAGTTTCCCCTGGATGAACTCTTGCAGTTATAACGACCGCTTTCTTCTTCTGTGAATTGAGACATAATATTTCGTTGTTCAATATTACAGTAGTAAATAAAAAATTTCAATTTGAAAAAAATCACTTGCCCTTTGTTCCATTTCGTTCGGATTTGGTGGAGCGGTAACTGTCAAGTAATACACATTATTCCCAGCTAAAGTTCGGCAAAGAAGCCTGAGTTTTGCAAAAGTTGATTTGACTGGATGAGATTGCAGTTTAGATAGGTATTCTTGTAGGTCGGAGTATGTGTAAGGGTAACAATGTGCAATGTATACAGCATCGTCTGTATGTGGAAACTCAATGTTGAAAGTTAGCGTATAACTTGGAAATTGCTCTTCTTCTTCACATCTGAAATACACGTAACTATGATTTTAATCTAATTTATTATTCTAAAAATAGTTTAAAAGAATTTTGTCAAAATAAACCTAAAAATAGGTTGAATCCGCTAACAAAATCATCGTATCGCCTTGGTCTAAGTATTTATGTTTCATAATTTCGTTACAAAACTTTTTACTCACGTCGAATCATTTTTATAGTAAGCGATGTTATCACCGCATCGCCGCCAACCGATCGAATGCAACTGCGCGTCCTTGGTTGAGTATAATAAAGGTCGCATGCCCTCGTTGTATAAGCTTTCGGCTTTTGATAAATTCACTATGGAAAACCTGTAATGTATTGCGTGTGTATAATTTTTTTAGGAAACAGCATGTAACGATAGGTAACCATGCAACGGCTATTACCTGTACATCATTTGTTTTTTTGTGTTAGTGACTCTAAAATAAAACCATTGCATGTGTCTGTTTGTATATAGGTCTGTGCGTAGATGCAGTTCGTAATATGCTGAAGTGATTCGTATCGCCTTTGCCAGGTTACCGCTTTCAAATCGAGATTCAAATCTTAGTTCATCGTCACCAGTGCCGCCGGGTCCAGCACTTGCACATGCTGATATGTACAAACGTGAGCCTCCTACAGTGGAACGACTAAACTGGAATATAAATGACATGGTCATTATTATCGAAATTTAAATAGAGCAGTTGGTGCTTTAACATTGTCTGTCTGCAAAAAATGCAATGTAATTTTATCTCTCCATACACTCTGTAAGGTCACGCACGTTATGTCATCGATAGATGCTAGGAACGTCTTTGGATCTGCAAACTGCGTGACATTTTTTCAGTTTTCTGAACATAAATATAATTTATACCTTTATACTAACATAATTTACGGCGCTCATAGGATAATATTGGAAAATAACAGTTCCTGCATCTTCGCCGACAGGCTGTGGTCGCAATTCTTTTCCAGTAGGAATGTAATATGGTTCTGGCGACGCGGGACTCCATGTTAGGTGTTGAATTTTTTCCTCCACAACCTAGTAACAATATACATATATTTAAAAAAGGTAAAGCTTTATTTCAGTAGTTGGTTTGCGACCCACAACGTGATTATTTTTGGGCGTTTTAATAAAGACCACATTTAAAAAATACTTTTGTTTTGTACTTTTTTTATTTAATGTCATGCTTTGTTATTAAGTTGTAGTAAAATATTCTAGAATGCTGTGTACGGTATTAATAATTATCCAAAAGAAGCGGCACTGCATTTTTTATAACAGGTTATTGAACAACCTAGCTAGGAATACAGCATATCACACCACTGTTATTGTAGTTTTAGTGCACTGTATTTATTTTGTAAATTTTCTTGTACTACAATGTTTGTGATGATGAATAAAGAAAGATAATTATTATTATTATTACTGTTTTTGCTAGTGGGAAGTACCTCAGGAGCCAATTATATAGCACCGTTATTACAGTAAGGCAAATTATCTTCTTGTTTCGTTTTAACTCCGCCCTCTAGATAGTTTTAGATCAAAAATAAAACCATCGCATGTGTCTGTAACCATTTTGTACTAATACAGCGACATTGAGGTTTTGCGGGATAACGTATGTTAGCTTCACTCAGACTACGATAACAGCTTATCAATGGGACATAATTATGATTGTTCAAATTTAGGTTAGATTTCAAGACAATACGGTAGTGATTGGAAGTAGATCGTAGAGTGATAGGGATAGTTTTATCAGTTACAAAGAGCTAGTCATTTAGTCAGCTGAATATAAACTTCTTTTACATAGGTACTGAAAGCATATGGCCGTCTAAACATTAGTAAAATTCGTAGCACGTCGCGTCGTTAAAATGAATTTTAATTGAGCTATTTTTAGAGGCATTGCTAGAAACGTTTCTTCTGATTTTTATGATTCCTCGTTTGATTCAACGTTGATCGCCGTTACTTACGATACAGTTCATGATATGAGAAAGAAGAACTTATTTTTATTTCAAAAACTTACGTTTGCGGTAATATCACTAAGGCGTGAGTTCAGGGTACAGGAATTTTCAGTACAAAATTAAGGTTTACGGCAATATCAATCAAACTGCGACTTACTTGACATTCTGAAGGCCATCGAGGTGCTTGCTGTGGGCAATCAAGCTCTTTCGGTAATGCAAACAAATCTCTTGGTTCTCTTAGCTTAGCTGTCGTTCGAAATGTTCTGATATCCGTGTTTATCTCTAGCTGATTCGTCTTAATATTGTTTTGTAGAAAGTTTGATATAAATGTACCTGCATAGAAAGTATATAAGTCTTAGTTAAATTATATTATCTAAGTATTTAAATTTGCAGAGTTTGTGCCCATTTGGAAGAAGCTTTAAAAATAGTATTATATTTAATTTTAAAAGACCTCTGTCGTCTGGGCTAACAAATTCGTGTCGTGATGACAAATTTCCATTATCATCTTGCGACATCGTATTAAAATTCAATTACTTATTAAATGTAGTAGCTAAGGTGCCTAATTTTTTTTTTATATTAGCCCACCAAAGTGACTCCACCCCGCCTGATGATAAGCAGTCAGTGGAATCTAGAAGTGGTGGCCATCATACCATCTTCTTAAACTGCTAGTATGGTGGCCTCTACCAGTGGGAGTGGGGTTAGGGAAGGAAATGAGGGAGGTGAGGAAAGAGGAAAGCTGGAAATTGGGCCTTCGGCGCTCTCACTCACCGAGCGAAACGCAGTAGTACGGATAGTACTACTCTTAAGTCGATCTTCTATGAGAGGGTAGTACTTCCCCAGACGATACGGCCCATTCATTCTGAAACCAGCGTGGATCTACTACCGTCAAAAATTACATAATGCAAATTTTTTGCAAAGCATATCTCGTGCAATTAGATCTAAAGAGAAAACTTTTCAGGAGAAGGAGACTTTAGGGTGTACTTAAGAAGAAATTTATACTATTATAGGTATAAAGCGGAAGAGTTTGATTGTTTGTTTGAACGCGCTAATCACCGCGCTGCGGGAAGCTAGTCATAAATATACGTAGACGCATCGCTGCACAAAATCTGTGTTTAAAGTACGATAAAGCTAATGTGGTATGATGAATATAGAAAAGCGCATACAAAGTTTGCCGACGTTGGTGCCAAGCGTGTATGATATATGTGTTATGCAAAGGCGTTACCCCTGTGGCGCCAAAATAGTAGGCTGGTATTTTATTTAACCACGTGTATTTAATGCCACTATGAGCTAAAACGATTCTCAATTTAAAAACTCTCAAGTAGACTATCCATTTATGCTTAAATGTTTAGGCAAAGTGTTTTACAATGTTAACCTTTTAAGTTCATACGACGAAGAAGCTTGCATCTTCTAAATAAATTTAGTTACGAATAAAAGTAAAACATTGTTTTGCAGGCCAGACATTGAACTTAAAATAAGGTAGTCTAGTAAAAAACATAAGCCTTAAGCCCGAAATCTGGTTAAATTTTTGTACTAAAATCTACTCAAACTATATTTTAGATTTAGAAGTTTATTAGTTTTATATTTTAGTTTTATTAGGTGAGTGAGAGCGCCGCGGGCACAATTTCTCTCCTTTCCTCTTTTCTCTCTTCCCTCATTCCCATTCCCTACCCCATTCCCAGCCTTCATAATGGAGGCCACTATACCAGCAGTTTAAGACGATGACTTTTGGTATGTTGGCCACCACTTCTGGATTCCACTGACTGCTTACCATCAGGCAGGGTGGAGTCACTTTGGTAGGCTAATAAAAGAAGCCCTTTGTTAAACGAATTTTCAACTGTTCTATGTAACTTGACCTAGTTTGGCCCTGTTAACAAAAGTTATTGTCGATCATACTATCCCAGACAGCTTGCGTATTCATGTTCCACAAAATACGATATTATTGTCGTATTGCTGTCGCAGCACGCGAATTGCCAGCGAACTAGATATCACGAAAATGAACCCTCTAACATTATTGACTATCTTGTTTGATCACGCATTATAGCGTATGAAATATTATAATATTATTGTATACACAAATAGTATAAATTAAATAAAAAAAAACCGGTTAATTTTAAGACAATACTATAAATCTAGTTTGAACGTGATTATATGTGTGTGATGTGATATGTAAACAAAACACTACGCCACATAATATTGGAAATAGTTGCAATGACAAAAATATATAATTATTCTAAATTTACCTTTACCGCAAATCGGAAACAATGAAGCTTGTAGAGATTTAACTTGTTCTATATTTTCTATAAACAAATTATCTTGCAATACGGGTTTTATCGCTGGCAGCGTAAGCGTTACTGTTGCGTTCTGAATAAATTCTTTCTTTTGTTCTTCTCGTTCTATCATCATTATGTCCTCTTGAGTGTTCTCAAGTTGTTTCCACCATAACATCTTAAAAAGTTTACGAGCAGCTACTTTCGCCATTCGCTAGCACAAATTAATCTTTGTCTTGTGTATTTCTGAAGTTGGTGATGTCGAGCGTTCGGTCACCATGGCTACAAAACTGTTTGAATGTTAGTCGTCAGGTTTCAATTTTTGGCGTGTAACTTGGTGGGTTGCGCGGCGCTTCGAACAAAACTGACGGTATCAAAGCTCAGCTACACGCGTTCTGTTATTGGAAGACGATTGTTCAGTAATGGCATGCTTCGATCGTATAGCTTATCAGGTGATTAGTGACGTCAAATGGTTATTCATGCGAAATTGGGCTTATGGTAATTTGATTATCGGAAACATTTGATAGAGGTCAAATTTTGATTTACTGACGCTTTACAATAAAATTGTCGTCGACTGTAAGTTCTGTAAATTATAACTTGCGGGTTATACTGACATTTTATTGCCCAAATTATCTACTAACATTTTCGAAAACGCTTTTTTAATGGGTAAACGTAAGTTTTTTTAACCTATAGTTGCTATAGATAAGTAGGTTTTCCTAGTGGAATTGCCGTTAAATAATATACACAATATAGTTTACTTGGTTAATACATAACATTATTAAGTATAATTATATGCCTGCATAAATATTGATTTTCTAACAATGAAATAATAACTAATTACCTTATTTATGTATGTATGTATTACCGTAACTAGTCGTAGTAGTCAATGGCGTAGGAAAGAGGAAATTTTGTGATTAAAATGTGAAATAGACAGTGATGTTGATAGATTTATTAACGGTTGTCTATATTTTTATTAAAATAAAATTAATACAATATGTTATGCGTTAGTGCAGTGTTTTTTATTCTCATGATACTCAATTACAATACTACAATTTAAATAAATGTGTAAATTACAATTTACTTTCAAGAATAATTATTTTTAATTCTATGGGTGACAGTTGGGAAAAAAAAGTTTCATCTGTCTCCCCGTTGTGAACAGGGGGACAGATGAAACTCCAATCACTCTTCAAAAATATTATCTGTCCACCTGTTAACAAGAGGGCGACAGATGAAATTTTTTTTTCCATCTGTCACCCTAGGGGGACAAATCAGAGGAACAGATGGGCATAATCCGTTTTTTCCTATCCATTTAGTTACTCGCTTCCATATTTTATAGCTAATTAAGTATGGCATAGCAAGCAAATACGAATATTTATCAAGCAACAGTACCTGTCTGTTTGGTTTGTTCAGCTTTTTTTATGAATTCTACCCTCACGTCATCACCGTCTAGACAAAACTGCGAGATTTATTTAGGTATAGTGTCAGCTGTTTCAACAGTTTTTAGTGAACCTACAAGGACAACATTTTATTTATGTTTGTTTGTGAAAAACCGCATTCCATAACATAGGTAAGTACCTACGGTTAGTTGATCTATTACTAATTCTAAACAATAGTATACAGGTATTTTAGGATTATTCACCATGATTGATAAACAATTCCGCGAAGGTTTAAAAGGTGACTGCACTTCTACGTAGTGAGTAAGTTCGTGGCGTTGCGTTGTGTGGCAAAACTTTACCATGGCCTCAATCATGGCCGTAAACTTTAATGTTCACGTAGACTTAAGAACGCATAGATTTACCTTTAATGTTTTGTGAAGTCATTGACCCTAAGGATATCATTGTGTATCTATTTCTTTATGAATGTGTAATTTTTTAGACATAATGTTGGTTATTGAGTAGAATTTAGGGTAGCTCGTCACGGTGTTTGCAGACTGATAATAAGGAATATGACAAATAGTTGTAATTCGATAGATGCCTGAGGTCATCGTCATTCCTAAGATAGCGTTGTGTTCCTACTGGTGAGTAGTAGTTTCCACTGTTCAGGGAAGCATTGGCAGAGTTTTAGAGATTGTCTTGCTTTTCAAGTAGCATTACTTATATATTTTTATATATAATGGCTGTACGTTGTGATTATATTTATAACAGTTAACTACAATGATTTAGAATTGGCATCCTTTAAAACATTTCAGTATTAAACATGCCTTGGTTTAATACTGAAAACACATACACGTAGACATACCTTTAGGTACCTAATTTGGGGATTTAGTAATTTGAAAATCCACAACATGTTCATTACTGGTACGCGACGGTTGTAACTGTGCTGTTGGGATTATCCTTAACCTACCAACGCAGTTCTTAACTAGCACGGGTTTGGGGAGGGCTGCCAAATTCGCGAGTGGCGCGAGGCCGCCCGCGTGGCCATGATGGCCAGGTGGTCCACTCGGCTGGAGACACCGCGCGCCGGTTTTAGGACCGTGGAAGCGCTCCAGCCGATTCTGTCGTTGTGGGTTGGGAGGCAGCACGGGACCCTTTCCTTCCGACTGGCGCAGGTGTTGACCGGGCATGGTTGCTTCGGTCATTACCTGCACAAAGTTGCGAGGAGGGAGAGGTGTTCTGCCTGCCACCACTGTGACTGCGACGACGACTCGGCGCAGCACACACTGGAGTCTTGTCCGGCGTGGGCGTCTCAGCGTCGGGACCTCGTCGCAGTCCTCGGCGTCGATCTGTCGCTGCCGGCCGTGCTTCGCTCCATGGCCGGTAGCGATAGATGTTGGAGTGCGATCGCATCCTTCTGTGAGGACGTCATCTCGCAGAAGGAGGCGGCGGAGCGGCTCAGGGAGGAAAGTCTTCTCGCTGATCCGATCCGCGATGCCGCCTTAGTGGGGTTGCCGGTGGGGGAGCGGGGCCTATCACCCCTATCCGCAACCTTCCATGTAGGGACAGCGTTCCTGGTGTACCCGGACGCTGTCACAGGTGTTGGTGCCCGCACGGTGCGGGCTGGCGCTGGGTAGGCCGCTGATGTAGTATCAAGTTCCGGCGGCCTATCCGTTAAGGCGAAAGCAGGTGCACAGGGGGGTTTTAGTCGGTATTTCGGCCACCTACCATCTTAGGCCAGCGAGTCCGACATAGCCGCCTCGTTTCCCCGGACGAGGAGGTATGCGTAAATGCATTTCCCCTCTTAAAAAAAAAAAAAAAAAAAAGGGCTGCCTCGATGGCTGTTGACAAAGCCGCCTTGCTAACAACGATATTTTCATGTGGAATTTATGTATTGTTTTGTTTTTATATCAATAAAGTTATTATTTACTTTTTAAGGTTACACCGGCCGTGGACACAAGCAGACTGTCACTGACAGTCTTGTTGTGACCGCGGCCGGTGTAACCTGGTCGAAACGTCAAGCAAAATAAGGTATGTAAATACCTAATGCATGATTGTGTTAATTCCCGTATGTTTATAAATTTATTATTATTATTATTTAGTATTTGTTGAATTCAGAGATCCAATCAACCGTGTAACATTAATTAAAGCTCTGATAATGGAGGTTTTATAAACTCATAGGTAATAAGACGCTTTACGACTACCGCCGCAGTTGGTACGCGCGTTGTTAACTTTAAACCTTTTTTAAAATCGGTTAAAATTGGTTTATATTTAGTGTCACTAAAACTTAGGGACAATAGTTTAAAATGGAATAGAATGTAAAACTTTTATTGTACCTACCTATAATTATTCTTTACATTATTTATATACTAAGATATGTTTAATTTCTAACCTTATCGATAAAAGCAATTTTAGTTTATCTTTAAAAAAGTAAAAGCCAAGTGCGTGTGGTACTACGTGCAATGTAGGGTGCCGTAGTAGTGTAGTTGCGCAATATGCATACCCTTTTTTTTCTCATGGGAAACGCATTAGGCACGCGTACGCACCCGTCCGGGCAAGGCGGGTGACGGACTCTCCGACTGCACTGAGAACCAGGCCAGCATGCGGCATACGGACTAAAAGTACTAAAATCCACGGTGTTCCTGCAGACAGCCAGAGTGTCGGGGTCACGGGAGACGCTCGCGCAATTATCTGCAACATGCATACCTTACCCTAAAAGAAGTGAATTTCATAAAATTTATTTAGAAATTTAAAAAGGCTCACGTACCACTGACATACCACCCAACTTCTGTAGAATTAAATGATGTTGCTGTAATAAAGATTAAGCTGTTTTATTAAAGTATGAGTACGATCAGAAATAATTCCTTAGAAGACTAGTATATTTTATATGTTGATTGAGTATAACTTGTTAACCTGTAAAGCTTACTTAGCCGTAATGGTTTGCCTTTTAAATTAATGACATAGACTATTATTATATTTTTTTTTCACATTTCCAAATACAACGACAGCGCTGATAGGAGGGGTGGACACGGAATCTAACAAAAACAAGCAACTATTTCGTAAATCCATCCCATAATTGCAAAACTGTCTTCACAAACTTATACTATTTTTCAAAAACCTATCTAACAACAGCCCTTATAATGGGGTAAACGAGAAAAAATATATATTTCCATCTTAGGTGTACGCGGACGTACTTAGGTAATCTTAAAAATATTTTAAAGTTTTTATTGGACTACTTTGTCGGCGTGATTTGTATATATATCCATGCAAATTTTTAGCTTTCTAGTACCATGAGTATATGAGCTAGGCCGCGGATGGACGACGGCGATGGACAGAGATAGCGAAACTATAAGGGTTTCTTGTTGACTACGGATCCCTAAAAAGGCTGAAAAGTGGGTGTCACTAAATTTAGCTTATATTGCTTCTAATGTACGAATCTACCTATACGATATACCTGCTATACTACTACTATATACGAAATTTTATATACCCACTATAGTACCTTACAGTATGTTAACATAAAGGAAACAAACTAAATGTTTCAAAATACGCATGTAAAGTTGTCAGCAAAGTTGCTAAGCAACTTGCTAAGTTAAATCGATGCTTTGCTTTGGCCTGAAGGAAATACTATTCACTGAGGTAACCGGTAAGATTTATTGCTTCTATTATTATCTACTCCTTCCTGTTAATATATCTATTTATAGATTAGTTTTAGCTCATTGCGACATAGGGTTGGTTTTGTATATAATAGTTATCATTTTGCTCACATTCGCTTATTTTACTACCCAATCGCATAATACCTAATTCATGTTTATTGGCGAATTTCAGATATAATTTAAATCAGACTAGATTAATGTCAGTGCATGTTTTATGCTGCCTTTAGTTTCTTTGCCAAGTTCTTTGGAATTTTATATTGTATAAACAGTGATTAGTAATTATTACAGTTCATTCGATTGCATTGATTACTGATTTTTTTTATGCCATGTAATGAAATCGTTCTTATTTAATTTGAGGAAATAATTGGACATGACCATTTTAACAGATTTTCAGTCGGTTCTATTGAGCCTGGTTGTATATTATATATATCGATCTGCGTCAACTTGAGTTTTGGCACATTATTGCCTACTTATCTACGTATTAAATTATCTCCAAATGTTGTCCCATATTGTATTGTATATTAACGGAAAATGATTAGACTTAAAACTTAACTTTTCACGGGTCCCAGATCCTGCTGCAATCTTCTAATTTCTCTATTACTTATTGTGTTTTGTAAGTGCGCATGACAGCATAACTTTTTGCTGAAATTTTATTAATTACTAGCTTTCCTCAAGAACTGGCTATCATACGCAAAAAGAATTTTTCAAATCCGACTGGTAGTTTCAGAGATTAGCGCGTTCAAACAAACAAACAAACTGTTTTGCTTCATATAATAGTAGGTATGCATTTACAGACTTTTTACATTGGCAGTATGGTTTTCAGTACAGAAAATAAAACTAGGTACGTCATTTTCACATGTGGATGTCATAAAAAGAGAGAGATAAGAAAATAACAGGTAACAGACAATTGCCCAATAGCCTTCGCAAAAGAAAGTGCCACTCGATAAGTCGCTCCCAGCTCTACCTTTTTTATAATTGTAAAAACTTAACTTATGGGAAAAAATATGTTTTAATTTAATTATTTATATACAACAAATAAAAAAAAACAATGTACTGAGTATTGAATATGAACTTCTGAAATCATGGCCGACATAAAGTCACGTAAAAGAAGTTCGATATAACTTCATATCAATTTCATGTTAGGTACCTGATTTGTGACTATGACATAGATATTATATTTACTACAACACTTTATAAATCACTTGAACTTTGAAACTGATCGGATTATAATGAAGCGAGACGACTTTGTTCGTTCTTGTTCCTACAATTGTCTACATAACGAAAAAAACATCCAATAAGTTCTTATGGAAAAATATTTTGAGTTTCATGTCGTCTGTCTGACGCTATGACCTCATGAGATTTAAGTGATTAGTTAATTTTTCGTTTATCAGCCTATCACAAACAGGAGGTAACTCTAATTTGAGATGAAGTCAGGTGATAGTACGCAGATAGCTCTCTTACCCCTTGTTTAGGCAACCGCTTCTTGAGCACAATGGTTCAAAATCGACTAATTCAAGGTTCAAGGTTTCAAGATTGCCTTGAGACTTTATGTATAAATTATTATGATATTTACAAAGAAAAATATCGTGACGAAACTTGAATTATACAAATAAGTGGTGCCACTTTTTGTATAATGAATTTTTTACTTTAGGTACCTAATTATGTAACGCTAATAAATGCGTGCCTTAAAGTAATTAAATTAATGTCGCTGGCTTAAAAAGTAATAACTTTTACATATTTCTTACGTACCTAATTTTCTTTTTAAATAAAGCGTAAGTTATGTGATATGTAAGGGTTGCGCTTGCGGGGTGATTGGCCGAGCCGAAGCGCCGCCTGGTGCGGATCGATTCCGTGCTAGACGACTGACTAGCGATGTTATAGTCTTTTGTCACTCATCAATCGCCTGTCGGGCTTTTTATTTATTAATCATAAATGTGTTCTAATTATAAAATTAAGTATGACTAAAATAACTTCTAAGTAGGTTTTTATTTGAAGAGGCATTTCAGTATAATCGGCAGATTTTTTATATTTAATTAAAAATTTTGTTCTTGAAATTATTTTCTCATACCTATCTTACTGTCTATCACTGTCGAGATTGCAAGTTAGTTTTTAACGGCGTAAAAAAAGATAGAAACAATTGCATACCCTGTCTGGTCCCCCTGAGGGGTCCACGGAGATTCACTATTCCACTTGGACACCCCGGACATAACAATCTTTTATAAAATAAAACGGTAAGTAGATATATCATTTGTATAATTTGTTTGTAAATTAAAATATTATGTGCTTACTATTTTCAAAATAGTAGGTACAATACTACCTTCACGGTTCCAAGTAGGCACAGGTTTACGCACGGGTTATGACATATGGGAGTAATTATGTTTCTTGAATGTTGTTATGTCCATGTCTGGGGTGTCCAAGTGAAATAGTGAGTGTCCATGGACCCCCGTAGGGTTCAAGTGTGTGAGTCTCTCGTGGACCCTCCAGGAGGGTGTTCAAGTGGAATGCACCAAAGTAAGAGCACTGAATCGAAGTGTGTGAGTGTTCATTCGAAGTTAACCATGTTTATGATAAAATTGAGATGGGAAAACGAGTAACGACACCTGAAAATTCTCCTTCTTTGTTCATAAGTTTTTTGATATAAGTGGAAATATAGTTTATGAAACATCATAAACTATATTTCCACTTACATCAAAAAGGTGTATTCTGGAAACTTTTTAAATTCAAAAGTACCGTTGCTGCTAAGTACCTTCTCCTATGACGATTCACCTGTTATGTATTATTAACTGAAACTCCATAAAGGTAGTTTATTTATTTTGTGCTATCTACTTCCCTACTATGAATAGTTACATGTAATTGCATTTATTTTGTACACAGTTAAAGTAATCTACAATCATGGGGCGAAAAGTGACAGTTGCGGTCACCACGCTGAATCAATGGGCGCTGGATTTCGAGGGTAATTTGAGCAGGATCCTGCAGTCGATACAGGAGGCTAAAGAAATGGGAGCACTCTATCGAACCGGCCCAGAGCTTGAAATATGGTAAATAGCATTATATTTGCAATATCTATTATTTATTTATTATCTTAAACACATCTTTGCGTTGCTAAGACTCTATTGTTTTGTCCAAAATACGGCTGACGTACCCATTAAAATAAACAGTGACATTTATTTAATTGTAAAGCTTGCATTTCTTTCTAACTGACGAAACGGTGTTATAATATGTCGTGTTTGATACGTGGTATTTACATAAAGGTAGCTATATTTTTTTTATTTATCGTTTATTCGTTAATAATAATGCTTTTACAGTGGCTACAGTTGCGAAGATCATTTCTATGAGCCAGACACCTATCTTCACAGTTGGCAAGTACTAGCTGAATTGCTCAAGTCGCCCACTTGCAAAGACATGTTAATAGACGTCGGTATGCCAGTACAGCACAGAAATGTGCTATACAATTGCCGAGTTGCCTTCCTTAATAAGAAAATCTTACTAATCAGGCCAAAGATGATGTTATGTGAAGATGGTAACTATAGGGAGACTAGATGGTTTTCTCCGTGGACCAAAGTGAGTGGTTTCTTTTTATAACATGATCTTTGCGGGTTTATTTTGGTTATTATATGGTGGGGACTGAGTTTATACTACGATGTCGACATTAGGTGAACCTGGTTAGAACATTAAATTGGATTGGCAACGCTGATACAAGCTGCCTTGCTTTAGAAGACTAGAGATAGGCCGGATATATAAGTTAACAAGACTATTCTAAAAACAGCCGCTATATTCCGTATAGCAGTCATTTATTTTATTAGAAATTTTAGACAATTGACCTTTAAAAAAACTAGCAGTCAATTTATAACATTACAAAACATACATTACATTGAATTGCTTATCTTGAATTGTGGCATTAAAAGGTAAAAAAACAAAAATTATGTTGAAAATTTATATCCTTTGGGATTTTTCCGATATAAATACTTATTATAACAATAATTTGAATCGCCCCTAATAAGTGGGACCTAATATTAAGCATTCAACCGCATATCGCTTCTGAGTTAAAGGCATGATGTGTATATGTATTTTGTTTTGCAGAACTACATTTGTATTTGTGTTATTAGGAGCGACAGACTGAAGAATACTATTTACCAAGAATGATAACGGCAATCACAAGTCAGACTACTGTTCCTATTGGTGACGCAGTCATTGCTACAAAAGATACGTGTATAGGCTTTGAAATATGCGAGGAATTGTGGAATCCGCAGAGGTAAATATAAAATTAATATATCATAATAATTAAGACAGGACGACCTATATGAACATCTTCAGACTTTAAAATATTATTAGTTTAAATATATAAGGATATATAAGGAGCTGAGGAACAAAAGCGGACTTGTCCCATTAATTAAATTATACTTATTTTATTTTTTTTATTGTATTTGTTAGCTATAATTATGTTAGCTAAAATTTGTGCGTTTTAATATAGGTAGGTACATAATGTAATACTACTATTATATAAAGCAAAGGAGTTTGTTTGTTTGTTTGCTCCGTCTATTTACATACAGACTGTGCTAGTGTGTATCACTCTGTGACACACAGAACAAGTGCTGTGACACTAGCGTTAACGTAGCATCCATAGCAACGAAAAACACGGTTTGGTGATATATGACGTTTATATGATCAATAAGTGTAATAAGTAAAAATAAAGAACGTCATCATATAACTATGATCATAGAATAGATATGAAATCATATTTATATGATTTAAATATGATAATGTAATACCGGCCTAAGTCAGCAATTGAAATTCCGCCTTGAATATGGTACAGATCTATTCTTGCATGACAAAAGATTTTTGTCATGCATTTGTTGGGTCGTAAAATGATGATAGTGGTTTCAAACCGACTCTACATGAGAATACTAATTGACGATACCTAAGCTAAAATACAAAAAAACACTATATATCATACACTACATATACACTAGTATATATTATATCAATAACGCTAAATTTCTTGTTTATTCCAGCCGTCACATTCCTTTAAGTTTAGACGGGGTTGAGATTATATCAAACGGGTCTGGTAGCTATATGGAGCTACGTAAAGCGTACGTAGCAGTGGACCTTGTTAAAAGCGCGACTTTTAAAAGCGGAGGCGCATATTTGTTCAGCAATCTTAGAGGTTGCGATGGACAGAGGATTTACTTTAATGGATGTTCCTGTGTATCTGTGAATGGGGAAATTGTTAGCAGAGGGCTGCAGTTCGCATTGCATGATGTGGTTAGTATTAGTTTTATAATAACAATAATAATATCTATCTCTAGTTTCTATTTCTGGAGCCCTAACCGCCGGTAGCATGGTCCCTGTACCCGATGCCGGTGGATCTGGAATTTTTATATTTTTAAATTTATGTTTTTTTTATATACTTATATTTAATATTTTATTTAATTTAATAATAATATATTTAAAAATGTAATTTTCGAGAAATTATTTAAATAAAGGAGAATAATAATATTACCAGCCTGTTTTACTGTCCTACTTCAGGCCAAAGGCCTCTTCTCATATAGAGAAGGCATGAGCATTAATTACCACGCTTGCTCAAGGCGGGTTGGCAATTTCAGACTTTTAAGTCCAGGTTTCCTCACGTTGTTTTCCTTCACCGTCAGTACAGGAATGTCCAAGATAAACTTAGAAAGTACATATAATTTGGAAATTCACATTGGTACTTGCCCGGATTCGAACCTACTACCTCGTATTTGCGAAGCGGGTCTCTTCATCCACTGGACCATACCGACGTTTTTTTGACTTGTAGTATTAGTTGTTGTAAGTAAAATATAGTATAACAAGTAATGCTTTATATTATATTTTAAGTATCTACCATATTTGTATTCTGTTTGCTGTTATTGTCGGCACTAAAATAATTATAGCTGCATAAAATTAATAATAGAGGAGTTGTTTGTTTTCAGAAGTAAACGAATAAATAGTTATTATAATAAGCTTGTATTTCTACCTATATATACCGTGCAAAGTCTTGTTTTACGTACGGTAGTAGATCTATGCTGGTTTCAGTATGAATAGGCCGGTTCATACTGGGGCAGTACTGCCCTCTCATAGAAGATCGACTTAAGAAAATTAGTTTTCATGCTAATGTGAGAGTGCCATCGTGCCGGCAGCCCAAATATCCCCCTCGGTCCTCTTCCGTTTCCATTTTCTTTCCTCATCCTCTTCTCCGTGGTCGACAACGGCTTGGTTATGTTTACTAAGCATTATTACTTATGCGATGTTTGGAAAACACAGCCATCTCTATAGGTTACGGTTGCCACTTACCATCAGGTGGGCCGTATGCTTGTTTGCTAACAAAGTCGTTTAAAAAAAATACAAAAGGTCGCTTATTAATGTTTATTCAGTTGCGTGTTGATTTCAAATGCAACAGCATGGCAAGACTTTCACTACTGCGTATATTTTTATTAGTTGTTTATTAGTCGAATAATGCATTATTTTGTCTAATTTATATATATATTGTTTTCAGGAAGTAGTAGCAGCAACTATTGATTTAGAAGACATTCGTTCATACCGTACCAAAATCCGTTCTCGAACTCACCTGGCGGCGTCTAACAAGCCTTTCCCGAGAATTACTATCGACTTTGCGTTGTCAGATGACGACGATGTATATCTTACTACTAGCCCTCCAATAGAGTGGCAGTATCTGACGCCACAAGAAGAAATTGAATTAGGTAGGTTGAATAAACTTTACTAAGAGAAAAGCATAGTATACTCATTATTTTTCGACTACAAAGTAAGAGAACAGGACAGAGAAGATATGACCAAGCCTGTTCAAGGCGGCTTCGTAATATCAAACTTTAGAACAGATTTTTTATAATTTTTTTTGCTCACCACATTTAATAGTGTAAAAAGTAAATTTGGTAAAGGATACAGCACAACATTTATTTCTTTCCTGAATAGAAAACCTTCTATTTTAAAGGTGGTAATGCTGTAGTGATCCGCCAACAAGTCCATAGGCTATGCTGATTAAGCGGCTATCATCATGGTTAGCAACATTAGAGAGATATTTCATGAGATAAATCATGTTAAAATAAAAACAAGTTATCTAAACTGTATACCAAACAGTAAAAAAGTGTTAACGACATCGGAAAGTGACGATCCCACCGCCCACTAGCTAAGTATATACAATCTAGGCGTCGTATATACTTCACTAGCGCAGTCAGTCTACCGAATAACGGCGGTCAAAACATTGCAAAACAGGCGGCAGAAAATCAGACTAACATAGGACGGGCAGCAGCGCCCTGTGACGAGACAGCCACTGCGATCGCCAATCCGCCTGCCAAGCATGGTGATTATGGCAATACCTCTCTAATAAAATGACACCATAAATAATCGTCCCCCAGTCCCCGGTGATCCCACTATTACTGGCTACGATAGGAGAATTGAGCAAGCTACGGTGGACATAGTGGGAATGTCAGAAGTCCGAAGACAGTTGGCGGACATGATAACCTTTAAGTCCGGTAACTTGCTCTATTTCCGGATGGTCGACCAACTGTCCCAAGGTGGAGACGGGTTTATCGTCGACAAGTCCCTTGTGAACAATGTGGTGAAAATCGAGAATGTGTCGTCGAGGGTAGCATACCTTATACTCAAAATTACTAAACGGTATTCGCTGAAGGTCATACAGGTTTATGCTCCCACTTCCACATACCCCGACGATGAGGTCGAGGCCATGTATGAGGATATTTCCAGAGCTATACGTGCCTCTAGGATCTAGTACATGGTTGTGATGGGAGAATTTAACGCGAAGCTGGGTATACGAAGCGGTAACGAGTTGAGAGGGGCAGTTTGGATTTGGATTTAGGAATCCCCAGGGCCAAATGCTCTCTGACTTCATAGGGAAGGATCTTTATGATGAATTCCTTTTTCAAGAAGCGCAATAGCTGCTAATGGACCTGGATTAGTCCTAATAGTGCCACAAAAAATGAGATTGACTTCATTATGGTCAACCAGGCGGCAAATATTTAATGATGTCTCAGTGATCAACGCGGTGATAACCGAAAGCGATCACCGGATGGTAAGAAGCACATTAAATATGAACCCTAAGCTGGACCGGTCTCGACTGATGAAGTTTGCGCTCCGACCTGCACCGATTCAGATTAAAAGCTCCGAGAGATTCCAACTCAAACTTCTGAACCGTTTTAATTGCTCGGCGATTGCGTAGGCGTGGACGAATACAGCAGTAGGTTCGTGGAAACTGTCCGTTCGGTAGGGTCTAAGATCTGTAAACCCACCGCAGTAAAGGACTAAAAAAGATCACCAGACCCTCAAACTCATGGACGAAAGGCGTACTGCGGTCCCGAGAGGATGCTAGCGACTATCGGCGGCTAAACAGACGGATCTCCAAGTCATTGACTCGCGACTATCGCCAATTTAAAACGCAACGTGTTAAGGAGGCTATAGAGCGCAAAAGGGCTTGAAAGTGTTTTCACGAGATCAGTCTGTCGGGCAAAGCCGACTTGTCAAGCTGAAGACTGAGGACAGCAGGATCATCTCCATATAAGCCAGAGGGAGGTCGAGAGGTTCTACGGATAGTTATACACGACACAACAGGCACTTGTTAGCTCCCTAGCATCAGATCCAAGAGCTAGGTTAACTCGACATTACACCGAAGACATCCCGGACGTCAGCCTGTGCGAGATTGGTAAGGCACTCAGACAACTCAAAAACAACAAGGCGCTGGGTGAGGAAAAAAAGGTAGGCGGAAATCCTGTACTGAAGGCCCTTCAGAGGCTTTTTAGTGCCGTCCTCCTCAAGGGCAAAACGCCACACTCATGGCACAGGGGTGTGGTGGAGCTGTTTCTTCAAGAAAGGCGACAAAACCCCTTCTGTGAAGAACTACAGAACTATCACACTCCTGAGTTTAATCTAGCACTCACGTACAGCAGACTTGTTATTTGTTTGCAATGAAATTTTTGTAATTAATTACGTTTTACTATTATAGTTTTTGCGCCGTATAAGCAATAAAGTGTGTCGTGACTCACAACAGGTTTCTAAACTTCTTCATAAAACTGAAAGTATGGATTAAAATTAGCTACTAAAATAAATAAGCGGCTGTTACTGTGTTCGCTATGCCTAAGGTCCCAGGGTGTAGCCCTTGTGGGCGCAGCTATCCTTCACCGAGATCAGCTCAACAGGAAATTATTACTGCACGTAAAGAACTACCACCAGAAGTCTTGCCAACATCAGAGGTACAAAGATGGGTACAGGCTATAGACGAATATCTAAATGATATATGTGTTATAGTCGCGGAGGGCAAAATGAACTCTGACCAGAAGCTTCGTGTGACTAATCTTTGTCGAAGGGTTACAAGTGGAACGTCCCAAAAGGCTGTTTTATATAAATCCTTAAAACAAAAGACCATTCAAGCATACAACACTATTAATAACCAAGAGACTCAACAAGAAGTAGCGAAATCTATTATACAATTCAAAGAGCTCGTGCAAGATAGGTTGACACATACGGAGAAGAGTTCTTTCGCAGATATGGTAAAAAAAGTACCAATAATTTCGTTCGCCCCAATAAGCAGAGCACTGTAGTTATCTATCCCAGCGGTAAAACCAAGACAAGTGACGATACCAAATCCCCTGGTGCAGAAAATGATATCCCCAGAAGAGCTTAAGCTGCATGTTCGTAGCGTAAGAAAAGCCAAAAATGGGGGCGTATTAATAAGCACTGAAAGCAAAGGTGACATTGAAAAACTGAGGAGTTCTGAGAAACTAATATCTTCTGGTTTCACGATCGAAGAGCCGCCGAAACGGCGTCCCAAAATAGTCATCATAGGAGTTCCTGTATCCCTCACCGAAAAGGAGGTATTTGATTGTTTATACGAACAAAACCTCGTGGATAAATTTCAGAACTACTCGTGATTCCTTTCTGGCGACTATAAAAGTAAGCCATAAATCAGGTAAAAAAGGTTTACCAATATGTAATTATATATTAGAAGTGCCTTCTAAAGTTAGGAAAGCTCTTATGACTCAAGGCCGGGTCTTTATAAACTGGACGTCGTGCCCCGTTAGAGACTTCACTTTGGTAACTAGGTGTTTTAATTGCCAACAGTTTGGTCATGCAGCCAAGTTCTGCAAAGAATCTAGTCCTATCTGTAATCATTGTGGAGAAAACGGTCACTTTCACAAGGAATGCACCAATAAATGCAACGTGCAAACGACTTTGACTGTCCAGCGCGTAAATATGCAGAGGATAATTATATTAATTCAATAGATTATGAGGGGTCTTGAAAACCCTATTAAGTTTATTCGTTATTAGATTTATTTTACTTGTATGTATTCTCTATTAATAAATTTAGTTAATTTTGTTTTAAATTCAAAATTATGTAATGATCTAGATAGTAAATCTCGCTTTATTGCTATTTACTTAAGAACAAAATGCATTCACAGCAAAAAAAGTTAAATTAAGATGAGTAGCCTCGAACGTGATATAAACTGTATTTATTTACTTCAACCCAGATTATATTATTGTGTAGGTAATTCTGATGACGCTAATGCTTCCGTAACTTACGTAAATAGTTAATTGCGTAAATGACTTAAATTTTTTGAAAACTTTTTGTTTAGATTATTTGGAAGACAATTTAGTATTTGATAATTTTGTACACATTGACATATTAATATGATCAGACAAAAGGTGCATTAACCATTGGTATTTAAATTATAATAGATACCTATGTATTTAAATTAGAATAATAAGTTTACTTCTTAGATTTTTCATTAAGTACCTAGTTTAATTTCATTGTAATATCTAATTGACCATTCATAATTATGTTTTATCTAAATCATGTTTAGTATTAATTGTATTTAGTATTTGTTTAGTTTATTATAAAGTATGTAGATAGTCTTTAAGCTACGTATATTAGAGAATTGTAATCCCGATGGTGCCCAAGATACAAGCATTAGCTTAGTTTGGGACCAAACGGAAAGTACCTATATTGTATATAATTTATATTTATTAATATAAATTACATACAATATACCTTTCAGTCCAAACATTAAGGATCTGGGTTTGTTTATTAATTCAACACTCAATTGGCAGGCCCAGGTCACAAATGTTAGTCAGAGAGTAACAGGATCTCTTCGTGCCTTATATCGTCTGAAAAACTTCCTCCCTTCTAACACAAAAATGATGCTTGTGCAGTCTTTAAGTTCTTTGTGTGCTATTACGACCTGAATGCAGATCTTCTTAATAAATGATCGCCTTCTCAATAACTGCATTCGATTCATTTTTAATCTTCGTAAATATGATCACATCTCTATTTACCACTCTGAACTGAAATGGTTACCTATCCGCAAAGACGATAGATCCACTTGACTGCTAATACAGCGTACAAACGCTCGCCAAAGATAAGGCATTTAGCGCTTATATCAAACCGCGACAGAGCTTACTCATTTAGTTCCGACCAAGTGTCAGATCTGTGCGCACATGTCAATACGCTACATTCTTAATTTTTTTACGAAAATGCCTTCCTGCTCTGGTAAATGGTGTGGAAAATCCACTAAAGTATCAAGTTATAACAAGGATGGTATAACTTTTCACCGGTAAAGTACGATTTTAGTTGTGTTATGATAAATATTTATTGTGATTGCAGGGCTCAAGTGATATTGGTTGTATGACGTAAATACGTCACCATCAAAGTTTGTCTCTCTTTCTTTCGCGAGACGATTGTCAATAGTTCCGTCTCTTTTTGTTTTTTTCTGTCACAGTAGCGCTGAGACAAATCGGAAATAAAGTTGATATCGATAATTACTATTCATGATTCGGTTAACAATATTAATTAAAGATATTTTAAAATTAATTAATTATTCTAACATCTTAGTTTTTCGAAGAGCCCAGAAATAAAAGAAAAATGGATAAATGCTGTTAACAGACAAAATTGGTACCCTAGCAAATACAGCGTTATTTGTTCAAGGAATTTCACATTTGACACATTTGATTCTTTTGAAAATTTAAAAAACCGACGGCGTTTATTTAGTTTAGCAACGCCGACAATGTTTTTATCTGTTTTAGTACGCTTATAATTAACTTCATTATAAAATATTTAAAATTAATGTGAAAATAATAATTTTATTTTTGTCAACATACGTAATTTTTGAAACTCTTATTATTAATAGCATTCTTAAATACTGTATATATATATATATATATAACCACGGTAATACTATCTATACAGTATTGTAACACGGCCAAATTTTTAAAAATAAATGCCTACACCCGCGCGGTACGTAAACATGCGGTAGGGCGCCTCCAGCACTTTAATTACATTTGCCTACTTTGTTTTTCCATTTAGTTTTGTGATTGTAAATATATTTTTTTATATAAACAAACAAAATACTCTGAATTGAATAGAAAGTGTTCAATAAAAATGCGTGTTGTTTTTTGACTGGAATTACAAAATTAATTTTTTCTAGTATTATTTATACACACAGTACAATCAAAAACTATTACTAATAATAAAATACCACGTATTTACTTGGTATTATACAAACTAAGAAAAAAAATACACATGCCCCGAGGTTTTAACACAAGCGTACCTATCGTATCATGATTCATAAACCGCCTATAACTACCTATTTCACTCGTGTCAATCACTTTCCTTTACTCTATTCACTTTATTTATTAATCCAGACATCTTTTTTTTCGAGAGATAAAAGGAAATATTTATCCATTAAAAAGACACACATTATGTACCTACCTACTAGTAAGTAAAATTATTTTATAGTTTTACCTTTCATTTATTGAAGACATTAAATCAATTGTAAAGATAAATGCAAATAAAATATTTATTTATTTATTATACTCATCAATTATGAATAACTTTTATAAATTCTACAATAAACCATTTACATACAAAAAATACCTATAATGTAAATTTATTAGTAAGACACAATAACCTCTTTCTATGTTGTTTTCATATTGTTAAAATAATTCTGACATCCATGTATTCGGACATAGAATAAAAATTACTTTATCGATAACGATTTATTTTGGCATAATTATGTGGTACAACACTATGGGGCGGTGCAATATGATTGACATTGATGCATTAACCAATCACTGTCGCGATAATTTCTTCGTCCCCCGACCCTCAGTGGTGAGTCCGCGTGTGTACTAGAAATCATATCATCGTCACTCAAGTGGTTATATACTCATTGCCTATCCGTCAACGCCGTAACTTGCGTGCTCTCACTACCCTATTTTCTATCCTCAACTCTCCTTATTCACTTAATTATTTAACGTCTTCATTTCAATACTTGTCTTCTGTTAATAATAGAAATTTACGTTCTTCAAATAACCGTTTACTTACCTGTCCCTCTCATACTTCTGGTTTCGTACACTCTTCCTTTGAAGTGCAGGTTATTCTTCTTTGGAATGCGCTTCCGCTCGAGATCAGGATGTCCACTAACCGATATACATTTAAGCAAAAGATTCGTACTCTCCTGTTTGATGAATTGTCGCCAATATCACGTTAGCTTTTTTATATATATATATATATGTATATACATATATTATATATATACTTATGTAAGTATTTATGTATACTTATATGTATATCCACTTAAATGTATATAATCTAGTATATCAATATTATTTATTTTGTATATATATTATTTTTGTTTAAGTAATTTAAGTATCTATTGTATTGAATACCTATTTTTGAAATATGATTTAAGCCTCCCTTTTTCTCTATCAAAATTTACAACTTCATTGCACCTACTTCGCTTATCTCTGCATTACCTTGATTGACTGATAGAGAATGCCCATGGCATTAAGTCCGCCACTGTACGTTAGTGCATTAAGTTTTATAAATATATAATATTGTAATCCCGATGGTGCCCAAGATACAAGCACTAGCTAGTTTGGGACCAAAGGGAAACTACCTATATTGTATATTATTGTATGTAATTTATATTTATTAATAAATTGAAATTGAATTGAATTGAGTCACGTTTACAAGCTGTTCTCGAGAGTCATAACTAATCGTTTCACAAACAGGTTTGACGACTTCCAGCCGCCCGAACAAGCCGGTTGCCGAAATGGTTATAGTACCATAGACCACATACATACGCTACGGCCGGTTATATATAAGTCTGCAGAGTATAACCGGCCCCTATGCTTAGCGTTTACTATGAGAAAGCCTTTGATTCGATCGAGACCGAGCCGTGCTGCAGTCTGTCCAACGGTGTCATATTGATTATCGATACATCTAAGTGCTGAAGTGTTTGTATGAAAACGCCACCATGTCAGTACGAATTAACTGTCAGAGCTCAAGACCTATCCAGTTGCAGCAAGGAGTAAGATATTGAGATGTTATATTACCGAAACTGTTCACCGCTGCACTGGAGAACGTGTTAAAGCTTCTGACCTGGAATGGACTTTGCATCAACATAGTACATCACTTAGCTTCGATTTGCTAACGATATCGTGGTCATGGCTGAGATCGTGGAGGACCTCAGTAAAATGCTCGATGACCTCAGTAGAGCCTCTCGACAAGTGACCCTAAAAATGAACATGGACAAGACTAAAGTCATGACCAATGTCCATGTTACACTCACTGCTATTACGGTCGAATTCGTTGACGAGTACATATACCTAGGACAAATAGTCCGATTAGCTTAGTTAATTAATTGCCAGTGATGACATACGGAGCAGAGACGTGGTCGCTAACTATGTGTCTTCCCAGAAGGCTCAAAGTCGCTCAGAGGGCAAAGGAGCGGGCTTTGTTAGTCGTCTCCCTGCGCGATTGTTTAAGAAACGAAGAAAACCGCAGGCGAACTAAAATAACAGATGTGGCTCGCAGAGCTGCTTCTCTGAAGTGGCAGTGGGCAGGACACATAGCTCGCAGAACTGACGGCCGTTGGGGCAGAAAGATTCTAGAGTGGAGACCACGAACCGGAAGACGCAGCGTGGGCAGACCCCTCACAAGGAGGACCGACGACCTCATAAGGGTGGCAAGCAACCGATGGATGAGGGCGGCTCACGACCGGTCAAGGTGGCGTAAATTAGGGTAGGCCTATGTCCAGCAGTGGATGTCTTTCGGCTGATGATATGATGATGATACCAAATATTTTGGTCTTATTATATTTTAGTTATTTACTAGCTTATCGCAGCGCGGTTTTACCCGCGTCTTTGCTTATTGCTCTTCTTCCGTCGCCAGTAGCGTAATGATACATAGCCTATAACCTTCCTTGGGAACTAGGCTATGATACGCAGAAAAATTATTCAAATCCGACTGGTAGTTTTAGAGATTAACGCGTTCAAACAAACAAACTAACAATCAAACAAACTTTTCCGCTGTATATAATATATTATTTATTTATTTATTAGGTCCTGCATGCTGGCTATGGGACTACCTCCGTCGTTCAGGTCAAGGCGGTTTCTTTCTACCATTAAGTGGTGGCGTAGATTCTACAAGTACGGCATGCATTGTGTTCTCAATGTGCACACAAATATGTGATGCTATACAAAAAGGAGGTTCGTATTGCTACTGATGTAGTTATTTATTTTTGTATTATTTATGTATTTGTTTGGTTTACAATTCTATATAATAATACCTACAGTTATAGCATGTAGGTTTATTCACTTTAAACTAAGATTATATAATTAGTTTTATTAACTTTGAAAACAAATGAATTTTAGTAATTTTAACTTTATACATATTTATTTACTAACTTTCACCGCAGCGCGATTTCACCCGCATCTTTGCATACTGCTCTGTTCCCGTCGCCAGTAGCCTGATGTTACATAACCTTTCTCAAGATCTGGGCTATCATACACAAAATGAATTATTCAAATCTGACTGGTAGTTCCAGAGATTAGCGTGTTCAAACAAACAGACAAACAAACTTTTCCGCTTTATATAATAGTATAAATTAATTATTTTACTTATTAAGCCTCATTAACGCTATACTTACATGTTTTGCAAGACTGTTTTCGTACGGTTTTTTTTTTACTAATATATACAGTGAGCATACAAACAAAAGAACTGATGTAACATCACGCTACTGACGACTAATTTAACGCAGGTGAAACCGCGCTGAAGCTAGTTTCTCATATGTTGTGATTAATAGAGATAGTAATAGCTTATCACGTCTATAATTACAGGCATACATACCGACCTAGTCTAAATTAACTTTGTAAACGATACGTTTTAATTTTTTTTTTTACGACTAAGGTGACAAACAAGCATACGGCCCGCCTGATGGTAAGCAGTTACCGTAGCCTATGGACGCTTGCAACACCAGGAGCATCACTAGCGCGTTGCCGACCCTGTTAAAAACCTTTTAATTCCTTTCGAAAACCTCGACGGGGAGCTCATTTCACAACCTTATCGTACGAGGGAGAAAGTTTCTCTGAAACCTCACTGTACGGGACCTAAGAGGTTCTAAGGTGTGAGGATGAAATCCCAGCCGATGGCGGGAATTGCGATTATAAAAAGTGGCCGTTGGCACCATCCTAAACAATTCCTCAGAACACAGCCCATTGTACAGGCGATAGAATACACATAAGGAGGCAACGTCTCTTCTTAAGCCTAGTGATTCAATACCGCCTGTTAGCCTGGGATTGTCGACAACTCTTACAGCACGCCTTTGGACCGCGTCAAGGGGCCCAAGCTGGTATCCGGGTGCTCCCGCCCAAAGATGGCAGCAGTACTCCATGTGGGGACGAACTTGAGCTTTGTAAAGCTATAGTCTTTGCCCCGCACTGAAGTACCGCTTCGCCTTGTTGAGCACACCGAGCTTTTTGGAGGCCTACTTGGCTTTAGCCTCCAGATGACTGCGGAACTGGACGCTGCTGGAGATGTCGATTCCAAGGATCTCAAGGCTTTCAGATGTTGTAAGGGCTGTGTCTTGGAATTGCGGAGTATCTACAAATGGAGCTTTTTTAGCGGTGAACGCGCAGACTTGTGTCTTGGTGGGGTTAAATTGGACTAGATTTAGTGGTCCCCAATCAGAGACTCTGTTAAGAGTGCTCTCGATTTCAGACACAAGTCTTTTTCGACTTTTCTCCACAATGGAACGAGGGATGTATGTATTTACTTTCTACAAATTTGTGTACCAACTTAGTTGAGTAAAAATAAATAGCATAAAATGGAGCATCCAATAACCTATAGAACAGAGTACGCACACAGTCTCAACGAGAGGGACAGAGGACCGTGTGTAAACGTAGTGAACCGGTCCCCGGCCAGCTCGGACGAACATAATGTTGTCTCTTAGACGCCTTAGCTAGGCCGCACACCATAGCCACAGCCTTACCTTAAAATGTATTATTTTGATTAAACTGGTGAACCGAATTACCTCTTTTTTCTTTTCTCATATTAAGACTCATCAAGAAATTCCTGTGGTCAGATGATGATGCCTACATTTTCGAGTATACGCCACAACTGTGATCGGATTCGGAGCAAAAATGTAGCGTGCATATTGTGGCGACGTATTATGTTGCGTGCATGTACGCTGTGGCTCGGTATGCGGCCTAGCTAAAACTCAATTTTGTCTTTCATTTTTGCAAACCATCGCGCCACAAAAAACGAACGTTTTTAATCTTGGTCAACACTCGCCACAAATGTGTCCTTGGTGTACGTGCTTACATGCAGATATATGAGGGCGTTAATTGACGGCTTTCAACTGTGGCGCCACAATTATCGTACCTAACACAAGTGTATGTCTATCTGTCATACAGGTGTGAGCGAGAGGATAACTCAGTGGTAGCATCGTTCTTCTGCGTGCGTTCGCTGAATGTGTGTTAACCTACATACAATGAGTTGTTAACTAACACTTTGTAATTCAATTTGTCATATTGATGTTTAAATATATTATCTTTTATGTATCGAGATTTTAGTGTCCTGGACAAACCTATATTGGTTTTTTTGGACACACACAACATTCTCTAACTAATGTAATGTAATTTATCAAATAAATAAATAAAAAATAATAATAATAAGAAATTACGAAGCTCATCAACTAAATACTTTATTACCTTTTATAGAAAGCCAAGTGTTATACGACGTGCGCAAGATCTTATGCCAGTCGGACTATGCGCCTTCTGATCCGATGGAACTTTGCAATCGACTGTTAGTAACATGTTACATGGCTACAGAGAACTCGAGTTTAGAGACTAAGCAGAGGGCTTCACAGGTATTGTTACTTATTTAATGTTTAGGAGGCATTCAAAGGTTAAAATTGGTGGATAGGCAAAACACGAGCTACATTCGTCGAGTGGTTGTTACATGATGATTATAAATCACATAGTTGCGTTCTTCTTTCTTAGCAGAGTATTTAAACCTTTGCGTATATAATAAACAAAATCAACTTCAGATAATTCGACAAGTTTAAAAATAAAATATGAAATTATGTTCAAATAAAAGCGATTTAACGACGGCGCACACCACTTTATACAATGATTGTAAATAGTATTTTTCGAGTACTATTTGCATTAGTACTCAAAAAAGTTGGGTATGCAATTTTAGACCTTATTGTCAATTTTCTAAAACGTATTTTTCGTGTCGCACACAAGTGATAATTTCTGATAATAACAACATTTGTCGAATAAATGAAGCGCAAAGGCTTCGCTAACGCCTAAAATGTGTTTTCTCTTCCTTGGGAACCAGACCGATTTTCGGGATAAAAAGTATCCTATGTCCGTCTCTGGCACCGAATTTATCTGCATACCCATTTTCATCGAAATCGGTTCAGCTGTTTAATCGCTGCGTGTTAACAAATACTCACACACACACACGCACATTACATACACACAAACTTTCGCGTTTATAGTAATGATTTATAGTATATCTACCTACCCAATACAAAATATTTACGTCGTAAATAAGGCAACGATATATATTAGGTAGGTATGTAAATATTGGAGGTACCAGAAGGTAGCTTAATGATTTCAAAAGTAGTTCGTAGTCGTTATGCGGTAAACAGGTATCTATGGAGATCAAATTTTGTATTTTTATCACTCACATTTCAATATTTTTGGAAAAATACTTAGCAGCCATAATGTCCATCTATTTTTGGTAAAGTGTCCGATTCTTTTTAAATTGAAATTAACATTTCAGCTAGCCAGTGAGATCGGTAGCTATCACTTTCCGATTGTAATCGATTCGGCTGTTAGCGCTGTTATCGGTATATTTACTTCGGCTACGGGTTTGGTACCCAAGTTTAGAAGCAAAGGTGGATGTCCTAGACAGAATTTAGCTTTACAAAATATACAGGTTAGTATATTAGTATTAAAACATAACTATAATAAAAATAAATATAGTCACAGACAACGGTACGTATGGCGACATAAGCAGTAACAGTAATGAGCAGCAGTCTAATTAAATTGCCTCCGCTGCTATCACCATTTCACCAACAACTGTACAGAAAACAGTATTTAGTCCAAACCTAAATTTTTCGGCGACCCAGGTACTCCTTAACGCTAATAGTCTGCTGGCAGTTTTTGGAAATTGAGTGCAAGAAATATTCAACTGTAAGCAAAATATACCTGGAATTTCGGAAAACAGTCTTTACTTTTTTTTAAACGACTTTGGTCGCAAACAAGCATACGGCCCACCTGATGGTAAGTGGCAACCGTAACCTATAGAGATGGCTGTGTTATCCAAGCATTAAGAAAGTAGTAATGCTTAGAAAACACAGCCAAATCGTTGCCAACCACGTAGAAGGGGATGAGGAAGAAAAATGGCAAAGGATCAGGACCGAAAGAGTATTTGGGCTGCTGGCGCTCTCACCCACCGAGCGAAACACATTAGCATGAAAACTGATATACGTCTATCTTCTATGAGAGGGTAGTATTGCCCCGGTAGGATCCGGCCCATTCATTCTGAATCCAGCGTAGATCTACTACCGTACTTTTGTTTATTATGTTTTTGAGAACAGATATATTATACATAAGAAGTCGTCTTATATCCGTTCTTAGCACAGCTTAAAGGTAAACCAATCTTATTTTCTTTATTCATTTGTAGGCTCGCCTCCGAATGGTGCTATCTTACTTATTCGCACAACTAATGTTATGGGTGCGAGGAAGGCCGGGCGGTTTACTAGTGCTTGGTTCTTCGAATGTAGATGAAGCGTTACGAGGTTATATGACAAAATATGATTGCTCCAGTGCCGATATCAACCCCATAGGAGGTATATCGAAAACTGATCTTAAAGCGTTCCTTCAGTATGCGAAGAATCGGTAAGTTTGAAGTATTCTAAGTTAAATTTCTAGTGCTCTTTGAGAAAAAATGCTGTATAATACAGCTGTAAAAATGCTGTATTATATTTACAGCAGTTGATATTGTGTTTCTTCGTTAGTAAAATTCTTTTTTACATGATAGACCGGCAGGTAATTTATTTCATGGCCAAACTAAGATCCAAATCTCCCGAGGTCGATGAGCGAGACGGTTATCATTTTTATCACCAAGTAGTAGGTAAGTTTAGAAGATTGTTTTGCAACAGTTCAAAAACAGATATTATTTTCGTGGACATTTTAGTACGTAAAAGTATGGCCTTCACGCCCGCTTGTATTCATTATTGAGACAGTTGGGTACACTTGTTAACAAAGGAAGAATGTAAATACAGATATGAATATTTACATTATTTTTAAAATATTCACTCTAAAAGTATAATTTGAAGGCCGTAGATGACTTAATATCTATACTATACACGTGTAAAAGAACAAACACTTTCATATTTCTTGTAGGCATTTAATCGTTAATATAATTACTTTTAGATTCTTCCTGCCATCTCTATCAGAGATCCTACAAGCGCCTCCTACTGCGGAGCTAGAACCATTAGCTGACGGTCACATCACACAAACAGACGAACAAGACATGGGAATGACGTATGTTGAACTATCGCAGTTCGGTGCATTAAGGAAAACGCACAATTGTGGTCCCTTCACTATGTTCCATAAACTTGTGCATACGTGGAACGATAAATGTACGCCGCAAGAGGTAAGTAAAGAAATATACGAAAAAGACATAAGTGCTATTTATTGTACACGATTGCTTATTAAAAGTATTAAACTAGGCAGAAGCCAATGTTTGAGGAAATTCGTCTGCCGCTTTTGACGTGACGCGGGGTACGTATATATGTCGCAGACAAATTGTATAATCCGCCGTTTACAAACTGCCTCGGCATATTACATAACGTCGGATTTGTTACCAACAATGTGTAGGTATACCTAATTGGGGATGTTTAAACTAGTTTGACAAGGGAGTCACAGTTCTAAGCTAACCTAATCCAATTTGCCTTCGCCATATTACATAACGCCGATGACTACGAGCGTTTACAAAATGCCGAGGCAGTGTGTAAACAGACGACTTACACAATTTGCCTGCGACATATACACGAGAATACTACACACTTTAAAACAAAATTTAGTGTCCCGTTACACTAAACCACTAGCACATTTTTTTATTGAATACAGCATTGGCAGACGAGCCAACAGCACCCTGTTAGTAAGTGGTAACTGTCGCTCATGGACTTCTGAAATACCAAGAGCTCTGCGAAACCGCTGCCCACCGTGATATCCGTGCTTTCTTCAAACCTCGTTAGAAAAAGAACATTTCAAACTACATTTCATTTCATACAGTCATACTAGAAAAGAATAGAAGACAAAAATTGTCATATGCTTTGGTTAGAGAGGAATACGCGTCAAGGCATCTTCCTAGTTTAATACAGTTATAGTTGAAGTATGGTTTTTATTTATTTATTTATTTATTTATTTATTGCACACAAAAAGATACATAACAAGGAAAATATATAAATAAAAATTATGTACAAAGGCGAGCTTAACTCAGAACTGAGTTCTCTAACAGCATACCTTAAGAGTGGAAGAGGAAGTAACATTAGTGAGAGTATATGAAGTGTACAATTAAGAAAGAAAAATAGCAGAGAAAAGTAAAGAAGAAACTAATTTAACCTAGATTACACAGAAGTACTTATAGTATATCACAATGTATACCTTTTAATATAAACATACATACTAAGAATACTTAAATAATATAATGAATAATATATAAAGTTAAATATACCTACATAAAAAAATATACAATTTTATATATACATAAATACATACAATAAATATATATAATTACTTATAAACGATAGACAAGAAATGCTCTTTAGTTCTTTTCTTGAAAACTTCAACAGAAGGGCTGTCACGAATGCCATGTGGAAGAGAATTCCATAGCCTTACTGCCTGTACTGTAAAGGAGCCGCCATAGCGGCTAGAAGTGTGAGGAGGAATTTTTAGTAAGAGTGAAGAAGTAGAGCGACAGGGTTTACCCCTAGGAACAAGATACTCAAAGCGTTCACGTAAATAAGACGGAGAATTAGGATTATGAAGGATAGAAAAAAGAAGAGTAAGAATATGAGTGTCTCGACGCTGCCGAATCGGTAACCACTTCAATGTCTCACGAAATTGTGAGACGTGATCATATTTACGTAAACCAAAAATGAAGCGGATACCCAGGTTCTGCAGTCGCTCGAGCTTATTAAGATGGTCCTCCTTAGCATCAAGAAAACAGACATCAGCATAGTCTAAAAGTGGAAGAAGAAGGGACTGTGCAAGAGTAACTTTAGTTTGGTAAGGTAGGAACTTTTGAAGACGTTTGAGTGATTGAAACGAGCAGAACACTCTTCTGCTTACCTCTGCAATGTGGTTGTCCCAGGAGAGATGAGTATCCATAAGCACACCCAAGTTCTTCGCAACTTTTGAAAGTGATATAGGAACAGAAGCGTACACAATTTGAGGAAGTGACTGCACGTCTGCAGAGTTGAGCATATACCTACCACCAATAATGAGAGCCTGAGACTTTGCCGGGTTGACCAATAATCCAAAAGATTGAGCCCACTTACTAATGCGGGCAAGATCATTATTGATGATAGCAATAGCCTCAGGCAATTCTGCAACAGTAGAATGTCGATACAGCTGCAAGTCGTCTGCATAAAGATGATAATGCGAAGTTATAACTTTTGTGATGGCGTTGATAAAAACGGAGAAGAGAAGAGGAGATAGCACACCACCCTGTGGAACGCCCGCAGTCAGATCACACCAATCGGAAGCACTTTCCTCAGAGCGGACAGACTGCGAACGGCCCCGAAGATAGGAGTTAAACCACGCAGTAGCGGACGACGAGACATTAAGAGAGGATAGGATACCTATAAGGATATCATGATCAACTGAGTTGAAAGCACTGCTAAAGTCTAATAGTACCAGTACTGTTACACGCTTATTTTCCATGGCCAATCGAATATCATCAGTGATGGTAACAAGTGCTGTAGTAGTACTATGGCCAGGGCGAAAGCCAGACTGGTAGCGACTTAGCAGGCTATTAGAGGATAAGTAGTGGGACAGTTGATTATGAACTATACTCTCAAGGACTTTAGAGAGGATGGGTAGAATGGATATGGGGCGAAATTGGGAAAATGAAGAAGGAGTAGCGGATTTGGGTAGGGGTAACACATGAGCTTTTTTCCAAGATGTGGGAAACAAACTCACGCTGAGAGAAAAATTTATAATATGGGTAATAACGGGCACAATCTCATCCAAAATAGGTCGAAACATTTGTAAATTAAGCCCGTCATCACCCGACGCTTTAGTGGTAATGGATTGAAGGGATCTCTTAATATCAGCCTCCGCAACTGGGTGGAAAGAAAAAGAAGTATTTATCGGCAAAGGAAGAGATGAGAGGTATAATAACGTGGAATATTTAACATAGTTGTCAATAGTAATTGGCGGCCTCGAAAAGTGAGCATTTAGCGCATTCAAATCAATGGCAATATGACTCATATCCGAGGCCTTTCCAATACCTATAGACCTTAGAAATTGCCATACTTGTGCTGTATTGAGATTTTGGATTGAAGTGTGGATGTGGCGTCGTTTAGCATCTCTACACATCCGACTGCAGCGATTTCGCAGCTTTTTATAAAGAGCCCAGTTCTCTTCTGTAGGTCTTTTCTTATATTTTCGTTTTGCTTTGTCCCGTTTTGCCATAAATGTTTTAATGGCTGTGGACAACCATGGCGCTGGTAAATGTTTCACTTTCACTTTTTTAATTGGGGCGTGGATATCATATAAGTCCAAAAGACACTTCGTGAAGGTAGCTATTTTAGAATCTAAGTCATTGCAGCAGCGAACAGGAGACCAATCGATACTGCTCGCGTCCATCACCAAACGCTCCAAATTAATGTTTTTAAAACAACGAAGAAAAAGAAATTTACTCTTGCGCTTTGGAGGACGAATTTTGTAGGAAACAAAGATAAGGTCATGGTAAGAAAAAGAAGCTGGCAACTGTCCATGTGTAGCTACTTTACTAGGGTCAGAAACAAGAATGAGATCCAATAGAGAAGGTGAACAATTAGGAGTCCTGTGTGTAGCACTGAGTGGAAGGATATGCATATAGACAGAAGAGACAAGAGACTGGAGTTTACGGCTGCGCGAATTATCTTTCAGCAAGCATGTATTAAAGTCTCCGAGAATAAGTGTGTGGTCATATATAGGACTAAATTGTTCTAATTTTTTTTCGAAGGAAGAGAAATAATCAATATGACAAGATGGACTATAGTACACACCAAGTAAAAATTTAATGTGTTTAAAGTTTATTTCAATAAAAAGATGTTCAGCAAATTTATTATATGGGCTCGGCGACTGATCTACTATTTTATATGTAATATCACCTCGAAGATAAATGGCAACCCCACCATATCCCTTGACTGTCCTGTCATTACGCACAAGCTTGTATCCAGGAAGAGAGTATTGTGTAGAAGGCATATTAGGCTTAAGAAAAGTCTCGGATACAAGGACAGCATGCACTACATCAGCGTCGAAGGATGATAATAGGTCAGGATAGTGAGCATGAACGCTTTGAGCATTAATATGAACAGCATTGAAAAAGTTTGAAAAACGAGAGAAAGACGAAAACAGTTGTTCACGTAAGTGAACAGAATCATCATCATCACTGAAGGCACTGGCATAACTACCATCAGACGAACAAGAAGAAGAACATGATGCAAAACTATCGTCAATATCGCTATTAGACATACTAAAATAATAATAAATAGTAATAAAAGTAAATATATAAATAATATTTTATACAAATAAATTCAAGTTGTATAAATTAATTTAACACAAACTAAACTAATTTACTAAACCTCTGCACTCGTAATTTTAACAACTACATACATTGAACGTATATAATTATGAAAAGTATTTAGTAACGTAAAAGTATTAGTAAGTTTTTACTGATGTATGTTTAATTTTTTTTATTACGCCTATAGTTACGATATTTAACAATAAACTATTTAAAGGTAGCAGAAAAAGTGAAGCATTTCTTCCGTTGCTACGCGATCAATCGACACAAAATGACAGTGCTAACACCATCGTATCACGCAGAGACGTACAGCCCAGACGACAACCGTTACGATCACAGGCCGTTCTTGTATAGAGTGCACTGGCCTTGGCAGTTCAAGGCTATTGATGACGATGTGAGTTATTTATATTAAGTACTTTTTTACAATGATTTTGATTGGTTGAGCATAAGGGAATATTGAGAATAGACAGCAGCTTTACTTAGGTTATGTTTTTTTTATTGACGACAGTAGCATACAAATAGCCCAGGTGATGGTAAGTGGTAACTGTCGCTCATGAACGATACAGATTCTCTTTGAGGGACATTTCTTATGCAATGTCAGGGACTCTGCGAAGCTGCTGCCTACTGTGAAGGGATTGGGGTAGGTAAAGGGATTGAGGGAAGTGAGGAAAAAGAAAGGCGAATAAATTAGACGTCCGGCGCTCTCTATTTAAATATTACATCAAAACATTACGTATACGCACGTATACGTATACGTACCATACGTAAGTGTTAACCTTCCCTTATGACGTCCTTCCGGCGTTTCGGACTGCCGTAGTCGCCATGCTTAAGAAACGATGTTGTTGGCAATTACATACGGTATACTGTAC
The DNA here is from genome assembly GCA_963082885.1 of Parascotia fuliginaria. Classification (NCBI taxonomy): domain Eukaryota; kingdom Metazoa; phylum Arthropoda; class Insecta; order Lepidoptera; family Erebidae; genus Parascotia; species Parascotia fuliginaria. Next base: position 7,710,094 of record OY720175.1, read on the forward strand.
TTTTACGACTAGAAACAACCATACCCATTAGCTGCTATTGAATATAATGGTATGTTTCTTTATACAGGTGGCTAAGATGACGAAAGACAAGCGCGGTTCTACTGCCGACCGGCCGGCGGACTTGAACAAAGTAACCAGCGCTACTACTAGTAACGTGAATTCACAGTTTATGCGTGGCGATAGGAAAGGTGTACTTATATAAACTTAAATTACATAGAGCTTCCTTAACAATCACAAAATAAGTTGGTGTAGATTAGTGCCGCTTGGTTAATCTATACTAATAAATAAAGCGGAAGAGTTTGTATGTTTGTTTGAACGCGCTAATCTCAGGAACTAACAGTCGTATTCGAATAATTCCTAATTAATTATTTTGCGATTGATAGCCCAGTTCTTGGGGAAGGTTATAGGCTATATATACAACATCACGCTGTTGGCGACGGGAGTGAAGCCGCGGAAAGCTAGTTGTCACGTATATTGACTTCAAATTTATAAATACTTATTTAATTATTTCTAAGTAACTAAATCGAAATACGAATTACTTGGTGCTAAGTATTTTTTTTTACTTTTTAGTTTTCTGTTTGGAGTCGGTTTTTTTTGTTAAAAATAATTTCTTTTACGATTTTTAGTAAGGGTAGACCTAAAAAAAGCTGTTATAGATCTAAGCAAGGACAAATGACGTTGCTCTGAGTCGTGTAAAAAAGATCGAAGGACTAGCGTTGTCTGATAGATTAAAACTAGTTATCGAGTAGGCGAAGGCCACACGACGAAAAAGCATTGCTAGAGATGACGCGATTACGCAACTTAATTTCAGTGTCAAATTGACGCATCAGCCTGCCTAGTATGTAATGGTATTTCTATGTAAAACTTCAATCTTAATTAGGTATTATTTTTGTGCAAACTGAACATTTTGGCATATTGAACTGTATGAAGTAACCCAACATAACTGCTGTAAATTCTTGAGGAATTCCCTTGACTGTCCATGGTCCCTATCGTCAGACCCGTAATGGCACTTATAGCGTCTTTGCTTACTACTCTGCTCCCGTCGCCAGTAGTAGCGTGAATTTACATAGCCTATAACCTTCCTCGAGAACTGGGCTAACATACGCAAAAAGAATTTGCCAAATCCGACTAGTATTCCTAGAGATTAGCGCGTTGAAACAAACAAACTCTTCCGCTCCATATAACAGTATATAATAAAATATCACCAAAACAACGCCATCTAGACCCAATCTAAGCATATTATAGCTTGTGTTATGGGTTCTAGAATGCGGATATACATACATAAATACTTTTTTTGTAAATACATACACAACATTAGATAATTTAATATTAATAATTATGTATAAAATATGTTTTGTAATTATACATACTGCTATAACTAAAAAATGTTGCGAAAATGTTATTTATATTTTATCGCCATGTTTTAATGCTGCAAACAAGCAACAAAGTAAACGCACAAATAAGTCCCTATTCACCTTATTCGAACAAATCTTTGTTAAAATTGTAATGAATTATCAATAAATTGTTGTAGTACAGTGTACTTTACTTTTAATTTACGATCCACTTGTTATAATGTTAATAAATTATAATTGCCAGTCTCTGTATTCATCATCATCATCATCCATAGCCCGAATCTATCCACTGCTGGGTATAGGCCTCTCTGTTTGTGTCTGTGTCAAACTCCACGCACTTGTGCCAGTCTCATCCATGTTTGGACTGCCTTTTTTGTATTATTGTATGGTAAATAAACGAAAGATTATTTATGCTTATACATATATATACACGTGTTTCAGGTAAAATATGGCCATCTACATCTACACTCTTAAATAGTATAAAGCTTTAAATAGTATAAAGCTAAATCGCTGTTTTTTTCTGTATTTCTGCTAACTTAAGCCACGCAACGAAAATTCATACGGTATTTACTATCGTTTAGAGAATTTCTTTCGGGAAACTTATACATATGTATATTATAGTGGATTCATGATGCATATGCAATGATTAGTAACTATATCGTAAAAAACACACCTAAGTAACTAAGGCGACTGTTACACGTAAAGTATTTATTGTGATCCACCAGTAAATACTGATGTATCGTGGTATTTAATTAACGTGTAACCTAATGTACTGATGTATGTCATTATTTATTGATGGATTTCTAGATTTTTTGATTCTGTATTGATAAAATAGTAGCCCTGTAACCTTTAATTTTCAGCTCTGTGGCCATTTTAGACGTTTAAATAGCAGGAGACCGACTACAATACTGACGTAATAAATATTGAACGTGTAGGCTAGTGTATTAATCCATCAGTAAAAACTGAAATCCATCAATAAATACTGTATTGACGGATCACAATAAATACTTTACGTGTAACAGTCGCCTAAGGCACCAGACCGCAATATAACGAAAGCCACGAAGATCCGCCTCGTGAATTCATTGGTGTTCCCCATCTTATACGGATCTGAAACTTAAACATACATACATGGAATAGTCTGTATACATCTGCTATATATATAAAAGCGAAAGGTCACTCACTCACTCATCACGATATCACAGAAACTACAAGTTCTTGGAGTATCAAATTTTGCATGGGGGTTTCTTTTAGGGCGTAGGTGCTCACTAAGACGGGATTTTGCGAAATTCATTCTGAGTGTAAACAGAGGTGGCAAAGTTTGTATGAAATTTCTATAGTTTTAATAGTAGGGTTTGCAAATGACTAAAAATACTAATTATTTAATTAGTTAATTAATTTTCTAAGCAACCCTTACAAAGAGGTGAAATAGAGGGTATAAGTTTGTATGGCGAATCTTTTATTTTTAAAGCTATCGACTCCAAACTCATATAAATACTCTTTACTGAAATTAGTGAGGCATCATCTATTCATTAGATCTATTCATTAGAGATTACCCGGAACAAACAGACAGACAGACAAAAATTGCAAAAAAAATATGTTGGTGTATGTACCGTATATACACTGACGGACTCATAAACTGCATCAAAGTAATAGACGACTTTGAAATAAATATTTTAACCAAGTATGCAAACTTTCTATACAGACTAAAATTGAAACCTCTAGATTGGTTCGTGAACTTTAAAACAGCGTAGGGTCATATCCTTAAGTTTAAGTTTGTGTACTGGAAAGGACCTTAAGACTTTTTTGAAGAAAAACAGAAATTTAAAGAAAATTGGTTTAATAAAAAAAATGGTTTTAACAATAGACACAAACTTTATGCAAGGGTTTATTTATCTTTTATTAAGGTGTATTACCTCCACGTGCCCTTATTACGGATTCTAATCGGTTCCGCATAGATTTTATTAGGGTTATTAAAAGATCTTGCGGAATATTGTCCCATTCTTCTGAAAGTGCTGTTCTTAGTGCTGCCCCTGTCGTGGGCACAGGATTTCTCGCATATACAGCTCTTTTTAAATTGTCCCAAACATGCTCAATGGGATTAAGATCCGGGCTGCGTGCTGGCCAATTCATTGTACGTATCCCAACCTCTTCGCAATATTGTCGAACTTGTGCAGCAGCGTGCGGCCGGGCATTATCCTACATTAAAGTAAAATTTTCGCCTATGAATCCCATGTAAGGCACCACGTGATCTAAGATCTCTGTTATGTAGCGATGTGCAGTCAAACCCCCTCTATTACCGTTTTGACGGACCATGTCTATGAACACAAGTTCTGTTTGCCCGTTCATCGATATGCCACCCCAGACCATACACGAACCGCCTCCAAAAGGAACACGCTCCTCAATGCAACTTTGAGCATATCGCTCTCCACGTCGACGATAGACTCTTCTGCGACCATCTGCACCATATAAACATGTCCTACACTCGTCCGTGAACAATACGGAAGCCCATTGCTCTTCTGTCCAATTTAGTTGATCACGCGCATATCTTAAGCGAGCTTGTCTGTGAGCTACAGACAACTTTGGACCATTTGCTGGTCTAAAAGGGGTGATATCCGCTTCCTTTAACCTTCTTCTTATTGTTCGTGCAGTCACATTTACTCCACGCACTTCATTAAGCTCTGTTTTGATGTTAACTGACGTGAGGAAACGATTTCGCAGGGAAGTTGTAACAATAAATCGGTTATCACGACTGGTGGTTGCTCGAGTCCTGCCTGTACCACGTCTCCTTCTGTAAGAACCTGTCTCCACAAACCTTCTGTATATTCTAGAAACCGTAGACTGGTTTAAATTTAAATTTCTACCAATCGTTCGTTGATCCACGCCGGGAGGGCTTGGATCAACGAACGAACCAGTGCTACAATTTGAGCCGCTTGTTCGGACGAAGTATCCATACTATGGTTCAAAAACTATCGATGAGTTAAAAAACTAACCCAACAATTCTGCTGGTAACAATAATTCAATTGACAAAAGAATAAAAAATCAATGCGAATCAATTTAAAACTTTACTTTAAATAACACCCAAAACTGATATGTACTACGAGTAAATTTTCTTTTCCCGGCTATATTCATTTGTTTTACTTCAGTTCTATTTTTAAATTTTGCTTTTTTTTAAGATTAAGAGCCAGTCTCGCCATATTTATATAATTTCATCTAAAAAGTTTGCATACTTATTAAAAAAAATCATTTCAAAGTAATCCTGAACTTTGATGCAGTTTATGAGTCCGTCAGTTTATATTCTTATACATGTAGTAAAAAAACGGTTATTTCAATATTACAAACAGACACTTATTATTTATTTATTATTTTAAATTTTAAGTTTTTAACAATTCACATAACTACTTGCAAATGATAAAACGATAGCCTACTTACTAGTATAGGATAGAATAGGATATTAGTAACATTCAAAATAAGTAATAATTAGTGATTTAGAAATAATTATATTTTCATTATTTTCTTAATTTGTTTTTTACTGTCATTCCTCTAATTTGTATTATAATATATTATAATTTCAGGCAAAAGTCTGTACCTACACAAAATTAAATAATTTTTGATTCCATTTCTCTTGTCAAAATTTATGATTTCATCCGCGTCTTAGCTTACTGCTCTGCTTCCGTCGCCAGTAGCGTGATGTTACATAGCCTATAACCTTCCTCGAGAACTGGGCTATCATACGCAAATAAATTCCAGAGATTAGCGCGTTCAAACAAACAAACAAAAAAACAAACTCTGCCGCTTTATATAATAGTATTGATTTAGGATTTTATTGGCAGTGATTGTACTCGTACCAACTTGTAATATAAAGTCCAAACGTGACGTCATAATCACATGTGATCAACTTACTGCAACATTTTTATATTGTGACACCAATGAAACGTCAGTTTACCCAAAATACAATACACTTTTAAATAATATTAGATTTTATAATAAAAATGAATTCATAACAGAAACATAATGGTAAAATATACTTATTTGCCTATTCTATTACTATTACTAGCTGTGCCCGCGACTTCGTCCGCGTGGAATAGTGATTTTGGGCAGCATTTTTTGGATATATCTTTTGGTTTGTTTTGAATTATAAACATCTTCGTTTAGGTGAATAAGAAAAATCTTTACAGTAAAAGCTTCTCTATATACGATATTAGACGTATAGCCATCGGGGATCAAAGCCATACAGGCTGCTAGGATTACTTACACGTGACAAATCCACATAAAGCTGACCAAAAACAGCCAATATTTAGATCCAAACTGACATTTAGTGTCTAGGCTTTATTAATTGTCATCGCGAAACATAGACTCACTGGAAACTGAACTCGTTTAAAACTAAACGGGAAATTGTTTGGAATGAGAGGAATCCGAGGAATAAAAACGCTATAATGTTTTTTTTATATATTAGCTTGCCAAAGTGACTCTACTCTGCCTGATGGTAAGCAGTCAGTGGAATCCAGAAGTGGTGGACACCATTCCAAAAGCCAAACTACTGGTATTGTGGACTCCACTATAGCTGCTGGGAATGGGGTTAGGGGAGTGAGGGAAGTGAGGAAAGAGGAAAGGGGGAAATTGGGCCCCTGGCACTCTCACTCACCGAACGAAACGCAGTAGTACGAATACTACTACTCTTACGTCGACCCATTCATGCTGAAACCAGCTTGGATCTACTACCGTAATACTACGGTTCGATCTAATTGGGCCCCTGTACAATGCCGCGGGTAGCCAGCGGCAACACCGTTTATACAGGTCTCTCTGGCCGGCGGGTTGACCCACACCAACCACACAATGACTCCACGGATACTCAGCTGGTCCCACACGTACTGCGAGGATTGTCATCTCTGCATCAGTTGGGCCTCTGGCTCTCGCACTTACCGAACGAAACGCAATAATATGGATACTATTACTCTCACAACGATCTTCTATGAGAGGGTAGTACTTCCCTGGTCGATCCGACCCATTCATGCTGAAATCGATTACTACTATTTCGTAATTCACTTTAATTCCACCTATTTCGTAATGAGACGTGTTAACAAACATGTTTTGTCACAAAAAATAAAAATAAAATAAGTCCAGATAAATATAAATCTAACTTTTATTTACATTTTAATAAAGAAATAAGAGGTGTTAACCTAACTTAAAAACACTAACCTAAGCTAAATACATACCACATGTATGACGTGATTATTTAAATTGGCATAATTTTATTATTTATGAACCGATTGACATGAAACAAAGACTAAATGTTAAGTGAAGCTTACCACAATGTATCAGTGAAAACCATATTTAAATCGGATAAGCCGTTTTTGAGATTAGCGTAAACAAACGCACAGACAAACAGACAAACAGACAAAAATTGTAACAATCATTGTTTTGGGTTCTATTTGCGTTGATAAAGATCCCAATAACATTTTTTCTAAAATATTTTCAATGTACAGACAGCGACCGGTTACATTTTTATTATATGTATAGATAGATTATACATATAAACACCCAGACCAATGCAAATAGACATGTTCATGCTACAAATATTTGCACTGAGCGGGAATCGAACCCGCGACCTCACAGTCCATACACAGTACCACCGAAATACAGAGGCAGTCGATTTCCCTCTTCCTCCCCCTCCCTTCCCCCTCCCTCCAAATTTCAAGTCGCCAACTTCAAAAGCAAAGATTTTTCCATACAATATTTCATCTCTTATTTCACTCCTATAAATCCACCCCAGTAAAAAAAAATTATGAGCGTATTTTTTATTTAAATAAAAGTATTCCAAAACAAAATTTCAAAGCTGTAACTTAAAAAATGAAGACGTTTCATACAATCGATTTCATCCCTTTTCATACACTTAAGGGTGGAATTTTTAATAACCCTTTCTTTGTACACTTCTAGACATTAAGACAAACACACCCTCCAAATTTTAAGTCGCTACGACCAGCGGTTTAGTCTTTACGTTGTCTGTCAGTCAGTCAGTCAGTCAGGACAAAGCCTTTTATAATATGTATGGATGTATGGATTAGACGTATAGCCATTAGGGATCAAAGCATACAGGCTGCTAGTAATGCTAACACGTGATAGAGCCACATAAAGCTGACCGAAAAACAGCTAATACTTAGATCCACACCCACAACTTTTAAGTGTCTTACCTTTACTTTAATTACTTAATTAATTAATTACTTTAATTAGTCATTGCAAAACATAGGCTCACTGGAAACTGGACTCGTTTAAAACTAAATGAAAGACTGTTTAGAATGACAGGAATCCGAGGAATAAAAACACTATCAGCTATTCCGCAACCTGTTAAAATATCTGCTTCTATAAGATTTCGTAGTAAATTAACGAATGTTCGATGTGATTCTTTAAATTGGCATAACTTTTTTATTTATGAACCGATTGACATGAAACAAACACTAAATGTTAAGTGAAGCTTACCACAATGTATTAGTGAAAACCACATCTAAATCGGATAAGCCGTTTCTGAGATTAGCGTGAACAAACGCACAGACAAACAGACAAACAGACTAACAGACAAACAGACAAACAGACAAACAGACAAAAATTGTAACAATCATTGTTTTGGGTTCTATTTGCGTTGATAAAGGGCCCAATAATTTTTTTTCTCATATATCTTCTACAGCGATCGGTTACATTTTTATTATATGTATAGATTTATTTAGCCTTCGTGAAGCTATTATTTTTTTAAATTACGCGCTTTTTCTGGATAACAAAAAAATTGACTCAGGTCCGACCTCTGACGCTGTCCCAGCGGGACTGAACGAGGAGCGCGGAAGCCTCAGCAAGGACGAAAATTCATTTTCCTAGGAAACGGAGGAGAAGACGTTCTAAATTTTACTTTTTGATTACCGAAAAACCTTACATTTTCAACGACAATTCATTTGATATAAGTTTCATCACACAAAAACTAATGTACACTGAATGAAATGGGTTTGAAAATTAATTTAGACTTATCTTTGAGACTAAAATCGATCGAGCCAAATTGCAGACATTGCGTATTGAAATACCAAAATAATGAATATATAGATGATTTTCAGATTTTAATTCCATCTCGTTTAGGAATAAAACAGAAAACTAAGAACCTGTTTTTAAGTATTGTGATTGGCCGGGCCGAAGCGCCGCCTGGTGCGGATCGATTCCGTGCTAGACGACTGGACGAGCGATGTTATTGTCTTTGTCACTATCAATCGCCTGTCGGGCTTTTTATTTATTAACTAGCTTTTGCCCGCGATTTCGTCCGCGTAGAAGTCGAAAATGGTTCTAATATGATTTTTAATTGTTTTACCTACGTTATTAATTTTTGTTATTATCCTATCATCCTATTAATATTATAAATGCGAAAGTTTGTGTATGTGTGTGTGTGTGTGTGTTTGTTACCACTCGGCGCCTAAACGGCGGAACCGATTTCGATGAAAATTGGTACCTATGTAGATAGATTCGATGTTGAAGACGGACTATAAGAAAGATAGGCTACTTTTTATCTCGAAAATCAGTCTGGTTCCCGAGGGATACAACAAAACATATTTTACGCGCGGGCGAAGCCATGGGGCGCAGCTAGTAACATATAAATTATTATGTGTGTCGGACGGGCGGTAATCGAACCCAACACGAATGTGTTGTGTAGATCTGTGAACGACCCGCTGTCGTCCTACACCTATAGGTTCCGGATACAGCGAAGATCTTCGAAGACGTCGCGTAGGGACAAACGGTCTTGGTTCAATGCTTGAGGTGTTCTGCTTAGGCCTTTAGGTGTTAAGGCTTGAAGAGTCTTTTATGGGTTACTGATTAACAGTGAACGTTCTGTGCCTGCACGCGCACGTTTATATACCATTTGCCTCGATTGGTGCCGTGTGCAAAACACCTCGTACAAACTTTATTTTTACTATCAAAACATTACATTTTTGGCTATAACTACATAATTTTTACCAATACAGTAATTATCTAGGTACCGTTAGATAGGTATCGATGATACCTAACATGAAATGTCTATCAGTGGCGAAGCGTCTATATAACACGATTCCTGCCGGCTTTCCTTTTAAAATATGCCCTGACCTCCTTATACCTATCACTGCTTGAGTGTTTACTCAAAGTCTAACTGGCCTTCCGAAACTCAAAGTATTTTAGTCCCACCGGCTTTCCTCCTCGGAAAAGTGACTCTTCGCTACTGATGTGAGGTGAGCCGCCTGAGACGCGCCACGACGACCACCCGACGCGGTTTCCTCTACAAATTTACTTTCCCCCTTTTGCTCACTCGAAAACCGGTTTTTAGTATTGGCTTTAATAATTTGATCTGCGTGCCTGTGCCACTGTATGCCGTCTCCTATTTCAACATTGTACGACACTGGCCCTGTCTTTTTACTCACAGTACCCGCTGCCCACTTCTCTCCCCTTACCGAATAGTCGCGCGTGAATACTCTATCTCCGACCTCAAAGTCCCTGATGCTATTTGGTCCGTATCGCACCTGGCGATCCTGCGCTGCCTGAACGGTCGCAGCCACATCAGGGCGCAGTGCGTCGAGACGAGACGTAGTCGCCGGCCCTGTAGCGCGACCGCCGGAGATACACCTGTGGTTGTGTGAGGACAGTTACGGTATTTCAACAAAAAATTATTTAAAGCTGCATTAACATCGTCACCTTCAAACAATGTCCTTTTAATCGCTTTTTTAACCGATTTTACTGCGTTTTCTGCAGCGCCGTTCGCTTGTGGCCTATACGGAGCCGACGTAATATGTTTAATACAATTCTTATCACAAAATTCACGAAATTCCTGCGACGTAAAAGGTAGACCATTGTCTGTTACCAGTTGTGATGGTAATCCAAACCTCGCAAATACGCTTCTAAAGGCGTTAATAGTTCTTCGTGCGTCAGTACCCTGCATCGGTAAAGCTTCTATCCAATTTGAATGTGCGTCAACTAAAATTAAATAACGATTGCCTCCGCAATCACCGAAATCAGCATGCACGCGGTGCCACGGGTGAAGTGGGTACTCCCACGGATGTAGCTGTGACCGCGGCGGTGCGTCGCGCACTGCCCGACACGCCTCGCATGCGTGGCACGTCTCCTCTATGTCCTGATCTAGGCCCGGCCAGTAAACATAACTTCGTGACAAGTTTTTCATTTTGTTCATGCCCAAATGACTATCATGAACTCAATATCGCTTTTTGTAATGCTTTCGGAATTATAACGCGATAGCTATAAACCAAACAACCCTGGTTTAACGAAATTTCGTGTTTTCGGCTTCTCCGCTTCGCAACTAGGACCCACCGGCCAACCAAATAATACGTAACCTTTCATTTTATTTAAAATTAAATCTCTTTCGACTTTCACGCAACCTCTTTAAAAGATACTGGAAACGTATCATCAATTAAATTTAAATAATCTACCGTCTCCAAGCTACGCCTACTCTACTACCTCTACTACTACTACTACTACCTCTCTACTCAACGGAAGTCGCGACAATGCGTCCGCGGGTCCATTATCTGCTGATCTCACAAACGCGATCGAAAAATCGTAAGCAGCCAGCTTTGCCGCCCAGCGTTGCAGCCGACTCGCTGCCGTTTGTGGTATGCCGCCAAAGACGATAGATCCACTTGACTGCTAATACAGCGTACAAACGCTCGCCAAACATAAGGCATTTAGCGCTTATAACAAACCGCGACAGAGTTTACTCATTTAGTTCCGACCAAGTGTCAGATCTGTGCGCACATGTCAATACGCTACATTCTTAATTTTTTTACGAAAATGCCTTCCTGCTCTGGTAAGTGGTGTGGAAAATCCACTAAAATATCAAGTTATAACAAGGATGGTATAACTTTTCACCGTTAAAGTACGATTTTAATTGTGTTATGATAAATATTTATTGTGATTGCAGGGCTCAAGTGATATTGGTTGTTTGACGTAAATACGTCACCATCACAGTTTGTCTCTCTTTCTCGCGCGAGACGATTGTCAATAGTTCCGTCTCTTTTTGTTTTTTTCTGTCACAGTAGCGCTGAGACAAATCGGAAATAAAGTTGATATCGATAATTACTATTCATGATTCGGTTAACAATATTAATTAAAGATATTTTAAAATTAATTAATTATTCTACCATCTTAGTTTTTCGAAGATCCCAAAAATAAAAGAAAAATGGATAAATGCTGTTAACAGACAAAATTGGTACCCTAACAAATACAGCGTTATTTGTTTAAGGAATTTCACATTTGATACATTTGATTCTTATGAAAATTTAAAATAGACGACGTTTATTTAGTTGAGCAACGCCGACAATGTTTTTACCTGTTTTAGTACGCATATAATTAACTTCATTATAAAATATTTAAAATTAATGTGAAAATAATAATTTATTTTTGTCAAAATACGTAATTTTTGAAACTCTTATTATTAGTAGCATTCTTAAATACTGTATTATGAGGCTATAATCACGGTAATACTTTCTATACAGTATTGTAACACGGCCAAATTTTTAAAAATAAATGCCTACACCCGCGCGGTATGTAAACATGCGATAGGGCGCCTCCAGCACTTTAATTACATTTGCCTACTTTGTTTTTCCATTTAGTTTTGTGATTGTAAATATACTTTTTTATATAAACAAACAAAATACTCTGTGAATTGAATAGAAAGTGTTCAATAAAAATGCGTGTTGTTTTTGACTGGAATTACAAAATTTATTTTTCTAGTATTATTTATACACATAGTACAATCAACAACTATTACTAATAATAAAATACCACGTATTTACTTGGTATTATACAAACTAAGAAAAAAAAATACCCATGCCTCGAGGTTTTAACACAAGCGTACCTACCGTATCATGATTCATAAACCGCCTATAACTACCTATTTCACTCGTGTCAATCACTTTCCTTTACTCTATTCACTTTGTTTATTAATCCAGACATCTTTTTTTTTCGATACATAAAAGGAAATATTTATCCATTAAAAAGACATACATTATGCACCTACCTACTAGTAAGTAAAATTATTTTATAGTCTTACCTTTCATTTATTGAAGACATTAAATCAATTGTAAAGATAAATGCAAATAAAATATTTATTTATTTATTATACTCATCAATTATGAATAACTTTTATAAATTCTACAATAAACCATTTACATACAAAACATACCTATAATGTAAATTTATTAGTAAGACACAATAACCTCTTTCTATATTGTTTTCATATTGTTAAAATAATTCTGACATCCATGTATTCCGGACCTAGAATAAAAATTACTTTATCGATAACGATTTATTTTGGCACAATTATGTGGTACAACACTTAGTGAACTATGGGGCGGTGCAATATGATTGACATTGATGCATTAACCAATCACTGTCGCGATAATTTTTTCGTCCCCCGACCCGCAGTGGTGAGTCCGCGTGTTTACTAGAAATCATATCATCGTCACTCAAGTGGTTATATACTCATTGTATGCCGCCTTTCTCCCCGAAAATGTATGTAGGAGGTTGATGGTCAGTACGTAATAAAAACCTTCTCTCAAAAAGATACTGATGGTGATTCGTAACACCAAAATTAAATAAAATCGCTACAGCCTCCTTATCCAATTGGCTGTAGTTACGCTCCGGCGCACTAAGTGTGCGCAACACGCAGCTGACCGGCCGCTCAGTGCCGTCCTCGTAGCGGTGCGCTAGCACAGCGCCGAGCCCGTACGCACTGCTGTCTACAGATAACACGAGCGGCCGTCCCTCTTCAAAGTCTAATAGAGCACTTTTTGCCTGTCTGAATGCCCTATCACAATCAGGGTCCCATTTCCATTCCCTATTTTTTTTTAATAAATTGTGTAAAGGCTGTAAGAGCGTACTTAGGTTATTAATAAATCGACCGTAGTAATTCAACATACCTAGAAAACTTTTGAGCTGAGAAGTATTTTCCGGCTTGGGTGCATTCGATATAGCCTCTAATTTATCAGGATCTGGTTTCAATCCTTGTTTGTCAATAATAAACCCTACATATTTAACCCTATCTTGTAAAAAACTACATTTGCTTATATTTACCGTAAGACCGGCATCGCGTAACCGTGAGAAAACTGCTCTTAAATTAATTAAATGTTGACGATTGTCGACCCCACTCACACAGATATCATCTAAACAGACTACGCAGCCTGGAATTCTCCGTAAAGTCTCCTCCATGAGTTTTTGAAACTTTTCTGGAACACAGGAAAGACCGTAGGGCGTCCGCCTATAAGCAAACGTTCCTATATGCGTAGTGATCGCAGTGTATTTTTGTGAATCTTCAGTTAACATGCACTGTTCATATGCATGTTGAAGGTAAATTTTTGAAAACTGTGTGCCGCCACTTAACGCTGAAAATAGTTCCTCAATTCACGGCATCGGGTAATAGTCACGCTTTAATTTAGGATTGATGGTAACTTTATAATCGCCACAAATTCTAATATCTCCGTTACGTTTAATTACCGGTACGATCGGAGTTCCGTAGTCAGAGTATTCGACGCGATAGATAGATCCGTCCGCTTCAAGCCTCGCTAACTCGCGTTCCACCCGCTCACGCAGTGCCAGTGGCACAGGACGCGCACGCACATACACAGGTTTGTGATCCATCAATTGCAGTCGAATAGGACGCTTACAAGTACCTAGCTTGTTATTAAAGACTACATGCGATCGCGAATTTTCGCCGACAAGAAGATCGAATACAAAGCGGTAGTGGAGCTAGCGATGGCGATGGAGGCGGCTGAGAAACACGCCGAGATGAGTGCATCCACGGCGGTGACGGCGGCGACAGACTCAGTGGGCGCGAACGGCGTTACGGACGAAGGACTGCATTTTGTGGGCGGGCGGTTTTAACACATTAATAAAGAATCGACTACATTGAATATGAACAGGGTCACTTGTTTTATGCGACTAATATAAAAAGAGGATGTAATGCTTAGTTCTTACACTGAAAACGCGGCTATTGAATTTTGCCGTATTATACTTGGACCGTTGACTGAAGTTTTTAGACAAATTATAAATCAAAATCACAAAAAAACTATTTTCAGGCCTACCTTAACTTACCTCTTAGTTTTCCACTTACATATCTATTTATAATAATATTGTTATCTATTTTATTGTATTTATTAATTGGATACAATTGTTAAGTATTAGACTTCTCCGAACTTAGTTAAGTAGTAGAAACACACACTACTATTAAATTATGACTATGAACTTCTATTCCGCAGCATTCGAAATAATAATCTCTAGCGATTTCATTCATTATTGGTAATGGGCAGAAACTGAGGCCTTCTTTCACCAATATGCACGTACCGCCTCTTTTCTTATTTGATCTTGAGTAATTTGCAGCTAATTTATAATTAGTAAGCTTTAAATTAGATTCATGACCGGATTGTATAAAAGTTTCGCTAATACAAATAAAGTCTATACCTCCTACTTCTTTAGTCAACTCAGAAATTGCTAATTTAATTGAAAAGTCTAATTTGTTCAATATTCCGGCTATATTTTGATGAAACAATGTAAATTGTTGTTTATCACTAAACTCCTTGTGACATGGTGGCACGAAAAAAGTGTCTTTGTATATTATTCTGAGCTTTGTTATTCGGTGAGATCGATAAAGTTTTTAGGTCATAATCCAATGGGTAATTTTTGATGTCAACAAGTATACGACTGAAAATATTTTTGAATATACTTTTTATCCCTAATCTATTAAGTTTGCCTGTTTTATTTGAAAACATTTCCAGGGAGAGGTCGCGATTAGTATCAAAGATATATGCATAATTGTAGTTTTGTATGTCCATGTACAGTAAATTATTAAACATTTCAACTCGGTAGTTTTGAATAGGGGCTCCCGTAACGTATGACGGAGAGCATATTATTACATTTGTATGGGTTATTTGTTGTAATGTTTCTCTAATTAATTTAACAAGTTCGATTAAGTCTTGATTATTTTTAAAATCCCTTTCGCCTATCATTATTATACAATAATCGTTCATATCAAAATTTTTAACCTTGTTCATGATATTTGACAGTAATTCCATTATGCCGCTATTAGGTGTCGCATAATTACAAAATTCGAAGTGTTTCCCGAAAGTATCTTCTATTATGTCTATGAGTCGGTAGTAGTTGCAATTATTTAGTACACAAAGTTTTCGTTTTTCTTTCTGAGAAGAGATTTCTGTAGATTTTGTTTGTGGTGTTTTCTTTACTGGTCGCTCATAATTTTCTGCAGGCGTTTCGTTTATTTTACTGTTTACCTTCTCATTTTGTAAGTAATTATTTTCAGTATCTGTAAATAGTTCTCCTTTTTTTGTTGTAGGTGTTAGTTTCCCATTCTTGTATTTCGTCTTTCGTTTGCGTCCCGAGGATGGTGTCATAATTGAAGTATCAGTTATATTCAATCTTTTATATGTTTCCGTCAATCGCATCTGTTTATTTAAATCTGTTTTCAGTCTAAAATTTTCAGCATTGAGGTTTTCTATTTCCGCGTGAGCGCTTTCCAAATCGTTGGACAATTGCTGAAGTTTTTCTTGTAGATCTAAGATTGTTCGATTCGTATTTATGGATGTATCTTGTATGCTCAGCATTGTTGCATCAAATAACGGAGTATTGTCGTCAGAAATATCGTTTAGTGAACTAGCTTTAATCATTTTTCTACGAAAAGTTACGTTGTTATCCATATTTGGGTACAAAAGAAGATTTGGTATAGAGAACTCTTTGCTGAGCAGGTATAGTGTGTGCAGTCACAAGCTTACACTAATTTGGTACAATTTCTATTTATTTTTTCTAGTAGCAACACTGATGTAAATGTCCAAATTGTTGTTTGTATCAATAGCAACACTGGTAGCGGAAGTAAATATTGACACAATTATATGTTAGTGACAGCAATACTGATACTAATGTCATTTAATTTCAAAATTTGTTTTGCTACTTACTTCTAGATGGCGTTGTGTGTTATAAACATTTCATATTAGGAGGAAATATTTAAAATAATTTTGCACCAACCGTTATTTGAAGAAGGGTTTTTCAAATATCTTAACTATGTGATTAATTTGAACTGCACTTCAGGCATTAGTTCGTTTATTAGGTTTGTGAGCAATTGTTAATTGTTCGTTTACGACACTAATTGTTTATTTTGAGCGTTTTTGTAATTGTGTTATTGCCTTTTTGACTACACTGCTTTATGGATGGTTGTATTATGTTCTTATGTCCACTAACATTATCACTTCTTTATCATTACATAAACACTGTTTTAAACTATATTACACACTGTCCAAATAAATATTTATTTAATTTCAAATATTTAGTACGTAGACGATGTTTACACTGCTAGTGTTGCTAGCTTTTTTACACAGTAAATTTCTTGAATACCGATCGTTTAATATTTTCAAATATTCAGGAAGTTTACGTTCCTAACGGTTTGGCGAAGAAGTTTCTGATTTGTGAAGACGGTGATATTGAAAAAATTTTGGTTTTCTCTACACCCCTGGCGAAAAAACAGATATTATAATTAAAGAATATTTTACAAAAAACAGTTTACATGCGATTGAAGTTTCATTAGCTTTTTAAGTTTTTTTTTTATTACATTACAGTTTAAGTTTTATTTCATTCTAAGTATGTTTGGTTAATAAATAATATAATACACATATATTTTATTTTATTTACTTGAACAGTGAAATGCCCTTGCTAGAGGCAGCTCATTATGAAATCTTGGTTACAATCGTCGTGGACGAAGGGAATCTGTCCCGTGTAGGTTTAAAATTTGCTGAAATTATGGTAATGTAACGAACAATTTTCTATTTGTCTGTACTTAGGTCGTTCTTTGACAAGTAGGCAGTATGAGAAGTGGTCTCTTTGAGAGTAGGCTGAATGCGAAATAGACTGTTTGATCAGTAGGCGATTTGCGAAGTAGGAAAACAGAGAAGTAGGTATAAAGAGAAGTTTGCTATTTGCGAAGTAGACCCCTGGCGCCTGAGCGACTCATAAGGTAGCGGGCGAAGACTTGAGAGAAAGGTGCTTCTCCCATGGCACGTTTAATGTGGCATGCTCAAAGTAAGCGCACAGAGTAGTCTGGTAATTGTAGCAGCCGACGGAAAAAAAAAATACCCAAATTGGGTAAGGGCCCGTGGTCCTACTAATTTTTTCTACAGGTAATTTGTTTGGTGGCACTAGGGTAAGTATACCACTATGTACCCGTGGTCCTACTGTGCTAAGGGCGGATTAATATAGCGATATTTAAGATTTAAATCTCAACACTATAGTAAAGATTGTTATGTAATATGTATTCAAACGTTCAAACATAATAATTTATATGTTTGTAACAAAAAATGATATCGTAGTAAAACAATTAAAAAACCTTTTAGAATCATTTTCGACTTCTACGCGGACGAAGTCGCGGGCATAAACTTAGGTTTCCATAAACTTGTGCATACGTGGAACGATAAATGTACGCCGCAAGAGGTAAGTAAAGAAATATACGATAAAGACATAAGTGCTATTTATTGTACACGATTGCTTATTAAAAGTATTAAACTAGGCAGAAGCCAATGTTTGAGGAAATTCGTCTGCCGCTTTCGACGTGACCCTGGGTACGTGTATATGTCGCAGACAAATTGTATTAATCCGCCGTTTACAAACTGCCTCGGCATATTACATAACGTCGGATTTGTTACCAACAATGTGTAGCTATACCTAATTGGGGATGTTTAAACTAGTTTGACAAGGGAGTCACAGTTCTAACCTAACCTAATCCAATTTGCCTTCGCCATATTACATAACGCCGATAACTACGAGCGTTTACAAAATGCCGAGGTAGTATGTAAACAGACGATTTACACAATTTGCCTGCGACATATACACGAGAATACTACACATTTTAAAACAACATTTAGAGTCCCGTTACACTAAACCACTAGCACATAAACTTATTTTTTTTATTGAATACAGCATTAGCAGACGAGCCAACAGCACCCTGTTAGTAAGTGGTAACTGTCGCTCATGGACTTCTGAAATACCAAGAGCTCTGCGAAGCCGCTGCCCACCGTGATATTAATGCTCTCTTCAAACCTCGTTAGAAGAAGAACATTTCAAACTACAATAAATAGAATATATCATACAGTCATACTAGCAAAGAATAGAAGACAAAAATTGTCATATGCTTTGGTTAGAGAGGAATACGCGTCAAGGCATCTTCCTAGTTTAATACAGTTATAGTTGAAGTATGGTTTTTACTGATGTATGTTTCATTTTTTTATTAATAATTATATTTATAAATTATAAATTTAAATTTTATTAATATGTATGGTATGGTATGGTATGGTATGGTATGGTAAAGGTGCACGGAACTACTTTGTCAATAACAATATCACACAGAATATCACGGGTTCGAGCCCCACTCGAGATACATAACTGTTTGTTTCGGAAACCAAATTTTTCTCATGTTATCTATTATCTTACTGTTGGAGTGTTTCTGGACAATTATCTATATATTGGTAATGGGCAGAAACTGAGGCCTTCTTTCACCAATATGCACGTACCGCCTCTTTTCTTATTTGATCTTGAGTAATTTGCAGCTAATTTATAATTAGTAAGCTTTAAATTAGATTCATGACCGGATTGTATAAAAGTTTCGCTAATACAAATAAAGTCTATACCTCCTACTTCTTTAGTCAACTCAGAAATTGCTAATTTAATTGAAAAGTCTAATTTGTTCAATATTCCGGCTATATTTTGATGAAACAATGTAAATTGTTGTTTATCACTAAACTCCTTGTGACATGGTGGCACGAAAAAAGTGTCTTTGTATATTATTCTGAGCTTTGTTATTCGGTGAGATCGATAAAGTTTTTAGGTCATAATCCAATGGGTAATTTTTGATGTCAACAAGTATACGACTGAAAATATTTTTGAATATACTTTTTATCCCTAATCTATTAAGTTTGCCTGTTTTATTTGAAAACATTTCCAGGGAGAGGTCGCGATTAGTATCAAAGATATATGCATAATTGTAGTTTTGTATGTCCATGTACAGTAAATTATTAAACATTTCAACTCGGTAGTTTTGAATAGGGGCTCCCGTAACGTATGACGGAGAGCATATTATTACATTTGTATGGGTTATTTGTTGTAATGTTTCTCTAATTAATTTAACAAGTTCGATTAAGTCTTGATTATTTTTAAAATCCCTTTCGCCTATCATTATTATACAATAATCGTTCATATCAAAATTTTTAACCTTGTTCATGATATTTGACAGTAATTCCATTATGCCGCTATTAGGTGTCGCATAATTACAAAATTCGAAGTGTTTCCCGAAAGTATCTTCTATTATGTCTATGTGTACGAGTTGCATCGTACAGCGAATGTGTCGGCGTCAGCAATTGACGCTATTGCAGGTTTACTGTGCGATGTACTTCGTCGAATTAATCAGTGTGCACGTAAACCGCGGCGCGTTCACTCTATCATTCATCCACGTATATTGTATCATTGTATCAGTGTAAAATCTATCAATAAATCAATTTACTTTATCATAATTGCGGTATTATTTCTAACAACAGTTAGTTACATGTTCTGAGTGTACAGCTCAAACATTTATGGTCCTTCGAGCCGGATTTATCATAATATATCAGGACCACGTGTCGGTTTGGTCTCGGTGCACCTCGCGCTACGGATAACCTAAGGTGCCACGTGCAATTAAAAACGGACTAATTCGTGCGATAAAGAGAATTGAACTTATCTAAGTAACTATCAGTGTGACAATCAGTGTGTTAGTGAGTGTGAAACAGGTACAGGTACCAAGGATAGCCTAACATCAGGTTGCAGGTTCAAGATCATTCGTCGTTCGTCGAATATATCAAGTAAGATCTTTCCATATTCTAGTACCTATCTGTCCATCATCATGGAATCGCAGATCTTATTAACGCAATCTCAAATTACCGAGGCCATCAGCAAACTTAGTATCAACTTTAAAAAGGATGGAGCCGAACGAAAGACTCCTGACCTAATCAAAAGAAGGATTGAGACTCTTACTTCTTATTGGAATGAGTATCAAAAGAATCACGATTATTTATGTGAAAACATTGACCCTTCTCATTCTTATTTTACTAGCAATCAATTTGAGCTAACGCGTCAATCGTATGAGGCAGTGCGGTCTATAATTGAACGGTATCGTGTTGAATCCGGTAAAAGAAGTCCTTTACCGTCGGGTAGCAAGCCGGCACTTTCACAACTGTTATGCTCAAATCCCGCAGAAAGCAGGCCTACGACACCAACGAATCAAGTCACCGACTCGACACCTGATGTCGGAAATGCTAGGCAATCGGGCATAGCTGTAACGACTCGTGGTACAAGCAGCAAGGTGGACGAGATGTTGCGCAAGCAGTCTAGCAACTTTCGAGCCTTTCATCGCACCGTATCAGCGATAAATTTAGATGCTATTTCGGAGAAATGGGCACTCGAAGATGCCCTAAACAATCTACAATCTCGTTGGTCTACAATAGACAAGCTCCACTGGGACATCGATAGTGAACTCTGTGGCGAAAATAAAACCTATGAGGAGACATACTCTAATCAAGAAACTATTTACAATAGCATGAAAAATGCTATAAATAGTAAAATCTGGTCTACATCGCATAGAGAAAAATCAACCCCGAAAGTAGAGTTACCTACCTTTAATGGGTCTTTTCAGCAATTCGTATCATTCAAGGACCTATTCTACGAAACCATACACAACAACCCATCGTTATCACCTGCACAAAAGATGCAGTTTCTAAAGGGCAAGTTGAGAGGAGAGGCCGAAAAACTTATTCAGCATCTAAAAATAAGTTCCGAAAATTATCAAACGTGTTGGGATATACTCAATCACAGATATGATAACCCGAGACGCCTATTTTGCTCCTATGCGGCAAGAATTGTAAACCTTCCATCGGCTCAACAAAGGTCCTTGACACACATCAAAAGGATGCATGATACGATAAAAGAATGTTTACATGCCATTGAGAACTTGGGCATTAATATATCAAACTGGGATCCATTAATCGTTTATTTTCTATCATTGAAATTGGACCCAGAAACTCATGACGAGTTCATAGAATCAATAAAAACCCGAGGGAGGTGTACAAATTGCCCGAATTCTTAGACTATCTTGAAGCTAAGTTTATTTCATTAGAGTCTTCACGAAAGAAACCAGAGTCGACAAGCAGTCCTAGTCATCAACGGCAAAATTATAACAAAGAGTCAGTTTATATTATGAAAAAGCCACAATATTTGAAGTCAAATGCCTTTTCTAATCAATCAATTAATGTTAATAATAAATGTACCGTATGCAACTTAGGCAGTCATAAAATTTTTCATTGCAAAACATTTATTGCATTGCCAATTGACGCGAAATTAAAAGTAATTGCAAAAATGAAACTTTGCAAAAATTGTCTGTATAATCATAAAGACAAGGCGTGCGTTTCAAGTTCAAGGTGTCGCGAATGCAATGAGAACCATAACACGTTGTTGCATTCAGCTTACTCATCAGTCTTGACTAGCAACACAGGGACGGCTTTGGGTAGCAATAATTATGAGCAAAATACATTATCACTGGTAGAGAATAATGAGCGTGCATCTCATGTATCACAGAATATCACGGGCGCAGTAATTTTAGCCACGGCGCTGGTTAATGTCAAATCATCTGACGGTTCTTATCATACTTTACGAGCTCTGATAGACCAAGGTTCACAAATATCAATCATAACTGAGAGTGCTGCTCAAATGCTGAGATTGCCTAGAAAAAGAAATAAAGGCGTGATATCAGACATAGGCGCCAAAGAAAGCATTTGTAGAGGTATTATTCATTTAACATGCAAGGCATTACACTGCGATTATGAATTTCAAACAGAAGTCGTAATCATGCAAACTTTGATAAAAAATCTTCCAAATTACTCTTTCAAGAAACCGTCATTGGAGTTTTTGAGTAATATCTGCCTCGCAGATCCAGATTTTAATATCAGTCGTCCCGTCGATCTACTCTTTGGTGCGGACATGTATTCTTCAATAATATTAGAAGGCATTATCAACGCCGGCCCTGCACGACCGATAGCGCAACGGACTCGACTTGGCTGGATTCTATGCGGCAATGTACAAACATATCAGTGTAACGTCATTCTAAATACGGATGACTTACGTAAATTCTGGGAAATTGAGGACATACATGAACAATCAGATTTAACGTCCGAAGAAGAACAATGTGTGCAGTTTTATTTATCTACGAGTAAAAGGTTAGATAACGGCAGGTATGAAGTTCGACTGCCTCTCAAACCTGACCATGAAGAAAAGTTGGGAACATCAAGGTCTTTAGCTCTCGCACAATTTCGCAGTCTTGAAAGAAAATTTGGCAAAAATAAACAGTTTTCGTCAGATTATAAAGCGTTCATGGCTCAATATGAGCAATTAAATCACATGTCAACATCTAAAGACAGCTCATCTCAAAAAGAGTATGTAATACCACATCACGCTGTTTTGCGACAAGACGCCGTCACCACTAAGTTTCGTGTGGTCTTCAATGCGTCCGCAAAAACAAGTAGTGGATACAGCTTGAACGACGTAATGTATAAAGGGCCGAATTTACAGCAGGACCTTTCACGGTTAATTTTAAAGTGGCGACAGTATGAATATGCATTTATCAGTGACATTGAAATGATGTTTAGACAAATAAACATAACTTTTGATGATCAAAAGTATCAAAAGGTGTTGTGGAGGTCATCAAAAAATCAACCTATCAATACATATAGCCTATCCACGGTCACTTACGGGACTAATGCAGCTCCATTTCTAGCATTAATGACATTGCGAAAGCTTGCATCAGACGAGAAATATCGGTACCCCGAAGCTGCGAAAGCTGTAGAAGAATGCTTTTATATGGATGACTACTGCGGTGGACACTATAGTATAGAGAAGGCTAAGCAGTTAAAATCAGATTTAATTCATCTTTTACAATCTGGTGGGTTCAACCTAAGAAAATGGACGTCCAATGAACCGGAGCTTTTATCAGACCTTAGCAAAGATCAATGTAACCCTCAAACATATCAGTTCAAACAAACGGAGTCCACTAAAACATTAGGGCTAGGTTGGAATCCTTATAGAGATGTTTTTATATTCGAATCAAAAATAGAAATATCAGATCGTGTCCCTACCAAACGATCCATTTTGTCAGACATTTCAAAGTTATTTGACCCGCTTGGGTGGCTGGCTCCAATCACCACAAGTATGAAAATTTTATTTCAAAGTGTCTGGTTATCACAATTAGCCTGGGATGATCAATTGCCTACAGATATCAATAAGAAATGGGTCAATTTAAGGAAAGAATTACGAGAGATTAATAACTTTGAAATTAAAAGGTGGATAGGCATTTGTGAATGCGACACAATTGAATTGCATGGCTTTTGCGATGCGTCTCAGAAAGCTTATGCAGCAGTCGTATATTGCAAGATCACCCGAACAAGTTACACCAAAGTATCATTGGTAGCAGCCAAAACACGTTTAGCACCTTGCAATAAGTCTATTTCAATACCGAGGCTGGAGTTATCAGGGGCACTCTTATTAGCCAGATTAATGCAAACTATTCAACAATGCTTTAGCGATCACACTCTTAAGATTTACGGCTGGATAGATTCGACTGCGGTTCTGGGTTGGATCCAAGGAGATTCGAGTCGTTGGCAAACGTTTGTAGCCAATAGAGTAAAATCTATAACCGAAATTATGCCAGCGGGCTGTTGGCAATATGTAAACACTAATGATAATCCTGCAGATTGCGCTAGTCGTGGATTATCTGTTTCTCAACTTAAAGATCACGTGTTGTGGTGGACTGGCCCACTCTGGCTAAAGTCATTTAAAGAAAGTCAACGATCATATCCTGAATACGTGAACGTGACGGACCTTGAATTAAAGTCGAAATTCGTAAACACTATTACAAAGGAAACAAATGTCGACAAAGATATCATTTTGCATTTGCTACATAAATATAGTTCATTTAACAAGCTAGTACGCATATTGGCATGGGTACTACGTATATATATAAAGAAAGACGATAGACAACAATATCTAACGTTACCAGAATTACGTCGTGCTAAACAGAAGATTATTAAGTACATACAACAAATAGAATTCTCAACAGACATAGCGTGTCTAGCGAAGAAAAGCAAGTTACCCTCGAGCAGCAAAATCGCAAATTTCAAGCCATTTGTGGATAGTGAAGGCATTTTACGTGTCGGAGGGCGACTTAGAAATGCTAATATTACATCAGATATGAAATATCCTATTATTATACCTTATGACAGTCAGTTAACCACCTTGCTAATAGATCAAGCACACCAACTAACGTTTCATGGAGGCGCACGACTGACGTTAGCAAACTTACGTCAAAAATATTGGATCATAAGCGGTAACAGAGCAGTCAAAAAGCACTTGAGAGGTTGTGTAACGTGCCGGAAATATGATCCAACGAAGCAATCGCAACTTATGGGAGACTTGCCAGAAGCGCGTATCAATCCTGCCCATCCATTCTATCATACGGGCGTTGATTACACCGGATTTGTAGATGTAAAGATCAACAAAGGTCGCGGTGTGGTCACTAGCAAAGGGTACATCGTAATTTTTATATGTTTAGTAACGAAGGCTATACATATAGAGATTGTATCGGATAGCACAAGCGCGGCATTTCTATCAGCGCTCAGGCGGATGGCTGCCAGAAGGGGAGCACCGTGTCACTTATATAGTGACAACGGCACAAACTTCGTTGGTGCAAATAGAATATTACAGAAGGAAAAAGGAAGTCGGTAGTAGTTGCAATTATTTAGTACACAAAGTTTTCGTTTTTCTTTCTGAGAAGAGATTTCTGTAGATTTTGTTTGTGGTGTTTTCTTTACTGGTCGCTCATAATTTTCTGCAGGCGTTTCGTTTATTTTACTGTTTACCTTCTCATTTTGTAAGTAATTATTTTCAGTATCTGTAAATAGTTCTCCTTTTTTTGTTGTAGGTGTTAGTTTCCCATTCTTGTATTTCGTCTTTCGTTTGCGTCCCGAGGATGGTGTCATAATTGAAGTATCAGTTATATTCAATCTTTTATATGTTTCCGTCAATCGCATCTGTTTATTTAAATCTGTTTTCAGTCTAAAATTTTCAGCATTGAGGTTTTCTATTTCCGCGTGAGCGCTTTCCAAATCGTTGGACAATTGCTGAAGTTTTTCTTGTAGATCTAAGATTGTTCGATTCGTATTTATGGATGTATCTTGTATGCTCAGCATTGTTGCATCAAATAACGGAGTATTGTCGTCAGAAATATCGTTTAGTGAACTAGCTTTAATCATTTTTCTACGAAAAGTTACGTTGTTATCCATATTTGGGTACAAAAGAAGATTTGGTATAGAGAACTCTTTGCTGAGCAGGTATAGTGTGTGCAGTCACAAGCTTACACTAATTTGGTACAATTTCTATTTATTTTTTCTAGTAGCAACACTGATGTAAATGTCCAAATTGTTGTTTGTATCAATAGCAACACTGGTAGCGGAAGTAAATATTGACACAATTATATGTTAGTGACAGCAATACTGATACTAATGTCATTTAATTTCAAAATTTGTTTTGCTACTTACTTCTAGATGGCGTTGTGTGTTATAAACATTTCATATTAGGAGGAAATATTTAAAATAATTTTGCACCAACCGTTATTTGAAGAAGGGTTTTTCAAATATCTTAACTATGTGATTAATTTGAACTGCACTTCAGGCATTAGTTCGTTTATTAGGTTTGTGAGCAATTGTTAATTGTTCGTTTACGACACTAATTGTTTATTTTGAGCGTTTTTGTAATTGTGTTATTGCCTTTTTGACTACACTGCTTTATGGATGGTTGTATTATGTTCTTATGTCCACTAACATTATCACTTCTTTATCATTACATAAACACTGTTTTAAACTATATTACACACTGTCCAAATAAATATTTATTTAATTTCAAATATTTAGTACGTAGACGATGTTTACACTGCTAGTGTTGCTAGCTTTTTTACACAGTAAATTTCTTGAATACCGATCGTTTAATATTTTCAAATATTCAGGAAGTTTACGTTCCTAACGGTTTGGCGAAGAAGTTTCTGATTTGTGAAGACGGTGATATTGAAAAAATTTTGGTTTTCTCTACACCCCTGGCGAAAAAACAGATATTATAATTAAAGAATATTTTACAAAAAACAGTTTACATGCGATTGAAGTTTCATTAGCTTTTTAAGGGCGTTCCGTCACATATGACCTTGAGCGTTTCGCTTCCTCACCACCCCGCGCCTCACCCGAAAAAAACATTGCGTGCGAGTCCGCCCTCTAGCGTCAAGTAGCAGTAGCACAACTATAAGACAATGACCTTACTTGTCCGAAACCGCAGAGCTAAAATCTGATAGACGCGAAAATAATGAATTATTTTTTTAGTATCTTTTATTATTTCGTTTAGTAAGTATGTATATTTTTTAGTATATATTATTTATATATTTATTATTTATATAGTAGCGAAAGCAAAGATGAGTGTTTAGAATCATGACGTTTGTTAAATATGTAGTAGAAATAAAAATAACTACTGTGGGTTAAACCAATAAACTCAAAATCCAGCTTTACCGTGGTATAACTAAAATGCCGTTAACTGCCAAAGTCGAGTTTTGAGTAAACACTCAAAAAACGCGGCAAAAATTGAAACCGTTGTCACTTACAAATGACAACAATTATTTGAGATTTAAAGGTACCAAGATATAGATCAAATGAAATACTTTCAATTTATTCTCCTGTCAGTTTGTAAATATAATTAAATTTTATAATAAAACGTTTTTTTGCGTTTTAGTATACCATTGGTGTTACAAAAATCTAATAGATCAGCGGCTAAAATGCCACTACGCTTAGCGTAACGGCATTTTAGTGTCTCTATTTCATAAAAAATATTGTTTGTTAAAAACCTAAAAAACAAAAGAACTTAATTGTAACTAAAATGTCGGTATAGCACATAATGTCAATTTAGCTTATCATTAATACTTGTGGAACTACCTCATGTTAAACGTGGTTAACGTCCGTTCACTGCTTTTAAGTCTGGTAGTCTATAAATGTGTTTAAATAAGAGTACAAAACTTGATTCATTGTTACGCTTAAACGCGGTTAAACTTAAAACCTTATAGTTTAACGGCATTTTAACGCAACAGAATTATAAAGTATTAGATCATTATCGATCAAACTGAAGTTAAAAGTTATTAAAATACACTCATTTTTTAAACTTACAACTAACACAAAACTTCCCTTAAAACAAGATTATAGGTATCGCATCAATTATTATAAATTTAAAACATGGTTTTTATAAAATTTAAATTGACTTACAAACCACTTTATAATAAAAACAAATGTAGATACTAATAATAAAAATCACAAGTAAGTTTAACTTACACTTTAAACTAATAAGCATAAAAAAACAATTGGACCTACTTATGCAAAAAGGAACCAATCCACACATATGCCAAAATTGAGATAATTAAACAAAAAGCATAAAATGCACCTTATAACTATAATATAATAATAATATTCTACCACATTCACACAGAGCCATCTTAGCCCCAAATTAAGCAATTATATTTGCTTGTGTTATGGGTACTAAACAACTGATATACTACTTATATACTTTTTTTTTTGTAAATACATACATATTATAGACTAGCTGTTGCCCGCGACTTCGTTCGCGTGAAAATTCAGATGGGTGCCAGATTTTACGGCAACCGTACATTGTATCAGTAATAAATATCAGTATTATCCATCTCTATGGCGAATCTCATTTAAACCCGCTACCGCTAAAACTGATGAACCACTTTCACACAAACTTCGACTCTTATTTGCTCACTTAATAAGGGTAGTTTCTGAATATTAAAAAAAGAGTATTTTCTAGTAATTTGGTAATCCTACTATAAAAACTATAGAAGTTTCATACAAACTTTGTCACCCCTTTATACACCCATAGAGGATGGATTTTGCAAAATCCCGTCTAAGTGAGCACCTATATCCTAATAGGAACGATCATGCAAAGTCTGAGATTCCTAGCACTTGTTGTTTCTGAGATTTCGTGATGAGTGAGTGAGTGACCTTTTGCTTTTATGTATATAGATAGCTTTTGCCCGCGGCTTCGCTCGCGTGAATATTGATTTTTCCAATAGACATTTTTATATTGTTTAAATACTGTTTTCCATAGTATTTTTAATCTCCCATTCATACAAACCCTCTTTCACCTACCTAAAGATATCCCTCGTAAAAAAAAAATACAATACACAAAGGCAAATATTCACTACAATAACTTTTCCCTTCCCCTCATTCCCTATCGCCCTTTTTCTCCACTCTCCACAGTTTCCGCTTCTCTCCTCACCTCCCTCTTCTCCTCTTCACCTCCTTCAGCATCCCTTGCCTCTCCTCGAGCATCTCTTGCCCTTTCCTCCACTTCTCTCTACCTTGCCTCCTCGCTTTCTCCTCTCTTCTCTAGCACTTCCCCATTTCTTCTCCTTCGTTCCCCTCATTTTCTTCTCCCTTCTTATCACTTCTTATCCCTTTCCCTGCATTCGAGAGCTCCTGCCTTGTCCCTTCCCCCTCCCTTTCTCTCCCATCTCCCTTACTTCCCCTTCACTTTCCTCTCACTTCCTCCTCATTTACTCCTCACTTTTCCCTCACTCCTCACTTCCTCCTCACTTCCCCCTCACTTTCCCCTCACTTCCACTCACTTCCCCTCACTTCCACTCACTTCCCCTCACTTCCACTAACTTCCCCTCACTTCTAACTTCCCCTAACTTCCCCCTCACTTCTCCCGCACTTCCACCTCACTTCTCCCTCACTTCCCCTAACTTCCCCGTCACTTTCCTCACTTTCCTCTCACTCTCCTCTCACTTTCCTCTCACATTCCCCTCACTTTCTCTTCACTTCTCCCTTGCTTCTCCCTGGCTTTCCCTTGACTCCTCTTGACTTCTCCCTGACTTTTCGTACTTTTGTAGCAATATGCAAATTGAGGCAGCCTGTAAAGCACGCATTTTACTTTTTATTTTTTCTTTGCAACATAGAAAGCTGTAAGTATTTAATTACCTATAGAGTTAAGTGTATTGCCTGTGTCACTTTGCATGCTACTTGAAACTGTAACTTACAAAAATTGTAATAACTTGGCGATTAAAATGAGTGGCTTGAGTTTCTTGCCAGTTCTTCTCATGGCTCTACTTTGTCAGCGAACTGGTTGTTGGTTAATTTGCTGACATTTTGTAAACTTTGACGTTCATAAGTGTTAATTTAATTAACCTATATGAATTAACATATTTTCATTTTCCTTATTTATTTTCGGTTCAACTGGATATCACAAATATAACTTCAGTAAATCGTTCTGTATATTGTATAGCTAGCAAAAATTTTACGGAAGTAGATCTTTTAGAATAAGCGGGACGGTTTGGCTGGAGATGTACATAACGACGTAAAGTGTAAGTTTTGTCTGAAAGTCAGTGGTCCGAAGGCATAGTTACCTCCTCGGTCCTCTTTATTTCCTTTTTCTCCCACAGTATCTTTACTCTGTATGGCCACCACTGCACTGAATTTGAAACAGCACCATTCACCAGCAAAACTGAATTCAAATGACGGAGCTGATAAGGATTTTCAGTTACACATGCTTTAAACAAAGCGTCATCATTCCTATGTGTATATCATTATTTCTATAGAAATTGATATTTTTCAATGTACCCTATCAAAATTCAAGGATGTTGCACAAAAATGTATAGTATTGGATAACTAGATATATTTATTTAGTAATTAGTGTTTTTAATTTTAGGTTTTTTATGATATCGTATTGGGTTTTTATCTGTAATGATATTGTAAATACTTTTTCAATAAATAAATAAATGTTGATTATCTTCTAGTAAGTGCCCGTACGTAAGGTACACAATATCATGTACCCTTAGCAAAATAAGTAACACGAACAATTGCCAAAGTAGACGCATTGTACCCACTGTTTGAGTGATTTGGATGTACCGTGAAAATTACCTCGCTAGAGATTCATTATAAGTATAGATTACTTCAATATGTACATACAAATATATTTGTACATACATATATTTGTATGTACGTACATATTCTAGTATTGTAAATGTATAATATAATGCAAAATCGGTAAAGTAGAACTAATGTAGGTAATATTATCGCTAAGTAACGGATCCATGCGGATGACGTCACGGGGTAGTTTTACAGTACATACACTTATAATATAATATAATAAAGATACATACATACATACATACATAGAGTGCTAAAACATAATTCTTTTGCCTTTACCTAGTTAGGTAAAGACTGTACAAAAAAGAGTAGAATTCTTTATACTGTGCCACCGTGCCGGGTCTATTACTTTCTACATACACCTATCACTCGAAAAATACGGTATTAGTTTTGTTATGTCCAGTAGGCACTCAACAGTATATTATTTAATTTTAGGATTAAAAATTCATATAGTACGATAATAAAGGAACAGAGAGTAGGATTTTTAATTTACCTAATTGTGATAATTTCACAGTCTTCAAATATTTTAGTTTGGTTAGAGACTAAGACGTTTTGTAAAGCCTTTTTTCTTCCTTTCTTGCAATCAAATAAATAAATCAAAATAAGATGCATTGAAAGTAGAAGGGTATGTATTTACTTTAGCCTAGTATCTTATCACTGATTTTATCAGCTCATGAAAAAAAATCTAACAAGGTAAATAAGTACTTGAATATTTTATCGGTATTACTTACCGATAGAATATTCAAGTACACACCGTATGTATATATAGAATGTATAGGTATTTATGCTCGTGCAAGATAACGTAGATAGTTAGGTAGCTAACAGCAGCGTGTATGGTTGTTTTGTGTAGGTACCTAACTAGGTCGCAAACCGACGCATGTCACGTATAATCATTGTAATTTGAGTTCTATGCTAGTTGTACGACCGACGCCGACGTTCGTGTTCCGACCGAAGCACCTCGTACCTACGCCGGCGTCGCCGTCGTCGCGTCGCGTCGGTCGGAATCGGAAAGCGCCCTTGCCACATGAGTAAATATCCAAGTTAGATATTTTACTCATGTGCCCACCTACCTCACACCTAGTTCGAAATGATAGTAGACATAGAAAATATTGTAGCAAGCTCATATTCATACCCCTAGGGTATATAACAGCAGGAATTTACTGATTCTTGAGGCCTGGTATTGCCTTGATCTTATCACGAGCGACAATAGGCTCACCACCTGTTACCTAGTTTACGTGGAACTAAACATAATTAAAGGATATCCTAGGTAAGTATCTCAAAGAAGGTATTTTACTAAAAATATGAAGGTAGGTATATACCTACTTACAGGATATTCTATTATTGAATCCTTTGCATTTGTATTTGTTTCAGTCGTGAAATTTTAGTCATTTTGATGAAAAATAATAATAAATGTAGGTAAATACCTACGTATTTAATACACTAAAAAAATCTAAATAACTAATCTAATTTATTTGCAACACTAAATCTATCCACACAATATTTTTTTTGATATTATTTATTTGCAATTATTGAATTACGTAAATAATTTTTAAAAAAACCGCATACGTCCGTCCGTCAGAAGGGCTTGCGCCGCTCTGCCGTTCTGCCTCCCGTCGCCCGCGCAGAGCCCCTGCGACGCTGATTCAGCCAAATTATCAATAACTATTGAAACATTATCCTAATAAATGAAATAAACCTACAGAGTTGACATTTGGTTTATTCCGGTTGATTCAATATAACTTTTATATTTATAACTATAGTAATTACAAAGTAATATTTCGAAATAAGTGAAATCACGTTGTTTTAATATCGTTGGTATAAGTTATATAATCAATTATTGTAAATAATTCTTCTACTATTCTAAAGTTCATGAATCAAAGTATATTGTTGGCAAAAAAAAAAAGAATAAATAGCATTAGAATCTACTCAATTATCGAGGTGAAAGTAGCGGATTTCGTCGAAATTTCGTCGGAACCACCTTAAGTTTTTTTTTTATTACATTACAGTTTAAGTTTTATTTCATTCTAAGTATGTTTGGTTAATAAATAATATAATACACATATATTTTATTTTATTTACTTGAACAGTGAAATGCCCTTGCTAGAGGCAGCTCATTATGAAATCTTGGTTACAATCGTCGTGGACGAAGGGAATCTGTCCCGTGTAGGTTTAAAATTTGCTGAAATTATGGTAATGTAACGAACAATTTTCTATTTGTCTGTACTTAGGTCGTTCTTTGACAAGTAGGCAGTATGAGAAGTGGTCTCTTTGAGAGTAGGCTGAATGCGAAATAGACTGTTTGATAAGTAGGCGATTTGCGAAGTAGGAAAACAGAGAAGTAGGTATAAAGAGAAGTTTGCTATTTGCGAAGTAGACCCCTGGCGCCTGAGCGACTCATAAGGTAGCGGGCGAAGACTTGAGAGAAAGCTGCTTCTCCCATGGCACGTTTAATGTGGCATGCTCAAAGTAAGCGCACAGAGTAGTCTGGTAATTGTAGCAGCCGACGGAAAAAAAAAATACCCAAATTGGGTAAGGGCCCGTGGTCCTACTAATTTTTTCTACAGGTAATTTGTTTGGTGGCACTAGGGTAAGTATACCACTATGTACCCGTGGTCCTACTGTGCTAAGGGCGGATTAATATAGCGATATTTAAGATTTAAATCTCAACACTATAGTAAAGATTGTTATGTAATATGTATTCAAACGTTCAAACATAATAATTTATATGTTTGTAACAAAAAATGATATCGTAGTAAAACAATTAAAAAACCTTTTAGAATCATTTTCGACTTCTACGCGGACGAAGTCGCGGGCATAAACTTAGGTTTCCATAAACTTGTGCATACGTGGAACGATAAATGTACGCCGCAAGAGGTAAGTAAAGAAATATACGATAAAGACATAAGTGCTATTTATTGTACACGATTGCTTATTAAAAGTATTAAACTAGGCAGAAGCCAATGTTTGAGGAAATTCGTCTGCCGCTTTCGACGTGACCCTGGGTACGTGTATATGTCGCAGACAAATTGTATTAATCCGCCGTTTACAAACTGCCTCGGCATATTACATAACGTCGGATTTGTTACCAACAATGTGTAGCTATACCTAATTGGGGATGTTTAAACTAGTTTGACAAGGGAGTCACAGTTCTAACCTAACCTAATCCAATTTGCCTTCGCCATATTACATAACGCCGATAACTACGAGCGTTTACAAAATGCCGAGGTAGTATGTAAACAGACGATTTACACAATTTGCCTGCGACATATACACGAGAATACTACACATTTTAAAACAACATTTAGAGTCCCGTTACACTAAACCACTAGCACATAAACTTATTTTTTTTATTGAATACAGCATTAGCAGACGAGCCAACAGCACCCTGTTAGTAAGTGGTAACTGTCGCTCATGGACTTCTGAAATACCAAGAGCTCTGCGAAGCCGCTGCCCACCGTGATATTAATGCTCTCTTCAAACCTCGTTAGAAGAAGAACATTTCAAACTACAATAAATAGAATATATCATACAGTCATACTAGCAAAGAATAGAAGACAAAAATTGTCATATGCTTTGGTTAGAGAGGAATACGCGTCAAGGCATCTTCCTAGTTTAATACAGTTATAGTTGAAGTATGGTTTTTACTGATGTATGTTTCATTTTTTTATTAATAATTATATTTATAAATTATAAATTTAAATTTTATTAATATGTATGGTATGGTATGGTATGGTATGGTATGGTATGGTATGGTATGGTAAAGGTGCACGGAACTACTTTGTCAATAACAATATCACACAGAATATCACGGGTTCGAGCCCCACTCGAGATACATAACTGTTTGTTTCGGAAACCAAATTTTTCTCATGTTATCTATTATCTTACTGTTGGAGTGTTTCTGGACAATTATATCGTAGTGTCTTGTTCATATAAGTATTATAAATATGATGATTAAAAGATTAAACTTATACTATCAGAATGTACGTGGCCTTCGTACCAAGTGCACTGACTTGTTTAATGGAATATTATGCAACGACTATGAGGTTCTTCTATTTACGGAGACGTGGCTTCAGAGCGATGTCCTAAGTTCCGAGCTATGTGATAGCCGGTACGAAGTGTTTCGTCGTGATCGTGACCTCTTATTAACAGGTAAGAAAACAGGTGGAGGCGTAATGATATCCGTGAAACGTGAACTTGGGGCTAACATCACGCATGCCGTTAAAGGCGCGCATGCTGAGCTTTTGGGTGTGACAATCCCAGCCAGCAAAATCGGTTGTAATGTGAACCTACATATCGTCTTAGTTTATATTCCTCCTGAGATAGGTAATTTACCATCCCTCATTGAAGACGTAAGCCATAATATTGCGCTGTTGACTGAAAGATCAACAGCGAGCCCTAATGAGACATTAAATTTGTTCTCGTTGGTGATTTTAATCTACCATGTTTACGGTGGTCACGCGATACCTATTATTTAGTCCCCACTGGGTCTCAAGACGTTCAAAGTAGTGCCACTTTTTTTGTTGAAAATCTAACATTTTTAGGTCTCTTGCAATATAACTGCATTGTGAATGCAAAAAGTCGAACGCTTGACTTGGTCTTCTCTAACACTCACATGGTTGTGGACAAATGTGCGGATCCTATTTTACCTGAGGATAGTCACCACCCGTCTCTTTCAATAGAGTGCACTGATTTATTTTTGCCTCCCTTGAGAGAGAATCCCTCTACTCGCCGTAACTTTTACAAGTGCGATTACGAGTCAATCAATATGTATTTAAATAATGTAGACTGGAATTCTCTGATAGTAGGGCATACTGTGAATAATGCTGTTGACAATTTTTATCGCGTACTTTACGATTGCATCGAAAGTCACGTTCCCCTTAAAAAAACCCACACTAAGCGCAATTTTCCAAGATGGTATAACCGCTCTCTCATTAATCTGACTAGAGAGAAATCTAAACTTCACAGACGTTGGAAGAAATTTGGTAACCCACGTGATTACGTGGAATTTTCTCTCCTAAGGACCCAAATACATACCATGCAGAAACAGCTTCTGAAAGAACATAATACGAAAACAGAAGACCTAATCAGTAAACACGCAAAAGCTTTTTGGTCGTACGTTAAATCGAAACTCGATAGTAGTAATTATCCGAAAACACTCAGCTTAAATGGCGTAAACTATAATGAGGGTAGCAGTATCTGCAATGCGTTCAACAATTACTTTGGCAGTGTATTTGTAAAGGCGTCCAGTGGTTGCGTAACTCGTGACGAAAAACTTGACATGGGGAATGTCATTGCGACGATGACCATTACGCAGGACACAACCACTAAATTTCTGAAGTTACTAGACAAAGGTAAGGGTTCCGGTTGTGATGGGGTTCCCCCAGTACTTCTTTCCAACTGTGCCAAAAGTTTGTCGTATCCTATTACGCTTTTGTTCAATATGTCGTTGTCTGAATGTGTTTTCCCACAAGTGTGGAAAAAAGCTCACATCATACCGATACATAACAATGAATCTAAATCTAAAATAGAGAATTATCGTCCCATATCCATACTCAGCGCATTAGGTAAACTTTTTGAAAAAATTATTTATAATTATATATACCCGATTATATCATCAGGCATATCCTATGATCAACACGGTTTTATGAAGGGTCGATCCACAACATCAAATTTGGCGATTTTCACTAATTACGTACTGTGCGAAATGGAGAGTTCGGGTCAGGTCGATGTAATTTATACCGATTTCGAAAAGGCGTTTGACCGGGTTGATCATGG
Source organism: Parascotia fuliginaria (assembly GCA_963082885.1). Classification (NCBI taxonomy): domain Eukaryota; kingdom Metazoa; phylum Arthropoda; class Insecta; order Lepidoptera; family Erebidae; genus Parascotia; species Parascotia fuliginaria. Next base: position 7,746,326 of record OY720175.1, read on the forward strand.
GATTTTACTGGATAAATTATACAGACTTGGTATTCGGGGGGACTTGTTGCGATGGGTTCAATCATACTTGTCTAACCGTTCACAGGCTGTGGTCCTTGGGGGCTTCAAGTCTGATTTCATTGATGTCTCTTCTGGAGTTCCCCAGGGATCGCACCTGGGTCCTCTTTTCTACTGTGCCTACTTGTATGACATTGATAAATGTTTTAAATATTCTAATCATCTTTTATATGCCGATGACAAAAAAGTGTACATGGAAATACGCTCTCGCTTGGACTGCGAAATGATACAACGGGACTTAAATGCTTTATGGACCTATTATAGTGAAAATAATATATCTGTCAATATTAAAAAATGTCAAGTTATCAGTTTCAGTCATAAGACTAACCCTCTCACATAATATCATTACAAGTTTGGTAGCAATGAAATTAAAAGAACCGATACGGTGAGAGATTTGGGAGTTGTCATGGACTCTAAGATGGTACTCTCTGAGCATATTGAGAGAATCACTGCCAGGGCACTTCGTAATCTAGGCTTTGTTATTCGTACGTGCACACCATTCAAAAAGGCTAGTACCTTAAAAACAGTATATTACGCTTTCGTAGTATCCTCGAGTACTGTAGTCCTAGCTGGTGCCCTCAGTATACAGTGTATATCGAGAAAATAGAGCGTATTCAAAGAAAATTCGTGAAACATCTGAGTTATAAAACCCACAGACGTCACAGTACGTATATAAAGGATTGTCAGCACTATCAATTAACGCCGCTTGTTGATAGACGTATAATGCAGGACATGTGTCTTTTATTTGATGTTTTGCGCAATGGTCTGGACTCCCCATCACTTGTATCTTGTATAGGTTTTAACACGCCTAGAACGCGAACCAGAAACACCCCATTGTTCACCATACCTCACCACCGCACTAATTATGCCCGTAATTCAGTAATCTCCAGAGTACTTCGAACTTATAATAACAGGTTTAAAAACAATGATGTATTTCTGTTGTCTAAAAACAGCTTTAAAAATAATATTCTTCGTGATCTAACCATCAATCCACATTACTGATCATTTTTCCTTTTTTATAAGTTGTACCAAAATTATTATTACTATTTTTAATAAAATTCTAGGCTTAAGCCACTTGTTTTATTGGTTGTTGCCTATTGTATGCAGTAATCATCTCTTACAAATTGTTTATCACCTCAAACTGTCCTGTCGTGGAACTCAGATTATTGTAAATGCAAATAGATAAGTCTGTTTGCATATTTCTTTGTAAATTGTGTTTGTTAAAAAGCTGTAGAGATTCCTTAAATAAATAAATAAATAAATAAATACGCCTATAGTTACGATATTTAAGAATATACTGTTTAAAGGTAGCAGAAAAAGTGAAGCATTTCTTCCGTTGCTAAGCGATCAATCGACACAAAATGACAGTGCTAACACCATCGTATCACGCAGAGACGTACAGCCCAGACGACAACCGTTACGATTACAGGCCGTTCTTGTATAGAGTTCACTGGCCTTGGCAGTTCAAAAAAAGTACTTAATATAAATAACTCACATCGTCATCAATAGGATGACGATGTGAGTTATTTATATTAAGTACTTTTTTACAATGATTTTGATTGGTTGAGCATAAGGGAATATTGAGAATAGACAGCAGCTTTACTTAGGTTATGTTTTTTTTATTGACGACAGTAGCATACAAATAGCCCACGTGATGGTAAGTGGTAACTGTCGCTCATGAACGATACAGAGTCTCTTTGAGGGACATTGCTTATGCAATGTCAAGGACTCTGCGAAGCTGCTGCCTACTGTGAAGGGATTGGGGTAGGTAGGTAAAGGGATTGAGGGAAGTGGGGAAAAAGAAAGGTGAGAAAATTAGACGTCCGGCGCTCTCTAGTTGAATACTACATCAGAACATCACATACACGACACGTATACGTATACGTACCATACGTAAGTGTTAACCTTCGCTTATGACGTCCTTCCGGCGTTTCGGATTGCCATAGTCGCCATGCTTAAGAAACGATGTTGTTGGCAATTACATACAGTATACTGTACTTTTATGACTAGAAACAACCATACCTGTAGAGTTTGAATGTAGAACGGAATGTTATAATTAGATGGCAACACTAGGTCAGATTGTAACATGTTCAATTTACTTTAGTAATGGCGGCGATTAGATCCGAAACTATAAGTTGTGAAAAGTTTACATAGTTGTTTTATTAGTAGATAAATCATTATATCTGATTTGGAAACATGAAGTGTTTCATTTAATAACACAATACCGACAATTTTGGCGACGAGTAGAAACGAACTTACGGCAAGTAAAGTAAATGTTTAAATACGCAAAATTACAATAGAAAACAAATATTGTAAAAAATGGCTCATTTGGAATGCTCGGGAGGACTTGCATGTACATTTGACCCGTTTTGCGATCCGACGACTAGTGCTACGCGTTGGAAGATATGGATTAGAAATTTTCAATATTATATTGAAGGACAGGTAGGCCTGGGGGATACACAAAAAATATCGAGATTGTTACACCAGGCAGGCCCTGAAGTGCAAGAAATTTATGAAACAATTAGAGAAGAATCTGCAGAAGGAAGTAATGAATATGAGAAATGTGTAAATCGTTTGAATAATTACTTTGAGCCTATAATAAATACTGCATATGAACGGCAAAAGTTCAGAAATTTATCAGTAAATCCAGAAGAAAGTCTAGTGCAGTACGTGCTACGTTTACGTAGACAAGCACGATATTGTGATTTTAAAGATACTGAAGAAGCCATTAGAGATCAAGTAGTAGAAAAGTGCCCAAATATGGAGTTGAAGCGGAAACTGCTCAAGAAAGGATCAGACTTAACCCTGAAGAAAGTGCTAGATATAGCAAAACTATATGAAATGGAAAGTAACATGTTTACTGAGAAGATTGTGAAAACAGATGTAAGCGAGCCAACAGATACTTCAATAAACAGAGTTCAACGAGACCCAACATGTTTTAGATGTGGACGGAAAGGACACTTGGCAAAGGATAAGGCGTGTCCTGCTATAGACGCTAAATGCGATAAGTGTAGTCTTAAGGGACATTTTGCAAAATGCTGCAAAACAAAAAATATTAAGAAAGCTAATTTAAACAAAGAGAAGAAGAGATATGTAAAATATGTAATTGAAGAGGACTCGAGTTCCAGTGAAAATAATGATAGTGACTCTGATCAGTCTGTAAGCAGCATCAAACATGTGAACTCCGTATTCGCTGTAAGTAGACTTTGTGATGACAACACTTGTGATATTATCATTGGTAATAAAGTGAAATGTAGATTTATCATAGACTCAGGGGCTTCTATAAATATAATTGATAAAAAACTATTTGAAAAATTGTTACAATATAAAGTATCTTTTAAGAAAATTGATAAATCAGAAAAACAAACATGTCAATCATATGGTGGCAAAATAATTAAACAATTAGGAATATTCCAAGTTGAAATATATTCACCTGAAAGTAATGTAAAATCAAATTGTAAAATTTTGATTTACAATGGACATGGTCCTGCATTGCTTAGTAAAGAAACTTCAATCAAACTTGGATTGTTAAGATTAGGCCCTAGTATTAATTTAGGCAATAAGACAATAATTACAAAAGAAATTGTAGTAAAAGAATTTCACATGTTATTTAAGGGTATAGGTAAGCTTAAGAATTTTAAATTAAAAATACCTATTGACAAAAATGTAAAATTAACAGCTCAGCCTATTAGAAGACTACCATTTGGTGTCAGAGAAATAGAAAAGAATTTGATTAAGGAATTGATAGATAATGACATAATCGAACCCGTAACCGGTCCAACGCCTTGTGTATCACCATCACATATTGTACAAAAGAAGGAGAAGGGGCAATATAGATTGGTCGTCGATATGAGGAAAGCTAATGAAGCAGTACTAAGGGAGCGCGTCTCACTGCCTACATTTGAAGAGCTGTTGGCTGACCTCAGCGGTTGTAAGTATTTCTCTACTCTTGATATAAAATGGGGATACCACCAAGTGGAATTAGATGAAGACTCGAGAATAATAACAGTTTTCAGTTCAAGTATGGGGCTATTTAGATATAAAAGGTTGTTCTTTGGTATTCGATGTGCTTCAGAAATGTTCCAGAGAATTATTGCACATTTACTACAGGGCATTGAAGGTGTTGCTAATAGTCAGGACGACATAAGGATTGGTGGCAGAACCAGAGAAGAACATGATCATAGATTAAGGCAAGTTTTAAATATATTACTGGATAATGGTATCACACTTAATGAAAAGAAGTGCATGTTTGGTGAAACTGTGATAAACTTTTTGGGACATCATTTATCAGAAAAGGGTATTAAACCATCTACAACGTCACAGGAAGTTGTACAAGCGTTTAGACCACCACAGAACAAAGCAGAAGTAAGAAGCTTTTTGGGATTAGTTAACTTCTCTGCCCGCTTTATCCCTAATTTTAGTACACTTACAGAACCACTACGAAGATTAACTAAGAAGGACACAGAACAATTTATGTGGAATAAAGAACATCAGGATGTTTTTGATAAATTAAAGAAATTGATTGTACAAGCTCCTGCCTTAAGTTAAAATAAACTATACGCTCGAGCGTAGCCGACAAACTAATGGTTATCTCAACTAAGCCATCAGGGTTATGGAGGTTGTTCTTTAATGCAGCACCTATCTCTCTCAGTGCATTAAAGTTAACATGCTTTATAAATCTTAGTACTATAGCTAAGTCTGAGTTCTACCCCTGAAAGAGAACCTAAGGTCCCTAGGGGACTGCCTACTTTAGGTTTGCCCTGAGGCAGAGGGACTGTGGCTTTCCCTACGCTGTGCCTAGGTTGAGCTTTGGCTATCGGGGGTGTCCTCTGCTGAGTCCCACTCAGAGTCTCCGTCTCAGCCGCAGGTGAAGACGGGACTAGCCGTTGGGATGGAAGCGGCGGAAACGCAGTCGGTGAGTCCACAAGAATCTCACCTACCTGTTTGTCCTGAGACGCAGATGTCTTCCTAGCTGCGACTTGCGAATATTGCCTCTGAGGCTTGACTTTAGGTGCACGGATGCACCTACGATAGTTTGGGATGTCCTGTTTCGCCGCATAGAACACAAGCCGGCGGCTCCGTGCAAAGAGTCCTATCTTTAGGTCTCTCGCACTCGGCCGTCGAGTGGTCACCTAGGCATTTGACACACCTAGGTCGGGCGAAACAGTTTCTGGCCGAGTGACCGTATAACTGGCATCGGTGTCACTGTGAAGTGCCGCTCTTACGGTTCGGGGGTTCGACTTGAATCCCCGTGAGCCCGCAGATCGACGTGATCTTGAAGATTGCCTTGCCGGCATCTCCGCGATCAAGAGTCACCGTGACCATGTCATATACTCGGCCAGAAGGGCCGCGTACCATGCGGTGCACCTCGTGAACCGGAAGTCCCTAACTAATAAGAGATTCTTTAATCTCTTCGGAGATAACCTCCTTGGGGACATTTCTAATAACTACTCTAAAGTAGCCGATCCTCAGGCAACGTGTACGTGTGATAAGACACGTCCCTATCACGAAGGAGGCGAGTAAGCGCCCTATGATCACTGGACGTGGCCAGTGTTACCTTGATACCCTGTTGGGTAGACCTAGCCGATTTGTAGGCTATGTTACGCTCGTTGCACCACGTCGACACCAGAGTCCATTTGGATTTCTCCTGAATGAACAGAGGAGGCGGCGAGGACATCTTGCGTACAGTAGGTTCCGGTTCAGTTGCCGACCTTTTTTCCTGTGAGGATCTTTTCGGAGATGAAGGAGAAGGCCCAGAAGGGGCGGACTCAACCTGCGGGCTCGAACCGCTGTATTTTGGCTGCCTTCACCGGGCAGTCCTGAGACTTGGGCTTTCGGCTGCGTTTCCGTGATGAGACCACGGTAAACTCAGAGTCAGCCTCAAAAGAGGACTCTGCAGTTGCTGCACTAGCCTCTGTGTCCTCTGACTGACCGCCGGAGCTAGCCTCCGACACCGATTCTACGTGCATCTGGCTAGAAGGACGGCTATTGACTGCACTCTGGCCCTACTAGAGTGCCTAGACCTAAGGGACCTACTCCTAGGTGTGCTGGCCCTAGAGTTCTGAGCGAACCTCTCTATGGAGTCCCTAAAGAACTCCGAGTCCTTACGTGAGGGGATAACGGAGCCGAAGTTCCGTTTTAAACAGACATAGACCTCCTTATTGCTAAGGAGGCCTTCTAATGTGACGCCAGAGTGGGTCATTTTGGGAGAGCAGCTGCCTGAGGGGCCGGGGGCAGACATATTGTATGGTCCCTAAGAACCTATGTCCCCGAGTGGGATGCTCGGGGCTGAGTAGGCGCTTGCTCCCTCCCAACCGGGTGTAGGTCAGGGATGGTGTACTTAAAATTAGGTGTGCCCTATGCTTGTCTCCTTTTGCCAATCTCAATGTGCAAAAAGGTTCCTAGCAGCCCTGGTGCCGGGGTAGTATGGGCCTTTGCAGGCTGGCACACCCAAACTAACACCAGAGGATGGAGAATGAGGAATGGGTAGGGTGGAAGGGGGCGATAACTAGGTCCGACGAGGGGCCACCGGAAGGCCGGATGATCTAGTCCCGTCCGATTTTTGCCTCACCCTGAAGGGGTTCGGCGGCGAATCGGGTCCTCGCCCACCCGGCTTCGTTGGCATCGTAAGGTTTCAACCGGGGACCAGGAGAAACACTGGCTTTTCCCTAAAGGGGCTACAATGTGATTTGGTGATAGACAGAAACAGGATTACGATATATGATTTTTTTGATGAGAAGTGTGAAATAATATTTCTAGCGTTCTTAAAAGAACACGTCCAAATAATTATTTCTACACGGCTTCTTTCTTCGATCGCTTGAATGTTCGGAGAGGCGGAACTTCCGAAAGTCGGGAGGCACGGCGGAGAGGCGCACGTGCGGTCGGGACGGCGGATGGCGCACGTCTGATGATAGCGGAACGCGGCGACCACTTCTTAAATAGTGGCACTTTTTATACTGCACACACACATTCACACTCACACTGCACACATACACTGTAACCTGTGACTGCGCTACAGTGGTGCCACGCGCGGACAGACGCGGAGTTATTTGAAGCGAAACGTGAAAAGTAAGCATATGATTGGATATTCGTATCAAGCAGACAACTGCAGCATAATAATGATTTTAGTTTGAGATATTAATATTGTATAACGCTCCTGATTGGTCAACAACCAAAATGCGCTCATGTAAATACCAATTAGATAAACCAATTAGATAAACTTGAGCGTCTTCAAAACTTTTGTATACGATTCATATTTGGGTTACGTAAGTATGATCATGTTTCACAATTTAGAATACAACTCAAGTGGTTACCAATTCGCCATCGCCGGAATGCTCATATCCTTTCATTACTTTATAATGTACTATTTAATCCCTCATCGCCTTCCTATCTCAAGGAACGTTTAAAGTTCCTCCATGAAACTCATAATAAAAGCTTAAGATCATCGGAAAACATGAGACTGGAAATGCCTGAACATTCTACAGTCTTCTATGACAAATCCTTCACAGTAACTGCGACTCGACTGTGGAATGCGCTACCTGTGTCTATACGAAAGGCTAAAACTTTAGTATCATTTAAAACCCTGGTTAAGGAATACTATCTGTCACTGTAATTTTAGTTTAACGTTATCAAATTTCCTTCTTACGATTTCAATTAATATTCTTATCACATATATATATTTACCTATTTATATACTTATTAATGTTATATTATATAGAATGTAAGTATATATATTTATTATTATTTATAATTATATATATATATATTTATTATAATATATTATATCATATTATTTATTAAGGTACGCCAACAACTACCGCTATAATCCTGTACACATATTTCCATCCAAAGGTTGCCTGGAAGAAATCGCTCTTAGCGATAAGGCCGCCCATTGTACTCTGTATTGTATTGTGAGATCTTTACCATATTTGTAAGTTTGGTGTATGTACAATAAAGTGTAAATAAATAAATAAATAAATAAAATAAATAAATACCATACCTGTGTCAGACTACATTTGTATATATAAACCGTGCCATTTTTGTAAATAAATATGATATAGTCGTCTCTCGAGTATTATTCAACACTACCTATTAAGTCTACGGTACGAAGATGGAAATACTGGGCCGGTCTAATAAGTAGCTCTACAGCACAGTACCAAGTAAATCAGCTGAGACAGTTCATAGGGAAAGTACCTCGGCCGTTGACCCTCTTCATCACTAGTACCTACAGTAAATCAGATGATATAGTATATTAGGGACAGAACCTACAGCTGTTAACCCAACAGCTGTCTTCATACCTACCTAGCATACATACCCCTAAAAGTTAACTTAATGCACCCATGCCCGCTCAAGAGTGCATCAAGTAAACTTTTAGTAATCTTGAATTATAAAAATTTACTATTAGTGTATTTAATTCACCTAGGTGTATCAATCCAGGTGCTTTAAGTATACTACAGGGTCTGGTGGCTTGTTGCCACTCACACTCTTTGGTATTATTCTAATATACCCACTACGCCAAATACGTAGGACACTGTTGAGAGACGCAATGATGATCGCTATATTTTTTAAATCTCTTACAGGCTATGCAGCTAAATTTAAAATCTAGGGTGTTCTTGTTGGGACAAGCCCGAGTATCATGTTCCCCAGCACAATTTGCACAAGCAGGTGTTTTGCTTGTACAAATTAGTTGTGAGTGTTGTGACTAACTGGTCTAAATAAGTTGTTCTAGCTTAAGCTTATAAGTAAGACACTGTTGAGAGCCGCAACGATGATCTCAAGGTTTTTTAAATCTCTTACAGGCTATGCAACTAAATTTAAAATCTGGGGTGTTCTTGTTGGGACACGCCCGAGTATCATGTTCCCCAGCACAATTTGCACAAGCAGGTGTTTTGCTTGTACAAAATTTAGATATATGGCCAATCTGCTGGCATTTAAAACAACGCACTATGTCAACATCATCAATAAACCTACAAGTTGCCCAATCTATAAAAAGCTTATCTTTAGTAATGGTCAGATGGTTCCTAACCGCAGGTTCTACTTCTAAGCCTATCCATTTACGACCATTATCTAATTTACGCCTACGAGTGATTCTAGTGCTCTTAACAAAGTCCTTTACATTAAGTGGCATTTCGTCTTTGATGTTTTGACGATATAAGTTATAAATGCCGAGTCCTCCATAGTAACTGGGACATCTTTCACAAGTATACGAGGCCTACGTCCTTTTGGTTTCTCTAAACATAACCCTACAGATTTAATAGCGTCTGCGAACTGCAGTTTCTGTAGCTGCTTTTCATTATCGACACGTAACATGACACCTGACTTTGCGGTCTTCTTAACGCCGATAATTTGAAAACTGGCGTCACTAGGTTTAATCGCTTTCATGAGCGCTTGTTGTTTGCGCAGCTGATCGCTCTGTGGTCGGATAGGCGATAACACACGACAGAGGTGGTCGTGACTGAACCGTGGCTACCGACTTAGGTGGTACACCCAGTTTTAACTTGTCTGCATACGTTTGTTTATGCTCGAGGTTCGGTTTCGATAACGTTTGTTGAGTGTTTTTTACATTATCTAATTCACGCTCGATATTTGCTAACTTAGTTTCATTACATGACGACTTTATTGCTAACAACAATTTGTTTGTTTTTTATGCTGATATTGAGTCTACTTACTTTGATTTCTGTCCTTAAGCGAATAAAAGAAATCGGCACCAATGTATATACAGGTAGTTAAAATAATTGACAACCGCTACATAGGCACATAGGCAAACCCTTAAAAAATCTAGTGTGTCAATATGCGTATTAGTCAATACGCGTATACGTCAATATGCGTTTAAGTCAATACGCGTATATGACAATATGCGTATAAGTCAATACGCGTTTAAGTCAATACGCGTTTAAGTCAATACGCGTTTATGTCAACATGCGAATAAGTCAATACGCGTTTAAGTCATTATGCGTAGAAGAAATCAGTCATGCGTGTAACCCATTTGGAGGCTTACATGTCTAAGGGGCTCTCAGATCTCTAAAATACAAGGACAACCCTAGTTTAGAGATCAGGGTTTCAATGATTTTTATCCATCAGTCATAAGCGTCTTACCACATGTAAACTATGTTACCATTGTATTGTATTTATATGTAAGGCTTGGTTTCAATAATAATAATAATTTTTAATAATTTATTTCTCACCACAATAGTAGGTTTTATACATTTGTTGGTTGTATACTTATTGATTACAATATTGTGGGAGACTGGTGCCTAAGCTAGACACGTGGTCTGTATTTCAGGTCACCAGGTCTCCACCCCTTATTTTATTACATTTATATTTATACAATTACACTTAGGCTTTCATTTGTAGTGATGTTATACTTTTATTCAAATAGAGTTACAAAAATTAAACATTTATTATTATTATAATATAATTGGGTTGCTAAAAGCATATTTATTCACTTTCATTTAATCTTGTTTGTAACTAATTAGATCAAATTAAACTAATTGTCCATGCTTTTCGCATGCTTTCAGGTACTTCATATGAGATTTAACAGGTGATTAGTTAATTTTGCGTTGATCAGCCTTTCAGAAACTGGGGGATAGATTACTATTTCGCCTAACCAGAATGAAATGTTAGAGCATTATAACTATAATTTTTAGCACCGATTTCATCGATGCTACGCAATTTTTGGTCCCGGCAAATTCACCCGGCAAATTCAACTACCCACTTTAGATCAGTTGCAAGTTTTTATAGAAGTTCGATGCACATCATCATGAAGAAAATATTGAGCCTCATAAAGGGGTGACGGTTCAGACGCGTGGTACCGCGTTAGATTTGGATAAAAGACGGCAATTTGTGTCAAATAACAAAATCTGTTCTAGAAAGTATTTTGCCACATTATGCACTAGCCCTTATAGTCAAAATCAGTAGCTACCACTGTTTAACCCATTGAGTGCCGACTACGTAATATTACGTAAGGTAGGTTAACAGGAGAGGCCAACTACGTGTTAGTACGTAGATGTTCTTTGTTGGTTGTAGGGTGATCTATACTGTTTGGCCTCCTGCAACGTTCGTTTTTATACTACTTGGCACCTCAAATAAAACACAATATACAAAAATAGTAACTTTATTGTTTCTAAAGATCTAAATCTAATACACTTTGGTATCATGAATTACACAGTCTACTCTTGAGATCAATATACTTCTAAGTAATTATTATAACAAAAACAGTAATATTTCTTACTAAATCAACACTAAAAAACATAAAAATAAACTTCTATACAACGATTAAAAAAAAATTAAGCGAATTTAGGATCTGTGTGGTAAATTTTAAAACAATTGTTTACACACAAAGCCGGCTTTTCAGGACAAGTAGCACATACAAAAGATGATTCCTTCCGTATTTTATTTTTAGTGCACGACAAGGTTTAGCCGGAACGGCTTTTTTAGCCGTGGGTGGAAGCTTTTCTAAATAATGAAAATTATCTAGTGGTACACGAGTTTTAGCAGACAATTGACTAGTTGAAGCCGGGGATAGAATTGATTGGGGTTCTTGTGATGGTCCTGCTTGTGTCGAATGCGACCCAGTTGCTATGGTGGGATCATTATTATTCATTCCTAACAGATGTCTTATAAAACCTTCACGAAATTGCAGCAGTCGCATTTTAGAAGTTCTATCTTGAAGACGAAGTATTCGGTGTGCATTTTGAATGTACACTTCAAAGATGTGTAGCCCTAGCTTCTTGTGCCATCTAAGAGTTTTTCTGAGGCATGAATAATATGAGACCATCTGGTCGCCTCGGTCTACACCTGACATCCCCAAGTTATAATCGGCGACAATGTTCGGCTTCAGTGAGATTCTACCATTCTTATTCCTAACTCTCACCAACTGAAGATTATGCTTGTTCGAAATTACCAGTACATCTCGTTTATCTTTCCATTTACAAACAGTAATATCATTGCATACTTTAGCAGCTAGCTCTCCACGCTTTAACTTAGCGTTTGTAACGTCTACAGGCAAGTTTTTTCGATTCTTTCGAAGTGTACCACATATGTATGTTTTCCTTTGGGTAAGACGTCTCGTCAAATCAGGTGAATTGTAAAAATTGTCAGCGTAGATTACGTGACCTTTATCTAAATAGCCTTCCATTAGATCTAATACAACTTCCGTGCTATGTAAAGTTCCAGGTGGAGGCTTCTCACTTTTTCCTCTATAAACACGAATTTTCATGACTATACCTGACGATTCACATAATTCATACAGTTTTATTCCATATTTGTGCTTCTTATTTTTTATGTACTGTCGGAAAATCAATCTTCCTCTCCACAAAACCATTGACTCATTGATACTTAGGTCAGCTTTAGGATAATAGAGATCAATCATTATGTTGTTGAACCGTTCTAATATAGGTTGTATTTTATGCAGTCTGGATGTAGCCGAGGAGTCGTCTTCGGAAAAATGAAAATTACGTAACAATAATTGAAAGCGGTTTCTGCTCATCAAAGTCCTAAACAGCGGCATGTTGTACAATGGATCCAATCGCCAGTAATGACTTATAGAGGGTAATTGCACCAATCCCATATAAAGCAACATACCAATAAACTTGCGCATTTCTTCAATATTTGTATCCTTCCAATATCTAAAGCGGGCATGCTTTTGTAAGGGACCGGCTGTGCGACTTGCGTAATTATTTGTAGCTTGCACCAAAGAAAGCAGAAAATCGTTTGAAAAACAAATATCAGCTAAAGCAGCGGGGGTAGGTCTGAAGTCAATCTTTATTCCCGACTCACCCGTAAATGCAAATTGTTGGGGTCTTGCAGAACCTATATTCCACTGAAACTCTGGATCACATGACGATGCTTCTGTGAGCGTTGCGGGTGGCGGCTGCGATTCATTGTCAGATGTCGATGTTTCATAAGACGAACTACTACTCCGCGCTTCTCTCTCTGGAACGTAATTATTATCTGATCCGGAAGAGAAGTCCTCATCGTCTGTCGATTCTGGTTCCATCAGAATTCCAGGTATTTCATTCACATTCAACTGTCGTTGTAACAATCTGGGATTTCGGTTACCGCGTAAAATACGACGCGATCGGCGTCCGCGCTCCATATTGCAATAACTACCTACACCTATCTAGCGACTCTCAGCGCGTGCGGCGCGACACTGAATGCGCACACAGGTAATAAATGTACTATTGATGCAAAAATAAGTGGGGAGAACACGTGATTGCCATTTATACATGTTAAAACGAGATAGACAATAGTCTGTGTTTTATTAGGGAGCTAAGGTACGTAATTTTGCGTATACGTATTATTGCGTAGGTAGGCACTACTAACATTTATTTTTCTATCTGTGCCTATCTACGTAATACTGCGTATACGCAATATTACGTATTCTGGCATCCTACTATATCCTTATATACGTGATGCCAACTACGAATAATTACGTAGTAGACCATTTGTATGGTGGCCACCAGGTTTGGTCTGACGCTTACCTTCGGCATTCAATGGGTTAAGCTAAATTAGTGATAGCAGTGATACGGATAATAATTTACTAAAACACTTGTTCAAATTTACGTAGGTAATATGTGTACCTACAATTGTTTTTGACTCAATTTACTAACAGAATTACTTCCTATATATAAGAGGGTAACGCGTAGAGGCCATTAGTGTTGCTTTAAGCAACCATTAAGTATTAACTAAAAGTAAAAAAAAATGAAGAACATTCTAGCTTTGCTTGTAGTGGCTACGCTTTTAATAAACGTGGTAAGTTTTCATCACATCGCAGTTATTTAATTATTAACTCAGATTTTATACTGCCACCTGTCTTGTGCACTGGTGCCAACAAAATCGCACTGCGAGAAGTATTTATTTATTTATATTTAAGGATCTCCAACAAAGGATGTACACAATTGTAACTTAAAAGTAAATAGGACACAAATATATTTCAATGTACTCCTTCAATTAGAGGAGACCACATCATGCAAATAAATAAGTATCAGAATTTATGTGCAGTTTAGTTCTTAGCAATTGCGTGAGTCTTCAATCTGTAAAGTTACAAAGTAAATTAAAATCTGAATACCAAAATAGCTGCTTGAAAGTAAAATTATTTATTTTAATCAAAAACTTATTTTTGTATTGTTTCAGAATGTGCGGTCTCAGTCAACAAGTAAGTAAATAATTATGTACCTTTATGTCATGAACTCGTGATGTATTCGTAACTATAAAAAATTGTCGCATTGAGGGATTTCGTATCGTTCTATCATCTGAATTTTTTTAAATAATGAAGGTGTTAGTTTGGCGACATCAGTTTTCAAACAAAACTCTTGGTACTTCCAGTAGCTTTTTAAAAAAAATCTTTAATCCAAGATTCTATAACCCCAAAGGCCACAACGGTATTTTTACACCCGGTGACTTGATTTTGTCGCTATAACTTTTTTAAAACTAATATTATAAAGATAAAGGATTGGTTTTTTGTGTTTGTATCCCCTATTATGGACTGAGAACATATATTTGATATTATATTACACAGATGCACCTGAGACAAGTATGCCTTCGTCACCCGATGGTCAAAATTCACCAATGCCGCCAGTAATTCCACCAATTCCACCAATAGTGCCTGTTCTTGGATTTCGTTAAGGGGATCACATGGCTCAAATGTTAAAAACACCCTAGGTAAAATACATATTCTAGACAAATCCTTTTGTGTATTGATCATATAGATACAAACTATAATCTTATATTTAAGAATTAAGATCATTACAAACAAATAATGTTCATTAAAATTTTAATAGATTTGACCAAATTTTGGTAAAACAAGAAATGAATAGATTTTTATATGAAAGAAAGGTAATAACGTATTAAACAATTTGTGTTCATCAATTTTTATGTTTCATTTATAATTCTTAAATAAAACCCCTTGAGAGTAGCGCCCCGCAAGAAGCACCTCCCCTAGTCCTGTAAAACTGTCAAATTTGACTTTAGTCGAGTCTCAGCGACTCGTGTGAAAGAAGGATTATACGTCAATTTTTTATGCAAATAAAATACAAAAAATATTAATTTCAAACAATTCTTGAATGAAAACATGTTATAAGTAGTAAAAATATAAATATAACTTAAAATAAAAATAGAAATTCAGTTTAAATATATAAAAATTAGTTCGGAAGTTAGTTTCGTGTTTTGATCATGTCATAGAGTAACGTAAAGGTGTCTACACACCAAAGCCGCCGGCACGGCGGCACAACCCGCCGGGCAAGGCGACTGTCATGCCGCCGGCCAAGTTCAACTAACCCGCCGGGTTCGTGGCTCGGGGGATTTGGTGTGTAGAAGCCGCCGGGCCGGCGGCTTTGGTGTGTAGACACCTTAACAATTATATCTTGATTATTATGCCTAAATGTAAACTAATATTATAAAGAGAAAAGATTTGATTTTGTTTAGTAAGTATCTATGGTCCTACCAATTTGTCTTACTGGTGGGACTACGGTATACGACTATGTATACCGTATGAGTGAGTGGTTCTTCTTCATAACCAAACGAATAATCAATAACGAAAATATAAATGAAAAGACTGCTTCCGTGGTGCAGTGGGAGCGCAAACGAGTGCTGTGGACGAGGTTGTGGGTTCCATCCCCACATGGGACAAAACTTGATCCATACATATTTGTTCCGAGTCTGGGTGTACTTTGTGTCCGTTAAATGTATGTTTGGAAAGTCCCCTGCGACACAGGGCTTGTTCCCTTAAGCGGGCGTTGTAGTTTAAAATTAAAGAATAAAGAAAATAATAACATCACAACAATGCAACAACGCTATCTAGACCCAAAGTAAGCATAATATATATGTAGTGGTATGGGAGAATGCGGATAGATAAAAACATTTACATACTTTTTTTGTAAATACATAGGTACATGTTATACATAAAAATAACCAGAACAATGCAAATATACATGTGATGTATACAATAAATGTAGTGCACATAGATATATCTGTGACGTCTCGCTCTCGCTCTTCATCTGTCATCCGTGGCTGGAGGACGTCCTGGTAAAGTGTTCATTTACTTACAGACTAAGTGTTTCACTTATAAATAAATAGAGAATATCACATTGGCGACGAGTAAAAGCGCAAGTAAGTGAATTAATCACTCAAATAATGTATATGCTTACGATATGGTACATAAGCAAAAATTTTTTTTTGTTTTGACGAAAAGGCGTTAAACCAATACTCTATATTAGAGTGTACCTATTTAATAAATATTTACTATAGAAATTTTCAGAAAGATGTTGTCAAACAGAGTTTAATGGTTTGAAACAAAATGTACCAACGATTTAATTATCGTTAACTAACCCGAAAGGGTGCGAAATTATTAAATTAAGTGCCAACGATTTAAATATCGTTACTTGTACCGACGATTTAAATATTGTCAATTAACCCGAAGGGGTGTGAAATGATTAAAAGATGTGCCAACGATTTAAATATCGTTATCTAACACAAAGGGTGTGCAATCATGGATTGTTCATATGTGTCATAAAATTTGATAAGGCCAAGTGATGAGCAAATTAGTCAAATTACTGAATTGTTCATCCAATTTTGCACTGTCTATCTCTAACCAGACTTAGAAAGTATGTATCATGAAATCTCTTGTAGTTCTACAGTTTTATCATACCTACTCCATATTAAAGCTCTAAGTATTATATCATTATTAAAATACGTCTATAACAAAGCTTTAAGCATTAGTTATTTATGATAAAGCGTTTAGTTAATTACGATAAATTTTAAATTGATTAATGTACATAATTATTTTAAATTTGCTATCATGCCATAGAATAACTTAAAGGTTCATTTATATAATAAATAATTATTTTGCTTTTCTATTCTACAATGTCACGATCCCCTTTTCCTTTCCCTATTACAGATCCTTAACATGTTCCAATCCCAATCATAAGTCCCAGTTCCATTAGGTAAAACAATTTGATTGTAAAGGAGATCTAACTTCCATATGATTCCAATGGAAAAGATGGAAACGCGATTTAGAAATATATTTCGAAGCGACGAAAACGATTGTACAAAATAAAAAACGCGCAATTTGGGCGGTATGTCATTACAAGATATATATTTCACAGATATATTGAAATAAAATAGCTCACGTCAACCTTGACATGATTAACGTTTATGTATACGGCGATTAAAAATTTCAAGTTAGATGAATATTTTTCTCCTAAGCAAAACTATTAATTTGAAAGACATATCTTTCTTTATAATTGTAAAAAGCAGCTCAATTACACTGAGAAAGAATATTTTATTAATGGGAGACACGGAAAAATTTTAAATACACAAAAAAGACAACTCCCTAAAAACTGTAGAACAACAATTAAACGACTTCCCAGATAGACAGAATGCAATAATAAGTTCCTGCCTTAACAAAATTGACATCAAAACAACAAAACTATACATATCCACTCAAACGTCAGGGTGACCAAAAAGTTTTTGTCATCTTACGCCCGGGTACACTAGAGTGTCATCTATAGGCAATTATACAAATCAGCTTTATACGGTTATAATAAAGATCTTTTTTGCATATAGTCTGGTATTTAAGACGCGGAACTAAACGTAGATGGCGCCTAAATAAACAAACACTACATTTCTTTTTGTTCTGATTTTATACGTCAGTTTGAAGTTGAGTGATTTTGTGTGAGCGTTACGCTGAGGATTGTCTGCAATAATGTCGTAATTTCTTTTTTCATATTACTTAAATCGTATAGTGTATTATATCAAAACTTTTCTAAAGATTTGCTCCTTGCAATGATGTAAAAAAATCATAGTTTTATTTGCATTATGGTTGAAAAATTATTTGATTACTTTAGAGATGGTCCATCGTATGTCAAATGGCTGCAAATTTTTGGTGATAAAACATACTTTGTGAATAAATTAATGTCATTACTTTAATTATTTTATGTAGATTAAGTATAATAAATGTTTTCAATACAATCCACAGCGTTATATGCAGATTCAAAGTAAGTAAATAAATCGATATAATGCGCTCGCGCAATGGACACTGGAGTGTCCTTGGACGTTTACGTGTAAAAGGTCTGTGCAGACGAGATATTGGTGTCGGATTTTTGTGTTTTAAATATTATTTTGTTTTCCTTTTCTACATATCTGTTTATATTAATGCACAACAATGTAACAACTTTTTTACCTATAGTAGTAAAGTAGTAAAGTAGAACTGCAAAATAATTTAAGAACATTAGAAAATCAAAGAAAGTATCTCGTCTGCACAGCGAGCGGCCATTTTGCACATTCAGACATCTCGCGATTGCATCGAAAATCACGATAACCAGATCTCTTTTGTTTAATTTATCAAAAATAGTTATGATGCATAGTGCATAAATGTTTTGATCTCGTTTTAAAGCAAATATAGTCTAGTTTCTTTCACCATAGTTAAAACTGTTGCAGATTGCATGGTGTTTTTACAATAAACCAATAATGTTGACATATGAGGAAAAATATCTAGATATCTAAAGTTCTCCATTTATTTTAAGTTTTTCAATCTGGGCTTGGAGCATATACTTTAAATAATCATATTATTGTCTATACATTAAGCTATACTACGTATTTTTAATTTTAATATAGGTCGTATAACTTCCTTTTGATAAACGTTTTTGTCGGTAGACATACTGAGCGATTTCTATCGCGAAATTAAACACTTGCATAGTGACGTTTCTGTGCATTGACGGTTCGCGGCGTTGATGTTCTAGTGGCTAAAGAAAAATATTAATTTTTGTACCCGGTGTGGTAGTACAAATCACAAATATGACAATAGTTCCTGCCCTGCAATTAATGCCTACTGCAAAAAATGTGGTTTCAAAGGACATTTACAGAAATACTGTAAAACAAGAATTCATAAAAGAAAAAATGCTGATCGGTCATCAAGAGACAACCATAGGTAAAACTAAAAAAATCTGAACAGAACCTCGCAAAAGTGATGAGCCTGTGGACTATATTTTCATCATATATTTTTAATTGTCAGGTGGGTGGAGTTACCATTAAAATGTTAATTGATTCGGTAGTCGACGTATTATAAATGACAATACTTGGGAGCACATAAAACGTTTTTAGGTAAACCTAAAATTTAAATTTATCGCACATATATATACAGAAACATAAAATGCCATTTAGTGGACTATATAATTTATGTTTCCATGTTTTTGTTTTCGATATTCACACACTCCTAAACTAAGCAAAGCGAAAATTCCAATTACATGTTAAGGCCCAATCCTACAATCCTGATGATCTGCAGTCTTCCGTGGGCTTGCACTGTTTTCTGTTAGTGTATCGATTAGCGTTTGCATTTTATTTGTAAAACGAAAGATGTTTGACACATCCTAGCACAAGTAATATTTTATGATAAGTACTTATTGCAATATAATATGTATACAAAACGTGTTATTAAACCAGTTTGGAGCAAATTCAAAACGCTTAAGTAAAAAGTACTTCAACAAATCTATTGATAAACATGAGCTCTGTAAAAGTTTTTATTCAATGCGAACACTTAAGGCGAGGTATTCCTGGAGATAGGCACTCGAAGGTAGTATAAACGCTAGCCCAGCCTTCGCCAATTCAGTACGACGTATTTATCTACGATCATCTTGATGACAGCGGCGGGCCCGGCGCGACGTCACGCGTTGACAGTTTGCGCACCGCAAACTCCATATTGTAAAGCTCGTGCCGCGCTACAATGCAGACACATACAGTAGCTATATTTTTAACATGATTCATAAAAATCAGTATTTCGCTACAGTGTTGTGTGCAATTTAATGTAGGCTTATTAAACCTAAAATGAAGGTATAGTGGTGGTATTAAATAATCTTGTCGAAGTAACAATAAAATGTTGGATAAACTAATGTTGGATAAATTAAAAATAAAATAAAATTTTTATTTTATTTTTAATTATTGAACATCATGTATGTTATGGGTCTGGATCAAGGTAAACGACGTGCATTGAGCAAAAGGTCTGTAATTACTAAAAATTTACGGTTGGATTACAAAATTGTTGCACAAGGAAGCGTGCGTCGCGCGTGGCGTTAGAAAAAGCAACTCACTCGCTAAAATGGCGGCTCGGAACGAACCCCGCGCTCTCGCGTCCCCGCGCGCTTCCCTTACATTAATATTTTTATGTCATTACATCGCTAACATACCCCACCCCAGTGCTGTCTCAGCAGCACTCGTCATCAACTGGTAGTCGAGTGACGCGCGTGACCGACCTAGTCAACATTCCTGCTTTGGTTTTTATTCGAATCATTCTGACTCGGTTATCTCTTCCAGGTATGACTTCCTGAACTATTCCCTTGGGCCAAGAGTTACGGGGACTGCTAGGGTCTACTATAAGAACGACATCACCCACTTGCAAATTTCTTTGTTCCTCTTGCCATTTCGTGCGAGGTAGTAAGTCTGGCAGCACTTCCTTGACCCATCTGCGCCAGTACATATCTGCTAATCTTTGTGAAATTCGCCATTGTTTTCGCAGGTAAACGTCTGAATCATCGAATTTACCAATGTGAGGTAAGCCAGACGACGATCCCAACAAGAAATGATTAGGGGTTAACGTTTCAGGGTCCTTTGGGTTCACAGATACGTGAGTTAACGGCCGGCTGTTTACCATGTTCTCTATTTCTGCCAGCAGAGTGTTTAGAGTTTCATCTCTAGGAGCTCGTTCTTTTAAAACAATTTTCAGGCTTGTTTTTACGCTTCTGATAAGCCTTTCCCACGCCCCACCCCAGTGAGGACTCGCGGGCGGTATGAACGTCCACTTGGTTCCGCGATTAAGGGCCTCATCTTTCAGCACTTCTTCGTCTAATTCTTGTACAGACTTCTTCAGCTCCGTGTCCGCTCCTCGTAGATTTGTACCGTTGTCGGAGTACACATATAGTGGCCAACCTCGTCGGGCGGCCATCCTTCTCAAGGTCATAATAAAAGAGTCAGTTGTAAGGTTAGCGACTACTTCCAGATGGATTGCTCGTACCGTCAAGCACGTAAACAAGACACCGTATCTTTTCTCGCGACGCCTTCCCACTGTGACTTCCATAGGGCCGAACAAATCCACACCGCAGTAAGTGAAAGGCCGTTCATGATGGGCCATTCGAGCAGCGGGTAAGTCCCCCATTCTTGGTACTTCTGGTTTGGATTTTCTTATTCTGCAGGGTAAACATTTAGATGTTACATATTTAACGGTAGGTCTAAGTCTGGTGATCCAGTATTTTTGTTTGACTTCATTTACTACTGTTTTTTGATTTCCGTGTGCGTAGTAGTAATGATAATACTTAACGATCAATCTCGCCACGTGACTTCTGCCATCTAATATTACAGGGTTTTTTGTTTTAGGTTTAATGCAAGTAGCAGCGCCGATGCGACCTCCGACGCGCATGACTCCGTGTTCGTCCAGGAAAGGAGATAAGGTAAGTATGTTACTTGTTTTTGGCACACATCTGTTGATTTTTTTATAAGATGATTCCTTGCTGAATGATTCAGCTTGTGATTTTTTTAGTAATAAAATTTCAGCACACTTCATTGTGTCGTCGTACTCATAAGTAAGCTTTTTGCATTTATTTATAAACTTGAGTACTAAAGACATCGTTCGACGTAAGCGAAGCCAGGAACTAAAACGAGTAGCATCAGGTACAGGTAAGTCAATTACTTGCGCATCTATTTTTATAAAATTATCCGTTCTACTAATGTATCTTCTTTTTCAACAGTAATGATGACGTCATGCGGCCATTCACCTTCTTTGCAGCGTAAGAATTTAGGTCCGTATATCCATTCCTCCGGCAGGACGGGGCAGATGTAATTTTCTCTAGTACCGATATCAGCTACGTTTAATTTTATGGGCACGTATCGCCATTCATTCATCTGCGTTAACTCATCAATTTCGCCCAAACGGTTCGCTACGTACACTTTATAGTCGCGAGCATTATTTCGTATCCAGTGTAGCACTGTTGTCGAATCGCTCCAGAATGTTCGCTGTTCAGGCTTTATACTGTGCTCTTTAGCAATTAAGTGTGCTAATCTAGACGCTAGAACCGCAGCTTGAAGTTCCAAGCGTGGAATGGTTATTGGTTTGTTTCCTACAACTCGACACTTACTCGCTATGAATGCTACGCGTGTATTGTGCGCGTCGTCATACCATCTCCAGTACGCGACGGCACAGTATGCCTTGCTAGACGCATCACAAAATACATGCATCTGTAGGTGCCTATAACTTTTCTGAGTAACAATATTTCGGTCAATGATATTACAACTGCTGTGCGTCGTAGCAGTCGTCGCGTCTGCTACGTTCGTAGCAACAATCGTAGTACTCGTAGTCGTGACGCTTGATGCGGATGGCGGTGAGATATGATTTGTCTTCTCGCTCACATCTATAGTAGCAGCCGGATAGTACCTTGGCAAGCAAATATCTTGTAATGTTTTCAATAAACAAATCCATTTTGACTATGTATCGGACAATGTATCGGATAAATAATCATCCCAATTGATATTTAATTTCCAAGTTTTCTGTAGTATAATTTTTCAATTTATTGTGTACGGTGCTAGAATGCCATAAACGTCAAAAATGGACATTACCACACGTAACATTTCCCTCTTGGTAGGCTTTTGTATCCCATTTATAATACTTTCTGGTATCCGCTTGAAAGATGCGTCGAATCTCAAAGTATCATCACTTGGATGCCATATCAATCCAAGCGTGCGTTCGCCTTCATCATATCGCTGACCTATTTTAAATTTGACGGATGCATCGCCTAGTAAATCTTTAGGTAGGCTCGCTAGTACTTGTTTACTATTACTCGTCCAATTTCTCATCTCGAACCCGCCTTTCTGGTGAATGGATATGACGTCATGAGTCAGCTGTATTGCGCTCTCTTCAGTAGGTAGGCTGTCTATATAATCATCCATATAGTGGCTTTTGTATATAGCAGAAGCCGCAGCGGGCATAGATGACTTATACTGCTTTGCGTTTCTGTTTTTTACAAATTGGGCTACAAAGGGCGAGCAATTAGCGCCAAAAATTAAAGACGTCATAACGTATGTGTTTATAGGCCCTTCTGGTACTTCTCTGTATAGAAATCTGAAGGCGTCTTGGTCTTCTGGTCGAATTTTCACTCTGAGAAACATATCTTTAATATCGCCAGACACAGCTACTGAATTTTCTCGAAATCGCAACATAATGCCGAACAACGACATAAGTAGGTCAGGGCCTTTTAATAAATAATCGTTTAGTGAAAACCCATTTGTTTTACATGCCGCGTCGTACACTAAACGCAGCTTTTTCTTGTTGGGGTTGTCGACCCCAAAGTGCGGCAAGTACCAAGTTCTCGGCGGAGTAACATTTAAGTTGTTACATCTTTTTGCATAATTGTTATTAAATAGATGGCGCATGCGCTCTTCGTATCTTTTCGCATATTCTTTGTCTCTTTTTAATTTTAGCTCCACTCCTTTTAGTCTGGATAAAGCCGTTGGGTACGAGTCCGGCATCACACATTTCTCGTCTCGCCAAGGTAAGCCAACATGCCATTGACCATTGATAAGTACAGAAGTCCGTTCCAAACATTCTACAGCGCGTAAGTCTTCTGAGTTCTGTCTTGGCTTGCTAGACACGCCCATGGACTCGAGTGAGAACGACATTTGTACCTCCTCCTGGATCTCTCGCAGTATACGTTCTGTTTCTATGACGTCACTAGTGACAAACAATGAGGAGTAACGCATAGCAGCGTCAGGTAAGTAGACATTAGGTACTCTTCCATGTAGGCACCAACCCAGAGGGGTCCGGGTGGCACAGGGTTCATCGGGTCTACCCACCTTCATTTCCAGAGGTAAGAGAAGGTGACAATTATCTTGTCCGATTAAAACTTGTGGTTGTAGTTGTGTTTTTGTGCATAAAATATGGCTGACGTCACTTAAGTGCGTGTAGTTTTTAGTATTTACTGTTGATAAACTTTGAGGTAGGTTTAATTCTTCAACAATTCGCGCGTCGATTGTAAACATCTTGTTATCGGCACCACACAGTGTCACCTGTGCGCGCTGTGCGTCGCACACTAGCTCGGTGTTGTTCCACGCGCCACACACACGAAGACATTCCCGGCGGCCGCGAAGCCCCACTTTCTCGGCCAGCGGAGCGCTAACCAACGACACAGTCGAGCCGTCGTCTAGCAGGGCGGTCGTACTCACACTTCCGTTCGGTCCGTGAATGTTTATAGGTATAATTTTTAACATAACGGAACAGTTGACATTAATATTTGTTATTGTTTCGGATGGAACTTCCATATTGGGTGGAGTTTCGGGTTCAATCGTAGGCACGGATTCACTGTTGTTTTGACGCGGCACATAATGTAATAATCGGTGATGAGATTGTCCACAATTGTTTATGTCACAGCTAGGCGCAGTGCACGTATCCCTACGATGATGAGCTAGTAAACACTTATAACAAATACCGTTGCGCTTTACGTGCAGCCATCTGTCCTTTCGTAGTGACTTTTTAAACTTTTTACACTCAATTAGTCTGTGGTTAGCAGTACGACAATAACGACACTTTTCTACACTTTGTCCATCATTTTGCACTAATACAGTTTGTATATTGTTCACTCTATCACTTTGTTTACGTTTGGAATTGTCTACAGGTTGATATTTTAACAGCTTCTTCGGTGAGGAAATCTGACAACACATCTAGTCTGGGTTTTGGTGATTCGGCAGTAATAAACGAGTAGCTATAGTCTGTCCATTTTGCGAGCAGTGTGGTAGGTAGCTTGAATAAAATTATGTTAGCTACTTCCATGCCTTGTAGATATTCGTGACGGCCAAGGGCACGTACAGCTGCAACATAGTTCTTTATTTTGATAGAAAATGGAACGATTTCTCTGTGGTAATCTGTAGACAGATTGTTCAACTTTTTTTATGTCTGACACTATGCGCGAAAGAATGACGTCAACGTTTCCGAATTGCAGTTTCAAAGTGGAAATCACCTCTGTAGATGAAGCACCACTGATAAGCAGACCGGCTACAGCGTCTTGAGCGGCGCCGCGTAAACACTTACGTAACCGCCAAAGGTTTTCTTTATCAGTGAAGTTGCAGATTTCTGTGGATTCCTTATAAGCTTGCTCGAAATGGAGCCACTCTTTTGGGTCACCGCTAAAACTAGGGAGTTCTTTTGGTGTGCTGAGACGACTTATCAGTTTGGTATTTTGCTGGATAGAGGAGGACGTGACGAGTTCTTTGACTGCACTCGCGAGCTGTTGAACTGCGTCGTCTGCGCTAGCCGGGTTCGGATGCGACTCGTGCTTGCTACTCTCAAGCTGCTGTAGTTCTTGGTGACTATGCTCTAGCCACTTTTCAATATCACCCGCGCCGTTATTTTGTTCCAATATTTCCGATGGTGGACTGTATTCTTCTTCAAGTTCTGCTAGGTCCGCCGCTAACTTTTTGTTGATGAGTTCCACTTCAATACGTGCCTTCGCCTGGGCTGCTTCTAGTTCCAGTCTTTTTTTTTGTGCTTGTATAGAAAGTGATGATGATGGTTTCTTGGACTTGACTGACTGTCGTGATGTATGTAAAGGCGAAGTTTGTTTTCCGGTTCGTTCCGGTTTCACTACACTTGCGGCACACGAACTGTATACTTTAAGTTCATCACCCTTCTTTTTCACTGGTGTAGGCGGTGGCATCTCCTGTGCTCCGGTTACTGATTGTAACTGTCTCCAACTCCTTCTCTTTCGGTTTGCTGGTGGTACTGCGGGTGTTTACCATGATTTTCTTCGGCGGCGGCGTATTAAACATTCGCGATCGGGCTCGAAGACCACTGTTATGGGTCTGGATCAAGGTAAACGACGCGCATTGAGCAAAAGGTTTGTAGGGTAATACGTACACAGGGCCTGCGTAGCCAACGCCTGAATAAATAAACGTAAATCCAGGTTCTTAGAGCTCTGAGGGTAAGTTACCCTTAATTGCCGTTAAAGTTTTAGCCTTAAATCGTGTGCACGTCACACAGACATGTACTATTTTTCTTGACAAGTTTCTAGCACCTAATGGCTACTATATTTCTCACACAGTAGCTATGAAGTTGAGGACTCGCATGTAATAATCGTTTATGTTCTTGTTTGAATAAAAGAATAGTAAAATTATGTTTACAACATAATAAAATATAATGTTTTTTTATCGTAACAAAAACTTGCAGAATTGGCTAATCTGCCATCAATTCTTAATATTTTAAATTCGCCTAAAAACACATTAAGTCCTAAAATACGATTAAGCTGTACAGTTTTTCATAGGAATATTATATAATATATATTATTTATTAGATAATATATATTATCTAGTTTCTGAAAGGTTGATCAACGCAAAAATTAACTAATAGCCTGTTAAATCTCATGTCAAGTGCCAATTGGGTTGCTAAAAGCATGGTTTTTTAGTTTAATTTGATCATCCTGTCAGTTGACATAGCTGTTTGATCACCCTGTCAGTTTACATAGCTGTTAGGTTTAGGCTAACCTCATTAGTGGGTTTAATTTCACCTATGTGAGTCTTTTTGTCACATTTTGGTATTGAATCCTTTAGACAAAATGTTTGCAGGGATAGTGTTTGTTACGACGGTAGGTACTGCAGCGATGCTCAGATGTGTAAGCGAGGCGGGGCGGCAGTTAGTTGTAATAAAAATATCACTTGTCAGCTTAACGATATTATTACAGTCAACAGCCAATATCGAAGTGTGTCCGGCACGGGCTTACACGCCATTTTATACTATCTTTGATGATTAGTAATGCTGGTACATTACGAATTTACGATATTACCAAATTATAACTGTTATACAACTAGCAACTTTAATACATACATAATATGTCACGTTAAGTTAAAAATTTCATTAATAATTGTTTACCGCCTTCTAAGGTAGCAAAACCACACTCGGGCAATAGGCCAATACCTAACTAAAGTAAGCACACTATGACATGCCTTATACGTAAAGAAATATATTTCGTAATTATTAACGAGTTTACGGAGAATGTCTTGTTATTAGAGATCATAGAGGTTCTAAATAGACGTCGATATAGTTTAAAAGCGCTCAATTCTAAACTTTCTTACAAGTATGCACACTATAGGCTAAGAATGTTAGTGAATCATGTACTAGTCGATGTTGATAAGAATTTTGATGATGACGTTGAGCAAACTTAGATGTGCGATGTGGGGTCACGTCAGTTAACCTTTAGTTTTAAGTGTTTTGTATGGGACGCGTATGTAATGCAAGCGCAGCGCCCTCAGTCGCTCCCTAATACTATCCATAGTAAGTCGTTCCATAGTTCTCTACTTAGTTAGCCGTTCCCTTGTATTTGTTTGTACCGTGACTCAATGTAAAAGTAAGAAGTAAATAGTGTACCAATCTTAAGTATTTTATTTGAAAATTCCTACGCGTCGTAACATTGAAGAACACATATGTAAAGAATAGATTGGGTCAGAAGGAAAGGCTCAACACTGGTGAACCCGACGTGATTTGAAGCAAAAGGCCGAAGTGATTTGAACTGACCGACGCGATTGATTAAAAGTGAGATATTACATAGTGGAATTTTCAAATTTAATTAGTCAAGTTAACTAAGTGAGCAGTGAGCGACTCCCCGAACAAAGTGTAGTGGCATCGGGTAGTACATAATGGAGCCATCTACAGAGATGTCAGCATCAGCCACAACAACATCGGCATCGGTGAGTGATTTGGCAGCGATAAGTTTAACATCAAAAATACCACAGTTCTGGACAGATTTACCACGCATGTGATTTAAACAATTTGAAGCCATTGTCGCACAACAAAAGCAAGGTGATACCACACGATTTAACTTAGTAGTGGCACAGTTAATTAAAGACGCACTTCAGCAGGTGAGTGATATACTTGATTCACCACCACAAGAACAAAAATATGAAGCTTTAAAAGATAGATTGCTCACAGTCTTTGAAGAGAGCGCCGAGCGACAATTTCAGAAATTAGTTAGTGAAATGGAGTTAGGCTCGCAAAAACCATCACAACTTTTGCGAAAAATGCGAGAACTCGCTAGAAATACACAAGTTTCAGACGAGGCTTTAAAGAAATTGTGGATGTCACGTTTGTCCTCATCGGTCAGAGCAGTACTCGTAGTTAGCCAAGATACTAAGCTAGAAAAATTTGCTACGATGGCGGATAAAATAATAGAAAATATACGGACTGGAGAAGTCGCCACGGTTACATCATCACCGGATAATAATATAGACCTTGCCAAAGAATTGTCTGAGATGACTTTATAGTTTAAACATTTCCTCGAAGAAGTAAACTCAATAAGAAGCAGAAATGTTCAAAGAAACAATTTTAATAATAAAATTATTTTTAGAAAAAAAATGAAAACCGACTTCAAACAACACCTACATGTTCAATCCTTAACTAAAAAGTAGAAAATAATATTTTAATTACTTCATAGCAAAGAACATTAAAGGGGAATCAACGCAATCCTTGATACCTATAATACTTAACTATCTATAGTTTTAAATCAGTTATTTTGGAGTCGGTGATATAATTAGAGCTTACCCCTTAATACCTATTTTTCCAGACGACATACCTAAAACAGCTATAATTTGTCCATTTAGTTTATTTGAATTTACCAAAATGATCTTTGGACTACGAAACGCAGCTCAGACATTCCAAAGATTTATGAGTTGTCATGTATTAAAAGATTTAGAGTATATAAGAGAAAATGGACAGGAATCATTTTTATCTTGTTACATAGATGATATTGTTTTAGCTTCCGATACAGAAATATTGGGCAAGAAGCATTTAAATGAACTTTTTAAACGTTTTCAGGAATATGGCGTAACTATAAACTTAAGTAAGTGTGAGTTTGGTCAATAAAAAATCAATTTTTTGGGTTACAGAGTTACACCAGAAGGAATACAACCCTTAGAAGATAAAGTAAAAGCTATCAGCGAGTACCCCAAACCGGAAACCGTTGAGCAGTTAAGGCGATTTTTGGGTATGGTTAATTTTTATAGATCTTACATAGAAAAAGCAGCTAGTTATCAAGTTGAACTCAATAAATATTTACATAACTCTAAGAAAAGGGACAAAACTAAAATTAAGTGGAATGCCGAAGCCGATAACGCATTCGAGCAGTGTAAGCAAAGTCTTAAGAGCGCAGTTGAGTTATCGCATCCTATTTCAGGCGCACCGTTATTGCTAATGATAGACGCGAGTAACACTTGTGTTGGCGGAGTATTACAGCAAAAAGTAGGTAATCAATGGAAACCTTTAGGGTATTATTCGAAAAGGTTATCAGAGGCGCAGCAAAAGTATAGCACTTATGATAGGGAACTGTTAGGAATTTATATGGCATTAGTACACTTTAGAAATATGGTTGAAGGACGTCCGTTAACTATTTACACGGACCATAAACCATTAACGTACGCATTTACTAAATTAGGTTCCGATAAAGAAACTCCGAGAAGAACTAGGCAATTGTTGTACACTAGCGAGTTTACAAGCGACATACAACACATAGAAGGTTCGGAGAATATTATTGCGGACACACTCTTACGCGTAGAAGTTATACAGTGTCCCACGGTCATAAATTTCACAGAAGTGGCGCGCGCGCAAGAAACCGATACTGAACTCACTTCATTACGAAGCGATAAGAGCAGTAACTTAAATTTTAAAACAATTTTGTTACCAAATAGTAATATTAGTATATTTTGTGAAAGCTCTTCAGATAATTTGAGACCGTACTTACCAAAAGTATTTCGTAAACCAGCATTTGATTATGTACATGATATTAGTCATCCCGGCAAACGCACATCGAAAAAAATGATTTCACAAAGACTTTTTTGGCCCGGTATGAACAAAGATGTAAACAATTGGGTAAAGACATGTTTACAATGTCAAAAAGTTAAAGTTAATAGACATACTATAACAAGTCCACAATCTTTTCCGGAATCACAAAAATTTTCTCACGTCCATATAGACATCCTTTACCACCTAGTCAGGAAGGATATCGTTACTGCCTCACGATGATAGATCGTTTTACACGATGGCCCGAAGCTATTCCGTTATTAGACATAACAGCTGATACAGTAGCTAAATATTTTTATGAAAATTGGATATGTAGATATGGATGTCCAAGCAATATTACTAGCGATATGGGACGACAATTTGAGTCTGAATTATTTAATAGTTTAGTTAAAATGTTAGGTATTAATAAAATTAGAACTACTCCGTACCACCCGTGCAGTAATGGTATGGTAGAAAGATGGCATCAATCGATGAAGAGTGCTATTACTTGTCGTTTATCAGAAAACGCATCGTAGTTAGATGAACTCCCAACTGTTTTGTTAGGTCTAAGAGCAGCGTGCAGAAGCGACAGCGGAATTAGTACAGCAGAAGTAACATTCGGCCAGTCATTAAGATTACCAGGAGATTTTTATAGAGAAACAGGTTTAAAGTCAACTAACGTTTATACCTATGTTGAAAAGTTAAGAAATATAATAAATAGTTTACGACCTAAATCTCGAATTGATAGAGATTCTCGTAAAATATTTGTACATAAAGATTTGAAAGACTGTGAATATGTTTTTGTAAGAAATGATATGTTAAAAAAGTCGCTTTGCCCAACTTATGATGGACCTTACCGTGTATTAAGTAGGAATAATAAGGTATATGAAATTCAGTATCCTAACCGGAAAGCTTTCATATCAATAGATA
Source organism: Parascotia fuliginaria (assembly GCA_963082885.1). Taxonomy (NCBI): domain Eukaryota; kingdom Metazoa; phylum Arthropoda; class Insecta; order Lepidoptera; family Erebidae; genus Parascotia; species Parascotia fuliginaria. The sequence continues at coordinate 7,777,104 of OY720175.1, forward strand.
GATTAAAGCCTGCTTATACGTTAAAGGAAAGTAATTCAGACGACAATCGTAATGTAGACTTAAGAGTTAGTATTGAGAAAGATGTCTTAGATAAGGATAAACTGTTAAGTGACCAGAAGAAAGCAAACATTCGTGCAACGCGAACAGGTCGCGTAATACGACAACCAGTACGATTTTTAGTGTAAAGGAATTGTTATATTACAAGAAAGCGAAGCTGCGCTTGCTATAATGTAGAGATGTAATAAAAGTAAGAGTTAGTAATAAAAGTTGATTCATATTAAATAATCTTTTGCTTAACACATGCCTTACATTGTATTTATAACATAAGCTATAATTAAGTATATGATTATTGAAATGAGTAAAGAATATTAGTAAAAATGGTCGTATTAAATGTTATTATGTTTTGTATTATCAGGCATTTTAGTGTTGTATAAAAGATGCCATAGTAAAGTAAAAAAATAGAAAGTGATTAAAAGTTTAGTAAAATATTGGCCAAAAAAGGAGTACGTATGTATTAGCGATTGTGTCGAACCAGGCAGATAAAGCCGGTCAACCAATTACAGTTATTACTCAGCCAGAGTATGTGCAGTAGGTATAAGTATGCATAAGTAGATGATTACTTGCGAGAAAATATTAAGTAGGTATGTATGTAATCTGTCGTAAATACATTTTATACTACTTTTATTGTATTTGTTACCTTTAATTAAAAATTAAAAGAGTATTGTATTGGGTTAAAATAAATCAAAATTTTTCTATGTATTTACATATTGTATTGTATACCTACCAAACATTGTTTTTGTCAGATAGATTTTAAGATAATTACTTTTTTATTAAAAAAAAATATTATTTTTTTTGGAAGGGGATGCATGTGGGGTCACGTCAGTTAACCTTTAGTTTTAAGTGTTTTGTATGGGACGCGTATGTAATGCAAGCGCAGCGCCCTCAGTCGCTCCCTAATACTATCCATAGTAAGTCGTTCCATAGTTCTCTACTTAGTTAGCCGTTCCCTTGTATTTGTTTGTACCGTGACTCAATGTAAAAGTAAGAAGTAAATAGTGTACCAATCTTAAGTATTTTATTTGAAAATTCCTACGCGTCGTAACATTGAAGAACACATATGTAAAGAATAGATTGGGTCAAAAGGAAAGGCTCAACATGCGGCAAGTCGGGTAAAAGGTTATAACGGCCGTATTATGTTCGACCGTACCAGTGGTTATTACATAGGCGTGTTCTGGGGGCTTACCACCATCTTTTACAAAACAATCTTACTTTAGGAACGTTTTATATCAAGATTACAATATGATTACTCAAATCCGTACCATGGCCTTCATTGTACAATATTGTTTTATTCCTGCTTAGTGCTGGGAAAGACCGAATGATTTGTCTATTGCTTGCGATAGTGGAAAAGAAATATCGCTACATGAATTGTATAGCGCTCTCTCTTTCACTTATTCGGTCCGGAGTGCATTATGTATGTATGTATGTTTCTTCGCGATAATATATATAGTAGTCGTTGTAGTGGCCAGTGTTGGATCGCAAGAGCAATATTTCTTCTTGTTTACACATTTAAAACTACATAGAAATAGGGTATGTGAGTATGTTGTTTTGAACAGCAGTTTATCATATTATTTTAATCTTAAGTTGTGGGCATGTTCTCGTATTCGTGGTAAAAAGTCATTAACCGTACATATTTGTATTACTATTATGAAGAAAGGAACGCCGATCATTTTTACTACATTTTCATTTACAAACATTGTATCCAACAGGAACATAATTTTATACACCTATTCTTTGAACTTATACTTACGTAGATATACACACGAATCAGTTTACCTACCAACTGGATCTACTACAAAGGCCTTTCGCGGATACTATTCGCTGGAATACTTTTTATTTATACATAACAATGTTGTAAGAGGAAGTTATGACAATTTTATTATGTTTCTAATCACTTTTCTGGTAATACTACTATGTTTGTTTAAACATTCCAATGGCTAATAGTGACAATCTCATTGGTATTTATTACCAAAACTGTCGTGGCTTGCGAACTAAATTAAATACCCTGTATATGAATATTTTATCAGAAAGTTATGATGTTATTGTTTTAACGGAGACGTGGTTAGTGCCGTGCATTTTAGATAATGAATTTATAGACTCACGATATAGGGTATTTCGCAGTGACCGAGACCGTGTGGCCTCAGGTAAGTTGGATGGAGGCGGTATACTAGTAGCAATACGTCATACTTTACAAGTCATTCGCTGTACAATTACCTCATCCATTTTCCCACCTAATATAGACTATGTTTACCTAAAATTTGATTCCAATATAAAAGATAAGTATCATATCTTATGCGGTGTATATATACCACCTAATCAGCCTTTAACAATATACGATGCTTTTATTACCGCCCTCCAAGAGGAAATATTCCGCACTAATTTTGATCAAGTTTATTTATTAGGAGATTTCAATTTGCCACAGTTTGAATGGCTTGAATATAAACATACCATATACATACCATCACCGCTTAGCCTAACAAGCCCGTTGAGTCAAGTACTGTCTAACTTTATGTCTGCTCTAAACTGCAAGCAATATAACTGTATTTATAATAATATGAACAGGTTTTTGGACTTATTTATAACTACTGATGAATCATCTTCTTGTACTGAACCTTCTCATGCGCTTGTGCTTGTTGACCCATTACACCCTCCATTTAATATACTGGTTAATTTTAACTTATTTGGGCGTTCAATGGCCAAAAACTCTCAACCTAGATACCGTTATATGGAAGGTAATTATGCAAATATTAACGCCGTACTTGACGGAGTAGTGCAGTGCTCTACTCCGTCAAGTACGGACGTGCTTACACTGCGCGCCTCGAATTACTTAAAAACAATTATTTAGTTCACGTGTCGTGCGGCTGACGCCGCTACCCGATACTCGCTATGAGTTCACAACAACTCATAGCTAACGAATTGTTGGCATTCATTCAACATGCCATCGATACTATGGACGAGGTCAGCATTCTGCAGATCTGCAAGTCCAACTTTAAGGAAGAAGATGTCTGCAGCAGCAAGAAGTTGCTGTATCAGGTGTTGGGTAAGCTCGACCAGATGCCGTCTCGTCGTAGGGATGGCACCGAGAAGAGTATCCAGGACATCGTCACCCTCTTGAAGGTGACCGACCCGGACGACGTGCCAGCTTTCGTAGCAAAGGAGCTGCACAAGCTACCTCCAGTCACGTTCGACCACGTCGACGTCACCAGGCTGCTTAAAGATATAACATCCCTGAAAGCAAGCCTGGCTGAAGTACAGTCCAAGCTAGAGGCGTCAAATACCACTATAAATGAGTTACGTGCCGAAGTAGTGTTGTTAAGCAGTGTTATTTCGACAAATAAGTCACCCGACGCCTCGAACGTGAACATGCGACGCGGGGCACAAAACGCATCCATCGGCAGTTTTCAGTCGGTGAGTGCGTCATCAGTAGCTGACACTGCAAGTGAGGCAGCGTGTGTCGCCGCTGTCCCTGTGTCGTCACCAATCAAGGTGAATCGTGTAGGTACGTCGACCCCGAAACGTGCCTACACCGATATTGCCGCTAATACAAAGCGGCAAACTACGAATCAGCGAAACTGTGAGCCCACTAAGATCATACAACAGAGGGCTCAAGAGAAGGGCAAGTGCGACAAGGACGGCTTCATAAAGGTGGAGAAGAAGAAGAGGAAGCCCACTTGTCGTAACCAGTGCGGTACCGGACTAGCAGGACCTAATATGTTACTACGTCCCGCAGTCCCAACAACGTTGCTGTACTTGTCCCGGCTACACCACAGTACGAAGGAAGAGGAGATCGTACAGTACGTGCGAACCAAGACCAATTGCACTCTAAGAGTCGAGAGGTTGGAGTCGCGTCACAACACGAATTTTAAATCGTTCGTGGTTCGAGTGCCGACGCAATATCTCGAAACTTGTCTTCAACAAGAGTTTTGGCCGAAAGGTGTTGTATATCGACGTTTTCGTGGTAGGCTACACAACACCGCGCAGCGAAATATGACGCCGAAATAATTCATGTTATTTAGTTTTAGTTTATATAAAATATGTATTAGTTTATATTTTTTCTTATGTATGTATTGGCATGTTATGGGCCTTAGATGCCTGAAATAAATGATTTATTATTATTATTATTATTATTATTATAAATGATATTAATTGGGTTGGAATTTTCAATAATCTCACAGTCGAAGCAGCTGCCTGTATTTTTTATGAGCAAATTTATTCTATAATTAAAAAAAATATTCCTCTTGGTAGTGTGAAATCGACTAAATTTCCTGTATGGTTTACATCCAGTTTAACTCACATTTTTCAAAATAAGGAAAGAGCTTGGATTAGGTGGAAAAAGTATAATAATATTTCGGATTACGAAACTTTCTCTGTTTTCAGAAAAAGATTTAAAGTACTAAGTGCACAGTGTTTTAATGACTACATAAGTTTAATAGAGGATGGTCTGCGTGAGGATGTTAAAGTATTCTGGTCATACGTAAATCGGCATAGAAAAAATTCAGGCATTCCTAGCACCATGTCTTTTAACAGTGATAACTCTGACAGTCCCGAGGGTATTTGTGGCTTGTTCTCCAGATTCTTTAGCTCAGTATACGAACCTAGTAATTTTTCTAGTAATATTAATTTTAAGACGTCTGCCTCATCATCCAACAGTGTAAATTTGACTAATATTCATTTATCTAGACTGACGATCTTAAAAGAGTTAACGTCTTTAGACATAACTAAAGGTGCTGGTCCCGATCTTATTCCTCCTTTCTTTCTGAAACATTCCGCTGAAGCTATTAGTTTACCGCTTTGTATTTTGTATAATTTAAGTTTGCGCGAAGGTGTTGTGCCATCTATGTGGAAAAATGCAAGTATTACCCCAGTTTATAAAAGTGGGTGTAAAAACGATGTTACAAATTATCGTCCAATTTCATTGTTGTCCACCATGTCAAAGGTTGCGTTTTTTTACCTTAAATTTACTTTCTAAGAGTTGCACATCTATCTCAGTATATATCTAGACAGGCAATTGTTGTTTGGCAGTGACAGTGTAAAGAGCTGAAAATAGCTGTAAGTGGTACTGTTCTAATTGTTCAGTTATACTTAAAGTGCTGTAAACAGCTATAAATAAAAGTAATGTAAAATAAAGAAAAGTGTACTGTTGTTAAAAAGTTGTAAAACCATATGCACACATTCAAATGTTACGAGATATTCTGCTTTGGTATTTCTATTATTTCAGGTACAGAAGAAAGCCCTTAGGCCCTAGACAAGTGGCATAGATTTCTATTCTATTCATGTCAATCCAATACATTTTTAATCTATTCTATGAATAGAATATAAATCTTTGCCACTTGTCTAGGGCATCTGGGAACACAGTGGTATCTACAGGATGGCCGAGTGTTACAAGATGCTTTTTCCACTACATAATATATTTCAATAAATATACCAATTCTAGATTTATAATACTATTAAAGATTACAAAAAGAAAGAGAACAATTTGATAGTATTGTAACTACCCGCTACCGGCAATTAGTAATTGTCAAAGATAGTATAAAATGGCTTGTAAGCCTCGTTATTTATCGACTGTTGACTGTAATATATCGTTAGGCTGACAAGTTCTACATTTATTACAAATAACCGCCGCCTCGCTGACCAACCATAGCAACATCTGAAAACCGCTGAAGTACCGTTGTAACGCATCTTTGTCAATCTTTGACATCTTTGACAATTATTATTATTACTAATGTCAGTACCTACATTACAATAATTTTAAATTATAGCTGTTATACAAATCAATACAGCAACTTTAATAGAATTATAAATTTAGAATTGGTATATTTATATTATGAATTATATGTATTTAGTGGAAAAAGCAACTGATGCTGATATATCATTCAAACCTTGTAGTACGAGTTTCTTGGATCAGTGCACAAAACAGTGGCAATAAGTTGTATAAAATCCGAGTTAATAATTTATAACCGCGATGTAATAAATACTTACTGCGTTTATTAGAAGCGTAGCAACTAGAAGCAGAGCTAGTTCTTTAATATACTAATTGAATCAATGCCTTATCGTCCTATTTAAAAGAAAAAGTACATTTGTCAGTAAGCCGAGTCAAAAACAATTGTACCCATATTCTTACGTAAATTTGAACAAGTGTTTCAATAAAGTATTATATAAACTAATTAACTTAATAAAACTTTAAACAAAAAAATGAAGCGCCGAAAACCTTTAATTTATTAACTTTAATGACTAAAAAAAGTTCTTCGACTAGGTAATATAAGTATACCTAAGTAATTTTGAGTCGTATAATCTACTAATTACAACATGCATAATTTTTGATTACTTTTTAAATAGTTATCTACCTTACTTTAGCTATTAACTGTTAGAAGAGAGGGAAGGGGAAGGAACTCAGATTTTTTTGCAGAGAACGCGCACACATGTGTTTTCTTGGCATTGAACTTGACCAAATTCTTACAGCCCTATTTAGAAATGCGATATAATACCTGGTCGAGCTCAGCGACAAGTTCTAGGCGTTTTGCCTCGATGTCAGTCTGCTTAGCCGCAGGATGTCCGAGATATCGTCCATGCACTGTACTATCATCTGCATAGCAATTATTAATGTTGCCAAGAGACAACATGTCATTGACATGCAGAAGTTATAGGGTGGGCGACAGGACGGACCCCTGGGGCACCCCAGCGTTGACCTGCAAATAATTGGAAGCCGATCCGTTACAAGGGACTCTAATGCGAAATCCAGTTGCACAGCTGGTATGGCAGACCATATGCGGGCAGCTTGGACTGAAGCGAAGGGTGGCAGACTCTATCGAAGGCTTTGGTTATGTCAAGGCTGATGGCCAAGTGATATACGCTAAAAGGTCACCCGTCACCGTTTTGACCTGAAGTCATATTGTCGGTCACTAATTAACGAGTGACCCTCTAGATAGTGGACTAGTTGGGAGTTTATTATCTGCTCAAGCACCTTGCAGAGAACTGAGGTGACAGCTATGGTTCGATAGTTGCCTGGCTTGGACCTATCCCCTTTTTTGGGAATCGGTTGAACATTCGCCTCTCTCCAAGCCTCCGGCACAATTCCAGAGGAATAAGATAGGCGGTATAGGCGCGTCAATGCAGGAGACAACTCCGCTGCGCATTTCTTTAGAACCACCGCTGGAATATAATCCAGTTCGCTGGCTTTCCGAACATCGAGCGACCTTAGTTCCGCACGGACATCACGATGCCTAATACGGATATTAGGCATAACGGAGTCGCAGCCAGATATAGTCGGCGGGTGCAAGCCACGGTCGTCGATTCAGGAGTTAGCCGCAAAGAGTTCTACAAGCAAGTTTGCTTTCTCTTGCCGCTCGTGGGCCAGGGTTCCATTAGGACATTTCAAGGGGGCAGCAAAGGCTTGCAGAAGTTGGATTGCACGGCCTTGGCTAGTCGTCAGTAGCTACGGCTACCCGTAGGATGCAAAATGAGTTCTAACCCAATCCGTGCAATGCGCTGGGCATCCGCTCTGATGTAAGCCCTCTTGCATTCCCTAGTGGCTTTGTTATACGCTGCTTTTAGGCGATCCAAGCTAGGGTCGCACCGTGCTCGGGCCCTGATCCAAGCGCGCTACGCCGATTCTTCTTATTTAACAGTATCGGCGCACTCACGGTTGAACCAGGGACGCGTTTTGCCGGCACTGGTGACATCTAGGGATGGAATGTAATATTCCATACCTAACAAGATTTCACCAGCGTCAGCAGTAGCACTTTGCGACGGATCCCTGTCTTTAAAGCAGCGTGATCTCCATGGGACGGAAGCAAAGTAATCCCGCATATCGTCCCAGTCTGCTGACGAGTAGTGCCATAGTCATCGCATTACCTCCGCACGTCGTAGAGGAGCAACAAGGGGCACTGAGGCGCAGACCAAACAGTGGTCGGAATTACCCAGTGGGCGTGGACCGAAACACTGTATTGGTCTGGTTGACTCGTCAGCAGTAAGTCTAGCAAAGAGGGCGCTTGACCTGGGATATCTGGTATCCTGGTGGGATGGATTACCAGTTGCGTCAGGTCATGCGTGAGAGCGAATGCATGGGCGGCTCGTCCCGCATGGTCTGTTCTGAGAGAACCCAACCAGGTCTCGTGGTGGGCGTTTAAGTCTCCCAGAAACACGAGTTCCGCGTTCGGAAACCGCTTCTGCGCTAAGACTGCCGCCTGACTCAGATGGAACGGTAAAGGCACGCTTAGACCCGGCTCAGAGAACTAAGATCAACGTGAAGCCAAAGGATGGGGTAGGATGGGTCCTCTAGGCAGTGCAGACGGCGAACGCAAACATCCGCCCTGACAAATGCGCATACTCCAGCCTTAGCGCGAAAGCGCTCCTCGAGCACGTAGCCGGGATATATGTATGCCGTGTCGTCAGGGTAGCGTATTTGTGTCCCCGTTAGGAAAAGCAAAGCCGGCCGTGCCTTCTCGAGGTGTTGGTGGACGGCGTTGAGGTTTGAATGGAGTCCACGGATGTTAGTGAACTCCACCTCAAATAGCGGGTTTGTGGGGGAGGAAGATGCCGCTGTTTGACATGCTGCTTTTTTGCGTGCTGCCATGTTGGAGGGTGAAAGGATGGGCGTGGTAAAGATGACTGCCCTCGCAGCAAGGCTAGACAAGTTGCCGCATATTGCTTCGTCATTTAACTGTGTGGCATGGTGGTAGCCGATCCGCCGGACGGAATGGCCTCCGTACCCTCTCGGAAATGGTCGCCGGGCCCCACCATTCGGTCACCAACCGGCACGACGAACCACTCCGGGATTATGCGCGACCTGGTGGGGCAGCCTCCTAGGGTGGTTAGGCCTAGTTGGGCCCCTGTACTTTAATAATAATAATAGTTATTTACTTCGAACTACTACAGGAATATACACATATCATACAAACATTACTACACCAACATTTAAATGGACACCAACCTAGCAACTGGCTTATGGACACCTAACCAGTGCGACCATACACTACTGCCAATGTCCTCAGCTACAACAGCCAGCAGACTGTTGGAACTACCCCGCACCCGAAGCATCAAGGATGCGATTCTTTTTCGCATGATGGCATGAAAGTCATTAACATGCGCATCTGCAAACATCCAGATGCACTACAGAAGCGGGGCAGTCCCAGCAATCCTCTGAATCCGTTATTGTATTGGACACGTAAGGCATTATAGGCCTTCTGCGTATTCTTAACCCACAGGCTGCACGAGTAAAAGGTCTGGCAATATGACCGAAATAAGGTAACTTTCACTGGAACTGTACATTGTGCAAACCTGCGAGCCACCATATTGCTTCTAACCGACAATGCCCTACGTTCCCTTTCAATATCTACGTCATCACACAAGTTATTTGCAACCCAGTGACCCATGTATTTAAATTTTTTGACCCATACAAGTGGAGTTCCACCCATTTTGACTGGTGGAACTGCGTACGTATTGTTACCTGCCTTAAAAAACATTAACTTACATTTGTTGACATTATACCTGAGTCCATGAGCTGCAGCATAAGACTCACATATTTAAAGCAATTAATAAATTGCTTTAAATAAGTAGTAAGACCTAGTAAGACTATGCCGTGGGCGGCCAGCGGCACCACCGTTTCTACGGGTCTCCCTGGACGGCGGGTCGACCCACACCACCCACACAATGACTCCGCGGATACTCAGCTGGTCCCACACATGCGGCGAGGATTGCCCTCTTTGCATCAGTTGGGCCTCCGGCACTCTCTCTCACCGATCGAAACGCAATAGTATTAATACTCTTACTCTTACGTCGATCTTCTATGAGAGGGTAGTACTTCTCCGGTCGATAAACCAGCGTGGATCTACTACTACTAAAGGTATGAGTAAATATGGGATAAATATTTTACGGGAATATATAAGAAAGTAATTGCTCGATGAAAAATGCTTTATAGTAAATAATTTATTAATTAAGATACATAAAGAATAATCTTGTAAAATTTTAGCATTACCTACTAATGCATTGACTTCATTAATTTTTTATTGAATTCGTCACTTCTGGTTGTTGAAACGGATACCTGTAAAATAAAATAAGAGTATAAAATTATACTCGTACTATTAACAAAGTAAAGCATACCATTATTTAGATCTGGAATGTTACGACACATTGTGCGTGTAATGAGGAAAATCAAGAATTGACTAATCCAAATATAACTCTATTTATCTACTTACTGTACGCTAAATGACCCATTGCTTGGCTGGCTCTGTCAATCGCTGCTCCTGCTGCTTTTATGACTGAGCCAGCTAGATTTTGTGCGGCTGGAGGCTCCACACATGGCATAGGTGGAATTAGTGGTGGTGGTAGTGACGATGGTGACGAAGTGTCTGCCGAAGGTGTCGAAGGTGTCGAAGGTGACGAAGGTGATGATGGTGACGAAATGTCTGCCAAGGTGACGAAGGTGACGAAGGTGTCGAAGGTGACGAAGGTGTCGAAGGTGTCGAAGGTGTCGAAGGTGTCGAAGGTGACGAAGGTGACGAGGGTGTCGAAGGTGACGATGGCGTTGAAGGTGTCGAAGGTGTCGAAGGTGACGAGGGTGTCGAAGGTGACGAGGGTGTCGAAGGTGACGATGGTGTTGAAGGTGTCGAAGGTGTCGAAGGTGACGAGGGTGTCGAAGGTGACGATGGTGTTGAAGGTGACGAAGGTGTCGAAGGTGTCGAAGGTGTCGAAGGTATCGAAGGTGACGAAGGTGACGAGGGTGTCGAAGATGACGATGGTGTTGAAGGTGTCGAAGGTGACGAAGTTGTATCTGTGTAACATAATTTCAAATTTAAATTAAAATTTTATTTATTTTCACTCAAAGTGGTACATTTGTAAGAACTTACAAAAGAAATACAGCGCACGATGTTAGTGCCAAGATGAGAGCTGGAGTCTATACTGGATTCAAGACCCGCTTTACAAATCTTCAGGTCCTCTACAAGAATAGTGTCTATCTAGCAACTATTTGAAATATAAACTAAACTTATAAATTTAAGAGGTGGGTAGTTTAATAAAGTTTGCTTACTTAATAAAAATATTTAAAGTTAGTAGTGCGAGTGTGAAGTCATAATGATTTTTGTGTGTGAGTGTGAAGTGTATAGGGTAGTAGTGTAGGGTGTAGGGTATGTGAAATAGTTGTAAGTTAATAGTTTAAGTATATTAAGAATGTTTGCTGGCAGCGAGCGTGTGCGTGATCGATAGAATTGTATGGTGTATGGTGGATAAGTCCGAGTAGCTCATTTTATCAATGAACAAGTGGTCTGCAAGAATATAGTGCGCACATAGATGTATGTGTATAGCGTGTGGTAAAAGCACATGAGTAGAAAAAACCGTACAGAGGCAAAGCTGGAAAATTGTTACCTATTTTGTCACTGTCACAATAGACTATGACAAATTAAACAAAACATTTGTTAAATAGTTATTTTATGTACCTACTGATTTTGATATCTCATTATATTCTAAACGAATAGGATTAACATAGTGTAATGATTTTTAATTTATTTATACGATTTTACAAATTTATGTCTGTAGATGGCGCCACTATTCGTTTCCTAATGTATAATATTTTAATGAAATTGTAATTACTTATTCTAATTATTGCTACAATTAATAGTTATTTAATTATTAATTGTAGAAATTCTTATTATGTATTAATTATCTAATTTCTGAACACTAAGCTTAAGTATAATTTATTTAGTAAGTCAATTGATTGAATTGTAGTTTATTTTGCTCTGATTGGTCGAGTCCGCAAGCTGTTAATTCCCTCGAGTGGGGAGCGTTCGAAATAATGAAAAATTGGAAGAGTGTAGTCAGTCGAGTTTTGGACCGTCGCGTCGAGCAGTTAAAATTAACCTATAAGTTCGTGTTCTACATTTGTCCGTTATATAAGCCGAGTTTATAAGTAGTGAATAAATAAAGATATTGTGTTTTCTTTTCTGAGTTTGATTTCATTACAATAGTGAATAGGAAAAAACTGTCGTTTTACCTTTTTTAAGTAACTAAATTTGATGTATTTAAGTGTTTAAAGCTGAGTCTCGTCGTAGGCACGTTGCCATACGGTCGCTTATTGCCACTACCACTTACTGCGTTTACCGCTGTTTACAGAGTTTCTCAAAGTTTGTTTATTATAGTCTCGTGTTATTATTTTTTATCTATAAAACTATCAACATGGACACCTACAAGTGCAGCGGTGCGACGATCCTCTGTCAGATGGAGCTCACTGCACTTAAAACTGAATTTTCCGAACTGGAATTTTCCGTTACGGAGACAAATAAAGAGTTCAACTCAAAAAAACAATGATATAGAAGCACGTCTGAAACAAGTCGAAAAAGCACAAGAACAACCTACATGCTACTGAAGAACGGTAGTAGATGCACGCTGGTTTCAGCATGAATGGGACGGATCGTCCGGGGAAGTACTACCCTCTCATAGAAGATCGACTTAAGAGTAGTAGTATCCTTACTACTGCGTTTCGTTCGGTGAGTGAGAGTGCCGGAGGCCCAATTTCCCCCCTTTCCTCTTTCCTCACCTCCCTCATTCCCTTCCGCTAACCCCATTCCCAGCCGCCATAGTGGAGGCCACCATACCAGCAGTTTAAGACGATGGCTTTTGGTATGGTGGCCACCACTTCTGGATTACACCGACTGCTTACCATCACGCGGGGTGGAGTCACTTTGGTAGGCTAATAAATGAAAATTAGTAATTAAACAATATAAAAATGTCTATTGAAAAAAACGATATTCACGCGAGCCAAGCCGCGGGCAAAAGCTATCTATATACATAAAAGCAAAAGGTCACTCAGTCACTCATCACGAAATCTCAGAAACAACAAGTGCAAGGAATCTCAAACTTTGCATGGTCGGTACTATTAGGATATAGGTGCTCACTTAGACGGAATTTTGCGAAATCCATCCCCTAAAGGGGTTTTAAAGGGGTGGCAAAGTTTGTATGAAACTTCTATAATTTTTATAGTAGAATTACCAAATTACTAGAAAATACTCTTTTTTTAATATTCAGAAACCACCCTTATTAAGTGGGCAAATAAGAGTCGCAAGTTTGTGTGAAAGTGGTTTGTCAGTTTTAGCGGTAGCGGGCTTAAACTGGATTCGCCATAGAGACGGGATAATACTGATATTTATTACTGATACAATGTACGATTGCCATAAAATCAGGCACGCAATATTCTCATAGAGGCACCCATCTGAATTTTCACGCGAACGAAGTCGCGGGCAACAGCTAGTAAAAAATAAAAAAAAAGATTTAATAGAACTAAATATACGGGAATTCACGCGATCATGCATTAGGTATTTACATACCTTATTTTGCTTGACGTTTCGACCAGGTTACACCGGCCGTGGTCACAAGCAGACTGATGTGGCGATGTCACGGCTCCGTATGCGAAGTAGATTCTAGATCTACCCTCACACTGCGCAAAGCGAGGATGTGTAATTTTAAATTTTTTAAAATCGCTTTGCGCAGTCGGTTAACGCTCGGAATACGGACGGCATACAGATTAAGGACACTGTCAGTGTGTTTTGTGATAGTACGTGGAAAGACAAAAATGTGAGGGTAGATCTAGAATCTACTTCGCGGAGCCGTGACATCGCCACATCAGTCTGCTTGTGACCACGGCCGGTGTAACATGGTCGAAACGTCAAGCAAAATAAGGTATGTAAATACCTAATGCATGATCGCGTGAATTCCCGTATATTTAGTTATATTAAATCATGCAACGCGAAAGTTTAAAAGTAAATAAAAAAAAAGATATTGTGAAAATTTGTGAAAGCAAGAACAGGTCACAGCTTCTTGTTGTTTGGAAGTTATGACCTTGAGAAAATTCGGGCCCTCAGTCCTCCATTTCTTTTGTATGTTGTTTTATTGTGTTTTAACGTATGAAAGATAGACAAACATAAAATTGTGTATCTTTGTGAAAAAAAATGTGTAACAAATTGGTGTTATTTGTTACTAATAAGACTTACGATAAAAGTACAAATCTTAATAGATTCTGAAATTGTGTTCAAGCGCCTGATCAAATTAGCAGCGCAATATGTAAGTTTAACAACAAGCGTTCAACGCTAATGGGTTACTGTCAACCTTTTTTATTATAAGTACCGACGTATGTAAATGACACATTCTCGATTTTCTCTTCATAAAGGAAAAATCTTACACTTAACATCGTCCAGTTGTTTTCTTTGATTTATCCTCATTATCTCGCACAAATTGATTACTTTTTAATTGAGTGTGTGGGTAGAGTGACAATAAATTCTTTATCTTAGTTCTTTATCTTTTCTTTGTCCTAATTGTTCTTCTATAGGAATAGATGGTCCTCTTGGCATGGTTGTGTATCTATTGGAAAACTTTCTATTATATTGTTTAATAAATAATTATTAACTAAGTCATATGAATATGATATTATTATTTTATTAGGTTTTAATTATTATTATTAATTATTTGATTAAAAATGTCAAATTAATTAACAGCTTTATTTTTTCTCCATATTGTTTTTGAAAATGAATGTTGTAATTTATTGGAAGAAATAAGTTTCTTCAATATCATTAGTACTTACTAACTTACATAATAATTTGTAATTTTTTATTTATTTTGGATTTGCCCTCGCAGTTCTAAGTTCAATTGTTTTTTATATATGTATCGCTCATTTGGAGCGACAGTGACACAATTGCAAAAAAATGCGAAATCGACTTAATTACACCACAACGATCACAATAATAATCTGCGTTAGAAGTGAAAACGTCATGTTTGTAAGTTCAAAAAAAGCCCGTTAGAGAACGAAAAGACGTTGTTGAAATATTGCATTTTCGCGCGCGAATTCCGGGCGACAACGGCCAAACATTCATTCAGTTGCGGCGGGGCGCTTCTCGTAGTGTGCACGTGTCCGGGAGCTACATCGCCTCTAAGGTAAATATGACATTTTTTTAAATCAAATATAGGAGCCACAAAGACGCAATTGTACTTTATTATACTTTTAAACCTTCAAAAAAAATGTGATTATAATGTTTAATTGAAATAAAGCTAATTGTATTGATTTACCAAAATTTGTTTCATTTTATGTTAAGACAACGAATGTCATAACTACCCAAACTTTCATTTTCTAGGGTTACAACGACGCAAAAAGTTAAGAGTTTAGTTGTAAGTATTAAAATGTTTGTTTTTTTTCACTTTGATATGGATTGATTATCAAAAAAAATGTGAGTCTATTTTCAAGCTTAAAGTTCGAACTACAAAAGTAAAATAAAAGAGATAGTCATTAGCTGTAAGATATATACAGAATCTTCATTAGTGTTACGAAAAAATGTTAATAATGGCGTTGTGTAAAATTTACAAATTTGCAGTTGTGTCACTGTCGTTCCAAATGAGCGGTATATACTATTATATAAAGCGAAAGAATTTGTTTGTATTTCCATTAAAATAATTATATGTTTGCGGTCAATTAACTAAAATAACTCTATGTTTTACGACCTCTCGATAGGTTGCAGCGGCGAGCAGTCCGTATCATCGGAAGCCCGGAGGCTACTAAGACCCTTGAGCCTTTACAGCTGCGAAGAGACATCGCCTCAATGGCCGTCTTCTATCGCCTTTACCATGGAGAGTGTTCTGAAGAGCTCTTTGAATTAATCCCACCCTCCCTTTTTATCCAGAACAACACGTGCGGGACTAAAGTGCCACCCTTTCACAGTGGAATCTAAAGGGTCTCGAACCAAACGGTTCAGCACTTCATACTTTTGTCGCTCAATTAAAGCCTGGAACTCTTTGCCAGCGCATGTGTTCCCATCTAATTTTGATCCTGGGTCTTTTAAGCGGGGCGTGAAAAAGCATCTCACTAAGCCGCCATAGTGGAGGCCACCATACCAGTAGTTTGGCTTTTGGAATGGTGTCCGCCACTTCTGGATTCCACTTACTGCTTACCATCAGGCAGAGTGGAGACACTTTGGTAGGCTAATATAAAAAAAAAAAAAAAAAAAAAAAAAACCTGTGATAGCAACGCACAGACACTAGCACTATAAAGCGGAAGAGTTTGTTCGTTTGTTTGCTTGAATGCGGTAATCTCAGGAACTACCAGTTGCATTTAAATAATTCTTTTTTCGTTTTTTGATAACCCAGTTCTTAAATAAGTTTATAGGCTATGTAATATCAAGACACTGGCGACGGAAACAGAGCAGTAAGCAAAAACGCGGGTGAAACCGCTAAGCCGGAAGCTAGTTGTTATAACAAAATCGTAACGTACCTAATACAAATTCCATTTAGTCAATATTTTACACATTTTCATCCCGCGGGGAAATATTCCTAGGAATATAAATATAACGTAATAAAGTAGATTTATGTAAAATGAGCGCTCTGATAATAAAAAATCTGAAATCTGTGACTACATATTCTATTTAGTAAATCTAAATGGCTTTCATAGTCATTGTTACTCATGCCAGACAGATAATTTATTCATTTATTTTTGCACTCATGATTACTTAATGGATGGATATAAATTATTTTATTAAATCTATTGAGCTATATAAGAATCGGCAGCTCCGCTGCGCAAGGCTGGTGTAAACTGTCATCGAGGGAAGCATAACGTGTTTACGTCTAACAGTGTTCTCTCTGTCCGCTAAGCATTGTGTCCGCATATGAGTCATTCATTAATAACTAGTGTTTTTGATGAACAATGCTCGTACTGAGAGAACACCACAGGTTGGATATAGATCGACCGTAGGGTATCTAAAAGGGAGTTTCCATACCACTTTCAGTACCGCTCTTTGTGGAGTTTAAAGAGATGAGTTTTGGTGCATCCACCTCAAGCAACAATACAGTATTCAATAAGCGATTGACACAGTGCTAAAAACACTAATTTCATCACCTTTTTCAGCAATATGCCATAAGTTGAAAATATGTACATCAATTTCCTAAACCTTGATCAAAATGTGGCTGAAATGAGAGAATATTATCAATTAAAACGCTCAAATATTTAATGCAGTTAGTGCTATTGAGTATAGGGCAATTGCAAACTGTGTCAGGTAGTACGTCACATGAGTGTGCGACTATACGTTAGTTTGGGGATAATAAACAACGTGGACAGCAGCCACTCGTTGACACTGAAAATGTCAGATATTTAGTTTTTTCTATATTTAAGGTTAACAAATTTTGGGTAAGCCAGTTGTTGCCCTTATTAAAACCAATTTGTGAAATTAAAAGCGGACTTCCAAGAGATGCCGTAAATTGTCAAGACTGTGTCATTGGCATAAGTGGGCATATTGCCATTAGAGAACTGTTGATGGCATAGATGATTCACGTAGACGATGAATAAGGTGGGACCGATTATGCTGCCTTGCGGCACACAGTAGGTAATGAGATGCTCGTCATTTGTCCATTCACCAATGCGGAGGCATTGTTGTCTACGAGTGAGATAACTACTAAGCAGGGTATGTTGTTTACTACGTATGTCGATATTCTCAATCTTATTAACACGTTTGTAAACAGAATTCGTGTCGAAGGCCTTTGCTAGGTCTAGGAATATTCCAATAACAGTTTGCTCAATTCCAATAATCGACATAACTATAATATCAAATAACCCTCATCTTCACCACCAAGCTTATCTTTAGGAATATCCTCTTCCAACCACTGCGTGCATTGGTTTTGGACCTTACTAGTTAATTATAGTAATTAAATTATCTTAATCAATGCCAAAAATTAATTATAATTTATAATTAGGTACATATGAAATTAAACAAATTAGAAAAATAATTCACTTTGATTTTACTTACGCGGTTCGTCGCTTGGGGTTGGGGCTTTCAGAGCCCTGTGTGTTCAAAACATGTTCATATCTTTCAACGCTTATGCACGACTTGAAGTTAGCTATTATCCACGTAAATTATAACTATATTTAGGAAGGTACATAAAACACTGAACTGGTGCAACTATTTTAAGTAGATATATAAATTATGCATTTTTGTAATAGTCGGACTTTTAAAGATCCCTCGCGACGGGTTGCGAGTTAAGTACTACTTGGATTCGACCTTAAATATAAAGAAAATGTGGCGAATGTTTAATGAACAAACAGATAATCCGGTCAAGGAGTGCTATTTTCGTTGGGCAATTTCGTAAGGGAGTTAAAAAGGAAGAAAGTGATTGTGCAACCAGAGGACTGTCATGACATTTTCAATAATTATGGAACTGTTACAAAAATGGAGATGATTTATGACTGGAAAGCTGTACTACAAGTTGTCATTAAGCCGTCTGGTCAATGGCATTTCCAATTTGCACAAAGTAAGCGGTTTTTTATCCGCAGAAGTCAAAGTAACAATTCAAAACTATTTTATAAAGAGGGAAGTCTTATATGGCTGTTCTACCACAACCAATAGCAAAAAACAATGTTTTAATAAAACAAGACAAAATTAATCATATTGTGAGAAAGTTGCTGGAGAAACACCGTGGGCCGCAATGGGAAAGTACTGATGAATTGTGATACTACAAAAATTATGTCAGATGTCAAGTTGTCAGTCAATCTGAAAGAACGTGGTTAAAACATGTTGTCCTGTTTTCTGGTACTGTACAGCATCTCACTATCCCCCCAGTTTCTAAAAGGCTGATCAACGAAAATTAACTAATCACCTGTTAAATCTTATGTGAAGTGCTTAAAAGCATGCTAAAAGCGTAGATATTTAGTTTAATTTGATCTAATTAGTTAGTGACTAGATTAAATTAAATTAATTACTCATGCTTTTAGCAACCCAATTGGTACTTCACATGAGAAGTAGCAGGTGATTATTTAATTTTTCGTTGATCAGTCTTTCAGAAACTGGGGGTATGTCTACAATGAGATAAAACACCTGGGTTGCTACTGTATTTCGGGACCGGCGCTCGCGCATAATTACTTTTCTTGCGTGTTCGAGGGCTACTATCGACTTAGGAGAATATACTAAATGTCTAGACGCTACGTTATAAAAGACTAGCCGTCCGCCCTCACTTCACTTTGGTATCAAAAGTTTCATTCTGTCTTCTAACAAAAGCCTACATAAAATATGATTGCAATACTGTCTAAGAAATATTAATTGCTAAAAATACTTTTGCTGTCTATACTGTATTGTAAATTTTTATATGATAAAATTCTGAAAATTGTTTAAAAAAAATTTTTTTTTAAACGACTAAGGTGACAAACAAGCATACGGCCCGCCTGATAGTAAGCAATTACCGTAGCCTATAGACGCTTGCAACACCGGGAGCATCACTAGCGCGTTGCTGACCCTGTTAAAAATCTTTTAACTCCGTTCTTGAAGAACTCCATGTTATATGTAATTAAATATATCCTATGTTACCCACTACATTTACTGCTTTCTACAGGTAAAAGAATTTTTTGAAACGTAGATTTTTAGATAAATGGTTACAAACAAACTAACAAACATACAACAAATCAAATCTTACTCTTTATAATTTATTATAGTTTAAAATAAAGGTACGGACACAAACAAGTCACCCGGGTGTAAAAACACCGTTGTAGCCATTGGGGAGTAAAGAATCGTGGATTAGAGATTGTAGTTAATTGTAATAAAAAGCCACTAGAAATACTATGATAGTTTTGTTTGAGAACCGATGTCGTTAAACTAACATCTTCAGTATTTACATTTCCGATGATAGGACGGTACGAAATTCCTCATTGCGACAATTTTTGAAGTGACATCATGACATTAATATTTACCTGATGAACTCTGAAGCCGAGCACTCTGAAATAATAAAAAATAAAGATTTGATTAAAATTATTTTATTTTCGCTATTCAAGCAGCTTTTTTGGTATGCAAAATGGTAATTTTATTTTACTTTGCAATTTTACAGATTGAAGAGTCGCCGAAGAGAGTATTTTTTATTTTTATTTAATTTGATCTAGTAAATAAAATGTTTCCAGAGATAGTGTTGCCGATTTTGCCGAGTTAGCAATTGCGTGCTAAGTAAACTGCACTTAAAATTCTGATACATCATTCAAGTCTCGTAGTATGATTTTGTTAGCACCAGTGCACAAGACAGTGGCAGTATAAAATCTGAGTTAATTACTAAAAAACCGCGATGTGATGAACACTTACCGCATTTATTAAAAGCGTAGCAACTGCGACTATAGCTAGAATTTCCTTCATTTTTCGTACTTATTATTGAACTGTTGTGCCAAACGTACAAAGCAACACTAATTGCCTCTACGCGTTATCCTCATATAATATAGGAAGTACATCAGTTAGTGAATTGAGTCAAAAACAATTGTACACATTGTAACGTAAATTTGAACAAGTGTTTCAATAAATTATTATTCATATCACTAAATTCGCCCGAAAAGTGGTTAGCTTCTGTTAAGAAATGTTTGTTTCTACCCGACTGCGCCAGAAGGAGGGTTATGTTTTTCAAGAGTACCTATGTGTAATTTATGCATGTTTGTATGTATAATTGTTTGGCCCGCTCTGCGGCCTGAACAGTTTGATGAATTTTAGCTTAAGAGTTGTCATTATATTCGTATTTACTCTGAAAGTGACACTTGGTTTATCAAAATTAAAAAAAAAAAACAAATGCTATATTCTGGGCGCCAAATCCCAATGTTTGGCACGCTCTGCGGCTTGAACGGCTCGATGGATTTTAGCTTGACGAGGTGTCATAAGATTCGTATTTACTGTGAGAGTGGGAGACACTGGGTATATCAAATAAAAAAAACACAATGACTTGTTCAAACTTATTTAATAATAAAAATAAAAAGGAACGGTAATTTAAAAACTAAAAAAAACGACTGCGTTTCATTGTAATTTGGAAATGAAAAAACCCTAAAACAAGAAAAATTGTAGCAGTTAGGACCCAAAGTCAGCCGTCTAGTCAGTAGATTGGAATAAATCCGCAATGTAATGCTCTCAATTCACTAAGTCTTTATTTCTAGAATGGGTACTGGACTGCTACAATTTTACATTTTCTTTTTTTACGGTTTTTTCATTTCCAAAGAATTGACTATACTATTACGTCTAATTCAACTATAAGGACTAGTACATAATGTAGCAGAACATTTTCTATTTCTATTTCTAACTAGCGGCCCGCCCGGGCTTTACACGGGTGGACATTTTTTAAACATTTTGGGATAAATAAAGATACTTTTGTATATAGAAAAGTGTTTTTATTTCCGGCAATTTTTAAATTTTTCTCTCCGTAAGAACCATCCTCATACTTCAAGGAATATTATAAAAAAATAATTAGCGAAATCGGCTTAGCTGCTCTCGAGATTTGCGCTTAGCAACACATTCAGCGATTCATTTTTATATTTCTAATAGTATTTATCTACTCTTTACCTACATATGCTACATTGTATCGATGACAGCTGTTGCTTTGATAGTATGGTCATAATACAGTAGTAGACCTTTCCTGATTTTACCAAGAATGATCTGGGACATAACTACTACTCACTCGTAGAAAATCGATGTAAAATATTAATTTTCATACTAATGAATTTTGCTCGGTGAGTGAGAGCGCCGTGCAACCCAATTACCCCCTCGATTCTCTTCGTTTTTCATATTCCTTCCCCATTCCCGTTCTTCCTACATGGTCCATTGGTTACGATTACACCTATTTGCCATCATACGTTCCTGTTTGCCATCTAAGTTGTATAAAAGAGAGCGCCGGAAGCCCAATTTCCCCCCTTCCTCTTTCCTCACCTCCCTCATTCCCTTCCCCTAACCCCGTTCCCAGCCGCCATAGTGGAGGCCACAATACCAGCAGTTTAAGACGATTGCTTCTGGTATAGTAGCCGCCACTTCTGGATTCCACTGACTGCTTACCATCAGGCGGGGTGGAGTCACTTTGGTAGGCTATAATATAAAAAAAAAAAAAAAAAAAAAAGGAAATTAAATAAGGGATCCAGCATGGCTGCGTGTTTATCCCCGACGCGACGATGTTATATCAATGATATGTTGTCCATCGACAATATTCATTGTTTAGCAGACGTCGCAGATGACAGCATTGGTCATACGCGTTGTACGGCCTGGACGAACTTTCATTGTGGAGATATATCAAAAAGACTAATTGTCTTGAGACTAAATTTAATTCAGTTTAACTATAAAAAAGCTTTATCACTCTAAAATTCTTGGGATCATTGGAGTCGACATCTCTAATGACGTTCAGTGACGCAGACATTTGAAGGTTAAAGTCACGCTGACATCCAAAAGGTACAAGGTTTATGTTTCACACCAACTTTTTTACCTATGATAGGATATAACATACACATATAACATTTATGCTCACACCTTGATTTCATTATTTCAGTACAACTTCTGGGTAGAAATGATACATTGTTGTTCCGTTTTAAGTTCAAAAATACTTTTTGTGTAGATTTAATAATGATTAAACAATAGATTAAAAACATAAGCATTCTTCTTCTTCTTCTCCTTTATTTTTGGCAACAGAGCCGACGATTGTGTCAGCTATTTCTGCTTGCAGCGTCAAGTTTATAATATTCTTGTTGATGATATTAATGGTATATTACAATGATAAAAAATAGAAAAAATGTGGATGAAATTAAATGACAACCATCTTCCGTGAAAACAAAAGATGGACCTCCATATAAGCATTCACTATTGACAGAATTATTTATCTTTTGTCAAAACAGAGGCCCTAGACAAGTATCAAACATTTCTATTCTATTCATAGATTATATAAATAAATTTAAGACATTGACATAAGAGCTGGCGTTAGCATATGTCAATCCAATACATTTTTTTTATCTATTCTATGAATAGAATAGAAATCACTGGTGGAGAAAAATGTATTTTTTAATACCCATTACACTACCAAAGAGCTGCAGTCTGACACAAGTAGGTACGTTACATATTTTATGTATTATCTATTTGAATTGTATGAATCATTACTTTGCCTATAATTAATGACATGTAACTACGCAGTGCAATACGGGCGGAGCTGCAGGCAACAGCTAGTTACTTATAAGACGAAAAAGATATACAAGATAAAATTTATGTGTCATTTTCGAAATACGTTCTATATACAGTATCGACCAAATCCATTTTCGGACAATGTAAACAAACAGTTTTTTCAATATTTTTCTATCAAAAACTCCATAAACGATGACACATGGGTTTATACACATTCTGTTCACTATATACTTCATTTTGCAACTATTTCTACTAATGATTAATAATCAAATCTAGTTTATTTAATAAAATTACGAATTACTTTTTGCGGTCGAATTAAGACGTCAAAATGATTGACAGTTTTATTTTTTCTGTACTCTTTATTGTCTTTGAAAACCAATGTTGTAATTTATCAGAAGAAATAAGTTTAACCAATACATATCATAGGTACATAATATTTTGTCATTTGCCCTCGCAAGTCTGAGTTCATTTGTTTTATTGTAATATAGTATAATAATCGTAACACACATACAAATTCCATATAATCAATATTTCACAATTTTTTATCAGGCGGGAAAATATTCAAAAGTATCCCAGTATTCCATTTCAGTCCGTGGTCAAATAGTTGTAATTAGAGGTCAATGCTTAATTTAAATTACATTTATTTATACATTAGGTAAATTGTTTGTCTTATTATCTTATAGTTTATAAGTCAACGGTTACAATAAAATACAATACCATATTTAACATAAATACAAGTATTTGGAGTAATAAAAATAACAAATCAAATAGAATTAATCGATTACGCAAATAGAGTATTAGTAAACGTAATATTATTTAAAAATGTTAGAAAAAAAGAATGAGTAATTATTATTTAATTATGTATGATGAATGATGACATTAATTTTATTTTTATCATCCTTTTCCCCATCACTAGTAAATTCATGAAACCATAGACAATGGCAATATGGAGGATTGTTTACATTGTCCGAAATTAGATTTGGAATGGACTGTAAATACCGATTTTTGTTATGTGAGCTGCTGCCTAATAGTATGCTGTCTCATTTTGCACACTAAGATAAATTAAACAAAGAGACTTCTCTAAAAATGTCAAGATAATATTAAAGCGTAGTATTGTTCTTTATTGATTTTTTTGGACTTTAAACGAGCACTAATTTACATTTATTACTGTAATAATCATACTAAGTATTCAGACGTTGTAAACAAAATCTCTAGAAAGACAAAATCGTTTCAAATATTATATTTAATTTTGAGACTGGATGTATGTGGCGTGTCATCTTTAATTATATAATATTTTAGCGTTTACGTGTTGCTTTTGTGTTTCAAAAGTAAACATCTATATGAAAAATAAATTTACTTTTGTCGTTGGTTTACAAGCAGTAGGTGTGGCTTTTCTTAGCATCTGGCTGGAATTGAAATGCAAATCAAGTATTGGTTTTTTTTATTGCCTACAGTGGCAGACGAGCCAACAGACCACCTGATGGTAAGTGCCAACTGTCGCTCATGGGCTTATGCAATGGGGCTCGGGGCTCTACGAAGCCGCTGCCTACTGTGCTATTAATGCTCTCTTTAAACTTCATTTTATAGAAGGACATGTCATAGCGCTTAGGAAACACCGCAGCTGGTAGTTCATTTCAGAGCCCGTACTGGGAGAAATGAACGTTGGAAACTAACCGTGCTAGACAAGATTGTGTCCAGGTAGTATGGATGAACTTTGCTACGATGTCGAGTGGTGATAGAAAGGAGACGTTTTTTTTATATTAGCCTACCAAAGTGATTCCAGTCTGCCTGATAATAAGCAGTCAGTTAATGGTACCAAGTCAAACAGTTCTTTAGAGCTAACAAACAATAGAGCCCGCATAGAGAGCCAAAGGCCCTCCGTTGCTCTAGTGACTCCAGTTTATCCGTGAGATTAAATTCACCAACTATTCACACAGCTCGCCGTTGGAGGGAGTCAAGTAGATTTAGGGGCTCTTGCCCACAGATGAGAGCAATACTCCACGTGCGGTCGGACTTGTTCTTTATACAGCATAAGCCGTTGAGAAGACGTTAAGTACTATCTGGCTCTGTTGAGGACGCCCACCTTTTGGTTGCCAGTTTGTCTTTGTCTTCCAAATGACTCCCAAACTGGACCTTGTTGGATATGTAAACGCCGAGGATCCAAATTCCATCGGAAACTTGAAAATAAACTCCTTGGAACTGAGCCGCTATAAGAAAATGGTCCAAAAGTTTTTGTGTCAAAAACCTTCATAGCAGCCAGAACTTTGTGTTCACAATCCTGAGGCCCTGAAAAGTGGCATAGATTTCTATTCTATTCATAGAATAGATAAGAAATGTATTGTATGTAACATCAACATTGTCGTTAGCTGTCAATCCTATACATTTTTTAATCTATTCTACGGATAGAATAGAAATCTATGCCACTTGTCTAAGGCCTCTGTATCGTCAAAAGCAAATAAAGTAGCTCTTTTGTTTAACCGGTATTAGAATGTATCGAATAGCTGTTCTATCGAATTATGAATCAGCTATTTGTGATAGAAATGACTAATCAAGATGCTCTAGTGCAGATGTAATGGCAATATATTTTGTGACAATTCTACACTATTCTAGATGCCGAATTACTTTTAGGATTTTTACCAAGTCTTTCAAGACATCTCGTTCACCTGTTTTTTGGGAGTTGATTAACAAAACAGTTGTAATTCTAAAACAAGAATAAAATATCTTTAATCGTATTGCCGTCTAATACGGCCACTTCTGTGGTGATGTTCTCAGTTTTATTTCCATCTTCTAAGTTTGGGAAGGCCAATTGCAGTTGTACAGTAATGTAGACAAAGGTCGAGGCTGCTAGCTTGAACACAAGGCCTGTGTCAAAGATAGATACGTCGTATAGTGAAGTCTTTGCATCTCTAATTTCCAACGTAGCGAGGATGTCCTTGGTTAGTTTGAGCATCTCCGCTGGAAAATTAGTATTCTTTTGTACTATATTCGTAAAAATACACACATAAATAATATTGTCTCCTAGAGGTCTCGGGTTTGATCCCAGTCGACCAGGCTTGGACAAATTGAAATTAGAATTTTTTTCGAAAAATTTGTAATTTCAGCCCTGAAAATGACAAAGTTTTGCGCCTCTTACTTGAGATCTAACATAATCAGCGAAACGTAGAAGTCATATACTTCTGCAAATCTCTTTGAAAAATGTAATTATGCTATATAATTCAGTGACCTACGTACCTGAACTTGACGGTTTTAATTGTACATAAGCACAGATAAGTTTACTCTGTTCAATCTGTCTGTAGAGCATATCAGGGATTAAGCTCATTCCAAGTAAGTAGAACCAAGACGCTACTGCCCAACCTGTTATCATACTGGCCCGGGCGATCTCTTGCTAAAAATGATATAAACGTAAAAAGTACGTATAAAAATTATATGGTCTAGCTTCTGTGGTTTCATAGAAATAGTTATCTTTCAGTAGAAATGTTTTTTATCAGCCTACTTAAAAGACTCTACTCTGTCTGAGGGTCAGCAGTCAGTGTAGTCCAGGAGTGGTGGACAACATTTAAAAGCTATCGTGTCAAACTACTGGCATAGTGACTCTGTGGCTGTGGCTCTTCCTAATAAAATAAAAATAGAATCGCTTTTAAGACCGCCACCCCGATGTTGACTCGACTCCTAGAGTCGATTATCAAAAAGCCCGCATCTGTGTACTCGACTCCAGGAGTCTGATTCAAGATGGCGGCCGTTCAAAAAGTCGACTATTTCTTAAATCGCTATTACTCCATATATTCTTGTCCGAATAAGACCGATTTTTTTTATCGTATTAGTCGAATAAATGCAAATTAAAACAATACCCAACACTACTACAATCATAGACATGAGATGTGAAATAAAAATTGACAAAAAAGTCACTTGTCAGTGATATTTTCTCGCGCAACCGACCTCCTTGGTTGATTTTTTTTTTTTATATTGTTATAAATCGTTTGTTTTATCATTTGCCAGTATTGTTTTTTGATAAAAACGTTAATTAGTTCATGTAGTATTTATTTATCACGTTTTATTTAAAAAAAAATCCATTACTTTAGTGGAGTTTTGAACACAAATGTGCAAGTACCCGTGTTTTTCATAGTGTTTGTTGTATTTGTGTTTTATATGTTAAAAAAAACAGTTAGAAGAGCTGCAATTTGTGTTTGTGATAAGTTTTTTAAATATACTACAGTGTGGAAAAGCCAAAATTGTAAGTAGTTTGAAATATGAAGCGATTGTTTACGCTTGCGCTCGAATTGCGCTCCCGCCCGGCATGCCAATGCCGGCTTAAAATATGATATTTTTTATAAAGAGGGTATATTGTTTTTTATTAAATATCGAGTTTAATGTATATTAATGTATATTAAACATATTTTTTTTAAATACGGGTAGTTTTTTCGAATAAAAGCGATTTTTCTAACTTAAGCCGTCCAAAAATACCGACCTTTTTTGAAATGAGAATTAACAATATAAAAACACATTATACCACAGAACAAGTACTAAAGCATAGAAGGACTATTAGGAGAATAAAGCGTACACACTCAGAGACAAATAGAAGTTTAATAGTGCTACGATACCTTCTGACAGTTTATCGATATCGATAGATGAAATTTGTCTATGGGCTATGGTAAATTAACAGACTTCTGTTCTTTTCTGACTTTCTTAGTATAGCAGATACCCCAAGGTAAAAATAAAACACAGCTGTAAGATTCATGTCACAAATGTATGATTATATTTCCAATAATATTGAAACACATTATTACTGCCCCTTAAAATTACAGTTTTGTTTAGGAATGTCCTGATTATTTGTGCATAAGCTAAAATATTTTTTGTTATGTTATGAATTGGTACTATTAGAAATTTTTGCCGATCAATTTTATCAATAAATTTCTGTAGTCATCTAGAACATTTATTTATTTATTTATTGAAAAAGTATTTACAATATCATTACAGATAAAAAATCCAATACGATATCATAAAAAAACCTAAAAAAATTACTAAATAAATATACCTATTTATCCAATACTATACTGTTACGTGTCAGGATGGGGTTCGATGCGAAATGCCAGTTACGCGATGATGAGTTTATTAGAGACTCGCACAATACACTAACAGTAACAAAATAAAGCAATAAAGACTTATACTGCACTATAACGCTTCGTATATCGCTCTTCTTAAACTTCCGTATCGCTTAGATGTTCGCTCGAGATCGCTGTATTCACAACTGAACGAAGTGCCGACGTTCGAATCCTTTTTATAGTCATTTAATAGGTTTCTAGAACCTTCCCGTTATTACTACAAAGATGCCGACAATTCTCGAAAACAGAACAATGAGTGTAGGTACTTAGCTGCGACGCGTAGGTATGCCTACCGCCGATGATCTATTGTTATACGTGTAGGTAGGTACATGCAAACGTTCTAGCGTAGGTATTTGTCGTATACGTGTAGGTAGGTACTTGTGAGTGTTCTAGAGCGTAGGTATTCGTCGTACACGAGTAGGTAGGTACTTGCGAACGTTCTAGAATAGGTAAACGTCGTAACATTGCTCCCCTCTTAATCATGCTCGTCCCGAGCAGCGTTAGAACCATGATAGGGTGCTAGTCGATCGATGTGGACGATCTTCGGCTTCTTTCTATCGCCCTGTCTTATGCGATAGGTCACGTCATTGATCCTTGTGATCACTTTATAGGGACCCTCCCAGCGGGCCTGTAGCTTCGGTGACTTGCCGATTTTCCTGAGAGGATTATGTAACCACACGAGCGTACCTTCCTCGAAGCCATGAGTACTTGCTTTCCTGTCATAGCGAGTTTTCATCTTCTCACTAGCCTTGAGGTTGTTATCTCGCACTAGATCATGTGTCTTATCCAGCTGTGCCTGCAAGTTTGCGACGTATTCTACTGTCGGCTTTGGCGTATCAGGAGGTGTTCCGGTAATCAAGTCTACTGGTAGGCGTATCTCTCTTCCGAAGTTGACTTTGGCCGGCGTAAATCCCGTAGTGTCATGAACCGCGGACCGATATGATAGCAGGAAGAGTGGAATGTAACGGTCCCAGTCTCGTTGATGGTCTTCGACAACCTTGGCCAGATGGTTTTCCAAAGTCTGGTTGAACCGTTCTACCATGCCGTCAGACTGCGGGTGTGCTGGTGTTGTCCGTGTTTTATGTATGCCAAGTAGATTACACATCTCTTGAAACAGGGCTGACTCGAAATTTCTTCCCTGGTCACTATGCAGTTCCAACGGCACACCAAATCGACACACTACTTCCTGGATCAACTTTTTGGCCACGGTCTGAGCCTCTTGGTTTGGTGTCGCAAAAACTTCGGGCCATTTGGTGAAGTAATCTTGAACTACTACTATATAGCGATTGCCGTCTTCTGTCACGGGAAATGGTCCAGCTACATCAATGGCAATTCTCTCCCATGGGGCTCCGACACTGTACAGCTGTAGCTTGCCTCTTGATCTGGTACGAGGTCCTTTTACAGAAGCACACGTAGAGCACTTTCTACACCACTCTTCGATGTCTTCTCGACAGCGTACCCAGTAGAAGCGTTCTCTCACCTTAACCAAAGTCTTCTTCACGCCAAGATGCCCACCCGATGCACCATCATGCACCAAGCGCAGAACAGGTGCAACTTTGTCTCTCGGGATCACCATCTGTAGAACTTGCTCCTTGCCGTTAGGTGATTCCCACTTTCTATATAGCACGCCTTGTTCCAAACTCAGACTGTCCCACTGAGCCCAGTAGGCCTTCGTAATTGGGCTTGCGGCTGATACGTCCTGCCATAATGGTTTCCGACCCTGAGCCTTCCAGTCCATTATTAGTTTAAGATCTCTGTCCTCTTTCTGTGCCTTACTAATTTCTTCTTTGTCCCAGGATTCATCGGTCCCCTGAGTCCTGACAATTTTCACTACCTCCTTGGACTCATGCTTCAAACAGTGTTTACAATCCTGGGAGCATGGACGTCGCGATAAGGCATCAGCATTGGAGTGAATCCTTCCACTGCGGTGTTCTATTACAAAGTTGTACTCTTGTAGTTGTTCGATCCATCTCGCAACTTGGCCTTCAGGATTCTTGAACTGGAGTAACCACTTCAGTGCTGCATGGTCTGTTCGTAGTGTGAACTCTCTTCCCAGCAAGTATTTATTAAAGTGTTGTAAGGTCTTCACAACTGCTAGTAATTCACGCCGAGTTACACAGTAGTTTCTCTCAGGCTTCGATAGAGACTTGCTGAAGTAGGCGATGACCACTTGCTGTCCATTTTGCTCCTGAGATAACACACCTCCGATTCCAGTATTACTGGCGTCTGTGTCCACAATAAATCTGCCTTCTCTATTAGGGTAGCACAGGACTGGAGCTGAACACAGCAACTCTTTGAGTCGTGTAAATGCACGTTGACAATCCGAGTCCCAAACGAAGTTCCTCTTCTCTTCTGTCAAGTGGTGTAATGGCTTGGCTACTTCAGAGAAGTTCTTCACAAAACGCCGGTAGTAAGCACTGAGGCCCAGGAAAGCTCTTACTTCGGTTTTAGTTTTTGGTACAGGCCACTCTTGCACCGCTTTTATTTTGTCTGGGTCCGTTCGAACACCTCTATCCGAAATGATATGGCCTAAGAACGAAACTTCTTTCTTGAAAAAGGCGCACTTCTTCGGGTTAAGTTTCAAATTTGATTCACGAAATCTCTTAAAAACCTTCTCAAGATTCCTGCGATGTTCCGTGAAACTGCGTCCCATAACTATTACGTCATCTAAGTACACCAGACAGGCATCTCCCAAAAGACCCACTAGTACGCGTTCCATAAGCCTTTCGAACGTAGCTGGTGCATTACACAATCCAAATGGCATTACCCGGAACTGCCACAGGCCTTTGCCAGTACCGGTGGTAAATGCAGTCTTCTCCTTATCTTCTGGCCGGAGTTCCACTTGCCAGTAGCCACTTTTCAGATCTACCGTAGAGAACCACTTCATGCCTCCAAGCATGTCCAAAGTGTCGTCAATACGGGGCAAAGGATAGCTGTCTTTCTTGGTCACGTTATTCAGCATCCTGTAGTCTACACAAAACCTAGTACTGCCATCTTTCTTCTTCACGAGTACCACAGGTGAAGACCATGGGCTGGATGATGGCTCTATGATCTTGGTTCGTGCCATATTCCCAATCAGCTCGGCTACTTCTTGTTCTTTTGCTAGTGGCACTCGTCTAGGTCTTTGTTTAATAGGCTGTGTAGCACCTGTGTCGATCGGGTGTTTAACTAACCCCGTTCTTCCAAGGTCGTTTTCTTCTTTGGTGAAAATGTCCTTGTAGTTCAGTAGCAACTTCTCTGCTTCCCGATATTCATTGGGTGACAGATTTTGCTTCGTGGTCTCTAGCAACGGGCCCATATGATTTTCCGAAGAGGCAGTCTGGACGTTCTCTAGGATCTTCCTCAGACTGCTCACAGCCTCACATCGTCCAACGATCGCGTTCTTCCGTAATAACATCGCCGAATTGCTGAGGTTGGCAATTTTAACTTTTGCTCCACTTCTAGTCATAACCAAAGTTCTGGCTGTAATTAGACTGGTATAGCGCCCAGGATCTTCTACCATGATGCAACGATCAGCAGTCACACCCTCAGGGAACCTTACGTCGACTAAGGTTTCTGACCTCGGTGCCAAGGTTACCGTTTTGGCACTGTAGACCGCTATCGAAGAACAGCCTTCCAGAAAGACTTCTTGATCTGGGAAGCTTAGAACACCTTTAGCAATATCGACAACGCACTGCTGCATTCGTAGGAAGTCTAAGCCGATAATGCAGTCATCCGTTATGCTCGCCACTAAAACAGATTGATGATAAATCTTCTCTCCTAGTTTGATCTTCACATCTGTAGCTCCGAGGACGGTCACTGGCTGGCCAGTCACTGTTTGCAATTTGCAAGATGGTCGTGCGTCTTCCCACTGAATTGTTCGCCGCAGAAGTTCTGGTCGTACGATGGTCTTCGACGCGCCCGTATCTATCGTAAAGCGAACAGGTTTACTATTGATTTCTCCAGCTGTTACCAGGCTATTACCGTCACATGCCTGTGATACTTGCACTGTGGGGGCTTGACGTAACGGATCTTGACTAGCATCAACCTGAGTAGTAGCTGACACCATTCTACTTCTTCTCTGGTCTGGACAGTTGATTCGGATATGGCCCCGCTTGCCGCATCCGTAGCACATAGGCCCACCTCGTGGTCTAACAGCTGCAACAACTTCCCGTACTTTATGCGACTTGTAGTCGTTTCGCACAGCTTCCACCTCAAGGGCATGTGCTAAGGCCGCTTCTAAAGATGTATGGTGTGCCAACCGAACAGTTGTTCTGACCTCAAACTCTCTTATGCCATCCACGAAAGCTTGCACAACTATGTGGTCCACAGATGATGTACTGGAGGCATAGGCTCGTCGTACCAGGCGTTCAATTTCAGCAGCCCATTGTTGAAGCCCCTCACTCGACTTCTGAGTTCGATCCTTCAGCTGAGCTCGATAAACATGCTCCAGGTGCTTATCGCCAAATCGAGCTTCCAATGCCTTCAGGAGTGCGTCTAAGTTTCGTCGGTCAGCAGGCAAGTTCTCTAGGATCAGCAGTGCATCCCCTCTAAGTGCCAAAGTAAGCGCCGTCAGTGCGTGATCATCTTCCCATCCATTTCCTTTGGCAACTACTTCGAACTGGTGTCGAAAGGCCGTCCAGGAAGACGAGCCGTCAAAGGAGGGAAGTTTAAACTTGGGACCTCCGAAAGTGACTGCCGCGGCCATAGGCGTAGTGCTTGAATATAGGACCTTGGTTTTCTGCAGCTCTTTAATCATCTTGTCATGATGGTTCATGGTGGTCTGGACATCTTCGAGAATTTCATCATGTTTGCTGGTACGTTTTTTCACCACTTCAACGTCTTCTTGAAGAGAACTGATGACGGTGCTGAACCCTTCCCACTTAGAGTCCATCATTTCTTGAAGGTCCTCTCGGATAGCCTGGCGTTGGCGCTCTTCAGCTTGGCGTTGGCGCTCTTCAGCTTGGCGTTGGCCTTCCTTCAACGCCTCCATGGCTTGACGTTGCCGTTCTTCAGCTTGGCGTTGGCCCTCCTGTATAGCGGCTAAAAGGGACGACATGTCGAAGCCAGAGCCCATACTCGTCGACGCCGCAGAAGTGCCCGGATCACTAAATACTGCCGCACTAGACTCTTCAGTATCGGCCATAATCGATGGTTCACGAGTTTCGTCTACTGCCGCCTGTCTTCGAGTGCGTACTCCCTCGTCGCGTGGTGTGACTGGCATTCTCACTTCTGTCACCAATTGTTACGTGTCAGGATGGGGTTCGATGCGAAATGCCAGTTACGCGATGATGAGTTTATTAGAGACTCGCACAATACACTAACAGTAACAAAATAAAGCAATAAAGACTTATACTGCACTATAACGCTTCGTATATCGCTCTTCTTAAACTTCCGTATCGCTTAGATGTTCGCTCGAGATCGCTGTATTCACAACTGAACGAAGTGCCGACGTTCGAATCCTTTTTATAGTCATTTAATAGGTTTCTAGAACCTTCCCGTTATTACTACAAAGATGCCGACAATTCTCGAAAACAGAACAATGAGTGTAGGTACTTAGCTGCGACGCGTAGGTATGCCTACCGCCGATGATCTATTGTTATACGTGTAGGTAGGTACATGCAAACGTTCTAGCGTAGGTATTTGTCGTATACGTGTAGGTAGGTACTTGTGAGTGTTCTAGAGCGTAGGTATTCGTCGTACACGAGTAGGTAGGTACTTGCGAACGTTCTAGAATAGGTAAACGTCGTAACAATACATTTTTGTGCAACATCTTTGAATTTTGACAGGGTACATTGAAAATATTAATTTCTATAGAAATAATATTAATAAGTCGTATGGCGCGTGACAATGGAGCAAATTTGAGTAGATTCGTCCTCACCGCTGGAACGTTAAACGTGTAACAATATAATATATAACATAATTCTCTCTTAATTTGCTTCATGGATCTTCCGGTCTGATCTTTCGGAAACCTGCAAAAGAACACAATGTATGAAACACTATGAAAGGTACAAAGATAGTTACCACAAAATCGTTAACACAAATTATAGTAATATTTTTGTCATCGATAAAATATGCAGCACAAGTCACAACACTATTGAACATGACTACACAAATTGGTAAAAATGTAAAATACTTAAAAATTACTGAATCGAATGGCAAACAGACGATTATAATATGATTGCAGTATAGTAAAGTATAAATCACTTAGGTATTTTGCACGTATATATAGGTTTTTAGTATATATTATTGGTTTGTTATCTACTCACCGATGGAAGTTGACGATTTAAACTTGATTTTCTTTGCGAAAAGAATGTAATTTACAACCTACAATAACGCAGGACTTTGCTTATCCAATGGGCTGAATTTTACTTCACAATAGCACTATGTAATTATTAAATAACTTAGATTATTTCACAAAACAGATAAACAACAATGAAAATTACGAGCGGCGGTTTAATCCGACTAAATTGTCTAGAGGCCTTGACAAGTTGGAACATTTGACATTAGTTCACTTTTTAATTCGGCATCCAAAGGTAACCAAAGGTAACCAAATTGACGTTTCTACAGTGTACACCGGGCGTCCTTAGCAAAATTATTTGTCTCTTTCTTTTCAATGTATCCGGCTTATTTGGAAAAATAGGACAAGTATATGAGGGCGATTAACACTCCTTCTATGTATGTACTTGTTCTGTGCATTATACGGACCTAATATATGTTTTGTTTTGAAGTATATTAAATGACGATTACAGTGACATAAGTTTTATATACACCTGCCATATTATAATAATTAAAAGATATCACGATATTAAAACTGTGCAGCCGCGAGATTTAAATTTCCGCAAATCCCGCCAAATAGCGCCACAGACGCGATCTGACAGCTAAAATAGGTGCCACATTATAGATCGACTAAAATATCTGGAATACATGCTAAATTTAAATTGACTGCAACACTCTGGTAAAGAAATCTAAGTGTTTATTGAGCGACAAACGTATGAAGTAGTATAACCTGCTTGTTCAAGACCTTTTAGATTTTACTTTGACAGGGTAATTATTAACTATTAACTAATACCGCAAAGTGCCCCGAGAGTTCAGGACACTCTCCATGATAAAAGTCGAAGAAGACTGTCATTGAGGCGACGTCTCTAAGCAGCTGAAAAGCACTTGATTTTCAACGTGGATACATAGGTATTATATACTTACCGAAGCCTCGATGTACAAAATGAACGTTTGAACTGTCACAAATGTGCCCAAAACAAGTGTAAGCACGCCAGTAGTAATCTGTAAAAATACAATTTATATCAAATAACTTCAAATTTGGGAATTTTTCTTCAACGATCTTTGAGTAATCGTGACCAGATCTCATCTAACGATTTACTATCATCATTATCAGAATGTAGATTTAGCTAAATATTTGTGATGAAATTTTTTTTGCCTACCAAAGTGACTTCACTCTGTCTGATGTTAAGCAGTCAGAGGAATCCAGAAGTGGTAACATGTTGTAACCTATGAGCACATACATAATAGATATCCACTCTCAAAGAAGGAATATGTCATAGTAGGTAGACAGGTTGGCTGGTGACCACATTTAGTACGCCTGTGAGTATTCCATTAATCGTAGCATACGTCACCCACGGAAAGGTATGGGGCGGTTTTTATTCTAGGCCGGGGACCACTAAATATATTAATCAGGATAAACATATTAACATTCATATACCTAGGCGTTGAATGACTGTTACTATTTAAAAAGTTCGAGAGATAGACAGTTCGTAAAGAATAATCTTTCTAGTATAGATTCAAGCATACAGAATAATGCAGATTAAATGTTTACTTACGGCAAATTTATAACATCGTTCTACGTGCCGCACTTGAGTAAATAACATCTTGAAAGCGGTACAGAAGCTTTGACTATAAACCTGTGCTCTGGTGTGAAAAGTAACTCTATCGTCGTATTTGTCACTCCAGAATAATATATGCAACAGTAACTGTTTTGGCAAGTACTCCATATTCATGTTTGTCATTTTTAGTAAAGCCACATTGATGTATCGAGCCCTCGTTGTAAGAAATAACCAAGAGAACAGTAAGAAACAAAGGTCATCGTATATAAACAATAGCCAAAAGAAATAGGTAGTGCCAACAATATGAATAATAATAGATACGGTAAAAAATATATAGTACATGTAGCTCACCAATAATATTTGTAAAAATCCTACCAGGACAACTAAAAACTTATAAAACTTGACAGCGAATGTTCTCAAAAACTTTGTTTCGTCGGCTCCAAGAAAACAATCGAGGTCTATACAATTTTGCATCAAATCTAAGCCACCGTATTTATCGCCAAATGTAATTTGAAATATCATCATATTTGCAACTATCGCAAAATATACTATTGTTCCAAATTCAATAGTGCTCAGAGTTTTTTCACTGAGGTTTACAGTCCATAAAATAATCATAGCTCCTATATCTGCCAAGATAACAACGAAAATATTGTATAGTACTGAAGACAAGTTTCTTTCAACGATTTTACCATTTCTAATAATAAATCTGCAAAAACCACTTATTTCTAATATACGAAATGTTGTAAAGAATCTTTTAACATATTCTTGCATAAGTTTGTCTCTATCTGAATTAGGCATATTTATTTGAAACAAGTGCTTGTGTTACGAAGGATTGCTACTGATTAGGTTTGGATTTACTAATCCATTCCGTAAACAATTATCATTAAAGGAATTTAATATCGAAAGAAAATTACTATCTATAAAATATTACTTAGAGCAAAACAAAATAAAATAATCTTTTACAAACGATACACAAGGGGCCTTTATACTTCAAATGTCATTTTAATTATTTTACTTACTTAGGTCCTTAATTAAGCTGAATTCAACAATTTATTTATTCAAATATATAAATATGGAAATAACTATTGTGATTTCTGATAAAAAGAGAATCCTTTTAGGCATTTGTTACATTACATTAATCAATTGAATTATAGCGCTGGCTGCTGCAATTATACAACTTCACATCTTTACAAACTAATAATGAATGCAAAACGAAAAGCACTGATTTCTATATCGTTTGTTAGTCGTTAATCATTTGCAAACATTTATTTGCACAAATTGTATTTTGTCTGTTCCTATTCTAATAACTTGCTGTTAATTAAATCAAATAATATCTAAAATTTGCAGTTCGAGTTTAATAAAGGTGCTTTTGACATTGGAAATGTCTTTTCGTTCGCTCTAGTAGTTCGGCTCCGAGATCACGAAATGTGCCATCTCCTTATAACTCGAAAGATGTAAAGATATGATATTTATAAGACACGTATTCACGAGAGCTGTAAGGTGCAACAAGAATTATTCGAGAGAGTCCAAAACTAAAGAAAATTATGTCACAAATAGTGAGAAAGAAATCAATTTTTGATATTGGCTCTCGAAATTTTGGAAACGAAGAATGATTTGATACCAAATAACTGAGAAAAACTCCTCTGGACAATTTAGTCAGCTACAATTTGAACCTATTTTTTGTCTGTCTGTGTGTGCAGACCTAACTTTATAATTAGGCTAATAGCAATATTTGGAAAGTTGTAAATGCGGTATTAAATGTAGTATGACTAGATGTTTATGATGATGCGTTTATATTACGAGTTATATGAGCATAAAATTTTGAAATAATGTATGGTTTTTGAGAAGTTTTTGAGAAATAAATATGTTTTTTAATTTACGCAGTACACCTGAATCACTCAATGTTGATACTTGTATCTACTTTTGTAAACTATTCATGTTTCTGATTTTGCTAACTGGTGGCTCGAGACAGAAAAGCGTTTTCTTTCGATTCGATTAGTGTTCGTAGCTTAGATAATAATAATAATAATAATAATAATAATATTCTACCACATGCACACAGCGCCATTTAGCCCCAAATTAAGCAATTATATTTGCTTGTGTTATGGGTACTAAACAACTGATATACTACTTATATACTTTTTTTTATGTAAATACATACATATTATAGATAAATTACACCCAGACACAGAACAAACAATCATGCTCATCACACAAAGGTTTGTCCTGGGTAGGAATCGAACCCACGACCTCCGGCTTAGCAGTCAGGGTCACTAACCACTAGACCAACAGGCCAGTCAAATAATGCTTTGGCTGTTCTCTGCGATTAAAGCCATATTATTAAGGGTGAATTTACTATGACAAACTGTAAAGCGGTAAAAGTAGATATTACGTGATATCAGACAACACCAACTGATTGGAGGATATCACAGTACTATTTTGTGTTGATTTTCAGCAAACTTTGCAGACTGTTCCTGTCAGACTCTGCCTGTTATACTCGTAGGTACCAAAAGGTGCCTGTTAAAGCCTTATGAAATTAAAATAGTGTTTTAAAAGGTACACTAAAACGCACATCAAAAAAGACAATGCACAAATGTTATCTGATTTATTACTCGAGATTGGTAACGGTACGTATCTTTTGTACAGAACCACGCAAAAGTTTACCTTACTTTGCTTACATCAATAAAACCATGCCGTACAGTAGCTTACCAAAACATATCTTCTATGCCTGATGTAGCAGT
This sequence comes from Parascotia fuliginaria, assembly GCA_963082885.1. NCBI lineage: Eukaryota > Metazoa > Arthropoda > Insecta > Lepidoptera > Erebidae > Parascotia > Parascotia fuliginaria. Next base: position 7,815,719 of record OY720175.1, read on the forward strand.
CAGTGGGATCTAAAAGTGGTAGCCGCTATTTCAAAGGTCATCGCTTCAAACTGCTGGCTAGGTGGCCTCCACTATGGCGGCTTTATGAGATGCTATATCCCATCCCACTTAAGACTCAGGATCATAATAAGAAGGACACATCCCCTGGTAAAGAATTCGAATATCTGCTCGCGCAGTGAGACCTATCAAGTGATACATTGGTAACATTGTGTTCTGTAGAAAGACAGAAGAAAAAAGGAAGACTTTTGGCAGAAAACGTCAAGAAAACACAATTAAGCGTGTTTTCTTGACATTAAACTCACCAAGTTCTCACAACCCCATCTAGAAATGAAATGTCAGAAGACCCGGTCAAGCTCAGCGACAAGTTTTAGAGGTTTTACATCAGTTTCTTTAAGTTTTATTATCCAGTTGATTATTTAAAACCTCTGAGCACTGATATTATACATATTCTTTTTAAATTTCGTAGATTCATTTCCAATGTGATTGATGGTCGTATGAGGCACGAAACCTGTGAATTTTTTTTAACATTAAGGGATTGAAATATAATTTAGAAGTGGATGTAAATATACTGCGCAACAGTCACTTTTGATTATAAGGTAAGAATTTCTGAAGGCGCTTGGAAAAAAACCGCATATAAAATATTGGGTATTGAAAAATATAAACAGTTCGAAACTGATTGCAATGAGTTTAAATTTTCATCACTCGTGACAAATGAGTTTAGATGCATTTGATCACTATCTCATAAATAAATGATGACTTCTGATGAAAGTTAAACTTTACAGATGTTTTTAGTTTTGTTGTTGTTTGCAGGCTTTTATTTATAATATAAGTTGACAAAACCCAAAAGGCTCTCAGAAACGACTTTAAAATTCATTCGTGTGCCCATGAGATAATTGTTTGGTATCCAGAGATAAATACTTCATCTTACGTGTAACAAACATCGATCTGTCGAGAAGGTATCATAGGTCGGTGTTTGTAAACGAAGAAGGGACTGTCGAACTACGTCTTTTCGAAGTTGAGGACGTGTCGAAATTCAGAAGGACACTCCTCATGATAGCCTTGATTATAGGGACATAAGCAATGTGTTCAATAATTCTTTGGCTGAAAAGTCAAACCTCTTAGAATATGTATATCCTCTTATAATGTCTGATACATAGTAATCGATTTGTTAAACTACTTTTCCTGCTTTTACTCAATAGTACATGATAATAATAATACCAGCCTGTTTAACTGTTCCACTGCAGGTCAAAGGCCTCTTCTCATATAGAGAAGGAATGAGTATTATTCACCACGCTTGCTCAAGGCGGATTGGAAATTTCAGTCCAGGTTTCCTCACGATGTTTTCCTTCACCGTCAGTCAGAAATGTCCAAGATAAACTTAGGCAGTACATATGATTTGAAAAATCACATTGGTACTTGTATGAATTCGAACCCACTACCTCGTGTTTACGAAGCGGGTGTATTATTCACTAAGCCATTTCGACTTAGTATTAGAACCTAAGAATATTTTTCATCATCACCCGTCAACATAAACCCTTTGCAGATATTTCTTTCTCTTTAAAAAATGAAACAACAAAAATTTTATTGATGATATATTGCTTATCAATACAGAGTAACAAATTGTTTGTATCTTAATATACAATTCGAAATCGTATCAAAATGCTAATAAATGCAATAGACAAGTGTTGTATAACGAAGGCATTGCGCTATCACAATTGTTACGGACCGCCGTCGACGCGACGACCAATGATAAGCCACTATCAAAAGTTCAGATCTATATCTTTACCAAATTGTACAAAATACTATAACAATTATCTTTTTAAAAATCTCATAAATGCTAGATAGGTATTAATAAAATAATTAGGTAATATTATTTTTTTAAAATTTTACTACTACTTTCTAAATTTAGACATATTTACAATTTTTAAGTACCTAATTTATCCACAAGCTTCGCTGTGAAAGCGCAAATGTATCAATTGAGCATCATAGTCTTTTAAAACCCTCTTTCTGTAACTTGGAAGCGCATCATCAAGCCGGCCTTGACGTCTTATTAAAATTATTACAATTGACGCATTAAATAACACATTTACACAATACATATACTCACACACACTCACAGCACAGACTCACAGACCACTCAATATTTTAATTTAAATAATATAAATACTTCTAGAAATGCAGTTCAACTTGGTACGACATACTGTGACACCTTTTTGGGCGACACTTATCGAGTTTAAACAATTTTGTCATTATTAATAGGTAGAAATAACAAAACAAACATAACATTTTTCTATAGGTACAATACAAATTAAATTGTGACATAATTTGTGTTATTGTTTGAGAAATAATTAGGAGCTAGTATCACTAAAACGAGGAAAGAGATTCCTTACCGCGGATTTAATTTATACCAAAGCATACATCTTTGATATTTGCTTATAGATCGGACAAGTGGTGTCATCCGATCCATAAATTGTTTCATTTCAAGTCAGCATCTTAAATCGCTATCACTTCTAGCACCATTCAAATTAAACTCAACATTGTCATTACAACAATCTCACATGTCTACCCTGGCTGGTTTGAAATGAAACTTACAATAGATTTCTATCAGATAAACTAACTACGCTAACGCTACGAACTAAGCTAATCTTTTAGCCTAACTTAAGCTATATTCTTAAATGTTAATCCCGTACCATCACCAAAGATTGCACATAATACCCGATACTTTGATTTTTTATTTGCAGTCATGCCTCACGTCGTAGGCTAGTGGATGGTTTTACATTGACTGTTAAAAAATTAAGGTATTTTTTTCAATGGAACATAACATTGGATATTGTTCCGTACATTATAAAAACCGTATTAAATATGTTTTCTAATCAAGGAATATCTAAAATAAAAGTTTGGAAGACAATGTATTACATAATAAAAGGAATTTCGAGTGTGCAGGCTCAATTTGAACTAAATTAGGAATTGGGTTGTTTAGACAAAAAAATGTGTTATTTACTAACGGACGGAATAAATTCGTAGTGTTAAGTACGTATAAAATGTCATATTCATTCGATTTGATGACCATGTTGTTGAAAAAATCCGATACCTTAATTGGTACCTGTTATTTCACACTTGTATTCATTAAAGACGAAATATTAAAACTATATACTGGAATGGCGTAATTTGAACAGAAAGAAAATACCATAATGCTTATCATTGTGTGACATTTAATCTATAAGGTCTTTAATGATTGCAAGTACTAATAGTAACAGTTCTGAAATTATCTGTATGTATAATTATTTAATTGTGTACTGGCATAGGCAGTTGTCCTAGTAGCTGGTTTGCGAATGTCGCGTTTGTAAATTTGAAGTGTCGCTTGTCGTAAAATTTTAGCAGCGCAGGGGAGTAAGGGTGCTGTTTTTTTAAATGCATGTAATGTTCTTCTGGCTCTGATGTTGTGTGTCCGCATTCCTCACAAACGTACATCTAAAATATTTAAAGTTTATTAATAAGTATAGTTTATATAAAAGTTAATTAATAATATTGCTTAAGGTTCTTCACATTACTATTGAAACCCTGATTAATGTTGTCAAAATATAGTTTTACCTACTCTACCTAAAATATAGCAAAATGATAGTCACCTTAGTCCTTCGTTCTTTGTAAGCGTATGTGTGTTGAACTCCATGTACTTTCAGGCAGTGGGATTCAAGAGAGCATCTTTGGGTAAACGATTTTTCGCAGAGGTTGCATTTGTAGGGTCGAACACCGGTGTGCGTCCTCGTGTGTCGTTTTAAATCAAACGTGTCATTAAAGCCTTTCCCACAAAACGTGCATAAATATCTCTTCACATCTGAATGACATTTCATGTGTCTGTTCAGAAGCCTCTGTAAACTGAAGTTCTTCGAGCAGACTCTGCAAACGAATTTCGTAGGGTCATCTTCGCTAACTAATACTTGTTTGTTCTTCTCCTCTTCCCGTTGTCTCGCGTTAGCCTCCGTCGCCAAAGGATTTTTGACGCCATGTCCTCCGTTAATGAATTCTAATGGCAGTTCCGCTGGTAGACCCAACTGTAAAAAAGCAAAAATATTATAAGATAAAGGAATAAATCCACACTTTAAAATATTATTGTGTCAGAAGAAAAGATAGTAATTCATTATTGAATTATAAGCCACAGCTTACTTCTGTTTTGACACGGATATTTAAATTTCAAGTGCAGTAAGTTAAAGCATAAGTTGATTTAGGCTCGGCGTCATAAAATGTTTTATTATTAACTTCTATATCGTCATCTAATATCAATTTTATACAAGACGACATAGAAGACAGGAAATAAAGCTTCGCCTTAAAATCAAATAATGCTTACCCTTTGTTGCAAGATTTGAATTTTGCCATCAGAGCCTTTCTTGAAACTTACAGCAGCGGCAGGACTGAGAGATGAGTTCTCAATGTGACTGTTTCCATCCAGTGAGTTGTTGCCGCCGGGGGATGGCAGCGATGTGCCTGTCGGTGAGTCGAGGTCCAGGGCAGGGTGACTAGTGAAGGGGAAGCCCGGTGACAGTATTTGTTGTCTTTGTTGGAGCTGGACATGAATTTGTAGTTGCTGCATTTGACCTTCACCGTGTTGTAGAAGAGCTGGATTTAGCTGCATTAATAAATCAGGTCTTTCTTTTGCGAAGTTGTACGAGGAACCATTGTTTTCTGGGCTGAATAAATAATTTTTTTCATAATATTGTCTACTTAAAGTAACTTGTTCTGCTAAAGATTCAATGTCGACGGGGTTATGAACTGAATCAGGAGTAATTGACGATGATTCTCTTATATCAGAATCTGTAATAGATTCTACATGATTGTTTAATAAACTTGCAAAGTCTTCCGCAGAATCAGAAAGGTTGCCTAAAATGCCTTCATTTGGTCCAGGGAAAGTCAATGTATTACTAAACTGGTAGTTGTCTATTACATCTTCGCCCATATCCACTACCATTGAATCATCAAAGTTACTTCCATAATTACCGATGGCTCCTATATTTTCTAATGATTTGTTTTCATAATCTATCTCCTCATCTTTTAACGCTAATCCGTAATGAGCGTTTTGCATTAAGGAATACTGTTTACTTTGTTCCGGGAAATTGGTAGCATTGTCATTGTTCTCGCAATCCATGTTGAACCCATTGATAATATTAAATTCATTTGAAAAAGTGCTATTGGCATTAAAAGAGTTTTGACCACCTTTAGTTGATGGTCCCAATGTTTCATAAAAAGGTGGAAGGCTGCCTGTCGGAGGACTGTTGGGTCCATAGTTAGAGCGGCCATCTCGGCCATTTCCACCACTTCCTGAGCCACCGCCAATAGCGCCACCACCTCCAGAAGAAGGTGCCGTGCTACCACCACCTGAACTAAAGCTGCCTGAGGCTCCAGTACTTTGTGAGCTACCACTTGAGCTGTTGTTACCGGTTGACCTTCCATGACCCGCTGCAGCAGTCATGATACCAGGAAGTTTGTTTGCTGGACAATTACGAAGTACTAGAGATGGCCTAGCTAGGATTCCGTTAGCAATTTTAGAACTGCTTGTTCTTCTTTGTTCTCTTATTTTTTTTTCTGTTTCTTCATCTTCTGATTCACCGCGTTTCTTTGCAATAACGTAATCTATTGGTTGATCCTGCTCTGGCTCCGGCGTGGGTAGCGTTAGGGGAATACTAACATCTGATAATTCTTTTTTGTTATTGTGAAATTGTGATTGCGAAGGTGTTCTTTGTATTACTGATACTTTTTGGCAGGTGACACTGTTGTCAATACCAGGTGATGGTGTTGATTCGGGAGATGGGCTGTTTCTGGATGGTAATACGACTGGGTCACTATCCAAGGAATCTTTCTCTTCTTTAATCAGAGGCTTGTCTTCAGTATTCTTTTCTTCAGTTACGACAGGCAAGTATTGTTTACGTTCTGCTTGTGTGAGGACGTGTCCTCTATGGCTACCGTAGGGAACATCGCCGCCAAGAATCGATGACACGAATCTTCGTTCCTTCGAACGTTTGTCTCTTTCTTTCTTGCTTTCGCCAAATACATCTCGATCTGTAATAATGGAAAAAAGAAAAATTAATAATTAACATAATAAAAAATTCATTGTCAATGTCGTTTTTAAAATCAAAACTAAACGAGTTATAAAATAGTAACTATTCGTCCTCGGTTTTTTACTAACGTATTCAAGAGGCGTCTGAGGCATGAGGCCTCGTTGACGTCACTGGTATGTGCTTCCATAACGGTAATACTCGCCTCCACATACACGCTCACTGCGTTATATGTACATATGTGTGTATTTTTGTGCGTGTTTATAGCATTATTGTTATTGGCATGCCAGCACACAAAGTAAATCAATCTCGACCCAAATCTGCCTACCATTGATGCCGCAGTTTTAATCGTTCTGTCAGTGTTGGACATTTCCGGTTACCTTTAATATTTGGTTACCACACGTAAAAAAATATTCGTTCAAACTATGATGGAATGTAGTAGGATCAATTCATAAAATATAAATATGAACGACGCTGTTAGTCTATAGAATCTGTTAATACATAAGTAAGTGCTGTGTAGCATATGTAATTAATTGGCCCGTTATTTGTTCATATAAATTTGCTTTAGTATTATAGTAATACGAGTAACTTCAAAATAGATGAAAGTCAATATTCCCGTAGAAAAAAAAGTCATCCACGGATATAGCAAAATATGCGTAGGTAGTCAGTGAAAGTCCCAAGGTTGATCCAAACGAGTTTCTTTGCCCTTTCTCGGCTTTTGTTAGGGATCCAAGGACGAAGCCTGGCATTGTTCAGGCTTTTTTGTGCGGTGCTTGTAATTGTATGCGTCTGCGCAATCAGGCGTGAAACGTGGTCTCTTATTTTGAATCTCATCGCCCATAGGGCACAAATTTGTATTGCTTTCAGTTAAAAGAATTTTTGGCGATGGATTCATTGTAAATGTTCATAGCGGTATTTAAGCTTTGTAAATATTTAATGTTTGGATTTAATACGTTACTTTTATAATTTGTTTTGGTTTCTAAGAAATGTATGTTCAACAGCCACGTGAGATTTTTAGCAAACACTGACCCTGTACTATGTGTTATGTCATTTAGTAAATCACACTCTGTTCTCAATTTATTTGTATCTTCATAAAAATACGAAATGAATTTGTAATGCAACATGTTTCTTATAAAAACTATTCAACTTTTATTACCAGAAGCTTGTCTTATTTTTTTTCCTTTACGATAGCCAAGCTTTTTTAAACTTCAAATATAAGTTTTATTTAAATTTTACGTTTTGTATTATTCTATGTAAATACACATCAATAATATTAACCTTGAAACAGTTAACGAATTTGGAATAAAATGCTCTGTAGATGGTATGGAATGCCGTAGTCGGTACTCTTTATATAGCGAAGATGGAAATGATACCGTTTAAATATGTGACAGAGATATATTATGGCAGTTTGAGGCATGTCCCTATGTTAGTTAGCATCTTTAACCTAATAATTTTTAAAATAATAATGTATATAACCGACTTCAATGAAATCTCAATGTATTTGCATTGTTTCTAAATAAAAGTAATCTTGATGAAAAAGCAAAGAAGCACTTGCACTTACAGGGCTCCTACGTATTGTTAGGACCGCCACTTAATCGCTTAAAAAACACTCACTAATGAAATTTCTAACCATTGAGACACGAGAACACAATATTTCAAGTTTGCGTACCTACATAAATGATAGGTAAAGTACGATATCTACTTTATTATTACGTGAAGAAAAAATATATTTTTTGTTATAATTCTTTTTCAATCTTTTTACGTTAACAAAATAGAAGATTTATGCATTTAGCAAACGCTGTGATATCATTTTAATTTGCATACTTAACATCTTAATAAATATATAGTTAGATCAGCATCATATGCCCTCTAGACAAGGTTGAGTACTGTATCAATTAGTACTAAATATCAACTGGCAATGTACACATCCGAGTGTATAGATACACTAATTAGTATTATCTAAACTTTGTTACTTTTTAAGTTAGAATTCGACTTCGTCGTGCATGATACATAAATTAATTGTAATATTAACTACAGCGTGGAACTTCACTTCAGTTACATCCTTTTTTTTTATACGTGGGAAATGCATTACGCATACGCACCCGCCCGGGCCAGGCTTATGTTGGACTCTCCGACCGCACTCAAAGCACGGCCGGCATACCGACTAAAACCCACGGTGTTCCTCCAGACGGCCAGAGTGTCGGGGTCACGGGAGACGCTCGCGCATTCATCCGCGACCCCGACGGGCCACGACCCGCTCATCACACGCGAGCGGGTCCCATCCGATTTGGGGGCCTAGCCCCCCCTCCCTCGAGAGGCGCGTGCGGAACACGCGCACTGCCGTCTCGGGCTCGTGCTGTTCGGGCGGCGACTGCCCGATCGCCGCCCGCAGGCCACCTAACTCGGCCGCAGAGGATAGGGAGAACGGCGCGTCGCAATACCGACACTCCTCTTCCCCTGCGGTTCCACCGCGTCCGCAATCTGGCGGTTGCGGCCCCACCGAGGCCGCGAAACCTTCAGTTACATCCTTAACTCAACCCCTTCAACTAGGAGCAAGGTATTTTGTTGTAAGCGTTTTTTAACATAAAATAAGTTTTTACGCCTAATTTACTATATTAATTATTGTGCTTTTTGTTTTTATTTTTATTATAACAATTGCTATATTCGCGCGCATTTTTTTTGGGGTGTATGTCTGAATTTTGACAGTTCTTTATTTTGACACACACTCAACTTCGAAAATACGTAGCTCGACAGTCATTGCTTCGACAAAACATACTATAGACACACATTATTTCGACGGCACAAACTTCGACAACACACACCTTCGACAGATCACTACTTCGCCAGACACTGCTTGGACATGAACTTGTTTGGCAGATAATTATTTCGACAAAAACATACTTCCCACATAAATACTGCTCTGAAATGTACTTAACAAACTAATACAATTTTAGGTCAAATAAAAACAAAATAACAATCCAACTATTATTATAAATGCTAAAGTAACTGTAACTTATAATATTACTATGGCTTATTGGGCATTTGGAAACCAGACAACGTTCGTTAATAATATTCCAAATAAATTTGTAAAATATGACGCTTAAGGATAAAATAAAAAAAAAACAACAGACAACATTTTTAAATTTGAAGGTTACTAAATTAGTTTTAGTGGCATTTTGTAGATCACCACATGCAATCAGTTTTACGTTATAGCTAGCACGTATTGACCTAAAAATTAAAGTAATTGTTTAGTTCTTACAAATAAAAAGTGAAATTTATCGACAAACCTTTCTATGCATTTAAATAACCATAGTTGGATACTCGCTGTTTAAAGAGCACTATAATTATTATGTTCACGTCCTGTAAAATAATATTGGTATGCTTGCAGCAAAAATAGATATAGGTACTTGCTTAATTTAAAAAATATAAAAATTGTATATTATATAGGTATTTCCCCTGTACAGTTACATAAATTGAGTGAGGAAATGATTGGATACCTAATCAATTTTAAACACAAATTAATGAGATCAATACTTTACGCTCGTACCTATAATATCCAGTATTATAAAGCTATATCAACCAAAATGTGTTTTTTATACAACTGATGGTTAGTGGTAACCGTAACCTATAGAGATGGCTTTGTTTTCCAAGCTTCGCAGAACTAATAATGCTTAGAAAACACAACCAAGCCGTTGCCGACCACGAAGAAGGGAATAAGGAAGGAAAAGGGAAACGGAAGAGGACCGAGGGGATATTTGGGCTGCCGACGCTCTCACTCACCGAGCAAGAGACATTAAGTATAGCATGTAAACTAATATTCTTACGTCGATCTTCTATGAGAGGGTAGTACTTCCCCGGTCGATCCAGCCCATTCATGCTGAAACCAGCGTGGATAGTACTACCACCGTAATAAATATATAACTTATATCTTCCTATATAAATTTTATATTACGATATAAATATCTTAACCTGATATTTAATTAATACTTTATTAGTACATCATTACTGTACTTCACCGAGGTCACGGTTACATCAGCGCTTAGATGGTCACCGTTAGCGATTTATGCTGACGTAATATTCGCTGATTGATAAGTTCCTAGCATAATGCGTCATAATTACACTTTTTGTAAGGTAAAAAGTTAACATTATGGTAAAAAGTGTAAAAAATAATGTAAGAATCATTTCAAATAAAATTTAACGGTCTTTGTCGAATTATTATATTCATCATGCTATTTTTTATAATTTGTCTTTATATATGCTCATCTATAAAATTCTGAATGCAAAACAAGTTTCATGCTTATTATTATTTTTCGGTGGTACATACTTATTTAATTGCGGTGGTTTAACATGAGTAAAGTCCAATGAGAATTCCTCTCGGATTGGGTAATCTGCATCAGAAAATGCAACATCTGTTAGGGAGAGTCTGAACTCTTTCTAAAATATATCTTTCTAGAAATTGCTGATGATTTCTGGTAACAGAATTACAGATGGAAACGAGTGGGCATAGGCTCCTTGCATTCAAAGTGCCTTCAGTATTCGTCTATCAATTGGGCCATTGCTTGAGCCTGTGCGTATAAAACACATTTAAATTCAGTACCTCCTGTAAATTGAATGTTCGATTAATAACAAATCAATCCTTTTTTTTTTATATATAAATTAGCCTACCAAAGTGACTCCACCCCGCGTGATGGTAAGCAGTCAGTGGAATCCAGAAGTGGTGGCCACCATACCAAAAGCCATCGTCTTAAACTGCTGGTATGGTGGCCTCCACTATGGCGGCTGGGAATGGGGTTAGCTGAAGGGAATGAGGGAGGTGAGGAAAGAGGCAAGGGGGGAAATAGGGCCTCCGGCACTCTCACTCACCGAACGAAACGCAGTAGTAAGGATACTACTACTCTTAAGTCGATCTTCATGAGGGGGTTGTACTTCCCCGGAAGATCCGGCCCATTCATGCTGAAACCAGCGTGAATCTACTACCGTCACTCCTATTATTCATTTAGATTTTCTAAAATAAATCGTTTCAATCCTTTGTATTCGGTGCCAAAATTGTCTTCAAAATACTTATTTGTATGCTAGATTAAATGAAACAAAGTCACATGTATAACAATACGTGTGCTACACATTTAAATAGCGCGGTTTTTATTCTAAAACGGTAAGTCAAGGTCCAGTAATTACCGCGTCCATATCTATTCAGTTACTCGGTGTTTCCTGTGGAGGAACAGTGCGATGCAACCTTGAATACGAACACTCATTATTTGGCCATTAACGGCGGGCAGCCTTCTCCGCAGCACTTTTTGGCAATAATTAGCAGTCCTAGAGCACTCGCACGATGCCATACATGGCCAATTTCAAACAACGCATCTAATGGTCGTAAAATTTTAGTTAGTAATCAATTTTACCTATATTTAAGGAAAAATAAAGATAGGTACTTGATCTTTATTTTTCCTTAAATATAGGTAAAATTTTAAAATTATAATATTGAAATCTTTATGTATGTTTCATTTATTTTTTACTGTAAGTATGAGTATTTTTTACTAGATAGTTTTATAACCTATTTCTTAGTCATCAACGGAGACAAAGAAATCGCTCAGCGTAATGAGTAACGAGGAACTTTTGCCATTTCACGGTCGTTTATAGCAATTTGGACCCAATTATTGAATCGTGTTTTGGTAACGCATACCTGCTAATAAATTAAAATGGTAATAATATCAGGCAATGGCTAGTTAATAACGTTAATACATTTGTGGCTTATACTATTACCGCTCTGGTTGTTAGTAATTATCGTCTCATTAATCATTGACAAAATATTATTTCAAAATGATTAATTATAGGTTGTTTAAATTGTTTCGTTGCGTATTACAAGCGAAACAATATGCAAACCTTCGGTAGTGTTACATTGATTTATGGTTTTATTTTGAAGTACAATTAACAACGTTTACACTTTACAGTCTATGTGTATACGAAGCTGTGGCAGCCAGCGATGCAGGCGTGATTTTCGTCTTATACTGGTAGACAGAAACTTATAGGTATAAATATATGTAATAATTATGCGTATATTATAACGTAATCTCGTTTATCCGCCAGATGCTAGTCTGTAATTAGCTTCTTTGCCACTTCAATTCTTTGTCATCAATATCATAGACATATGCCTATTTTTATATTTTATATTATATATATTAGTATAATATATTTGAGTTTGTCTGCTGGTCTGTAATTAGCTTGTTTGACATTTTAATCCTTTGTCATGATCATGAATATCATAGACGTATTTTGTTTGTTTATCGATTTTTTTCGCTTTACTTCTATGAAAGCCTTAAACCGAGTAATGTAAAAAACATATTAATATGTTTTATGTTATGTCTCATTGTTTTGGTGTTAGAGACAAACTATTCTTTATAGAAATATAAAAGATATTTTTTTTAAATAGCTCTAAACTGTGTAAGTATGTGTATGCACACTCAAAGCCAAGATACAACACATTAAATTATATTATTAGAGAGCCTGATACACACACATACGTACTCTTTAGAGGCGGCAGTAAAACTTGCCTGAGGCATTAATAAAAACTAGCGAGGCAGCAGCGGGGCGAACTAGTATGACCTTGCGGCCGGGGTTATCGGACGCTGCTAGCATTTAACGTATTATAAAACGTAAGACAGCTATGAAGAACCGCTTCGGTCGAAGAGCACATTAAATTCCGTTGAAGCCTTTTTCCCATAAACATAAGTACCGATAATACACGGTACATACTCGTAGCTACGCCTAAAACCGGCCGCGGTAAAGCATCGGTTAAAAGGTCGTCTCGAAGGACATTTTTTTTGTTTTGAATTATTTATCGTGGGCGCGACCGCATGTGGACACAGTTTGGTACCATATGTAAGTTCGGTACACACTAATGATTCCGCACACATGCCAAAATTTACGTTTAGAGCTACAACATGTTTATGAAGGTATGCGTTTTCAAATAATGAATTTATTAAGTCTGACATTGAGGTAAAGAAGAAATTACTTAGATAGTGCAATTGTTTTACTTTATGTTTGTACTCGTTTACATACATTAAACGTTATCTAGGCATGAGTAGCTCCAACCTAATTCAAATCCCACCTTCCTACGCTAATACGCCTACGAATATTTTACCTTCCGTATGTTTTTTAATACCGCCTCTGGTACAAAAAGTGTTTCTAATACGTCGTCTACAACCAACGATCGCAAAAACTGTTCACGCAAAAACTGTTCAACGCTTTATTATTATTTTGATCACGGCGTGAATCACAACCAGATTTGGCGAGGGTTAATGACCCAAATATGTTTAGCGAAGTATTCAAGGCTAACGTCGACTAATTCGACTAGTTAATAGAAAAAAAACCAGTATCTTACAAGGCAATCGCTTCAGTTATTTATATGTTATTAATTCGTATCACAGGCAACACAAATTTGATTAAGTACTGGTTTATACGTTAAAATAACACCGTTATTCTAATAGGCATGGTAAGGGCTCCAATAACAAGAAGTTATTTTGCATTATAAAATAAACTTTAATATACACGTTTTAAAACAATCAGATTTTTGAGTAACAGCTGGCAAATAGGTCAAGTAATCCTTGAATTAAAATGAAATTGGGTACATGTCAAGCATGCAAGAAGAATTTTGGATGTGCAGTTTAAATAATTATTATGAATTGATGACTTGTTTGCGAATCTGTTGATGCCAGTGACGAAGTTGGATAGCTTGTTTGATGTGATTCCTTTAGTGTTTATTTTCACAAATTTACTTTTTAGCGCGCTTTTATAGTTCATCAATCAGGTGCCTAATACAACATGATAGATTCGGCTCTGAGCAAATTTAGTGCAAATTCATTAGCGTGTACATAAACATGTTTTTTCGTACTAGGTATCAACTCATGAGCGGTCTACAACAAATTGCTAAAACACACGAAATTTTAACTATTTTTTTACTTCTCCATGGCACAACAATGGAGGAGATGATCTTAAGATCCAGATTTTAAGTCTTGATTTACCGCTTGCTGTTTATTTTACTTATGTTTTAAAGGACAGTATTTGCATTAAAGTAAAATATTTTTTTTAAATTCTGTTACAAAATACAATTGACGTTTAGAATTTAAAAGATATTGATAAGTAACTCAATATTTTAAAGTTACGATAAAGATGACAGCAGTCCTAGGTGGTCGTAAATGTTTGAGATAAATGGGCCTGGGTATTCGATGACGAATGTTGTTTTATCGAATAACACATAACTGCTTTAAATCTACCCACTATAGAGCCGGTACTATCATTAACAGTATATATAACTACAAATTATCTTATTCAGAGTGGACAAAAGGAGAACTAAAGTATAATATAAGAATACCAGTCTAACGGCAACCAAATGGTGACGTCCTTTTAACCTTACAGATAAGTCATTTGAGCTCGGCTCCGGTAATATGTCTAAGTATATAACACATGAAGCATTCGTTAAAAGTTGCTTATGATCCTGACCTTTTTGGACGTGTAGATACTATCGAGTTATTGTTAAGCAAAGAAAGTGACATTGTAGTTTGCGGAAGCAGGTGTTCGTTACTGTTGGCGAATGAACCGATAGGCAATCGACGCAGCTTGAACGTACAAAACGAACAAGAGACAAATGATCATTATGACTATTCCTTTATACATTTAAATGATGCAATTTATTAGGATAGGATATTTAAGTATATTATATGTGTAGATCAATCGTGGCGGTCGTGGCTACGTTACATCGTCTGTATTAGTTGAAATTACCGCTTAACACGCTAACTGTGCATGTAATACATATTGTTTGCATTGTGGTTACAAAAATGCGTATATGGTCAGATGTTCTTATTTAGTTTTGTCTCGTTTTTTGTGCTTTATCTTCTTTAAAAGTGATTTTATATCGGTTTAATATTAGTTACCTTGATCAGTACATATTTTTCTTCTAAGTTGAATTTAACTAATTATTACTTAGTGTTCGTAAATCTTCTCATCATATTTTTACATGATGAGCAGATTTATGAAAGAAGTAATATTAATTTTTATGTGGTTGGTCTGTAATTATATTCCCGTTAGCGTCTTCGAAGCGCGTAAAATTGTTGAACTCCTTTGCGGTTTATCTTTGTCGGTGTTCTCATAGAATTTTATAATATCTATCACGCACATCGATAATATCTATCACGAACATCGATGCTGAGTTTTAATGTTTCCGCAATATAGGTGATTGGACACAGCCGCAGCGGCGGCTCCTCCACACCGCTCATCTCGGTTTCTATGTTCAACTAGATATCTAAGTATATATATAAAGTATATATGACATATTATTGCGGTATTTAATACCTACAAATTTATATGCTGTGCCTTTATTAGAAGCAGTTGTTTATTGATTTGTTAAAATTGTGGGTTGAAAAAAAAAAAAAGTATATGAGTAGTATATCAGTGGTTTAGTACCCATAACACAAGCAAATATAATTGCTTAATTTGGGGCTAAATGGCGCTGTGTGCATGTGGTAGAATATTATTATTATTAATTGTATACTAAATGGTTCATAGATCTTGTTATCAGTGAATATACAATGCATATAGTACAGACATTGCTGTAAAAATAGTCCGTCATTTCTATATCCGAGTTGTGGTGAAACTAAAATGCAATAAGTATACTCAAATGGTTTATTTGCAAAATTAAGGTTGGACCCGCATATTTTAATTCTTTTAATAGCAGCGTCGACTGTGGAAACCAGTTGCCGCGTAAAACTAAGTATATAAAGAAAAGCAGATGTATCTACAGTAGACCTTAAGAACAGGTTTGTTGGCAATTAATAGAGCCCGTATACATCACGTATAAAGCTACAGGCGACGAATTTACCAGGACATGTGTACGGTTCCTAGAACAACTGACGGTCACGTGTAGAACATCTTTGGTCAGAAAAAATGCGATGAGCCCTTGACTAAACGACACTTAAGTGTCGCAACGTCGGATGTTCATTGTTGACTCTTTAAGTAAATTTCCTTGTAACATGTATTCGGGAATTCTCATGCTTCATGTGTTGAAATAACGTCAACTTATATTTTCTTTAATTTTGTATATTCAATTCTTATATTTACATAATATAATAATATGTGTTGAACAATCTTAACTTGCCCGTGATATCCGTCCACGGAAAGACCACAGATAAGCTATATGAGTCAAATAAAGAAAAGTGCTGATGCCATGTTGTTTAAGGAGGTTATGGAGATGGCTCTAGACATGGAGAAGTGGCGGGCATTGCATTAGGTTCACCGACAAGAGTCTAGCACTTAAATTATGGATGGATGGAACAATCTTATTTTGCTATAGATACGAAAGAAAAAATTATCATTATCATAGTCAATTCAGACTGCGGTACATACTTAATTAAAACTTCTCAGACATTTTAAAGGCTTTTGAACGCTGCTAAACTATCCTCATTCATCGAATTAGAAAACTTATACTACAAGTAAACGGCAACACTAGCGATTGAAATGACACTACTAATAACTATTGTACGAGCTATAATCGTTCTGAGAACAAATTTTCTGTGCCTATTCTGAATGTAATCGCTTTTTTTATGATCGCCAATCTTTAAAAAGGCAAAACTTTAAAAAGGTAGGTGCAGTACAATGGTGTAAGGACACAATAGCCACGGCCACATGGTGAAATAAGTTACTTCTTTTTTGGTAGCTCGTAAAGATGCAGATTTACTGTTCTCATATATTATGGCAACACGCGATAACGCACACGACTCTTGTTTTTGTTGTCGGTCACGTTTGTACATGATTTTGACCATGGCACAAGATTATTATTATTTTTAGATTAAGTCTTACAGTTATTAATGAGAATTATTATGTATTGACAATCATTAATTTATTTAAAGACTTATATCGAAGTGTTTACGATGTGGTAAACGTTTTAGAAAAAACCTGACCAAAGGATGGTACAAAAAGCCATAAGAGCCGTAGATGACGATTAATGTTAATTTGTATTTAAAAGACACTGAATTACTTAAACTGTTTTATTTCGAGACAATGTTGGATCTATATTGTGCATGAGGCGAATCAACAAAGTCAATCCCTTGGCCATAATGTGAACGTCAACAGCGCGTGTGTTAATTGATGCGCACGATTCATCGCTGATGTTGTGCTTAATTAAAGATATTATGTGGATATCCAAGTGTTATTTCTCAATTAGTTGTTTTACTCGCATATTATGCTATTCAATTAGCTTAAATTCATAATTAACGATGTTACGTACATAACATAAATCCCGTAAAATAATGTTTCGTTCTAATGAAATGTCAGTCTTCTCTTACTTTAAGTTATTTGCTCGTAAATAAAATTATACCTACTTAGTTTTATTTTAATTGCCTTTTTAGTAGTTTATAGTTTGCTGTATATATATATATATATTTCAACGTGTTTACAATTCTGAAAAATAAAATATAAAAGTAGTACCCAAAATGAACGATCTGCAATAGATAACAATGGAAATTATTTTGTGAAGGGTTAATAAATAATTTTCGTTAACCACCTGCAAACATGATAACTAAGAGAAATGCGTGACGCGTAATTTGTACTAATCAAGTAACTACCTTCTTAACACTAGCTTGCCGCGGCGTGGTTTTACCCGCTTCTTTGCTTACTGCTGTGATCTCAATGCCAGTAGCATGATGTAACATAGCCTAACCTTATCCTTCCTCGAAAACTGTGCAAAAATAATTTTTCCAATCCGACTGGTACTTAGTTCCGGAGATTAGCCCGTTCAAACAAACAAACAAACTCTTTTGCTTAATATAATAATGTAGATGTAGATATTATAACGTACTTTATAATATTATGTTACATTGACGTAATTGTACAGCCGTAAATTGAACGGTTATTCGTAAAATTATTCACGTGAATATAACGTGTCAGGTCACTCCTAATTATTGTTTAACATCCATAAATATTATTACTATTGCATAAAAATTTTATTAATATAGCTAACACATTACGGTAATTACACGCTTAAAGATAAAACGATGTTTTGTTTAAATGTCCAAACAATGTGGGAATTACATAATTCATTAACTTTTTCGGTAACAGGTATTGTTATTGACCGACGAAGGTCAACAAGTATAACCGTACAGTTCTCACGCGATAACCGACTTTAGAGGTGGGGATATATTTATAATAATAATAACAAGAAAGCAATTAATAAGCAAACATAAACTCCTACTAAATTAAAAATAATATAATTTTACGGGACGCGTAGCAACCCGTTGATGTCTTTTGTACTAGACTGTAACGGAAATGTCGTCATAACATGAATATTAATTTCTGTTATAATATAATTATAACTGAATATTATTTTATATTTATATATATTTATTTATTATGTGTTTATTTGTAACGTATATATATTTCACATATTATTTACTAGCCGTTGCCCAGAGTGCAGCTCCGTCCGCGTGAATGTCGGTAATACCTCTGTTTATACATTAACGATTTTTCATAATTATGAACTTTCATTCCGATAAGTCTTTGTTATTCCTCGAGGTCTAATCAGTGTTTATACCAAATTTCATCAAAATCGGTTCAGCGGTTTAGACGTGAAACCGTAACAAACAGACAGGCAGAGTTACTTTCGCATTTATAATATCAGTATGGGTTGAAGAGTTAGATAAAAGAAAGAAAAAGAATTGCAAAGTAAGATTTTGTTTTTAAATGTCACTTGTTACTTGCAAAGTGAATTTGATATGAGAGTGTTTACATTGGAAGTGCTCAGCCCTATTCGTTCCCCATCTTTAACATCGCATTTAACTGCAGGTTGGGTCGACCTTCCACGGCTAGTCATCCATGCCCTTTTACCCACAGGTGCTTAAACACCTGTAATTACATTCGTACCTTATTTTTAAGACTTTAAATTACAATGTTATCTAATGTGGGTTAACGGTATTTCGTTACCAAATTTTTTATGTATACGTAATTCATCATTGCAACTAAAAGATACAATTAAAGCATTCTATTATTAGATTTGAACATTTTCTGATTTGTTTCATGCTGCATTCCTCTATGTAAAATTAAAGAAAATAAGATTTAATCTATGTGAACTTGAATAGGTCATTTACTCTTAATCGTATCTTTAAATCATCATAGAAACAGTTGAATCTGAATAACAATAGTAATCTATTTATGATCCAAACATAGAGCAAAATTTATGCAAATACATACACGTCACGCGAGTTAATTATATTGAAATGACAGGCGAGATTGCGGTGACTAACCTAAATACAAAAAGAGTGGCGATGGCTGGCGGCCGGAAGTCGCACCATTGTCCCGCAACCATTGACACTTTCGTACCTATCATCCGGTCAATTCCCGTACCATGGTTGCTCTCGAGATTTAAAATATGTCATCATACGTCACCAAGTTTGTTTGCTCAACCATTTATCAAGACACGCCTCCAAGTGTAAAAAGGTATGTTTAATGCAAAATGGTCGATGTGTAAATTTTCCAGTATATCCCCGTTGTGTTAGATATATTAAAGCTAGCTATTTCAAGATAGTTTCATTTGTAGAAGTATGAAGATACATTTTTAAGCGTATTTTGCTATATACCTATAAGTTTTCAAACCAAAGAATTTTCAAAATAATTAAATGTGAATTAATTTGGTCCATCATTTCCCGGATTTGCAAGTCAAGTCATTTTTAATGTCCTATTCAATAATAAAATGAAAGCAATAACCATACATTTCACGTAGGTTTTCTGTAAATAATTTTTGTTACATATCGTATCATCAAATTCAAAAAGAATGATACATGAAATATTTTTTAGCACGTCTATGAGAGTAAACAATTTGCGGAAAACATGACAGTTATATGAGTGATTCACGCCCGGCAACTACCTGAGACCGTTAAACTGTTCAGTGACGGTGGCAGCCGATTATATTTATTATTATAATAATCGGTTTTACCGAGAACGTCATATTACTATGAGTATATATATGTATAGTAAATGAGAGTGTAAGGTTTTTGGTCTTCAAAAGATTCTTGCAAAAACTACCGTAAGAATCATCAAAACTTTTAATAGATTGGCATGAAAATTATTGTTCATACAAAGAATGTTAACGTTATTTTCATTTTGACAAAATCAACGACAGATTAGGATCACGCAAGACACACAAATGATCGCAGGTAGACATTTGTTAACACAGCGCAGCGGAGACGAGAACTGGATTCCTTCAAGTGCGAGTATCTTTTTTTGTGGTAAAGCAAGTGGCCGTTAAGAAGGAAATAATAAATAAAACTGCAAGCTTTGGACTAAATGTCAAAGATTTTGAATCATATAAATATGAGGTAAATGAAATTGATGTTTTGGATGCACTTAAAGAAAGTAGACTATCAGGTGAAGTTGTTATACAAATTGTAAACACTGAAACTAAGTTTGTACAAGAAGAAATATTGAATATGAAAGATTTTTAAGCTAATAGATTACTGTGCTTATGTTTGGTGAAAGGTATGACTTCTAAGTATTCAATTCATTATCTAACTTACCGGTACATTCTTTATCCTTTTTGGAGAGGAGTGGAATTGGGCCATCATCAAGTGGGTAGCCAGAGCAAAGTGGGTCGGATTTGCAAGAGAGCAATTCCTGCCCTTCCTGCAATCCCAGTTGCTGCTCATGGAGCCGCTTCTTGATCAGGAAGATTTTCGGCATCTTCGGGCGCTATTCAACACTACACTCGATCCTTCTGTTCGTTTATGTCACTCGGTCTTTTACTATTCACAGGTCAGCATTATATCACACTGCACGTTAAGTTTCCTCGCGTTGTTGATGTTTATTTTGTGCGTAGAAGGTAGCGGCACATGTGGTACCGTTGGCCGCTGCGAAAGGACTGAGACTAGTGTGCGGTGCCCGCGACACCGTTGCCCGAACAGGTCCGCCCCCGCCCGCGCCGGCGCCGCCCGCCCGGCCCCGTGCGTCCGCGCACCGAACCGAGCACATCTACACCGCCACACCGGCACCTCCGCGCAACCACCGCTCTCTGCACACAACCATATATACCAGTAAAAGTGCTATTTTGTGTAGCCTACTACTTGTTCTATCTCATTGTTCTAACAATGCTAAGGCCTTCTTTTATTTACTCTTTTAATTTTGCTTGCTATTGTGATTGATCCACTTTTTATACCGATTCTAAGAATGCCTATGTGTTTATTGTTGACTAAAGCTTGTGCATTGTTTGTGAATGTAGGTATTCCTACTACAAGAATATTCCAATTACTAATTAGTTAGGTAGATAATGTATGTAATATTTATGAGTCTAGTTCAGTTGAGTGCAAATACTTATATTGTTAATAAAAAAGATTCAAGTTTTGTGCACAATTTCATAAAATATTTAAAGAAATCTATTGACATGTTAACTGCAACCTCAGATAGGTTGCAATATCAAATCACTCAATAATATTTTGTATATTATATTATAATATCTACATATTTTTACTTTGTACAATACTATTACCAGTTTTATGTCGTAGATATCGACTGTTATATGTATAATTATATTGTTGTCGTGAAATTGAATTTTCATAACTAGTACCTATGTTATACATATTCATATATAATAAAATTTTAGCTGTAACAACTTCAGGTAAGGACCTCATAGCGTCTGTTGTCGGCTGCCTTTCAATTAACAGCCGGATTTGCAAAACAATAGAACCCGAAGGCAAAGAACAATTAGTGTAAAGAAATAGGGATTTACAAAATACATAGTTATGAAACAACGTCAATAAACTTTACTACTTTAATTGTTTGGACGGACTTTAGAAAATATATTTTAGTTATGCTCATCGTATTGGAAGTGTCGGCGTCTTTGGAATTCATATCACATGTTCATGATGCCATCCTTTAGGCGGATACTTTATTACTTTTCCTATAACAGTTATGGATGAACACAATATTTTAGGAAGTTTGTTGGACGCCGCATCCAGATTACTTATGCCGCTGTAACTTTTGTGAATGCCTTAGAACCTACTCTGTATGCACTTCCTTCCTTTTCATTTATGTGTCTGCTAGTTTCCATAGAAACGGAAATACTAGCTTACTTATAAAGAATGTATTTAACACTTTCTACGTTTTATGAAGATGTTTGCAACAAATAATTTCGAGGAAGACACACTTAACCTTAGTCCGAGGATAAGGATCTTAAGATTAATCGGTGCCAAAGAAGAGATTAAGAGGTCCAATATCTTTACAGATAATCCCGAGAAAACGGTTTAATTTTTTTGCTAACCACAGTAAAAAGAAGATGATAATTCATTTAAAGCTTAAGAAGAATAGCGAGATTACATGGTTAGATGATTTTGTTCTGGTATGAGAAACAAATTGAAGTTATTATTGGTAAATATTCATAGATTTTTTTATTTTGTAACGGGGTAAGTAATTTTTTTTGTTGTAGTAGTTAGTAGTGTAGCTTTTCGAATTGCAGTAAATTTTCGACTTAGTATCTAAAATAAATTTGTGTTACTGTTATAAATGTTAATGCTAAGGTTTAAAAATCTTACGATCGTTGAAATGGTGTATTGATATACAATTTTTTTGGTTATGAACTAAGGAAGCTTTAGGAGCATTATTGGTTAAACACAACATATAAAAAAGGTAAATACTGTACAGGTAAAAAAGAAAAAACTAGAGAAATACATTTTTTTATATTTTTCTACCAAAATAAAGCTCTGTTTCGATCTAACTTAGAAAAAAGAAATGGTTAATAGATTTCAGGTTCTAATTGTTCGACATGATATGAAGTATTGAATCATTTGGTTTGAGACCCTTAAGTTAGTTCACTGCAAAAATGGACTGAAGTTCCAGTCCTCCTAGAGTTTTTTAAAGATTTCTTAGAATTCTTCCGAGTAATAATGGTAGTAATATATATTTTCTATTGACTTAAAGATTTACGTACTCAAATATAAATGTTTCATTAAACATCATTACAAATATTAACTCAATTTTCACGCTTGAAATATCTTCGTTTTAGTGATCGTAAATCATTTTTCGAAAAAAAAAAACGAACTCGACAACACCATAAATTGCTAAGCCTTTTCCTAATACAAATAAAATAAAACTGTACTACGCTACCGAATTGGTCTCGGAGGTTTTTTAGTAAAAAATGACTGCGATTTTGCGTCGACTGCGTATATTTTTTGTCGGTCCTGGTAATAAGTGATTGTAAAATAACTGATTTATTTTTAACATGTAGTGAGTTTAGTAGTTAGATAGTTAGTTAGTTTTTTACATTAGTTTTTAAGGTGCAAGGTTCAATCTTCAGCTCTTTATTCTTTTCTTTTCTTATGGCTAATTTGGAGGATACTGGACAGTATCATTGTTTGAAAGAAAAATCCTAACATATTAGACGTCTGGTAGCTGGATTTAGATATCTGATAGCGATTGATTAGCTGTATTTATTTTGTCGTAATTGTTTCGTTTGAATTATTGGTAGTATTGGTCGTAGATCTGCAGCTGTAGTGAGTTGTTGATTTTAAAAGCTAACTAAATAAAGTTTCTTGTCTGGATTGAGTCCTGAGGATTGTGTTACGCGCATTTGTAGGCTTACAATGTAGGTAGTTAACAATAAACTCCTATTTTCAATCGCATCTATAGGCAAGCATTGGGCTTGATCGCAGCGATTGTTCTGCGCCTGAATTCTATTTCATAGATTAAAAAAAAAAAAAACATACGTGTTAATATTTCGTTAGCAATAAAGTTATGATTCTAGTTAAATCAATATTTCGTACAATTTTACAAGCTCCATTGTCCGCCTACCCAGTCCAATGTTAATAATAGGGTCGCGTCGCCGCAAAATGTCACACATATCTACATTCTCTTTTCTTCGCAAGTAGTCACGCAGTTCATCTATCTGTTCTGTGGTCTTCACCTCCCTTTTTATTTATCTACTTTCAGAATAAAAAGAAAGAAGAAAAGTAACTATCAGCCATTGTCAATAAATAAAAATAGGTCATTTAAATTTGTTCAATCGTTACTTATATCGTCTTGGGCGAACTAATGAGTGCACGTGTTTGGTCATCTTACGCAGCATCGTCATACGAGCTCTCTACTATCTACGGAGATCAATCCATCGATGTGATAAGTGAAATGTATGGATATGCGGCGTCGCTTATTTTATTTTTAGAAGAACTGAATCAAGTCGAAGTTGATGCGCTTCTTTACAAATGAAACGATTTAATAATTGCTGCATATTTCTTTAGCTAGAATATATTATATACATTATACATATCGAATTAAACTGCAATAGTAAACAAATTCTAAAAGAATCATGACTAGCGCTCATATACATTTATGATCTTAACTGTATCCGGACGCTGCTAGTATGAAAATATTCGCATATCGTAGGCAGCTCCTGGGTGGTCCGCTGATGTATCAATTTCCAGTGATCTATCTATGGCGATGAGGAATAGGCGAAGGAAAGTTTCAATAACTTAACAATTGAAATTCTCCTCCAGGCGGAGAAGTACGTAATATAACCGTTGCGCATCCCTGGCTGCAGTGAAATGCTTAAAGTTATATAATATCATCGTATCGGCCCATTATTATCTCTCTGCAGGGAACGGCCTCTTCTCATTCAGAGAAGGTAAAATCATTGATCGCATAATAAAATAATAATATACAAACATACAAACAACGGAGTCCCAGAGCAGAAAAGCGATCTAAGTTAGAATTGTTAGGTGTTCACTCGATCAATACCCTAAAAATCCTACCGCAGAATAGGCTATATAAATTAATTATTTATTTTATATTATTTTACCTTAGATTTGTTGGTGTAACTATATTATATTCAACATAAAACATGTTTGTTTTGTTTCCATACTAAATTTATCCTAAAACTGGTCGAAAACTAGTGCATAAAAAAGTTATTAGTCGGTATGTTATTATTTTATTTAGCCTTAATACACACCATAAGGCTTTATGCGCATATATTGGAATGCGTACCTTCAAAAAATACCTTATAGTAATACTATTTCGTAAAATAACAAACTGTTTTAGTAACAATAGGTAGTATGGATTACAATAGCATTGTCTAAAATCTACTAATCCGTAAGGATCAATTGTATTATAATAGGTGTTGGATATTTGCTTTCTTGGAAAAGCGCATTTTAAATATATTAGTACGTTTAAAGTAATACAACATTTCTTTATAAGTGCGATTGAAACGATGCATTTTGCATCGTTTTCATAGTTCGTTGTAGATGTGTGTTATGTCGACGGGCCGGACGATGCGTGTGCTCGATTGCGCAATGATTGGTTGCACAGCTTGCTTGCCGGTTCCACGTCGGTAACCGCTTCAAGTTCTCGGCAACAACGACTATAACCTCTTTCGAAGAAACATCCAAGTGCATGTTGACTTTCGTTGATTTTGCTGGAAATATTGAAAAATATTACCTTTTTACTATTTATGTTGCTGTATCTAGTGCGTACAACTCGTTGTCTCTGAAGTTTTAAGCAAATGTGTATCACGCTGAAACGTCAGCTAATTACGTTTTATGTAATAGGAAAAGATTTAGTTGTTCGAAATTTATTAAAGGCGTAAGTAACTACATCGATGCAAAGAGCCAAAGTGAGTCAATAGCATTTATTGATGCTCTGGATTGAACTGTGGTGTTATATGAACGCTCTGACATGTCCTACCTCAAACAAGCTTTAAAGAGAGCACCATCTTCACGGCTAGAAGTTGGCCTCGTGGCATTATAGAAGACGATGAATGACATTTATCTACCACTTATTAGCAGATGAGGAGTTGACTCGTTCGTTACCGTAGACAATAAGCTCAGTTTAGCGTTGAACAATCTCAAGGTAATGATGATAACAATTTTATTATGGACAAGATTTTTGTCACATACGGTTACATTGTCAGATGTTATGCTCCTGTTGCATTGAGCTCGCAGTTTTTCGTTGTTTTAGGAAAAAATATATGTAGGGACTCCTCGATTCTATGCAAGGCTTCGTAAGCGTTTCCGATCATCGCCGAAGCAATATTCAAAATTTTAATATTTAAGTATATTATTTTTATACTGTGAATTCCTTAGTAAAATATTGCATTGGTTTCTAAAGAATAGTGGTAGAAAAGATGTCAAAAACTATCCTGTTTTTGAATTCTAATCTAAAATGGATTTAGATAAAATACTTTTACATTATTTATGAGAGGCTTATGCGAACATTTGGAAATTCTTTCTTAATATTGGGTTAGTCTTTTATTGCAGAGTGAACTATAATAACGGTTTCTATATAGTATGCCGTTAAATGAAATTATCTTGTAATGTTTAATGTTGTTGTCCTAGACTGTTTTGTTATCAAGTAAAAGAGCGTGAAGGTGGTGGCGATACAATTACAATATCAGATTTATTTGACTTGAACGCGCTAATCTCAGAAACTACCAGTCGGATTTGAAAATTTCTTTTTGCGTATGATAGCCCAGTTTTCGAAAAAGGTTATAAATTATGCAACATCAAGCTACTAGCTACGGGAGCAGTAAGCAAAGACGCGAGTAAAACCGCGCCGCGGAGCGGTACTAAAGCTCTACTAGCTTTATTAGCTTTCCGCGGCGCGGTTATCATAAAATGAAATGTATTTTTAACCGACTTCAAAAAAAGGAAGAGGTTTCTCAATTCGACTGTATATATATATTTTTTTTATGTGTGTTCGCGGATAACTTCGTCGTTTATGAACCGATTTCAAAATTTTTTTTTGTTGGTAATGAAATATCCCAATGTTGGTACCATGATAAGGAAACCAGGATCTGATGATGAAATCCCAGAGAAATCGTGGGGAACTTTCAAAAATCGTATTGGCGACTAGTGTATTTGTTATTTTTTTCATTAAACATTTTAAGGCACTACTATTTAGTGAAGGTTTGGAGTCGATCTGATGATGGACAGTCGAGGGAACTCGACAACGATTTACAGCAATAACTTGATGATCAGACTTAATCCATTTCTAATGATAAGAACTTTGCACCCATAAGGGTTATAAGTGCCATTACAGGTGACCATAGACAGTCGAGGGAATTCCTCAACAGCAGTCATGTCGGGCGGCAGATCAGAAATGATTAAATACTTATTTAATCATTTCTGATTAACTAAAACAAAATACGAATCACTTTTTGCTAAATTAATTAATTTTTACTTTATGGTCTCCTTCCTGATTGAAGTCGGTTTTCTTTTTGTTATAAAATATTTTATTATGAATGTTATTCAATCTTTATATGATTTATCTACAATCGTTTTAATGACATCTTTTCTATTTTTATTTTTAATAATGTTAGTTAGAAATAGAAAAAACATATTCATTAGGATAATTGTATCGTGCAACGGAAATCAGTTTCCTTTATACAAACGTTGAACAGCCAAAACACTTATTTTTCTAGTTCCGATCTAGAAAAAAAAATATTATTCTGTTACTCTATTGTGTGTGTGTGTAGCTAAAGATTTTTTTTTTGTTTTATAGGCAAAGGAAACATACATAAAAGAATAGCATAATTATACATGAAACAATAAAAGCTATATATGGATCTAATATTATTATTTTTTTTGGCTTTCTAGGTTTGAATAATATCAACAAAGAAGGTGCTTCAAAAAAGTGATTATCACCAAAATGTGAAGAGATAATAGTCTCGTTAAAGGTCACATTACACATTAAATCTATTATACACTAAGAAAGTGAATAAAGTCACTGTACTGGCAATTCAAGAGTCAAAATCCCTCTATGTCCAGAACTGCAATATATCAAGGAGTTCCTGCGACTACTCGCTAGTAAGAATGTAACACTAGTCGCTTGATCGATTTGAATTCCTTGCGTTTATTTACAGCAAAGTTATGTAATGTTATTCGGCTTACTATAGAGTAGTGGTATCTTAGTTGGATCGTTTCATTTTAAAGGCGCCTCGTAGTAGCCTCTATTTTTCTTTTAAAATTGCTTTGCTTTGTTTATCGGACATTGATGTACAGTATCTTGATCATCGCTGTTTGGTACGTTATAGTAAGAGTGGGTAAGAAGATAAGGCAAATGTCCAAGTAAATAACGTCCAATAACACCACGGCTGTCCTCCATCAAGTGTGTCGTGCGAATAGATCGCGTTGCAACGGTACCGCTACCATGTATTCTCGATGATTGCCCCCGAGCACGCGCGTACCATCACAGAGAATAAATTGCAATAGTATTAATGTTTAGAACCGGTCCACTGATTACCACTCATGTGAACACTCATATTATTCAATTGGTCGCACGAGCTAGCCGTTTTATTAAAAGCGTTGCGTTTCATTTGATATTGCCTTGATTTGATTTATTATATTTACTACTTTAAGTTGATATAAGCAGCAGCTATATAAGACGCAGGCAATCCTTCCACTTGTTACTTAAAAATATGAGCAGAGCTCTTTAAATGGATACGCTGACAAAAAATATATCTATTAGGCTGAAAGGCCAGCGTATTGGCTGTCAAAGATATCATATATACATATTATAAAATGACCTTGTCTTGACTGACTGACACACAACGCACAGCCTAAACCGCTGGTAGTAGCGACTTGAAATTTGGAGGGTGTGTTTATCTTAATGTCTAAAAGTTTACTAACTAATAAGTAGTATTTTTAAAATTCAACCCTTAAGTATGTGAAAAGGGTGAAAAACGATTGTACAAAACTTCTTTGTTTTTAATTTATAGTTTTCAAAATTTGTTTTGGGATACAATTATCAAAGTAAAAAATACTCTTATCAATATTTTTGACAGGGGTTGAGGGTGAAATTAGGGATGAAAGTTGTATGGCCACATCGTTGTTTTTATAGCCACGTCGTGCAAATTTGTGTTGGATACTGAAAAATGCTGTTTTTAATTTTTTCATGTAGGTGGGTTTTGGGAAGGGGGGAGAGGGCAATATTAAATAACAAAGGTTTTCGAAATTATGGTTGAAAAAGTTATATTTCATGCTTTAACCAAAATGAAAATGCAGATTTAATTATTTTTGATAGGAGTGGGTTATAATGATGATAAAACATTGTGTCAAACTTTTTTCTTTATTATACCTAGTGAAAATTTGCTTTGGGCACTGAATATTTTTGGACGTGGATATCTTTAAGTAGGTAAAATGGAGGGTTGTATGAGTATGGGAGTATCGAAATAGTATGGAAAATATGGATTTTTAACAGCGTAAAATACTGACACATACACAAACACACATCAATGTACCTATCACGATCAGGTTCTGCATAATTGTTTCTCGCATGGACATTTCCATGTTGCTTACTCTTGAGTAGTAGTATTTTAGCTGACAGGATAGAAAAACAAAAAATATCCTTTACAATGAAGTGCTTTGAACAGATATGCCCTGGCCATAAATAACGTCTCTTAAATAAATATGTAAATAACATAAAATGTTTGCGGGAAAAACAATATTCACGCAAGCGAAACCGTGGGCTAAAGATAGTATTTATATAATGTTATATAACGTTTTCATCTATAAATATCTATATTTTATAAGTTCTAAACTAAAGGCTTTTCAATTTTATTAGGGAAACATACAATAATTGTTAATTTCGATCACGCATTATATATATTATATAATGAGTTATCAACTTATCATCTATTGTTAAATATTTGAAGTAGCTACTTACTGGTGTTACTTGTATAAACATATTAATGTTAATCCTAAGACTGTGATATCGACAGTGCAAGTTTCAGATTGTTGCTATCGTATTTATTTCTAACTGTAATTAATGAATCCAGATTGAGTTATTGACATATCGTAGTTAACAGTAGTATTAGAGAGTTTTATAGCAGTTTTATTCAGTAAATAACTAGTAGAGCTACATTAAATAGAATACATGTTTCAATTCAATTCAAAATTATTAAATACAATTTATATAAAAATATTAATAAAAATAAGTACTGGGTACTCATTGGTTATGTTTGACATACTTTTGAAAAGACACCAATAAAAAAAAATAAGTAATTACTTTTATTTTACCATCAATAAATGCTTGATAAATAAAAACTAAAATGATAATTACAAAAGTAGCAATTTATTTGACTGACGTTGTTTCTGTCAATCTTTTTAATTTTTGCTATGTCATTTTCGTAATTATTTGACTGTTCGAGCATGATACTGTATGACAAATGCAAAATCGTTAAATGCATGCAAAATTTCATTCCCATCCCCTAACCCCATCCCAGCCGTCATAGTAGAGGCCACCATACCAGTAGTTTAAGACGATGGTATGGTGGCCACAACTTCTGGATTCCACTGACTGCTTACCATCAGGCGGGGTGGAGTCACTTTGGTAGGCTAATATAAAAAAAAGCCTACCCATTATGATAAAGCGTTCGATATACAAGTCTAGTTGCATTGCAATTTTGTACTAATGCATGGAACTTGCGACATAGAACTATTTTGATATTCAGAATACAGTTTGAATTATACATTTTATGAAACATGTTGTATGACTAATTGATGTTTAAGAACATAGAACCCATATTTGCGTAACTTCCCTTCGATTTGCGTTAATACAGAAGTAGAATATATCTAAAATACATGTCCTGGCCTGAAACATCCTGGCCAAAATAATGGACGGTACTTAGTTTCGCCCATTTTTAACATTGTTGTATATGCATACATTCTTTTGACGTCTAATACCTGTATCGAAATGAAAATTGTATTGTTGTTTCCATAAAGATACTGTGTTGTAATATTTCTAATCGGTGTACAGGTTCTACGTACCATAAGTTCCATTAAAAGTTCAATTGTGAGAACTCTTCGTTACGTGAATTAAACGTCAGAAAATTCTCAAGCCTCGTTCACGTGTAGCTAACTACCTTCCTACGTATACCGGTTGTCAAAAGGCTGCGGCGTGCACGGGCGAGGCCGGCGGTGGAGGCGGGCGCGCGGGGCGGGCGCCGGGTACAGCGACCGCAATAGCGCTGGTTGCCGCAGCGCAGCCACCATTGCCAAGATCACGGACCGCGCATGCGCGGCGAATGTCAGCCACGTCACGATCAAGCTTCGTGTTATCGCGATTGGAACATTCGAATTTAGAGTTCGGAATGCAATCACGATTCGTCTATCAAAATTTCTTTGTGGCCGTACCTAATCCCTGTTATTTAACTTATTCAGCTATTCATGAGCATTTTCAATGCATCCATCACTGAAAACGCAATATTTAAATTATGTAACATGTAAATGCAAGTATATTTTGTTATGCTGTTAAGTAAATATTCATTACTTGAGTTTATCAGAAAAAGTACTTACAACAAAAGATTTAAATTTTGCTCGTAGACATCAGACACTACATAGTTATGGAATGCGGGTTATTTCATTTAATCATTCGTGTTTCGAGCACCAATCGCACACCACATACAATTTCCGTTCCCCAAACGAGTAACCATTATGCAACCGGCTCTTATAGGCATGCGCGTTTTTTGCTAGACATCCCCACGGTAAATAGTGTACCAAGACTCCTGACGAGCTTTGGTTCGCATCATCGCCTTATATGTATAATAGCCCTTGCCCTATCTTTATATGGGCCGAGCCGTAGCCTCCCGCAATCCTCATTCAGTTCACGTAAGGTAGCGGCCCTAAGGACCGGGTTTTTGTAACAGCGCAACAGGTAGAAAGGAAAGGATTGCGAGTGCAGAGCGAGACCACATGACATCATCTTCGTGTCTGTCTCACTCGGCGCGGCTGCGCAGGAATGCCGGACGATTTGTGCTTGCGCATAATACAGACGGTTCGTGCGACCAGTGTGGGTAGTTATGTATATCTACAGCTTAACCAACACACACTGCCCTAATGCGTACGGGTCATGTAGCGGGATTTACAGAGTTTAGTTAGTGAAATTTATATTGAAAGGGAGTCTGATGATTTTCGATCATTATGGCCTTTTTGACTTTGTTTGTTTCTTTATATGGGTCGGTATTATATTTGTCAATTAGAATTTTTATAATTTTAGTTTTGTTTGTGGATTTTATAATACATTTATTGTAGAAAGTATAACCATGTAATTAAATACGTTACATTTGGTAAATTAGAATACCAGTAGCAGAGTTAGGTACCTGCTATCTTCAATGTTATATTTTGTCAACATGCATAATTACTTAAAATCATGTAAATGCTAAGTGAATGTTAGAAAAGTGAATTTTTATTTAGATGTTAAAGCCCAAAGAGATGTCATGTCTCCTTCATTAAATCAACATAAGAACCGGTACTTGTTGAATAATGTAAACACAATTTAAAACTTATTTTTGAGGCGATAATTGAAGAGATTTTTGCTGAATCTATTTGCATTGTGACTAAACATGCTAAGTCGTTTGGAGGTTAAAAGCTATGTAAAAAATTGGTAATTATCATGCATATAAACCAGTCGCTGTGCTGAGTAAGTGGTCTATGGCCCTCTCGCTTCATTGATCTTGCCCCTAATTGGCATAGTATATCATTAGGCCCCTTATATTTCAGATATGCCAACTCGCCCCGATTATCGTTAGCGTAAAAGTATGGCTAGAAAACTTTTCAAAAGTACGGTAGAGGCTATTTATTTTATATAATTTCGTTATTTTTTAATCAACTTATACTACAGTCCATTCCAAATCTAATTTCGGACAATGTAAACAATCCTCCATATTGCCATTGTCTATGGTTTCATGAATTTACTAGTGATGGGGAAAAGGATGATAAAAATAAAATTAATGTCATCAATTCATCATACATAATTAAATAATAATTTCTCATTCTTTTTTTCTAACATTTTTAAATAATATTACGTTTACTAATACTCTATTTGCGTAATCGATTAATTTTATTTGATTTGTTATTTTTATTACTCCAAATACTTGTATTTATGTTAAATATGGTATTGTATTTTATTGTAACCGTTGACTTATAAACTATAAGATAATAAGACAAACAATTTACCTAATGTATAAATAAATGTAATTTAAATTAAGCATTGACCTCTAATTACAACTATTTGACCACGAACTGAAATGGAATACTGGGATACTTTTGAATATTTTCCCGCCTGATAAAAAATTGTGAAATATTGATTATATGGAATTTGTATGTATGTTACGATTTTATTATACTATATTACAATAAAACAAATGAACTCAGACTTGCGAGGGCAAATGACAAAATATTATGTACATATATTGTATTGGTTAAACTTATTTCTTCTGATAAATTACAACATTGGTTTTCAAAGACAATATAGAGTACAGAAAAAATTAAACTGTCAATCATTTTGACGTCTTAATTCGACCGCAAAAAGTAATTCGTAATTTTATTATATAAACTAGATTTGATTATTAATCATTAGTAGAAATAGTTGCAAAATGAAGTATATAGTGAACAGAATGTGTATAAACCCATGTGTCATCGTTTATGGAGTTTTTGATAGAAAAATATTGAAAAACTGTTTGTTTACATTGTCCGAAAATGGATTTGGTCGATACTGTAGATAGAACTGTAATAGATAATACTACACATATAAGTTATACCTACTTGATACTACATAACGTTATTA
This sequence comes from Parascotia fuliginaria, assembly GCA_963082885.1. Taxonomy (NCBI): domain Eukaryota; kingdom Metazoa; phylum Arthropoda; class Insecta; order Lepidoptera; family Erebidae; genus Parascotia; species Parascotia fuliginaria. The sequence goes on from OY720175.1 coordinate 7,849,342, forward strand.
AATTACAAAACAACAAAATACAATCAGAATGTTAAAAAGAAATTATTTAATTCTTCTGCAAATAGATACCTATTATTTTTTTATTAATAGAAATAAATATTGTATGTTTAAATAATTCGCACAATGTTTCTTTAATTTTATTGTTATACGCCTTGGACCCAATCCTATTCTGATTGATATGCATAATTATTATAGTTTCTTATTGTTTGACATTATGTTTTTAAAACCAGTGAGTTTTAATACATGTGAAGCATTTTAACCGACTTCTAAAAGAAGGAGGAGGTTTCTCAATTCGACCGATTACTTGACACCAACTTCAAAATTATTAAATACTTATTTAATCATTTCTGATTAACTAAATCAAAATACGAATTACTTTGTGCTAAGTAAAATTTATTTTTTACTTTTTAGTTTCCTTCCTCTTTGAAGTCGGTTTTCTTTTTGTTAAAAAATATGTTATTAGAAATATTACTTTTAAATTATAATAACTAAACTTTACAAATAAATTTTGCTTTGAAAAATACTGTGTCGTTATAATCGAGATTTAATTACTTTTGAAAATGTAGCAAATTAAGGACCCCTTAAAACACAATGATGTAAAACATTCGTTGTTAGGTTCTTATACAATACTTATTTTAATACTAACACTAATTACATTAATAAAATCAATCCCACACCCATTAAACAGGTCTAATTAGCGTTGTTATAAATGAGCATTACACAAAATCATGTCTTTAATTAAACAGTACATAATTCTTTGGATGATGTCGGTCGTTCTTGGGTAAATATGTTACCGCTGAGTCTCTGGTCACATAAAAAGTTTCCTCCGAGATCCGGTCATGCTGGTCCGTAAGATCGATGACCTCTGCTCGCTGTTTGACTTATGGAAATTACTTTTCTTGCCTCACCTGACAGATAGACTTTGATGCCTTATCAATAAATTGTTAGAGAGACGTGCTTGTGGGAACTCATTTCCTCCGTCATCATAACTTCACACGCATTACAAAAACTTTAACATTCAATTTGTAAAACTGCTATATTCATGTTATTTTGTATACATTTTCATTACGGAAATTGTAAAAAATCATTTAGCTTCATCTATTTAATATTTATAGCCTGTATTTTATAATTACATGATATTATATACTAAATCCGTGAGAACTTGCTTTTGTTGAAAACAGTTTGTGTGCATATCTATGTAAGTAATTTGGTATTTTGCATGTTAGTATTTTCTTCAATCTGTCTGCGCGCCGCGCCGTTCGCTTACATCAGTGTCGATAACGTTATGAAGTTTACACGACCGGTTACAAGTAGTCCCACTCCTCTATATTCTTCATTACAGAAATGTTTATATCATATTTTGGTAGTTCCTTAACTATTATCTCATTACTTTAGGAAGCGTTTATATTTTGTGAAACATAAAAGTACATAATTAAGATTCCAAGACGACTGCATTCATTAAACATTTATCCTGTTGGATTATCTTTTATATAAAGGTTTATCTAGGATGATGTTATAAAAAAAATGTTTAATGAATTACGGGCGTAGTTACATTGTTGCAATAAAAAAATGGAATGGTTAATTTTAAACCATTTTTGGAATCTTATGGTGCAAAATGTACAATTTTGATAACGTGGTATTATAAGAAATAAAATAAGGCGCATAAGCCGGCAAACACGTCATTACGAAGCAGCACCTAACCTATTACAAAGCAAGCGATGTTGCAATTCAAGAGTTGAGGCTGCTTTAGCGGTCGCGCTTGGCGGTGCAGCACGATCTGCGTTCCGCTTTACGCCAGCGCACACTCCCCTTTTCCCCTTACTTACTGCCCCCTGCGACCGCGTCCCTGACCAAGACACAGACCCCACGGAGGCGAAATGTTACGAAATTGAACATCGGCCAAACGAGTTTTGTGTCTGTAGTGTAGGGCCCGTGGGATGTCGTAAGTGTTCAATGGATTGGGGACGATAGTCTAGTTTGTTGTGTTGATCACTTTATGAACCAGGTGTCTTATTTTATGTTTCCATTAAATTAAAGGTGATTGATTAATTAATAATAATATAATTAATTAGTAATTGAAGGCTTATCTTATAAATGGATGCACTGTTTTGAGTATACTTTAAGAGTCTTTATTTATATTTAATGTCATCTATTTTTTTATTTATGAATGAAGTTTGATATAAAATACATGACATGTGTGTGATAGGTACGTATAAGATTAAATAGTAATTTCAAAATGCATAGTCGTAGCTTGAAGTTAGTAAACATTAGGTATTTAGAAGTTATGATTTACTAATTGTACCTACTGTCAGTATTATGCTATGATGCGCCTCATAATCTTTTCTTAATACCGTCATTACGGGCACAGAACAAGTACTAAAGCATAGAAGGAGTGTTAATCACCCTCATATAGTTGTCCTATTTTTCCAAATAAGCCGGATACATTGAAAAGAAAGAGATAAATAATTTTGCTAAGGACGGCTGGTGTACACTGTAGAAACGTCAATTTGGTTACCTTTGGTTACCTTTGGATGCCGAATTAAAAAGCGAACTAATGTCAAATGTTCCAACTTGTCAAGGCCATAAGACAATTTTGTCGGATTATACCGCCGCTCGTAATTTTCATTGTTGTTTATCTGTTTTGTGAAATAATATATGTTATTTAATAATTACATAATGCTATTGTGAAGTAATATTAAGCCCATTGGATATGCAATGTCCTGCGTTATTTCAGGTTGTAAATTACATTCTTTTCGCAAAGAAAATCAAGTTTAAATCGTCAACTTCCATCGGTGAGTAGATAACAAACCAATAATATATACTAAAAACCTATACATAAGTGCAAAATACCTAATTGATTTATACTTTATTATACTGTAATCATATTATAATCGTCTGTTTGCCATTCGATTCAGTAATTATTAAGTATTTTACATTTTTACCAATTTGTGTAGTCATGTTCAATAGTGTCGTGACTTGTGCTGCATATTTTATCGATGACAAAAATATTACTATATTTTGTAGTTAACGATTTTGTGGTAACTATCTTTGTACCTTTCATAGTATTTCATACATTGTGTTCTTTTGCAGGTTTCCGAAAGATCAGACCGGAAGATCCATGAAGCAAATTAAGAGAGAATTATGTTATATATTATATTGTTACACGTTTAACGTTCCAGCGGTGAGGACGAATCTACTCAAATTTGCTCCATTGTCACGTGCCATACGACTTATTAATATTATTTCTATAGAAATTGATATTTTTTAATGTACCCTGTCAAAATTCAAAGAGAGTACTGGTCTGCATCATCAATCAAGCACGTTACTGCAGAACTCGGTGTCCATACCGTCTGGCCCCGAACCCACGCGCGTGAGTACGTGTTTCTCTGCATGTAAGCGTGTGATCAGTAACACAGCGCTTAAATGCGTTTTCAGTGTGTTGCACCACGCATGATTTCTATACAAAGAGAGATACTTACAATTACAAACAATACAAGAACACGCACGCTCGCACTACGCTCCTTGATGCGAGGCAGTGTGTGGATCGATCATATATATTTCAATTTTCAATTTATTTAATTTATTCATATACAGTTTACATTGTGTTTGAACTTACAGCATGAAACATGAATATAAACTTCAAAATTATTTCACATTGAAAGTGCTCCTGGCGCCGCTGCCGGCCTATGCCATTCCGGTGAGGTGTAAAACGGCCGTTTGTTTCTTGTAGTTCGTTTACGAGAGCTTTTATGCAACCAGACCTCATTTGATATTAGCATGTCTGTTAATTTACCATAGCCCATAGACAAATTTCATCTATCGATATCGATAAACTGTCAGAAGGTATCGTAGCACTATTAAACTTCTATTTGTCTCTGAGTGTGTACGCTTTATTCTCCTAATAGTACTTCTATGCTTAGTACTTGTTCTGTGATTACGGGTGTGCAATTTATCTTCTACACTCATTAAGTGGATGTAGTAACTCGGATGAGCGCGGGCAACGTTTATTATTTATGTAAGGTATCTTATATCTACTTGTATGTGTGCTGGCGGAAATTATGGCTTTAATAATAGGTTATGCGGCAGGTATGTGCATACATAATGCCGTAAATACTTCTATTAGGCATTGAACCACATCGATGTCTACCATGCCTGAGTAGGGTTGAAGATGGAGATGCGTGCGTGCATATGCAGAATCCTTTAATCGAATTTCCATGGCAACCGCATGCGAATAAAAGAAAATAGCTTCATGATTTCTGAGCTTTACCTTTTGAATAATAATTACTCTCTTCTTCATTTCAACAGCCTGAAGACGTCAAATGCAGGACATAGCTCATTTTGCTGAGTAAGCGGGTAGGTAACTGCGGCAAGATTATTTTCCGTACGTAGGTAAGGCTGCTGACCATTACCTGTTTTTTGTGGTAATTGTCGCTCATGGACGACTCAGAGTCTCTAGCATTGCTCCTGCAATGCCAGGAACTCTGCGAAGCCGCTAACCACCGTGAAGGGAGTGGGATAGGTGAAGGGATTGAGCAAGGTAAGGAAAAAGGAAAGGGAAAAATTGGACCGCCGGCACTCTCACTAACCGAACGAAACGCAATAGTACGGATAATATTACTCTTACATTCATGCTGAAACCAGCATGGATCTACTACCGTGGTATTTCCTTAGTCACCTCTTTAGACACAGCAAAGATACAACATGGTTTCATTTTCTAAAACCAGAGACCACAAAGTCATTTTTAAAACATTTTATGTGGATAGGCGCATAGAAACCAGATTGTTATAAAGCTGGCATAGAAATTAGACTTTTTGTTCACAAAATAATTTACGATAAGCAATCTGAGCGTTTTAATCGGTCTATAATTTGAAACAATTAGAAATGCCGACCAAACAGCCTAATTTGTCAAAAATTGCAATTAACTTTCGTGTCACATGTCAGAGAGCTCCTAAATCGCTTTTGCGATCAAATAAACCACCTGCTTATTAACTTTAATGCTTTTTATTTATTGGATGATATCTATAGGTACAAATAGGTATATGAACGAAAGAGCTTATTTGTTTGTTTGTTTGAACGCCCTAGTCTCTGAAACTACCAGTCACATTTGAATAATTCTTTTTGCGTTTGATAGTCCAGTCCTTGAGGAAGGTTATAGGGTAAGTAACATCACGCTATTTTAGTAACCAGGGATTTACCTTAACACGGGTGAAATCGCGCTGCGAGAAGCTAGGAAAGTTATAATTGGTAGGTATTGAACAAGCAATACTATATTATTAAAAAACAAAAAGCCCGTCTGCCTAAAACAAAGTGAAATGAAAGAAACCTCTTTTTTTCTCGTTACATTAAAATTTTATATACCCTATGTCACTTGACACAATCAATACGAATCTGATGATACCTCATACGTTATATTCTATCAAGCCATTTAGGCTGTAGAGCGTGCCAAAGAAATAGACATACGTACTTACATACCTACATACATACGCTCAAAAAACATTACCCTCCTTGACTGCGTCAGTCGGGCAAACAGTAAAATGCCAACATTATTTATTATTTTCAATTGTTGAAACATTGAGTTTATTGGTGCCTATAAGAATTTTTAAGCGGATGTTTAAAGCTTGGCGTGAAAAAGCACGTCATAGAACTGTCATAGTCTACCACCATGTTATTTATTTACCATAATAACAATTGGGATGAAGTCCACCATTCCTGGAGTCCACTGACAAGCAGGATGGAGTGAAGTTATTTTGGTAGACAAATATAAAAAAAAACACGATACATCAGTTTTTTTGGCGAATATGCTAAACCTTTATACTTTCGTTCTCAATGTTAGCGGTAGAATATATTGCCTGTGCGGTATGAGTCCATTCGCATCAGTAATACCAGTTATGCATTAGGACTTCTATATGCTCGTAACTTCGAATATTATCAAATTTAAGGTATAAACTACCGACTTACTTACTTACATGTAACTGGGTAAAAGTCATTTTTGACGTTACTTCCCGTAATGCAAAAAAGTATTAAAACATAACGCTGTTACGGGATATATATTACAAGAACCGTACGTGAGAATTTTTCACACTAAGTCATAGCACTTATTACTAAAGCCGGTAGCAAAAGCTGTACAAGCATCATAAACCATTAGTAAACAAGCTGGTATTTTGCTCGACATTTATTAAAAATATTTCAAAGTTAGCTGTCTGGTGCACTTGACGCAAGTCTTTTATTAGGGTGATTTATTTATTTTCAGAATACGAGAAAACAGGTAGTAGCTAGGATTGTAGAGCTTTTTAGAAAAATGCCCATTTTCCCCTATTCGGGGGAAGATGGGAATAAACCCGCTTTTTGCTAAAACTTTTCGACAGTGACTAATTTGTAACACATCTATTAGAAAATAACTTCTGTGATAGACAGTGATAGTCAAATGACAGAAACAAAAAAAAAGTCGTAATCATGCGTAATAATTATTGTGCATAAATTGTTGCCATATGCCATATAAAATCTGTCCTTAAAGTTTATGCAACAAGAGAACCTGCGCTTTCTTGTTAGTTGATTGTTACTTATCATGAAGATCTTGCAGGTGTACTGAATATGATTTTGTCATGAATTTCGACAACATACGTCCGCAGATTGCTTGCACTAATTATTGACTTTATAAATGTCGACACCTGCTGCGTTAATTGTAGTATTTTATTTTAGAGGGTAAGTTAAGCCATTGAGCTTATCGAGGCGCGTTGGCAGAAATAAATTATAACATAATTTTGTTTATTTAGATTAGAATTATCAATGTACGACTTTATGTAAATCTTTAGTTTTGTTATATAAATAAATTAAGCTAACGTCGTAAAAAAAAAGTCATAATAATGTACTGTATTTGCCTAGACTAAGAACTAAATACTTCATGATCGTAAGCTGTCAGTTTTAAGTTTGAACTAAGTGTGAAACTTTATAATAGGTATATATACCATCAACCTGTCGTTTCGTATAGGCAGTTCGCTCTGGTTTTTATACACATTGTCGCGTAGATAGCCATGCATGCTACTATTCAATCCGTCATAACGATTATTATAGTAATCGTTATAATGATGAACAACGGAACAAATGAAGAACAACTCGAATTGTTCTTAGTACAAGTGAACTGAGTAGTCATAATAGAAAGGGAATGATCCTGTTCGGGTTATGTATTTGTCTGCCACTTTATTCATTATATATTGTAGTGGTGTCAGACGTAACACATGACGCAGTTCTGTGGCTTGTGCCATATGATTCACCTACCACCTTCTGATTACGTTATTCGCTTGACTGATGGCGCAAGTAATATAACCAATAAGTGGCACATTGATAGTGTGTGGTAGGGTCGTTGCTTCCAGATCATCTAATGCTCACATTCTATTAACAACAAGTAAAAAGAAATACTCAGGAACACCAGCATCATAAAATTAGCCAGTCTTCCGTGAGAAATAGTGAAATATTTATTGCAAACGCTGGGCTCAGTAATTGTGAGGTTTAATGCGAATTTGATAGTCTTCAATTACCGTGTCTATCATTAGGGACCACCGGGGAGTGACTGAGTGTCTTGTGTACTTACCTGTCGCCAGTGCTAGTGATTTAAGTACCGGAGTGCTATTACCCCCTTGGTCTTCGTCCTTTTACACCCTCATCCCTTTCTCTTTGGATAGTCGACAATGAGTTGGTCGTGTTTCCTTAGCATTATTTACGATGCCGAGAGGACACAAGCATGTCCATAGCTTGCGATTATCATTTACCATCAGATGGGCCATATCCTTATTTGTCACCGAAGTTGTATAAAAAAGTCACATCATATTGTGAGGGTTAAATGAATTCACAGGCTATCTTATCAGTCGGTAATGAGATGCGGGCAAAAAACTCGCGTAACGTTTAGTTGTTTCTCTGTTTGTAATTAACTCGTGAAATTGTGTCTGGTGTATAATAACGGTTATTCATAAACTAACAAATTAACTGATGGTTAGTTTTCCTTGTTGATAGAAGGTCATCCTGTGTGTCAGTCCTTAAATAAAATACTCTTTTTTCTTTTAATAAGAATAAAATAAATGATTGTCTTAAAGCATTATTTTCATCATATCAGCCCGTTATTATCCCACTGCAGGGAAAGGCCTCTTCTGGTACAAAGAAGAAATGAGCATTAAACGCACGCTTGCTCATGGCGGATTGGCAATTTCTGACTTTCTCAGAAGTCCAGGTTGCCTCACAATGTTTTCCTTCTCGGTCAGTCAGAAATGTCCAGATAAACTTAGAAAGGACATATGATTGTAAGAATCACATTGGGTACTTGCCCGGATTCGAACTCCGGCCTCGTGCTTACGAAGCGGATGCATTCACCACTGGGCCATCACGACTTTTAAAGCAATTACTAGCCACAAAAGGTGCAGAAAGAAGGCATACTAAGAACTATTAAAAAAACAGATTGTCACATTGTTTCAGCAGGTTGTTACTCTGTCGTTTAATATTATTCTAATGTTACTTTTATTTCTAAGCTGGCGACAGAAGGATAGGACTCTAGTAGTTGCGGACCATTGTGAAGCGTTGGCCGTAACATTTCAGGAGCGTCTTTTGCATGAATTAATTGCCATCCAGTAAAATAAAAAAATATCAACAACATAGGAGACAAAATTATCCCAATTGCCCATACAGTGCTTCTCCTAGAAGCTCTGAAACCAGTAAGTAACGTTACTTTCCAGAATATAGCCAATTTATTTATAGCCTCTGAACTAGGGCTAAGGCTTATACAACCGTGAGTAAACAGTCGGCGAACAGGATTCCCTAAGCCGTCAGCTACTAATGGAGTGTTATAGTTATGACTACAAACGGCAGGATAGCGGGAATTATGACTAGCGGCCGTCTTATTATTAAACGAAAAACCTACTATTGCTTTACAAAACATAAATTTAGTTTCGAAAAATATATTCCTAAAATAAAACATTTTTTACAAATAGATTGAAATTTGTTAGTTTAAATATCTGTCGCGAAGATTGAACTGAGTCACACATACTACTGGGTGGCGCAAAAGTACTGGCTCTAAAGAAAATACTTTTTTTTTTTATATATGACATTTTCTGTCATTCTGTTGTTGAAAATTGTGTAGAGAACAAATGTAAAATACACTGAAAATAAACATGGACCGTTTTACTCCCCAAGAACGTGGAATAATTGTGTCAATGTTCTTACGGAATAATTCATCAGTGATAAGAACACAACGTGAATTTCGTCGACGATTTCCCCACCGTCCGGCACCGATTGGTCGCACAATTCGACGCTTTGCCACACGCCTTGAAGCAACTGGCTCAACATTGGATAGACCTAAGTCTGGGAGACCAAGAACAGGCCGTTCAGCTGAAAATATCGATGCTGTGCGCGAAGATGTGGAAGAGTGTCCAGAAACATCAACGAGGCGACGTGCCACGCAATTGGGCATTTCCAGACGGACCCTGCAGCGTATTTTGGTGAAAGACTTAAAGATGTTCCCGTATAAAACTCAAATGACTCATCAGCTGCTGCCTGCTGACCACCGAGCTCGTCTAGATTACTGCCAGCGCGTCATAAACCTCAACCTTGAAGAGGATGATTTTCCTTCAAAATTGGTTATGAGTGACGAAGCGCATTTCCATCTCTCAGGGCATGTCAATAAGCAGAATACTCGGTTCTGGGGCACTGATAATCCGCGCATTATTCAAGAAACACCTCTACACCCAATAAAAGTTACTGTATGGTGTGGCATCTGTGTTGACAGAGTGATCGGACCCTATTTTTTCGAAGACGCTGGAGGCAATGCGATTACTGTCACTGGAGAACGCTACAGAACCATGTTACGTGAGTTTTTGATACCCAGTTTGGACGAATTGGGGCTGGAGCACATCTGGTTTCAACAAGACGGCGCTACGGCACACACAGCGCGCGACACTATGGACTTAGTGAGGGACGCTTTTCCAGGCCGAGTTATCTCTCGTTTTGGCGATTTGCCTTGGCCTGCAAGATCACCCGATCTGACCAGTCCAGACTTCTTTCTTTGGGGTTTTTTGAAATCTCGGGTGTATGTGAACAAGCCACAGACTCTCGCAGCTCTAAAAGAAAACATTCGTCAAGAAATAACGAACATATCGCAGGAAGTGTTACGGCAAGTTATGCAAAATGTCATAAATAGGGCTCAAATGTGTATCAACTCTGGAGGTCACCATTTAAAAGACATCATCTTTAAATCCTAATGGTACGAAATTTAATGGCACAAATATACATTTAAAAAAATCTAAATCTAGTTTTCTAATTTAGAAAAAATGTTATAGCTGAACCAAATAGGGTCTTTACTTTTGCGCCACCCGTTATAAGTAAACGTCAATTGTGAGGAGTACGCGAGTTCGAAACAGTTGACTATAACAAAGAGTAGCATGCATATTCATGTTTCGCGCCCCCTTTACAACGTCCCGGCTGAATTGCGCTCGCCGACTCTGACACGGTTACCTGCCGACTCATTCGAGATGCTTTGACACTGTACCTAAATAAATCCTTTGTCATCTCCTTACACCATATGCTTGGAAGGGAAATCATGATGCAAATCGCCACCTAACCTAAACTAATTACAGACAATTTGCGAAATATAACATTTGTAAAAAACGTAAGTTAAATTATATCTACTCTCAATACACGTTTTATTGGTACCTATTACAAAAAATACTCTGAAATTTAGCCGCTAGACACGCGCTGACAGTTGAAGATTAACGAAAAACCAAATTACCAATTTAAATAAGCCACAATACTTTCCATGTTGCCATTTTTAATCTCTTCTATAGGATGATATGTTTATTGCCTAGTCAAATTGTTCTATTGTAACCAGAAACTTGATTTATATGTATCAGATTTGGTAAAATAAGTAACATGCAGTTTTTGACACATTTATGTAAAAATGGGCGTTTTTGCATTGCTATTACATTTAAGACATGATTTAAAAACACGTTGCTGCAGATTTTGAATAATATAATTCGCCACCTGTTAGAAGTCACGAAGCGCAGTTGTATTTTTTGACGTATGGTGGTTGTGTTGTGCTGTTATGATATAGTATAATAGTACCGATTGAAATATAGGAAATGAGATAGAATACTAAATATAAAGACTTTAAAAGTCACATTTGTACTTATGCAGTGCCGAGTCCTCAAGCTGCCCACAACCGTGTTCAAGAGCCGCGGGTACTGTAATTTACAAATATTAGAACGACACGACACGTTAACTAAAAGTATTTAGTACGTCAGTACTTACCTTGACAGTCTTTGAAAAGACACACCTTTCTTGTGTATAGAACTCCAGAGGATTCTATGCATATATTTTGTTTTATAAAATAAATGCAATGTTGCAATAGTTCGATTTTGAAATCATTGATTGTATCCATTGTGAAGGTGTACCTTGATTTATAATCGTAAGTTGTAACTTGAACTACATTGACCTCTTAATTAGATAAATGAATTTCCAGTTAAACACATTTAAATTAACATCAGTTGATTTTTTTATTGCCACATTACCTTTATAGTTGTCAGTACAGCGCTTTTCTTATTAGCAATCGGGACGATCCCAACCACATGCCTATGACTGTGACTCCTGTAAACCAGGATTAACAGTGATATCCAAGAAGAATCACCGAGCTTTGACACTTGGGTTTCCCGGGGACTGCTAAGCCTACTGTCTTGGTCCCCGCAACGAAATCAGAAATAAAAAGAGGAGTTGGAAATAAAATGTCCCTTCATTGCAAAGCGGGACACAAATTTAGTCTGTATAGGATTATTACCCATTAAAAGAGAGCACCACGGACAAATAATATTAAGGGACCTATGTGAGCTATATCTGATTCCAGTAATATGTATGGCAGAAACGCTTAAACGCTAGGAAATTCACCCTAGATGACATAGATTCCTTATAATAAACTGGTCCTGATGTTACTTGTAAACTATTTAACATTATTTCGCGGTCCTTACGCCAAAGACTACACTCCCAAAGAATGTGATGAGCAGACTGTTCTTGATTGGAACACTGACAACTCGGAGAACCAACTAACTTAAACGAAAATAGTTTGTCCTTAAAGTTACCATGACCAGTAAGATATATATATATAATAATTGGGCGACACATTGATCTACCTCTAACCATGTTCTTTCCAACCGCATTACAACTGATGGAAAAAACTGGTACAAGTGGCGCCCCTTAGTTGAAGTATCTCCTATAAACTTCATTTTCTTCTTTAAATAATCTAATGATTTTCTGGCGATCGCGCGATTGTAAGAAGTCACCATTCATGCCGTCGTGAGTTGTATAATACATAGCCGCTCATCTCTGAACCTCAAGATCAACCGGAAGAACACCTGCCAGTACTGGCAAAGTATCAGTGCTAACTGTCCTATATGCCTTACACAGAAATATTAACGCAAGACGTTGACTTTGAAGCAATTTGCGCCTTACAGCACCTATAGTTGCCCTATCAGCCCATACAGGCGCCCCATAATACGTACTTCCTAAATAAGTAGCACTATAAATCGTTTTAAGAGTATTAAAAGAAAGACCCCATGTTGTTTTTGATATTCTAGTAAAAGCGTATAAACTATTTTTAGATTTTTTCCCAATTGTAGTGATGTGATTAACAAATGAAAAGTTTCTTTCTAATATGAATCCTAAGTAACAAAATGAATCCTTACTTTTAATGCTAATATTATTAAATTTTATTCGAGGTGGTGTTTTCGGATTTCCTTTTCCCCAGTCAGAGACTAGACGTAAACATTTATTCGCTAAATCCTCTCAATACTCAATACTCAATCGTTTATTGCTTCCACAATGTATTAACAGATGGTAAATAAATCTTAATTATGTAACAATCATGGACCCTGTCGGGCACAGCATAGTCGCTATAGTAGGAGAGAGGAAGATGGCTTGTTATACAGTAACGGACTTTACATGCACAATATTATTGCTTATTGATTTAAAAGAATTTGTAGTCAATAATTTTTTAAATAATTGTAATTTAATAAGTTACTATTTATTAATTATAAAGATGTTAAGATAAAGTTGTGGTATTTATTAGAATTTTTGTTATGTTAGATTAGAATGTAATTTGAAAAATGTCAGGGTTAGAGAAATGTTTGTCAAATTAGTAGGTACTTAATTAGAAATTTAGAATGTCAAGTTTTAGACAAATAATATTAAAGATAAAATGATCTTTTTATTTAGAATTATTGTTTAAATATGTCAAATAATATATTAAAAGAATGTCAAATTTACAGTAGTATTTAATTAATATTTTAGAATGTCTAGTTTTATGGCAAATATATTAAAAGTCAAATATGTTTAAATATTGTTAAAGGTATTCAAAATTAAATTATGTAATTACACATGTAAGTATTTGAAATAAATTATTATTATTCATACAAGTATTCTTTTATAGTATAATAACTTTTTTGAAACAGAAAGAGCTTTAGTTTTTTAATAAAAGTAGTACCTCTAATCCAGCCCTGGTATTATATTGTATAAGTAACAGGCCATCGTCAGCATATCCAGTTAATGTACAGCCAGTTGGTAATGGCAATGAAAGGAAATCATCAAACCCTAAGTTTCAAAGATACGGCCCTAGCACTAATCCCTGAAGACATCCCATAGTCAGTGGCTTCGACACAGCATGATGACCAAGTTTCAGCTTAGCTGTGCCATGCATAAAATATGTATAAATAAACGAAAATATGTTACTAAAACAACCTCGTGATTTTAATTTCATAAGTAATATTAGCCACCATGCGATATCGAAGGCACCAGAAATATCTAAGAAAATACCTATCACGTATTGACAAACAGATTTAGTAACAGTTTCCATAACCGATATAACTGCATCTACTGTTGATATACCTATTGTAAAGCCAAATTGGTTATCATTAAATTTTACCCCTCTCGGTAAAAGCCTAGGAACTACGAGACGTTCTAAAAATTTTCCTAATGATGGTAGTAACATAATTGGTCTATACGACTTAGGGTCGTCTGGTGGCTTGTTGCCGCTTTTTGGTATTATTCTAATATACCCTCTATGTTTGAAAATTCGCGTTAGTGGATCTACGAAGAATTGTATTTCCTCGTGGTACCACCTGTGGGTTAATTTTAAAACCTTTTTGGAGCTGACTGTACAAATTTTCACAGTCGCACGAGTCGACTACAAAAAAGTAGATAGAATCGGAAGGTGCCAAATTGCACCAAATTTGCACGTGCCAGTTGAAAACTAGTTAATAAAGATAACATTTAATGGATATGTTAAAGGTTTTTTTGGCAATTTTTCAGATTGTTGATTACAGATTGTTGTTGAATGTATGTGAACGATATTTTTATATATTATTAAGTATATATATAGTATTAAAATGTGACATTTTGTATTATTGCCTCCATCTCCAAACGTAATCTATTATAAGTATTTTGAGGTCACGATTCTCTTTTAATACAATATCAATTTAATTAATTTACGGGTCTACTTCTACCTATAAGTAATATTAAGCTTATTTACACATGTCTAGTGTACAATACAAATGTACTGTATTCAGACAGAGTTTTGTATCGTCTTGCTAACAGGATGTTGTATTGATTTGAAGCTAAGTGTGAATGATGTCAAGATGTAAATTTGTGACTCATCAGCTGCTGCCTGCTGACCACCGAGCTCGTCTAGATTACTGCCAGCGCGTCATAAACCTCAACCTTGAAGAGGATGATTTTCCTTCAAAATTGGTTATGAGTGACGAAGCGCATTTCCATCTCTCAGGGCATGTCAATAAGCAGAATACTCGGTTCTGGGGCACTGATAATCCGCGCATTATTCAAGAAACACCTCTACACCCAATAAAAGTTACTGTATGGTGTGGCATCTGTGTTGACAGAGTGATCGGACCCTATTTTTTCGAAGACGCTGGAGGCAATGCGATTACTGTCACTGGAGAACGCTACAGAACCATGTTACGTGAGTTTTTGATACCCAGTTTGGACGAATTGGGGCTGGAGCACATCTGGTTTCAACAAGACGGCGCTACGGCACACACAGCGCGCGACACTATGGACTTAGTGAGGGACGCTTTTCCAGGCCGAGTTATCTCTCGTTTTGGCGATTTGCCTTGGCCTGCAAGATCACCCGATCTGACCAGTCCAGACTTCTTTCTTTGGGGTTTTTTGAAATCTCGGGTGTATGTGAACAAGCCACAGACTCTCGCAGCTCTAAAAGAAAACATTCGTCAAGAAATAACGAACATATCGCAGGAAGTGTTACGGCAAGTTATGCAAAATGTCATAAATAGGGCTCAAATGTGTATCAACTCTGGAGGTCACCATTTAAAAGACATCATCTTTAAATCCTAATGGTACGAAATTTAATGGCACAAATATACATTTAAAAAAATCTAAATCTAGTTTTCTAATTTAGAAAAAATGTTATAGCTGAACCAAATAGGGTCTTTACTTTTGCGCCACCCGTTATAAGTAAACGTCAATTGTGAGGAGTACGCGAGTTCGAAACAGTTGACTATAACAAAGAGTAGCATGCATATTCATGTTTCGCGCCCCCTTTACAACGTCCCGGCTGAATTGCGCTCGCCGACTCTGACACGGTTACCTGCCGACTCATTCGAGATGCTTTGACACTGTACCTAAATAAATCCTTTGTCATCTCCTTACACCATATGCTTGGAAGGGAAATCATGATGCAAATCGCCACCTAACCTAAACTAATTACAGACAATTTGCGAAATATAACATTTGTAAAAAACGTAAGTTAAATTATATCTACTCTCAATACACGTTTTATTGGTACCTATTACAAAAAATACTCTGAAATTTAGCCGCTAGACACGCGCTGACAGTTGAAGATTAACGAAAAACCAAATTACCAATTTAAATAAGCCACAATACTTTCCATGTTGCCATTTTTAATCTCTTCTATAGGATGATATGTTTATTGCCTAGTCAAATTGTTCTATTGTAACCAGAAACTTGATTTATATGTATCAGATTTGGTAAAATAAGTAACATGCAGTTTTTGACACATTTATGTAAAAATGGGCGTTTTTGCATTGCTATTACATTTAAGACATGATTTAAAAACACGTTGCTGCAGATTTTGAATAATATAATTCGCCACCTGTTAGAAGTCACGAAGCGCAGTTGTATTTTTTGACGTATGGTGGTTGTGTTGTGCTGTTATGATATAGTATAATAGTACCGATTGAAATATAGGAAATGAGATAGAATACTAAATATAAAGACTTTAAAAGTCACATTTGTACTTATGCAGTGCCGAGTCCTCAAGCTGCCCACAACCGTGTTCAAGAGCCGCGGGTACTGTAATTTACAAATATTAGAACGACACGACACGTTAACTAAAAGTATTTAGTACGTCAGTACTTACCTTGACAGTCTTTGAAAAGACACACCTTTCTTGTGTATAGAACTCCAGAGGATTCTATGCATATATTTTGTTTTATAAAATAAATGCAATGTTGCAATAGTTCGATTTTGAAATCATTGATTGTATCCATTGTGAAGGTGTACCTTGATTTATAATCGTAAGTTGTAACTTGAACTACATTGACCTCTTAATTAGATAAATGAATTTCCAGTTAAACACATTTAAATTAACATCAGTTGATTTTTTTATTGCCACATTACCTTTATAGTTGTCAGTACAGCGCTTTTCTTATTAGCAATCGGGACGATCCCAACCACATGCCTATGACTGTGACTCCTGTAAACCAGGATTAACAGTGATATCCAAGAAGAATCACCGAGCTTTGACACTTGGGTTTCCCGGGGACTGCTAAGCCTACTGTCTTGGTCCCCGCAACGAAATCAGAAATAAAAAGAGGAGTTGGAAATAAAATGTCCCTTCATTGCAAAGCGGGACACAAATTTAGTCTGTATAGGATTATTACCCATTAAAAGAGAGCACCACGGACAAATAATATTAAGGGACCTATGTGAGCTATATCTGATTCCAGTAATATGTATGGCAGAAACGCTTAAACGCTAGGAAATTCACCCTAGATGACATAGATTCCTTATAATAAACTGGTCCTGATGTTACTTGTAAACTATTTAACATTATTTCGCGGTCCTTACGCCAAAGACTACACTCCCAAAGAATGTGATGAGCAGACTGTTCTTGATTGGAACACTGACAACTCGGAGAACCAACTAACTTAAACGAAAATAGTTTGTCCTTAAAGTTACCATGACCAGTAAGATATATATATATAATAATTGGGCGACACATTGATCTACCTCTAACCATGTTCTTTCCAACCGCATTACAACTGATGGAAAAAACTGGTACAAGTGGCGCCCCTTAGTTGAAGTATCTCCTATAAACTTCATTTTCTTCTTTAAATAATCTAATGATTTTCTGGCGATCGCGCGATTGTAAGAAGTCACCATTCATGCCGTCGTGAGTTGTATAATACATAGCCGCTCATCTCTGAACCTCAAGATCAACCGGAAGAACACCTGCCAGTACTGGCAAAGTATCAGTGCTAACTGTCCTATATGCCTTACACAGAAATATTAACGCAAGACGTTGACTTTGAAGCAATTTGCGCCTTACAGCACCTATAGTTGCCCTATCAGCCCATACAGGCGCCCCATAATACGTACTTCCTAAATAAGTAGCACTATAAATCGTTTTAAGAGTATTAAAAGAAAGACCCCATGTTGTTTTTGATATTCTAGTAAAAGCGTATAAACTATTTTTAGATTTTTTCCCAATTGTAGTGATGTGATTAACAAATGAAAAGTTTCTTTCTAATATGAATCCTAAGTAACAAAATGAATCCTTACTTTTAATGCTAATATTATTAAATTTTATTCGAGGTGGTGTTTTCGGATTTCCTTTTCCCCAGTCAGAGACTAGACGTAAACATTTATTCGCTAAATCCTCTCAATACTCAATACTCAATCGTTTATTGCTTCCACAATGTATTAACAGATGGTAAATAAATCTTAATTATGTAACAATCATGGACCCTGTCGGGCACAGCATAGTCGCTATAGTAGGAGAGAGGAAGATGGCTTGTTATACAGTAACGGACTTTACATGCACAATATTATTGCTTATTGATTTAAAAGAATTTGTAGTCAATAATTTTTTAAATAATTGTAATTTAATAAGTTACTATTTATTAATTATAAAGATGTTAAGATAAAGTTGTGGTATTTATTAGAATTTTTGTTATGTTAGATTAGAATGTAATTTGAAAAATGTCAGGGTTAGAGAAATGTTTGTCAAATTAGTAGGTACTTAATTAGAAATTTAGAATGTCAAGTTTTAGACAAATAATATTAAAGATAAAATGATCTTTTTATTTAGAATTATTGTTTAAATATGTCAAATAATATATTAAAAGAATGTCAAATTTACAGTAGTATTTAATTAATATTTTAGAATGTCTAGTTTTATGGCAAATATATTAAAAGTCAAATATGTTTAAATATTGTTAAAGGTATTCAAAATTAAATTATGTAATTACACATGTAAGTATTTGAAATAAATTATTATTATTCATACAAGTATTCTTTTATAGTATAATAACTTTTTTGAAACAGAAAGAGCTTTAGTTTTTTAATAAAAGTAGTACCTCTAATCCAGCCCTGGTATTATATTGTATAAGTAACAGGCCATCGTCAGCATATCCAGTTAATGTACAGCCAGTTGGTAATGGCAATGAAAGGAAATCATCAAACCCTAAGTTTCAAAGATACGGCCCTAGCACTAATCCCTGAAGACATCCCATAGTCAGTGGCTTCGACACAGCATGATGACCAAGTTTCAGCTTAGCTGTGCCATGCATAAAATATGTATAAATAAACGAAAATATGTTACTAAAACAACCTCGTGATTTTAATTTCATAAGTAATATTAGCCACCATGCGATATCGAAGGCACCAGAAATATCTAAGAAAATACCTATCACGTATTGACAAACAGATTTAGTAACAGTTTCCATAACCGATATAACTGCATCTACTGTTGATATACCTATTGTAAAGCCAAATTGGTTATCATTAAATTTTACCCCTCTCGGTAAAAGCCTAGGAACTACGAGACGTTCTAAAAATTTTCCTAATGATGGTAGTAACATAATTGGTCTATACGACTTAGGGTCGTCTGGTGGCTTGTTGCCGCTTTTTGGTATTATTCTAATATACCCTCTATGTTTGAAAATTCGCGTTAGTGGATCTACGAAGAATTGTATTTCCTCGTGGTACCACCTGTGGGTTAATTTTAAAACCTTTTTGGAGCTGACTGTACAAATTTTCACAGTCGCACGAGTCGACTACAAAAAAGTAGATAGAATCGGAAGGTGCCAAATTGCACCAAATTTGCACGTGCCAGTTGAAAACTAGTTAATAAAGATAACATTTAATGGATATGTTAAAGGTTTTTTTGGCAATTTTTCAGATTGTTGATTACAGATTGTTGTTGAATGTATGTGAACGATATTTTTATATATTATTAAGTATATATATAGTATTAAAATGTGACATTTTGTATTATTGCCTCCATCTCCAAACGTAATCTATTATAAGTATTTTGAGGTCACGATTCTCTTTTAATACAATATCAATTTAATTAATTTACGGGTCTACTTCTACCTATAAGTAATATTAAGCTTATTTACACATGTCTAGTGTACAATACAAATGTACTGTATTCAGACAGAGTTTTGTATCGTCTTGCTAACAGGATGTTGTATTGATTTGAAGCTAAGTGTGAATGATGTCAAGATGTAAATTTGGCGTCGTCGTCTCTATAATATTTTCAAATTAACTTTTAAATGTATAAATAAGTAGATTCATTTATTTCGATATTTATATGTATAACTGTTGCTTAGTACGTGCTTGTTTAAGTTTAGCACAAATCAATTAAAATTGACATCATTATTTGAAGTAATTTTACTTTATTTTGGAATATTTGTAGATTGTTTTTAGCTACAAGTGATTCCACACAAGAAGCACTGAATACCCTTATTTTACAACTGAATACAGTACTACCAAGGTAGTTAGCCAGGCTACTCTAATTAGAATTGTGAATATTTTAGTTGCCCTCTCACAAAAATTCTTAGTTAAATTTTTCACCACAGCCAGAAACGTTGACACACCCAGTATTAAGTACTTTTTGAGTCTCTTGAATTAGTGGTGAATGAACTGCGAAGTACTAAGTATTTCAAATATGAATAATGTTCTTGACAATTTACAGTACCGCTATTGAATCATACAATTATCTGGCACCGAATATTAGCACTAAATTATACATGATCATCATCATTTTAACCAAAAAAGTTTACTGTTGAACATCAGCTTTCAAGCGTCTCCACTTTTTCTGTAGAGAGTGATATGAAAATTCTAATATTTCTGCTTATATATATATTGAAACTAATGTCTGCGCATTAAAAACGTAATGAAATACATTTTTAAGACAACAATGAAACTGCGTATTTAAATGTGTTTGTAATTAGGGCATTGCCATTCGTAGACAATATATTCCTCATGAATATAAATAAACCAATAAACATTACTGGAGTTCTAATACACTATTTTTAACAGTTACCTACCCCAAACTTTTCATAATTTTAATTAAAAGTAGTCTATGTGTGAAATTGTCATGGACATTTCTTTAATATTATTATTAAATTATGGTTAGAGCATGCCATTATTATTATTGAAATAATGTACCTAATATAGGTAGTCGGGTCGCTAATCTGAAATCAGAAGAATGTAATATCCTCGTTTGTTTAGCAATGTTACGTCTCGTATAATAGGGAACAAGTCTAGTGTAAGTAATATAAATTACAGGTACAATTATACAGAATTGATGTATTTTCTGACATACATATTGGTCTTAAGTTGACTTAGGGTAGGCAATGAAAGTCAAACATAGTAAAATAATCTCATACACAATAATATCATAACCAAAGGTTTCTTAGCCAATTCGCTGACTAAGGTAGAACCGTGAGAATAACTTTAGATAGGCCTCTCTCGTGTATAAGGTTGTTTTTTGTCATATTTGTAATTACGTTACGTTTGTAATTGTTACCTGACCCCTTCATATGTGTGATGGTCTTACAGCTATGATTTAGGTATATTATAACCTTACATACAATCAGTAAAATCTAATACTGGAATGTTTATGTTCGACACTAATATTTTTTCAAATTGAATTCTGTTGTATAATTTTTACAGCAAATCATTAAAATCACGTGAGAAACTTTGACGCACATCAACCTGTATTAAAAGATCTGAGATCAAAATAGGAAGGAAAAACATGTGCTGGTAAAGAGCAAAAAAAGTATAAACAACCATAATACGACGCAAAATCGCGACCATAGTTGATGCTTGTCTACTTCATTCGAGAATAAAACTAACCACTATAATAAAATAAGTAATTTATAGTAACCTAAGGAACATGGAAATACACGTGGTTGTTTGTATTATTGTCGTACCGTCACCTCGAGAGCAAGGCATGAACCTTTCGACTTCGCTGTCCGTTGTATTTCCCCGAACACTGAACACTTTCTATACAAGTGCTTTTTAACAATTATAGGTATTTTATTTTGTGAAATGCAATGGTCGTTGGCCTAGCTATGGCAACGACCTATGAAGGGATCACGCGCGATGAATGACCGCGGTGACGTCGAATCGTTGATGATGAAATACGACTATTGCGTTCTATCTTGATTGGTCATATTCGTAGTTAAGTTTTTTAATGTATGATCGACTAAGGAAAGGCTTTTTGTTGAACCAAATCTAAATCTATTATGTTTAGTGCCATGCTTCAGAATAGCACTTTGGTTACTATTGTCACTTCTTTTACTTTTGTAGTTGTCTTATCTGAAGATGTTCACTGCCTTACCCAAAAAAAATAAAAATAGCCTGTAGGTGGCTGTCTCTTTGATAAACAGTATGCACCTACTTTTTACTAAGTCAATATACTTACTATACTTTGAATTGTACTATGTCCAAGCTACAGATAAATTGCGTGTATGTGGATATTTTCCAGAAGACTGCAAAGGGAATTATCGACACTGGCCCAAGATATAACACAGTCAAAACCCAACTTATATTTAAAAAACCCAATTTTTAAACAGTTAACACTGTTTTATTAATCCTAAACTATAACAACTAAGACTCTACCGGTACGTCAAACCAGCGCACAGTCACTGGCCGGTTCGTCTTGCATAACTCACGCTTCAAACACATAGGTTTTTACACACATCCAGTTAGTATAAATATATTCCTGTATCTCTACAATACTCCTCTCAAATTTTATTCAAATTCAAAAATTTCTTGTCGCTTCTAACCCATAAAATAAAAATAATAGGACGCAAATAAACCTGATTATGTCTAGAAATATATATAGTAAACAAATACTGTGTGTCCATGGACGTTAGCAACTAACAGGTAAATTCGTATTATTACCTGCACCCGGTGATCAACCACCATTACAAAATATAAATTTACGCTGTGAAATACTCGAACGAACGATTTTGAAGAGGATTTACGGTTTGAAGTACGGTTGGCTGGCGGACTAGTGATCATTATATTATTATGAACGTGTTGTTTATGGAATAAATAAGCATGATAGCCCACATTCCTAATGCTAGTTTTTATGGTTTCATACCAAAATAGTAAAAATAAGACATGCAAGTGAAGTTGTCCGTACAGAGGACTGTCTATCACAGAATAGTCTCAGCTTTTTATTTACCATTACAGCGCTATTAGACAAAATAAAAGTATTTACTTTTTATAATAAAGATAAATCATTAATTTCTTCCTTCATCTTGACTTAAATTGTTGATTGAATTAGTTGATTAATACTATTATTTACTTTCTGTTACATAATTTTAAAATTAGTCTAAGCACTATCAATGTTATTACAAAAACAGAGTAAAAAAATTTTGCAGCTGAGTTCAGAACATATTCATATTACTGTTTGTTAATATGTAAATGATAACCATCACGTGTGTTCGTCATATCGTTTGAGTATGTACTCACGTGAATGGTGCTAAAAATATAGCCGCGTAAAAAATTAGGCAAACGATAATTGATGATGCAAAACACCGATCACCAGTTCAATACTACGGATAGCTAAAGTTTGAACACGCCTTCGTCAATCACTGAACAGTTTGAACAGTTTGTTTATTTTTTATGTGCACAACCCGCCCATATCGTACGAGTTTGTGCCGATAGTGTGTGCTCATACCACGTAACCGTATATCGACATAAGATGAGATGCTAAGATGTCATAATACGGTGAAAAGTGGTTCTTATTTAAACCAAGAGATAGTGCCACCCACACGCCCGTCACTGTGACTTCGGTAAGCCAGGATTAACAGTGAAAACCCTGCGGTTACTGAACGGGACAACACTCCCAAATTCTGGACTGTTACACCTACTGTGTTGGACCGTAACGAATTTAATTAGAAGTGAAAAGAGGCAATATTATGTTACCATAGACAGTATCTGTAATGATTATACTTGAGGTTTAATCATTGCAAACAAGTAAAATCATTACATCTTTGCAGGATTACATAAAACGTCGATCCGTTATATTGTATCCGACGTATTATGTGATCCCTAAGAGAACGGATAAACAAAGATCTGCATGTAAAAGAGGTAAATAAACAGATTATATCACAAATAATATTACAAAACTGGGTGGCCATGTGTACTATAGCTAGGCCGCAGGTAAAATTTTCGATTAGAAGAAAGAGAAATAGTTATTTATATGAAAAATCAGCAGCGCATTATTTCTGTTCTTATATTACGCCACTTTACCTATTTGTAACATAATATTTATCTATTACCCCTGAAAATGAAATCATAAGGCCTCAACATAAAAAAAAAGAAATGCAATACTAACAACGCAGCACCATATATTTTTTGCGTCAGAACAAATTGGCAGTTCAAGAAACCAGTCGAAAATCTAATTGGGTATAATATAATTCATAAAAAAGTAATGGATGCAAGCAGTGCCTGGGCACGTTCTTGTGACAATGACCGACGGAAACGACGAGCGTCCGGTGGCACCTGCAGAGCACTTCTCTACGCAACCTGAATTATTTCTAATTAATTGTTTGTATCTGGAGAATTTATATACTCGGATAGTCTTGATGATTAGTGGTTAAGGTGCCCACCTTTTTAATTATGAATCAAGAAAATTAGGTATGCAATATACCTAATTTTCTTGACTTGACTTTATAGTTTAATATTAAATACATCAGTGGCGTGCACAGAGATTTTTGACAAAGTAGGCATTATTTAATTATGTTGCTAAAATTGTGATTTCAAGCAATTATTAATGTAGGCAGTGCCTTTCTAAGGATATTCTTTTATTATATTCTCTATAAGGAGTGCACGCTACATACATATATGACGTCAAAAATCATGTTGGCAAATCAAACTTGGACTTATAATAAAAAGTGCTTCCTTAGAATGACAGAAAGAGTCGTTCAGCAGATACACTAAGTGGTTTGTGTGCAATAGTATTTTGCCCAATCTGGCTTCTTTCATTAATAAATTAAAATAGACGACTGAATTATGCATACAACAACGCTTCTATTTTTTGAAAAAAGATTTGTTATATTATATATAAATTTTCGGGAATTTTGTTTTTGTTCTGTGGTTGAATAAATACTCTATCTTAGTTTCATATAATTATGTTACTTTTCTCACAATACACGAAATGAGTCATATTTTTGAAACGTGGTGGATGACCACGTAATTAAGAAAACCAAGTTTTCCCATGAATTCTTATCTTTTATAAGCCTGCTTAGATTTTAATAAAATATATGTAAATGAGTTCGAAATACTACTTGCAAGTTTTAAATTTGAGGCGAATAAAACATTGCAATTATAACTCTATTATATAACATACAGCCTCTTTTACCATTCTCATGTTTGTTTAGACAGGTCAGTATAGATGTTTTTTGTTTTAGTTGATTTTAGTCAATATTGTGATACTTCATTCTTTAACTTTATTTTTAGTCTGCAAGTAAATATTTGTGTAGTAGATTTGTCGCGTAAAACGAAATTGAAATTTGCTCGACATGAATTATTACATATTATAAAACATTACACTAGATAGTTATAAAGTAATTTGCAATTATATCTATTTTCTCTTTTATTCTAAGCTATATGATAGGTACATGTTATTAATCATTAGTATTATAATTAAAGTAGTTGCAGGCAACAGATCAAACAGAGCAGCTCACGACCTATCAAAATAGATATGGCTAAGGTGCCTGGGCTTATAAGCAGTAGTGGACGTCAATCAGCTGCATTCATGAACGATATGCTGCGAAGTCATATTGCAAGTAAAGTCGTATGTTTTAATCTGCTTTGAAAAAATAATAATAAAGTATATTTTATCTTTTCTTATTTGTCGACATGAACAGTTTAATGTTTATGTCACAATGCGTTATTTATCTACACCGGCTTATATATTGTGGGTATTGTTACCATATGTTGTGGGTTTGATTCCCACACGTGAAAAACCTATGATATGACTTATGATTCACAAATGATTATTCGTCTAGGTCTAATTTCATCTATGATTCATTATAATTAATCCCAGTACGGTAAATCTTTCTTAGCCTCAAAACTTTTACAGGAAATAAGTCTCTCCCATTAATAGCTGTTTACTATAGCCATCACTTTTGACAGGCAGATTGGAGATTGTAGTAAGATGATCTCTAGTAGTACTAGTTCCCTTGATCGTGTATTCCGAAAATTGTGAAAAGTGATGGACAGGAATCATTTTCTAGAGCGAAGACTTGGCTACCTGATAGCTAAGTACAAAAAATAAATAAAATACAAACTTGTAAATAATTATCGTACGTAAATGGATAAATTGTTAATCGTAAAAATAGTATCGTAAGTGAAAATGTACAGCGATGCGGGTGCCCTGACAAGTCGACGGAAGTAATGTAAATGCAGATATTAGAACAACAGCTACCTACGGTGAACTAAATATGTTCGTGCTGCGCATTTAAATTGATATGTGTCTTTGTAAATGCTTTGTTTTGTTGTAACAATGTTGTGTGTAAATGAACAAAATTGTACTCACTAAAGGTGGTCGGTGTTACGCATGCGACATCTTTAGTTTAATGACACAGTGTAGGTACTTTATTAAATCGGTGTTAGTCAACCAAAAGTAACTGAAGTAATTACAAACGTTAGATCAATCGATCATTCCTCCTGTTCTGTCAACTAAAGTCGCGTGTAATACTAGAGACTTAGATAAGTCTATGTAAACAAACACTTGACATATTTTAAATTTTTTTATAAAGAAATAATAAAAATGATCAAAAATTAAATGCATTACAATTGAGGTTGGAATAAAACAAAACGGTATATGACGAATTAGGTTTTTACGTCAAATTCAAAAGGTCCAATCAAAGATCAAGTTACGAAATGAAATTTGCTACCTTTAAATACCTACTACATTTTTATTCCAATAGCCATTTTTGTTTGGTGGAATAAATACATATTATAATAATTATATACATACGTAACTCTTATAGCCTAAAATATTGGAAGTTTTTTACAGTGTTAAAGTAGGGTGGATTATGTTTATTTATTTAAGCGTACAGTTAATCTGCTTACATTTTAACACTTTAACACTAATCTTAAAACAGAACCACACTTTATTGATCAATATTTTAGGGGTTAAAACTGACTTAACGGTAAGTAGATATACGATTATGTTTGTTTATACAAGAATATTTTCGCGAGTAAAGTTAACTTTATTAACCAGCTGCACCCACTGCTTCGCCTGCGCGTGACATATGTTTTATTGTATACCTCGAGCACCAGAGCGATTTTCGGGATAAAAAGTAGCCTACGTTCGTCTGCGGCACCGAATCTATCTATATAATAATTTTCATCGATATCGGTTCCGAAATCCGTTTAGGCCGTTTACACACATACACACACTCACACTTACATTCACGCACTCGCACATGCACACGCACACGCACACGCACACGCACACGCACACGCACACGCACACGCACACGCACACGCACACGCACACGCACACGCACACGCACAGGCACAGGCACAGGCACACGCACACGCACATGGATATGCACACACACCGAGCACACACACACACAAACTTTTGGCATTTATAATATTAATAGGATGTACTAGTAATTTGTAGGCTACACAGGTTTGACAGTAGGTCTTAAGGTAGTAGACAGGTAGCTGGTAAGTAGCTATTAAGGTAACAACCTGTTTTATTTCGCCTATTAAGAAAATTTGTTAGCATAAAACTGAATAGTGGTGCTTTGAATTAGTAACAATAGAAGTCGATCGCAATTGAGTCTAACTTACTAAAACTAGTAAATTGGGCTCAATCGCGATGAGTACTAATGACGGGAAGTAGAACGATCCTTTATACCACTAATGATGTCTAAGTCATTATCTCATAAGATGTCTGCAGGCCGTAAGCCTAACTGTAAACTTTACTTAGCCACAGGATTATAAAAACTTAATCGGTAACAACTGGAGCGAATCAGGTGAGCGCACTAATTGTGGAACACCAATTAAAAATCATATTGTGCAACATTCGATAGGTGATAGATTCACGCATGCTATGAAGTCACTTACCCTAACTTGTTCATGACAACATGTTATTCACCGGAACATTAATTTCTGTGAATAGAGATGTGTCTGCGCATATTGGACAGTATAATGACCATTCAATAACGAATACGCCGATAGCACGCCAACAGACAAAGTTATCAACTATTTGGTAATTATGAATCTTTGGAGGTAAGTAGTTAGTTTCTGTTTACAAGTAAGCATATACATACTTGAGATTCTAACGTTAATTGAAAGGTGAATCTATGAAGCTCCAGAACGATCCATTCCGAAGTTTAAAGGCAATGTTAAGAAAATCAAATTTAATTACGTACTTTAACAAATAATTATTTTATTTTCTAAAAACAAAGTACTATGTAGATTTCAATTACAGGTTATTTAGTGTCCATCACATGTTTGATTTGCTTCGCACAACTAAATTTGGTATAGAGCGAACGCCATACATTCTCTCGCGCTTATGTTAGATAAAGCTGCCATTGAGAGATGGTAGTTCGTTAGTACGGTCATTGTTGGCGTAGGTGAGCAATATCAAGTTGTTGGATTGTCGCGAAAAGAGGTCGTGGGGGCTCGGGAGGGGGCGGCCGTTGACCGGCGACAACCTTATTGCGTTGTGCCATGAGCCAATGTCTAGGGTAAGGTCCTCGGACTTAAAGTAGAGTGCCATATCCATCGGTACATTTCCGTGGGCGGCCCGACACGGTTTCGATTTTTTCATCGTTTGCGAAAAAAGGTTGCATAATTTCAGCTACCTATGGTAAATTAATTTTGAATTAATTAATTTACCCATTTGACTTTTTTGCAGTTCTTGAAGTTTATCAGTTAACATGTAAGTTATTGTTTTTTTTTCATGAATTTTTATGAACTAATTAAGTGCCTAACTCTACAAAGATTAGAAATTAAAAAAGGGGGCATTTGAAATTAAAGTTTGACTTCACATATGTAATAAATTCTACTTAATAAATTCAGGATCATCTATAATTAATGATACCTAATGTAAAGTAAACTGTAGTAGTAAAATAGTTTTACTTAAAATGAAAGACTATTTTTTTTATTACATGCTATTTTCTAAGTATAAGCTCACGAAGCTTTTTCATTTAAGCGATAGTTTGGCCATTCGCCTCAAGGCTAGATGTTTCCATTTGAGAGTGTAAGAAAGAGAGGGTAATGCCCTCTAAAGTTGTTTGTGGCAAAAAATGGGGACACAGAGACCGGCTCACTTATTTTGGATAAGTTATGAATCAGCGTGAGAAAAATAAAACAAAATTAACCATTAGTTTTTGATACATGGCGAACAATTACGCAAGTTATAACTTAACGTTTACAAAAGTAATTACAGCAAATATTTACATTATCTTTTTATTTATTTTTATCAGGCAAGTTAGTATCGGTTGAAAATAAAATACCTTATTGGCTTCAGGCTTTTAATCTACAACATAATATATATTATTTTCATATCATTACGCGGCGCGCTGGCGTGTACATGAATAAATTACCATAGATGCATCTCCTTGAAATGTATTCATTCATATATTATTATATTCAAACAAAATAATGAAGTAAACATTATTTTTATTACTAAACAATTCTAATAGGTGCGATAAAAATATTTAATTTAAAAACTGGTCTGATTTTTGTTTTCAACTCTTATTAAAATATTCTTCAATAATGCGTATCCAATGTTTATGAGTATCTGTATGTGTATGTAATTTCTGATCTACTAGTATCATATTGCAATCAAGAACAGGTTATGAGGGCACACCAAATAGAACAACAAAACACAAATTTCTTTCGTATTCAATATTAAACTCTCAGAAAAAGGCCGGTTTATTCTCTTCAAAACAAAAGATAGTTGTTGTCCTGTGTCCAGTTCTGCGCAAATATGAGCACGCGTTTACTCGTACATATCATTACTTTTTCTCAAAGCGACCTATTAATACGGCACTTCGCTGAAGAGCACGGCGTCGACCTTAAAATTGTATTCAGAATGCAAACCAAACGTCCCAAGATTGTAAACAAGAACGTGCCAAAAACCTTGATTTTGATTTGGGAAGTCAGGGGCGAGACGATCCATTTGTTTTGGTCTTCCATGACAAAAGTGTTGCGCAGAACATATCGGGCATACTCCTGACAAGAAGGTCAAACAACAATAAGGATATTTAAATTGAAAAGTTTCACATTAGTCTTTGTATCTAAGTAGAAAATATGTTTTGGTTATTTATAGCGTTGCACCGTGTACCTATGACATTAAGAACTCGTAGCTTTTTATTATTAACACAATGTTTGAATAAAAGTATTCTTCATAAACAAGGCCTCCTTAGTTGTTATATCAGCAACTTTGGCTAAAATTTATAAGAGGCTTAGTGATGTAGTCATCTGATAAGAATAAAATAACTATATTCCAGCAGAATTATTACATGAAAGGAGGTTGGGAACAGGCTGGTTACCGCATCTCGACATATGAGCGTCTATGTTAAAACATTGTAAGAAAATAGTTTAATTTTAAGATTTTAAGTTACCTAACCTAATATAAAATGTGCTAATTGCCGTATTAAGGAGTACTTGTCTATAACTCTCTAACTCATCAAAGTAAGTAAGTACACATTTAAATATCGAGAACAGAGAAGTGATTAGTTAATTTTGTTAAAAAAATCATTAATTTTTTGGAATATTTTTATAATCAAAATAATTGCACCTTATTGCGTGATATTTAACGTAGCAGAACGTGCGTGTAACACACGTCAGTCTACCCTTCCAGAGTAAGGTATATGGTAGGTTGCTATATATGTGTTTCTTTAAATGTTTCTACATTTACTGTTACTTGAAGTAACTTTTAAAACAATAATTTATAAGACAACATATTACTATTTTTATTTTTATGCATTTGAACCATCAATGAAATATACACTTTCAGTTATATTAGCAAAGCATACGTATATTTTTACAAGCAATGATTTCACCCAACTTAAAGCAAAGCAGTATTGCTATAATGTTCGATAAAACCATCCGCTCTTTACATCTACAGAAAGACATCAACGGAATCGCTAAATGAAACACATATCAATTATTGAGCGAATAATTAAGGAAAACCTCAATAAAATATTGTAGAATGAAGACGTTTATTAGCGTCAGATAAAACATGTACTATATTCGCTATAGAATTCGCTAATTTAATTAGCTATATGCAGTTAACTCCGAGTTTTCGCGATGTTTTTATCTAGTATAATGATGATAAGGTTAATAGTAAATAGATAATGATAAAGGTTTTCTGGAAAACAGTTCATTATTAACTGTAATATTTTAGTAGATTTATTAGTTGGTCAGATAGTCTTTAGTACTATGCATAAAGAACTGCAGATGCATAATATTATTAGTAACATACCTACTAGAACTTAATGGTCGGAGGCGTGCGTTTTCATGTTTTGGAATTTGTTATAATAATAATAATAATAATAATAATATAATAATATTCTACCACATTCACACAGCGCCATTTAGCCCCAAATTAAGCAATTATATTTGCTTGTGTTATGGGTACTAAACAACTGATTTAATACTTATATACTTTTTTTTTTTGTAAATACATACATATTATAGATAAATTATATCTTTCCTATTATTATTAGGCATGCTTCTATTTTAACATTAGACGTAACTGAAGTTCTTTTTTAAATAATCATTATTTCTTACGCAATCGCTACGTATAATTGAAGAAAATGACAAAAAAAATAACGAATAACTGAAAATATTTCAGAGATAAAAATACAACTATGTAAATAATAAGTTACATGGTAATATTATATAATATTACATACATAAATTAATGGTTAATAAATTAGCTGTAATGTTACACAAACTGTAAATTGTTTCATTAGATTGTGCATAAGCAAAACGAACATTCTTTTATAGCTTTCTTGTCTTTCAAGGATCAACCTTGTTTGGTCAACCACCCTTTTCAGTGTCTTGGTTGTATTTGGGTCTTGTTTTAACAATGATTAAAAACATAGCCCATCTCCTTAGCTTACCAGTCTCTATCATCAGGTGGGCCGTAACTTGTTTGTCAGGTTAGTTGTATAAAAAATTAAAAGCCCATAATATTATAGTTATAAAAATAAGATACAGAATTGGCTACTTCACTTTACACCTTCTTTGTGTTATTGTCGTAGTTCATAGTAATATATATTATATACAAAAGCAAAACAATAAGCATTAAAGCGTGGACTTCATCATTTTTAAATTTATAATACTTACAATTTTTGTTTCATTAATAAGTAAACAAAAGACTATCATATTAGTATTAATACTTTATACTTAGCCCAAATCTCGCCTCAGCTTGAAAGTTCACGGCTGACGTCAGCGTTTAACCGGTTCCTAAATTACCTCCTAAAGTAATAAACAGGACGAAGCTCAGTACTAGTTTGCTTCGCATTAAAATATTTCTGACAACGATTTATAATCCTATTGGGTTGATTGACGCATTTTTTGTAATAGACTATATATTTAACACAACATAAGAACTTTTCACCTTTGGGATGTGTTTAGAGAGGCAGGACACGGCTAAATTGCTATTGAGGACTTCTTGTGAAGTAGTACTATAATAGTAGTCATAACAGCACTATGTAGGTTGTACTGTAGTCCTGCTCGTAAGTAGTTATTTACAATGCTAAACAAAATAACTATATTGGCAGCAAAATAAATTGCTTTCGGCTGTAGGTACGCCGTGACGTTCGCATTTTTTAACACGGTTGTTGTGGTAGACGCAGACACCAAAAGCTCAATCAATGGTGCTTTTAACACTTATAAGTTTCAAGAGTGAGCGCTTCGGTTACTACATACCATCAGATGAATCAATTATTCCACTAACAACATAGTCTATAAAACATCTCTAAGTAAATCCAACATAGATAACATGTAATAGGGCAAATCTTGCACCGCATTCTTAGCAACTTTAATCCGGATGTTTCTACTTCAGACACTAATATTTAACAAACTTGAAAAGCTCTATATTCCTAGTTGTGGTTAATCTAATATATTTGGGAGGAAAGTGAACCTATGCTTCGTTTTTATTAAGTACATCTATTTCAATGTCAATCTCAATCAACGTATCACAGTCCATTGCTGATCATATGCTAAAGTGGCGATGCCTGTAATTTTAACCAGTTAAAGCCTATGCCCAACAGTGGACGTATAAAATGATCATAATGTAACATGTATAATGTTGCTCAAGCCTATGAGTTTTCAATAGGTCTATTTTGATTCTGCTAAACTACAAAAAAAACGAAGTAATTCAATGATTTGTCAGTATAATAATATGTTATCAAGGCCTTATTGTTATTATTCTGATAAATATTTGGGTTTCTGCGTTTCATAAAACATAAACATTTTCTTCGTTTTAAATCGTGACTATTTTCATAATTGTTTTTCATGAGACATACCTTAACTTTATATTTATGTAAACTTCATGTTATTTGTAAATATTTATTCACACATCGTATGTTTATATGAGTACGTAATATGGGGCTTTATTCATGACCATAATATCAGTGTGTTGTGTTTCTACTTTGACTTAATTTTTGCACACCACTGAACAAGTTGCAAAAAGTAGTTGATTAATTAAAAAACACTCAAAATGTCATTCTAAAAATAACAGTAAATTTTAAACTCAAATTTAATATTTTAATAAAATCACGAGTTTTTTTTTATAATATAGCCTACCAAAGTGACTCCACCCTGCCTGATGGTAAGCAGTCAGTGGAATCCAGAAGTGGCGGTCACTATACCAAAAGTCATCGTCTTAAACTGCTGGTATGGTAGCCGCCACTATGGCGGCTGGGAATGGGGTTAGGGGAAGGGAATGATGGAAAAAAGGA
Source organism: Parascotia fuliginaria (assembly GCA_963082885.1). Taxonomy (NCBI): domain Eukaryota; kingdom Metazoa; phylum Arthropoda; class Insecta; order Lepidoptera; family Erebidae; genus Parascotia; species Parascotia fuliginaria. The sequence goes on from OY720175.1 coordinate 7,882,896, forward strand.
AAGGGGGAAAATTGGGCCTCAGGAATGATGTAAACGTAAAGATAAATTTAAGAGATGAGTCAGACTACCTCCTAGTTATTACTAATCTACTATTATTACTTAAAAATTTCAAATTAAATTTAGTCCATAACTATACAGATACATTCGAGCGCCTAACAAGTGATTAACCACCTAAAACATTATTTTCATCTTATATATCTATTGAAATTAATCATTCATTTTCGTCTATATTATGTATCTCTATCTACATCTACATATTCAATTACTCATGGTCAGTTATGATTTCAAAGAAGTATTTTCGGTACTTCCAAATCTCGGTCGCGTAAGGACTTAAACAACTATGTTTATATGTTAGCGAATAAAACATAGCTTGGCACGCACACACACATAAATATCGAAGTAAATAACTTTCAACTTTGTATGTATGAACATAGCGTTGGAAATTAGTAATTGAATTGAATAACCGCGGGAAATGTAGGGTTAGCAAAATAATTTAAATTGAAACACTGAAATTTGTTAAATTTTTGTAATAGTTTAAAACTGAAATAATATTGTAAGATTTATTCAAGACGATAAAATATAATCATTAAATTTAATTCATATCATTATACGCCCATTTATTTTAATTTCGAGATGAGTAAATGACTCTTGTTAAAAAATACTCTATACAATTTCAATCGTCGTCAAGTAAAGAGAAGGAAAAACTTTAAACGGTAAAATTGCGGAGGAGTATGAGAGGTGAAATAGGGGATGTAAGTTTGTATGCAAAATCTTTTATTTTTAAAGCTATCAACTCCAAACTCTCATAGTTTCCTACTCTTTACTAAAATAAGTTAGGCACCATCTATAATAATATAAAAAATGTGAAAGTAACTCTGTCTGTCTGTTTGTCTGTCTGTAACGCTTTCGCGCTTAAACCGATTTTGATGAAATTAGATAGATTAGGACTTGGGGAACAACATAGGCTATCTTTTATCGCGAAAAATGTCTTAAAAGGATTGAAATAGGGGATGAAAGTTTGAATAAAAAATCATAAATGTAAACAGATATAACAGACATTCACGCGGGCGGAGCTGCGGGCAACAGCTAGTATTTTTATATTTAAAAACTACCCTTATTAAGTGAGGAAATAGGAGACACAAGTTAGTGTGAAATTTCGTCAGTTTTATTGGTAGTGGGTGAATAGATTTAAATGGGCTTTGCCATACATACGGATTATTAATGTAACAATGTACGATTACCATAAGATCAGGCACTTCAGGCAGGCAATATTTTCATACTGGAAGACATCTGAATTTTATTTATTTTATTTTATTCAAACTTCAACGACAGAATGCCTGAGGCATTCTCTACTAGTCAACCTAATGGGTGATGCAGAGATTAAGCAAGGTAAATGTATAAATTAAGACTATAAAATTTAAAAATGTGTAATAATATAGATATATATATATATATATATATATACAAATATGCAATACGTATATAGATTCATAATATAAATATAATTTACAAAATAATACATATGATTATAATTATATATAATCATATGTATTATGATATATAAAGATATATAAATACATACATAATATATAATAAACTTCTTATTGTGATGATTCTGATAATTTGCTTATAAGTAGTGTCTTAACTTTTGCCTTAAACACAATACGACTGGTGGATATTCTGATTTTTGAAGGCAGAGCATTCCAAAGAAGGATGGACTGTATTAGAAAAGAGGAATTAATGAAATTGGAGGTGTGAAAAGGACGCAAAGAAGTCGCGAGCAACAGCTAATCTAATATAAAATCTCAATATATAAAAAAATTGTGTAGCAGTAATTTGTATTAACAATATCATAATATACTTAGGTAAAAAAAAACCTATATATTTGTTATTGCTGGTTCAAAGACCTTTTCGTATTTTTTGGCTACTAAAATCTTTTTCTATTATCGATTTCAGTAATTTTATAACAGTTTTTTTCTATTTTTATTATGCTTCGATATAGAACATTAACGGGTCGGAATGAGAGACAAAAAGAAGGAATTTATATTTGCGGACACATAATAATAGTAAATGAAGGACTGAATTTGAGAGATACATTTAAATGTGCACGAAATGTAATTCCATAAGTTGTTTATTGTTATGTCTAGCTGCGCCCCAAAATGAGATTTGTCTCCCTCGAGAACCAGACCGATTTTCGGGACTAAAAGTAGCCTATGTTTGTCTCGGCACCGAATGTTCGGTTCATCCGTTAAGTTGCTGACTGGTAACAAACACACACACATACACACAATTTTTTGCATTTGTAATATTAATAGGATTGTGGATTAATGGATTTAGAGTGCAGGAGGCAAATTAACAGTGTAGCCATTTCGAAATCTGTGATTATAGAAGTGTCTTTAACAATAAAACCTTAATACTTATATAACCTTAATATTAATATAACCTTTCACAACAAACTTCTACAAAAAATATCATAGCAATAGTGACGTATTGCATCATTCAGATTTACGAAGGCGCTTAAAATATTGAAATTCTGAAAACGATAAAAGTTCAACAATCTGTGAAAAAGACTTTAAACGTCTTAATAGAAACACGCTCGTTTCGTCTAGATGGAATAGACTTCTCTTAAAAACTTTGCATTTACACATAAAATTAACAATGGTAATGTAAGCCTTGTACGTCTCATAATGAGCACTAATAGTTAACAACTACATAAAAATATAATTTGTATGCTAACGTTACAGTTTCACAGATTTTCCTTTCCATGTGTTTGAGGCCCTGGCGTGTGCAAGCTAACGGTATCGCTCACGTGTCTCCGCAAAGCCATCGACCCTCGACGGCCTCCGCGCAATACACCTTTCCATTACCCAAGAGGTAATAAAACACACACCACAGTCATACAAAATTAAATACTATGCACAGTAACGGAAAGTTTATTTTACATTGTAGTGAGGTAACACAATAAGTCATCATTTCCATTGAAAATACAAGTCGCTTCAATTGATCGCTCGAACATAAATCCTTGTATAACCTATTATAAAATGTATTCCTAATGCAATACGGTCTATATTCCAATGCAAAGTCGTGCTAACATAATATAGTAAGAATCAAATAATCTAGTTATTCATACATTTATGTGCTTCATGTATTATTTAGACGATATTACAAGCAAATGAAAACAATAAGATGATATTTGTGAAATTTCCACAGTATTATTTTTATGACGCAACAGAAAACTCTAGACGAAGGTTTAAGGTATGGCTTTTGACACAGTTTAAAATATATTTTTGACATCGACAATATTGCTAATGCCTTAAGCATTAAGTACGCCTTTATACATGTTTCTGTATAAGAAATGTGAAAATTAAAAATAATTAAATATTAGTAAGGGTTAGTATACTGTATACCTTGATTGAATGATAAGCGTTACTATAGCATAATAGACGCAGGCAATATCAAAGATATCAATCACTTTTGTGTTGCCGACCCAGAAAGAAAAATCTCTATGTCACAATTTTTCAAAGCGATTGTAAGATTAGGGCCATTGGTCTTAGGCTGTCAAGAGATGATCAGCTCAAGCCGAATGTTTTCTATGTTCGGTTTATGGGTGTATATGGACGCCTTGCTTAATGCGTAGGACCTAATATAGGCACGCGGGCATTTTTACTCCTCTGTCTATTTTTTCGTAAAAGCCATTTTTAAATTATTCTTTATAATTTCTAACCGATGTTATGCTGTGCGTCATGTAATTCTATTCTAAAATTTACGGAAGTCCTTTTCCTTACCCACTTTCTTTATATAGTGTTGCTATGTATAGTGTGTACCCTAAATTAGTATGGATTTGACCGTACATAGTTACAAATTAATTTGCTTGTCACTTACATTATAAATCATCTACACGTGTATGGTATGGGTTAAAACTAATTTTATGTCGACGCTTCAACTAAAAACGGTTTGTCTTGTTGTTGTATTTTAACCGACTTCAAAAAAAGAAGGAGGTTTCTCAATTCGACCGTATATATATATATATTACACACAATATATATATATATATATATATTGTGTGTTCGCGGATTACTTCGTCGTTTATGGACTGATTTTGATGATTTTTTTTTTGTTAGAAAGGAGATATTCCAAGGGTGGTACCATAATAAGGAAACCAGGATCTGATGATGGCATCCCAGAGAAATCGAGAGGAACCTTCAAAAATCGTACTGGCGACTAGTGCATTTGTTATTTTTTTTATTAAGTATTATAAGGCACTTCTATTTAGTGCAGGTTTGGAGTCGATCTGATGATGGAGACCATAGATACTCGAGGGTACTCCTCAACGATTTACAGCAATGACTTGGTGTTTGGACTTAATTCATTTCTAATGATGAGAACATTGCACCCATATAGGTTATAAGTGCCTTTACAGGTGACCATAGTCAGTCGAGGTAATTTGTCAACTGCAATCATGTCGGGCTTACTTCATACGGTTCAACGTGCCAAAATGTTTAATTTGTACAAAAATAATACCTAAGTAAGATTTAGGTCTACCCATTACTAAAAATTGTAAAATAAAATAATTTTAACAAAAAGAAGACCGACTTCAAATAGGAAGGAAACTAAAAAGTAATAAATAAATTTACTTAGCACAAAGTAAGTATTTTGTAATTTTGAAGTTGGTGTCAAGTAAAACAGTAACTAAGTACCTATAGGTATTATCAATCTTAATATGCTATTGTAGTAAGGTTCTTATAGTATTTAAAACAATAAGTAGGTGCCTATAGGAATTATCAATCTTATTTTGCTATTGGAGTAAGGTTTTTATAGTATTTACTTGGCACCAACTTAAAAATTATAAAATACTTACTTACTTTGTGCTAAGTAAATTTATTTTTTACTTTTAGTTTCCTTCCTATTTGAAGTCGGTTTTCTTTTTGTTAAAATTATTTTTTGTGATAACGTTGTGTTCACCTGTCGTTGCTCCCAATACTGTTGTTATTTTAAATATATTTGAACATAATTTTCTAGGATGGCAAACTGATACCTACTTCAAATATTTAGCAATTCTTCACAGTCAAACTGTTACAATTAGGTAATTAAGATGTTATGTTTATAATATTCTGTTTTCTTTGTAAAGAAATGAACGTTTATTATTATGTTAATAACTACTATTACTAACGTACAAAGGAACAAGGAATTAAAGGTTTAGGTGCGGACAACGAGCTTATTAAAAAGTAACAAGTATTTACTACCACAGAATAAATAATACCCTCTAACACACTTAACACTCTACTACTCAATTTCTGTACTTACTTTTAAGAAATGTTTCAAGATCACTAAGGTAATATACACGTTTGTATTGGTGACTATGGCTACAGTAGTCGTTTAGTAACAGGGAAGTCACATACTGTAAGCCATATATATTTAATTTATATTTGTCATGGGTTACATATGAAGAGGTAACACAAACTTAACCTTGTTTATTAGCACACTAAGGTATATATTTGTTCAAATAAAACGTTATAAATACTATTTGTGTTACAATTCTTTTTTGTTCTTTAACTTTAGCATAAAGATAATTTATTAGTTATACGATTAAAGAATTGTGCTATTTGTAGTTGTGTAAGTTTTGATTGTATTTGTGGTATAATTATATGATATAATATAATCCAATTTCGCTAGGTAAAAAAAAGTGTTGAACTTCATCACTTCCCACCGTCTGAAATGAAAATCACTGCAAGCTGTAATAGACAAATATTATGTATATCTATAAAAATATAAAATACAACAGAATTAGTACTTATGTGCAAGTTACATAAGTACTCATTCTGCATAGTAAGTAGGATATCCAAATTTTGTAGAAAGCATTGTTATTGAAACAGCGAAAAAGGCTGTCCGTTGTGATTACCATGACCGCCTGAGAGAAAAAAAAACGATTATCTTTTCAACAGAATGGCAACATAATGATAATTTTAAAGCACTACTTAATTGTTAGTATAAATCTTCAAACTTCAAAGGCAGTAAGAGCACAGAACGTTTCACTTAGATATGAAAATATCGCTTGGCATTTAAGAATTTTTATCGCGAGCAATAGCAAAAATTTCGACGTAATTGATTAGAAACCTACATCGTTTAGGAATGATAAAGGTTCGCGAATCACGGCAACTTTATCTTAGTAAGGCTAATTAATAAGACCATATTTATACGTTTTATATTATTTACTTTGTGTTCTTAAGTCGACATAGTTAGGTTTTTACAATTTTTTAAGCTTTTGAACAGAACTTTTTGTTTTTATTTAATAAAAATAAGAATAAAACCTTATTAGACACGTGTAATGCAACGTACAGAGGCACGTGAGTAAAAAATATTCTTAATACGACTGGTTCAAAACAGTTTAAAATTTATTAAAAGGAGAGCCTATTAACATGATCACGTGAGGGGTTTGTGAGAGAGAAAACAAAACGGCAAGAAAACAGTCTGGCTAGAAGAATGTTAGCCGGCGTCCTCACTTACACGTGACTTTATATATTTGTTAATTTGTGGAACAACACCAAGATATACATTAAGGTCGCGGTAATCAGGTGCTTGGTTACACGACGCGTCAATACGGGTGTCTAATACTGGGAAACAAACATACAGCGACTACATTAGCTACGACACAAACAATGGTTTTGACTAAACTAAGTTCTTTTAGACATATTAATCGCTGAGTAGTAATTATGATGAAAATTGCCATTGTAAATGGGATTTTGAGGAGAAATGCAAGCTACGTTTGATGCCGGTAAAGCTGCGAGTAGTATTAGCTACGACTATTTAAGTATCCTTTTATTAATATTTTAAAAGTGAAAGTTTGTGTGTATGTATGTGTGTGTGTGCGTGTTTGTTACTACTCAGTGCCTAAACGGCTGTACCGATTTCAATGAAAATTGGTATGTAGATAGATTCGGTGCCGTAGACGGACAAGAGCTATATTTTTATCCCGAAAATTGGTCTGGTTTCCGAGGGAGACAAAACATATTTTAGGCGCCGGCGAAGTCTTAAGGTGCAGTTAGTATAGATATAATTTAGGAATTATCTCGATGATACTTTAGGCTAGATTCTATTACATTTCTGCTGGTCTGGCAAATCTGTCCTCTGCTGGGTATCGGCCTCGTCCAACTATTGGAAAGTTTTGCGTAATCGCCTTGCTTTAAGGACGTATTGATGATTACAGTGTACAGTGCCAGTCTTAATATCACAAGATGCTGCTGTTCTATGTTGGATAATTATATTTAATTATTCGATTAAAAGAAAGTACATGAATTATGACAAGACAAAAGAACAACGACGACCAAGAATGACGAACAAGTTAACTATCACGAAATATGTCAAGAACCTAAATAATAATATATTTCCCCAGCTGACATTGGCCTGTGTAAATTCAGGGAGACTTTTGAATTATTTTACAATAAATAATTTTGAAATAAAGACAGAATTAAAAATTATAATGGAATATTTTGAATTTCCAATTTGTTAAAAGCAACAGCACTTTCCACTCACGTGTTTCACGTGCGGGTGGCGGTGGTCTTTAGGGATGTGAGATAATTTTGAACCTGATCTACATAATTTATTATAGCAACACGAATATTTTCCTCGTAGGCAGGCAGCTAGGCAAAGATATATAATACTCACACCTGTGGTCATATAACGAGCACAAATACAAATTCCGGCCTAACACTCAGAATGTTTGTCTTTAGAAAAACCGAATACCTACTTTTAAACTCTCGCGTTGCATGATATAGTAGAACTAAATATACGGGAATTCACACGGTGGAATACGGACGGCATACAGAATAAGGACACTGTCAGTGTGTTTTGTGATAGTACGTGGAAAGACAAAAATGTGAGGGTAGATCTAGAATCTACTTCGCATACGGAGCCGTGACATCGCCACATCAGTCTGCTTGTGACCACGGCCGGTGTAACCTGATCGAAACGTCAAGCAAAATAAGGTATGTAAATACCTAATGCATGATCGCGTGAATTCCCGTATATTTAGTTCTACTAAACCGAATACCATTTTGCGCAACCCAGGAATTATATCCCAGATTTCTGCAAGGCAGTCCGAATATAATTTTTGTTTAGATAATCTCTTCCTGTTGGCATAACTACGTATTTGTATGCCAATAATAATAGTGCTTCTGACTGAATTTAGATTACAGCGACTATATTCTTAGTCTTTTACTCTTCCTCTAATACTAGGTACCTAACTAATCTCCGAGAACGACTTTAGACTTGAGACGAGGTAAGTCTTATTTTCTTATACTGCGCAATGGAACGTCATGTCTGCACAATATATTATACATTTTGCTTAGATAAAATATATTTATAGTACTTTTATCATGCTACCTATTAATTTTATTACTGCTTACCATCAGGCGGGCCGTATGCTTGTTTGTCACCTTAGTCGTAAAAAAAAATGATATAAGATGGTGGTTGTAAAAAGCACCATCATATTATTTAGCTGGTGGGTTGTTGGCAAAATGGGCGTCACTACGTGAGGCAGCCGATGCCGACCGAGAAAAGTATTTCTTAGATTCACAAATTTGTTTCCAGAGTCTTATTATATTTTTCTGATAATAGGTAGTACTTTTGTAAAGTTTCGCGATACAGGGCTACTTCGCCTGAAAAAAATAGCCGTCTTTTCTTTTCTATAAACTCATAAAGGCGCCTATTACAAAAAAAAATCCTTAGATATATTATATAAATACATTATGTGTCAACCCTGTTCAAGGATACGTGGTCACGTTTTGTTATGACCTTTTGAATTTCGTGAAATTTCTTTTAGACTGAAAAATAAAAGAATTGTCAACAACGACTTTTTATTTGTTGAATGAATAAATACTTACCTACCTAATGATGCCGTATTTAGAGTTGAAAAGCGATTCAGGGCTATTTTACCGCAACAGCATTTATGAAATTCAAATTCACACCCTTAAAATTGACTTCACTCGTAGAGTATCGTTTACCTTATGGTCATACTGCCATAACAATAGACCGACTGTAGTAAGTTCGGTACATTCGCATGCCATTTTTTTTTCCTTAGATATTAATATTTATACTAGTGAATTTTAAGTATAGGAGTACCTAGCAATACCAGGCTAGTGAGCTGGCTTATAAAAATAATGATCTGGACACACTTAACACTCCTACTATTATTACTACTCCTGTTATTTCAGACATCGTCTTTTGGTTGAAAATGATGTCTGCTGGACTAACTTGTATTATATATCTTGCTAAGTAAGTAATCAATTTGTTTTCAATTATAACGTTTTTATTATGTTAAATAAGCTGTTCAATTTCCTTTCTTATGATTATTGTTCTGAGAAAATTTCACGTTTAATAATTTAATAAGCGGATTGGTGCTAGCTTTTGATATTAATGAATGAATACCAATTTACAAATCGATGACGAGACTTGAAGTTTAAAACAATAACTTCTTATCTAAAACTTATTTTAAAAAGTACTGCTTTTCTTATTCAAATATTCCTCCAAAATTCTTATGTAATCTACCAATGTATTTATGGGTAGAAATGTTATTTTCGATAGTGTTTTCCAATACATGTTATTATCAGCTTGTATAATTCAGTGGATAGGTGTATCTAGAAGCACCTAGCTGACAAAACAGGCCAGTCACGTGGCCATTACTGACCCCATTTGTTATGATTTATCAGTGAATACTTATGTAATCAATTCTCCGAAAACAGATTGGAGTAACAGGACGAAAGGTGAATGGGGAATTTGTATCTTAACCGGCCAACGCGCAGTTGAATTGTTGATTGTTTACAACTAGTTGCAGGATATGACAATAAAACATTATGTATTTATCACGGCATAACAACCTTCTCTTTCATAGCTTAAAATCTTCCATAATAAATAAATACTTCGTATCGTTAAAGCTAACTATGGACAAATAGATTTGTGTCCGTCATGGTCAGTTCTTGAATGGGTCACGATTTTCTACAAATATATCGCCGAGAAATTCCTTCGGTCAGAACGACACGTGCGGGACTAAAGTGCCACCCTTTCACAGTGGAATCTAAAGGGTCTCGAATCAAACGGTTCAGCACTTCATACTTTTGTCGCTCAATTAAAGCCTGGAACTCTTTGCCAGCGCATGTGTTCCCATCTAATCTTGATCCTGGGTCTTTTAAGCGGGGCGTGAAAAAGCATCTCACTAAGCCGCCATAGTGGAGGCCACCATACCAGTAGTTTGGCTTTTGGAATGGAGTACGCCACTTCTGGATTCCACTTACTGCTTACAATCAGGCAGGGTGGAGTCATCATGGTAGGCAAATATAAAAAACAAAGTTACGCCGTTGTTTATTGAGTTATATGGCGTACAAATTTAGACGAATAACGTTTGCCTTTAGCAATACTTATGAGCATTATTAACTAGCAATTGACTTGCAGAGTGATAGATACACGTGATGATAAGTTATACAGGAGACTGACATGTGAGGAACGAATGTTATTACATCACAAACATATTTGTTATCCAAATATGTGTCGTCAGATGTATGTTGATTTCACTTTTCATCTGTATGAAATTCATGGAATAAACCAAGGGATAGTTGCAACACCCGTGTATGTACATATTACTCACAAATTTTCAAAGACATTGGCTATATTTTTGTACGGATTAGGTTTGACACATAACGGATTTTAGATTTCCTTCGAGATTTTGCTGAGCGACTGAGCGACAACAACATGTGGTTCGTATGCAAAGGAGTTTTACGTTAGTAGTTTCTTGCTGATTACCGGATCGCCTGGGGAAGTGTTATCCTCTTATATAATATCAGCGTAACGTATTAGTTTACTTCCGGTGACTGAGAGCGCCGGAGGCTCAATTATTTGGTACTCTTCCTTTTCTTCATCGCCTTCTATCTACACGATCGACAACGGTTTGATTGTATTTTTTTATTAACATTCCTTCTGCGATGCTTAGAGGACACAATCACGTCTATAGGTTACGTTTACCACTGACCATCAGGTGTATCGTATACTTGGTTGACCTCTTAGTCGCATAAAAATAGGTGACTAAAAATATTATACTTTTTTATAGTAGACTACCAAAGTGACTCCACCTTGCCTGGTGGTAAGCAGTCAGTGGAATCCAGAAGTGGTGGCCACCATTCCAAAATCCATCGTCTTAAACTGCTGGTATGGTGGCCTTCACTATGGCGGCTGGGAATGGGGTAGGGGAAGGGAATCAGGGAGGTGAGGAATGGGGAAAGGGGGAATTGGGCCTCCGGCGCTCTCACTCTCCGAACGAAACGCAGTAGTACGGATACTACTACTCTTACGTCGATCTTCTATGAGAGGGTAGTACTGCCTCGGTCGATCCGGCCAATTCATGTTGAAACCAGTGTGGATCTACTACCCTTAAACCAGATAATACTATACTTATTTAATGTCTTTTTTTCTAATTCGCAACCAGTTGAACATTTTCTCGAAAAGTTCATAAATCTACTTACTTAAAAGAACGCAACTGTAGGTTCCGCAATAAAGACCATGCTTCCGTAGCAGATTTCAAGTGACACATTTACTCTAACATACTGCTGTAGCGATGTTCTGAAACATTTCCAGCGATGTTTAATAAGAGTATTAACTTCACGGTATGCAGTGACTCGGCTGAAAACATCGTTAAAATCGTTATAATTGTTTAAATTGTCAGAAACGACATTAAAACCATACCATTAAATAATTTATTAAGAAATACAATAAAATAGTATTTTAGTTTGAGATGAATTTGAATTGCAATGAGATTTAGATATTGAAAGACACGATTTTTGTTGCATACTGATAAAAATCAAAATTAAAGTACAATTATACGATTTGTTACACATTATTTAGTTAGGTAAATTAAAGCTTAGAGCTTCATCATAGCATACAAAAACTCTCTAAGCATTAACAAAGTTAATATAACTGCGTAGTACACATTTAGCCATGAACTCGTGTATATAAACAACACTATTATCCAGATATATCCAACGATATTCATCACATGTGAATTGCATTAGTCTAATATTTTATGTCACCGTTACTTCATATCTCGTACAAAGAATATGTAACATCGTAGCAAAACCTTGAGACAATGATGAGATTTGAACCACTTATTGTAATTCACCCCGATTTCTAGTCCCGTGTTTGGTACATACATAAAAATATTCAAACAGGTACTAAGAGTGATATTTTGCTTTACTTACAAATTTAAGAAGGAAAAGTTATTTTCTAGAGATTTTTATTTTTGGTTGCGTACCGAAATGTTCTTTGAGACTATTCTATAAATATTATATTGATACTTATGTAGATAGATATTGATACACATAACTTTGAATATTTTATCAGATTTAAGTCCTATTGTATGATGGGCATTAAAATAAGATAGTAAATGTTTTAAAATAGTAAGTAATATAATTAGCTTTTTTCTGAAGCTAGCTTTACAAAATGATTTGCCGGCATTACTTATTTCAAAATTGATAGAACATCAAAACCATTGAATTAGTCAAACCCACCATAAGGCTTTACTTCACACGAGTCACAGGTGCTACGTTTCCATTCACCACTAGTTCCCACGGCCGACTTATATTCACTATTGTATACATCCCCCGCAATTCATAAAAGCTATTCAAAAGGTTGGGGGTGAATCTCGCACAGGTAGTCCGTACAAGGTGCTTTAAGAAATACGTTATGACCGTTGAGGATACGTTACGGGCTGTACAGTACTTTATAGTTATATGGAGTAATATTTTGAAAGTGTTTTATTGTCCATTCAAGGATACTCGGTAGTTAACATTGATTTTTTGCTTGTTCACAGTTCACAGCCTGATTTAATGGGTTGCGTCGATTTTGATTTATGTAGTCATTTTTAGCGTTCTCTAATTTTGTGTGTGTGTGTTTGGGTAATACTAGTATTGTAAGCGTCCATAGATTTCTTTGTCTTCCAAAAAATTGCATTTAATGAAATTACAGTTTCTAACTATTAAGTCAATTATGCATAGCCATTTAAGCAGCTGCAGGCGTTCCAACCTTTCATCGTATCGAGTCACCAATTTCTAGGACTGTAGTCGCCATCGACTGAAGGCGATTACTGAAAGGTACTATTTTATGTCAAGATTATTTTCAATGCAGGGAGCATTGAAAATAATCTTTAAAATAAACCTGAAAGATAAAAAGGGGTTTATTTTGTATGGCGTAAACAGGGTCTAAATTTAATTAGCACTGTTACCGTTACAGAATCTAGATTGTTGAAAAAAAAATGTGAATACGTCACTTACGGCAAGTATCTCAGATGACGATATTAATTTCATTAAAAAAACTAACTAAAATGGTAGTAATTTTATTAAAATAATAGAGGCCATAATTAAAAATAAAACAACTATACGTTGATTCGGCTACGTGCATTAATAACTCAAACCGGTAAATTTTAAAATATTATATTAAAATAGTATATTCATAACGTTATTAAAATTCTGATAACAATAAATAAGTTATTTAATGTTAAATGCAGAGTCCAAACATCTTTCGAATAAAAAGTATGAAAGAACAAGGAAGTTTAAAACAATAGTTTGAAACGGAAGTAAATTGAAGCTAACGGCGCGGCTGCCATTATCAAACCTTTTTAGAAAACGTACGCACTTATACATAAATGGTATGACCTTCAATTGAAAATATTTTGTTCGTTAGCTATGTGGTATAGTGGTCGTAGGCCACGGACAGACTATCTCTTTTATAATGTACTCGCTGGTATGTAAGTTAGAGAAAATTTTGGAAAAATTGTATTAAATTTGATATCCGTTTTTTAAATTATGAAGGATAGAAAGATGTTTTTTTATTTTATTAGACGTATGAAAAGATTTTTTAATTTTTAATTATATTATACCTACAACCTTGTTGACAGAGTTTTATCACAATCGGGTGAACGGTATTCTAGTAGTCAAGTGGTACTCACAATAAAACATTAGTTTTATGTAAGATTATTCGTTATATTATCAAGTAAAATTAATCAAATCAAAGTACATAAAATATAGTATGAATGTTTCCTTAATCACAAGAGCAGTATTTTTTTAAATTAGGAGCTGGATGTGTACTGACTTTAAATTCAAGGAGCCTTAACAGGAGGACTGCTTTAAATCTAGCATTCTAATCGGTAAACCATAATATATACACTTAAAACTGGAACATAAATCGAAAGTATTCTGCTAAATATGATTAAGAAAATAGTATTTACGCCCTATAAATAATACTGTTCAGCCAAAAACGCCATAAATCGCTGTGTATCGTAAACTTTAACTTAATAATTATGAACGTCATGACGCGGAAATGATGGAGTCGGTCGTGATATATAAAATGGAAATGATTCGCGTGGAACAATGGCGCAGGTTATCGAACTGCAATAACATTTTGGTGAAGGTCCCTAGACTCCGAGGTCATTACTAAATGCTGCCGACTGATTTCATTCTAATTTTGACTCATGTTACTCCAATAAAAATTCCACAGCCTTAACTAAGTAAAATAGATAATTAGGTGTAAGAACTACAATTAATCTAAAATTATCAGCCAGAATAAGCTCGCCGCCTGGATATAGACCTCTTTCAAAAAGATCTTGTTTGCCATAACTACCACGATTGGTAGTCATTTGATAAATTTACTTTATCTGGTAGCAGCGACATACGAAGCTGCTCGCAGTAAACAGTGCGTTTAATACTTTCAAGGCCCATGAGAGACTTTTCTTTTTTCACGTCGTTTACACATCATTAACTTGAATACGTCTGCTGCTTGAGCTGCGTTCGTAAGTGCACCACCCAAAGGTAGTTTGCTTCAGTACTGACTTAAGCAAACTCCCTTGGGAGATGCAACAACTCAACGTCGTATGGGCTGCCAATAAGCTGAAATTTAACAAACCACTGTAAGTACACCTAGTCTATAACAAATAAAGTATAAAATGACCCAAGGATCAAGAAACTGCACTTGGAACAGCCCAAATCATAAGATAAGGCGATATTTAGTACTCAGCTCATTCTGATGGCTGTTTCATGGTGACTCGTTAGTCGTATTTACTACTAGTTCGTGAGGTCTCATGACCCGACGACCTACGGTCTACGTTTATTACAGTTTTTTTAAATTATTATTTAATATTCACAAAATTTTCTAAACACATAGATAACATTTTTACATTTATTTATATTAAATGTCAATTACTAACAATATCTTATATTAATCACATCGAATATTTTACCATTAATCAGTGAACATCAATACTAGACGATTACGATTATAAGTAACCGTTTTACGAGTATTTATTATAGTATTAGATTTATCAAAATGTGTTCGAGACACGACAGGATCGATTTACCTGTTCGAAACAATAGTAAATAAGTTATACCAGGTATAAATCATTGCAGTTGATGGGAATTATTATTTATGGCTTTACGTGATATTATGATATCTGCAGTCTCTAGCGATCCCTTCCTTCCTTATTTAAAGCATATTAAGTATCAAAAAATACATTCGTACTACGTACGAAACTAATGTATTTTTCGATATTTAAAATGATTTTTGTCAAGAAGTTGTATAACGTAAGAAGTTATGATCATAAAATGCGTGTTTTAATGTCAATTATTAATAGATCGCTTTGCTATAATGGCGAACAATAATTAAAGTGCTAATTTGATGAGGTTATTAATATGAAATACAATAACAAGTCTTCCATCACGCATTTACTTACTATCTCTTAAGAATATATATTTATAATCATTTAATTTTAAATACTTGTTATCACATAATTGCGTAACATAATTATTTAGCTAAAGGTTACCTCAAGTGTTCTAGGAGCTCGTGTATTACAGAGAGAACCGGGCTGAGCTATTGCCATATCATTTCCGTAAATTATGTTTGAACTATAGTATTCGTCACTAGTTATTAGCCTATCAATATGGCTATATTCTGCCTAATGGTTAGCAGGGTCCAGAAGTGCTGGAAACCATCTCAAAAGCTATTAAAAAAACGGAACTTCGCACGAATATAATTAATCTTGTAATTTTTTTTATAGAAGCTGTAAGCTTCAGGTCTGTAAGTATAGTTTTAGTAGTAAGAGAGCTACAAAAGATACATTCTAGAAAGTCAATATGAACTTTCAGAATTTTTCTTAGAAATAAAATCACCTCCTCTATAGATTACATTATCAGTATCTCTATCCGTTTAGAGCTTATTTGTTATAATTTAATTAACTACTTACGGTTAATTACAGCTTGTAGTTTTGTTCTGTTGTATAGAGTGCCTGCTGTGTTTTTCGTGTAATTGATTGGTTAAAAATAATTAAAGATAAGAATGATGATAGTAATTATAATTTAAACATATTAATAGAAAGAACAAAAGATTACTACTGAATTATAATATATTTTACATTTATTTAAAATTTTTACACTGAATTGTTTAAAGCGAACTTTATACCTTACACATTGTCTACCAGACAACCTTAGGAAGACGCAGAGGTGTAAAATTTATATAAGCCGCCATAGTGGAGGCCGCCATACCAGTAGTTTGGCTTTTGGAATGGTGTCCGCCACTTCTGGATTCCACTGACTGCTTACCATCAGGCAGAGTGGACTCACTTTGGGAGGCTAATATATAAAAAAAAGAAGTATCAAGCTGTAACTCTCGGTACGGTAGTAGATCCACGCTGGTTTCAGCATGAATGAGCTGGATCGACCGGGGAAGTACTACCCTCTCATACGAGATGACGCGTCTGCTGAAACCAGCGTGGATCTACTACCGTACCGAGAGTTACAGCTTGATCCTTCTTTTGCGACGTAAGAATATTAGTTTTCATGCTAATGTGTTTCGCTTGGTGAGTGAGAGCGCCGGCAGCCCAAATACCCCCTTGGTCCTCTTCAATTTCCCTTTTTCCTTTGTGTTTTCTAAGTATTACTACTTTCGTAATGCCTGGAAAACACAGTCATCTCTATAGGTTACGGTTGCCACTTACCATCGGTTGGGCCGTATGCCGAACGCTTGTTTGACACGAAAGTTATATAAAAAAAACTTTGTAATGTTTTAACATACTAATAACAAAGCCTTATAAAATTTAAAAAAAAACCAGGGAAACTGCCAATAGAAAGCTAAAACCCCGAGTATAGAATCTGATTATATGCCCTGATATCAGTACACATCTATAATACCAGCCTGTTAACTGTCTCTCTGCAGAGCAAAGGCCTCTTCGCATACAGAGAAGGCATGAGCATTAATCATCACGCTTGCTCAAAGCGGATTGACAATTTCAGACTTTTGAGACCAGGTTTCCTTACGATGTTTTCCTTCACCGTCAGTCAGAAGTATCAAAGATAAACTTAGAAAGTACATATGATTTGAAAAAACACATTGGTACTTGCCCGGATTTGAACCCACTACCTCCTGTTTACAAAGTTGTGCCTTAACCACTGGGCCATTTCAACTATAGACACATCTATTTGCTTATGAAATAGATTGATTGCTTTGTATAAATGTATTAAAACATTGCCTATGTAAAACGGAAATATCATTTTTGGGAAAAGCTATAGCCTCTTATCAACAATAACGTATTTGTACGGTAGTAGATCCACGCTGATTTCAGCATGAATGGGCCGGATCGTCCGGAGAAGTACTACCCTCTCATAGAAGATCGACTTAAGAGTAGTAGTATCCGTACTACTGCGTTTCGCTCGGTGAGTGAGAGCGCTGGAGGCCCAATTTCCCTCCTTTCCTCTTTCCTTATCTCCCTCATTCCCTTCCCCTAACCTCATTCCCAGCCGCCATAGTGGAGGCCACCATACCAGCAGTTTAAGACGATGGCTTTTGGTATGGTGGCCGCCACTTCTGGATTCCACTGACTGCTTACCATCAGGCGGGGTGGAGTCACTTTGGTAGGCTATAATATAAAAAAAAAAAAAAAAAAAAAAAATATCTATATTTGTTCACTTTCTTGTTTTCTATTTGAAAGGAAATTATGCCACGCATTCTCCTTACACACAGTGGGTATGAGCTTTTTATAAGTTGTCACCCTCAGTACCCGTTTAGAGTTTGCTTGTCAAAACGTGCATAGACATTTAACAAACTTGTTATTAATTTTGCGTTGTGTGATTTTTTGTTAGTATTTTTTAGATAAACAGAATGCTAGTAATTTGCAAATGCTCAATCTTATGCTTCATTAAAATAAATGACTTAACATTGTTTGATTGGTAGAATTGTTACTTGAAAATTGTTCCTTAATCCAAGAGTTCGCTAAGAAAGGATCTATTTAAAATACCTCTAAATGCACTGGTTAAAAGCTCTTAATAAGTCTTTGCATGGGTAAGAGTAATCTATGAACCCTGAGAACAAGTTCAAGTAAAAATTCAAGAGTAGTTTCTTTTTTTGTATTTTAAGGCACAAGGATGAGCTTGGTGTTGGTAGCAAATATGTACCTATACTTAAGCATCATATCAAAAAGGAATTTGTTGAAAATAACATTTGACACCATCAATAAGGCATTCATTTAAACTTATTCGTTCGGAGTGACAATGAACTATTAAAAGTACTAAATGTTTTTTTCTATATCATTCATTATGCTCCGCCCGATGACAGTTTGACAAGGCATACGTTGATAGTTGGTTTAGCTTCAAGCGACACATTTGACAACATAATAATGGTGGGGCAATTATAGCTGAAAGTATTATAGAGCAATATTTTTTTTATTAAAGCTCTATAATAATATGAATCGTTTATGTAGTATTTGGATAGAATGAAATATAGCACTTTCAGATAAAAAAAACATTATACAGATTATTTTTATACCAAAATCTACTAAGTTAGCATACTTACCCTCAGTTTCTGAAAGGCTGATCAACGAAAAATTAACTAATCACCTGTTAAATCTCATGTGAAGTACCAATTGGGTTGCTAAAAGCATAAATATTTAGTTTAATTTGCTCTAATTAGTAAATAACTAGATCAAATTAAACTAATTATTCATGCTTTTAGCATGCTTTTATGTAATTCATATGAGATTTAACAGATGATTAGTTAATTTTTCGTTGATCAGCCTTTCAGAAACTGGGGGTTAGATACTCAAAATTATAGTATTTAGTCGCTATATTTATTAACTACAAGACTGCACCACCTCTAGTGTAAGTAACACTGGAGGTTTCCTTCATTTGAGAAATCATCTTATTTGGAGGTCTCATGCTGTTTATACATAAGATATACTAAAATTAATTTCAGTTAATTAAAGGTACCTAATATCTGTATACTATGAACTAAGAGTTAAATCGTACATTTATTCATCTGGAACAGATTTACACAAGTAGAAGCCTCAAGGTTTGCGGTCAAATGTGGGCGTATAATTACTATATATTGGAGGTACTATTGTTCTGACGTGACATTTTGAAATGGCCTCAATTAAAGCTACAAACATTACGCTGAGTAATTTTGACATGCCTTACTAAAGCATTATATATTTATTTTAGCTACGGATGAACTGATTATACTTTTATATTTATTGTCTGTACTTTTGGACGTTACAATAACGTTGTAATTTATAGTAAAACACGACGATAGATACCATTTTGTACATATTTATTGTTTCTTATTTCTGTTTTAATTTTTATTTTTCTTCTTAGGTGTTGAGTTGTGTGTGGGAGTAATGCCTATATGCGAAGATTAACACCCAATTTCTGAGAGGCTGATCATCGAAAAATTAAGTAATCATTAGATTAGATTAGTTAAATTTTCGTTGATCAGCCTTTCAGAAACTAGGTGTAGGTATCAGATTAATACAAACATTCACGTCTATGACGAAAGGAGTTTGAATAAATTCTATTACTTAAAATATTTGTCAAACTACGTAGTCAATTTATTTTTAACATTCATTAAACGTGCATTTTTCTTGTGGTAATTGTAACAATCAAACGTTAACAAAATAATCCTATAATTCATCAACTGCTTAATGTAAAGTAGATTGGTATATCATAATATGACATGCGATGGCAATGGTATAACAAGGCAGACGTAATGAGGTTATATTACTTACTATAATAATGACTATTATTGTCCGATTTGATGATGAAGAGGTAGAACGTGACTGCACCGAGGCTATGGCCAATGAGAAAATCCGCCTCCAAAATCATGGTATTATAGGTAGCAAATTTGATTGTTACTTTTGCGTAAGTCGCCGAAAAAAAAAGACGTTACGATTGTGATGTAAATAGTTAAAGGTAGAGTTCAATGATATTTATTGATGAAATTGAGCTGATATAGTAACTTTTACTTACAGAATAGTGAAGTCACAATAATACTGCTTGAGTTCGCAGACTGGCATCATAGGAATATGTTCTTGCCAGTGAGTTCAGATCGGTGGCAGGACCATTAAAATATTCAGAACCAACAGACTTTAGGTACGTACTTAAGATCATACTATCACTCACAGAGGTAATGCTAAATAGTTAAAGCGATGAGTAAATGTAAGCCAAATACATTACATAAAATTCGAAATGTCCGAAATGCTCTGGCTCGGTGAAGTAGCACCATCATTAATCTAATCAAATCATCTACACACTAAACTGGTAGACATGGTATTACAGAACATATGATAATTATAAAGATAAGAAAATTAAGAATTAATTTTATATTTCAGCCGTAAGGTAAGATAAAGTTATAATATCTGTCCATTAGGAAATATTAAACGTTAATATCATTATGGACTGTACATAATAATATTTTGATTTTGTAAATGTCGTACGTTCACCTCTCAACTTGATATTTAATGTCACCAAACAAGTCAACACGATTTTTGTTATTTATCACATCATGAATATTTGCCTAATTTATACTATTTTTAGAGTTTCTTAGCTAGTTGATAATCTTAATAAAATCTTTAAAATTGTCATGGTCGTCTACTATTTTAACTTACATAGTTTTCTAGAATTCAGATTCAAATTTAATTATGTTCTTTTAACTAATTAACGTTTTACCAAGAAAACAATTGCACATATGAGATTTTAATGCAGTTAGCTCTAATATGATAAAATAATTTTAAACAAAAAAAAACCGACTTCAAACTTGAAGGAAACTAAAAAGTTAAAAATAAGTTAACTTAGCAGAAAGTAATTCGTATTTTGATTTAATTAATCAGAAATGATTAAATAAGTATTTTATAATTTAGAAGTTGGTGCCAAGTAAAACAATAACTAGGTACCTATAGGTATTATCAATCTTAATTTGCTATTGTAGTAAGTAAGGTTCTTATAGTATTTGCTTGGCACCAACTTCAACATTATATATTACTTATTTAATCATTTATGATTATCTAAATCAAAATACGAATAACTTTCTGTTAAGTGAACTGATCTATTTTTAACTTTTTAGTTTCCTTTCCGTTTGAAGTCGGTTTTTTTTTGTTTAAAATTATTTTATTTTACGATTTTCAGTGATGGGTAGACCTAAATCTTGCTAAGGTATTATTTTTGTACGAACTAAACATTTTAGAATATTGAACCGTATGAAGTAAGCCCAACATGACTGCTGTTGAGGAATTCCCTCGACTGTCTATGGTCACCTGTAATGGCACTTAAAACCCACATGGGTGCAAAGTTCTCGTCATTAGAAATGAATTAAGTCCAAACACCAAGTAATTTCTGTAAATCGTTTTCGAGTTCCCTCGACTGTCTTTCGGCTCCATCATCAGATCGACTCCAAACCGTCACTAAATAGTAGTGCCTTAAAATACCTAATGAAAAGAATAACAACTGTACTAGTCGCCAGTACGATTTTTGAAAGTTCCCCTCGATTCCATCATCAGATCCTGGTTATCTTATCATGGTACCACAGTTGGAATATCTACTTTCCAACAAAAAAAGAATTATCGAAATCGGTTTATAAACGGCGAAGTTATCCACGTACACACATTAAAAAAGGTCGAATTGAGAAACCTCCTTTTTTTGAAGTCGGTTAAAAATACTCGTAGGTACGAGTACTTATTCGCAAAAGAAAATTTAGTTCTTAGAGTAAATACTAAGGGCGTTGTTCATTTATCCTTACTTACAATCATTTTAGGTTGTCAAAAGGGTCTCAACAAACGTAGGTGGAGTTAAAAAGTATAGAATGAAGTCTACAGATCATACGGCTTACAAAACGACTCGCTCATGACTGGGGTTTTTCTTTAATTAATCAAATAAATTAGCATTTCATTGGAGATTCTACAAAATGAATTGATGTTATTTATGTTACTGTTAATTAGTTGTTATTTAAAGCCTACCTATTTATTGATAACTTGTTTTATCAAAGAACTTTACTATAAATGTAATCATTTTTATTATATTATATAAAGCGGACGAGTTTGTTTGTTTGTTTGTTTGTTTGTACGCGCTAGTCTCTGAAACTACTAGTCGGATTTAAAAAATCTTTTGCGTATGATAGCCCAGTTCTCGAGGAACATTATAGGCTGTAACATCACGCTACTGGCAACGGGAGCAGAGCAGTAAGCAAAGACGCGTGTGAAACCGCGCCGCGTAAAGCTAGTGTAATAATAAAAATGATTTTAATTTAATAGTAAGTAACTGATCTAGTGCGTGCTGTATATATTTTTTCTATTTTTGTACTTTTGTCTAAGCTTCTATAAACACATAGTGCCATCTAAATATTTACAATTACAGAATTAAAACTATGCTTTAAACTAAACTGCAACAAATTGTGGGTAAAAGTGCGCGGCAAATGACACTTTTTGTATTTGACATAAATAATTATTGGAACACCTACATTATATAAAATCACTTTTTCTTTTTTTATCATTCCATACTAAACGAGCAATATTCTCTCTGTTAAACTAGATCAAGAATTACAACGTTAATACTAAAATCAAGAAGTTTTCATTTTAACAAACCATCATACACATTATGTCCGGTACTTGACAACTTTGTTTCATCTTTTTAAACTAAACCATAATGAATAACCGTCTACTATTTCAATCGTTACGCCGTATGTTAATTATTATAAGTTAAGTACTAGACTAGACTTTATTACTGAATCGTTTTTCTTTCTTATATTTAAAGGCAACCGCACTAGCGACAAAGCCCAGTTTTGCACAGTAATTTACAAACGGTTAAAATAGAGATTGTCTCGGTGGTTTAGTAGTAGATACATTGTCTCTGCCTTCCGTAATAAGACGTAATGCGATGTTACACACTATACGCTAAATTTTAAGTATAAATTGTTGGTTTATGGTTTAAGAGAATCATATTCACTTCTATGAGTAAAAACATAATAAATATCAGTTAAGCGACGGTTACGCTGAAAGAAAAATTAAGTATAAACAGTTTACAAAAC
Source organism: Parascotia fuliginaria (assembly GCA_963082885.1). Lineage (NCBI taxonomy): Eukaryota > Metazoa > Arthropoda > Insecta > Lepidoptera > Erebidae > Parascotia > Parascotia fuliginaria. The sequence continues at coordinate 7,906,263 of OY720175.1, forward strand.
AAAATGGCAAACAGTTATGATTTGTTTATATGGTGCTTCAACAACCTCTTAAAAATTAGAAGTGATTTCGGTTCCTTTTTGTCTTGAGGTAATTGATTATAGAGTTGAGCTACTTTATAAACGATGGTCCTTTTACCGTAGTTTGTTCTCGGTGCTCATAAAATATTAGCCTGTCTAGTAATGCGCTTTTGTACTTGTATCTTTTTTGTAAATAATATTTGTGTATCTATGTTTTTTTTTTATTTTACGTATAAGTATGCATGTATTATATTTATAAATTTAAAGGTCAATAATTTAGTTTCTTAAAAACCGTTTGTGTAGATATTTGAAAATTTTAGTGAAATAAAACTTTAATTAGGTACCTATCCTATTCTTCTTTAAAGATTCACAGTTATATTTTTCATTTGTAAGTTTTTAAAAGATGTTTAATTATAATCTCTGGAAGTTGAGAGCATGTACTGTACATGTTATTGTGTTTAAGATAGAGCAAATAAAACAAAAAAAATTGCTTGAATACGTAATTTTTATTTTTGTTCATTTTGATAGGTTTCAAAACATTGACTTTTACCTAAATATTAAATATTGCAATAAAAAGTTGTCTATATTATATTTAGTATATATGGACCGACATCAGATAACTCGAAGACAGCAAGTCTCCTCTAGGCCTATCCCAAGAGAAGGAGTTTATTATAGTCACGTCACGATAACAGGCATATTAGAGAACGCAGTATTGTATCAAAATACAAATTATATCAATTGGGCGTTCCCTTAGTCGCCTCGGCTATTTACGGCAAAAAAGCAGAGTGTTTCCATACCTATTATAAGATTTAAGAATGTAAACGTAATGTCTAAGAAATATATAAATTCCTCACACCTCTCATTAAATACTAATAAGCTAGTATTCAAAAAGTAGTTATAAAATGCTAGTTAATATTAAACATAAATCCTTTTAACCGTTATTGTGTTGGCTCATGAATCAACTCGCGCTCACAAGATTATTATAATAATATTGTATTTATGAGAAAATCTTGAACGGATTTATATTAATTAAAAATAAATACTTAAATTAAGTTTTTGTATATATTTATAATAATTAAATTGAAAATAAATTATATTAATTACATTAAATTAAGTGAATAATAAATATGTACAAGTTTAAAAGTAACAAAGAATAAAAACTAAAACAAGGATTAAATCGCGTCGAAGTACTCCTCCGCATCGCTGTCATCTGGCAACGTGCCCAGAAGACTGGCAGCATTGCCACGCTGAATGGCAATGCTGATTCTTTGGCCAAAGAATAAGCCAGCCCTCTGGTCACGTGAAGCCTCGACAAGGCGCTTGGCAATTTCCTGGTAAACAGCTCGTGCTCTCGGACCCCATGGTCCAAGCGTTTCAACCCCAAACGGCTCAAACAAGTAACACCCTATTAGGTTACTATATTTGCGCCGCTTGAGGCTTTCCGCAGCTGCAGCGGCAGCACCAGCACAGCCCGCAGAGCCTGGAAGGTGAGATGGCGCAAGGGTATCAACGCAGGTTGCGTCCCATACCAGTTTTTGTATAGTTTAATAGTACCTAATTAAATAAATTAAATTACTAAGATAAATCACCTATAAAATGTACGTATCTATTTGGTTGGCAAACAAGCATAATCTGTACAGATTTTAAGCATTGTAAAAATAATGTTGCACAGCCAACTAGGGGCCCCACCACAACCTCATATAGCAATCTTATTATTATAACCTTATTTTGTCTCTATCCTTGTTTTTAATGGTACAAAAGAAAAAGACAAAACTCAAAGTAAGATTAAAATAATACTGCTATAAGAGGTGCTACATGAGAATAAGAGATGGCCGGCCCCCTGTTTCTGTCCTTCGAATAATGAAATGAAGGAGACCGAGGGAGTACTCATTTTTCGGAAGAGGCTCATACTTACTGATGCAGGGTAATGAAAGAGTAAGTACTACCACGGTCGGCCCGACCAAATGAATTTACTGCGGCTCTACTACTACCGTACAAGTCTTTTCAATAGGTGTACGTTCTATCCTTTCACATATATATACTGAAAAGATGTATGATACAGAAACAAGAGATACAATACGCTTAAGATCGAATTTCAATACAAATATATTTTAGTTTTGTTATGGTAAAACAGGTATCAAATCGGCTCGTGAAAAGTCACGTTGATGGTTGTCTATTTTTTTAAATCATTATTTAATAAAGACAGAACGCATCGCATTCCCAAGATAACTTCTATTTACATTTTTTTTAAATTTGAATCTATTTAATTTTAGATAATAAGTTAATATATTATATTATATTAACTTATTGTTTGAGTGTAGATTTATTTATGTTTAAATTCTATGCGATCCGTACTAACGCCACCTAGGGTCTATCAAGTTAAACTAAACCCGACACGCAAGCTTACAGCACACAACAAAATTATTGTAAGTATGCATGCGTATACATTCAATTCTAACCACGCACACATATACAAAGACATAGAAAAACGAACATTACGTACACGCACACCGGCACGAATCGTTACAGCCTCTTACGTGAAGAACGTAAGCGACTGCGGAACTCAAGATGGCTGACATTGGCAATGGCAGGTCGTTGACCCAGCGCTCGCGCAGCCTTCAAAGCTTAGATCTAGCATTAGAGTGGTTGTTATTTTGCTATCATGTTTTTATTTTATCTTTCGACTCTATTGTTCGTCCGGTATTTTTTGCGACTACGAGTAATGAACAATGACATTTAATTTGATCAATAATTACTTATTGATATGTTTGCAAGTCTACCAGATGTAATTAAGTGTGGTTTTAAAACAGCCGTCTTCTTTACTGGTTGTGTTTCATTATATTAATTTATCAGCGTTGTAAATTACGCTTATCTAAAAAAGGACGCACGCAGTACTTTCAATTCATGGACGATTTGGTCTGTTACAGCTGATAACAGTACATAATTAAGTGTATCTAATGTATTAAAAAATTAAGTAATAAATACAATAACGAGTAAGTATTTAAAGCAGGCTAACGTAGTTACTTTCATTTTAAATTTTGCATGTTGATATCTCTAACTGAACCAACCTAGTACTACAAATTTAGAGAAGCGGATAAGTCCTACTATTGGTTTTATTTACTTAAAACAGTTTATAATAGCAACAAACTTCATATAAATAGCTATAAGTGTACCAAAATATGTATGTTACAAAACTCAATTTACAAACCACAAATAACATAAACTAATAAACCGTAGTTACAAAGGCGCAGAACAGCCAGCAACAATTGGAACGAATTACAACAGCATAATATTAAGTTGAGACGATTCACGAACATTGAACAGTGTGTTGCGGTAGTGGCTCCTCGCTGCGGCGGGCCGACGCAACCGCGGAATGTAGCTCAAACTAACGGTGCGTGTGCGCCGCGAAAAAACTCAAGTTCACTATCACGGAACATTGCGCGCCGACGACGACGCCATTACCGCGCGGTTACGTTGTCGCTGCGGCTACCCAGCTATTATGCCACTATGTAACTATGCATTCGTTGCATAACGTGCTCTATATTTGTCACGCATTTTTCAATGGAATGCTTTATATTAGTGTTTAGCATTATGGATAAAATATAACCTTATTAATTTTAATATAATCATGATTTCGGTAAAATCATCTGAACATACAGTGTTAATGACTGTTGGACGAGTAAGTATAGTAGAAGGATCAAGCTGTAACTCTCGGTACGGTAGTAGATCCACGCTGGTTTTAGCATGAATGAACGATCGACCGGGGAAGTACTACCCTCTCATACGAGACGACGTAGGAATATTAGTTTTCATGCTAATGTGTTTCGTTCGGTGAGTGAGAGCCTTTCCTTCCTCATCCCCTTCTCCGTGGTCGGCAACGGCTTGGTTGTGTTTTCTAAGCATTACTACTTTCGAATGCTTGGAAAACACAGCCATCACTATAGGTTACGATTGCCACTTACCATCGGGTGGGCCGTATGCCGCATGCTTGTTTGACTTGATTTTATAACGTTTTAACACACTAATGACGAAGCCTTATAAAATTGTATCAAATTTAGGTTTTATTAATTTATTAATAAAGTTAATGGTTTTCCCTGCCTTTAATTGTACACGTTACTAATTATATAATAATAATTATTATTATTGAAGAATATCAGTGAACTTTGTTCGTAGATACCTACGACAGTTACGTATGTTGTCAAAATAACCTATTGTTACTTACAGGTTGTCGTATCTATAAAAATATTTAAAACCGGTAAAATTTTATTAATTAAAATAAAATTAGTATAAAATTAATATTCAGCGTTTATTTGTTTTCTATTTTGAAAAGACATTGGCAAGGATTTTGCTGCAAAAGGAATTTGTTATTACTACTTAATACAGTTGACATTAATTAAGATAATTAATTGTTTAATTTATTATAACAAAATGAGCTACATAGGTATGTTAATCTGTCCAGTTTGTCATTGTTTTTTTATCATGATTTTTGTATATAAATATAGTTGAAAGAAATTAATGTCATCACCGGGAAAAGTATTTTAAGAGCTATTAATTTTCTTTGTATAACATTTATTTATTATTATTTATAGAAACAAAACGAGTGTGCGACAAAAAGATAGATTGTAAAAGAAAATTTCAATTTAATAATATTTCAAACTGCCATGGTCGCCACAGTTGTTGAGGGGTTAAGGGAGAATTAAATCAAAAAGAAATAGAGCTATGTAACATTATTTATATTTTTGTATCTGTGTTGATTTTATAATACTTAAGGCGCATTTACATTGTTCGTTTACTCAGTCGTTAGCCTGTATGCGGGGGCTTCCGCATGCAGGCTAAGCAACGCTAACGACCTGCGGGCGCTACAACCAATGTAAAAGGTTACCCGCATGCGGGCACTATGGCATGAGTTACAGAAATCTCTCGCATCACATGCGGGCATGCGGGCGCTAACAACCATACATTGGTTTGCGCTTTTATAGTGGTGTCAATACAAATGTTATAAACTGTTTACCTACTTCTGCTCTTTCCCAGACACTTTGTTTTAAATTATGCTAGACATCTTCTTAAAGAAGCCTGGCTGTGTCCCTCTTTCTATTCATATAGTTGATTATGTAGGATTAAGGATAAAAATAAATGCTCTCTCTGTGTATGGTCTCCGGTCTAAAAGATAGAACTACTCCCATATCCATGGTTGATCTAAGAATTCCAAGTAATTAGAAAGTGAGTAGTAGCGTTTTTTGCGGACTACATACGAATAATACCTACCATACTGCGGACTCCTACCTATCTTGCCAGGCATTGTTATAACGGCAAAAGCCTCCCCTTGAGAAAGGCCTTTGTTTCGGCAAATTACGCGTAATAAGTACAGACAGTATATTTAAGTAAAGAATATCATAAATTAATTAGATTTTATTAGCTTACTTTTCATCACATCCACATATAAGTGGAGTATACAAATAACAAATTATGTATAATTGTTGCTACTTAAATATAGTTACGAAACCTTTTTTGTTGTTTACCGTTACGAGTAGCGCCGATGAATAAAAATGTTAATTATGTTGATAATCACAATGAGTATTATACAGTGCACATTGACATTAGATTCGCTCTCGTAACGACCGACTGTTAGTTACGAGAAGCATCCGGTAGGTTTCATTCATGGAAATTAATTTTGAAAAAATACTTTTAGAGTACCGCATAACAATTTATCAATATTATTTTACGTACTATGTGAAGCTGTTAAAATAACATTTATTGAAATGCAAACTGAATGTCATTTAAATAGGTATTATTTAATTATTTTTTATTTTAGGATTTGTTCTAAATGCTAGTTGTTCATCAATTTGAATCTGGGCATTAGCCCTAAAACAATTTAGTTTTCCGCATCAAATGCCGTTGCGTAGTTTTAAAGATCTAAGCATACATAGGGACAGACAGCGGGAAGCGACTTTGTTTTATACTATGTAGTGATAATGGCAGTGGGTACAATTTTCGTGCTTTGTTCCGGTATTCGAATTCTCTTCTACTATTATTACATACGAATGTTTTTTTTTTACATAAATCACAATAAATAGATGAAGAACTCAGCTAATTTGCTTACTACTTTTGAAAAACTGTGCCCTGAGTCCGAAATTTGCGCCCTTTTCGAAAACTTAGTTTGTTTGTATAAAAATCTCATTCAACTCAGTTATTTATATTTTGACGGTAGTAAACAACGTAATGAACCAACGCCTACAGTTTTAGGTCGCGCTTGAAACGCAATATTATCTTATATCTTCTTATACCACTGTTATGACGTGAGAACGCTCGTTGTTCCGACTACCTTCATAATCGTGGGGAAATTGGTGCTTACTTTTAAATACATGGTAATTAACACAATTTTTCATGTTTATGTCTTTCGATATCTTAGAATCACCTGAAATAATTGTCAAAAATGTCAAAATCAATAAAATAAAATTTTACTAATACTAGTTTTATAACAAAATAATAGTTTGTCATAAATCGTAAGAAATATTTAATTCATTAGCAATATCCAAACCTCAAAAAATATTTGACCTATGAAAATGAAATGAGAGATGCAGAGAAACACTCAAATGCTACGAGTAACAAGTTTCATGACAGGACCAAATTCAGAGAGTTTACTAGGGCTAATTCAAGAGCTGAGCGTTAGAATTTGATATTACTATAAATATTTAAAATTATAGTAAAAGAAATGACACTCATTGCATCGTATCCTCATAAACAAAATCTAAAATATTTAGGATACAATACCAGTGATTATTAACATTTAATATACTGATACGTGATGTATCGAAAGAAATGTTATTATCAGAAATTGCAAGCATTGTCTCGCGATTCCATATACAGACAATCAAAAAATTGTAACCACAATCTCAACCACACCATACACCATATTTAAATTGTTTCAACCCGATCGATCGATATTTCATTATAGCTGAAAAACCTGATAAGTGAATTGAGCTAAATTGATAGAACTTTGACAATAATGCTCATAAAAAACCGCAATGTTTTTAACCGACTTAAAAAAAAGAAGGAGGTTTCTCAATTCGAACGTATATAATATGTTTTTTTTTGTGCAAAAACATCAAAATCGGTTCATAAACGACGAAGTTATCCACTTCGTCGTTTTTTTTTGTTGGAAAGGCGATATTACTATTCTAAGGGTGGTACCATGGTAATAAAACCAGGATCTGATGATGGCATCCCAGAGAAATCGAGGGGAACGTTCTAAAATCGTAGTAATTACTTTAAGAACCTTATTGCAATAGCAAATTCAGGTTGATAATACCTATACCTAGTTATTGTTTTACTTGGCACCAACTTCAAAACTATAAAATACTTATTTAATCATTTTTAATTAACTAAATCAAAATACGAATTACTTTCTGCTAAGTAAACTTATTTTAAACTTTTTAGTTTCCTTCCCGCTTAAAGTCATTTTTTTTTGTTTAAAATTATTTTATCTATTATTGATGCAGGACCTCATATAAAGAAATGGAATTTAAAGTAAGTTCACATAAATATCACTTTCAAAGGAACTTTATAATTGACACTCGAAAGATGCCACTAGTAATTTTGAATGATGATATTATACATAGGTATTTGAATCATTAAAAGCGGATCGAACAAAAAAATGATTCGAAACAATCACTTTCTTTCTAATGTTGAAATAATAACTCAATGTAGAGATCCAATCTCATCTTTTGACAAATGAACACGTTGCGGTCACCTGCACCTGTCACCAATTTACAACTATAAAATAATACAAATCAGGTGTCTTGTTTTAGAAGATTCATTACTTGAAACCATTTCATGCGATACAAAATCTGATATTTAAAATCGAATCTAAACAACATGCAAAGAAAACCTATTATGCAATAACAATGTGTATTCTAATGACCTATATTTGTAACATATGGGAGCGACAAGGGGCAGCTGATACCGTAGGTCAGGAATGGGTTACTAAGGCAATAATTTCGGCTGCTATTATCGAATATTGATTTGCTTTCTTTTTAGGACTGAAGGGATTGCTGCAGGCTATACTAATAAGGTGTTCGGTTTCTCAAAGTTTTGCACCTTGTGCTATCAAATCTTCAACATCTAAAAATAGGTTTATTGAAAAACCGATTGAACAGGTGTTGGAAAAGGTTTTGCTTATTTTGGTTTGTATTATTTTTGACAATGTACTGATTTACGATATTTATAAATAAATATGTGTCTGCTATTCAAGCGTAAAGTGTATTATACGACTCAGTGGTAGTCTGAGTTATTTAATTTATGTTTAAATTGGTAATAAGTTACTTTGTGTTAATCTAAAGAATCTGGGCTTTAGTGAGTTAAGTATAAAATATAATTTATTATGATCATCATCATTATAATCGACCTGTTTAGTTAGAAATAAGTACTCGTTTTAGTATTATTATTTATTATACATAATAGCATCAATATTCATTTGCGTTAGTCGCGTTTTATACAATAATTATCTATTAAACTAAGTCTGGCATTAAATTACTATATTTATGGCGATTTACATCTAAAATTATTTATAGTAGTAGTAATCGGGGAATAGAGACAGTTATCTATACTAATATAATAACGAGGTAAAGTTTGTAAGGTTGTAGGGTGTAGGGCTGTAGGTAATATTACCTTCTTTCTGGTTATATAATTATTTGAAAGCAATACATACCAACATTGTCTCTTCCAGTTCACACGCTTGCTTGCTCGCCACTTAGCAGACAGATTGACGACAGTAGTATTAGGCAGGACCTTTACGTCCGTCACGTGTTAAATAATTGTTGTGTCTCCGTATATTTCTTTGAAATGGAGTAATTAGTGCGTACACTAATTACTCCAATTTAAAGACCGCAATAGATACGTATATCTATTGCGGTAAACATAATTATAATAATAATAATTATCGCATATAATATTATCGTTGTCGCAGTGGACAATAGACTGACCCCGCTTGCCTTGGCTAAGCAGAACTGGCACAAGCCTGTAGTGCTTGGCGTCGACGACCGCCGGGTGCTATGGCAGAGCAAGGAGCTACACGGCAGGTTCTACCGAGCTTTACACGGTTCAGATGTGGACCGAACTGCTTCCGTGGCCTGGCTACGCTTCGGTGATCTTTTCAGAGAAACCGAAGGGTTTGTTTGTGCAATTGCTGATGAAGTTATCAAGACGAACAACTACCGGAAATATATCTTGAGAGACGGCACTATCGACATATGTCGTGCATGTCATCGCCCAGGTGAGTCTCTCAGGCATATTGTTTCCGGCTGTTCGCGTCTTGCTAACGGAGAGTACTTGCACAGACATAACCAAGTGGCCAGGATCATCCACCAGCAACTTGCTCTGCGGTACAAACTTGTGGACGCCGAAGTGCCTTACTAATCCTCAGCCGGTTTTCGAGAATGGTCGTGCGACATTGTACTGGGATCGATCTATCATCACTGACAGGACTGTTGTTGCCAATAAGCCTGACATAGTGGTGATAGATCGATTAGAGCGCCTTGTAATGATCATCGACGTCACCATCCCTCATGATGATAATCTCGTGAAAGCTGAAAAAGACAAACAGATCAAGAATTTGGATTTAGCTCACGAGGTTGTTGACATGTGAGATGTGGATTCGGCGATCATTGTTCCGATAGTGGTTACAGTGAATGGACTTATTGCTAAGAGCCTCGATCAACATCTTAAGAGGCTCGCGTTGGCTGGTTGGGTCAAGGGCCAGATAGAGAAGGGCCTGACTGCACCGTTGGTCTAGTGGTTAGTGTAACTGACTGCGACGCCGGGTGTCGTGGGTTCGATTCCCGCGGAAGGCAAATATTTGTGTGATGAACATTTGTATTTGTCTTCAGTTTGGGTGTTTTCTATGTATTTACAAAAAAAAAAAAAAAGTACGTATATGTATTATATTTCAATTATCTAGTACCCATAACACAAGCTCTGCTTAGCTTGGGACTAGATGACGATGTGTGATAGTGTCCACATATTATTATATTATTATTATAGATACAGAAGGCGGTGTTGCCTGACACGGCCCGCGTTTATTGTGAGGAGGTTCCTATCTATGGAGCCCTTACCGCCGGTAGCTTGGTCCCTATACCCGATGCCGGTGGGTCTCCATTTATTTTTATATTTTTAAATGTATGTGTTTTTTTTATATACTTATATTTAAAAATGTAATTTTGAGAATTAATTTAAATAAAGGAAATAATTATAATAATATGATACAAAATGCATTATAATAAAAATATTTTCATAGATCACCGTAGACGAACTTTCCATCATTCTCGTAGGTGTTGTCATTAGCAATTACAACCCTTTGCTTTATGAGTGGCAATGTCACTTTTGTGTAATAACATATAAGAGATGCCTGTTTAAATACAAACTACAAGCCAATACTTCATTTATTATGTACTGCGTTTCGTTCGGTGAGTGAGAGCGCCGGAGGCCCAATTTCCCCCTTGCCTTTTTCCTCACCTCCCTCATTCCCTTCCCCTATCCCCATTCCCAGCCGCCATAGTGGAGGCCACCATACCAGCAGTTTAAGACGATGGCTTTTGGTACAGTGGCCGCCACTTCTGGATTCCACTGACTGCTTACCATCAGGCGGAGTGGAGTCACTTTGGTAGGCTATAATATAAAAAATAAAAAAAAAGTAAAATATAGCTTTATAGCGGATTATCCCATCTGTCCATTTGATTTGTCCCCCTAGGGTGATACATGGAAAAAAGTTACATCTGTCCTCCCGTTGTTAACAGGGGGACAGATGAAACGACGGGCGTTTCATCTGTTCCCCTGTTAATTTATAATTTTTAGGTTAATTATTTTATATTTAATTCAGGTTTATAATATGTGAGATAATCAAGATAACAGATGCTTGGCTCAAGAACAAAAAACAAACTACTAGTCAACGCCATATGTATTATGTAGTTGTAGGTAAAATTATACTTCATTTCAGCTCTAAAATGTATAGTCACTAAAAATAGTAAGGACTTTAAAAAGAGTGTTCTCAACACATAATTTATTATGAAAAATATATACTGTGTCTTAAGTTCAAGATTATGCTACTTTACATCTATCTACAATATAACCTATATCAGGTCTTTACAATTTTATGACGTCACACGCTGAAGTCCCAATTACTCCTTCCTTTTCTCATTTCCTTCCTCATCTTCTTCCCTCCACATGATCGGCAACGGCTTGGTTGTGAAATTAAGCATTATTTTTACGTGTCTTAGAAAACACATCTATGTCCATAGGTTACCATGAAGTGAGCCGTATGCTCGTTTGCTATCGAAGTTGTATATGAAAACATATTAACTTCGATTATAATTGAACTTATTAAAAATCCTGTCTGATCTAACACAACATTCTTGCTCGGTGCATCTGCAGTATAGGAAGCGCGAAGGCTTTATGCGGCGGCGCACCTGCGCCGAACTCCCACGCTCGTACTATTACGAGTACATACAGACAGTACTGTACATGTTACCGACTGTTTGACTTCTTGTCTTTGTTTGTCTCGAGCACTCTCCCACGGGATCTCATGGAATTTATAGGGAAATGGGCGAAAAACTTCGTGCTGCGGTTTAATAACGTTTTATTAGGTCTCACACTATCGATGAGTACCAATACCGTAAGCAGTTCTGTTTTTCAGTGTGCTTATATTCATATTAGTCGTTGTTTATAGACAAAAAAACATCATGAACACAATGGATTGTAGCATTAAGGCTGCTGCAATTTGATTGCGAACTCTGAGTTGGTAGTAAGTTCATTATGGTTTTAATGATTATTATTATTATAAAATAATTATATTGGTATTAAGGACGATCTTGTTCATTACCTGTGGTAACTATAGTTAGTATTGGTTCACTATTAGAAATATGTATATGAAGAAAAAGAGATAAGTAAAGCAGGGAAATCACAAAAGTTCCTAGAGGCAATACGACATTCATACTTGCAGAGAAAGCTTGCAGTATTCTTTACTTCTCTTAAAGTAGATGTAGTGCTGCCAAGTTTTCTTACGCTATGAGGTCTTATCACCAAGAGAGCCAATACGCTTTAAAAGTACTAAAGTTATACAGGAAATTAAAAAGTTTATTTAATCACCAATAGCACTAAACACTTTTTATAAACAATCTTGCTACGATCTAGCTACGATTAACTCTACCATTAGTTAAGTGCATTTGTAATAATTTGAAGCGTAAATTATTGTTATCTATGTTATTTTTATTCTGTCGCCAGTTCATCATTCAACAGTTGTCTTTACCAATAAGACCACTAATTTTACAAATTTAATAGATAAATAATATAAAATGAAAAAAGTGGTGTATATTTAACTGTTTTTATTTTAATACACCGATAGCCCTTTTAATTTCTGAAATAATGTTATTTGAGTTTACTACGTCATACGAAAAAATACATTATTTGAAACTCTTAGTTTTATTGTACGAATTGCATAGATTCGCTTTAGTTAGATTTGTCTAGCACACTACTAAAGTTAACAGGCAGTTGGTACTCAAGAAGGTTTTCCAGCGATAACGTCTGTATGTCTGATAACCAGGAACGATCTCGTCATCTATAATTGTTAAAGAGTTGTTTTTAATACAGATTTAAAAAATGTTCGTAGGAAGGAATTTATATTTATTAAATGCTACCTACGCTAATATTTTGATTCCGCAAAGTGTTATCTAAATACTCGTTTAACAAGTGAACGTTGATTCTTTTTATTTTGTTTTGTGAAAGATAAGTCCAGCGCGTAAAAACGCTTTATTACTCTGATTTTAAAACATACAATTAACTCCTCGTGTGCTTAGAAGCAGATCTAATGAGACACAATGTCATTTCGATTGTGTCTAATATGTGATATTGTGGCTCAAGAGCGGATAATGAACATGAAATACACATACCAGCAAAGTATTTGTGGAGAACTTAATAATAACATACTACGTTTTAACTTAGGGAGACTGGGGCCCATTTAAATATACCATCAACTAAAGCCTATAAAAATATTACAACTATAATATTTTAAAAGCATAAAAAATTACACTAAGTAGATGTATAGGTTTTCAAGAAATAAGCCCTAATTGATACTTAAGGCTGCATCAAAGGCACAATAGTACGCAGGTGTGTTTATTAATAGCTTGACATTTAGTTTACTTTAGCTCCACGTGTTTATGGATATTTTTATATAGACCAATAGTGTAATGAACTATCAACCATTTTATACCAGCCTAGTATTTAAAAGTAATACATTTTCTCTATCACCTTTGTAGTTAATTGCATTCGCATCTAAACAAATATAAAATTCATGATCGATGTTTTTTTCTTTATGATTATTAATTTTGTCTAATTTTTTTTTAACAACTAACTATAGAAAATTCTTATTTAAAATAACGCAAACGCACTAGAACGAGTGCAATACAGTGCAAGAGTCAGAGATTTCTTAAAATGTGTGTAACTATTGATTTAAATTATCGGCAATCTTAGCTGACAAGTTAGTGGGATACGAACATTGATATACAATGGTTATGAACGATCTACATAATTATTTACCTTAAAAGACAGTCTATATATCTGGGCTCCATCCCTTAAGAACATAGAAATAATTATGAAGGCATATTTATTTGAGCAAAGCACAAAATAAATTCGCATAAAGACCTAAGTTAATTTGAAACGGTTACCATCAATATCTATTATATAAAGCGGGAGAGTTTGTTCGTTTGAACACGCTAATCTCTGAAACTACCAGTCGGAGTTTAAAAATTCTTTTTGCGTATGATAGACCAGTTTTCGAGAAAGGCTATGTAACATCGTGCTATTGGTAAAGGGAGCAGAGCAGTAAGTTAATTATACGTACTCCGTATCGCTACAAGGTGGTCCCGTAAAGTCACAAAGTACAAAATTGTATGGAAGCATGACATTCCACTCTCAGGTATAAAATATTTATTTAAGTATGTCATTAAATAAATTTATATTTGCAACATAAAATTTTAATTATTATTGTTGCGATTTGTCACAAAATTAGGACGAAACAAATATTATTATATTTGTAATAACGTTTCACTTCTACAAATGAACTCATTTAGTAACTAGATACGTCTTTAAAACCACTTGATCTATTACGTAAAAGTTTGGCAAGTAGGCTGTGGTAGAAAACGTCAGCTAAGAACAATAATAGGTATACCAGGAAACCGGGCGCTAGTAATTAAGTAAACAGTAAGTGTACTGCCAAATATAATCTATATTTCTTATCTAGAGGTACTAGATAAATATTTCACAATTTTTCCTTGTTGTGATTATTTAATCCGTAACCAATTAGTTTTATGATGTAAATTAATAGTGTAAGGGTTGTGATTTCTTCGATAACCACGTGAGTTGTGGTACTTTCGAACAAAATTCTCCTTGACTGAAGAAATGATAAGTACAGTTTAACAAAAGAACCGGCTTAAATAAGTTGGCAAACTATTATATTTTTGTATAACCACAGCAATCTCTTGATTACCTAAGCGTACGTGGCTTTAACAGCCATTATTTAAAGATCCTTGCTACATCAAAGTTATTAAAGTAAAGTAAGTAAATTAAAGCACTACCAATATAGTCGCCGTTATCACCAAAGATATCTATTATATTCGACTAAAAAGAGGAAATAATAAAAAAAAACTCATTGCATCGTGTCATCTTGTGACCAATAATAATTAATTATGTAACTTATTAATTTATCTATAAAAAATAAACCTTCATATTTCTCACGGTCAGATCATCAAACGCTTTCACTATTTTTTCAAGTATATCCTCATTTTTTCCTTTCAATAATAAACAAAAAAATTATAAAAAAATCCCTTTCGATTTCCGTTCTGGCGCCATCTGCCTTCTTGTCATGTGTTTGTTTAGATTACTTTTTTTAGACAAACGCTGTCTTGATTTCACCGGATGTGGCCTCTAAATGAATGTGGCTTAACATTTAATTTTGTGTTATACAAGACTATGGTTATTGTATTTAATAAAAGATCAATGGGATGGTTCTTTAATAAGATGTTTGTAAAATTATGTTTAAGATCTACTTATCAATATTGTCTATTGTAATTTTATGAACAGTCTTTAATAGGCATTGCAGGCAGACACCAATGTAACTCGAAATAGTTACATTGGTGTAAATCAGATTTAAACACCTTTGGCACCATCTAATTAATATTTCGGTGAACTATTCAAACCTAATCGGCTTATGTTAAACACAATCTAAAATACATAATTATATAATTAAAGCTAATTAATTAAAACGAATGTAGAAATGAAACAATATGTCAAATCATGTATTGCATACATTATTATAATTAGCGGTAATCAGTGTTTTACGATCGTGGCTAATACTATACTCATAGATGTAAGAAACAATGTAACACGTGATTTGGACTATTGGAGCTAAATGGTTTCACACTATTGTTTACTATAATACTAATTACCTTGCCTTTATGACAATTATTGTACAATATGATTTAAGCGTTACATTATTCGCTGCAGTTCTGTTTAATGGTATTGATTGTGCTATGACGTCAATGTTTTTTACACAATCCGTTTATATACGGTTGATTTATTTAATAGTATTTAGGATAATAATAGTGATGTCTTTGAATCTTGTAAAATAAATCCATTGTTTGGTATATGTAAGTTCCGATTAGCATCATTCTTTCCATGGCGAGTAGGTACTACGAAAGACACAAAGAGAAGAGAAAACATAAGTTAAAAACTTTTGAAATTAGGTCTATTTTTTGTAATAACTTTAAACAACATAAAGGAATCTAAAGAAAGTGCGAGTTATACTTTTGCATCGCTTGAGGATTAGTGACGTTTAAAGATACCGCTTCAGTACACACATTTCTGTACCGATAAAGATACCGCTTTACAACAAGGACAAGGTTTTGTACTGTATTACAATTGATACAACAAACCGTTGTAACTCTAATTATAGATCTTTACCGGTATTGTTTGTGTAAAAGAAACTATTCGTCTATTTACAATATTCTAGCGCCCTTGTTCAGTACAGCTCGCATTCAATAAAAGGTATCCTTTGCATGCAATAGTTTCAAAGAAAGTTTTATGATCTTAGATAAACGCAGTACGTTACTTTGCGTAAACAGGTAAATATTTTTATTGCTTTACAAAGAATGTTATCATCAAAAAAGCCGCCGGTCTTAACTTTCTTTTGGACAAATTGTATGAAATGATAACATTGTGAGACGCAGATAAGTATCTTTGTAAAACTCTCATTAGTTATTTGGGTTTTTTGGGTTTTCTTTAACATGAAGTTTATTTTGGTGCAATAAATTAATTTTAAAGTAACGGATTAATCTCATAAATATTTATGTTTCGGAACAGTTAAAATTAAATAGAGAAATAAATAATAAGAATAATACCAGCCTGTTTACTGTCCTACTGGGGCAAAGGCCTCTTCTTCTACAGAGAAATATAATTAACAAAAAATACCTAATTTTAAATGAACTAATGTTATATGGTAATTTCAAGTTCTGCATAGCTTGGGACTAGATGAAGGTGTGTGATAAGTAGTGTCCACATATTATTATTATTATTAATTATTAATTTACACCTGCATCTTAAACTGTTCCACAGTTGCAATTTTTTTTATTTCCCAATGTTCATTTCTTGGTGCGAAAAATAGAATTCGATAAATCACACCAATATCATATTCACCGGATGCGATGTAACTCTTTCTTACAAAAACACCAAAATGACGTGATAAGCACAGTTTCCGAAAAAACGACTAACAAATAGAAAGTTGTTTCCTGTGCTATTGATCAAATTGATCTGTGTATGGTGACTACGCGATCAATACAAATCGGGAGAATTTAAAACAATCTTTTACTTTATTGAATAATTTATTTTTTTTGAAGTACCTCTTTATTTTGTATAAAATATAATATTAAAAATCTTAACGTGGCCGACAAACCAAAAAGAAGCCGAAATGTCTATGTAAAAATGTTTTTTATTTTTTATCGAACTGTTATCCAGGGAATATGGTAAATTACATTATTCCGCACGCCGGTTTATTTTGAAATTATCCTTACCCAATCAACCTTCAGAACGTACATGAAAATACATATATTAACCACTTATATTGTCAGAAGTACCGAAGTTTTGATCACTACATTGGGATACTAACCTGTAAAAATCCGGTAAATGTGCAAACAAGTTGAGTTTGCATTCGTAATAATGCATATTATGTACATGTACATATATTCAAAATATAAGATTAACAGTTGACATGCTATCATTTGGAAAAGTAGTGTTGTCGAAAATGTTCGTACATTTGTGACATAAAATCTTTTTCTTGTTACACTGTAAAGTTCTGTAATATTTGCCTGGGGCAGTGCCGCAATAGGAGTGATTGTTACTGTTTTATAAAGAAGGTTACGGCCTGCATTCGAAAAAACTTTGTGTGATACATAAATATTTATCCTCTGCCTGGGTGTAGTTTGTGTTCACTAATTTTATGTTTATAAATTATGCCGCTACACTTGATTTTTACCCTAGTTCGTTATTTTATAATAATGTGCACATTGCTCTTCTTATATATTAGATCATAGACATAATCTTATCAACATTATATATTATTGATCTTCAAGAGGAAGAGTTTGCACTCATCTCTTATATATTTGAAATCAGAGACATTCTACAAATAAGATTTTAGAAAAAAAAATGTTGCTAGAAACACATCTGTCGAGATTCCCACGGCGTGTAGGAAAGGATTGCACCTTCACTCAAATATCCCAAAAGAGAATATTACCTGTAACCGAAATGTTCCATGACATGACCCATTTTACTCACAAAAAATAATATAAAATCGTTACGCAATCCTTACATACTAGTTTTTATTACTAGAGTCACCAAGTTGAGCAGATTTAATCCAGTCTGCAGTTAATACAGTGGGTATAAAGAAATTAGATTATTTTTATTTGTACCAAGAAAACAAAATTATTTGATAAAATTTATGTACACCAGCTTTTTAACTAAAAATAGTCTCTATTTATTTCTGTTTTCCCAATCTTCCAAAATTATTCTAGTATACAGCATAGTAAGCAGTCAAAGGTACACTATACCAAAAGTCATCATGGTGACCTGCTGGCATATCTCTCCTTCCCCTACAGTGACTTGTAATATGATTTTTTATAGGTACCGTACTTATAAGACCTAGGATTAAAAACCACATACCTCCAACCAAAGTATTTCTACACATTTTGTTGTTTTTGTATAGAAGTTGTTTGAATAGGTTAATCAGCATCTCGGATCTCCTAGCCTGGTCGGAGGATTCTCCCTTTGGTTGAAGGTATAGGGTGTGACCACATTGGTGACCCCGGCGTGATTATCATCACCCGACGTGTTACCTCCAGAGAAAGAAACACATGCACTGGTAAAGACTCACAGGTTTTGAATGAGAATAATATGTAAGTATGAAGTAGTAAATCGTTTGATTTGAGACTCTTATGCTTCACTGCAAAAAGGTATCAAGTGTGAAATGTTCTAATAATTAATATGATTTATACTAAAGCTGACAGTGCAAATGATTTTGATAAATGATGTCGATAGATGATTGCGTATTGTATTTACTACCGTTTATTAGCTGTTACAATAAGTGAACATTTAAACACTAGTGCACGACAAAATGACGGGTATTCAGATAAAATAGAACAAGTTGCAATCCTCTCATTAATCGGTAACACTCAAAACATGTTCGCTAATAAATAGCAAATCGATTGCCAATAGCAATCACATCATCACTAATTAAAAAAACCAGCGTTAAATAAATATGGACTTGTTATTAGCTGATCAATCTCCAGTTTGAAAATTTATGTATAGTTGTTTTAAAAGATCTATATTTGACACTTATTGGAACTTACAACTAAGCTTTATAGAAGTGTTTAAAATATTGGACTAATGGCATCTACTGTTGGACATAAACGTGTCTTAAAGTGATTGAAGAGAGGAGAGAGAGATTCACTATAGTCATTTGGTAGGCGGTTTGGTACAACCTTACCGTGATATTTATTTAGTACACGGCCTGTTAACTTCCTTAGTTCCTTTTACTATGCGCAATGTAAATTTCAATGACTATGAAATCTAGTTAACTAACTAGATTAATTCATAGTCATTTAAATAAACTACCTAACTGCTAAATTTAAAAAAATTGGCAGAATCATCACAATAGCTTAGTATTTATTTATGTATGTATATATTGATAGATATTTATTTGTTTTTAGGATTATGTATTTATATACTTTCTTTATATATTATGTATATCTTATACTTATATGTACCAAGTATTAATATTTTCAGTTTGATTGCTACTTCAAATACACCTACTTTTTTTTATCTTTGCATCACCCTGTGAGGTCGACTGGTAGAGAATGCCTTTGGCATTAAGTTCGCCTATATACTCTGTATATGAAGTTATAAATAAAATAAATAAATAAATAAATTACAACTTTTTAATTAAGTAATTTTTTTTATATTAAATTTGTGACCTTTGATTTTTATAATAAAATCATAAAATCGACTAGACTTTGACATTAAAGTGCACAAACAAACAAATCATGTAATAAACTTGTTAATAATATGGATTAGTGTTATGGATGAATGCCAAGAATTTATACAAAATATTTATACTTACTCGTATATAAAATTGTCTTGGAAAAGACATCAACGCATTAAGTTGAACAATGATCGTCGAGTACCATGCGAGCGATACATTCATAATTTTGTTAACTAAAAATTATTATCAAAATCTGGCCTTTCATACTATAAGTTTAATTTGTCAGTTATAACCAATAGTTTATATTTACGGTAGTTTACTTACCAGCTGTGACTAATAGAAGTTTTAGCAATATAATAATTTACATTTTATGCGTTTTAACCAATTTTATACAAGGCCAGACTGTCTAATGTCGGACGGACACTGTCATTTCGCAAAAAAAAAACAAGAAAATTCTCTCAGACCAGTTTCTTTCAAAATTATTTGCATCTGCTTTTTAAATACCGGATGGTACGGACAAGAATATTAAAATTAGTTTTTATTATGCTTAACCACTGTTTTGGTAACCAGCACTTAGGAAATGGCTATGTTGTTATATTAACATTAGTTGTATGCGTCATTGTTATTGTAGTAACCATAGAAATCATTGTTGCAATGCTGTAGAACAATAGATATAAGTGTAATTGAATAAGAAGTTTCTGAAGCTAAATAATATTAACAGTAACTCCTGTGCGAAGAAACAAGCTCAACATCACAGAAAAAATTAATAGACTTTTAAACTATTTTGAAAAAAAAAAGTAATATTATTTTCTGGAGCTCTATTATGAAATACATGCAAGGTGACAGTATAAAAAAATTATATATAAAGAATATGCTTTTAAGATTAAGCTGTTACCTGCAGCTCCGCGCGTGAATGTCGATTATATCGCATTTTTCATACAAACTTTCATCCCCTATTTCAATCCCTTCGAACCATTTTTCGCGACAAAAGATAGCATATGTTGCTCTCCAAGGTCTATTCTATCTCTGTACCAAATTGTATCAAAATTCGTTCAGTGGTTTAGGAGCGAATGCGTAACAGACAGACAGAGTTACTTTCACATTTATAAAAGTAGTATGGATTTACTAAATACACATTTTTTTTATACAACGCTACCGCAAAACACACATTAGCTGGTATATTGTAGCACAAGCACACCTTTCAGTTGTCTAAATTACAAACGATTATTGACAGATTTTTGGAACATTTGCGCCATTTGTATAACACAATGAAACTCTTTCGTGGTTTGTGCAAGCGTACACATGACTGGCAAGTTGCTTATACCTTCGCCACAGATTGCTTACAGTAGATACAATGGAGTGTTCTATTTTTGCCAGGTTTTGTGGACAGATGATTTCCATGCTTGTGTTAATGCACAACTCTTACTTTACTAGCGGTGTAAACCATAGTTGATTATGGGTATTTTCGGCTTCGATTTTTATAAATGAATGTAAATTTTAAATTTACTTATACTGTTAATTATAAGTAGAAGTTATATTTTTAAACTAGCTTTAACTTTAACTAGGATTAATTTTATTTTTAAACTAGCTTTAACTTTAACTAGGATTAATTTTATTTTTAAACTAGCTTTAACTTTAACTAGGATTAATTTTATTTTTAAACTAGCTTTAACTTTAACTAGGATTAATTTTATTTTTAAACTAGCCTTCCGTAGCGCGGTTTCACCCGCGTCTTTGCTTATTTGCTCTCGTTAGTTTGAAAGCTCTTATCTCTGGAACTACCAGTCGGATTTGAATAATCCTTTTTCGTATGATAGCCCAGTTCTTGAGGAATGTAACATCGCGCTGCTGGAGACGGGAGCAGAGCAATAAGCAAACGCGGGTGAAACCGCTCCGTGGAAAGCTAGTAAGTTATAAGTAGGAAAAATACTCGAAAATGGACTCTTAAACAGATTATCGTAATCAGTTTGTAAATCGATTGTACCCTAATCAGTTAGCCTAAAGCCACATTTTGGATAGGAGGTAGAACCTTTAAAAGAACGAATATTTAACAAAAAAGTTCTTTTCATAGATTCTGAAGTGAAAGACCCGTAGTTATTTAGTACTTAGCATTTGATGAGTTTAATCACCTCTCGATTAGTGTCTAGGTGATGAATCATTATAGAAAGTAATATACTTCGTTATCCATACTCGTAGGTAGAGCGAACACCTGTAAATTTTCTAAACGTAATTATTACTGCTCAGATTCTTTATATTATAATTAAAAGCAAACTTCATGAGTCTTAAGGAATATATCTACTATACCGTACCATACCATGACCATGCTATGAACGTATCAGGATCGACAAGCAACACGATACGCTCTATTATGCTCACCAGAGCGTATAAAATAAATATATTCTCGTCGACAATTGTTGAAGCTCTGTGCATGGCACGCGTCGGTGCTGATCGGTGATGGAACGGTCTAGTGGGCATAGTCTTATACTTTTCAATACAAAGAATATGTTTTTGTATGAAACGTTCATAGCACGTTCATGGTGTGGTACGGTGTAGTGAGCAGACTCCTTTAATGTGCATGAGTTTCAATATGTGTGATCTATGGCACGTGTACCCTATTCCTTTCTCTCCCACTGGTAGTAACAGCTTGGTTGTGTTTATAGTTTATACAATCGTAGAGAATAAAACCATCTGTACTGTAGCCCATGTACAAACCACGTACCATCAGATGGACCATTTGCCACAAAGTTGTACAAAAAATGGAGAATCCATCAATTTGAGTCCAAAATTGTCACATTTGCGTTTTCATTGTACAATATACTTATTATAAAAATACATTTGCAGTTGACAGGAACACATTGCGTGCGATTGGTGAGAAGTGCAATTTTATTGTCCACACAAGGTGTACCAACAACATGACACTAGAGTTATCCATCAATATTTACTTTTATCTTCACATAATATTTAAATATAACTCAAAGTGACAACTGCAGTTTATTGTAATTATTTATAGAAATACTTCGTAAAGAAATATGATTGGGTATAAAGAGTAGGTAATATGATTTATGGTTTCAATCTTTTCTTATTGCCTTTGTCCATAGAACAATAAGCATCTGTTTTATGTCGATATTCAAATATCATGTCTAACATTGACATTAAATTAAATTTATGTTTTTATTTTAGCCCGCGACTTTGACCGCGTAAACTAAAGAACGTAATAGATCTCAATCCCTTGGAGATCGGGATAAATAGTTTATATTGCTACTGGAATGTAATTTATTTATTACAAATGAATATAAAAACGCGATTGTTTAATCTTTATAAAATTAGTTTAGATAAAATAATAATATAAATTAAATAATAATATATTAATGACATTTTTGAGCGTCAGATGTTATATTAATCATAATAATGTCCTCTAAGTTCATAAGAGAATTTCTTTTGTTTTATACATAATGTCATTCATTTTTTGACTGGTCAATTCAAATATAGGTTTAATTATAATCGACAAAGATAATATAACTCTTACCTTGCTAGTAATACGAGCCTTAAAGTTCATCTATTATTGAAACACGCCCTGCACTTAAAGTTAAACCGGCTTCCAATCTGGTTATCTCTCGTGTGTATTATAACATTGTCAGAAAACTTAGTTATTTGAGGCCGATTATTGCCGGCCGGTTGTGTAAGTACCTTAGTAGCCGATGTAATTATACCTGCAATTAGTAATATGCAAATTGTTGTCATTATACATAAGTTTGAAGTGGAACTAATGAAATTATTAGACATGTGTAAACGAAAAGTATTTTATCTAGTATTGCGATATCTATTAATTCCCGCTTTATCTAATTATTGAGTTTTAATGAAATAAATTTGTTCCCCAAATTTGCAATTGTAGTTTCTAAGCAGCTGTAGTGTTACTAGGGCATTCATTTTACTGGTACAGTGCTTTTTTTCCATTTTTATTGGACGTTGCCGGAGTCTATCGGCAACAGTTTTTAATTACCTTAAAAGAAGCTCTTGGCTTCTCTTTAAAATAAACATTGTTATTTATATATGGTGGTACCGGAATTCAGTTTCTGATTCTCGTCTACTATTTAGTGAAAAAGAAAAAAGGATCGGTAATACTCCTTTATGGAGGAGTTGAGCATCATGGTTCAATGTTTCCAAGGAATTTATCGTTCTTTATCCTGGCTTAAAGGCATCATAGTGATATAATTTGATCGCCTTTATTACTTTATAATATATGTTCAGTTTCTAAATTAAAACGATTATAACTTTTTTTAAATTTAAATATTATTATAATCTAGAACACTGCATTAAAATCCACGTTTTTCTCACTGAAGACTTCGTAAAACAGTTGCATGAGAAATGAACAGCGCTTCTAGTATTTACTCTGAAAAATAAAATCTTTCATGTCTACATAAATTTTGGCGATAAACACGTTAAGTATCTAATAGAAGTTAATGGCTTTTAACTAATAATAATATAAACACAACATATGTGGTTTATGAATACTTCATCTGAATAACTATTCAAAATTGATTTTATCTATCAACACGGGTAAATATCGTACTCAGGCACCGCGCTTACGTTAAGTTGAAAGACCGATTAAGATATTTGTTTAGCCTTAATTACCGAACAAATACATCATCGGCATGTGCCATGTATTGCGATATGTGTATACAAAGCTTCGTCTGTGGTCCTTTAATAATTATCTGTCTACTAGTAAATTACTTAAAAGCAAACGTTCTATTGTTTGTGGTGAGTGTTAAAAGGGCAATGTCTCTATTGTATATTAAGAAGAGTATGTAGTCTTGAAATACAATATCTGCCTGATTTTATAGCTGTGTGTTTATTGTATAGTATTATCTTCTTTCTAAAATTGTGATGGTCTATTTGCTTCGCAATATGGTTTGTGGTTGTGGGTTCGAGAATGTTTCCAATTCCTATATATCGAAGTTTGGCTACGACATTTTTGGCTTCCGGTGAAAGAAGACATCGTAAAAAATAAATCAGAATTTGCCTAGCATGGTAAACAATGCTTATGCCTTCTCTGTATCAAAAGTGGCATTATTATAAGTGTGTTACAATAACAGACTGATATTATTATGATTTAATATTATTATACAATAATATTACATTATATTTACTTTTAAACTTTCGCGTTGCATGATATAAATTTATAATCATACGGGAATTAACGCGATCATGCATTAGGTATTTACATACCTTATTTTGCTTGACGTTTCGACCAGGTTACACCGGCCGTGGTCACAAGCAGACTGGTGAGGCGATGTCACGGCTCCGTATGTGAAGTGATCTATGTGACCCTGAGCATTTAGAGCAAGAACTAGATCATGTTCAGGAGGTACTTAGTCGTAATGGATATAAAGGGAATCGGCGTCGTAGGCAGCCAACGAAAAGGGTCAAACGTCCAGAGGTCGACAGACAACCTGCCTTTCTGCCCTACATTAAAGGTGTGACTGATAAGATAGGAGACCTGCTTAAACAATACTGTATAAACACAGCCGTGATATATATATATATAAATGAATAAACATCGCCTCACCTGTCTGCTTGTGACCACGGCCTGTGTAACCTGGTCGAAACGTCAAGCAAAATAAGGTATGTAAATACCTAATGCATGATCGCGTTAATTCCCGTATGATTATAAATTTAATATTACATTATAATTATTATCTTTTTCTTTAGCTGTATAGGCAGAATTATCTTTAAGTTTTGTTTGCATGCCGGCTCTACCTCAATCAGCGAAATGGCCATGGGCAATTTGCTAACATCTCTTTAGTTATGATATTCGTAAATATATATATGATATTCATAAGTATATTTTAAATGAAAAATAGGTTTTTGAATTTGACTATTATTGAAAACACGGTTAAAAAGTACGAGATGAGTATATGACGTTACGTCTTATACTTAAGATGTGATCATTAAAATCAGCTAGTGTTAATAAAAACTTACGGATCAGTTATAACAAGAGTATTGTTTGCATTGTTATTGGGACAGTAAAATTCAATACAGAGGTATACTTGAATTTTATTTGCACGAGTAATTGACATTTAAGATGTAGTGCGTGGCGACATACTCGTAAGATGGTATCTGCCCACGTCTATTTAGCGATGATCGTTCGAGAAGTTTCTTTACGTAGGTACTTAAACATCTTAAAATATCTAATAGCTACAAGTATGCAAACGGACACTTGAGATATAGTAAACTGTCCAAAAATATAAGTAACAGTACTAATTTACCACTTTATTTTGCCACAGACAAATATCAGAGCTTTATAGTCTCGGAGCTATTATAATAAATTTTCTGACAGTTCAAACATAGAGAAAAACAGCATATCAATAAAAATGTAGTAAAGTCAGCTGGAATGACTAATTAAATAATAATTATATTTTGGCACAGAAAAATTATCGCAGCCTATCATAGACTAGGCGTTGCGCTGTTTTAAATACGTTTTTTGTTGTAAGTACTTATACAATTTCTGCAAGTTGACTTTGTCGTCTGTAGTTAACAGGTGGCTCTAAGTTGCGTTGAGATTAGTGTGGATATATCCTAAGATATTATTTGATTTGTAAGAGATGACAGTAAATATTAATTTATATTAAGTTTACTGCCGCTCACTTATAACGCTACAGATACATACATATATAAAAAAATGTCGATGGACATTTTCTATGCTCGTTTTTACAGCAACCTTGCAAGAGGTTTAATTAGCTTGGACTTGACATTGCCTCATAACTTATTGCCGCATTTATTAGTGTACTTGCCGTAGTTATCGCTAACACAATAATACGGTAATAGCATATAATATTATTACCATAATTAACATATTTAAATTTTAAACGGAGTCTGCAAAAATGAATGAAATAACTTTATTCTCCCTCTTTTTTGAATGTACTAGTATGTATTTTATAACGTTAAAGTGAATAAGCTTGAAAGCATATAAAATGTTAGCACCGCGACGAATGTACTCAAATCCACGCTGTTACACCGTCTATTACCGCGGGGTGAACGTCCTCCCTTGTCCTCTAAGAGAGCTGTAAGCTTAGAGGCCTCTCGCTAAGTCCACACAATTTACTTCGATACTTTACTGTGATATAACTAACCAAACTGATAGATTTACACTTTAATTGTACTTTAAAATCCACTTTACCACTTTAAATAACATATTAAATGAAATATTTTAAAAATTTTAATGCTTACTGTAACATTTTGTACGAAAAATCTTAAAGAAGAATCTCGTGTTTCTAAATTATTAGAAACATTGACTGGCAAACATTAGTTTGCCAGTCAAATTAATAGCTAGTAGTAACAGAGGGCCTAGACAAGTAGCTAAATGTTAATAGAATAGGAAAGAAAAGATTAAAAAATGTATGGGATTGACATAACGACAATGTTGGCGTTAGCATAAGCTATGGGATTGACATAAGTCAATCCCATACATTTTCAATCTGAACAAGTTTTACTTGCTTTGGTCTTCCAGATCGGCCACGGCAATATATATCCAGGTGGGAAATTCTCGTTGCAAGTGACAAAAGGGTTAGGTACTGATGCTCCTTCTCTTTAAAGCTTGCACCTTGCCATAGGTGGCTCCGTAGTTAATGGGTCAGTACATGCCTGAAAGCTCTTACGGCTCTTTAACCGTTGCTGCACGGGACGTTGTTATGCAAAGGATGGCAAGAGTCTCCAATCATTTTTGATCTCTCTGCGCAGCTCGCCACTGCCCTGCGAACGTAAGGGGGCGCTATATCAGCCAATGGGTAGAGCAGTTGTACCGCAGTCGGTTTGAGACAGTCCGTAATGATCCGGCACGTCTCTTTCAATGCAGAGTTTACCAGCATTGCATGGGCGGATTTGCTCTGACGACTTAACCGTATATTTTTGTACTTTTTTTTATAAACTACAAATTGCAAATAATATAGTATCAGTAAATTAACTAGAAACATGTAAAACGAGGGATTTTAGGAAAATTTTCGCCACCAGTGGGCGCCACTTAGCTGAGAGGTCTTTTATTCACAAAAATTTAAAATTCGTTAACAGTTTGAAATCAATAGAATCGTTTTTGGATCTATCAGAGATTAAAAGTGCTTTGACAGGTGCCTGTACCTGACGTCTCAGTGCTGGTAACTCGTGGATGCCATCTTAGAAAAACCTCAATTCTTTATCTACCCATAGATATATCTATCTATAAATGAAAAATATAGGTAGTTACAATCCCATCTGTTATTAAAGGTTTACTACAATATAATAATATATGCCTTTATAATACAGGTACCTACTTTATAACCGGTATGGGGCCGCCTTGTCCCATTTTCTGCTTGCTATCACCTTAATCATGGATGTTGGGAAATGAGAAGGCTTGCCCAGGGACCAGTCTTTGGCTCCGCCAACTCATTGCTGGCTGACCTACTGACGGTTATTGACCTCCACGACGTTCACTCACAGAATTTTCAGACTCATCGTCGTTTGTTATTATATGATTGTTTCTGTTAATAAAAGTTATTGTTTATTATAGTGTGCTTATAATTAATTATCTATGTGTATTGTTGCAGTATTCGCATATACTTAGATCACGTGTATCAATTCTATAAAGATAGGTACCTAACTTAAAATTAAACATATTGTAGTTATTATATATCAACGTTTATATTTTAGTATGTCTTTGCCGTTCATGTCAGCTTAGTCTATATGACTAAAATGTATCACTGTCTGACATTTTACCACGGCTACAACTAAAACTAATATTCCGATTTACAAGATGTTTATTATTATGGAGATACTCAAGTCATCTGATTAGGTTTAAGTGTAAATTTTATTTCGAATTTCGATAATGATGGATGAGTATTATAAGTAATATGTAGTTTCAGGTCATGCGTAGAAACGTCACTCACTACAACTATTTTAAGCCTTGCAAACACTGACCTATTTTTCTTTATTTCTTGGATTTGCAAGAAAAGTTTAAAGTATAAGATCGTACTATTTGGGAGAAACTGATGATTCAGTTCCGAAATAATCATTATCAATACGAAATTAAGCAATGTTTTGTCACGTGTGAGAACCAAAGCAACAGCCTCTTGCACCTTACTCGCACGTAGGTGCTTCCACTGCGGTTCTGTAGCAGTCTAAAACAGTTATTGTTTTTGCATATTAATGTAGTACATTTTCATCATAATATTATTATTATTCACTTTCAGTTTGTAATGTTACGTTAGTTTCGTCAACTATTGCGCTATCTTGATAACGGTAACGGTATTATATAGACTGTATTTTGCTTAGCATGACTTTTTTAAGATGAAAGTTTGATTTTACTTTTTGTTTAAAATATCTTCTTCATTTATAATATTGTTGAAGACTAAAACTAGGCTTATCTATTAATTAATAGATCTGTCTGTAGAGATAGATGAGATAATTTGTTGCTGTCACTTTGTGTGGCAATACCCGATCCTAATTCGGTGCAACGAGTATGCATGTATTTTTTCCAGCACTACTTCTGCTAATTCAAATATGAAATGTTTTTCTATTCAAAATATATATATCAAAGATTAAATATTGGTGTCATGACTCATGGCACATAATATACGTACTCGTTTCTTTACCCAGCTATTATGGATAATGACGGAATTGAAATTGCATTCAAAGATTACAACTATGACTGTTAATTAGACATTCTTACTACAGGAAATAAGCTAAGATTTAGTAGTTCACAAGAAAAGTATGTGCAACTGAAGTTATTAGTATTTTTGACTATGTCTAAGTATATTACTGGCGTAGTTGCCACTAACGAATTTTCACAGAACGGTGTTTGTAGGTAAAAGTTATTCGTAACACCAGCTCATTAAATAATAATCTTCGCGTTTTTCCTCTTAATGATAATCGAGTAGCCACGCTTCGCAGGGCCCCATCACCTGACCCACATTTATTGTCGGAGTATTGACCTCACATCTCGAAGAATATCAACCAGTCAAATTTTTTAAATATTCTTAAACAGCAATGCGAGCAATGTCAGTAGGTGTAATAATTGTAATACATATATCTTACTGTTTTCTCCCAAGGAATGAACCAGTTTTAAGCCGCAAGTAAAGCGTAATAATTATTACAGACGTTGATATCTTATTTTTGTAAAAAAACAGGACTTTCATATTTATTTTTTGTGGGATTGGGCCGACACTGTTAAATAAGCTTTTTAATGTATCTACATGAATATATAAACTTGTTGTCAAAATTTTTGATGGTAAGTATTGGCTAATAGCTTCTGGGAGAGTTAAGAGCTGGCTGTGATGAGTACTTGTATTTTATTATGAGCTATCGTTAGATTACTGTTAGCTATGTCAGTGCCAAAATTATTATGAGAATAATATAAAATGTATATTATGGCAGTCATGAATATTGTTGGGTATTACAAGTAGCAAGAAATTTTGCAGTACCTACTCTTATCACTCTACTTAACTTTGTTTTTACCTAATAATTTGGTAAGTGCCTAAAAATGTGTAATGTATGAGCGAAGTCATTCTTATGTATTAAGAAATCCTATTCATTGACAATATAATTATTAAAGAAGCTTTAGTATATTTTATTTAAACACTAACTTGTTTACTATGACGTAACATTGCATCATATTATTTTTAGACCCTTAAGTATTACGCAAGTATTACCCGCATTTTCAACAGTTACTTAACCTTAGATCATTCATGAATCAATATCACTGCCGAATTATGCGTTTGATCAATATATTATTACTAGCTTAACGCAGCGCGGTTTCACTGGTCTGCTCCCGTCGCCAGTAGCGTGATGTTACATAGCCTATAACCTTCCACAAGAACTGGGCAAAAAGAATTATTTAAATCCGACTGGTAGTTCCAGAGATTAGCGTGTTCAAACAAATAACCAAACAAATAAACTCTTCCACTTTATATAATAGTATAGATTGTACATAGAAACACTTAACTAATAGGTTTTAAAGATTGTAGGCATTTCAATTATCAACTGGTGTAAACAATAATGAAAATTTACACCGTTAATAAATATAGTTCTTTCCTTTACAAGTATAATCTACTCATGTTATATAGTTGCAAAAGTAGGTATTCCTATCTGATTGCAACATTTTAATTTTATGTTAACTTTACATAGAAATAGAAAACAGAACACGATAACAATAAAAAAAAACAGGAAAGAGGTATGGAGGTCGTGGTTTGTGATTAGTTTTCATTTAACCATTTTAATATTATATATGAACTCCAAGTAGTTGTAAAATAAAATGCACGGTTATTTAAAAGTACCAATTAGACTCAAGACAACAAATTGTGCTTTTTTATATAATGTTTTCAAGAAAAACATTATTAAGGCCCTTGAACTATACAAATGTAGCAGAAAAGATTCAAGGACCGAAGTGCTCTGGCAAAGTAGACCAACAACAACTTAAGTTTACTTTAGTTGAGCAATCCGATTATTATTTGAACTGAAATAGGCATAATGAACTTAGTCATAGACATGTGAAGTACAGTCTCATCTTATTTGGCCGTCCTAGTTTTTCTGATGACATTACACATTTGTAGTGGTAACGCTTGCTAGTACATTTCAAGTACAAATATAAGATAGTGGTTTGTCACGTCCAGTTTGTCTTGGTTCGACGAATTTAGCACGTTTCTGTGTCGTCGTGACGTTGAGGTCGAAGACATCTGCCGCTTTGCTTTCTCATTAGAGCGTTACATTTCTGTAAGTGTAATATAGTGTCAGTATTGGTGGACAATTTTATGTATTGTCTATTTTTCACTACGTTAATATTTTTAAAGAACATGTTGTGGCACGTTACTTATCTCTTGTTTTGAAACTTAGATTAAACATTTGCGTAATTGTGCAGAATTGTACTTTTTAGCTGCATAGCTTAAGTTTCTGCTGACATGCAGCCAAATACCTATGTGATTGGATAGTAATATACAATAGATCTCGAAAGTGTCTGACAAACAGCGTGGTCAATATGTAGCGCAATCCTCTACGTCTGTCATCCATCAAGCAATCAGAAGGAAAGCGCTATACTTGCAAAATGGAGATACTATTTATCCTGTTATCCATTAAGAGTATTATTTATAAACGAAGCTCAGGTATTGAGTACGCGTACTTAATACCGTCTCTTTCTAACTACGGTTTCGGGCCCCTAGTTAGATAGAGACAGGGGTATGATTCAAGTGCGCGTACTCAACTCAATACCTGAGATGCGTTTTTAATACTGGCCTTAGTGTCCTTTACGTATACTGGAACCACTCTTTAACTCCTTACCTGCAAAAACACTGGGTACCCAGGTGTTATATAAATATTTTAAAAGTATTTTTAGAGATATTGGTTAGACTTTGTAGACTTTATTATTTACCTACATACTTATACCTCAAATACGTTTTCAACAAAAAAAGTGGACACAATAAAAAATCTTTTTGTGGATTGTATTCAAGGCTTTAGACTTTATCATTTCTTTCTTAGTTAAAATTGCTAGCACACAAGACAATCTTACCTACATTGTTTTATTCATTCTAACAGATGACGAAATGGTTTATGTTTACTTGTAATATTATGAAGTGTTAAATATAATTTTAACATTCAAAGTTCTGTATTAATAGTATTTTTAACTGGTTAGCTAGCTAAGGATATTTTGAGTTGACGTTCATTTAGTTTAACTTTTCATATATTATAGATCCAAAACTTCAAAATATGAATATTCGATAAGAATTTCATGATGGAAATGATTTCAATAACCTTTACATTGTGATGAGATGCTTTGCTCATTTTATGACATTTAAAAAAATATATCAAATTAAACATTGAAATGCCGATTTAAATTACATTATTTATTGATGTCAACACATGTCGATTGACAATCGTGTTATGTTCATTACATGTAGATATGTTATTATGACGAACTCGTCCATACAAGCTATGTTGGCATTTACTAAGGTACTTGTACCAACAATGTTGTTTCACTAGTAGGTACTTGGGAGGAGCAGGATGCGAACCGGTCGCGATGCAGCCCTCCCGGTAAAAACTAACATCCTACCAGTACTTATGGGCTAACTCCTTAAGGCACCAATGTATACATAATACAGGGCTAATACGTTTTTGTGCGACCCTTCTAGAAAATTCTTCCCGTCGTGTTTTTAGAAGGAAATGGCTGTCGATTGAAAATTATGTTAGTGTTTAGCGATTAATAAGTTTGTTTAAAGAATTTATTAAATTTTTAAAGTTAAATTGGATAGTAAAAGAAGCGCCTGAAATATTTTCTATAGAAAAAGAGCGCTAAAGTTAGGCGTAAAATTATCGTGGTAAGTTTATGAATGCGTGAGCATTTTTTAAGGCACATCATGACTTTTGCTAATGAAGTACTTACCTTTATCGTAATGCGTATTGATGTTGCTGAGTTGATAAACTCAGGTGGAAATCGAACTATGAATAATAACAATCAGTCAATACGATAGATGCTGACTAAAATATACCGGGCAAAGCTGCAAACGATGACGTTCAAAAAATAATAATATTGGCAGATCGTTTGCGGTTACGTAAGGAAGTTAACTGCTTATTATTGCTTAAAAAACCAAGTTACATGTTATATTAGAATTTCCTCTTAACTTATGAGGAAAACCTTAGTTTTTACCTGTGGCTATTAACGTTCCATGTATTTTTTTCAGCTGTGTGTTAAAACCAGACGACAAATTTCTCAAAGGATCTTAATAAAAGCATGGTGTAACGGTAATAAGCTCCTGTAAATACTGTAGATCTTAATAGATCAAAAAGCACTAAAACATTAAGACTCATAATTAATTTTGAGAAAATTTATTTCTGTACTCGTAGCCGTTTTTATTGGTCTATACTCTGTTGGGGTCTTGGGGACTGAATAAATCTACATACAATAAAATAACCTAAAAACATCGATGACTATAATATAAAAGACAAATGGCGGTGCGTCGTCATAATAACAGCGACAACATCAAATCATAAAGTAATACAGCATTGCGCGGCATTACACAAGCGACGGTAATTTTGCGACGTAGATTGCGGCCAAGCGCGCCGCTTGCGTACTTCTTACTCAAAGACTAAGGATTTTCTAGAAGAACCAGTTGTTTTCTTATATTTTTGTATTTATTGTGTTTTTATCTAACATCAAAAGAATGACCTAGTATGAGTCAGCCTATTGCAAGCAGTCATTCACGAGATTCATCATCATCACTTCAGCCTTAAGGCGTCAATTACTGAATAAAGGCCTTCATCATGGTAGCAGCCTACTTCCTATAAATTTCATTATTCGTATGTTCACTAGCCTAGACTTAAGATGTAGTACAATCATAGCAGTCTAAACTGGGACACAGAAATATCAAATAATTAAAATAGGCATAATAAAATGTTGTAAAACTTTATATGGTACTGACTTATTTTGATGTAGTAAAAAAATGTACTCCTAGATTTTGATATTTTTGGTACAATACGACTGACATGTTGAAAAATTAAAGTCATTAAAGAGAGAAAAATTTCAAAAATATTTATTTTATATTAAATGATTTTAACTTAATTCGCCGCCTTCAATAAAAATTCTACCTCTCTTAACAAGTAAACTTTAGGCAGATGTGGATACTGTCTCCTCTGAACATTTTCCACTTTCTTCTTTGGTGTTGGAGGCGCGGCGTGCGGGGCATGCGCGGGAGTGGAGCACACCGCTGCGCGCTGTCACGGTCAAGGACTGTATTAGCTGCAATGGACACTATTATCTATACTTGAATGACTATTATTTTTATACTACTGTTATGTTTACATCTAACGTACTTTCTTATTACTAATCGACTATAAAATGTTCTAAGTATCAGGAATTTGCTTTTAGCGCTTAGTACCTATAGCTGATTTGACTGCAAAGTTCTAAAGTGATGTCCATAAACTGGTAGGTGTGGCGTGGGCAGAATCCTCACCAGGACCCGATGACCTTAAAAGAGTGGTGGGCATTGGGCAACCGATGGATGAAAGTGGCTCATGACTGGTCAGGAGGGTGGCTAAGCTTGGTGTAGGTCTATGTCCATTGAATGCTATAGGTGATTGAAAGCACCTATAATTTATAAAAGTTGTCTCATTTCAGCCCAAAAACCTTCTTGCTTTGCATTCTGTTCTCTATCTAGAACTACGAACCAGTTTTTATTAATTGACTCGACCCTCAAAATTAATTGATCAATTATTTTGGAGATTGTGGGATAAGGTGAATGGAAATAATTAATCTTATCGATTAGGTATAAATATTATAGTAATTTTATATAAGTTCGGTACTTTAATGTTGATGGTTTTTACTTTATTTAGTTAAATTCAAAAGTTTAATATGGCTATTTCTAGCAGGAAAATATCGAGAGGAAACCTTGAGTAGATAAGAAGTAAGAATATTAACAAAGGCAAATGTTTGTCATAGTTACAACGTTTAAAGGAGTGTGATTTATAGTTGTGCTAAAGAAATCAGAGGAAGGCGTTAATTGAGAAAACAAGATGAAAACTGCTGAAACTACTAGCTACGTTTATGCTCAATTTTTCAACTGAGAGTGCGATATTATAAACTGGCGGCTAGAATATGAATCTACCTACTATCTTTATAAAGACAATACTCTTTATTACGTATTCAGATTCTGATCGTACTCGATCATACTAAATGTTTGAAGTGGCCCATTGCACGAAGTTGCTTTATTTATGTTAACAATATGTTATTATACCTATCAAAATAATCAATCAAGTATTATGTTTGTGATTACTAATGCGTAATTTGCCATAAACATAAATTGTAAATAATTTGATACGATTATTTTTATGGTGGTCGTAAAAATACAGTTTTGCTATTTTATTTAATCTTAAGTTGTATAAAACGCAGATGTTCAATATAATTGATATTTTAAAGGTTGTTAAGAATGTTACTAGTGACTTACAGTATATATGTTTTAGGCTTACGTTAAAGGTCTAAATTTTAAACAATTTTTAATAATGATTTTATGTATTATACACGCCTACAGTTGAGAGCGGTGTGCTGTGCCAAGTTTTTCAGGCTGATTATCGTATCTGCAAGTATAAAGTTATAAAGTACCTGTGAATATTTTCACTGTATCTAACTATAAGGCGAAGGCTATCTGTAAGATATAGTTTACACAATTTTTCACAAAAAGATAATCAATAAACCTTTCAAATCAAACCACAACTTCTGTTATTAACAGAAGTTGTGGTTTGATTTGAAAGGTTTATTGATTATCTTTTATAATTTCAGCCGAAATACGTTCACTATTAGCTTAAAGCTCATAGCTTCATTATCCGAAATTTGGCCGCCTATATCGATCGATTGTCAACCTTTACCAAGTACGAGTAAATACCCCGATAACAGATATTTTGTTGTGGCGCTGTGAATTTTGCATACAAATATTTTACGATGTCACCGGTAACACTAGTGTGCATTAACTCATGATACCTAGAGCTTATGTTAGAATCTATTACGACTATATACTACACAATATCAATGCTGTATGCTTGTTAAACATAACTTTTTGCTGGCAACTTCCAGAACGAGTGTCTAGCAAGCATCTGCACCACCGTGACTGATACGATTAACAGTATGGGATATATGAATGAATACTTATTGTTCGTAAGTACATTAAACCGTTATCACGATATTTTTATAGTGTGGATTCTCACTAACTTTAGTACAACGCTTTTACAAATACCTATCTTATATTCAAAATTTCTATTTAGAAAATTCTTGCATGCTCTGTCGAAGTCAAACTATTACTGAGATTATGTGAAAGATACTAAGGAATTTGACATCGTCCATGTCTTTTGGTTATATAAGAATTCATTTGTAGTTTCAATTCTATTGAATTCTATTCAATAATCCGCAGTCGTCAATTTGATACGAAGTTTGCGTTTATGTCTTTTGTATTAAGCATTCTGAGTATTCTTCAGAGAGGCTGACCTCTTTGAGAGGCTACTCTCTCTTATTTTTTATCTTTAATCAGAGATTACATATAGAATGATGAAAGTATCGTCCTAGTGATCCTAGAATATTAGAAGGTAACGATACAATTAACACACATTTTTGGAACAAAGAAACAAGAGGCACTTCTGTTCTTAAAAATTCGAACACGTATTAGCTAATAACACTAGCCTATTTACTGTCTCACTGCAGAGCAAAGGCCTCTTCTCTTAAAGAGAAGGCATGAACGGACGCTCATGTGGATTAGGAATTTCAGACTTTTAAGTCCAGGTTTCCTCACGATGTCTTCCTTCATTATCAGTCAGAAATGTTGAAGATAAACTTAGAAAGTTAGTATGATTTAAAAAATCACACCGGTACTTGCCCGGTTTCGAACCCTCGTGTTTTACGAATCGGGTACCTAATCCACTGGGTTATTTCGACTTAACGTATTAGGTAAATGGTAACTAATAGTTAGCTAACACTATTGTGGATAAAGGTGTCCGTTAAAAGTAACAAGTACTTTAGTGCCTAATCACTCAAACACAGTGACAGGAATAGTTATAACTGTATAAGACACCGATTAAAATGTAAATAAAATTAGAAATGCATTGCAAAACTGCAGGATGTAATAGACCTTAATCAGATCGTCGGGCGTTTCTGTTCATCGCTCTTTTAATATGTAAACTGAACACAAATTACATTACGAAATGGCGAATTAACGCAGCGATTGATATAGAATGATCGATTGATTGAAACATATTAGGTTATTACTCTTACTTAAAATGATTCAAAATGTCTATAAAGGTAGTTTGTTTTTTACATTTTCACATCAAAAATATATATTGTTTTGTGTATTGGTCTACCAATATGACTTGACTTGACACTCTGTCCGATAGTAGTAAGTGAGTAGGGTCCAGAAGTGGTGGATACCGAAACCCATCGCATCTTAAATAAATGCCACAGGAACGATTTCGTTCTTGAACGCCTGTTATATAATCTTTCTGTGTTCTTTATGTGGATGGATTTATATGATTTATTATCATTGGCTTTCTATAAACAAACTTTAATCCAAGATTTTTTTATATCCCGATTTTATGCGAAGGATTTTTTAGCTCTGAATCGCTTTTT
This sequence comes from Parascotia fuliginaria, assembly GCA_963082885.1. Taxonomy (NCBI): domain Eukaryota; kingdom Metazoa; phylum Arthropoda; class Insecta; order Lepidoptera; family Erebidae; genus Parascotia; species Parascotia fuliginaria. The sequence goes on from OY720175.1 coordinate 7,943,969, forward strand.
TTAATTGTCGATATGTCTATTTTGACAGGGCTCTTCAGGGCCTAACGATACCTTGATTTTAATGAATCTTAAATGAAAGTTCGTGTTTATAAAACCACTGTAAGATGACAGTACATTAATAATTTCCACAAGGTCCTTTCAAGGTGATAGTATAATACATTATGCATTGGACAGGGATCATGCTTTAAGTTATGAGATGGACACTGACGAATGATTTCTTCTTAAACGATAACCAAATGTTAACAGATTTATTTTTAAATTGTTTCGTATTTAAACTACATCCTTACCTATATAAAATCTTTAGTATAAAATATACTGAACTCAAGCAGTGACCGGTTTGAAAGTTTCCATTAACAGAGGCATTAATTAGGTACAGGTAAGCGACTCTCAGATATTTTGTTTTAAACTAAATATATGAACATAATATATGAGCTTTACTATAGTAATATTTTAACTGCATAATTATATCCGAAACTTTACAAAAATCTACCAAATATTGATAAACTAATTATTGATATTGTTAAGAGAGATTCTAATTATTATGATATACGAGTATATTGCAGTAAATGTACCTATATCAAGCGTCATTATAATATATTTATCATTTTGACCATGAACCCTTTGAGCGAAGTATTCAATTGGACTAATTATCGTCGACTTTGCAGTACCTGTAATTTTTTGTGGTTTTTATTTACAAATGACTGGCTGACGTATAAATAAGGCATAATTATCCGAGTGCTATGAAACCGTATAAGACGGAGATAAAAACAAGTCCACGGGATACGATTTGTCAGTAATCCATCAGTCAGTTTTTGTTGTCATTCACAATTCGTGTGTTAAGCCGTTCTTATACAAGTTCGCACAATAGCTAACCTTGAGTTTGAAGTTTATTAATGGACGAGCACTTGATCCAAATTAAAAATGGATTTTCACAAATAACTTTATAGTGTTTTAATATAATAGCAAGAAAGATAAGGCTTTTATGAATACTTGAACATATTGTAACCATCCCATTGAGAAAATACCTTCAATTCATCCTACGGATAATTGCAGTCATGATAACACTACGTTAATAGTGTTGTGTTTTTGTGTACCTCGTAAACAAAACACTTTACTTGTTTTGCAGTAGAAGAGATTTAGTATGCTGATAGTAGTGTGGTTTTTCTTTACAAGGTAAGTAGCTGGCGACGTTGTTAAAGGAAAACTGTCAATTATGCTTCCGTTGTTGCTGAGGTCTGGACCTCGGCTGGTTCTGAACCCAGTGGTTTTGACGAACTATCAAATGGATCGTTTGGTTGTCTGTCACCGTTGTTATAATACTTAAAATTATATTTCAAGGTCTTATCAATACGTCGTTTAGTGGAATGCTTCTCTCGGTCCCATGTAGTAAATTACTGCTATTATGATTTAGCATACCAGGTTTTATGTGAAACTTATTCGTTTAAAGGGTATCAAATACATTTAAATACAAACAAATTTACCATCATCAGTGATAATTGACACTGAATTTTAATAGTCTCTATCATATGCGGTACAACTCGAATACATGTCACCTTATCAAAATTCAATTTAGTTTAATTTCGGTTACACATACATATAATTTAGTTATGTAGTTCAGAATTGTTTCTAAATTAGCTACATTTTGTAACAGACCAGTAACTGTGACCTATATATATACCTATCTAATAGTATTTAAACGGTTTCTCTAAAACTTAAAATAATATTTAACAGCGAATTTAATATTTGTGTTACAAATAAAATGTGTTATGTGTTACAAATATAAATTGATTTGATTTCTGTTTTCTTTAGAATTTTTTACCATTAACTGGAGTTTTTGCTATCGTTAAGAAACTTATTCCGGAAAATTAATAGTGGGAAACAGCAGAGAATTTTTCAGATTTGTAATTATGTCACAAAATATATTTGAGCATTCTTAACTTCAAGTACAGTATTCTTGTTTATAGAAGATCAATGGCTTTAACATAATATAGACTTTACCGCTGAGTAATTCGAGCCTCGATAAATATACATAGTACATCCTCTATATTCAAGCGATTAGATTGCACTCATACATAATGACGGCGACAACGGTAAATGTTTTTCGTACTTTGTGTAATTCAATGCTAAGGTATGGTTACTAAAAACATTACTAAAAGTTCTAAAGAAAGTTGGTTCCCAAATATATTTTACATTATTTATTAGCAAACAACAGAAAGATGGTTAACAAAATTCAAGGGTCAAACTGCATGCATATTAGGTACAGACTTAAAATTAAAATAAAAAAGATAAGATGACAACATTAGCTAGATTCTTTGGTAAGCCTTACGTCATATTTGTGGTGACTCTATTATATTTATATGTGTATTTTTGCATGTAGTATTACGGTAGTAGATCCATGCTGGTTTTAGCATGAATGGGCCGGATCGACAGAGGAAGTGGGTATTACTCTCTCACAGAATATCGGCGTAAAAAAGTAACTATTAGTTTTCCTACTAACTAATGTATTTCGTCTTTTAAGTGAGAACGTCGGCGGCCCAACGCCTCAGTTCTCTTTATTTCCACCCTCACGCCAGTAGTTTGTCACAATCGTGTTTGGAATGATGTCCGCCATTTCTGGATGCTACTGACTGCTGCTACTCACCCAGAGTGGAGTTATCTTATTGGGCACGTAAAATAAAAACCTGATAAACATTTTTTCGTGCAGGTAAACAAACCCTATCTGTTATAAAAGACTTGCAAGTGTACTTATTACTTTGACAGAAGCCTGCAGCGGTATGTTCATGAACACAAAGGTTATCTCAAATTATAGGTAATTTTGTATATTATTGAACTATCAATCGACAGCTGTTTTAACTCCAAAATTATCTGTTTATATTTTCAATGGATAGACGACAATAATAACCATGTAGATTTAAACTAGGCTATAAAGATCAAGAATATTTTCTATATAAACTTTATAGTTCATAATAATTAGGCAAATTACATCCAAGTAAATGTGTGTTGACAGGTATTAATTTACAGGTGATTGCAGGTATTTTAGATCCTAGTGTATTTATTATTAAAAAGTGATATGAGCTGAGGGCGGCCAAATTTATGTTAATAGATTTGTGGCATGGCGGTTTGCTCTATTGTACAGTCGGGCTTATGTGGCAGTTTACCCTATCGTACCGTTCGAAGTCATCTGAACGGTTTCGCTCACCTAAGTCCAATTCTAGTCTAATAATGGGTTCTAGAATGCTGTTATACATACTTAAATATATATTTTTTTGTAAATATATACATATTATACATAGACCCAGAACAATGCAAAAAGACATTTTTAGGCACAAAAATTTACACTGAGCAGGAATCGAACCCGCGACCTCGGCGCGTGGCGGTCCGTACACAGTACCACCGAACCACAGAGGTAGTCAAAAAATGTATATAATCTAATTTTGTTTTCTTATTCTTGACACTGCTGTTATATCCAACTGTATGAACAAAATAAATTGTACGGGATGTAACACAATATTTTATATTTTTTGTAGGAACTCCTCCCAGAGATTTGCTTCGTATTACTTAACTGATTAGAAACGTAGGTGTAATGCCTCTTCTTAGAAAATACTTACGGCATCATCAGCCTGGTGATATTCATGCTGGGATATAGATTTTTAGTCAGATTCTTGACAAAAAAATATTGTTCATAGAAATTAATATAAAAAATAAAATAAAAAAAAAACAAAAAGAAAGTAACAAAAAATCTATGCTCGTAGTAGACATTTTAGAGCTGAAATGATAATAAAGGTGATATTGTACAATATAAAAAATATAAGTAGTGACATTATGAAAAATTAGCAATGCTAAACATGTAAAGCAATTAAATTCCTATATAAATGTAGATAAATCAGAAATTTTCTTAAACATGATTTATCCAAGATCGAAATACGATTCTTGTCAGCTCTATTACAGGGAGGGCATAGATATAATAATTCCCCTGCCTTCCTCGGCTTCCAAGTTATTACTAATCAACATTTACCTTTTGTGACTTAAACTGCTACTTTAAATTTGAAAAATATTTCTATGGTAATAATAAATGTCTTTGAAAACGGTTGTGCAGTTTATTACTTTAGTTATAATGCTTGTAATTTACACACTAAGCTGCAGCTGTCTATCTAGCCTGCGGCTTCTCTTCGCTTAATGGATGCGTAGGTAAACGATTGATTCATGTAACCGATAATTTCTCATGCGTTAATTAACAAAAGTACTATTACCATAAGTTAATGAGTGTTTGCCTAATTATCGGTCCAGCATAAAATATTATTTGTAAGTAGAACGAACAGTGCCTTTGGTATTTAGACCAAGAACTAATTTTTTCGCTGTCATCAATGTGACAAAAACAATTTACTCAATAATCACGGTAGAGTTTACAGTCTACATATTTTGGCAGTGGTAGAAGTACTAGTGGTCTACTTAATGGTAACTGATAACCATTTCTGATAACTATCTGCAGTGCTAGACATTCAGCCAAGCTTTACTACCTACCGGCAAGTCAGTGTTCATTTAAAACTCTTTTGGCAAAACAACAAACAGTAATATGTCCTTATTAGGTTTAACTAATAGTAATACTAAAACCTTGATAAAATGGACCTTGAGAGCAGTATGGGAAACAAAACGGCATATCTATTCTGAACGAAGGCAGTCCGTTGGTTGTGTTGTAACTAACGCTAGGCCAAGGCCGTGTGACATAATACGTTACGTGTCGCGCCGTTATGCGAGCAGCCGCAGCCGCCGTGTACAGCGCACCGCTACGCACACTTTAACGAGGATCCGTTTTTATGCGCATGCACTTGCGTGGGTTTATTTTTTAACTGTTATAATTTCGTTTATGAAACTAGCGGGGTTCGCTACTACTGTGACAAAATCTGGAGTTCGAACTCCGGCTTTTGTATATTCTTATCTTTATTTTCTGGCAAGAATACTAGCTACTAGGTAGGGGCATCGGTCATTAAATATTGTCTGAATCCAAAAACCTCAGTTTCGTAAGTGATATTTCAGTTTTTCTGTCAAGAAATACCAGGAATTGGTCTCAGGTCAGCATTAGTCATGATTATCCAATGTTGTCAAACATACTTTTTAAATTTACAGCGAAATGATTACTCATTTGATTTTGCACTACAGATATACCTACATAGTAAAAGTACTCGATAGTTCTTTCAATATGACACATTATACTAGACTTTCATAAATTTTGAAGTGAAAAGTACATCGAGTTGCCCCGAATTATTTAAATTTAATTTTCATTCTTCAACTCGGCATTAGCATTTCAGGGTTTGTGCATTTTATTTTATGGTTAACAATCATGCATTATAGCATCCATGCGACCCTGCCCGTAAACCTCCGACGAGGAGCATCTGACAAAATTAATCATTTTAATTTTTTGACACGTTCCTACAATTATGTTTAAATGTGTATCTATGGTTCTTGAATTCTATGGTTTAAATAATAAAAATACCTACCTATCTCTTCAGCTATTAATTTATTGTTAAAAATTCTTTGTACCATGTAGTCTCAGTCTGGAATATAGAACTACGCCATTTCATTTTACCGTTGCCCACAAGCTTGCAAAGTACCAAATATATAGTATATAATCAAATCGCCCACCAAACCATGGCATGTTGACCATGGCAAACATCCTTTTTAAGTATTTGCTACCGAATAAATATAACAGAATTATAAGACGTAATTTTTAAAACAAGATTAAAAATAGAATAATGTAATTCTACATATTATGTGAAGTACACTTACACTACGTACTTAATATGCAGTACTTATTCACTTAACTGTTAATCTGCATTGTAATAATACCAGCATTTACACAGCATTCTAAGAATATAATTTTTAATGTACAGTTCTTCTCACTGCACTCGTAAGTGTTTAAAACCTTGTCGTAGAACTAGACGCATTATACAGTAGTTACGTAGCAGTGAGGTATCGCACCGTGTCGCGCGACGGGATGTCATCCAACGGGACCGCCAATCAGAGATTACGTGGAAAATAGCGTATCTTCCACATCCACAAATAGAATCGCAGCGAAAAAAAATAACAAGAACATTTTAAAAGACGCGGTAATCCCATACTTTTACAATAACTGCACAAACTACTGTCTCCATTTTTAATAATGGTGAGTAATAAGTAGGTAGACTGTAAATTGCAATGCATACATATCTGTAACACTTTTGTTATCTTAACTAGGTGCTATAAAGCTTTTACGAAAACGAGAGAATGACAAACGAGCAACTGAACGACTTTATGGCACAAGGTAGGTACTCACGGACCTTGAAAGCGCCAAAAACCTTAGGAGCATTTCTGTGTATTCAAGTGACGTATTAATTATAATAAATAAGAATTTCCTTATACAATATTACATAAGCAATAAATAGTGCCGCCGATATTATAATAAAAATATTGTAGATGATTTATAAACTCAAAACACTTAATAGGTACTTAAAGCGGAAAAATATGCCAATTCATCTTCTTTAGTATTATACATGACGTCTTATTGGTATCTATAAAAAATATTAGTTGGAGCATAACAAAAGATAAACCCATTAACACACCTACGCAGTTAACAATGTAATTCATTGTAACAGCAATATAAAATATGTTTCTAACAATATTTACTGTATCTTCAACAAAACGACGCGATATAATAAACAGTTTTTTAGTAAGATCGGAAAGTTATTGTGTCATCTAGGATGAATGTATGCGTTAAAGGCTTTCTTCTTAAAAGTGCTGACCTTTTACAAATTAGGGAAGAAGTGGATATAATTTACTTCTAACTCTTACGTTGTATTAATGATTATATTTCTTGCGGATTCTAAGATAGTAAATTTAGCAATCCCCGGGACTCCAAGAGTGTTTCAAGGGTTTTAATGCTGTTAACACTAGCTTACAGGAGTCATAGTGATGAGCGCGGGGATTGTCGGACAAATGCGGGGGATTGTCGGACAAATAACACTTCTCCTTGGACTACCTATATATCACCTCACCGTTGTTCAGTAGACACATGTCTTATATATTATAACCAGTAACCGGCTATTTTCAAAATCAATTTTATTAAAGCACTACAATTGTTCAATTTATATTCTATATTCTTGTATTTCGATTTTGAACTTTATGACTCAGAAAATAAAATTGTAAAGTCCTTCTAGAGATAGCCTGAGCGTATTTCAATTAATAAAAAAAACCCGTAAGTTCCAGTTGAAAATTATTGGACGTATCTTAATTTATATACCTGTTTACAATCGCGACTGCAATAAAAACAGGTAAGTTAGTAATTAAATTAAATTGTCGTTTATGTACTAGCTCCTAAAGGAAAACGGAAAACCGCTTTGATAGCTATACCTACAAGTACAAGGACATTCAAGCGTCCGCTTAACTATCGCAGCTGTTTTTCTAAGATACCGTTTTATATACTTTTCCAGTCTTTTGCGTGTTTGTAGTGTGTTACTGTTTTACGTAAGCAAAAACTAAGACAATGAAGCTATTAGCATAAAAGTGAAGTGACATATTATATCTCATGTATAATAGGTACAGAAGGTTATTGTCGGAGATTTGCGTATGTACCTATACTTAGCAATGCATCAAAACACACAGCTGAAAAACAGCTATTGATAATTGACTCGAGGAGACAGGATATTATTTATTAGTATAAATCGCGTTTTCAAGCTTACTTCAGCGGAAGCCTTTAAAATTTTAAGCTTTTTTAAATTTATATTAACTAGTAGCTAGTGCTCGGTGCGCGTAATTCTGTAAAAGATGAGTTTATATATACACGTTTAGTAACTATCTTTTCAGCGCTTATACAAAACTACTACTACTGTACAGTATAGGTTGAGTAGTAATAAATTATAGTATGCTGTTTTATCACAATCGGATGAACAAAATAGCAGTCCATAAAATATTTTTTACAAGATTTATAACAGTTTTTCGTTTTTTAATTAATAATTCTATTTTGGTAGCTCAATATTAACACACCAGTGATATCTCACGTAACATATAATAAAGCGTTGAAGTACAAAATCAACAAAACAATGGTATACATGACTGACGTCATCTTAGCTGGAATCTGAAATTAGACAAAAAACGTACAAAATGTTCTCATTAACATTTGCAGTAACCTTGTAGCTATGGTTTATATACAATCGTAGGTTACATGAGTAATTTGTATGGTTAATGCTGTCTGTGAAGGTTTTATAATATATTCAGTAGTGTTATCATACAAGCTAAGCCTTGACAATACGACTACCTCTGTTGTTCGGTGGTACTGTATACGGACTACTATGCAGAGGTCGCCGGTTCGATTTCCGCTCAGTGCAAATGTTTGTGTGCATGAACATGACTTTCTGCATTGGTCAGGCAATTTCTATGTTTAAGGTATGATAGTATGGTTTTTGACGTACCGTGATTAGTTTGTATACTAGTGCGAGTAGTTTGTATGCTAGTGGCCTTTTTTAAGAAATTTTGCAACGCGACACATACGGTCTTCGACTTACATCACAATTAGATAAGGCAGCATAGGTAATATTTCCGGATGCCATTCTGACATAGATATACAACCGATGCAACTTGCATTCAACGTATAATGACGTTTACTGTCTCGTGAAGATGTAACGGAAACGGAAGAGACAGTCAAGATAAACCAATTTCTTCCTATAACTAATTAAATATCCACCGTTGCGTAATTTCCAGCGCATCCACTTATATATGATGGCCAATTAATACGTCGTTGTCATGGCTACTCTAGTCTAGGGTAGAAGCCTTCCCCCCCAACGGGGTTCTCGCCTTGTCGCGGCGAGGCCGCAACCGCCAGATTGCGGACGCGGTGGGGCCGCAGGGGAAGAGGAGTGTCGGTATTGCGATGCGCCGTTCTCCCTATCCTCTGCGGCCGAGTTGGCCTGCGGGCGGCGATCGGGTAGTCGCCGCCCGAACAGCACGGGCCCGAGACGGCAGTGCGCGTGTTCCGCATGGGGGGCTAGGCCCCTAAATCGGACGGGGCCCGCTCGCGGTGAGCGGGCCATGGCCCGTCGGGGTCGCGGATGAATGCGCAAGCGACTCCCGTGACGCCGACACTCTGGCCGTCTGGAGGAACACCGTGGGTTTTAGTCGGTATGCTGGCCGCGCTTTGAGTGCGGTCGGAGAGTCAGACAGAGAGTCCGCCTTGCCCGAGCGGGTGCGTATGCGTAATGCATTTCCCAAGTAAAAAAAAAAAAAAAAGGGTAGAAGCCTTAATGGCAAAGTTGTAGGTAATAGTAAGATCTACAAATTTTGTATTCACACTTTTTTTCTTTTTTTCTTTTGTATTCACTCAAAATTTATGTGAAAAATTCAAATAACCAAGTTTGTGATTTTTATTTTTATCTTTTACATTATTTTTTCTTCACGAAATTTGGTGGAAATTTTTCTTTTTATGTTCCAAATATACGGTAATTTTTTAAAATTTAAACATTTATTTTTCACCTAAATTTGACTAAATATCCAAAAAGCTCCCTAATTTTTTATAAAAAATCTCACGACAAAATTTAAACTTTTTCAAAAAAGTTGGTGGGCGTTTTTTTCGTTGAAATCTCTACTTTCTGATGGTGTAAAAAAAATATACACTACTGTGGTAAATTTTCTTAGGAAATGCAAAAAACGAAAAACCTCGAATCTCAAGCTATTTCCTAAATTTTATACTTTAGTTACTCGAAAAACTTAAGATTCTTAAAGTAATGTATTATACCTGACCTGAGTAACCTATGGAAAATTTTAGCCCATCAAAAGATATTTTATAGAGAAGTTGGGAAGGGACTAGGAGGGTCTTGTCACTACTACCTGCTATTTCGTAGCAGCTGTAAAAACCGCTAGCCAGTATTTGAGATATAGAGTAGTGAACAGCATCGTTCATAAAAATACACGTGCAGGCTGAGTTATTTTAAGAGAATTGTGACAAATTTACTTTAAGCTCTAAAATGAAAATAGTAATATTTTCTTTCATAAATAAATAGTAAGTAGTAAGTAACGTAACATAACCTTAAAAATTAAAATCAAATGATATTTGAGTACAATTATTATTAAACATACCTAATTTTTTTTTTTCATTTTTACATTTATTTTCTATGACATAAATGTAATTATAATTTAATAAATAAACTTATTTACTGGAAAAAATCCAGTAGTAACATTTTCTGGACAAAATCCTCTTTAAATCCTATCTTTAATATTTAGAACAACTGTTTTATAGATTTGTAATTTTTGTGTTTGTCAATGTAACATATAGTTTTACGTTTTTCGAGTAATTAAAGTATAACATTTAATGAATAGCTCAAAACTGTACATAATATTTTTTTTTCATTTTATGCATTTCCTAAGAAAATTTACCACGGTATTGTATATTTTTTATACCATCGGAAAGTAGAGATTTCAACGAAAAAAAGACCACAAACTTTTATTTCAAAGTCAAAATTTTGACGTGAGATTTTTCGATTGAAAATTAGGGTGCTTTTTCGATATTTAGTCAAAATTAGGTGAAAAATATATAATTAAATTAAAAAAAAATTTCGTATGTTTGGAACATAAAAAGGTACGATTCCACCAAATTCCGTGAAAAAGGTTCAGGGTAACTACTACGAGATTGACCGTAACTTTATTTACTTTTTAATTTAAATAAAAATATCGTACACTGCACTGTTGCCAATAACAAAATAGAGGTAGTGTTTATAATACTCATTAAACTACAAATTCTAATCAAAATGACACATTTACAAAGCAGATAACTTAACTGCCCCTACAACATGAGTAACACATTCAACTGCTCTTAATGACTGTACGGTAGCCGCTAAAAGACAGATAGAGTACAAAGATAGAAACCTCAACTGATGTACTCAGATTACGGCTGTAGCTTTATTACCTTACTGTTAATTTGTGACTGGTCAATTTAATAGTCACAAACAGTGTACTGAATGAATTAACATGCAAAATTCTATCTATTTATACTATTATATAAAGAGGAAGAGTTTGTTTGTTTGTTTGTTTGAACGCGCTAATCTCTAAAACTACCTGTCGGATTTGAATAATTATTTTTGCAAATAATAGCCCAGTGTCTGAGAAAGGTTACAGGTTATATAACGCTACTGGCGACGGGTGCAGAACAGTAAGCAAAGACGCGGGTGAAACCACGATGCGAAAAGCTATTTATATATAAAGCGGTAGAGTTTGTTTGTTTGTTTGAACGCACTAATGTCTGGAACTATAAGTCAGATTTGAGTAATTCTTTTTGCATTTGATAGTCCAATTCTTAAGGAGGGTTGAAAGTTATGTAACATCACGCTACCACCTACGAGAGTAGAGAAGAAACCAAAGATGTAACTTAACACGGGTGAAACCGTGTTGCAGACAGCTAGTTTAATGTACACTACAAAAGTATACCCACACTGCACTGAATGAATATGTAAAATTCTATGTAGTATATTGACGCTACTTGCGTGTAATGTAGACAACACTCGAGACTTGCATATTTAAACGTAGTACATTTAATGAATTGCGTACTGTTTAAATTGAGAAACATGTAACAGGATTGCTAACTAACAGCTATATAGATCTGGAAGTTTAGATATAGTACTTAACCTGGTCTATTCATAGATATATGAACAATTTCTAAAAAAACATTGTGGCTTCTTTGAGTCTTTAAGAGCACGCTAAGCCAAAAGTGTAACCCCTGTTTTATTAAGAAGATATCGCTTTTTGCATTAAAATGGTAATGTTACTATTTTATTGTACATATCTTTTATTTCTCTTAGAATAGAATATAAAGTATAATAAATTCTATTTTATGAGGTGATTATTAAATGAGACAGTTATCCTACTGTATCATAAATGCGAAAGTTTATGTGCGTCTGTGTGTTTGTCGAAGACGGACATAGGCTACCTTTCATCCCGAAAAATATCGGTCTGGTTCCGGAGGGATACATAACATATTTTACGCGCGTGCAAAGCCGTGGGGCGCAGCTAGTTAACCTATAAATAAGACAAGAGACCTGGCCGCTATTTCTAGTTATTATTTATTATTTTTTATGATCTACAACTAAATACAACAGCGGTGGCAATGATGTTATCGTAATTCTACCGAATAAACGTAGATTCCATTTACCCTTATTTTATTATTTATTGTTGAAGACGACTATAGCAACATGCAATCTTATACTAGAGCTATTGGTTTTCAAGTTAATTAAAAAAAGTTTCTTTCCAATGGTGACATACAAACAAGACATCGTGGTTCGTAGATAAGTACGTACTTTTTAGATAGAGAAGAAGTTCTTACAATCATATCTAGTTTCAGGTTCACCTTTAAGAAATTTTGGTTTTTAGCTGGCGTCTTATAGTAGTGAGATCAATAATTTTAAGGTGGAAGATCAGTTTAAAGTCGCCTATAGTGATATGATTCTGTCCTAAAGAATCCAGAATACGACACTGTACAAGATAATGGGCAAATTAGCACCATTGACACTAATCATATGGAATGCCAAAGTTGAAGAAGAGTTAAGAGACTATAACAAAGTAGAATGGCATAGCTGTTTTCTTACTAAATAAAGAGTTCGTTACCTCCGAGTTAAATAAACAGGCATTCCAGCAAATTAGTTTAAGATAAGACTTCTTAAGTAGGTAGTGACTATCGTGCAAGCTGTGAGCTGTGCCTCTTAGAATAGCCTTATTTTATTGACGTTATTCTGACGCTTACATGAATGACATTTAAAAAGAAAATGTTAAATTGATTTGTTTATCACCTTGCTTATTATGCACTTTTTATTTTTTCTTCACGTTTTAGTAAGAAATATCCTGCTAGATTAATGGCAACATTAGGTATGAAATAATGTTTGTACTTTGTGCACTGTGTGTTAAGTGTCTGTAAATGTCATATTATTGTGTCCTGAAAATATATCAGTCAGCGTGAAGAGGGCCGGATTGACCTGGGATGTACTCTCTCTCATAGAATAGTTGTCCGGTAAGTGCTGGAGGTCAAGGTCCTCTTCATTTTCCTCCCTCGTCCCCTGTTTCCTACTAAGAAATCTCAACCAATCCATTGTCGACGGCAATGGATTAGTTGAGATTTCTTAGGATTGTTTCTGCGCTAACTACAGGTCTTCAGTCAGGTCTTGTTTGTTGTTGAAGTTGTTAAACATAGGAGAACTAGATTTAGAAAAACTATAGTACATCATACAAAGCCTACAAATATAAAATTATCTCGTATAAAGATAAATTGCCTCTTAGGTTCGGTGGTACTGTGTACGGATTACCACGAGGTCTCGGGTTCGATCTCCGGGTCGGGTAAGTAAGTAATGTTGGGTTTTCTGTCGAAAAATTCTCAGTATTAGCCCGCAGTCTGGAATTGTGCCCAACAAATAGCAACAGGCTGGCCCCCTGTTACATGGGACCTAAAATAATAGAAATGGCTAAAAGTGGGTGGTTAAATACCTCTGCCTACCCCTTCGTAGATAAAAAGGCGTGAAGTTATGTATGTAAAGATAAACTACATGATTTGACACAGCGCAGCAGCGTTGGGCTGTACGTTAATGGCTCAGCTTATACTCACTATCCTTAACACTCGTCCCCAAAAGACATTATTGTCCTTGTGGATGGCTTGTGGCTCTTAACAAATGATATTTGGCGACAAGTACAGTTACTTATCGATTCGGCATTGTCTCGTCCTGGCATTCAAAGGTAGACGCGCGTGCTTCGAATTAAGTTACATCAGTCGTGAGAACCGATTGTGAAGTTACGTGCGTAATGGCAATGAGGATCTGAACGACTCTTCGATAACATCCATCGTCACGCAATACTAAGCAATTCTGCCAGTTTTATAAACACTCCTCGTGCTATGACATTGAAAGCACTAGAGGATCGCATAATGTATCATATCTTTGATGATATATTATGCTATTCTTATGTTCGTATTCTTAACACAGGATGGATAGCGCGAAGTACTGTACACGGACGCCAAGTAATATGAAACCAGGGCAGGCAGAAGGAATTTTTGGTGCCGAAGTGACTATCTACTACTACATACTTATAACGTATATAATCAAGGATATGTTTATTTTGTGTTAAAAGGATTAAATTCTCAACACACTGGTTTGCACACAAAGGGAAAGATAATTGAACAGCTGCGGCGAGCAATCTACTCAGTCAATTCATTCATCATATTCGTATGTAAAGTTTCCTTACTTATTCAAGGAAATGGTATATTTTTCGTATCGAACGGTACGTGCTGAAATGTTTCATGATAAACATTTGAAAAGATGTATTTAAATCGAAAACCCTATGGTCTCTTTGAATATTTCAATTCTAAATACGTGCGTGGATTTCGTAATTCGGTAACTTCTTGTCTTTGACATTTAAAACATTTGTTCAATACGATGATAACGTGATATGTTTGATCAATATCATGCTAATGAATTTTAATTCAAGCTGGTTAGAACTGTGATCCCCTGCGCTATATACACTATAACCGAATTTTACGAACATCCCAAATTAGGTATACACATTGCTGACCTAACATATCCGGAGTTATGTAATATGCCGAGGCAGATTGTAAACGGCCAATTAATATAATTTGCCTGCGACATAAATATATAACTTAAGTAACACTGCTGCCCGTTATCTACATATACGGAAAGAACTCTTTTTATGATAACAATTTCTTTATTGTTAAACCGTTCTGAGAAATTTAGGTAATATACAAAATTTCATTCTCGAGAAAGATAAAGTCTTCCTTAAAATTATGAGTGAGATGTATTCATGTCGTATTTGTGTGATAGTTATAATATCACACAGATATGACATGAACAATTTTTATACTTACAAATTAATATTACTTAGCGGTCTTAGGTATGTTTATTTTACAAACAAATGTTGTTTATAAATAAATTTATTGCTAAAGTAATTCTGTTACCATTAAATAAAACATTATTAGTACCTAAATAATTCATAAATGAAATGTTTAATGATATAGTGCATCATTCAAAGCTATTTTAAAATACGCATATCCTCTACAAACGCCATTAATTACGTATATAGGTGGGTACTTCTAAGTCCCCGGCCTGAAAACCTAGAATATATGAATTTAAGAATCAGGTTTGAAACGACACGTGTTTGGACACGGGAGGGTTTCTTACACAACGTGACAGAAACTGGACCAGCACCTTCAGAAACAATACTTCACGCCACGTGAGGATATTTTTGCTATCTGACCCATTTTCATGAATCTACATGATAATCATAAGTAACTATAGTCAGCAGACTTAAATACCCTATAATATAATCAACATGGTACTGCTTTTATTATTAATAATAATGTAACTTTAAACAATAGATACTCGTAGGTACTTACAAAATATCTTATCGTATTCAAAAATATGATTATTTTGAAGTTTAATAAAATTGATAACCTATAATATAGATCTTTAGTATTCATTTAAATCGTCGATGAAATTAAGATAGTGATAACCTACCAATTTATAACTGGTAATAAAAAAGAGTGGCCTGAGTCTTTCATGTTCTCTATTCTGTTTAGAGAATTGTCTTGCCAGTTGACGCATCCCCTCACGTTTCCATTCCAGTCAGAATGTAAATATGTCAATAGACTTTTGCGCTGAAAACAAACATCAAGGACTGGAAAACTACTGGATGTAAGACGCATTATCTGTCTATTTTGAGGCAAAAACACAATAAATTTAGTTTGTTCGACGATATGACATTGGAATTTTGACTAGCAATGAGATGCTCTATAACCGTACTACGGAACTGCATACCATTACGATCAGATTTGCTATGGACCTTTGTTAAAATGTTTAGTTAATTCAGTATTTTGACCATCATAATAGTAGAAAGGTCATTACTCACAATATATATTATACCGAAGGCCGCTTGAACATAGTTCAGATATTTTCGTAGAATACTGCCATCGATTTTTATCTTTAAAAAAATGATAATTTGTTACCTAGAACAAACATTGTGTTGTTGAATCCTATGTGTGACCCCGTGTAACAGGATTTTGTCAAGGTTTTTATACACTACATCATTTATGAGATATGACAGAGCGAGATATCTCTCTTAAATTGCATAGACAGAGATAATACTACTCTTAAAAATACTCCATAATAACAATAATATAATAATAAAAACGTTTATTTTGGTTCTTTCACACAGAATTACACATAGGTGATGCTTAAACTATTACACATAGTTGGTAATAAGAGAGAAAGAAACTAGAGTTTGTACTACTACTACTAGGAGACATGTATGACAGAATAATAGAACCTTAATAGTTTTGTGTTCGTGCGGTATAAGTAGTTTTTGTGCATGTAAGAAAAGCACATGGAACTTATTAATAAATATTTGTGTATCGGGCGGCAAGCCTTAGTGCAGATCTCCTTATTTTGGTACCATTGGCAGTTAATTAAATTCTTGATGCTCTAGAGGTCTATGAGCAGCGTTTGGCACTTACCCTCAGATGGTATTACTGACTCATATTTATGTTTAGGTATACTGACTAAATCGACCATTTTAATCCCGTTCCGTATAGACACTGGGTTATACAAAAAATAAAATTGTCATAGAAAAATGTGAACTACAGAAAGTGTAGCAAATTACACCAGTTTACAGATAACGCAAATATTATATTTGTCCATTACAAAGAAATGCAACAGAGCCATACAGTTACCGCAGTTATGTCTATTATTTTACTTCTAAAGAATTAGTTATAAACAGAAGGCCTTTTCGGTTTCACCCTATTATTTAGCATTCAAAAGCATCCCTTAAAACAAATGTTAAAAAAAATACTTTTGCTGTCTAACTTTCTATTTCATTGCAGTATTTTATTATCTCCGAACTGTTACAATAGCGAACAATGCTAACGTATTTTTTTTACTCAATTTACTTCGTAACTGTAACGAAAACTTGTGTGCGCTATTGTTCATTTGTCAAAGAAGAATTTTAGTACGGTTTGAATTGTATCATTTTTACCAAAAGGTAAGAAAGTGTTTCAAATGGGAGTGATATATCGGTTAACACTGAGGACTTATTTGTTACCACTTTTACTTCTATGTTACTCTCGGTAAAAACCTTAAGCAGAACACGAACGAACAAAAAAACACCGTTTAAATGTCTACAATACCATTGATGATTCATATTAAGTCGTGATTCCATAAATAAAATTATGTTACTCATTAAAAACTATTGTTAATTTCATTTTTCTAAATACATATAATCTTTATTTATTTTACTAGTTACTTAGTTGAAAATTAGAGACTCGTTCTTGCTTCACATTATCGATATCAGAAGTTGCGGTTTCCTCGCTAAGTTCCCTATTATTCTTCTAGAGATGCTAGGTTCATTTAATATATACCTAAACATTTCTCAAAAATGTACGACGCAGATCTTGAAATTAATGATTTTATTCAAACAGAGTGATAGATGTTATAAGTAAATATTGACTGAATGGTAATCGTTTCTGCTACTTCTTCAGCAATATCCAATCAACCGTAGTATTGTCTTTTAAAAACATATTTTTTGTATTTGTCCATAATTATCAACTGTGTTATATGATTCGGGTGATTATAAAAAGAAAAACCTAGTGTTAAGTTTCATAGAAAAGATTTTGGCCTATTCCCAGTAGTCCCACCAGATTCTATTGTTTATTATGTCATTGTAAGCGGCTCATGGAAATGTGCTACATGAAATGTGTTATTTATAGCACAACAAGTAGGTACTTAACAAAATTTATATATTTTTTTTTAAATAACGCCTTGCCTACAACTTGGTCAAAGTGTAATTATACCGGGATTTATCGCTTAAACACTGACATGATTATAAACTATAATTAAAATAAACGAAGAAAATATGATGACTGTTTTTGTATTTTCCAGTGATTTAAGTTGGAATGTCATGGTTTACTTTTTGTGACTGTAAAACACTTTTGAAAACCAATCAATCTAACATTATAAGTGAGTCATTATAGGTATTTAATTTATATCTATAAATACTTAGTTTGTAATATACTTTAACAATCTCATTCTAGTGGGTCAGATTCATAGTATAGCATAAAGCCTTTTTTCCTGCAGTGGTAAGCTAAATAGTTCAAGAAATAATATGAATCTTGTATCAATTGAATGTTTACATTATTTATTATGAATTGTGCCCTATCAATGATAATGATTTATTTCTAGATGATTTAAATTTATCCAGTTTCATAAATTTCCTAACAATTGTTTAACATAAATATCTTTTTCGCTTCGTCCAATCATGTACTGTATGTTCTTGATAACTAAGCAATGGAGTTACCTCTCAGTCTCTAAGATAACAAAAATAAATGTAAATTAATTTAGCCCGACCCATGTCAGCGACTCCCACGTGAGGAATGTTGCTAAACTCAGATTCTATGCAAACATTTTGAGTCCATATTATTAGAGATATAGACAGATTCAAGTTTTAGGAGGCCCCGTCTCTATAATCATGTATATCAGTGAGGGAATATCTTAAAGATAGTCGATTACCCTTCTCTGTCACTCTTAACATTATTCTCTTAAGGTGAAAGGAGATAGCCGGTAGCGCTGACTCTCACGTAAGTTGGCCAAAGTGAAATGACCGCCGTTGACCATTTTGGCAGTTGCGTCATTCATCGCTGCTTGAATTCAAAGTTTTTTATTACAATACATGACAAGAATGAAGTAAGTAAAGACTACAAGAAAGGTTTATTAAAATATTTATTAGGTAGATTAATTTAAGTCATAGTTAAGTAGGTATCACGCTATCACGTGAATGTCATCTACGTGGGCTACATAATTATGTTGTAGGTACAAATGCGAATAATACAAGTCGTATTATTGTAGACGCAAATATAATATAAATAGGTAGCATTCGCTTTAATAGACAAGCTGATAATAGAATGCCAATAAACATTTCAAAGGTGGTACACATTAGTCACATATGAATTCTTTATCTGAAAGACCGTGTTTTTAACTACGAATGCGTTCAAGTTCAGCAACAACCGCGTTCTAGACGCGGTTAAGGAAGGATGAAGCCGACCTACTTGTCGTTCCCTGACCTCCGCCGCAACCTAGCACCACGCGCTCTCTCGCTCTTGCGCATGTACTAACATGTGTTCTCATCTCCCTTACTCCCGGAATATTTTCGCAAACGCATTCGGAAAATGGCGCAGTGCAGAAGCGCGGAGGCAAGTTGATGAGCTGCGTGACAATGAGGTTTTATGGGCTTAAAACTATGACTTAACACTGTTTTGTATTCGATAGACTCATAATTTTAGTATTATACATGAATATACTAGGAATGCGATTATATAATATATTATTCGGTGTACAGATTATGTTATATTCATTACCGAAATTGTATCCAATGTATATAAATGTATCTGTTATTATTAATTTCTATTGCCATCGTTAGTTGAAAAAGATCAAAGGTGAAAGATCATCAGATATATTGACACATTAGTATTTAAGTGACGATGACGTTTATTAACATTTTAAGTATCTTTCTTCTATTTAAAATTGATTATAGCAGAATGTCGACTATTTTTGCTAACGTCAAGTATGGATGTAAACAATAGGAAGAAAGAAAAGCATTTATTTGTGCAAAAAACACGACGCACATAGAAAAAAAAAGACAATTAAAAAAAAGGAAATGTATAAAATACCTTATTTCTAAATACTTAATAAATAATGTTGACAAAGAATGAAATTAAGCAGATAATTTTTAATTTTAGTGAAAACTAAACTATGGTAACACTCTTAATAATGTGTTTTTGAACTTCAAAAAGAAATGAGATGACTCAGACTCATGTCTAATTTATTTGACGTGGCACCACGTGCTACTTCTACTTAATTACATTACAGAAAAATAAATGCGACGTTACGAAATAAGTAAGTAAGTACGCCGCGATTAAACACAAATTGGTTGGACACTCTGCAAAATAGTAGGTTAAGCAATTACTTACCCAACTCAGAACTGATTTTCAGTGCCAACCACAAGGAGAGTCACCCAGACGCAGACGCCGACATGACATTAACTTCTACATTATTTGTAACAGAAATTCGAAAATAATATCAAACAAACCTACACAATATTATTTTTATGGTAAGTGTTGATAAACATAGATACTTACTTACATTTGTAATTAAAACAACAAATGTAATAATAACATAAATGTGTTTTTGTTCAGATTGCTATACTTACTTAACCTATTTACTATTTTACAAAGTATAATAATTATATTTAACAACTTTTTCAGAATAAGACATGAAATATATCGATAATCGGGAATCATGTTTAAAAAATGAAAGACGTAGTTTAAAGCAGGTGACATCTTTCTGAGACAGTGCTCTTGACATATTACAAATTTAAAATATCAAAGTATAATCTGAAACATGTTTAGAGTTAACACAAAGTCTGAAAAACTACTTGACCTATGAGCCGGGGTTTTGTCAGGTAATTGAACTATCTACTACTCGTATAGATAGGATACGTGTCGATGAAATAAATATAGGTAGTCATAGCACAAAAGCATTCTTCTACAGATAAACTTAGAATAGGCAAGAATGGTACCTTTATCTAAAAATAAGGAATATTTTAAAATATTGCTTTTATATCACTGAATTTAAATTTAATTTGTACTTATAAGCCGCCACGATGGCAACTGGCATGTCAGCAAACCTGAACCTCACTGACTACTTACCATCAAGCAGAGTGAAATCATTTTATTATTATAAATAGAAATTTTAAACTTTACTCAGATTCGTTTACGTTGCACATTAGTAATGCATAAAACATCCGTGCTGAAACCCCTGTTTCGTAGTTGGTTACTTGATAAAATTTTCATAATTTTTAGCTTTAACCTCCATGTCTAGTATATGACAAGTGGTGATATATCTGAATACCCACAGGTTTTAAAATGCGAACTAATAAACTAAGCTCAAGTACCTACCGTCGTGAATATCAAAAATACATTCAGTTGAAAACAAAAATGTAGACAAGGAAGTGAAATGGCAATAAAACAGAAATTTTTAAATACTACGGGTGACAAACACGCATAAAAAATTTCGTCTGTCCTCCTTTGTTAACAGGGGGACAGATGAATTTTTTTTCCCACCTATCATACTAGGGGGACAAACCAGAGGGACAGATGGAATTAATCTAAAAATAAATGGCTAAATCACATCAAAGGTGAATGACATTTTGCTTCTAGTTGCGCGTTCGCTAAACTACCCACACCGGTGGGTCTACCATGAGTTAGCGTGTCACCAATGACAGCGTAAAATTTAGTTCTCCATGTAACTACCAGGGGCGCTGCCCTTATTTCGTATCAATGTTTTACGCTGTCACGGTATGGTAGAGCTAATACATTAGTTAATCTGTCAATCTAATAAATAATCTATTTATAGTGGAAATGAAGTGTAAAATCATATTATTTGTATTCTGAAAATTGTAAAGGTGTAGTCAAGCGTCACCTACTGAATACTTATTATTTGATTTACTTTATCTGATATTGGCAATGCTATTGGTGCCACATGCCACATCTAGATCTCTTACAATGTATGCAGGCACATAGATTATACTCCTTTTATTTCGTTGGTAGCTAAAACCATTACAATCCAACAAAGCAGGAAGAAGGCTGAATACCTTGAAATAGTTGTTAAAAAACTGTGGTTTAGTAATACTGCATTACGTTTATGTGTAACGACACCTACATAATTTATGGGTGCTATGTAGATCAACTAAGAAAATATCATAAAAGAGAGCAGCACTCCAGCTTCCTAAGCCGTTGTGTACAGCCAGCAGAAAAATGTTACGTATTTATGAAGAAATTCCCCTCTCGGTTCTTTTCCTTTTCCCTTTTCTTTTCTCCTTCCTCGTGGTCGCCAACGGATTGGTTGTTTTCTAAGCATTGTTTCGGCAATGCTTAGAAAACACAGCCATCTCTATAGGTTAGAGTTACCACTTACCATCAAGTAGGCCGTTTGCTTGTTTGCCACCAAATGTAGGCAAGTTTATCCTTCATGTAAGGGAATTAAATAAAGAGAAGATATTGTGCTAAAATCTGAATAATTTGCCATCGAAACCTAGTCAGCCAAACATGGTTGGATAGAAATGATTATTATTCAAAAGCCGTCTTCTTGATCATAAACTCTTTGGAGTGACGTGACGTAAACAGTCGTCGACCACAAGAGTATAACCGCAAGCGGGACATAGACTCAAAATAACATAACTTGGCCATATAAAGAAGGACACGAGCGTACTGAATTTCATTTTCTAAAACCCGATTACACGGGTAAGGTGACGCAAGCTGGAGGTCAGCCGCGACACAACACTCGAAAACGAAAGGTGTTCGAAACTGAAATCGAAGGGAGTGATCCCGTTATCCTGTGCCAGACCATGGAGATGGAAAGCTCCCGTTAAAAGCGTTAACGTCATGCGATGCAATCATGCTACAATGAGTCATGCCATAGTCCCCCGGCTCGAAGCTGCTAGGCACTCCTGAGCAAGCTCTAACTGTACTGCCTTACGTCATGTTCAAGGACGTTTCGACTTAACCCACATTATCCAAGCCTTGAGTGGCTTTGTGAAAAATTACGTGACACACTCCTCTTATAACATTCGAGTATATTCGATTAATATTAACGGTAAATCTTTTAAAAGTTTGTTTATTTTTTAAAAACAAGTCGCGAAGCTCAGAATATGAGTTTTCAGTTGATGGTGCCTACTTAAATTTGCATTAAAGATAAAAAGCCTTTTAAAGTAAATAATTAGCATAATGTTTTTTTTCTACGCTTAATAATACTTAAGAGGCAATTGACTGCCTCTGTGGTTTGGTGGTACTGTGTATGGACTGCCACGCAGAGGTCGCGGGTTCGATTCCCGCTCAGTGAAAATATTTGTGTGCATGAACATGTCTATTTGCATTGGTCTGGGTTTTTCTATGTATAATATGTATGTATTTACAAAAAAAAAGTATATAAGTATAGTATATCCGCATTCTAGAACCCATAACACAAGCATATAATACGCTTACTTTGCATCTAGATGGCGTTGTGTGTCGTTGCTGAAATATTATTATTATTATAATTAATATTTCAGAATACTGGCTTATGGTTTTCTACCAACTTATAATAATTCGTAATGCCTACATTTTTTAATTTGATTATAATAGTACCTACGTTCTTTGAAAAAACACGTAGGTATATGATGACTCAAATCCAAGAAAAATGTTTTATTACAATTAATAATGAGGAAAAAACAATTAACAAGTAAGTAAACAGAATATAATTACATTAATAGACTATTTGTGTGAAGATAACAAAATACGGTGAAAATAGTGATCTTTTAAGAAAGTTTTATTATAATTGTTTTATGTGTTGTTTGACAATATTCAATAACGAATACTTACTAATAATAATATAATAATATGATTATGCTATAATATTCAGATGTAGTATTATGGATATATTTGTCAATTTTGTAATAGGTATATTGCCAGACAGTTGTATAATAAATTAAAAACATGTACCTACGCCTAAAATTTTGAAACTGAAAGAATAATCAAATCAACCAATCCTAAAAATCAGTAATATACATAGTGGGTCCCAATACAAACGTCGCCTTCCAGAATAACTCTATAACTAAATTTAGGTAACTAACCTGGTTTAAATATTAGCCAGTTGCCATATGCCTAAATCAGTTCAAAGAAATCATTAAATTTTTTTTAGAATGTATAGCCTTACTAGACGTACCTAGTTAACCGACTTAATAACAAAATTAATAATTAACAAAAACAAAAATACTTACAACCTCTTATAGCGATCATTTATAAAGATGATGAAGATTTTCTATCCAGGAGGCCTACCACCACCTCATATAGAAGTATTATTTTAATGTTACTTTGTGTTTTGTCTTTTTCTTTTGTACCATTAAAAAAAAGGATGGAGACAAAGTAAGGTTTTAAATGATCGCTCTAAGAAGTTGTGGTAGGTCTGCTGAATTAACGCACTAGATCAATCTTTGTAAATTTATTTGGAAGATACAATGTTAGATATTTCATGTTGCCTAGAAAGAACACAAAACATGCCAGTGGCCCTAGACAAGTGGCATAGATTTCTATTTTATTCATAGAATAGATAAAAAATGTATGGGATTGACATTAGCGTTGGCGTTAGCTTATGTCAATCCTATACATTTTTGAATCTATTCTATAAATAGAATAGAAATCTATGCCGCTTGTCTAGGGCCTCTGGAATCCGTAAAGCTCGTCACTATCCAGCTTTAAAATATTCTTTTACCAGATACCTATTAGATTGTGTAATTCTACTAATATTATAAATACGGAACTTTGTGTGTATGTTTGGTACCACTTAGAGACTAAACGGCTAAACCGATTTCTATAAAAATTGGTATGTAGATAGAGTCGGTGCTGGCGACAAACATACTCTACTTTTGATCCTGAAAATCGGTCTGGTTCCCGAGGGAGACAAAACTCATTTTACGCGCGGGCAAAGCTACGAGGCGCTGCTAGTAATATCTATAAAACAAAGGTAAAAAGGTATTACAATCTTGTTGTATTTACATTTAATCGCGCCCAGTGGTCGAAATTCGACCTTATTTAATTTAAATTATAAGGTTGAACATTGCAACAAGGTTCTATTGTCAAAGACTATGCTTCTATAATCACAGATTTTGTCAACAACGCTACACTGTTAATTTTGCCAATTTTTTAAACTAATTATTTGAAATTTAAATAACATTGAGGCCGATCTGTGATAAAAAAACATCATGTATTTGGCTTACTTTTTATTAAAGGTTTAAAGGTTTAATTTTCATAAAAAGGCGTACCGTACCTACAAAGATTTTTGCTTTACATACCTACATAGATAAACCCTTTCGACGCATAAAACCATATACGTGAAACACCAACTCATGATTTTGTGGCTTTTTGCAAGTACAAACAATAAACAGAATACCTACTATTACCTACGCACTCTTACGTCAGTAGATACAACGTCGAATAGATGTAGGATTGTCCGTACAATTCTTTCACGACGCGGTGGCATTGAGTCGCATGTTCTACTTAGTAGTAACGGTACTCCACGAGTCCTGACCAAAACACCGACGCGGCCGAACGCGAATATATCCGCTAATTAACCTGTTTCACACTCGGTAACTCATTACGAGGGCTTTGACCTTCATAGTTTTTCACATAATAGGTAATTAAATCGTGTAACAAACCAGCGTCTAGTATATTATTATCTTTAAGCGCCTTGGCGGCAAAACAATAAGTAGTTCTCGGTTTATACTCTGCCTTATATTAGACAGCGTTTAAGTTTTGTTAATGACAATAAGCCCAATTTCTTTGGGAAATCATTGTTATAATAAATTCGGCAATCATTATAATCTATGGTGGTGTAGGTCAATGAACTGGGTCCATGGACAGCAGGAGAGGCTCGCGTTGGGCGACAGGGGTCATAGGTTTTAATACAGAAGGCGGAAATCTTATTTTTTTGTAATCGTGTTAGCTTACGATCAATAAAAGTACATTGTAAGCCCTATGTACTCGTATGCATAAAAGTGGTTATATTTACATAAGTAGCTTGTCTTATTATATCAGGGACCTTGCATGGTAGGCATTTAGTATATTTTAGTTTTATGTGTGCATAGGATACTTAAATAAGTTTACCTATTAATTATAAATCTTTAAATTAATCAATTATCAATTTATTCAGTTCTCTTCAAAGTCTAAATAATAAAATGACGAAAATTTAAGATAGGTACTCTGCCTGTTGTACATAAAAATTCTTTCAATGTACTACTTAACAATATTCCAAAGACCCCAAAAGAACACTACCGCTAACTTGGCGCCTTGTCTCTCATAGATGTTGTCTTTTATAGCTTTATTATAACAACGTGCTATCATTTTTATTATAAGACGCCATTGAATGGAAGTGCATAGTAACAAGCACAGTAGGTAATTTAAGACGATAAAACAAAACAACATAATAATATGGTTTATTATTACAAAATCAAAGTATTACCTAGTTCAAGTTCAAATACCAAATTTCCAAATTCCATTCAATGTTTTCCATTGTACTTTTATGACACTTTAAAATACGCCACCTATGAATTTTACTTGATACTACTTGCTGTCACTTTTAGTTTTAAAGTGTTTCGTTGACACTGCACGTCGTTTCGTCGCTTTTAATATTGTTTCTCGTAATATACATAGATGGCGTTTTAATAAAATAATATGCTTTGATTGTGATGATTATAAGATGAGGCTTTACTTTTTTTATTTACTTAGATTAGGTGGTAGATAAGCATACGGCCCACCTGATCTTAAGTGGCAACCGTAACCTATGGGCACGCCCATGTTTAAAGTACCTACTGCAGAAATAGTTCTTAGAAAACACAAAAGTCATCGTCATTTTTGTAGGGAGAAGGGGATGAGGAAGGAAAAGGTACGTGATAAATAACAATAAGCATTTTATTTTTTGGTGAAATATAAGATACAAAAATACCTACAATATTAGGTATATCATTCTTCTTTCTTCATACCTGCCAATGCATATTTTTTTGGGAGTGATGGAGGTGCTTCTTCAGCTTTCTGCACCTCAGCTTCATTCAACTGGCTTTGCGCTATTTATATAAGTATGTAGATAATTATTAGTTCTACGTGGTTATGGTATGGTTAGGTAGTTTCTACGTGGTTATTTTCCACCTATATTTTAGACATCAGGTACTATATTATATTGCATTGAAATTATCTATACCTACTCAGGTACTTGTGTGATAATCACCGGTTTGCCTTGCAGAAGTATCAGTAGGTAGTAATCTTGAACTTTTAAGGGCTTCCATGTACAAGGCAAATTCTAAACAGTGTTATTTGTATTAAATCTGTGTAATGTTTGTGTTATTGCGGAAACCGAACGCAAGTAGCTTTGAGATGAAGAAGAAAAGTCTTGGGCATATTTATTTATAGTTTAAGACGATTCACACACTGCCCCGCACCCTGCAGCATAGTGCTGGTCAGTGTGTGATCCACCTAATGCGGCGCTTTACAAAAGAACCTTTTGTATCGGTACCTACATTATAACTAACATGACTGAATGTTCTGTGAAGTAGAGTTACCAAAGTAGTACTTTCGACTTTCCGAAATTTAAAAGATTTTAATTAATTAATTAGGTAATTAGCCTTCTTGTGTGTGGGACTTTTGAACCTCCATCAGGGACCAAGTTTGAGCACCGTAGGTTAGGACGGGCAGTATACACGTCATGTCAACGAGTTTTCGCTTTAGTGAAAGTGGAAGGTCTCCCTTCAACAGGTGCTTCATGGACCAGAAGCTCTTCTAGGCGGTTTTCTTTACGTCATTCACTTTCTTTCTTCTGTCTGTTGCTGATAGAGACAATCTGGTAACATGTACCAGATACATTATTCGTCAACATAATGTATAATCTGCCCATCTTTTTTAAAAAGAGGTGGCTATGTCGGGCTCGCTGGCCTGAGATGGTAGGCGGCCAAAATACCGACTAAAACCCCCCTGTGCACCTACTCTCGCCTTAATGGTTGGGCCGCCGGAACTTGATACTACATCAGCGGCCCAACCAGCGACAGCCCACATCGTGCGGGCACCAACACCGGTGACAGCGTCCGGGTGCACCGGGAACGTTGTCCCTACGAGGAAGGTTGCGGATGGGCCCCGTTTTCTACCCGCAACCCCACTATGGCGGCATCGCGCGCGCGTATGCGCGCCGACGGCGCCCCGTTCGCCGGCGGCGGATCGGATCAGCGAGGAGACTTTCCTCCCTGAGCCGCTCCGCCGCCTCCTTCTGCGAGATGACGTCCTCACAGAAGGATGCGATCGCACTCCAACATCTATCGCTACCGGCCATGGAGCGAAGCACGGCCGGCAGCGACAGATCGACGCCGATGACTGCGACGAGGTCCCGACGCTGAGACGCCCACGCCGGACAATACTCCAGAGTGTGCTGCGCCGAGTCATCGTCGCAGCCACAGTGGTGGCAGGCAGGACTCCTCTCCCTCCTCGCGACTTTGTGCAGGTAATGACCGAAGCAACCATGCCCGGTCAAGACCTGCACCAGCCGGAACGAAAGGGTCCCGTGCTGCCTACCAACCCACAGGGACAGGATCGGCTGGAGTGCCTCCACGGTCCTAAAACCAGCGCGCGGCGCCTCCAGTCGAGCCGACCACCTGGCCATCAAGGCTCCGCGAGCAGCTTTGCGCCACTCGCGAATTTGCTCTGGCAGAGGGGACCGTCTTTCTGCCCGAACTTCGACCGCACGTCGATACACATCGGCGAGCACTTCCGCCTCCAAATCCCACGGGGGGGTTCCAGCTAATGCGCACGCCGCGTCTGCCGACACGGTGCGGTAGCCGCGTATAGCCCTGACCGCCACGACACGCTGCGGTCTGCACAGCCGCAGCCTATTCTGGGCGGTCAGAGACTCTGCCCACACCGGTGCTCCGTAAAGCGCCATCGACCGGACTACCCCCGCGTAAAGCCGACGGCAGGTGACGCTGGGTCCGCCCAGATTTGGTAACAGCCGTCCTAAAGCGGATGCAGCCCCCTCCAGCCTCGGCGCTAGTTGGCGGAAGTGCTCGTCAAACAGCCATCGCCCATCCAACACCAGACCCAGATACTTCATCTGGGCCTGCACCCGTACAAGGACCGAACCAACGACTATCGAGGCCCCAGCGGGAGGACCGCGGCGGGGCCCGTGGAATAGAAGGGCCTCCGTCTTATTAAGGGCCATCCTAAGCCCCAGCGCCTCGATGCGCTCGACCACCTGGGAGACACCTGTAGTGGCCAGGCGTGCCGCTTCCTGAAAGTTTCTACCCCGGGCCGCAACAAGTGTATCGTCAGCGTAGCAGAATACGCTGAGCCCGGGGGGAAGGACACCGCGCAGGACCCAGTCATAGCCGATGTTCCACAAGAGAGGGCCAAGGACAGACCCCTGTGGAACACCGGCCGAAATCACCCTGCGAGCGACGATGCCATTTCGGTCCTCGTACAGGACACTCCGTTGCTCGAGATAGTCCGCCACTAGCGATCTGATGTATATGGGCACTCCGTGAAATCGGAGTGCCTCCCCGATGCTGCTGAATGGCAGACTATTAAATGCGTTAGCGATGTCCAGCGACACCGCCAACAGCACATCCCCGGAGCCTACAGCCTCCTCGGCCGCAGCCCTCACCGCCAAAATGGCATCGACCGTCGAACGCCCGGCACGGAAGCCGAACTGGGCGTCCGACAGATCGGGGCCAACCTCGTTCAGGTGTCGGACGATGCGGGCAGCGAGAATCCTCTCTAGCAACTTACCCGCCTCATCCAGCAACACAATGGGCCTGTAGGCTGCAGCCGAGTCCGGGGCTCTCCCCGGCTTGGGTAGAAGCACCAGCTTCCCCATCTTCCAGGACTCAGGAAACCTTCCAGACACCAGACAGGCGTCGAAAAGCTCCCTGAGGCAGCCTCCCATGTGGTCGAGGATCATTGCCAACACGCGGGCCGGAATTCCGTCCGGCCCAGGGGCGGTGTTCTTAGAGCGAATTCGCTGAATAGCCGCCCCCAGTTCCACTTCTGTGACAGGCGGAGCATCCGCACGGACCACCTGGACTTCGACCTGAACGACCATCGCCGGGGGCACGTGTTCCACCTGTTGCGGGAAGAGACCCTCGACCACTTCTGTAAGGAAGCTGGGCTGGAGAGACTCAGTAAGGGGAGGACCCCGCGCGCGAAGCTTGTTCAGCGCCGCGCGGTAGGGGCGCCCCCAGGGGTCACGGTCGAGTCCCTCCAACATCTGTGATTTTGCGCGTTCTTTGGCGCGACAGATGGCCAGCTTGAGGGCCTCTCGCGCATTGCGATAAGCCTCGTACAGCTGGCCCTCCCCATCGTCATCGCGGCGACGCCGCCGGCTGCGGGTGTAGGATCTCCGGGCATGAATACAGACCGCGCGAAGATTTGCCAACTCTTGAGACCACCAGTAGACCTCCCTCCTGGGAGGCCGACGTCGGACGCGCGGCATGGTTGCATCGCAGACCTGCGTAAACGCACTGCTGATGCGGACAGCCGCAGCGTCTACCCCCCCGGGTGGAGGTGGTGAGGACAACCAAGCCTGCACAATGGCCGCCTCCGCCAGTAGGTCCCTATTCAGTCCACCAACAGCCCACCGCGGAAACCGGGGAGCTCTGTCCGCCATGTAACCCCTGCTGGGGTCCAGGGTGCTCCGGGAGAGCTCTACTCGGATGTACAGGTGGTCCGAGAGAGTCTCGACCTCCTCCAGTACACGCCAGCTCCTTACTCGTGCGGAAACGGCAGGGCTAGCGAACGAAAGGTCCACTATCGACCCACCCTGCTGCCGGACGCACGTATTGGCGGTGCCTCTGTTTAAGAGACAGAGGCCCACGGAATCCGCCCATTCCTCGACCGCTCTGCCACGGGCGTCTGTTCTAGGGGACCCCCACGCTTCGGACTTCGCGTTAAAGTCCCCCAAGACGAGGACGCGGCCCGGTGCCAAACGCCGTATCGAGGCTTCCAGGGAAGCGAGGAAAACCTCGAAATCCGCCAAACTCCGGTTGGGGGAGAAGTATACTCCAAAGAGCAAAATTTCTCCCCATTCGGCAGCGACGTATCCCAAGCCCTTGTCTCTGAGCGACAAGGGCGGGGAACGCGGCGTCGTAGAGCTGACGATTGCCACGGAACTCTCCCAATCACCCACCCAGTTTGGGCGGGGAGGAACGTAATACGGCTCCGCGACTACGGCCACACCTATTGACCACTCCGCCATGGATTGCAAAAAGAGGTCCTGGGCGTTGGCGGAGTGGTTGAGATTCGCCTGGAGGAGGGTGCAAGCGTCGTCCATTATTGGGACGAAAGTGTAATGTCCTCCTCCATCCGTGACGACGGTCGAACATCACCAGAAGCAGCCGGGGTGGATGTGCTGGTTCGTGGCTTGGGCTTAGAAGCCTGGGAGGGTGGCGGCTTGCACCCTTCACGCCCCATTGCGTGATTGGCAGGTCGATTGGCCATCGCACACATGGGACAGTGAGGAGGGGCGGCACAGTCTGCCGCTCTGTGCCCTGTTCCACCGCAGCGATAACATAGATCGCTGCAGTCGAGGCTACTGGTGCAGGCAGCACGCACGTGCCCCGTGGCCATACACTTAAAGCACCTCGCAGGCCGCGCCGCCAACAGGGTAACTCTGGCGGAACTCCAGCCCACGAGGAGCCTGCCGGCAGTGGTCAGCCCGTTGGCCGCCGCGACGGGGCATTGCGCCCACACAGCTCCAACGCCTCCTGGACCAGGGCGGATGGCGCCGACCTTGACAGCTTCCGGGGCGCAGTCAGTGGCGGCTATAATTGCTCGCCGGACCTCGTCAGATGTCACCGAATCGTCTAAGCCCGTGACGCGTATTTCAGCGCATTTGGTGGGTCTAGTGACCTTGACCCCATCCTCTGCCGCAAACAAACCACGCAGCCTCTGGGCTATGACGTCGGCCGTTTTAGCACCTTCAGCACCTGGAAACTCGAGAATTCGAGCCCCGGTGCGAGCAAGGCGAGTTCTCACGCCAGTGTGGCCTATGTCTGCCACATTAACTCCCTCTCGTGCCTGCCTAAAAACGGCCGCGTATGAGAGGCCACGCTCCACCGCTTCTGGCAATACCGTGATGACCACGGCGGCCGATTTGGGCGGCTGGAGTCTCCTGGACTTCTTTGCTGCCGCTTTTTTGCTGGCAGCCGCTACCTTTACAGCGCTCTTCTTCTCACGCTTCTTCTGGCGTCGAACCTCCTCCCTCTCTCCGACTGTCTGCCAACCCCCACCAGAGGGCGCAGAGCTGCCGGCAGCAGAGGCACTTGTCAGCGCACTAGGACCGTGCGCAGACGCCGCCACCTTCTTGCTTGGTCCAGGTGCCGAAGCGCGTCCTGCAGATGCCGTCAGAGGTAAGGGCGGGAAGTCCCTCCGGGACTTTGAAGAGGATTTGGGAAGTGTCTTCTTCCCTCCCAGGGTCCCGGACCCTGAAGCACCCGCGGGTACTGACGTCGACGTCGAAGCTACTGCTGCAAAGGTCTTACCAGCCGAACCATCGGCCACGGACAGTTGGCGTCTGTCCGCAGCCAATGGCGGACGAAGGCGTGGTTCTGGAGGCAACCTCGCTTCCAGACTGCCCAGACGTGCGTCAAGCATGGTCCCGACGGACACCATCACTTGACGCAGCTGCGCGTCGGTTAATGAGGAGCGCTGCTCCTCTGCCGGGGCAGAACCGGCTTGAGTCTGTTGCATGGCAGACTTGAGTTTGCTAAGCTCGGCGCGGAGCTCGGCGATCTCCTCCTTCAGGCAGTCGTTAGCCGCCCGCAAATGCCTTGTCTCCTCAGAGGTGGTACGCTCTGCCAGTGTCTGTACCACCTCCTGGAGGTGAGAGGCCGCTTTTTTGAGGGCACTAACAAAAGTGCCTTTAAGGTTACGACTCTTTGTGGCCACCGTAATAATAGCGGCCACAGAGTCGCCAGCGGACCGGACGAGGTCCGGCGCCTGTTCGGTACTAAGACCAGACACCTGGACCGTCTTCAGGGGCTGCGCTACGATGTCCTCTGCAACACGCTCCCCCTCTTCACGTAAGCGGGCGGTCAGCTCTCGCCTGCTAAATACATTTTGGGCCCTCGGTAGGGCCGTCGTCGTAACTGTTGCGGTGGTTGTGGATGTTGGACCGACAATTGGTGTGCCAGGTCGGCCTCTACCCTTCCGCACGGCTTTAATTTTAGCCATCGGCGCTGTACTAGAATCTCCCCCAGACCCAGACTGGGTCTTTGGGGGACGGCGCTTGCGCTTGCTTCTCTTCTCCTGCGTCCCTGAGACGCAAACCAACACGGAGTCCGTATCGGACTCCGGCAAATCTGTGCCCGATTTTTCGCGCGGCACTGCGCTGGTTAGATGGCGGTTGCCCTCCCCAGAATACGTAGGGCTGACGGAGCGCGAGCGCCCCGTGAGGGATTCTCCAGGCGATAGACGCCTGGTACCCTCCTGGGGTAATTCAATTCTTGTAGCCGACATCATTATTTTTTTGACAGTTTTACGCCATGTCAGAGGGCGTGCCACAGTTTAACGTCATGTAGGGGACGTCCTGTTGGTTCCTCTTAGCTTCACCGTGGAAAAACGTTCCACGGCTACTAAGCCCCCACGCCACGACAAGGCGGGAACCCCCCGTGGGGGATAATCTGCCCATCTACCTTAACCCTACGTTTCGTGACGTTGGTTATGACCTGAATTTTGATTTCATTCATTTGGAGTCCAACTTTAAGACTTAAAAGATAAGATTTTAAATACGTCTAGATATTTTAATGATAAAACTGAAATATCGCAGCAGGGATCATGAAATTATTAAATCTGCTCTATTATCTACATTTTGCTTGTGAAGTGTATGTGCCAAAGCAAACAAAAGCTACATAGCCAGGCGGCCGTACCTTACTTTTCTTAAAGCAGTTCGGGCCATTTTCGACCCCCTTATCTTCGTTGTGGATAAAAGCCTGAATTTTTTTTATTGTTTTATATAAATAGATTGACTTGGCAATCGCACTAAACAATATAATTTAATATAATATGTATTACTTGTAAAATATAATATGTTTTCATGCGATGGCCAAGTCAATCTATTTATTTAAAACATAAAAGATTGATAATAGTCACTATAAGGCTGCGAGCCCATTCGACCCTTAAGATTTGACCCTGCATTAAAAGTTGTAGATTCGACCTTTTTTTGAGAGCCCATTCGTCCCTATTTTAGGTACGAATCCAGAAAAAATTAAATTAATATTTATTTTAGAACCCATACGTACCTCATTGTGTTTTCTACAATTTTAGAAGGAAAAAAGTACAGTCAGAAAAAAAACTCTTTTCAAATTATGTTAAAATATTTAATAAGTTGTGTTACTTTAACAACATAAAGGTTCTTAGAAAGATCTTTTCGTTCGCCTCTAAGAATGTTGAGAAATAATCCGAGGTTAAGAATGATACTCTAAATGAAGAGCTTTTTACTTAAAGAAAACTTACTAGAGTAATGGGAAAAATATAATTATTGTTTTAAATTTTTTTTTTTGTAATTTTCAAATTATTTCACGTAATTATAACTAAAATTTAACTGAATGAAAAAACATTTTTTTTTATTTCGCGTAGGCGTCGGCTTGTTAATTCTAAGCGTCATTTTAGCAGACGCCGTTTTATCCTTGCTTATTTCAAGTGCTTCAAAAATGTGTGGTGTTGTAGAGTGATTATTGAGATTAATAATTTTAAGTGGATTGTGGCTTTTTTGACGTTTATACATGTATGTATTATTGAAATGTTATTTTATTAGGTAATATACTGTAAAAATAGTTGATCATATAGTTCTTTAGTATACACATTTTTATTTTATTTGTGATTGATATAATAGATGTGAAACCGGGAAGTAATTTGATTGTAAACCAAATCCCATGAAGGAATTTTTTTTTTAATAATTTTTTAATACTTATTATGCAATTAAATATTATTTACAAATACAAAAATTACATTTTGGAATTGCAAATAGCTAAGTTAACTTTTATAATAAGTTATCATACTTGTAGTGATACATTTATAACCTATAATTATAATTCTACAAAATTACATCGTCACAATTGGAGTTCAGACATCGTTTCACAAGTTTAGTCTGCTTGTGACATATTTGTAATTTTAATAATTATAAGAAGCTATTTTTAACTGACTTCAAAAAAAGGAGGTGATTTCTCAATTCGATCGTATATATATAAATATGTAAAGAAAAATATAATTTTCTTTAGTTTTAATATTCCCGCGCATTATGCGCTATCGTTGCAACATTTGTAATCTGTGGTCGAATTATAACCTATGCCACAATTTAGTGAATAATTAATTTTGTTACAAGACTTAACGAATTACTATGGTAATTTTATAATCGACATTGTAATTAATAACATTAAATGTCGTTTCTTAAACGTTACTATATAAGTACTTACTTTTGGTTAAACGTGTAAATGTAAACATTGTACTTATTTGAATAAATCTTTTCTTACAGAGAAACTCAATTGTGTTTAGATTCACTGTGTCGTACAAATTACTCAAAAGAATATAAGAATATCTATACTTATATATATATATATATATTTATATAAATATATATATATATATATATATATATATATATATTTTAAACAAACCAGTTAATTTATTTTTGGTTGCATACCTGAGTGCCTATTTTAAATAACATTATACTGATACAGATTTTCATACCGTCTGTACTTTATACGTACTCGCAAAAAGGAACCAATGGGTGCTGCTATTATTCCAGGGGTCGAATGGATACTCAAACCAAGAAAGAGTCAAATCTATAGGGTCGAATGGGCTCATAGCCTTAAGTTGATAATATGTTAACTAATTCCGTAATGAGTAGTAATGACTTAAGACAGAAGGTCTCTAAAGTAAGGGCTAAATAAAGTAACCGACTTGGTATTACATGTTCTTACAGCTTTTAACGGTAAGTAGAAGAACTAGGATGCGAGCCTTTGTTGTTGTTTTGATGGCTTTTTATACATTATTATATGTACCTATGATGCCAAATAAAAGGTAATTTTATGTGTAGGACGTAGGTAGTTAAGTTTAGTCGTGTACTTTTCTATTCGTGTACGTTACTTTTCGTTACTTATGATAATATTTAATGCCAATAGGGAGACAAAAACAAAAAGATAAAAACTGCACATCACATCTTGTTGTATTGTACTTTCTCAATTAGTCAACTGGCTAACAACCTAAGTATTTTAATCGGCCAATACCTACCTAGCTACTGAGATTTTAGCATATCCAATGTTTTATATGAAAAGTATTATTTTTTGTAAAATAATTTATTGGAATTACTTACCTACTTACTTACTTAACTTTAGCTTTCTTAAATAGGTACCTACTATGCTACTTCGCGATACGATACCTTGCGATATCTTCGTAGAATAACAAAATCTGTTGGCAATTAAAATATCCATTCGTAGTTTAAGTAAGTAATCTTAATGGTTATACGCCATGTTCTGGTATATTTATTTGACTGTCAAGTGAACCTAACAGAGGCAACAGAGTAGGTAGCCTTCCTTATTTTTATGTAACGCACAGGAACCAAAGATAGGTACCTAGGTAGGTACCTATGGCCCGTCTGATGGACTTGACTAGGTTTCCTAAACAACGCTAAGAAGACAACCAATCCATTATCGACCACGAGGAAGATAGGAATGAAAAGAAATGGAACAGAGATGGTTATTGAAAAGGTTTATAATTATCTAAGGTTTGTCTTGTGAACACAAGTTCAAAAAAAAAAGTAAAGAAATATTTTCGCTATCTATATTTAAGAAAAATAAGTATAATTAGTTATTGAAGTGAACCTTTCAGACAAAAAAATTCGGAAGGATAGTTAAGCACACATACCTGCTTCCCGCAGTGCCGTTTGGAAGTACGAGTAGGTTCGTATCAATTCGAATGCCTACTAATACCTATACGATCTTGTAACGTTTAAGTGGACGTGATAAATACGTCTATTCTTGTCCCTTGGCTGAAAACGACCTCACTTCATATATTATAACCAATGATTTGTTGCATTAATTAAAACAAATGTCTTAATAATTGTCTTCAAGTCTAGTTTATGCAGCAGAATGTATTTTCGACATGTGAATAATACACAATATAGACGAACACCTATAGGTATTACGTGGCTCTAAAAGCAGTGATAAAAATGACTATTGTTATGAAATACAATACTTATTTTGGACGCGTTCTCAAAAATCATAGGTATCGAATCGCACCATTACATAAACAAATTTCACACACACATACATAGGTCAGCCTAACTAAGGCGATTATTATGAATAAACTCACGTTGATACTTTAGAAATAAATTTTTATTTTGTTTAATTGGAATGACTTGTATTTGAAATTTCTAGTAGTATGTTTTTATTTTGTACTTAGAATTAGTTTTGGTGGGCATGGAGTCACACATTGCGTGAATGGACATTTGCGAGAAAGACACTCGCGCGAAACTTTTGCGTTGAACTTTGCTGTTTTTGAACCTATTGTTTTCAAAATCGATATCTGAGTGTCCCAGCGATGACTAAACAAGAATCCTAATTCAAATTTAATAAAAGCAGCCGCCATTTTGGGCTTGGCTGTTTTTAAACAGATTGCTTTTAAAATCGCTGGGATACTCACTAAATACATTTTGAAAGCAAGCAGTTAAAAAATTGCAAATTTCAAAATGGCGGCTGCTGTCATTAATTTGACTTAAGATTCGTGTTTGAACACTCAGTTATCGATTTTGAAGGCAAACGGTTTAAAAATAGCAAAGTTCAAAGTGGTCATTTGACTTAAGATTCGTGTTTGGTTATCGCAAGGACACAGAAATATCAATAATAATTTTGAAAGAAATCGGTTCTCTAACCACAAGGTTCAAATTACTAGCTGCTTTTATTAAATTTGACTTATGATTCGTGTTCGGTCATCGCTGGGACACTCAGGTATCGTTTTTGAAAGCAATAGGTACAAAATCAGCAAAGTTCAAAATGCGGCTGCTTTTATTAAATTTGACTTAAGATTCGTATTTCGTCATCGCTGGGACACTCAGGTATCGATTTTGAAAGCAATAGGTACAAAAACAGCAAAGTTCAAAATGGCGGCTGCTTTTATTAAATTTGACTTAAGATTCGTGTTCGGTCATCGCTGGGACACTCAGGTATCGTTTTTGAAAGCAATTGGTACAAAATCAGCAAAGTTCAAAATGGCGGCTGCTTTTATTAAATTTGACTTAAGATTCGTATTTCGTCATCACTGGGACACTCAGGTATCGATTTTGAAAGCAATAGGTACAAAAACAGCAAAGTTCAAAATGGCGGCTGCTTTTATTAAATTTGACTTAAAATTCGTGTTCGGTCATCGCTGGGACACTCAGGTATCGTTTTTGAAAGCAATAGGTACAAAATCAGCAAAGTTCAAAATGGCGGCTGCTTTTATTAAATTTGACTTAAGATTCGTATTTCGTCATCGCTGGGACACTCAGGTATCGTTTTTGAAAGCAATAGGTACAAAATCAGCAAAGTTCAAAATGGCGGCTGCTTTTATTAAATTTGACTTAAGAATCTTGTTTTATCATATTTCACGCAAAAGTTTTCGTGCCAGTTTCTTTCTCGCAAATGTCCATTCACGCAAAAGTCTTTCGCGCAATGCGCAAATGTCTTTTGCGCAAGTGGATTCGCGTAAGTGTCCTGATACCACTTCGGTGACTTCTACTGGTACTAGCTGATTAGAAGAGCTGGGTATAACGATTATGGGCTCGTTAGGTTAATTATGATGAGACCTTACCACCGGACATGATGGAGTGACCAGAAGGCACATTCAGCTCTACTAATCAGCTACTTCCAATAGCAGTCACTGAAGTAAACTTTCAGGACACTAACATGTCCGGTGGTAAGGTCTCATTATAACTAATAAAACGAGCGCATACTCGGTACACCCAGCTCTACTAATCAGCTAGTTCCAGTAGCAGTTACTGAAGTAGACCTTCAGCTCACTCCATCTTGTCCGGTGGTAAGGTCTCATCATACCTAACAAAACGAGCCCATACTCGGTATGCCTAGCTCTACTCTTTAGCTAGTTCCAGTAGCAGTCACCGAAGTAGACCTTCAGGTCACTTCATCATGTTCGGTGATAAGGTCTCATCATACCTAACAAAACGAGCCCATACTCGGTATGCCTAGCTCTACTCGTTAGCTAGTTCCAGTAGCAGTCACCGAAGTAGACCTTCAGGTCACTTCATCATGTTCGGTGGTAAGGTCTCATCATAACTAACAAAACGAGCCCATACTCGGTACACCTAGCTCTACTCGTTAGCTAGTCCCAATAGCAGTCACCGAAGTAGACATTCAGATTTCTCAGCATGTCCGAAACGCAACTAATAATAATAGCTACTTAGGTACATAAAGCAAAAACAATAATACCTTGACAACTATTTCGTATAAAATGCTTGCAACTCTTGTAAGTATCAAATCTAGTATTGTCAACTACATCGTGTTTATACAACGAAATTTACGAGTCGAGCAGCTTCCGATAAGCGACACAGGTCCACTCACGACGGGCGCCGAGCGCGGACTGATTCTTGTTCATGT
The DNA here is from genome assembly GCA_963082885.1 of Parascotia fuliginaria. Taxonomy (NCBI): domain Eukaryota; kingdom Metazoa; phylum Arthropoda; class Insecta; order Lepidoptera; family Erebidae; genus Parascotia; species Parascotia fuliginaria. Next base: position 7,983,233 of record OY720175.1, read on the forward strand.
TCACAAAGCTCTGTTCAATGCGATGAAAACAACTACCAAACAAAATAAGTCTTATTACAATGCATCAAGATTCACGCTGCATAGCAAAATGTATAGAAAACGACGATATTATTTTTCATTGATTTTCGTGTTAATTTGTAAAATATGAAAAAAATTGATCGATATTTAATGAATTGAAGATATTTGCTAACTTTTGGTACTTTTAAATTTAGAATATTTTGAATATAATAAGAAAAAAACGATTTCGTAAATTCTGCATTGAGAGTCAAAGAACAACGGTTTTTACTACATTTAAAATAAATATTATTAGAAAAAAACACGTCCCTTCACAAGATAAAGAACCATTCTATTTGTAGTATCTGCTAGATATATAAAATTGTTTATCGTTTTGCCGCAAAATGAACCGAAAAAGGGGTTATTTTTGATAGAATTGTAAACGCGTCCTTAAGAAAAATATTTTTATAAAATTTTAAATAATGCCAGAGGGGGTGTAAAGAATCTCAGAGTGATTTAAGACATTCGTCAAGAACAAAAAAAGATTTCCCTCGTGTTCTTACTATAGGGTAATTTAGGGGATTCATTTCAATACTGAATACGGCCGAAAATATGCGTGAGTATATAATATACCTATGCCTGTTAATTTTGCAAGGTGATTGTAAAAAAATATTTTTTACGCTAATAGTAACGAAGTAGATAACAATTTCTGGAGTGTCGTCTTTAGGCTGTGAGGTTTTGCTTCTTGTCAAATTTCATAATAAAACTGTATGCATTGATTGTACGTAAGTATGTCAACGGGCAGTAGGCCTTAGACAGGTTTTAGATTTTTTACTTGTGTAAACTGTGCTTTACTCGTATATTATTTGAAATACGCACTTATAATGGTAATTTGCCTCGCGACTATTTAATTATCAATACTATGTAGTATGTAGTAGGAGCGAACGAGGTTTATAAGCCTTGTTTACGCAGCTACCTATATGACTTGTTCTGGTATTAAAATGTAATTAACTACATTACGAGAAGTGTTACCTGTTTATATAACTACACCACAACACTGTTCTTTTCCATAGCAAATTTTATTAGAACTATTATTTACTTAGTTCCACGACATTTTCTCAGAAGAAGTAAGCAGAGATGTGTGATAACTTACAACCCACGTTTCACCAGCTAAACTTTCCTTTCAAGTTAAATGACACTACCTCAAGTCTTTCTCTTTCTCTATATAGGAATGCTTGAAGAGTGCGTATATTTATATTGTGTCCGGTATTTACTGGACACAATAGGCTCGTAAATACATGGACCGAGTATACTTAGTAGGTGAAATGTGGATGCTATACACTTCTGAATATTTTATAGTTTAAAACATACATACCTATATACCTAATGCTTACTTATTATAAAATTAAAGTGACTATTCATAATTAATTATGTATGAATATAATAATTGAAAACTTTGACCTGTTTGAAATAGTTGTAAACATTCTCTGCCTGTTTATGCAACAAAATTGTACTTAAAGGTATCTAACTACCAATGTAGAATTCTTAAAATGTGTTTACGAATCACAGAATATAATAATTCCAAATAGTTCGAATTACTGGTAGGACTGGATGGAATAAACGATAAAATCCGTGTTTCCAAAATGTTCGATCCGCCAGTCTGGAACCGCCAGTCTAACAATTTGGAAAAATAATTCCAAACAGTTCGACTATCGAACTACTGGTAGGACTGGATGGAATAAACCAAATTTAATACATTTGCACTTCTAAATACATAGGTACCTAAATAATATTCGGAACGTCTTCTTCCGACAGCCTCTGTGGTTCGGTGGTACAGTGAACGGACAAAACGGACCACGCAGAGGTCCGATTCCCGCTCAGTGCAAATTTTTGTGTGCATGAACATGTCTATTTGCGTTGGTCTATGTATAATATGTATGTATTTACAAAAAAGAAATAGATATTTAAGTAGGTATGTACCTATATCCGCATTCTAGAACCCATAACACAAGCTACCTATTTGGGTCTAGGTGGCGTTGTGTGTAGTTGTTGAAATATTATTATTATTATATTATTCTATTGCCCTTTCACTGACATTAGGTATATCTATGTATAGGTACCCAATGAATCACAAGCACTATTAATACTTTGCTACAAGAGCATTTCCGATTCAACCAGTAAAGGACACATCTACGCAGTTAGTAATTAAGTATAAACTTTAAGGCGCGACGCACATCAAAGTTAAGGTATTTTGGAGACGCAGACAATATACCGAGTTGATGTTTTTTACTCGCGAACCTTCACTAAAATTCAGTTAGTCAAGTCAACCTCAGCATGGTTGTCAAATGAAAATTGGTGGAGGCAAATAACTTGAGGTCATTAATGAAGATGGGACATAAACTGATCTCATTTTTCCATGCAATAGCCCAGCGATACATCTGTATTCTGGTAAATCTCCTTGCAAATACACATATTGTGTGTGTAGAATTCATTAAATAAATGAAAAATAGAGACAAATATCTGAAGGCTGACGATGAGGACGCCTGTTGAGGTAGATTAAAAGGTTACAAACGTTCCTCAAAAACAGGCAAATTTTAAAACTTTAAAAAATTCTAAAACTCACAGTCTAAGACAAACTAACTACTTATGTACCAGTAGACATAACACATGAGTAAGATACTGATTGATAAAAATAGTTTTTGCAGTATCGTTATGATTATTGTTTATCAGCCGATTGACATCCAGTGATTGACATAGGCCTCCTTCTAGTAGCGGTGCAATGGCTTAAGAGACTTAGGCCTCTCTTTTTCCCCCTAAACGCAGTTGCTAGTTTAAAAAATCCGCTACTGGCTCCTAAAATTTGCCAATGTTTTGCAGTATAACGCGCTGTAATACGCTAGAGTTAGTATGAGTTGGCTCTTTATGCATATCAATTATAGAATGATCATTATTATTTGTTGATGATAAATAATTAAGACCAAGAAATTATACAGAATGTAGTTCTATTCCAAATTATGCAATACGACTGCATTCTACGTGGTGAAGTCTTTGTGCCATGTAAACACGTGTCAATGCCGATTTTGCGTGAAACTAGTGTCGTTTTTATACCTTGTATTATGGATGTATTGATTATGGTATTTTATTATTGTCTGTTTTTTTACGTTTTATGGGAGTAGAACCGTTAGGATTTAAGAGGTGCAAGTGTTTTTTTTGTTTTCTGCTTAAATTAAGTAGGTAGATACCTCAGAACACTTGAAGGAGATTGCTCTGAGGTAGATAAGTACCTACCATATTTTTATTCCATGGTTAAAGCGATTACTTACGACTAAAGCATGGATTGTGCATAAATTTGTAATATTACCTAAACTAAAATCTATTCTGTAATATTCAAGATAATCAGCTTACTAGCCACATCGATACTTGTCAGGTTTCGAATGTTAAACATAGCTTAAGTAAATCTGCTTACTTCAATCTGCTCCAATGTCTCGTTAGTTTGATACAATGCGTCTTCGCAGTAATAAATATTATTACATAGTTGTGCATCGCAGCCATTACCTTTATTCTGTGTCGTACCTAATCAAAATTATATTAAACAATAAGAATTTAAAACAATGAGTTTGTTTAATATTTACAAAGATAATCAGTTAGTTAACTCTATTGACCTCTAATTTATAACATTATTCTATTATCTATCGAATTTACAAACAATTTACTCTGCGGTTCGGTGGTACTGTGTACGGACTGCTATGCAGAGGTCGCGGGTTCGATTCCCGCTCAGTGCAAATATTTGTGCGCATGTACATGTCTATTTACATTGGTCTGGGTGTTTCTTATGTATGTATTTACAAAAAAAAGTACCTATGTATATCCGCATTCTAGAACTCATACATAACACAAGTTATAATATATACAACTTACTTTTGGTCTAGATAGCGTTGTGTGTAGTTGGTGTGATATTATATTATTTATAGCATATACTTTAGTAGGTAAATAAATAAATTTAAAATAGTTAGGCATAGCATAACATGATTGCCAGAGTTTTGTTGTGTAGAATTTTATGTGAAAATATGCATACAAAACTTAGAGCATTAAACCAACCGGAGAGGCCACTGACAGGCGTACCCCTCTGCCAAAGGTACCAGCCCACCGGTCATACCCGTTATATAAAACTAGTTAACGCGCGTTCCGCATCATAAGTCACCTATCAGTGCATGCGTAATAGCGTCTCAATAGAAATGCCGAATTGCAGTGTATTTTGGTGTAAAAAGCGTTCAGCGACATCAAGTCTACAAAAGGATAATATTACATTCCACCTGTAAGTATTATTTTGTTCTAATATTATTAAATAAGGCATTAAGTTAGCAATTTAACCAAATAAAATGCTAATCAACAAGTGTTGCCAGGCTTATCATCAATACTCCAATCTGGGGTAATATTTTAAGTTGAATTAACATAAAAACTAACCTTTCCTTTTTTATATCTCGCCTTGTTGACATATCTAATAAGTTTCATTTTGGATGTACATTATTGTGTCACCGTTTCCATATTTATTTATTTTTAATTAAAACCAATGTTTTTTTGTACCAAGTAATGCACAAAATAATATTAAATGAACAAGTAAAATGAGATTATAAATCCAAATATACAAGATTAGTGCACTTTATTCCGAAAGATAATTGCTCATTTCTTACAAAAATAAGCGTATTTATTTTTAAGAAACTGGTCACACTTTAACATAATTAGAGATGAGACAGTTTAATCACAAATATCGATATTGGTTTTCCAGTATTAAATTATTTTTTTTTGTTTGTTTTAGATTTTCAAAAGAAGCAGCGCCTCGAGTCGCTTGGGTCCAATATTGTAGGAACCATATAAGTGGGTTCCTAAGCGTACAAGTATCTGACTAACAGCTTAAAAGACAAAGCCTTCTGTGCTGCCAGCACTGCTACCTCCTCCCTACCCCCCAAGCGGCGGAGAGCTCAGTTCTTAGCAAGTAAACTCGCTGTGCGCTACCTCCTCTTATTGCATTACCTAGGATTAGTTCAACTAGATTTATAAGGTTAATTTAAATTGCACAGTTTTTCAGTATTTTATTATACCTACTTAAATAAAGACTTTCTGAAATATGTTCTGTTGTTTTTTTGTTATCTGAACAGATAAAATATCTCTCTAATAAAAATCTACTCATACATTCTCATGTCAGTGTCTTGTTATTATGTAATCAGAACAAAATCCTCCAATTACAAGCTCTGCTTAGTTGGAACGAAATTTAATAGCAACAGACAATTAATTCAAAGTATTATTTGGTTTGAATATACATACATACTTAGGAATAATACACGTAAAATTGACACGTAATAATTAATTACAATCTTTAATCCACACTAGAACAAATTTCAACAGGTGGTGGTTATTGAACATACATCCTTGTGCGCAGTAGTAAAATAAAAAAAAAGAGTGGGTACCCATGTACGCACGTAAGAAGTTATACTTCTTTGGCATAACAATCCAAAAATACCAAATAATAATACAACGCATACATACATAAATATTTGAATTGATATAAACGCCAATATATTTTTTATTTATTCACACAGATTATTTGTACTGATACGACACACAAAGATCCGCAACTAACTTCAGTATGTAAAAGGTTCGCAACTAACTTCAGGGTGTTGCTTTTTTCTGTCGGTGTGCGCGCGCATCGTAAAAATTCACTTTCATCATTTTTCCCAATCGCGCAAAAAAAAGTATAACTTCAAAAAAACGGCTAAATGCCAGTAGGACTCGCGCGCCGAGGGTTCCGTACTATCAGGGATCGGAAGTATTGAATAAACATTAGTAAACATAGTAGGAGAGCCCGACCGCATAACCAGATTTGTTTGTCAAACAATGTTTAACAAATAAATTTAGCCCGACCGTATAACGGGCTTTTTTGATAATAATTACAAAAAAGTGTGCTAGTTAGAAACACTGTTTTATTCTTCCTGTAATATTGACATAAACATGAATTAACAGAATTACTTCTAGTTAATTCATGTTTATGAACTATTTACTTTACTTTCATCTATTTCAAAGTGCTTAAATAAAAAAAAACCTTAAAATTATAATAGATTATTATTACCTAAAACTGTTCTATATAATATAAGATAATGCTCATTTTAATAAGCAAACATAATAATCATGAAAATAATTAAATCTTTCGCGTACTTATATGAAATCCTTTAGGATTTCATATAAGTACGCGAAAGATTTAATTATTTAGTATCGATGTTTACATCGATACTAAATATCGACAGAGTCAAGCTCTAACTGTTTTATGCTAAGGAAGCGTAAACTGATAGATGTCACTGTGTGTGAATGTGATTGTGTGTGTTTAGTTTAGGCTAGTGTGTAATAATTTTATTGTGTGCGTGTATAACGACGCGATTTAAAAATGCATTAGTAGTTAACATTGTAATTAGTGTGCGTTGCTCGCGTTACCCCGTCCCCCGCCGAAAGTGGCAGACTTTTGCGCAAGGGAAATAGAGCGCGTGTCCACTCCTGTTGGTTTAATGCTCTAAGATACAAAACGAAAAAATAAACATCTATCTAGTATGTCTGTCTAATAGATTTATGGTTTTAAATACTAACCACAGGTTTTATTGGAACTTGTCTATTAAACACCTATCTAATAAGGACAATTTGACTTCTATTTATAATATTTGAAATAAAAAAACTAAAGCATTTTTGCACTTTTGAATTTTAGGTGTATCAAATTATGTTACAGATTACTTTGTAAAAAAATTGCAGTGTTACGTAGCAACATGCATAATAATTCAACCAAAAGGATTGTAAAATCTTCAATTCAAAGAAAGGGCTCCTTAAATATTGTTCAGAATCTTATGGAATTATCAGACTTTAGCGTGTCAGAATTGCCCCCTGTAAAGGAAGAAACTAAAGTGGAACTTGTAGATGCGACTCCAGAGAAATATGAAAACAGCGAAGTGTACAAATCTGAAGTGGAAAGATTCATTGAAATATCCAAGTACTTTTCAAGCCCCCTTCGAAAAAGTGCATCCTACATATGCGAAAACCGCCTTGTATCCTACCCTAGTACGTTCGATATAAACTACAAAAGAGGTGGAGTGACTACTGAACATATAAAGTTTTGCAATATAACTCTTGAGCCGGTGTACTTAAAACTATTTAAAATTATACCTGAAATGGAGCAAATTAAATTTATTAACCTAGCTTTATCACGATGTAAGCGGATTCCACCAGGCCTGTCTTACAGCATGGGATTTATATACGACGATGTCAATGAAAACCCACCTGGTAACGGAAAGATAATATTAGTAGCTTCGAGAAAAACATCAACTCCTTGTTATCAAATATGTGAAATTGATCTATGTATGGAACCGCAGATAGTGCGTTTGAATAAATGACTAGAATAATTTACCATTATGTAAAGGTGTTTAAGAGAAGTGGACCAATGAGAACCTGCAGTCGGTTAAACTTATACCCATATAAGTTCAAAATGTTCAGAGAAACTCGGTTGAGTAAACGTTATTGTGCTTTTGAAACACCTTTGCAATAAATTACAGCTGCCACTTAAGTTGTTAAACAACAAAACTTGAAGATATGGTATTGAATAGAATTTGGGGTCTTGTTTCTTTACAAGCGTAGGTATGAACTAATTTGAGAACCAATTGGACTGCGTTATGTAATAACGAATTAAGCGACGAAATCGAAAAAAAAGAGTTATGAATGCAGATCGACTATAGGTATGATAAACTATGTATTCAGCTATTTTTGTGTTCAAAAATCACTCTTACGGCCTTATAATAAGGGGTTGAATCAAGCGACATTTCGAACTTTGCTAGAATTTGTGCACACATTCGTTTTGTATTAAAGAATTATGCGTCAAAGTTACAGTTACAAACAGTTTTCAAATTGCATAAACGAATTAAACACGTCCACGATGAAGATAATTCAGTTTTGCCTTTTGATTTAACCGTTTTTAAACCGCAGCATCGAATTAACCACCTAAAATGGTATTTAATTCGTTAATGCGTATCACCACACGCGCAATCTTTCATCCGTTCGTGAATGAAGCGCCAGCTTCTGGCGTTTCATTCGTTATTGCATTCTATTTTCGCGGGTTTTTGCGTACGGGACGGGGTGGGGCGGCAGCGGGTGGTCTCATTACGCATCTAACGTAATAACGGAAGGATGTTTTGTTTACTTATCCATCATTTTTGTTGTTCATAAGTGAATTTATTGAAAAACAGCGTTAAAATGGATAAATTTAATAAGAATACTCGTGGTTACCGTTTCATTGCTTCATTAACAAGCAGTGATGCAATGCAAAGTAATTCTCTACAGGTATGTATCGTATACCTACTTACTACTCGTTTATTACCTACATTACATTATGTTGTCTAGTAATTCTGTTTACCTATTTATCTATACATATCCTATTAAAGATAAATAGCTATTCATTTATTTATCTACATACAGATAGTGCAATCTACGAAGACGCGCCCCACTCTTCTTCCTATTATAATCGCTTACAGTACAAGTGTACGCGCTAATTACTGTATAAGTAATTACATAATATAGGTAATTAGTGTGTATCGACAAAACTAAAGCACTAACAGACTGTAACACACTTGTACGCGACTAGGGAGAAGAGTGGGGCGCGTCTTCGTGGATTGCACTATCTATACCTACTAATGTAATAGGTATAAAATGACGAAATCGTCGCGCGCTTTTTGACATTACTAAATAAAATCCTTGATGAAATCCAACTTAAACATTAAGTGGTGAATTACACACATCAACGAACGACAACGAATACCTAAATCATAATTGACATGATTTTATTGTTTTAAGGACACTACTCAGATTTACGACAAAACCCGGATACAAAATAAATACACCCAGCTGCATGATGAGGTACTTATCTGTCAAATACTTTTTTATGTTTTCAAATCTTGCATGTTAGTGATTTGTGGGTTTGGTGTTAGTATGTGAGGTTTTGCCTAGCATGTGGAGAGTATGAATGTGTGACTTGTACCGATTTAAAGATTTTTCTTGTATTCGATAAGACTTGCCTTGCCTCTTTACTCGTTAAAATAAAGTTATGTACAATGACCCCTTAAGAGGTATTGCGTTTATTCTGTTACTCCCTGTATATTTTTGTACAATAATATACGTATAACCTGCAGTAGATGGTTCGCTCAATATTACCATTACTTGTTTTATATTTTTAGATAACCAAAGTATCTGAGGCTACCCATTACAATGTTTTACCTGAAGATGAGTTATTGGAAGCTAATGAACAAAGAGTATTACTAGATATATCTAACTCCATAAATCTTGTTCATACAACGACAGAAATTGACGAAAATAATATAAGCGTCTGTACCGAAGTAGATGATGCGTACCAAAATTTAATTCAGATGGAAAATGATGACTTAGGCTCAAGGTATTTAGATTCCATAGAATTCAATACTACAGCAAATTCAAACCATGAGTTACAACAAGAACCACAAGAAAAAAGTTACAACAACATTGAATGTTCTCAGCAAGAAAATGCAGATCTTACAAACATCGATTTATCTATATCAACAGTCAATCTATGTGACAATAGCCCCAGTATACTAGACAATAATATGACTACATCTCAAGTTAGTGTTTTAGCTGAAGAAAATTCACTTATAACTATATCAGAAATATCAACTGGCAATCATAGTGAAGGTGATCTACAGAACCCGATGATATCTGAACCAATAATAAATGAAAATAGAACTGGACGACCAAAGAAGGGCAGAAAACGGAAATATCCTGATCAAACACGTGAAATTCGTAAAAAGTTATGTGAAACTAACAATCAATACATAAATCAAAAGGGAGAAGTAGTCAATCAACGAAAGTTTATCGATGTTCGCTGTAATGATGGTTGTCATGAAAAAATATCGGTAAAAGAGCGCCAAGAAGAATTTTCAAAATTTTGGGAGTTATGTTTTGAAGGAAAGTGCTTGTATATATCTTCCAACGTGAAAGTGACATCAATAAAAAGGAAAAGAAACAAGAATTCAAATAAAAGAAATAACACTCGTGTCTATTCTTTAAAAAACATAGTTGTTTGTGCCAAAATGTTTATCGATACTTTAAGAATTTCATCTGCAAGGATTGACAGATACTTAAAAAAATGCTCACGTCCGGAAAAAATTGAAGACAAAAGGGGAAAGGTATCAGGAAACACTCGTAAGATGCCTTAGGATGTTGAACAAAGTATTATCGAACACATTGATAAATTCCCAAAATATAAGTCCCATTACTGTAGAGCGCAAACAGACAGGATGTATTTACCACCGGATATGACTTTGTCGAAAATGTACGACTTATATTTATCGGAAGCAAGCTTTGATGAATCAAGAAAGACAGTTTCATTTGCATCGTATAAAAGAATATTTTATACCAAATTTAATCTACAAAGGAAAAAGCCACAGAAAGACACGTGTAATAAGTGCGACCTATTTGCTGTAAAAATCAGAGATACCACTTCACAAGAAACCAAATTAAATTTAGAGAAGGAAAGAGAGCAGCACCATAAAGAAGCCGAAGACGCACGTGCAATGAAAAGACAAGATATAACTTTGGCTAAGACTTATGATCATATTGAAACCCTGACATTTGATATGGAAAAAACACTGCCACTGCCAAGAATTCCAACCAACATCGTATTTTACAAACGCCAACTGTGGCTTTACAACTGCGGTGTGCATTCAGGAAAAACCGGTAAAGGGTTTTGTTACGTCTGGGTGGAAGGAATAGCAGGCAGGGGAGCACAAGAAGTAGGCTCCACTTTACGTAAACATATATCTTTAAATCTAGACTCAAAAGTCAAAGAACTAATCCTATGGTCAGACTCCTGTGGTGGCCAGAACCGAAATATTAAGTTGACTCTGCTACTATTTGCAGTACTAGAAGAAAATGACAACCTAGAAAAAATCACCCTACGATTTATGGTCCCTGGGCATAGCTTCTTAGAAAATGATAGCGAGTTTAGTGATATCGAATCAGCGTTAAAAACCCATACTCGGCTTTACACTCCACAAGACTACATTGATGTGATGACCAGTTGTCGTAAGAGAAACAAGTTAATAGCTAATAAAATGGAAAGTTTAGACTTTGTCGGAGTTTCTAAAATGCTGAAGACAATAGTGAATAGAAAAAAAGATATAGAAGGAAATCCTATAAGCTGGTTGAAAACTAAAGAAATAAACATTTTTAAGGATAGACCTGGTCGAATATTTCTTTCAACCTGTCATGGCGGTCAAACCCATGAAGTAGATCTTAATAAAAGACCAAAAAGAGGGGCAATAAATAACCCATTGACATTATCAAGGCATTATGAGCAACTTTGGCCACAAGGAAAACCTATTTCTCAACCGAAGCTAGATGATATAAAATCCCTCCTTCATCTCATACCATCTGATGCGAGAAAATATTACGAAAATTTAACTGGATCTCGTGATTTAGAAGATGATGTTGAAGGTTTTGATGGATCCATTGCTTTTGAAGTAGAAGATGAAGAATAAAAAATAATATGGTACAGTGTATAGGTAATTAATAAAAGAAAAAAAAGGAATAAAAGTATTAATAAGATGTAGAAGTGTTACAACATTTGTTTTGTTTAAGTAAATTTTATTAAAATAACTGGATTTAATCTTATGTTCCAATTTATTTCACCCGAAAAAAATCGCAATAAAGTATCAAACGACAATAATGCCGTATAGTACGTTATTGATAAATAAAATGGTCTGAATATGGCTTAAAACACATTAACAAATTAAGCGGAAAAATGGCTATAACTGAAAAACTGTATAGTTTAGCCTTATATTTTTTTAACAAATGTGAACTTATACATATTTTATATGTTCAGAATAAAAATTATACTCTTGACATATTAAATGTATGCACAGCGACCATTTTAAGTTTGAAATTTTTGAAGCTCATTTTCTCAGGATTCGTTAAATGGCGCTTAATCGGTTCTTACATAACGCAGTCCAATTATCTTTCGTCATGGAAAGTCTGAATTTTGATACAGAAACTTTGTGATGGTAAAATGCTGCAAACTAGTTTCAAAATGTGTCCAATTTAAGGATTTAAGAATTTACATCAATTTAGAAAAGTTGGACTATAGAAAATAGCTGTAGGTACCTATAGATACTAACCAGCAAATTCTCACGGGTCCACTCCTGTTTCATTGGTGAGACAAGAATGTGGACACAACCTAAACATTACATATACTTACTCAAAGTCTTATATAATCATATCATCAACCTATTTCTAATCATGCATCCAAATAATTAGTTAAAGTTATTGTATTATTATTAAAATCTCAAAATAAATCCAACTTTACCAAAGTTTATTTTATTTTATATTAAAATGTCAAAACTCTTAAAGTTACTGTACCTTAGGCTGCAAATATACCTACCTTCAGTGATTAAATTTTCTATATTGCATAGTGACAGGCGGCCGTAGGCATCATGTAGATACTATTCAGCAATATATACTCGTACTCGTACAACTGGCAAATAAATCTCTTAATTTCAGAATGGAAATAAATTAAGATTATTGATTATTATTATAGTAATTATATTGACTATTATTGTAATTATGTTGACTATTGTAGTAAAAGTTTAATGTGAAGTGGATGCATAGCATATCATGATCATTATGAGTTTGTAAGGCATAATACATTTTATTATGGTTATTTTACCACCCATGCCCTGCATTGCCATGTTCACTAAAATGTCATAGCTTGTGGTGTCGTATTGGCCGGGTCATCACCTTCCCTCTAATATGGCGAGGGTGATGATGGCTGGCCCGTGCGTCATGCTCGTGAACGTGTGCAACTTGGGATGACTGGTCAATCTTGGCATGGCATACATTTAACATTTAATATTCAATCCATTATTACCTTGTCGTGCAATGTGACCACCAGGAGGTGATTTTAGATAATAAGTAATTATTAGTATTACCATACTAGATGAAACTAAATAATTGAAATCCTCTCTTTTCTTTCTTTAATCTTAGTAATTATATTAATTATTAATTTGTAATAATTACTTTGTATGGTTCTTTGGTTGCGTTGAATGTTTAAATTGTAACTACTGTATACAAATAACTGTAATTATCTGGTGATTGAAAAGAGTGGCGTGAGTTTCTTGCCAGTTCTTCTCACAGCTCTACCTCTTCAGCGAACTGGCTGTAAGTCAATTGGCTGACTTCATGAAATGTTGACTTTTCATAAGCATCATACTTTATGATCAAAATGAAATAAATGCTTTGACTTTAACTTTGACTTTATTATCACCTGGGTTAAATTATAGACCCAAGTTTAATTCTTATTACCTATATTGTGTGTGTATAATATTGTAGAGTGCAATAGACCCCGTGGTTGTTCGCCAACCAGATGGACTGACCTAATTAAGTCCCTCACTAACACCACCATGTCTGACTTGTCACAACGCCCCAAATAGACCCGAATGGAAACGCATAGCAAGGAGCTCCATTCGTGTGGATCCATCCACCCATAACCCCCCACAACTCTGACAGGAGTGCACGACTAAGAAGAATAAAATTCTTATTTTATCTTATTCTTTTGATTATCACAATATTATTTACCTACTTACATAAATTTAAAAATAATATAAAGAATAGATAAGGTTCTGAGGTGCTCTTCGCTCACCGGTAAAAACTCAAAAGTAATGAGAAGTAATAAAATAAATAACAAAATTTTGCTGCTTTTCAACTTACAAATTAGAATAACCGGTTTTTTTATGACGATTGGTGCATGCAGAGTTTATTAAATGAGCATTGATGAAATTATCATTATGAGTAATGTCTAAAAGGTATTAAAAACAGACGACAAAGCTTAAAGATATTGTAATGTTTCTTTATGTAAAGAACTCCAAACGATTTATTTACTCCAATGATTTATATCTTCCCCCGCATGTATGTCTGCCCCCGAATGGGAGAAAATTGGCATTTTCGTGTCATCTTACCCCGCATTTGTAGTCGGGGGAAGTTAGGAAGTTCTGTTCTCATCTTCCCCCGCATGCCCCAGAATAGAGGAAAATGAGAATGTTTGTGTCATCTTCTCCCAAACTTAAAATCGGAGGAGGAGAGGAAGTTGTATTGCCGAGTAGCCGCCTCTGAATAGGGGAAAATGTGGATGTTAGTGTCTTGAGAGGAAGTAAAAGTTTCATTTGCCCCGAAATATTTTTATTAATTAATTTTGTTTTGTGCCAGAGCACCTAGTATAAGTATGAATGAAATAAACATGATTTTTTACAGAAATTAATAAAACAGAATTGTGATTACCAACTTTTTAAAGAACAATATTAATACAGCATTTTTTTTTTCATTCAGCATTCGTTTTACAATCGTTTATTAGTATTATAAAAAATGTACTTTTTTGTATTAAAATGTTTTGCAAAATGAACTATATATACATTTTAATCAGTATCAGTCTCATTGTTTAACGTTTAATTTTGTAACGATTAATATTTAAAATAAACAACAACAAATATCAATACAATTTTAAAATTTCCTTAGAAAAAGAGATATCGCGAAATTAAAATTGCTGAGTTGCGAAATTTGAATTTTCACGATTCGCGGTAATTAGCGCCACAGATGTGCGCAATTGACATTTATAGGCTCCACAGCTGAAAGGTTATAAAACCTTCTCCTCATTTCACTTGTGGACGTAAGCCTCAACTTACTTTTTTAATAAATATAATATTTAATAATACAATAAGTAGGTATCTATACTTTCGTCAAACATAATAATAATATAATCCTACTTTGTATTATATATTTAAGAATATAATCACAACATGCAAAATCACAAAATATTCATTTGAATAATAAAACCTTTTTTACAAAAATAATTGAAAAACTGAAAGCAAAAAATAATATACCTACTTAGAGTAAAACAGCAGCAACTAAGACTGCCTCTGCGCCAGACAGTCATACTACATTATTATTAATTTTATTGTTTAAAAATCTTCAGGTTTATTTCAGCTGAGTGTTTAAAATATTTTTCTTGTTATCTTAAGCTGTATTCTTTAAAGATTCACAAAATAATGGTAATTTTAAAATAATTACTATTGTTGTTAACCACAAACGCTAAAGTAGACCTAGAAACTAGGACTAATAACAAGATGACCTTAAACAAAATTCGTGATTTAATGTAAAAGGCTAATGTTTTCTAATGTTTTCGTTGATGTTTATGTTTTAAATATAAGTTTCATAAAATAATTCATATTTTTAAAAGAAAGATGACAATATGAATTATTTAAATAATCCGTAATACCTACCTACATAATTATGATTTGAAAAACACTTCTGTTCCGATTAAGTGCGTCAATTACTCTTTTGTGGATTTATCTATAGGTTTTTGATTTATTTACTATGTAATATGAAATTTAAATTCATATATTTTATTTCTCTGACTTAGAAGCTTAATTTTTCATAAACTTACATATTAGCCATTAATTAAAGCGTAATATTTCTACGTAAATCGCCCTCATCCATCAGTTAACTGCCACCTTTGCCAGGTCGTCGGTCCAACGTCGAGTCTGCCCACACTGTGGTCCCTGTTTTATTGTCGCTACATTTAGAACTCGGAAAAGCTTATCAAATAATAAAATTATAAAAAGTAAGTATTAAGTATGCAGCCACAAATAGAGCATAAAATGCCCGTATTGTCTGTTTTAAAATCAATAAGTACGGACAATTCGCCGACTGATGCGTAATTTTAGTGTTATTCTCCCAAAAATGCACACATAATTAAAAAGTCAAGCTTGTGGCCTAAAAATCTATAAGTAACATAAGGAAGTCGTTCACCTCTTATTAGATACACTCACAGTACGTCGACTTTTAAGAAATTTATGTAATACCCTGACCTCATATCCGAGACAAAGAGCCACGAATATTTAATGTTCACTTGGCCTTTTCTATTTTACATACTGCTAGAACAGGAATATTTTATCGCAAGAAAGACAACATGAGATTTGTTAACTTTCTGGTGTGTTTCCTGTGCCGCAGTAAATAATTTATTGTACTAGATCTGTACCTATATGAAACAACATAGTCATCAAATCTCATTGTCAGAGAATAATAATTCTTCTAATTATAATTAAGTATGAATAGATATTTTGCATTTGACTCAATTCAAAATTATTATTTTTCACTGTTTGGGTTTTCTTCGACATTGCTATATCAGGACTATGTTTCTGTGTGTTAAAAAACTAAAACATTGCAGTATTTTTATAATAAGTTCCTTCGGGAAACTAGGACAGACACGTGTTTAATACTGCATCTACCTGAGCTACCATGCGTTTATTTGTGATACCTGCAGTCCAAATTATAGTCTACACTATGTGTCGCAAGTCAACGCAAGAGATTTTGGCTTGATCGCTTCCGTTCTAAAAAATTTGGTCTCAATAAGCCGATAAAGAAAGTGGATGACAATAAATTGGAAACAATGGAAGCAGTTTTATTTAAAATCACGTAAGTATAAGCTACAGGCTTATACTAACGTGATAAAGTAATTAACGAAATAGCATTGTATGAGCCCATTATACGAAAATTATCTTTGCAAACTAGCGTTTACAAAATGCTAAGACAGTATGTTAACAGCGGATTCTACAATTTGCCTGCGACCTAGATTTTCTACCAGAAAACAACACATAGGTATTATGTATATTGCGAGTAAGTTCTTCGGCAACAATAACTACATACATACTTAATTTTTAGTTTTAATTAAATAATATATCAATAAATTTGCACGTACCTACTCTTAATTTATACGCTTGTGGTTGGCAAAATATATAGATAATAGTTATATATAGTGAGTTCAATACGTCTCAGTAAATAACGATGAACTTATCCCCTGTCACATTACCATTGAAATATTGTCATGGGTATAAGATATAAACAATACTGAGTACATTTTGCAATAGATCAGTGTTTCCCAAATATTGTTTTGCCAGGTCCCGGTAATTTTCACACTGTCCCTTCGTGACCCACATAATAAATACTTTTTAAAATTATACATTATTAATAGTATTATTAATACTACAAAAACATATTTCAATAATTTTTTGTGCAAATACTGCACTGCAACAGATTATTGTTATATATACTTGCGATCTTGCGTTCCTTACTTACGGTAATTAAAAAGAGTGGCCTTGATTTGGTCATAGCTTTAGCTAAGCCAATCTTCGTCGTCTTGACGTGTCATTGATGATGTGTCATCTATTGTTTATATTTTATTCATGAATGGGATTTTGACTTTTCTAATCGATTTTACAGACAAAAATATTTCAAATAAAATTAGGATAGCCAGTTATTCCTAATACAATGCCGTTGTGGTGGCGTGCCATCAATTATCTACATTTAGTAGCAAGTGTAGGTACTAAGCTTACAGTATGATGCCACAGCTACATAATTGTAATACTTCAACAAATGTGTATACTGAAGACACTGCGAGACGTAAAGGGCGTGACTAAATTGTGGTCAAAGTTTACAAATTGCCATACGATTAAGATTATAGAGAAGACTTCTGGGCTGTGTGACGCTGAGTAACCCTTAATAATATGGCACTGTTGCGTATTTATAAAAATGCTTATTAGATCCATTAGTAAACATTCACAATAGTATATCGTTCCCTTCGTGGCCCCACGAGTACGGGTAAGTATAGCAAGTACGCATAAATCTTAAATACAATGTAACATTAAAAAGTAAAAATAAGTACGTGTGTACACAGTTATAGGTTACATACATAAATATATTGTTACGTGTGTGTGTCCGATATTTTTATGGCATGTTCTGCAAATGATCACCAGGTTATTATATTTTTATTTTATTTTATTCTATTCGGAAAAACAAACAACTGTACATTCAATCTTAAATCTAAATTAAAAGTAGGTAAGTGATACGGTTACGTTTATGTACAATCCATAGCGTTTCCACGTATTACAATAATAACACAGTGATTAGAACATAAAACTAATGATTTTAGGTACTAAATGGATATACTTACTTAATAAATCGTATGATTGATCTTAATTTTTAGAAACGTTTTAAGTAGAGGCAAATATACTGTGATAAACAGATTATTGTACCTACTATTCTACTACTAACTTATTATTCTATGAAAATCTGGTCAAGTGATCTTGAAAATATTTAACATTTGTAAAAGGCAGAAAATTTGACAATTGTAAAAAGCAGAAAATGACTAGAGAAAGTTAAAGAGGAATCACGTAACATATTATTGTTAGTAACAAGAGTTACATTAGGTAGGTGCTTTCACATGTGATGAAATCTGGGCACGTGAACTTAAAAATATGTAACAATAAATTTTAAGATGCAGAAGAAAAAAGAAAGTCTGAAAAGAGTCAACTCAATATAACTGCTAGTAACAGGAATCTACAAAAAAATATGTACCTTATGTAATTATTATGAATTCTTAGAATAAGTATTGTTTTAATTTTGTAGGTGCCCAAAGTAGGTATAAAACATTACTATGAGTAGGTACAATATATCCATGTCTTACAGTAAAAAATTAAACTATTTTTACGACGACAATATAATTATTCTATACCTACTCGCTTCCCGCGGCGCGGTTTCACCCGCGTCTTTGCTTACTGCTCTGGTCCAGTCGCCAGTAGCATAATGTTACATAACCTATAGCCTTCCTTAATAACTGGGCATACGCAAAAAAACATTATTTAAATATGACTGGTAGTTCCAGGGATTAGCGCGTTTAAACAAACAAACTCTTCCGATTTAAATTTTACGTCATCATTATACTTCATTAAACTTAATCTATTTTTAAACATTGAAGTAAAGTAAGCAAAAGTAAAAAACATACCTACATAATATATTTTTATGAATAAGTATTATTTGGATGCATGTTACCTACTCTAGATCGTAGAATGGAAGCATTTGGATAATACTTGATACTCAGATAGACCTAAAGTAATGATCATCAAGTTAATTGCGTCATGAAGAAACAGTTTTGCATCTTATCAAGCGTACAGAGCCTTTGGCAACAGCCAATTTATCATTATTTTACTAGCTTTACATACAAACCTTTTTTACTTTTTCTGAAACACTTATTCTGATTTTCGCTATCATTTAAAGCAATTCTGGCGCAAGGTTTGTATCTGTGATTCTACATTAGGTAGTGAAAAGCCGAGAACTTTAATGATTTGTAATTATGCCATAGAAATTATATTCGTAGCTAGTCACAGGCGAAATTGAGGCGTGTGGTTCGAATTTGATAATTTATTAAAGTAGCTACTACTATTTTATTAACTATACATGAACAAGAAAGAAAATTTACGTACAAGTACAAATTTACCTTATGATTATAAATATTTTTTTATTTGACCAAATGACAGGTTAAGTATTGTGAATAGATAATATTTATTTTAAACTGCATATAAAATAAATTGTCATAGGTAATTTATTAAGCTGACGTAATAGTTAACATTTTATTGTAAATAATATGATCT
Organism: Parascotia fuliginaria; assembly: GCA_963082885.1. Taxonomy (NCBI): domain Eukaryota; kingdom Metazoa; phylum Arthropoda; class Insecta; order Lepidoptera; family Erebidae; genus Parascotia; species Parascotia fuliginaria. The sequence goes on from OY720175.1 coordinate 8,002,813, forward strand.
TAATGTGAACAATTACCTTAGTATGCTGCCTATAGACGTCAGAGAAGAACTACATAGAGTTGGTATATAAACTTGTAAACTCGAAATTCTAAACAGCGCAGAGTAGATATGACTTTTATAATTATAAGACACAAGTTTGCTTATGCGTGGAGACATCTTTTGGATGGCATTGCAAATCGTACTTAACGCAACTGAGGGCCTAGACAAGAGGTGGAATAGAAAATGTATGGGATTGACATAAGCTAACGCCAACATTGTCGTTAGCTTATGTCAATCCCATGCATTTTTTAATCTATTCTATAAATAGAATAGAAATCTACGCCACTTGTCTAGGGCCTCTGACGTGTTGGTTCAACAAAAAGCCATTGTCTCTTGTGATTTCACAACTGTGTAAAGATCTCGACTCACTGGCATTATTCTTCAAACGACATATATAACTTTTACCACATCCTTTTTCCTTTCTACCCTATACAACACGTACGTGCCGTACTAAAGTGCCACTTGTTCACAGTGTCTCAATCGAACCTCAAATCTAAAGGGAATGAAATGGTTTACTCTATCATTAAAATCACATAATTATAATTATATATTATTATATATCAATACGTCATCACTGACGCTCAATTAAAATCTGGATTTATTTACCAGCTCATGAAAAATAAGACATGAAAAACATAAAAAGTAAGTAGTAGTAAAAGTAAAGTACGATCATATCAGCAGTATGCCACGATGAGATACACACTTACTGATTGATTATTACAAGGCAGTAGAATCATTTAATTAGACTACAATAAACAAATGACCAACAATTGTGTAAGTTATCAGTCTGCCGTAATCGTCTTGTAATATGTAGAACTGACCTTAAACTACGAAGAACTACTGTACATTATATACCCATAAAGCCAAGTCACTATAAATAGCTATCCGTGGTCAAGGACACAACATAAACAACTTAATCAAATAGCTAACTAGTTCCTCCTAGTTTTGCTAACTTAATTATGATTTCGTATGAACTGAACCAGAAAGAAGTAACTAGTTGCACTCAAAAGAAGAAGAGAAAACATATTGCCGACGAAAATGTCGCGTGTGATAGTTATATGTTAATATAACTATCACACGCGACATTTTCGTCGGCAATATGTCGGCAAAATGTCGCGTGTTCATACGAAATCATAATTAAGTTAGCAAAACTAGGAGGAACTAGTGTCAGAAAGACTTACGAATAATTATATTTAAGAGTAAGCATATACTAGCGATCGCCCTCGCGCTAATCTCTAGAACAACCAGTCGGATTTGAAAAATTCTTTCTGCGTACGACAGCCCAGTTCTCGAGGAAGGTTATAGGCTAGATAACATCACGCTACTGGCGACGGGAGCAGAGCAGTAAGCAAATACCGCGAGAGTGAAACCGCACCGCGGAAAGCTAGTTTATTATATACCAAAACCTGCCTTGAAAAACGCCCTATATTATAGTAAAAACTGTATATAAATCCATTGAGCGGTTGAGATTAGTGAGGTTGAGTTTCTAAAGACAGACATATACTACGGTATCTAAGGAAGTTGCTGGAAAGCGTCTGAATGTATAGATGGATATTATGCGAAATAAAATCACCAAATCTAATTCAAAAGTATTGCGATGTATCTATATATACATCTTCAACAATTTTAATTAACTTATTTATAGAATCAGATTGAAGGGAACTTTGGACTTTTGCAATATTTGTATAGGTACTTAATAGTGATTTGAATTTATCAACCTTATTGCCTAAGTGTTTAGATATATTTTCGCATGGAATTTAATTAGATTAATTTAACAGTTTCGTTAATTGGCATTAAAAGTATAAATAACATTGTATTTATCCGTCATAGCACAGGTATTATTTGTGTGCTGCGGAAAATAACAATTGCTTTCAATTAAAGTACTAGGTAAATATTGTTCAAAATACATGACTTACTTAATTTACGGACAAGTAGGTAAACAAAAATTAATAATCAACAACGGTAATCAAATTACACAAAATCACAAGTCATTGTACAATAAATGCATAATTTAGTCATTATCATCATATCAGCCGAAAGACGTCCACTGCTGGACATGAGCCTCCCCTAATTTTCGCCACTATGACCGGTCATGAGTCGCCCTAATCCATCGGTTACCCGCCACCCATAAAAGGTCGTCGTTCCACCTTGTGAGGGGTCTGCTTACACTGCGTCTTCCAGTTCGTGGTCAGTTCTGCGAGCTATGTGTCTTGCCCACTGCCAATTCAGAAAAGCAACTGTGCGAGCCACATCGGTTATCTTAGTTCGCCTGCGGATTTCTTAATTTCTTATACAATCGCACAGGGAGATGCCTAACATAGCCTGCTCCATCGCCCTCTGAGCGACTTTGGTCTCACGTCTCTGCTCTGTATGTCATCACTGGCAACACACACTGGTCAAAGACCTTGGTCTTGAGACCCTGCGGTAGAGCGAACGAGAAGATATGTTGTAGCTTTCCGAACGCTGCCCAGCCGAGTTGTATTCTACGAGTGACCTCTTTCTCGAAATCGGACAATTCGGTGATATAACATCTCCCTGTCGCAGCAAGGAGCGCTGCAACTGGATAGATCTTCAGCTCTGACCATTAATTCGTACTGATAAGGTGGCGTTTTCATACAAACACTTCAGCAATTCGATATATCGATAGTCAATAAGGCACCGTTGAAGAGACTGCAGCACGGCCCAGGTTCCGATCGAATCAAAAGCTTTCTCATAGTCCACAAACGCTAAGCATAGGGGCCGGTTATACTCTGCGGACATGTGTATAACCTGCCGCAGCGTGTGCCCGCCTGAGCAAATCCCCCTTAGGGGGGAAAACTGAACTTTAATGTAAAGTTAGTCCAAAAATCCCCCATCGTAATGAGGCGATTAAGGGAATACTAGATGACGAATGGAACTATAATAAACCTAATATAATTTTATGTGATTTGATTGTAACAATAACGACCTTAAACCGTGGCTGGCAACCGATGGGTGATGAAAATTTGGGGAGGCTTATGTATAGTAGTGGACATTGGCAGTGATATTGTAATAATAAACAACAATGTAGCAGGCCTGACTTGCTAACCATTAGAAATGATAATTAAGAGCCATTTCACGTTTTTATGCAAAATTTTAAGTTATTGAGCGATTAATTTACCATATTAGATAATGCTTTGTATTGCCTGTTAAATACATGGAAAAGAAAGTCCAATTGTTTGAATTGTTCTTTGTAGAACACATTTACAAAATCGCCTTTACTTGCTTTGTGGTGATCAATCTCCCACATCTAGTTTACAAAAAAATCCTTGCAGAGTCAATTTCGTCTAGTCCTAAATCTCACATTAATATGAATATTGTTGACTAAATTAGATACAATAACATTAGTTATATACTTTCCTTGATTAATAATAGAATAGATTTTCGATTATTAATAATTTTAATTGATGATTAAAGAAAAGACTTACTCCAATTTTTTCGTTTTATGTTGCAACTTTATTGCAGGTTTTCGTTTAAACAAAGCGTAATTACTATAAAAAATATATATCACTTTACTCTTTGTTCTATAAAATAAAAAATAAAAATGATAATTAAGAGCCATTTCACGTTTTTATGCAAAATTTTAAGTTATTAAGCGATTAATTTACCATATTAGATAATGCTTTGTATTGCCTGTTAAATACATGGAAAAGAAAGTCCAATTGTTTGAATTGTTCTTTGTAGAACACATTTACAAAATCGCCTTTACTTGCTTTGTGGTGATCAATCTCCCACATCTAGTTTACAAAAAAATCCTTGCAGAGTCAATTTCGTCTAGTCCTAAATCTCACATTAATATGAATATTGTTGACTAAATTAGATACAATAACATTAGTTATATACTTTCCTTGATTAATAATAGAATAGATTTTCGATTACTAATAATTTTAATTGATGATTAAAGAAAAGACTTACTCCAATTTTTTCGTTTTATGTTGCAACTTTATTGCAGGTTTTCGTTTAAACAAAGCGTAATTACTATAAAAAATATATATCACTTTACTCTTTGTTCTATAAAGAACCTTATTCTTTAAATTTTATTGAAATTCACTTCATTTAGTTAGATATAAAATGATTATTAACCTCACTCTAAATGACTTGAAATGACTATAAATTGCGATGCAGAAGCTGACGGCCATTAGTACGGCGAGAAGCCGCTTCGAAGCAGGGCCTATGTAATTTTTTTTCGCATTCTAATTACGAAAATATACGAAATAAACGCAATAATATACTGCGACCAAAACTTCTTGGGATATCCCTCAAATTCACTAATTTTGAAATGCACTAAATAATGTATCTTACATGGTATTGTTACTAACATAGGTAATAAGAACATTGTTACAAACACAGGGTTATGGGTGCTATTCCGACTTGAACGATATTTTATTTATTTATTATTATTTTTATCGGTGACCTCTAAATATAGTCTTATAGGTTTAAGATAAAACTTTTACTTTTTTAATTTTAGCTTTTACTTTTTTTAAGTCGTTTTAACGTGCCTGTCACTATGTCTGTGAGACCGTGTGATTTGAAAAGATCGAATAACTTTTTTATCCGTCATAAACCCGCGTTATAATTTTGAGAAGCTGCCTCATTGCACGTAGCCCACTGTTAAGTACACCCAGTGGCAGCATCACAAGCGTACATCACAGCAACTTAGCACCAACCCGGTCTATGAGACTAGCATCACTGAACGGCGTCAGATAATATATAATAATGTCCATGTTTAACAATAAAAATTTTACTAGGTATTGTAATTTGCTAGTTTTACTAATATTTATGGGTTATTTAACTTATTTATTTAAATTAATTGGACTTAGTAAAAAAACTACACTTGGTCAACGACGCCTAGAAGCTCTTCTAGAAGGTAGGAACTGCTGATTTTATATAACGGTCGATGCTATGTATTTGACTGGCCTAGTGGTTAGTGACTCTGACGGCTAAGCTTGAGGTCGTGGGTTCGATGCCCACCCAGGACAAACCTTTGTGTGATGAGCATGATTGTTTGTTCTGTGTCTGGATGTAATTTATCTGTAATATGTATGTATTTACAAAAAAAAATGTATATAAGTAGTATATCAGTGGTTTAGTGCCCATAACACAATATAATTGCTTAATTTGGGACTAGATGGCGCTGTGTGAATGTGATAAAAAAAACTTTCAGGAGCAAATTTTATTGCATTTTGTAAGAAGGATATACATTTTTGAAAATTTTACAACAGTTCCTAATGTCAAGTTTCTTAAAGGCAAATTTGAGTCATAAAAGTATGATATTTGTTTTTTTTTTCAATTCTATGATGAATCTAAAAAATCATGTTTACTTTGAGTGTTCTAAATGTGATCAAACAATGTCTTTCAAACGGTTTGTGGTTTATTATTAAAACTTCCTGTTTTATTGTTAGAAATATATATCTCGCAATATATAGCTCTTGTAGAATTATCAAAAATACATGTATATCCTTCTTACAAAATGCAATAAAATTTGCTCAATAATTTATATTCTTGAGCAGTCGAACAGCTCCTGCAACAAGGCACTCAAGGCTCTCAATATTTATTATAATACTAGCTGACCCGGCGAACTTCGGACCGCCTAACAGTCGATTCTTTAATTATTTTTTCAGACAATTTTTTTTTATTTTCTCTCCGTTATAACCATCCTCGTACTTCAAGAAATATTAAAATAAAAGAATTAGCGAAATCGGTTCTGCTGCTCTCGAGATTTGCGCTAAGCAACACATTCAGCGATTCATTTTTTTATTATAGATTTGTAACAAGAATATTTAGTTTACCTGTTATCACCACTCACACTCATACATAGCATCGATCGTTATATAAAACCAGCAGTTCTTATCTTCTAAAAGAGCTTCAAGATGCTGTTGTCCATGTGTAGTTTTTTACTAAGTCCAATTAATTTCAACGAACTCAATAACTAAAATTAATAAACCTAATAAATAAGTTAAATAACCTTTATATATTAATAAAATTAGCAAACTATAAAAAAAAAATTGTAAAATTGTCATTGTTAAACATGGACATTATTTTATATTCTTTGACACCGACACTATTCGGTGGCGCTGGTCTCACAGACCGGGTTAGCGCTAAGTTGCTGGAATGTACGCTTGTGATGCTGGCACTGGCTGTACTTAACGGTGGGTTACGTGCAATGAGACAGCTTCTCAAAATCACAACGCGGGATTATGACGGGGAAAAAGTTACTCGATCTTTTTAAATCACATGGTTTCACATATATAGTGAAAGACACGTTAAACCGACTTAAAAAAGTAAAAGGTAAAGTTAAAAAAGTAAAAGTTTCATATTAAACCTATAAGACTATATTTTAAAGGTCACCGATAAAAATAATAATAATATTTCAACAACTACACACAACGCCATCTAGATCCAAAGTAAGCATATTATATGCTTGTGTTAGATCTAGAATGCGGATATACATACTTAAATACTTTTTTTTTTGTAAATGCATACATATTAGGTATACATAGAAACACCCAGACCAATGCAAATAGACATGTTCATGCAAACGAATATTTGCACCGAGCGGGAATCGAACCCGAATTAATTAATTTATAATAATTAATAAATAAATAAATAAAATTACGTTTATGTCGGAAAGCATCCATAACCATGTGTTGTAGCAATGTTCTTATTATCTATGTTAGTAACAGTACATGTAAGATACATTATTTAGTGCGTTTCAAAATTAATGCATTTAAGGAATATCCCAAGAAGTTTTGGTCGCATTATATTATTGCGTTAATTTCGTATAAGTATTTTCGTAATTAGAATGCGGAAAAAATTACATACACCCTGCTTAGAAGCGGCCTCACGCCGTACTAATGGCCGCCGGCTTCTGCATCGCAATTTATAGTCATTTCAAGTCATTTAGAGTGAGGTTAGCAATCATTTTATATCTAACGAAATAAAGTGAATTTCAATAAAATTGAAAGAATAAGGTTCTTTATAGAACAAAGAGTATAGTGATATATACTTTTTATAGTAATTACGCTTTGTTTAAATCAGAACATGCAATAAAATTGCAACATAAAACGTAAAATTTGGTATAAGTCTTTTCTTTAATCATCAATTAAAATTATAAATAATCGAAAATCTATTCTTTTATTCATCAAGGAAAGTATATAACTAATGTATACTGTATCTAGTTTAGCCAAATATATTAATATCAATGTGAGATTTAGGACTCCGAAAATGTCTCTGCAAAGATTTTTCTGTTAACTAGATGTGGGAGATTGATCACCACAAACCAAGTAAAGGAGATTTTGTAAATGTGTTCTATTGAAAAACAATACGAACAATAAATTGTATTTTCTATTTCATGTATTTAACAGTTACAAAGCATTAATCTATTAAGGTAAATTAGGCGCTCAAAAAATTAAAATTTCACATAAAAACGTGAATTGGCTCTTAATAAATGTTACTTCTTGCATCTGTAATTAATAAATGATAAATGTATTTTGCCCTTCAATCTTATTTTAAATTCAAATAACTTCAAAGCCGAAAATCTTAATAACCGTTCGAGAGCATTATAATATTTTGAATATTTTGTAAAAAATCTCCCTCTAACCATCAACTAAGGCCATCTTAACAAATACCTAATTGAACTTTTTTATATGTACTCGTAAGTTAATACGAGTAATATTTATTTACTTATACTTTTATTACCATAAATCAGATAATATAAATGGCAGTATTATAAAATACCATTATGCTTTGAGTAGATACTCTTAAAAAGCGATAATATTATACAATAAACGAGTATCATCGTACCTACTGTCTTAATATAATAAGATTTTTTTTTTTTTTTCTTTTATTTAGGTACACAAGACACATTACAATCGTAAAATTACAAAATATACTAAAACATAGTTTCAAACTGGATTGTAACATAACATATGTATACACGGTAAAACAATTAATTATTGTAGCAAGTAAACGGCTTCAGTTACCAAAATTATTCTAAGTTGTCACACCAGCGGCAGCGTCGGCTAAGCCCGACTAGTCATGGAGGATGCCTTTGACTATTGAAGTAAAATTTCCGAAGTTGTTATCAAAAATATCGAGACAACTGTTAATCTTAGCAAGGTCGTTATATTGACGTGCCATACGTGTTAAAGGGTTATAATACGAAATATTATTTTTGTAAATTTGAAGAGCAAATAAGTTCGTTTGATTAGATCTACGGGCACTAAATTTAATATTAAAACTAATGTTGGATAGCAGTTCAGGTGAATCTATTAAGGAATGTATAATTTTGTAGAAACAAGCTAAGTCGTGATAAGTGCGTCGAGAATCTAATCGCTGTACACTAAATTTACTGAGTTTAGCCTGATAGTCTAGATTTGAGTGACCGGGGTTGAGACGATAACAGAGTATCCTAAGGAATTTTCTTTGAATGGACTCAATTTCATTAATATGCACTTTATAATTCGGTGACCAAATGACACTGCCATATTCTAGTATACTTCTAACGAGAGAAAAATACAAATATAAAGTACTGCGTGGCTTTGTAAAGCATTTGGTAGACCTTAAAACAAAACCTAACAGTTGATTGGCTTTAGATACAATATTCGAATAATGAAATCGAAATGAAAGCTTGTCGTCGAATAGGATGCCTAAATCTTTTGCAACCTCCGATCGGTTAAGTTCTCGTGCCTCAAAGTCATACTTCCACGTAAGCTTGTTGCGCTTATTAGTAAATGATATAACAAAGCACTTGTTGAAGTTTAAATACATGTGGTTTGTCTTACACCACTCCAATAAAACATTTATGTCCTTCTGAAGGGCCAGGCAGTCATCTGCGTTGGAAATTTGTGTAAAAATTTTTAGATCATCGGCATATAACAAGCAGTTGCAAGACAAGAGTTGAATTAAATCATTGATGAAAACTAAGAACAATAGGGGCCCCAAATGGGACCCCTGTGGAACGCCAGAAGTTACCAATGTAGGTTTGGAAACATAGCCCCTGAGTGCAACCAGTTGAGTTCGACTATCAAGGTATGAGCAGATCCATCGGTACAAGCTACCATGGATACCTAGCATCGAAAGCTTTCGACAAAGTAAACGATGATTTACCTTGTCGAACGCCTTAGAAAAGTCAGTATATACCGAGTCGACTTGACCACCAACGGCGAAAGCATGACACAGATAATTTTTATATTCAAGTAGGTTGGTTAGAGTCGACCTGTTCCTGATAAAGCCATGCTGCCTATCCGAGAGACTCGGATGAATATGCCTGTAAAGATGATTATACACTATGGATTCAAATATTTTGGAAAAACAAGACAGAATGCTTATAGGTCGATAGTTTTCACAGTTTGATTTATCTCCACTTTTATAGATGGGGATTATGTGAGCTGTTTTCCACCGCTTTGGAAAGACACCATCGGTCAAAGATTTGTTATATATAATGTTTAAGGGAATGGATAACTCTTTGCTACACCTTTTTATAAAAGAAGGAGGTAGAGAATCAGGGCCAGCTCCCTTATTAACATCAAGGTTTTTAATTATTATAGAAATGTCATTTTTATCAGCTGACACATGTGATAGGGGATTCGAGAAGCAATTCGCGTTCTCGGGCTGACTACGTTCACCAGTGCGGGTACAAATGTTGGAGATTATAAACTATCTGATGAATATTATATACTGTATAGGTAATATTGAGAATATAATGCAAGAACATATGATACTGATGTTATGTTGAACTTGAGAATATCTCACCCAGACAAAGTTTAGTATGTAACCCTGATTTTTTTGAATCTATAAAATATTCGTATCCTAAATCTTTATGGAATTTTGACCACTAACTTCGTATGGATATAAATACCTACCTATCGGTATAAAGTTAGACCGTTGGCCTTATCATGGTTTCAAAAAAAAGAGGGAGAGGTAAGGAGGTAAGAGGTAGGAGAGGCAAACTACCTGGATGACAAAATACCAATGTCCGAAAGGACATGTGAGAAAAGGCAAAAAAAAAGAAGAAGAAAAAGGTATTAGGTTATTGTACTTACATAATATTAATTGCTTTACTTACATTATATATTAATTATTACCTTGTTGAAACATCTACCATATTAGTATTATGTGTGCTTAATGCAAAGCTACAAATTTACTTACAACTAGCTGTTGCCCGCGACTTCGTTCGCGTGAAAATTCTGATGTGTGCCTGTATGAGAATATTTCTTACCTAATCTTACGGCATTCGTGCATTGTATTAATAAATGTAATAAATATTAATATAATCAGTCTCTAAGGCGAATCCGATTTAAATCTTTCCACCCGCTACCCCTAAAACAGACGAAATACGATATTTAACGTAACTTGCCACTTTTTCCCACTTAATAAGAATAGTTCCTAGTTTGGAAACCGTATTATCAAAACTCCTGTTTAAAAACTATAGAAGCTTCATACAAATTTTGTTCCCCTTCTATACTACAGGGAAACGAATTTCGCAAAATCCCGTCTTACCTTACCTCTTATGCACCTATTTCCAAAATTTGAAACTCCTAGCACTTGTAGTTTCTGAGATTTCGTGATGAGTGAGTGAGTGAGTGACCTTTTGTTTTTATATATGTATAGCTTCTGCCCGCGGCTTCGCATGAATATCGTTTTTCCAATAGACATTTTTATATTGTTTAAATACTGTTTTGCATACTATTTCTAATCTCATCATCATCACCATTCGTACAAACCCTCTTTCACCTACCGAAAGATATCCTGCGTAAAACAATATCTATACAATACACAAAATTTCACTACAATAACTTCCCCTTTCCCTCATTTCCTTTCCTCCTTTTTCCCCTTCCCCTCACTTCCCTCCCGTCTCCCTCCCATCTCCCTCACTTTCCCCTCACTTCCCCTTAACTTTCCCTCACTTTCCCTCACTTTACACTCACTAGCCCCTCACTTACCACTCACTGACTCCTCACTTCCCTCACTTTCCGTTACGTCCCCCTCACTTACCTCTCACTTGCCCTTCACTTGCCGCTCACTTGCCCTTCACTGCCTCCTCACATCCCCCTAAGTTCCCTTTTTCTTTTTTTTTTACGCAACGCCATCTAGACCCAAAGTAAGCATAATAAATGCTTGTATTATGGGTTCTAGAAACGGATAAACATACTTAAATACTTTTATTTAAGGAAAATATTAATAATAGCACAACAACTACACAACGCCATCTAGACTCAAAATCAGCGTATTATTTATAGCTTGTGGTGTGAGTTCTAGAATGCGGATAAACATACTTAAATACTTTTATTTTGTAAATATATAGAAACACCCAGACCAATGCAAATAGACATGTTCATGCTACAAATATTTGCACTGAGCGGGAATCGAACCCGCGACCTCTGCGTGGCAGTCCATACAAGTACCACCGAAATACAGAGGCAGTCGATTTCCCCCTGACTTTCCCATCCCTTTCCCCTGACTTCCCCTTCACTACCCCCGCACTTTCCCCTCACTTCTCCCTTCCTTTTCTCGTCCTCCCCCTCCCTTCCCCCTCCCTCCAAATTTCAAGTCGCCAACTTCAAAAGCAAAGATCTTTATGAGGGTATTTTTTATTTAAATAAAAGTATTCCAGAACAAAATTTCAAAGCTGTAAGTTAAAAAATGAAAACGTTTCATACAATCGTTTTCATCCCTTTTCATACACTTAGGGGTTGAATTTTTAAAAACCCTTTCTTAGTACACTTCTAGATATTAAGACAAACACAACCTCCAAATTTCAAGTCGCTACGACCAGCGGTTTAGGCTGTACGTTGTCTGTCAGTCAGTCAGTCAGCCAGGACAAAGCCTTTTATAATATGTATGGATGTATGGATTAGACGTATAGCCATCAGGGATCAAAGCATACAGGCTGCTAGGAATGCTAACACGTGATAGAGCCACATAAAGCTGACCGTGCGAAAAACAGCTAATACTTAGATCCATACCCACAACTTTAAGTGTCTTACCTTGGGCTTTATTAATTAGTCATCGCAAAACATAGGCTCACTGGAAACTGGCTCGTTTAAAACTTAACGGAAGATTGTTTAGAATAACAGGAATCCGAGGAATAAAAACACTATCAGCTATTCCGCAACCTGTTAAAATCACTGCTTCTATAAGATTTCGTAGTAAATTAACGAATGTTCGATGTGACTCTTTAAATTGGCATAACTTTTTTATTTATGAACCGATTGACATGAAAAAAACACTAATACACAATATATTAGTGAAAACCATATTTAAATCGGATAAGCCGTTTCTGAGATTAGCGTGAACAAACGCACAGACAAACAGACAAACAGACAAAAATTGTAACAATCATTGTTTTGGGTTCTATTTGTGTTTATAAAGATAACAATAACATTTTTTCTAAAATATCTTCAATGTACAGACAGAGACCGGTTGCATTTTTATTATATGTATAGATGAAACAGATTTCAGATTTCAGAGTTTCTTGTTGACCCGTGGTACAGCAACTATGTCTTTCACGTTGTAATTTTTGAACCTAAATTACACCAATACTTAAGAACACTGATTTAGGCTTGATTATAGGACTTACTCAGTATAATGATATTAAGTATACCAAAGTAAAAAGTATAGGGTTGCCAAAGCTGTTAGAATTATCACTATAATATAGGTAAACCATTAGGATTATTGTTATACTGTGTCGTGGGCAAGATTCAATACTACTTATACTATTAAAATTTACTGATTATACGTAAATATTCCACCAAGTAGATTCCGTTCTAAAGTATGACGCATTGACCAGTCAGGTTATTTTATTGTATAAGGCCAATTATACAAATACGAGTAGAAAATCTGCGTTTAGCATAAAATATTTATATACATAAGCGCATCATAATCGTACAATATGCCGTACCTAAGCGGATTCTCTTTATTTTTTCTACCTTGCTGTAGCTTTTAGTTTTAGCAAATTATCTATTCTTGTATGTTTTTTTTTATTACCGACAGTGGCAGACGAGCAAACAGCCCACATGATAGCAAGTGGTAACTGTCGCTCATAGACGACTAAGAGCCCCTAGCATTGCTCCTGCAATGTAAGAGACTTTGCGAAGCCACTGTCTACCGTGAAGGGAGTGAAGTAGGTGGAGAGATTCAGGGAGGAAAAATGGAAAGGGCAAAAATTAGGCCTCCGGCGCTCTCCTTCACCGAAAAAATCGCAATAGTATGGATACTACTCTTACGTCGATATTCTATGAGAGAGTAGTACATCCCCAGTCGATCCGGATCATTCATGCTGAAACCAGCGCAGATCAATTACTATCGTGTGTATTTTGTTTTGTAGAGTACAATCAGCCAAAAATGTAGTCGGACCCGTTTTGGCTGAGTAGATACGGTTGAGCTTCCGGTCGATTTTCCTTTACAATTTGTTGTGTGATTTTTATGTTTAAAAAATATCCTCCATCAAATAAAACATTTAAATTGACTCTAATTGATGGTTTTCATTGGCTGATCATCTGGCAATAGGTATTAAAAATGAGATTTTTTTAATAATTATTGATCTGACTAGCTGGTCAGATTAGTTAATGACAGTCTGAGCTAGAAGTTTGTGTCCCATCTCGTAATCTAGTCATATGATCTTGAATGATTATGATCGTGATGCCAGTGTTCGTTTTTTACTGACTTGAACTGCAAATATTTGGCAATGTGATGTACGGTTTGCCTTATGCTAAAGGCCCTACTTTACTGCACTGCAATATCAGAGCGCGACCTTGAGACATTTATTTTTTCATGCACAAGTATATTACTAAACTAGAGTACTCTTCCAGTGTAAAGAGTGCTAATTTTCTTCATATAGGTACCTATAATTAGGGATCCTAGAGCATTGTACCTATTCTTAATGTCGAAGCTCTTCTGCCATTGGAATAGTTTGTTATAGGTATATAGCCCAGGTTGTTTCACGACGTATACCTACCGCATAAAAAGTAATGTCTGAAATAAACTCTAGAAACTACTTACATAGTATTATTTGCCAGGCTTTGAACTCTCTTGAGTACATAAGAAATGGGTTCAGTAGGTACCTAACAATTAAGTTATCACAAATAATCACAATATTAGAGGCAGTCAGTAGATATCACTAATGTAAAGGGATTTTTTTCTTTAGATTGCTCTTTAACTGTCAAGAAATGGCGGAAATCATCCTGCTTCTTACTACTTAAAAAAAAATTAGAAATGTAGGTATACTTTTATAAAAAAAACCTTTATCAAAAATGAAATGTAGCCAAGTTATTTTGATTGACTCTCAATTAAAATTAATTTTGTTTTTTTTGCTAATGACAAAAAATATGGATGTTTTAGTTGATGTATGTGTGTTCCTAAAAATTATACAAAAACATTTTTCTTGACAAAATTTTCAAATTGTGATTTGCATAATAATGTTGGATATAAACGGCAGGTTGCGGTGAAGAGGCATGACGTCACTGACGTGTGTATATAGAGTGTTGCGCATGAGTGTCATAGATAGTCTGTAGCTACGCTTTGTGTCGTTCGGGGATAGGACATCGTGTCGAACCCGCTAGTGAGAGGTGGTTTAAGAGGTAGGGAATATTTTTTTTCGTATTAGGTAAAAATGGTTTTTAAATAAAATAGTTGTAATAATTTTAATAATTAAAATAATATGGTGAATTTTTGAGTGCAAAATATAATATTTTGTCAATAATAATAATTTTTAATTTTCTTTAGATATTTTTTAATTTTTTTATTCAATTTAATTTAAGAATCTACCTATTTATCTTTGATATGAGGTTTGATAAAATATTATTATGAGATGAAACAAATTACTATTAACTAGGTACTATTATTACAATTCGCAATTAGTTTTGTAACCGATGCGCAAATATTTTTAACTTTAGCTTTATATTTGAAACACCAGCATCTGCCGCTTTTCATATAATTTTAATAGGTATTAAATACTTACTTGATAATTTTTAAAAACGAACGAAAGATAATTTTATGTTCACTCACTTTTTGTATTAGAATGTTTTAGAGCTCTGACGTAGTTATTTAAAACATTGCACCTGCGGATATTCTAAGTGCAACATTAGAATTATAGTAGGTAATTGCATATTATCTATTATATATATATTTTTTTTGCAGTGATATAATCTATATATTATATATTGATGAAATTGTATATATGTATATGTTTTGACGTATTGCAATAGTTTTTATTGCTATATTTAATCAAATATAAGTGTGTCATTAGTAGTATGTACAAAAATGCTGACAGAACAAAATAAATAAGAAGTGCATTCATTTATATTGATGTGCACATTTTGTAATACCTACCAACAGGGCACTGACAAACGTAGACAATTGATTAATTAATTTATGAGATATATTTAGTAGGTACTTAGCATCATACCGTTTATTCATATGTATAAGAACAGAACGAATATTTAAGAGCAGGCTAATGATCAAAAAATAATTGCATACAAATTAATATTGGTTTTGCTCTACATTCGAAAAAAGCAAAAACATCTATAAATAGATATGATCACTTTCACCATTGATTTTGCCATGCAATTTTGCCATTAATCCTCAGTAGGACAGAATACATACAGTTTAAAAATTTATAATTAAAAATATTCAGCAGGAGGATTTATTGTCTTTTAATTCAAGCTAAGTTCTTACTTTTCCGATTTAGGTTCGGATACCAGATAATAATATAACTGTTTATCATAGATAATTAAGACAGAGACTTGCATCTTAAAATTCTTACAATTATGCATTATAGGTAAAAACGTGATGAGAGTATACAAACAAAAAATAGCACGAATTGTTTTACGAGTATAGTTTTTGTTTAATACCTATTTAGAGCATTTTCTATTTCAAACCTAGTGCAATAGGATGAATTAGGTGGACGATATCAAAATGATAAGAGGTCAAATGACTGTCTGTCGTTTAGAAGGTAACAAGATCCATCCGTGGATATCTTGTAACATCTCAAAGCACTATAACAGTCTGTTAGATTTGCGAGAATAATATGTTGTGCATATTATAGCTATGTATAGACTACAGCGTCCATCAGAATTCCACAATTTATTTTACTGATCAATTACCTAAATTTCTTTGTGCCATCGATCTATCTATGTGCTATCTATACTTTATATAAAGCGGACGAGTTTGTTCGTTTACTTATTTGTTTGTTGAACGCGCTAATCTTTGAAACTACCAGTTGGTTTAAATAATTATTTTGCGTATGATAGCCCAGTTCTTGAGGAAGGTTATAGGCTATGTAACATTACGCTACTGGCATAGGGAACAGAGCAGTAGCCAAAGACGCGAGTGTAACCGCGCTGCAGGAAGTTTGTCTAAGTAATATCTAATAAGAAATAAGTACCTATACTATAAAAGTGTCCCTTTATTACAAACCTAATATTAGCATATTTATTATTACTAGATCGATTTAATGTACCTAAGTAGTAAATTATTAATTTAAATGTCATTTCATTATGTATAAATATACATGAGTCCAAGAGCAACTACGTTTTGAATGCATTAGTATAATTGTAAATAACTAGTTTTAGTAAGTAATGTATGATTGCATTATGTTTCTTAGTATATAGCCCTTAATTCTTACACGATGCAATTGATTTTATGACATTTTATATCAGGGTATTCACAAAAATTTATGGGAGACCGGCTCAAAATCGTATAGCTAAGGATTTTAGATAACATCATTGCAAAACAAAACGCAAGAAATAAACTGAACAATAACTACTAAATACATAAATCAATGTCGCCGGCACAAATACACACTCTTCAATATAATACATTTAACACTTACCTACAGTATACGTAAACTTTACTATTGTTGTTTATTACCACAAAAATAAGATTAAGTTGACCAAAAAACTAAATAATTTAAGCACGGGCGAGCCTAGGCAATTTGAATTATTGGCGAAATTAAACACGCTGTACCCCGGTATACAGTTTTGTACGGGTTTCCCCTATTAGTGACTGACTTCAGAGAAATACTATCTAATAATAAACAGAGAAAAGGAATTGTCTCATAAAGGATAAGTCAAAGCCAAAGCATTTATTTCATTTTGAACATAAAGTATGATGCTTATGAAAAGTCAACATTACATTTTGTCAGCCAATTGACCTACAGCCAGTTCGCTGACGAGGTAGAGCTGTGAGAAGAACTGGCAAGAAACTCACGCCACTCTTTTCAATCGCCAGATAATTACAGTTATTTGAATGAGTTACAATTTAAATACTCAACGCAACCAAAGAACCATACAAAGTAATTATTACAAATTAACCAATTAATATAATACTAAGATTAAAGAAAGAAAAGAGAGGATTTCAATTATTTAGTTTTATCTAGTATGGTAATTTGACTACGTATTTTAATTAAACTGGTAAATGCACCTCCTGGTCACATTGCACGACAAGGTAATACTGGATTGAATATTAAAAGTATGCCATGCCAAGATTGACCAGTAGATACCTAGTGGCAGCTACTGCTTTGGCCAAAAGGACGCGCTAAAGACCTAATTAAGTGTGCCTCTGCGGTCTACGTCTCAATCTTTTATTATATCAATACAGATTTAGAACTGGTTTTTACTGCCATAAATTCAACACTAACCAGGCCGTGTTACTATATCTGCGGTTTATTTAGAGTCAGTAGAGTGGGTACCTATATCCCAGTAGAGCAGAAATTAAATTGTATATAATTATATATATAATATATATATATAATAATATATATATATATATATAATAATATAATATAATAATTTATTTATCAAGTTTACAAAGTGTACAGTTATTACAATGTGCATTTAAAATTAATACATAAAAAAAATTATTAACATAAAATTATTGTAAGAATAGCTAAAATAGAATAATATTTACTTTTATGAAATTAAAAATATAGGCTCGAATATTTAACTACTACCTGAACTAGGTTTAACCTGTGTTTCAGATTATTCTAATGCTTATGTGGACGATAATATTTGTAAATATAAAAATCTCACAAATTGCAAGCATTTTCGAAGTTACATTATAAATTAAATAACTAATGCCCATTATATCATACTATCTGATTATTTGTAATATTTTCTCTGTGTCTGTGTAATTGAATTTCTCTAAATATTCACTTATCTTTAACTTAAATATTTTGAAGCTTACATTATATATACTTCAAATCTTATTGAGCTTGTTATATAAAAAAGGGCCTAAGAATATATAAAACTAATTTATGACATGTGTATTTAGCACTTGTCAATATTAACTCAATTTCTTTGTTCTAGATATAAATAGATCACAAAGATGAGCTACACTGCAGCAGAGAATGTTGTGACTAGCAGCACATGGGCTGCTACCAGCCTGTTCTACGTCCTTCTCGTACCAGCGTTAATCCTCTGGTATGCGTACTGGCGCATGTCCAGAAGGCACATGTATGAACTTGCTGCTAAACTCAACGGACCACCAGGCTTACCTCTTTTGGGCAACGCCTTGGAATTTACTGGTGGCTCTCATGGTATATGCCTCTTTCGTTTAAACTAGCTTTGTACCTGGTCTATTACGTTTGTAAATTATATTGTCAATATGGACAAGCATGTTTTAACATTATTTTGTTGATATCTTTATGATGAGATAGTAAGAGAGAGAAGTGACTTGTTTATTATTTTTTATTTGTTTATCAATATTTGATAAATCGGAAATCGTACCTTCAACGGTAAAAAAGACGCAACAGACCTACCATACCTACTATGCATATAGTATTACTGTTTAAAACACACCGGTATTACTAAATTCTATATGAAACACGTACATATATGTATCTAATTTATTGTTTACTTTCTTTAGACATATTCAAGAACGTCATCGAAAGAAGTGTTCCATACGACAAAGAATCGGTTGTCAGGATTTGGATCGGGCCACGTCTCCTTGTATTCTTATACGATCCCCGTGACGTTGAGTTGATCCTTAGCAGTCACGTGCACATTGACAAAGCTGACGAATACAGATTATTTAAACCCTGGTTAGGAGATGGACTTTTGATCAGTACCGGTAAGTTCTGCTAACTTTTATTTGATACATTTCGTGGAACAAAAAAGGTCAAGTGTAGATATGTTGGCAAAGCATATGTCATACTGTTTCATTAACCTATATAGCCCAAGCTATTGTACACCAATTGCTCTGAATAAAGTCTACGTCATTCAGTCACTTATAGGTTGTCCTTATGCAACGGTAACTGTTTACTATATCAAGATAGTTATTTGTTTATCATTTATGCAGTAAATACCTAAAGTTACGAACTGAATTGTACCTTAAACAAAACGAAAGTATTGCAACCTTTAATTGTACAAAAATATTGGAAAAGTACAGAATATAATCACAAAATAATTGAAGTAAATTTCCACTAGTAATCTTATATATTTTGCTCGACATAACATCACATAAGACGACATAACTCGACACTATTGACGTCATATTCTTAAAGGACTGTCAAGTAGACGTTTAGATCACGTTTTTGATCGTTTTTTTAGGATGATGATGATTTTATTATTAAAAATGTTGTAGATGAACCTGACCCTTTTATGGCTACACAATATTTTAATAAATTATAACCTAGATGTCTTATTCTGATATTTGAGCTAATTCATTGTAAAGTTTTATTCAAAATTTATTCAGTACCTAGTTTTTGCGTGAAAGAGTAACAAACATACATACATCGATACAAACTTTCGCGTTTGTAATATTTGTAAGATATTGGTTTGTGCCACAAATGTTGGCTTTGAGATTCTAAATTAATCAATTGTTTTCATAAAATTAGGAAATACAAAGTGTACCACTTTGTGTTTCCTAATTTTATGAAAACAATTTTAATAATTATGTATTGTCCTTCGTGACATTGTTTTCCCTTCGGAAGATAGGGGAATATATGAGACAATTCAATGCAATTTCATAGATTTCGGAAACAAAAAGTGTACCTAGAATCCTAAATCAAACATTTGTAGCACAAACAAATTACTTACAAATATTACAAACGCGAAAGTTTGTATCAATGTATTGATGTTTGCTACTCTTTCAAATCATTTTCTGCACATTTTTACCCTAATAATTCTATTTAGTTAAGCGGCGAATAATATGGCTTGACTAATACCTACTCTCTGACGTGAATCTCTTACGCGTTATTAACTTCGAGGACTTTTATTAAACAATTATCATTGTATTGTTAATTTGCGCATAAGTGACTCCACTGTGCCTGATAAGACTGGAACTGGTAAGCAGTTAGTGGAATCCAGAAGTGGTGGCCATAATTCCATAAGCCATCGTCTGAAACTGCTGGTATGATGGCTTCCACTATGGCAGCTGTGGTGCTTGACTGATAACATTATAATAATATGCAAGAAAGATAGTGTGTTACATAACATAGTTAGTGCACTCGTCCCCCAGGGGATCAGATCTGGGGGATCGACCGGAATAACTCGTGCAATCGATGTTTGCAAATGATACATACAGTTACAACACGTGGCGGCCTTTTCGGCACTTCGGTATCTATAAATAAACGTATTATAGGATTGCTATGGTTGTTAAATGTCTAATTAGAATATAGTAAGGCATACAGATAGGACACAGAGAGATTTCTCGTCCACTTTATGAAAGGCAACGTGGACCTGTATATCGTTGCCTTTTTGCTCAGCAGTCCCCAGAATTCGTTAGAAGATCGTTGGGCTCTCGCAGGTTAAAATAAATAAGATGATCTGAGTGAGATACATTATTGATTTATCTTTGATTGTCACTGACATCAGAAAAAGGGAAATATTGTACGTGTGTCGGTCGATTAAGCACTGAAAACCAGAGCATCGTAACTACTTATTAGGATATGCTCACATCCAGGCTCTGGTTAGGAAAATTTCACTGTGCTTTACTGTATGTTATTATTGTCAATATTCATTGTTCTAAGAAAATTATGCTTTATAGTACGGCATCCTCATAAAATTATGGTTTCAGGTCAAAAATGGCGCTCTCATCGCAAACTGATCGCTCCTACTTTCCACTTAAACGTGCTCAAGAGTTTCATCGATCTGTTCAACGCCAACTCCAGGGATGTCGTCAAGAAACTGCAGAAAGAGGCTGGAGTCTTCGACTGTCATGACTACATGAGTGAATGTACTGTTGAGATACTACTTGGTAAGTTTATTATACGTATTTATTTATTTACGACATATTCTAAAATATAATGATATTCAACCGAGATTAATAAAGATTTTTCTTTAATTTTAATTAAAATAGTTTTGATTAGTTTTGTGTTTATTCAAACACATTTGACCCTTACTATATCTGTACTCAAGTGTACTTTATCTTAACAGCATTTCATAAAACACAATTTGCATGCCAATAGCCTAGTACATATTTTAAGAAGTGTCGATTCGCACCCTAGTAAATTAACATCGTGCGAATCGCCTACAGAAAAAGTAATATTATTTAAAAGAGTCGATTCGCACTTTTTGAGCGAGTTGAATTGTGCCAATAAAGCCCTTTCGGCTTATTGGACGATTCGCAGGAATTCAACTCTTAATAGGTTTTTAATTGTTTATGATGTTTAGTTTACGATTTATGACGAAGAATAAAATAAACCCTCTTTCCTATTTTATAAGAATAGGTAGGTACCTAATAAATAATTAATTAATTTGTACGGAATCCTCGGTGGGCAAGTTCGACTCGCACTTGTCCGGTTTTTATTTTAGGTCCCATGTAACAGGGGGCGAGCCTGTTGCCATTTATCGGGCACAATTCCAGGCTCCGGGCTAATACTGAGAAGTTTTCGACAGAAAACCCGATAACACTTGTAACATGTTGTCCGTCTTAAATTAACTGTTACCAAAATAATAGCAAAAGTTCCAGTAACCGTTTCATAACCTTGAAAATTTAAATATTTAATTACGAATTGCAATGTGTGCAAAGTATGTGAAACTGCAATTGCCAAGCAAATTATAATTCTTTAAATTACAATTGAGTTCTCTAATTAAAACGATTCTTTTACTTTTTTATTTACATAAGTACCTACTTAATTTATTTTTTTAATGTAAGTCACTCGTGTAATTTATAGCATATTCTGTTCTATTATTATGTTAGGTATGTTTTATTTTTAGAGCAAATAATAAAACAAATGTATAATTTTAGTTACCTAAAAACAAAATTACACCGGTAACTCAGGTGAAAATATAGTCAACAATGTGTGTATATGTTTCAAGTTTAATAACGAATGTAATAGAAATTTCAACTATCACAAAAGTGAAATACGACTTACCTTATTACGACTTTTCGGGACAAAGCTTGTAGAATTTGGCAGGTAGGACTCGTAATGAAATGCTACCCCAAAAGTGCTGTTTGCGAAATAAGTTTTGCAAGTATAGTAACCAACATTGTAGCGAGTAAGGAAAAGTAAACATTAACCTACCTAAAATTTAACACAGTTCTTGAAAAAACAAAGAGAGACATTATGCAGCAGCAGCATAATTTTTTAACATCTGCTTTTATTAAAGGACAAGGTCTTCGTGCAATAAAACATTAGACTGTTTAGATTTCAATGATTTTAGCTATGTGCGTAGAATATATTAAGTCTATGCGTTTACGATCTACCAAGTAAAGCGAAGTCGGTGCACTAAACGATAACGATACTATTATAGTCTCAATTTAGATCTGAAATATACTCGTAGTATGATAATGTTACGCTTATGAATGAATACACAGTAACCTACATACGCGAATCTGCCTGTCGAGTTTCATACAAATAATACGATCAATGTATAAATAAAACGCGTGTTATTTATTATTTTTCGGAATGCATAACTAAATTGCAAAGTATTATTTAGGTCACATATTTATTATGGTCGTTTAACCGGACAAAGTATCACATAAGCAAAAGACAGCAATTTTTTTTTTTATTATTATTATACTTGCATATTTTGTAATAGTTAAAAACAATGTGTATTGTTGCGATGTTGGAACATGGAACATCGCAACGGTAGCTTTTTCATCTTCTCTCGAATAAGAAATAAAAATGCTGTAAAATTTGATTGTATTTGCAGTGCTTTTTATTAAAAGCATTGCAGCCTATTTGCTGACTACGAGTAGAAGTACCTAGTACCTACTTTATTATACCTAATTTGTTGATATACCTAACTTTTAACTAGGTTGACTTTAAAACTAGGTACCTATCTATAAAAAAATAAACCCAATAAAGTCATACTTATTATGTACAATTGTGTAACATAAGGAGTATTGTCATATTAAATGACATGAGCCACCCCGAAAACATAATTGAACGCCGTTACTTGAAATTGTGTTAAATCTCAAGGTGTTTGCACAAAAATAAAACAGGCTAAAGAGTAATTTGTATGTAATGTCACGTAGCTACGTTGGTGACAACACGTCGACCCTCACATGGACGATAGACCGTGTTCTTGAAGCAAATGCTCCGAGAACCTATTAAAGTGTTTGCGAAATCTGCAAGAAGATTACCTACGAGCGATTGAACAACTAGTGCAAATTACATGAAATGCGGTCATAAAATGTACACTAGTTCTCCAGGCTACATTCGGATATTTGTATTGACTAAAATCAATAATTCGTTTGTTCGCATAATTATGTATCTGGTAGACAATCTGTTACGATCGAGTAGGTGTTTAAAAGTTAAAAAAATCAAACACCAAAGTCTTTCATACATTTAACAACACTACAAAACTGTACAAAAATTATTACATAAACTTAAAATACTATCCAAAAATACACACAGACTACTATTGACAGATATACAATCTATAATGATTATCGTTATGTACTTATCTATTAAATTGCATGCGACACTGCGGTTACAACAAGTAATTTCCTACCAATATTACCAAACTGCGTGAAATATAGATTTGTCACGTATCGCATAATCATCATAATTATAATAGTTATTGAAGGAAGTTGAGATAAATAGACCAAATAGTACTTCAAATTGCATCCGTGATGTTTATGGTGGTAATTATGTTGTTCACTTGGAACAATTTATCCGTATCATTAAGTACCCTAAACTCACTTCTAAGAATACCTAACTGCTACTAGTTTTTCCTTACGGGGTATGTAAAGCCTCACAAGGCGTTACAAGAGCATACAACAAAGTTATTGTATATTTTTCCTTGTGAAACGTCATTAATTATATACTCGTACAAGTTGTTTTCCTTTTGTAGCCAGTTAGCTTTACTGACATACGAGTATAACGTAAAAGTACCTAGAGCTATCTTATCCGCGACGCCCGATATTTTGGATGATCTCTTTAAAATTTTATGACAAAACAACCTGCAACTTATAGATAATTTTATTAGTAGTTTTATTAGATTTGTTTCCGAGGAATATTACTTAACACTACATACAGTACATACAGTATCTTGAGTGCAAAATATGTCATGTGACTTTAAAATGATTTTTCTCGACAACATTCTAGTTATAGTAGTTAGTTACATTGTTTGACATTTTTTTTATTGTAATATTATTACGATTACATATCTACTTAAAAATTACGCGGATAAGATAGTTTCAGCCTTCTAAGAATACATAACAAATACCGTGTATATGTTAGTTATACGAGTACAAATATTAATTGTCTTTTGACTCGCATACAAAACCGGTAAATATATTTCTACTTCTGTTACCAACCATTCTTAACAGTAACATCACATGCAGTAGGTACTTCTAACATAGATTTAAACTTCTTTTCATCAAAAAAAGAACGGAGTTTTGCTACACGATGAATCTAATATTAGTTTAAACAACATTTCCTAGTTCTTTAATTTTTAATTCTACGTGTCGTCATGGTTCCAAAAGTTTAACTTGCATTAGGCTTTATATTATCTGCTAAATTGTTACCAATATCCCTATACAGTATAGTATCGTGATATAGGAGAATGTACTATTAAGTCGTACGTGCGTGGTACTACGCGATACTGCATCAGCACAGCACGTCGTACTACTCTAGTCAAATTTGGAGACCGCCCACGTACACACGTGCTAATGGTCACTATTCGCCTTTACTGACATGATTATTATGCTCCGTTATTGACATCCTACTTACGCAATTGTTTTCCATTCAATGTCAATCGAAAATATTTTCATAATTATTTTATTAAGTACGTGAAGTCTACCGGTTAAAATAGTTGTTCAAACCAAATGTTACGGGTTCCATCCACTCTAGATAATCATTAAAATTGTGTCATCAATAATTTTTGAGAATCTTTAAGAGTTATGCCTTATAGTCCACTCGTTTTTTAAAAATGTGCCTTCGTAGTGATTTTGCTAGACGCTAGTGATGCCTCAGTCATTTCTAGTGTCCTTGTAGTGTACTCGAAAGTAGAAGTGGTCATGTATAACATGAGATGCGTCTTTTATAATAAAGACTGAAAACATTTAATTCAGGATACGTCCATGTAACTAAGCAAAAAGATACAACCTTATGTAAAAACATTTTTTAAGCAATTTAAAAATTTAAAACTCGCAGCGAGCGCCACTATAAAATATATGAATCTAGTATTATAAAAAACGTGTTTTAAGAGCTTAATAACAATTATTAAGAAAATAGGAAGCATGCAATTCCTTTGTACGCAAATTTAGCACATTAAATAGCATCCTTTTTGTTTCGTTTCAGAAACTGCAATGGGTGTCAGCAAGACAACACAAGACAAGAGTGGCTTTGAATACGCAATGGCTGTAATGAAGATGTGTGATATCTTACATTTGAGACACACAAAGATCTGGTTGAGGCCAGAAATGCTCTTCAAACTGA
The DNA here is from genome assembly GCA_963082885.1 of Parascotia fuliginaria. Lineage (NCBI taxonomy): Eukaryota > Metazoa > Arthropoda > Insecta > Lepidoptera > Erebidae > Parascotia > Parascotia fuliginaria. The sequence continues at coordinate 8,028,701 of OY720175.1, forward strand.
CCGAATACGCTACAACTCAGACTAAGCTTCTAGACATCATCCACGGACTTACCAAAAAGGTAATTTTATTTTTGTTATAGCTTATCTACAGTCTTCATAGTACTCTTACAAGTACTATGAAGACTAGTGATAGTGCAATTAGCATAAGGTCAAAAAAAATAGAATCACCTACTATTTATTACAAGGAATCTAATATGGCTTACGTTAAGTGGATATGTATCTCTGCCTCTTTGAACAAAAGTGTTTATATTATTTTATGTTACAATTACTTATTCTATCGTAATTATTGGATCATACATTATACTTGTCCTAGACTCACTAACCTGTTTGCCCGTTACTGTATAAGTACAATTAATTAATACGACCGTCAAAGATTCCGGAATAAACTAGCATTGTAATGAATAGCGCATAAATAAAGGTGACATTACCTCCTAGTCGGACCTTATTGTATTATATCTATTTATACTTTAAGGTTATCAAGAGGAAGAAGGAGGAATTCAGTTCTGGCAAGAGACCTACAATTATGAATGATTATAACAATGAAGAAAGCAAAACTACGTCCGTTGAAGGTCTGTCATTCGGACAGTCCGCTGGTCTCAAGGATGATCTGGACGTTGATGATGTTGACGTTGGTCAAAAGAAACGTTTAGCTTTCCTTGATCTACTTCTCGAGAGTTCACAGAGTGGCGTGGTAATTTCCGACGAGGAAATTAAAGAACAAGTTGACACAATTATGTTTGAGGTAAAATGAACTAAACAAATTATACATTACAAACTATCATGTTTGTGTAGAATACAAAATGATACGAATATTTTTGTTCAGGGCCACGACACTACAGCTGCTGGAAGCAGTTTCTTCCTATCTTTGATGGGCATCCATCAAAACATTCAAGACAAAGTTATTGAGGAGTTAGATAAAATCTTTGGTGACTCTGATCGCCCAGCCACATTCCAGGACACTCTGGAAATGAAATATCTAGAAAGGTGTCTCATGGAAACTCTCAGAATGTTCCCACCTGTGCCAATTATTGCTAGGCATGTTAAACAAGACATCACTTTACGTAAGTATACTTTAAATTATAATATGAAAATATCTTTTAGTATATTTTTTTAAATAATAGTCTCTTAAGCAAGCTCTCAACAATAAATGAAAATCTAAATTTTAACCAGTATTAATACAAATGTGAACCAGTACCATATTTACAGTGTGTAGCATTGATCTAATCTGGAAACCTTGTGTCTTAATATATTTACCGAGTCAGAAGTGGTGAATGAAAACTCAAGAGTAAATTTAAATAAAATGGTGCTTAAATCTTAGATTATTTTACAAAACCAACAGTAAGATGAAATGGAAACCAATATATTGGACGGAATTGAAACATCAAGTAGTATATTACACGTGTATAATTCTACGAAGTGCATTTTTATTTCAATCATTATTTACCATCAATCAGCCTTTATTTAAATGTTTGAATTTGATAGATCATTATTTAGGAAACGTTATTGAACAAAAGGCACCTATTTTCACTAGGTGATTAATTGGTAAAAATGTGATTAGGGAAAATAAAATTAGTTTGCGGTATGTAGTTGGGGTGAGGACTTAAATATGCTTTTTCTACAGCCTCATCAGGCAAGAAAGTGCCAGCGGGAACAACTATTGTTATAGCGACTTACAAACTACATCATCGCCCTGACGTATACCCCAACCCAAATGTATTCGACCCTGATAACTTCCTGCCCGAACGATCTGCTAATCGCCATTACTACGCCTTCGTACCATTCTCTGCTGGGCCCAGGAGTTGTGTCGGTACGTATAAAATAAACAATCACTAGATATTTCTATATCCGGGCAAGTACTAATATGATTTTTTAAATCATGTGTACCTACTTTCTAAGTTTATTTGGACATTACTGACTGACGGTGAAGGAAAACATAGTGAGGAAACCAGTACTTCTGAGGATGTCTGAAATCGCCAATCCATTTTGAACATGCGTGGCGATCAATTCTCTGTGTGTGAAGAGGTATTTCCATGCAGTGGGATAATAATGATATTTATAAGGATATTTCTATAGAAAATATACATAAATAGGTGTGGTTTGTTTTGTAAACTGCATCTCTAAAATATTTTTCCCATTTAACGTCTTAGTGTTTTGCGCTGACACTATCGTTTGTATAATATAATGAGTGTCTTGATAAAGTTATATTCAGCTTGATTAATAGTTAATTGTGATTTTTTTTAAGTTCTGTACACAGAAAAGACTAAATACAGATCATTTAAATAATAGATATTTATTTTCATAACCTCTATATGATATTGATGAGGGAAAATGTTTATGACATAGTAAACAAATGAGTATGTAAAAATAGCATAACTCGTGTATTTTTATGCATTCGTAATTAATATTAATGAAACTCACCTCGCTTGTCGAAGGTTATAAGGTAAAGGTGTTTTACCTATTTGCATATTAAAAGACATGTCTCATTAATAGTGTTATTGTCATACATCAGTAGCTCTGTTATAAGATATTTCCTTCATCGATAACAGCGTAAATTTTTGTATAAGAAACTAACAGTGCTCCTGGAATATACCCTAATAACTATTTATTACATAAATTTGAAACGTCAGTATGCGGGCATACTGACGTTTCAAATTTATATGTGTTTTATGTAGACAGTGAGACTCAACCATCATCATTATGTAAGGTTTTAAGATTCTTTTACCACACATGCCCTGCATTGTCATGCTCACTAAAATGTCCATTGCGTGGTATCGTATTGGCCGGGTCATCACCTTCCCTCTAATATGGCGAGGGTAATGATGCTGGTCCGTGCGCCATGCTCGTGAACGGGTGCTACTTGGGATGACTGGTCAATCTTGGCATGGCATACATTTAGATAATATTTAATCCAGTATTACCTTGTCGTTAAATGTGGCCAGGAGGTGCATTTACCATTTTAATTAAAATACGTAGTCAAATTACCATACTAGATGAAACTAAATAATTGAAATTCTCACTTTTCTTTCTTTAATCTTAGTAATTATATTAATTGGTTGATTTGTAATAATTACTTTGTATGGTTCTTTAGTTGCATTGAGTATTAAAATTGTAACGCATACAAAAAACTGTAATTATCTGGCGATTGAAAAGAGTGGCGTGAATTTCTTGCTAGTTCTTCTCACAGCTCTGCCTCGTCAGCGAACTGGCTCTAAGTCAATTGGCTGACTTTACGTAATGTTGATATTTCATAAGCATCATACTTTATGATAAAAATGAAATAAATGCTTTGAGTTTGAGTTTTTACCTATACCTACATATACAATTTTCTTACAATTTAAATTAATTTGTATTATTTTTATTCAAAGGTCGTAAATATGCCATGTTGAAGTTAAAAATCATCCTATCCACAATATTGAGGAACTTCAGAGTGTACTCGGACATCAAAGAGTCAGACTTCAAGCTACAAGCCGACATTATCCTGAAGCGTGCTGAAGGATTCAAGGTTCGCCTGCAACCCCGCAAGGCCGCTAAAGCTTGTTAGTTAGAACTTATTCCTAAACTTAATTATGTTAGTGTTACTGTGAATGAGACCGTTCTGAGAAGTATTAACAAACACCGGGGAAAGAAAGAAAGGTTATAAAAATACTTCATAAGCTGAAATAAAACTAGACAGACTAATGCTGTATAGCCTGATTAGTTTTAATCTCTAAAATTTTATTTCGTCGGTGTTTGTTACAATTTATATATTTACAGCGCACGCATTTTTTAACTTATGTTGACAACACAACATAAATAGATGAATTAATATATTTTTATAATTATCTGAAGAGGTGATAAATTGGTGGCAGACCATTTACACATGGGAAGGTATGGATGACAGTGCAAATCTGCACCGTTGCTCAATTATAATATATGTATGGTTAATTTAAGTTTTTGTAAATAGACAAAAATAATTAAAAAGTAACTACGAATATTTGTGAAGTTTTATTTAAAATTTTAATCTAAAAATATAAAACCACTTATATAAAAATGAATACAGAAGAAACATATAAATTAATATGAGCAGGTTAATACTCACATTAAATACTACTGAAGAAAATATAAAGACAACAAGCCAAAAATTTAATTTATCAAATATAAAAAGATCGTGCTTAGATTGAAATGCAAAATATTTTAATATAGACTACTATATTTTTAAGTCTTCTAAGGCCGTAAACGATTCCGTTTTTCCGTCAGTATTGGTAGCATCAGTATAAAGATCAGAACTTTTATTTGGTAATGTATGTTTTAAGCTATAAAGAAATACATGTTATTAACTTTCACTTACAATACCACTAGAAAATACTATTTAATATGAGCATGTAGAACAGTTGAGAAACCTTTTTACGGTAGTAGATTCTTGCTGGTTTCCGCATTATGGATAGGCCGGATCAACCGGAGATGTACTACCCCTTCATAGATTATCTCGAGATAAAATGTTAGTATCCATACATACATGTGTTTTGCTTAGAAAGTGAGAGCGCTGACACACCAAAGCTTTCGCTGCACATGCCCTCTCCCGTATTGGTGGATATAAGATATCTCCTCTGCGCTTTGGTGGAAACCGGGCCTAATAACCCTGTCGGTTCTCTTATTTTTTATTTTCCTTCCACATCCTCTTCTTCTTAGATGGTCGGCAACGGCTTAGTTGTGTTTTCTAAGCATCATTTCTGCTATGCTTAGACAGCCATGTTCATAGGTTACGGTTACCACTTACCACCAGATCCACCGTATGCTTGTTTGCCACCAAAGTTGTATTACAAGAAACCCTTAAGTACTCTAATTTTATTACATGTCTCTTTTAATTTTCCAGTTTCACTATGTATTTTGTTATGTGGCAAACCTTAACAATAAAGTGTGTATGTTAATCAAAAAAATGCGTAAAGCAATAAATGCGACGTGGCAGCATTACTTACCTATAATTAATTGATAAAAAATACATGCTTAAGTCCTGCTTTGTAAAAGAATAACATACCGTTATACATCCAAAGGAGTACGACGCGGCGACGGTGTCATGCACATGACAAGATCGTGATTTGTGTTTGGAACCCACCAACCAACTCTGTTTAATTTCCAATCCAAGATTTTTGTTTTGGTAACATCACTTGTCTCAGCTTCTCGTAATTTATTGAAGTATGATGCCATCATCTCTTGACCTTAGGCATATAATCGTTTCTGTCATTTAAAAAGTGTAAAAAGAATAAAATTAAATAAAACAGTAATTAATGTGTTACACATTATATGTGGCTCACAAACCTTTAATGTTTTAATACGATGAGACGACATCCTGTTATTTCCGTTCAAAGATAATATATTGAAGGCTAGATTATTAGATATTTCATAATATGATTGCCGAGACACAGATCAAAGACTTTATGGTTGCTAGGTACTGTTTAATTCATAATCACTTTGCACAGATCATCCAAAACAAGCATATACTTATGCCGAACAACAAATGAAATAAATAGATAGACAAAAGACTATGAAAATTAAATTGGAATAGAAATATTAAAAAGTCAAACATCATAAAAATATATTAAAATCAATAGCAGTACACGTGTCTAGTTTAAGACTCGTATAACTTTTACTATAGAACCAGCATCACCGCTATACCATTTAACTTAGTTTACACATTAATTCAATGAGTAACACAAGAAGTAGCGCTTCGCTGGGCTCCGTGATGAACATTACTTCAAAATGATAAATGACGAATCGATGTTTTGAGACATAACACAATTACAACAAAAGCAAGTTTGAAAATAAATAATACTGCGCATATTTCTGAATATTATCAAAGTGATTTTTTCAGTCCAGTTTTGTTCATAGTTCGACCGAGGATCTTTAGTATTTACAACTTTAGTTATACAATTAGACTTCCCATGATATCTAATGCTGACTAATTATTTTTAACTACATTAAATTATATTTTCGTTGAAATTACTCACTCACTATATTATTTAATATGATTCCGTCTTCCTACATGAAACGTATTTGTTACGCTAGTCTGAAAAAACTTGGCAAGGACGGCATAACTTGCTCTTCAAGGCACAGAGAGAAGTATAAATATATTACATAACATGGTCACTCATAATTATGGGTTGAACGCGACATTTGATCTTATAGACTGTTACTTAGCTGGCAGACTCACCAGTTTTGTTTTGATCTAAATAATAAGTTGTATCAAGTAACACTGGAAGGAAAATAAAAATTGCGGAATCAAAAATCGTTAGATACAAAATGTATATCTCTATACTACGATATGAAATCACTGTAGAAAAGACAATCTTTGTTATTTGTGGTTAATAATCAAATGTAATATGTCTTTAAAAGATTGAACGTTACTTTTACATTACAGTAGCTAAATGTATTCGAAACTCATCTGTGCATTGTTTAACCGGTTCATTGTCAACTGACAAATTCCGATTTCAACATTAGCTTCTGCCATTTATCGGACCTTCAGCTAAAACATTAAACATTAGAATGTTAGGTACACCGAAATGTGGCTTGACATTTCATGAATAAAATTTGTCATCGAATTGAAATTATAAATCAAAATATGTACCGTGTGTAGCTTTAAATTTAATTAAATTAATATATTAATAATTGATTTATTTAATTTATTTAAGTTCAAGCGAATGTTTAAATAATGACCTCTTTCAGTATATTAAATGTCTCGTCATCGTTGGCTGCTAGAACTAATTTAGCATTATTTTCAATTGATTATCCAGTACTTAAAATTTTGGTGCAACTTCTTTTACACGAACTATTTCAAACATTCAAATCCCAGGTGAATGTATATACAACAAAGACAATTTCACATCTAACTTTCCTTATGAAAATCTGCGTATGAAAAATGTCTTACAAAAAGTTCGCTGAGCCACATTTACCTTTCTTTCTCAGCATGTCTGAGTTTTTTACCATACATATATACATCTTACATATTCCAGGTAATCCTTTCTATTTCTTACATCTAACCCCCAGATCGTCTTCCTTTACAATTGCTACATTATTATCAATGAGATTTTGCAAATATGTTGACGCTAATTTATAACCGGCTTCTTTCATTTCCATAAGAATGCATTCGTGAATAGGTTCTTGAAATCTAAACAGTAGTGAATAAGAAAATAAATTAATAGGTATATAAGTACCACTTATAAATAGAAGTAATCCTATTAATATTATAAATGTGACAGTGTGTGTGTGTGTTTGTTACCTCTCAGCGCCCACACGGCTGAACCTATTTCAATGAAAATTGGTATGTAGATAGATTCGATGCCAGAGACGGTCATAGGATACTTTTTATCCCGAAAATCTGTCTGGTTCCCGAGAGATACAACAAAACATATTTTACGCACGGTCGAAGCCATGGGCCGCAGCTAGTTAACTATATTTAGTAAACTGAGAAACTACACGTTCTAACCTTCGAACGCCTGCAGTGTCAAGTAATGGTAAATCATACAGGTGTTTTATTTGAAGATGTTCAATACTCTTTTTCGACAACTTTACACATGTAAAGTTTGAGTAACTGTCGACGTTTAAAAGGCAATTGTCTTGGCATTGTCAATACTTTGTATAATAATAAAAATATTATAGATATTGATTATATTAAACAATATAAGTATACTGTTTATAAAAAACAATTGTCAATAAGTATGACGATCTTGGATCTAGGTAGCCACGAGATTTTTATACTACGGTACATATTCTAGAGGTTTTTTAGCAATACGTAGATTGTAGACAGAGGAGCACAAGGAATCGCATCTTGTTATATTGTATAGAGCTGCATTACCGTCAACGATTATATTTCTGAAATTCTAATCAAAACATCACATATCTTTGTTGCAACTGTTTCGATTTTGTTTTGTTTTAGACTGGCTGTGCTGGTGCTGAAGCCAAGGGATATTCAAAAATTTAATTGTGTTTCTGCTTTTTAGTAATAAGGCACATAATAGTTATAGAACGAGAAATACAATATGCAGCCTTTTTCTCGTTTACGTGGAGTGCAGTGCAGTGTTGTGACAGTTAACAATAAAAAAGTTTAAATCACGAAGTCATTTTATTATTTTGACATTTCTGATGTTTTGACAGCACTGAATAAAAACGCAATTTGAAAGCTAAAGCATTTCTATATAAATTATATTTATTATAAGATTATAAAATGCAGAGCGTTACTGCAACTCAGTCATCATTAAAACGCAGACAGCTACCAAAACTCTACGCTTGCCAGACAAAATTAAGTTTGGACAATTTCCGAAATAAGGCGTTGTATAATTTGGATGTTCTCGATGCTAAAGCCATACGAAGGTAGGTACCATACTGTTATTATATTCATGGGTATATCGTTATGTTTTTTGTAATTAGCTATAACATACATTACTAATTTCGGGTCTATAGCGATATGTAGTTGTTGTGTCATTATTATTGCCTAACTGCAACAATTAGGCCATCTAATGTTGTTAAAATTGTTATGCCACTAAATTCTATTATAAGAGAAAACATTTGTAGAAACTTATTCATTCTAATCGAAAGAAACATTTAAAAAAATACATAATATGTAGTGGAGTAGAGGCCTTTCCCTGCAGTGAGATAATAACAGGTTGGTCTGATGATAAATAAGGAGTATTCAAATGATTACAACCCAGCCTAACCATCAAAGTTCAAACCTGTACGTAAATATAAGGGAGACACTGACTCCTGTAGTACAGTTATAAACTAGCTCAGGAGAGAAGTCAGGGAATCCAAAAACAAATGTATAACTATTGATGTCAATGAAGAATTAATATTAATATTATTACCTAAAATATGAAGTAGTGTTTTTTATTTTTTTATAACTATTTGCTTTTAGGTTACAAACACCACTTCACGAATGCTTAATCGAAGAATTGATAGAAACGGGCTATGTAGAGTCGTCAACATTTTTACAAAATATCATGTACGATAATGAACAACTTGTGAATGATGATGATCTTGGTATCGTGGTAGACTTAAGGAAAAGGAACGATTACTTGGAACTTATCTGTGAAAATTTGCAGAAAATTGAAAAAGAACATGATAAAGGTCAGACTGTCGCCGTGGTGCAGTGAGAGCGCAAGCGACTGCTGTGCACGAGGTTGTGGGTTCGATCCCCACATGGGACTAAACTTTGTGTGATCCATAAATATTTGTTCCGAGTCTGGGCGTACATTGTGCCCGTTAAACGTATGTTTGTAAAGTCACCCGCGGCACAAGGCCTGTTCCCTCGTGCGGGAGTTGTCTATAAATAAAAAATATTATTTTTATTTTTTGTATAATGACGGAGATTCATACAGGTAGTACTTTTATTGAAACATTTTGCCTGAACTGTATACTAAAAAGATTTTTATTATTTACTGTCTGGTAGATTTGCTGCCATTAAGAAAACAGTTTCATTAAATCCAGCAATGGAGGTAAACCCTAAGTCTCTTTACACACTCATCGCCTAAAAGATGGAAGCGAAATTTTTGCCCAGTCCTCACACAATCTTATACTATTTAAATGCTTTAATTAATTAAATTATTTCATAAAATTAACGAATCGACAAATAAACAATAGTTTATTATTGTGTTAAATTAGATTTTTATCATAATGAACTTGCTGATGATGGTAAAAACCTACTACGTATTCCATATGTAATGATATGTTTTTAGGTAACTTGAAGAAAGAAAGCTCGTTGTTCCTTAATCTCGCTTTATTCTTTATGGAAAGTGAAAAAGGCAATTTGTGGCTGGCAGAAAAACTATTTCTTGTTGCCATCGCTGTGGCCAGTCAATTTCTAACGGACGGCGGTCGGCAGAAGGCATGCTGCAAATATTATTATGCAAAATTTCTTTTAGACAAATGTGAGTAAAAGGTTAAGTCATTATTTAGCAATGCAATCATTAAATACGAGCAAATAATTGTTATTTTACAAACGTCGAAAACACTTCATTAAATAAAATGTCTTTAGATCAGTTCCTTGAAAACATTTCTGTTTAAATTTTGTTGTCAACTAACTATTTTCATAAAGTAGGTATCTATAAATTTATATACTAAATATGCAATAAACTATATTGTTTATGTAGTTCCAGGACTGAATGATGAAGAACCATTTAATATACTAACAGATGTAAGGAATGCTGCCATCGGCAAGGTAAATGATCTATTTATATTTACACAAGGCTCCCTCGTGATTCTAATTAATTATTGTTCCACTGCGATCAGATATCAGCGCAAAACACAACGTCATGCCAAATAACTGAAACAATATGGTTTAAACATGAATTAATATTATTCGTTCAAGAATAATAAATCAAGACTGAATTAGTTATTATTGCACAATTTTGATGTAGATGCGAATTTCGCATATCAACGCATGCCTTCTTGTTTTAAATAGTATTTAAGTACAAACAAAATTATTCGTACCAAAATTAATTATTTTGCCGAACCATGTTTATTTATGAACGTTATTGTAGACAAATTTTCTCTGAAACCGTAAGGAGTTTTTATTAATGGTATTAATCCCCGAAAGGATAATAATGTGTGCGGTTATTTACAGGACTGGCTTTTGAATGAAGATGAAGAAGCACGTGATTATACAACAGTGTTCAATGCCAGTGCTTTACAAATGCACAGAGTTTTGACATCTTTGTCGAAGAAATTTCGTTTATCAGATACACCTAAAGCTGAAAGACTTGCCCGTTTAGCTGAAAGAAGAGCTCAAGATGGTAAATAAAAGTTTGTTCTCTCCTAAAAGCTGACGAACTATTTTTAAAGAGTTTTGGATGTTAAGTTATTAATAGTTACGAATTATTTTACTCTATGATAGTGATGATGTTTCCGATGTCCTTGGAAATCGATGAGGGAAGCCTGTGTTTAGCAATGGACATCTCAAATCTGTAATGATTATGTTAATGATGATGGTAGTGATTTACGTTGAAATACTAACACAAGAAAACAATGGTTACGCATTACTTGATAAAACATTTTGCACGACACATTTCAGCTAATGTAATTGACAAAGTGGCAGACGCGATTATTCAAATTGGCCTCTCACAGTTGCTAATGAACAATTTGAAAAATGCACAGAATACGTTTGCACGGGCGTTGAAATTACAGAATGAGTGTAACAATATAGACGGCATCTGTGAGACTAAAATGCATCTTGCTACTGTTATGCAAAGGTAATATTATTTACGTTTACTTCTATATCATTTATGTAAATTGATATATTTATATATTAACTGCTGCTTTTGCGTTCACCAAATCCATCCAAAGGTTGTCTGGAAGGGATTGCTCTAACTTATTGTACTCATATTTATGTTGTTTTCTTGAGTTATAAACTGTTATATGGTATGTACAATAAATAATATTATTATTATTATATTTACGTATATGTTGATATATTTCATACGTCGTTATATATAATACCAGCTTGCCTTGGCGCGGTTTCACCGGTTTCTTTGCTTACTGCTTTGCTACCGTCGCCAGTAGCTTAATGTTACATAGCCTATAACCTTTCTCGAGAACTGGCCTATCATACGCAAAAAGATTTTTTTTAATCCGATTGGTAGTTTCAGAGATTCGCGCGTTTAAACACACAAACACACAAACTTTTCTGCTTTATAATACAATAGATATATATTTTTGAAGTTACGTGCGTACATGAGTACACACACTCTTTTTTTTAAGCTATTGCATAGCTTTTATCGCGGACTTAAAGCGCGGCGACCGAATCAATAAATTCCGTAACGAAAATAAAACCTAACACCCCCCACTCCGCCTACCATGTAGCTCGGCCGAGCGTTCGCTTAACGTGTATGAAAAATTTATTTTTCAGGATAAACAGTAGTGGCGCTAATTTTTACAACACATCAACCAACCAAATATTTTGTCACATTTGCGATAAATTTTATCTGGTAGAACTATAGAAATGAAATTAAGATTTTAATAACGTGTAATAATGCATCAATGTAATGTAATGTCCCAGTTTTATTATTTTTTGGAGTAAAAATACTTAGTAGGATGATACAATTTCTACATGTATTGTAAGATAATAAAACAATTTTAAACGATATTAACTTCTCATTTATTAAATAAAAGAAAAGAAATTGATTTCTTATAGGTCACCCTGCTCAAAAAGTGTAACTTGAATTAATATCGAGAAAAAAACTTGAATTAATATTAAAGAAAAAAAAATATTGCATAAATAAAAAATAAATAAATAATTATAATTGCATAAGTTAATAAAAAATGCTATGCAATAGCTTTACCGCGGCAGTCCCAGAGTGCCACAAGATTTTTTTCTTTCTTTCGTTGTTTTTTTCGGAATGCACCTTTTCGGCACCACATTTCGGCATCACCCAAAGGTTGACTGGTAGAGAATGCCTCTGGCAATAACTCCTTTGTACATTTACATTGTATTTTGTGTAAGAAGTTTAAATAAATAAATAAAGTTAACAACTGTATTTCTATCTATCTGAATAGTATAATTATGAAATAAATTTTCTTCTGTTTCATTCGATAAGTCCGGAAATAATTATTTCGTTAAAACATTATTATCCTAGTGTGAAGCCGGGGCTAATCGCTAGTTTGTACACATTCATTTATTTATTACGACATCGATAGTTTTATAAGGAACTGACATGCACGTAGGTACAGAAGTAAATTACATTTTATCATTACAAACGTAATAAGTATACGCGATAATGCTATCTGGATAAGATCTGTTCCTAGTAACAGTTATTACATAATGCAACAAATACATAAAGTATATAATATTGTAGATATGAATTGATGATCGCGGTAGAATCATTACATGAGAGCTTAGAAGGCCCGCAGCGTCCTGTTTAAAAACTGCCACCACTATCACTAGTCTGCACACCAAACTTGGCGATTTACAAAATTGTCACAAATTAGATGAAGCCTATACCTAACAGCAGACATAAAAAAAAATACCTAACAGTCGTCATGCTTAGCGAGCGTAATGTTAATAATGCTGCTATCCGTTTCCAGTTATTTCTTACTACCCACACTACTTAAATAAATAGTATAATCTTTTTTCTTTATTTATATAATTCTAATACTCGTAATCATCATCAAACTTTATGATAACTAGAATGGACGAGCACAATATAGCTGAGAAGTTACTTACTGAAATGGGTATACTAGCGATGGAAAATGGACTAAGAAGACACCTCGGTCGAGCGTTACATCTACTTGGAGAATTACATTTAATGAGAGAAAAACCTGAACTCGGTACCCAGTATTTATGCGAAGCCTTTACATGTTTCATGGGATTTAAAATGGTATGTAGTGTTACACAAATTATTTAGATATAATAACTTAGGTTAGAATGTTCGTTAATGTCTGAGTAAGAAGAACACGTTTAAAATTGAGTCTGAATTTAATAAAGAAAATAATATGAAAATCCCTGAATAATTAATTATTTCTGCAAAAACATCCATACAAGTATTAAACATCCATACAATCATACAAATATTAAAAATGCGAAAATAACTCTGTCTGTCTGATATGCTTTCACGCCTAAACCACTAAACTGATTTAATGAAATTTGGTAAAGAGATAGAATAGACCTTAGGGAACACCATAGACTATTGTTTATCTGCACCGTTTATCTAGTGGTTAGTGTAACTGACTGCGACGGCAAGTGTCGTAGGTTCAATTCCCGCGGAAGGCAAATATTTCTGTGATGAACATTTGTATTTGTTTTCAGTCTGAATGTTTATTATGTATTCTAAGTATGTATTTACAAACTAGTACCCAAAACACAAGTTCTCCTTAGCTTGGGACTAGATGACAGTGTGTGATAATGTCCACATATTATTATATCAACGTCAATAATATATTACCATATGTTTCGCCTGATTTAAAATAAAAATTAGTTTGGTTTAAATTATATTAAGACTAATAAAAGAAATTTGTAAAATTGATATAAGAATAAATAAAATGAAAAATTATTATAATATTTACACGTTGGCTCCAACGGTACTCGTCTAACGTGTATATCTGGAATATAGCATTGGCTCCAACGTTAGAGGAGCGTTGGTAGTGCTATTTTCAATAGATGAGTGCCGTTGAGGCCAACGTTGGAGGTAACATGTGGATTCAGTTGTTTAATACAACTGAATTGTTGTACTGTTTTAATTAATTATTTAATGCATTGTACGCCATGACGCCCATATGTTGTTTGTCAAACAATAGATTTTGTATTGCTTGACGTTCAAGTCTTAATAATTAATTCTTAATTTTTCACTTCTGTTTAAGATACCATCAGCTGATCAACCAGGTGTAGATAAAAAGCTGAGTGTTCAATTCGATCCAGGTAATTTAGAGGAACTAAATGAAATATATACAGAAGAAGCTGAACGGTCAAGGCTTATGGCTGCGGTTTGTAATGGTAACGTATTATTATTGAATTGTAAAGATATTTACAAGTACAAAAATAGCTATTATTGATTAAAAAGATAACTAAAAAGGCAAATAATAATAATAATAATAATAAAATCTTTATTGGGTCATGAAAGTCATTTTAACAATGTAGGTCTTAAATAATATCTTATAAATAGGTATACAGTGTTAGGATGCCTATACTAATATATAATAATAATAAAACCTGTGCCACAGGCGGTGTGAGTTCATGAAAACATGTGTAAACTCTCAGTCTGACTTAGGTAAAATATAGAAAATAAACAAATAATTAAACTATATTTAGAATAAATTAGTTATGACTTACTTAAGTACAATTAACATTTGTTCGGTTTGTTCATAGGACAAATTCTGTATATAATTATAAATTAAAATCTTACATTTATGATAGTTGTGGTCATATATAGATAAGGCCTTATTTAACTTATTATAAAGAAATGGACCTAAAAATGGGTAGAACTTATTCGAAAACATAAATCTTGATTCCGAGTGATCTTTGCAAACAATATCTTTCCTTCTTTTGAGGTTAGTAATGTTAGGAGAGTACGGAAGTGCTGAGTGTTGTTTTAGGACCGTGGACATAATAAAGAGTTGACGGACTGTTAAAACCTTACATAGTTCATATAATTGGCGAGTAGGAGAGCGGAAAGGGAGAAAATAAGCTACTTTTAGGATAGTTCGTTGGGCTCATTCAATAGCTAACATTACAGTTTTTGAGGCACCTCCCCAGGACGTAATACAGTATTGGATAATGGACTGACACAATGCTTGATAAACCTGTTTTATTAGTTTTTGGTCTGCAATATGTCGTAGTTTTTTAAAAACAAATATCAATTTTCGTACACGTTTAACTAAAGAAATAATATGTTCCTTAAATGATAGTGTCATCAAGTATGACACCTAAATATTTCACACTGCTAATGTTGCTAATTGAAGGGCAGTTGCAGGTGTTTGAAGAAAGTTTATCGCAATGATGTGCAAATAAATTATAATTTCGATTTAAAGTGTTCCGCTTGCGCATGCTAAAGTTGAAGAAATTATATATTATTATATTTTCTCAGCGTTCAATGTTAGTAGGTTATGCCTGAGCCAGTTATTTACAACATTAAAACCATTTTGTGCATAAATAAGTGCTTCTGTGTGCGTGTCAGCAGAAAGAATGAGTGCAGTGTCGTCCGCGTATGAAATGAATTTGCCGTGGTCTAGATTTAAATTACAGAGGTCATTGATGTATATTAGAAAAAGAGTAGGGCCGATTATACTTCCTTGTGGTATACCAAAACCAGGAATTTTCATATCAGTACTCATGATGTCACCAATCTTAACACACTGATATCTGTCTCGTAAGTAATCAGCGAAAAATTTTAGTTGATTGCCTCTTATTCCAATGTTCTCTAATTTCGATAAAAATATCGAAACGGAGACAGTATCAAATGCCTTGGCAAGATCAAGGAAAATTCCTGTGACTTGTTTACTCTTTCCTAGCTCTTTAGTGACATGATCAGTTAAGCAGTGTACAGCGTCTGATGTAGACAGTTTAGGTCTAAAACCAAATTGCGTATGGGAGAGGAGGGAATTTCTCTCTAGATAAGACATTAGTCTATTATTAACAATTTTTCCAAAACTTTGGATATTGAAGGTAATAGGGAAATTGGCCTATAATTAGTCACATCATCTTTTTTGCCCGCTTTGTGTATGGGATCAACTACGGCCTTTTTAAGGTAAGTTGGAAAAATTCTATCGGAGAGGCATTTTTGAAATATGTGAGTTAAAGGAGGAACTAATATGTGCTTAAAAGTTTTTAAAATATGATTATTGATGCTGTCCCATCCCACCGTGGGACTATTTTTCTAACCCGATATAATCTGTTCCACTTCGCTTTCATCCACGTCTAACATGACAAATGATTTGCCTGTATGTAATTTCAGTGGCAACGGGCAATTATTAGGAAGGCTATTGCTAGGATCGTTTTGAATCTTTTCTGCGAGATTCTTACCTATATTTACAAAGAAATTATTCGTACTATTAGCCGACGAAAGTGGAGTGGAGTGTGTATGCAATAGACTCGATATGATTTATGTTGATTTGACATATGCGTTACATTTTTAATAGCTTTCCATAGTTGTTTACTGTTTTTACTTGCGTGCTGGAGTTGTGATCTGTCATATTCTATTTTGAGCTTTTTTAAAAGATTATTACAAAAATTTCTGTATCTTTTATATGTAAGTTGCAAAATTGAGTTATCAGGACACAGCTTAGCTCTTTGATGCAGCTTATCTCTATTTCGAATACAACGGATAAGGCCCGGTGATATCCATGGTTTTAAATTGTATTTTCTTCGACTCAATTTAGTAACGATTGTGTTGAATAAAATAGCTTGTTGCATTTTATTTATAACAAATGACATACCAACATTAGCATCAGCTGTTAGAATTGTAAACTAACTAAATAGAATAGTAATTGTATCGTTCTTCTTAGCGTTGTGACAGTAATCAAATTTTTTTCTATTGTGCTTGCCTAGAACGCTGTCAAAGTGACAGCATTTACTGTCAATCAAACAGCCATGAAGCCCTACTGCGTGCAAGCCTTTGTGGCTATAGGATGACTGGTTATTTTATGGAAAGTAGAATATCGTTTGGCGTTTAGCATAAATTGCTCAAGTAGACTTGTACTTGGACTTGGACTTTTTGTGATAGCAGCTAATGTCAATCGTGTATTTTATTCAAGTTAAACTGCTCTTAGGTCAAGAGATAATGGCATCTTACTTCAATTTACTCCGAGAAGCCGATGTATGTACACTTGCCAGAGTTAAAGCGATGGAATGGAAACTCAATAAACAGAGCTGGTGGATTCCAACATCGCAACACAATTTCCAGTCATGTCCTTGCCCAGTACACAATCGTTCTCCATTGGATGTACTTCGGTATGTTATACCAAATCTCACGTATTTTTGTACAATTCTTTACTAATAACGAAAACAGTAAAAGTAATGATGAGTGATGATTGATGATTCTAAAAATTTTGACTCCATCAATTCTGTTGTCTAATAGCTATACTAAACAGTGTCTTTTTCTTTCAAGACATATCAATTTGGCGGCTTGGTCAAAACCCAAATTATTTTTCACTTAATGACAGCTTTTATAGACATTGAAACTGTTTTTGTCGAGTACAAGTGGGGAAAATAATAATAATTTTACAGGTTATAAATTATCGTGTCTCTTACTGTAGAAGGAGATCCCGATTTATTCGTGTTTTCGTAAGAGCCGACCAAGGGAGAACTAGAATAATTATGGGGAACAGTACTACTTCACTAGCCTAACCAGCTTGTAAAATAAAGAAACCTAACGGTAGACTTACCTAACAATAGACATGACTTAAGTCGACATGATGATGATTACGAACAAGTTGCGGATGTTTAATATTATCATTATCATATAGCCCGCTACTACCCCACTGCAGAAAAGGGCTTTTCTTATAAGAGAAGGCATGCGTATTGTTCGCCACGCTTGCATTAGGCAGATTGGCAATTCCAGAATTTTTGTCCCGGTTTCTTCACAATTTTTTGTTCGTTAGTCTGTAATATAAACTTAGGAACTTTTTCAAGTTCATACGTAATACGAACTTGAAAAAGTCACATTGGTACATGCCCGGTTTCTAACCCCCGAATCTGATTCTGATTCTGTTTAATACTATTATCTTTTTTACAGCCTGAAAATTTCATTGATAAAAGAAGAAATAACTGGAACAGACTCTATGGAAGATACAAAAGAACGTCTCAGTTATATAACTAAAATTTAATATACTGAAGTTAAAGTTCAGCTAAATTAAAAAGGCAATATCTACTCGCTTACAGAATATTGACACCAAGTATACCAACAAATGTAGATAGTAGTACATCTATACTAGGTACTGTTTTTCGTTCGTTAAGTGATACCGCTCTGGCGCTGAGAGAGGAAAATAAAGATCGAATACAATTCTTCTACCCTTCCTCATACGGTCAGTAATGACTTGGCCACCAGGAGGAGGGCTGAAGACTTGCTTACCAGTAAAGGTGTATGAGGATATTGCTTTGTATGCAAGAGACATTGACTTGTACAATCAAATTCTAGTAAAATTTGTAAAGGAGGCGGATTGTTAAATATATTAATAAATTGTAAAATTATAATAAGTCTATTATTTACTAATGTGTAGTAGGTACACTGGAGTATACTTTTAAAAAGGCAATAAGCGCCCCGTTGCGCCGTACTTCACAAACATACAATTAACAAGCAAAATAATGATTGAGATTTCCTTGATTGGGAAATTACAACGTTGTGTAAGTTGCAAACAACCCCACAAAATTCTACATCATTCACCACTTAATAGTGCTGCCGCAGCCAAATTAAATCCTACTAATATTATATAAACCATATTAAACCTTGTGTGTGTGTGTGTGTGTGTGTGTGTGTGTTTGATACCACTCAGCGCCTAAATGACTGCAACGATTTCTATGAAAATTGGGCACATATTCAGTGCCGGAGACGGACATAAGATACTTTTTATCCCGAAAATCGGTGTGGTTTTCGAGTTACATTAATTAAACACATACCAATTTCCACGCAAGCGAAGCTGCAGGGTGCAGCTAGTAATTCATATAAAGCTGATGTCTAGTTTGTTTTCACAAAAACAAAGCTTAGTTATTGATCTTGTACCGAAGAAAACATTAAATTGTGCCAATAGTATGTATTATAACAATAACAGCAGCATGTTGAACGATAAAAAGAAGAAATCTGTGCCAAAATAAATTGATAATTGTAAGTAAGTATTAGGTAAATAAAATAACTATTACCTAATTTCCGAGATATTATCAGTAAATATTTGCACTATTATACGGTAAAGCGTAAAGGCTATTTTTATCTCCTAGTATCTAAGTATTTGTATAATAAATTATTATAGTTATCATAATTGCTAAATCATTTTATGATTGACAAATAAAAAATTATTCATTTTATTATAAAAAAAATTTCATTTTATATATTATTCAATTTATTCAATCTAGCTGCGCCCCGCGGCTTCGCTCGCGCGTAAAATATGTTTTGTTGTATACCTCGGGAACCTATATAGCCTATGACCGTGTCCAGCACCGAAAGTATCTACATACAAATTTTCATCGAAATCGGTTCAGCCGATTAGGCGCTGAGGCGTAGAAACACACACACATTCACACACAAATTTTGGCATTTATTATATTAATAGGATACAAATAAAAGAGTCAATATGCATTTCAACTGCCCATTTGCAACGTTTAATTTTATGTGAACCGACCATTAAGATAAAAAGTAGCGAGCAATATCGATGTCAGTAGATCACGAGTCATGACTGATAAAATATTGGGACTTGGGAAGCCCTGGGGGCCTACCACCACCAGCAGCATTATTTTAATGTTACTTTGTATTTTGTGTTTTTCTTTTGTACGATTAAAAACAAGGATAGAGAGAAAGTAAGGTTATAATAAGATTGCTATAAGTTGTGTAGAGCCCCTGGAGGTCTTTTGGCTGATAGTTATGATGATGATAGTTTAATGTTTAAAAAATACATACATATTCACTTAACCTTATTTTACATGTAATTGTATCCGCGCAGTATTGTAGCTGCTAGCAACAACTAGTAAGTACTAATAAAGTGTCGGTCAAAACAGTTGTGACTTCTTAATTTTCATAATTATGTCTGGTCACGATTCCATGGCACAATTTTCAGAGCGGCAAATTTCCACCTGTCCCTACCGGTGGGAAAAGCTGATAAGGACAAATGGTACAGCCCCAATTTTCAATATTCCTCTTGAAAATATAACTAACTTGAATAGATACTTGCAAATTTGATTGAGTGTAGTGTACATAGGGTGACCTTGAAATGCGGTGACATTAAACAGCGGCGGGCGACACACGACCCAACTGATACAAATTACAAAGATAAAGCGCCAGTTACATAACGGAATTTACAGATAATATTTAGTAGAAAACTAATAAGCTTTCTATCCGTAAACAAACAAGCTGATCTACCTAATTAACAAACAAGCATATCTACCTACAATTAGTTTTTACAACAGTTCATCTAATTCTTAATGATTAGCGCAAGGAATATTTTTAATGCCAGACTAATCAGTCGCCAGTTATGTCACCCGATCTTCACACTGGAATTGCTCACATAATTGATGGAGCTATTAATTGAACTGCTGAGTAGACGGAGAAACGTCTCAATGTCATCAATTTGTTAAGTCGTTTGTAACTTCTACGTTGACGAAATGATATTGATACAGTATCCTTCAGCTTTTTATAAGGTATACTAATTTTACTTTCAAGCGGCAGAACGAAGTAGTGACAACTGGGAATAACCGCACAAATTCGGCAAATTTCAAACTCGACAGATTTGACGAGTTTGAAATTTGCCGAATTACGAATCTGTCCATTCCCAAATTTGTCGTCTACACCGAACAAATAACCAGGTGTAGATGAATATTTCAAAAATATAGTGTCCGCATTGCTACAGGTTAAAAGCACTCCACATGAAAACACAATTACCTACCTTATTCTCGCCTGATTCATTCGAGTGGCCAAACTTTTAGTAGTCGTATACAGCAATATATTTTCTTCATTATGATCTATCAAAATTTGCATTTTTATGCAAAAATGTTTCGAGTAAGTATTTACAATATGCAAAAATATAAAACCCGCAATGTGTTTTCAACCTAACTTTTTTGGGGCAGTAGTGTAGACATGGCGCCGAGCCGTCGTGTCGACACGCAACACCCCAACTAGGAAGATCAATGTTGTTACCCCTGTCTCTCTAATCACTACGTATTGGAATACAATATAAGTTAAAACTGCCTTGCTTATTTACTATAGGGATAACGACTTCATATTTGTAACAGAGTGATACGATGGCCATTCGAATGTTTATGTTTATAAATGTTTTCAAAAGATGCAGGGTGTCCTTGACCTTAAAATCACCAAACCAAACTCATTTATTTCCAAATCACTTGGAAAACGAGCTCATCTTTTTTTTTCTCATATATCTATAATATAAAAATGAATCGCTGAATGTGTTGCTAAGCGCAAATCCCGAGAGAAGCTGAACCGATTTCGCTATTTCTTTTTATATAATATTCCTTGAAGTATGAGGATGTTTCTTAGGGACAAAAATTTCAAAAATTGCTTGAAAAAAAACTTTTTTTACATTCCCATACAAAAGTATCTTTATTTATCCCAAAATGTTTAAAATAATGTCCACCCGTGCTAAGCCGGGGCGGGCCGCAAGATATCTATAATAATGATTTTCTGTCAAGGTTAAATGTTTTTACTAGTTGTACTAACTTTATACGATTGTAATAACAATTGAGTCCGTGTAAAAAATCAGGAACAAATCTTTGTTGTTGGGAGTCAATTAATGTAGTTTAGTTCAATATTAGGTATTTATGACTACTACACTACCTACTGTACTAAAAGTAGTGTTTTAGTAAAGTTATTTTTAGTCCAATAAGCTACATTACGTTATTGTACGATTATTGCAAAGTTAGTCAATATGGTACCTTACAATACTTATGCCTTACTTGTGGGATTTTATGAAGTTGAAACACAGGATACCGAGTGCTTTACGAAATTACATAATTAGAGAAATTGACTAGTAATAATCCAACTCGATCGAAAAGAGGCTGTGACCTCGCTGTGGGAATATTTAAGGACAGAAAAGTAGCAATTTAATAATTTTACAGCAAAGCGAATTATGGAGTAAGTTATCCTTTGATTATTCAATAAAAGATCAATTTCGTAATAAGATTATCTAACAAAGAGCAAACTTAACGATTTAACTCGCAGGTAATGCACTTAGGTATATAAGTGGGTAAACACAAGGTAAGCTACCTCGAGTCAAGCGGTTCAGACGTGCTAAAGGAATTAATTGAACTTATAGAATGTGCCGATTAAATGATATTACATTTTATAAGCTTAAAACTTATATGAATTGTGTGCGAGTTTCTATGGACTATAAAATAATAGTCAGAAATAAATAATTATTTATTTTAATAAATAAGCTTGAGGTAAAAAAAAGTTGGTTAAACAAATTTTTAGAGAAATTGTTCTTCTTCACAATTGATTTTTATTCATTTTCAATGCCTTGCTATCACTTATTCCACTTTGACCAAGTAAACTGATCAACTGAAAACTGTTATTGGTGTGTTTACTTAGTTCACGCACAATTAGGTGAGTAATAAAAATGTTTACTTACTTTTCGTTCTGTAGTATCCAATAACAGAACAATAGTCTCGGAATCGATATTTACAGTTTGCCATAGAGTGGATACATCCTCATCATTTGATAGTAGCTGTTAATAAGTTCGAACATTTTGAAAATTCTATAGGTACATTTAACATAAAAAACGTAGGTATTGTACGTAAATAATCTGGAGCATCAGAAGGGTATTAATCAAAACAAGCAGTTGGAGGGCGTCAATGGATACTCATTTATTTTCTCAATAATGCTCAGTTTTATAAAGTTGATAAACAATTTCAAAATTATTGATTAAATCAAGGTTGTAAAATATTTCACTGATATTATTTTCTCTAATACTACCTATTAAAATAACCATCTCAGGCTTCACTGCTGTTTAAGTTGATTCCCTCATGCCACTCTTTCTATAAATTTTGTGCAATTATTTTGTCTTGCTTCTTTAATTGACTTTTTTTATTACTAGTTACTTTCTATTTTTTAATTTCTGAACATAAGGAAGCTTTATCCTCTTCTGAGCTACATCGATCAGATGAATTCAAAGTGGGTGAAGTTGGCGGCAAAATATTATTACTAGGCGAGGCGTCATTCTCATCCACAGTTTCACCTTCTTCTTCTTCAATACAATTTTCCTGCTGCTCTTTATTTTTCTTCGCGTTTTTTAGTGCTAGCAACATTTCTGGAAATAGTTTAATGTGATTAATTTAATTAGCAAACAAAAATTGTTTGTTTTAATAATCAAGTAAATTATCAGCCACTGCTGTATAGGCCTAAATGAATGTGACTACTTTAACAAGTAAACTAAGAAAATAATCATTAGCCTGTTATTGATCCACTGCAGAGAAAAACCTCTTCTCATACAGGATTAATTGCCACGCCGCGCCTGCTCAAGACGGATTTTCAATATTAGACTTTTTATCTATTTCGGTAAAGAAAAATAAATGTATTGAATTTAAATTAGTAATATAGACTTCTTCAGTGCTATTTTCTCTGGAATCACTAGCAATGCAATCTGATTTCGGTAACGGTTCCTCTTACAATATATTATTAAAAATCAAAAAGCTAGCAAGTAAAAAGAAAGAAACCCAGTTTTTTCTCGTGCTGGCGCTACATTAAAATATTATGTACCCTTAACACTCCCACTATTAATACAAATCTAATGACACCTCATGTGTTAAAATCCATTAAGACATTTAGGCTGTAGAGCGTGCCAAAGAAATAGACATACATAGTCACGATACATACATTTAGACATACATACATATTACATACCTACATACATACGCTCGAAAAACCTTACCCTCCTTGACTGCGGCAGTCGGGCAAAAATGGTAACATAATAATAAACCATCAACAAATTTTGTACAAGTAGGTATCTTTAATAAGACTTGCCTACTGGTATGTTTCTAAATCAATGTCGACTCCATTAGTAACTAGTTACAATAAGCGGTATTTCATTTATTAAAATCATACGTCATATTCAAAATACAGTATGTAAGTATTTTTAATTTTCAAGTTCATAAATTAATTAAGACCAAATTTACGAATTTTAAATAATTAATCTGAGTATATTGAGAAAATAAATATGTACAAATAAAATTCAATTTAAGACACCTACAATAAATCAAATACGTAGTCACGAATTTGAATTAACAAATATATTAAATCTGTTCATTTTTGTAAAATATTCCATTCAGTTAGTACATAAGGATAAAGGAGACAGATACTCTTCCATACATGTTTGGGCCCAACATGTAAAAGTATTAAACTTGTGTCAATTAATAACTAGTGTGTTATCAAACATTCTTTGAAAATTTCAAATAATTAGGCAATCTAAATTATGACTTATGAGTTACAAACATTTTTATTTTTATTACCTAGGGTAAAGCTACCAAATACCGCCGCTGTTAACATTTTTCGGCATTTAACTTTAGATTTCCTGATAATCTTGGTTGGGCTTTTATATGTAATTGTGATATTTTTAGGCAATGCATTAATGTATTATTTTTATTTCACTCTAATTTTTATTATTTTCATAATTTAATATTGCTATAATAATAATAATAAAAATAAATGTATTGAATTTAAATTAGTAATATTGACTTCTTCAGTGCTATTTTCTCTGGAATCACTAGCAATGCAATCTGATTTCGGTAACGGTTCCTCTTACAATATATTATTAAAAATCAAAAAGCTAGCAAGTAAAAAGAAAGAAACCATTTTTTTCTCGTGCTGGCGCTACATTAAAATATTATGTACCCTTACATAACTAATTAATTAACTAATTACCCTTAACTAATTGCGCCTACTGATATCCAGCTGAAAGGTTTACTAAAGGTAACAGAAAACTTTAGTAACTCGATCAGAATGGAGTTCGGTGTAGAAAAATGTGCAGTCATGCGTGTAAAGCGTGGTGGGATAGTAGAATCTGAGGGGATTCAACTCTCTGATTCTATTCAGCTTAGATCGCTTCTAAACTGACACCTATAAGTACCTAGGTATGTTGCAAGCTTTAGGTATAAAGGAAGAGGCAATGAAACAATCATTACAGGAACGTTTTATAGGCCGCCTTAAAAAAGTACTAAATAGTTTATTATCTGGCGGCAACAAAATACGGGCCTGTAATGGTTGGATCATGCCACTCCTTATGTACTCTTTCGGCATACTTAGGTGGACTCAGACTGAGTTAGATGCCTTGGACAGGAGAGTCCGTACATTGCTGACTTCATACCGAATGCATCATCCACGTTCGTCTGTCATGAGGTTGTATATCCCGCGAAAGTGTGGTGGTCGCGGTCTTTTAAATGCCAAAACCCTTCATAATCGCGAGATATGCAGCCTTAGAGATTATTTTCTTAAAGCGAACGGGGCTCTGCATCGTGATGTTGTCGCAGTGGACAATGGACTGACCCCGCTTGCCTTGGCTAAGGAGAACTGGCACAAGCCTGTAGTGCTTAGCGTCGATGACCGTCGGGTGGTATGGCAGAGCAAGGAGCTCCACGGCAGGTTCTACCGAGCTTTACACGGTCCAGATGTGGACCGAACTGCTTCCGTGGCCTGGCTACGCTTCGGTGATCTTTTCGGAGAAACCGAAAGGTTTGTTTGTGCAATTGCTGATGAAGTTATCAAGACGAACAACTACCGGAAATATATCTTGAGAGACGGCACTATCGACATATGTCGCGCATGTCATCGCCCAGGTGAGTCTCTCAGGCATATTGTTTCCGGCTGTTCGCGTCTTGCTAACGGAGAGTACTTGCACAGACATAACCAAGTGGCCAGGATCATCCACCAGCAACTTGCTCTGCGGTACAAACTTGTGGACGCCGAAGTGCCTTACTACAGGTATAATCCTGAGCCAGTTCTCGAGAATGGTCGTGCGACATTGTACTGGGATCGATCTATCATCACTGACAGGACTGTTGTTGCCAATAAGCCTGACATAGTGGTGATAGATCGATTAGAGCGCCTTGTAATGATCATCAACGTCACCATCCCTCATGATGATAATCTCGTGAAAGCTGAAAAAGACAAACAGATCAAGTATTTGGATTTAGCTCACGAGGTTGTTGACATGTGGGATGTGGATTCGGCGATCATTGTTCCGATAGTGGTTACAGTGAATGGACTTATTGCTAAGAGCCTCGATCAACATCTTAAGAGGCTCGCGTTGGCTGGTTGGGTCAAGGGCCAGATACAGAAGGCGGTGTTGCTTGACACGGCCCGCATTGTGAGGAGGTTCCTATCTCTGGAGCCCTAACCGCCGGTAGCTTGGTCCCTGTACCCGTTGCCAGTGGGTCTCCAATTTTTATATTTTTAAATGTATGTTTTTTTTTATATACTTATATTTAAAAATGTAATTTTGAGAATTAATTTAAATAAAGGAGATAATAGTAATAATAATAATATTCTACCACATTCACACAGCGCCATTTAGCCCCAAATTAAGCAATTATATTTGAATAAATCTATAGTACTGATGTTTAATTATTGCAAAAAGCGTATATGAAAATAGGACGGGTACAAGGGCAGTTTACCCATACCTACTGTCATTTTGTCAACACAGATTTACAATACAGATAGAGACTTACAACTTATCTATTGATGGAGTAATCAATGGTCAGTTCATAATTTAATTAGATGACTTTTCCCTATGTGTTATTATTAGCGAATATAACATTTTGAATTTATTTCGTTCTATTTTTATCTGTATTTAGCATATCTCGGTGATCAATATTTGTTATGGATTCGCGTTGACCTCAAATTAGTCAACACAATATGTTGACCAATTTGCTTTTAAGATATCTTAATTTCTAGATTGTAAATTGAGCTGGTTTTTGGATATATCATTTAGAAAAATAAAACCATTTTTAAGCCATTTTTAATTTCATTACATTTGGGCCCGAAAATCCCCGTCACCTTTGCCGTATACGCGTCCACATCTCTCTTAAATTTCCTAATTCTATTACCTGGGAATTAAAACTTATTCATATTACTAGCTGTGGTAGACGGCTTCGCCCGCGCGTAAAATGAGTTTAATTTGTTTTCCTTGGGAACCAGACCGATTTTCGGGATAAAAAGTAACCTATGTCCGTCTCCGCTACCGATTCTATCTACATAACAATTTTAATCTAAATCTGTTCAGCCGTTATGTCGCTGAGCGATAACAAACACAAACTTTCGCATTTATAATATTAGTAAAATTAGTATCATTTAGTTACATCAATTTTGAATTAGCAATTTGCAAGTAAATTGCAAATTGCAGTATTTAGTATCAAATTGACAAATTTTATTGCATAACAGAATAAAAATATAGACAACTATTCAACATTAATATAATCTACAAAAGAAGATTGTTGCATAAATCATATGCCCATAATAAACAAGAACCTGTCGATATAATAACAAAATATGGAGTAAAGCTATGAGGCCAACTCACGAGGATCAACTAAAAAGAGCTAAGCTATTCACGTTGACACTATGCTTTACTATTGGCAGTCAAGCCTAGAAGATAATAAAACAAGCTTTTGAAATGGCTGAAAAGAAAAATTACTAATCCAAATGAAATTTTTAACATTAAAGAATTATAACACCAGCCTGTTTACTGTCCCACTGCAGGGCAAAGGCCTCTTCTCATATAGAGAAGGTATGAGCATTAATCACCACGCTTGCTCAAGGCGGATTGCCAATTTCAGACTGTCCAGGTTTCCTCGCGATGTTTTCTTTCACCGTCTGTCAGAAATGTTCAAGATAAACGTAGAAAATACATATGAGTTGACAAATCACATTGGTACTTGCCCGTATTCGAACCCACTACCTCGTGTTTACGAAGCGAGTGCCTTATCCACTGGACCATTTCGACTTACCGGACCATTTTGACTCAAATTAAAGAATTACTTCTACCATAAATCACAATGTTAACTCAATGAACAAAGACGAGTAAGCTTCAACGCATTTAAACTTTTTTAATCAAAGTAATACTGTAATATTCTTATTTACATAATTGGGAATTGGCATTGTTTGGCGTACAAAGCAACACTTTAACGGTTTGAGTTTACGAGAGAGCACTTAGACTTAGGTACTTACCTACATTCTATCAAGATTTTAATTAAGCTTGACGCGAGCTTGCTGACTAAATTATTACGAATAAAAATCAAATAAATTGACTGCACAAATTCACTAACTCTTTAAATAGCACCGTAAAATTTGATAATATTATAAGGAGAATTTATGTACTTACTCGTAAGAGAAATCATCTTTTAAACACTATTCAATCGATAATCGTGTTCAAAAGCAAGACAAGAAAATGACACTTGATGTTGCACCGTTGACTTATCAGTACTTAAATATTTCTGTCTAAGAACAACATAGTAAGTAATACATAATATATCATAGGTACCTACGTAATGATTTTGAAATAAAGTATACTATTTTTAAATGTTACCTTGAATCTATAAATTCTATAACTCGCATTTTGCTTATGTACCCTTTTTGTCGGCTGTCACTGTCACGTAGACTCTGCTTGCAGCTATTGCCATGTTATATCACAGAACAAGTTGCTTTAGTACTTGTTCTGTGTGTTATAATGTAAATAAAATGAAGCGTACCACGTCGGAAATTTGCTGAAAGCGGCATTTTCATCTCCTTGCATTTATGACATCATATTTTTAATAGATTCACTGGCAAAATATGTTTTGTTATTATAGATATCAACTTTTGATTTATGAATTTTGTGATTTTAGCATATTTTCACATGAATTTGACAAATACCGTTACTATGTTACTTATCCATAGACAAATGGTTATTTGTCTAGATGACAAGAATTGGAGCCAGTTTAGAATCGTATGAATTTTGATTATAATAGAAATTGAAACTATAAAATCATGAAAATCTATAAATTTTGTTAATTAGGTACTTTGAATTATTTGTATACTTGTAATTGAAAATACCAACACCAATAAACTCTTGATGTCTATTACATTTATAAAACCTACATTTATAATATTATTATAAATGTAGGTTTATAAAATAATATATAATATTATTATATAATATTATATATTATTACATTTATAAGATACTACCTGTTGCCCGCAGCTCCGCCCGCGTGAATGTCGGTTATATCTCTGTTTACATTGACGATTTTTATACAACTTTCATCCCCTATTTCAACACTTTAAGCCATTTTTCAATATATATATATATATATATATGTCGGAGGAAACGGAAACAGCCTGATTGTTGGTTGCATAATCGCGTCTATAATTTATTAATCAAAAAGCATTTGTAAAATCTTAATTTAATTTAATTCAATTTATAATCATTTTATAATAAGTTGTAGAAATAAGATTGCTTTTATATATTATGTAATATCGTATATTGCGATTTACAAAATTTTCACAATGTTCCACAAAAAATAGAAGGAGTAAAATCAGTGAGTAAGTCAGATTGACAGTTTTACTTTTTTTTATTTCTTATCCTCTATAGTCTATATTTCTTCATGTAGGTACGCTACATCACTCCCCTCCAGAGACCGTCAAGGGCGATAATAATCTGGAAATCTGACGCAGCGACCAGATCGAGTGTGATAATTTTCAGTATTATTAGAAGGTGTATTAGGGTCAACTTTGTCAGCTAATATGTATGCAGGCTTAAGACGGTCTATGGAAACAGTGACCGCTTTGCCTTTTAATAAAATTTTGAAATATTTATCTCCCTTTTCTATAACTTTATGAGGGCCTGTGTAAGCTGGATGTAGGGATCCACGTGATGCGTCATCTCGTAGGAATACGTGATCAGTGGTCGCAAGGTCTTTGAATATAAATATTTTACTATGAGTGTGGCGAGAGGCTGGAATAGGCTGTAATTTGTTTGCAAAAGCACGAATACGAGCAATAAATTCCGTTGGGTCAGTAGTACCAACAGTACTGGGTGCGAAAAATTCTCCAGGGAGTCTAAGTGGCTCACCGTAAATTAATTCAGCTGACGACGCCTGGAGATCATTTTTAAATGCACTCCTCACACCGAGAAGTACCCACGGCAAGGTTTCGGTCCAACGTTCGCTGGAATGGCAAATAATAGAAGCTTTAAGCTGCCTATGAAAGCGTTCCACAAGACCATTACATGCTGGATGGTACGCTGTTGTACGTTTGTGCTGGAAACCAGCAATTTTAGATAATTGCTCAAACAAAGACGACTCAAATTGACGACCTCTGTCTGTCACAATGCTGTTAGGGCATCCAAAGCGAGATATCCATCCTGTCACTAAAGCCTTCGCTACTGTTTCAGCAGTGATGTCGACGATAGGTATGACTTCTGGCCATCTTGTAAATCGATCGACTGCTGTTAAACAGTACTTAAAGCCTTGAGACAAGGGTAGTGGACCTACAAGGTCAATATGGATCTCAGTAAATCTGGCACGAGGCAAGTTAAATGATCCCAAAGGAGCGGAAACATGCCGACTTACTTTGGTACGTTGACATGCGAGACAAGCTCGTGCCCATTCTCTACAGTCTTTCCTGATACCCGGCCAAACAAACCGTTCCGCTACTAATTGAGCAGTTGCAGATATGCCAGGATGACTGAGAGAGTGTAAACTGTCGAAAACTTGTTTCCGTAACATTTTAGGAACGAATGGTCTGGGGGACGCTGTGCTGACGTCGCAGTACAAGTATGTACGACTCCCAGGTACCTGTATCTTCTCCAAACGTAATGAGGACCCTTCCAGTATCAATTTTTGCAATTCAGGATCGGAGAGTTGTGATTCCGCTATCCTGTCTGAACTTACTGGCATTTGAAGTTCGTCCACACGAGATAAGGTGTCGGCTACGACATTGTCTTTGCCGGATATGTGCCTTAAATCGGTGGTGAACTGAGATATGTAGTCCAGATGACGGAATTGTCTCGGTGTACAGTTGCGTTTCCTGTCATTGAAAGCAAAGGTAAGTGGCTTGTGGTCGGTATAAATGATAAAGTGCCTTGCCTCTAACATATGGCGAAAGTATTTAATGGCTTCGTAAATGGCCAATAGTTCCCTGTCATACGGCGAGTACTTAGTTTGGGAAGGACTAAGTTTTCGCGAAAAGAAAGCTAATGGCTTCCAGCCATCGTCCTGAAACTGTTGTAATACGGCAC
Organism: Parascotia fuliginaria; assembly: GCA_963082885.1. NCBI lineage: Eukaryota > Metazoa > Arthropoda > Insecta > Lepidoptera > Erebidae > Parascotia > Parascotia fuliginaria. The sequence goes on from OY720175.1 coordinate 8,060,075, forward strand.
CAATTGCTGTGTCCGATGCATCAGTGACTAATGCGAGCTTGGAATTGCAATCAGGGTGTGCCAATAGTGCAGCGTTCGCGAGGCTTTCCTTGCAGTTGTTGAATGCCTGTAAGGTATCGCCACTAAGACTAATGGGATGAGAACCTTTTACATTGCCGACAAGCAATTTATGCAACGGTGCCTGAATTTGAGCCGCATGGGGTAGAAATCGCCGATAAAAATTAATCATGCCAAGAAAGCGCCTTAATTGGCGAACGTCTTTAGGCGGCGGAAAGTCCCTAATGGCTTCAACTTTTGTATCCAGTGGTTTTGTGCCCTTTTCGGAAATGCTGTAACCTAGGAAGGTTACTTCCGGAACACCGAAAACACACTTGGATGTATTTACGACAATGCCGAAATCTCTTAATCTACTAAAGATGGTAAAGAGATGCTCTTCGTGTTCCTTTTCGTTCTTGGAAAACAGTAGGAAATCGTCAATGAAGGAATAACAGAAATCAAGCCCTCTTGTCATTTCATCTACGAAACGCTGAAATGTTTGACTTGCATTTCGTAGACCGAAGGTCATGTAGGGGAATTCATATAACCCAAAAGGTGTTGTTATAGCGGTCTTTGGAATGTCGTCCGGACTGATCGGTATCTGGTTAAATGCCTTTACAAGATCAATTGTGCTGAATACATGGCAACCAGCAATGCTGTGAGCGAAATCGTGTATGTGTTTAATCGGATACCGATCAGGCACAGTTCTCGCATTGAGCATTCTATAATCGCCACAGGGCCTCCAGCTGTTATCCTTCTTTTGAGCCAAATGCAAGGGTGACGACCAAGGGCTTTCAGATGGCCGTGCAGTACCATTGTTCAGCATGAGCTGAAATTCCTGCTGAGCGATTTTTAGTTTGTCTGGCGCTAGACGACGAGGGGGACAAGAAACTGGAGGGCCAGGAGTCGTGCGTATGTGGTGTACAGTGTTGTGTGGTGTAGTACGTTGAATGCCAGCTGGTCGAGTGATTTCTGGAAATTGATCTAAAATCCTATGGTATTTAGAATCACCAGTTGTGACCTTTACAGAAGATATAAAAGAGTCTGAGCGATTCGCAGCAGAAATAGAAATGTTTGTATTACTGTCAATTAGTCGTTGATTACGACAGTCAACGATTAATGAGTAAAAAGATAAAAAATCTATACCTATGATAGGTTTACTCACGTCCGCCACTACAAAACGCCACTTAAAGTCTCTACGCAAACCGAGGTTGAGGTTCAAGTCCACGTAACCGTACGTCTTGATAGTCGTCCCGTTTGCAGCACTGAGTTCATAGTTGCTCTGCACGCGATGCTCACGAAGGATGCGACGGGGATAGACGCACAGGTCACTTCCTGTATCCACCAAAAACGGTGTCTTCGACGATTGATCCACGACGAACAGGCGACCAGTAGAAGTCGGGCAATCGTGTGTCGCCATTACCGACCGCCCGCTGCGTTTCCCGCCTTGAAGTCGCAGGGCTTGACACAACAATTAGCTTTCTCACCAAATTTATTGTGATACCAACACACGGGGAACTTCCTATAGCTTGAATTCGAGCGAGACCGACTTCGTTCTCGATTTTCGCTATACTGACGCTGCCTAGGTCGACCACCACGCTGCGTAGATTGATGGCCTCTGAGCTGCGTCGTTAGGTTTTGCATAGCGCGCTTTAACTCAGCAATCTCACACGCGAGCTCGTTGACACTTGGTTCAGTGCTGGAAGCTGCAGCGATGTGGATGGGTGGTGTTGCGATGTCCTGCACACGGTCTGCCAGTTCTGCCAGCGCTTCAAGAGTGGATGTTGGCTGGGATGCTAGAAGGGGCTGGATATTGCAAGGAAGGCGGCTACTCCAAATAGTACGCAAGAAGTCTTCAGGAACCTTAGGTCCTGCTAGGCTCTGAAGATGACGCAGAAACTGCGATGGCTTTCTGTCTCCTAACTCCTCATGCATCAACAGCTGCTTTACCTTGCGCTCCTGTGACGCTGATAGGCGTTTTACAAGCTGGATCTTCAGCTTGTCGTACCTATTCTGACTAGGCGGTAACATGATAACATCTTTCACTTCCTTAGAGATGTGCGGTTCTAGATGTCCGACCACGTAATTAAATTTTGTGACATCACCAGTCACGCCAGCGTTTGCAAACTGTGCTTCTATTTGCGCAAACCACAAATCTGGTTCATCAGGCCAAAACGGAGGTAATTTTATAGATACACGAAATATCATATCGTGTTTATCCATATGCACGTGCTCACTAGCACTGTGAACCGACTCACTGTCACTCATATTTTTCGAGTTCACGGGGTCACCAATGTAGAAATAAGATTGCTTTTATATATTATGTAATATCGTATATTGCGATTTACAAAATTTTCACAATGTTCCACAAAAAATAGAAGGAGTAAAATCAGTGAGTAAGTCAGATTGACAGTTTTACTTTTTTTTATTTCTTATCCTCTATAGTCTATATTTCTTCATGTAGGTACGCTACAAAGTAATATTGTGTTAAATCATTTTAATCGGTTAAAATATTATTTCGATGTATAACGGAAGTGTCAGAGCAGAGGTATTTCCTTGAGTGGGGTCGAGGCGCCATCTTAACGTTCATTAAGCGCAACGGCGCGGTGAGAGAGGCATTCTGGTGTTGGACGTTGAGCGAGGTGGATCATTGTGTGTGCATTGTGGTGAAGTTAGATTGGTGTCACGAACCCACTGCTCAGTTGCGATTGTCGTTTAATTAAAATTCGTTAAAGTTGTTAATAAGTGTTAAAATGTTTGAAAATTGTTATAACATTAATTAAATCGTAAGAAACCTTTAATAGTTTGTTTTGCGCCCGCATATAACCTAAATGACGCCCACTAAATCTGCTACCACTAATGACGATGTCGTTGAGAAGGACCAATCTCCGACATATACAGAGTGTATACGACGGTTTGACATTAAATGAAAAGGCAGGTGTTACTAGCCCATATAATGATTTCTAATTAATCACAAAAGTAATTTGACGAAAAACAAAAATTTGAAATTTTCTAACAAAATAAATCATATTTTAATAGTAACGAAGTAATACACCATTTTATTATGACAAGTTCACTGAACTCTGTAATGAACGGCAGCGTTTATCCTTCGACGTGCACTATGACTTAAGTCGGTGACCGTTTGACGTACTTACATAGTGTTAATTTAGAATTAAAGAAATTAAAAAAATTGTCCTGTGTCTAAACTATTGCAGATATTTAGTAGATTTTTTTTGTCTCGCTTTATAATGTCACATACTATACGTAATTGCATTTAATGTCATACCGTCGTATACACTCTGTATATATATATATATATATATATATATATATATATATATATATATATATATATATAATAGATAGCCTATGTTGTTTCCAGAGGTCTAGTCTATCTTTATAACAAATTTCATCAAAATCGTTTCAGTGTTTTAAGCATAAAAGCGTAACCGACTGACAGACAGACAGCTAATTTCGTATTTATAATATTAGTATAAATATACGTTGCCTAACTGAAGTAGCAATTAACAGGACACATAGCTGGTACATACAAAGGTCATGATTTTGTGCATTCGTACATTGGTTGATCTAATACCATCCACTTATTTATCGTCTGGACTATCACTACTACTATCCATTACTTTAATCTTCTAAGAGTGTTTCAACTTCACGTTAGTTCTAACGTGTAGAGAAACTGCAAGGATATCTGTCTTCATGGTTCATTACATGTTTTTTATTTGAACATTATTTTCATTCATATGTTTTAACGTTACAACTCGAATAAGAAGAGAAAAGGTACGACCCATTCATTTTAGACAACCTATTTTTAGGCACCTGAGAGTTATTTTCTCTTGCATTGTACCAGCTCATTTAATTAAACGTATTTCAGTTAAACAGATGAAGGCATAAAGTACCTTGAACGGCTTACTTTCTCTTGATTACATCGGCATTCTTTTCATTCTTTATAACGCGTTTTAACATAAATATGTTACTGTTACTGTTCGAATACTACTTTTTGACAGATTTTTAAATATAATTTCTTTGCCTATTACCCAGTCATATATCCAGCACACCTTGCAACCAAATTGATTCTACTAAATATAATAATAATAATAATAAGATCAGTTAATGGACTGATTTCTAAGAGCCTCCATCAACATCTAAAGAGGCTCGCGTTAGGTGGATGGATCGTGTGCTTGATGCAGAAGGCTGTGCTCCTTGACACGGCTCGCATTGTGAGGAGGTTCCTATCTCTGGAGCCCTAACCACCGGTAGCTTTGTCTCTGTACCCGATATCGGTGGGTCTCCATATTTTTATATTTTTAAATGTATATTACTGTAATTTTTTTATATATATTTTAAAATGTAACTTTGTGAGTATTAAGTTAATAAAGAGAATAATAATAATATATGAACACTATCACACACCGTCATCTAGTCCCAAGCTAAGCAGAGCTTGTGTATGGGGTACTAGATAACTGAAATATAATACATATACATACTTTTTTTTGTAAATACATACTTAGAATACATAGGATACACCCAGACTGAAGACAATAACAAATGTTCATCTATATTTATCTATCTATACATATAATAAAAATGTAACCGATCGCTGTCTGTACATAGAAGATATATGAGAAAAAATATTATTGGGACCTTTGTCAACGCAAATAGAACCCAAAACAATGATTGTTACAATTTTTGTTTGTTTGTCTGTTTGTCTGTTTATCTGTTTGTCTGTTTGTCCGTGCATTTGTTCACGCTAATCTCAGAAACGGCTTATCCGATTTAGATATGGTTTTCACTAATACATTGTGGCAAGCTTCACTTAACATTTAGTGTTTGTTTCATGCCAATCGGTTCATAAATTAAAAAGTTATGCCAATTTAAAGAATCACGTGGAACATTTGTTAATTTACTACGAAACCTAATAGAAGTAGTGAATAGCTGATAGTGTTTTTATTCTTCTTATTCTAAACAATCTTTCATTTAGTTTTTAACGAGTTCAGGTTCCAGTGAGCCTATGTTTCGCGATGACAAATAATAAAGCCTAAGGTCAGACATAAAAAGTTGTGGGTGTGGATCTAAGTATTAGCTGTTTTTCGTACGGTCAGCTTTATGTGGCTCTATCACGTGTTAGCATTTCTAGCAGCCTGTATGCTTTGATCTCCGAGGTCTATACTTCTAATCCATACCATACATCCATACATATTACTGACTGACTGACAGATAACGCACAGCCTAAACCGCTGGTCGTAGCGACTTGAAATTTAAAAAGTGTGTTTGTCCTATTGTCTAGAGGTGTACTAAGAAAGAGCTTTTATAAAATAAAAAGTGTGTGAAAAGGGATCAAAACGATTATATGAAACTTCTTCACTTTTAACTTAGTTTTGTAATACTACTACCTATATAATTTTTTTTTTTTTTTTTTTTTTTTTATAGTATAGCCTACCAAAGTGACTCCACCCCGCCTGATGGTAAGCAGTCAGTGGAGTCCAGAAGTGGCGGCCACCATACCAAAAGCTATCGTTTTAAACTGCTGGTATGGTGGCCTCCACTATGGCGGCTGGGAATGGGGTTAGGGGAAGGAAATGAGGGACGTGAGGAAAGAGGAAAGGGGGGAAATTGGGCCTCCGGCGCTCTCACTCACCGAACGAAACGCAGTAGTACGGATACTACTACTCTTAAGTCGATCTTCTATGAGAGGGTAGTACTTCCCCGGACGATCCGGCCCATTCATGCTGAAATCAGCGTGGATCTACTACCGTATAAATAAAAACTACCCTCTTAATTTTTTTTAACAGAGTTAGATTTATAGGGGTGAAATTAGGGATCAAAAATGTTATAAAAAGATCTTTGCTTTTGAAGTTAACAACTTGAAATTTGGAGGGAGGGGTAAGGAAGGGGAGGGAGGGGAGGAAGAGGGATCGGAGAGAGAAGTGAGAGGGAAGTGAGGGTGACGTGAATGGCAAGTGAGGGAAAAGTGAAGGTTACGTGAGTGGGAACTGAGGGGCAAGTGAAGAGAAAGTGCGGGGGAAGTGAAGGGGAAGTCAGAGAAAAATGAGCAGGCAGTGAAGGACAAGTGAGGTGCAAGTGAGAGAGAAGTGAGGAGAAAGTGAGGGGGAAGTGAGGGAAAAGTGAGGGAAAGTGAAAGGGAAGTGGGGGGGTAAAGAGGAGGAAGTCAGAGGGAAGGGAGGGTGACGTGAGTGAAAAGTGAGGGGGAACTGAGGAGAAAGTGAGGAGGAAGAGCGGAGGAAGAGCGGAGGAAGAGCGGAGGAAGTGATGGGAAAGTGAGAAGACAGTGAAGGGTAAGTAAGGGGCAAGTGACGTGGAAGTGAGGATAAAGTGAGGAGAAAGTGACGGGGAAGTTAAGGGAAAGTGAGTGAAAGTGAGGGGGAAGTAAGTAAAGGTGAGGGGGAAGTGAGGGTGAAGTGAGGTGAAGTGAGGGGAAAGTTAGGGAGACCGGAGGGGAATGGAGGGGAAAAGTACCGGGAAAGGAGGTAGTTCCCGAATGGAGGTAAAGGGGAGGGGAAGAGAGAGAAGGGAAATGAAGCGATAGGAAGAGAGGGAAAAGAAGGGAAAGAGTTAGGGAAGAGAGGGGAAATCGAGGAGGTAAGGTAGAGGGGTGCTGGAAGAGGGGGCAAGGGATGCTGCAGGAGGTAGAGAGGAGAAGGGGGAAGGAAGGAGAGAAGCGGAAAAGGTGGAGTGGGGAAAAAGGGGGAGAGGAAAGGAGGGAAAGGGGAAAGTTGTTGTAGTTAAAATTTGCCTTTGTGTATTGTTTTTACGGGGGATATACTTAGGTAGGCAAAAGAGGGTTTGTATATAAGCAATTTAAAAATGTCTACTGAAAAAAACTATATTCACGCGAGCGAAGCCGGCAAAAGCTATTACATAAATATTTGCCTTCCGCGGGAATCGAACCCACGACACCCGGCGTCGCAGTCAGTTACACTAACCATTAGACCAACAGTGCAGACTAATGTCATGCTAAGGTTGGTTTCACTATTTTCTTTTTTTTCGAAAGCTATTAGGTAATATATGCCTGCTTTCCTCCTTATTTGTATAAATATAATCCTTTTACGCCTGAAATTTTTTTAAACGGCTAAATCGCCTTACATAAAATATCCAGAACTAATGCTACGAATACGTTCAACCAGTGCTAAATAAAATTCCACTAAAGTCCACTTATATAAAAAAGAAAGGAAAACCCGGATAAAGCCCTGTTTTGTTCATGCTTTTGACGTCATATCTAGGACTAGTCCGAATTTGTTACGTCATGAATCGTTTATTTATTTTCTTTCTGTTTACTCTAACTATGAGCGAAAATAAAACTTGATTAGGTACTAACAACTACGTAACATTAAGACTTCAATTACGTATTTGCTATTTTATGCATGAAATAAACATATTTATTGTTATAGTATTGGTTATCACTTCGCGTATAGCTTGTTAATTGGTCATTTAAAATTTTAGAGACATAATAAGTAGATCACGTTATTAGGCTTCATATTAAGTATATTTATTTTAATTTCAAGGTTTTGTTATAAATTTAAAAAGACCAGCCGAGATAGAGTTTAGATACATACAGACCCAACTCCGGCAAGAAATGTGCTATTAAAAGTATAAAACAAGAAAATATTCTTCTCTTACATAGATATATTCGTGGTGGTCAAAGGAAAGCCGTTGTCACCTCATGTACCTACCTTACTTTATGCCTTACATATTTTCGAATTACTTTGTGCTATGTAAGTTTATTTTTTACTTTTTAGTTTCCTTCCTGTTTGAAGTCAGTTTTCTTTTTGTTAAAAATTATTTTATTTGATATCCATAACAATGTATATGAATTTTTTTTTTTAAATTATTTACTTTATGTCTTCCAGAGGGCACCATATTGAATTTAGTGAAACGTATCATAGCCTCAGAACATGGACTAAAGCAAACATAGCCTATAACCAAAGCGGGCGGTCAAGACGTTTCCAATGATACTTCATTTGTCAAATTATGATGGCTAGCTTAGAAGATACGAGGAAACAGATAAACATACAAACATACATTCATACATACATACATAGAAACATACGTTCATAGCCTGTCAAATTCATAATCCTTCGTTTGGCATCGCCGTAGTCAGGTAAATAAAATTATTTTTCTATCAATTGCACTGTATATTAGGCCAAGAAATTACAGACTAATAACGGTAACAAACGACCTTATCTCGGTGCAGCGCGACAGATATTTGATTTATAATTTGTCTTTGCCCACTTTTGCTAAATACGCTTGGCACTGCCTTGGTGAGTTTTAAACTAACAGTGAACTTTAATCCAAGATTTTTTATATATCCGATTTTATACAATTCATCGTTCGACGCTGAAGCGCTGTCAATAATATACATAATGTTTTATTGTAAAAGCGATTCAGCACTGAAGGATCCGTAGCATAAAGTCGAGTTTTTAAATAAAGATCGTATATAGAAAAGCAACTGTAAATAACCAAACTAAGTTGCATGGAACGTACAATGTAGGTACAATACAGAACAGCACAATAACATAGAATAAAGCCAAGTCAGACGCTTTACACAAAGAAAATATAACTTATCTGCTAGCATAAATATCTTACCACTAGCTCCCCGAAGCGTGGTTTGCCCGCGTTAAGTTACATCTGTAGTAACTGCTCTGCTCCCGTCGGCAGTAGCGGGATGTTATACATGCCTACAACCTTCCTCAAAAACTGAACTATCAAATGCAAATTGAATTATTTAAATCTGACTGGTAGTTCCAAAGATGAGCTCGTTCAAACAAACAAATAAGCTTTTCCGCTATAAACAATAGTTTAGATAACATTATTACAAGTGTCGTACGTAATAAGGGTAGAGATTGAATATTTCGAGTACCTTTTTCGACTCCTTTGATTTGTGAAGACATGATATATTGACATTTCCATATATATTGCTCTATTACCATTTATATAGTTTCATATGTTGGTTTTTTATGTTGAAATTAGGTAAGAAAAGACTATACCGGCGGTTTACTGCTCCCTTGTTAGAGGTACGTAATGAGAAAGCGTATCATTGTTGGGTTTGCAAAAACTGAGGATTTATGAGCATGGAGCGAGGTTACCCTATCGTGCAGCTCGATGTGGAGCCGTCTAGTATAAATCTTTTGATGTGAGATAATAAGTAACAATACACACTTTAGGTTTGTGTAGATAATATAATGATAGTTGCAAATAATTATTCTATCTATCTGACGTAGGTATTCTTGTCATATCCATAACCACCAATTATCGGGGTTATTAAACAATATAGAAGGCTATTATGCAAGTAAGTCACACAGGCACACAACAAATCAATCTACTTGCAGTAGGTACAGAAAACTTCTCAAACCAAAGACTATCTAGTTTATGTTTGCATATTTCACTGCATTATTTTTGAACGTTATTTTTGAAGTATAATATGAAAATGGAAACCTAAATTTTAGCTAAAGATAAATACAGCTTATTCCAAAATCCCCGATGTGTAATCGTAGAAGATTCCTTTTTGTTCGTCGTGACGTCAAACTAGATTAGGGTGCGTCCGATAAATAATGCGGATAATAAGCCCAGTCTTGATTCAATGTCTAATACGTAACAAAGGCATGTAAAGGATCTATTGGAGATGGACTTTATCTTCCTTCTAAAGGAATATTTGAATCGAAATTTATATTATGCCTCTTAGGCTCTTAGAAAATCTTGTGGACCTAGTTGTTACTTACAACTGATTCACCTTCTAGATTTGTAAAGTTGTATTTGCTTGACCATGTCGGTTCATGTAGATAATTGTTAGATATAAAAATGTTAAGCATTACCTTTATGTACCTTCTATAGCACCTGTGTAACTGTCCCAGTCTCAGTTGTTATAGTACGATTTTAACTTGGTACGAGTTTTATGGAAAGAGAAGTTTCTATAATACCTAACTTTGAGTGTTAAATAATCTGAATGGTACACATATTTTTTTACTTCGTTCTTTGTGTAGCAGCATTTTTTTCTATGTGTATGTATTATGACAAAATAAATACGAGTTAGACTGAAAGTCGATCTCAATAAAACAATGAACATATTTTTGTTCTTAGAGTGTAAAAACTGGAACACACTGGTTACTAAACGCGCCAGATGATTATTATCGAAGTAATAAATTTATATTGCTTTATCTAGGAAAAATGAACTTAAGATTTTATTGTGATTATAACCCAAACTAGCACTCACTAGAACTCACGATTTCTGAAAATATTTTCAAATTTACCAATGTCAAAGCGGGCAGCAAAATATCTCAAAACAAAAACATCATGCCTATTCATAATAAACTTGCAACGACATCGTCATTGGGTTAAAAAAATGGTAATGGTATCTAAAGGTTGACCTCCATACGTAATGGTCCGCATAAAGAGACTCCACCATGCGAAAGTGTAATAAACTGCACACTCGTAAATTAATGCGCATGCAATTCTGCAAAATGGCACTTTATGTACGCCCAGCCTCGCAGTTTAATCATAAAAGGTACAATATTTACATAACTTAAAGTTTTTCACCATTAGTCTAGGAAGCTAATAGTGTTATAGTTCATACATTTCCAAAATCAAGCGTTGTCCAAAACTGCCAATTTTTATATTGGATTTAAATTCGTCATCATCATCTTGGTCTCGTTCATTTTCGTGCTCACTAATATTATATATAGTATGTAGGCATGTGCAATACTGAGATCGCCGATCCTGTGCATTTTATATCGAATCAAAAAAATAGATTTAATTTTCGAGTCGCCCTTTTTATCGATATTTATAAAAATAATAATTTGGCTTAACAGAGTCCTTATCCAATGCTGTGTTTTACATAACGAAACTTATAGACGTGTCTGTTTTCTTAACTACATTATTTTCTCAGGGAGCTTGAGGACAGCTTATTTCATTTTCATAATATCCTGTTTCAGAAGAGAAGTTACAATGAACGCTTCTTGAATTTTAATTATCTACGTTACAATCGCAAGGGTAAATATTAAGTCAATTGTTTTTTTTATTTGTCTACGTGGTAATCAACATCTCAGTTATACTACAATATCACAAATAGTAGCTTACTAAAAGAGAATCGTCAACGAAGCTCTTCTCGTACAATGAACGGCGTTTTGGTAAGTTTAGACTTATAATCAAGATGTTTCTCTCATTAAGTGACTAAAGTTTGAGATATGTCCTAGTATAACACGTCTTATTATTAAAGATGTAAGTAATGAAAAATGTATATAGCCTACGTTTTACCAATTATATCAGGACTCAAAGCATAACTTTACTTTAAAATTCAGGTTACGGCTGTCATACAAAAAATAACTTAACTCAAAACGTACTAATATCTAATAAAGTTACTAGTGTAAATGCAAGCATTAGTGTATAATCTCATAGTACGATGGAGTTATAATCTGGTCGACGACGCGATGGCACGTCGTACTCCCCAAAGGACCGACCTAGAATACTACAAACTACTTTACTCTAAGCTTGCTACTAACAATTTTCTTGTTATAATAGTAAGTAACTAGCTTTTGATAATTTTGGATTTCAACATTTCGATCGACAATAATTCTAAATACAAACTTATTTTAAGGACAAATAAGTCGGTCAACAGATTGCGGGCTCGTACTGAACATCTACAATCTACATAACAAATGCCGACATCTCTGCTCCCGGTCAAGTGATCAATTTCAAGACCACGACACCCAAATCCTACACAATGTAACATCGAAATCGTCCGCAATTTCAGGTTTAAGCTTCAGTTTTCTTATATTGTTCAGTCTTGTAGGTGTATGTTCCACTTTCCGTAAAATAATAATTTTATTACTCATTGTCTAAACATTTGTTAAAATTATTGTTCACTTACTACATATTAAAATGTAATAATATACAATAGGTATAATAATGTGTTATTCAAATTTGTTATAATTGTCTCTACAATTTTAGAAACGGCTGTCATAAGATATTCGTCCTTAGAAGGATAAAGCCACGACACTAAATCTCTGATTTAATTTATAGATAGCTATAACAAGGAGCCATAGCTCAAATAGATCGACTGAGGAAATAATACGATAGTAGATTATTTCTGCTATCGGAATTAATTGAATCAATACATCAAGTGGATAAATATCTAACCATGACGAAAAATATCTATCATTCGGTGAGTGTGAAGGCAGTGTCCTAATAAGCCCTTGCGTTTCTTGACTTTCCTCTTTCCCATCTTTTTCATAGAACTTTTAATTTTTCATGACCTTATTATCATTACCTTTTATTCATATACATATTTCTGCAACGCTTGAAAATATCAACTACAGGCTACGGGAACCATTTACTAATAACGAAACGTTTTCAAACTTTGGCTAAGTTTGAAAACGTTTCGTTGTCTTCTTAATCATTTCATTTTGTCACGAAAGGCAAACATTCAATTTAAATTTAAATTCAGCAACGTTCAGAGAATACAGACATATCCGTAGGTAAAGGACACCACTTACCATCAGGTGGCTACTTGCCAATAAAGTTGTATAAAAAAAAATACTAATAATAGAGGATATTCACTTGATTTCTATTCTTTCAACATTTATATCCATACAGTTTGAACTTACATATCCTGAAAGTAGTTCGAAGGTGTTATATACTCCAGGATAGAGACGTTACGTAAAGGAAGTAGGAAACTCGAAGTAATAAAACTAAAACCAAATGGACGACATGGGACTGTAATTTATATCGAAAGTTTAACGTTCTAAGTTGTTCAGTAAATAAATAACAACATTAGAAACAAGAAAGAAAAGGAATAAAACCTAATTTTGCATTAGACACTGGTTACGTAAGTTCATCTAATGATAAAAATTACTCCATGAACACTTGCATATTTTCATACATAATAACTTACAATTCAAAATTTCAAACATGTATTTCAATCAACTTACTTTTATTTTAGTTACTATATCACCTACAAATAATTTTTCTCATGATACGCTATTAGTACGGTAGTAGATCCACGCTGGTTTCAGCATGAATGGGCCGGATCGTCCGGGAACGTACTACCCTCTCATAGAAGATCGACGTAAGAGTAGTAGTATCCGTACTACTGCGTTTCGTTCGGTGAGTGATAGTGCCGGAGGCCCAATTTCTCCCCTTTCCTCTTTCCTCACCTCCCTCATTCCCTTTCCCTAACCCCATTCCCAGCCACCATAGTGGAGGCCACCATACCAGTAGTTTAAGACGATGGCTTTTGGTATGGTGGCCACCACTTCTGGATTCCACCTTATATTCATATCTTTACAATACTTAATCTATCTTTGAATGGTGTGAAAACCATCATCCAAATAGCCTATGAGCCGCACTTGCTATTGTAATATTTCTCAAGACGAACTTACCTATAATAATACTTCGCCAATAGAATAGGCACCAAACTCTTGAGTTAAATAAAATCGTAATATGCTCGACCATAGTTTTTATTTTTGGACTCAGTTTTCATCGATTTACCGAAAAATAATTTATGGTACACTTAACATAAAATATTCTTTACGCAGAGTTAACCCATTTGTTTCAAAACTAATTTCTAATGAGTTTAGCAAAATAATAATAGGAGTTTTCCTCTCGCCTTAACAACATACATGACATAAATATTCATGAACTATTATTGCCTGTGTTTATTGGCATATTCGCTTGAGAATAAAAATTCTCAAGCGAATACGCCAGAGAAGAGAGACTTTTGGGTAAAAGTAATAATGATATAGGTGTATTTCAGGCTTGATACGAAAGTGATGCAAAACATACTTGTAAAGAAAAAAAGTCGACTAAAAGCTGAAAAAATAAAATCTTAGATTAGTAAAGATAGTATGTAAATCACTGTCACTAATGTAATTTCTGAAGTGGCTGTTAAGTCTCTTGTGTAACTTTCTTATTTAGTCTTTCTTAAGTCAGTAACAACAGTAAAACTTCAGTAGGATGTAAAATAGGTAATACTTACATTAGAGTACTTACGTTCTGTATAATGTTCTAATAAATTTCGTCTTGCTATTAAAACCAACTTTCATAACGTCCTAATGACAAATCTGTATAAATGCCTGCCTTACCTCTAAGCAAGCTTTTTTTTTATTTCTTTTGGACGCTTCTTGCATATATAACATCCATGTTACGTCAAATTTGTTGACAACAGAGGGTGATCTTGTTGTCATTTACCTACCGCTGTTGTCTTTCGGAGCCAGGAGGCTAATACCTACTGAAAAATTTTAGATAAAAGTCTTGATATCTCTTCACAAGATCCGAGGATCGAGCTCGAGATCACTGAGTGGCAGTCCGTTACAAAGTACCTATCACTTAACCAACAACGCAGTATTGATTTTATATGTTGCCTATAATATTACGTTATGTAAAAGTATATTTACTTGCACAAGCTGTACTAATAAACAATAATACTATTACGTGACCAATTGTTCGAATTAGGCACGCATTAAACGAAGTGGACGGAGAGATTAGGTTAGTTTAGGATCCTCTAACGTTATTCTTTACGAATACGACTAGCAATTAGATAATATGTTAGGGCTTAAGATTAATAGACGCAAGTCACGATAGGTGAACATAATGAGAGACGGAATAGATAATTGCATAGAAATTAGCTTAATTTATTACAAGTATTCGATAGTTGGAGCAACGATATAGTGAAGTATTAAGATCATGTATCCCAAGTTTCTGTATTTAGTCGCTCTATGTATATAAATACGTGTCATTAGTTCGATGAGCATCATAATAGCATTTTTAAACAATTCCGTCCCACAATACTCAAAATTCACTATTCAAAAGTAAACGTGAATCGTTCAATTAAAATCAAATGTGACCATTATCTTTTTTGACCAAACATGATGGATAAATAAATCAAATGCTCAACCTTTCTATTTGACTATAATATCGGTTGACACCTCAGATGTTGAGTCGCTACAAGGTTGAACTACTGGACAGAGCGAGACACATCAACTCTAGACATATTCCGCGGCGCGGTTTCACCCGCGTCTTTGCTTACTGCATTGCATGTGTCGCCAGTAACGTGACGTTACATAGCCTCTCAAAATACAGAGAGCATAGCCTATAACCTTCCTCGAGAAGTGGGCTAAAATACAGAAAAACAATTTTTGAAATCCGACTGGTAGTTTCAAACAAACAAACAAACTCTTCCGCTTTATATATTAGTATAGATGAATATATAAGCTGGTCATACACTAAGGTGAGCCCAACGATTTTGAGAATAAAATGCGATCCGTTCATATTAGATAATAGCTCGCTTCGCCTTCGCACGTGTGTACCTACTAATGTGTTTTTTAGTACATAGTTTTAAATAGTTGAAATTTTCTATACTAGGTAGGAATGTACTCTCTAAATTACAGTAAAAGTCGCATCAAATTCAATTCAAACTCATTGCGTGGTTTATAAAAACTTAGCGGAGATACAAACAGATGAAAACAGCGACTTTATAATTCAGAGATGCGTAATCTTTATTAATTAAAACATTCGTGGGGAAACCTGGACCTATAAATGAAGCCGAAATCGCCAATCCGCATTGAGCAAGCGTGGCCTTCGATGCTCATGCCTTCTCTATATATGACAAGAGCCCTTTGCCTGCAATGAAATAATAACGGGATGTTATGTTATAAGAAGTACAACTGTACAACTGTGTCTCGTAAATTCCCGACCTTTGTATCGATTATATTTTACATATTTAATTAGATCCAAAGCTTATTTTATGCCAACTATAAATTTATGTAGGTATGTAAACTATACATAATTCGATAACGAGAACCCATTTGTAGACTAGTAGAGACAACATGGATGAAATAAAACAACATGGATACATCCATGTTGTTGTTTTTAACTTATCTAATATATTCACATAAATTTTGTTCTTTATAGATACACTAACTTCTTGCAGCGCGGTTTCACCCGCGTTAAGTTACATCTTTGGTTTCTACTTTGCTTACGTCGCCGTCGCCAGTAGCGTGATGTTACATAGTCTTTAACATTTCTCATCAAATAATATCAATCATCAAACGCATAAAGAATTATCCAAATCCGACTGGTAGTTTCAGAGATTAGCGCGCTTAAACAAACAAACTTTTCCGCTTCATACAATAGTATAGATATATGTATAATCTTAGTTTTATTTTGAAATGTTACTATAAGTAGTTTGAGAATCGACTCGCCCTTCAGTAAGCTAGTAATGGCCGGCAACCTTCACCGATTTCAAACTTAAGACACGCACTTTTGGCTTGCATAAAGTTATGTGTTATATGGTTTATTTAAGGATATCATAATCATTATGATAAGTACACCAGTACGAATCTTGCTAAATCTTGCTTGGAAAAAAATTAACTGTCTATAAAGCTAGTGAATTTAGGTACAATCCACTAATAAGCCTTTGACTCTGTACATTTGTAGTTAGGTAGGTACTTATTAATGTTATAGGTGAAGCAAAAATGAATTTAGAAAATCATAGTAAAATAATTCCTTCGGTATTTATAACCATATTTAACAATGTGCTATTTTCTACAAGTGCTATTTTTTAGTTCATTCACTAAAGCAGCACTTCTAGTGACTAGTCCAAGGAAAGTTCTTCATTTCTTCCATAATTGTCACGTCACAACGCGTTGTTCGGTTTTATTTTTTTCTACAAAAATACTGAAATATGTTTTATAATCAGGACAGGAAAATAATGAAATGTATTTTTTTGTTTTAGGCACTTTAAAATTTTGAAAGTTGTTAATTGTTTTTTTTAAATTTTTTTTACCTGTATAAAATATGTCGCATGCTTTAAAATATATTAGGCGGAAGAAAAGGATTTCAACATTAAGGTATCGCTGGATGTTTTTGTCTAACCGTACAAAACAGGATATTTTATTAGTGTCCGAAACGTCAGTAAAAATTTTTAAAAAAATAAATTTGTTGATTGGGTCAAAGTGTCCGAACATTTTGTGTCCGAAACGTCACCTACTCGTGATGTCACCTAATAGTATGAAATAAAGCCTTAATTTATTCGGTATCTTCCAACAATGCGACAGTCTCTAAACTGTTACCATAGCTGTGACACTCTATACAGTAAAAGTAGGTATATGTGGGAAAAGTAAATAAGTTAAACTTATTATATAAGTAGAACATTGTATTGTTAAACAAGGTACACAGCTACGTGTACTTATCTGATGCTACCTGTACAAGACTGCCGATAAAACACACGCGGACCTACCTACTGATAATTCCAACCCTAACACATCACTTTGACACTGATAAGGTTTTATTAACATTTTTCGAGTTAACCTAGTTAATATTCAACTCTATTACAAGAAATGTTAAGTCTAAATTTGCATAAATTCAAATATACTGCATAATAGCGTGTGTACTAATAATTAAGGCCTATAACACTATTTCATAAACATTGGCTACAACAAAAACCTTTATAAATTTAAGTTATTCATATTTTAGTAAAAGGATGTAGTGGTATGTAATATAGTAATACTCTGGATTCTTAACCCTCCATCACGCTCAATTCGTTAGTAAGACTCTGAAATTTGCTTAAAACATTTGTTTTGAATTAAAATGAATCAATTTCAAAATATCGCATTCCATTATACTTAACAATCATACATAAGTACTTCATAAGAGTTTCTAACGATTTGGTAGAGTTGTGTAACTTGCGTGTTATGATAGCTTCCATTATGAATTTCTACTAATAGTAATTTCATTAATAATGTAGTAGTTTACCTAATTTCAACCTAATTTCTAAAATATAAAATAAAAACCTGGTAGGTATTCTCTTGAATTTGTGAAATAAACTATTCACAGCCCTGTAATATTACTTAATAAAACTTTTTCTTCATTAAGGCTGAAAATAACAACAAAGTTACAATTTTAATAGTCCTAGTTCCTTTCTTGTTTATTATAACAACTAGTTTCAAAAAGTTTGTTGTTGTTTTTAGTGTTGTAACAGGTAGGGTAGGTTATACCTCGAGCTGTTACTCATAGTACTAATTAGGTACTATATTTTTCACTAAAAGAGTTGGTAACGGTAACTAAAGTTTGCAAATAAATTGTAGATATTAATATTATGTTGTTTGAAACTCATTTACATGTAGTGGTGCAGTATGCGTTTTGTAGGTTAGGTACTATAGGTATTCATAATACATTTTTGCGAAAATTATATATCCTGCAGTGAACATTTTTGCTTTTAATGAACAGCTGGTGAAAATGTATGCAAATTATTATGCTTTCAAGAACGAATACAGTTTACTGAACTCATTGGCTTCATTTTCTACTCAGTGTTTGCATCGAAGGTAAAAATTCTAGGACATACGGATATTTTTAAAAAATATGCACAGAATAAAACATCAAAAAACTTTTTACGTAGCTACTTTCTATATTTTACTTTTTGCTAAGTTGTCTTCTAAGGAATACAAAAATAAAATATTTTTATGATCTTATAAAACGGTATCACTACCAGAAAATGCTTTTAAAACTTAATTACCTTAGGCGAGTATTTAAGAGTGATTTTGTTGAAACTAAAGTGAAAGGCGATAAACATTTATTTACTTACATTACATCGCTCACCAAGAGCTCTTCTAACTTACCCCTCAGTTTCATATCATCATATCAGCCAAAAGACGTCCACTGCTGGACATAGGCATCCCCCAATTTTCGCCATCGTAGCCGGTCGTTCGCCGCCCTCATCCATCGGTTGCCCGCCACCCTTATAAGGTCGTTTATGTTGATGCCAAGTCCATTCCAGGTCAGAAGCTTGAACACGTCCTCCAGTGCAGCGGTGAACAGTTTCGGAGATATGACATCTCCCTGTCGTACTACTCGCTGCAACTGGATAGACCTTGAGCTCTGACCATTAATTCGTACTGACATGGTGGCGTTTTCATACAAACACTTCAGCACTTCAATATATCGATAGTCAATATGGCACCGTTGGAGAGACTGCAGCACGGCCCAGGTCTCGATCGAATCAAAGGCTTTCTCATAGTCCACAAACGTTAAGCATAGGGGCCGGTTATACTCTGTGGACTTACGATGTATAACCTGCCGCAGCGTATGTATGTGGTCTATGGTACTAAAACCTTTTCGGAAACCGGCTTGTTCGGGAGGCTGGAAGTCGTCGAACCTGTTTGCGAGACGATTAGTGATGACTCTTGAGAACAGCTTGTAGACGTGACTCAGGAGTGTGATAGGTCTGTAATTCTTCAGAAGGGTTTTATCGCCCTTCTTGAAGAACAGCTCCACCACACCCCTATGCCATGCCTGTGGCGTCTTGCCCTCGAGGAGGACGGCACTAAAGAGCCTCTGAAGGGCCTTCAGGACAGGATTTCCGCCTGCCTTCAGTAGCTCGGCTGTGATTCCATCCTCACCCGGCGCCTTGTTGTTCTTGAGCTGTCTCAGGGCCATACCAATCTCGCACAGGCTGACGTCCGGGATGTCTTCGGTGTAATGTCGAGTTAACCTAGCTCTTGGATCTGATGCTAGGGAGCTAACAGGTGCATGTTGTGTCGTGTATAACTGCCCGTAGAACCTCTCGACCTCCTCTAAAACCTCTGGCGTAGACGAGATGATGCTGCCGTCCCCAGTCTTCAGCTTGACGAGTCGGCTCTGCCCGACAGACCAATCTCGTGCGAACACTTTCAAGCCTTTGTTGCGCTCTATAGCCTCTTTAACACGTTGTGTGTTAAAGAGGCGAGTTTCATATCATGTTACACCAATTTTATAAGTACATTATATTGTCCTTTTATGGCGTACATTTTGCAAGCTTTTTAGTTCTAGTGGCCAATTTCTGTCACAATATGTGTAATAAATAAGAGTGCAACGTCTAAATGATAGTACGCTATAAATAATGATGCTCTATATTTCACACGTACAATATAGTGAAACTAAATGAACATAATAGCATATTGGTACAATTCTGTCGGTGCATTGTGCGACGTAAGATGCGTATATCATTGCATCAATGCACGTGATGCGATGTTGTTCTATTTTAGATGTAGGTATTGGATGGTGACGCCTTCCTACATATACTATGAGTACCTAGTTTAAAGTCTAAACGAGTAATCGTAAATAGGTTAATATTTAGTCAACTTAACTCACTTACTTAAACAACCTTGTTAAAAATACACTACTTTTTACCCTTGCTCGAAAAGACCCCACGCAGCGGGGGCTTATGGCTGGGGCTTATACCTACTTTACCATCGTATTATTTTAATCGTAGTTTAAATGCTTAGTTATTCTGAAGTTATGCCCAATGCCTGCTTACTGACAAGGCAAGCAACGTGAAACCTTAAGGACCTATTCTATTTTCTCTAACAGCATCTATAGACGTTGCAAGTGATGAGACAGAGAAAAGTATCATTTATAAAAGCGACTCCATTTAATATTGTGTCCAGATATGATATAATGAAAACTTTGTTTCAAGTCCGTTGGGAACATTTATGAAATACAAACCGTATGATATTGTTTGTATTATTTCGATAGTATTTTGTTACATCTGTTCTAATGTTAGATGTGAAGGAAAATAGTTTGTTTGTTACACCGGCAGTAAAAATGTTACGTAGCTTGATTTATGACAGTTTATACGTAATAGCCTTTGTTCCTTTTAAGTCCGAATATTTATATTTCAGCGTTATTTCCCAACAGCCAAAGGAAAGAAACTAGGAGAACTTTATATCTCTATAGTATTTTCAATAAATTACCTAATGATATCAAAGTAATGCCTCTAATTAAGTTGAAGAAATCTTTACAATTCCTTTTAATAAATAAATGTTATTATTCGGTGAATGAATACTTCAATGATCCATTACAATGTTTTTTTTATATTATATTATTATGTTTTCACAATAATTAAGAATTTGATTTGTATAGAAATTATAATTTTGCATGTTGTTAATAACTTCATATTTTTATGTACTAGTGACAAGTACTTGTGAATCTATTTATATTTAAGAACTTGATGTACCTATGTTTTCACAAATAAATTATTCTGATTCTGATTCTGGGTATATAATATTTAGTATGGTACTCCATACGTTCCTATTGCCACATTTAACCTGTTTTTTATCTTTTTGGTAACCGTAGTCGGTTTATTATTTAATTAATCATTAAATATTTACATTGAATTTAAAAACAATCACATTATATGAAAGCAAAAATTTCACTCCATGCCTATATTGTATAATCTCTAATCATTATCATCAACCTATTAATACACAATAATATAAGTAGGTAGCACAAAGTCGTAGTAATCACGCGACTAATATTCATTTGCATGTTTATGAAAATCAATTAACTCCAGCTAATTGATTTTACACGCATAACAAAATCTTATGTGTTTTTTAGATCATATCGTGAGATTAGGTTCCAAACGTAATAAGGCTTAATTGGTGGCCTTCACTTATAATTGGAGTAACTTGGCAACTACCATTTCTATTTGTACTCATAGTTATGTTGGCGACAGACGAAATAGAACTTTGTAAACAAGCTCTACCTATAGCTAACTACCCGAAAAAGAGGTACCTACTTACTATTCAGAAAGGAAATTGATATTTTTCGCTAATACAAATGGAAGTAGACGAGCGAGTGACGAATGTAGCTTTCATTTTCCGCAGTTTAAGGGGTATCTCAATTTCAACCATAACTTCTATGAGAATTCTAGCTGTTCTCTAACTTCCTTTTTTTTTGTATATTATTATGTGATACTGAAAAAGTTATAAATAATTTATCCTGTTATAAACACAAAGTCAAACAGGAAAACATCAAAATCATTAAACATCACGTATCAAAGTATAATTGGTCGCATTTCTGATATAATTTTATGAGTCATTTACTTCTTTAATTGACAGGCAGCCAAATCATCTGATACCATGTGTTAAGCGACGCTCATAGACTTTTACAATGCTAAAAGCTCAGCCTAGCCACCTTCGCCTCGCTCGAAGTCAATAGAAAGACAAAAAAAAATACTTTCATCTTCGATGAATCAACCGAAATGAAATAATGTGACTCACCTTTTTATTGGTCATATAAAAATAAATGTTTGACAGATATTAAGTACATTGAAGATATATAAGTAATATTTTTTTAATATACGACTATACGACCTTTATTTGGTAAAGAGATGCAATATTAAAGTCTTTATGAAATACATTTCAGATGGAAAATTTCGCTTCTTTACGGAGTTCTGTGATGTAGGTGTAAAATTTGCAAATAAAATCGGATTACCTATAGGCATAAACTGAAGGAATGAAACTTTATATGATATAGGTATTATTATATACCGCTAGTTTATATAGTAAGTCTGAGTTATATTAATAACTCTTAATAATAAATAGGTATCTATACCGTAAAATTAAATAGGAGTAAATAGGTAATATAACTATGAATTAGATATCTCTAAATTAGAAGGATTTGGTTCAAGTCTTGTATAAAAAATTTATTCGTTATAGTTAGAATCATGCTGAAATATGGAGTGAATTAGTTTTTTTTATAAGTCAGGTACGACTGGATGGGTAATTTATTCCCTTAGTACCCCGATCCTCGAGGCCTTCGTACCGGAGAACCCAGGAAAATTTACACCTAATTATTATAAATCAACACCTAGATTTATAATAAATAGGTGTAAATTGTCCAACCCATGTAAACTTGTGTGAATAATTTTATACTATCTAAATGTAAGATATTTTATAACTGATATAAAATTATCTTAGGTAGTTACGTTATACATACCAGTTACATAATACAATCATCTTTTACTCTTATTTTGGCAGTCCCTAACCGGTATACAAAGACGGCAATAAACTAGAATGATAAAATAACCAGTGTGTACCCCAAATTTTACCTTTGGGCAGTATTGCTCGCATATAAGTGTGAAAATTGACCCCTAGTACGTGATTTAAGTTCATGGACCCCTGGTTGGTAGACATTTGGTGTTGTTTTCCTCATCATGATTGCCGTAAACCGTCGTGCGAGATACTAAATTTCATTATAATGATGCTAAGGTCATCTGTTTTATTCTGTAACGTGGTATGATTTTATGTAGACATAGGTGAGTGATGTCCGCAAAAATTGGAGATAAACTAACTTTCACAAGAAACTTACGTGAAGTGAGATAACAAAGGCCTATTCGGAAACAGAAAGATTTATAGGTCTTTGGCATTAAGTTTGCCTTTATACATGTCATGTGTATAAAAAGCTTTAAATAAAATAAATGAAAAAGATTTCTTAAATTTGAGGTTTACTTTACTTCAATTCCTTACTAGAGAAGTGTTTAATTCCAAAGGTTTTCTAAAAGGTACCAGGTACTGCCCTTTTCTTTCTTTCAAAGGGTCTCCAATAAGTTAGTCTAACTTTAAGCTTCATTAAGTCCTGTATTCATGCCTTCATTAAGTCCTGGAAGTTATTATTGCTCACTTGAATGTACTATTCGAGAATTTAGGTATAAATTTTGCATTGTCCTTCTGAATTAAGCGCCTGATGAAAATAATGTATACAGACGTTGCATTTTACTTTGCTATACAGGCTGAATTTTTATTGGTTTTACAAACTTCGTACTTTTCTTACATCAGGGTATATTTGATGTGTGCGTACGCAGGTTCATACTACGAATTCACACTCCTTGTATTATCCTTGTATTATTGCGAGTATTGCTACAATTTCAGTTTCTTTTTTATTATATCTTAGTGTTTAAGCTAGACATATGTGTAGTTTAACTGATTACTATTACCTAAAAATAGTAAAAATGTAATGCACCCTTTAGACTAACTCTTTGTCCGATTAATGCCACCCGGTGCGCTGGTATAAGCTAACTAAAATGGACTGTCTATAGCACAAACTTTTATCAAATACAGGAGTTAGCTAATAAAATGGCTTGCAGCAGTTCAACGTCATAATAAGATTATGAACTTAGTTCGTAGCTAGTGAACCGTTGTAATGAAATTGTATTGCCGAAATACGAGTAAATCGGATAAAAAATGTTTTATCCAACATTTTCTTTTAATTACTACAATTGACCTGTGGTTTTGCGACGCTAACTGTGCCTTGCGATTTCCATAAATTTAGTCTTACAAATAAGTTTACCTTGCCTAGTGCTTTGCATTCAGAAGAGTTCAATGGACAGAGGTCAATATTATGGACATTGGTTGATATTTTGATATTATGGCAAATTGGTACGATAGCCTGCTTACATTTCTCTTCTTATTATTTTACATAGCTTGGTGGATACTGTTACCTGGTACAGACATATCACATCTCTTACGTATCATGTAATCACATCCAATCTTTTCATACATGGATGAAATACACATTGGCTCTTTTACTAGGGTTACAATATCTTCTATGACTACGAATGGTGGGACAAGGTTTTTCTTATAGTATAAGTCGGCGATATTGCAAACATATTTCTAGTAAATATTTACAAGGGTCCCAAATAAGGTTTACACGATCAGATTATATTGAGCATGAATACGACATGGAATACCTACACTAGATTACGCTAGGATGTCCAAAGAGTCGTTTCATGAGTTTAGAAAGTTTTTTGTAGAACTCTTCAATAGGTATATATTATATCCTACATTATGAAAAAAATTAAGGAAAGTTTACAGACGACTGAAAGTTTTCAATGATAGTATTAAACCGCGCATACGGTGTAACACTTATAATACATAGAGTAGTTGGTCGTTAAAAATATGTCGAAATAAATGAATAATGGCCAATAATAATTATCTATACCTACGTAGGTTACGACATACTTGTACACGTTCTTACAGTGTAATTTTCCTAACAACTAAATAAACTAACAAAAATATTATATACTGTATTTAGTTTAACATATTTTGTCGAGCTTGCTCGCGTGATTTTAATTTCCTGTTTTGTTGCGTGAATCCAAGTTTATAATTTCGATATAAACACTTTTTGTGTGAAATTATTAATCACATTTAAAGCTTTTATTTTTATTATATTATAATTTTGAGTGAGGTAATATTATCTATTACTATTATAACAAGTATATGAATCATAGTTGTCTGTACATTCTAATATGAAAATATTTAATTTTCATTTGTGGTTAATCAATAAAAAATAAATTAAAATTGTGTTTATGAATGAAAGAAAATATATCATTTAGCGACTAAATGATATATTTTCTTTCATTCATGACCACAATTTTAATTTATTTACTTAAATTTCACAAACTAAGATTTAGATATAATACCTATGTATTAAGGATTACTGCAAAACTTTAGAATAACCGAATAGATACGTACTTCATTCATAGGTAGGTACTTATAGTACACAAAGTACATACAAGCATTCATGGACTATGCTTCAATTTTAAGTGCTCAAAATAATAAACATCACATAAAGATTCCGGCTGTAAGTACCTATTATATGTTGCTAGTTTTAAGAAAGAATTTAGTACAACTTTTGAAGGACTTTTAGTATTTAGAACGTGGTGCTTAGATATTGTATGAAGTATTTTTTTAGGTTTTTGGAGTATTTTGGCACTATTTTTTGCACACAAGTTTTTTTTTACAATATCGTAAAACTGATATTGTATGGTAATACCACACCACATCAGTTGATTGCCATGAACACAAGTTGAACTGAGTACCTAATGGCCTAATTATGTAAAATGTGCACCAGGTTAAAAGCTCTTTACGGAAATTAAATAAACAAAAACTGGGCTAAGATTGCTTGGATCGCATTAATGTTCTGGCTCTCCATAAATATCTTAGTACTCTGAGCCTTAAATATATTTTTGGTTGATACAAATACAAACTGTGCTACTAGGTAGATACTTACAAATACTGAGTGTCGTAGCAGTGGCTGAGGCTAAGACAACAACTAAAAAATCTATAATCTCTGTGATGATTGTGATGATTGAAACGGAGCCTTATGATCACAAAGCAGCAGGATATTGTTTTCGTTTCACGTCTAAAAGATTAACATTACTTAAAGTTAATTTTGTGTCAGTCTCAGAGAATTCGTATAAAACGTTAATAAACGTTGAGCGGAATATTAACGCCACGGTAATTATGTCTGAAATAATTTTGGCAACGAGTTTCTTCACGCTATTTTATTATTTCTCTGTTAGCAAAATCTTCCTAACTAGTTTGAAACAAGAAACTGTCATCTTCAAGTCTCAATTTCAGAGGATTAAAATTGTATACAAAGAGCCGTTATACATTGTCTTGTTTGTGTGTGGGAGAACCAACAGCTGTAAACTATCTCTCAAAATTTTCAGTTAATATCGCTATCAAATAGTTAACATTTATGTTTACTATTTGTAAGATATTTATAATGACAGACAAATCACTAGTTTTATTGTTTTGACCAGGAATAATACTATAGTGTGTGTCATTAGACTCATTAGACATGAAACTGTCTGTGAGATTGTTGCTATTTGGCGCGCCGACAGTAACTTCTGCCGCATGCATGACCCACTTACGAATTGAGAATACTTTGTGCGCCACCAGACAAATACATTCCGAGATTTATACAGAATACGGCTCGGATAACATTAAAAGGTAACTTGTAAAAATATATTATGTCTTCTGGGACTGAACAAGATACAACTGGTAAATTAAATAGGTTACATTACTGTTTTATGAGAATAAAAATAATTAAACCTAAAATAAAAAGTCAGTATTTATCTAAACTAATATTAAAAAGAGAAAAAAAAAGGTTTTTTGTATTATTGTTTGTTTGTTTACGACGATTTAACTAAAAATCTACGTTACAGATTAAAAATTCTTTCACCTTTTAAAATGAATAAATGAACCGGGTAACATAGGCTATATTTCATTACGTTTAACATATTTTCGTGCGTTATGCGTTACGACACTATTGCAATGAAATTTTCCGTAGGCATTGTGAAACCGAATAAAACTTTTGATACCGAAGCGAAGCGAGGGTGAACGTCTAGTTTTTTATACCTATGTTATTTATATATTTTATATTAGCTCAACCTGAAGGCACACACAGAAAAGGCACAGCGTGGTCTCTTTACAAGGTGGATTTCGACGACCTGAAAAATCGGCGAAAACCAATGGATGAGAGCGGGTCAGAGATAAATTGGAAGTACTTGGGCAAGTATATTCAACGGAAGGCATCTTTCAGGTGAAATGATGTTGAAGACGATGATCTCTTTATACAGTATTAACTCTTTTTAGCATTGGCAAATATCTGATGAAATTCATCTAAAATAATTAGCTGAAAATCACACGAAAATCCTCCATTGTCAGGTTCCACGGTGATATAATTTATTAAGATCGCTTCAGCCTTGAAATGTGGTGAAGTCAATATTTTCGTTATTTAATATAAAATTAGAACATTACTGTGCAGTAAATGGTTGCGAGAATAATTTAACATTTTATAGAATTTTACAGTAATATTAGGTGTTTTACGGGAGCGCTTTAATATCTGTAAAAGCTGGAATAAACATGAATTCTCGCTGTTTCTCGCGAAGCATTTTTCTTAAAAGAAATACCTATTTATTAAACAAAATGCAGTGAATCTCAAACGACAAACAAGCTTACCTAGTGTACCTAATGCAGTATGCAAATTATTATTACGATTGAGCTGGTATATTTACAGGTACTAAATAAATCTGCTGAATACTGCAAAGTTAAAATTGTAGAATCAAATTTCTGAACGAAAGCATTTTTGTCGATCTTTCATTTTTTTTTTTTTTTTTTTTATAATATAGCCTACCAAAGTGACTCCACCCCGCCTGATGGTAAGCAGTCAGTGGAATCCAGAAGTGGCGGCCACCATACCAAAAGCTATCGTTTTAAACTGCTGGTATGGTGGCCTCCACTATGGCGGCTGGGAATGGGGTTAGGGGAAGGAAATGAGGGACGTGAGGAAAGAGGAAAGGGGGGAAATTGGGCCTCCGGCGCTCTCACTCACCGAACGAAACGCAGTAGTACCTACGGATACTACTACTCTTAAGTCGATCTTCTATGAGAGGGTAGTACTTCCCCGGACGATCCGGCCCATTCATGCTGAAATCAGCGTGGATCTACTACCGTTTCATAGAAGGAGTACGCCGTGTTTTGAATCTCAAAGCCAAGGACATTGTTTACGTCACACCGTACTTTTTACTACACGTTGTAGTAAAAAGTACCTACAGTAAAAACTTTTATTATTATTAACAGAGATGTTTTGTTGCGATGACTTTTTCGAGACAACAGAAACTTATTATCTTAATTCTGAGTTTAGGATCTCAACTTTTTATGATAAGTTATTTTTGGAAGCGTAAAATATTACTAATGATGCTCTGTTTGTTACATTAATACAGTAAGTATTATAACTATTCTTAGAAAGGATATACCGGAAACTTAAAGGTGCTCCCTGACCGCAAGCATTCACCTCTAATGTAACGTTAGTGGAAAATACATTGCCAGCATTACATTGGTAAGGGAGGCGAATCGGGCATGAACAAATTGATGATACAATTGTAATATTTCGAATCTATATATAATAAAACGAATGCTCAGAAGTCAGGGCGGTAGTTTTTAACGTAGTAATGCTCAAAATTATATTACGGGTGAATGTTCGCTCGCGGTGATAACCATAATAATCATTATCATAAACTTTATTTGCCATAAATGAGGTTCATTGATTTTAAATAGAATATTTAGTACCAAATAGGTACCTACAAGCCCATTTAGCCATTACAAACGACATGCAAAATTAACTTAATTACTAAACAATTTAATTTAATTTTAAACACAGTACAACTACACACTTGGTCTGAATTAAAGTATTGATTACAAAGTCAAACATTTGCACTTTTAAATGAATTTCTATAAGAAGTAGAATTTTTTATGCATGGGCCAATGAGTTAAAGCTGGTACATTTTTTTACCGGTATGTCTTTAATATTATTTGTGATATGATGGGAGATCACATCTTAGAGTGGCGATGACAATCAGACTAACATAAAACGCGATTTCGTCATATCCGATACAACGTTATTACGGCGTCTCCTAGGTGCTGCATAATACTTTACAAGTTCGGTAAATTTGAAACAATTTTTTATTACACAAATAACAAGACACAGCAACGACCTACTACCACGACTATGTAGCTTCTGTACTTAGGTACGGTATAATATTTTGGGGCAACGCAGTAACTTCAGAATGCAAAAAAAAATATCAAAATTATAATATAGGTATAAGTAGCTTGATCGCATCTAGCCCTCGCGCCGGCTGCATCTATGAATGATCTGCCAAGTACCGCAGGCTTCTTTTAGCCAGAACGATGTTTGCCATCTATATTTGCTTACATCGTTATATTACATTATCTTATCATATCAATCAAGCAGCTTACAATTCGGTATGTCTACGTACACACGTCTGAGATAACTTACGTCGTGTGGCTTTCCTTTACACATGTTAAAGACTAAAGACTAATTAAGGCATTTGGTGTAATAATGGTAAAAATTGGTAAAAAAATTATTTTGGTATTTTTTTAGCGAAACCCATCTTCAAAATTTTACTACAATTGGCTGATTGATTTAAAGTTTGAGTGATTTATACTTAGGAACTTATAACATCTAAAACACACAATACCAATCTGAGAAAAAGTACTGTTCTGTGAGACGGTTGGAATAAAATATTTAACGCAGTGCAGTATTTTTAATATTATAAACTTCATTGAATAACAAAAATACCAGGTGCAAGAACAGATTTTGTTGAAGCGAAATCTGAACATGCATGCGTATAGTTACTATTAGACTTAGCTGCTTAAGCAATCTTGTACTATTTCCTTACATTTATGGTATATACTGTTGCAATATTAGTAAAATCATACATGATACGCTGATAAGAATAAAACTGTTAATAAGAATTAGAAGAGCAAAAACTTGTAACAAAACATAACAGGTAATAACATATAATATAGATAAGAAAAAAATAAGAACACAAAATAAACACAATTTACAATATTTTTTGTTCACAATTTTATTTGCTGAGGTCAGTTCATTAGACAATTTAATTAAAACGGCATTCACGTCCGCCAAAATGTAACATTTTAATCTTGCTTTTGCTAGCACGACATGGTGTTAAAATAACAAACACGGACTGCAATAAATTTTTAATTAACAACGATGTAGGTGGATACGTCCCGCGTCGTAATATTTCGCCCGTGCTATTTTATGACATTTGTGCAAACAAATTCATTCGAACAAAATCAATATTTTCACCAATGCCGCATACTGTTTACTATTCAAACTCGTAGCTTTTTCGCAGTAATTAATAAAATCAGTACATTTTGTGCCACATACTGAGTAAGGACTTACATTTATTTATTTAAGGAATTATTGTGGCATATTGTGTAGGTTTATACATGAACGAAAAATGTACTAACTTGATAAATCGAAGAAAGATTCAACGTCACTTCTCACTCAGATTGAACTGGACAAGTAGTATATTAATATCTCCACTTAACTAAAAATGTTAAAAAACATGCAAAGCATGTTTCATAGCAACAACCTGCTAAAATTTCCATATCTATAGCGGAAGGTGAGGTTTAATTACAAATCCCTTGTATGTTGACACCGACAATTACGGTAATTTAGTCACACCTTTGTTAATTACACCTGACACACATCATCACTATGTGTATTATTAGAAATAGACCCGATACTTTCACTGCTGAAATTTAAAATGTAACAGAAATAAACAAACTGAAGTTTTTACTGCGAAGTAGGATTCATAGCAAAACAACAGATAAATCTGTTTCTAGATAATTGAAAAATATAATTTTCACATACCAATGAGTATTTAGAACTAGCTCAGAAAAGATAATTATGAGCATTAAATCAAAATCATACTTAGTAACAATAACATTAAACTGTCTGAAACTATGGTTTCTTAATATTGCCAAAGTGTCATTTTCCAGCTTTTACATTCAATTTACAAATACTGTACAATATACATAGGTAAATAAAGTAATATATGTACATTCAGTAATATAAACACAGTAACAATGAAAATTTAATTTCATTGGTATTGTTACAATCCGAGAAAATTAAAATCAGTGATCTCATTCCAATGAACGAATAGGTAACAACAAAACTATTAAATTAACTTGTTTGTTTGATATACTTTTAATTCTTGAATATGTTAGCCAATGTAAGATCTCTGTATTTAAAATCCAATTCTGTTTCTGTTTTATAGAAATCTGCAAAATCAATTGCCATGGATCTGATCTGATCACCTAATTTGTCAGTTATCTATGTTATCTGCTTTGAAATCAGGAGCTAGAACTGTAAAAAAAATGTCTGATAGTGATAAATATGATAAGAGAAATAATATTTTTATCTAGGACAAAAATGTTGCATCTTGATCGATGTCCAAAAGTTTACTTCATCTCTACGCTAAGATCCTCTCTCCATACAGGTATTGGTATCTAGCCGCATTAAATAATTAAGAGGTATATTTCATAAGGTGTATATTTTACTTATATAAAAAATATATCGATACAAACTAACACAAGTGGTAACCATATTTTAGTAGCTATTGTATCTAGAACTCAAAAATGAGCCATCTCAAACTATTCAATTCAATATTTTCAGATAACAGCAAATAAATAAAAGAAAACAAACAGTATATTTTATTTATTATTATTATTTATTTAACATAAAGGTTTTTACATTTAAGGGGATTACATGGCTCAAATTTCAAAAACACCCTAGGTAAGATACATATTCTAGACGGAACCTTTTGTGTATTTATCATATACAAACTATAATCTAATATTTAAGATCATTACAAACAAATCATGTCAATTAAAATTTTAATAAATTTGACCAAATTTTGATAAAACATAAAATTAATAGACTCTACTTCAACCTAAATTGAAAATGTTCTTAATAAGTACTTAATAGTAATGCATAAATTTTATATGAAAGGAAGGTAATAACCAATTTTTATGTTTCATTCATAATTCTTAAAGAAAACAGAAAGCTCCTAGAGGAAAGTAGCGCCCCTCAAGCACTCCCCTAGGCCTGTAAAACTGGCAAATTTGACTTTAGTCGAGTCTCAGCGACTCGTGTGGAAGGAGGATCACGTCATAGAGTAACGTGACAATTATATAACGATTATATATATAAAAGAGAAAAAAATATGTTTTGGGTAACGACCCGTGGTCCTACCAATTTTTGTCCGGCTGGTGGGATTACGATATACCACTATGCATCCGTGGTCTTTCTGGGCTAAGGGCAAATTAATATATTATTATATTTTTATTCGATAAATAATTAAAATTAGTATTTTCTTCTTCAAAACCAAATGAATTTCAATAAAGAAAATATAAAAACAATTAAGAAAATAATAATATCACATCAACACACAACGCTACCTAGACCCAAAGTAAGCATATATTTGTGGTATGGGTTCTTGAATGCGGATGAACTTCTTTCTATGTTCTTGTAAATACATGACATGTTATACAAAAAAATACCGAGAACAATGCAAATATACATATTCATGCACACAAATATTTGCTTAATACTTATCTACTGATAAGATTCCAAAGCTGCATGAATGGTAATTATGGAATATTTAAGTTATTTTTATTCATATTAAATAACTACAAAACGAAACTCTTTGAATCTGAAACTACTTACTGAAACCTATAATAATTTGTTACTTATTTCAAACTAGCTTTTCGCGGCGTGATTTCATCCACGTCTTTGCCAACTGCTCTGTTCCCGTCACCAGTAGCGTGATGTTACATAGACTATAACCTTCCTCAGAAACTGAGCTCATCCAACGCAGAACTATGCAAATCTAAGTAGTGGTTCCAGAGATTAGCGCGTTCAAACAAACAGTACCACCGAACTGTGTATGGATTGAACTGACCATGGAGAGGTCTCGGGTTCGAACCCCGGGTCAGGAAAAGTGATATTGGCTTTTTCTTTTGAAAAATTCTCAGTATTAGCCCGGAGTCTGGAATTGTGCCCGATAAATAGCAACAAGCTTGCCTCCTGTTACATGGAATCTAAAATGTATACGGCATACCTAATGTCAAAGAGGCAATTTAATTCATTTGTTTTTATATGACAAAGGTTTAATTTGACATATTCTTTTGTTTCCCACGATATTCATTTGTTTTTGAAAAATAAAATATAATTTTATTGAATAAAAATACCGACACATCGATATATTAGTCCGCCCCTAGCTCAGAAGAACTACGGATACATAGTAGTATCCCACCAGTGGGACAAATTGGTAGGACCACGGGCCCTTCCTTACCCGATTTTTTGTATATTTGTTTGTTACGATTTAATTTAAAATCTACTGATTTAAAAATTAATTTACCTTTAGAAAGCTTTAGTAGTAGTGGATAACAAAGAATGTATATATATATATATATACAAGCTGTTGCCCGCGACTTCGTTCGCGTGAAAATTCAGATGTGTGCGTGTATGAGAATATTTCTTACCTAATCTTACGGCAATCATACATTGTATTAGTAATAAATATCAGTATAATCCGTCTATACGGCGAATCCGATTTAAATCTATTCACCCGCTATCCCTAAAACAGACGAAATTTTGCGATATTTAACGAAACTTGCCACTCCTATTTTCTCACTTAATAAGAATAGTTCCTAGTTTGGCAATCGTATTATCAAAACTCCTGTTTAAAAACTATAAAAGCTTCATACAAATTTTGTTCCCCTTATACTCCAGGGAAATGAATTTCGCAAAATCCTGTCTTAGAGAGCACCTATTTTCAAAATTTGAAACTACGCACTTGTAGTTTCTGAGATTTCGTGATGAGTGAGTGAGTGAGTGACCTTTCGTTTTTATATATGTATAGCTTCTGCCCGCGGCTTCGCTCGCATGAATATCGTTTTTTCAATAGACATTTTTATATTGTTTAAATACTGTTTTGCACACTATTTTTAATCTCATCATCATTACCATTCGTACAAACCCTCTTTCATCTACCTCTTTCATCTTTCCCTCACTTACCACTCACTGACTCCTCACTTTCCCTCATTTTCCCCCCTCACTTGCCCTTCACTGCCTCCTCACATCCCCCTGAGTTCCCTTTTTCTTTTTTTTTTTACACAACGCGATCTAGACCCAAAGTAATCATATTATATGCTTGTATTATGGGTTCTAGAATACGGATAAACATACTAAAATACTTTTATTTTTGTAAATACATACATATTATACATAGAAACACCCAGACCAATGCAAATAGACATGTTCATGCTACAAATATTTGCACTGAGCGGGAATTGAACCCGCGACCTCTGCGTGGCAGTCCATACACAGTACCACCGAAATACAGAGGCAGTCGATTTCTCCCAGTACCACCGAAATACAGAGGCAGTCGATTTCTCCCTGACTTTCCCCTCCCTTTTCCCTGACTTCCCCCTCACTACCCCCGGACTTTCCCCTCACTTCTCCCTTCCTTTCCTCTTCCTCCCCCTCCCTTCCACCTCCCTCCAAATTTCAAGTTGCCAACTTCAAAAGCAAGATCTTTCCATACAATATTTCATTCCTTATTTCACCCCTATAAATCCACCCCAGTTAAAAAAAATTATGAGCGTATTTTTTATTTAAATAAATGTATTCCAAAATAAAATTTCAAAGCTGTAAGTTAAAAAATGAAGACGTTTCATACAATCGTTTTCATCCCTTTTCATACACTTAAGGGTTGAATTTTTAAAAAACCCTTTCTTAGTACACTTCTAGACATTAAGACAAACACACCCTCCAAATTTCAAGTCGCTTACCAGCGGTTTAGGCTGTACATCGTCAGTCAGTAAGTCAGTCAGTCAGTCAGGACAAAGCCTTTTATAATATGTATGGATTAGACGTATAGCCATCAGGGATCAAAGCATGCAGGCTGCTAGGAATGCTAACACGTGATAGAGCACATGAAGCTGACCGTGCGAAAAACAGCTAATACTTAGATCCACACCCACAACTTTTAGTGTCTTACCTTGGGCTTTATTAATTA
The DNA here is from genome assembly GCA_963082885.1 of Parascotia fuliginaria. Taxonomy (NCBI): domain Eukaryota; kingdom Metazoa; phylum Arthropoda; class Insecta; order Lepidoptera; family Erebidae; genus Parascotia; species Parascotia fuliginaria. The sequence goes on from OY720175.1 coordinate 8,095,152, forward strand.
GTCATCGCAAAACATAGGCTCACTGGAAACTGGACTCGTTTAAAACTAAACGAAAGATTGTTTAGAATGACAGGAATCCGAGGAATAAAAACACTATCTGCTATTCCGCAACCTGTTAAAATCTCTGCTTCTATAAGATTTCGTAGTAAATTAACGAATGTTCGATGTGATTCTTTAAATTAACATAACTTTTGTATTTATAAACCGATTGACATGAAACAAACACTAAATGTTAAGTGAAACTTACCACAATATATTAGTGAAAACCATATTTAAATCGGATTAGCTGTTTCTGAGATTAGCGTGAACAAACGCACAGACAAACAGATAAACAAACAAACACAAAAATTGTAACAATCATTGTTTTGGGTTCTATTTGCGTTGATATAGGTTCTAATAGTATTTTTTCTCATATATCTTCCATGTACAGACAGTGATCAGTTACATTTTTATTATATGTATAGATATATATATTTCGTTTATTGGGTAAACAAACAAAATCACAAAATTACATGAACATAAAATATTACACTAAACAGTTTAAGTAATTGTGACATCCACACCGTTTACCACAGATATGGTCTGTATTTTATTATGTTATTATGTGTTTTATCAGTAAAGTAAGTAAGTAAGTATAAGTAAAGTAAAAAGTATCCGAATTTTAATATTTCTAAATTTTAAATACAGCACTGCAATAATAGTTCGCAGACAGTACTGCAAAGACATTTTATATAGGCGTCCGCTAATAAAATATAGAACTTTTTGATACCGAAGTGAAGCAAGAGGGCGGGTGTCTGGTATAGAAATAATAAATAAATGTAAAGTGTAGTAGGTCAAGAAATGTAAAGTGAAGTGTCGTCAAGATTTTAAAATTATTGGTAAGTAGACTACCAACCTCCACTAGTTGGAAAGGCACCCTAAGAAGAAGAAGAATATTAGTAACATCGAAAAATAAAGTACCTCATTGTATTACGACTGTAATTGACTGTAATGTACGATTTCCACCAAGTGTACGATGAAGGAGCGTCGGGGTGCATTTGACACTGTACTAATAGAAATTCAAGCTTTTATGCAATAGTTAGGCGCCATCCACTTTGGAAGCATGATGTCGTGGATTCAGAACCGGAAAAGTACCAATGTGATGTTTTTAAATTGAAATAAAAAATTTACTTTCTTAGTTCACCTTGTACATTACTGACTTACGGTGAAGCAAATCATAATAAAGAAATCTTGACTAATAAAATTCAGTCTTCCCAAACCTTTGTTTCTTGTGTAGGTAAACAAGTCAATGACACCACACCTAATCCATTGCGGGGTTCTTCAGAAACGTCTTCATTTTATGCTATGTGTAGATAAATGTCAGTATGCATGCAATGTCTCTTTTGCCGTTGTTCTATTCTGATATAATGATATATTGGTATAAAAAAATAAAATTACATAGTTAAAGTATATAAGTAAGTATACAAGAAGTTTTTTGTATTATGTAATTTTGTATTATGTGTGTGATTTTAATGTTGTATTATATACCTACATAGGTTTACGCCTTTTTTTCCCGAAAAGAAAGAGGAATAGAAATCGAGACCATCCTCACACAGTACCACCGAAATACAGAAGAAGCAGTCTGTATTTATGTGTATGTTGTATAGTCTGTGTATGCATATTACACCAAATATTTTAATAGCATATTACACCAAGATGGCTTTTATTTACTAAGAACCAACAAAAATTTACGTGGTTATCTTCAGAATGTATCATGCAGTTATTTAAGCGCTAAAATAAATAAATAATAAAAGCTGGATAATCGAATCCATATATATATATTCAATGCTAAAATCATATGAAAGCTTAGACAAAGTACAACATTTATTTCAAAACTAGCTGTTGCCCGCGACTTCGTTCGCGTGAAAATTCAGATGGGCTCTATGAGAATATTGCGTGCCTGATTTTATGGCAATCGTACATTGTATCAGTATTATCCGTCTCTATGGCGAATCCAGTTTAAACCCGCTACCGCTAAAACTGACAAACCACTTTCACACAAACTTGCTACTCTTGCCCATTTAATAAGAGTGGTTTCTGAATATTAAAAAAAGAGTATTTTCTAGTAATTTGGTAATCCTACTATAAAAACTATAGAAGTTTCATACAAACTTTGCCACCCCTTTATACCCCCTTAGGGGATGGATTTGGCAAAATTCCGTATAAGTGAGCACCTATATCCTAATAGGAATGACAATGCAAAGTTTGAGATTCCTAGCACTTGTTGTTTCCCCTCACTTTTCTCTTACTTTCCTCTAACATTTCCCTCACTTTCCCCTCACTTCTCCCTCACTTCTCCCTGGCTTTCCCCTGACTTCTCACTGATTTCTCCCTGACTTTACCTTCACTTCTCCCGCATTTCCCCCATACTTCCTCTTCACTTTCCCCTCACTTCCCCATCACTTTCCTCTCACTTCCCCATCACTCCCCTCTCACTTTCCCCTCCCTTCCTCCTTCTCCTCAATTTCTCCTTTCCCTCCCTCTCCCTCCCTGTAAAATTCAAGTCGCTAGCTTCAAAAGCTAAAGATCTTTGTATAGAATATTTCATTCCTAATTTCACCCCTCTAAATCCACCCCTGTTAAAATAAAATTATAAGGATATTATTTATTTAAATAGAAGTATTCCAACACAAAATTTCAAAACTGTAAATTAAAAAACGAAGAAGATTCATACAATCGATTTCATCCCTTTCCACACACTTAGGAATTAAATTTTAAAAAACCCTTTTTTAGTACAACCTCTAGACATTAGACAAACACCCTCCAAATTTCAAGTCACTACGACCAGCAGTTTAGGCTGTGCGTTGTCTGTTAGTCTGTCAGTCAGTCAGGACAAAGCCTTATGTAATATGTATGGGTGTATGGATGTATGGATTAGACGTATAGCCATCGGGGATCAAAGCATACAGGCTGCTAGGATTGCTAACACGTGATAGAGCCACATAAAGCTGCGAAAAACAGCTAATACTTAGATCCACGCCCACAACTTTTAGTTGTGTCTGACCTTGGGCTTTATTAATTGTCATCGCGAAACATAGGCTCACTGAAAACTGGACTCATTTAAAACTAAACGGAAGATTGTTTAGAATGAGAGGAATCCGAAAAATAAAAACGCTATCAGATATTCTGTAACCTGTTAAAGTCTCTGCTTCTATCAAATTTCGTAGTAAATTAACAAATGTTCGACGGATTCTTTAAATTGGCATAACTTTTTTATTTATGAACCGATTGACATAAAACAAACACTAAATGTTAAGTGAAGCTTACCACAATGTATTAGTGAAAACTATATCTAAATCGGATAAGCCGTTTCTGAGATTAGCGTGAACAAACGCACAGGCAAACAGACAAACAGACAAACACAAAAATTGTAACAATCATTGTTTTGGGTTCTATTTGCGTTGATAAAGGCCCCAATAATTTTTTTCTCATATATCTTCCATGTACAGACAGCGATCGGTTACATTTTTATTATATGTATAGACAAAAATAAATTATGTTGTAATAGAGGTACTCGTTCTAGGTTATTGGAAACTTTTTTTACGAGTAGGTTACTCATTTATTAAATAAAATAGGCATAAACCTTATTGTGTTGTCATCAACATTCAACACGATGACACATCTTCTGTGTTTTGGCGTAATCTGAAGTTCCTTTTATAGTAGTATAATTTTATTGTCGGTAGGTGGCGTCTTAAAAACAAAATTCACAAAATATTAGTTTAGAGGTCAAACGCTCAAAGTCATTGGGCCCTGTAATACCCTTAACTTAATATTTTTAAGCTATTGTATAGCTTTTATCGAGGGCTTTGAGCGCGCCGACCGAATCAAGAAATTCCATAACGAAAATGAAACCTAACACCTTCCACTCCGCCTACCATAAAATTTATTTCTCAAAATATTTTGTCACATTTGCTATAAACTTTATCTGGTAGAACTATAGAAGTGAAACTAAGATTTTAATAACGTGTAATAAATTAATAATGCATCAATGTAATGTAATGTCCCATATCAAAGAAAAAAAATACTGCATGTATAAAAAATAAATAAATAATTATAATTGCATAAGTTGATAACCTCCACCACCTCTACTGCACTACCTGTACTGGTTGACTGGTAGATAATGCCTCAGGCATTAAGTCCGCCAATATACTATTTATGTATATGAAGTTTTAATAATTAAATAAATAAAAATGCTATGCAATAGCTTTACCGCGGCAGTCCCCGAGTGCCACAGGTTTTATTAGCATTTACATCGACAACAGCTATACTATACACTAGGTTTACTATTTATCAATTAATAGATAGTGAAGTGAATTATGTAATCTCACAAAATTTCATGCTTATTGATTTACATTCCAGGAATTTTGCAAACGGAATGCGAATAAATGTTTAAATGCCTTATATTCTCATAGAAAATTCGCCATACCTACATTTCAAAATACATTTTACTTCCGATATATTTGATTCAATAAAGCAAAATAAGACCAAGATGTACTAAGTATCTGAAAAAAGAGAAAATAAATACATTAAGTATCCTAATAGCAGCGGCAAAAGCTAGGCTAGTTCAGTTGAATTTCATTAAAATAATGAAGCTATTAATTATTTCATTTTATACTGTAGTAGATCCACACTGGTTTCAGCATGAATGGGCCGGATCGTCCTGGGAAGTACTACCCTCGTATAGAAGAGCGACGTAAGAGTAGTAGTATCCGTACTACTGCGTTTCGTTCGGTCAGTGAGAGCGCCGGAGGCTCAATTTTTCCCCTTTCCTCTTTTCTTATCTCCCTCATTCCCTGCCCATAACCACCCCATCCCCGCCGCCACAGTGGAGGGCACCATACCAGCACTTTAAGACAATGGTATGGTGGCCACTACTTTTGTATTCCACTGTTAGTAGGCTAATAATATATATAAAAAAAAACAAAATATTTTAAATTGTGCAGCTTTCATAGCAATATCTTCATCATCATGATAGGTCGGTTTTCAATTTCAGAAAATATGATCCGACCTTCTATAACCCAAAGTTTTTGATGGCCTTAGAATAGCTTTCTTATCATATTCTAAAACTGCTTCCGTTTCTACTGAACAAACTCTGTACCATATGCGGTTTATATTGTATCATTGCGTGTTTTTAAAAACATTATAACATAGCACAAATATTAATATTATTACTAGCTACGCCTTGGCTTCGCAGGCGCCTAAAATATGTTTTGTTGTATCCCCAAATCGTAGGTGGAAGCTAGTATGATATACTAGCTGTTGCCCGCGATCCCGATCTTACGGCAATCGTACATGTATCATTAATAATCAGTATAATCCGTCTCTATGGCGAATCCCATTTAAAACTAGGTATTAGACACACTAAAACTGACAAAATTTGCGCCTCCTATTACTCCACTTAATGAGGGTAGCTTCTAAATATTAAAAAATGAGTATTTACTAGTAATTTGGAAATCCTACTATAAAAACTATTAAAGTTTCATTCAAACTTTAAAGGTATGAATTTTGCAAAAGCCCAGTTTGAGTGAGCACTTAGGTATATCCTAAATTCGGTATATCTTAAAAGGGATTTCGTGATAAGTAAGTGAGTGACCTGTTGCTTTTATATATATATATAGATGTCTCATAAAGAATTACTTATTGTAAAATTAGTTCAAGTTGTCTTACCCTCGTAAAGGCATTCAAGTTAATGTCGGTGAATAAATAAGCCGTAAATTTACATGGCTTTTGAGACCTGAAACAGTAACAGTATTACAATATTTTCTGATGTATGGCAGATAGAAGGTGGTCACGCATTGTGTATATCTCAAGATGCAGCTTTCTTACATCTCGGGAAAAACAAAAAATTCAAAGGGAGAGAAATAAGTTTTTATAAATATTTTTGTATCCTTTTGAGCGTTTACGCGTCATGAGTGGCTATGTCGCAATTTAGTGTCATCTTTCGTGGTTTGCAATTTTTATCATTTAATCGGGCTATATTTTAAAAATATGTTCTGTACTAATGCTAGAATTAGGTGAAGGCTGTATAAAGAGTAAGAAATCATTGCGTTTACAGATCTATTCATATGCAAATAAGACATTTAAAATTTAAGTGGCGTTATTTTCATAGTAAAATAACTGTAAGCATTATAGTTAAACTTTTAAAACAGCTTCACCTAATTTTAGCATTTATACAGAACATAATTATTGTTAAAATATAGCTCTACTAATTGAGAAACTAAATTGCAACGTTGCCACTCATGACGCGTAAACCCTCTGTACCTAACTGATGGCTTTTGATACAAAAGTTGTGTCAAACATGTGATTTACTTTTTCTACATGAATCTAAAATCTAGCATTATGTTACGCTACGTTATAAAAGCCAACCTCATTAAAACAGTTAAAAGATACTTTTTCTCGTCTACTCCAGCTTCATACCACTGACTTTTGTAAATAGCATCGCCTAGTTTCATGCTCTGAAATAAATATTAAAAGAATGGTTAATAATTTGTTAGACTGATACATAATGTTTATCGCTTTGTAGGTAACTATTGAATATATTCTACGGTTTAAATCTTATTATTTAAACCGTCAATCATAACAAAGCTCTAACATGATTTCGACCTAATTTTTCTCAAGGTTCAGCCTTAATCTATAAGAAATTTTAGTTCTTAGAGCAAACACCAGAAGCGCTGTTCATTTATACAATATTTCACAGTGTCATTGATGCTAAAATGGATCATTAAGTTCAAAATGAGTCTAGGTACAAAATCCCAGACGTAAAAAATGTAGTATAGGAAGTAAAACAATATCTTACACTATATCAGTTGATGATGAAAATCTAGGTGTTTTTTTTATTTAGTACAGTAGTAAATAGGTATAGTACTCACAGCCCTCATGACGTAATCGCCGTAATAGCAATATAAAAATATTTGTAACAGTCCAAATAAGAGAAAGAATAGAAATGGTAGCATCAGTGCGTAATTTTGTAAAGCCTGGAATAAATGGATTATAAAAATTAATACTGTTTTTAATGACTATTTTAACTTCGTTTAGGTGGTGTCGGACTTAGCGCAACGTCATGATAGGCCTGAAGACATCTACTGCAGGACACAGGCTTCTCCTAAAGGGTGTCTTTACTTATATATTATGATAACAAGATATATATATTATTAAAAAAATAAAAAGCCCGCCTGCCTAAAACAAAGTGAAAAGAAAGAAACCCAAATTTTTTTCTCGAGCTGACGCTACAATAGAATTTTATCCTATATCGTATGTCATTCCCACAATCAATACAAATCTAATGACACCTCATACGTTAAAAACCATAAGCCATTTAGGCTGTAGAGCGTGCCAAAGAAATAGACATACGCTCAAAAACAATACTCTCCTTTACTTTGTCAGTCGGGCAAAAATAATATTAGACTAACCCATATTAATATCAAACATTTAATTTTGAGAAACAAAAGAGAAACATTTTAAATGAAGAAAGCTGGTGTGCTCATTTCTTAAACAATGAGGGATAAGTGGAAGTATTCTTCATGGCAAATTCATGCATTACATTTTACATCAACCTTAACGATTTTATATAATTACCACTAAATTAAATCCTGTAGCACAAATAATAATCGAACTGGAGATGACATTAAACAATGTACATTTCGAATACACCTCATCTATTATTTCCACACATCTGAAATACAAAGTACATTTCAAATAGGTACACTTCATCTATCATTTATTCCACACATCTGAAATACAGCAAAAATACAAGTTAGTTTTATCGTACAGTGTAAATATGGCAACATCGGCTACCGATGCATATTGTTGTACAATTTAAATACATATTATCTAGACTCCATTTAGTATATTGCCCTTTAGAAATATTGGACTGTAATAGTGAAATAAACGTAGGTATCTACCGAATCAAGTCTCTATGTCGGTTCACGAGTTGCACAAATTCTGTCTTAAACGTAGCACTTCTGTTGTCATTTTTATTATCCAATGAATTCACATTTATGATTTGTTCAATATCATCATGTAATAATAGAAACTGCGTGCGGATAAACGTACAATAAGTAAAAAACATGCTATCTGGTCCCAACATAGAGCATACCGCTACCCAAGCTGAAACAAATTAATTATAGGTTATTAGGTAATCCATAAAGAAACGGTCTACTACTTTAAAAATATGGATAATAATTTAATAAGCATGATATTACTGACACTGCGGTAAAATTTCACACTTTCATGAATAACCAGCGGCAATAACAAACGTAAGTAGGTACAATTTATATGATATTGCGGTGTGGCCATAAATCTGCTAATAAGGCTGCCCGTGTAAACCACTGATCACACGATCGAATCACTATTAGCTTGCTACAAATATTAGGTATTGAAATTGGAAATAAAATTCATTTAAAATCCCGTTAAATACTCATAATAGTTTGTAGTTATCATTAGACTAGTTGCAAATATGTTTTGTTTACCACTTAGTTGGAATCAATTAAAGGATAAATAGATAAAATTAAAATCCAACATATACTTACTACCAAAAATTATTAGATAGAGTAAAAGTACCTACTTTATTTTCAAGCTCGCATAAGTTATCAAAATAGTCAAATTATATCGTTTATTTTACCATATTGGACAAGAATTTCACATTTACATAACCCAATCACTCACCTGACCACATTTGATGAAAATAAGCAAACAGATAACCTCGAAGCTGAAACGCGTCAAATGGATACCATACGATAAAAGGTAAGAAGAATTCGAAATCGCCCGTAGTGTAATAGCGTGTGGCCATAATAAATATAGGTCCTAATGCAAACGCTGAAACTCCAAAGACACACAAAATTACAAGAAATTTTATTATATTTGACAAATACTTAATCCACATTTTCATTGTATTTTCAATCAGTTCCTTATTTGATCTTTTTATAGTATGCAAATGTCTCAAAATTTCGAATGCTTCATAAATTTGATGAGTTTTACTAACGTAAGTAATAAGTTTTAAATCTCCAAGTAAACACGCAACCACACAAGGCAGCATAAACGTAATTTGCAGCAAACTCTGACCTGTAGCGATACCCCATACCAACCATATAACTTGGCCTAAGTAAGAGAGATTGGAGGAAATTATATTAATAGTACATATCCAGTTGTTTTTTAGACGCTGCAGTATAGTACGATTAGCATCTTCTTTGTTAATAGACACACCAAGTAGTCGCATTAATGAGTCTACCTTTTTTACACATTTTTCAAATTCCAGCAACATGTTTACGTCTGTTTATATTTAAATAAAATTAAGTATTTTTAGGTTTAACCTACGAATATTTCTCTACTGAATGGTTTATAACATTGAACAGCGAAGGCATTAGAAAAAACGTTAATTACTAATGCTAGTTAAATGGTGTTTCACTTTTGATTTCATTTTAATGATTAAGGCTGTGTAGAAAGCCTCTACCGTAAATTAAGTGAAAGACAGTGCAAGTTGTATTTCTATTAGTAAGTTGTGAAAGTTTTTTGTGGGCTATCAAATTGTTACAATTGAAGCATCAACTTTACTTTTCTGGTTCTTCAGCGTCGCGGTGAGCGTTCGTAATGTTCCAATTGATAATATATTTTGAGTAGACCAGATCTGCTGCCTTATTCTTAATCGTTGAAAACAACTCATTTTAAATTTGAGCAGAAAGATTACTATTTATTATGTGGAAATCTATTTTTTTTAAATTTCTATCTAAAACAAAAGCCTTGTGAGTTTCTGGTAGGGAAAGTGTTTCTTCATAATTTTTTTCCTATTATAATGTATACTCAATCGAATGTATCGAGAGCAAATCTTAAGAAACTATATTATTTATCATAGCTTATACTAAAGACTACTTGCACTATTCACATCGATATATCAAAATTTTATTAAGGTATACAAAACAACGAACTAAACTAAATGAGTTAAAATACTACTGAAAAACGCTTGCTGTATGTCCTGATAATTTTAATAAAGGATTAGCAATAATTACTTCCTAATTACTTATACAATAAGATCTATATTTATGATTCAAACCATAATTACATGATTTTTTACAATAGAGAGAAAGCTACAGTTATCAATCGGATTTAATTATATGGTATTAAATATACAATTACGTAAACCTGCCATATACACAATTTGTATATGTGGTCAGTTTTAAAACCATTCCATAAGAGAATGGACTTTATAGAAGAAATTTCTTTTTATATACCACTAAAGAGTCAGATATGTACACGCCATCGTTAATAAGCAGTTCCCAGCCTATGTATATGGCGCAGGCAAATTGAATAAATCTACCGTTTACATACTGCCTCAGCTTTTTGTTAAGGCTCGCTATCATCATCGTTATGTAGTCTAGAGTAGTTTAGATGGCTCAAAAGTAATTTGCCAACATTAAACACCACTAAAACCAACTATATATGCTTTAGCATCTCTGCTAGAACTCAACCAAAAACTGATCTGAATCTGAAAGTACATATGTGTGATAATGTCAGAGTCTGCTCTTGTCCAACATTAGTCAAAGTAGCACAAACCAAATATTTAGCTGTAATGATTGACCAAAGACTATCTTGGTATCCCCATCTGGAGCAGGTTACTGATAGGATTCGTAAACTAAGCTGGATCTTTAAATCGTTGCGACATGTTGTACCTAAACATATACCCTCCAATTCAACCACCTCGAGAAACCTCATGAACGAAATTTACATCGCTTTAGTTCAATCTATAATAGTTTATTGTATTCCTATTTGGGGTGATGCAGCCAAGACCAAATCTATAGATCTGAAAAGAGCACAACGTGCATTAATTAAAATAATGACCTTCAAAAATCGACGATTTCCAACACAAAGCTTGTACCAATCAAGTGATCTGCTCTCGGTCAGGAAGTTGTACATTGTTAAGACTGTCCTTAAAAAACATAAATCTTTACCCTACATGTCTAAACCAAAACCTACCAATAAAAAAAAAGAAGAAGCATAAGAGTAGAAGTTCCACAACACAATATACGATAAAAAACCGTATGAGCGTAAAAAAATGCTTATATGTTTGACAAAACCTCTCAGTTACGAGGAAATTGAGACACTATTGGAGTGAAGTTAGTAGGACTATACGCACGCACGCACCCACGCACACACACACACACACACACACACACACACACACACACACAAACACACGCACACACACACACACGCACGCACACACACACGCACGCACACAGAAACCAATCTTCAAGTTGAAATTAGTGCGCACCGGCATAAGAGGTAAGTGGGTATGTTTTTAAGTAAGTTAACTTGGGAACCAGGCAGATTTTCTTGATAAAAAGTGTCCTATATCCGTCTCCAGCACAGAATCTATGAACTTATCAATTTTCATCGAAAGTTCATACTATTTGCTGACACAAATACTGAGTGTTCAATCAAACACTCTCAAAGTGCGAGTTAATGAGGTTCTAAACATTTTAAAGAACTGGTTTACAGTAAACATCTAACATCATGTTTTTTGCATTATTGCCGAAAACTAGTGGTTAGTTTAACTGTAGTAGTAGAATTAACCAATCATTGAAAATCCAAGACTGATAATTATATCATCATTATAAACATATCAGCTGAAAGATGTCCACTGCTGGATATAGGCCTGCTGGATAACTTCAGGTAAATACGGCAAATAAATAAAACAAATGTCGATGAAATTAAAGACAATATTTTTCTGCTACATTCTTTATTTTATTATTAACATCGACAGCTACATGCTAGGTATACTAATTATTATTTATTTCAGTTAGTAAAGTGATATATATTTCGTAGCAGTAGCAGTGTATGTTAGTATCCATACTTAGTACGTACAATAAATTTATCTAACTTATTCTGAAAAAGTTCGAAAGGGTCTTGCATTGTTAGTCTGTATTTGTCATTTAGTCATATACGTATAATGCATTATTCTGTTCAGTAGGTACATTCTATCTTCAAAATATGCGCTTTACTGAGTATTGAAATTTAAAAATGCATTTTATTTTCGATATATTTGATTCAATAGAGCAAAATAAGACCATGATGTGCTGAGGATCTGAAAAGAAATCAGACAATTTTTTAATACTTTTAATCAATTATTATTCCAATAGCAAAATCTTGTAAATAATGTTGGCTTATTACTAGATAGAACAACCAGGTCAGGGACTAAAATAATGTACCTTCTGCAGATTTTTAACAGATTTTTATACGCTGGTTTCAGCATAAATCGGTCAGATCGTCCGGGGAAGTACTACCCTCTCATAGAAGATCAACTTAAAAGTAGTAATATCCGTACTACTGCGTTTCGTTCGGTGAGTGAGAGCGCCGGAGACCCAAAATTCCCCCCTTTCCTTTTTCCTCACCTCACTCTTTCCCCTTCCCCTAACCCTATTCCCTGCCGCCATAGTGGAGGCCACCATACCAGCAGTTTAAGACAATGGGTTTTGGTATGGTGGCCACCAGTTCTGGATTCCACTGACTGGTTCCCATCAGGCGGGGTGGAGTCACTTTGGTAGACTAATATAAAAAACTGTGTATTAAAATTATACATCCATCTTATAAATCATCATCATATTCATTATATCAACCGAAAGAATGCTGGGAAAAAATTATGAGAGGCCCATTCTCATAATTTTAAAAAACCACCTTTCGTATCTTACAGAATATTTATTGCAATTTCCTGATTCAGTTTGCCTTACCCTTGTAAACGCTCCTAAGTTAATGTCCGTGAATAAATAAGCAGTAAATTTACAAGGTTTTTGAGACCTGAAACAATAACAGCATTATAATCATTCCTGAACTTTTTGTTTCAAAACGAGTAAATTTTTATACTTTTTTGTGACTTTTATCTAGTAGACAGTCACATATTTAGGATTTGTATTTTATCATATCATGTTTTTAAATTTTTAATTTATTTTCTGTTAATCGTCTAGTTTGAAAATTTTTCATATTTTATTTATTTTCTTTTACTTTTCTAGTCTTAGTTTTATTTATGTAACAATTTAAGTATGGCCTTTTTGTGTGCCAAATAAAACATTTTTCTTTCTTTCTTTCTATTACATATTTGCAGCCTTCCAAGATCTTCTCTGAAAATTCAAAAGTTTAGTTTAAAATATTCGTTTTCAGAAAGCATTAACTTTTATTGATCGAACAACGTAGACTAGATAAAGACCAATGTGTCAAAAAACAGAAAATCTTAAATCAAAATCAAAAATACATTTATTTTAGTATCATTCATCCATAGTACTGTATCAATAAAATAATAATGAATAGTCAGCATATAACAATAATCAACAATCAAATAATAAAGTAATACAATAAAAAAATAATGAATAATAATAAATTGTTCTAATTAATATTCTTATATCACAATCCATAATATAAATGTATTATACGTATAAGTCGTTTGAAGTCGAAATGGCCTCGTGGATAAGGCACCCGATTCGTAAACAGGTAGTGGGTTCGAATCCGGACAGGTACCAATGTGATTTTTCAAATCATATGTACTTTCTAAGTTTATCTTGCACATTTTTGACTGACGGTGAAGGAAACATTGTGAGGAAACCTGGACTTAAAAGTCTGAAATTACCAATCCGCCTCGAGCAAGCGTGGTGATTAATGTTCATTCCTTTTTTATATGAGAAGAGGCCTTTGCCCTGCAGTGGGATAGTAAACAGGCTGGTATTATTATTATTTATTATTATACGTATAAAGTGAAACTGCCTCCGTGGTGTAGTGGGACTGCTGTGCACGAGGTTGTTAGTTCGATCCCCACACGGGACAAACTTTGTGTGATCCATAAATATTTGTTACATGTCTGGGTATACTTCTGTTGTATGCATGTTTGTAAAGTTCCCGCGACACAGGGATTGTTCCCAAGTGCGAGAGTTGACTTTAAAAAAAATATGTGTGAATGCTGAGATCCAGATAGAGCATCTTTGAATTATGACTGTACATTTTTTGCATTATTTTCATGGTTAGGTACATAAGAAACCATAGATTTAGAATTATTTTTTGCTACATTCGAAATATATGTAAGAAACTAACAAAACTGGCGAAGCGATATATTCATTTTCCTTCCCCCCTCAACTGTATTACATGAACCAACCTTATTAAAACAGTTAACAGATATTTTCTTTCGTCTACTCCAGCTTCATTCCAGTGACTATTGTAAATAGCATCACCTAGTTCCGTGCTCTGAAATAAACATTCCAAGAATGGTTGATAAAATGTTTAGAGCATTATACTTTATATGTTTTAACCAAAAGGTTTTGGCTTTAAGATAACAATTACTAAAATGACGTAGAGATTAGTTATACTCACAGATCTCATCACGTAATCGCCATAATAACAATATAAAAATATTTGCAACAATCCAAAACCGAGAAAGAAGAGAAATGGTGTCATCAATGCGTAATTTTGTAAAGCCTGAAATAAAATGTCTAATGAATATTATTGTTTAAGACTTGCATATATTTGCCTAGACAATAATGTACTTATTTCATAGAATAAAATAAATATAACCCAGTTAAAATTTAAACATCATTATCGGTTATTAAACCATAGTGTTCAATAATTTAAAAACGGAATTCCACCAATTATTTTTGAATTCTTTATGCAATATCATGTAATTAACTGGTGGATGAAGAGATTTTTTTTACTCAATATAGCCAGTAAAATGTTATGTATCTTTTCAGTAAGTATTATCATTTTTGAAACAGTTACTTTACCAAATAATTTAAACTAACTAATGCGAACAAGGTTTACCTAAGAATGGCTTCTTAGTAATTAATGTCCTTCAACCTAAATGTGTAAAAACTTAGGCACTCGATAGTCGGATACCTATTTCTTTAAAAACAAAAGCTTTCACGTTGTTGTGTCAATACTAACGGGAATTAAGATCGTTTACTTCACGGGCAATCACAGCCTGTACTGTACCCGAACATTTTATCTTAGGTTCGTGCTCGGCAGAAAATTAGTTCAGCTAGGTTATTCTAAACCGTCTGAGATGGTTCTCTCCAAATCTGAGAGAATTTCACTATTTACAAACCCAAAATATAATACTTTTGCAAATAAAAGACATTAGAAATCATATTAGAAGAACCTGTAAGTTCAATATTTCGAATATGTCCGATCGGCATCAAATGCGATGAAGAAACTTCAGGTATAATTAAAATTAAGACAGTATATTTGCACTCTATGCAGATAGCATGTACTATATATATATAGATACTGTAATCTTAGCTAGGTCACTATGGTAAAATAACTAGATACTTTACCAATAGATTGAATCCCGTTGCACAAATAATTAGAGAACTCGAGACTACATTACACAGAGTACATATCGAATACACTTCCTCTATTAATTCCACACATCTGAAATGTAAAAACAAACATAGAATCGTTATTTTAAAAATATTCTAACATTAGCATTCATACAATTTGATTGAAAGAAAATTCAATATGCAATACCTATTTTACAAAATTTTACATTTATACAGTACAATACAATACTCGTACAAAGTTTGACCTAGTAACAAATATACAATGAATCAAATATCTACGCCGCTTATTAGAGCAACATAAAACTACATAATATATCCGCATTGGGAGCGAGCGTATTCATTTAGAAGGAACGCATCTACTGCAGCGACACGCAGCGATCGTATAACAAATTTTAAAATAAAGTAGAAACATTAGAAATAAATTTAGTACTTGTTGTCCTACAAGGCCTCTGACCTTCGAGATCAGAACAGGTTTGACCCTTTGAGCTCTCTTGCACTACAAAGTCGTATCGAATTCTTATTAGGACAATGATATAAAACATGAGAAATGTAATTTAGCTATATTTAACTATACGGCAATCAACACATGAAAGACATTTGGAAAGAGGTGTAATCAATCTTATGCCTTTTATCAACTGAAGATATATTAGTCCAAAAAAATAAAAGACACGTCCGTACAAAACTCGAGGCAAGTTTCAAAAAAATAAATAACTTTTTAGCCACTTTTGGCGACGACTATCGGACTTATTTAAGCAACAGTCCATTATAAACTGACAGTACAAATGATTTCTTAAATATTAAAATGCATTTTCGAAAAGTGAAAAGACTTGTTTAGTTGCTAGTAGGTATCATAATTCTTACATACTGTTATTATTAATGCAATCATGATACATTTTATCCTATATTGTTGGTCTAGTGGTTAGTCACCCTGACTGCTAAGCCGGAGGTCGTGGGTTCGATTCCCACCCAGGACAAACCTTTGTGTGATGAGCATGATTGTTTATTCTGTGTCTGGGTGTAATTTATATATAATATGTATGTATTTACAAAAAAAAATGTATATAAGTAGTATATCAGTTGTTTAGTACCCATAACACAAGCAAATATAATTGCTTAATTTGGGGCTAGATGGCGCTGTGTGAATGTGGTAGAATATTATTATTATTATTATTATTATTATTATATTATATTGCCATCAGACAATATTATTATTTCTAAAAATGCTTCAGAATTCTGATATTCGCTTGTATTTTTATTATATTGTAAATGTGTATGGCCAAGAATTTTTGGTATATAACAGCGTCTGTAACAAACTTATCTTAAACTAGCTTCTAGCAGCGCGATTTCACCCGCGATAAGATACAGCTTTGATTACTGCTCTGCTTCCATCGTCAATAGCATGATGTTACATAGCCTATAACCTTCCTCGAGAACTGGATTATCATACGCAAAAAGAATTATTCAAATCCGAATTGTAGTACCAGAGATTTGCGCGTTCAAAAAAACAAACAAACTAACGAACTCTTCCGCTTTATTTAATAGTATAGAAGCATAATGGCGAAATAAACGTACCTAATCAAGTCCCTATGTCGGTTCACAAGTTGTACAAAGTCTGTCTTAAATGTAGCACTCCTTATATTTATAATTTGTTTAATATCATCGTGTAATAATAGAAACTGTGTGTGGATGAACGTGCAATAGGTGAAAAACATGCTATCTGGTCCCAACATAGAGCATACCGCCACCCAAGCTGAAATTAATAAAATGGTTCACCTCAGAGAATCACCAAATTTAATTTTATGTAAAGGTATATTTAAGTTCTTTACATTTCATAAATTCTTCGATGCAAGTTTCGCGACTTTCAAAAATCCATTGATTCATAATAATTTATTTATGAATCAATGGATTTTTGGGTAATGAAAGTAAATACAATTTTCGTCGTACGTTATACGTTGCACCAGTTTTTGATGTTAGCACCACCAACTCTTTGGAACATACAATTAAATTTAATTATTTTCAAATAACATACAGAACAATTTAATAATACAACAGTACAATTCCACACTTCCATGAATAACCATCGGCAATAACAAACGTAAGTACAATTTATATGAGGTTGCGGTGTAGTCATAAATCTGCTATTATGGCAGCCCGTATAAACCACTGATCACACGATCCAAGTGCAATCACTACTAGCTTGCTACAAATGTTATTGAAATTGTATATCAAATTCATTTATATTCGTAGAATTATACATATACAAATAGTTCACATACAAGCAATTAATATAATTATTTAACAATCATGACATTCTAATTTGCAATGTCTACTTGGGTCAATAGAAGTTGTTCTATTGTACGGCTTCGGAGATATTATCATGAGCGTCGGTTGAAGTGTTATCAGACCAACATACATTTAGTAGTAGTAGATCCACGCTGGTTTCAGCATGAATGGGTCGGATCGACCGGGGAAGTACTACCCTCTCATAGAAGATCGACGTAAGAGTAATGGTATTCGTACTATTGCGTTCCGCTCGGTGAGTGAGAGTGCCGGAGGCCCAACTGATGCAAAGATGGCAATCCTCGCAGCATGTGTGGGACCAGCTGAGTATCCGCGGAGTCATTGTGTGGGTGGTGTGGGTCGACCCGCCGGCCAGGGAGACCTGTAGAAACGGTGGTGCCGCTGGCCGCCCGCGGCATAGTACAGGGGCCCAACTAGGCCTAACCACCCTAGGAGGCTGCCCCACCAGGTCGCGCATAATCCCGGAGTGGTTCGTCGTGCCGGTTGGTGACCGGATGGTGGGACCCGGCGACCATTTCCGAGAGGGTACGGGGGCCCTTCCGTCCGGCGGATCGGCTACCACCATGCCACACAGTTAAAAGACGAAGCAATACTCGGCACCTTGTCTAGCCTTGCTGCGAGGGCAGTCATCTTTTCCACGCCCCTTCCTTCACCCTCCAACATGGCAGCACGCAAAAAAGCAGCAGGTCAAACAGCGGCATCTTCCTCCCCCACCAACCCGCTATTTGAGGTGGAGTTCACTAACATCCGTGGACTCCATTCAAACCTCAACGCCGTCCACCAACACCTCGAGACGGCACGGCCGGCTTTGCTTTTCCTAACGGAGACACAAATACGCCGCCCTGACGACACGGCATACCTGCACTACCCCGGCTATGTGCTCGAGGAGCGCTTTCGCGCTAAGGCCGGAGTATGCGCATTCGTCAGGGCGGATGTTTGCGTTCGCCGTCTGCGCTGCCTAGAGGACCCATCCTACCCCATCCTTTGGCTTCACGTTGATCTTGGTTCTCTGAGCCGGGTCTACGCGTGCCTTTACCGTTCCCACTCCGGAGATTTGGAGACAACTCGACTCTTTGACCATCTGAGTCAGGCGGCAGACTTAGCGCAGGAGCGGTTTCCGAACGCGGAACTGGTGTTTCTGGGAGACTTTAACGCCCACCACGAGACCTGGTTGGGTTCTCTCAGAACAGACCATGCGGGACGAGCCGCCCATGCATTCGCTCTCACGCATGACCTGACGCAACTGGTAATCCATCCCACCAGGATACCAGATATTCCAGGTCAAGCGCCCTCTTTGCTAGACCTACTGCTGACGAGTCACCCAGACCAATACAGTGTTTCGGTCCACGCCCCACTGGGTAATTCCGACCACTGTTTGGTCTGCGCATCAGTGCCTCTTGTTGCTCCCCCACGACGTGCGGAGGTAAAGCGACGACTATGGCACTACTCGTCAGCAGACTGGGATGGTATGCGGGAGTACTTTGCTTCCGTCCCATGGGCATTACGCTGCTTTAAAAACAGGGATCCGTCGCAAAGTGCTACTGCTGTCGCTGGTGAAATCTTGTTAGGTATGGAATATTACATTCCATCCTCAGATGTCACCAGTGCCGGCAAAACGCGTCCCTGGTTCAACCGTAAGTGCGCCGATACTGTTAAACAAAAGGAATCGGCGTACCGCGCTTGGATCAGGGCCCGAGCACGGCGCGACCCTAGCTTGGATCGCCTAAAAGCAGCGTACAATAAAGCCACTAGGGAATGCAAGAGGGCTTACATCAGAGCGGATGCCCAGCGCATTGCACGGATTGGGCAAGAACTGATTTCGCATCCTACGGGTAGCCGTAGCTACTGGCGACTAGCCAAGGCCGTGCAATCCAACTTCTGCAAGCCTTCGCTGCCCCCCTTGAAATGTCCTGATGGATCGCTGGCCCACGAGCCGCAAGAGAAAGCAAACTTGCTTGTAGAACTCTTTGCGGCTAACTCCCGAATCGACGACCGTGACTTGCACCCGCCGACTATATCTGGCTGCGACTCCGTTATGCCTAATATCCGTATTAGGCATCGTGATGTCCGTGCGGAACTAAGGTCGCTCGATGTTCGGAAAGCCAGCGGACCGGATGGTATTCCAGCGGTGGTTCTCAAGAAATGCGCAGCGGAGTTGTCTCCTGCATTGACGCGCCTATACCGCCTATCTTATTCCTCGGGAATTGTGCCGGAGGCTTGGAGAGAGGCGAATGTTCAACCGATTCCCAAAAAAGGGGATAGGTCCGAGCCAGGCAACTATCGACCCATAGCTGTCACCTCAGTTCTCTGCAAGGTGCTTGAGCGGATAATAAACGCCCAACTAGTCCGCTACCTAGAGGGTCACTCGTTAATTAGTGACCGACAATATGGCTTCAGGTCAAAACGGTCTACGGGTGACCTTCTAGCATATATCACGCACCAATGGGGTGAAGCTATGGACAGGCATGGAGAGTCCTTGGCCATCAGCCTTGACATAACCAAAGCCTTCGATAGAGTCTGGCACCGTTCGCTTCTGTCCAAGCTTCCAGCATATGGTCTGCCACCCCAGCTGTGCAACTGGATTGCCGCATTCCTGCGTGAGCGCCGCATTAGAGTCCTTTGTGACGGATCGGCCTCCGATTATTTGCAGGTCAACGCTGGGGTGCCTCAGGGGTCCGTCCTGTCGCCCACCCTGTATCTTCTGCATGTCAATGACATGTTGTCCCTTGGCAACATTCATTGCTATGCAGATGATAGTACAGTGCATGGGCGATATCTTGGACATCCTGCGGCTAAACAGACTGACATCGAGGCAAAACGCCTAGAACTTGTCGCTGAGCTCGACCAAGTATTATACCGCATTTCTAAATGGGGTTGTGAGAATTTGGTCGAGTTCAATGCCAAGAAAACACAGGTGTGCGCGTTCTCTGCAAAAAAATCTCCGTTCCTTCCCCTTCCCTCTCTTCAGAACACAGTGTTACCACTACAGGATAGCCTAAGTATCCTGGGTATGGACATCAGCCGAGATCTCAACCCCAAGAACTACATCGAGTGCGTCATTAAAACCGCCTCCTGTAAACTCGGTGTCCTGAACAGGGTGAGGCGGTACTTCACGCCCGAGCAGCTCTGTCTTCTTTATAAGACACAGGTTCGTTCCTGCGTGGAGTACTGCTCTCATCTTTGGGATGGCTCCGCACAGTACTTACTGGATGCACTCGATAGGTTGCAGCGGCGAGCAGTCCGTATCATCGGAAGCCCGGAGGCTACTAAGACCCTTGAGCCTTTACAGCTGCGAAGAGACATCGCCTCAATGGCCGTCTTCTATCGCCTTTACCATGGAGAGTGTTCTGAAGAGCTCTTTGAATTAATCCCACCCTCTCCCTTTTTATCCAGAACGACACGTGCGGGACTAAAGTGCCACCCTTTCACAGTGGAATCTAAAGGGTCTCGAACCAAACGGTTCAGCACTTCATACTTTTGTCGCTCAATTAAAGCCTGGAACTCTTTGCCAGCGCATGTGTTCCCATCTAATTTTGATCCTGGGTCTTTTAAGCGGGGCGTGAAAAAGCATCTCACTAAGCCGCCATAGTGGAGGCCACCATACCAGTAGTTTGGCTTTTGGAATGGTGTCCGCCACTTCTGGATTCCACTTACTGCTTACCATCAGGCAAAGTGGAGTCACTTTGGTAGGCTAATATAAAAAAAAAAAAAAAAAAAAAAAAAAAATACATAATATTGGATGACTCCAAGAAGCGTTTTTTTTTATGCAGAGCCGCGATAGTGCTGGGAGAGGAATAAGGCTCATAATAAATTAGCTAGGTCGTAAATAGTTTCTTACCACTTAGTAATGAAATAAATAAAATGTAACACTAACACATACTTCATCTTTATCTTAGCGTGTAGTCATTAACAGTGCGTTATCTGTAGCGTTGCACAGGTTCATGCGTGACAAACACAAAATATTTGTCTACCTTTGTTATGCCGTAATTGAATAAAAATTGATCACTTACCTGACCACAATTGATGACAATACACAAACGGATAAACTCGAAGTTGAAACGCATCAAATGGATACCATACTATAAAAGGTAAAAATAATTCAAGTTTGCCCGTTGTGTAATAATGTGAGGCCATAATAAATATAGGTCCTAATGCAAACGTTAAAACCCCAAGCGAAAGCAAAAATACAAGCATTTTAATTATATTCATCAAAAATTTAACCCATATTTTCATTGTATTTTCCATCATTTGCTCATTTGACCTTTTTGCAGTTAGCAATTGTCTCAAAATTGAAATAACTTCATTGATATAATGAGTTTTTAAAATAAAATTAATAAATTTTAATCCTCCGAGTAAACATAGTGTCATACATGGTAGTAAAAAAGTGATTTTAAGTAGACTTTGCCCAGTTACTATACCCCACACCAACCATATAATTTGGCCAAAGCTAGACAGACTGGAGGAAAATATATGAATAGAACTTATCCAGTGATATTTTAGACGCTGCAGTACAGTACGGTTCGTATCTTCTTCATTAATAGATAAACCAAGTAGTCTCAGCAATCTGTCTACAGTTTTTATACATTTATCAAATTCCTGCAACATTGCTGTATTTGTCTTCTATTTACGTAAGAAGTTAGTGTTTTAGGTTTTGTCTTCAAATATTCAATACTAAATACTGATTTAGACAATTGAACAGCAACGACAACTACTCGAAAGCATTAAATTAATAATACGGTTGTTATAAGGTGTTTCAATTTTGGTTAAATTGGTTTAACGGTTCTAAGTAGCTAATAGCCTATTAGCTATTCATATAATAGATTAAAAATGTATGGGATTGCCAGAAGCTAACGCCAATATTGTCATTACTACGTCGCCAGTTGCTTAGAAGAGGATAGTTATTTGTTCCGGTTGTGAGTTGTCGATCCTAAATACAACGTTGCTTTTTTTATAGTGGCAGCAATACCTATGTAAGTAGTAAGTAGCAGCACCTGACATGTTGATAGTCTTCTAGTTGATAGCTTTAGAAGAGGGTCGCTGCCTCTGGTTCCTCCTCGCGTCGCCTTCACTGTACTCATTTCCCAGTCTTACTCTTAATGTAAACTTTTCCAGCATATTTATTTGTCGCAATGTTTATATTGACTAGACTATTTTGATTTGAGTAAACTAAATCTGGTCCGTTAAGGTATCGCTCTCTTGATATTTTCCCATTAGATAGTCTCTATCATAACTTGTTATTCTGGTCAGAGTGTCCACTTACCTTGTGCCATGGCCTTTTATACAGGCATGTCTAAATCTTGCAAATAGTTTTACGTTCTTCAAAAAACACGACCTGTATATCCTAAATGAATAAATTACTTACAAAAATGAATTCCTGGCTGCTTAAACTGGCAATTACGTTATCGTCTATATTTATAAGTAAAACTATAATTACCTACATTATATTTATCGTGACAATTGAAAGAAAGCTCTAGGCCAATCAGTTTTAAATAAGTAATTAAAAACATTTTCGAAATTAAATAGAAAGAAATATCCATTTTCTATCAGTGGTGAAAATAAGAACCACTCTATAAAAGAATTGGATTCATTTTGTAAGAATCTAATTTTTTATATCGCAAAATAGACAGATAAATCATAAACACCATCTGCTGGTAAGCACTTAGTGTAGCGTGTCCTATGTGCGTGCTCTGTTTACGCCAGGAGTTAATAAGAACTTGTTTACTCAAAGAGCGACGAAAGAAACATTTACTTATAAACAACAACAATTCTACAAACAAAATACAAATAGCAATACTTCATCGCATGGTAACAGTATAAGTAACTGCTTTTTTCATCTATCTCTTACAAATAGTATCAGTTCGATACAATAGCAAATACCTACAACTCAGCACCTGTGTTGGGCAAAGATCCTTCTCCAATGTGTGGTTGTAATTTCACTGGCACTGTCACTTTTGCTGCCTATAGAGGAATTTCTTACTAAAATTGGAGATTAAAACTGAAGAGTGGTAAGTACATTGGATTTGTCTATTGAATAATTCTAAAATCAACAGTTGTGACCGGTAGTCGATGGGAAAGTTGCTTGATCGTTGTATGTATTTATTAGTGTATTTTAGCATATTCTTAAAAATACTACAAATATTACAAAAGCTTTTTAACACCGACCTATTTACAAGTCATCTGACAAGTCGTTAATCATAATGTTATTGTTATCTAAATGGTGCTGAACGTTTAAATGCTTCGAACTACAAACACTTTGATGTGCCACCTGCA
Source organism: Parascotia fuliginaria (assembly GCA_963082885.1). NCBI lineage: Eukaryota > Metazoa > Arthropoda > Insecta > Lepidoptera > Erebidae > Parascotia > Parascotia fuliginaria. The sequence continues at coordinate 8,119,067 of OY720175.1, forward strand.
TAGTGAATATTTATACAACGGTAAAGTAAACTAATGGCAGGCGATGCTCAGTCGCTAGAGGAAGATGACGTCGATATATCATCGGTGTCACGGGCCCGACACAAATCGTCACATTTACAGAATGGGGTCATAAAGCAAGCAAATTGTAAGGGCGCGGTATGAATCGTAACATCAAATCTGAATACCAGCTTTGTCATTTTGACAAATTGTGTCACACCCTAACTTAAGTCGGTCGACAACATAAATTTGCTCCATTTAGTAATCTCAATTTCACAGACGAAAACGAAAATCTAAGACAAGAGAACACTGAACATAACTAATCAAACACAAAGTTGTTTATCTATTCAGTGGTCTCCTGTATACTTATTACGCAATAATGTAGGTGATGTACAAAGATTCCTTCACAGCTAAAGATAGATAAACATATTACTCAAAGTCATGTCCAACTGTAAGAATACCCGAGCGTTCCATACATTCTTTCGACGTGATTCGTTTATTGTCATCAGGCGCAAACTTTGTCTGGGCGACACTACCAACACTTTCATTATAGTATTCACAGGAAATGGTATTCTATTTCGTTTGAACAAAGAGTTCAATTTCTTTTGATGCAATAAACTTATTTACATTTAAAATTAATTTACTAAAAAATGCTATACTCAACGATTCGTCAATACCAGCAAGCACGTTATTAAATTTCAACATTCGTTTATTATCTCAAATTTAATATTATACAACCCTTTCCAGGATCAATTATTTTTCAGAAAATTTATATTTTTTTTATGAACGATTAAAATCAAAAATTTTACTTCTTCTTTCTAAGAGGCTTTAATCGCGCTTTGCTCTTTAATTGTGCCTATTTATATGTAGTTTATAAGCTGGCTGCTTCCTCTGTCACTATAACAGTGCTACATTATGGGCTGTCTGTTACACATAATCATTATATAAGAACGGCTCAGGACCGGATAAAATAGAGAAGCAGATGAAGGAGGCCAATATCCAGCAGTTGATTTTTCCAAATGACGACGACTCAAAACCGACCAATGTGGAGGCGAATATCCAGCAGTTTAGCGACTGAAACAACGGTTATGATGATTGTTACTTCTTTTTTGGTGTATAGGCAAATAATATAAGTGTAATTAACTTATGAAACTTTCCAAATACTGCATATGAAATGATTACGACTGATGATTTTGTATTCCCAATAAATATGGCGTAAGCGTTAGTTTTAGTACGTATTCATAAAATCAATGATGTTGTCGTTGAATGAGGAACCGGCAGGAAATGAGTCACTTACACCGCCGTGTAACAGCCGCATTTATACACAAGTAGAACAGAATAGATGCGTTTGTATTACATTATTGTAGTCATATTTTAACCCAAAACAATAGATAATCAGATATTAAAATTACAGAAAAAAAACACAAACACCTAGTTCTGATAATTGTATGTGTGGAGACAAGAACTGTTTTCTGGCGAGGACATATTTCCTAATGATTGTAGACATTCAATTTAATCACTAAGCTTATCGCTCTTCTTCCTCCTCTCCTTTTATATAAAGAGAAAATCAGGTTATGGGCAGCAGCGTTACCTGCATACGAAAGATCACCTTACAGCGATCACCAATTTTCCTGCCAAACGTGGGGACTATGGCAAACACATCTTCTGGAAGAGGCTTATACCCTACAGTGAACGTATTTAGGCTGATGGTGTGATAATGTTAATAACATACGAAGACAGAACTAAAGATTGTGGAATCTCATGCAACAAAGGGTCAATGGTGCCAAAGTCATTTTAAAAAACATGTTAGTTGTTATACATCACACTCATCGACTTAACGCGACGCAAATGAACAATTAAAACAAAAGTGTACACCAATATATCAGCACTGAACGCTCAATAAAGAACCATATTCTTAACAAAACAGTTTTATTTAGAACAGTGTATTTTATATAAGCTTTCAACACGATTTGGCATCCAGTAACGAAATGTTTACGCCATAATTTATTAGACAACATACAAACACGATATATTTCATTAGCTATAAAATTAGGAGAGGAGTATAGCAAATCAATAGACTGCTAAGAATTCATTGGAGATGTTTGAATGCAAGACGTTGATAAATGTGTCGATATATTATGCAAATGGAGTGAAATATCGCTGTTTTTGTGTATATTGAAATGAAGTTTTATACGCTTTCTACAGATTTCTGTTTCATTTTGTATTAGCAAAGCTATCGGCAATTGCCGCATACTTAGTTCGAATACTATAGGCTTGATTTACACATAAACAAACAGTTTCTCGATGTGCATTTTATGTTATCTCTGAATACCGTATGACATTCAGGATAACAATTCCTACAAACTCATTGGGTTGGGCAACGTACAATTTATTTCTTTTTAATACATCTTACTAAAATTGACGAATAAGCAAACAAATCTCCATAACTTGTTCTCACATTCTTAGAATATTTACTAATTACATAGTACCTATTCTTAACACATTGCACATTACTTACCAATAATGTTCTTCTTATTTTCTACACGGTACCTGGATTTGCTTCGCCATAATACTAGAATGCCTAGGACGCGACCGATAATTCGAGCCGCGTTAAGAGCGGAGGAACTAACTTCATGCGGGCACAAATAATAAAATTAAGAGAAAATTATCAACTACATAAGGTAGATTGTAATAGTTTATGATGGATATGCTTAAACAAAAACTCTATTCGTGGACAGGTTTAGAAGACTGACAAACATAATTATAGAACACAAAATACCCAATAATAAAAACACATTCAATAAATGCAAATAATTTATTGACATAGAAATGCTTAAATCTCTCCGGCACTTATTTTTAACAAATTACAATAACAATCCTTATCTTGTTGGCGAGTGATACAAAATAGATGGTAAAAGTGACATAGTGATAATTATTTAACTGCGAAAATGCTTGTTATTACTAAACTTAGTGGTTAATTATGCTTTTTGGTTATTATTACAGTATGCGATGTGATACGATTTAGCTTGTCGTGTTTTCGTCGCTTTTTAAACAATTAACGTCTTTTCAAACAATTGCGTGATGTGTAAGACAAATGATCATCTGTTCATAGCATAGTAAATATTCAAACGAGGCCATAAATTCACTTATAATGGAAAGTGGTATCACTAAGCTCCAGTTTTAATGATTTTTTCGAATTTTGTTAAAGACACATAGAGGCCAACATTTTGTATAAAATAAAGATAGTACAAATCTCTTTAGTCTTAACAATATTGGGCAGCGGGTATAAGCACAGCTGGCTGGCAAAGTGAAATTTTATATTTGCTCGATGGTACATACATATAAGCTTCACGCCTTTTTTATTCCCGAAAGGGTAGGCAGAGGTGTTTAACCACCCACTTTTCGCCATTTTTTATTTTAATTTAGGTCCCATGTAACAGAGGGGCAAAGCCTGTTGCCATTTATCGGGCACAATTTTAGTTAATATTGAGAATTTTTCGACAGAAAATCAGAATATTACTTTATCCAACCCTGGGATCAAACCTGAGACCTCTGCGTTGTAATCCGTACACAGTACCACCGAACCACACAGAGGCAGGCAGGCTTGATGGTATTTTAATACAACAATATCTGATCTAAGACAGCCAAGTCTATCTCTGAATGACTGGTAACGTATAAAGGTAAAATAAACGATAGCAGCGAATTGAATGCTTTTAATTTAAAGAGAAGCAATGAAAAGAGTGTGCATGTGTTTATTATTAACTTGTAATGGGTTTGAAAAAATATTAGTGCACAAAATATATATTTCTTTTTATACTAGTAATTAATTATAAAATTATTTTTTATTCTGTGCATTGTGTGAACAAACAGCCGAAATTTTATAAATATTTTTGCATTATCTTTTATTGTCAGTTTTTCTACACAAGTACAAAAACACTCAATCGTGATATTGATAGTATATCATGGTGTTTTAAGTGCCTAATTAATGTATGTGTACCTGTTAATCTCATGTTGTTGTTTAATTACTAATAGAAAGACCCTATGCTTGAAAAGAAATTAATGATTGTACAGTTTGAAATAAATCATGTATGTATATAGGCGAGCGTAAGGCTTAATTTTTTCAGCAGCAAGCCTCAAAAGATCTAGGATAGAAGGGACAACAAAGAAATAATTAATAAATATATATGTACAACAGAGGCCCTAGACAAGTGTCAAAGATTTCTATTCTATTTATAGAATAGATAAAAAAATTATGAGATTGACATAAGCGTTGGCGTTAGCTTACGTCAATCCAATACATTTTTTAAACTATTCTATGAATAGAATAGAAATCTTTGCCACTTGTCTAGGGCCTCAGGACTGATATAGACAACTTATAAAATAATAGCAAAATACAGGAATTTTAAAATCATCTATAAAATTGAATAATATTTATTTAATTTAATAATATTTTTAAGGCACCTAAACATTTTTGAGACTCTTTCTATTATCTCTCACCAACACATTCAAACGTACAAAACTTTTACGAAATTGAGAAAATTACAAAATCTACAAGGTATTAACTAATTAATGTAGACAGATATATTGAATTGCATTTAATTTATTGCAATTAAAAAAGTTTAAAGTAAAGAACAATTGCTGGGTGAATTTTTCAAGTAAAAACAGATTAACCTAGTAAAAACTGAATAAAATTAAGTAAATAAAACACAATTTGCCAATTTACGAGTATCTGTTGCCTTGGCGTACTAAAGTACCTACTACTGCAGTAAAGTCTCCTTCCAATATCAACAAAAAATATTAGTGGTCTTGTTAAATCCAAACTCATTAGGTTGTAATGGTCGCATTACCCCATGTATGTTTAGACATTATAGAATATCTTGATTCTGGCGCTTCTCTTAACGAAACTGTTTACCCCTATTTGGTGTTTAAGTGCATTGAGTCGTTACCGAACGATATCATCATTTGCGAAACCTTTTTCCATTGTAAGGGTACCGGTCTCTAGTTTCTTTAGTTGCCACTAAGTAACAATATAATAATATAATTGCGTCGAACAACTGTCATAAATCAGCAGACGCAACGTAAGCAGGGTCACACCTAAAGTGGAGCGACGACTTTGTGAAGATGATGCGCAGCTTATGCTACCCTATGTACGGTTCAGATTCGATCGAAGTCCTCACTTTGATCGAATCTGGATAGACATAGGCCTACTGCAGGCATCATCAGAAAACCTATGTCCATCAGGCACAACAAGTCACAAGACGTCTTTCGAGTTCTTGTATTTGATAGACCAGAAATCATACAAAGAGGTGCCTCTGAAATTATTTGAAAATCTAAATATATACATATTAATACATTGCTAAAAATTTATCTAAAATAAACAACATTAACAAAACAATTCAAAGTAAGCTTCACTATGAAATTGGCAACATACTTTTATATGTTTAACTATGAACGAGGCATATAAAACATGCTATAAAACAAATATATGCGTCGCACTTGTCTAGACAATATGACGCCGCTGGCCATGATGTCTTATTCTCGACAACAAACAAAGCAAATATAAAAAATATTAAGTTTACATTCTTTTTTCTGCACCTTTAGCACACGAGAAGGAGTCTAGAAAGGAGGATAACGCTGGAATTGCAGTTAAAGATAGGTTGCACCGCCGTTCATTGGTTATTTTTTTTTTTTTTTTATTTATTTTAAGATCAACAAACAGTGAACACAGAAATTACATTAATTGACATGCATGCAAGATGTATAATAATGTGCCACCAACTCCGTCGACCACAGATAAAAGTGATTGCTGTACAATTGGCGGTGTGGTGCAAACAAGAGAAACCTTAACCCAGAGTGAGCCAAGCATTATCCCAGCAGTGACATAAATAAGTGCAAGTTATTTTAGTGAGATGTAATAAACCATTACACCCAGAATTTTTGTTTTAGTATTTTCAGTTACCTATTACAATTCGAGTAAGAGCATTGTGATGTGACCTCAAACCACGTTGTGACATTGCGTCATACCTATATTCGCAATTTTGTTTGTATTTGCATCTCTGTGTCAATGGAGGACATTGTCTATCTCCGTTCGATAATGCTCACACTGTTTTAGCGCCTGTATCCCATATCATCCGCACAGGGAGGTCAATGTTAATGGGCTCTAATCAAATTGAGAGTGTGTTTGTCTGAAATTTGGTATAACATAAAAGCTAACCGATGAGCCAAGTATATCGATACAGAGATAAACAATTATCGTACGTTGTCATCTTTTGCTCTCTCAAGTTTTACTATACCATACCTGTAAATGACACATGCATAACTCCGGTCGGTCTTTTCCTAGCAGTCTCTATCAAGGTATATTTCATGCATACTGTTTTTCCAGTATATGATTAAGTATTTTAATTAAAACGTACAAGGGTAACTAGCCTTGAACTTTGACAAAAACGCTTTAATATCACATGGAAACAATAGCCATGGTTAGGCGACATACAATTGAAAAAAAAAACAGCTTTAATGGAAGCATTCTGTCCATGATAAATTGGTGATTGTCAATCAGCGTCAACAAAAAATATTTTGAAAAATATATTTATTATAAAAGAAAAGGAGGCAGACAAGAATTATGGGTGTATAATACCTATGTTTTAGAAATGTGAATGAATACTTACAGAATTTTGACTTCATTGATTCAAAATATATGTGAGAATAAACACATATTTTTATAATATCGAAAAAAAAACAATATATTCATGACTGACACTAACTGTTTGTAAAAAAAATAATGTGCGGTAATACTATTAAAAATAATTTTAGAACAACGATGAGTAACTTTCAAAATTGAAAGGAAACTTTTAATTATATATGTGTACTTGAAAATAGCATCACTTTTCTGAAACACTGTGTATTAACATATACTTTTCTCCTATGTAACTTCATTATTCACTATAAAACATTTTGTCTAGCTACACCGACGACTCGTATATAACAATTTGTACTATAGGAGGTTTCTGTGTAGGCACTGGCGCTGTGATATCTCTGATGACAGCTTCTACTGCCGCTTCCCACTCCAGCCTTCGCTTGTCTGATAAAGCGCCCCCGCCACTGCTTAACCGTGGCATAGTCACCTGCAGCAAACAACATGCATTACTTACATAGCCTACATTTAGGGATAAATCTTCGATTGCATTTGCGAGTATTAAACAAACGTTAAATGTTTTCTCAGCAACCCTTCTGAAGAAAACTAAAAAAAAACAAGCTTAATTGCTACTAAAAGAAAATAACTTCTGACAGCAAATCTCATTTATTACTGTTACAAATAAATTACTTTGTTTTAGTGCTTTATCTGAGCGTAGGCGAGTGATTATACTTAATAAAGTAGTTACTTTTATTTCTGTTACTTTACGCTTTTGTGATAAAAATAAATACCCTCGAAAAATAACTAACTATATGCTAGTTATTTGTGATAAAATGAATAACAAAATATTTTCGCCTTTTTCTTGCATCGTCAAACACAACTCTATATGTTTTTTTTTTCAATTTTAATATTACATTAGTAAGTTCTAATGGTCAATAGTCAACTACCACTTGTCAGCAGTGAATTAAAGTGCACTCCTTAATACTTAAATACCACCGTGGTCGAAGACGCCGGATAGGTTTCGTATCGGGAACTACTAGCACAAGTTTTTCTTCCACAAACTATATTGTTAAATATTATTCTGAAAGTTTTTTTGTTTTGTGGTTTACAAATGCAACATTTAATTCTATTAAACCAATTCTATTTGTATACTACAAAGAGAGAGTAATATAGCTACAATGTGTAGCCACATATAAATCGTAATAGCTTTATGTATTTTATTAGCTAAATTCAACTAGCAGTGGTTTTCAATTTTATAACAGGCAATGATGGAACTGTGTAATGTAAAATATCAATGTATTACTAATGTAACATAGAGTTTTGGCATCACAAAAATAACGTACAGTTTTACCGATTTTATTTTCGGACAAAGAAACTGAGTCCGTATTCTGCAAATCGAATTTCAGTCAAATTTATAGCTAATCCTATTTATTTCTTAATAAAATTGAAAACTTTTGTAAATGATAAATTGAGGATAGATGATATACGATAGCAAATATTCGTTACGTAACAATGTCAAGTATAAATCACACCAATAACTCATAGCTATCAGGAAAAGTTGTAACAAATCGGAAAACTATATCAGGTCAGATAGCAACTCTCGTAACTTCAGAACGAAGGCCACTGACGCAATGTTATAATAGTTACAGTTTTATGGCCACTAGATCGGAAACTATAAAAATACACCGAAACATTCATCTAGAGAACTGTAAAATTCGACACCGATATTTTTGCTGTGACCGTTTCAGAATCACATGCCTAATATAAGCTTTGAAATTAAATAAAATCAAATAGAATATTCTTTATTTTACCATATATAAAACAAAACTTTTAACAGAACAGCATAACGTTATGTAGTGACAATGGTCTTATCGCTCAGTGATCTCACTCAGACAACATTTGGGTGGACCTAATAATATAAGAGTATTCAGTATTAATTTAGTTTAATAAATTGAATATTTAATTAATTCTACATATTTTCATATTTGATGCTACCCCTAAAAAAATGTTGAATCAATTTCCCTCGTTATATCAAATGCTAAAAAAACAAACCAGCATTATTTCCTTTTTAAGTTTCAGCGTCAGCTTCTGATGACATTAATATATGCAACATGTTCTACTACAAATAACTTAAATAAAAAAAGGGATGGAAATAAAATGGGCCATGTAAATTCTTGATATTCTTATTTATCAAGAATACCATGACACTCTTTGTCTGTAACGTTGTTGAAAAACGCCGTTTGACTATAACAAAAACTCAGTTATTTTTTTCAGCAGAGTTATCTTAGTATATACTGAGAGTGTGTTAAAAGATTTACTATAAAAATACTTTTTATACACTATTAAATTACTTCCCGCTTATACTTATTTTAACACTAAATGTGATCGTTTATAGAAGTTAAACAATCAAAGATTTTATATCTGCATGATTTTATTTATTTTATTATTTATTACGAAATTTATACACTATAATTATAGGTCTATTACACCTAGTGCGATAGCTATTACTAACTATATATTTAAACTTACATAAATTTAACCCGTACCTACATAAGTAAATATGCAGCGAATGTTTCGAAATTATCAAGAAGCAATAACATTTTCTTGGCGAGTAAAAGCATTAGAAAAGAAGGCAAGCATTTGCACGTAACATGAATTTTATTGGCCACTAAAACTAAAAGGGTGTAAGTAATATTGTGACATTGAAGCGGCCTCGATGTGATCTTGCAAGCTCTATTAGGTACATACCTATGAGTATAAATACGTACCTACATGTTACCAGTGAGCCATTTGTAAATTGTATCTTAGTTCTTCTGTCTATATGTTTATAGTCATACTTATTCGACTAATATGTGTAGAAAATTTACTAAACTAAAAAATAAAGGATTTTTTTTTCCAAAGAATAGGTCTAGGTAATTTTAAATCCTGGTGCTGCATTCATAGTTCGCCAGTTATAGGTTCAAATAGTGCCAGAAAAACGCTAAAATCTCTACCCAGGATCGAACCTGAGACGCCGTACCACTGCACACGTAAGACAATAAAATTAATAATACTCTTTGATACAGTCTTGCATAATCATAGCCAATATAGCATAGGTATGATAATGATGCGCAGTGCCTGTTTTGTGATAGCGCATAGAATTTACGACCTTAAAGTAAACTGCAAGCTGCAAAATAAGGTTAATACCATTGTTGTGAATGATCCCAAAAAGCCAGAAATATAACTTGTCGATGTCTGGCAAAATACCTTGGGAGGTGTTATAGAAGTCCTAGATTTTATCATAGACTCCGAGCCGGTATAGCTTTTCTGTGAAATAATTATTTATATCACTAATGTTGTACAAAAGGATAATATAAAATGAATCTTTTACAACATTATATTAAAACAAAAAACTGGGTAGAGTTCCAACTTCTCTCATAATAGAACTGAGTTTAGAGGCCTTAACTTACTCACACTGGCCAATGCAAGAGTGCACCACTGTGAGAGCCATGGCAAGCAACCCGGCATGTTACGTAACATAATTCTTCCCACCCACTCATTCCGAAAAGTTTTATTCATTTAAATGAACGATACTAAGTAGATCAATAGACCACCATAGGCTGTGAAGATTATCGTCTTAGTACTTGACACAATAATGCCGGCTTTAAATTTCCTAGTGTCAAGAACGAGCCATTCCTTATTCCATTAATCTGTCTAGTCACCCTGGTGTGCAAAGCTCGCTTGACCCAGTTGCCGGGCGCCACTGGGACGTATTCGATAGCCCGCATTCCCCTACTTCATCCGACAGCCAGAATTGTCTTGAACTTCTTTAAAAGTAAAAGCGTAGAAATTCCTTCACACAAACAAATTTGATGCTATTAAAGGATCAAGTCGTCCTACATAAACATCGTGAAAGAATATCAACGACGGCAGTCAAAAATTAAATTATGACATCACTCTCGAAGCCACTTTTTTATTAGAACAATGTATCAAACGAGTTCATAGACATCAAAATAATATCTTTAGTGAAGTGTGTTTGGTTATAAATGTTTACGTTATCACAAGAATACTTTTTGGATTCTTCAAACAGTGTCAGTCAATCACAATGTTATTGCCAAACAACTGTCATCACCGTTCTCTGATCATAGATGAATAATTTAAAAAAGAGTAAAGATTTGAGCGCATACTTAGTTCGCCTATTTGTCATATAAAATTATAGGCATGTCGTGGTGGGCAATGAAACGTTTATAAATGTTATTTTTAATTAAAAGGTAATCTTTTGGTTATATATGTATATTAACATCGAACTATGGTCCATAAAGAAGACTACACTTACTAGTACAAAAAATATGTAACCATTTATATAACCCAAAAATTACTTATTACTATACTATAACAAATTTAATGAAAATCAGTTTATTGGTTTAGGCGTGAAAGCGTAACAAACAGACAGACAGAGTTACTTTCGCATTTATAATATTAGTATGGAACTTCTTAAAGAACACAAATATTCTATTAGCGAAACAAAACTAAACTAAAATCAATTACTTACTACAGTGAGCACTTTCCGTAAGTCAGTGTGCAATGCCGATACATCAACTCCCCTGCCAGCATCACCCAGTCTTCTCAGCGTGTCTGCTAATGGACCGGATAGCGCCCGCAACTGTTGCCAAGACCTTGCGTACTGCCGTCTCACCAGCTCGATAATGGTCGATGTTAGCGCCAAACCAATTAAAATATAGAGTGTACATAGTAACATGTACTTCGGTCGTTCTGGGAAACACATAATAAAAGTGGTGTGGACTTGTGGTATACGTGCGAAAATAAAGATAAAACTTGAGATACACATCACAAGATTGCATAATTAGGAACTTTTACCGGGAACAATCAAGACAATTAATGATCTTACATCTTTCGACGAACAACAACAAGAGCAATATTATAGAACTAAGTCACTACCACACCTACACCACTCCATAGTTAAAATACTTTATACTCTAGTCAATAAAGAATTATACAGTGCGCCTTCAGAAACATGTTTAGAGTGATCATGCTGTGAACATATAAAAAGTCTCCTCCCCTAGGTGGTGAGCCGGATAACTATCGGGAAATTGGAAAATGTGCACAGAATAAAAGTTGAAGAGAATTTTATAAGCTTTTATTTGATAGAATAACATTATTCTCTAGGAAGCAACGTTTGGAGATATTAGTGAAAACTCAAAATTGGGAATTTTAAACCTCTCCTCCTCCTCCGGCTCACCTCCTAGGGGAGGGAACTTTTAGTATTTTTCACTTCCTGATCACCCCAAATGTTTTTCTGGTGGATTTACTAAGTTACTCGCTCACCCACTCTACACCCCTTTTTACCCATTCGTTGACTGGACTATTAGTAATCTAACAAGAACAAATAACAAGTCAGATATTCAAGAACAATATGATCTTCAATAACAATATGATATGATTTGATAATAATAATTATGTGTTGGTCAACGATATAAACGTGACGACTACTTGAGAATAACAGCTTGAAGTTTAATTGAGCTTGTTTAAACCATGTTCAAAAAATACATATAATTGCTTACTAGGAACTAAATCACCAAATCCAATAGTAGTCATAGTAATGAAACAAAAATAGAATCCATCGTAGAAAGTCCAATCATCTTCCCACATTTTAAACAAGCCCGCTCCGGCTGCCAAGTATATGAAGAGAAACCCTACGGCTCCGAACGCATATAATGATCTTTGTCCGGCGGGATTTGCCTCTAAACCTCGACTACAGCATTCTGAAACAAATAAACATCTTCAAGACAATGAAGTACCCACGTACTAGTATTAGCTATAATGCTTTATGAAATGTTTACGATGCCGACAGTTTGTTGACGATGATAGTTCAATGCTATTTATATAACAGTATTGTGTTGTATTTTGCGTTACCGTTCTCACAGCGTCAAATCTTCTTGGTAACTAGAGTCCAAATATAGTTTTTATTTTTTGGCAATTTACTAAGTATTTATTATGTTAAAATGGGTTCATTAGTGCTTTAATCGGCGAAAGTTAAACTCTATTAAGAAATAAGTTAATAAATTCATGACAGTGCTTTATTTCGCGAAAGTCTAGATAATAATAAATATAAAATATTAAAATGGTTTCACCTGTTTTCTTCTTTTTTGACACGGGTCAAGAAAAATGTCTCTTTAGGAATTAAAGCGACCTATAGTCAAAGTCAAAGATATTTATTTATTTCGGTTAATGAAATTAACACTTATGAACGTTAAAATTACAAAATGCCAGCTAATCAACCTACAGCCAGTTCGCTGACGTAGGGTAGGGCCTGAGAAGAACTGGCAGATTGAAACTCAGACCACTTTTTTATTTGACAGATAATTATAAATTACAATTTCTCTGAGTTACAATTTTAATATTCGACGCAACCAAAGCACCATACAAAAAAAATACTACCAAACAACCAACTAATATTATTTTATCAAGATAAGGAAAATAGGAGAAAAATTGAATTATTTAGTTTCAACTAGTATGAAATTTGACTACGTATTTTAACTATGTAGGTATATTATTTGACAAGGATGATACCGTAAATCTATTACAAAAAAACAAACCCGCGGTGAAAAGGATTCGATATGAACAGTCTCTAAATTCAATGTACAACATCGCGTTATCAATTATCATATACAGTATTGACAAATCTCAAGTCTACTTCGAGCTAATTAATACTTTGTCACATAAGTACTTACAGTCAACTACACTACATACTTACTTCAATAAAATTTCATTAGCTTTATTTTAACATTTCCCAAACTCAAACTCAATCCATTTATTTCATTTTGATCAGTATGATGCTTATGAAAAGTCAACATTACATGAAGTCAGCCAATTGTCCTACAGCCAGTTCGCTACCGAGGTAGAGCTGTGAGAAGAACTGGCAAGAAACTCACGCCATTCTTTTCAATCGCCAGATAAATACAGTTCCTTGTGTGAGTTACAATTCAATCACCCAACGCAACCAAAGAACCATACAAACTAATTATTACAAATTAACCAATTAATATAATTACTAAGATGAAAGAAAGAAAAGAGAGGATTTCAATTATTCAGTTTCGTCTAGTATGGTAATTTGACTACGTATTTTAATTAAACTGGTAAATGCACCTCCTGGTCACATTGCACGACAAAGTAATACTAGATTGAATATTAAATGTATGCCATGCCAAGATTGACCAGTCATCCCAAGTAGCACCCGTTCACGAGCATGACGCACGGGCCAGCCATCATCACTCTCGCCATATTAGAGGGAAGGTGATTAGTGAGCATGAAAATGCAGGGCATGGGTGGTAAAATAACCATAATAAAAAGTACTCTCGGGACAGTAAACGGATATAGCCGTGATAACAATAAAACGTCTATTGTGTCTACAGTAGTGTTCATGAAAGGGTTAATCGGCCAGAGCACTTCGAGTGTTGGAATCTTTTGCGCTCTAATATAGTTCCATGGTCCATAACGATGATTTCCTTTACAGTATCGCAGTAACGTAGATATTACTTTAAAAGTTTACTTACTTGGTAACTCAGGTAGTTGTTTACCGATAATGGAAACAACGGTGGCAAACACTCGACCCAAGTCAGCGATGACCGTCAGCGTCAGAGGTATTCCGATAAGCGCGTACACGATACAAAATACTCTGCCCCAAAATGTCTCTGGAACTATGTTACCATACCCTGGAATAAATTTGGCGTATTAACAAGGTTTTTTTTGGAGTTTACAGATATATATTTTTTTAATTATTAATCTATTTCTAGATGAAAACTATTATCTGAGGTTGGTAGGTACACATTTTAGCTGAAGGATGTAATCAAGAACTAAATATAATTCAATATTTATATTATAAGAGTTCAAAAAATGTCCTAAAATGAAAACGACTATACAATTATTTTGGCAATTCATAGCAGATTCAAGTCTCAAGATCTGGTCAGACAACGGGCGAGGTGGAACGGGGACGCAATGAATGAAATACATAGTTGTAATGTATGTTTGTAGTACTACTCGACTAGAACACATTTAAGGCCTATTTAAACCCTAGCGGTATTCGCTACCGCCTGTGTGCCGCCTTACCTCTACCCATACCGACCGCGAATATCGCTTATGTTGGAATAGGCCAATCGCTGAGGTAGCATCACTATTCCACCTCGCCCGCTGTTTAATCATAGCTTTATATTGATACTTATCTTAATTAATTGACAGTAGGATTGGATCTGACGAGTTATCTAATGGACTTAGATACTGGCAAATACATAATAATGCTTACATGGTCCTACACACCTATTGTAGTGAGCACGGTAGAAGAGAAGAACACGGCTTGAAGTATGCTCCACTTTTCTTCTGTTGGAGGGAAATTGTTCTCTACTTCTAAAGATAAACCACTAGAAGATGCTTCTTCCAATACCTTTAAATAAACGGGTAATATTGAATATATATTATATTCGAATACGACATTATCGCTACATGTAAAAGTCGTAGTCCATCCCAGTTCATGAAATCAAATCTCCTGGTTCTTTAACTAAAAATCACACCGTATCTCAACATCATCAACGGTTTAGCCAAACATACGTCTACTGCTGGACATAGTCTTGCCCTAAATTTCGCTACTTTGACCTCCGTATTTAATATCCCAACTGGATATTGTAGCAGACATGGAAACTGGAGAGCAAAATGAATGTGTGCAGTTTCAACTTGAAACGTCTGCAATTCAATAACTTGCTACAATTATTTTTATGTTTTCTAACTGCGTAAAATACCAGACAAGTAGATAATTAAATGTCGAGATGTCAACACGAAAAAGAAAAGAGAATGTATTCTGTCGTCAGTTTTTAGTAAGTATTTCTTGTATTGTCTGTTATGTGTTTCTCTTTCATGTTTGGGCCGATGAACTGACAAAAGTGGCAGGCAACCGACGTGTGAAGACGAAGGTCTGTCGGTTGATTGATGATCATGATTTTATAAATGGATCAAGCGTGGTATTTTATTATTGTCACCCATTACAATTTAGTCCATTATCATCATCAACATTTCACTTTCCATTCTGTGTAGAAAGTAAAGGTATTTCATGCCCAAGTTATTTTATTTAGTCATGTGTATTATAAAGTAAACTCGTCACGTAAACACCAGTAATAATAATAATGATAAAGATTTCTTCACAGAAACCAATGTTCAACTTACTCAAAACAATACCAGGGATTTACAATTGGTAATGATAACATTACCAGTCGCTGTCCAGTCAGCGTATTACTTTTAGTGCATAATAATATTAGTATTAATTGGAAATTATATTGTTATACTAACTCTTTCGTAGATAGCTAAATGATCGCTAAGGATTTTCTCCACTCCATCACTATCTGTTGCGTTCATGCTTCGTTCAGACACGAAACGTATTAAGTTCCACCTTTCTGTGAGAAGCCTCTCTCTGTGAAACTCCTGCTTTGCCATTTCTGCTGGATACTCCAGAGCACGAAACACCTGTCCAATTGAAAAATAAAATTAATATACAAAGCAAAACTGGCTTAAAATTAAATCAAATATTTTTTTACCTGTAAATTAAAATTAATATATCGATATTTTTAGGTGAGTGACTAATAAAAACCTTTAAGTATGATATTTCTTATAATGAATATACAAAAAAAATATAAAAATTTAAAAGTTCTTAAATTCTTCTTCGTAGAGACACACGGGTGACGTCACAAGTCTAGCTTCATCAATGGTGCGAAAATTTGATGTATCAGTTTTATCTTTGCATATAGGGATATACGGAGGTTCCATTGTTTGATAAAGTATTGCATTCCAATCCGACTCTTGAAACCATTTATGGCTCTTAATATCATATACTCCTGTTTTAAGCGAACCATAACGTTTGTTTGGGTCCGCGTCTAAAAGATGCTTTAACAATGACTTGCAATTGCTCGATATTGTTGACGGAGTTTTGAATTGACCTGCAAGAACCTTCTCATATAATTGCATTGGATCTGTGCTATAAAATGGTGGGTAGCCGGCGGTCATTTCAAATATAAACACGCCAAGCGCCCACCAATCTACAGAATAAGAATAACCTTTGGATAATATAATTTCTGGCGCTATGTATTCTGGAGTACCACAAAGAGTCCAAGTGCGATTTTTGATGATTTTACTTATACCAAAGTCGCTGAGTTTTATGTACCCTGATACTCCAATCAATACATTTTCAGGTTTTACATCGCGGTGTATGATGTTACAGTGATGAAGATATTCCAAAGCCAGCACCAATTGAGATGCATAAAATTGTGACAATTTTTCTGTAAACGTGCCATTTTTTCTTAGTAAATGAAACAATTCACCGCCTCCTTCAAATTTTAACAAGAAGTAGACATAACAATTATCTTTACACGTCCAATCCATATTAACTACAAAAGGAAAGGATATAGCTTGTAATATTTTCTTTTCCAAAAGTACATTCTTCATAGTATTCTTTGTCATAACTTGCTCTTTCTCTATAGATTTCATAGCATAATATGTATAGTTTATTCTGTCTCGAACTAAAAACACTGTTCCGAATGCACCATTACCAAGGGTTTGAATCATATCAAAATCTTCTGGTTTTCTTTCATATGATATAGTGCTATTAAATTTAGATAAAAATTCCTGTTTTAAATTATCTAAATACCGTTTATGCGATGCTTGTTCCGCGTGATTATACGGTGAGACTTTCTTGTGTTCTGATTTAACGAGTGATTTACTTGTTAGCATATAGCATTAGTTCACAGACTAGATGTGCCCATTACAAAAGCAAATTTAAAACGAACACGTATAAATTAATTTGTAAATGCTAAACTCAAGTAGAGGACTAAAGAACCCTGTATTATTGTTATATTTTCCTAAGGGTGTCGGATTACACATTTTAAGATAACTTCTTAAATTGTTGAAAACCTTGGTAATTTTAGTATTAAAAAACATTTAAGCACGCATTTTCTCTTCTTGTTTTGTCGTATGGTGAAAGACAGACAATGAAAGCATAGAGTATATTATACTTGAGAAGTGATTCTGACGGATGATTACACTATTTACAGGAACAATAACTAAAGCATAGACGTCCATTATGGTGCAAAACTATGAATGGAATAAACTATGGTAGTCATTTATACTCTTATGGCAAAATTTACTTGTTTTAATAAAAGAGATGTATGTTTTGACAGAAACGTACTTATTCGTAGCACTAATCGAGCCATTAGTCGTAATGGCCCAGTGGTGAAGACACCCGCTTCGTAAATACGAGGTCGGAGGTTCAAATCCAGACAAGTACCAATGTGATCTTTCAAATCATATGTACTTTCTAAGTTTATCTGAACATTACTGATTGACGGTGAAGGAAAACATCGTGAGGAAACCTGGACTTTTGAGGCAGTCTGAAATCGCCAATCCGCCTTGAGCAAGCGTGGCGATCAATGCTCATACATTTACTGTATGAGAAGAGGTCTTTCCCTACAGTGGGATAATAATGGGCCGATAATGATAAATCGAGTCATTCCCGCCAAATTATGGTAAGCGACACTTTTATCAAAATTGATATTTGTACCGTAAAGGAGTCTGCCCACTTTACCGTAGGTGGCTGTTCTTTCTCGCACGAGTCGTTTTGAATAGGATTCTTACTATTATGGTACGATCAATAGCAAGCACAAGCTAAATTGCAATTTCATGAGTACTTGTAGTGAGTATGTTAGCGCTCTACTTTGCCTATATTTCATATAAAAAGTTGTTATAAGCCATAGTTTATCTATTAGACTGTGGGTTGTCAAAAGTTTAGATAGTCTTTACTCTTTGGGTAAAGTGAGAATAATGTCACGGGTCATGGCAACATGTGTTTTTAAATGATGGTTTTCATATTATACATTATCTCTATCTTTTATATATTTATTTTCTGAGGTGAGTTTGCGTTTTGGTTCCAGTTTTAAATGGGATATATAGAAGAGTTCAATTGGTTATGGCCAAGTCATCATACACTATCCAGAGTCATCAAGATCACGTACGATATCTAGATATGTTAAAAGAGGAATTTAATAGGAAATATCAAGATCCGCCACATACCGACTCTACTCCTGAGCAGTTTGATATAATCAAAGCGATTGGCTCGGGCGCATATGGAAAAGTGTTTTTAGTGAGAGATAAAAATACGTTCACTTATCATGCGATGAAAGTTGTTTCCAAAGAGAATGTTGTTGAAAAAAAACACGTGAAGTATTTAATATTGGAGAAGAAAATTCTTGAGTGTTTACATTTTCCATACACGTTAACGGTACACGCAGCGTTTAAAGACAACTTATACTTATATTTTGTATTACCATATCTACCGGGAGGAGAATTGTTTACATATATACAGAAATATGGCTCATTCTCTGAAGATTTAGCTAGATTTTATGCGGCACAAGTAGTTTTAGCACTAGAATACTTACATCATTGTCGCGTTATTCACAGAGATTTAAAACCAGAAAATATTTTAATTGACACAACTGGATACATAAAACTATGTGATTTTGGATTTAGTAAAAAAATAAGGAATAAAACTTGGACATTATGTGGTACACCTGAGTACATGGCACCGGAGGTTATTATGTCAAAGGGTTACAACAATGCAGTCGACTGGTGGGCGTTAGGAGTATTAACATTTGAAATGATAGCCGGTAATCCACCGTTTATTTCATCTAATCCTTCAAAACTGTATGAGAAGATATTAGATAGTTGTTATAAATTTCCGGATTGTATGCAGATTGATTGTAGGAATATGATAAAAGGACTTCTTCAAACAGATCCGTCAAAACGTTTGGGTAGTTTAAAAGGCGGAGTTTTTGATGTTAAAAGTCACAGTTGGTTTATTCTTATAAACTGGCAAGAGCTACTAAATCAAAGTACGGAACCACCGTTTACTCCCATATACCCCTCTCCTGGTGATACAAGCAACTTTCCCGAAATAGAACAACCATTGTTAATTAAAAGTTCAGTGTGCCTATATGACAATGAGTTCAAGGACTTTTGAAACTCGTATTGGAATATAAATATGAGTATTAAAGTTTTTAAGACGAATTCTAAGATAGTCTTCATAAAAGATTGTAACTGCATTAAGTGAACTATACAGTTAAATGGAGATTACTCGATAAAACAAATGAATTTACTGAGGGTAGACTGTTTCTAATCTATAAGGTAATATGAGATACATAAGGCTGCACGTTTAACTTGCATTGGACTAATAGTCACCACGCCACGCACGCTCGATATATTACTACAGACAACGCACATCATACACAAAAAAAATAACAATAAAAAAATACTTGTGTACTGTAATAATGTAAAAAATATGCGAGGGTAAAAGTACAGACAGTGAAGAAACGTTTTATTGGTAAAATAAATAAAACTTTGACTAATGTCTGCTGCTGACTGTTTTATTTATTCTCATAGTAAATTGAATTTAAATCTTGAATTACAAAATTAACCGTGAGATGAAGGACCAAAGCAGGCGCCTTATTTTGATTGTTGGAAAGCTCCTTTGCCAAATATGCAAAGACAAGTTTACGCATCGAGTACTTACATACTGAAATGCTGTTATTTCCTAATTCTCTAAAACTTTTGACAGTTTTCTGCTGCTGCTAGTACATTTTTTAAGTAGTACATTTTTATCAAAGTAGTTAAGTGTTTTATTTGTGATAGTACCTACCAGAATGATAGTACCGACCCCTTTTTTTTTGTTTAGCCGTTATCATCTTACTGTAAGGTAAAGGCCTCTCTAACATTCTTCTACTCCTGTCTATACAGGGCTTTTTGTAGCCAATCCTTGCAGTGAGTTCATCCCACCACCTCTTTCCGGGTCTTCTCCGACGTCATCTAACTTTGTACATACCTACATACTATTTTTATATTAATATAAAAGGGTACACACAGTGGGTAGGTACGCTGTTGTCGATGCAGTACTGAACCACTATTGTTCTTGACTGATTGTGCTATTGACGACTGCTACGTTATTGTACCATGAGTACCGCGTTGCTTGAGATATCAGTCTTGAGTAAGTATGGATCCGTGTCCGTTGACCTGCATATCTATTGCGAAAGTAGCATAAATAAATAAGAAAACCTGACCGAGAAGGACACTATTTTCTTTTCCTTCTTATTTTATTTTGGCAACTGACATTATAAATATAGTAAATTAATTAAAAAAGAAAATCGTTCACAGTTTTCCAGTTTTCACACAGGCGGGATCATTAAAAAAGATGATATATTGATATTTTATTATTATCGTTTAGTAGCTTAACTTTTTTAAATAAAATCATTATCAAAATTTGCATATAACATGTAATACGTTATAAATCTTCTGTTCTTCACTGACTTGTATTATTACTATACGAGTTGTATAATAGAGAGGTCAGTGTTCCCTCTATTTTGTTTTTTGTTATTTTCACAGATCTCAAAGAATATCTCTATGAGTTCTGTGGCAGTGTGCGAGTTGTTATTGTGCGATCGTGCGATCGTGCGTGCGTGCGTGGTACACACAGGCACGTCAAACTTATAACGCTCCGTCGTTTTTGCGTCGGAGGTAAAAATAGTTTGATGATAAGCACTTATGCCTTGTCTATATGAGAAGAGGCTGGCATTATTATTAAGCACCCAGTACAGACACTCATCTTAATCGCAAATAAAGAAAATTTATAGGATGATGATTTTCATATGGCGAAGCGGGAAAAAGCCAATCGCTTGAAATTTTACCCGCTTCGCTGCCCGCACGAAATATGACGTGTTGTCATAAATTTATAGGCAACGTGAACCTAAAATAATTAATACAAAACGTTCATTAGCACTGTGACAGAATCTCTGGTTTCTGCGATATAAGACTACCTTTGAGGCAACGGCAACATCTCTACCTGCAGATGTAAAGTCAAAGAATTTTCAGCCTCTGGGCACAGATATTAACAGTGAAAATCTTTCGGCAGAAATTCTCTAAGCAACAATGAAAACCGTATCAAAATCTGTTACGTAGATTAGAAGAAGTTAACAACAGCTTTATACTATGTAGGTATTTAGAGATTACTAATTACATAGCGTACGTTGTAAGGAGAAATTTAGTGTAAGAAAAGAAAAAGAAGAAAGAAAAACATTTACACAACAAGACGTACATCAAAAAGTATATAGTTCTTTACATGTTTTTTTTTTCATATCTTAGATTATTCAGATTATTCCCGTTGAGTCACACTAGTAACTCTGTTACCCAGTTACAAGCTTGTAGTATAATCACAGAACAAGTACTAAAGCATAGAAGTACTATTATGAGAATAAAGCTTACACACTCAGAAACAAATAGAAGTTTAATAGTGCTACGATACCTTCTGACAGTTTATCGATATCGATAGATGAAATTTGTCTATGGGCTGTGGTAAATTAACAGACATGCTAATAAAATGAGGTCTGGTTGCATAAAAGCTCTCGTAAACGAACTACAAGAAACAAACGGCCGTTTTACACCTCACCGGAATGGCATAGGCCGGCAGCGGCGCCAGGAGCACTTTCAATGTGAAATAATTTTGAAGTTTATATTCACGTTTCATGCTGTAAGTTCAAACACAATGTAAACTGTATATGAATAAATTAAATAAATTGAAAATTGAAATATACATGATCGATCCACACACTGCCTCGCATCACGGATCGTAGTGCAAGCGTGCGTGTTATTGTATTGTTTGTAAGTATCTCTCTTTGTATAGAAATCACGCGTGGTACAACACACTGAAAACGCATTTCAGCGCTGTGTTACTGATCACACGCTTACATGCAGAGAAACACGTACTCACGCGCGTGGGTTCAGAGCCAGACGGTATGGACACCGAGTTCTGCAGTAAGGTGCGTGATTAATGATGCAGACCAGTACTCTCGCATCTGCACGCGTCGCACCGTCGCCGCGTCGCCACGCTCCCGCAGCGTAGTGTGTGGATCACCAAAATACCAGTATTGGCTCTCTGTTTTTTTCTGACTTTCTTAGTATAGCATCAAAACAGATACCCCAAGGTAAAAATGAAACACAGCTGTAAGATTAATGTCACAAATGTATGATTATATTTCCAATAATATTGAAACACATTATTACTGCCCCTTAAAATTACAGTTTTGTTTAAGAATATCCTGATTATTTGTGCATAAGCAGAAATATTTTTTGTTATGTTATGAATTGGTACTTTTAGAAAATTTTCCCCATCAATTTTATCAATAAATTTCTGTAGTCATCTAGAACATTTATTTATTTATTGAAAAAGTATTTACAATATCATTACAGATAAAAAATCCAATACGATATCATAAAAAAAACCTAAAATTTAAAACAATATAACTAATTACTAAATAAATATACCTATTTATCCAATCCTATACATTTTTGTGCAACATCTTTGAATTTTGACAGGGTACATTGAAAATATTAATTTCTATAGAAATAATATTAATAAGTCGTATGGCGCGTGACAATGGAGCAAATTTTAGTAGATTCGTCCTCACTGCTGGAACGTTAACCGTGTAGCAATATAATATATAACATAATTCTCTCTTAATTTGCTTCATTTATCTTCCGGTCTGATCTTTTGGAAACCTGCAAAAGAACACAATGTATGAAACACTATGAAAGGTACAAAGATAGTTACCACAAAATCGTTAACTACAAAATATAGTAATATTTTTGTCATCGATAAAATATGCAGCACAAGTCACAACACTATTGAACATGACTACACAAATTGCTAAAAATGTAAAATACTTAAAAATTACTGAATCGAATGGCAAACAGACGATTTTAATATGATTGCAGTATAGTAAAGTATAAATCACTTAGGTATTTTGCACTTATGTATAGGTCTTTAGTATATATTATTGGTTTGTTATCTACTCACCGATGGAAGTTGACGATTTAAACTTGATTTTCTTTGCGAAAAGAATGTAATTTACAACCTACAATAACGCAGGACATTGCTTATCCAATGGGCTTAATTTTACTTCACAATAGCACTATGTAATTATTAAATAACATATATTATTTCGCAAAACAGATAAACAACAATAAAAATTACGAGCTGCAGTTTAATCCGACTAAATTGTCTAGAGGCCTTGACAAGTTGGAACATTTGACATTAGTTCACTTTTTAATTCGGCATCCAAAGGTAACCAAAGGTAACCAAATTGACGTTTCTACAGTGTACACCAGCCGTCCTTAGCAAAATTATTTGTCTCTTTCTTTTCAATGTATCCAGCTTATTTGGAAAAATAGGACAACTATATGAGGGTGATTAACACTCCTTCTATGCTTTAGTACTTGTTCTGTAAATATAATACAAGCTTCTTGAATCATTCAGGGCATAATGTTTGACTTAGTAAAAAGCTAAGAACACTGCTTTTAGACGCTGCGCTATAATAATTTATGCTATAAAACGTCACTTCTAAAAAAGTAGTGTTGAATGCTCTTTGGTCACTTCATTTTATAAAAAATAATTAATTTGTGTCAACGAATGTTCAATAATCTTAAAATACTGTGAATGATAAATATTGTTCATAAATTTTCAATGCTCTCGTGTTTTTGCGGGTATTCAAAAACTATTAACATTTATAGTTTCGTTATTTGCCTCTCCGTTATTCATATTCAAAAAATCTGTAAAGGTTCCGTAACATGACCACGAACGAACCATCCGGTTATTCACCCTCCAAGCAAGCACAATATAACATTTATTTAAAACAATTACAACAAGAATTTATTGACGCCTGGAATGACAATATTAAATGTTCTGCAAATCTGACCGACTTTGAAAGACTGTCAATACTCGGGTCGGGTGCATTCGGGGTAGTATACCTCGTAAGACATTCAAACACAAACAAATATTTTGCCATGAAGACATTAGAAAAAGAGAGAGTGCTCAAACTGAAACAAGTTGAGCACAGTTTTTACGAAAAGAAAATTTTGTGTGGTCTCAATTTTCCTTTTGTCGTTCACATGAAATATTTCTTCAAAGACAATGTCTACCTTTATTACATACTTCCTTTCATAAATGGTGGTGATATGTTCATACACTTGCGCAAGATGGGTAAGTTTACCGAATCTGCAGCAAAGTTTTATGGCAGCCAAGTTATTTTTGCTCTTGAGTATTTGCAGGCTTTAGAACTGGTGTATCGAGATCTTAAGCCAGAAAATATTCTAATTGATAGAACGGGATATTTAAAACTAACAGATTTTGGATTTTGTAAGCTGGTTCATGGAAGAACATGGACTCTTTGTGGTACACCTGATTATTTAGCTCCAGAAATTATTCTGAGTAAAGGATATGGCATGTCCGCAGATTGGTGGTCACTTGGTATTTTATTATTTGAAATGTGTGCTGGTTACCCGCCATTTTTTGCAACAAATCCAATGACAATTTATGAAAAAATAATAGCTGGAAAGTATAGATGTCCTACTCACTTTTCAGATGACCTGAAAGATTTACTGGCAAACACCCTTCAAGTTGATGTAACTAGAAGATTCGGTAACCTTAAGAACGGGGTTTTAGATTTTAAAAATCATAAATGGTTTAAGGAAGTTCTTTGGGATAGTATGTTAAACAGACGTTTAACCCCTCCTTTCCTTCCAAACGTCAAGTCACCGGGTGATACGACGAATTTCGATGTGTGTGGAGAGGAAAGAATTAAAGAAAGCCCTGAATGCCTTTATGAAAAAGAATTCGCCGAATTTTAAAATTACTCTTAAACAGTAACAAACAAATAAGAATATATTTTTAATTTAAGTACCTAAATGAGACAAAATAATTAGGTACCTATATGTTATGTTTTAGATAATGTACTAATAAATAATTTCTTATTTATTGGCAATATTTTATAATAATGAAAACAGTTGGGACAAAACACTTGTTAAGTTGTTAATAGTTTTTTTGTTTTAGACAATTATGTATGTAAGTTTGGTTGAATCTTGCTGTTGGCAATTAATAATAAAGATTATACCATTATAATTACAAGTTTTAAACAAACTTTTTAATTTAAGGGAGAGTATAAACGCATCTGATAAGTCGCCATTCTGAATGCTACCATGCCAGCAGTTTGACACGATGGCCTATGGAATGGTATCTACCGCTCCTGGAAGACACTGACTGCTTACCATCGGAGTGGAGTCATTTTGGCCAAAATTACCTTGCTTTTAACCCTATCGTGTGTAGTTAACAAACATACTTGTAACGATTTTACAAGTATGTTTGTCCACAGCCCGTTTAGCCCGCGGGCTCATTTAACCACTTTCGGTTTTTTATAGGTGATTTAGCCCACTAGCCGATTAACTCAGCTCGCGGGCCCAGTTGACCACTTGCTGCGGCTGAGGGTCTACTCAACCTGCAGCCTCAGTTGACTACTTTCTACCCTTTCGTGGTCAACCCAGCTCACACCTCCACTCTCACTACGCTGACACAATATCTATTTAAAATTACTATATAACACTGAATTCTGAATTCTACAAAATCCTGGAACTGACGAACTCGAAGTACACCCAGACTTGAAGCAAAATAATGGATTGTGCAAAGTTTTGTACCGTGTACAGTTTTACTCACTACCACTGCGATCCCGATTCATCAATGAAGCGGTCTAGTGCTTAGAGTATATTATACTAGTGGACATTGACCTAAACATTTATGATGACACAAATCTTATAATGGTGCGACATGGCGGTGCAGTGCCACAATACACCGCGGATAAGAATATGTTAGATTAATTAAAGAAGATTGTCATTATTATAACCGTGTCGTTTTCGATCTACAATATATATTACACTATTTGGTACGGTACCCTAGTGTTCGTAAAGATAAACTATGGAAAACCCAGGTAAGCAAGCGACGTTACCTGCGTATAAAATATCATTTGCGTGCTGTGTAACCTTCGTGCGCGATTCTAACTCGCACTTGGCCGGTTTGTATTTTCAGTTGGCATTAAATAGTGTTTTTTTTATCGGTGGCCTTAAACTTAACAAACTAAACTTATTAAATTTAATTTGTACTTGTACATACGAGTATACTCCTTCTACGATTTTAACTCTTCGAAGCTAACAACCTAAATAGTCTATGATCACGTAAATCTGCTTCTTCTTCTTTATTAAAACTAGTAGTAACTAAAAAAATGGAATGTCGGCAATTTTCGAGTCAAATATTCTTTAATTTTTTTACATTATAATAGTTATACAATGATAATACGTATATAAATACAAAAAATATACTTTTTTTTAAATTGAGATAGAGAACATTCGCTACTGAACACAAATGCCTAACAAATGGGACCAATTTCGGATCAATAATATGGATAGCAAAATAATATATATTTCAATACTAGATTCTATAATGATTACTATTTCGTAAAGTAATGAAGAATAACGTCTAATTTTAAAAGTTACCCTTGATAAGGGTGTCAATGTAGCAGGTTACATTTACGCCCAGCAACAAAGGTATTCCGTATATTAACAAGAACTTAAGGAATAGTTCACATTAAAATGGAACGAACGACTTATTAATAAAGCTGTAATCTCCGATTTTGAAGGACTAAATAATTGGTGCAGGATCGTTCGGTATAGTTTTTATAGCAAAATATGTAACGGCAGACATATTTTGCAATGAAGGCAAAAAGAACGAATTTTTAAATTGAAGCAAATAGATCATCAGTTTAACGAAAAGATAATTTTGACCTGTATCCATTTCCCTTTTGTCGTTAATTTTGTAAAATGATAACAGATAGAACTTGGACTCTTTGCGGTACACAAGATTATCTAGCTCCGGCAATTATTTTTAATAAAGGATAAGGCAAGTCAGACATATTTTTTGCCACATCAGTAAAGAAAACT
Organism: Parascotia fuliginaria; assembly: GCA_963082885.1. Taxonomy (NCBI): domain Eukaryota; kingdom Metazoa; phylum Arthropoda; class Insecta; order Lepidoptera; family Erebidae; genus Parascotia; species Parascotia fuliginaria. The sequence continues at coordinate 8,146,590 of OY720175.1, forward strand.
TACGAAAAAAAAGTAGGTGGAAAGTGTAACTAGATGTTCTCGAATGAATTTAAACATTTAATCTCACATTTGCTTCAAGTGGGTCCAACCAAGCAATATAGCAGTCTTGTTGAAAGAGTTTTAGATTTCAAAAATCAAATATGGTTTAAGGAAATTGACTGTGATAAGTTAATAAACGTTATTGTGAAACCTCCTTTCGTTCCATCAATCCAGTCAACATTTGCAGATACGAGTAGCTTCAAACATTTAATAAAGTAAAACTCAAAGAAAGCCCCACTTGCCTCTGAAGCAGAGGCTGCTGAGTGTTAATTATGTTCACTGTAACACACGGACTTCTTCAGTGCCATAGTGAAGGTTGAAAGCATTAACTGTCATCAAAGCGAAAAAAATTGATATCTACCATTAACATCTAGTATCATGTGTAAAAGATCATCGTTATCATCGTTTTAAGTCGAAGCACATTCACTGCTGTATAAGAACTTCCTGCAGGCATCTTCATTTTTACTGGCCTTCTTACATCAATTACTTTGCCTATATGAGATCATCGGGGCCATACCATGCTACGTTTTTCATTTGTGGCCATTCCTCATTCACTACTTTAAGTAAGCATTAAATAATTTAGAAAAAAATGTGACTCACCAAACCTCCTCCAGCTGTATACAGCATGAGCGTTACCAACAATCCAACATGCGATAAAGCTGCCCTGGGCTCAAAACTGCCCCATGTAGACTTGGCTGGTGTACCCATAAGGGTCTCCGTCTCCCAGGACAAATTTTTAACGTTCTTACACATCTTGTCAACTTCTTATCACTATTTCAAAATCCAACATTTTATTTATTATTATGATTTGGTTTAATGACATTTACAAATCATTTTGCTGTAAATGAGTTTAATTGATTATAATTCGAAATTAATATAATTTTTTTATTATATCATTTATAAAACTGGTTAAATGTATTATGTTCGTTTCGTCTTACTTCGAATTGGGGACACTCGAGCAACCGGCACACCTAAAGATAGCAGTTGCAGTCAGGTGCAGTTAGTATCTACGTCTGACGATGTCATTATGTAAATAAAATCTGCTGCCAATTATTAAACAATTTACACCAACTAAGAGACAGGACATACCTAAGTGGTACTAATCTAAATAGGCCCTTGCAATTAAATGCCTATTAGCTGTAGATATCATATAGCAGAAGCTTACCAGTAAAATCAATTAATAGACAAGGCACAACCGATTCTCTATTGTACTTATATTCATTTTACAAAACGTCAAAGGCAATTATTGACTGCCAATTTTGGTTAGCAACATATTTAAACTAATATTATAAAGAGAATAGATTTGATTTCTGTATATTTGTTCGTAACGATTTAACTAAAAATATACATTACCGATTTAAAAAACTCATTAACCTTTACAAATCAATAAATGAAGCGGAGTAACATAGGCTATTTATTTTATTACCTATGTTTAACATATTATATATTTGCAAAACAGAAGACAGCCAAAGTAAATTTGCATGATAGCAATAATATTTCACAGACGTACTTACCACTTGTGTCACTCTGACTAACTAAGAACAACTATTCTAATACCTACTATTGCAATTTGATACCGAAGCAAAGCGAGGGTGGACGTCTAGTTTATGATTTGGTGACTCAAGAGGCATAATGGAATAAATGTAGTACAAATTTTATCTTGTCGTACGAATTACTGCAGCACTCCAGCACGTTTTACACTTATCATCAGATGAGCATTAGGTGGAATATGAATTTTCAGAGCAAACTACTCTAATATTAAGTTAACAATCGGTAAGCTACTCCGTGCATTCAATTATAATTTACAAGGCTGATATTATTATTAACGAATTCTACTCCATAGCAGGTACAACATTACAATTACCTCGTGCAATTTTCTGTACTTTTTAATAAAATTTGAATATATTTCTTATGTAAGGATCGTCAAGTTGAAATCGTCTTATGTAAGATTCTACTTAATACTAATAATACTTGGGTATATCTTCTTAGCTTTAGTTTTTCAATACATAAACGCAATACTGAACGTATTAGGTGTGTACAGAGAAATTTGGTTTGTATGATATTTTTAACTGACTTCAAAAAAGGAATAGGTTTCTCAATTCGACCGCATATATTTTTTTTAAGATTTGTTTAGCCCTGCAATAATTTTCTGGAGTAAACATAAAACATCTAACTTATTTTATCACTATTGTTCATCATTAACAAAGTAATGCAATTTAATAACTTTAAGTACTAGGAAATAAATTAATTAGATACTAGAATGCAGTCTGTTGTTATGTTATAACATAATATTCATCGTAAAATTTAATGGAACCGCGCGAACATCACCAAATAAAAAGTGTATTAAAATTAAAAGTAGAGCACTTGGCAACCACAAATATTATAATAGTGAAATAAATTAATAGAATGATTGCAGTAAGCTTATTCAAGGTTTCTGTATATTAAATATGTACTCGTATGTAGGTATATATTGAGTATTCGGAATAGTAAAAAGATGCGATTGCCAGCGCCAATACGGTGTACAAACCCAGATCGGAAGGCAAATGTCGACGAAAACTCACAAGGTGAAAGTACCTCCCATATATATTGAAGAAGATTCGGGGTGCCGGGCATGTTGTATTTTTGATAGTGAGTACGCATTATATATTTAATATTCGACAGTTTTTCCTGAATAAATTCCCAAACCAATAAAGACATCACTATGGGCCTTACCATATTGCCACACTATTTTGTTCTATAAACTAACTATTTTGCACTCTATCGGGTTGTACAGTACCGTACCAGTGTATATAATGTACTCTATGTACCACACTAAATGCTATGGTACGTTTATACCTATGTCAGCTTACAACTTTTTTGCGATAAGATTAAGCCTGCACATTTCTGTGATTAACCTATGTAAGTTTGCAATCAACAATATAACTTCATATTTACGTTCTTCAAGAATAAAGTTCTTAAGAATTGTTCCTGGATGAATTCAGAATAAAAATAACAAGTTTTAATTTTACATATTTACAAAACATTGAAAAAGTTAAAAGGCTTGATTAAGTGTATCTTAAAACCCTTAAATTAGACAAATTCTGAAACATTTATACCTTCTATGTTCGGAAGGTTATTAATAACTAGCTTTCCACGGCGCAGTTTCACCCGCGTTTTTGCTTACTGCTCTGCTCCCGTCGTCAGTAGCGTTATGTTACATAGCCTATAACCTTCCTCAAAAACTAGGCTATCATACGCGAAAAGATTTTTTCAAATTCCACAGGTAGTTCCAGAGACAAACAAACTCTTCCGCTTTATATATTAGTGTAGATAATTCTCATAAAAACATGTTTTTCTTATGGAGCCAAATTTGGTTGTGATGACACGTTAAATCTTATTATAGTCATTCTTTGAAAAATAAATTGTTATTTGAGGCAACTATATTTAAATCTTGACGCATCGAGTGTATTTCCCTGGATGTGAAACTGCGGACGTTTAATTTAGGTAAAGAGTTTTTCTTGTTAAAAACACGACACAAGCCGTGAATAAAAGATGTGATCAGAATGTTCAGAAATAGCCTATGTTTTTAAATCCTAAAATGATCATCAAGTCACTATCAAGGAATTAAGGAACTTTATGTGGCGTAGGTAGGTAGGATTTACGGTTGTAGGTCCTTGCTGGTTTCAGCAAGAATGGGCCGGATGCCCCGAAGAAGTACTACCCTCTCATAAAATATCGACGCAAAATTATTTGGTTTCCATACTGATTTGTATTGCTCGGAGAGTGAGAGCCGTCAGCCCTATTACTCTCTCGTTCCTCTTCCTTTTTCCTTTTAATAATGTTATAAATAAATATAAGCTATTATTAATTACATTAAAGTGAAGCTGAATACAAAATGTAATATGACTAGTTATATTTAAAATATATTGTTCCCGACTATTATCTATACATTTTAACTGAGTTGGCAATTGTAACTGAGAAAGCAAAGTGCCAACTGACTTTAGGCAACTATTGCCAAAATTCACATGTTTAGGTACAACAATATACAATTTCTAAACGTTATTAACGCAGCGTGGGCAGACTTAGCACAAGGTGAAAAAACCGATGGAAATAGGAAAAATAAGCGAACGGTCAAAATTGAGATACTTGTGGTAATTTTTTATTTTGATGATGATGTTGACATTCCTAGCGCTATTTGTGGGAGTAATCATTATCTATCTAATGGGTAGGTTCTTTGGTAGGTCTCTTTCAAATCATGAACATTTGGTTTGCAACTAAACTGGTGATGGTACCTATTAGACCGTAGCCTGCAACTGACTATTATTTTAGGTATATAATGTATTGGGTAATATAGTAAGTATTACAATGTGGTCATAATATCTCTCTCCCTCATCTCGGTCGTAACATTTATGTGTGTATGTTACTGTGTTTATATTATTTTAAATAGTTTAACCATCCGATGTTTACCTATATAAAGATTCTTTTAAAATAAGATTTAACAATTTTAAATGTCTAAAGCACTAAGTATTATTAATAGAATACTTTAATTTCATAATATTTTCAAAAAGTTTTGGGGTTGGTAGATTATATATGGAAAAAATCTCTCGGGTAGTTTAAAGCGGGTTATAAACAAATAATTTTCCATCAAAAAAACGTCGCATACCTGCGTTGACATTTCCATATAATTTGATTTGCATTTTTCATTAACTACTATGTAAGTTTAAAGTCAACTGACCACAGGAAGAAATTTCACGAGCATTAGTTGTTCCAGTGAGCACTGCTAGGTACCTACACTCATGCGTGCGACATGCACATAATAATCAGGTATACGTGATACTACACACAACACACTACACTAGTCTTTCATCCATTACTTTTGCCATCCAGTACTTTTATAGTCCATAATAACTTTTAGAACCTTTGAGTCTTGGTATAACATTATTCTTGTCATTGGTCAATATCCATCTGTTCTGCTACTTTAAGGGCATTGAACTATTGATAGTTTGTGGTCACCACAGATCATGAACTTCTGCGATGCCAGGGGCTCAGAGAAGATGCAATTTATTATGAAATATTTTCTAATTTTAGACATTTTAGAACATCATACTTTATGTAGCTTATTTAGGTACAAAATGAATTACTTACTGAATTACTATTTAAATACCAGCCATCGCCTAGATTATCTTCTGTTTAAATTATTTACTTATAGTCTACAATGCTATCAATGTAATAAAATAAATTCACCACTGTTTTTTATACTTTTATAAATATACGTGATATTGGCAAAATTATCTGCATTTAAACTTTTATCTTTGACCTTGAAACATAAAATACTGAAAGCCGTAATGGTTATTAGTTCAGTCCGATGCACACATTGCATACATTGTAAATTTAATCGGGTGGCAAATTATATAATTATTTGATAAATGTCGATCTAACAAAGATGACATCGCTCCCATCAGCATTTTTTTTTATTTGTTGCGAAAAATTTGGCTTAAAGGGATTAAAATAGGGGATGAAAGTTTGTATGGAAAATGCAATATAACCGACATTCGCGCGTGCGGACCTGCGAGCAACAGCTAGTAGTATATAAATGTTGTGCTCTTGCTGTTGAGTAAGTTCCCATGAGATAAGCTGATTGAAACATCCACTTATAATCACCTTCGCTAAATGCTTATTTAGTAATTAATTTACGTATTACATAGGTACGTGCGATTTTAAAAGAAAACACCGTATCTAGTTTAAAACATATGCCATTTCTTTAGTATTTTTATTATTTCAATAAATACTAGATGCCCCACGGCTTTGCCTGCGCCTTAAATATGTTTAGTCTCCCTCGGGAACCAGACCGATTTTCGAAATAAAAAGTAGCCTATCCGGCACCGAATCTATGTACATAAGTACTAAGTTTCATCAAAATCGGTTCAGCCGTCTAGGCGCTAAGCGGTAACAAACACACACACATAATACAAACAAACTTTCGCATTTATAATAAAGGATTGCCAAATCAAACACATAGACACGACCTTATGTTTAATACACCTTAGAGTGATTGATTATATTACGGATGGAGAGAAATGATGTGCGTGCTTGCAAATCTAAATCAAGAAACGAGGTTTCACTCTTGAAACGGGGCGCGTCGCTATTATTATTTCTATCAACGTTACATTATTTACGAACCCGCATTGACGGGATCGGCAGAGCTGTTTTTTACCTCACGTAGACACAAATATAATACCTATCTATGAGTAACATATCCTAACATTAATTTCAACTTATTATCTATATACATTCTTTAGAAAAAGCGTCTTCCTAGTTATACAGACAAACAACGAAGAATACCCACCTATATTAAGATACGTAGATACCTACTACTGGCAATATACCATTAGGTGATGAGGAGTCTAGTAGCCGTAGCACGCAATTGGACGAAATCCTACTAAATTTATAAACTAGCTGTGCCCCACAGCATCGCCCGCGCCTGATGAAAACTAGACTGATTTTAAAAACCGACCTGGTTTCTGAGGGAGACAAAACTCATTCTATTATTTATTTACTCAACAACGGCCACGACTTGCGCCATCACAGGAAAAAAAATTGTATGACCGTCTACATTTAATTTTTATTTAACACTAGATACCATTTTCCGCGCGGGCGAAGCCGCTGGGCGCAGCTAGTAACTCATGAATTCAATTCAGTATGATCTTTAAAAGACCATTTTAGATCTGAAAACTAATTCAAACTACATAGTACTAAATGGCAATACAAAGTGTGAATTGAAATATTTTGTTAACTATCTGCACAACATTTAATGATTTGGGTATCTGGTGAGTACCTACAGAGTTTGGTAAATAGAAAACCTGGTAAATCGGATAAGTCAAGAATCTGATTAATTTATAGTCTAGCAGTCACTAAATAGGCTCATGGTTTAGTCAATCTATTTTCACACAATATATAATACTAATTCGTATTGTGAGGCTGTCATTATCCATCTTTATGAAGATTTATAATACGTAGTTAGAGATTTTCAATAGGAATAACCAGACACTAAAACTAGATCGACTTCAAACAACAATAAGGAATGAAGTCTTTTCTTATTTAATTCACGATGCTATACAGCAAAAATATTGAGTACCTACCTAGCTAGTTGAGCTAAGATACCTAATTTCTATATCCGTCGTTTATAGTTAATTTTAAATACTTATGTAGATACTTTGTTAAGATTAACTTGCAGTTTGAACACTGGTGAAGGAAAATCCCTTACTAAATAAATAGATACTCTAAAATAGTCAATGCTGTAAAAAAAATTGATGGTTTCTCTAGAACTGGTAAGTAACCAATGTTTTTTACAAAAAGTTAATTGTGTTGTGTTCTTTTTAAATCCAATTTTATAGTGATTACCTCGGTAACGTAATAGCAGTGCATAGGGCTGCAACGCAGAGGTTTTTAAATTGATCACCAGCTGAGGCAAAGTATAAGGTATGAAAGCAAAAACAGCTGGTAAAATGTAGCTTTAATATAAATACCAAAACAGACAGCAGTGCGACATGTTACGCTATTGTATAGAACAAAAAAACGGTGGTCTGTAGCTCAATCGACCGCCTGGCATTGCAGAAGTTCATAAGATCAAAGAAGTCTATCGGGATGGAAACCCACTACTTTGTATACCACAAAGTGGACTAATAAAATCAAAAACTTAAATATTGTCTATACCAATTACCAAAAAACCTGTTCTGATTTTATTTCTAAAACGTAATAAAAATAAATATAATTTTATTTGCCGCTACTAAATATGGTTCATGTCTGTGGTTAAATAACCTGCAATGCTGTAGAGTTACATAAGTAGAACAAGACTTTCAGTACGTCTAGGTAATGCCAGGAAAGTGGGTGTGGACAGACTGGGACGTTAAACTTTGTTTAGAGGCTAATTATGTATTCAGAAAGTTTTCGTTATATACAAGTTGCAATAAAAGTTTTAAGTAAGCTTTTATGTAGTAACATCTCATAAAATCATTTATCACTAGGTATAGGATCAACTAAGAACACACGAATCAAAAATTATTTCTCATAAAATATATGCTAAGTGATCAGCAATCAGCAATTACTACGGAGAAAATAAGCTTTCTTTCTTGGTAAAATAAATGTTAAATTTAACCGATCAATTAATTTAGATTATACTTGCATTCAACCAATATTATAAATAAATATTAAATATATATTAATTATTACTTACACGATTAAAATATTTTTCTATTCTACTTTTTATTACGTTTATCTAATTAAAAATGTCTATTTAAAAACTAAAATCATTTAAGTACAATTCTGTTCCGATATTCACAATCACAAGTTGTCACTAAGTTACGAAGTTCCGAACGAACGGTTGCGCGTCAGAC